>OX276380.1:39267044-44067044 GCA_946251855.1 Alsophila aescularia
TTTTGTTAAAGTAAATCTCATAAAGAAAGCGTATTACAATGTAAATGATTATATTAATGACAGAAATGCATGGCCTGATGTCTCCAAGCTCCATGATAATAATAAGTGATAGCTTCGATGTTAACGTGAAGTGAATGAAATGTTCAAAGTACTTTGTGAGATGTCTCAAACATACCATGAGATCACGTTGTTTTATACAACATAATTATCGAGTTAGAAGTTTTTACCATATTTTTTTCCAGTATGATTGTTTGATGTTTGTGGGATATCTCATTGTCACTTTTACCTTTTATATTTGTAGTTTACATGTTTTGTTATAATTGTGACATTTGAAAAAATATAAAGAATGAACAAATCATCCCCGTAGAGTTTCTTGGTGCTCTCTTCTCTAACGGGCGTATTTCCGAAGCACCGGTAGAGTCAGAGGGTATTTCCTTTTCCAGTGTGAGATTTAACTCTGTTGGCACATGAAAGGGAAATTTCCTTTTCAAACTCAAAGAATACTTAGTTTATCTAAATTTGGATTGATTTGATCTTTTTATAATATTTTATGTTAATCTCTTTGTTCAGGAGATGTTAATTTTGACTTGTAAAAGTGCTATTATTTTTGCCTATTTACAATAAAATACTTTGACTTTGACTTTGAGCAGCATAGAAACTGAAAAAATACCCAAAATAGGTCCATACGTTTGGGTGCTATGATGCCACAGATATACACACGGATACACTACACTTATAACACCCCTCTCTTATCGAGTTCGGGGGTAAAAATAAATAATTACCTACAAAAAAACCGTTGTGAACTTATCTAAAAAGGGGCAAACAAGCTTTAGATTACTGAATTTGAAATATAAGATGCAGGCGAAAGCATCAACCACTTTATTTCTCCTTTGACGGGATCAGCTAGAATCTGGTATAAGTTTTTGAGAAACACAACACGGAATAAAATAATAGTAGTTACAAAAAAGAAAAAAAAACTTGTGTTGTGTAAAATGGTTGACAAAGATAACAGCGCAGGGGCGGCATCTGTAGCTTTTGTGTGTGTGTGAGATTGTGTGACCTCTACTTGTCAAGGACATTCTATTTTAAGGAATACACACAGGTGTCCCTTTGAAACAACCCCCTGCTCTACGACTTTTTTTCACCTAGCTAGTTGGTTAAAAAGTTATTGTTCACATTTATGAATGAAGTGTACCTACTTATCTTTGTATTGTTTTAAAATTTTCTGTAGAAAAAATATTAGTGCCTATCTTCTAAAGAAATTTAAGTTTAGCTACGCGAGCGCAATAAATCTTTAGATCCTAGAAATCTAAAATCGTGTTAGGTTCATTCACATATTAACCCCCTAATCTGTCGGTTCATTTAAGAATTTTAAAAATTTTAAATCATAAAACTGAATTGGAATAATACTTGCGTAATTAAAAAGTTCATTTTAACCAACCATTCAACCAACAGCATACAAATTCATGACACTTTTTTATGTAGGTAGGTAAGTACATATACCTACATAATTTTAAAAAAAATCGTACGTAAGTATACTCACGCCCCAAAATATTTCCTCTTGTCGGTACATCCATGATTTTGTTTTCACTAAATACCACTACTATTTTGTAAAATCTTTAAAAAATTAGCAAAACACAGAAAGCGTCTTACACGCTCTCACTACAAAGGTCCAAGAACATCTGCCACCAACACACGCGACATAGCTACTGAACTGACGACGCGACGCTACAGACAAGTTTGTACGCAGAATTACAACATGGTGAAATATTTACGGGACTGAGTCATTTCGAGTTTTTTTACATTGCCTAAAGTTCGCAAATACATGCTGAATTGCATGCATCGAAATTAAAACTGGCACACGGGTGTTTTATACGGTTTCTTTGTCCTCATTCGTTCGAGCTTTGGCGCTCTCAAGGTGACCTTCAAAGACGGAGATCGATGAAATTCAGGACGAGATTCCTTGAAATTGTGAAATATAACAACGTAGTATTTAATATGCCATTTTTTAATTAAGTTACTGTCAATACAAAATACCTACTTTACATTTAGTGTCAAAATATAATGTAAGCAATTATGTAATCTAAACGAACTAACTCTAAAATTGTAACTAATTTAATAAGCCGCTACCAGGGCCCCAATTCTACTAAAACAATTGTAATGACAATTACCAACAATTTTCTCAAAATTTTCGTATTTACCTCTTAAAAGTAATAAAAGCGAAAAATTTGTGAAATTTTTTGAATTTTTAGTTTTCCATTTTTGGAAATATTTTTTTTGAAAATTTCCCAATTTTTTTTCGCTTCTACCTGTTATAAGAGCTAAAAGCGAAAATTTTGCGAAAATTGTTGATAATTGTCATTGCAATTGTTTTAGTAGAATTGGGGCCCTGGAGGCAGCGTTCCCAAAATGCTAGCAGCATTGCCACGTTTTATGGCAATGCTTAATCTAATTTAATGTCTAATAAAAATAACTACGAAATATAAAAAAGTACTGAAAATGTATCACAAGTTGGAATGGAAATAGCGCTTCAAATAATTCCCGCCAACGGGCGTGACGCGCCACGCACGACACAAACATGAATGCTGCCATTATCAAAAACATGCGATGCCAAGATGATGCAAGTGACATATAATATTGTGACATGACCAATGAATTTCCACCCAAACAGGAAAGTGCACAGTAGCGGTATTACTAAAGCAACCAGTTGCAATTATCGCGTGGTGCACTTAAATGATAGAGTTGATATTACTTTGCGCCGTGTAATTAATTTCTTATTTGAGATGTTTACAAGAGAATTCATAGAAAATGATAGCTAATAGCTTTTTTTTTATTGTAATTCAAAGTTGCTTTTGTTTTACTTTTTACAAAAACTTTGAGAGTCAATAGAAAATATGTTAAATATTAGTTGCAAGTAATTTTGAACCAAACAACACACACACACACGCAAAATTAAAAAGAGACTATGATAATATTTTTTTGTTATTTAAATTTAAATGCTGACTTTATGGCTATATCACATAAAAAAACAAAAAGTAGACATAAAAAGCCCTGCAGTGCAATTCCTAGGCCAATGCGATTTGTTGCAATCAGATTTTCAAAGCAATATCGACTCTAACGCACCGCCGTGCACGTGATATTGAAAAATCTGATTGTAACAAGTTATGGAATTAAGAACTGGTGCTTAATGGAAGGTAAGGAGATTTTGATTTGGCAAACGATGCACTAAACATCCTGTATAATTATTTTCTTAAGTGACAACTTTCAGTTGCTAACTATCGATTGAAAAGGCAAGAAAGTAGGGCAAGGCAAGTTACGTAATCACAATGCAAACAAAAGTAACCTATAACACAAATAATGTTGATTGCAATTGTAGGTTACAAGTTAGGTAATAGTGCCCGTATTGAGAGCGATGGTGGCCTAACGGTTCTATAATGCAATTTAGAATCCAACGATGTCGGGTCCTAGACCAATGACTTTTCTGAGTTATGTGTGGTTTTCGATCGCTTCGTGCCGAGCACGGAGGGCGGCTTCGGAGGGCACGTTAAGCTGTCAGTTCCGGCTGTTATTGATTAATAGCAGTCTTTAAGCCATGTCATAGGCCCTCGGGCGGCTTGACAAACTCTAACATCGGAGGCCAGCACTAATTGCACAATGTACAAACATTTGTAGCTAGACTTATGAATAAGACACAAACTATTTGTAAATACAAAGACCCTGTTAGGGTGTCGCAAATATTTAGAGAGAGAACAATTCTTATTACTTAGGTACTGGGTAAGTACTTACACTAAATTATACAAAGGTTGGTGCTAATTATTTAACTAGATACTAGGAAGTTATTCTCATAATTATATCGTATTTTAATTATAATTATGTATTGTAACTACATAATTATTTTCTCGTTATCTCAGTAGGTATCACAAATATTATTTTAAATAAATTATCTATCTTAATTTCTTAAACTCTCTTCAAATAGCACTAACAAATAATATGGATTGAAATAAGAGTATTTAAACGAAGAGAAAAAGAGAGAGGTAAAAAGAGAAGAGAGAAGAAATAAGAGTACTAAGAGTTTTTTAAACTAGAGAGTTTACCAATAATTATATTTTCCACTAGCTGTACCCGCGGCTTCGCACACGTGGTCTTTTGTTTAGGTTCAAAGTACCATAATGTGCTATTCCAGGACCAATATACCAACATTTGAACAAAATTTCTTCAGCCGTCAAAAATACTTTTATCAATTGCTCGGCTTCTAACTCACCGGATTGAGATACCAATCACACCAGATTGAAATCGAACCCTAAGCTATCTAACAATGAAAACCGCATTACAATTGGTCCAGTAGTTTTTACGTGATGCGTGAACCAACGAGCATACAGACAAACAGAAAGAAAGACAATTACCAAAAAAAATATTGTTCAATACCTTTTTTAAGCACCCAAGAGCATTTTTTTCGTTTGAATTCATTTAGTAGTTTGGGTGCAATGCGCGGTCAAGATACGGACAAACAGACAGACAAAATTAAAAAGTAAAATAGTTTGGCTTCAGTATCGAATATAGAGAACCATTCAAAAATATTGTTTAGTACTTAAATATTAACATAACTTTTGAACCATATCCATATCATATCGCAGAAACCCTTTACTTTTTCGGGATAAAACGTGTCCTAAATTTTAACCCATCATATAACTTAAGACAGTGCCAAGTTGCATCAAAACCCGTCCATGAGTTTCAGCGTGGTATGTGTTCTTTCAAATAAGTTTCAACCCCTATCCTGCGAGAACCCATACATTTTTCGAGATGTTAAGTATCCTATGTCCTACCTCGTAGTATGAACTCAAATCATACCAAGTTTCATTTGAATTCATCTAGTAGTTCCGGCGGCGTGATGCGCGGCGGGATACAGACTGACAGGCATACAAACAGAAATGAAAAAACATACAGTTTGGGCTTCATTATCGAAAATAGAGTAACTTCCAAAAAAAAAAAAAACATTTTGTCCCGAAAAAATAAAGGGTTCCTGTGGGATATGGGTCCAAATTCTGTACATTAAAGATATAGTATCACAGGAACCCTTTATTTTTTCGGGACAAAATGTATCCATAATTTTTAACCATCTTATAAACTATGTCTGTGGCAAGTTGCATCAACATCCATCCAATAGTTTCAGCGTACTACGTGTTCCTTTAAATAATTTTTCACCCCTATCCTGCAGGAACACTTAATTTTTTCGGGATGAAAAGTATCCAATGTCCTACCTCGAAGTATGAACTCAAATCACACCAAATTTCATTTGAATTCATTGAGTATTTTCGGCGTGGTGATCTTGGCAGCGAGGTACAAACAGATGGACAGACAGACAGACAAAAAAAAAAACAGTGTTGGCTTTAGTATTGAATATAGAACGGCCTCCACAAAAAAAACATAATATCTTCAATTTACAGAATTTTGGACATTATCCCGCAGGAACACTTTATTTTTCGGGATAAAAAGTATCCTCAATTTTTACCCATTATATAAATTATGAATGTGCCAAGTTTCAAAAAAACCGTCTAGTAGTTTCAGCGTGATATGTGTTCTTTTAAATAACTTTCAACGCCTATCCTGCAGGAACCCTTTAATTTTTCGGGATGAAAAGTATCCAATGTCCTACCTCGAAGTATAAATTCAAAATATACCTCAAATTATACCAAATTTCATTTGAATTCATTGAGTATTTTCGGCGTGGTGATCTTGGCAGCGAGGTACAAACAGATAGACAGACAGACAGACAAAAAAAATACAGTGTTGGCTTTAGTATTGAATATAGAACGGCCTCCACAAAAAAAAAACATAATATCTTCAATTTACAGAATTTTGGACATTATCCCGCAGGAACACTTTATTTTTCGGGATAAAAAGTATCCTCAATTTTTACCCATTATATAAATTATGAATGTGCCAAGTTTCAAAAAAAACCGTCTAGTAGTTTCAGCGTGATATGTGTTCTTTTAAATAACTTTCAACGCCTATCCTGCAGGAACCCTTTAATTTTTCGGGATGAAAAGTATCCAATGTCCTAACTCGAAAAATAAATTCAAAATATACCTCAAATTATACCAAATTTCATTTGAATTCATTGAGTATTTTCGGCGTGGTGATCTTGGCAGCGAGGTACAAACAGATGGATAGACAGACAGACAAAAAAAATACAGTGTTGGCTTTAGTATTGAATATAGAACGGCCTCCACAAAAAAAAAACATAATATCTTCAATTTACAGAATTTTGGACATTATCCCGCAGGAACACTTTATTTTTCGGGATAAAAAGTATCCTCAATTTTTACCCATTATATAAATTATGAATGTGCCAAGTTTCAAAAAAAACCGTCTAGTAGTTTCAGCGTGATATGTGTTCTTTTAAATAACTTTCAACGCCTATCCTGCAGGAACCCTTTAATTTTTCGGGATGAAAAGTATCCAATGTCCTACCTCGAAGTATAAATTCAAAATATACCTCAAATTATACCAAATTTCATTTGAATTCATTGAGTATTTTCGGCGTGATGCACTGCCAAGGTACAGACAGACAGAGGGACAGACAGACAGAAGACCAAAATTAAAAAAAAAACAGTTTTGGCTTTAGTGTTGAAAATAGAAAGGCACCAAAAAAAAAACTTTAATTTACAGAATTTGAGACATTATCCCACACTCTTTATTTTTTTGGGATAAAAAGTATCTTGAATTTTAACGCATCAAAATCCGTCTAGTAGTTTCAGTAAGTGTTTTTTGAAATAACTTTAAGCCTCAATCCTGCGGGAACCCTTTCATTTTTCGGGATGAAAAGTAGCCTATGTCCTACCTCGTAGTATGAACTCAAATCATACCAAGTTTCATATAAATTCATTCAGTAGTTTTGGCGTGATGCCTAGCCAAGATACAGACAGACAGACAAAAATGAAAAAATACAGTTTTGGCTTCAGTATCGAATCAAGAGTACGTTCCAAAAAAAAAAACTAACTATCTTCAATGTACAGAATTGGACCCGTTACAGTTTTATTATAAGTATATAGATATAGATTTGTCTTCCATAAATTCGTTGATATTATATTAGGCCTTTTATATGAGGATAGATTTCAGGGGTTTTTGGAATATACTATCCATATGTATACTTTGAGGCCGTCTCGTAAATTATTATAGATTTGGATACAACGATATTGAGGTCTATTTCTAAACATTTCTAATCTAGGTGAACGTGGAACTAATTTGGTATTGCGGCGTTTATTTGTATCGAATTTGAATTGATGTATGTGTTTTCTGACGAATTTTGATATTTCTAAGATGTATAGGGAAGGTAAGGTGAGGACTTTTTCTTTGATAAAATGAGGTTTGCAGCTAGCTCGCTGGCGTATATTTGTAATGATGCGCAGGCATTTCTTTTGGGTGATAAATAGGTATTTCGCGTCGGTACTTTGGCCCCACATGATAATGCCGTAGTGGAACCATGCATAGGAGTACGCGTTGTAGACGGTCAGGGCGCATTATTTTCTCGTGTTTGTTTTTAGGACGCTAAGCCCGTATGTGAACTGAGCCATTTTTTATTTAATTTTTTCTACGTGTTTTTTTGTAATTTGGGTGAGTGTCAAGCAGGAGTCAATCCTAGTAGGTTAAATTCATCTACTTCCTGAACATTTATAGTTTTAGTTATTGTTCTTAGATTGTTTTTTTTTGCTGTTGATAGGGTTGAAATTGTTTTTTTTTATTATTAATTTCCAGGTGGTGGTTCTGAAGCCAGAGTTCACGGTGCTAAATGTTTGAATTATTTGAGAATTATTTATGGGACATGAGTTGTTTATGGGACTTTTAAAGAGAAGGTATATATCGTCGGCAAACAGAATACAAAGCGTGTCACATATTTTCAGCAGATCGTTTATGTAGACGAGAAAAATAATATATCCTAACATACTGCCTTGAGGTATGGACCAATTGGTGGTTAAGGTTTATGCTCTACATTTTGTAGCTCACTAGTGTTCTCATCTAGTTATATATACCACAACCCACCGTTGTTTACTGAAGTCCAATTGCGACATATTTAATCATACAAATAGGTACTTCCTTTGATTGTGAAAGTACCAAGTAAGCACTATTTGTACTTATGTTTTTTTTTCTATGAATAATGCGCAGTAGAGGTACTCTACATGTTGACTTGATTTAATTGCGCATAGCTGAATAAGCATTTATGTACTTAGATGTTTTCCTCGATATTGTATGAGAAAAGTAGCTACTTAGTTGTTATTGCAAATGAAGTATGTTCTAGAATCGCCTACGCACTTATAAAAGTTATATAAGGAAGTAATTAAGTAGAAATTGTCATTATTTTATCTTCGCTTGAATTGTACGGTCAAAATTAAGACCAATAAAATTAACTTCAAATTTAATTTGTTGTTTATTTTATTAAAATCTCGGCGCCGTCCAATTTGTCTATCGGGTGTTTCAATTTGTACACATTGTTTCCTATCAGCGAGATACGATATCTCAGCCAATCGTGTGCATCTCCTCGGATACCTACTCCGTATAGTTTAGAGACCAGAATAGCATGTAACACCTTATCGTAGGCTTTAGTCATGTCGAGCAAAAGCCCTGTAGTAAAATGTTTGTCTCTGATGTACGTGACAATTTCTTGTGTGTATGTATATAGAGCTAGGGTTGTTGATCGATTCTTCCTAAAGCCAAATTGATTTGTATCATGTATTTCAATTTTTTCTAGGAATGCACATAAACGGTTGGTAGTCGCTTTTTCAAATATTTTAGAAAACGCCGGGAGTATTACTATTGGTCTGTATTGGCTAGGGTCCTTGGATGTACCACCTTTCTTTCAAATAGGTTTTATTATTGAAATTTTTAATCTGGATGTAAATGTTTTTTCATTGAACGATTGGTTTATAAGGAAGGTTAGGGGATGAATCAATTCATTTGCAATTGATTCATCCCCTAACCTTCCTTATAAACCAGGTTAGGGAATGAATCAATTCATTTGCAATTGATTCATCTCCTAACCTTCCTTATAAACCAATCGTTCAATGAAAAAACATTTACATCCAGATTAAAAATTTCAATAATAAAACCTATTATTCAGTACTCCGTATAGTTTAGAGACCAGAATAGCATGTGACACCTTATCGTAGGCTTTAGTCATGTCGAGCAAAAGACCTATAGCAAAATGTTTGTCTCTGATGTACGTGACAATTTCTTGTGTGTATGTATATAGAGCTAGGGTTGTTGATCGATTCTTCCTAAAGCCAAATTGATTTGTATCAAGTATTTCAATTTTTTCTAGGAATGCACATAAACGGTTGGTAGTCGCTTTTTCAAATATTTTAGAAAACGCCGGGAGTATTACTATTGGTCTGTATTGGATAGGGTCCTTGGATGTACCACCTTTCTTTCAAATAGGTTTTATTATTCAATACTCCGTATAGAGACCAGAATAGCATGTGACACCTTATCGTAGGCTTTAGTCATGTCGAGCAAAAGCCCTGTAGCAAAATGTTTGTCTCTGATGTACGTGACAATTTCTTGTGTGTATGTATATAGAGCTAGGGTTGTTGATCGATTCTTCCTAAAGCCAAATTGATTTGTATCAAGTATTTCTTTTTTTTTCTAGGAATGCACATAAACGGTTGGTAGTCGCTTTTTCAAATATTTTAGAAAACGCCGGGAGTATTACTATTGGTCTGTATTGGCTAGGGTCCTTGGATGTACCACCTTTCTTTCAAATAGGTTTTATTATTGAAATTTTTAATCTGGATGTAAATGTTTTTTGATTGAACGATTGGTTTATAAGGAAGGTTAGGGGATGAATCAATTCATTTGCACATGACTTTATTAGTGTGGGGGGATATTTCGTCAATGCCACAACTACGTTTGTTTGGGAGGTTTTGGATTATGTTTTCAATTTCTTTTTCAGTAACAGGTTGCAGGAATATGGAGTTAATTATGGGCCTAATGACTGGGCTGCCAGTCGGTGCGTTAATGGTAGTGCTGTTGGCATTTTATTTTGCTGAGCTCCCTACTGATGCAAAGTATTTATTAACTATATTTGCGATAGAGTGTGGGCATTCTATCAAATTATGATTTGACTCAATTTTTATGTTAAGATGGTTTTTTTTTGGGGTTTGTGTGTTAAACGGTATACTATACCCCACATTGTTTTTGTTTTATTATTTGATTTTCCATTTATTGTGTTTTTTTTAGATAGTTTAACTATTTTTTTTAGAATGTATGAATACTGTTTGTAGTGTTTTTTTAATATTTTATTTTTTGACTGATCAACTAATATTTAAAAAAAAGATTTTAATCCGAGAGTTATTTTATAATAATTATTTTTAACCGTATTTTTTATGCGTTTGACTGGAATGGTAGCATCATTAAGTTCTTTTATTTTAACATCAAAAATGTTGTAGTTGGTGTTAGAGTCATTGTTTGGATGTAGAACATTATTCCAGGTAATTTTGCTGAGTTCAAGCCTAAGAGACTGGATATATTTAAAGTTATTTGTTTGTCTATATTTTATAAATAGCTTGCGGCTGTGTGAGAATATTGTTTAAAGCTGTATATTACACTTTTATGATCGGAAATTCCTTGATGCTCGACTGATACTAAAAGAACTTGTTATTTGTAAAAACTAGTTCTAGACATGTACTGCTCGTGCTCGTGGGAGTTACTCTTGTTGGTTCTTTTATTAACTGATGCAAATTGTGTTCTAACATTAAATCTTTCAACTTTATGTAATCATTACTTTGGAGAGCATCAATATTGAAGTCTCCCCTATTATGATATGTTTTTACAGTGATAAGACTTTAATTTAGTACGCAATAGTTCAAGAAAATTAAAAAACTTATTGTGGTCTGCTCTGTAAACACAAATTAGTAGGATATTAGGTTTAAATTATATTGCACAACATTTGACATAATATTCTATAGATAGATCTGTGAGATCAGCCTATTGGTAAATTTGGTCCCGGTTGGCAGTAGGATGGCTACGCCACCCTCTCTACGCAGGCGGCGACAGTAGGTGGCGGCAAACTCATAGGCATCGACTTATGTGTAGTATGGGTTTCAGCTGGGTTTCAGTGATTCAGGTTTCAGTTAGGCATACAGCTTAATATTTGTTATCTTGAAGTAGGTTTTCTATAATGTGCATCTTATTTTGTATACTCTGTACGTTTTGTATTATTATATTTGAAGTTTCGAAAGAATGTTTTTTTGAGTTTGATTGATTTCTTATGGGGGGGATTTCTATTATTTGCGTTTATTGTAGTTATGGTTTCTTCATAATTTCTGTTGACTGAACGTCTTGGCGGTTCCTGGGTTAATGGATGTTTTGGAGTGATCATATCGCCTTCACCTTGCTTACAAAAGTATTCTCGTCCGTTTATTATTAGTTTATTGATTTTTATTACTGCATGGTGTCCTTATTTTCTGGCTTCATAAAGCATTTTTTTCAGCTCGTTATGATTTTTAAGGGCTTCTTTTTCAAGAAAATCACCTACCGCCATTCCAGTTCTAATAAAAAAGCGTTTGTTTTGTAGGATATATCTGATCGTCTTTTTGCTTATTAGTTCGATCATGATTGGTTGGCATTGAAGGTAGCCTTGCTTCCCTAGTCGTTTTAGACCTTCGATGTATCCATTTATGATAACATTCAATATTTTCAGAAAGACATTTACGATTCGGTCATGGAGTTGGCTTCTCCCAGTTGTTTTCCCCGAGCCCGTATATGACTAGTTTCCTGCAGCTGTCACTGTTTTTTTGTTTATCTATAGAAAAGTTGATGTTGCACTGGTTTTGAAGACCTTGTATTTCGTTTTTAAGCTGTTTATATTTATTTTCTAGGAGTTTGATTTTTTTCTGCTATTTCGTTGATGTCTGTGCTTTGCTTGTTCTGTATAGTAGTTACATTGTCTTGTCGGTGGGTGATTTCAGAGTTGGAGACGGCCATGGCGTTTTGAATTTCCTCTTGTATAAGAGCTTTTATTTCGGTTTTCATGATAGAAACTATTTTCTTTTTCTTTCTAGCTTTTTGTCCAGTAGCTGACTGATTTCATCAAGTGTGAATGTTACTTCGTGTGGTGGTTCTTGGGCTGGAAGAACTGCCTGAGAGTTTATTGTACCCCCCAAGAGGCTCACTTCATTTATGTATTCTTCTATTGAAGAATTATCGCTGTTTATTGTAGGTCTGATTGTTGAGTGCCTTTCGGTTCGGACACAGTATTTTCGGTGTGTCATTTCTTACGTATTTGTCAATTTTCGTATTTTCTGCAGTAGCAAATCGGACTGGTTTATTGGCATTGTTCCTTTTGGGTTGATTTGCTAAGCAGACGGGGCATTTCCATTGCTTTTTACGATGATGATCCATAGAGCCGTAAAAACGTGTATTGGAAACGTTTGCGCATATCAAATCATAGCTTTGCGTACATTTACAGCATGACAAATAGCGCCTATCAGGAATTACTTGACGGCATCCTTTGCAAATCAGTTTAAGGTTTCTCTTCCTGGTTTCCATTGTGATTAGTACACTGTGCAGGCAGAAGCAAAATATAGGTAGATTTTAGCCCCTTGGTGTTACGTAGGGTAGCAGAACTATCTAAGCCAAATAGTAAATTCGTAAATTCTTTTTCATTCGTTTGTAATATGTTGCAATTTTTATTATTGAATTAGTTCCTTTTCAGTTGCTATTTGTTTACACTTAAATTTAATATTTGGGTTTCGACTTTAAAGCACTCAGTCACTAGTTAATCTCATTACATTAGTCTGTTAAACTAAAAAACACGACGCGTTGATTGTCACTTACTAACATTTTTATGTGGATTCCGTAAAGTTAGTCTGGGACTTGTACTTGTTACTTAAACTTCTTGTTTATTACACTTTTATCGCTTATAAATGAGTTGGAAAATTTTAATTTAATATTTTTGTACGCAGTCGATGTTGACAAGTTGTAGTGTTGCCATATTAATTAGTTAATTGGAATTACTTTTGTTTGTATTGTGATTACGCAACTTGTCTTTCCTCACTTTCGTACCTTTTCAGTCTATAGGTAGTTGACAATTTAATGTTGTCACTTACCGATTAAGAGAATATATAATGAAACCTTCATTGCAACCGATAGCATCAGACTTACGTGGTCCGGCCTCTGATCTGTGTATCTGTTACTGTCAGTGTCACATAATGGTCTGTCACTTCTGTCAGTGATGGCTGCCAATAGTGCCAATGGCTGTGTTCACTTACACGCTCGAATCATCCGTGCGATTATCGCTCGATCATCCGGAGATCGTGAACGACTTTGGACGTCCACATACAACTGTCAAGTGTCAGTTTCAGACTATTCCTCCCCTCCACTACTATTTTTCGGATGACCCAGGCGAACGCCCGGACGACGCGACCGCGCCGTGAACGATTTCGAGTGTACGCGCGGGTGATCCGTGCGTCCTCGAACGTTTATGTGAACGGGCCCAATGTCCAATCATCCAATGCCATGTCATGTCAGTGAAGTGCTAAAAATATTTTTTCATTTCGATGAAAAATGTTTTTTCTCTGAAAAAATATTTTTAAATGAATGTGTACTTGTACTACGTTTAATATTGTAGCAACTCGACATAAGTTAGGTACCATTATATTGCAAACAAAGTACTAGTCAATTAGCTTGACTAAACATTCAAGATTTTAAACAGCTGATTTCCGAATGGACAACGTATACAAGTTGAGGTGACTACCTACTCTGTTTTAGAGTTGTCAGTGGCGGCGTCCGCCCGCTAGTACCGCTACGATCTCATTAGCATTAACCATTCATTAACGTTGAGGAGCCCGAAGAAGCAGCATCTGGTAATCTGGTGAAAGTCGCAAATATTTGCCGCCGCGCCGTCGCGTGCCTAAAGAAGTGTCCACTGCCTGCTTACACCTTGAATAAATTAATTCGAAAGCGAACCATGGTGTAGTTAACGTGTCAATGAAGAATTTCCCGATCTGTGTATAGTTATTAATTAATTAAGTAATCGTTCAAAAGATGGCTCTAACAATGGAACAGAAAAGTGATCTGGATTTTATACTCAAGAATTTGTTAGCTGGTGGTGAGTTAATAATGTTGTTGTAGTTTTTGTTCATACCACTTTTCATTAAAGTGCCCAAACTCCAAACGGAACTCATTAAAATTAAGAAAATTCAGGCTGTGATTCACAGCTTTTTGAAGTTGGAACATGAATGGAATTGGGCTTACCATTTACACTGAGAAATTGAAAATTTGAAATGCTTTTATGCATTTAATATTCATATTCTATACTTATGACAAAGCAGTATAACATGTAAAAAAATGATGTCTGTCTGTTTGTTTGTGCACTACTGGACCAATGAAATGCAGTTTTCACTGTTGGATAGCTTAGGGTTTGACTTAAAAACTTGTGTACTTGGTATCTCAACCTGATGAGTAGAAGCCGAGCAATTGATTAAAAACTATTTGATATCCGAACAATTTTTTGGTCTAGGAACAACACACCACTAATATAACTGGTTACTTTTAACCCTGAGAAATTACCACGCAGGCTTAGCTAGTGTAATTATAATACCACATATTAATCTAAATGTGGCACTGTCCAGTTTGTTATCTTCTGAATACTCAACACATACACAGTATTCACCTGTAATTGTGATGGTGGTATGCTATGCTATATCTGATGGTATTGTATTAAATGCATCGGAGTACATCATGTTGGAGATCAAATAAATAAATAACATTTGCAATATTACCTTCATCTCTGTGAGTTTATTGATAAACATACTTATCAATCTTCCTATCTTGATATGGTAATATGGTATTGACACTTATCTAAATTAGCTTCACCAATCCTCTCCAGAAAATAAAAATAAAACAAAAAACACACAAAACTGATTTGCAATACTTTAGTTTGTTTAGGTAGGTATTACTTCAAGCTTGGTGAACACTTTACAATAACATTCATAAATATTTTTAAAAGGTGTTTATTAAGTCACTTTCTTGTTTGTCTGTTGTTCGGGGTGGAATCTTGCACCTCAAATTTCGAGCACTTCCCGATTAGCTCTGGCTCTGGTTGAAACTTTCAGGTTAGCTCACGAATCGAAGACAATGCATTTTGAAGAAATATAAATTAGCCCCTTATTTTAGATTAGTTTATTTAACCCACATTAGCTGCTTGTTTAAGTCTTAACTAAATTCAGGATAAATTATTATTATTATTATTATTGGTTTTGCTACGAACATTGAATTTCAATATGATTATAATGACACTTATTATTATTTATTCATAAGTTAAAAACAGAAAATACTGAATACAAAATTTATTCTGTGTCAGCGTCATGAATTAACTGTACAATAGTAAATTTAAAATGACTAAAGCCAACTAACGTAAGAGTGATTTCAATTGAAATACCAGTTCCTTTTTCCCTAATGACTGCCAGGTTTTGCCTAATTTCGTCAATGCAATAGTAAATAACCAACAGCTCAGAGAATTAACAAGCTGAAGTGGCAATGGGTCGATCACATCTCTCAAAGAAAACGAGTATTAGAGAGAAGACCATGTTTAGGTAAATGTAATGTAGGTTAAGTGATTATTTGGGAAAAACGTCTTGCTGGGACTGGATGAGAAGAGCTGGGAGCTGAGATTGGGCTCAGTGGCGTTCACTACAAGAGGCCTACATTGACAGTGGATGGATATGGGCTGATGATGATGAATACGAAGTAAAGGAAGGAATGGAGTGTTCAAAATGCCACCTGCGACTCGGGGATTCCCAATGCATGGTATGAATGTGTGAATGTTGTTATTTAGCTAGTTTTTTATTAACACCCGAATGCGAAAAGAGAGTGTAGTTATTATAAGTTTAGGGTGTGTATGTGGCATCATAGGTCCCAAACGAATGAACCGATTCTGATGCGTTTTTTTTGCTTTGAAAGCTGATGTGATGTGGATGGTTTTTAGCTATATAAAAGGAGGGGTCGGGATCGTATTTTTTATGTGGTTTATTTTGTTTGAAAGCTGATGTCATTGTAATGGGGAGAGGGATTCGGGATCGTAACTTCCAAACAAATAGGGCAATTTTGATCCGATTTATTCTGTTTTAAAGCTGATGTGATCGAGATGATTTGTGGCTTAATGGAAGAAGGTATATAATTTTTCAATTTGTGATCAGTACATAAGATTTGTATCTATACTTATAATACAGCTATAGGAATGAAATAGTCTAAAAGGTAATTTAAAAAAAAATGGTCTAGTGTACTTAATATAAGCATCTGAACTGAATAATATAATTTTTTTAACTCATGTCTCTCTGTTTGTTAGTTTGTTTGTATGTTTGTTCGCGCATTATGTAAAAACTACTGGACCGATTGCGATGCAGTTTTCACTGTTGGATAGCTAAGGGTTTGACTTAAAAACTGGCGTACTTGGTATCTCAATTCAATGGATAGAAGCCGAGCAATTGATAAAAATATATTTGAAAGCTGATGGAACTTTGATCCAATATTGGTATATTGGTATTTTAGATCCTGGAATAGCACTAAAGAAAGAAATGTGGGCTTCTTTTCCGCAACTAAGCCGATCATCGGCCCATTTTGCGTGAAACGGGCGGCAACAGCTAGTTCAGCCACCCGATGTCCCTCAGGAAGGCCAGCCGCTCACGAATTCCGGCGCAGGCCTCCCTCAGGGAGGAAGTTGTTCCCCGGAACTGTTCCCTTTGTGGCGCCACGCTTTCGCACTCGAGGAGTACATGCGTGGCCGTTTCTTCAGCCCCCATGCATCCTCTGCACAAGGGACTGTCTGTGACACCTAATCTGTGAAGGTGTTTGTTAAGAGGACAATGACCAGTTACAATTCCCACCACTTGTCGGAGACTGTCTCGTTTAAGGTTCAGAAGTTTTCGGGAGTATCTCGGATTTAACTCCGGGAACGCCTCCCTAGACTGTACAATCCTTTATACTTGCCCATAGTTCCTGATGTAGTTTATATGTCCTTTGACGGATCCAGGCTCGAATTTGACTGAAAGGCAATGGAATCATTGGCTCTGGCCCTACAGGGCGCATGCCCAAACCTCTCCTTGCCAGTTCATCAGCTGCATCATTGCCTCTGGATCTGCTGTGTCCCTTTATCCATTGGAGAGTAAGGTAATTATCTTTACTGACCTCTTCCAGAAGATGGTGACACTGGATAGTTAGCCCCGAGGAATGTTCATACCTTTGAAGTGCTTTAAGGACTGCGGCGCTATCAGAGAGTATTCTGATTTTAGAGTCCGTTACCTTCCTGTGCAGTATCGCTGTTGCTGCCTGGCTTATACCCACACATTCCGCTTGGAAAATAGAGTTGTGAGTACCCAGTGCTGCTGCTTCATGCATGTTCAAGTCGTCCGAGAACGTCCCCGCTCCCGTCCCAGCTTCCATTTTGGAACCATCTGTGTAGATTCTAACTTCGTCAGTGTTCGACCTATCACTTGATTCCTCATGTAGTTGTATCTTATAGTGTGTATTAAAGAGGTGTTTTGGTACCCTATCATAAATAGAGAGCATGTTCGGGTTACCCTTCGCATAATCCCGTATGATGTTAGTGTGGAATGTTCGACTATTTTGATCCCAGAGATTGAGAGCTTTGAGTCTGTAAGCAGACGCAGCAGCCTCCTGCTGGATGTGCAACTGCAACGGTGGTAAACCCAGCAGTGCCTCTAGTGCAGCAGTGGGTGCTGTGCTCATGGCGCCAGTCACTGCTACACAGGCCAACCTCTGGAAGGACTGTAGTTTATTTATGGTAGATACCTGTTTAGTCCTTGGCCACCAAACTAGTGAACCACATGTTAGAGAAAGCCTAATTACAGTATTATATAACCAAAGTGTTATTTTTGGACTTAGGCCCCAAGTTTTACCTATCATCTTCCGACATTGCCAGAAAGAGATGGTTGCTTTCATAATTTTATTTTCCAGGTGTCTAGTTTAATTTGCTATCTAGGATGATACCCAGATACTTTACCTCATCATTTAAAGTTAACTGTGTGTCGAAAAGGTGGGGTAGTATGTATTGTCTCTCTTTTGACCTAGAGAAATGTAGTTTATATAAGCTAGTTTATAATATTAGTGTGATATATCTATATACCTCTACTTGAATTACAGGTGTGGCGGGCATGTGTGCAAAAACAGTGGTTGCTCCGCTAGACCGCATCAAGATCTTACTCCAGGCGCAGTCCTCCCACTACAAGCATCACGGAGTCATAGGGGGGCTCTCAGCCATCGTCAAACACGAGTCGCTAATAGCCTTGTACAAAGGCAATGGAGCGCAGATGGTCAGGATATTCCCCTATGCTGCGACGCAGTTCACAAGCTTTGAGATGTATAAAACGGTAAGCTTTTTGTTATAATCAAGGTATCTTTAACTTTTTTATTTATGGCTTCTGCAGGGTTGCCACAATTTTGCCAATGTCGCGTGGATAGAGTAGAAGATACACAAAGGAGGTTGATCGGTGATGTAGTGTAGGTTCAATGATCAGTAATTTAAAAAGAAAAAAAAAAGGTATATTTTTCTTCTGAGCTTGACCATTTCTGTAACAACGCAGGGTATACACAAAATACTACACACATATAATACACACAAAAAATAATAATTATGGATTAATAAAATATAATAATAATATCATATAAATTATGCTCTGTTACAATTTAATTCTGTTACTTTCAATAAATTTAGCTAATATATTAACAAATGGAGTAAATGCAAGTGATAGGAGGTTAGTAAAGTTAGTAGGTCGGGGAATTTCAGGAGGTAACCTATCATATAAGGAATAGTGTAGACTTGAACAATTAAAGAATATATGATCAGTTGTGCCCTCATCTAGACCACATTCGCAAAGTGAGTGATCACGGACTCTAATTTTTGCAAGGAACACTGGAGTGCACGCATGACCCAACCGCAAGCGACATATGACTGAAGTAGTCAACTTATTTTTATTTTTAAATTTATAAAACCAAGGTTTCGGTTGTAGTTGACCATAAAATTTACCTTTCACCTCTTTGGAAATTTGCCAAAGTGAATTCCAGGATTTACTCATCTGTTGTTGACAATTAGAGGCAAGATCGTGGGAGTATATTTTGAAATGGTCCCTATTTCCGAGTAAAGCAGCTTGTTTGGCACATGAGTCAGCAGTTTCATTACCTGGGATACCCACATGACCAGGAATCAATACTACATTTAAACCAAGATTATGACAATTATAAAGGGCCTCTTTAATTCTTAAAATAATGGGAAACCTAGATTTAGACTTGAACTGATTTGACATAACTGCCTGGAGACAACTTTTTGAATCAGTAAAAATTATTGATTTGTCTATCCTATGCGAGATGATATACATTATGGCTTCTAAAATACCAACTGCTTCTCCAGTAAATACCGAAGATACAGATGGGCATTTTTGACTTATAATTATTCTATACTTTGGGATCCAAACAGCGGCACCCACATCAGTGTTATCTGATAGTTTAGATGCATCAGTATAAAATGGGGTCCACTCTCTCCAATTGCTATCCATCTTTTCACTGAAAAGTTTACTTGGTTCAATCGAGTTTTTATCAATGCCAAAGTTTAAAATTACTGAAGGTTTGAAAATTAGGACATCGTAGCTCACTGAAAATAAGGGATTGGTTGGATACTGAACTACTGGGCAGGGAAGTTGTGTATATTTAATATAACTACGGATGATACATGGGAGTTTATTCTCTGGTATGTATCCTTGAGATCTAATAATGTTGTAAAGCTTTTCAATTTTGTGTAAAAGGGGATGTTTAGAGTTTTGAATAAGCCTGAAGAAAAATCTATCTGAGAGAAATTGTCTGCGGAGGCAGAGAGGAGGTTCAACGCATTCTACCTGCATGGCGTTAATTGGAGACGATTTCATAGCACCTAGGATAATGCGGAGACACTTTGACTGAATCTTTGATAGTTTTTCGAGAGCTGCTTTATTTCCAGGATCCAATAAGAATGAACCATAATCTAAATGTCTACGAATAATTGCGATATATAAAAGTTTTTGTCAAAATGGATGAGAACCCCACCAAACCCCAGAAAGGGCGCGAAGGATATTTATATTTTTTTCACATTTTGAAACCACAAAATTAAAATGAGGGACTCCTGATAATCTTGTATCCAACCAAACTCCTAGAAACTTAACGGAATTTTGTTGCGGAATTATTTCATTTTTAATTCGTAAGTCGATATTTGGGATAGTCTTTTTTCTAGTAAAAATTACGGAACTGCTTTTTGCAGCCGATATGGACAAACCATGATCAAGCAACAAATCTCCAAGGTATTCAAGAGCAGAGTTCAATCTACTTTCAGCTTCTGAAACATATTTAGCCGGAAGATATAGCGCCAAGTCGTCGGCATACTGGAGGACTTGACAGAATGAACTAACCGAAAGCTCCAAGTCATAAGTATAGAGGCTATAAAGAAGAGGACTAAGGACAGAACCCTGAGGAAGGCCCTTCCAAATATTTCTGGGAGATAAATATGAGTTTTGAGTTCTAATTAACACGGTTCTTTGCATCAGAAAACAACAAATGAAACGAGTCATCTTCACAGGGATACTTAGCTGTAACAATTTGTTTCTAAGCTCTGGAAGAAGTACGTTGTCATAAGCGGATGCTATGTCTAAGAAAACTCCAATAAGAAATTCTTTATTTTTTAAACTATGTTGAATTTCAGTAGTTAAGACGCTGAGGTTGTCGAATGTTGACATTCCTTTTCTAAACCCAAATTGAGTTTTTGCTAGAAGACCTTTGCTTTCTACTATCCATTCTAGTCTATTTTTGATAAGGTGTTCTGAGATTTTAGCTAAAACACATGACAGAGCTATGGGTCGTCTTGAATTAGGATCAGATGGATCTTTGCCAGGTTTCAGTAGAGGAATAATAACTTGAGTACTCCATACCTCTGGAATAAAACCTTGATCATAAAAAATATTAATTAAATTTAGTAAAAATCGTTTAGTGTCATCTGTAGCTTTAATGACAAATGAATATGGGATTCCATCAATACCAGGCGATGAGTCAACCAAGCCATTTAAAGCAATTTGTAATTCCTCGAAGGAGAACAGAGTGTCCATACTATCTGAAGAAGGGAGTAAAGAATGAGGGACATTAAAAGACAGAGCAAGATGAACGAATTTGCTTCCATACCAAATATGATGGAGTGGAAGGAGATAAGCTTTCACAAAATTTAAGCCAGCCTAGTTTTTTCTTTGATGATAGCAATTTCCTAGATTGTGCAGCAGTTCTTTGGTAATCTAAATAGTTACTCAGAGTCATAGACGAGTTATAGGTAGTCTCTGACATATTGCGTTTTTGAACAATATTTGAGCAATCAGGATCCCACCAAGGGGGGGAAGATCTGTTGCATCTAGGCTTTTTAATGGGAATATGTTCATCAGCAGAGGAAATTATTGATTCTACGAATTTTGAATAACAAGAAAGGGAATTTGTAGAATTAGGGCAAGGGATTGCACCTATTTTATGGTTTAAAGAGGAAGAGTATAAGTCCCACTTAGCACCTGCGAGTCTGTATTTAAGAAGAGGGTTGGGAGAACGCTGTAGAGGGACTCTTTGAGGTATTTTTATAAGGATGGGGTAATGATCACTACCATAGGAAAGGGGAAGAACTTCCCAAGTAAGTGTAGAAGAAATAGATGGAGAGCAAATTGTGAGGTCAACTGCGCTTTTTGGATTCTGGGAGGGGCGGACTCTACGAGTTGGAGAACCGTCATTCATAACACATAGGTTAACCTCATCAAATGCTTCTAAGAGGGTATATCCATACAGGTCACAATCAGGAGAACCCCAGGAAGTGTGGTGAGCATTGAAATCACCCATTAGGATAACAGGGGATGGGACAGATGATATGATTAGAAGAATATCTGATAAATTAAAATGATAAGCAGCGCTTGATTAGAAGGGCACAACCAGCATACCCATCTTGGCGATCATCTCTAAGACAGGTGTATCCTAAAACTCTGTAATGAGATCCGGGATCAAACCACGTCTCAGAGACGGCTACTAAGATGGGTGAATATTTTCTAATTAGGAAATATAAATCATGTGTCTTTGGACGAAGACTTTGGGAGTTCCACTGGATTATTGGGGACTTATCCATTGTGACCGATTAAGGATGAGAGTTGGGATATCATATGGGCAACGTTGGACGGTAAATTTAGTGATTTCTGGGAAATGATGCTGATAATAATAGTCAGCAGTTGAACTAGGAGTTGATCTTGGGGTTCATCGGAGGGAAGGGAAGATGATTGGGTTGCTGAAGACTGTATAGTGTGACCATTAGGAAAACTTGACGGCTCATTGGCTATTATAGCCTGATGAGCAGCTCTGTCATATGTCTTTCCTAGTGGGGCTCGTGGTCGAGGGCTGCGGATTTCAGTTTTTTTGTAAGACTGCGTGTGGAGAGGATGATCTGACGAGGAAGGAGTTGAAGTATTGCGCCGAGAGTCCACAGATGTCTCCTTGACAACTTCATTATATGGTCTATTCATTTTGGGACAAAGAGTTGATGCTTCCTGGAATGAAATACCATCTCTTGACATGCACATTTTAATGGTTTTTTGTCTGTCTTGCTCTGGACAGGACCTGCTTGTAGAAAAATGGTGAGCAGAACAATACATGCATGTTGACTCCGTCTCTGGAACATTACATTCTTCTCCGTTGTGAGGTTGGGCACATCTGAAACATATTGGTTTGGACCGGCATTGAGCCTTGATATGTCCAAATCGGCAACAATTCAAGCACTGGATGGTGGGGAATTGGTACGGCTCTACAGACAATGACGAATAGAAGCTGAAAACTCGGTCTGGTAATTCTTGTCCTCTGAAAGTGAGTACCACTGTTTGGGTTGGTTCCCAGTTAACATTTCCATCTACTTTTACTTTTCTGTTTAATCGGCGAGCTTTAAGGATGTGAGTGCAATGACCTGGGATTTGTACAGACTCCACAAACTCGTCCATCGACCAGTCCACTGGGACTCCGCGGACTAGGCCCATCCTAGTGACATTGTATGTTGGGATGAACGCCTCATATTTGTATAGTTTTAACATAGGATTGTTAAGGAATTTGTTAGCACCTAGTGCTGATTTGAACTGAACTGCAATCTTATTTCTACCAACCTTCTTAACTCCATCCTGGCAGATATTTTCAATTTTGTTGACAAACAAAAATTGACCAAATTTGATGGGGCGAATGGTTGTCCCCGCGGCTGGGCCAGGATCAATTACCGAGACGTGGACGATAAATGGGCCACAGTCAGTTGGTAGGTACGATTTAATACCTAATATTGTAACAGAGGGATGGGTGTAAGTCGTCTGAATTGAGGCAGATGCTGATTCTTTGTCTATTATGGTTTTCTTGCCCCCAGAGGCATCGCGGTCTTTATCCACGGCACGCCGCTTCGTAGCAGTCGTATTTGGAGTCGACGCCATCTCCGTCTCCATCAAAGATGAATCCGGCGGCTCGACTGGTTCAGGGGAAATGGGATCCATTTCCCCTGATTGACCACACACAATACTTACCGTCACCAAGTTATACATTTAATTAAGCTCAGGAGAAAAGAGAGAAAAAGAAGAAAAAACGATCACTTCTAACGTAATTTCACCGAAAACTTCGAACAAACTCACTAACACGTGTATCCACTTTCACACCAACCATAATCAAGGTACAGTAGGCGCTCGGTAATCCGGCAGTCGTCTGTCAAAGTCAAAGTATTTTATTGTAAATAGGCAAAAATAATAGCACTTTTACAAGTCAAAATTAACATCTCGTAAACAAAGAGATATACATAAAATATTATAAAAAGATCAAATCAATCCAAATTTAGATAAACTAAGTATTCTTTGAGTTTGAAAAGGAAATTTCCCTTTTAAGGAATACGCCATATTAGAGTGCACGAAGCAAACTAATTTATTTCATAGAACCAAAACATAACTACCCACATATGTTGATATAATAATTAATGAATCTAAATCACGCATATTACATACATAACATACCTTCCACTAATAATTCAGGAAGAACATTTATTCAATTAATTGACCATAACAAAACTCAAAGAACTTTAAAGGATTTTGATATAAACAAATACATGAAAATTTAAGCAAACATTAAACTAAAACATTCTACAACAATCACTAAATTTTAAATAATCAGGTTCAGGTTCATTCAAGAATCAGGTATGGCAATGATATCTGGCCATAACTCAGGGTCTGGTATTTCAATCGGCACTTCCTCAGAACGCCTTTGGATATTCAAATCATCTGGACGGTCCCATGATGGGCGCCGTTGATCAATCACTGCCTCAGGGCGTGCAGGGCGTGCCAAAATCTGGTCGGCGTGTCGGCGGTGTAGCTCTCCACCTTCCGTCCTCACCCTATATGTACTTGGTCCCTCTATAGCATCCACAGTGGCCCTCTGCCACCTATCTCCGGGCCCATACATATGTATCAGTATGGGCTGACCAATATGGAAGGATCTGGTTGGTGGATTTTGTGACATTGCTTCTAACTGGGTATCTGCCCTCGATGGTATATTCTCAGGATGCAGTCTAGATATGGCAGTTCTGTACTTCCTTCCGTTAAGCATCTCTGCTGCGGTTTTATTTGTGGTACTGTTAGGTACCGTCCTAAGGTAAAACAGAACTTTTGCCATTTTCTCACTCCATGGCATCTGAGAACTTTCTAGTTTTTTTAGTTTGTTTTTGAATGTCTAAACGGCCCTTTCAACTTGGCCGTTTGTGGCAGGGTGGTATGGAGGAGAATACAGGTGCCTTATGCCATTTTTCTTCAGAAAGGCATCAACTCCGATGAGCGGAAGGCCCTACCATTGTCAGACACCAAAACTTCCGACAATCCTTGAGATGAAAATATCTTCCTTAATATGGTAATAACAGCCCCACTGCTCATTGAGGTGACAATTTCGGCTTCAATCCATTTACTATGGCTGTCAATTACCACCAAGAATGTCTTTCCTTGAAAAGGGCCAGCAAAATCCACATGTAAACGACTCCAAGGCTTTTCATTTGCAATCCAGGTCTGCGGGTCTCTTGGTGGATTGTTCCTTACTAACTGGCATTGTTCACACTCAGCCACAAGTGTTTCAATTTGTCTGTCCATGTCTGCCCACCAAACATAACCTCTAGCATACGCCTTCGTTTGGACAATCCCCGCATGTGGGGTATGTAATAATTGTAGTACTTCACGTTGGAGGGACGCTGGTACAATTACCCTGTTGCACCACAGTAAACAATCTTTACTATGTGAAAGGGCCTCTCTACGAGTCCAATACGGTTGTAACCTTGGGTCACTATTACGGGGTGGCCAACCGTGCAGTACATGGAACATGACCTTCCGTAGCAATGAATCCCTCTTTGTTTCCGCTGCTATTCTAGTCGCATCTAAATCCCAGCCCTCCGGACGTTCTTCCAGTAACAAAACTTCCTTTAGGGACTCCTCGGTCGATCTCAACGCTGTAGGTGCAGTCCATCTACTGAGAGCATCAGCATTACCGATTGCCTTTCCAGACCTGTGTTTAATGGTGTAATCGTAACAGCCTTACTTCAAGGACCATCGTAGCATCCTTGGAGAAATTTGGTCTGGGATTGGTTTCATAGGATTGAACAATCCTACCAGTGGTTTATGGTCAGTGATTATACAGAATTTACGGCCTGCTAAGAAATCATGGAACTTGGTGAGCCCAAACATAATGGCTAGAGCTTCTTTATCAATTTGACCATATCGTCTTTGATGTGGTTGCATTGTCCGAGATGCCATTATCACTGGCCGTTCTACACCGTCATCCATGACATGGGCAATTATCGCTCCTAATCCATACTCTGATGAGTCACATATTAGCAACAGTTCTCTATCCAACTCATACCCCACCAAGGTGAGATCTGATGAAATCAAATCTTTGGCCTTCTCAAATGATATTTGCTCGGTGTCACTCCAACTCCACTGCCTCTTAGATTCCAACAGCCGGTATAAAGGTTCCAGCAATGTTGCTTTGTCTGGTAGGAATTTCTCATAGAAATTATAGAGTCCTAGAAAGGCACACAAAGTCTCTTTGTTAGTGGGAGCTGGTTTCTCTTTAATCTCTTTCACCTTTGCTGGAGATGGATGTAATCCTTCAGCATCAATCATATGTCCAAGAAAAGTGATACTATCAGATGCAAAGATACATTTATTCATATTTAGGGTGAAACCCATTTCATTTAGCTTTGACAAAACTTTACGCAGTCTCTGGTTATGTTCCTCCATATTATTGCCCATAATGGCCACATCATCGAGCAGGCAAGCTACTCCCTCCATATTCTCTAGAGCCGAGGACATTAGACGCTGAAAAATTCCTGGTGCTGCACTGACACCAAAGGCAATACGGTTCATTTTCATTTGTCCAAGGGGAGTATTGAGAGTCAGCAGGTCTGCTTTGTCACTGTCAACCTTCACTTGTGTATACGCTTGCTTCAAGTCTAATTTACTGAATATGCGGCCTCCACTCAACTTCACAAATGCCTCCACTGATGTAGGAAGTGGATAAGTATCAACATCAATGGCCGCATTAACCGTAGCACGATAATCCCCACAAATACGGAGTGAATTATCCTCCTTCTTCACAACCTTATCGGTAAAGCCCACTTTGAGTAGTTGACTGGAGTCAAAACACCATCTTCAATCATCCGTTGCAACTCTTCATTCACTTGTTGCTTCTGTGGGAACGGCACTGGTCGATCTTTCAAATATCTAGGCAATGCATCAGCTCGAACATGTAATGAAACTTCAGGGCCCTTATACTTCCCAAGCTCTTCCTTAAACAGATCTGGAAAATCTTGCATCCATGGAGTAATGTCGTCTTCAGACCAACACAGTCCAGACAAAGAAATGCTGAGAGGCTTGAACCAATTCCTGCCCAACAGGCTTGGTGTATTTCCTGACACCACCAAGAGTTCACAGAGAGCTTCCTTATCACCAAGCACCACATTCACATGCATCAATCCTAGAACATTTAATGCTTCTCGAGTCACAGTTACTAGTTTCACATTAGTTGAGTGTAGCAGTGGAGGTACAGGCCACAGTTTCTGATATGTCGATTCCGATATAATGGATCTTGCTGCCCCAGAGTCAATTTCCATCGACAACTTCACCCCACCAATGTTCACTACAGCTGTTATCGGAGGTTGATAATTTCCCACACAGCACATATAGAGGCCCATCTGTTCCTCCTCTCCTATGTCAGGGTTAGTGCTGCTCTTTGCAGTTTCCTTAACTTGATGAGTCTTCGAAGACTTTTTCCAACATGCAGCTGCAATGTGCCCCGTCTTTTTGCAATAATAGCATTTTGCTTGTGCAAACCGACAGCGTTCGCCAGTTTTGTGTTGTCTAGCACAATGTGCACATGCCACTGATTTAATCTTCCCAATCTCCATGGGTGCAGCGTGAGTTTGCTTAGACTCGGCGGCGTCACCAGGGTACATCTCGGGAAATGTTGTTTGGTAATTGAGACACATTTGTAAAGTCGTCGCATATGTAAGATCTTTTGTCTTTAACAAATCTCTTCTCAATCGATCATCACGCACTCCCATAACCAGCCGGTCTCTCAATTGACGTTTTAAATCTATAAAATTACATTTAGCGCCGAGTAAACTTATCGCGGCCACATAATCCTGCACGCTTTCTCCTTGTAACTGTGAGCGTCTATGGAACTTCCCCGCTTGCAAGATTTCGTTGACTTCGGGTTCATAGAACTGGTCCAAAACAGCGATGATTTGCGGAAGCGACACACTTGTCGGACGAGCAGGCACCAGCAGCGACGCAATTAGGGTGTAAGTTTCCTTGCCACATTGCGAAAGAAACAAAGATCGCGCTTTGTTCTGCTCGATATCTTCGTAGCCCGCCGCGTCGAGTGCACATAAAATTAGTTCCCTATAATCACCCCATTTATCAGTTTTTGGGTTAAACTGGCCCGGAAACACAATATTCGCGACGTTAGACGCCATTTCAGCACAATTACAAATTATTTTCCGTAGTCGCCAATAAAGAATACGCCATATTAGAGTGCACGAAGCAAACTAATTTATTTCATAGAACCAAAACATAACTACCCACATATGTTGATATAATAATTAATGAATCTAAATCACGCATATTACATACATAACACCTTTCATGTGCCAACAGAGTTAAATCTCACACTGGAAAAGGAAATACCCTTCTGACTCTACCGGTGCTTCGGAAATACGCCCGTCATAGAAGAGAGCACCAAGAAACTCTACGGGGATGTATTTTTTCCATATTTGTTCATTCTTTATATTTTTTTCAAATGTCACAATTATAACAAAACGTAAACTACAAATATAAAAGGTAAAAGTGACAATGAGATATCCTACAAACATCAAACAATCATTCTGGAAAAACATAAGGTAAAAACTTCTAACTCCATAATTATGTTGTATAAAACAACGTGATCTCATGGTATGTTTGAGATACCATGAGATCACTTATTATTATCATGGAGCTTGGAGACATCAGGCCATGCATTTCTGTCATTAATATAATCATTTACATTGTAATACGCTTTCTTTATGAGATTTACTTTAACAAAAGTTTTAAACCTATGCATTGGTAATTGATCAATATCGTCAGGTAACTTATTAAAAAATCGTATACAGTTCCCCATATATGAACCACTAACTTTCTTTAACCGAAATCCAGACACTTTTAGTTTATTTTTATTTCTAGTATTAAAATTGTGAACATCCCTATTTTTAACAAAGGTATTGATATTTTTCCGAACATACATTATATTTTCATATATATATATATTGACAAGCCACTGTAAGAATATTGATCTCTTTAAAACGTTCCCTAAGAGAATCTCGGGATTTCATATTGTAAATGGAACGAATTGCTCTCTTCTGTAGCACAAATATTGATTGAATTTCCGCGGCCTTACCCCACAGCAAAATGCCATATGACATAATACTGTGAAAGTAACTAAAATATCAGCAGCAGCTGTATCGGTAAACTGTCTAATTTTACGTACTGCATAGGCTGCAGAGCTCAATCTACCAGCTAACAACGATATGTGAGGACCCCACTGTAATTTTGAATCTACAGTAATACCCAAAAATGTGGTTGACTGCACAAGGTCTACAGGCTCACTATTTATTAAAATACTTGAATTCGTAGGAACCCCTCTGACATTGGGTAGTGAGAATTTGATACATTTAGTTTTCTTAGGATTTAACATTAAATTGTTAGTTTGTAAACCAACTAAGAACTAGCGCGATTGCCTTGTTAACGTCGTCAAAATTATTCAAGGTTCTGTCAATCTTAAAAATTAGAGAAGTATCATCTGCAAACAAAACAATATCACATAAGTTCTTTATGAAAAAGGGAAGATCGTTAATGTAAACCAAGAACAAGAATGGCCCAAGTATTGAACCCTGTGGGACTCCCATTGTAATGAGAGATCCTGATGACCTCGCACCATTTACATCTACTTTTTGGATTCTATTGCTAAGATACGAGGATAAAAGATCGAGAGCTTTCCCATTAACTCCGTAATGATTCAATTTAAAAATTAATGTTTCGTGGCAAACGCAGTCAAATGCTTTGGATAAATCACAGAAAACGCCAATTGCGTCATGTGACTCCTCCCAAGCATTGAATATATGCTTTAAGAGCCCTGTGCCTGCGTCTGTCGTTGAACGGCCTTTAGTGAAGCCATATTGTTCATTATGAAACAGACCATTGAGATTGAAATGTGTTAATAACTGATTTAATATTACTTTCTCAAAAATTTTACTTAGAGCGGGAAGTATAGAAATGGGTCTGTAGTTAGTCGGATCATTTTTACTGCCAGACTTGATTAATGGATAATTGAATAAGGGAATAAGTTTACTATTTTTCATTATGTCGGGAAAAACTCCTTCATCAACACAATTATTAAAAATAATTACTAAGTATGGAGCAATTATACCAATAATGGAACTTAAAATTTTAGTAGATATTCCCCAGAGATCCTCTGTATATTTTATGTTAAGCAATTTAAATGTCTTAACAATCGAATTAACATTAATATGTTTAAATTTAAATGTAACATCACACTTTTCAACGTTGCTTGAGAGCATACAAGAAGCCTCAACTGAAGAAGATTTTAAAGACTGGGTAGTAACTATTGGTATTTTTGTAAAGAAATCTTCAAATGCATTGGCAACTTCGTGATCTTTGGAAATTAATTTATTGCCAATGTTTAAAATTTCGACTTCATTCTCTGCCGCATCGTCGCTGCCGTCAGGCGCGTTTTTATTCAAACGTATGTTTATCAACACCTAGCGTATGTTTATGCAGCCCGCGGCATTGCACGCTTGTTTATTTTTTCGGGGTTAAACAAGTTGATAAAAACTTAAAAAAATATATTTTATGCTGTAGCCATGTCATGGTGAAACTTAGAACTGGCTATCACAATTAAATGCGTACACAAAATTTCGTGTCTCTCGTTTTCGTTGAGAAGTTTCCTAGTCAGGAGCCAATCCTGAGTGCAGCAACCATGTCATGGTAAAACTTAAAACCGGCTATCATAATATGCGTACACAAAATTTCGGGTCTGTGCTGTTGATCGTTGAAGAGTTCGTTCATCTGGAGCTAATCCTGGATATCGGTTCAGGTCATGCTTACTATAAAAATGCATCGTCATCGGAACTGACCCAACATGTAAAAATTCAACTCTGTAGGATAAGAGGAAGTGGTTTTAATTCAGTTTACAAGATTTGACTCAAACATACATACAAACAAATAAAAGCTTTAAAAAAATACTACGTCCTTCCTCATGATGCACTCTATTTCCTTGTCGAATTTCATCACGATCGGTTCAGCCGTTTTGTAGTAAAATGGTAACAAACATACAGAAAGATCTATTAGTGTGAATACACTTAAGACCAGGCTCCATTAGGTAATACATTTTCCAACGCTAGCTCCGCCTCTACACTCTGCCACCCGCTACCCGCAACAAGCACTGAGGTGCCTGCGTAACAAGGTTGAATATCGCGTGCGCTGTTTGAACACACAATTTAGCTCGGAACTAAATAACGTAAGTCTCAAAAGTTATTTTGTTGGCAGGTTAATAATTTAGTTAGGTACATTTTGTCGTGACAGTGGATAATAAACCATATTTTCTTGGTGTGAGATTTATATTAGAGATAAAACTTAAGCCGTTGAGTAGAAAAATGAAAATATTACTGAAAATAAAGTAATTTTTGATAAGAAAATGTATCGAATGAGAGATAAAAATCTCAAAAACATATATGTTAAGTTTCACATTTATCTGGTTTGTGGTTGACCCAGCATATTTATGGAAAAACCCTTAAATATTGGAGCCTGGTCTTAATACGAATGTACATACTCGTAACTGCATTCCATCAAAATACATGTAACCTCATTTAAAGGTAAATAAAAGGGTAAGGTAAATATTTTTGTTATACCAAAGAATAGTTTAAAAAATTATAATTTTGATTTACAAGACCAATGTTTGAATTAAACTATAAAAACAAATGAAAGGTGTACCTTTAAATGAGGTTACGTGTATTTTGTGTTTTAATTCGAAATAAGTCAATGATCCGACCTTTAAATGAGGTTAAAAAGATCTTTATTTAACCTTTTTTTTTTAGTTACTTGTTCTTGCGAGTATTTTGATGGAGTGCAGTTATGTACTGTATGTATGTTATGTACCTATTTCAGACCAGTGACGTATTGTGAGATCATTGACTGTTGTGGTATACCGATTTCAGATTGGGTACTGCGCCTAATGAATTTCGGTAGGTACTTTATTTTAATACTTATAGGAATTTAATTATTTACAAGTACTTATATTATTATTTGTCTAAAATCAATGTACTTGAAGCTGAAAGCTGAAGCTGTTTTTAATTTATTTGTTTACAAGTAATAGGTATGATAATATTTTAAAGTTAATAAGTTAGTTGGTAAGTTAACTAGTTTTGAAAGACAATGGCAGCAGTTTGGTCATTTTACTAAACTAAACTAGACTAAATTTCTTCAAATGTAATTTAAACCTTGTCGACTTTGTAACAAGGTATTTTTGCCTCTGGCATCTATTCTAATCTTACGTAAATTTAAGCTGCACCGCTTAAAATAACGTAATTAAAACAGGGTTTTAACACGCTGTCTAACAGCGTTTGTATAAATTCGGACACGTTCTGAGACAGCGTTTGGACAAATCGGGACTCTCGCCGCGTGGAAATAAAAGTTGATTTTACGCTGACAGGCTTTAGTGTTATTTTAGTGAGTGAGGATTAGATGCCAGGGGAAAAAATACCTTGTTAAGAAGCCAACAAGGTTTAAATTAAATTTGAAGAAATTAAGTTTAGTGTAGGGGGATGAATCGCTACCAATGAAGCAATAAATATGAGTTTTAATTACATAGGTAACTGGTATTAATAAATTATTAATATACATAGCACATTCATATAACAAAACAGGATGGTGAAATTAAGTATCATATTCAAACACATTGAATTATGTATCACAGTCATAGGTCTAGTTAAAGAGGCGTAGATTCGGCACGTTTTAATATCGCGTGAACAAAAGCTGGACTAGATACAACAACAGGCAAACACACCTACACAGCAAAATTTCTAGTGTGTTCATGTGCATCAACGACAAAGATAGATAGACATACGCAGACTGTAGCGCGAATGAGTCATTGCTACACGTGCTACACAAACGCCATTCCGATTGTGCCAAAGAAGGCCAATTATAAGTGTTGCACCTAATTTATGCGGTCCATGTCCGAGGGGCTGATACCTAATCTGCCCACTTTTAATTAGATTTATGATCACAGTCACATTGTGTGGCACATATTGCCACAGAATAAACAATAGTACAAGCAATGCGAAAGTCTGTTTATTACATGACTGCCCAAAAAAGGAGGGTTAAGTTTTTAGGATTCATATATATTTGTATGTATGTCAGTTCTTTATTCCACCATAACTTTTAGATGCCTGAACAGAATTGGATATTTCCATTTCATACATGCGGTATCGTTTGGATTCTAACGATACAGCATGTATCGTGAGAATCCTTACATCATTCCGAGTAACATAGGCTATAATAAGATTATGGCTCCATTTTGAAATCCGAAAAAACTACAATTTTTAAAATATGGGTATCAAATTGAAGGCATTGATAAGCACATTACAACTATATATTATTTTTTGCGATAACTCAAAACTTGTTGATAAAAAGTACGAAATAATAATAAATCATGAAGAAAAAAATAACACGACTGGCCACCCAAACACAAACTAAAAAGTCAAATACATAAGATCTCTTGTTTTTGACTTTTTAGTTCGTTTAACGCAGACGTCCTTTTTTTTTAAAAAGTTGATTTTTTGTTCCTTAATAGCAAGCGAAGGATTGTTTTTTTGTTTAGGTATACTACAAAGATCGGAGAGTGGCATAGGCTCTTCATAATGTTTCTGCGAGTGAAACCGCGGGCGCAGCTAGTTGTAAATAATTATCGTAATTACATTAAAAGTAGATCATTATAATTTTCCTAGATGCTTGTAAAAACTTAACACCTTGTTAGGACGTATCTGACCGTCATTGCTGTGTTGAAGCGGTGATTGCCAGTTGGTTTTGTTCGGCTGCCGCGCCGTAGTTAAAAAAGCTATCAAACAGTGAAAACCGCATCTCAATTGGTTAGTTTTTACGTGATGCGTGAACAACCAGACCAGACTCTATGTATAAAAACGTTATATTCTTGTTCCTATTTTAAGTCTACCAGACCATTTTTTTAAATTATATTATTTGTACAGACTTTTTGGTACTTGCTGCTTTATTACGAGTATAAGTATAAATAATGACATTAAATTTATTAAACTTATTTTTGAACAATGTTTTGAAAATAACATAACACTAGGATTTACCTGTGTACTTGTTTACTAAGTATATATTAAAGTAAATTAAAAACGTAGGTAACAACAACAATAATGTAAAAATATTTATAAAAAACTATTGCGAACAAAACTAAAAATATGGAAACATGCATAGATTCTTGATTTTGAAATATTGTTTTATTGATGCACTCGAAGGCATCATGGACCTTCATTTTGATACCTCACTCGAAAGGTTTCGGTATTTTTTTTGTTCCGTCAGAAATACACTAAAGCCGCAAATATGGTGAAACAATTATGAAAAATTAAGAAAACAATTATGGTGTAAGCCGCCATAATTGTTTTCTTGATACTTCGTATATCCTATGTCACTCTAATGATTAAGATGACTCCAATGATACCTCATTTATCAACGTTTAGGCTAAAGGGCACGCCAAAGCAACATATAAATAATAGCCCACAAAGGTCTAAAATGTAAAAGTCGAAAGAAGTCGACTCATGTTCGGAGGTCATAGACAAAATTAAAAATAAATATTTTTATTAAATAATGATTTAAAAATTATAAAAATCAATAAATAAAAACATACATTAATTACATTAAATAATAATTCGAATAATCCATACCAATATATAAAAGTGAAACGTTGTCTGTTTGTTTATTTTGTTTGGGGAGTTTCACGCGATAACTGGCTGGACAGATTTTGATGAAATTTGAAATGGAGATAGCTTATACCGTAGAATAAAACAAAGAATACTTTTTATCCCGGAAAGTTGTAAGTTTTCACGGGATAACTGGAAAATGTTGATTACTCGCTGTAAGGAACGGTTGTCATGGAAACGAAATAACAAGTCTATCAAAAAAAAGAGTGTTGGTGTTATACCTACTTTTGCATTGGTTTTTAATATCCTAGAAGAACATAGGTTGCTTTTTATCGCGATAAACAGTAGTCCGCGCGGACGAAGCCGCGGGCGGGAAAACTAGTATCTTGTAAATTTTCGTCTTACCAATTCAGAGGAACCTGCGATCATTGCAGCCTTAGATTGTAGCCTACTTTGATTGTGTGGAATAACTTAAAACATTATATTGAGAGACAACAAGACGTACCTACTTCTTATACCTTACGGTGACCTCGAACGCGGACAGCATTTTAAATCGGGTAGTCAATATTGATCAACTACATATTACTATATACGTACCCATGCGAGAATGCTATGTAAATTCTTGAGACCACTATTGCCTCATGTGTGTCCACACTGCCTACATAGGCTTATGTTAGTGTACCTATCCTATGTATAAAGTCTATCTTGCACATAGACATATATATTTTCTTGCAACTTAAACGGTCCTTTATCTTATCCCAGTAATTTCTAAGAATAATTTGGCATTCTTACTGGGATAACAACAATGTAAGCATCATCCACACCAATATATAAAAGTGAAACGTTGTGTTGTTTGGGGAGTTTTAACGCTACAACTGCTAGACGGATTTTGATGAAATTTAGAATGGAGATAGCGTATACCCTGGAATAAAACATAGGATATTTTTTATCCCTGAAAATTGTAAGTTTCCGCGGGAAAACAAAAAGAAGTGTATTTTTTATTAGGATTCGTGTATTGTGTTTGTATGTATGTATGTATGTATGTATGTGAGTTTCTTTATTCCACCATAACTTTTAAATGCCTGAACAGATTTAGACGTGTGGGGTATCGTTAGTATCCTTAGACCCCCTCCCACTCCCTGCTTAGTGATAAGGCCGCCGATTGTACTATTTTAAGGTCAATGTTGACTTGCTATAATTTAAGATTTTTAGTGCAATAAAGAATTATCTATCTGTCTATCTACCACGCTAACTCATTTCAGGTTCAGGTCACATGTGACATGTATACGTAAACGTCCTCACGATGCTTACATTCCGTTTAGAGTCATGGCGTCACACAACCCTTTTGTTAAGATTTATTCAAAGTTAAAAGCTTTTATTTAACTTGCAATGTTTGTACGTATGTACGAGTATGTTTCTTTATGTCAAATCTTGCTAGCTGAATTAGAACCACTTCCTTTTATCCTACGGAGTTAAATTTTTACATGTTGGTTCAGTTCCGATGACAACGCATTTTTATGGTAAGCTTGAACAAAAGTGACATCCAGGATCAGCTCCAGATAAAGGAACTGTTCAACGGTCTACAGCACAGACACGAAATGTTGCATACGCATTTAATTGTGATAGCCCGTTCTTAGTTTCATCATGACATGGCTACTGCATACAAGTTTTTTTTAATGTTTTTTAATTAACTCATTTTTAGCTAACAGACCGTATAATCCACCTGACATTAACGATCATCGCCTCGCAGCCAGGGAGCCAGGTAAAGCCCGGACATCGTACGTACGGGCAGCGACCGTTAAGTGGCACGAGCTACCGCAATCCGCGCTCATATTTTCTTATTCGTGTCAAATGGGTTCTCATTGAATATTACAGATTTGAATTAGAAGCAGCTAAAACCTATTTTTTTTATTACGGTCTAGTCAATCGTTTGACCACGATCTCACCTGATAGAAAGCGATGATGTGGTCGAAGGTGTAGCACGCTTGCCTAGTACATACCTATTCACTCTTGACTTGAACACACCTGGGTTATATTTTACCGGAAACACTGATTGCTGAGCATTCCACTCCTTTATATGGGAGGAGAAGTAGTATATCTTTGCCTCTACCCAATATACATCTCTGAATCTGTACTTGTCAAGTTTTCTATCTATCTATACTTATAATAAAACGGTAACAGGTCCAATTCTGTACATAGAAGTTTATTTTTTTAGAGCGTACTTAAAGGGTTCCTGCAGGATATTGGTTGAAAGTTATTTCCTGCGGGATAGTGGTCCAAAGTTATGTTAATTTTCAAGTAATAAATACTATACATATCTATCTATACTATTCTTATACTTATAATAAAGCAATATGAACGAAAACGTCTGTACAAACAAGAGAATAAAAAAAAAGGTCTAGGGTACTTAAAATAAACCACTGAACCAGAAAATAACATTTTTAAAATTCTTCTTCCTTTTTGTTTGTCTTATTGTCTGTTTGTTCGCGCATAACGTAAATTTCCTTAACCGATTGCGATGCGGTTTTCACTGTTGGATAGCTTAGGGTTTGACTTAAAACCTGGTGTACTTATTATCTCAATCGGATGAGTAGAAGCCGAGCAATCGATAAAAACTTGACAGCTGAAGGAATTTTATGTAAATGTTGGTATATTGGTATTTTAGGTCTTTGGATACTAATAGAGTTCTTTTAACATAGAGAAATAGCCACGCGTGTGAAGCCGCGGGTACAGCTAGTCTGTAATATATCTATAATTATTTCATATATATTTTATTAACAGTATATTCATTGTACAGACTAGCATCTTACTGCTTTATTATAAGTATAGATAGATTAAGTGACCTGCTTTGAATAAGATAAGCCCAATAATACCCTATAGATAGAACATCGTTCGATCATCTTCCGATACCTAATTGAGCACAAGAATATAATCTCATAGAGGCATTACACAAGGCCTTCTGTCTCCACATCTCATAGTAACTGATATTTAAACTGTGATCTCAGTGACATTTCACTTGAGGACGAGTTACTGACCGGAGGTCGCCAGTATGCACTTTCTTGTGAGTTTGTGACCTCCTTATGGAAACTGGTTTTGGATGAATATGTCGAATCTCATTTTTATCGCCTTCCGTGCTTTCCATCCCACTTCATATCCTATTTATTGGTCACAGAATAACTAATACTAATAAAGTAGTTTTTCTTTCCTTTTTTTAGTTTCGTTAAAGTAATCCCAAAAAAATGAAGGAGAGTAGGAGATTTTGAGTTCTTAATTCCGTTCGCTAAGAATAAAGCGATACTGGAAACAGTTTAACAGTTTAGTGTTAACAGTTTTTATATTTTGATGAACTATTCTGTAAATTGGAAGATACTAAACAATAACAAAAAGAATTATTGCAATCGGACACGTAGTAATAAAAAACATACTAAATATATATATTACTAGTTTTCCCGCCCGCGACTTCGTACCCGCGGACTACTGTTTATCGCGAAAAATACATCCTATTTTCTCCTATGATATTAAAAACCAATGCAAAAGTAGGTATAGCACCAATGCTTTTGATGTTTTTTGACAGACTTGTTATTTCGTTTCCATGGCAACCACAGACCATTCTGTGATGGCAACCGTTCCTTACAGTGAGTAATCAACGTTTTCCAGTTTTCCCGTAGAAACTTACAATTTTCCGGGACAAAAAGTATCCTATGTTTTTTTTAAAGTATCTTGATGAAATTTTCATCAATTTGTTTCATTAAAATTCGTCCAGCCTTTAACGCGTGAAAGCTCCCCAAACAAACAAACAGACAACGTTTCACTTTTATATATTGGTATGGATACTAATATATATATACACAGTTTTCAATGTAATAAGACAAATAATGTAACACAGTTCTAAGTCAGAGAGGACAAGTATAATTTTTTTGATGATATGCAAATTATATCATTTATTTTCATAGTGAAGGTTGCAAGTTAAGAGGTCTCGCTTGTACTGTTGGATATTCTCTGACGAAAGTTATATTTTGCTGGTGTTTCGCGGATAGCATGTTACTTGGGTTTTTAGGTCCTCCCTATTCAGAAAATTCTCTTTTTTATGTTAAAACAAAGCGAGCGTGCGAGCTTGTTAAAACAACTGTTGTTGTTGTGTTTTGTTCACTCATGTTCAACAACCATGCATGATTGCATGATGTCACGTTTGGATATTGATTCTCGTTACGGTGGAGGTATATTGTTCCAGCATTTAGTTGCCAGATAGCGGAAACTTCCTCAAAATGCAGTGGTCTTATGATTTTATTATTAAAAGATAACTGGATGCTCTAGTTTTGTTGAGAGGATGACCACACCAGTTTCTAAAAAAAATATACTGGGCGCTTATACTTTAACAGGTCATAGACAAAAGTTGCCAAATGCAGCTACGTGCGTGCGGACGTACGAACCAGCCTTGTTATGGCCGGGTGTCAGTGAATTTTTTGTTCCTCACATCCGTGATCAAGTAGAGCGGGAAAGATGATAAATCTCGGGAGTAACATTTAAGGTTTTTATTTATTTGTAGGAAAACTAAAGCTTTGAATTAAAAAGTGTCTAGCCATTTTCTCAATCATAATAAGCTGTTTCTCTTGGTATATCTTTGATATCATTTAGTGACGGGGTCTCTTTCCTATCAATGTTCTAAGCATAAAGTAGTGTTACATTTGATTTTATTTTCTATCGAGTGAATTCATACTAATCATGTTTCTGTGTTTACAAAGTACGAGATAATATGTCAAAATTTGATGTGATACCAATTTCATAGTTCTAGATACATGTAAACAAGATACAGACGTTCAAAAATGATCGTAAATTTTTAAAAGTGAAGAACCTAGACCTAGAACCGGGCCTTAAACATGTGAACGCATCCACGCGGGTCAAACCGCGGGGTGCAGCTTGTCGTCCATATTTACAAGTTTATTTATAGACGCGGAAGCTTCTGGCGATTATTGGCAATGTCTACGGATGCCACACTGACGGTAGTCGCCAAACAGCTGTGCGTTTAGAAAGAGAGAGTGAAGGCGCAGTAACTATTGATATACACTGGCCTTCAAAACTTAGTACCACGCTTTTAATGGCTGTCTGTTCGCGCATCACGTTTAAACTACTGTACCGATTGCGATGCGATTTTCACTGGTGTACTTGGTATCTCAATCCGATGAGTAGGAGCCAAGCAATTGATAAAAACTTTTTGGCAGCTGAAGGAATTTTGATCAGATGTTGGTACGAGTATATTGGTATACTTGTAAGGGTACATACATACAAACATTCGCCTTTATAATATTAGTGTGAATATTTTTGCGGTCGGTCAGCTCGTATTATATAATTTTGTTCGCAGTCAGGTTTTTGTATTTTTATAATTATTTTACTTGTTTAAATTTGGATTGTATTTTTTTTTTTACTATTTTCTTGAGTGTATTTCATATCATATCGCAATACGAGCATAAGGATACATAGTCCTCGTACTCCTACCAGTAGGAGTAGGGCAACGCCCAGTCAATAACCTACAGAACAAACTTTTTTTTTTTTCACCTAAAAAGTATTAGAACGATTGAAATACTATTTCTACGTTTGTAAAAACATTGTATCTCAATCCTATTGGTAGAAGCCGAGTAATCGAAATAAAGCCACAGAATAAATAATAGTCAGCCATAAATACTGTAATGTATACTGTATTCACCGGGACTTACGGTTGGCCTTGCATTACAGTATGTATGTATGTATGGCTGAGCGCTACCCGCTCTCGCTCTATTTCAAAAACGGTTAAGCGCATTAAAAAATGTTGGAAACAAAATTTGTTGCAAATTTTATGCTCTACAATCTATCTATATTAAAATAAAGCTATAAGTAACAAAAAGTCAGTACAATGAAGATAGTTAAAAAAGAATTGCGATGCGATTTTCACTGTTGGATAGCTAAGGTGTCGACTTAACAACTGGTGTACTTGGTATTTCAATCCGATGAGTAGAAGTCGAGCAAACTAACAAACTATTTGACGTCTGAATGAAGAATTGTACATTTCATTCTGAAATAACACAAAGGATCGTTAAAACCCAGAAAAATTACCACTTGGGCAAATTAAATCGATTGTGGGTTAGGATGACTAACACTCTCTATGGTTTCTTAAATATTTTGGAAAGTAATACTAGTCATCCATTTGGTAATCACATACCAAAAGTTGAAATTCGACGTCGTACTAAAGTTAAATATGTAGGTATGCGAATTGCCAGAGTAAAGTGGAAATGGGCAGGACATTTGGCAAGAAGGGATGAAAATAGATGGACCAAGGCAGTTACCGAATGGTATCATAGAGAAGCGCTAAGACCTCGAGGCAGACCACCCGCCCTATAGTCAGATGATATTGTGAAGCACGCTGAAGGTCAATGGATGAGGCTAGCAGCACAGGGCCGGATAGACTGGCGTGACCGAGAGGAGGCTTATACTCAGCAATGGGTGGATACGGGCTGATTAGATAGAATAACTCTATTATCAATATCTCAGAGGCTTTCATTTAGATTAGGTATCTCTCGTTTATCGTAGGTTATTAAATTCCCCTAGATAATAGATGGATTTGGTGGGTAGGTACAGTAGTCGCAGCGGAAGTTGTCTGCTAGTCTCTGCGCAAGTTGCTATTTTTCGGGCGCAACCTGAATGTTGAAGGTGATGACAGCATTGTATAACTGCCTCGCGTAAGCGAGTGTTACGTTTTTCTCATATTCTATCTAGCTCTTACTTCATGCAGTTTTATCCCCACAGCAGCACCTATGGATGGAGCGCAATAGTTCACAGAGCCTAACTTCACAAACATAAAGATTCGCTGCGAGTACTATATATATTTACTATATATTTAATATGAAGTTAAAATCACTCCAAACATCGTTAGGGAACTGACAAGGCTGAGAATAGAGTATCTGATTTTGCCCGATATCCGAAATAAAAAATGTATATGTATGTGTCAATATCCATACCAATATATAAAAGTGAAACGTTGTCTGTTTGTTTGGGGAGCTTTCACGCGATAACCGCTGGACGGATTTTGATGAAATTTGGAATGGAGATAGCTTATACCCTAGAATAAAACTTAGGATACTTTTTATCCCGGAAAATTCCACGAATTCCATGGAAGTTTCCACGGGAAAACTGGAAAATGTTGTATACTCCCTGTAAGGAACGGTTGCCATGGAAACGAAATAACAAGTCTGTCAAAAATCATCAAGAGCTTTGGTGCCACAGAGTAAGTAGTAGATGCTGTACCAACAACAAGCTACAGAGGCCATAACCAAGAAGTAAGTCTACTTTTGCATTGGTTTTAATATCCTAAAAGAACGTAGGCTGTTTTTTTCGCGATAAACTGTAGTCCGCGCGGACGTAGTCGCGGGCGGGAAAGCTAGTACGAACTAAAAGTGAAACTGTATTAAACGCCACCCAGCAGTTTTGCGGTAAACCCAGAAAGAAAGACAAAATATAAAAAACCGGCCAAGTGAGAGGACTCGCGCACCGAGGGTTCCGTACAAACTTGTAGGTATTTAAACAATCCATCCATCACGGGAATCGAGACCCGAAGTTGTTTTAATTTATTTTTTGTGATGGAGCTACAAATTTACGGTTTTTGGATTTTTTCCCTTTTCTTGTGCTATAAGATATTGCTTCATGCCAAATATCTTGATTCTAGGCCAACGGGAAGTACAGCTTTTGATTTCCTTGCGAGTGTCAAAATATGTCATAAATGGCCGTATACGTGCGTGACGTCACCTGCCGTTCCCAACGGAAGACCAGCGATGGTTGTTTTGCAACCAGCATTATACTGAGTTGGGGCCTTGGGGCCGTTTTGTTGCAAAAAAAACGTTATTGTAGGTAATACTTATTTTTAGTCTTATATATCATTTGATCACCCTGTTTCTTTATTGTTTTTTGTCACAATAAAGATATGTCTATGATCTTTTGATTGCGCTGACTTATGACCGGTTCCTATATCTTAAAACGAACAGTACAGTCGTTACAATGATAACAACTTTGACAAACATGGACGACATAATATTTACCAATGTGCAAAATATTTTGCAAGAATTGCATTGCTTAGCTTCGTAAGTACGCAGTCACGTTTGGATAAACCTCTTTTCTAAATACAAATTAAATATAATTACACTAACCGCTCCTTTTTGGAGGTTTCGACTGAATGTTGCATATCTAATCCATTTTAGACACCCCTTCCCCTCCCCAAAATTTGGGTTGGAAGGCTGCCTGTCTTGTAAACTTTGCCAAAAAATAAGTCTTCGTCTATATAAGCTTTGTTTGAACTGTATTTGAACCACCATAGGATTATTTTTGCAGTTGCAATTTTGCAGGATTGACATTGCTTTTATACGTTTTGACGGCGACAGCTTTCCATACAATATATAAAAGTGAAATATTATAAATCAGAGAAGTGTAGCCACTGTCGTAAATAGACCAGTCAGAGCTTAGAGTTTCGTATGCGCGATGAAGTACTCCATACATTAGAACTGACAGTAGATACAAAATGACATAAAATGTATAAAAACCCATTAGCGCCATCTATCTTTTATCTTTATAAGTGTGTATGTGTGTGTGTGTGTGTGTGTGTTGGTTACTCCTTCACGCTCAAACTGCTGAACGAATTTGGATGATTTGTACCAGGATAGCGCTTCTATTCTAAATTAACACATAGGCAGGGCGGTCGCACTCCGCAACAAGTACAAATAAATTCAAGGACCCAATATTCGGGTCCGTTCAGTCGAGTGTCAAGCGTGCGCTCTATGAGTCGCGCGCCTTGTACTTAGCGATAGAGCGCCTACTTACGTAAAGTTATCGACAAACTTTATTCTTTTTTTAATTATGAGTACCAAGAAGAACGCTAGAAAGTACTGCATAGCATTCGGCTGTTTGAATAGTGATAGAAATGAAGAATTGTCATTCTTTACGCTACCAAAGGATATTGAAAGGTAATAAATTGTAATACCTATAATAGGTCCTACTTATGTAGTTAGATATTGATATATTTTTATTACGTAGGTTCCTATAGTTTTATGTTATTTCATTTGTGTTCCATACCGAAGCTACGCATATTTAAGGTTTTTCGGCGCAGAAATAAAGTCGTTTATTAAATCGATCATCGTAATTTTATAATTGATTATAGTAGGTATTGTTGATCGGAAAATGAATTACTGTACTGACTTAGTAAGTAGCCTACATACTTTTAATACCTTTTATTACGTAGGTAGCAATTTATTTTTCACTCATTAAAAAACATGGAATTCAGACAGGCACCTTTATTCATCAAAGTGCTATACCTATAGGATATAATCATAATCAACCAACGACACGTAGGTAGGTATCTCACTAAACTTATCGGCGTTCTGAAAACGGGATAGGTAGGTAGTAAAAATGAGGTAGTCGGTCTATTCTGATAAGAATGTCATTGTATGTAATAGAACTATTTTAATTTATAATAATAAGTAATAACATAATACATTATTACTTATTTCTTATGTTACAATATCTAAGTCATAACATATCACAGAATAATTAGTAGTACAAGTACCTAGTCATATCTTAATACAACCCTACCGAGCGAAAAAGGGACAGAGCGATTCTGAAAGGGTTAGAGCAATGGAAGTTCTCGCGCGTTGTGATACGGTGCATTCTAGCCTGCACGCGGTGGGCGAGCGCCTTCTAGGTAAATATAATTGAAAGCTCGCAGCGCCGTGCGAGTTAAATAGCACTTTATAGCGTTTTAGCGAGAGTCGCTATTTATTTAAATGACTTTGCTCAGTTAGCCTTCTGTACTTGTACTATTATTTATTCTGTGACATAGGCTACTTTTCATCATCCATCATCATAATCCACGCCGGGCGCAGCTTGTAGAAATTGAAAGAAAGTCCCAGCTTTCTGGTAGACGTTACGTTACGACCAACATCAACGATGTTATTTCCTTGTTTTCAGTACCTAAGCGGTTTCCACATACCATGGATCCAACACGGCGACAAGTTCGTGGCGGGTGCGGCGGCCGGCGTCACGGCGGTCACGCTCACCTACCCGCTCGACACCATCCGCGCGCGACTCGCGTTCCAGATCACCGGCTCGCATAGATACACCGGCATCGCGCACGCGGCCACCACTATGTTCCGCACGGTAAGTTCATGGCGGGCGTCACGGTGATCACGCTTACCTACCCGCTCGACACCATCCGCGCGCAGCTCGCGTTCCAGATCACCGGCATCGCACATGCGGCCACCACTATGTTCCGCACGGTATGTTCGTGGCGGGCGCGGTTGCCGGCGTCACGGCGGTCATGCTCACCTACCCGCTGGACACCATCCGCGCGCGGCTCGCGTATCAGATCACCGGCCCGCATAGATACACCGGCATTGTACACGCGGCCACCACTATGTTCCGCACGGTAAGTTCGTGGCGGGCGTCACGGCGGTCACGCTCACCTACCCGCTCGATACCATCCGCGCGCGGCTCGCACGGATATACCGGCATCGCGCACGCGGCTACCACTAATGTTCCGCACGGTAAGTGACAACCGGGTGGAATTGCACAACCATGAGGCTGAATTGTACAAACATGAGGTGAAATTGCACAAACATGGGGCCAATAACATAATTAAGTTATATAATACTCTACTCTACTAAGATAATCAGGTAGACTAGGGACTTCCGTAATAAAAACATTAGAAACTTTCGTCTTTTTAGCATCATATATAAAACAAATTATAAGATCTTCATCATCGTCATCAGCATGTATCCGTCTACTGCTGGATATAGGCCTCTCCCAATTATAAGATAAAATCGTCTTATTAGGTTAATAGTACCTATTTTGACTGACTCACAAGTTTTGAATTAAAATATGAATGAAAAGTGATCGCACGGCACGTTGCCCCCACGTGTCGTGCGATCACTTTTCATTCATATTCATTCATTCATTTTTCCTGTTATCTTGCGTGAAAGACATTTTATTGTCCCTGCTCTACTTATTCCAACGAAGTTTGTGTTGCTGGTGTCCCTGGAAATTTATATGCACAATTGTGTCAGGTGAGAGGCAAAGTATTTGACTCAAGTCATACAGGTACGTAACAATAAACGCCATGTCTTATACATAACTAATTACTGGAATAGAATACGAAAAAACTGACAATATGACGAGCGTCCGGGTTTCGCGGCGTTCCCAGATATTTCATGAGAAACCTGCCCGGATGCCCCCGGTCGCCCTTCCAAACTAGGGCAAATCCGGGGAAACCCTGGCGGATGCCAGCCCTATACGTAGGACGCACGCGTTGAAGAATTTCGCCTTTAGGCACTGCGGTATGGACGACGAGAAGACCTGACGTAGTTTAACAAATGCTACCCATCCCAGCTGAATCCACCTATCGGCTTCCCTTTCGAAGTTGTTCCTACACAATTGCATAGTCTGCCCGAGGTACCTAAACATATTCCTGAACAATTTCAAGGGTACCTAGTAGAACCTCCTCAAACCCAGGCATTAACATAAATGGCGAGTACCTCGCACCTTCGTTTCGCCGATGATATGTCCTTATGGCGGAGTCGCTGCAGGATCTCGAAAAATCGTATCGATCTCGGGATGAACATGGATAAAACCAAGGTTATGTATAACGACCTTATTACCCCGCAACCGAACGTCGATAACGGGACACCGTTTTATCCATGTTCATCCCGAGATCGATACGATTTGACGCATGAGCTAGATTGGCCAGCATTTGTTCGAGATCCTCCAGCGACTCCGCCATAAGGACATATCATCGGCGAAACGGAGGTGCGAGGTACTCGCCATTTATGTTAATGCCTGGGTTTGAGGAGGTTCTACTAGGCAATCGTGCTACACCTTCGACCACATCATCGCTTTCCATCAAGTGAGATCGTGGTCAAACGATTGCCTAGTCCGTAATAAAAAATAAAGGTTACGGGATCATGGACCACATCCACACAGTGCAGCAGTTTATACAGAAGACTGAAGAGTATAACCAGCCCCTGTGTCTTGCTTTCGTGGACTATGAGAAAGCCTTTGACTCTGTCGAAACCTGGGCTGTTCTCGAATCCGTGCAACGATGCCAAGTGGAAGTTAAGGTGTAGCACAGACCTCAAAAACTTGAATTATTTCTCTCTTATAAAGTTTTATACGATTAGAAGTCGGTTGAATTTTTATTAAATTTGTTTATTTTTTATGGTCGCCTTTTTTGCTGACTATACAATCGTTTGTCCACGATCTCACCTGATGGAAAGCGATGGTGTGCACGTTTGCCTATATATCTATTCACTCTAGACTAGAACACACCTGAGTTATATTTTACGGGAAACACAGACGAGGACAGAAACTATGAAAGAGGTTTTAACATTTTACTGAGACGCCTAGCATATCTGCATGTCCGCCATTTTGAAATCGCCTACTGATCAAACTTTAATAAATCTATGGAGGACTTCAATACAAACAAAAAATGTTAGGTATATACACGATTCGACGAAGAACAAAAGTTCGGGATGTCGGAACCACAGTAACGAGACTAAAATGGAGTTGGGCAGGACACATAGCCAGGCGAAGTGACGACAGGTGGTGTAGGATGGTAACCGAGTGGTGGCCGAGACAGGGAAAGCGAAGCGTTGGTCGTCCAGCAACTAGATGGGCCGACGATATTGTTAAGATCGCGGGTCGAACCTGGATCCGATTGGCACAGGACCGAGGCGAATGGTGTATTAAAAGAGAGGTCTATACCCAGCAGTGGGACGAGAAAGGCTGTTGATGATGATACACTAATAGTATCATAAAATGTCGCGTTTCTTAGATATTGGAGCTCAAAGATAGCAGATCTAGGTACATGCACGTCATATGTTATCGATATTAAGGTTTGATCAGTAGTCGCGCTTTCTCGTTTTTTTTTTTTAAATTGCTTGCATTTATGTATTGCCATAAGGGTTAGATTACAGTAAATTGACCGTTTGCAGGAGGGCGGTATGCGCGCGCTGTACCGCGGCTTCGTGCCGACGATGTGCGGCATGGTCCCGTACGCAGGGTTCAGCTTCTACTGCTTCGAGTCGCTCAAGTACGTCTGCATGAAGTACGTGCCCACCACGCTCTGTAGGAAGTGCGACAGGAATACAGGTAATACTTGTTCAATCACTGTTCTCTACTTTTCTCTATTTCATGAAAAAATGTCTCCCTTCGCAAGATTTCCTTGATGGGAAGACTTTTGGCTCGGATTACCTTTATTTGTCGATGGGGGGATATCATTTGAATACAAACTGTTATTCAATTTTATTCTTCTTAATTTTGAGTTACACAAAAAACTGGCACATCATATTTTCTCAGTTAACTTGTTTGGCAAATATCAATGCATGATTATTTCCAGGCGGGCTAGTTCTTACGGTGCCGGGTAAGCTCATATGCGGCGGACTAGCGGGTGCGGTGGCACAGTCCGTGTCCTACCCGCTCGACGTGACTCGGCGCCGCATGCAGCTCGCCTGCATGGACCCCGCTACAGAGAAGTTCGGGTTAGTGAGCACTACACTGTGTGTGAACACTGCACCGGGCAGACTAGTGCTGCAACGTCGGCCACATCACATATGCGGCGGACTAGCGAGCGCGGTGGAACAGTCCGTGTCTTACCTTAGTCAAAATGTGTCCCAACCTTCCTGTGTTGTGCCCTTCCTGTTTGGAACGAACCTAAAGCTTATCACGTGACTTTCAGGAAAACAGGAACACTTATTGTCACTATTTCTTATAAACAAAAAAAATGCATTTATTTGCTATCAGCACATGGTGTCGAGCTAACACAGTTATGTTATTCTATGCTTGCTCGGCAGTTTATGTTACAAGCTTTTATTTAACTTACTGCTCTTTAGTATGTACGGGTGGGTGTTTGGCACAAATCTTACAAGTCAGTTTTGTACCACTCAGCGACGTCCTATGAAGCTGAAACACAGACGTGTAGTTCTGAAGACTATACAATGTTATGCTACCGTTGAACTGGTCTGATGATGCAGCTGGAAGAAAGTCACAGGAACCCGTAAATCAAATGATGAAGTGAAATGATGACGTGGTACCAAGTGAAATGATGACGTGGTACCAAGTGAAATGATGACGTGGTACCGCTGCGGTGACGGCATATGAAATCTTGATAATTGTTTTTTTTTTTTATTATTGTTGGGTAACGTTTCTAAACACAATAACCTAACTTTCTTTAAATTAAGCGCCAACGTGTTGCACTTATTGCTGCCCCCAAGGATGTCAATTAAAGCATCATTAATCATAATAATTAACATAGTTAATTTAAGTAGCGTCATTCGTCAGTGTTCCCGGTAAATGATAACCCAAGTGTGTTCAAGTCAGCGAATAGGTATCTACTTGGCAAGCGTGCTAAACTTTCGACCACATCATCGTTTCCTATCAGGCGAGAATGTGGTCAAACTATTGCCAAGTCAGTAAAAAAAAACTTTCTTTATTGATTTAAGAGTTTTGGAAACTTTCCTCAATAAAAAGCAAATAATTATGGTTATCAACCGTAGCTTATTGTAAGCTCTTTCTTTACTTTATATATCATCCCTAGCTTATTGTTAGCTCTTTCTTTACTTTATATATCAACCGTAGCTTATTGTTAGCTCTTTCTTTACTTTATATATTTTTATTTATTGTTCTTATTTATTGTAAAAATACCTAACTCTGCACAATAATAATGTATCCTTAATTTTTCAGCAACAGATACAATAATAATTGTAACACAATACTAATACATGAAATATATTTCTTTGCATGTCTATGGCACTGGTATCGGCAACAATTACAGGAGGTTTGTTAACGATAACTATATATCTTATTATGTGTGTTATATTTGTTTATGTGTAAAGCGCCAACTAAAATAAAAGCTATATCGACGATAAGCGTGAAAAAGGCAACGATGAAAGCATGTTCGTGTACGTATATATATGTGCCGCAGTCTTAATTAGCCGTTCAATTAACAGCCCAGTCTTTCTACTAAACAGCGGCCTAAAATAGAATTAGAAAATCTGTTTAAAAATATTTGACTGTTTGCAATGCAAACTACTATGTTTGATAGAATTCATGTTCAACCTAACTAACCTACCTAGTTTTATTTCAGGCTGCCAGTTTGAACGGCGGTTGATTGAACAGCTAATTAAGCTAGTTGGCTGCGACATCTATTCTGTGTGACGTGGCCCTATTGTTTCAATACTAGTAATTTAATGTTTTTTCTCAACAACGAAAACTTGCACTTTAAATCACTCTTTCGGCTATGAGCCATTTGAAAACTATACGTTTGTATTTTGTACATTTTATTATTAAATTGATTGAAGACACGAGCAGGTTTCTCGCCTGATGGTAAGCGTCTGGACGTAAACTCTGCGCGTCACTGCACAGCGCTCGTCACCCTGAGGCATGTATACCCAGTAATTTCGATGGAAACATTGCCCTAAAAACCGGAACGTAGTATTGTACAAACATTACTGCGTTACAGTTTACGGTTCCGGTTAGCGGTTAAATATCTAGCAGCTTCTCCTGGCAGAACAGTACAATAATGGTATTCTTTTACGTTTTGAATTTGGGTTTGCTTTGAATTGAAGTTTTGAATTATCCTACCGACTTGGCCACACATTAACCCGTCGCTTCTCCACAGCATGGGCATGATGAAGACCCTAAGCCTGATCTACCACGAGAACGGGATCGTACGCGGCTTGTACCGAGGAATGAGCATCAATTACATCCGCGCTGTACCAATGGTGGCTACCTCCTTCTCGACTTACGAGCTCATGAAGCAGTTGTTACAAATGGATACTGGAATGCAGGTTTCGTAGATGCACTAGAACTGTACCATCCTGTGCTGGTCTCTGTTCAAACTTTAACTATGGACGGAGCCTAGTTTATCAATAAACACGCCATTTAAATAAAATGCCGTCCTTTAAAAGGGATCTTACTTTTTACTATGGGTGTGGCATATCGACAAAACCGCCATCTTAAAAATATCTTGAAATTGCAGTCGCTGATCAAACATTAAGTACTAACAAGCTTTGTAAATGTAAAAACTGGTAAGGCAAGCAAATTTGTAATTATTGTGCCTTGAAGCGAGGCTTCGGATAAATCGATAGATGCAAAACATAAAAAGTTAAAATACTAGTATCCGCTTAAATATAACAGACCTAGGTTGATGCTATCACGTCATATGCTATCTTTCTTAAGTTTCTACCATGAACTTTTGGTGCGTCAATGAGGTCAAAAGGTCACATTTATGACACACTAGAAATAAGCAAAAATGTAACGCTTTCAAAAATATATTTTGTTTGGACAGAATTTCAGACTCGTGTCATTTTTTGTTCGGCGAGTTAATTTTGAAAGCTACGTATTTTTTTGAGATTATCGTATGTAAATAACTCAATACAAAAAAAGGCGACTAGATCATTGTCCAAAAAGGAGCTTTGAAGATTTTGGCATAGTGGTCAGACACCATCTTGTTTTTTTTTTCAAGTTTGCGTCGCACATTGGAACCTGTCTAAATGGATATAGGACACATATTCAAACAAATAGTGTCCCCGAGTATATCTCATATTCTAAAGAATCGCGTTACATTGATAATTAGAGGTAAAGATCCTCTATTCACATCTGCCATGAAATATAGGGTAGATCCCCGATCGCCGCTCGAAAAATGGCACCGTCAAAACAAGGCATATGCCTTGTTTTGCTCTCAGTCGCAATAGAACTTTCTCTCTCTCCGCTTGTGGACTATTTTATATTAGCTATAGAACTCTCTCTCTCTCTCCGCTTGTGGACTATTTTATTTTAACTGGAGAGGTATATATCTGTACAAGCACAGAATAAATAAGTACAAGTAAACATTGGCGCCGGGACACTTTTGAGGTTTGATTTTCATAGAGACTGTATATTTCATAGTATCTAAGTTTCATTTTGCGCCGCAAACTTGAAAAAAAAAAACAAGATGGCGGACGAACCTCTATGCCAGCCTCCAAAGAAAAAGCTTCGAACCCCTTTGCACTTTGATTGATTCAAACAAATTACCTGCCGCGTAGCGTAGGTAGGTTTGGTTCCCCGGTTAGTGGATACGTGGCCAAAAGTCAGCCAACTGCATACTTCGTCCTGTTTGGTTGATGACGCAAAAATATAAGGTAGTTGGACTAGTTGATGTTCGCTGCTTACATGAGTAAACTATTTTTTTTGCTTTTTTGGCCCACTGCTTGGCAAATGTCTTCCCCATATCCATGCGTTCCTATCCAGGACCAGGTCTTGCCAACCAATTCTGTAAGCATTTAGGTCATCACGCCACCTTTTTCGAGGCCGAACACGACGTCGCCTACCATCTGCAGGGTCACATTGAGTGGTGACTTGCCCACCTCGCCGGACATGTAAGGTCCAGTCCAAATTCAACTTCACTCTTAAAACCAGTTATCGTCCGCAGTGTAGTGTTCCAGACTCGATCTATCCTTTTCACTCCCCGAGTAAGCTCTCTGACAAACCTTGAGTTTGGACTTCAGCGCCTCAGTCAATGACCAAGTTTGTGCACCGTAGGTTAAGTTTATTTAGGTACATTATATCCATTATTTATTCTTGACAATAACTAATAACGATATTTAAAGTATTACGTTGTTAGTTATGTTAACATAGGTGTTGTGTACATACCTACCTACGTAAAGTTTTATGTATTCGTTCCCAGTGTTTGTAATTTAAATACATTAGAGGTGTTGTAAACACTGAAAATACATTTTACAGTTTAATTATAGCACCATTTGAGATAGGTAGATACTAGAAATAATGTATGAAGTAGCTCAAGTAGCAATAATAAAGTTGTACCATTTAATTAAACGGAGTAACTTAATTATTGCTTAGTAATAGTTGTTTTGACAGGCAATTACATTGTTTTATCCATTTAAGATCGTTGGTCCACCGCATCCGATACATCCGACGGTCCGATATGGCAGCCTATGCATACTCGTCTGTCCACGAGACACATAAAGGCAGACAAATCGGTTGCCGTTATCGGTCAAATGGACAAACAGCCAATACGGATCTGTAACTGCAGCACTCATAATCGTCAATTAGCGCTAATCAAGCATGAAGTTGTCAAAACCTATACCAAGCCATTTAATGCTTGATTAGCGTAAATTGACTATTATGAGTACGGCAGCAAGGATACTTGTAATAATTCACTACACAACATTTCCGCTAAAAAGTTCGTTGTGTTTACTTATCATTTTGTACTTTTTCCAACTTATTTTAAGGCAGTATTAATCTAAGACATTTATACAGAATGTCCTGTAATGAGTGGATAATCCTGCAGGTCAGAAAGAAAAGGAAAAAAATACTTTAAAAAAAATAGTACCAGTTTAGAATCCTCTTGAAGTAGACATGTTTTTAAAGTAGTTGGCCACCCAGGGCCTCATACATTTTTTTTACACCACAGATGCTCAAACTTAACATTGAAAAAGAAAAACCCAAAACTGTGAACAAGGGTACGAATTTTCCCAAGTTTACAAATAATTATATAGGTCCACAATATGCCTTTTTTTCGTCCTTGCTCCCCTTTACATGTACCTGCAGGATTATCCACTCGTCCTTGCTCCCCTTTACATGTACCTACAGGATTATCCACTCATTACGGGACAGCTGTATAATTAAGTTAAGCCTCTTTCTTGTACAAAAGACACTATGTATAGAGCATAAAATGCACAAATATTTTGATAAATACATGTACCTATAGCTAACATGCGTATTTTATTGTGCTTTGAAAATATTTAAACTTGTGCCTTCCGACTTTCGTGAAATTGTTATACTTAAAACTAGTTAGCAAAATTAGTTTAGTTAGAAATACAAACGCGCTTTATACAGGACTAGCTGTGCCCGCGACTCGCATGCGTGGTCAATTCTCTAGGTTAAAAGTAAGTACTCTATGTGCTATTCCAAGAAAATACCAATATACCAACGTTTGATCAAAATTCCTTCAGCCGTCAAAAAGGTTTTTATCGATTGCTCAGAAGCCGACTCATCTGATTGAGATACCAAGTACCCCAGATTTTAAGTCAAAAATTCTAAGCTTATCCAACAGTGAAAACCGTTCGTTTTTTTTAAATGTCATATAACAAGAATATAACATTTAAAATAAACGAACGGTTATATTAAAGCTGTCGCTTATATTAAGTACCCAAGACCATTTTTTTTTATTGTTCTTTATACAGACTTTTTCTATTTATTATAAGTATAGATGCACCTATCCCCGAAATAATCATTATCAGGAGAAAACGCTCAAATGTTACCAACACAAAAATACTGGCTTCGTCGAAAATTAAGTTTTTAATTAACTATATACCTTAAAAACGGGATTATCATAAACTTGTTTTTTATGGTTCAGTATCTCAAAAGGAACCCTTATAGGATCACTTCGTTGTTCTTCTGTCTGCCTGTCGGAACCTCTTTTCTCAGCAACGCGTGGAGTAATCAAGTTAAATTAAAATCAAACAGGTCTGCAATCCCTTGGGAGCTGTGAAAAACAAAATTCTAAGTCAACGCAATTAAAAGATACACTAACCCAAAGATACGACCGTTATGCTGTTTTCCGTTCCGTTCCGTTTACGACCTAAAATCATGAATTTTGGCATGAAGCAATGTCTCATAGAACAAGGGCAAAATCCGAAAACCGTAAATATATAATAAATAAATGTTTGCTAAGAAAATTATATATTTTGTACGGAACCCTCCGTGCTCTTGTCCGACTTGCACTTGGTGTTTTTTTTGTTTTGTTTTTTTTTTTTCGATGTTTTGGCACTGATGCATGCGCACGCGTAGCAAGGTAGTGGATAAATAAATTCCTACCCAATTTTCATAATAATGAACACCGAAGTAAATGTGGATGTTTGTTATTCTAAGAGCAAACGTCAAACGTGCAAACCCTCGTGCGTGCTCGTGTTATGCCATCCGCCCACATTCTTCTCGGATCCTTTTCAGTTCTTGTTGCATAATCTGGCAACTCCAAAGAAAAAGTGAGGTAAAAATATCTCCCGTTTTATGTTTATTTTAGATTATTCCTAAACTTGTTAAGCAAACTTTCGTTATACAAAAAATCATTCAACTTTCATAGAAGCTTCACAACTAGACTTAAATTTATACGGCGATATTAACTTACAACAAGCCCAAATATGTAACCCCCGACTCCCCATTATAGCTAAGAACCATCTCGATCGCATCAGCTTTCAAACAAAAAAAACGCTTCAAAATAGGTCCATTTGTGTGGGAGCTACGATGCCAGAGACAGACACCCTAAACACCTCCTCTCTGTTTTGCGTTCGGGGGTTAATAATCACTTCATTATCAAAACTAAAAACTTTAGTGTTTATTGTAAATAGGAAACATGAGTGCAGTGTTTATCTCCTATTATAGATTTAAAGAAGTGATGGGTCATGGATAGCTTTAAATTACTAACAGATGTCAATGAAAAACAGATTTTATAAATATGTAACATCTGATCTAAATTGATTGGGACGTATGAGCCTGCGATTTGTACTCAATTGTGTAATCTTCGGTAATAATTTAATTTGTTGTTATTTCATTCCATGTTTTTGTATTTAATAGTTAAATATTCTTTGTGAGGAGTAAATATTTATTTTTTGATACTTTTGTGGAATATCTATATTTGTACTATTTCCATAAATTTGTTTAGATTTTACATGACATTTATAAAAAAAAACTTTACATCAAAGATACGGGATATTATGAATTACCTACTGTAAGAACGACAGAACAAAATGCTATTTATAAAAAATAAAATATTTTTTTTTTTACAAATGTGTTTAATTTCTTGAATACCTAATAAGGGGAAATAGGGTAAAGAAAAGCCGATTTCTATAATTAATTTTATTTATTATCTAATATTCCTATCAACGGGCCAAGTGAAGGTCGCAAGATTAAATTATTCCATTTGTATTGTTGCATTTCAAATTAGAAGTAATTATGTTATCAATGCCAATTAGTTGTATCCCCTTAGTTTACACATGAACACACAATGCATACAAAATTTCTTTGAATGTTAACGCCTATGCAGGAAAGCCTTAATTTTTAACATAACCCGAGCCTCGCAGGTGTGAAATACCGTAGAAAAAAGCGGAGGAAAACAAACCCTGTGCATGCGAGTTAAAAGTTCACGATTGAATTTCACACGAATGAGGCTCAATATCATACATATTTATATTTTTTTTGCTTTTTCTCAATTTTATAATTATTTACTTTACCTATAACTTACATACTTAATACTTAGATCAACGAACGTGTGGCTTCAGGTGTTATTGGTGGGTAAGGTCTTTGTAACACACGCTTCCTTATACAAATTACATAGAATGGATTTTGGAAATACAAAAAGCTCTAAAATACATGTATATGAATAAACAATTCACAGTCAAATATAGGGATGTCACATTCTGCGCGAAAATAACAATGAATTTGTAAGCTCGGCCGCGATAGATAAATTCGTACATTGACCCCTTACTATCTGTATCGCTATCGTATAAATGTGTATTGCCTTCGCGGTCGCACAACTGTGCGAGATATGTGCGAGCGAGACAGCAATATACATTCATGCGCGACCGATAGAGATAGTAATAAGGGTTCATTGTACGGATTTTCTGTCTATCGCAGCAGTGCTTTACTAACATCTATACGAAAAGTATGGTTCTATTAAATTAAAATCTAAAATTCTTACGTTACTTCCTTTACATGTCAATTTTGTATAACTCCATTCAATAATTTCACATAACTTATTAGTTCTGTAAAACATCGCAATTTTCGCGGCAATTCTTCTGTGTTCTCAATTAAATTTATTTTATATTTATTACTTACCTTTATAAATATTATGTGAAATGTGTAAAATGAGTATATTCATGGGAAAATATTGGAAGCTAACTTTATTTATAAACAACAATCTATGATCTTTAGATTAAATTTAGGTAATGTACACCGTACCTAAATTTATGTATTAATGAAGTAGATCAAAATAAATTAAAGCTCTATTCCTGTGAAACACTACTACATGCACAAGAAAGGAGACAATTTGACAAATAATAACCAAAATGCATAATTTATTGGCATCCTATGACAGAATAATTGCACTGGTGAATAAAAATATTGACCTGATCCTCTCCGTGGACAAGTCGACTGTAAATTAAAAACTAATTATATTAATATATAATTTCAAATACATATCTGCCATAAAAACTAAATGCTATTGTTTCCTATTACAATAAACACACAGTTGATCAATGAATTTCAATGTAAATAATACGTACCTACTTAAAATTGTCTAGAATTTTAAAATGATGTTTAGAAAAACTCAAAAACTAGTGTATAAAACGGATTTTACAAGATTTGATCTACAGTAACTTAGACAAAGGTTTAAAAAAATAACACATTTTTTGAAAAATTACAATTTTAACTGTGTATAATATATATAACGTCACGCGCTGCTCCAATCGTGTAAGCGGGTGTATATAGTCACCAAGGATTACTATGGTGGTATGTCCATTCCCACGTGCAAAATCGATGGTGACTTTGAAATAAAACTACCTTTTTAGCAAATGGTACGCTTTAATGAGGTCTAAGGTGTCTTTGATACATAATACAATACAACAGATACATCGCGCTGTGTCCGGCCACAATGAACATACCAACATACAACGGGCAAGTTTATCTATATATCGGTGACAAACACAAACGTAAATGCACACAGACGCCGCCGCCTGGACGCCGCGCTTCCACTAAGCTCCTCAAAAACGGGCTAGCTTTTAGAGAATTATTTCCGAAATTGTCTAGCCAGTGCAATAGGATATGTACCCCGAAATTATTGCTCCTGTAGATTTTTGGCTAAATAATCTAGCCCGTTTCCGAGACGCATGAATATCTGACGGAAACTACTCTGCTCTATTGGATAGTACGATAAAATTGAATCCTACTTTCATTCATCAATCAGTCGTATTTATCTTTTATCTTCTATTAAATTTTTAGGAAATCTAATTCGTATCTTAAATAGTGAAAGATTGAAAGCTAGTAATTACACTACTTAGATAGGATTCTACATCGGACAGGCGACGCAAGCGCATATAAATCGTCTTGGGATGCACGATCAAACCATCCTAAATCCTAATTAGGTTTCCTAAAAACTGAATACTGTAACAAAGGGCTGTTGCGATTCAAGGTGTAACAATCCCCGCACATTGACTATCACGCACGCACACAAAGTAAATATAACATATTTCAACTACTCGACAAGATTTGAGTGGAATTACAACGCAAATATCGCAGTGCTAAGCGACGAAACAAATTAACGCATGAATGGAAACCGCTACTCCGCACTTTGCGTCGCAACATCACTAATACAAAACACGTCTACAACCTGCGACGCGTTTGTAGACAATCGCTCCCGAGCGAATTCGTTAACATTGTTAGAACAGCTTTTCAATACATTGATTCCTCGCTACAATGAGGCATGCTATTTTGTTTTCTCAGGGGCATACCAGGGGCCCGTTCACTTAGACGTTCGAGGACGCACGGATCACCCGCGCGTACACTCGAAATCGTTCACGGCGTCGTCGAGCGTTCGCCTGAGTCATCCGAAAAATAGTAGGGGAGGGGAGGAATAGTATGAAACTGACACTTGACAGTTGTCAATTCTATGTGGATGTCCAAAGTCACTCACTAACTCCGGATGATCGAGCGATAATCGCACGGATGATTCGAGCGTGTAAGTGAACACAGCCCTGCAGGCCGATTCCATAACTTGGCTTCAATCGAATTCTCAGTCTCGCAACCACTAATGCCTTGCGATAGAGTCGAATTTGCTATGAAAAATGTGATAATCCGATTGTAGCCAAGTTATGGAATTGTGCCACAGGGGTCGTAATCTATAAAATGCAAATGTCAAACCAAAAAAGTGACAGTTATGGGCTTGCATGCAGTAAATTGTCTGTGGCGTTCAGAATCACTTTAATCCATCAATGTCACCGTGATTCGGAGGGTATATTAAGCTGTCGGTCCTGAATCGGCATGAATGATTGTTAGTGGCAAAAATTACAAAAGTGGCAAGTGTTTAAAATTGACAAACCGAACGGCTTGTTAAAAATGTACATTTCAAAACTGCCAAAAACGCCCTCAATCCAATCCGAACACGGTGTCTGTTCTGTGGGCAAAATACAGTTGACAGATACTGTTTACAACGCCATCTGTTTTGGATGGAAGAAACGTCGTTGTCACAAATAGATAATGAGGGATATAGGCAACTAGGAAATGCGCGTGACAAACGTGTTTATAGCAGAAGATTATTTCGTTCTCTTTGGTGAATTAACGAAACGATCTCATTTAACAAACGATCAATGTACGGGTTTAGTTAGGAAAGACCATACTCCACAAGTGACTGTTAATATTCAGTTTTAAACCGTACGTCAGTATTGACGTACGAATCACGCTCTGATCGCGAGCTTTGGTTTTATCAAATTATAAAACCTTTTGAATGTTTATAACGTCCCTAAGAGTATCTCCATCCTAACTAGATAAACATTTATCATTGATATTCTTGCAACGACATATCGACGCCATCTTTCAAACGTGTTTATAAAATGCACGCACGCGTAAACTTGTCCGTATATTTAAACTTGTCGATTTTACCACAAGAGCATCGGGAAAATCGGCAAATCTACAGAAAACTTGATTCGTTTTTCACCGAGGTGTCGACCGAAACAACAACGCGACAGTATGAGAATGATCGATAATACGAGATGTAGCTGTCACCACGTTACAAATTGAAACGATGTTCTGAAATCCGTATTCAGCCATAGACAATCAAGTAGAAAAATCTTGGGAATTTAACACAAAGTTGATTAATGAGCGAGACGAATAATGGATATCGTATAATGCGGTGGCGCCAGCTGCACCGCGAGTGACAGCGCGGGGGGAGGGGCGGGGTGCGGGCGGCGAGGCGGGTGACGGGGGGCGCGCGGGGCGACACCGCACTGTACACGCGTGCGCACGCCCACTGCGTGATATGCGCCGACGCTGCAACAAAAACAACAAATAAGCAAGAACATCTTATAATGGTGTTGATTCTCTTGTAACCAAGACTAAACTAGGCTAAATTTAAGTTTAATCCTGTTAAACCGATTCTCTTGTTACAAACTAGACTAAATTTATGTTTAGTCCTGTCTGACCAATTCCCTTGATAAAGATTTGACCGCGATGGGAAAAGGGGCCGGGGCGGGGTGTTGTGTTGTGCTTACGGCAGGGGATGCGGGCGGGAGAAGGCGAGATTTCAGTATTTCATACCCCTCTCCCCTGCAATCCACCTTTCCCTCCACCGGCCGAGCACTACACAACACCCTCCCCCCAAGTCCTGATATTACATCGCACTGATGTTTACATTTCAGGGGTCTAGTATCAAAGGTAACAAACGCCACATTTATTTTTTGTGTGCTATTATTTTGTTTATGGCATTTTATTACGTATAATAAATTAATTACACGATAAAAACATCAAAATCTAATACAAAAATCACTTCTATGAATGACAAAACAAAGTTGATTGCAGCAATGGCAGCTATCTCCGTAAACTCACCTATCAATGTAAGCAGCAAGCTCAAATGACAATCAAATGTAACAAAACTCCAAACATTAGTAACAAAATCAGATCTCCATTCTATGTATGTGAATTATTCGTTAAGTAACGCTCATTTAATTTAATCTTCATTATTTAAAGTTGGAATATATACAGTTTCACATGACCCAAAAATCTATAAACCAGTAAAATTCACTATAGCAGCTAACAAACAACCTTTGATACTAGACTAGACCCCTGATTTAGTTGAAATGATTAAATAGCGAATCTAAATTACGTTAGAATAGAATAATTAACAGAATAGCTTATAAGCGTATCTAAACTAAATTAAAATCAATTTTCGTTCATTGTAGTGAGGCACCAAGAGAATTGATACATTATCTAATAATAATATCTTTTTGGTCTTTGGTCGTCTGATGCCCGGCATTATATTAGGGCCCATTCTCATCTGACAGGTGCCGTGAGAACCAGCAACGGGCAGCATATCCCTGTATATTATCACCGACTACTTGGATCACCAAGCCGCCTGCCAAGCGTGGTGGTTATGGCCTAACCCCCCTTATTATAGGAACCGCTCGTTATGGCGTTCTTTGAGGAGGCCGATGTTCAGTGAATTTTACTGATGATAATGATGATTATATTTACTTGTAGTTACTCATAAATAATTGCAAATCACGTGAAATTAATATCATTGCAAACCACGTTCACTTGTTATTATTGGCAACCAAAATATTATCAGCTGTGAGTCAAATGCAAAAAACAAAAAATCGCGTCAAAGAAACTAACATAATTATCAAATTATGTAGAGTTTATTATGCAAAACTAATGTGGTTTTGAATCTATAGTTGGTATAATCCAACGTAACTCCCGGTTTTGTCTTTAAAATGTATCTCAAGTTTAATACTTGGCTCAGATTAGAATACCTATACAGATATCACGCGCGGAACACGAAAGTGAGGCCAAATAAACAAATACAAATTGCTTGCAGGCTTGTCGTCGGGTTTTTGTATACATTTGAGCAAAAGGTCATACGGTCGCCATGGTAGCTATGGTCTTTTTGCGCAGAAGTTGAATTACATATTCTTCATAAATAAGGTTGTTTTTAATTGCTAAAAACCCTATTGAGTAGTTTAGGAAAATAAGTCAAGTAACCATTTTTTTAAAGCTTTAATTTAACTTCACTTGTATGTATGTATCTATATATGTATCGATGTATCTATGTATGTATTCTGTCTGTCCTGGAATCTTGCAATTCAAATTTGGAGGGCTTCCCGATTAGCTATCCGGCTGAAACTTTCAGGGTAGCTCACAAACCGATGAAAATGCAAGAAAAATAAATAAAAAAACCTCAAAAACGTAAAAAGGGAAAATGCAATAAAACAAAAGCAGAAAAGTATATATATTTTTTACCTAATACGTGAAAATGCAATAAAAAAAGGAAAAATAAATAAATATATGAAACACAAAAACTGAACATCATTAAAAAAAACTCGTAAAATTATACTTATTTTATAAATAATTTGTATCTAAGTATGCAAAATATTAATTAACAATGTATACTCACGTGGTGTCTACATGAAGTAATCCGGTGTCCGCCGTGTGACGTGCGGTTCCCCGCGCCGCGGGGCAGGGTCGAACTGAAGGCTGTACAGACAGACACAGGCATTACAACATTTGTATATCAAACATCTAAGGAAGATTGGGAGGGCGGTATGGTCATAAAAACTTAAATATCCACAGCATCAAAGAAATTGGAAATTTTGATCGCTTTGAATCAAATTTTGTTTCTTTGTGTCATCACTTTGCGCTTCTAATCATACCATATGTTTCAAAATTAGCGCGTGTGTTATTCGTATTTTTTTTTATAAACATTTCGGTTGAGTGTTATACGAATTATCTATACTTATAACAAAGCCGTAAGTAACGAAAATTAGTCGTCTGTATAGCGAAGATATTTAAAAAAGGTCTAGGGGACTCAAAATTAGCTACTGAACAATATACCATTTTTAACAATCGTGTCTGTCTGGTTGTTTTATCGCGCATCACGTAAACTATTGGACCGATTGAAATGTGGTTTATACAACAGCTTAAACTGGTGTACTTGGTATCTTAATCCGATGAGCAGAAGCCTAGCAATCGCTAATAATCTTTTTGACTGCTGAAGGAATTATGATATAATTTGGTAGTAAACATCAAAATTAGTATTTTTGTTAGTAGTTTTTTTTAGTAAATAAACCCATTTGAATTAATTTTTTTATTTATAGAATTATAATGACCCAGTTCTCAATTTTGTTTTTTGTCATCCAACGACTATATAATATTTAGATATATATGATCTAATTGATATTGGAGAGGGAGAACATCAATACATAGTATAAAACAAAGTCAATTTCCGTGTCTATCTATCTATCTCTCTGTTCGGCTGCTAACTCCTCCTAAGCCATGCAACAGTTTTTGTTGCGGTTTTCACCATAAGTTAGATAATTTTTCACAGAAGGTATATATATATATAATACGAGCATACGGCGAGCAAAGTGAGCTGCCGACCCCCCAAGCGGAGTAAGGTCGAGGTGCGAGAGCTTCACTTTTTATTTTTAAATTACACTCGTGCGAAGCCGGGGCGGGTCGCTAGTATTATATAACATAATCTCTCATCCTGTGCAAAAGCTTTCCTTTTATAAGATAAAAATACTATTTCATATACACATATTTTTCACATGGTGTAATGTAACTAATGGTCACTAGTACTTCTTTAGGAAAAGGTGTAGGTGGTAAAGGTGTGTTTAGAAAGAACAGTTATTTCCTCTTATCTTACAGTAGTACAAATACAGATATCAGTCAACAATGACAAATCACTGGTTCATCAAACTACAATACTTACAATGAGTACTTAAGCGCATCATCCAATTCCATTATGGCGGCTTGGTTGCCACATCTGAAACAAACGTGTTTGCATTAGCTAAATGTTGGATAAACATGGCTGTATTATGCTAGATAACAAAGGGAAACAAACAAACAAACTAAAATAGAAGGGGCATCGTATCGTAGGCGTAGACTACGACGAACTTGCCACTTCTTCCGTGTTTCAATCATGGTACCCTGAGGCCCTCATAGGCAGTTTTGATTGAAACAACGTGGTCCTTCGATTCTAATGACTTGACGCGGGACTTCTACGTTATTGTACCGGGAACGACGTCCTTGACCAATTTATTCAAGGACGTCGCACACACCATGTCGCCCAAGGAGGCCCACATTGCAAACATTTGACGATTGGTTGGCTGAGTGACCCTGACTACGACGTTAACAAATATATGATGAGCAGTAATGTTTGTTTCCGAGTCATGGATGTAATATTCGTATCTATGTATATTTATCCGTTGTTTTATCCTAGTTTGGGGCTATGTAGTTGGTGTGAATCTTCCCAAATATATTTATATACAGCGGCACATTGTGCGCGCGACTACACTCGGCAACACGGTACAGAATAAATAATAGTACTTGTACAGAAGAATCAGTCCAAACCGTACCTGCTGTTTTTTATTTTTTTTATTATATACTTATTTTTAATGTTATTTTTAAACCGATGATTACTCATTTTAAATTCGGAAGTAATGAGGTAAAAATTGATATGTAACTATAATTTATTGAGTGTATTATATGTATTTTTATACATATGCCTATATTAATCATTGTGCTGTTGGTCTTCTTCAATAAATAATGGTAGCGATTTGGACATCCCCTAAACTAAACTTAATTTATTTAAATGTAATTTAAACCTTAATAGCTTCGAAACAAGGTATTTTTCCCCTGGCATCCTCACTCCCTAAACTATCACTAAAGCCTGTCAGCGTAAAATCAACTTTGTTTCCACGCGGCGAGAGTCTTGATTTGTCCAAACACTGTCTCAGAACGTGTCCGAATTTATCCAAACGCTGATAGACAGCGTGTTAAAATCCTGTTTTAATTACGTTATTTTAAGCGGTGCAGCTTAAATTGACAGAAGTTTAGAATAGATGCCAGGGCGAAAAGACCTAGTTATAAAGTCTACAAGGTTTAAATTATATTTGAAGAAATTTAGTCTAATTTAGTTTAAAGAGTAAAATGACGAATTGCTGTCATTATGTTACTTCAGGCTTGGTCCCAAAATCTTTATAAAATAAAAAACGTTTCAATTGAATACCTGATATCTGAAATTTTGTTAAGGAAACAACGATATTATATGATTTGAATGGTTTGCCCCTAAGTTTGATTTGTTTATTTGCCTGTATTTGTATGTCGGTCATTCACTTATACATTGGAAGAGCAAATGTCATTTGTTTGGCACAATGAGGGTTAAATTATTTTGACTTTGTTCATTTAGGTATTACCAAATTTTTTTTCATTCGAATTTGATTTGAACCTTATACAAAGTCATTTCGCCATCTAAACAAATAAAAAATTAAACAAAAAATTGTTTTGTTAACAACTAAAAGTTAAATTTAAGGTTTTGTTATTGTTTACGGAGTTCGATACGGATAGAATAATAAAATTAGTTTCGTTAATTCAAACATGAATAGAACAACACATAAGTTCAAAAACTAAAATCCCACTACGGTCGGGTAAAAAATAGCTAATATGAAACTCTATACATGAAGACGAATCGATTGTCAAAATCGGACCAACAGGGGCGACGCTATGGTGGAACATCCACATATATACATACATACATACATACATACATACATAGACTGTAAAACTCATTACACTTCACCATAGTCGGGTATCAAGGAATTGCGCCATATATTTCAGTATTATACAAATACTGAATGTTTCACGTAGTTAAATTTGACCTTGCGGGAGCATCGTATATTATTCGTAGAGCAGTGTGCATGCGGTTGCGGCATTCGCCATTCGATGAACTCTGAAGGTTAATCCATGAAAATATGATAAGAAATACAAATCGACCGTCACAAACTAAACCGATCCACGTTTTACTATTGAGCCTGGGTAGCAACTAGTGATAAACCCGAAAAGTCTCGGCTTCTGATCAAAGCTTAAAATATAGGACGAGAAAAAAAAACGACTTCATATTAAAAACGATATTTTGCAAACAACCAACTAAAAATAATAAAATAATTACAATTGAGCCAGACCAGTATCACTTTTTCGAAATAACCAACGTAATAATAATGCAAAAATACAAAAGATACCAAAGAGTTTTTTGAAAACCTTTATTGATGTATGGTTTTAAATGTTATTTATTATAAAGTATTTTTGTATATAAGAATTTCTCAGTAGAAACGTTCCGTGATTAACTATCGAGTATGCAAGCTTAGTAGTTATATTAAGCTCAGAGTTAACCATGGTTTACAAAAAACAGATCTACTTTTTTATATAACTATTTTTTAACATTCTTCTAGGATAAAAAAAACTCGTAAAAACAAGAAAAACTAAACAAAAAGATTTATTTTTTCGTTGAATGACGAGGCGGGCAGGTCGCTCGCCTGATGGTAAGCGTCACGCCTGTCCATACCAGTTGCAGTGCCACCCAGAACTTTGGTTGCAAATTCTTGCGCGTCACTGCACTGCGCCCCGAGATATTAGTTGTTAAGTCTCATTGCCCAGTAATTTCGCTGGAAACATTGCTCTTCAAACCGAAATACAGAAATGTTTACACACTACTGCTTGGCGTTTGAATATCTGACAAAGGTGTGGTACTTCCCAAGGCGGACTCTTGCGCAAGAGGCCTACCACTACCAACAACTAGATCAGAAGTTTGTTTAATTTGAAGTATAATTTGACTGTTTTATCTTTATATAGTATTAATAGGTATCTAAATATAAAATGTTGTTACCACCTTTTTATTATTTATTGCAAAAAAATTGACTAAACTTATAAAGTAATCATATTTCGCGCGTAGGCACGGAGTCGATTTCATTGCTCGCGGGCGTATATCGCTATCTTAGAGCTCCAATATCACAACAAAGCGACCTTTAACGGGTGCTTTCACTTACTACGCTCGAGGACGCACGGATCACCCGTGCGAATATCGCTCGATCACCCAGAGTTAGTGAACGGCTTTGGACGTCCACATAGAACCGACAACTGTCTAGTGTCAGTTTCATACTATTCCTCCCCCCCCCTTCTATTTTTCGGGTGACCCAGGCGTACGCCAGTGAACGATTTCGAGAGATCGCGCGGGTGATCTGTGCGTCCTCGCGTAGCGTAGTAAGTGAACGCACCCAAGGAAATCATTTTTTGTTCGCATTGAAGTCATTTAGGTTTAGTTAGTGGCCCCACTTTACGGGTTTTTCACTTGTAACTATGCTACAAAGGTTAGAAGGCCTTTGTGATGCCCCGGCAATACTTACCGGTAGCAATAGTTGGGCGCAGAGAATATAGTGACGACATTCCGGTCGTGGCACCAGTTGTAGCCCTCCATGACGAGCTGGTGGGCGCGCGAGACCAGGGTCAGCCCGTTGCTGTGGTTGAACGTCTCCGAGATGTCCTGGCCGAAGGTGTAGCCGGCGCCACGGGGGGATATGCCCCATCCGCCTCTGGAAAATGGAGAATGCGACTTGAGTACAAAAGTAAAGGAATAAAAAAAACAAGACTGTCAATTATAGCCTATGTCATTCGGGATGATGTAAGAATTCTAACGATACCTCATACATGCAAATATGTTCTGCCATTTATAAGTTATGGCGGAATACAGAAGCTCACATACACACATACATGAACCCTATAAAACATTACCTTTATTGGGCATTTGTGTAAAAAGTAAAAAAATAGTTAATCAAAGAAAGTCACATATTAAATTGATTACATTGATACACATAAGATGACAACATAATTATGTAACTTGTAAACTTTCGCGATTCGAACACATAGTTAAATATTTAAACGGGACTTAACATAATTATGTCCTATAAATATTAGCAACGCGCCTCTAACTAGGCATCGCCTGTTTCCTAGGAACCCAGTAACAAGCACAAATTAAAAAATGATATAAACCCACCCCCCCATTATAGCTAAGAAGCATCTCGATCACATCAGCTTTCAAACAGAAAAAAATGCATCAAAATCGGTACATTCGTTGGGATGCCACAGACAGACACACACACACACACAACCCACACAAACACTGATATACACCCTAAACTTATAACACCCGTCTCTTTATTCGGGGGTTAAAAAATGTGTATACAAATGAAAAGAAACGATCCGCTCGTAATTCTAAACATGTTTGATAACTGCTTCAATCCCAATACTACAAAATATGTACCTATATTTTTTTATTTTTTTTTAATTAACCTGTAGTGTCCCACTGCTGGGCAAAGGTTAAATATATAAATAATTAAGGGAAATAGTACAATAATTTTAATAATATTTCTGACAACAAAAAAAAACAGCAACCTAAATTAAACCAATTAATATCAATTAAAAGAGGTCACCTTGGACAGACGTATATATTGAATCGGTTGTACAGTGCGTAATTATTAATGTCAGTTATCAAAATTATAATTTTTAAGGCTAAAGTAAATCAATAACATTAAATAAGCAAAAAAAAAACTAAGTTAAACGGTTTTATTGTAAAGAAACTTACAAATGATGCAGATCATGTAATAAAAACTAAAAAAATAAAAAAATACGTGGGGCAAGTCGAATTTCTATTACTCAGGTTTATTTTAATTATTAGCTTTTAATAGGTAGGTATATTGTCTGCATCTTTATAATAAAACCGATAAACCATTTTTTTTTTATTTATCCTGTTTTACTCGGGATGATGTAAGGATTGTAACGGGTATCGTCGACGTATCGGTAACGGGGAACATCGAAATCTCTTCAGGCATTTAAAAGTTATGGTGGGACAAATAAACTCACATATACCCTGAAAACTGTTAACCAAAAAATTATTATTGTTATATGGTTTTAGTTTTTGTTTAGTTGTTTTTAAAGTTTACTGTGTTCTGTGTGTGTCTTGTCAAGCCCTTTTGATTCCCAAATTGGGGGCTTGAAAAAAATAATGTATTCCGCCATTTTGTAGTAGCGGCCATCTTGGATTTGGATGTTTCATGGTGTACTGTATTCTACTAGCTAAGCCCTTTCATTTGATACCCATATACAAGGATTGAAAAAAATAATGTAATCCGCCATTTTGTGACAGCGGCCATCTTAAATTTACAATGATACTAAATATACATAATTGTATTGTCATCAGAACTAAAGGTGTGTACCAAATTTCAGATCAATCGGTCAACAGGAAGGTTCGACTAAAGTATGGTGGTTTATCTAGACTATTGTTTTATTAAATTTATATTTGGCGTGGGAACCAGAATTTCCTACAAAATATAAGTTAATTGTAATAACATTAAAAATAAGCAAAATGTATATTTTATCCCTATTCTATGACAATGTTAAGACCTCTCAGAAAAGAATCTGAGGAACTTACTACTTTCTTGAATGTGTTGTTTACGCAAATCAGTTGTGTTACAATTGTTAAAGTAATCGCGCGTCATGTGAGGATTTCTGACACTGACACTACAAAGTCATCTGTCATAAATACTAATTATATTCTGCATAAATGATGAATTTGTACAAAAAGTATGCACGTCATCCACTCAAAGATATCGTTGCTCAGTGACTCATCACGATAACTAGAATTAACTACTTTTTGCAACTACCGTTTTTACAGAAAAGGAAATACTTAGTTGGAACCTGAGTATTAATATTATAATATCATATTAAGAAAATTAAACTAAAATCCATTCAACTAATCTATAGGTTATTATAATAAAGCAGGTAACAAAAAGTCTGTACAATCAAGATAGTAAAAAAAAATAGGATACTTAAATAGGTACCTACTGAACAGGAAAAGAATATACCATATAATGTATGTCTGTCAGTTTGCGCATCACGTAAAACTGCGACCGATTGCGATGCGGTTTTCAATGTTGGGTAGCTTAGGTTTTAACTTAAAAAATGGTTTACTTGGTAACTCAATTCAATCAGTAGAAGTTGAGCAATCGATAATAAATATATTTATAGGCTGAACGAAATTTGGTATATTATACTTTAAGGTCCTGGAATAACAGGATACTTCTTGCTCAGAAAAAATACCAAGCAAGCAAAACCGCGGGACAGCTAGTTCATAGCTATATATCAGGGTTTATATCAGTTAAATAGCTCCATCTATTGATTAGGTCGATCAAGGTCGTTTCTTTTTATAATATTAGATTTCACCTTTAGAGTACGTAGGTATTATTCAAGCACTTCAAACCAGCCTCTAAAAATAATATCGCTTATTATATTATAACTAGCTGTGTCCGCTATAACTAGCTTCGCGTGGTCATTTGTCTGGGTTAAAAGTAACCTAAGTGTTATTCTAGTATCAAAAGTACCTATAAAGTACAATAATACTACATTAATTTTAGTACCAAAAGTACCCATAAAGTACAATAATACTACATTAATTCTAGTACCACAAGTACCTATAAAGTACAATAATACTACATTAATTCTAGTACCACAAGTACCTATAAAGTACAATAATACTACATTAATTCTAGTACCACAAGTACCTATAAAGTACAATAATACTACATTAATTCTAGTACCACAAGTACCTATAAAGTACAATAATACTACATTAGTTCTAGTATCAAAAGTACCTATAAAGTACAATAACACTACATTAATTCTAGTACCAAAAGTACCTATTAAGTACAATAATACTACATTAATTCATCAAAATGTCATACGTCAAATAGTTTTTTATCGATCTTCTACTCATCGGATTGAGATACCACGTACCTACACCAGTTTTTAAGTCAAACCCTAACCTATCCATCAATGGAAACCGCATCGTAATTGGCCTAGTAGCTTTTTCATGATGCGCGAATAGACACACGATTAAAAAAATGTTCAGTAGCTTATTTTTGTCCCCTAGACTAGACCTTTTTTTATTATCTTTTTTGTGCAGTTTTTTTGTACTTACTAATAATTTAGAAGTGAGAAGTTGTTAATCTAATAAATTAGAAGTATATATTAGAGATGCCGCGGTTAGACGATATTAATCGAAAATCAACTTAATCGTACTTTTTTCATAATTCGTCGCATAGCGTATAATAGTGTATATAATTCGACTACTGATTTAGATTTTTCAGTATGATCAACAACATAAGTATCATCATGATAAATTTCGAAATAATCATATATATAAAAAAATAAAAAATTTTAGAAATCACCCATTTGTGTATTTAAATATGATGTGTAATCAAACATGACACGTTTTAATGTTAAATAATTAATATATTAAGAGTAATCGTTACTTAAGGCCAGGCTCCAAGGTTACATTTTCGCACTCCCCTGCCACCTACCCTACACTCTGCCACCCGCTACCCGCAATAAACACTGAAGTGCTTGCGTAACAAGGTTGAATATCGGGAGCGCTGTTTGAACACACAATTTAGCTCGGAACTAAATGACGTATGTCTCAAAAGTTATTTATTTTATTGGCAGGCTAATAATTTAACTACATTTTCTTGCTGTGAGATTTATTTTAGAGATAAAACTTAAGCCGTTGAGTAGAAAAATGTAAACATTACCAAAAATAACGTAATTTTTGATAAGAAAATGTATAGACTGTTTTTTTTTTATCATGTTTTTGTCTTAGTCTTAGAGAGTTAAAGATCTCAAAAACATATATGTTAAGTTTCACATTTATCAGGTTGGTGGTTGACCCAGCATATTTATGCAAAAAAACCCTTAAAAAGCAGAGCCTGGTCTTAAAGTTCGCAATATCGTACTTTTCAAATATTCTTCAAAAAAACATAATTATGTAAAAAAGGTTTGCCAGCACATACACATTTAAAATCGGTACCAATATTGAGACAGAACCTTCATCACCAATACACAGATTTCGGAAGAAGATATTGGAAGAAAAATAAAAATTCGGTAGGTTCGAGATTACTATAGTATCATTTCTAATGTCGAATTATTATAGCGAATAATTCGACTAATCTCCATAGAGAATGGATAATTAACCTCTTGGTGTTATTTTTAGTATGAGTAAATGTAAATACCGACAGGAAAATAGTGGGTTTTTCTTACTGATTTTAATAAGTGAATAAATTACAGAGGTACAGAGATGTAGTAAACAAACAGCCATAGTGAGGTCTGTGAAATACCTATCCTTTGACTATGCGACAGCATCGATGCTTCCCATCAAGTCAGATCGCGGCTTACGTAGTCTAAAAAAAGATAGAACTTAATATGACTTCTTTGAGCTTTGGAGAGAGCTATGCTTGCAGTTTTTTGAAGGACAAGATTCGTAATGAAGATATCCGATGGAGAACCGACATAGCTCTAAGGATAAACAAGCTGAAGTGGCAGTAGGCTTGTCAAATTTCCCGAAGAGCCGATAACCGTTGGGGTAAACGAGTTCTCGAGTGGAGACCACGTTTAGGCAAATGTAGTGTAGGACGCCCTGTGGCCAAGTGGAGTGACGACCTGCGAAAAGCGGCTGGAAGAAATTGGATGAGGAGAGCTGAAGACCGGAATGATCATGATGACTTCTTCAACAGGCATACATACATAAAATCGAGAAGGTTTAACTTTTCGACAGCCACCGCTTCGCCGCCGTACGGTGCTTGCCTGCGATGGTCGGGTTTTAAGACCCAAATGGCCCGCGAGGAGTTACAAAAGACGGACTCTACTCCACCAAATCGAAAGTGAAGCATCCAAGATATGCCGCTCCGCACGTACGCATAAGCCATACGCACACACTAACACCATGTTATGCCGATCGGCCGCCACGTCGAGAGCTCGACTTTGTAAAGTCGTGATATTTTGTGATGAAATTGTGTATCAACCACAAATTATCAACTCACGTGAACATGCGCAGTCGCGATTTGCTATGCTTCACTCGTTTGTTTGGCGGTGTGATCTCTTTTTTTTTAAACGTTGCCTATGACTTCTTCAACAGACATACATACATAAAAGCTAATGATTATACTAAAATACTAGTTCGCGTGACATTGTCAGAACATATTCGTTTAACTGGGTCGAAGAATTACCTACTGCCCTAATCTAACAATCGACACCCAAATCAAAACAAATAGCCCACTTTTTCCGCCCACTCGAAGATAAGTGAGAGAACGAGACAAAACAAACGGAATATCAATTTTACGTAATTACAATTACAATTTCATCTTGTCCGGTCACATTTAACTGTCGGATATTGACTGCTGTTTGTCCGGGGAGTCCTTTCTAGGGTTCCGTACCCCAAGGGTCCAATGGGAGCCTTAAAACTAAGCCTTTCTGCCTTTTTTTTTGCTTCTGTATGGTTCTGTCTGTCTGCTTGTCCAACCTCATCTATTGAAAAGATATCCGAACTAATAACAAAAAGGGGTTTTTTAATTTTTTGTTTTTGCTTTCCTGTTCAACAAGCATCGTAAAATATACAAGTTTCGAACTTGGTTTGAATGCAGTCCAAACACTACAAAACAACAAATAATAAAAACTTGCACTTGGCATGTAACAATAAGGCGAATAGGAAATTGTTAGTACGACGAACTGCCGACTTTTGGTGCCCTTGTTGTAGATGTATATTGTAGCTAGCGATGATAAGAGCGATGGCAGCTTATCGGTTCAATAGTGCAACTTAGAATCCAATTATACTGGGTTCGTTCCTACGCTCCGCACCAATGATTTTTCAAAGTTATGTGCCGTTTTCCATCGCTCTGTGCTTCGGAGGGCGCGTTAAGCTCTTCGGCTATTGATTAATCGTAGTTGTTAAGCCATGTCAGAGGCCCTCAGCAAAACTCTGACACCAGAGGCCAGCACTACCTCACACGACAAACAAACAAACAAATTGTAGCCAGAACGAACGAGGTGAAACTACTAATACCGAATGAAAAAACAGTATTCCTAGAAATTAGAGATGAGCCGAATATTCGTTAATTATTCGTATTCGGCATGGTTATATGTTCAGTATTCGGCCGAATATTCGGTTGATGTGCCGAATATTAAACTTATGTCATTTTAAGTCCTACGTGGCTTATAATGACTTAAATAATAATATAAAAAAACATATAATCAACATTTATTATGTATAGTTTAAAATATGTAGCATACATCATCATCATCATCATAAAAATACTTATTTTTTTACTAAAATGTAAAGAAAGCGCGAGTGATTATGCCCATCCTAAAAATATATCGGTTTTCAAATTCAAATGATCCGGGCTCGCGGATCTGTACAAACCTGTTTGTGCGGCAAAGCGCACCTGAAAATGAACCTAAGAGTTCGGCCGAACATTTGGTTCGGTAATTGCAGAACCGAACAATGTTTATTATTCGATTCGGTTTAGAAATCCATGTTCGGCGCATCTCTATAGAAAAGTAAACAAGTTCTTAGAGGAATCTGGATGAGTATCTCGTTTTCCGTCTAACGGAAGGCAAGCAACGCAATCAATTTCGCGGAAGTGCGTTCACATTCCCATGTTTACTTTTTATTCTATCAATTGATAATCACAAATCTCCTGGTTGAATAGAAAGTGACTTAGTAAAACAGTACTGTAATAGAACGATAGGCAATCGAACTAGTTTTTTCAAAGAAATCACAAGTGAGATATCTAATATTGTGAGTGAGATTCGACAAATCTTTATCTTTTTCAACTTTAGGTAGGTGGGTTTCACTCCACACTTTAGGTACGCTCAGCGGTAGATTTTCTCGGACATATCGTTAATATTATTTTTTATTACGTACTAATATTTAATTATTCTGTGATTTAGGTTAGGAACACATCGTACTTATGTATTACTTATTTTTATCCGCGAATACACGTGTATTCATCACGTGTGATCAAAAAACTTAAATAAAAAACTTGCTTCGACGACTTCCAAGAATAGTGTTACAACGGCGATCAAATGTGCATTGTTGGCATTTAAATACATTATCAAATTGCATTATATTGTATTAGAGATGTAAACAAATATTATAATAAAAGTTGTTTTATCTCAACTTATATATAAAAAGTCCACAAAAAGGAGTGAGCTATGGAGCTATGCTTGCAGTTTCTCTGTAGGACAAGATTTGTAATGAAGATATCCGACGGAGAACAACGGTTACCGACATAGCTGTAAGCAAGCTAAAGTGGCAATGAGCTGGTCACATTTCCCGAAGAACCGACAACCATTAGGGTAGACGAGTTCGAGGGTGGAGACCGCGCTTAGCAAACGTACAGTGCAACCAACTTATCTGTGAAGTTGCATAAAAAGGAACTACACCCGCCACGAATGAGGTTCACATTTTCTGTATTTTTCTGAATTTTGATTGGTCTACTTATCGATTGACTAGAACACTCATGCCACCATTAGTTACAGTGCCAACGGCACTGTAGTGTAGGACGCCCTGTGGCCAGTGACGACCTGCGGAAAGCGGCTAACTGAAACTGGATGCGGAGAGCTGAAGACCGAGCTCAGTGGCGTGCATCCAGGCCTACATCCATCAGTGGACAAGTATAGGCTGATGATGATAATGATTATTTACAAAACTATAGCGTTGTCTGTTTGTTTGTTTAAGGCTCATTCGCGGTTTTCCAAATGTGCTGTGCATTGTAAATAACGACATAGAAACTTTTATCCCGGAATGACCACACGGGCAATACCTCGGGGCGCAGCTAGTAAAATATGTGAATCAGGGGACCGCAGAACTGTTTCGCCTGGCGAAAAGAGAAGTAACTATGAATAATTGATCGTCAAGCTTCAGTAATGAGAGAAGCAATAAAAGATTTATAGCTATTACACATGGGTACATGGAATACATCTGTACTTACGTGGCCTTGTATGTACGTCTGTACTTTCGTAAAACAAGACATAATCGAAAGTGATACAAAACCAGAATGCGAATAAAACTAAACTAAACATGCAAAATTTAAGTGAGAATGGTCGCTAACCAACTTTTATCGTTATAGATCCTAAATGGTCATTCAAAATGGAAAATGATAAGAGAAACCTAAAAAATATTTTGAAATACCTATTCAATGGTATCCCACTTAACATAGTTCATCGACTTTTTTCTTTTTCACAATATTGTGTCTGGTTGTCGCCAGGTTGAATTTTGATTACTGACATGTATTTAGTAGCACTTGGAAGATTGGCGTAAGAATGATCGAAATAGGTTCACGCTTTTGGTCTATATAGTGCCACAAAAGAACAGACATACATACATTCATAAGCTGATAAACACATTACCCGTGGTTTGCGTTGCGCAGTCTGGGAATAATAATAATATAACCTGTGTATTTTTACAGGACTAGTGTAATATTTTTAGGATTCATGTTTGTATGTATGTATGTATGTGAGTTTCTTTATTCCACCGTAACTTTTAAATGCCTGAACAGATTTAGACGTACGGGGTATCGTTAAAATCCTTACATCCCCCGAGTAACATAGGCTATTTTCTTTTGAAAAATAAACGAAATTTCTATAGTATGGCACTATTTTCAAATGCAAAAATTAACTTCAAATTTTACAATATGGGTATCAAATTAAAGGCCTTGATAAGCACATTCCATCAATATATAATTAATTGGCATCAATTATTTTTTGACAGGGAAGGAGCGTTTTTTTTATCTATTAAGCTAGTTATATATCTTCTTCTCGAAATAGTCGCGTCATCATCACCATCATCATATAGACATCCGCTACTGAACATACAAGCCTTCCCCATATACTCCCCTCCCCCCCTCCCGGTTTAAGTCCAGCGCCTCCCCTGACTCTCGCCAGGTCCTCGGTCCACCAGTGGGGGGCTGGTCCTAAGCTCCGTTTTCCGCAAAACAGTTTCTCAAGAAAAATTATGAAAGAACCGTATTACATAATTTTCTCGCGAAAAAGGTAAGTCTTACAACGAAGTATAATTTGGTTAACCGCTCCACGATTCATTTTACACTCCGTAAACATACGCTGGTTATTACCACAAGTTTAAAAATAAAGTCCTCGCGTGCTATGACTAAATAGAAAAACATTTTAAAACAATCACATCAATTAGGTAACTGTAGGCAACCAGGGCTAAACGAATTATCTTGATTGTAACAAAAATTAATTTATTTTAATAGCTATTTAGCATTACCAAATCTCGACTTTAAACACGCGCTGTAAGAAACAAAAAGCACGCAAAAGTAAACAAGCGTGGCCTTAAAGCCAGAATATGGTCATCAAATAGATCAAAGTGTGTGAATGTAAGAAGCGCCGACTTGTAGGTCTTCACTTCAATCTGCACACTTGCATTCTCAATGGAGTCTAATTACACGACTGGCCAAAAAAAAGGAGTGTTATGTTTTTAGCTTTCATGTATGTATGTATGTTTTTATGTATGTGAGTTTCTTTATTTAGGTCTTCACTTCAATCTGCACACTTGTATTCTCAATAGAGTCAAATTACACGATTGCCAAAAAAAAAGGAGTGTTATGTTTTTAGCTTTCTTGTATGTATGTGTTTTTATGTATGTGAGTTTCTTTATTTAGGTCTTCACTTCTATCTGCACACTTATATTCTCAATGGAGTCTAATTACACGACTGCCCGATGACGATGTGTTATGGTTTAGAATTCATGTATGTATGCGAGTTTCTTTATTCGACCATAACTTTTAAATGCCTGAACAGATTTAGACGTATGTGGTATTGTTAGAATCCTTGTTAGACCTCTTGCAGGCGGTTGAGTGCTCGGATGTGGTCTAGCGTGTCGATGGAGGGGCGGAGTCCACTGTGAAATTAGATCTATTAGTTCTGTCAGCACAATGTACAATTTACATACCTATCATCGGGGTCGCTCCAGAGCAGGTCACACATGGGACCCTCGTGGGGGACCTCTTGCAGGCGGTCGAGTGCGCGGATGTGGTCCAGCGTGTCGATGGAGGGGCTCAACCCGCCGTGCAGGCAGAAGATCTGTCCGTCCACCAGCGCCGTCAGCGGGAGGAAGTCGAAGAGGTCCGTGAAGTGCTTCCAAACGGACGCGTTGCCGTACTTGCGCAGGCATTCATCGTAGAACCCGTATACTTGGGTGATCTGGCGGGACTCGTGGTTTCCGCGCAGGATCGTTATTCTTTCGCGGTATCGCACCTGCAAGAGAGGAACTTGGTCAGCATTTTTTTTCGAAAAGAGTAATAATTTATGTAATTAGGAGCTTTGTCTCTTTTTCATTCTACTGGTACGGGGCGAATCTCGTAACAGACATGTTACAGCGCACGCTGATATGGACGTTATTTTAATAGAAATTCGTTCGATATTCCAGCCCGCATAGCAACATATTTCATCATAAGGATTTTGTAGGGTTGCTTATTTTTTAATGCCATCTTTATGGCTTCGCACGGGCAGCGCTCACACCGCGGCATTGTTCTTACTTTTAGCATTTTATAGCCGTCGTGATTTCTAAATGAAAGGTCCGATAATTTAAAGAGACATGTACATAATCAACCTTGATTATGAAACTATTTAGTTGGATAAGGATTTATCATGATACGAATGTCATCATCTTTCTGCGATTCTACCCGTGTTTTGATTGACAAATTAGAACAGAAAACGATTATTGTGACTTAACTTTTTTAGTTAGACGTATAGCCTCGCGGACTTTTTTGTGGGTAGGGTAATGATGAGTATGGGAGACCAGGGCAAAACCGTATAGCTAAGGGTATTTTGATGTAGATCGTTAATTTCAAAACACATATGTGTTTAGTTAGGTAGTTGTAGTTTTAGTAAAAACTACAACTACCTAACTATCCCCGCCACGTTTCGTTCACCGCTAGACTTACGTGCCGCTAGCTCTAACTCATACGACAAACAAACCTCAGATATTAAAACGCGCTACATATTTGCGACATGAATTCTAGTTTTCCTCTCAAATAGCTTCGTATTTTTATCATTTAATTGGAATAATAAATTTGAATACATAACATAACAGGTTTAAAGCCTTTTATGCTTCGCTCGATATGTTTATCTGCATATTTTCTGAAGCAATGAATAATACAATTTGGTTATTTGCCAGTAAATATATGTGATTAAAACTGTTTTAATGACAGTTGCAAATATATACCTACCTGATCTTCCTTCGTGTTTATTCTTTTTACATATTTTCTTTCATACAAACAACATTATTATTTTTTATTCATAAAAGTGAATAAAAAACTAGAAATATAATTATCTCGTTTGCAATTAACTTTAGAGATCCAGCCAGCCGTTAGTTTTGCCAACTTTTTACTTAGTTGTTAGTGATCCTGACTGTCAACGGTCGCGGGTTCGAATCCCACAACACAAGGAGCCAACATTTATGTGATGAGCACTAAATTAAATGTTTGTTTCAGAGTCTTAATGTTTCGTATCTTCGTATGTTTTTTCGTTGCCAAGTCTAGTACCGACTAAGCACTATCTGTGGCACTATGTGCAGACTACACTATGGTTACTAGACTATCCAAGCACTTCAGAGAATGCAAGTTTGGGACTAGGTAATTGGTGTGAATTTACCTTAAGGCCGGGTGTCAGTGAGTTTTATGTCCCTCTCATCCGTGATCAAGTAGAGCGGGAAAGATGATACGTCTCGGGAGTAAAATTTAAGATTTTAATTTATTTGTAGGAAAACTAAAGCTTTGAATTAAAAAGTGTCTAGCCATTTTCTCAATCATAATAAGCTCTTTCTCTTGGTATATCTTTGATATCATTTAGTGATAGTTCCAATCAATGTTCTAAGCTTAAAGTAGTAGTAAGTACCTTTGATTTTATTTTCTATCGAGTGAATTCATACGAATCATGTTTCTGTGTTTACAAAGTACGAGATAATATGTCAAATTTTAATGTGATACCAATTTCAATTCAATGTTTGTATTTACTAGTTGTGCCGCGGCTTTGCCCGCGTGGTAATTTCTCTGGGTTAACCTATGTGTTATTTATTCCAGGACCTAAAATACCAACATACCTACCAAATTAGATCAAAATTCCTTCAGCCGTCAATAACATTTGTAATGATTTCTCGGCTTCTACTTATCGGATTTAGATATGTAGTACACCAGATTTTAAGTCAAAACCCATGCTATTTAACAGTAAAAACAGCATTTCAACCGGTCCAGTACTTTGTACGTGATGCGCGAAAAAACATGCAGACAAAAAAATACGTATTAAAAACCTTTTATTCTTGTTCTGATGTCTCTCCGTTTTGTCCTCGACATAGAGAGCATTTTTTAATTATCTTCTTTGTTCTTTGTTTCTTTTTTACCTTTTGCGTTCTTACTGCTTTATAATAGGAATAGACAGATTAATTTATTTTGAACAACCACAAAATGCTTGCAATCATGTCAATTTCGCAAACGAGACAAAACCTACATGTTTATCTCAGCCTACTCTAAATAGGGAATATATGTATAGTGGTGAGTGTGTGCGTGCAGCTGTGTAGCTGTGTGCATGCACTATTATTTACTCTGTGGTATGTGCGCAGGCGGCGATTTCGCAACCGCATGTGCAAATGAAGACGTTAGCCCGTGCTAAGAAGAACCATCCTTGCACCATGCTTGTATTACATCTTCGTACATACTTGAATTCTTCGCACTTTTACTTAAACTAGCTTTCCCGCCCGCGACTTCGTCCGCGCGGACTACAGATTATTGCGAAAAAAAAAAGCATCTTATGTTCTTCTAGGATATTAAAAACCAACGCAAAAGTAGAGCACTAATGCTCTTGATGTTTTTTGACATATTTGTTATTATTTCGTTTCCATGGCAACCGTTTATTACAGCGAGTAATCAACATTTTCCAGTTTTTCCCTATCCTATGTTTTATTCCAGGGTATAAGCTATCTCCATTCCAAATTTCATCAAAATCCGTCCGGCCGTTATCGCGTTTATACTCTCCAAACAAACAATCAAACGGACAAAGTTTCACTTTTATATATTGGTATGGACTAGCTGTGCCCGCGGCGTTGCACACGTGGTAATGTTTCTATGATATAAAGATCCTATGAGTTATTCGAGAACCAAAAGTACCGATATACCATAGCACTAGACATTGGTCCAGATATTTTTACGTGATGCACGAACAGACGATTTCAAAAAAAGTTATATTCTTGTTCAGTAGCTTATTTAAGACCCTTATTTTATTTTACTGATTTATTATAAGTAATAGATTATTTGTAGACAAATGCATTAGTAACTGGTACTGCATATATGTTCTTGAGTGGAAACTGCGACTCGGCAAACGTATTGCAGGGCGCCGTCCAACGGCTAGGTGGAGCGACGATATACGAGAGATTGCTGTCGGCATGCAGCAGTTGGAAAGGAAGATCCAAGGATTGGGCTCAGAGGCATATTCTGGGATATGCCTATGTTCAGCAGTGGTCGGACTCAGGCTGATCGATATGTGAAATGTACTTGCCAAGTTATCATCCACCAAATATAGTAGACGCAAGTAGCAGATAAATAAGTTAACATTGAGAATATCTTTGATTTACTCGAGTAAACTTTCCGTTTCTCTAACACGCTGTACGCATAACGAAGGAAATACACGAGAACAGATGGAAAACATCAATTTCCGTAGCTAGAATAGACGTTTTATGAGTAATTTCGTGAAAGTAAACGTTGTCAGATATGGCGGTAAACAGTGACCGTACGTTATCAAAGATAGCGATAAGGAGACCGAAGCGGTCACGTAAGCTATCTATACTAATATTATAAAAAGCAAAAAAAAAAAAAAAACAAAGGATGCACCGCGCCTCAGTCCGGTTATCACACCTACACTATCTATGTACACTCACACAAATGCAAAGCTCAGCTTACGCCTCGCGAGCTGTACTAAATGTTTAAAGTACTCATCATGATCCACAAAAAAGTCCACGAGGCATAATATGTCGAACTATTAAAGTTAAGTCACAATAACTGTTACAATGTTCATAATATGTCGAACTATTAAAGTTAAGTCACAATAACTGTTACAATGTTCATAATATGTCGAACTATTAAAGTTAAGTCACAATAACTGTTACAATGTTCATAATATGTCGAACTATTAAAGTTAAGTCACAATAACTGTTACAATGTTCATAATAGTCAATGAAAACACGGGTAGAATCGTGTACAAATAAAGATAAACCCTTAGCTATAAAAAAAACAGTTTATTTTCGTACTAGCTGTGCACGCGGGTTTGTCCTCGTGGTCATCTCTCGTAATCTATGCGTTATTCCAGGACTAAAAGTACCTATAAAGTACAAAATACCAAATCTCGCTCAGCCGTCAATAGTTTTTTATTCGATTGCTCGGTTTTTTATCATCGGATTAAGAAACGAAGTAACCTAGTATTTATGTAAAAACCTAAGGTATCCAACAGTGAAAACCGCATCGCAATCGGTCTAGTAGTTTTTGCGTGATGCGAGAAAAGACAAAATTAAAAAAAAGAAACCTGTTTAATAGCTTATTTGAAGTCCCCTATACCAACCTACGTACAAATTGATAGATTTCTAATTTTGTATCTAAATTTGGGGAGGACCTGCCTCTTGTAACACAGTTTTACAACTAACACAAAAAGCAGAACATCCCAATTTTAATATGTACCCCGATTTATGCTGTAATAAAGATATTATATTATTTCTTTTTTATTATCTTTTTTGTACAGACTTTTTGTTACGTACTGCTTTATTATAAGTATAGATTGTTATATATTAATAGTAGTAAGTTAATAGTAATACATTAAATAGTAGTAAGTATAGTATTGATCGCGTATGGGTTGCCCATTCATTTTCAATACGGAGGCCTTTACGACACACAAGGCGAGGGCATCGACCTAGTATCGCCAAATTTTGATAGCTGAATTCCAATGATTAGGTCCAACTATTAGCACTGGTATACAAACGAACAAACAAAACTCAGAACTGAACTGACTGAATGGCTGGACTACTGCGCGTAATGGCATTGGCATTTGGAGGGCATTTTGTTAATCCATTATAAAATAATTACAAGTACTGTATTAAATACCATGGTACAAAAATTTTACTTCAAATGGATTAAAAGATAAAAACTTAAAAAAGAAAACTACTGAACCAGTTTTGATGAAGTTTATATGGGACAACACTGAAAGTTTATCCTTTGGAATAAAACAACAACCATCCAAATCGGTTTAGAAATCTTAAGAGATTTGAGGCAATATTAACATGGATTTACTAAAAAAAAACAATTTATTCTCGAAGAACTACTGAACCATTTTTTATACGGAACCACCTGGAGAGTAATCCCTTTCAAACAAAAATATGCGGTTTTCACTGTTGGATAGCTTAGGGTTTGACTTGAAAACTGGTGTACTTGGTATCTCAATTCGATTAATGGAAGCCGAGCAATCAATAAAAAACTTTTTTACGGCTAAAGGAATTTTGACCTAATGTTGGTATTATGGTATTTTAGTAATTAAGGTCATCGAATCTTCGGGTACAGCTAGTTTCATAATAAAATAAAAGATTATAAAAAACCAAAAATCCGACTGCGAACAAAACTAAAAAGAGGCAAACAAATTTTTGATTTTTGTTTTTGAAATATAAGATGCAGCCGCAGGCATGAAGAGTAACTCGCCAGGTTCCAGCTGATCCCGTCAAAGGAGAAATTAAATGCATGATGCCTCCGACTGTATCTTATATTTCAAAATCAAAAATCTAAAACTTGTTTGCCTCTTTTTAGTTTTGTTTGCTGTAGTTTTTGTTTAATAAACATTTATTTATTTTACATCTCTCATATTCGGTAAGTAGGTCCTTATTACCCCCAAATGGGGCTTGTAGGTGACCAATTAGCGCTCTAGGGTAATAATGTAGCTAGAAAAGCCCTAGGGCGGTAAGTAATTAAAAAAAAACTTCACTCTTTAAAAAAGTTCGCGTACATCTAACCATCATACTGGCAATAGACATCATGCATTCAGCCCAATGACAAAAGAGGTCGCTTCGCTATTCAGCCTTGTCTTCGTATGAGTATATTAGTCATCAATTTTAAATATCGAACGACAAAGCTCAATTTCGTTTTTGAAAAAAAATATTTAAAAAAAGATGAAAAAAGCCGGGAATAGAAAACTTTTACTTTAAATATTGTTTGTTTTTGGGATTTTTTTATAATTACGTGCTAATTAGGAAAAAAACATGAGTTCTGCAAGTGATGAAGATATAAGCTGCACTCCCGATTCAATGAAAATGGAAGCTGAAGCAGCAATTAACAATATTTTGCCTGAAAGTTCTAAAGAGAGATATTTGAAAACTTACGACGAGTTCATGAAGTGGCGAAAAGAAAAACGAGTAAAGTCTTTATCTGAGACTGTATTCTTAACATTCTTTAGTGAGCTATCAAAAAAGCTGCAGCCATCTAGTTTGTGGTGCATTTATTCAATGTTAAAAGCAACTATGAGTACTAAACACGACATCAATATCAAGGACTTTTCAAAATTATCATCTTTTCTAAAAAGACAATCAGCTGGGCACAAAAGCAAAAAGTCAAAGGTTTTTACAGCGCAAGACGTGAAAACATTCATAAATGAAGCCCCTGATGACATATATTTAGCTGTTAAGGTACGTAAAATAACAAATCACATAATGGTAATACTTCATCATTTATCTTTTAAATTCTTACAATCCTATAAAACATACTTACTTATTTTTATATTTCGCTTGTTTTAGGTGGTTCTTATCTTCGGTATAACTGGCGCATGCCGAGGTATTGAATTGACAAATATAACAATAGAGAACATAGAACAACAGGGTCAGTTGTTAGTAATTAAACTACCGAACACAAAAACTAAAATTGACTGAACATTTGTAGTTCCTCAAGAACTCTCTGAATTCGTACAAAAATACAGAAATCTTCGTCCTGAAAATGTAAACACCAACCGATTTTTTTTTAAGTACCACCAAGGCAAATGCTACAAACAAGTTATTGGAAAAAATACCATCAGAAGTATGCCGAAGCAAATCGCAAGTTATTTAAAGTTAGATAACCCGGAATTGTACACAGGTCATTGCTTCCGGAGAGCATCGGCTACACTTTTAGCCGATGCTGGGGCTAACTTAACCACTATAAAAAGGCACGGTGGGTGGAAATCCAGCAAGGTGGCTGAAGGTTACATCGAAGATTCCATACAAAATAAAAGTAAAATTACCAACCAAATAACGGAAACTATTCAGCTTTCAAAAAATGAGACATCTTTCTCAAGAGATGATCCGCAACCATCAACTTCTGCTGAAGAAAGCTTCATCCCGTCAGATTTTGTCCATGACCAACAAATATTACAATCTCAAACTATTAACATACCCAAAAAACACCTGTCCCTAAAATTTGAAAATTGTTCTCATTTCACTATAAACTTTAACTAATAAAATGTTTTATTCTTGTAAATTGTAACTATTTTTTTCTGTTTGACAATATGGCGTCTGATTGTCGCCATATTGAATTATGATAAATGTCATGTCTTTAGTGGCACTCGCAAGATTAAGATAAATCGATTGTCGTAAGAATCATCAAAATCGGACCACGCGTTTGTTCTATATAGTGCCACAAAGGAACATACATAGGCTGATAAACACATTACCGGGCCTTTGCGTTGCGCAGTAGGGTAAAAACCTGTTATTTTGACATTACAAACAGACACACAATTCAAGAATATATTAAAAGAGTAAAAAAATATTTAAAAATAAAACACCGCTGTCCTCGCCATTCCGCAATCTTTTTGACTCGCCTCGTATATTCTTTTTCAGTATATTATTTTATGTCACCTAGACCATTTTTTTAAAATTTTGTTCATTTTACAGACTTTTTGTTATTTACTGCTTTATTAGTATATATTTAGATAGATTTAACAACTGTTATTTATTGTGTGGTATTAAGAATAAAAAAAATGTCTAGGCGGAAATGAACAAGAGGCAAAGCTATAATCAATACCAGTCAGTCTGTCAGTATTATACAATCGCATTGTTATGCACTTAGATGGGAATTTCTCATAGGCCGTTATAGCTTGTAATAGCACAGAATAAATAATAGTACAAGTAGTAATAGGCAAACTCCGCGAAGTTAGTTATTGATAAATGGAAAAGTATTGTGTTCTAGATTCTGACCAATAGATGTTTTAGTAGATTTTTACACAGAAAACATTGACGTTAATATTACTTTACTGCCTCAGTATTAAAATATGGCTTCTCTGAGTGATGGAATGTGTTTTTATGGAGGATATTTTATGTATGTGCTCTGTCGTAACAATTGCTGTACAAAATACCATGGTACAAATTGAAGTGAAGACAGCCTTGTTTAACTGCCTCGCTCTTTCACTTACGTTTATCTCGCTTACTTTATGCAGTTTTATCCTCACCACTGTACACTGCGCAATAGTTCACAGAGCCTAACTTAACAGCCACAAAGATCCGTTGTGACTACTGTATGATTATATCGCAAACTCTTACAAATAATAATAATAACCGACCAAGAATGGACTCATCTGATCGTGTTTGGTACGGAACCCTCAGTGGGCGATTTCAACTCGCAATTGGCCGATCAACTTTTCTCTACGTAAGTACTTACCTTGAGTGCAACCAGCAATGTGACAGTCTCAACGCTGTAGTAACCGCGGTCCACGTAGTCCCCCATGAACAGGTAGTTGGTATCAGGGGACCTCCCTCCGATGCGGAACAGCTCCATCAGGTCGTGGAACTGGCCGTGCACATCGCCGCAGACAGTCACCGGGCATTTCACCTCTTGGACGTTAGACTCCTTGGTGAGGATCTCCTTTGCCTGGAAAGAAGGTTCAATGTGAGGAACATATTTTTTTAAAGCTGTTTAATGTGGATGGTCCTCGACATGAGTTTCAATAGATTAGCGCCATCTATTGAAACTCATGTCGAGGCATGACAATACGTGCATAATTATTATTTATTAAATAAATAAATACTACAGTGTTTGTAGTTAAAAGCTAAGCTTTTAATCCGGCTTCAAAAACCAACCATGTATAAATATGCAACCGAAAACGTACCTACCAACGCGTAATTGGCTTCTTAGCTATCCGCTGCATTGTAATTATAATTAATACAAAGAATTAATTGTTAATTAAGTGCTAATTATTGAATTAGCATTGTTAGACCGTGACGTAATGTCGCGGAATTGTGTATATGCGCATAATATGCAATATATTTAAAGCGAATTAGATTTTTCACACGTATGCGAAAGTGGCTAAAGTGGAAATGGGCAGGTCTCCAAACGGTATCCAAGATATGGGCTGAGATCAAATGTAATTGGGTTTTTATTTTAGCGATTTCTGACTTTTCTTTATATTTCATTTTTAAACTTCTGTTACTCCGGTTTATATGCATCGCCAGGCTAAAGTGGAAATGGGCAGGTCATTTGACAATACGGTATGAAACAACTGGACCAAGGCAGTCACCAAACGGTATCCAAAATATGGGCTGAGATCAAATGTATTGGTTTTTATTTAATCGATTTCTGACTTTTCTTTCTATTTTATTTTTAAACTTCTGTTACTCCGGTTTATATGAATTGCCAGGCTAAAGTGGAAATGGGCAGGTCATTTGACAATACGGTATGAAACAACTGGACCAAGGCAGTCACCAAACGGTATCCAAAATATGGGCTGAGATCAAATGTAATTGGGTTTTTATTTTAGCGATTTCTGACTTTTATTTCTATTTTAGTTTTACTTTCTGTTACTCCAGTTTATATGAATTGCCAGGCTAAAGTGGAAATGGGCAGGTCATTTGACAAAACGGTCTGAAAACAACTGGACCAAGGAAGGCACCAAACGGTATCCAAAATATGGGCTGAGATCAAATGTATTGGTTTTTAATTAATCGATTTCTGACTTTTCTTTCTATTTTATTTTTATACTTCTGTTACTTCGGTTTATACGAATCGCCAGGCTAAAATGGAAATGGGCAGGTCATTTCACAAGACGGTCTGAAAACAACTGGACCAAGGCAGTCACCAAACGGTATACAAAATATGGGCTGAGATCAAATGTATTGGAAAAGTTTTTAGCGATTTCTGACTTTTCATTCTAATTTTTTATCGAACTTCAGTTACTCCGGTTTATAAGAATTGCCAGTTTATTTGGCAAGAAGTTATGAAAACAGTTGTACCAAGGCAGTCACAGAACGGTATCCAAAATATGCGCAGAGAACAAAATGTATTACAAAAGTTTTTAGCGATTTCAATTATTTTTTTCTATTTATTTTTATATCTTTTTGTCCGGTTTAAGCTTTTGATCCCTATAAGAAACAGGATCGATTGGTATCAAAAAAGTTTGTGTAAATTTTCGCATTTTCTTGCTGACTGTACATTTTTATCAAAATCTGTGTATGCAGGTCAAAGTTAAGGACACTACTAAGAACATTTGTACTTTAAAAAGAACGGTTAAGGTCTTAACTGCCCTTACTGCTCCATCTCAAAAATCCACCTGTATAGTATCCACGATACTTTATAGGTACTTTTGGTCATGGTATAACACATAACATGCGGGCAAAGCCGCGGCCGCAGCTAATCCGTTAATAATATCATTTTAGTTACAGTAATAGTGCAGATGTTGATAGATAGTATGGGGTCTTTAATATAAACATTGATGACGCTGTTATAATAAACTTCTTTTAAAATAGAATCTGGAGAGGTGGAAGAGAAAACTGACTCTTATTTTGGACATAATGGAGTAAAGAACCAAATTTAGTTGTCTAACCCACGAAATGTTTATATTTTGTGAGTCAATACTTCTATGGAATTGCGGATTTGGACAACGAATATTTGTTTCCTTTAGCCGTTTTATTTTAAATATACGTATGTCTAAGTAGTAGGTCTTCGTATTTTGCATTTCTTCTGGAATGAAAGGGCAGTAGCAGATTGTGTCTAACATAAGAAATACAATGAAACGTCTGTACTTAGTAACAAAAAGTCTGTACAAAGGTAATTAAAAAAAAATGGTCTAGGAGACATAAAATAAGCTAATGAACAAGAATACATATAACATTTTTTTTAAATCTTATCTGTCTGTTTTGTCGCGCATCACGTAAAATCTACTGGACCGATTGCAATGCGGTTTCACTGTAGGATAGTTTAGGTTTTTACTTAAAAATGGGGTACTTGGTATCTCAATCCGATGAGTAGAAACCGAGCAATCGATAAAAAATAGGCTGAAATAATTTGGATGAAATGTAGATACTTTTGACATTGGAATAACACGTAGGCAGCGTAGGTTTCATTTCTTTTACCCAGAGAAATGACAACGCAAGTAAAGCTGAGGACAAAGCTAGCCATCAATAGAACAAAAAAAACGGTTTCTCCTTAGAATAACTACTTATATTCTTTTTTATTTCTACCATTTTCATTTCGCAACGCATTTCGCATGTCGCGGATTCTATTAGTCAATAGCGCCGATTTGCGCTTTAACACTTAGGCAATCCTCAGGACGTCCTTCGACCAGATGTAGCAAGGACTTACTCAAATAACTAGCTTAAAAGCTAAAAAAACCCGCCAGCCCTGACAAAAAAGAGTTTTTGCCATTAAATTATATACTGTTGGAATGTGCTTCAATTTGATACCCATATAGAAAAATTCGAAGCTTTTTTTTCGAATTTGAAAATGTAGCCATACTGCCGCCATATTGAATGTTTCCAATACGGCGGCAGTATTTTAGTCGGGTGATGTAAGGATTCTAACGATACCCCATTCGTCTAAATATGTTCAGGCATTTATAAGTTATGGTGGAATAAAGAAACTCAAATACATACATGAATGCTAAAAACATTACACTCCTTTTTATGGGCAGTCGTGTAATAAGCTGGCAGCAATTACATGAAAAGAGCCGAAGATCGAGCTCCGTGGCGCGCATTCGGAGAAGCCTATGTCCAGCAGTGCGGCTGTTGATGATAATATCCGCTATGTTTCACAATATTTACAACTCTAGCCAGTGTCGATTTCTTGTAAACAATCTTACTGTTTTGACAATTAGATCGAAAAGCTCTGCTCTACTTGCTCCAACGATATCTAAGTTATGAATGAATGAGCACTCAGTATCGTATTTCTTACTACAATATGTAAGAATTGAATGTAATTAGAATTTCGGCGTTTAAATGTGCGAGAGGTCATTGAAGAAGTGTGTTCTTGAATGTTCTCTTAGAAGGTCATTATTTATTAAGCAACGTACTCGAGTTTTTTAATAAATAGCTAAATGCTCGTATCAGTGGTAGTCAGCTGGAAATGCAACTAGGTAGAGTATAAGGACAGCTATATGTACCGTCACAGAATAAATATTAGTACTACGTACTACGTACTAATATTTAGTAAAATTTCTAGAAAATTTAATACTAGCTGTGCCCGAGCCTTCGCGCGCGTTTTCATTTCTCTAAGTTAAAAGTACTCTACGTACTATTCAAAGACCTAAAATACCAATATACCAACATTTGATCAAAATGTCTTCAACCGTCAAATAGTTTTTTACCGATTGCTCGGCATCTAATCATCGGATGAAGATACGAAGTACCTACCTCAGTTTTTAAGTCAAACCCTAAGCTATCCAACAGCGAAAACTGCATCGCAATTGGTCTAGTATTTTTTACGTGATGCGCGAACAATACATACAGACAAACAAAAGACAAACTCTATTTAAAAAATGTTATATTCTTGTTCAGAAGCCATCTGCGCATAACACTACGCAGAAGTAACGTACTACTGGGATACCGGTTAATACCGCTTTTTATGCTCAAGTGGGTAGCATATTTTAACTACCCTAGACCATTATTTTGTAAATTAGCTTCTTTGTACAGACTTTTCGTTCTTATTGCTTTATTATAAGTATAGATATTTACTCTGTATGCAATGCGTGTAAAAACTGAAAAGTGACGACTTTCTGAAGGCCCTGACCTCATCACGGCTTCAAACGAGGACCATTGAATGCAGACACGTTTTCCAAACATTTGGTGTATTATTCCGTACTGATACTGTGAGATATGATTCATTTTAACGAATCACCGTTAATTGTTGACAATCGTGTTATGTTTCACGATAGACAGGTGTTATGTCTATTATATTGTCTAAACATATATTTGAGCGGTGCGAATCGCAGCTTTCGAACGAATGGACCGATTTAGCTGCGGTAAACGAGATGGTTCTTAGCATACTGCAAGTCGTTGTTCTGTACAAATGCTCTCGCGCATGTTCGTATTTTGTTTCACTATAAATCATCCTTTAATCAAATTATGAATTTCCAGAAAAGTTTCCTTCGACTTATTAAAATAAGTTTGTTTTATTTTGTAGAAACATCTGCGTTAAGATTAAATTCACCGCAACTTTTACTAAATTTAATGTGATTTTCTGTCCAAATTGATCACCTTTTACAGTGCGTTAATGCAATTTGCATTTCAAATTCAAAATCGTCGTCTGATGAATGAGCTAGCTAATAAATCTAATAGTCAAACCGTACTACTCATATTTTATCATTCTGTATATAGAAAGCGGTGAAGAAATACGTGTGGCACTTAGGACGGCCTGCGAGCGAATGAATAATTTCAATATATTATCGTATCTATACCGTGTGTAATACCAAGATGCTATAATATTTTATATGCAGATATCGTAACATCAAATATTATAGTATCTTAATCGTCTGTGACGCCCTTTATTGCGGATAGCTGGTGGCAGTGCAGGGAAGGTGGCAGGGGAGTGGGGAGTAGGAAAATGTAACCTTGGAGCCTGGCCTTAAGAGTTTGTACAATTTATAATTAAGAAAACGAAGAACTTGGAACTCATCGCCAAAACCTTAATTATCGCCAGTTAATAACATAATCAAAAACGAATGACCGGATTTTGATGCGATTACCTAGTAATAGGTTAAGTTGTAACTTATAAACAGAGACAAGTTTTATTAATCCGAGAAGCCGAGATAAAAGTTTACAAAGGAACACGTGTAATAACAGCATTTACTGTAGTAAAAAACACATTTACTGTGTGTTAAAGATGTATCTTTAACTAGCTGATGCCCGCGGCTTCGCACGCGTGGTCATTTCTGTAGGTTACAAGTACTCTTTGTGCTACTATTCCAGGACCTACAATACCAATATACCAACATTTGATCAAAATTCCTTCAACCGTCAAAATATTTTTATCGATTGCTCGGCTTCTCCTCATCGGATTGAGATATAAAGTACCACAGTTTTTAAATCAAAACATAAGCTATCTAACAGTGTTGAACCGCATTGCAATCGGTCCAGTACTTTTTACGTGATGAGCGAACAAACATACGGAGAGACGATTTTTTAAAATGTTATATTCTTGTTCAGTAGCTTATTTTATGTACCTTAGACCATTTCTTGTTTAATTATGTTCTTTTTGCAGACTTTTTCGTTCCTATTGCTTTATAATAAGTACAGATGACAATGTTGTGCTATGTCATTGACTGCACAGGCGATATCGCCACCAGTTCTATCTAGCTCGGATTTTTAATCGCCCCGTCTAGTCTACAATGTAAAAGAATAAACAAAGTAGCTACTTAAAACAATTAGTTTGATGCACGATGCATGTGTGCGCGACATGCGACATGTGTATAATTGTCTGTGTATACGCTTGACTGGCCGGCGAACTGACATGTACATACAAACGTAATTCCAAAATCATTTGTAATTGGAGCATATTTCCACCATTTGGTCATTTCTCTAGGTTAAAAGTACTCTATGTACTATTCCAAGCCCTAAAATGCCAATATACCAACATTTGATCAAAATTCCTTCGTCCGTCAAAAAGTTTTTATTGATTGTTCGGTTTCTTCTCATAGGATTGAGATACCAAGTACCCCAGTTTTTAAGTCAAACCCTAAGCTATCTAACAGTGAAAACCGCATCGCAATCGGTCCTGTAGTTTTTAAGTGATGCCCGAACAAACATACAGACACGAATTTTAAAAATGTTATATTCTTGTTCATTCGCCTATTTTTAGTACCCCAGACCATTTTTTTTTAATTATCTTCTTTCTACATATCGCTTTTTTTATAAGTATAGATAGATTTATTCCTAAGCACACAAATACTATGTACAAAGAGGATTAAATGCGAAGTAAGTCCTCCTTGTACATAGCATACGTTTTCCTTTCTGTGTTTCCAATATACACACATACTTCTCTTATCACATATTTGTGCAGGTTAAGCTAACAGGCAGGTAGACACACGGACATTGGGGAAGAATATAATTAAATTATATTCTTCCCCAATGTCTGTTATAGTAAAATTAATTAGTCTTTCTTCTTGCTTGTCGTAATAACTAGTGCTCCTCTGGTTTCAAAGTTCGTCAGGCCGCCCGAGGGCCTCTGACATGGTTTAACTGCTATTAATCAATAACAGCCGGGAAAGAAGCATGGAGTGATAGAAAACCGCAAAAAACCTAGAAAATTCATTGGTGTGGAACCTAGGACCGAACCTGGTATCACTTTACTCGCTCTTGTATACCGCTAGGCTACCATCGCTCTCATCATATTTTTATGTAAATGGTATTTTTTTATGTATATATTGCTGCCAAATCTGTATTTATCCCAAAACTGAGGAAGATAATGGGATGTAATCCATATCCATTCATACTAATGTAATAAAAGCAAAAGAAACTGTGTCTGTTTGTTACTTATTCACGACTAATTGGCTGTGCTGATCTTGATGAAATTTGGTATGGATATAGTTTGAAACCCTGGGGAAAACATAGGTTTTTTTTTACGATAAACTTTAGTCCGCGCGGGCGAAGCTAAAGAAAGAATGAAATAGGTACGAAAAAGAATGGTCTAGGGTATTTAAAATAAGCTACTGAACAAGAATATAACATTTTTAATAATCATGTTTGTCTGTATGTTTGTTTGCGCAACATGTAAAAACTACTGGACCAATTGCAGTGAGGTTTTCACTGTTGGATAGCATAGTGTTTGACTTAAAAACTTTTTGACGTCTGAAGGAATTTTGTTAAAATATTGGTATGATCATGGAATAGCACATTGAATACTTTTAATATAGATAATTTACCACTCGTGCGAAGCCGCGGGCACAGCTAGCGTGTACATATAGATATACTAGATTTCCCGCCCGCTACTTTGTACGCGTGTAAAAAAAACATCCTATTTTCTTCTAGGATATTAAAAACCAATGCAAAAGTAGGTATAGCACCAATGCTCTCATATGTTTTGACAGACTTGTTATTTCGTTTCCGTGGCAACCACATACCATTATATGATGGCATCCGTTCCTTACAGTGAGTAATCAAAATTTTCCAGTTTTCCCGTGGAAACTTACAATTTTCAGGGATAAAATGTATCCTATGTTTTATTCCAGTGTATAAGCTATCTCCATTCTAAATTTCATCAAAATCCGTCCAGCCGTTATCGCGTGAAAGCCCAAACAAACAAACAGACAACGTTTCACTTTTATATATTGGTATGGATAAAAGAAAGTTAATAACAATAAGTTGACTTGACTAACTACTCATAGCACCATTCACTTGGATTAATTGAATTTTTACAGCAATTTGTTCATCATATCATTTTTAATTCCCATTAACCCAAATAAAAGCGTAATATAACAACAGATTATATGTCTTTTTGTATGTTAATAATTAAAATGTTTGTTCACTTCCTCATAAGATTTACAATTGCCGTAATAATAATTTTTAAACCTAAAAATTAAGAGTTCAAATGATATTACTAAAATCAGTACTGAACTGGTTGAAGCAACACATGACCAAAATGCTGGCCTTTACTTTGCCCAAAGACTAAGCATTGCCATACAATGTGGCAATGCTGCCAGCATTTTGGGAACATTGCCCACTGGCAGCAGCTTGATAGACTAGTTCTAGTTTTATTTAACTGCATGTTTATTATTGTTCTCAAATTGATGTCTATGTACTGAACCAAATACCATAAAACTTAAATACGGAACCACCATTCAATTAAAAACTATAAAATAAAAAATAATATATATATATATTATTTTATATTATTTTTATTATATATATATATATATATTATATATATATATATTATATATATATATATATATATATTATATATATATATATATATATATATATATATATACATATATATATATATAACAACCAAATGGGTTCAGAAAAACTTTTAAATTAAGAAATTCCTTCTTTAAGAAGTCAATTAAATATGGCGAGTGTTCATATCACATTTTTTTCTGGTGCACTTGGGAAGACAGTTGAATTTTTTTTTTAACTCCAGAACTCGATAAGAGAGGGGTGTTATAAGTTTAGGGTGTGTATGTATCACTATGTGTCTGTCTGTGACATCGTAGTTCCCAAACGAATTGACCTATTTTGATGCGTTTTTTTCTGTTTGAAAGCTGATGTGATTCAGATGCTTCATAGCTATATTTAAGGGTCATATACATTTTTAATTTGGGCTTGTTTACAAGCATTGTGCATTACTGTGTATTAATTTTTTCTGTGGTATTAACAGGAACTTTGTTACAATCTCCATACATAAACAGTACTGTTTGTTTATTGTAGGAGGTAGTAATGGCCTCTGATGTCAGAGTTTGTCAGGCCGCCCGAAAGCCTCTGACATGGTTTAACAATTGCTATTAATCAATAACAGCCGGGACAGTCAATTTAACGTGCCCTCCGAAGCACATAGCGATGGAAAACCGCACATAACTCAGAAAAGTCATTGGTGCGGAGCCTAGGTGTTGAACCCGGTATCGTTGGATTCTAAATTGCACTATAGAACCGTTAGGCCACCATCACTCTTTACTTATGGGTAAAAAGGTTGAACCAATTGAAGTTCAGTTTTAATTGTTGGCTAGCTTAGGTTTTGAATTAAAATCTAGTCTAATTTGTATCTCAACTCAACCTGATAAGTAGAAGCCAAGCAATCCATACCAATATATAAAAGTGAAACGTTATCTGTTTGTTTGTTTGGGGAGCTTTCACGCGATAATGGCTGGATGGATTATGATGAAAATTTTAAGTTTACGGTTCGGTTTAGTACAGGAAAACTGGGAAATGTTGATTACTCTCTGTAAGGAAACGAAATAACAAGTCTGTCAATAAACATCAAGAGCTATACTTACTTTTGCATTGGTTTTTAATATCATAAAAGAACATAGGATGCTTTTTTTTCGCGATAAACCGTAACCGCGCGGACGAAGTCGCAGGCGGGAAAGCTAGTCTAGGTATAAAAACTATTTGAACGAATTTAAATTCGCTAATTTGATAGACCTATAAAATGTACAGATATTACATTCGTACAGCTTTTTCCTTTTTTTTTTTGTTTTACGTATTTTGCGCAATTGTGAATTATACTTATAATAAAGCAGTAAGAACAAGTATGAAATGAGAAAATAATTTAAAAAAAATGGTATAATGTACTTAAAATAAGCTACTGAACAAGAATTTATCATTATTTTAAATGGTGTCTGTCTGTCTGTATGTTCGCGCATCACGTAAAATCTACAGGACCAATTGTGATGCAGTTTGCTTTGTTGGATAGCTTAGGGTTTTACTTAAAAACTGTTGTACTCAGAATCTCAATCCGATAAGTAGAATCTGAGCAACCTATAAGAAAATATATGAGGGCTGAATGAAATTTGAAGCAAAGCTAGTAAATAATAAAAAAATATGTTGACATGTCTTCCTTATATAGAAATACCAAACGCAGATAGCGTGGAGTATAGGAGTAGCGAGTGTTACAAATAGTTTGTACTTGAGCAGGCATGTTTTTTTTTTTTCATCATTGAGTAGCCTTTTTTCCTGTAAAATGCCTTTTCACTGACCTCATTTAGGTTTTAGTGGATCACCAATGAGATTATTCACCAAGAGATGTTTACGGGAGAGTATTTTGTTCATTTACAAAAAGCTACTTAAAGCTAAGAAAATCACAAGAAAATGAGGAAATATGAGTGTATCTTTAGTGGATCAGCAATGAGATTATTCACCAAGAGATGTTTACGGGAGAGTATTTTGATAATTTACAAAAAGCTACTTAAAGCTAAGAAAACCACAAGAAAATTAGGAAATATGAGTGTATCTGTAGTGGATCACCAATGAGGTTATTCACTACGAGAGGATTACGGGAGATTGATACGGGAGAGTTTTTTATGATTAAAACATCTTCAAAAAGCTACTTAAAGCTAAGAAAAGCACAAGAAAATGAGGAAATATGAGTGTATCTTTAGTGGATCACCAATGAGATTATTCACCACGAGAGGATTACGGGCGATTGATACAGGAGAGTTTTTTATGATTAAAACATCTACAAAAAGCAAAGAAAAAAACAAGAAAATGAGGAAATATGAGTGTATCTTTATTGGATCACCAATGAGATTATTCACCAAGAGAAGATTACAGGAGAGAGATATGGGAGTTTTTTGTGATTATAACATCTTCAAAAAGCTATTTAAAGCAAATAAAAGACAAGAAAATGAGGAAATAAGAGTATGAGTGTTTTTTGCTACACCTGGCCTGGGAAAGTATTTTCTCTCAATAAAATAGTCCATGCCTGAGTATGGAAAAAGATACATCATAATATAAGCGGAGTTGGAAAATAAAAAATAAATATTATGACACTAGGTATCTTAACGAGCCGTAGAACACATATCTGCAATAAAAAACAAAAACCACGAGGTGCTGAGCGTGTTAACTTTTCGACAGACACTGCTTCGCCACCGTACGGTGCTTGCCTGTGATGGTTGGGCTTAAAGACCCAAATGGCCCACGAGGAGTTAAAATACAAAGATAGTATACATTTGTTTTTTGTGAATTAATTATCCACAGCTGAGTTAATATTTCATTCAATTAGTTGTATAGTTGTTATTATTAGGAAGTGTTTATATGAGTGAACATCAAAAATAATAGGTTTGTTAGGAAATCATAATACCAAAGTGATTAATAACATATTATACAAAGAGTGAATTGGGTACCTACCAAACCTTTGATTCAAGACTCAAAATATTGACTGATATGATGAAGATTTATCAAATGTTGCTAAGAGATACCTATTTTCCCTACAATGTTTATCATAGTGGACCATAGTGGTGGTCTTTGACAGGAAAACTGAGTAAGCCAGTACTTGTCACCAATAGTCTTCTTCATAGCCCAACAGTGAAAAATCAATTGTCAAACAATAATTAAACATAGTAGAAGTAAACAAACTCAGAATTCGCGAAAAAAACTTCGGTAATTGATTAGCACATTTCTGCATCTAGGCTAAAAATAACCAAATAGATACAAAGTTAATATCGACTTGGAAAGATTGATAGCAGGGTGTGGTAAACATCAGTATTGCAACTTCTCTACAACCCATCCCAATCAACCATAACACAACCACAGCCAAACAAGACCCGGGGAGCTCCGAAACACTCCACCGCAGTACTACAGCCGATTCAGAATCGCGTTCTTGTAACTAGCTAGGTAGGTACATGAATCATACAACATAACTATAGTGGCTGCGTAAGGGAAATTACCACTAGATTATAACGATCAAACAACTATTTACTACGAAACAACGCTAAAAACAAATGTGCTTTACCTTGTCGCATAACGTTTTTACTTGATTTTCTGACAATTGCTTGCATTCGTTTAGTTGTTCTATCCACTGATCCAGTTCCTTTAGCGAAGCTTTGTCCTCCATACTTTGTGTCTGTGGGATTAACGTACAAGACGTTAACTGGGTTTTTGATTGTTACTATGCTTTAAATGTACACAAAACCATGCGAATTATCTATTTTACACAGTGCCCAGAAAACTGACTACGGCGAACACTTTACAAAATGGCGTTTTGCGTGACGTCAATTTGTAGAAAAGAATAGGTAGGTACACCAAGCGGCCGCGGGAGGAACTACATCATGATGCCAGTTACAGATACGTTCACAGATATTTTTAAAAGTACCATTAAAAAAAAAATGGTTTTCCCTTGGAAAGTCAGGGGCCTGGGGCCTGATTCCGTAAAGTTAAAGTGCGGTTCGGTTAATGCCACTTGGACTATTCGTTGCCTTGCCACCGATCACTCGTTTCGAATTTACTAAGCTCAGTGTGCATGTCAAATGACGTCGTCAAGGCGATGCGCACTTCACTTTAACTCAACCGCACTGAAACAATATTTTACTAGGAAATACAAAACCGGTAACTCAAAATCGGAATTCACAAGGAATTCAGTAGCAATGAGTTTTCGTCAACCGAAGAGCACCCGGTGCGTTCATTGCATTTACGATCTAGCAGTGTTTGGTTAGTGAAGATCATTGATAATGCATAGTTACTCTGAAACTTATAGTTCTAATACATACCTAGGTACACTTTGTTTCATGTTTTATCGTGCCATTAAATTGTGTTGTTTTTGTGTACCATATGTACCACATACATACATGTCATTAAACCTACCTTGTTTAATAACATGTATGTATATGGTACATGTCATTAAAATCTAGTAGTTTTCTTACAAAGCATAATTATGTGAAGTTCTACTTACAACGAGGGATCAATGCATAAGGAAAACAAAATCAAGTGTAAGTGTTAAATATGTAATAATGTTATAATTTTCACATAAAATGAGATTTACACTATCCTATGAGCTCGGAAAGCGAAGATCTATACATTCATATGAATTGCAGTCCTGTGTGCATCCACCTGAAACAAATGTATCATATTATGAGTATAATCAAGTAGATTCAACATTCAGTATAGTTATGTACTTGTCTATCAAGTCCTAGGCTATAATTATCAACTGTCGAGCTCCCATTTATCCGTTTCTCCAAGACTTCATCATCATCATCAGCTCATTTTTGTGAATATACAACGATACATAAGACTTAGGTAGATACGATACACTACATATACATATACAGGTACAAAGCAAGAGATTTCATCTAGAAATACATTTCTACAATGCAAATATATTTCTTTCTTCGTTTTTGGCGTTTTTATTATTTATTGATTTAATTGTTTTGCACCAAAGTTGTGTACAAAGAATGACATGTTTTCATTCACAGAATTTTTACTCGACGGCAAAGATTATTTTTAGTTGAAGTTTACCTTTACCTGAGAAGCACTATAGTCATTTTTAAGCAGTCGTAATAATTATTTGAAGTAGGTAAGTACATTATTGCTGAGAAATAATATCAATGTTTAAATTTAGTTAGGTACTTGTCTATCAAGTTCTAGGCTATAAATATCAACTTTCAAGCTCCCATTTCTCTCCATGACTTGAGATTTGTGAATCTACAACGATACATAAGACTTAGATACAATACACTTCTATAATATAGGTACAAAGCAATAGATTTCATCTAGAAATACATTTCTAAATTGCAAATATATTTCTTTCTTCGTTTTTTGGCGTTTTAATTATTTATTGATTTAATTGTTTTGCATAAAAGTAGTGTACAAGGAATGACATGTTTTCATTCACAGCATTTTTACTCGAAGGCAATTATTATTTTCAATTGAAGTTTAACTTTACCTGAAAAGCACTATAGTCACTATACCTATAGGAACATGTTATTTTTAAATAGGCAGTCGTAATAATTATTTGAAGTAGGTACATTATTGCTGCGAAAAAATATCAAGGTTTAGATTTTATTTCAGAGACGTACAATCTACAAAAAGATTATTGGCATATTATTAGATCACTACAAAACTTATGATGCTAATTAAATTCCAATTATACTTAATATCTACACGGGAACAAAATTTTAGATAGATTAATAGCGAGAGAGAAAAAACAGAAAATAAATTCAGACGATGATTGTTGGAGGGCGATTGCCGCTATTGGTTGGCTGGCGCGTAACCCATAGATAATCACTCGAACATAAAACCCGGCAAAATTTGAAAAGTCCTTTTTCTGCTAGAAGTATTTGTAGGCTAGGTTTAGCTTAATTCTGCCGCATAGTTAGCGGTTTCCCGGTATTAGTGTTAATGGCGAGTGCTTGACGGGTGCGCGTTAACTATTTAGTGAATTCCAAAACCTTCACGACCTTCAAGCGCACCCGCAATGGGTGCTCGGTGGCAATCACTCATCCTCACTCTTTAGTGAATCAGCCTGCAAAACTTCTCCATTATGAGGTACTAGCTGCATCCCGCGGTTTTATCCGGGCGGATATTGATGATGGATGACAATAATAAATAGTAGCCTGTGCTATTCCAGCCCCCCGATTCAGAACCTTTCGATAACGATCCGAATCGATTCGATTCGATATAGTGAATAAAAAATGTATTGAATTGAACGATTTGAAACCGAATCCACAGAATAAAAAATACCATATCGATCGACAACAGAGTTATCGAAGGGTTCTGAATCGGGGGGCAGGACCTAAGTATCTCCATTCCAAATTTCATAAAAATCCGTTTCACCCGTACTCGCGTCTACGGTTCCACCGCACGTTTCAGCGCTGGGCTGTGTTCACTTACACGCTCGAATCATCCGTGCGCATATCGCTCGATCATCCGGAGATCGTGAACGACTTTGGACGTCCACATACAACTGACAACTGTCAGGTGTCAGTTTCATACTATTCCTCCCCTCCACTACTATTTTTCGGATGACCAAGGCGAACGCCTGGACGACGCCGTGAACGATTTCGAGTGTACGCGCGGGTGATCCGTGCGTCCTCGAACGTTTATGTGAACGGGCCCCTGAGTGGAAACATACTTACACACGCATACAACCTTTCTTATAATGGGGCAGTTCGTTTTGTAGCAAATGGCGAAAATAACTGTTAAAAACGCTAAATATTGGCGAAACACATTCATTACATTATTATTACATTTGGCGTTTTCTTTGGACATTTGTGGGCGAAATTAGCGTTCTCAACGTTTTCGATCACCGTTCGTTTTGCATTTTTAGATGACATGTTGGCATAGAAAAATCGACTTTATTCCGTTAAATTAGGGTCATTTTTCATTCGGTTTGGAAAGGATCGGTAGTGTCAAATGTTACAAAAATGGCAAAAGTGTTGAAAATATTCAAAGAGAACGGCTTGTTAATGTACATTTCGAAACTGCCCACAACGCCATCTCATCATCTCGAACGCAGGGCTAGTATTATGACTGTTTGGGTATAGTCATGGTAATTATGTACAAAAAATACAACTAACTCCACAGAATAAATAATAGCACTCTAACAAGTACAGCGTACAGAGACGAAACATGAAACAGTGGGACAACGCGCATGTCATGGACGTCCAATTGTTCTTGCCCTCTACCGGTTGGCAGCGTACCCAACCATGCTGGTGGTATTGCCACTTTGAACTGCGATGCTAATTTGATGAGCCAATTTCGATTTCTCAGAGTGCTTAAAAATACCTATTTTCCAATCCAAGATAGCGGACATAGTTTTGTATAAGTAAATTGATGTGGGTGTCTTTTTCAAAGTTCTCGGGGTGCATTTATCAAAAATGACATCCATTTTCAAATGTATGGAAAGCCTCCGAGTGTCCAGCCTGTGTTTTTGGGATACCCTATATACAGGATGTTTTAACGCTGTTGGATCAAAATGGGGCGTGAGCTAAAACACCGCCAGGTCCAACGATTTAACCCCCATTTATGTTCAGTGATTTGTAATAGTTTACGAGTTACGGGATATTTTAGTTTTCTTGGCCCAACTCCAGATTTCATTAGAAATTTAGTAATTATGACCAAACTATTAGAACAAAAGTTGTGTTTTTATTTTGAGTAGGTAGTATAATAATGGGCCCTTTAAAATACATTAATACTACTGCATTATGTTTTTTAGATTCTGTGAAAAAAGCATAACAATTGAAATGTGTATCTCATACAAAATCTGTCTTCAATGTATGCATGGCTATAATTTTGAATTGTAACAGTATATTGTTGTAGTTAATGTCTCAAAAACTTTTCCGATTTAATAGCTATAAGTCACTGGTACATTCAGTTGGCCTAAACTGAGGGCAACACAGCAAAAAGTGACTTCAAAAGTGAAAAAGACATATTTTTTTGAGGTAAAAATTTCAATGGTTAAGTTTTTTCACAAAATTTAAAATTTGTAACCAGGAGGTATTTGATTTTGAAAACTAACGCGAGTGAAATTCATATTCAATATAAATAAATCGGCTAAAAACAGGAGGAGGAATTATTCAGGAGGTATTTAATTATTTTAAAAGACCCATACTTATATAGATAGATAGATAATACTTTATTGCACCTAAAAATATATTATTACACATAAAATATTTCTTTAAAATAAGTACAATGGGCGGTCTTATCGCTAAGAGCGATCTCTTCCAGACAACCTGTACCTGTAACTCCTAAACTATTACAAATCGCTGAACATACGCAACATTACATTGATAGGCCTGAAGGTGGGCACCTTCAGCTTATCCTCCGTTTTGACCCATAAGTGGTAAGACACTGACGCCAATTCTGTTGAGCTACTCACTAAACTAAACTAAGCTAAAGCTAAATTTATTTTATTTTAGTGATACCTACAATTATATCATTTGTTGATTTCCACTAAACTAACACATCATTGTGACAGGACTAATTTCATTTTGACAAGGACTAAATTTAATCGCTAGTGTTGCACACATTTAAATAATGAACGAATTTAATCATAAATTGTTGTTTATTATCTGTGTTAGTGAGACGTTTGTATAGATTTTTTCATAACCGCTCGGTTGTCCACGCGCTGAAGACCGCAGGACCAAACTGATAACCCAAAAAAAATATGGCCGACGCGACACATCTAACCTCAAACTGGTAATTGATTGTATATGCGTTGAGACTACAGGTACTTGATGGTCAACCCACAAAAAAAAGAAGGTCGACGCGACACATCTGGCCGAAAACTGGGGATTTATTGGGTACGTGCCGAGATCACAGGTATCTGATTGTCAACCCACAAAAAAAAAAAGGTCTACGCGACACATCTGGCCGCGCCGACTTTGCGTAAACAAACAGTTTTTATGACCACTTCATTGAGCGCTTAGATAAACAAACTGGTGATTTATGGAGCTAAATAGGTACGGCACATATTTCAAGTGTTTATGTTGTGTGTTTCGGAGCAAAATAATTATATAAACACGCTTAGATTTGAATGATTATTGAGGTCAATAATGTTCAAAATCGAGTGGCAAAATTTAAGTCGCTATCGAGTGGTCCGATGATCGATGAAAACAAGAAATGTGACTGTAGCGTTAGTTGCGATGATCAATGAAAACCAAAAAAAGTGACTGTAGCGCATAGAATCAATCGAGCGGATAAGCCGCTATGCTCATGCGCATGTTAGGTTATAACTTATTGATATGTTTAATCTGTCTAGTAACAACCATTTTTACAACAATAGAATAACAATGTAAGAGTTGACGATGTTCAGTTGCAGTACTGGACAAGACATTACAACTTGGTACTTACATTTTACGTATTTCACAATGAAATTAATATTCTCAGGTTATAACTTATTGATGTGTAATCTATCTAGTACCAGCCATTTTTATAACAATGTAAGAGCTGACGATATTCAGTTGCGGTACTGGACGAGATAATACAACTTGGTACTTACGTTTTACGTATTTAACAATGTAATAAATATTCTCACTGAATCACCTCACCACTGACGATATTATAATGTATTTATAAAATATTGCACTTCAAGACAAAAGTGACTACCGATTGAATCTTGTTGTTAATAATTATGTAATTTCTCAGATCTATGGCGAGTTTGTAATCTGTGATAATAACAAGTTATGTTTATGAAGAAAAACTGATCTGGAATCTGATCCACAACTTAACATAATAGCTTACAATTGATAATTATAGATTTATATAATGTTGTTTAAAATGCTTAGTACAGTTATCCTTTAATTTTAAGTAAAATTACTGAGTCATTGTATTATAACTATGAAACATCTGTATTTATATTTCCGTTCAAATTAGAATGATTTAAAATCATGTAAACTTACGATATTGATAGAAATGCTTAAAACTAAGTATGTACTTGCCCGATTAATATTAATGTATTATTACTTAATCAGCTCTGTACATTTAATCCTATAATTGTAGTAAAAATACAACTTCTCCCGCAAAAAATTGTAATTTATGAGAATAATATAAGAATACTGTTCTGACTTTCAATATTTGTTAACATTCTGAAAAATCTGTATTTAAACGTCTTAATTATTTAAATGATTAACAATGTGTAAACAATACCGAGTTAACAATTATTAAATAGTTTCAATGTAATAAAATATGTACATTTCCGTCACTTCGGCGCCATCTGCAGGCTCATTCCTGCTGGTGCAAAGACTACGTGACTTTGGCGGGTAGAATCTCTATAAAAAGCAGCCCTCTGTTCGTTTTGTGTCGTCGTTGCATCAACAAGACACCAAAAGTTAAGTACAATTAATATTACCTACACTGTTATTCTGCTACTCTGTTTCCTTGTCCCATATTTACTGTGTATAACTGTGTATTTTGCAAATAGATATTGTCGGTTCTATGGTTTTTCCATATTGGTTATTATAACCAATACGATCAATGTGATTGTGTTAGAAATGATTAGGATCACTTTGTTCATGGTAAATGCTTTTATTTTGTGCCGGGTGTAAATATGATGATTGTAAAACGATAAGTAAGTGTCATTATGACCTAGTATCACATAGAGGTTGTTAGTATGTTAGGTATTTAGTGTATGATATCTATGTTAATGATAATTGTAAAAATGATGATGAAAAAATATATTCGCCCCGTAGTTTCTTGCCAGTTCTTCTATGGTGGTGTATTCCGAATCTGGCGGTAGAATCAATAAAAAATATAACAATTCTATTTCCTTGTTTCTATGATAAATCCTTAGATTATGCCTTTTTTAGTACACGTTAAGTAGGTACTAAACTGCTCAGTAATTTTCAAGCTTTTATTAGATATCAACTTGCTTACATTTTATTAGGTTCAGAATTAGTTTCACTTGCTATAATAGAAGAAAGGGAATGAAGTAACAACACTTTAGCGTCAATAATTTTAATTATATTCTAAGAATAACATAACCAAACTTAGGTGTGATGTAATTACAGTATTAATGATTCCTAGATAACTTTATACATATCAACATATGTCTATTAATCTCACACGCGATTGAATGTTTCGAACAGTGTGGGAATTTGAAATGAAATGTCAATAAAATCACTCCGAAAGATAGGGGTACCAGGTTTTAAAAGTGGACCATCACGAAAAGGGCTAGATCGTCTCGCCTTTATAACTGTGTAACCATATGAGCCCCAGAGATCGAATGTGGGTGTCATTTTTCTGGGTTGGCACTGCAACTGTTATGGGCTAGCGTGACGCTTACCATCAGACGTGCGACTTGACCGTCTCGTCACAAAAACAAATTATAAAATGCATTTTTTTTGCTCTCTGTTATGTTAATATTTGTCAAAAGACAAAAATTAAACATTACGGGGAGAGGCAGGACGCACAGAGCAAAATCAGCGAAATTTATGTTTTTGTGATTTTTAATTAGCTATAACTCGCGATTAAGTAAGCATATTGATTCCGGTGTTTTAGTAAAGATCTAGTTGAGAAAAAAAAACATTCAATACGAAAAAGTTAGCAAAAAGGCTAATATTTTTATTAAAAATGCGGTCTATTTACAAAAGTGGCTGCAGCACCCGGAAAGTCCGTACTAAAATAAAGATTATACACATTTTGAACTCCAGTACAGAGCAAACGAGAGGTTTTCAGGACCGGATCAAATTGTGAGTGGCGTTGACGTTTCACGACAAACTAACGGCCATGCGCCCCAACATAGCCATCCGGTTTTTCAAAGAAACTTGTACATTTATGAAACGGAAATCTGGTTATGTTTCGACGGTCACGCATCACATAAGGGTTGTTGAAAAGTTATATTTTAATCTTCGGAGTGCGACATACATGAATACATGTTTACTTAAACGGTCACGCGCATCTCGATCACATCAGCTTTCAAACAGAAAAACCGCATCAAAATCGGTCCACGATTTGCGAGCTACGATGCCACAGCAGCCACATGGATACATACATACACACACACACACACACACGCACGCGCACGCGCACGCACACGCGCGCACACACACACACACACACACACACACACACCCTAAACTTATAACCCCCCCCCCCCTCAATCTCTTTTCAATATAATAAAGCAGTGAGTAACAAAAGGTCTGTACAAAGAAGGTAATAATAAAAAATGGTCTAGTGGATTTCAAATAAGCGATTGAACTTTAAATAAACGAATATACTTAACGTTTTTCAAAATCATGTCTGCCTTTTTGTCTGAGACGTAAACTGACGTACAACAGAATAGAAAAATACCAATAAACTAAACTGAGAAATTAAAATCAATTTAGGTGTGTCAAACTAAAATTTAGTTAAGTGCATTGTTATCGGCTTGGAACAGGACTAAATTAATTTTAGTGTAGTTTAGTCTAGTTCGTGCCAACCGAATCGGTACCACTATCTACGATATAATATTACTACCTGCGGACCTCAGTTTTACCTGCGTGGACAATGATGTAAAGTATTCTATATGCTATTCCAGGATCTAAACAATTTATTCACAAAATTTCATCAAAATCCGTTAAGCCGATAACTTTTAAAGATTGGATATTCAAATCATCTTTGGACTACCTTAATCCGTCCCTGTCGAAAAAACTTATCAAGGTATTTATTTATTTTAAATTGTTAACCTAAATATCAAATTTCATGCCTATAACAGCAAAAAAAATAGTTTTTTCATATAAAATTTTAATTGCCATTAAACCCCTTTAATTCGTCCCTGTCACAAAATCCCTTCTTGCTTGACGTCTACTACCTTTAAATTACCTACTCCTAATTTCAGTTGCATAGGTTAAGTAGTTTTTTAAGATTTCGTGTATCATCAGTGCGTAGTATTTCGCTTTTATATTGTACTATCTGCGCCCCGCAGCTTTGCCCTCAAGTACAATTTTCGGGGACACAAAAGATCCTATGGTCTCTATGGTTTACATCATCTACATAGTAATTCTCATTAAATTTGGCCAAGCCGTAATCGCGTGAAAGCTCCCCAAACAAACAAAGTTTCCCTTTTTTATATTAGTGTGGGTAGAAGTGTACAACATTATATTCCTAAGATTTAAGTTACTTTGTAGAAATCTAAGTGGTAGTGGTTAGTGAAACTCTTTTTATCAACCCTCATTTTTGCGTTGCAAAAAACATGGGTATAATAGCACTAGGAATTAGGCAGGCTTGCAATTTTTTGAAAAATAATTTTTAATTGTAATAAAGTGGTCAGGAGAATTTAAATCTGTAAATAATATTAATTTAATTTATTTTTTCTTATTTATTAGTGTACATATCTTTTGGTAAGTCTCTTTGCTGTTTTTTGCCAGAATGGAGGAGCCCCCTGATCTGGGGGTTTCCAAGTTTCTCCAGCGTCATGTTTTGTAACTGTAATGTCTAATGAGTCGGGCATGGAGACTGACGGCTCTGTGGCCTCCGTGATCTCTGTACCAGGTCGTACAGTAAAACGTAGTTGTACGAGCAAGACATGCAGGAATTGCAATAAGCGTAGGTGTAAACGCAACCCTTCAGAGCAGAGAGACACTGATTGCATCTGTGATTCAATCGTTACTATTAGTGAGAAAAGTACTGCCTCTGTGGTTACCAATACTAACCCACTTCCTGAAATGGCCCCCACTATTATTAATGACACCACTCCATCACAACCTCTTCCCACTCCCACAGCGGTAGGCAGAACATCTTATGTAGCTACGGATGTGGCTCCTTACATTGTACATGTACAGAAAGTGCTTACCAGTCCAGAGGACAATATAACCCTCCATCCTATTGCCTTCGGTAAATTCCTCCAAAAGCAAGGTTTTAGAAATATTGTAAATGGCAGTCTAAAAAGAATAGGACTAAACAGGATTTCCCTGCTGCTGGACTCATGCTGAAAATGCGAATGCATTTATAACAGTTTAACTTTAAATAACCAAAAAATGAAAGCATTCATTCCAGTTTAACTTTAAATAAACAAAAAATGAAAGCATTCATTCCAACTTTCCATGTAACCCGTATGGGCCTTGTACGTGGAATCCCAGCTGAATGGTCCCCTGAGGAAGTTACAGAAAACATTAATGTGCCCATAGGCTGTGGAAAGATCCTTAAAATCAGGCCGTTAAATTACAAAACCAATGAAGGAGGAACCCCTACTTGGAAGCCCTCACAAACAGTAGTTATCACTTTTGATGGACAGGTCCTACCAAAAAGAATCTATGTATGTTACAATGCACTATCAGTTGAGCTCTATAGTTATCCAACTATTCTTGTTGTCGTTTTGGTCACACCAAAGTCCAGTGCAGGTCCAAACCTCGCTGCTATAAGTGTGGCCAAGCACCCATTGCTGACAGTTGTGATATTAAAGGAGATTGTGCATCTTTTTGCCTTTGTTCTGGGTCTCATTTTGCAACTAGCAAATGTTGCCCGGAGCTTGATAGACAAAAGCGAATTAAACAATCCATGGCTGAATGTTGTGTATCGTATTCTGAAGCAAGTAAACTCCATCCAACTGTTTCCAAATCATATGCAGATGTAACTGCAGCCAGCCAACCAACCCCTATAAAAGGTAAAATGCCCCCTCCATCTTCATCCAATATGTCTTATAAAAAAACAATAATGTTGAAACCACGTTCACCGCGTCAGTCCTCCAATGGATACGACCGAGTGGCCCACCAAGAACTTATAAAAGAATACCAAATGCCACCTCCAGCCAATGGATGAGCGTTACAATCAAGTTCCTCTAACAATGAGGAACAGTCTTTGACTGAAATCATAATGTTGTTAATTAGTATTCTTTCTCAGTCCAACATCATAAAACCGAACCATGCTGCCCCTATGATTGAAATGTTGAACAAAATAATACAAATCCATATTGGATTTACACCATCAAATAGTAAATCACAATAATCACGCTTTGGCGGTTCCACTGCACCACCCTCACGTGGTGGTGCAGTGGAACTGCCGAAGTGTGGTTAGTAAAAAATATGAAGTTAGTTACTTAACCAATAAATATGAGCCATCGACTGAGACCTGGCTTAAACCAGGCTCCGTCTTTAAATTAGGTGGTTACACCTGTCTTCGTGAAGACAGAAGTGACAGGTATAGTGGAGTAACTTTACTCGTCAAAAAAAAACTGTACATAAACCTTATTCTTCTTCCACAACATTCTGAATTTTGTATTGTAGCAGCTCTTATTGTAGATATTTGTTTTGTATCTATATATATTCCCTACCCATCTTCTCAAATATTTCAGCAGTTAAATCAGATACTTAACTTACTCCCAAAACCATTCCTTATATTAGGTGACTTCAATAGTCACCATAGATTGTGGGGTAGTATAGAATCCAATTATAATGGAGAACAAATAGTAGATCTATTCGATCAGCACAATCTTTGCATATTAAATACAGGTGTTCCAACACGTCATACAGGTCCTACTGAAAAACCTAGTGCCGTTGACCTGTCTATAGTCACTTCATCATTAGCATCATCTCTTTCTTGGCATACCCTTTCATCTACTTTTGGTAGAGATCATTTTCCTATCCTTATATCCTTCCCTGGAAATAAAATTAAAAAAACGCTTCCTAAACCTCGTATGAAATATAGAATAATCACTGATAATTGGGCTAAATATAGGGAACATGTTGAAATTAATCTTCATAACCTACCAGACACAACAAGCAATAACCAACAACGGTCTTCAGCATTAACAAAACTAATGTTAAATGCTGCTGATGTCTCCTTTCCAATTAAAAATGCTTTCAATGGAAAACTACCTTCTGCACCCTGGTGGGACAGTGAATGTACAGATGCTGTTAAAAAAAGGAAAGTAGCAGAGGTAAATTATAACATATGTCTGAAGAAAACTTCAAAAATTTATTAGATTTAATAGCTAACACAAAAAAAATATTTAAAGAAAAAAGATTCCTAAAATGGAGACAGTACCTACTGCATTGCTCCAAGAACACTATCCTCAGTGATGTGGACTAACATCAAACGATTCCGATTAGGTATTTCTGATACGACGTTCAGCACACTTCCACTAATGATGGCTCACGAGTTCTTAAATAATTTAGCTCCTTCTTTCGTTCCTGAAGAAGAAATCATAAGTCCTCCTCAGTTGTCAGTAACTAGTTGTAATGATTTGTTCATGAATTCGCCTTTTACTCTCACTGAGCTCCAAGGTGCTCTCTCCGGAGTCAGAGATTCTTCCCCTGGCGAGGACGGAATACCATATTCCTTTTTCTCCAATTTAGGAGAAAATAGTTTACGTTACTATTTGGAGGTTATAAATTCTGTAATAGTGACAGGTAGGGGTGGTCGTTGTATGAACGAACAGTTTTTTTAGACTGTTTCTTTGGAGTCAACGCATAAACTGTTTATGGTTCACCAAAAAACTAGTCGAATAACTAAGGTGCTTTTACCTTTTCGGAATCCATATTGTGACCCAGCCAGTAAATTTCTGCTTTCTAGAATCCATTCCAATCTATTTTTCACTAAATGTTCGGCTATTTTTGTTACCACGGGTGATAATGCTATGGGACGGTAAGAAGTAACTTCTGACGGATTTTTGGTTGGTTTTAAAACAGGCAACACTATCTGAGATTTCCATGACAACGGAATGTCTCCTGTCACTAGGGGCCGTATTAATAAACCGACCTCCACTCTGAGAGCGCTATTGAGAGCGATCTCAAGATGCTAATCTAATTAATAAACATATCTTAAGCTGTTGATTGAGATGCCGTAATCAGCTGAGTTAGTGTTTAATAATAAATCAATCTCGACTCTCAAGAGCGCACTTGCGATGTGCTTTGAGATGCAGAATGTCGAGTGCAGTCGATCCGTGACTTGAGAGCGTGATTGTCAGTTGCTAGAATCAAGGATTTCGAAAATATTATGTCAGAAGTTGATAATTATAATTATATTAACCATCATTATAAGAATATTTTTATATTCCTCTGGAAATAAACAAATTTATTTGGCATGATTGCGAACAGATCCGAAGATTTGGTAGATATCAGAACCTGGAGAGGATTCGCTGAAGTCTAAAAAGATCCGAAATCGTAACCAAAGGATACGCGCTGGAAATACTGCATGGCTAATCAACGAATTTTTATTTTCATAAGTTATAGTTATTTGTTAATGAATTGTGTTAAGTTCTTTAATAGATAGTGTAACTTTGAAAATATAGACAAATATTATGGCTTACATCCTTTCTACAAAAAAACTAAAGTAAGGTTATGATAATTATGTAGAAAATAAACATTGCATTTAATATAATCGCATTCAATTTAATTCAACTACATCGAAGTAATACATTTTAACCTTACGCTATATCTTATTTGATCAAAAACCGAAATTTCACTATAGAAAATAAATCGTTCATTCGTAGTTCATTCAATCTTGCTCTCAAGTTCTGGTTCGTGACGTAGCATCTTGAGATGCGGCTCTTGAAAGTGACATAATCTGAGATGCTCTTCAAATGTCTTTATTAATCAGCGACGATCTTAAGATACTGATCACAACTTGAGAGCGTATCAGTTGATATCGCACTTGAGAGCTCAACCAAGAGTGATTTATTAATACGGGCCTAGGGGTGGGTCGTTGACGATTTTATCGTCGACGCAACGAGACTGTTTTGCGTCGACGGTAAACTAGTTCATAAAGCAGTTGATTTTTCGACTAGTTTTTTCATACAGTTGAAAGAATGAACAACGTCTCTAGTTGTTGTCGTTCACCGGTTGATTGGTAAACGTAAACAGTACCGAAATCATGCGACGTGTTTATTATTACGCTTACACGACAACAACATTTAAAATTCATGAAACTGTTTACTTGTAAATGGAATTGACTTTTTTGAGGCTTAGGACTTAGTAAGTTTGTTGACTTTGTTGTACATGTGTTGAAACCTGGCGTATTTAAAAGTTCATTTCATTTTATGTACATAATCAACTTTTTTTTTGTTTTTTTTTAACTTTACTTTTTATTAGCACACTTTTTTTAGCACATTTATGGACATACAAGTTTTTTTAAACTATACTTATTATTTCTAATCGTGTTTACATATTTACACTTTTCTTTGTATTTACTTACTTATTTACATGTGGTTCACAAGGAACGGATGTTGCGACAATGTTGCAATTTTTATTCTACCTATGCAAACAAACAATTGATTTCGTAGCGAACTCACTCATATTTTAGCCTGCCTATCGCTATTACGTTCATACCATTTGGCTCTATAATATGTAAGAACGAAACCCATATTTGATGTGTGTGTGTGTGTGTGTGTGTGTGAGAGAGAGAGCGCGGAACGGATGGACGGACGGATGCCTTGCTTGCCGCGGTAGCAACCGATCGGCTAAGTTCGACAATGTTCGTTTCATTTCGTTAAACCGTCATCGTGCGCGCGAAACGGTCGACGTCGACGACACGTTTGGCGATGTCGATAGCCGCTCGGTTGTCCACGCGCTGAAGACTGCAGGACCAAACTGATGGAGAGTCATTAATTCGAATTCGAGCAAGATATGCCGGACTGCACATGTGACCCAAACGCATTCGTATAAGCACGGTTGTGGCTCTCTTACCTTGGTGAACCAAGGCTTCACTTGAATTTCGGGTTGTATGGTACAATAATATTTTCCTTTTAAGCGGGCGCTACTCTTCCATGCTTCACTCCAAGATTGTTGGAGATGAAGTTTAGGAAGAGTAGCGAGGTCATGGGTATATTTTTAGAAAGGAAACACGTCTCCACACTCTATCGCCTCATTAGCAAGTTGATCTGCTTTTTCGTTACCTTTAATTCCAGAATGGCTCGAAATCCAGGCAAACGAAACCGAATATCCCTCGCTTACGCAGCTGAAAAGTTTTGCTTGAGCCTTTCTTTTGAAGGGAAATTCAGAAAGGGCTTGTAATGCACTCATGGAGTCAGAGAAAATTACAGAATTTTTAAGTTTCATTATAACGATGTATTCTAAGGCTTTATATATTTCGTAGCACTCAGCTGTGAAAATTGAGGTTTGTGAAGGAAATTTTATTTTTTCGCCTATATTATACTGTTGATGAAACAGCCCACACTAACACAATCACTGTCAGAATGTTTCGAAGCATCACTATAAATATGATGCCAATTTTGCCAACGTTCCTCAATTACCGAATTAAAATACGTGTTTGCATATGGATCAACCTTTACAATGCCTATGTTAAGATGAATATCTGGCGAAATTATAAGAGCTTTATAGTTAATTTCAAATAGTGCAAGATTGGGTGTACGGTGAGTTGGAACACTTATTGTATTAAATTTAATTTAACTAGTAATCAAATGAGGTGAAGATTTATGACTTCAATATTGAGAAGTGTTAATTAGTAGTGAAATTCGATTTAGTTTTATAATGAGTGGGTGTTCTGAAAACTGTAAAATACGAAAAAATTATCTATCTGCCAGAAACTGTCGTCGTAATTGCAGAGGTGGTTCAACACTTTCAACCTGTAAAGCGTTTATAGGACTGTTTTTCATGGCACCGGCTATGATTCTTAGGGCTTTAGACTGGACGGCATCCAATCTCTTCTTCGCGGCCATGCTACAGGGCTCTAATAAGAAAGTTCCATAATAAAGAACACTTCTAATCAGAGTATTGTAGACCAACTTTAAAGAGAAGGGATGCGCGAGTCACCCGACCCCACCTGATTCCAGTAATATAAACATTTACACACCGTGGACATCGGCAAGTGAGGTTAAAGGTAGGGGAATGTTAGTATAAAAGCCCTGGCAACACCTGCGGAGATTATCATTCCACTACTCGCCTTGAAGAGGCAACACATATTTATAAAGTGCTAATAAGTTAATAAGTCAATAGTGAACTTTAATAATTTGTAAAAAGTGAAATTAAAATATATTTTTTTAAACTATACGTTTTGCATTATTTTGACTGGCGCCCAACGTGGGGCCCAGCTAAGTAATTTTCAAGAAGTTCCAGAGTCTTCGAGCCACCTCCTGGCTCGCTTTAAAAATTACGTGACTGTTAAGTCCTTAAAACTGGGCAACTCCGCAAACAAATTCGTCCGAATAACTACACGGAAAAGGAATTAAAAAGGAAGGATATACTATGCTGCGACGTGTCTTCATCTGGAGCCAGCTGTAAGTACCCAGTAGCATTCATCCTGCCTCAAAATTCCTCTCCTACATTCACCTAAATTTGTGTATAACCTTAGATCTAGGCCTAAGAGTAGCAGTGGAATGAACGGCCCTCCTCCTGAGAACAATAGCGAGGGTTCACCAAGCTACGTGCCTACAGCACCTAGTGAATCACAGGTCACACATAAAACGAGTATGGACCCAACTAAATTAATAGGATTCGTACCATCTTATAATGGTCATCCTTTTACTATTTACAATTATTTAAATAGTGCTAAGCAGTGGCTGCAAGTTGTAGGAGGTAGCACTCCTCAAAATGTAATGTTACTTCTAGGTAAGTTAGATGGTAAGGCCGCTTTAATAGTATCTATGATAGACCACGGTTTCAACTGGGACATCATACAGAATTCTTTGAAAGTTGAGTGTGGGAATAACAGAGAGTTCAATACTCTGTTAGTAGAGCTCTCCAATGTAAAGAAAAGAACAAATTACAAAGAATTAATTTTTGAATTAAAACAAAAAATATTTTTTATTAAAAGCAAGCTAAACGACAAATATCAAAGTAATGAACAGTTAGTCGATGAGGTGATGGAACCGTACATTAATACGGCGCAAAACACTTTGAGAAATTCTTTGCCGTACCATGACCAAATTTACGTAAGCAACTGTAGTTTTAATGATTCTGTTCAGAGAATATTGCAATTGGAAGCAGAGGGAAGGTTCGATAATATCAGACAAAAATTCTCAAATATTTTGCCACCACCACGAGTTTTGAATCAAACATACCAACCACAAAATTCACGTCATATAACTCCTATGCAAGGCCAGGCCAGACATTCGTATCCACCAACACAAAGGCCCATTATGCAGCGAATGAACAATACGCCACAATATGCTGTTAGACCGTCAAACAATGCAACGATTCCACAGTATCAAGTTCGAAGTCAGTGGGTAACTAACAATGCTAATGGTAATGGGTTCTCGCGTCCACAGTATAAGTTCTTTCAACAACCTCATTCATCGAATCAATCCAAACAAATTGCGGATGCTTCAATGAGGACGGCTACTCAATTACGACCAGGGCAAATTAATTTAGGGAAAGGTAAAGTTGCTGAGGAAATTTTCCATTATCCGGAAGACAACCAACAGGAGTCTGACGAAAACTTAGTTTCATTTTACGAAGAATATCAAGATTATGAGTATTATAATGACATTCCAGAATATAATGAATGCAACCAAAATTTTCAAGAAGACCAATGTCACAAAGACGGATCATAGAATTTAATCATGTAAAATCCTGTCTGCCTTACTTTGAAACTGACGAACCAAAATTAAAAATTTTAATAGATACCGGTAGTCAACGATCTTTTATAACAAATTCTGTTCAAAAGAAATATTTCCCGGAATTCTGGCAACCCGAAAAGTTTGTCGTTAGAACATCACACGGCATTACGTCACATAATGGCATTATAGAAACCCCCTTTTGGTGCCGATATTTTGGTGCAGACAAAGGTCCGATGAAATTTTATGTACATAATTTCAGTGACAAGTATGACGTTTTACTAGGGACCGATATGATCGAACAAATAGGCGCGAAAATTGATTTGAAAGAAAGAAAGTTAACTATGCCAGATCATGAATTACTGATATTTCATATGACAGACGACGATAACCTAAATATTAAAGATATGTGTAATACATACGACGATTTATTTACTGAAGACGTCACGAACAGTGCAACTACTAAAATAAAACATCATATTTGCACGATAAGTGAGGAACCTATTTATCAACGACCATTTCGACTGCCACAAACACAACAAGAAGAAATTCACAAACAAATTAGTAAATTATTGCAAGAAAAAATTATACAACCTTCAGAATCCCCTTGGGCCTCACCGGTTCACATAGTACCTAAAAAAATTGACAATCCGGTGTACAAAAATGGCGTATGGTGACAGATTATAGAAAATTAAACGAAAAAACGAAGTCCGATAAATTTCCACTGCCTAATATAGAAGAATTATTTACAAAGAAACACTTACTTTACGACGTTAGATTTAACCTCAAGCCATTATAAGATTATGATGGATAATGACTCTATAGAAAAGACTGCATTCAGTACTTCTGACGGACATTATGAATTTCTCAGAATGCCGTTTGGATTGAAGAATGCCCCGGCAACATTCCAACGCATGATGAATAACGTGTTGAAACAAGAGATATCAGGAAACATTTGCCTCGTTTACCTTGATGATATCATTGTCTATTCAAAGACAAAGCAAGATCATATTAATCGATTACAACAGGTGTTTGAAGCGTTACGGCGAGCCAACCTGAAGCTCAATAAAAATAAGTGTGTATTCATGACAGAGGAGATTGAATTCTTAGGGCACGTTTTGAATAAAGATGGATTAAAACCAAATCAAAAAAAGATAGAAGCAATTCACAAGTTTCCCATACCAAAAACTTTGAAGGAAATTAGAGCCTTTCTTGGTTTGATAGGATACTATCAGAAGTTTGTTCCTAGTTTGAGTAAAATTATTTAACCTTTAACTGAGGCTACAAAAAAGGATGCTACGATATATATACATAATAAAAAATATATCGAAGCGATTCAAACCTGTAAACACTTATTGACGAATGCGCCAATATTAGCGTTCCCTGACTTTGATAAAACTTTTGTGATTACAACAGATGCATCTGATATAGCTTTAGGAGCTGTCTTAAGTCAAGATAATCATCCGATAGCCTATGCATCCAGAACTTTAAGTAGTACTGAACAAAAGTATAATACAACTGAAAAAGAATTATTAGGAATACTTTGGGCAGTTACTCAATTTAGACCTTATGTCTATGGAAGGAAGTTTACTTTGAGAACGGACCATAAGGCATTGATATGGTTAGTCAAGCTTGAGGAACCAAATCAAAGGTTAACTAGATGGAAATTAAAGTTACAAGACTATGATTATTCTATAGACCACGTTAGAGGTAAAGATAATTATGTAGCTGACGCCTTGAGTATAATTGAAATTTACCACACGGATGGGGACTCAATGGAAGTCAACGCAACTCACTCCAACTCTACTGGTCGTACTCATCAGGTTGATTCTGACAAAAGTAGGACTTTATCCGTAAATTCGGAATCCCAAGAAACTATACACTCTAATCAGCAAAATAGTGACGAAGGTATACCAATAATGCATGCTTATCCACCAAAAAGGTTAAGGCGTGTTATTTTCGAGTTGGCATCTTTTGAAAGAGCAGTACAAGAAAATGGGATTTGGTATTTTTATATTCCACCTGGAAAAGAAGAAGAAATCATTAAACGATTTATGTTAGAGTATTTGCCTCATGAAAAATATGCTTTCATAATTCCAAATGATGACCCATATAACAAAGTAACAGAAACCTATAGAAAATATTTTGATCAAACTAAATTTAAACCAGTAAGGTATACAAAATCGCTTATTGAAATAAGTAATAAATAAGAACAATTACAATTAATAAAAGATTACCATTTACAAGATAATAGGCACGCTGGTATAGAGAGTGTATATAAACAATTAAAAGAAAAATATAATAGACATCCTCATGTTACTTTGTCTTCAGAAACAGAAACACCACATGAACCAATGGATATATGGCAATACCAATGGATATAGATTTTATGTCTTTAGAAAAGGAGTGGTACTTAACTATTATTGATAAATTTTCTAAATACGCTATAATAAAACCTGCGGAGAAAATTAAAGTTTATGATGTGTTAGGTGAAATATTTGCGATGATAGGATCACCTAATAAAATAATTCATGATGGAGAACAGTCGTTTTGTAGTGAAGTAATTAAAGAGTTGTTACAAACTTATAACGTCACTAATCATACTACCTCACCACAACATCATAAATCAAACTCTGATGTAGAAAAGTTACATAGCACAATTCAAGAATTATATAGATTACAAAGAGATTCAGAATTAAATAAAGATCAAAAGATTTATTTTATTACTCATTCCTATAACAACACTACTCACAGTGCAATAAATATGTCTCCCTTTGAAGTTAATTTTGGACGAAACCCCAAACTACGTAGTTTTGACAATTTGAGAGTAGCAATTACACATTATACTTCTCAACAAAAAGAATTTGTTAGTCAGTTAAATCAGGACGTTCATAATTTATTAAAAGAAAATAAAAAGAAACGAAATGATAGGATTAATAAAAATATAAGACCACCAAAGTCGTTCAAAGTCGGAAGTGTAGTATATTTAAAGAATAGTAGAGCAAAAAGGCATAAAACTAATCCAAGGTTTTTAGGTCCTTATACAATTATTAGTTGTGAACCAAATAATACATACAAATTAAGCAATGGAAGAGTTTATCACATAGAAGAACTTTATGTTCCAGAATCATCATTATCCTCGGGTACAAACTCAGACCATTAGGGTCAGATGAGCACGTTATCTTGGTAGAAATGAAACCTACTCGTATTGTCGCAGGAAGGTGGTCTATTATACATAAGTTAGATATTAAGCCTATATTAGATGGTAAAAATCATTTAATCGATATTATTAATAACAAAGTAATACCCCAACCTATAATCGATGATTTTAAATCTATTTATGACAGAGTCAATATAATATTAGATCATTTAACTGAAATATTTAATCATTTGAATGTAAAAAGTAGATTAAAAAGAGGTTTAATAAATGGATTAGGGTCTATTATAAAGTCTATTACAGGAAATTTAGATCAAGATGATTTGTCATCTATTCAAAAAGATTTAGAGACTGTAAGGGTAGCTTATAATAAACAAGTATCTGTAACTGATGAGACATTAGAAGAATATAATAAACAAATTAAAAAGATAACAGAAATCCAGAAAATATTAGATAACCAATTTGTACAGACATATAACAGCGAGGCGCAACAAAAAATTACCTTCAATATTTTATTACAAGCGCAAACTTTGCAAGATATAGCTGAAAGATTAGCAACAGCAATTACTTTTGCGGAACATCACATGTATCATTACAGTATAATTAAGTCTCATATTTTAGAGGATACGTTAAATAGAATATCAAAAAATGTAATCATATCAGATAATGTCAACAATATAGAGCCGTTTATTAACGTTAATAGTAAAATTATAGATAATATTGTATATTTTATAATAGAAATTCCTTTGGTTAAACCCCAGGTTTATAATACTAAGAAAATTGTACCCATTGTCCAAAAATCCCTAACCTGTACCTATCCTGTAATGCGAAAGGTTATGTTGGCCTACACTGAACTTGAAATTTACGAAGTTGAAGATTGCACGGAACTACATGAACAATTTATATGCAAGGGAAGTATTCTACAAAGAGATATTTGCGAAACAGATTTTATTTTAAAGAAAGACTCTAACAGGTGCAATACGGTGCCAGTAAAATGTCCAGAAGAAGAACTTCAAGAATTAACCTCAAATACAATCTACATATATTTTAATAAAACTACAGAATTTACAGTTCAATGCGAAAAGCTGGAAGATACAATGTGGATAAAAGGACCACACATACTTAACGGTGAAAATTGCGAAGTTAGCATAGCTGGTGTAAAAAGATTTCAGACTGAGGAATCTAACGATAAAGTGATAATTACCAAACTGGAATTAAACAAACAGGATGATCTACCAGAAATGGAATTAACATATGATACAAGTAAAATATCAGCGAAGTTAAAACAAATACAACAAATAGAAAAATTACAAATTCAAGGAACACATAATTTAATACAATATGGATGGATAACTTTAATAACTTTGCTAATAATGGGATACGTCCTTATCATATTTTGTAGATCCAAGGATCAACCTAGGACTTCAAAATTGGAAAGGGAGAGTCACCCGACCCCACCTGATTCCAGTAATATAAACATTTACACACCGTGGACATCGGCAAGTGAGGTTAAAGGGAGGGGAATGTTAGTATAAAAGCCCTGGCAACACCTGCGGAGATTGTCATTCCACTACTCGCCTTGAAGAGGCAACACATATCTATAAAGTGCTAATAAGTTAATAAGTCAATAGTGAACTTTAATAATTTGTAAAAAGTGAAATTAAAATAGTTTTTTTTAAACTATACGTTTTGCGTTATTTTGACTCGCGCCCCACCAAACACCCGACAGGCACCTAAGGATATTAAGTGAGCTTTCACACTTACCAGCAATATATTCACAATCCAGTTAATTTTGAGTCCAGAATTAACCCTAAAAAATTAGTTTGAGTTTTAATAGAAGTGGGCTCTCCGTTGTATAATACAGTTATAGGTGGGGGCATAAGCAGTCTGGTAAACAAAAGTGTACAACTCTTGGACACTGACAGTTCTAGACCATTAGTGTCCAACCAGATTTTAAGGTGTTTTAGAGCATTTGAAAGTGAAGAGCAGGCTTTATTGACACGTTTTTTACATGGTTGTTTTATTCAAAAATACTACCTATCTATATTTTTAATAGAGCAGTAACATAAAGTCTGTACAAGGAATATAATTAAAGAAACTGGGATTTTTAATAAGCTGAACAAGAATTTGACATATTGAAAATTGATTTTGACAGCTAAACCTATGACTCCGTTCAGCGAACCTTCGCTAGTTAATTTTTATCCGGTGAAAATTTCGCCGTCTTACATAAATGCACCCCTAACTGTAACCGAAATTGCGTAATAGCACTGCAGGGCAAGTAGCGATCTTGTTTCAATCAGATTTTCATTGTCACGTGCACCTATGATTACCCTGCAAGCAGAGATTACGATAGAGTCGATATAACTTTGAAATTCTGTTTGCAACAAGTCATAGAGGACCTGCAGTGCTATTACGCAGTGTTGATCATATCGGTTTCAAGCCGTCAAATTCATTAGTGCCTTGCGATAGAGTCGATTTTGCTATGAAAAAAGTGACAATCCGATTGAAGCCAAGTTCTGTAATAGGGCCACTGACCTGACCTGATTTATCTGTGAGTAAATACACACACACACACACCCATACGCACACTAACGCACACACACTTCCCCTTTCATAAACATGCATACACATACTCACCCCCTCACACCCTTACTCACAATACATTTCCCCCTAACTACTTGTACTATTATTTATTCTGTGCCCTAACGTTGATACATAAGTTATGATCACATATATTTTTTTAATTTTGTTATTTCATCATAATAAATTAGATTAGTAATGTTTTTTGCCAGGAAGGGATGCCTCCATTAAATTAAATTGTGTCATGGAATTCAGACCAGCTTAAAAGGGCTTTATCTCGGACCCTATTGATCCTAGACAAGTAGTTTATTTACAGAAGTGATAGATCTCATCGATATCTTCGTTTTGGATGCTAGCTGTCAAACTAAAAATGACTATAACTCAAAAACTATTGATCCTAGACTAGTAGTTTCTTGACAGAAGTGATAGATCTCATCGAGATCTTCATTTCATATGACAGCTGTCAAACTTAAAAGGGGTTTATTTTGGAAACTATTGATCCTAGACTATTAGTTTCTCTACAGAAGTGATAGATCTCATCGAGAACTTCTTTTCATATGCCAGCTGTCAAACTTAAAAGGGCTTTACTTCAGAAACTATTGATCCTAGACTAGTAGTTACTTTACAGCAATGATAGACCTCATTGATATCTTAGTTTAGGATGACAGTTGTCAAATTAAAAATGGCTATAAGACGGAAACTATTGATTTTACATTAATAGTTTCTTTACAGAAGTGATAGATCTCATTGAGATCTTCATTTCATATGACAGCTGTCAAACTTAAAAGGGCTTTATCTCGGACCCTATTGATTCTAGACTAGTAAATTCTTTACAGAAGTGATAGATCTCATCGAGATCTTCATTTCATATGACAGCTGTCAAATTAAAATTGGCTATAACTCGGCAACTATTGATCCTAGACTATTAGTTTCTTAACAAAAGTGATATATCTCTTCAAGATCTTCATTTCATATGACAGCTGTCAAACTTAAAAGGCTTTATAGTGGAAACATTACTTTTTTTTTTGCATTAGATGTCATCCATAACCAAAATATCGATGAGACTATCACTTCTGTAAGGAAACTACTAATCTAGTATCGTTAGTTTCAGAGTTATAGCCCATTTAAGTTTGACAGCTGTCATCCAAAAATGAAGACATCGATGAGATCGATTACTTCTGTAAAAAACTACTATTCTAGGATCGTTAGTTCAAGAATTATAGGGCATTTAAGTTTGACAGCTATCATCTAAAACGGAGATATCGATGAGATCTATCACTTCTATAAAGAAACTACTAGTCTAGGATCGCTTATTTAAGAGTTATAGCCCTTTTAAGTATGACAGCTGTCATTCAAATCGGAGATATCGATGAGACCTGACTGACTGTAAAGAAACTATTAGTCCAGGATCAATAGTTTCCGAGTTATAGCCCTTTTAAGTTTGACAGATCCATTTTCATAAATGCGCTTTGACGTCATAAAGGTATCACAGGTAGTACATAAAGTTTTTATAAAATCGATACAAAGTAATAGTCTTTCGATTTGATGAATTGTTGTTTGGGTCACATCACTATGAGGTCGGCCATTTTTAATTCATTGGGCCTGTTCACATAAACGTTCGAGGACACCCGGATCACCCGCGCGTACACTCGAAATCGTTCACGGCGTCGTCCGGGCGTTCGCCTGGGTCATCCGAAAAATAGGAGTGGAGGGGAGGAATAGTATGAAACTGACACTTGACAGTTGTCAGTTGTATGTGGACGTCCAAAGTCGTTCACGATCTCCGGATGATCGAGCGATAATCGCACGGATGATTCGAGCGTGTAAGTGAACACAGCCATTGTTTGTTTCGTTGCAATGCGTCATGGACGTTGTGACATGACAAGTCCTGTCTATTAGACATTTCCTTCGCCATTGGTACAAAATCGGTCTGGGTTGATAGTGGTTGGTAATATCAGTCCGAGCCGATTTTGTACGACCAATATTACACGGCCAATAAAACGTAGCCAACTATAGACAAAGATAGAATCATTTCTTGATGCCTCGTTTGTGTAAGCGAGTGTCAAGAAGAAAAAATCTGTCACAGAACTGAATCGGCCAACACCGACTCCACGTGGTCTTGTCTGCCCTACACTAGAGTGTTTATAAAAAGCTGGAAATGCGGAGGGAGTGCAGCCCCCGTCCGCTGTAATAAAGTGCAGGTACCAGCGTGAGCTGGAGCGGTGGAGGCTGGTCTTCGAAGGTGACCAAAAAGCTGAAGCTGTGGAGGCGAGCGTTGGTACCTGTGCTTTGTTACGCAAGGGCGGAGGGGCAGCACTTCCCGCAGCGCCGGAGCAATCGCGATTCATAATCTGCGGTAAAAGGATACTGGACGTGCAAACGAGTCTTTGACTTTGACAATTCTATATATTAGTCTGTGATGTACACGTATTATTGGCTGTACATTATCACAAGCATAAAAAGCGTCTGACCCGTATTACACAGCCAATAATGTAGCCAAATTCTTCGTAGTCCTGGCAGTGTATTATCGCCTGTACAAAATCTGCTTGGGGTGATATTACACAGCCAATAATACGGGACAAAATAATGTACACCCTGATATTACGAGGTCAATCCACGTAATATTGGTCGCGTATTATTGGCTGTAAATTATTTGGTCGCATATTAAGACCAGTGGCCCAATTACAGAACTTGGCTACAATCGGATTATCACTTTTTTCATAGCAAATTCGACTCTATCGCAAGGCATTAGTGGTTGCGATACTGAGAATTCGATTGAAGCCAAGTTATGGAATCGGGCTGCAGGCTCTATTAATAATTTTCCCATTCTAGCTCCGCCTCTGCCACCCGCTACCCGCAACAAGCACTGTCTCTGTCGCGCGCGCGATCGAGAAAAGCACAAAGCGAACAAAAAAGTACGGAGTCGTCCTAAGATGTTTATATTATTTGAAGACCAATATTATTTTATGTATCTATTGCAAAAATAATATATTATAATAATATAATATAATATATTGTTTTATTTATATAATGTTATTTAATTAAAACAATTAAATAACATTATATAAATAAAACAATATACCTACCTAGTGGAATATTTTTTACATGTCTGCATCTTTTACTTTAGTAAAACTTGTAACGATAATTAATAGTATTGTAACGCTATAGAAGGGTGTAACGGTGATTTCTGAAAGTAAAGGTAGCAAAAAATAAATTGGGGCAAGTCGGACCAAAAGTGGGGTGAGTCGGGATTCTTGCCCCATTCGGTCGCTCTGTACGCGAGGACGCTATACCTTTCCTCAGAATCACTCGAAACTAAAAATACTCGTTACTATTCTGAAATTAATAAAATTACCTGGATAAACTTAGACCGGAACGAGCTTCAAGAACTATTGGATCAAGACCGTTCGGTAATGTACTAGCTAGTGGGTACTATAGTGGAAGATAAAATATACAGCTCAAATTCACCAATATAATCTTTATTACCTTTTGGTTTTTGCTCATGTACTTAAAATCTAAGGAACCGTGCCGTCAGTACGTTGAACGGACACCCAAGCTAGCATGTAAAGTTGAGGACAAAACATGCAATTTAAATTCACCAATACAACATTTATTATCCTTGGTTATAATTCTGCTTACTTAAAATCTAAGGAACCGTGCCGTCAGTACGTTGAACGGACACCCAAGCTAGCATGTAAAGTTGAGGACAAAACATGCAATTTAAATTCACCAATACAACATTTATTATCCTTGGTTATAATTCTGCTTACTTACTTAAAATCTAAGGAACCGTGCCGTAGGTACGTCAGACGGTTACTCAAGCTAGCATGTAAAGTTGAAGACAAAACATGCAATTTAAATTCTCCAATACAATATTTATTATGCTTGGTTTAATCTTGCCTTAAGGTGCAAATAATCCTAGCCTGCAGATCCAACTCAGCAGCCAAGAAATACCAAGATCTAAGATTACCCTGCTATAATTAGGGTCGATATAGAATTGACAAAATTAAGTATTTACTCTAACAGAAAATTGATGAATTTGCCGGCCGGCAGTACAGTCTACTTATTTACCTTTTTCTATAGGGTTAGCCGTTATGTTGGTGAAGGTAATTCACCATTCGACGTTCCAGCAATGTCCAATTCGCGTGAGAGGTAGCCAGGCTAGACCCCTCAGGCGTTGCAGGTGTCCAGCAGGTCGGTGGGGAACCAAAGTTCAACACTCCGGTTAACGAAATATATGGATTAAATACGATACCGCATCCCAAGTATGTGGCAGGAATCGTTGGGTATGTCGGCGTGGCGTTACGGATTGCAACACGGCGCCTTTTTTACTCAAATCCGGGGAAGCCTCCTTCGTGGGGTGTCTCTAGTCCGGGGGGGAAAACCCGCTGTGAATGGATAGACACAACGTTTTTTAGAATTCGAGACTCCGCAAACGCAAACCGCTTTCGGTTCGCTAAAATGGCGTCTCGAAAAATGGATAAAAGTGATTTCACAATTGCAATCCTTATTGCCGACGACACGAAAATTCCAACAGAATCTCTCACCTTTTTTTACGGGTTTTATGATTTGCAGGGCAGAATCCTGTCAGTCCTGTTAGGATCTTCGGCACCGAAAAAAGAAGGACACGTCTCCATTGCCGGTGTCTTTCTGTCTCGCCGGATCTAGTTTTTTTCTTTACGAAATCTATCGGGGATACATTTCGTTTCACCAGGAAGCCTATCGGCGTTTACACATTGGCTTTGGACAAATAATCGGGTTTTATTTTTATTTTTAAATTTCTCACGCTAGTTATATGTACCACAAACCCACCGTTTTATTTTATTAAAATCTCGGCTCCGTCCAATTTGTCTCCCTAGAAATCACATTTGTTTATTTATCCTTTTTTCAACTACTTTTGACAGCTAAACAACTGCCAAATGTCAAGAATTGTTATAAACTATATTCTACAAAAGCGTTCCGTTTCAGACGAAAGGTACGGAACGCGGTTTCTTTGCTCCGCCACCGTCCTATCCTCGTAAAACTATATATCGTGTATATTAAATTATGATATTGTATGGGTTTGCTTTGGAAAAAATCTACGTTCCTAAATTTAGCATTTGTTGCATTTAATTGCTTTGTTTAATTTATTTCTATTTGCTGACATCGCGGGGCCGTGCCGAACAACGGAACGCGCCCTTTTGCTTTGCCAGCTAATCGATGCAAAGATAAGTAAAATTTCCGGTAGATGTCACCACCTGTCTCCGTGTTCATCAATTGAACTTTATTAACTGCTTTCGCTGGTATTCACCAAATACGAACGATAGTACTGTTTCAATCAACTATGTGCGACTTCAATGTCGTCATCTGATTCTAACAACAAACCATAACATGGCTTGTCTTGTTTATTCCTACTTTTACTTGTCTGTCTGTCTTGTCTGTCTGTTTTTTTTTATTTAAGTAGCGTTTTGTCAACGCTACAAACTGAAACCGAATATGTACTTCATTGTGATTCCAATTATAAATAATACATTTCCTATTTAAAGTTAAATAAAACTGCATCCAAAAATTTTACAAGTTTATTTAAAAGAAATAAATAGGAATATTTTTATTTATTTTATAGTTCTTCTTTTGTTTTAAGTAATTTATAATGTGGTTTAGCCTTTTCGATATACATGCCTAGACCCCGTATTGCCCGCACGGAATCGACGAAATTATTATGTACTACACATGGTACATACGCTTCTCACCTACCTACATCAGTCAATACAATAAATCACTATCATTCTTGCGCTTGGAAAAGAAAAATAAATTATGCCACTTTGTGCTATGAAATTGTCACAAAGATGCAGGAAAACTAAAACATATGTCAGAGATCAATATTAACATAGGTTATGTTTAGTCGACTTATGATATTTTTACGTAGTTGAGCACGTTGCGCAATTGCGTCTTGTACTGAAGGACCATGGAGGCATGGTCCTTCAGTACAAGACGCACACAATGAGCCATTATCTTTGATAGACATATTCTCGTTTTTTAAAACTGAGTAAAGTCCAACTTTCGTTTTAGAACTGGTGAAACTGATGAACTTGCAACTTCCGAGGCAGTTGGCAGTTGTCAGATCTTTGGCAGTAGACACTGCTTGATTTGTGACATATACTGGATCCCGTATTATTGTTTTCCATATATGACGTGGGTCTACTAACTCGGGCAGTAAACAGTCCATATAAAAACTTAATAATTTTGGCTCCATTTCTTTTCTCCAAAACTCGACGTCTTTTTCTATGCATTCAACTTTTAAATTATTGTCTCCATACCATACCGCAAAAATGCATTTGGATTTCTTTGCAATATGCATCTGACCTTGGGCTTGGTAGTACCAGTCATATTTTTTATTAAGGTATACCAACTTGTCCTTTTTTTTGTTCTTTTTCCAAAAATGAACTTTGTTTTCATCAATTGCTGCATCAATACTTCCCATTTTGAAAGGAGACATAGGGCATTTCACTTTACTACCAAATCTTCAGTAATGCCGTCAGGGTCGGCCCCTTATTTTCATCAATTGCTGCATCAATACTTCCCATTTTGAAAGGAGCAATAGGGCATTTCACTTTACTACCAAATCTTCAGTAATGCCGTCAGGGGTGGCCCCTAAAAAAGTATGTGTTTCGTCTATGAATAGACCACATTTAGTTATATTAATGTTATGTAATTTAGATAATTCCTCCAGAGCTACTGCTTCATATTGTCTACCGTGCTGTATGGAGTTGACGTGGTCTATCGGAGTGGCGTAAAGCATGCTTTTTACCATGTTTCTACAACTATGAGTCTTTCTTCGTTTTATGACTTTTTCAAAATTAGAAGCTGTCAAAAGATTGCGTCTAAGCTCAAGCCATTCAGCACATTCACTTTGTAAAACTGTTTATTTATACGGTGACGTTCTTCTTCTGTCTTATGCAAATTATGCAGAAACCTTTTTTTGGCCATTTCAAAACTTTCCGGATCTAGGTCTGGTTGCTCCGCATTTTCTCCATAGTTCGTATCGTTTTTGTTTATATTCCTTTTTAAATAGCGCTTTCTTTTTGAATGTGTCACTAGTCGGTTTCTTTCTCTTTTTCGGCATATTCTATCTTCGTACTTTTTCAAGCTTTTCCTGGTTGTATTTTTGCTAACATTTCTGTGGACTGATGATAGAAGTTTTCCTGTGTTAAAAGATACGACAGCACCTACGCATCTAGTTTGATAGCCACGTCGTTGTGAGTAATTGATACGTTTACCACCTACTAATTTTGTAATAACTCCGTTAAATTGTTCAACAACGTTGCTGTCAACATCCTCAATGAGACTTCTGGAATGTGAAGCAACATTGGCTGCAAGCATTTTTATTCTCTGCCAAAGGCTAGAAGTATTGAACTCCGTAAAAGTTTCATCAGTGTGCGAACATATCTGGTTATTACATTTTGCGTGATTTCCAAAGGCATGATAAACTGAATTTTTAATGTCATTAGGCAAGTTCTCGTAGTTTTTGTCGGCTTTGTTGTGTTGTTGAATGGCGTCACATATGTATTTGCGAGCGGATAAGATTTTCCCTTTTGTGATGAGCTTTCTATCTTTTACAGGGTATCGTGTGTCAGTTGTAAGTTTTTGCATGTTATTGCAGAATCGACGCATGATGTAGTTTCTGCAGTTAAGTTTCTCTACTGTTATGTTCGGGTATGGGCGTGATTCAATAATTTTGGCATAGGTGCTACTATCACCGTCTGCTATAAATCTTGCATATATAAGATTGTGCATTTCGATAGATCTTTTAAAACCTTCTGCTATTATCATTGCTTCCATACCCGTAGATGGCCCCTCATAGTTTTTGTAGCACATATGTTTCTTATAAATTTCTCCATTTTGTTGGCAGATGCAACAATATTTATTTTTCACTGCCATATACACAACCTTACCAGTGCGTCTGCCTATTACCGCTGCACATCCAGAATACGCAGCGTAGTTGGTTTGATACGACCTTTTGGACCAACAACCGTCTACAATTACGTCGATCAGTGCTATGCCATCTTTGTTGACGCGGCATTCCTTCAACGCAATTTCCCTTTCTATAGCACCAGCTTTAACCATTTCCTCCCACGCTGTACTCTCCCATTCATCGGCTACTTGATCTAGTAAGATAAGTATAAATTTATTTGCTAAAACACGAGTAGGTAGTATAAACATACAAATAAGCATGCATTGATGAAGAAAGTTTTCAAAGATTAAAATTGTTTACTCATACCTTGTACTTTTAAATATTTTGTTTGTTTAATTTCGGGCAACTCAATAGCGGCTGTGAGTTGCTGTAACTGAGCATATCCACTACCACTTGCCATAACTCTAGCTATAGCATCTTTATTTATATTTCGATTAGTAGTCTCAATCTGAAATTTTTTCATGCACATCAAGCATTGCATGTTTAATCGAGAATAAAATCCAATTTGGTGTTCAGAAACAAGATCTATTGAGGTAAATCCACAATCAAAGAGAGACTTATGATTGGCGATGCTTTTCAATTTATCAAAAAAGCTTTGTAAATCTATTATACGTCTGCCACTAAGTTTAGCGCATTCCTGAAATTATAGTAAAAAATATATATATATATATATATATATAAATATATATATATTTTACTAGGTACAAGTTATCTGACTTAAATATCGAGCACAATCAAAAACATTAAACTTACAATTTGACCATAATCTTGCACTTCATAAGGACATTCCTCATCTGCATTTAGAGAATCTATTTCCTGAACTTCTAACTGAAACACAATATGGACATGGTAAATTAAATATTTGCGAAGTTAAAATAAATAAACTAATTATATAATTATTGTAAAAGTAGACGCACTAGTTCAGGTACGTTTGTGGACAACGGTGGCGAATTTGTACGACGCAAATTTATATTGTTCTCATGATTACCACAAGGAGACAAAAGTGCCGGGTCAATAGGACTTAAACTGAAAAAGTAAATAAATTATGTGGAGCCGTCTATTAGTATAAAAAAATAAAAAATGTTTTATGCATCAAATTTGACCAAACATCCTTATTGCAGCATTTGAAGCTGTTGAATCAAATTCGACCAAAAATCCTTAGAATTTTAAGCTTTTGAATCAATTTCGACCAAAAATAATTTTTGCCCAACCTGAAACGGAGACGCTTCGCTCGCACTTCGTGCTCGCTCGGTCAAAAATAAAGTATAAAAGTGGGAAAGTTTGTATGGAGAAATCTAAATTATACACATATACATACTTTTCATTAGCATCATTCCACGCGGGTGAACACAGGGCGCAGCTGGTATAATTATCTTACCCTTTAGTCTATTGCAAAAGTGATGAAAGGTATAGAATATTTTGTCATGCCAGATAGGTATGTACAAGCACAAAAAAGATAACCCGACCCCCATTATTATCTAAGAAGCATCTCGATCATACCAGTTTACAAACATAACACCGCATCATATTCGGTCCATCCTTTTGGGAGCTACGATCCTCCCCTCCCCCCTTCCCTATTATAGCTATGAACCGTCTCGTTTACCTCAGCTTTGAAACATTAATAACAGCCCACTTTTATCACTTCCCCCGCCACCCCATTTATCTAAGAACCATCTCGATCACATCAGCTTTCAAACAGAAAAAACAGCACCAAAATCGGTCCATTCGCTTGGGAGCTACGTTGCCACAGACAAACACACACACTAACACACATACACTAAACTTAAAACACCCGTCTCTTTGTTCGGGGGTCAAATCACCGACAAAGTGTGAGTAGCATGAGTGGTTGCCGAGTACAACAACATACATACATACATACATACGGACGGACGGATATACATATAGACAGACACTGAAGTCTCACCAATAAGAGTTTCTTTACCAAGCATAGTATCCCAGTACGCGCTAGTGCAGCCAAGGGCCACTCGCCGCGCCTGCGCCGCGCCGTCCCACCTCGGCTAGAATATGTATATCGCTTATATGTCTACATAATTATGTAGTTATTGTGTGCAGTTACAATAGAAATATGATGTAAGAGTAACTTACTTTTTTCATAGATCTCGGGAAGCGAAACTATATTTAACTGTTCAAGTGGCGACTCCACTGGTTTTTCATGTTCCCGATACTCTAGCGAAGAATTTTTGTTCCTATGAAAGTAGGTAGGTAAAAATAATTACCAATTAATTCATTTTTAACAATCTAAATCTAAGTATAATTTTCGCTTATTTTACTAGGATTATACAATAATATCTTTGCTTCTCTCATTTTGCTTGCAAAAACTTTAAAACGATTTCTTTCTTTCTTTTGCAAACATATTTGTAAATAGTTTTGTTTCCCATTGCGTAAATACGTCCGCTTGTGGTTGTGGCACAATCAATCACAGGTCCGTCCACTTCGGCGCACAGCGCTGCACTGGCAAGCCGCTCGTTTGAATAACTATTATAACGCGAGGTACCTTATTACGCAGGTGCCTGCGTAATAAGGTTGAATATCGCGGGCGCTGTTTGTATACACTTTAGCTCGGAACTAAATGACGTATGTCTAAAAATTTATTTATTTTATTGGCAGGCTACTACGGCAGGCTAATAATTTAGTTAGGTAATTTTTTTCTTAGCCTGAGATAATAAACTATATTTTCTTCCTCTGAGATTTATTTTAGAGATAAAACTTAAGCCGTTGAGTAGAAAAATGTAAACATTACCGAAAATAACGTAATTTCTGATAAGAAAATGTATCGAATGAAATTTTGTTACTCGTGTTTTTGACTTAGTTTAAGAGAGATAAAGATCTCAAAAACATATATATTAAGTTGCACATTTATCAGGTTTGTGGTTCACCCAGCATATTTATGCAAAAAAACCTTAAAAAGCAGAGCCTGGTCTTAATATAGGAACTCCTAAAATGTATGGCGTCTTGACACTGATTACTAAATAGTTACTATGGGCAAGCGCCCGTAGCGCTTACTATATCAACTCAATAATAGTTTTCGAGTATTACAAGAAATCGAAATTACCGACCTTGTATTCAAGAAATATGTATAAAAATGTATATTATTAATCGGCCTATGCAGCCAAAAGTCGGCCTTTTCTTAATGAGGTTTCTTTCGCCCATTTTCGGATTCAGGTACTGGCAGCACCGGACGACCACCGCGTCGCGCTCGCGTCGCTAGTGTGATCAGCAGTGCGATTACGTAATGTTGAACATGACGGTTTCAAGCCGTCAAACTCAATAATTCTTTGCGATAGAGTCGATTTTGCTATGAAAAAAGTGACAATCCGATTGTAGCCAAGTTCTGTAATTGGGCCACAGCAGTGCGATTACGTAATGTTGATCATGCGGTTTCAAGCCGTCAAATTCAATAATGCTATGCGATAGAGTCGATTTTGCTATGAAAAAAGTGACAATCTGATTGAAGCCAAGTTCTGTGGTCGGGCCGCTGCAGCCCGATTACAGAACTTGGTTACAATCGGATTATCACTTTTTTCATAGCAATTTCGATTCTATCGCAAGGCATTAGTGATATCGATACTGACAATCCGATTGAAGCTAAGTTATGTGGTCGGGCCCCAGATTTAGCAGGATCCTGCGATTTTAGCATGATTAGACTCTTATTTACAACGGGAATAATTTAGTAGCGTTGTCCACCACTGGGGGACAACGCTACTTTTTTTCCCGTTGTCCACCAGTGGTGGAGAAAAAGTGGGGTCCCGTTGTCCCCCACTTTTTCTCCACGGAGAAAAAGTGGGGGACAACGGGAATAGACGTCTTATTATAGCTCCTAGAAGGATAATTAGCATTTTTTTTAAATCTAGCATTATTTAGCAGAATCCAATAAAATGAAGCAATAATCTGACAGGATTTATTGAACGCGTTTCAAAATGCCCCAAAAGTGCACACAGTACGCTCAAGCCTTTATATTTGAGTTTATTGGCTTCTGCTGGAAGTAGATCAGCCCCCCGATTCAGAACCCTTCGATAACTCAGTTGTCGATCGATAAGGTATTATTTATTCTGTGGATTCAGTTTGAAATCGTTCAATTCAGTACATTTTTCATTCACAATATCGAATCGAATTGATTCGGTTCGCTATATAAAGGTTCTGCATCAGGGGGCTGACGCCAAACTAACAGATACGGAACATTTTGAAGACCAATTGAAAGGATGAATGGAATCTAGCGCGGGCTATAATATTGTTTTGCTGATGCAAAACACTTATTGTGAACGAATCATTTCACTGATTAACAATATAAAAATCCAGCTTAGAAATCGATTCAAAAATAAACATGACGATTCTGTAATTTTGCATGCCAAATAGGCAAAAAGGAAATATATTATGTGCAAAATGGGTGTGTGAATTTTGAGCTGATAAAAATATTTTAAAATTATGTCTTAACTCATCATCACAATACAAAGGATATGCTAAGGACAGTGATAGTGACGAATGAATTGTGTTGTAAATAGAAATAAACCTGCCAAGTGCGAGTGGGGCCGCGCACTTTTTCCTTCCTGACCACACCATTTTTTTTACTTATTTATTATATTGTTTTACTGTAGAGTGTAATCATGCCTTGTTTGACATTGACGATTAGTTTTGTTGTATAGGGATCCCCTTTTTTATTATTATTATTATTTCTTAATTAATCCCCATAACATTACAGTCATATTCTGTAAACATTTCAACAGGTTATTTATTACAGTTCAAAAGATCATCATTATCAGCCTATCAATGTTCCCACTGCTGGGACACGGGCGTTCTCTCAGAGAGAGAGAGAGAATGGGCCATAATCCACCAAGCTGGCCCAGTGCATGTTGGTGAATGTCATATATATCTGAACTTTTGAGGTTCTATGACACACTTTGGGTACGGCACCCTAATAAAAATGACATTGTAATCGTACAAATTGGCATTTTTATTAGGGTTCCGTACCCAAAGTGTGTCAAAGAACTTTAAAAGTTCAGATATATATGACAATAATAAAAATGACATTGTAATCGTACAAATTGGCATTTTTATTCATATTTTCTAATTTTTAAGCAATATCTGTGATAGCAGTAAATTAGCATTAATTGAAAAATGTCTAGCATTATTTAGCAATTTTTGTCGTTCAGCTACTAGCAGGATTTGACATTTGAATCTGGTCACACTGCGCGACGCCATCTCGGCCATCTGTCAAATTGTAAGATTTTCGTTCTTTTCAGTTTTGGTTGGCGTCGGGGTTGCTTCGGAGCACATTGCTCTAAGTTGTACAATTTTGTAAAAATGACTGAAACGTTGAAACTCCGAGGCACGCTATGCGGCCACAATGGTTGGGTTACGCAGATCGCGACAAACCCAAAATACCCTGATATGATTTTGTCTTCATCCCGAGGTAAGGTTAAATTTATATTTTACCTTTAATCCATATTAATCTTCATGTCGTATGCACAAAAGAGGTATTAAAAGCATTTAATCATGTATTTGTATAGTAAATTAACTTACTATCTGTATATTTTTGTTTATATGATGACACAAAACCTTTGCCACGCGATTCCTGAGCGGCAAGCGGATATGGGACTGATATTGATTTATCGCCATTTGCGTATGCATTATTAATTACGCTATTACCTACTTGACATGTCTCGTTATTTCAGACAAAACTCTCATCGTGTGGAAACTGACAAGGGACGAGACTAACTACGGTGTACCCCAGAAGCGTCTGTACGGCCACTCTCACTTCATCTCCGACGTAGTTCTGTCCAGTGACGGCAACTACGCCTTGTCTGGCTCGTGGGACAAGACTCTGCGTTTGTGGGATCTTGCTGCTGGAAAGACCACCAGGCGTTTCGAAGACCATACCAAGGTGTGATAGAACTTTTTCCTTCTGTCTGATAGGTTGTAGTGTCTATATGTGGCTGTGTTTAGCGCCTATGCGAGGCAGAAGACCAGTGTTTTGCGCCTGTGCGAGGCAGAAGAATGGAACATACAATGAGGATGGCCCTCAGTAGCATACTTGGGTATGTAGACTAACATAGTCAGCTTAAAATCCATAGTTGTCTTGACGTTTGAAACCCATAAATAGTAAAAAAAAAAAACTATTATTATCAATATAAATGCATTTTGATTTAACAAAGACTGAATGATGTAGAACTACTTACCTTGAAACTTATTATTTGAATGCTAATCTATTTTATGTTGTATAGGATGTCCTCTCCGTGGCGTTCTCAGTTGATAACCGTCAGATTGTGTCCGGCTCCCGAGACAAGACCATCAAGCTGTGGAATACACTTGCCGAGTGCAAATACACCATCCAAGATGATGGACACTCTGACTGGGTGTCATGTGTCCGCTTCTCACCAAATCATGCTAACCCCATCATTGTGTCTGCTGGATGGGACCGTACCGTCAAGGTAACAAAGACCTTTACAAACTAATGAAAAAACCAATCAAATGTTCATGTCTTAACTTCCAATTTTAACTTGACACAATATGTTTGTTTGTTTTGAATACAAAATTAAAAGTTCAGTGACTTTTGTCCTTGACTACATAATTCAATCAAATTCATTGTTCAATTACACAAATAACAAATGTGAAACTGTCTGTTTGTTACTTTTCTCAACTAAACGGCTGAATTGATCTTGATGAAATTTTAAAAGGAAGTGTGCATCTTTTGTAAGGACACTATTATCTTTTTTACATTTCACCCTTAAATATGTCCAGTTCATAATAATCTTGTTCACAAAAACTAATAATATTTATTTTTCCAGGTCTGGCATCTCACCAACTGCAAGCTCAAGATCAACCATCTTGGTCACTCCGGCTACCTGAACACAGTCACAGTTTCGCCTGACGGCTCTCTGTGCGCATCTGGTGGCAAGGACATGAAGGCTATGCTCTGGGACTTGAATGATGGCAAGCATCTGCACACTTTGGACCACAATGACATCATCACAGCGCTTTGCTTCTCTCCCAACAGATACTGGCTCTGTGCTGCATATGGACCTTCTATCAAGATTTGGGTATGTATTTTTTATATGCCATATTGATAGGTTTTTTTTGTTAACTTATTATGCTGTTGCACTGCTGGGCAAAGTCCTCCCCAAGTTCCCTGTCCTGTGCAACCTCAAGCCAGCCCTCTTGGTACATATCCAGTCCAAGCAATGCCACCACTTTATGGGCTGGACTCTGCAGTGTCGTCCATCTTCAGGCACCCAATTTGTTGACAGGTTACAAGATACAAAATTAAATGATGTAGTACTTTCTTGGAAAGAAGCAATCAAAAAAATATGTGGTCTTCCAGGGCCCTATTTCATAAAACTATAGAAGACTGACAAAAGTCACTAAAACTACTGAAATGTGTTTCATAAAATCCCGACAATTTAAGGAATTGTCAAAATATTACTAAATGTGTTTCATGAAACAATAGTAGTGACTGGCAGTCAACCAACAATTGTATAACAAATGACAAGAGAAAAACGTTTTATGAAACCGCAGTTACTTAAAAATTACCACAATTTGGACAATTGTGACAGCCGAAGCTTTACCCATCACTGTTCGGTCAATCAAAATAGTGAGGGTCTTTTACTTATGACTGGCATTGTGAAATGCAATGTGACTGACAATCGTCAGTCCCGTTGTGATTGTTTGATATATGAAACGCAGGTTTGGTGTATTCCACTGACATTTGTAGTTTATTATGATTAGTCGCTTTATGAAAAGATGGATGGAAGATGGGCCCAGAGGTTCATTGTCTTATTCCCCACTGGTTGGTATTATGACAATTGTAAAAAAAGTTAATGCGTTACCAGGAAACACCTCGCAGTTGATGAGAAAATATTTAAAATGTATATTTTTGTCAACAGGATCTGGAAAGCAAGGAGATGGTTGAAGAGCTCAGGCCAGAGATCATCCACCAGACCCAGACATCTAAATCTGACCCACCCCAATGTCTCTCCCTTGCCTGGTCTACAGACGGACAGACCCTCTTTGCTGGCTACTCCGACAACATCATCCGAGTATGGCAGGTGTCAGTCTCCGCTCGATCATAAGTGCCAACAGGATAGTTTCATTTATTTTTATACTATTGAATATGTTAAGTTGAGGATAAAAATAAATGGAATTGTATGAGAAAAATATTTTAGCATTTTCATTAAGTCTGATCTCCTTGTTATTTTAGTGATAAGTTTGTGGCATTATACAAATGCTAATAATGTGTACATCTGTATGTATTTATTCTAATATGTAAATAAACTAGTTTTAACAATATATCCTGTTTTCCTTAACAGCTATAACAAGACAATATTCTATAAATCAAATAGCTTATAACAAGCTAAATACATCTTTAGAATCGGTGCACAATGAATATAAAGAACCACCACCCAGTAGGTATTATTACATCTCTATTTAGGTAGTCTATAATCATTCTAAAGATATACCGCCTTATTTATAAAAAGTTAAGCAATGATTAGTAATACTGAGCATTACAATATTGTACTGCGCAGTACTAATTGACGTTTATTAACTTTTTAAAAATAAGGCGGTAAATCCATCAGTGATTTCAAAAAGTATCACCCAGTATAGGTCTCTATTTAGGCAGTCCAGCTTCATTCAAAAGATGAGATCCATCAGTGATTTCAGAAGGTCCTTCACCAACTTTAGTGTGAATCATATATTTTATCAGATCTAAAGATTTAGGTTCACATAAAGCACTCAAAATCTCGAAACTTAGTGGTTCAACAGGAGCATCCAGTCCCCTTATGAACTTATCTGGAGTAGAAGATGGGAATGCGTGCTGGATTAAAGATATGACCTTAGGTACTTCATCATCAAGAAGATATAAACAGGCATTTGGACCAGCATCAAACGTGTATGCAACTTTTGGTTCTCCACATAGATTATTGTACATATGAATCAGTTCTACAATACTATGTGAAATATCATTCATGTAGACAAATGGAGGATACGAGTCAAGGCAAACTGCGTGGAATTGGTTGCTATCCTTCATAGTTATTTCTGCAAATGTATGGAAGTCGCGATTCTTGATGGCTCTGCAAATCTCCTCAGTTCTTTTCGGCACACAATACTCTATGCGATGTTTCATCAGCACTGAAGTTTCTGCAGATATTCTCATTCCGTCAGTTGAACTGGTTTTCTTTTTAGATTCTCCAACAACTAAGATAAGAGCTCTCATTTGGGGCCAGGATGATAACACTTGTATAGCAACAGAGTCGGCTCCTTTAGGGTCAGATCCTGCACACCATCTCACAAAACCACCATAGACACTTCTGCAGGCACTTCCTGACCCTAATCTTGCTAGGGAACTCACATCACTCTTGACTTTGTAGAGCTTCGCTAGAGCGACGACGAGGCAGGCATACCCTGCTGCAGATGATGCTAATCCCGCAGCCGTTGGAAAGTTATTTTCAGAGCAAATATGCACTTTCCATGAGAGAAAGTTTTCATCAACACTTTTCTCGGAGATAGCCCTCGCTTTTACACCTTGTAGACAATTCTGCAGTCGCTTATTGGAAAACGTCTCTTTCTTCCCATTTAACCAAATTTCATCTTCTTGAAACTCTGGACGGGCGCAAACCGAAGTCTTCGCACACATAACGTTTGTATCTAAAGTAGCACTAACAGAGTCATTTAACGGTAAAATCAATTCCTCGTCGCGCTTGCCCCAGTATTTTATCACTGCTATATTTACAGGTGCAACAACTGTAATTATTTTACTCATGTTTTTAGAATATGAAATAAGTACGTAATATTTTCGAAAAGTTATCAATAACTTTACGTAAAGTTTGGGCAGCCCGCTGCAAGTGCTCCACAGCTGAATGCACAATAGCACAGACAAGGTAGAGATACTACGTATGTATCACAATAGAATAGAATTTAAATATGTTACGAGTACCTAGTCGAGAGTACTAACAGGCCGTTCGTTTAGAAGCCAATGTGCAAAAATAACAGTCAAATATGTTTCGATCACCGTCCGTTTTGCATGTTTATAATTTTGACAAGTAATTTAAATTTCACATCGGAAAAGCGATACTTAGGATAGGATATTAGAGAATATGTAGTTACGGTTGTACGCAAGTACATAGAACTTCCTTGGCATATGTACAGTGCCCACTAGACATTTCCTTCGTTCGCCATTGACAGTGCCACCAACTTATCCCTCTATGAACTTATCTGTGAAATGAATGGTGGCGTGAGTGTATCGACCAATCAAAATACAGGAAATGTGAACCTCATTCGTGGTGGCTGTATTTCCTTTTTTTGCCACTTCATAGATAAGTTGGTTGCACTGTAAAGCGACTTTATTCCCTACATATTTCGTTCAATTTGGGAAGGAACCTTAGTGACAAAAACGGCAATCGAACCTACCCAAAATGCCCGTTTGTCTATCCGAACCAAGGGTATGTCTAAAAAAAATGTTTTTTTGTAGGGTTACCAAACTGTTATTCAACTTTCCCTGAAAATTGCAACCATTTGCTCCATAGACCTAGAATCAGAATGGACGGAGGAAAAGTCCATTTTACGCTGGTGTCATTTCTATGAACATTTTAAATCCTTAGTTAATTATCACCACGAGTTTATTTTATGTCGTTAATAATATTTAAATTGTATTCTTAATGTGAAATACATTTTTGTGCAATTTTGAAAAACTAAATTGTGCAATCCATAATTTGATGATAGAAATTTATTTTACCTATATTTAGAGAGTAATATTATACACTTGAATTATTGAATTGTTATATAGCTTTTACTTTTGCATTACCTCCCTACGGTTCAGCGCCACTCAGTGGCAATATTTTTAATCCACCCAGTTGGTTCGGTGCCACTGGGTGGCTCGCAATAGTAAAAAAAATTAAGGCGTCTCGTGATTTCGTTTTTTGTGCAATTGTTTTTCTTAGAATAGGAACACTGCCGAGATTAAAAAAAAACATGCAATTTCCTTGCGTTCGCGATGATGAGATGGCGTTGTGGGCAGTTTCTAAATGTACATTTTTATCTAAGCCGTTCTCTTTGAAAGTTTTCAACACTTTTGTAATTTTGACACTACCAATCCTTTCCAAACCGAATGAAAAACGACCCTATCGCCAAAGGAATAAAGGCGATTTTCTTATGTCAACATTTCATCGAAAAATGCAAAACGAACGGTGATCAAAAACGTTCAGAACGCTAAGAATATGGCGAACTCCAATACATATTTTTATATCAGTAAAATTCCGGGCATCTATAGACAAAAAATATCGCTAGTAATTCAGCATTATTTCCTGAGATTGATAGTCTAAGTTTTATTTATTGGGGATGTCAGGAATAGTTGTTATTAGGCTTTAAAGTTTTGAAGGTGATGTTACTGTTAACGACTTTTGAAACAAGTGTTAGAGATTTTATCTGCTTAATTAGGTAGACAATTAAGTACTACTTACCTATGCGTGATAAATATAATGTTTAAAGATATTGTGCTCTTTCATTTACTTACCTAGTTTCACAGACTAGGCTTTTGAATAATAATTATTTTCAATCTGTTACTGCATAGCAAGATTACAAAACAATATGTTTAGATATGTTGCTGCTGTTTCACTGTGCAGGTAAATAGTCGTCCAATATTATCACAAATATTTTGCAACAATTCCTTACACTAAATAATAACAACCCTATTCTAACAACAATTCCTTACTTACTTCCTCCTCCATAAACTATATTGCATTGTTTTCTCTTTGTTATAATGTTTTGCTGATGGGTTTTATATTGACGTACCATTTTGTTTATAGTATTATTCTGTTTAATGTAAGGAGGTTGAATTAGGCTTACTGATAAAAGGTTCAACGCCAGTAAGCGTAATTCAACCTCCTTTGCCTTAAAAAAACTGGGTGGGAAGTAATCGTAGTACAGCCTCCTTTGGTTTATAAAGCCGAGTAGGAAGATGCGATTTAAATAATGATAGGACTGGATTCGTGACTTACTTCATACTGACAACTAAGTAAAAGTAGCGTTAGCACAAATACCAATCAATAATAATATTATGTTAAAATAAAAAATAAAGTGATTTATTGAAATACGTTCTTTCATTATTTTTTGTTTGACAACATCAACCGATTCGGTAATCGATCGTCACGTTGATTACACAAGTCAATGCAACCAGTTACAATGAGATTTTCATACTAATATAATGAAAATCTTATTGTGTCTGGTTACATTTGGACTTCTGAGTTCACGCAATAGATATTGCGGCGATGCCATAATCATCCTCATTAATGTTGTTTCCAATCTCCTTTGTGTATTTCATATATTTGAACATAATAAGAGGACACGTTCATTGTCATGTACATAATTATGTCCCCGTATCTCCTCTAATATGGTCTGTGGTCATAGAGGGAATTTTCATTATATTTAATTGAATATATTTTATTACATTACTAATGCCTGATTACTAAGATATTTTTTCGAGAGTATATCTATTCAATAGCTGAATCTGACCAAATCTGATTAATTTCAATAAGGGTCAAAATCGTGTGACACCTTTTAGATGATTTACGATGACCTACATTACAAAAATAACTTCACTCGCCTCTGACCCTTATTGATATTAATAAGATTTAGTCGGATTTCAGCCATTGAATAGACTGATAAACTCTCAATAAAAACCTCAGAAACCCGGCATAAGTTGTTTATTAAGTTGCATCTTATACATACAAAATAGTACCGTGATACAGCTACTGATTGATAGGCAAAGCACAGCCAAAACGGGTCGGTGGACCTAGACTAGAGATTTTGGAGGGAATATTCCTTAAGTATCGAATGAGTAACTTGACGAATGAGGGATGTAAAGAAGCGACCTCATATGGGTATTGTGTGACGTAACACCTGAAAATGTTGCCAAAGCTGTTTTGACAATTATTTCCATCCTTTTTTACTTGAAAAACTGAATATAATTGTGTTAAAAAGAGATCGTGATATGTTTCAAATGGCCTTATCGACAAACATTATATCTATTTAAGGAGGTATAACTGATTGTAGCTATATTAAAACTCTTCAGCTTCATTAGTTTTTAAATCTGCCAGAAGGAGGCATCAGTTGGAGTGGAATTGAAAAATTGTAATCAAATATAAAAGAAAAAAAAAATTGGTTCCTACATCCCATGTTTTTTTTTTGGACACTGTACTAAAAAACTGAAGTTGAGGTTCAAGATGGCACATTTTCAATCCTATTCCAATTTAAATAGCATTTATGTTTTGACGATTTTGACGTCCGATCCGGAAACGACATTGTAATAAAAAAATAACACCTGTTGGGCAGGCAACAATGCCCAATAACGTAGAGGAACTATCATTTACCCAAGGTTACCAAGTGAATAATAGCCTTGTCAGCTGGACTATTAAAAAAACATCATTTTTTTTAGCGTTTTCTTGTTGTCCTTATAATTAAAAAGAATTATTGTGGAATAGGGTAAAAAACTGCAGTTGCTTGCAACTATTCATAAAATAAAAAAGTAGTTGGATAATAATCTGACTGACATGATACGTAGTATCTCTACCTAGTCTGTGCTGACATGACAGTTGAATTTGATTTAAGTAGATATCGTTGCAGTGTGGACCAATAATTCTTCCATGACATCAATGGAAGTATTATCCGACTATATAAAATAGTCATCTTCTTCTATTGAATACCGAAGTTTAAGACATCTCTTTAGTTTAATCGAATAATTTACAAATTTCAACGCTGCCATTTTCGTTTTGTGGCACGGTTAGCGGCGGTGCAAGTGTATTTGCTAAAATAACGGGCATTTATTTACTAACGAAGTGTTGACAATATTTTGTAGTGTATTCTTATTGACGTGGAATAATTTGGAGTGTAGCAGGTACTGTGGTATCTGCACGGGATTACTTGTTGTTCTCAATAGGCGGAGAAGGTGAGTGGATATTAATCATATTTCGGGCTGTTTGTGGGGGTTTTATTGGACAGATTAGATAATTTTGCATCTTCACATAGTTGTCTTCAGATATTGAAAGTATGTTGATGGTAAGACTAAAAGCGTGGGATCTTAATGGTGCAAGTTTATGTGCCCTGTAAGAATGACTAAAAGGGCGTTGTGATCAAGAGGGAAGGTTTATCGGCAACAACGTCGTCACTGCTCGTAGTAATACTATTTCCTTTGCCAGGAATTGTCATTCTACTTCCCGCAGACCCTCATATCAAACTATCTATTTTGCTAGAAGTACATTATGGCACATGAGGCACTCAAAGCAGCTGTTTAGGAGCTCATAACATACTTTAATAATTGTCATACTGAGCTTCCTATCAACACTGTGAAGAAAACTCTATCTGTATTAAAACTTGTCCAAACTATATATTTGACTCGCCCTACTTGTTTCCCAAACTTCAAGTCTAGGTACCTCTGAGTTATAAAATATAGTTTAGTGGAATAAAGAACTGTCACGCATGCTCTGCAGAGAAACACTTGAACTGCATATTTTCACTACTTCATGGGATCATTCCAATTAGAATTCTTCAACCAGATTTAAACAGGTACTAAAAGAAACATGCAGAATTTTTATATCTAGGTAGTTAGTACACTATAATCTTTGTTAGGTATAACAAAACAGAAGTCAACGGGATTTCTATAACTGACAATAGTTATGTTCTAGTATAGTAACGATTGTTTATGAAAGTTAGAGAAAACAGTGTTGTAATTCTTAAATGCTTTTGAGATGTAAAGACGTAAAATATTTTGCATTTACATAATCCATTAATATGATAATTTATTCAAAATACCTACCTCAAACTTACAGTTTGTTTATGTTAGTTGGTTTCAAGAAAAAAATATGTAGGCTTACAACATATTTAGTAATTGTACCAGTAATCCATACCAATATATAAAAGTGAAACATTGTCTGTTTGTTTGTTTGGAGAGCTTTCACGCGATAAAGGCTGGACGGATTTTGATGAAATTTAGAATGGAGACAGCTTATACCCTAGAATAAAACATAGGATACTTTTTATCCCGGAAAATTGAAAGTTTCCACGGGAAAACTGGAAAATGTTGATTACTGTAAGGAACGGTTGCCATCACAGAATGGTCTGTGGTTGCCATAGAAACGAAATAACAAGTCTGTCAAAAACATCAAGAGCATTGGTACCATACCTACTTATGCATTGGTTTTTAATATCCTAGAAGAAAATAGGATAATTTTTTCATGATAAATGTTTTTTTTTGTTTTCTCTATGATCAGTGCCTTAACTTTATTTGTTATAGTGATTAATTTATCTACTCACTTTTAGCTGTTCCCTTTTCAAGGGGCAAGATATGGTTTTCTTTTAATCTTGGAGTGTAACTTGGTGTCAATAATTGGGGTGCAAAAGTGTTCAGCTGCCTCTCCAAGTTTTGTTTATATATTTTAGATCCTTTAGAATGTAACTCAGCCAATATTACATAAGCCAATGCGACTATTAGCTACCAGATTTTCAAAGCAATATTAACTCTAATGCACGTAATTTAAGTGCATGTAATGTAGGCATTTCACATAGCTATTTGGTATTCGCATTTTTATTCGGCTATATATTGTAGAAGTCCGAATAACACAAACACACTGTCCACACATCGTCACGAACAGCGAATATGCCGTACATTCACAAATATTTTTGCTATCTTTTTTAAAAGCTTTTATTTAACTTCACTTGTATGTATGTATTTTGTCTGTCCTGGAATCTTGCAATTCAAATTTCGAGCACTTCCCAATTAGCTATCTGGCTGAAACTTTCAGGGTAGCTCACAAACCGATGACAATGCAATAAAACAAAAGAAAAAAAGAAAAAAATACAAAAAAGATGTTAAAAGTGAACAACAGAATAGTGATTTTTGGGTTATAAACAAAGCAATTTTTTTGTTTTTGTTTTTTAATTATTATTACAGACATCAATGTTTTTTTAATTAAATTATAAAAGGAATGTTAGTTAAGGTTAATTAATAGAAACTAAACTTCTTGTCACTTTTCCGAGATAATGTTTTTGTTGCACTACATGTACCTCAAGTCATGGAATCAGTACTGGTTCTTGAAAGAGGTGATGAAAAGGGGATTCAACATATACAAAGAGAAACACAGGACCAAACCAGCTGGATATCCACGTGGACAAGGTGATGTCTGAGCAAGAAATAAATAAGAATATAAATGAATATAAAGATATATAGAATATTATATTTAAGTAACTTTAATAGTTAAATGAAATTGTACATTAAATGTTTTAATGTACAATTTCAATCTTATTTTTTATTAGGGTACACTAAAACATGTTTCACTGTGCCCAGTTTCACTCTGCTCCATGACTACAAATGAAAAATAAAAATTATCATTTTTTTTGAGGTTATTGTTACCGGCTTTTATCTATGTAAATTATTACACTAAATATTTACACTCACCTCAGACATATAGATATATTTAAAAAAACGAAAACAACTTGGATGAAATTCAGTTGATTTATTAGCAAAAACAATATTTTTCTCGGGAAGACAACAAGCAGCGATCAATCTGCAAAATGACAACTGCAAAAAGACAGCGGTCTGATCGCTTCATAAATCAGTGAAATTACTTCTTTTTTTTTAAACAATTTAGGAATAATGCGGTTATTTTACTTTGCCCCGTGTGTTACTGTGCCCTATCTTACCCTACCAATAAATGTTATGCATACTTAAAAACAAGGTAAGATGCTGGTGGATGTTCAAAAAACTTACTAAGTAAGTACCTATCGAAAAACATAATTGCTGAACTAAAGATGAACTTTGCAAGCCATGTGTGGATGGTAAATGAACTTGTTCGGTATTCGCAATTCTTTGATTTGTGACTAAAAACTGACAACCCAGCGGATACGAGTGTTTGTGTATTTGCATATTCGTCTTGTTCGTGTATTTGCATATTCGTCTTGTCCGTGTATTTGCATATTTGTCTTGTTCAGGAAAATAGGCAGATATAGGCGAATAGAGTGACTTCACATCATCGTATTTGGGCAAATAAGGCGAATATGTGAACACAAATAGCGATATGAAGTGCGACCATTATAATTTAAATCTGATTGACATTCGAATTGGCTTATAAATGTAATACCAATGCTGGTACATATTAGATTTGAGTTATAGCAACCAAATTTTGATAAACCGAAAGGCAAGAGTTCTGAAAACTAACATAGTTTTTATACATTTTAAAAGGCAAAAACGGGCGACGCAAGACACATTCTACTATAGTCGGAATAATTAAAGTAATATATGTGAGTAACTCCCGTTTTCACCTAATAAAAGATTTGTTCATTCACTTTGATTTGGCATTTTTGAATTGTAATTATTTTAACAGTGTTTGTAGTCTATGAATGGTACGGTGGCTATAAAACTTCATTCAGGAATAACAAGACCGGTCCAAATTTATATTTTTTGCTTAGGGTGTTTTATCAGTATTCTGACATACCTAGTCACCCCATAAACTTTATCTTGTTGCTTGAAGTTTGTCCGTTTGGGTTTAGTTACGCGCAGCTCGTGTAGCCCCATTCCCTTTTGTCTCTGGGAAACTTTTTTTTCTAGATACAACAGGGGTAATGTACACTGTGCCCCCGTTCAAAAATCAACATAGGATACGTTCAGAAATCAACTTAGGATATTTTAAAATCTACTAGGATGTGTTTTTAAATCCCAAATGAATAATTGATAGAACAACATGCGCTTGTGAACTAGTTTTTCTTCGACAAAAATATAAATTTGGCACCTCTGAAATGAAATTTGCAATGATTGAATGATTTAAGCAATATCTTTACTCTGCATACAACATTTTCTTTGGTTAATATTAAGACTCATTTGGTAATAACAAGTTCAACTAAATCTTGTGCGGTTGCAAGTAGTCTTTGAACCCTCGCACATCATAACTTGGCACCCCCTGAAATATAACTTGTCCTGTCCTCATGCAGCAAATCAAGAACTATAGATTGTTACACAGCGACTTATACAGCGAGTGCAGAATGCCTGTGCCCGTTTCTGCTTTGATATTCCGTTAAGGGCTCATGTGACTCCATACTTAAATAAACACTCCTTGCTAAAAATGAAACACCGCCGTAAATTGCATTTAGCTTGTCTTTTGTTTGGAGTCATAAAACATGAAGCTCCCTCATATTTTTTTGAAAAGTTGTCCTGGTCCAGCAGGAGGGAGTATGGGTACCGGCAATGCGCGATGCATCTCACCACGCAGCAGCATCGTTCAGTCACTTTTAGAGGTAGTTTCCGGTACGCAGCAACCAAATGCTGGAATAATATCCCGCCGCCGATAAGGAACCTGCAAAACGTTCATAGTCTTAGAAACAAGTTAAAAATATTCATATGTAAACACCAGATTAGTCAGGAAACACTCTGTAAAGATACTAGTGCTTTTTAAATTTTAAATTTTGCGCAACTAATGTTTACACTAATTTATGTGTTCTGTGTACAGCATAGTTCACTATAATAATATAATATATAGGTATAATATGTAATTATTTATAATATATTTTTAAATGTAGATATTTATTGTTTACTTGCCTCTTTAAGATATATTGTTATATACTATGTTGCCACATGGTTTATTGTATTTAGGGATGTTTAAGACGACACGTAACACTGGTCGTGGAGAGACCCGTGACGTCACCTACCGGCCCCAACGGAAGACCAGCGCTGGTTGTTGATCTGTTGATTACAACCAGCATAACGCTGAGTTGGGACCGATTCATGGTAATTTTCTTTGCATTTATTTATTGTGTTTTAATTTGTTTTGTTTTTGTAGTGAATAAATGTTTTTTCTTTCTTTCTTTCTTTCTTTCTTTACAAAGAATAATTTAAAAATTAATCTTTATGAATTGCAAGATTCCAGAACAGACATAAATACATAGATAGATACATACATAAAGCCCTGCATTCGAGATGATGATTTGGCGATGTGGGCAATTTCGAAATGTACATTTTTAACAAGCCGTTTTCTTTGGACATTTTCAACACTTTTGGCATTTTTGCAACTTTTGACACATCCAAACCTTTCCAAACTGAATGAAAAACGACCCTATCCCTCACGGTATAAAGTCGATTTTCCTATGTCAACATGAAATCGAAACTTGGAAAACGAATGGTGATCGAAAACGTTCAGAACGCTAATTTCGCCCACTAATGGCCAAAGGGAACGCCAATTGTGATCATATTTAGCGTTTTTAACAGTTATTTTCGCCAATTGTTCCACAGAAAACGGTCCATAAGTGTAGTTAAATAAAAGATTTTAAAAAGACATTATAAATGGTTAGTAGTTAGTAGACATTTGTTACACCAGCTGTTTTAAAAAAATGTGTAAGGGTTCGAAAATCCCAATGAGAAACAGAAATAAGGAAATAAAAATATAATATCCATCATTATTATTCTTATATATTCCTGACCAGCTCTGCCCTACGGCTCTGCCCGTAGTTTAATCATTATTCCACCAAAACATTGCATTTTCCAGTGCAAAAAATAGCCTATGTCCATTTGGAATAATGTAGTTTCCTACCAGTAACAGTATTTCACAACCAGTCGGATCAGTTGTTTCAGATATTAGTTGTAATAAATATACTACAAAGTTATATTAACAAGATAGTTTAAACCTAGTTTAACAACTATCGACATCAATCCATATTGTTGTTTGTTTGGGGAGCTTTCACGCAATAACGGCTGGACGGATTTTGATGAAATTTGGAATGGAGATAGCTTAAAAGCCCTGGAATAAAACATGGATACTTTTTATCCCGGAAAATTGTAAGTTTCCACGGGAAAACTGGAAAATTTTGATTACTTACTGTAAGGAACGGTTGCTATCACATAATGGTCCGTGGTTGCCATGGAAACGAAATAACAAGTCTGTCAAAAAAAATCAAGAGCATTTGTGCTATACCTACTTTTGTATTGGTTTTTAATATACTAGAAGAAAATAGGATGCTTTTTTTCGCGATAAACAGTAGTCTGCGCGTACGAAGTCGTGGGCGGGAAAACTAGTATATTATAAAATGAAACATTGTCTGTTTGTCGTGTAGTTTTCACGCAAAAACGGCTGATCCGATTTTGATGAAACTTTTTAAATAGATACTGTACTACATAGAGACCAATATAGGATTATTTTTATCCCGGAGAATGGTAAGTTGCCACAGGAAAACTGGAAAATGACGATTACTCACTGTAAGGAACGGAATGAACAAATAATAACAAGTCTGTCAAAAAGCATCAAGAGCGTTGGTGCTATACTTTTGCATTGGTTTTTAATATCTTAGATCAGAGGTCCCCAAACTTTTTTATCTCGTAGACCAATTGCGATGTTTTTCGGTTTTGGGTAGACCCCCTAATTTGCTAAACTAGTATTGTTTTTTTGGATATTCATCAACTTCAAATACTTATGTTTTTGATACTCTTTGTGCTACTCAATTTGTAAGATTTAACCTTCTAACTGAGGTAAATATTATTGTGAAAAACTTAATAAGCACACACAAAACTGTAGTAGTTGTTTTGTCAGTCTGTTTGTTACGTATTCACGTAAAAACTAAGCATCAAACCTCCGTGATCTTTTGCACAAGTTGGAGGTCTAGCTAGCTAAAAACTTGACACAGAGGCATAATTTAACGCGTTTTTTTCTTCTCTTTAATTTATAAACTTACACAGAAAATAAAAACGTACGCAGATGGAGCTGTGGGTACCTGCTAGTTTATAATAATTCACAGTTTCATATATCAGAAAAAATGTCTAATAACTATTTTTTTATGTAATTCTTCATTACATTTCATAAACATTTATGTTCGTTTTTTACTTCATACATAGTTTAATAATTTATGTAGATAAATAATTATATCTCTTTGAATTACATATAAGAAAGTTTTATGTGTGTAGGTAAATAGGTACTATCTGTGTATGTGGAATATTCAATTCATGGAAAGCCAAAATTAAAGTCACATCACTATCCACTATCATAGCCCCCATTCACATCTCATGGACCCCCAATTTTTTTTCCCGCTGACTTGGATCCCTTACTGGTCGTTGTAGACCCCTGGGGGTCCATATAGACCACTTTGGGTATCACTGTCCTTGAATCTTGATGAACATTGGATGCTTTTTTCGCGATAAACTGTAGTCCGCGCGGACGCAGTCGCGGGCGTAAGCTAGTTAAGGCGAGTTATTGGAACGCGACGCAAGATTTTAGGAGGTGAGGTGTGGGGTGCCGCTTGCGCGTCTCTCCGCGCGCTTTTCGTTTCTCGTGACTTTAGCGTTACGCCACAGTATAAAATATTTCAGTAGAAAACTATGACCAACTTTTATTACTTATGTAATGTATAAAGTGTTTCTTGTTAGGTTATAAATATAAAAAAATAAGAATGTAGCGTAAGTATTTATTTATTACTTTATTATCTTAGATAAGTATTTACATAATTATGTAAGTAGTTTGGTATTCTATACAAACTTAAAACTAAAATCTATATACATCATCATCATCAACCTGTGTTCGTCCACTGCTGGACTTAGGCTTCGTTTTGAGGCATTTAAATCAAATTTGACTAGTTTTAAATACATTTATCAATATTCTTTAAAATCTAAATATCTAGGTAGCATTCTTGCATCATATTCTTCATGCTGTATGGTGTACTCGGCTTCTATGGGTGTAGTTTTCGGCAAAATGATGGAAACTTTTTCATTTATGTCTTCTAATGTATAAAACATAAATCTCTTAGGGTCATGCCACAAATTTGTCGTGAATCAATCATTTCTGGTAATAAGCATTTCAAGTAAAAGTTCACAATTTTCTTCTCCATTTTTGCTTTCCAGACCTCCTCATCTTTATAAATATGCTCAATCACGGTTTATTTTCTCCTTGTCCAAATCCAAATTCCAAATATACATTTACTTCTTCCCGTTACATGGAGCTGACCCTGCACTTGATAATACCAATTACTTGTTTTGTTAACTGAACTTGTATTGTTTATTTTGGCAAACTTGTATAGTTGTATTTTGTTTTCTTATAGCTGTCTCTATTTCTTTTCTAAAACCTGTTATTGGGCATTTAATTTCCACAATTCTGTCATCTTCAACCAAACCAACGGGTGCTGCACCTATAAATGGGTAATGTTTGTCAATGAAAAGTCCACAGGGTTCAATATTGATGGATTCTTGCAGTTCCATTTGTTGCAAAGCTAAAAAAAAGTATGTTTGTTGCTAATGGTGCAGTGTTTCTAGAAATGTGTGTGTTTATAGAATTGTCTTTTACAAATAGATCCAATGTTTGAAACCATCATATTTTTTTTCGTATTTTTATCCAGTCACTGCTATCTTGTTGTAATATGGTAATAGAAAGGATTATATTTCCGTTCTATCAGCAGTTAGATTTTCAAGTTATTAATAACTAAAGGAAGAGCTCCTCCGCTTTCTCCAACTGTTCTGAAGTCGTACCCGGGGCCAAACTTGTAGGTCCATAATCATGTTAAAGAATGGTTTTTTCATTGATCTTTCGTATTTTCTTTGTGGGATTCTTCTTTGTGGATGCTCTTGATTTCGTTTCCTTTTTAATGATTTTCATCTTGCCACTTCTTTGACTTTACCCTTAGAACTTTTCCGAGTATTGCTTTATGCACACTGGATATTTCTGTAAAACAATTCTATAAAACAACGGCTGCAGCACATCCACCTTGATATCCTCTTTTGGAAGAAAAGTTAATTCTTTTGCCTCCTTCGAATTTAGCAATGACACTATTGAAACGTTCAACAGCATTCGTGTCAATCTTCAATAAGATTACGAGCTTTATTTCCTGCAGTAGCAATAATGGATTTGGCTCTGAAAAAGAACGTCGAGTTTTGCACCAGTTTCATTGTACTTCCAATTCATATTTTTTTCTTTTGTACAGTTGTAGTCACTGCAAAGATGATGATCATCATAAGCATGCGCTATTGAATTAGCAATGTTGTAGCAATGTAGTAGACACGTTTTTGGATGTGCTAAAACTTTTGTGGTATTTAATTGATTTCACGATCACCTTTCGCATGCTCATAACTTTTTCATTAGTGAGAGTGTTTCTGTGAACCAGGGTATATTTGGTGTCTTAACGGTGTGGTTGTCTTATGGTTTTGCTTCCAGAATGTTGGCGTAAGTTGATGAACCCCCATCACCAACCATTCTTGCATATAGAATGCCATAATTTTTTCAAGGCTTAAAACCTTCACAGATAATGTCTGCCTCCATAGCGCTAGAAGAACCCTTGTAATTTTTGTAACACGTATGTTCATTTGGGTCGTGCCCTTTCTTTTCGGCCCGGGCACATATAATACAATACTTATTCTTTACGGCCATGTAGAGAACTTCTCCAAATATTTTTTCCTATAATTGCTGCTGTCCCTGAATTAGCTCGAAAATGATTCCCATAGGATTTTGAGCACCAAGCTCCATCAACATATACATCAACAAGTGTATATCCGTCTTTTATACGACGCCTTCAGTAATTGCTGCTTGTTTTTCGCGATTTGCGGCAGCTTCCTTTGATTCAGCAGCAGTTTTCTCCCAGTTTTCATAAACAATGTTTTGTAGGAATCAAGCACTATTAGTTTTTGGTCTATATTGCATTTAAATTTAAATTTAGAAATCAATCCTTAACGTTTTTCGCCAATCAGCTGAAAATACCCTGTTTTGCAGTCAAATAAATCGCAATGGTGAGATTTGTCTTGCAATTGGAGCATTAGATAATTTATTTCCACAATTCGCCGCCCTTTGACGGGCTGGTAGTCGGATTCCACAATCAGAGAAGTGTTATGATATTCCTCCAATTTGCTGAAAAAAATAACGTAAAATTATATAGTTTTGTATTGTAAAAAATGTCACGTAAAATAGTTAGGTAAGTGGAATATTATTAGGATTTTGTGTATTATGTGACTAATGATGACGTTATATACCTACTCACTAATTCATATTATTTTGAGGTAGCTCATCATCATATTCTGTAAGTGGTTCTTTATCTGTAGTTCACATACACACGCAGTCACGCTGAAACAGTAAAAGTTGGTAATATATTATAATTTTCATGTTTAGTAAATACTAGCTTTGCCGCCCGCGATTTCGTCCGCGCGGACTACTGTTTATCGTGAAAAAAAGCATCCTATTTTCTTCTAGGATGTTAAAAACCAATGCAATAGTAGGTACAGCGCCAATGCTCTTGGAGTTTTTTGACATACTTGTTATTTCGTTTCCTTGGCAACTGTTCCTTATAGCGAGTATTCAACATTTTCCAGTTTTCCCGTGAAAACTTACAAACAATCAAATCTTTCCTGTTTATAATATTAGTGTAGATAGTAAAACATATTATCCACTTACTCCTCTATTGCTGGAGTGTTGAAATTCACAGGTTGCAATTCTACTAATGGAGTGGTTACATTCGTGACTGTTTTTTTTTACCTAAAATAAAATAGTTAATCAAATACAGGGTTATTTTTTATCGCTTTATACCCGAAAGTTTTGAGCCTGCGTTCTATCCATATAACAGAACTTCTTCTCCCAAGGAACCTGGGTTTAAATTTGACAAAAAAAAAACGATTTACCATACTAAGTCTAATAGTGCATTTTAAATGGGAAGTCGAAAAATGTTTCGAGTTTATGCTCGTTTTGTTAGTTGTGATGATTTATCCAAGAGAATCGGAAAACTTGGCACATATAGCTCTATCAGCCTAGAAGTTCCAGTGGAAGTCTTTAAAGTCTATCATTAGGTCAGTCCAATCAGTCCTCGTGTAAGATCTTTTCACAACATACAGAACGAGCCCAAACTCGGCCATGTAGCTCTACCTATCTAGAAGTTCCCGTGGATGTCTTCTGAGTCTACTATCAGGTTAGTCCAGTTGACCCAAAAGTAAAATTTCATTACAACTTACAAAAAAAGCTCAAACTCGGGACATCTAGCTCTACTCGTCTAGGAGTTCCAGTGGAAGTCTTCGAAGTCTACTGTCAGGTTAGGCCAGTTGACCCATAAGTAAGATCTCATCACAACTTACAAAAAAGCTCAAACTCGGCACATCTAGCCCTACCACTCTAGGAGTTACAGTGGAATTTTTCATAGTCTACCATCAGGTTAGTCCTGTTACCACAGTCCTTAATTTATCTCTTACAAATAATATAAATACCTAAATAGTATTTGAAAGTATTTATCTGAATAAACTCTTATTTTATCAATAATCCTAATTTACCTGTTTTGTTGCCCAACCGCTTGTTACAAATTGACTATACTTACTCAGTTACTATGCAGTTTTTTAAATAAAACCAGCCTCAACTTTTTTGGTCATACTGATATATTTAGTATGTATTAAATTAATATTTACTATAAAAAGAGAGTAATTAACATACCTTTCCTTATAGTTCTCTTTTCTTGTCCTCCTTTTAGATATTTACACTGATTTCTTCCTAGTTTTGTTTTTTTATTATTTATTTTCAATTATTTCGGGCGAAGAAAATTTGACACAGAACCATCGTTGGCAATAATTCTTTCGTTTCAGACTTTTATTATAGCCTGTTTTCAAGATTTTATTTGATCGAGTAAAGTACATCCCATCGTGTAACAAATTAGCACATTCTTAAGACAATATCCTTAGGTGTATCGTATATTTTTTTAAGACCATTATTTAAAAGAAAATAGCTAAAACATTTGATCTAGCAAACCAGTTTTTCTCCGCTTTGCTTCCGGTGACTCGCCTTAAATATAAATTTGTTCATTTCAGTAAATCTATACTTGTTCTTGCTATATAACCTAAGGTTGCCTGGATAAAATTGCTGCTTAGTGCGCGTTTTTTTTTAAGATCAATGTTGACATGCTATAATTTTAGTTTTTAGTGCAATAAAGAGTTTTCTATCTATCTCTATCTAAAGTCGCCTGGTGCTCAAAGTATATGATTGCGAATGCTATACGAATTTCCTATGTTTGAACTCAGTGATTCATTTCGAGGGTTTTTCTTGCACCCGAAAGCCACCCTCGCAAAGGCCACACGTCGTACTCCCCTGAGTATTGTAAAGCATTTCGAATGTCAACGAGGCGGTAATACAGACCGCTGCTCCGTGGGTTCGCCAGTAGGTAGGTACTGCTTCCGCGACGCGTGAGCGGAAGTGCCGCATTGGCTGCCGACGAGTACTGCCTACCGGGTGATCCCCACTCTATAATTCAAGCTGATAAATAAAGATTCCTGCTTGTTTGTTGTACGTATAACTTCTAAATGGAATCGAGAATCGTATTATGCGATAGATTTTGCTGTAAGTCTGTGTCAGATAAAATGAAATGATTTTTATTTGTAAGAAACACAGTCAAATTAAATAATCACATATATGTTCTAAGATCGATTGCTTTATTAAATTTAATTAAATAAATGCAGAAATAAAAGTAATAAAAAAAAGGTCAGTGGTGAAGCAGCCTTTATTTTTATGCTTACTTAATTTTACGTCATAGATATGCAGTCTGTAGAGCATACTGTATGAAACATTTTTCAACGAGTAATATGATTTTATGGACCTGACTAAACTAAGAGAGACCTTTAAATTCATGAGGCGATTTTGGCGATATTTTGACCCCCTACTTTCCCTCCTTGGTGACATGTCTTTTATCGACACACAACACACACACACACACACACACACACACACACACACACACACACACACACACACACACACACACACACACACACACACACACACACACACACACACCCCCTCAACTAATCTCACGTGAGATTTTTCAAAATGCGTAATTTTTTTGTGTATTCCTTAATATGTTAAAAAAATATTTTGCTCAATATTTTTTTCTGTCCCCCAAACTATTTCAGGTGAAAATAAAACAATGACATATAACTTATAATTTCCCGTAACTTCTTCCCACTGTCCTCGTCGCACGTAAATCTTTCTACGCTTTGAAAAATAGGCGTGTCAGTGGGTCCATAACATATCGTCTTACACGCCGGTGTTTCGTAGAATTCTCCACTCTGCAGGGAAATGCGCATTTTATTTATCATTCCAACTGTATATTGCTGTTATTATGCATTGAAACACATCCGTGTGCTTGTAAGCAAGTATGTCGGTCCGTAAGAAGGTGCTACTTGATTGAACTTCTTTTTTTTGGAAAGAACTAGGGAACTAGGCCTTCGGCAAGCTTCGCTATTTTACCAGGGCCATTATTCTCTATGAACAGTCACCCGCGTAACGCGTCTTGCTGTGGAATCGTTCGGAAAAGTACGGCAATTCTCGAACATGCACAAACAATTCCACGCAGATATCTTCACGCGGCGCGTTACGTGGCCGAGTGGCAATAGAGAATAAGGTCCCAGGAGTGAAAACCCTGGCAGTCCTGTTGCTAGACTTGGACCCGGGGTTTTTATCGAAATATTATTATTCAGAACCATGAGACTCTGTACAATTACTAAAATTGCTTGAGTAAAGGAATGTGATACATCTTACCACTTTATCTACAGTGTTTTTTGTCACATCATATTCAAAATCTATACTTATAATAATGCAGGGAGTAACATAAAGTCTGTACAAAGAAGAAAATAGAAAGAAAACATGGTCCAGGGGACTTAGAATAAGCTACTGAACAACTTTTTTTATTTTTTTATTTCTGTCTGTCTGGTTCACGCATCACGTAAAAACTACTAGGCCGATTAAAATGCTGTTTTCACTGTTCACTGAGATAGTTTAGGTTTTGACTCAAAAACTGGTGTACATTATATCTTAATCATAGGAATATAAACTGAGCAATAGATAAAAAACTAATGAAATTTGGCATAGATAGATAGATAGATAAATTCTTTATTGTACACACCACAAACAAAATAACAAAAATTAACAAAAATTGTAAAATAAGTGTTACAATGGGCGGCCTTATCGATAAAAGCCATCTCTACCAGGCAACCTTTGGATGGAGAGGATTTGTTACAAGCGTGAAAGACGGGGTGTATGATATAAAAATACTAGAAAAAAATAGTAAATCAAATTAAAAAAAAACATAATTTGCTCAATTGCATATTGTACTACGTAGTTTTGCTCCTGGAATAATACGTAGGATACTTTACCCCTGAAAAATGTACACGAGGACAAATCCGCAGGCACAGCTAGTCTTTAAAAGATAATTATTTAAATCAAATCATAACCAATTGAATTTAAATTAATTTTAAGTAAATATAATTTATTAAAATTAGTTATGAGAATGCGCGAGCGTCGGGCGGCGGAAACAGAGGCCGAAAAAAAGATTTTCTATAACATAAAAAAAAGATCGTTCCGTAAAAGTTTTTTTAGTCAATTCATTACATTGGAAGTTTACCCTTGCAAATATAAGAAGAACCATCAATATCGGTTCAGAAATCCCGGTGACATAAGCAAACAATTATAATGTTAATCCTCTTGTGGAAGCACAGAATAAATAATAGTACGTAGTAGAAGTCGTTAAAACTACAAAATTCAGCTTACTGAAAAATATTTTCCAAAATGAAATACAGCACTTTTCGTAGCCCTATAGACTGGTATGCCGGGCAACCTCAGGAACGAAGCTGTTGAAGACACCACTCCACCCCACCGGATCCTCCCGAGTTTTTGCGCATGTGACTCACTCCTTTCAACTTACTGAAAGACACATTCCAGTGCAACACAGCACTTTTCCTAGCGCTGTAGACTGGTGTAACGGACAGCCTCAGGAACGACGCTGTTGAAGACACGTTGATTATAGCCCCACCGGCGCCTCCCGTGTCCTTGCGCTTATGGCTCACTCCTTTCCGAGTAAGAGAAATAAGGCCATTCTGCAATTAAATTAATGCCTTGAGTAATTTTTAATCTATTCAATTGAGATTTGGAGGAGGATGGTGGGGAATACGAAACCCCCATTTTGATGATTGTGACCTATCAGCCCTAGGTGGCTAATAGTATAATTTTCAAATACCTATTCCTATTTTCGATTGTTTCAGTCTTCGTAATCATCTTTCCGTCCCAAAAATATTATAACATTTCTGCGTAGCATTTCTGAATAGCAAAACAAGCCAATCAATTATAATAATATCAAATAGTGAGCTGTTACCAAATTAACGTCAACCGAGGAGGACCAATGATCGAATGAGTCATTCACAATTCCGGCGTTGTTGATGATTGCATCAATTCTCTTCAATTTGGCCAACACTTGATTAAAACCCCCGTCAGACTGACATCGCTCGCAACCTCGTATTTTATAAACATTACTTTGCCAGGGTACGTTTTGCTGTTTAGATGTGGTGATCGATTCCCTATATCTATTCATCTAAATATTCACTGTCCGCAATCTTCTTTCATCTGACTGACCCCATGGAATTTGCTTAGTTCTACCATCAGCTAGAACTAAAGCAAAAATTAATATTTACTGGCCTTCAAAGTTAGTACCACACTTTTAAAGAGTTTTTATTAAATTGCTTGGCTCCTACTCATCAGATTGAGATACCAAGTATACCAGTTTTTAAGTCAATACCTAAGCTATCCAACAATGAAAATAGCATCGCAATCGGTCCAGTAGTTTTATTCAAAACTTAGTATCACACTCTCACTTTTTTATTATATTCCTTGGCTTCTACTCATCGGATTGAGATACCAAGTACACCAGTTTTTAAGTCAAAACCTAAGCTATCCAACAGTCAAAATAGCATCGCAATCGATCCAGTAGTTTTAATGTGATGCGCGAACAGACAGCCATTAAAAGTGTGGTACTAAAATTTGAAGGCCAGTATAATATAGCGTGTTCATAGTTCATATCCCGTACTCTTATGCCCAATCAAGAACACAAATTATGTAAATTTTTCTCGAACCTAACTGGTCGTCTAGTCTAACGCATATTTGGATAGAACGTTTGGTATGCAGTGGTCGAGATTTATGCTTGCGATGTGCTCAAAAACCGCAATTTAAGCAGTAAATTATAAAGTTGTCAGAGCAGTTATTTATCGTGTTGTTAAAATGGAAATGTTTTGGTTGTATGTGAAATTAATGGGCGAGGACGGATTAGTCACTATCGCATTATGACCCGCTCCTAAAAACTAGTGCAATTCGCGGTAGTCCCGTTCGCGATAAGTCCCTTTCGTGATAGGTCTCGATCGCGATAGGTTCCGCTTGCGAGTGGTCCCGGTCGCGATAGGTCCCGCTTGCGAGTGGTCCCGGTCGCGATAGGTCAAGCTTGCGAGTGGTCCCGGTTGCAATAGGTCCCGAACGCGATAAGTTCCTTTCGTGATAGGTCTCGATCGCGATAGGTCCCGCTTGCGAGTGTTCCCGGTCGCTATAGATCCAGTTCGCGATATCTGTATTTTTTAAATATAGTTAATATAAATCGAAATTTTCCCCGAAAACATCATAATTTTCTCTAAATCTGCACCATATTTAGCTATAAGTGAAAATGCGAAACAGCCATTACGGCCTATATGCGATAGGGCCCGAAAGCAAAAGGCCTATATTATGCGAAAGAGCCATTACGCAAAAGGGTCATTACACGAACGGACCATATTGAGTATGCGGGACATATCACGAAAGGAACCATCACGGCATTCCTCAAATTAATTAATTAACCTTTACTCCTTCTCTAAGAAGTTCTTGAACATTTCCAGCTCCGATTCCTGACGCGCCTCCGGTCACCAGAAAATGTTTTTCTTCTATTTGCCATTCTGTGCAAAATTGAGAGTTAATCAAATAGTTTTATCAAAGCAAACATTGGATAAAACGTCCCAAGCAGTGCGATAAGAGTAAGCTGTCTCCCAGCACTCGACTTTAACGGAATTACTTCGTCTTATCTAAGGACATGGCCCAATTTACTCGTTAGTTAATGACTCGAAATAAGAAACTAATTGTAATCCTCTAATGCTATTGATCGCAAGCTCTCCGATCTAGTTGGTGAGGTATTGGAGCGGTTTTTTACAAACGATGATACACTGGGGCGCAAAGAAAGCTGTCCGGTTATAAAATGCGATAACTTTTAAAATATTTGAGCAATCATACCAATATATAAATGTGAAACGTCTGTTTGGGGAGCTTTCACGCGATAACGGCTGGACGGATTTTGATGAAATTTGGAGTGGAGATAGCTCATACCCTGGAATGAAACATAGAACTTTTTATCCCAGAAAATGGCAAGTTTCCACGGAAATACTCGAGAAATGTTGATTACTTGCTGTAAGAAACGGTTGCCATGGAAACGAAATAACAAGTCTGTCAAAAAACATCAAGAGCATTGGTGCTGTACCTATTTTTGCATTGGTTTTTAATATCCTAGAAGAACGCAGGATGTTTTTTTTCGCGATAAACAGTAATCCGCGCGGACGAAGTCGCGGGCGGGAAATCTAGTTCTAAAATAAAAACTAAATTAAAGCTTATTTAATTACAAATATAGGAAGAAGTAAAACCTTTTTGTTTCTTTTTGGTGATTGCATTAAAACTCATACACAAAAAGACCATTTTTGTAACATAGCATCGGCTCAGAAATCTGGTGGAAAGCATGCCAAACCGTATAACAGCTGTATTAATGCTCTCGGTGGCAATACAAAATACTTAAATGTATTAAAATTGCATATTTAGCACATTTGTTGAAATCTAGTGAATAATGAGCCCTTTTACTTAACCTACTTTATTCAAAAATCAAGAATTTTTATGTTTTTTTTAAGCACTATAAAATTGTCTATAGCACAGTCTTTATTTCATAAAGCTAGTTCCAATATTTTGGAAGCTGTTGAGGTTTTTGTTACCTACCCGCTTTCATTGCGGCCGTGTCGTTTTAAAACTAAGCAATATTAATTTCAATTTTAAAACGATTCAAAGATGTTAACAACTCTTGGTTTAGATAACTATGATCGGCATCCAGTCGTTAGGTGAAAACATGAATAAAATTATTTATTTAAATTTGTTAAAGCCGCGACTATGCATTTGCGCTGCGATAGTCGCGTGCCAATAGAATATTTGATATAAACTGTTAATTTCTGAATTTCTGTTGTCTGTTATTGCTACATAAACAAGCCATTTCAATACGGGACAAAACAAGCAGCAAATAAAGTTTTTTTTTTCTCGTGTTGAGCACCTTGAAAGAATCAGCCGGATAGCTAGTAGGGAAGTGCTCGACATTTTGAGTTGCAAGATTCCACCCGGAAGGCCGGAGCGACAAACAAACAAGAAAATGACTTAATAAAAGCTGGTAAAATTAACAGGTTTTGTGTTGTATGTATACAGGAATCATTTCGATCACATCCGCTTTCAAACAGAAAAACAGCCGCATCATCATAGGTTCATTCGTTTGGGTTGGGAGATTCGATGCCACAGACAGACATTTATAACCTCTATTTTAGTGTTTGGGGGTTAAAAAGTACTTAATCAACAAGACAAGCTACTAGTATTTTGGTCAGACAGCTAAATATATGTAATTAAATTCGGGTCCATGAACTGTCATTACCATTCACCTTACTTATCTCTAGAGAATCGCACACACGTTTATCGCGAGTGAGTAATAAAGGTGTGGTTTGTCGTGGCGATATCGTAGAATTGATCATTTCATGAAATAGTCGATAATTTCATGAAATTATTCTATTTCATGAAATGCCCAGCTAAAACTGACCATACTGTTGCAACATCAAGAGAATATTTCAATTCTCGTTTGGTCATATAATGAAATATCTTTAATGTAGGATTTTTATGATACCAAAGGTGTTCAAACTGATAGGTTTTCAAGGATTCAAACACGAACAGGAATGCTAAGCGGAAGCTCGCTACGGGCTTCCTCCTAGCGCCTCTAATGGTGGATAATGTAACTACTAGTAATCATATGATCATTAGTGTTTGACCATATCATAAAGTAGCCGTGCGTTTAGCTGTTCATATCGTCAAACGCTAATCATTAATTCATCTGACCAAACCATTTCATGACGTCACCGAAAATTTCCTGATATAGTTTTTATTCATAATGTGGCCAACCATTTCATGAAATGATCAATTCTACTATATCGCCACGACGTCTACATTATTTGTAGCGCTTCGCGCTATCAATGTTTGTTGTAACAAGGAAAATTCATTTTTGTATCCCGCAATTAGGTCAATCGTCGGCCCTTTTTACCCGAGTACGGCGAAGCAAGGGAAGGGTAATTAAGTTAACAATCAAAGTATTGTATGTATGTATTTATATATGTGGATGTTCCACTATAGCGTCGCTCCTATTGGTCCGATTTTGACAAGCGACGTATCAGTCGATTTAAGGTATAAAGTGTCATAAGCTATTTTTTTTACCCCACTGCGGCAAAAGTAAGGGTTATGTGTTCAAACTAAAAACTTGGTCCGATTTTGACAAGCGAGATTTTGAGTCTTCATCGCAAGGCAGTTTTTTTACCCGACCGGATAAAACCGGGGGGGAAAAGTCTTTAGTTTTTGAACTTATGTCTTGTTGTGTGATGACGGGTGATGCTGGCTTGTTCAAGCACCTGATGGTCCAATTAAACTCAACTCCGCCGCGCTTTAAGGGCACATGCTTGGCTGTTTCCTCGGCATCCACTGCATCCAGGCTTCTTCTTCTCAGGGGAATGTCTATTAAAACTATGGTAAATAGGTATTTGTTAGGGGACAAGACAATGACCGGTGACCGGTGTTGTCCTTTTATGGTTGAGGAGTATCTGAGAGAATCTCGGATTTAACTCCGGGGATGCCTCCCTCGACTGAATCCTTTATACTTGCCTGGTAATTTTGATGCAGGTTATTCGTTCTGTCGGATCCATGCTGGGATCTGGCTGATGGTCTCCGGACCTACGGGGCTCACGCCCGAGCGTCTCTTTGCCAGTTCATCAGCCGAATATTTGCCTCTGGATCCGTTTTGCACCTTTATCAATCAGAGATTAACATTATTGTGATTACTGGCATCTTCTAGTAGATGGTGGTACTGTATAGCTAGTTCCGAGGAGTTTACGTCGTTGAAGTGATCAAATAACTGATAGACTTCTCCCTACGATAAACTGCCATTTGCTGCCAAGATTGTACCTAACCATCACATCCTGCATGTATACACATCCTGCTTCGCTGCTAGGTAAATAGTTATTTGTGGTATAATAGTTATTTGTTATGCAAGGCTGCAGTGATTTTTTGTCGCGAGTACTTCTATTGAAACCTGAGTAAGCTTCGCGAGTGGTTCAAATATAGTATCCTGAGCGTAGCGAGTGTTTCAAAAGTACGAGACGCAGAATATCTTTCCAGTCTTGCGAAACACACAACTTTTCACCTCACTACAGCGGAAACAATCCTAGGTGCAAGAAAATCAGCTCAAATAACATATTCAATTAGTGTTTATAATAATAATAATAAAAAAATGAGCCGTTGCGGGACGCCTGACAGATGTGTAAACATAATATAATAGAATCGAATAGTCAAATTGAGACGAATAGATTCGAGTAGAGTCGAATAGAATCGAATAGAATCAAGTAGAGTTGAATAGAATCGAGTAGAATCGAATAGAATCGAGTAAAGTCGAGTAGAGTTGATTAGAGTCGAATATAATAATAATAATAATATATTCGGGACAATTCCACATCAATTACCTAGCCCCAAACTAGGATAACCTGTGCTATGGGCACTAGGTAACGGATAAACATACATAGATACGAAACTCGATTAGATCCTAATACAGTCAAGTAGAGTCCGAACAGATCCGAATAGAGTAGAATAGAGTCAAATAGAGCCAAGTAGAGTTGAACCGAATCGAATAATAATATAAATATGTATGTATTCATGTATTTTCAGTTTACTGGCGGTATAGAAAATTATTGAATATTAATAAATCTTTCCACGCTAGCGGGTAAAATGCACTTTTGCACTCAGATTTCAAATGACAAACAGAATGTTTCCGAGCTTGTGAGGTGAAAGTGTAATTTTAATAGCACCTTATGTTATTCAGATAAGGATCTGATACTACGTATCTAGTCTAATTTGATTCTTGGAACTACAGAGATAACGGTTGTCTAATAATGGTCGGATAACTCACATTTTCCGTTGAGTTGTTCAATTTCTACATTGTCAGAATATTATTGCTCAATAAATCTACACTAATATTATAAACAGGAAAGTATGTTTGTTTGTTTGTAAAGGATAAACTAAAAAATACTGAATCGATTTTAAAAAATCTTTTACATATCGAAAGCTTCATTATCAGCGAGTAAAACGGGCAAATTAGATAATCTTTCGAAAATTGCAATAATGTAACCCCAAGGTATCAAAAATACAGAACGGAATGGCAAGTTGCCATGGAGACTAAATAATAACAAGTCTGTTAAGTACGTGAATAATAATGCAGTTGTCTATGGTAAAAAAACACGGTACGGTCGTTACTGCCAATGATTTTGAATTACGCTTACTGGCGTTTTTTTTTAAGTTACTACGTTTATAAAAGTAAGAAAAATGCCGCGGTGTGAGCGCTACCCGTGCGAAGCCGAGGCGAGTTACTAGTCGACATATATACCTATAGCTATGTCCATACGGTTATGCTCTTGTTATCCACAAAATAAACATGTTATTAATCTCCGTTATGAACCGTCCGTTTGTTATCTCTTATTATAATCCTTTGACTAGAGCTATAAACGACGAAGTGGTCAAACACAAGACCTCCAATGAAAAACATGGTCTTTGTTTGATTTGGTCAAAGACATAAACGAAATGCATAAATCAAAAACACCATTACAGTTTCCCATTAAATCCTGGCAATCTGCAAATCCCTTGGCTTTCACTCACACATGCAAAGAGTCCGACGAGATACGTTCTATTATGAATGTGTGAACACTCACGGGCGGCGGATGTGTCAATTTGATCTCACCCACACGTTTGCAAGCACAGTTAGTGGCAGCGGTCGATTAACGAAATCAGAGTGTGAACCGAAAAAACTACCAAAGATAATGTTCATAGATAGTGTCGTTTAATTTCTTGCCTACTGGTGTAATCTTCGAATTTTACTCCGATAACTGATGAGTTCACTTTTTTATGGATTATGTGTCAAAGTATTTATTGTAAACAGGCAAAATAATAGCACTTTACAAGTCAAAACTTGACATGAACAAAGAGAAAATCATAGATTATTATAAATAGATGAAATCAATCAAATTACGTACACTAAGTATGCTTTGAGTTTGAACTGGAAATTTCCCTTTCATGTGCTGACTCAGAGTTGGATCTCACACAGGAAAAGGAAATACCCTTCTGACTCTACCGGAGCTTCGGAAGTACGCTCGTTAGAGAAGAGAGCACCAAGAAACTACGGGGATGTAGTTATCTCCATTTTTGTATATTTTATTTGTCAGAAATTATAAAACACTCTCTGTGTTTCTGTGTCCCACGTCCCACAGTCATCTAACATGGAGCCGCCGCAAGTCGAGACATTTTAGTGAGCATGACCATAAAAACTAGTTTCTCCGAACCATTACTATCTAAGTATGAACAGTTATGATTAGTGTTGGTTCCCTGAATAAACTAAGTTTCTTTTTAATTACTTTGTGTGTTGGGCGTCATGCCTGGCCGTAATAGTTGCAGTGCCACACAGAAATTTGGTTGCAAAGTCTTGCGCGTCACTGCACCGCGCTCGACACCCTGAGACATTGGTGGTTAAGTCTCATTGCCCAGTAATTTCGCTGGAAACATTGCCCTTCAAACCGAAACACAGAAATGTTTACACACTATTGCTTGGCGGTTGAATATCTGAAAAAAGGTGTGGTACTTACCCCGGCGACTTCTTGCGTAAAAGGCCTACCACTACAAAGGATGGCGCAGTGACCCAACATGAGTCTTGGACTCCAGTCTATTCTGCGCCACCTCCTGCCTCCTCTCTCCCTGAAGTCTCGCGCAAGTCCTTGCTGACTTCATCTATCCTGGTGTTTGGGAAATGGCAGAAACTACGCGACGACGACTCGTCGGCCGTCTCAAGTACGCACGTTTCACAGCACGGTCTCCCATTCTTTCGATGTGATGTAAACATGCCAGCCTTTGGACTTTTAGCTCGGCGGCACTATTCAGCTATTCTTGGCCTCCAGTTCTTCGTTCCTTATCACAAATATACTGTTAAACAGATGTGTTTACGGCATTTAACGCTGCTAAAATGTCTAAGATTTTATGTCTACGATACTGGCGCAAGCGAATTTAAAACTTATTATTAACTAGCGACGAGCCCCGGCTTCGCACGGGTGTAATTTAGAAAAAATAAATAAGTGAAAATGAGAAGTTCTCGCACACTCACCTTCACTCCGCTTGAAGGGTCGGCGGCTCGATTCGCTCGCCGCCTCGCCCCTCGCTACGTTCAGGTCTCGTATGCTCTTATTATATATATAAACCTTCCGTGAAAAATTCTCTAACTGATAGTGAAAACCGCATCAAAATCCGTTGCTAGGTTTAGGAGGAATTTGCGGCCAAGCAGACAGAGAGCCAGACAGATAGAGCAGACGCGGAAAACGACTTTGTTTTATGCTATAGGTATATTGATGAATTCAGGTGGAAGAACAGCAGATTCTTCCACTACAATGCCACTTGACATGACCCATATGTTAATGCACTATGGGTCAAATTAGGCTAATTGCGAAGCATTTACCTTGACTGCACAACACATCAGTGTCGTGGCAGTTTGTCTGCGTGGGTAGTAAGTACGTTGTACTTACTGTGACTGCCGGGTATAGTCACAACACGATATAATTTTAAAAGGCAAAACGGGAGTTACTCAAGTAAGTTGGAATAATTCAACTAGGTAATATATGAAAACTACGTTAGTTTTCATAATGATATTACGATATAATTTGCTTAGATCTAATTCAGCGACGTGTTTCGATAGGCGCTACTTTTGGCGCTCTTTATGGTCTAGGATGTGATTAGGCCTGACGGTAAAATGCATATTTAATAGTCTAGGATGTGATTAGGCCTGACGGTAAAATGCATGTTTAATGGTCTAGGATGTGATTAGGCCTGACGGTAAAATGCAAATTTAATGGTCTAGGATGTGATTAGGCCTGACGGTAAAATGCAAATTTAATGGTCTAGGATGTAATTAGGCCTGACGGTAAAATGCAAATTTAATGGTCTAGGATGTGATTAGGCCTGACGGTAAAATGCAAATTTAATGGTTTAGGATGTGATTAGGCCTGACGGTATAATGCAAATTAAATGGTCTAGGATGTGATTAGGCCTGACGGTAAAATGCAAATTCCAGTATACTAATATAGACTGACAGTAAAACTGACTTGAATCTTATTCTTCAATACCTATGCATTTATGTTTAAATAGTTATTTGAATTCAAAAACCTCCTACAATTTGATTTAATAAAAAAACACTACTGAACTAATTATCATGAAATTTGCATGGGACCCGCTCTACTACTATTATTACCAATAATAATTATTTTTATCAAAAACCGACTTTAAATGGGCGTACTAAAAAAAGTAGCGGCATCTATTTTCATATTTATATAGGACTACCCCGAGGTGAGATCATTATTTGCGATCATTAACCTGCGATCATTATAAGGATAGAACGTAGAAGCGTAGAACGCTATCCTTATAATGATCGCAGGTTCGTAGTCAGCCAACTGAGCTATCTATACGTGATTCCGCTTACGTTAATTGTTTGTATCATTCGGAGACGCTTTATGGCATCCACGCCGATGCATCGTCGCGGATGGCGTAAAACATCCCCAAAAGACCCAAAAATATCGAAAATGAGTAATCGTATAAACTATTAAGCTGCTTCGGAGGGCATGTTAAGCTGTCGATCCCGGCTGTTATTGATTAATAGAAGTCGTTAAGCCGTATCAGAGGCCCTCGCGCGGCCTGACAATCTGACACTAGAGGCCAGCACTACCTCATACGATTAACAAACAAACAATAATTTATACGTGTTCCCATAATCATAAGAACTCGTGTTTAAAACCATCATCGGTACAGTCATGTGTCGTTAATTCCACACTTGATTCGGGGTGTCACACAATGTCGGGAAAATCTTATCTAGCGCAGGAAGCGCTCCATTTTGACGTCAGCTACAGAAATAGCTCGCAGATGGACTAGGTTTTAGTATATTGGCGGTTGATTCTTTTTAGCATCCTTGTATCATTTTAAGGGTACGTCCAAATCAAAAAAAGGAACTCTTATACTCTTGTGTCTGTCAGTCCGTCTGTCATAGCCAATTTGTTCAGAATCTACTTTACCGATTAGTTTGAAATTTGGCACACATACACATCTGTGACCCAAACACGGACGTGTAAAGTAAATGAATGAATTTTGAATAATGGCGGCATTTTTTTTTATAAACATAATTATTTCCATTCTGTACCTTATGACATATCAAATGAAGTCTTTTTGTGAACGTCACAATATTTATTTATATATATTTTTAAAATAACGTTATTTACGACACACGAAATACACGAAAATTGACCACAACTCTTATCTCCTAAAGTATGGAGACTAAAATTTGGAAAAATACATAAAATCGTTATTAATAGATTACAGGAACACCTAAAATAAATCTATGGTCTTAAAATAACATGGTAAATCTCTCAATAAAGGCCAATCATTGGGGGAAAATATGAAGCTTTGCACTACAAGTGGTGGTGTAGATGATTTTTTGATTCGTATTGCTTAGTTATGAGATCTTTACGAAAAAAAAACAAATTTTCGACCTCGAGGGGTGGGAGCGTTAGCCGCATCTTGAATTGAAGGGGCCAAAATTTAGTTTATTTCTAAATAGTTTTAGCTTTATGGCAAAAATGTCTATGAAAATTATAAAGAAGACAATATTTGCAACATTTTTTGCGTTCACAGTTGTTCTGTAAGTCTCATAGGTAAAAAGTTACAAGAAGCGAAAAAACATCTTTACTAAATATGGTCCAATGCCGGAAAACGTATGTGGAGCCTTTTTTGGAGAGTGTGTTTATAAAGAGGTAACAACATACACAAAAAGATGAATAAAAAAAATACTCATATCAAGGGCTTTAAAAAGGGGGTCAAAGTTTTAGCAAAATAAATATAATATAAAAATATAAATATATTCGGGACATTTCCACACTAATTATCTAGCCTCAAACTAGGATACCCTGTGCTATTGGCACTAGATAACGGATAAACATACATATATAAGAATATTGCATCCATGACTCGGAAACAAACATTTCTGCTCATCACACAAATGATTGCACCTTGCAGGATTCGAACCCGCGACCGTTTGATTTCGTACCTAGGATCTCTAGCCACGAGACCAACCGGTCATCAAAATACCTCTATTTTGAAGACACTATTGACATTAGACAGTCGAAATTTTGAATGTAAGCTCCCGATTATAAAATAAACTTAACGTGTTTCAGGAATTTTCTAAAATTTTAGAAAATTAATGGTTAGGCTCAGTTTTTCATCAAAAATCTAAATTTTCCTAATTTTTACCCCCCAAGATCGGAAACTTCCGTCCCGGCTGTTATAGATTAACTAGTTTTCCCGTCTGCAACTTCGTCCGCGCGGACTACAGTTAATCGTGAAAAAAAGCATCTTATTTTCTTCTAGGATATTAAAAACTAATGCAAAAGTAGGTAGCACCAATGTTCTTGATGTTCTTGATGACTTGTTATTTCGTTTCCATGGCAGCCACAGATCATTCTGTGATGTCAACCGTTCCTTACAGTGAGTAATCAACATTTTCCAGTTTTATGTTTTAATCCAAGGTATAAGCTATCTCCATTCTAAAATTCAATCCGTCCAGCCGTTATCGCATGAAAGCTCCCCAAACAAACAGACAACGTTTCACTTTTATATATTGGTGTGGATAGCAGTCATGTGTCATGTCAGATGCCATCGGGCGGCCTGACCAACTCTGATACCAGAGGCCAGCACTACCTCAACAAAACAAATTGACCGTGTCCTCCGAGAAGTACCTACGGAGCGAAGGCAAATCTTGTTGTCAAATGTATTAAATGTTTTCTTTTAAACGGCTTGTTCTTACTGTGTTGTTTTAAATGTTTTGTTAGAGAGGTTCATTTGACTTCCTTGTTATGCTAGGTTATGTATGCTTTGTGTTAGATCATGCTTATTATACCCTTTGCTTATGAGTCATGACCACAGCTATGTCTGTGCTTATGACATATCTTTACAGGCAAGTCGTCGTTGAGTGACGTAGATAGATAGATAGATAGATAAATTCTTTATTGCACACACCACAAACAAAATCAACAAAAAATAAAGGAAAAATAGCAGAAGAAGTGTACAATGGGCGGCCTTATCGCTAAAAGCGATCTCTTCCAGGCAACCTTTGGATGGAGAGGATTTGTTATAGTTGTGAGGGACGGGGTGCATTATGATATAAAAATACTACTTAGTAAGAAATAGTGTATAATAATATATAAATTTCCAATATATATACATACATATATAAATAAATATATATTATATGAATACATAAATACCCAAATATAATTATGAGATGATAAAAAACAAAAAAAAAACTGTAATACAAGCAACATGACAAACGTGATAATAAACATAATATTTGCTAGACTTCCAAGTAAAACCTCTTCACTTGACACTTAAAAACTTCCAAAGATGGCGCACGCCGTATAGAAACAGGCAATTTATTCCACAGACGAACAGCTTCTACCGTGAAAGAACGTCCGTAAAAAGTGCTGCAATGCAAAGGTAGCTTGAGGGTGAGATTTTCGGATGATCTAAGATGGAAGGTGTTGGATGTGTAGAGGAAATCAAAGCGTTCTTTAAGATAGCTCGGGGTAGAAGGATTAAACAAGATATTATAAAGAAGGTTAAGGATATGAGCATTCCGGCGAAGGCGAATGGGTAGCCACTTGAGCTTTGCACGAAAGTGAGAAACATGGTCAAATTTGCGCAAGCCAAATATGAACCTTATAGCAACATTTTGTAAACGCTCAAGCTTATTCAGCTGTTCTTCGGTAAGATCGAGATAGCAGACGTCAGCGTAATGATATTTGAAGTTTGAAGTCCGTCTCGGTTCGATAAAACTTTGCTCAACATGTTTTGTTAAAATACACTTATATTTGACTAGTTGCTAACTGAGAAAGTATTATTCTAGGACCAAAATTACCTATAAAGTACAATACCGACGACCGGCTACGAAATCAAACGGTCGCCGGTTCGAAACGTGATGTGATATTCGTATTTATGTATGTTTATCCGTTGTCTAGTGCCCATAGTACAGGGTATCCTAGTTTGGGGCTAGGTAATTGGTGTAATTTGTCCTGAATATATTTATATTTAATACAACTGTGCCCGCGGCTTTGCCCGCGTAGTAATTTTTGTGGGATTAAAGGATCCTGTGATATTCCAGAACCAAAATTTCCAAAATCATCACACTTCGTTCAGACGTCAAATGGTTGTTTATCGATTGCTCGGCATCTAATCATCGGATTGAGATACCAAGAACCCCAGATTTTAAAACAAACCCTAAGCTATCCAAATCCAACATTGAAAATCGCATCGCAATCGGTCCAGTAGTTATTACGTGATGCGTGAACAAACATACAGACAGACACGATTTAAAAAAAGTTATATTCTTGTTCAGTAGCTTATTTTAAGTACCATAGACCATTTCTTTTTTAATTATCTTCATTTTACAGATTTTTTGGTACTTACTGCTTTATTATAAGTAAATTTCGATCAGTCAAATAGTTTTTTTATCGATAATTCGGCTTCTACTTATCTGATTGAGATACAAAGTACACCAGGCTTCTTCTACTTATCTGATTGAGATACAAAGTACACGAGGCTTCTTCAACTTATCTGATTGAGATACAAAATACAACAGGCTTTTTCTACTTATCTGATTGAGATACAAAGTACACCCGGCTTTTTCTACTTATCTGATTGAGATACAAAGTACACCAGGCTTCTTCTACTTATCTGATTGAGATACAAAATACACCAGGCTTCTTCTACTTATCTGATTGAAATACAAAGTACACCTGGCTTTAAGCCAAATACTAAGCTTTTCGCATTTCAATCTGTCCAGTAGTATTTATGTAATGCGCTAACAAACAGACAGACACCATTACTAATTTAATAATTGCTATTCATATTTTATTTTATAAAGCTATCGTTTTATTTTTAGTTTCGTAAAATGTAAATCCGTTATTAGCTATACGTTAAGTTATTATTTATTATTTATTTATTTAAATTTACATTATCATTACAGACGAATCTAATGCGACAATGTACTTAATTACTAACACATTTAAGGGCAGCATCAGTGAATTTCACCAAAGAACATGTGAAAATGTCTAAATCGCTGTGTTCAGCATTAATTATATTCAATAGCCGGAGAGCCCGGGTAAATGGTGCTTGGTGAAGCACATTGGTTCTACTGAATGGCACTGCAAACAGCTTGTGACAATGCGCACGTATATAGTTGTTTGGTACGTTCAACTTCAAGCACATCAGTTTTTTGAGTTGTGTATTAGATTTATGGGCCGTAGATTTTGTACAGACTGTTACTGACTGCTTTATTATAAACTAGTGACTCGCTCCGGCTTCGCATGGGTAGCGCTCACACCGCGGTATTTTTCTTACTATTATCATTTACCCAACAAAACAAAACAAAATTAATCCCAATAATTGTAATTCAAAATCTTTGGCAGCAACGCAACGCCAAGGAGTTTGAATTACGCTTACTATGAGAAACGCTCGTGGTGCTTTTTGACAGACTTGTTATTTTTCATTTCCACGGCAACATGTCATTCCTCTCCGTTTTTATAGACACATTTTTGATACCTTGGGTTACATTATTATAATTTTCGTAGGGATTTCTAAGTTTATGATAAATAGAACACTGCCTATGTTACACGCTGATAATGTATATTTTAATAGGTGAAAGTTTTTTTTAAATTGGTTCTGTATTTTTTGAGTTTATCCACTACAAATAAACAAACATACAAAAAACTAATCTTTCCTCTTTGTAATATTAGTGTATACAAGTATACCTAGTATCTATCAAATAACTTTTGTGTAGAGCACGATTACGGCATAGTAACTATGTATAATTTTGTAGTGTGATAATATAATACCCACTTAAAAGTACTAAGTTCAAAGCCAATGTGCAATAAGCCACTCACTGGTATAACTAACATAAAATACAATATACATACAGCCTGCACTAAGGTGACGTAATAGGTAACTTTGTATGCCAGATCCAAGAAGGTTTCAAGAAACGTAGGTTTCAAGAGCTCATAGTTGCTACGTGTGCTGAGAACCTAAGAACTCATTAAATCATTACCAACGGCTACAACTGGTACAGATTGGACTTTTTTTGTCCAATCTGTTCTATAGTCGAACAAATAGTAGAACAGTTTGGACAAACCCGATCGTCTAGTATAAAACTGAACACATTGGAGAGGCGTTCAGTTTTAGACTAGACGTTCTCTAAACAATAATTTCCTCATCAATACGAGTTAAGTAAAACAGTACCCTGACGCCCTGTGGCCAGGTGGAGTGACAACCTGCGAAAAGCGGCTCGAAGAAAGCGGATGAGGAGAGCTGAAGACCGAGCTCAGTGGCGTGCATTTGGAGAGGCCTACGTCCAGCAGTGGATAGATATAGAAAATGATGAAAACAGTATCACTGGATATCTAATACTGTACATTATCAGTTCTTATTTTTTTAAATAATTTTGCACCTACCTTTCGGGGAACACTAAACTAAACGAAAAACAAAAAGTTAGTAAACAATGTTAAGTTAGTAGTTTAAGAAGTCAAACAAATAATAGTTTGAATAAACAAATCGATTTCAAATGAATATACTAAAAGAATATAGAACGAATTTTGATGAAATGTATATGGGACCAAACTGAAGGTCTACCCTTTCAAATAAATAAAGAATTATCCAAATCGGTTCAGGCATTCCGGAGATATGAGTGAACATAAAACAAACAAAAAAACATACGCATTGAAAATATGGATAAAGCGCGATTGGGAATCCCCTTCATCACATCGAATTTATTTTATAACTTTCTTCAATTGGAAGACGAATCTACATTTCTACATATCATCATTTTGATTTTGAAGTTTCAGCTTGATTGCTATTTACTCCTATTGACAAATGTAAACAAATCTAGTTTTTTAATAAAAACTGTAATTCAATCCGCATCACTTCAGAACAGTCTAGGTTGCGGATTGCTCCAATTCACCACAGAATAAATAATAGTACAAGAATTCACCGACATTCCGACATATACTTCGAGTCATAAATAATTAAAGCTAATAATTGCCTGAGTACGATTTGCTTGTGATTACAATGTGGGAACAATGCACAAGAACAATGTGTAAACAATACTATGTTACGCTGATATATCTCGTAATATTTCTTTATTCGCTATTTGTCATCATGAAGTTAGCAACCAGGGTTGTAGGCCAGTTAGTAGAGAAATTTGCCTTGTAAATGGTGGTGTAGTAATTATTTTTACATATGTTGTTTAGGTCTAGACTAGACTCTGATGCAAAATCCAAGTTTTTGACCTTGGGGGGGTTAGCCGCCGTCTTTAATTGAAGGGGCCATCGATTTTTATGTTTTTTTTTCTTAATAGATATTTATCAGTTAGCTTTATGGCAAAAGTGTCTATGAAAAGTATAAAGAAGACATTATTTACAACATATTTTGCATCCACTGTTGTTCTGTAAGTCTCATAGGTAAAAAGTTACAAGAAGCGAAAAAAAAAACATATTTACTAAAAATGCCGGAACAACATCATCAGCCTATATCTGTCCTGTCCACTGCTGGACGTAGGCCTCTCCCAATGCACGCCACTGAGCTCGGTCTTCAGCTCTCCTCATACATTTTCTTCCAGCCGCCGGAACAACGTATATGCTTAACCACTGAATGTATAGTTACTTCATATTTGGAGATGTATGTTTATAAAGAGGTAACAACGTACAACAAAAGAAGAATTTTGAAAAAAACACATTTCATGGGGTTTTATAGGGGGTCAAAGTTTTAAAAAAATACCTCTATTAGACAGTCGAAATTTTCAATGTAAGCTCCCGAAATAAAATAAAATTACATGTACATCAGGAACTTTCAAATTTTTCGAAAATAAAAGTTCAGGGTCAGTTTTTCATCAAAAATATTTTTTATGAAAAACTGTGCCTTACATTCTATTTTCCAAAACTTTCATGCGAAAAAACTAGCTAACTGCTTTTCATAGAAAAAAGCCTGTTAGCAACTCGTCTCTAGCGACGAGTCGTCACCAGTTGCTATATCAACAGCATTAGTACACTGATGTACAATACTGGACATAGGCCTCTCCTAATGCGGGCCTCTGAGCCCGATCATCGGCTCTTCTCAGAAATTGCTACTTTGCGTAAATTGTCGCTCTATCTGGCCAAACGGTGACTTTCTTTCCGAGGTGCTATGTTTGTAAACTAATGACAGCTTATTAAAAGTTGCTATAGGTACAGTTTTAAACATAAAAGACATATTTAAAAAACTTTCTTAAAAGAAAGATTTTTTAACCTTTCTTTTAACCTTTCTTTCTCATAAGAAAGGTTTTTTGTCTTTGCCAGGCTAGTGCCTACTTACTTTAGTCGGTTTGGGTTTAGCACAGACCTTATTTTATTATTTTTAATTATTCTTTTACGTTTTATACGATATGAAGTAGGTTTTTTTAATGCTTTTTTATTCTAAACTTGCTGAACCCGCGGCTTTGCACGCGTAGTAATTTCTCTAGGTTAAAATACTTCTATGTGATAATCCAAGACCAGAAATACCAACATACAGTACCAATATACAGTAGTTGCAGCGGAAGCTTGTGTCTAGGAAGTTGTCTGCTAGTCGCTGCGCAAACTGCTATATTTCAGGCGCAATCCCAATGTTGAAGTTGAAGACAGCATTGTATAACTGCCTCGCTCACTCGCTTACGTTTTTCGCATATTCTATCTCGCTCTTACTTTATCCTGTTTTATCCTCACAGCAGTACCTGCGCAATCGTTCACAGAGCCTAACTTCACAAACATAAAGATTCGCTGCGAGTACTATAACAACATTTGATTAAAATTCCTTCAACCGTCATAAAGTTTTTTATCGATTGCTCGGATTGAGATACCAAGTACCTTATTTTTTAAGTCAAACCAACCATAACCAACAGTATGCTAACTAAAAGTGAAAACCGCATCGCTATCGGTCCAGTAGTTTTTACGCGATGCGCAAACAAACATACAGACACATTTTTTTTAAATGTTATATCCTTGTTCAGTAGCTTATTTTAAGTACCATAGTTATTTTTTTAATTATCTTTGTACGACTTGTTCGTACTTATTGCTGTATTCTAAGTATAGATACATTTTATCTCCCGTTCATAATAACATAAGCTCTCAATGCAGTTGTGTTGGTTTCAAGCTCTTTGTATCACGGAGTTGTAATGGCAAAAAATGGTTTACTTGAATCCTTTTGCGGCATACAAAGATTAATTTAACATATTGGTATATAAACTAACGTGAGCGTGATTCATTATATATAGATATGTTACGACTGTCACTCACGAGTTATTTCGTCGAACAATCCGACCGGTGAGGGCACGACGCGAACACAAATACTTGCCCTGACTACGCAAACTCCTGAGGATGGACGTCGTTAACGCCCGAACACCGGTCGAATTGTTCGACGAAATAACTCGTGAGTGACAGTCGTAACATATCTATATGTAATTTAACATGTTAATGTAACTGAAGACATAGACGGCTAAATAGCAGCAAATTCTTGTTTGTCCATACTGTGTTAGTCCATACCGAATGAATTTGTAAAAATATGTATTTTTAAACACCTTGCATGCTTCGTTTGTATTTAAACACATGTTTTCACAAATAAACTATCTTTATCATTACGATACCGTTTAAGCCGACTAAGGCAATTTATTCATAAAAACCACAAATTAAACAAGGATAATTAAAAAAAAAACTTTTATTTTCCTTTTCTCTTTGAACAATTTTCAGTTTTTCCTTTTTAAGGATTTTTTTCTCTTATATATATATTTTCATTTTTTCTTTTAGGTTTTCACTATTAACTTATATTTCTTTTTTTATTGCCTTGTCATCGGTTTGTGAGCTACTCTGAAACTTTCAGCCAGATAGCTAATCGGGAAGTGTTCGAAATTTGAATTGCAATATTCCAGGACAGACAAAATACATACATAGATACAAGTGAATTTAAATAAAAGCTTTTAAAATGGGTATAATATGTTTAAAAGCCGCAGTTTGTTACCAATAGATAAACTCATAGGTCACATTCGCGATTCGTCACACAACCAGCTTTCGACAATTTTAGTTCAAATCTACTAGGTACTTCTACGATCCAACTCACAAAACGTAACGAGCCAAATTAGATGACCTTTGACGAAATCACGAAGATACATAAAATAACCACTTACATTCGCGCCACTTATAATGTATACATATAATAAAGCAATAAGAACGAAAAAGTTTGTACAAAGAAGATAATTAAAAAAGAAATAGTCTAAGGTACATAAAATGAGCTACTGAACAAGAATATAACATTTTAAAAATTCGTGTCTGTCTGTATGTTTGTTCGCGCATCACGTAAAAACTAATGCACCGATTGCGATGCGGTTTTCACCGTTGGATAGCTTATGTTTTGACTTAAAAACTGGGGGTACTTTATATAGCAATCCGATGAGTAGAAGCCGAGCAATCGATAAAAATATTTTTGACGGTTGAAGGAATTTCGATCAAATGGTGGTTATATTGGTAGTTTAGGTCCTGGAATAGGACATGAGTACTTTCAATCTAGGGAAATGACGCGTCAAGCATGCGAAGCCGCGGGCACAGCTAGTTCTTCAATATTTAATGTGGTTTCTACACGCTCCGCTCACCAAATGCTATTGGTATTTCACAACCTCCAGCATTCCTTTAATTCCATTGTGGCGTATATGCCACTGCAATAACGCCCCGTTTAGAACATTCCAGTGCCTTTATAAAGTGAGCTTTCTAGTGCTGGTTTCATGCAAGCTTCGATCGGCTTCCTACTAGTTTTTACATCCGATATTGGTATTGGAGTAAAAACTATTAATTGGTAACCGATAGAAAATTACCTAGTAACAAGAAATATGTTCAAAAACCAACCCGACTACGGTCGGGTAAAAACAGCTTATGACACTCTTGCGATGAAGATGAATCGATTGATACCTCGCTTGTCAAAATAGGAACAAGATTTTAGTTTGATGACTTAACCCTTCCTTTGCTTCGCTGTAGTCGTTTAATAAAAAATCTATGACACACTTTCAATTAATGAAGACGAATCGATTGATATCTCGCTTCTTAAAATCGGACCAATAGGGGCTACGCTATGGTGGAACATCCACATATATACATATGTAGATTGTTAAACTCATTACCCTTCCCTTGCTTCGCAGTAGTCGGGTAAAAAGTGATGTGACAACAACGCTTAACTAGCTTAAAAGCCAAAAGAAACACGCCTGCCCTGCCAAAAAAGAGCTTTTGCCAATAAATTATATACTGTTGGAATGTGCTTATCAAGACCTTAAATTTGATACCCATATTGTAATTTTTCATACTGCCGCCATATTAAATGTTTTCAAAAAATATATAGCCTTTGTTAATCGGGGGGATGTAAGGATTCTAACGATACCCCATACGTCTAAATCTGTTCAGGATTTAAAAGTTATGGTGGAATAAAGAAACTCACATACATACATACATGATTGCTAAAAACAATACCCTCCTCTTTTTGGGCAGTCTTGTAAAAAGCAATAGGTGTTCTGAAGTTGATGATGATTCTCCAATTCTTTATATTCAATCTCAATACCGTTCTATTTCTTGCTTAATTTAATAGATCTTTTCTTCCAACTGTACCTGAGAGACCGATGCGTAGATTCTAAAGACTTCTTGAGAACACGAGAAATCGCCTATCTACTAAGTCAGTGGTTAAGTTAAGCAACTGGATTAGTTACGTTCACCTTTTAGTCGTATATTAATAAAAAACAAATGGATAGACCGTGAAATATAATTGTGGTGTTAATTAGTAATGATAACTAGATAAACACTTCGATTAGTGACACCAGTTTAATTTGGTTTACTTCAATTTGTAGGTCTATTCAACGTGACATGCATGTCACTCAATGCCGCGTATACAAAGAGGAATGCATTGGAGAACTACTAGATTTTTATAATTACAAACTTTGGAGTTAAATACAAAACTTTGGAAAAAAGTTTGGAGAAATCACCATTTGGTGTTTAAAAGTTTGGAGAAATCATCACTGGGTGTTTTCTTTCATCGTTTTAGAGCGATGGTAATCCGCATGGTGTTAGATGTTTCTATTGTCTCCTAGAGCTATGTCTCGTATGTCGGACGCTGGATACTCAACTTGAACGACCCGCGGTCTGCGATTGCTGGAACGATCTAAACAAATGCAGTATTGACTGTGTTGGCACAGAATAAATAATAGTCTGTGGGATGCCGCCGCGCTATGCCGCATTCAGATTGCATCTAGGACAGGTCTTCAACCAGCGCTTCCGAATTCATGCCATTATTTTTTACTTAACCTATAGTGTCCCGGGTTCGGGCAAAGGTCTCCCCCAATCTTCTGCAAGTGCAAGCCAGTTTCTTTCATAAGTATCGAGATCGTCGCGCCACTGCTTCCGTGGACGGCCACGACGCCTTCGTCAGTCATTGGGTACGCCACACATTGGCGATCTTTGCCCGTATTTCAGGAATCCTGCTCATATGACCCTCCCAACCCCATTAATGGAGCTTTGCAGTTTTTTTCTACATCTGCTGTACCTGTCATGGAACGCAGAACGGTATTTCTAACTCGATCAATTCGTTTCATTATAGACATATTCATCGTATTTTTTTCCGGCAAAATTGCTGTTGTGTCCTGCTATGCAAACTGATAGTTTTCTTTCATTTTAAATAATTAAGTAGGTATCTAATTAATCGAAAACTGTTCTTCAATGAACAGTGAAACCCTCGATAACGGAAGAATCTAATTCTCATTTCCACAATATTCATAGTATCACGCTCCACCGCGTCACGCCAGTTCTGTCGGACGGACAACGCGTAATTATTGGCTAGGAACGTTGACGCAAAGTGGCGAAAACCCGGAAAAGGCTAATGCTACCGATAGGCACTCACAGTTAACATTGTTGGTGTCGAAACTGTCGAAGTTTTTAGTAGAAAATGTCAAAAGAAAGTGACAGCGAGCTCTCTACTAGAATTGGAACAAAGACAATGCTCAAAGTTGCTAGTTCAGTTGTAGATCTACTTTTTATAATTACTAACTGTGCCCGCGGCTTTGCCCGCGTGGTCACTTCACTTTAAAGTAGTCCATACGTGTTATTCCAGGACCAAAAGTACCTATAAAGTACATTATACTACATTTCTTCAAAATTAGTTCAGCCGTCGATAAGATTTTTATCGATTGCACGGCTTCTACTCATCGGATTGAGATACCAAATACCCCAGTTTTTAAGTCAAAACCTAATCTACCCAATCGGTCCAGTAGTTTTTACGTGTTGCGAGAACAAAAATACAGACAAACAAACAGACAGAACGTTTTATTTTTCTTGTTCAGTAGGTAGCTTATATTAAGTACACTAGACTATATTTTTTAAATTATCTTTTTTGTGCAGAGTATTTCGTTCCTATTGCTTTATTATAATTATAGATTATTTGAATGGATGAAAATACATACTTACCAATAGCAATAGTAAAACTTTTTCTGCGTGAATTCATCATCGTCGATGCACATCGTGGGGGGGCGTCTTACGCTCCGTCTCGCATGTACAGTGTATTAGTTAAGATAATGCTAGCTAATCTAGTTTCGAGAGAGCATTCTTTCAACTAACTATAAACGGTGTTGGTCGTTTGCTCGAAGGAGAGTTCCAAAGTCCGCTCCCGGCATACGGTTTACTTTCAAAGGCAGTCCAATTCCGTTGAGGGACGAGTCGAGCAAGTTGATCGACTGATGGTAAGCGTGACACCTGCCCATAACAGATGCACTGACACCCAGATCTTTGGTTGCAAAATCTTGCGCCTCACTGCACTGCGCTCGTCATCCTGAAACATCGGGTCGTAACCTCGGGTTTCTGAAAAGTTTGTTAACTTTGACAATAAATTAAATCTATAGCCGTCTTTGTCATTTGTTTAGTGCCAGACAAAGGCAGCATTAGAATTAATGTGTTTTCATACAACTAGAGGCAACTGTCATTGCCTTTACACGACGTATTTCGCGGTATATGTTAACGTTTCCCTTTTTGTTGTTCCAGTGATGCTCACAAGATAGCGCACTGCTTGGCGCGCAGCAATGCCGCTGCCGAAGCGCTGCGTGGAGCCGGTGCACGTGTCGCGCGGCACCGTGCCCGAGCGGCTGGCCGTGCCGTCCGAGCTCGAGGCGGTCACCAACGGCACCCTCGCCAACACTGTCAGGTAACGTGCCGTTATACGTCATGTCGTCACACTGCCGCAGCCGAAGCGCCGAGCGCTTATGCACGTTTTGTGCTCAAGCGGCTGGACCTGCCGTCCGAACTCGAGTCTCGCTCACATATTTGTACTAAAAGTTTATAGTTTTATTAATGGAACTAGCTGTGGCCACGGCTTTGTTCGCGAGGTTACTTTTTGGGGTTATGATTACTCTATGTGCTATTCCAGAACCTAAAATACCAATACCTACTCAAAATTCCTTCAGCCGTCAAATAATGTCAGTGGTCCAATAGTTTTTTTTATCTTCTACTTTCGGCTTTTCGGCTTCTACTTATCCGAGAGATACCAAGTTTACCAGTTTTTAAGTCTAAACCTAAGCTATTCAACACAGAAAAATGAGAGTGATTATCACCATCGGTCCAGTAGTTTGTGATGCGCAAATAGACAAAAAAGACACGATTTTTAAAAACGTTATATTCTTGTGCAATTGCTAGACAATTTTGAGCCCCTAGACAATTTTGTGTTTAATTATGTTCATTGAACATTTGGTATTTAATGCTTTCTTATACAACCGGTTGGTCTAGTGGCGAGTGTTCCGGGGACCTACGGCTTAATAATCTTTCATTTCCCGTTTCAGGCAATTGTCTTATCTATCTAATAAACTAATAATAGTTAATTTCCCGTTTCAGGCAGTTATCTTCCCCTATCTAATATTCGTTAATTTCCCTTTTCAGGCGGTTGTCTTCCCTATCTAATAATCGTTAATTTCCCTTTTCAGGCGGTTGTCTTCTCTATCATTAGAGAAGACAACCGACGATTTATTAGATAGGTAGGACATCTAATAAATCCTTAATTTCCCTAGGCAGTTGTCTTCTCTATCTAATAAACTAATAATCTTTAATTTCCCGTTTCAGGCAGTTGTCTTCCCCATCTAATAATCCTTAGTTTCCCGTTTCAGGCAGTTGTCTTCCCCGTCTAATAATCCTTAGTTTCCCGTTTCAGGCAGTTGTCTTCCCTATCTAATAATCCTTAGTTTTCCGTTTCAGGCAGTTGTCCTCCCTATCTAATAATCGTTAACTTCCCGTTTCAGGCAGTTGTCCTCCCTATCTAATAATCGTTAATTTCCCGTTTGGGGCAGTTGTCTTCCCTATCTAATAATCGTTAATTTCCCGTTTGGGGCAGTTGTCTTCTCTATCTAATAAACCAATAATCTTAAATTTCCCGTTTCAGGCAGTTGTCTTCCCTATCTAATAATCCTTAGTTTTCCGTTTCAGGCAGTTGTCCCTCCCTATCTAATAATCGTTAACTTCCCGTTTCAGGCAGTTGTCCTCCCTATCTAATAATCGTTAATTTCCCGTTTCAGGCAGTTGTCTTCCCTATCTAATAATCGTTAATTTCCCGTTTCAGGCAGTTGTCTTTCCTATCTAATAATCGTTAATTTCCCGTTTCAGGCAGTTGTCTTCCCTATCTAAACATGCGGAGGACATGTTCGGCGAGTTGACGCGTGAGGCCACCGGGCTAGCGGACCGCACCAACGTACTGCAAGCCAGGATAGACAGGCTCGCTATCAAGGTGACGCAGCTGGATTCGGGAGTCGAAGAAGGTATTATTTATTCTTTATCATCATGTTCGGCGAGTTGAATGAAGCTTGAGGCCACCGGTCTAGCGGACCGAACCGCAGTAAATTACTCGTAGGTATATATATACCAAAATAAATTTAGGTATATATATATATATCTAAATTTATTTTTATTTTCCCATTTATAATTTGTCTGACTTACTGTTTGGCAGAAGTATTAAGCTACATAGTTTTTCTTCGTTCATTTTTAATCGTTAAATAGTAATATGTGTCGAAATTCATTGTCCGAAAATTCAAACGGGTCACTGTCGTCTCGGATATCCCTCCGGTGCAATTTTCTTTCAATTTTTTTCTGTTCTCGCATCAAAATATAATTATAAACTGCTCGCGATATTGTGTTTTTAAGAATATCTACTTTTATACCCACTTTTTAGAGACGGTGATAGATATTATTAGATATTCCCCGTCTTATGACAATCGAGTATTTTATCTATCTTTTTCCGTGTCTATGCTTTGAAACGGGAGTAGCGGGACGGGACATAATGACTACGTTAAACATCAATGGAAACATATTTATCCTTGTTTTTCCCTTTCCTCGGTTGTCATGCTTTGTAAGGTAGAGAAGAGCATTATTTCCACTGACAAATGGTTAAAAACGGGGAAAAGATAATTTGTCCACCCTCGTGCTTCTGTTGCAACGGTACTTTTCTCGTTCGTTCGTTTTGGTCGTTCTCTTGGAACGGTATTTTTCTATAGCTATATCACTTTCTGTCGCCCATAACCGTCGTTCGTTACAACGAAAAGAGCACTGATGGAGGGCGGTAGAGTCCGCGTAAAATAAAACTGCGCGCCCCTCCACTGTCGGTTGTTTGGATTTTGTTCGTAAAGACGCTCAAATTTAGGAGAGGGCCGCGCATTTTTAGTTTAGACGGAATCTAGAACTCTCGATGCGTATGCATGAATAAGGCGAAATAAAACTACACCTATGAAAACGGTTAATTGACTTTATTTTTGTTTGTTTAATACATGTTCACAAAATTCTTTTTTCGGATGTGTCGGATGTGAACACGAACAAAAAATTTTTTACTGATTGACTCGCCTCGTCCGGCGTCGTGTCCCAGAGAACATCAGAGAATTGTAGGTATTATAATTTAAATGAATACATCTTCTACACTAATATAATAAAGAGGAAAGATTTGATTGTTTGTTTGATGGTAATGGATAAACTAAAAAATACTGCATCGATTTTAAAATTTATTTTACCTATAGAAAGCTACATTATCAGCGAGTAACATGGACAGTATTTTATTTTTCAAAAAACTTGAATTCCCTTCAAAAATTGCAATAATGTAACCCGCGGTATCAATAATTTGCAAAAATGACGATTACTTTGTATAAGGAACGTTGCCATGGAAATGAAATAATAACAAGTATGTCAAGTACGTGAGTAATGCAGTTATCTATGGTCAAAAAGCACTGCCACAGAACACTTAACAAGCACTGCTGCCAATGATTTTGAATTACGATTAAATGTGTTTTTTGTAAGTAACGACGGGTATCTAAAAGTAAGAAAATTGCCGCGATGTTAGCGCTACCGATAAACTCAATGAACTCAAGAAATACAAAACTGATTTTAAAAATTCCAGACTTGTTGTATACGCTTCACGACAAACAAACGGCCGTGCGCCTGACACACCCGACCCGGATTTTTAAACCACAGGAGGTTGAATTACACTTACGGCGTTAAACCTTAACTAATATAACGAGAAAAGATTTGATTTTTGTATGTTTATTTGAAGTAACAGGACGCACCGATCATAAGCAGCCAAATTGATGTTTTTGTGATCCTCAATTCGGTATAAATCGCGAATTGTACGTGGCGTAGACGATTCACACAAACGAACGGCCGTGTGCCCCGACGCAGACCCATCCGGGGTTTTAAACCAAAGGAGGTTGAATTACGCTTAATTCTCACCAGGTATTTTAAACCAAAGGAGGTACGCTTACTGGCATTAAACATTATCATTAAGACTACTTCAACCTCCTTGCGTTAAAAAGAATAATACTAAATACCAAATGGTACGTCATTGCTAGCGATTCGGATAATTTAAACCTTGTTGGATTCGTAACAAGATATTTTTTTCCCTGGCATCTAAACCTCACTCACTAAACTATTACTAAAGCCTGTCAGCCTAAATCTACTTTTTTTTTCACGCGGCGAGAGTCCTGATTTGTTCAAACGCTGTCTCTGAACGTGTCTGAATTTATCCAAACGCTGTTAGTATAGACAGCGTGTTAAAACCGGTTTTAATTACGTTATTTTAAGCGGTGCAGCTTAAATTTACGTACGTTTATAATATATGCCAGGGGCAAAAAGACCTTGTTACAAAGTCGACAAGGTTTAAATTACATTGAAGAAATTTTGTCTAGTTTAGTTTAAAGAGTAAAATGACCAAATTTCTGCCAATATAAAACCTATAAACAAACCATTATGGCAAAAAGAATACAATAGTTTACGGAGGAAGTACATAAGTGTAAGGAATTGTTGTTAGGTTATGTTTGTGTAAATAAAGTATTTAGGGCCAGAAATTGTTGTTGGGTTTTCAATTTGTCAAAATAAGGTATAATAGTGCAAAACAAAAAATATGTAAGAAATTGTTGATAGGTTCTATTTGTCCAAATAAAGTACTAACTAATTTTATCTTTCTATATATCTACCCGTGCGAAGCCGGGGCGGGTCACTAGTGACTAATATAAGGAAAATAATAAACATGAAATTAATTAATGTTAAGATGTTTTTGTGCAATTATTAATGTAATGCTTGACTAGACTTCATTTTTTATTGATTGACTTTGAAAGTCACTTTAATTTGACATTGAATTTATCATTGACATTAATTAAACCCCAGAATATAATATTATTATTTTTACATACTTAAATATATTTGCACACCACACCATTATGTTAGGATGTTATGGACTTTTTATTTGTTACTAGTTTTCGCCCGCGACTTCGTCCACTCGGCCTATAGTTCATCGCGAAAACAAAGCATATTCTTCTAGGATATTAAAAACCAATGCAAAAGTATAGCACCAACGCTCTGGATGGTTTTTACTTGTTATTATTTCATTTCCATGGCAACCGTTCCTTACAGCGAGTAATCGTCATTTTCCAGTTTTCCCGTGGAAACTTACAATTTTCCGGGATAAGAAGTATCCTATGTTGGTCTCTATATTGTAAGTACCTATTTATAAAGTTTCATCAAAATCGGATCAGCTATTTTGGCGTGAAAGCTCTCCAAACAAATTAACAAACAGACGTTTCACTTTTATATATTGGTGTGGATTACCATCTGCTATATACTACAAAAGCTGCGCCCCGAGGTTTTACCGGTCTGAGTACTATTATTTATTCTCAGTCTATGCGTCATTCCAGGGTACAAGCTATTTCCATTCCAAATTTCATCTATATCCGTTCAGCCGTTCCAGCATAAAGAAATAACAAACCACACACTCACAAACTTTTACAAATAAATTATTCTGTTTCTGATAAGCGTACGGGCCGCTCGATAGTATTGTTTCTCGCTCTATTGAACGCACGTTTCGCAGTGACAGAAAGGGATAGAGCTACATAAAAGAGCAGTGCCGTGCGGATAGGTCGGATCTGACCTTAACTTAGTTATTACTAGCTGCGCCCCGCGGTTTTCACTGGCATGAGTGATGATGTTGATTATGATGATGATGAAAAGTATCCTATGTTTTATTTCAAAGTATAAGTTATCTCCATTCCAAATTTTATCAAAATCTGTTCATCTTGAGTGATGATGATGATGATGAAAACTATCCCATGTGCTATTCCATTCCTTTCGATTATCTTTGTCCATGGTATAAGCTTTCTCCATTCCAAATCAGATTAAAATCCGTTCAGCCGTTTGAGCGTGAAGGGGTAACAAACATACACACACACTTCTAAAAATAGGTGGCGCTAATCGGTTTTTATGTATTTTAAGACGTTTTGTGTGGACTGTCAGTTCTAATGTATGGAGTTCTGCATCGCGCATACGAAGTTTTCCGCTCGATAAGAGAGTATTCATTTTTTTTACTCTAAGCTCTGATTGGCCTGTTTACGACAGTGGCAACATTTCTCTGATTTATAATATTAATGTGATTACTCGTATAATATATGAGTAAACAGGCTGTAATTTAAGTGAACAGCTGATCTTATGAACACAATCCTAAAACACTACCTCAAACAATCCAATTTCCATTTCAGTATCACTGCAAGACATCCAGATGCGCAAGGCGTTCCGCTCGGTGCGGGTGTTCCAGCAGCAGCTGTTCTCGCGCGACTCCATGCCGTCGGCGATGCTGGCCACGTACGCGCGCTGCGACCGCCCACCGCCGCTCGAGCGGCTCAACGAGTTCCGCGACGACGGCCGCGACGCGAGGAAGTTCTACACGGACCCGGGGTACTTCTTCGAGCTGTGGCGCCGGGAGATGCTGCAGGACACGGAGAGGATCCAGCACGACAGGGGGAAGAAGGTAATGTCTTAAAATCTAAATACGAGCGGTAACTCTGGTTTTGTTTGTTTGTCGTATGAGGTAGTGCTGGCCTCTGGCGTTGAGTTTACCAGGCCGCCTGAGGGCCTCTGACATGGCTTATTGACTGATATTAATTAATAATTAACAGCCGGGACCGATAGCTTAACATGCCCTCCGAAGCACGGAGCGATGGAAAACCGCACATAACTTATAAAAGTCATTGGTTAGCGGAGCCTAGGATCGAACCAGGTATTGTTGGATTCTAAGTTGCCCTATTGAACCTTTAGGCTACCATCGCAGTAACTCTGGCGCATCGACGTGAGGTAGCAAACCTGTCGGTATTCTACAGATTGCACTATGGAGAGTGTGCACAAGAACTGCCCAACCTGATTCCCCCATCACCTTTCCATCACCGTACGACTAGTCGATCAGCAAAGTGCCACCCTTTTATGGTTGAAATACCTCGCACAAGAACGAAGCGTTACGCTTCTTCATTTATTATAAGAGTGTTTCCGGTAAATTATAACCCAGGTGTGTTCAAGTCAAGAGTGAATAGGTATCTACTAGGCAAGCGTGCTGCACCTTCGACCACATCATCGCTTTCCATCACGTGAGATCGTGGTCAAACGGTTGCATAGTCAGCAATAAAAACTGGTTACAATCTACACAAAAACCGGTCTGTGCGAGCGCTACCAAAAGCCGTCAGTGCCATGCCTCTTGAAGTTGTTCAGGAGTACATCTAACTTGGACAAACTCTTCAGTTAGGTAGATACAACTTCGAGAAGGAAGCCCATAGGCGAATTCGGCTGGGCTCGGCATTTGGGAAACTTCGTCAGGTCTTCTCGTCGCCAATCCCACAATGCCTGAAGATAAAATTATTCAACCAGTGCGTCCTACCCGTGATGACATACGGAGCCGAAACTTGGACACTGACTGTGAGGCTGGTCCACAATTCAAGGTCGCTCAGCGTGCTATGGAACGAGCTATGCTCGGGGTTTCTCTAAGGGATCGCATCCGAAATGAGGTGATCCGGCAGAGAACGAAAGTTACCGACATAGCTCAAAGAATTAGCAGGCTGAAGTGAACCGGTTAAGTGAAGTGGGCCGGTTTAAGAACCAATAACCGATGGGGAAGGCGAGTTCTTGAGTGGAGACCACGTGTAGAAAAACGTAGTGTAGGACGACCTCCGGCTAGATGGAATTACGACCTGCGTAAAGTATAGTAGAGGAGAGGGCTATGTCCAGCAGTGGACTAATGATGACGAGCGCTCGCTTTGAGCCCTTAAAATGCTTACACATGTCGAAGAACCGATAGCCGATGGGGCAAGCGCGTTCTCGTGGAGAGCTGAAACTGAAGACCGCGTATATTGTACTATTATTTATTCTGTGATATAGCCATAAGTAGTGTAGGACGCCCTCCGTCTAGATGGAGCGACGACTTACGCAAAGTAACTGGCAGTAATTACATGAAAAGAGGAGAGGCCTATGTCCAGCAGTGGACTAATGCTGGCTGTTGATGATGATGATGATGATTGTCACATTATATAACAGGTATTTTATAGAACAGGATTTTATAACTTACAATCAAACGATACAGGCTTCGGTTCTAGGCTCCGCACCTAAGTTATGTGCGGTTTTCCATCGCTCCGTGCTTCGGAGGGCACGTTAAGCTGTCGGTCCCGGATGTTATAGATTAATATCATTCGTTAAGCCATGTCAGAGGTCCTCGGGCGGCCTGATAAACTCTGACACCAGTGGCTAGCACTACCTCATACGACAAACACAATCAAGGAAGTTTTATATAGATTCTAATTAAATATTTGTACATAACGTTTTTTTTTTTTATAAACTTTATTTTTTAAACGGCCTAAAAACATTTCTTGCTCATTGGGACATATTTTTTTATTGTCTTTATTGACTTGAAACGGGACGTTATTTTAATAGGAATTCCTGCGATATTTGTACCGACTCATCAAGCTGCGTAACTCGCGAGCTTCTGGGCCTCAAGTCTCATAACCCCAGTAAGTAGATAGATAGATTAACTCTTTATTGACACCAAGAAAAATATATACAGACATAGAAAAATACTTAGAAAACAGGTACAATGGGCAGTCTGTAAATGGAATGGAACACAATAATATATACATATTGCTGGGCGGTTTAATACCTGGCAAAATTGCTTCTCCAACCGGACTCTTGCGCTACAAAATAAATTAGTGTAACTATATCAATTGGAGACCATCTGGAGCTTTTGGGTGTTGAACTCTCATCAAGCCTGAATTTCGAGTCCATTGAATCCAAAGCCAGGGTAGCTGCAAAGAAACTTGGTATTTTGACTAATGTCAGGCGGTACTTCACACCGAGGCAGCTTTTGAATGTTTATCAAGCACAGGTCCGATTTTGTATGGAGTACTGCTGGCACCTCTGGGACGGTTCTGCCAAGTATCAGCTCGAGGCTTTGGATTAGTTTGAGAAACGTGCTATTAGGCTCATTGATTCTGGTAATGTAGGCTTCAATGTCTGGCGCATCGACGTGAGGTCGCAAGCCTGTCGGTATTCTACAGATGCACTATGGAGACATGAACATATATAGCACATGAACTGCACAATCTGATTCCCGCGTCACATTTCCATCACCGTACGACCAAACGTACGGCAAAGTGCCACTCTTTTATGGCAGAAATACCTCGCACAAAAACGAAACGTTACGCTTCTTCATTTATTGTCATACTAGCTTTCCCGCCCGCGACTTCGTCCGCGCGTACTACTGCTTATCATGAAAAAAAAGCATCCTATTTTCTTCAAGGATATTAAATACTAATGCAAAAGTAGGTATAGCTCCAATGCTCTTGAAGTTTTATGACAGACTTGTTATTTCGTTTCTATGGTAACCGTTCTTTACAGGCGAGTAATCAACATTTTCCAGTTTTCCCGTGGAAACTTATAATTTTTCAGGATAAAAAGTATCCTACGTTTTATTCTAGAGTATAAGCTATCTCCATTCCAAATTTCATCAAAATTCGTTATCGCGTAAAAGCTCACCAAACAAACAAACAGACAACGTTTCACTTTTATATATTGGTATGGATAAGAACTGCAAAGGATTGGAATGCTCTGCCTTGCAGTCTGCCATGCTCTGCCTTGCAGTCTGCCCTTCAGTGTTTCCGGTAAATTATAACCCAGGTATGTTAGCTTAGAGTGTATAGGTCTCTACAGCAAGCATTCTATGCCTTCGACAACATTTCACCTGAGTGGTCAAAAGATTGCCTAGTCCGTAGTAATAAAAAAGCACGTTCTATAGGTGTGTTTAATATCCCCAGGTGCCTCGCAACCGCGGCAGCAGCGACGGGCGCAACCCGCGGCGCGTGCGGCCGCCACACTCCACGTCCGACCGCATGAAGGACGCGGCGGTGAAGCGCGGCGAGCACATCATGGCGCCGGCGCAGCTGCGCGGCTACAACGTCGACTACCGCGCCACGCAGGAGCCCGTCTACCGTGAGTCACAGAGTCAACACCACATTACACTCCACGTCCGACTGCATGAAGAAGGCGGCGGGCACATCGGTAAAGTACTCCTACGCGCGTTAGGTTTAGGCGTTAGGCGCACGTAGGAGTACCCACTCGCGCTAGGCTAGAGACATGGGAACATAATAGTATGGCGCACGTAGCAGTGATGGCGAGAAATACGGCACTCGTTCAACGTCGATAACGTCGGTAAGGTCCGACTAAACTGACGAATGTATAGATGTAATATTTTTGTGTATAAAATATACAATAGCCTTATAAGTATAAGTAAATAGCCTTATAAGTTTCGATCAAGCATGGAAATTCGTTCACGTGTGCAATGGTTGAATACATCTTATTTAAAATTCCCATACAAAAGTAAAATTATTTAAATGTTAGAAATTTTCGACAACCCTAAATGTTTGTTTATCATCTATCACGTCGCATCCAAAAGTAGGTATGTACATACATACTGCTCCATCTGTGGGTTAAGGTTGCTAGGCTTCCCCTCGATTGCGCGCTTGTGGAAAGACCCCGCTGAGTGGAGACGGTTCACCAGTCCGAGCAGATGTTGGGTGAGCCAGCCTATTGTCTCTGCACGAACATAATTCGAGTGAGAAGTGTAACTTATAGCTGAAGAAAACACCGAATGCTTAGGAAAAGACAATGTTATGTTACACTTGAAACTAATTACAAATAACTTAATATTCACATTTTACTAAATATTACAGAAAAAAATCTATTTCACCCTGACGTTCAGATTTTCACTCTGACGTTTGACTGACTACTGCGCAGTAGGCTCCAATCCGGAAAGCCTGTTAAACAGACTTGTATAAATTCAAGAAAGGTCGTTATTGATTATTTCCCAGCTGAACTAGTTGGTACTATTATTTATACTAGGGATAAACTAACTAGTATCAGTGTATCTAGAGGAATCTTTAAAAGTAAGTACATGGATGAAAAACTTCGAAATATCAAAACTCGTAAAACTAAAGTTGTTCGCCACGACATGTAGAATACCCCACCCCGGTACTTAATAGGTAATGTTATGTCATGTAAAGTTTTTTGGTTAATATATTAGCTCGATTAATATGCTAGTTAATGTTAATTTACGTGTAAGAAGTAAATAAGTCTAATAAATATATCTATTTAAAAAAGGGGTATCTTAGATATTATTTTCTATCGAGTGAAGTATTTCGGATTGTGTATTAGCTAATGATTCCATATCTTAGATATTATTTTCTATCGAGTGAAGTATTTCGGATTGTGTATTAGCTAATGATTCCACTAGATAAAAGGCTCAAGACTACCATATATTTGTTTCTATTTGGTGACTTCAAGAACTCACAGGCAAAAGTTTAAAGTTCTAGATCTCTGTAAAGTATTTCGTAAACGCAGATAGCTTCATAACTTCACGACGCGGCGGCGAAAATCCAACGTCCACACTGCATTTTCCTTCTGCTGCGTCTTGGGAATTATCTTTTCCTCAAGTGTCCGCCTCTGTTCTGACCCTTCCATGAATAGAAACACGATTTTATCACATTTTGATTTAGAACAGTTATAACTGAAAAAAAAGCCCCATGAAATTTAAAACAAAAAAAAACTATTGTAAAAGCTCTTTCGTTTGACATCGTATTTATTCTTCAATTGACCTATCTTCTTAGAAAAATTGAGATTCTTATATGTATTCTCCTTTCTCAACAAACCCAAGGACATCGTATTTATTCTTCAATTGACCTATCTTCTTAGAAAAATTGAGATTTTTAAATGTATTCTCCTTTCTCAGCAAACCGAAGGCCCATTCTCATAAACGAACTTATTTATCTACTAGCTGTGGCCGCGATTTTGCCCGCGTGGACATTTCATTTAAAGTAGCCCATAGGCGTTATTCCAGGACCAAAAGTATCTATAAAGAACAATATATGTACTACATTTCTTCAAAATTCCTTCAGCCGTAAAAAAGTTTTATATCGATTGCTCGGCTTCTACTCATCGGATTGAAACACTAACTACCCCATTTTTCCAGTCTAACCCTAAGCTATCCAACAGTGAAAACCGAATCGTAAAAGGACCAGTCTTTTTTTACGTGATGTGCGAACAAACGTACAGACAAATAAACAAACAGTCACTGAAACAACCTACTGAAACTTATTTTAAGTACTCTTGACCATTTTTTTATTTTATTTTGTACATACTTTTTCGTTCTAATTGCTTTATTATAAGTATACCCATAAAACAGTACAGTGAAATACTGACTGATTGACAGACAACGCACCGCCTAAACCGGTGGACCTAGAGGTTTCACATTTGGAGGAAATATTCCTAGTATACCTAGGGGTGGCACGAAGGAGGGATTTTTTGAAATTCCGTCCCAAATGGGGGAATAGCTTTTTTAAACTGTTTCTATCAGTAATAATGTTGTATTGATGTTTCCAGAGACTACGGTGACAGACGGCGGGTACCGCGCGGGTCAAAACCGACCGCCATCGACGCAGCCGGCGCGCCCCAACTCTATAGAGATAGAGAACCAGACGCGAGGGCCGAGACTCACCGGAAATGGCCATGGTGAGACAATTTTTCTTCGCGTCTTTCAATAGACTTCAAGGGAGCTAGTTGGTCGCTAAGCAGACGTTAGTGCTAAAATCACAAAAACATTAGATTTGGGAGGCGTTATCTTAACGACACGAAGTTAATTGCAATATTAGACGTGTTCGGTTGGTCAGTTCAGAATACTACTAATAGATGGCGTTACCGTTCACGTAAGAAGGATTTAGAAACTGAAACGAAAATTTGGATGATGAGTCAGTGGTAGCGGTAGCCGAATTGGTTAAAGACAAGAAACACGACTGCAACAGCATTGCCGCCGCGTGCGGAATCAAGACTGCCGCCGCGTGCGGAATCAAGACTGCCGCCGCGTGCGGAATCAAGACTGCCGCCGCGTGCGGAATCAAGACTGCCGCCGCGTGCGGAATCTAGACTGCCGCCGCGTGCGGAACTGCTGCCTGCGGTTGACGTCAGCAGCATTGCTGCTGCAGTCTGGTGTCTGCAGTCGGCTACGGAACGACACCTTTACGCTTCGTTCTTGTGCGAGGTATTTCAACCACAAAAGGGTGGCGCTTTGCCGATCGCCTAGTCGTACGGTGATGGAAAAGTGATGGGGAAATCAGATTGTGCAGTTCTTATGCACACTCACCATAGTGCAATCTGTAAAATACCAACAGGTTTTCGACCTGACGTCGATAACTTAACTTTTTATTTGCGAAATAGACAACACAGATTTTTATCACTACCACGACTGATGATAACCGATTATGCGGACACCGGCAAACAAGTCAATTTCGTAGCCGCTGGAAATATATAAAAACTATAATTAAGTTGGGAATAAAAGCGTGTGTTAGATTTCTTTCTCTTATCTTTGCAGTGGTGAACGAGGAGTCTCCATACGGATCAGTGGGTGAGAGCATCTACGGCGGCAGCATGGCGGGCACGCCGCGCCGCCCCCGCCCTTCCGTGCCACCGCCCGCGCCGCCCGCCCTGTGCGCTGACTCGCCCCCCGCCACCACGCCGCCCAGGTACACACACTTTAAATTTACTCACACCCAAACCCACAGAAACTCTCGTACCACCCTCACTCTCACACTCGCCCACACACCCCCACACTCACCCTCATACAAACTATCACACACCCCCACTCACCCTCATACACCCGTTCACTTAAAAACATTTCACATTGACTCTCACACAGACCCACAGAACTCCTCTCACCGGATGGTGTTTGTGAGAGTTAGTGTGTGGGTACACACTCTCACTACACACACACTCACAACTTACACCGCCTTAGAAAAACGCTGCCCAGGATAAGCTCGGATGCTTTCAATGATCATTAATAAATTACAAAACATAAATGAAGAAGCTACTTCCACATACCTCCAGGGCTGATTGACATTGCGTTCTTTAAGATCAGGCTCCAATATTTAAGGGTTATTTCCATAAATATGCTGGGTCAACCACAAACCTGATAAATGTGCAACTTAAAATATATGTTTTTGAGATCTTTATCTCTCCGTGATCTATACAAAAACGTGATCAGAATTTTATTTGAACATTTTCTTATCAAAAATTACGTTAGTTTCAGTAATATTTTATATATACAAAGCTCAAATGGTTACCAATCCGACGTCGCCGGGGTACTCATGCCCTCTCTCTTCTGTACAGTGTCCTATTTAATCCATCGACCCCTCCCTATCTCAAAGAGCGATTTGAGTTCCTTCATCTTTCCCATTCCCGTATTCTTCGTTCCACCAATACTCTGCAGTTGAAAGTGCCTGACCAATCTACGATGTGTTATCACAACTCTTTTACTAAACGGGCTGTAAGACTGTGGAATGCTTTGCCAATCAACATTAGAAAAGCTAAGTCGATAGCTGTCTTCAAAGACATGGTGAAGAAGCACTACCTGTCATAAAGCTGGATACTATGTTATTCATACATAATTTATACACTATTCCTTTGTGAACATGCTATTTATTTATGTATATTATATTATAAATTTGCCAATATATATGTTATATTATTCAATTATAGTATATATATTTATGTGTTTAACAAAATTTATGATAACACATTATGTAAGTATGTATACAAATATTAAGTTATGTAGTTGTATATAGTTTATATAGTTGTTATTTATCTATTAACTTTTTTGTTCCAAAGTAAGTCTCCATGACTGACCGCAATGTTTATATTCCTGCCCATCCAAAGGTTGCCTGTAAGAAATTGCAAATAGCGATAAGGCCGCCTATTCTACAACATTAGATTTTATCTAGATTTTATATATAATTACTGTTATGTTGTTTTTTTATTGTAATGTGTTCAATAAAGAGTTATTGTATTGTATTGTATTTTAATTTAATTTTTCTACTCAACGGCTTAAGTTTTATCGCTCAAATAAATACCACAGTAAGAAAATATAGTTTATTATCCACAATCAAGACAAAATTTACGTAACTAAATTATTAGCCTGCCAATAAAATGAATAACTTTAGAGACTTACGTCATTTACTTCCGAGCTAAATTGTGTGTGTCAAACAGCACTCGCGATATTCAACCTTGTTACGCGCACCTCAGTGCTTGTTGCCCCTTCGGCCTCATTCGAAACCAAGGTTCGAAACCAATTTCGAGAAAAGGATGAGTATTCTTCTTTCGGAATCGGTTTCCAAAAAGGAAAAATATTTCTGTCTTTAAAACTTGTTTCGATAAAAGAATAAAAATTCTATCATCGAAACTCGGTCAATAATAACAAAATATCAACTAATTGATTACAAATAATTTCCTGACCACTTGCAAGTGTCCTCAATTTAATAAAAAGCGTTCCACTATCAACTGTGATAGACTTCAACTATCTGACAGTAATAAAACTAAAACCTGGTTGCTTGAACTGACGAAACTTGCCTATGTTTTTTAAGTGTGTACACAAATCTGCTTATCTTACCATTTACAGTTGTTATTGTTATGGTATTAACAATATTTATTATTAATTAGTAACACTAGAATCGACATTTCCCTATTGTATGTTATAGTTTTATTACATTCAGATGGTTGACGTCTATCACAGTTGATAGTGGAATGACGTCTTTTTATTATATTTAGGACACTTGCAAGTGGTCAGGAAATTATTTTTAATCAATTAGTTGATATTTTGTTATTATTTACCGAGTTTCGATTAAAGAATTGATATTCTTTTATCGAAACAAGATTCAAAGACAGAAATATTTATCCTTTTTGGAAATCGATTTCGAGAAAAGTATGAGTATTCTTCTTTACGAATCGGTTTCCAAAAAGCTGGTTTCGAATGAGGCCGAAGGGCTTGTTGCGGGTACCGGGTGGCAGAGTGTAGAGGCGGAGCTAGCGTGGGAAATGTAATAATGGAGCCTGGCCTTAACAACTGAGTACGGGGCAGACCACAATCAGTAGGCAGTAGGCACTAATGTAATGTCAAATTGACTTATCACAATGATCCATACATTTTACCCTTAATTAGTGGTCTGCGGAGGATGAACTGTCTATTATCTATTTTGCATATTTTCGCGACAAGCACAATTCGCTTACGTTTCGTAGCAGGTACAGTAGTCGTAGCCAATCTATATGTTTCTGAAATTAGGCTCTGTGAACGATTGCGCAGGTACTGCTGTGGGGATAAAACAGCATAAAGTAAGAGCGGGATAGAATATGCGAGAAACGTAAGCGAGTGAGCGAGGCAGTTATAGAATGCTGTCTTCACCTTCAACATTGGGATTGCGCCTGAAAAATAGCAGTTTGCGCAGCTACTAGTAGACAACTTCCGAGACACATACTTCCGCTGCGACTACTGTAATAATTTTGAAAAAAATTAAGTGAACCTACATAAAAATACTATCCGAAAAAAAAAACATAATATTGAGGGAATATGCTCCAATTATTTTGGTATTACGCTTGTATGGAAAATGAGCAGTTCATCTACCGCCAAACTCTTATATGAAGACAAAACATATTTGAAAGTGCTAAAAACTCGACTACGAACAAAACTAAAAAGAGGCATTTTTTTTTAGTGACACTGGTTTCTAACCAACTTTAAATTGTTATACATCCTAAATGGTCATTCGAAATGAAACATTATAAGAGAAATCTAAAAATAATTTTCTAATACCTATTCGATGGTACCCCACTTTTTTTTTTTACCATACTCATATTGCGTCTGGTTGTCGCCATGTTGAATTTTGATTACTTCATGCCTTTAGTGACACTCGCAAGACAAATCGATTGATGTAAGAATCATCAAAATCGGCCCGCGTTGGTCTCTAGAGCGCCACAAAGGAACAAACATACATAAATGGGCTGATAAACAATACCCTCCGCGCAATCAGGTAATAACATTTACACCCTCATAACCCCGCTCTAGGATTCCATGTTTGTGCATGTGCACAAACATGCTCATTTTGCTCCGGCCATAATTCGAACCTGGGACACTACGTTCAGCAGATAGGGACACTACCTACTGCGCACAAGTGTGATTACAACATAGAGTTTGGTTAAGAATACGCATCCCCCTCTTCCCCCAGATCGTCCCTCCCGCCCCCGCCGCCGCCGCCAGAGGGCGGCGCGTCGCCGCCGATGATGAACGGCGCGTCGCCGCCTCACCGCACCATGCTGGACGCACATCTCGATCACATGCACACAGTCATTGGTAAGTGATGAAAACTCACTTAAGACAATGTATCATACATTTATTAAGTAACTAGCTTTCGCCCGCGACTGCGTCCGCGAAAGCATCCTATGTTCTTGTAGGATATTGAAAACCAATGCAAAAGTATTGCACCAACGCTCTCGATTGGTTTTTGACAGACTTGTTATTTATCGTTTCCATGGCAACCGTTCCTTATAGCGAGTAATCGACATTTTCCAGTTTTCCCGTGAAAAAATACCATTTTCCGGGATAAAAAGTATCCTGTGTTGGTCTCTATATTGCACAGTAACTATTTACAAAGTTTCATCAAAATTGGATCAGCCGTTTTCGCGTGAAAGCTCCCCAAACAGTCACCATTCTAAAAATATTATGTTCTTGTTCAGTTGCTTATTTTAAGTACCCTAGACTAGACCTTTTTTTTAATTAAAAATAAAAAAAAAAAAAAAAAACCTTCATTGTATAGACTTTTTACACAACTGCCCAAGTATGTTTGTTTGTATGTTTGTGTGAGTTACTTGATTCCACCATAACTTTTAAATGCATGGACAGATCTAAACGTATGGGGTATCCCTAGAATGCTTACATCCCCCCGAGTAACATAGGCTATATATTTTATAAAAATGTATTGTGACGGCAGTATGTCTCCAAAACCAAAGGCAAAAAATATATTTTTTCAATTTACAATATGGGTATCAAATTGAAGGCCTTGATGAGCACATTCCAACAGTATTTAATTTTAGTTTTAAACTTTCGTGATCCTGATACATAATTTAAAATATCACTACCGGCTATGACTCACGTGTATATAGTCGAAAAACATCGAGCTAGGTTTCGAGCGTATCCGACGCTCTTCTTCAGGAGTTCACGCCGTGAGATCCCGATGCGCACTGCGGGCTGCGGCCCGCTGCGAGCGGCGCGTGAGATGCGGCGGCGACTGAGAACGGGGACGCTCGGTGCTCGTACTGCTCTGCACCGCCGTCGACGAGATTGAACTCCTGCTGGCGGTGGCGATGGAACTCCATCGCTATCCATTGCATCATCGCCAAACGTGCTGCCACACACAATGCTGACCGTGTCACACTATAGACTGCCTACCACTTGCTGCAACAAACAACATTAAGCATGGAAACATTAAGCACGGTTTTCCAAGCTGGAGACAGAGTCCACCCACGGTCCCGGTTGAAATTAGGCAATCGAGAGATCTCTATCGCTTCACGCACTTTTCGAGGTACAAAGAACTTCTCTCGAGCTAGTACCGAGAGAAGCAACATCACAACTAGACTTTCCGAGCATATAAGGAGCATTATGAATCTGGACACAGCTGGGTCGGCCATTGCGGAGCATGCGTATCATTACATAAGGTTCGACAAAGCCTCGGTACTAGCTCGAGAGAAGTTCTTTGTACCTCGAAAAGTGCGTGAAGCGATAGAGATCTCTCGATTGCCTAATTTCAACCGGGACCGTGGGTGGACTCTTTCTCCAGCTAGGAAAACCGTGCTTAATGTTTCCATGCTTAATGTTGTTTGTTGCAGCAAGTGGTAGGCAGTCTAGAGTGTGACACGGTCAGCATTGTGTGTGGCAGCACGTTTGGCGATGATGCAATGGATAGCGATGGAGTTCCATCGCCACCGCCAGCAGGAGTTCAATCTCGTTGACGGCGGTGCAGAGCAGTACGAGCACCGAGCGTCCCCGTTCCCAGTCGCCGCCGCATCTCACGCGCCGCTCGCAGCGGCCCGCAGCCCGCAGTGCGCGTGGGGATCTCGCGGCATGAACTCCTGAAGGAGAGCGTCGGATACGCTCGAAACATAGGTCAGGTTTATCGACTATATACACGTGAGTCATAGCCGGTAGTGATATTTAAAATATATAATTTATTGGCATAAATCATTTTTTGGAATTGAAGGCGCGTTTTTTTTACTTTTAAGCTAGTTATAGACATAGACTTACTGCTATGCGCGGTATGCGTCGCAATGACTCGTTCAACATTTTCTTTCATTCTTTTTTATGTCATAAACATTCACACAAGTGCCAACAACAACTGTACAAAGTTTCAACTCAATCTGATGAGCGATGCCATTTGACTTTGACATTTGACTTCGACATTTGACTTTGACATTTGACTTCGACATTTGACTTTGACATTTGACTTCGACATTTGCATATTAGATTAAACATTTTTTCCTGTGGCCAGGTGGAGGGACGACCTGTGAAAAGCGGCTGCCAGAAAATTGATGAGGAGAGGCTGAAGACCGAGCTTAGTGGCGTGCATTAGGAGAGTCCTACGTCCAGCAGTGGACAGATATATGCTGATGATGAGACATTTTAGCTTGTAGCCTATGCCTCTCTTTTGTAGCATTAGTCTTTCTCCGTGAATTTGATATAAAAGCTGTATGTTTGTTCCAGGTATGATGTCAGCAGAGGAGCCGGCGGTGTCCCCGCCGCCGCCGCCCCCCGCGCCGCTGCCGCCCTCGCCGCCCGCGCCGCCCTCTCCACCGCCCGCGCCGGAGGAGGACCGGCCGCGCCCGCCCTCGCCCGGCGCGCTGGCTCGCGGCGCCAAGCAGCTGAAGCCGCCGCGCCCGCAGCCCGAGGCGCAGGTCGACCCGCGCTCCGACCTACTCAAGGCTATCAGAGATGGTCAGTACTTTTACACTAGCACATCAACTATACTTACCTATTAAACAAGAAGCGAAGCGCTACTCTTCTTCATCTACACTAATATCCTAAAGAGAAAAGATTTGATTTTATGTATGTTTGTTTGTAATGGATAAACTCAAAAAATATTTAACTGATTTAAAAAATCCTCTCAACTTTAGAATGATACATTATCAGCGAGTAACATGGGCTGTATTTTAAATTTCAAAATGTTAGAAAACCCTTTGAAAATTGCAATAATGTCACCCAAGGTATCAAAAATTTGCCATTGTTTGGCGTGCACAGAGGAAGGTGTTGATGATACATAAAATAATGTATGACATGTTTATAGTACTCAATTTATGTCTAACTATTGTTAGACATAATAATAGTTAAGTCACAATAACCATTTTTTGTGCAAATTACCCCCCATTCCTATAAAAATTAAACGAGTCGTTTTTTCAACGTCTCGTTACTTTTTGACATTTTTTGTATGTCGTTAATGTCAAAAGCTAACGGACAGTAAGCGAAAACGGTTCGTTTTAAGATATGGGAACGATATATAGAATTGAAAATTTGTTTAAAGTAATATTTAGGGAAACCCTAAGCTACCCGCGCGAAGCCGGGGCGAGTCGCTAGTTTACCATAAGAACTGCAAAGGAGTGGAATGCCCTGCCCTCGTCAGTGTTTCCGGTAAATTATAACTCAGGTGTGTTCAAGTCAAGAGTGAATAGCTATCTACTAGGCAAGCTGGTATCTACTACCTTCGAACACACCATCGCTTTCCATCAGGTGAGATCATGTTCAAACGACTGCCTAGTCATACAAATAACCAGTACCGTGACATACTGACATACAGCCTAATCCTGCGGACCTAAAGATTTGAAATTTGGATGGAATATTCCTCAAGTACCCTAGGAGTGCAATGAAGGTTTTTTTTATTCCATCTCTAAGATGGTGAACCCCCGCTCACGTAAAAAGTACTGGACAAATTGCGATGCGGTTTTCACTGTTTAATAGCTTAGGTTTTGACTTAAGATCTGACATGGTATGTCAATCAGATGAGTAAAAACCGAGAAATCGATAAAAAAAACTATGTGAAAGATGAACAGATTTTGTTGGAATTGATATTTGGTATTGTATTGGTTCTTATATCCCAGAAAGAACCACGCGAGCAAAGCCGCGAGCACAGCTAGTTAATTAATATTGTTATCAAAATATCAATAATTAAGTACAATATTAATGAGTGTAGCTTTGAGAAAATTACTCAAGTACTTTTATTAGCACTATACACAGGTATGAGCACAGTTTACAGGTGAAATTAGGTATTTGCGGCGCGTCGACGCGGTGTACACAACAGCAGAGTTGCAGGCCGACAGACTACTCGTATGTCCGAGCGTTGAGGCGCGGTTATCGGGGCGATGCACGAACGGCAAACTGTTGAAGAGGCTACGAGCGCTACATGAAGTTTTAGTCATCTGAGTAAACGAGCGAGCCTTAACAGTAGTCGCATATGATGTGTAGCATCTGTCATCTCATATACTCTAGCACCGTGCGCGCTCATTGGTCAATTCAAATAGCGCGCGCTTCCCCGGCTTCAGATATTAGAGTTTGAATACATGTTCGTGTTGCAGGCATAAAGCTGCGCAAGGTGGAGAAGCGTTGCGACGAGAGCACGGGGCGGTACGACACGCTGCGCGGCGCGCCAGCGCTGCATGACGTGGCCTCCATCCTGGCGCGGCGCGTCGCCGTCGAGCTCAGCGACTCTGACTCCGACGTGTCCGACTCCGACGACTCCGACCAGTGGACGGAGTCACGCGCGTGACGCCGCGCCTCGCCGCGCCGCCCGCCCGACCCGCCGCACCGCCGCCCGACCGCGTGTCCCGCCTCCTCTCCGAAGAGGACCCTGTCAAAGGAAGCGGACGGCTCGCCCGTCTCGCCTCCGAAGAGGGTCGCCTCGCCTCAGAAAGCAACGCCGCCTGTGAGAGTCATCTCGCCGCCGACGAAAGGCGTCTCGCCGCTAATCAAAGGCGCTTCTCCGCCGGCGAAAAGCGTATCCCCGCCGAAGAAAAGCGGTTCCCCGCCGAAGAAAAGCGTATCCCCGCCGAAGAAAAGCGTCTCTCCGCCTACGAAGGGGCCCTCAACACCGACGCAGGTTGTCTCCCCGCCGGTGCCGAAACCGATACGCGCCGACTCCAGGCCCGATGATTTGGCGGCGGCGGTCGCTCCCCGCAGCGGGTGTCGGGAGCAGCCGACGCGGGACGCGCCCTTCCGGCCGGAGAAGTTGTCGCTGGTCGCCGCCGAGGCCGATGGACCGAACGAGAGCGCCGACCTGCCGCCGCAAGAGCCCGCCGAGCTGTCCCGGGGCGACGAGTCGAACGGTGTCGGCGATAAGATCAAGATATTCGAGAGGGCCGCCGAGGACGCGGCGACTGGCGGCCGCCTGTCCCGGCCCGGCTCCATGCGGCGGCCGCGCACCGAGCGTCTGCCCTCGGACGAGCTGCCCCCGCCCCCGCCGCACGATCCTTCGCCGCGCCCAGAGCCGCAGCGGATTGTGCGCCCCGAGTTCCGGCCGCTCGCCTCGCCGGCCGAGGTCACGATCCGCTCGCCGAGCCTCGGCGCGAAGGCGCCCGAGCGGTTCCCTTCGCGCGGAACCGCCTTCCGCAACGTGGCCGCCGCGCCGAGCGTGCCCGACGATACCGACGACGCGTCCGACGCGTTGAAAACGTGCAAGAACCGCGGGCGCGACCGTCCGACCGCGAGCCGCGGCTCCAGCTACTTCACACGCGGGTCCGAGGAGATTTGGCTGGTTAAAAAGAAAGATATTGAAGAGATTGAGGAGCGCGTGCTGGACTCGTTCCGTCGCGGCGGGCGGGGATGCGCGGGCGGGCCGGCGCGCGGGCGTCGCGGGTACGCGCGCAGTGAGTCGCTGGAGGCGGCGCGCGGCGACGGGGCGGCGCGCGCGCACACGCTCAAGCGGCAGGCGTCGGTGGCTTGCACGTGCGGGCACGACAAGAAGCCGCGCGCGCGGCACGCCGACACGACGCCGCGCCCGCGCTCGCGCTCCCACGGCGACCCGCCGGACACCGCCGTACTAGACAAGTACGAGACGCTCGTGTAGACTAATGCCTACTGTAGCAAAATAAAATCGATTACTGTATCAATTGTATCGAGCCAATGTATTTTGACTCGGAATAGGTACGAGTGAAGTTGTGCCCGACGGAAACGGTGTTGTGCCCGACTTTTTTTTTTAATGTATTCCGACGAACGCGTATGGCGAAAATATTGGAAAAATATAAAACCAAAAACATATAAATATACATGTCGTAATACATTAGAGTGGAAAGATTAGATTAATATGAGTAATAATAAATATACATTGCTGCCTGCTCCCCTCTTCAAACCTTTAGTATTGATAAGTCGATGAAATTAACACAATTATGAATGATATCATACTTCAGGACGCCGTTATATCTCTCGCAGGATATTGGGAAAGCCCACCTGAGCACGCCCGGTCTGTATGGTGCTTCGCTTGTTGATTATTTTATAGTTCACTGGATGTATGATTTATATAACTGTTTTCGGAAACGGTTGTGAAATTACTTTGAGATTCGTCATTATTGTATATTTGTTTAAAAAGCTTTGATAAAACAGGATTTTAGAACTTGCTAGTCTATGAAATTTGATGTTTATAAGGTGCATCACATTTGAGAAGTTATGCATTTTAATATTAACTTGTATCGCCCACAGATGAACAAATTCAGTTCTTTGTGTAAGATGTGTAGTGAGTAACATTTAGATGCCTGAATTATACATTATAAGATTGCATAAACAATATAAAGGACAATTTTTTGTATTTTCATAACGATATGTGACCTGCGTAAGTAGTGCCAATTATGTATATTACAGCAACGTTGGTTACTTCCATTTGATATTAAAATATTGTGTATTGAAGACTTATTATAACCTATTTGATGTTATTCATAAGGAAAGGAATCTCCGGGCTTTCTTTCTGTATTAATTTATTCCGTTTAATATCATTTGTGGAAAATACCTACATATACATTCCGAGATGTTTAGTTGCTCAGCGTACCCGTGCGACTATACTGTATTTTATATTTAAAAAGAGCAACGAATGTGTACCAAATTATCTAAATATAGTGTTGTACCTAGCTAGAGATAAGCTTACAGTTATTATTTGAGTACCTTTGTCTGATTTTTATATACGAACTAGATAGGATACTGATTTGAATATGCAATTACTCTTCCAAGGTGCGTCTTACAAGTTCACGTTTGTTTTATTGTTACATAGAGCCTAACACGGACAACCTCTTTGGTCGCGTCTTTTAGCCGGCCGCACACGGGCCACCGAGCACAACCACATACAAAACGCCACCGACGTATTTCCTGTAGTTTTCGTACATTTTATATGGCTACAAATAGTCTGACAAAACGTAGCACGCCACTCGCGCGATACCCCACCCCTCGCTCCCATCGCTTCAGTCAACCAGTTCGAATCGAAGGCAAAGCACGCAAGTTGTTGATTGAAATATATACAAGTGTTTATCACCAACCACAAGTGGTCGCGCGCTTCGTCCACCACTTGAGACCACCTGGGTGAACTGTGGAACGGCTCACCTTTGTCCACCTGGGTGTTCCTTGGGAAATATTTAGTTTCCACCCACCTTGTTATCAAAACTCTTCAGATTTGCGGTGCATAGGGATGATGATTATAATTTAATGGAGTATTTTAAATGTTTTGTTTACATTTGTTGTTCAGCATTGAACATCCCTAATTATAATGGTCACATGGCCAGCATCAAATTTCTTAGGTGTACTGTCACCAATATAAAGTGAGGGGCGACCAAGTTTTATTTGAGAGGTGAGCCACTGTAAAAAACTTTCCACAGTTCACCCAGGTGGTTCCAAGAGGAGGTGGACGGTGGGTAAGAACTGGCGCTTCAGCTACCTTTGTAGCCGCTTCTAGCTACAGGTAGCGGCGTTTGTGGCTGTCGCGCGTGGCCCGTGTGCGGTCAGCCTTAGAAGAATGTCCACCTAAACTTTAGTATGGAGTTAAGATCGGCTCATTTGTATTATTATTATTTTCTTTACTGCGTAATGAGGCTAACATATTGGCAGAGTACATTATCCTGGCGAATCGCGGCGGTGCTTTCGAGTACGCTACGCTCGTTAGAGACTGGTTGCCACTTAACGGCCGACTAAATTTAAAAGAATATAAACAGATGATGTATAGTTAGTAGTTATGGCTGCAAGCGCGCTCCATGCGAAAAATGTTGTTTCATCCTATTTCGAAAATAAACGAATCAAACTCAATGAAATTTCGTAATACAATCTATAAAGCAATATATGTGCTCGTTGTGCCAGATTTTATTTAAAGTCAAAGTATTTATTGTAAATAGGTAAAAATTCCCAGAGTTGAATCTCGCACAGGAAAACCCTTCTGACCCTACCGTTGCTTCGGAAATACACCCATTAGAGAAGAGAGCACCAAGAAACTCTACGGGGATGTCATTTTCTCAATTTTTGGCAGTTCTCTAAGTATCTATATTTTTAAATTATAATAAAACACATGTAAATGTCAAATACAAAAGATAAAAGTGCCAATGAGACGTCCCACAACCATCACACTGATAAAAATATTTTTTTTAAGCGCATGCGATATTATTCTAATACCTCGCTCCTTATTGATAGACGACTAACACTAAAGCTGTCTCTACAGTCAAAGCGCGAAGTGTCCCGCCAATCAGAAGCAGCGATAATTATAAAAAAAGGGTGCCGCGATACTCATGTTCGCGGGAATTTAGGTAGGTTATGAGTGTAGAGCGGGCTTCACAATCTAAGATTGTAATGTGATAATGGATTTGGTTTCCGTACTTTCGTTTGTGCCTGTTTAAACACAAACTGTTTTATTACTCGTGGTTTGTGCTGATTCTAGGCGCCCCCACCGAGCGTCCATGGTACTAAAATTTACATTGTTTCATCAAACGTTAGTCACAGAATAAAATTATAAGTACATTAGTTCCGCGGACGCTCACTACTGCCAAACTACTGCTATCAGCGCCAAAATCAAATGCTCTCATTGCGTTACGCATTGCGACGTTCGTCAAAAGCCTGTCTAGAGTACGGAGTAATATGCAGTTGTCTAAGTTCGTCTACCAATTGTATTAAAATCAAAGTGGTTGTCTGCGTCGGGCACAGCTCGATATTTACTATAGAATGCCGAGGAATTATTATTGATTTTAGATATTCCAGGCGTTTTCTGTACATAGTTTAGATCCAACTTTTGTCAAGTGTCGAAGTTTATTTAATTGTGTACTCGTATAACTTTGTTATATCAAATTAATCCAATAACTAATCGGACGTTAGATAATTTAGAGATTTCGATTATTAATGTATAATAACGGTGTATAATTAATATGTTCATGATTTTGCATGAGGGTAGGAAATGAAATAATATAACGTAACATTCCTTTTTAAGTTTTCCCCAGTTTATGTCAAGCTTCTAGTAGTTTAATTAACTTACTGAAGCGCTTGGAGGGGGAGTTAGGGAGGGGGGTTGCGTGGGGTTACACTTGACGCACAAAGTACGTTGAGTTGCATTATTTACCGACATTGGCTAAATGCACAAACCGCAAAGACAGCAAGACAGTTTCTAGCAAATGTTAAAGTCACTTATCAATAGTTGCTCAGCAATACATAACATGTATTATAAAGACTTACAAAGGCACGGAGACCTCGCAACCAATCTGTTTTTTACGCGACTACGGCGAAGCAAGGGAAGGGTAATAAGTTTAAAAGTCTTATGTATGTATGTGGGTATGTGAATGTTCCACCATAGCGTCGCTCGTATTGGTCCGATTTTGACAAGCGATGTATCAATCGATTTGTCTTCATAGCAAGAGTGTCATAGGCTATTTTTTACCCGACCGTATCGAACCCGGTACCGATGGATTGCAAAGGGCACATATTTCCGCTCCGCCGGCATGTCTGTACATTCGAAATTTAAATTATCTAGCGTCCAATAGAGGTAGAAAAAAAAACTAATTTGCGCATTAAGGCACGAGCAGCATGTCACGTAGGATAGTGTACGAATATGATCACTTTTATAATAAGCAGTGTAATTATAGCGTAAGTAAATGCATAAAGCATGTTTTATATTGTATGTAGGTTACGTAAAAGCGTCTCTATTATTTCTTTTGTCTTAAAACGGCAATCGCTGACTATTTATTTGCATTTTTTCTTAAATGTTTATAATTTTTATTGAATATTAAAAATGAGAGTTGTTACAGTCGCTGAATAGTCCATAATGTGGTTATACTCATTAATTACTACTTGGCATTGATGATAATTAATAAAAACATGAAGATGTGAGCAGTATGTCACGTAAGTAGTGCACGTTCCCAGCTGGTTCCAGCTTGGTACTTTCAGTATCTATGGCGTCCTCTCTAGGTCACTTTTTAGTTCTTGGAACTTCTAAGAACTAAAATGAGACTTAGGGAGGTCGCCATAGAAACTGAAATTGCTTAGTATCCCGGACTATTATTGTCTAATAAGAGAATATTTTATGAATTGTTTATTTGCTAATACAATAAGTTAAAATAACCGTTGTGGTCTTTATTTTTTTGGATCACCTACCACTTTAAGCTTGCACTTCTCGAGGCGTTGAGTATCGCGTATTTTTAGTTTCAAAATATCGCAGCTATGGAGACTTAAACATTGGCGTAGCCATGCGACGTGCTAGCGTTTAAATGCTATCTCACGAACTAGTTAAAAACTATCATAACCGCTCGATTGATTCTATGCGCTACAGTCACTTTTTTTGTTTTCATTGATCATCGCATCTAACGCTACAGTCACATTTTTTGTTTTCATCGATCATCGGACCACTCGATAGCGACGTGAATTTTGCCACTCGATTTTGAACATTATTGACCTCAATAATCATTCAAATCTAAGCGTGTTTATATAATTATTTTGCTTCGAAACCCACAACATAAACACTTGAAATATGTGCCGTACCTATTTAGCTCCATAAATCACCAGTTTGTTTATCTAAGCGCTCAATGAAGTGGTCATAAAAATTGTTTGTTTACGCAAAGTCGGCGCGGCCAGATGTGTCGCGTAGACCTTCTTTTTTTTGTGGATTGTCAAATCAGATACCTGTGATCTCGGCACGTACCCAATAAATCCCCAGTTTGCAGCCAGATGTGTCGCGTCGACCTTCTTTTTTTTGTGGGTTGACCATCAAGTACCTGTAGTCTCAACGCATATACAATCAATTACCAATTTGAGGTTAGATGTGTCGCGTCAGCCATTTTTTTTTGGGTTATCAGTTTGGTCCTGCGGTCTTCAGCGCGTGGACAACCGAGCGGATAACTTTCAAAGGATGACCACAGACACATTATCTTGAAAATGTTGCCACTTAATAGCATTGCATTATTAAAGAACTAAAAAGCATAATTAAGTAATTAAAAAACAAACTGTTGTTCCACATAAAATACTTATCTTTACAGAATCCAATCTAAGCCACACTTTCACCATTCCTAAACCTATGCCGATCGGGCTGATTCTAAATCCTAAGAACAACTGAACTAAACATATTGAATATCCAACAAGTTGCCTTGATTCCACCATTTTTCATGGCAGCAAAATGCTTCCTTCACGCTGATTCGCTGGTTCTCCCAAGGGTTCTTCGGCGGAAATACCATAATATTTTTTAAGGTGTACCAACTAGCGCTTTGACGGAAATAGATGGATGATTTGATGCTCTTCCGGTTTACTCTTCGATCATAGATTGCAATGTAACGCCATCTGCACTGAGGTTCACAATAAGTTGACAATTGACTTGTCAGCTGACGTATGACGTGCGGTTTAGTGACTGGAGTCAGAGGCCGTATTCAGCAAAAAGCTACGAATAAATAATAAGTCAGGAACTCTAATTCAGAACAAATGTCACAATAAAAGTGCCCCTACTTCAAACCAAAACGACGTAAGTTTCAAAGTACGAATCACTTCCGAGGTTACAAATAGACATGCTTGGTGATTGGTTTAAATTCAGAACGAAAGCAGGGATTGGTTCAAGTGCGTAATGCAATGTCTGCTATGACAGCTGAGTCATAGCGGCGTGGACGATGTTATGCAATAAGAGGACCGGACCAAGTCAGTAATAAAACAATATTACTGTACAATGTTTTTTTTTTAGCTCACTTTTTACAATTCATTAAATTCTTTGTCCCACGAAATATAATTAATTTATTAAGTTTTTGTCCAGAAGACATTAAAAGAGAATCTTTCTTCGCAATGTAGTGAAGACGGATTCTGAGAAATTTAAAACGGAATGTCCTCCTGTCAGCCTGTGAAATAAGAGCTGAGGTTCAAGTTCAGTAAATTATTTTTATATATTTCCATAAACTGTCAGGCGTTTGGGTTATTGTTGCAACGGCCGTGGTTGCGGATCACTCCAAAAACAACTCAATATGATCTTGGCTTAATATGGTTAAATTAATTTATATATTTGTAACTCTACTAGCCGTGCAAAAAGTAATTTAAAACTTTAAATACATATGAAGAGTCCTAGAAGTCCAGTTTTGGACTGAGTTTTGGTCACTGGTTTCAAAGAGTTAGTATATACTGTTACTCTTTGTCCATTTACTGTTCGAGTTTTTTTTGACTGCACATTGATTTAGAGACCTTTAATATATTTTCGCTTTGATCCAAAACGTTATGTAGTTTTTCTTTTTCTACCACTAAAAAAGGGTGTTTAAACCCGTATCGGTCGGTCTTGAATTTAGTATGTCGAAAAGGTTGTTAAACGTTTCTAAAAAGCTAACAGTTGCATCTGTTTCTTGAAAATCAGGCATGTTTAACTGTTGCGAACCGAACTTAATCGCATCAGCTACACTTTGACTTAAGGTTTGAATCGCTAGTTTAACGTTCATGATATTATTTCGGAAGTATAGATGCCGATTTGACAATTTATTCCCAAAATGCAATCCAACGATATCTTGAACATTTTTCAGTTTCTGCAAATGTGCCCACTCAATTTTTTTTCTTGTTTTTATCTACGAGTGTCTTTTTCCTCTAATGTGTTACGCACAAGTTTCACCATATGAAATGGATCTAATATTACAACTACTGGGTCTCCGGTAGATGGGTGGTCAAAAAACGATTTTGAATTGTGTCTTCAAAATTGCAACCCAACATCTTAGCCGTAGCGATGTTAGATGCACAGCCATCAAAGATCAAAGTAACTTTTGACTTTTTCCTTTTAATTAAGGGCTAAAACTATATCGTTCGAAAAATCATTCAATGCAGTATTTTCTGTAGTATCGCCAAATCCATTTTTCTTCAATTGGGATAAAATATTTTAAGTGAAATATTCTTCATAGTTAATCTTTTATTTGGGCGTTGTAGATTTCTGATCTGTGATAGTCGTTATACTGCCAAAATAGTTTTTTTTTTTAGTTTTTGCTTTAAAATGTGTGTTTTAGGAGTATTCAGAGCAGATTCAATATCTGACGATGGTATATTTATCGGCGTAACGCATGATCCTCTTTCTTCAAAACTAAAGACTTCGGTTGAGATAAGATTATTTTTTAATTTTGTTTTTCTTGGTTCTTTTTCTTGGTTGGTAAGGTTATTTTCAGGAGAATAATATCAACACTGAATGTAACGACGGTGTTGTTTTCAGGAGAATAATATCAACACTGAATGTAATGATGGTGTTGAAGACAACACCGTCATTACATTCAGTGTTGATATTATTCTCCTGAAAATAACCTTATTGAAGATCAGTTTCAAATCTATGAAAGACTGTCTCTAATTGAAATAGATATACATATACAGCTAAAATAAAAAATCCTATCAAACCTAAATATTAAGTGCAAATAATAATAGTGAAATCTTACAAGTTTTTGTGCCTTATTCCTTGAGGGTTTGCATTATTTGTTTATTTGAGCAACTGAGGTAAATCAAACACTTCAAAATTTCCAGGAGGTGAATTTTCAGTAGCCTGAAAAATTAAAGGTGCTTTAATTCGATCAAACTATGAACTGTTTTTTTAATGCTATTGTTAATCCCATGAGTCGAAAAAGCCGAACCTATATTACATACCAACTGTAATCGTTCATTAATTTTTATTTGCTCATTTTGTTTAGTATTCTCCTAAATTTGTTGACGTTTCTTAGATATGAATCATCTGCGTGAAAAAAATAACAGCTTAATTTCAAAATTTCATCGAGTAGAAATTAAACTTTAGTGCAAAAATTGACTGACTTCATTTTGCATAGTATTGACCATCGCGGTTTGATAATGTATTTGAATGTCTTTGAATATAATTATAATTTTGCAACTACTACTAGTGAAAACTGATCCCTGGACATTTTAATCTTGTATGGCTCCTGCATCACTTCACAACACATGCTGGCATGATGATTCACAGCTGTAGTTCACAATGATAAAATTAAAACGTACGCGAAGATGTGACGTGTGCTCGCTTGCATGAAAAATGTACGACTGATGACGCGCTGGACACGACTTTTAAGCCCCACCTACTTGGGCACGACTTTTGTTGGGTCATTTTATTAACGCTGTTACGTTTCCTGACTTATTACTTATTCGTAGGCAAAAAGTAGCATTCGTCCCATACTTCCCTCCCCTCACTTTCCCTCACTTTCCCAAACCTTCATCACCCCACATTTCCGCAGTTTTTTATTTTTTCTAAGTATGACCACACCGAAGGGTAAAGATCGCTAAGCGATTTTGGTTGCTGAATACTGCCCCCCAAGTCTTGTGTTAGCAGCTAATCATCACAGTAGTGTGAAATTGTTAGAAGTTATTTTGAGGTCACTGTTGAAGAAAATTATTTTGTTTGGTTAGAATAAACATATTTTTTAAGGGTATTACAGCTTCGTATGAGTAATTCCATAATTTTACTCTCTGATATGCAAGATTTCACGTCTCTTATTTTAAAACCGATTAATATCAATCTGAAAAATTAATAATGTCATATATTTTAATAGTTTTTGAAAACTGGAATGTCGATACATTTTTATGATTGTATGCTCAAGTAGAAATACGGACATGTAAATCCGAGTCTAATAGTTTATTATATGCTTTGCTACTTATCTATATGATAAAATCCCGTATTTTATGAATATGTTTAATTTTTTACCAGTTCTCTATTTTCAGAACCGGGTCGGATTCGGATCTCCGATATGCTCTATTCTGCATTCCTTAATAAACCACAAAGAGCGTGTGTGACCGCGACGGCGATACTCATTTATGCGCGAGTGATAGAGATAAGAAGTGAAGAAACCAATAGACAACTAGATAGCTTCCATCGCACTCATACTGGCAGTGCGATTGCGTAATGTTGATCATGACGGTTTCAAGCCGTCAAATTCAATAATGCTTTGCGAAAGAGTCGATTTTGCTATGAAAAAAGTGACAATCTGATTGAAGCCAAGTTCTGTGGTCGGGCCCCAGAAAGAGAACAACTTATGCTTAGGTCTTGTAAAGAAATAAGACAGAACGATATGATCTCTTGTTGCAGGTCACGTACCGGTTTTTCCAAGGTCAGCACACCTCTGTGCTAAACAATTTTGACAGTTCGCCATAGTTTTGTATTGTTTGTGAGAAAAATAATTCAGCTTAATGTGTTGCCTGCATTCTAAATGAATGTTCCCTAGACCGTTTTAGTATTCTGTGCCCAAACTACACATTATTTATTAATAATATGATTTAATTGTATTGGTTCTCATTTGTATCAATAGTAAATTCAATTTAACGTAATATCGTACGATGTTGTTATTATGTATACAAAATAGAAAGTTTATTCGAGAGAGCAAGGGCACCTAACAACTACTTAAATGCCTTAACCATTAGAGCTACATGGATAAGAACTGTGTGAGCCATGTCAGAGGCCCTCGGGCGGCCTGACAAACTTTGACACCAGAGGCCCAGCATTACCTCATACGACAAACAAACTGTGTGAGAAGACCTTCCGTGGATTTTGAGTCGTCATCATCATCATCATGTCAGCTTTTAGAAGTCCACTGCTGAACATAGGCCTCCCCCAAAGAGCGCCATGACGAGCAATCTTGTGCCACCTCTATCCACCGACGCCCCACACTTCGCTTGCTTGTTCGTGGTCGCCATTCGAGAACCTTTATTCCCCAGTGGTTGTCGGTTCTACAAACTATATGGCCTGCCCATTGCCACTTGCAAACTCTGAGAGCTATGTCGGTAACCTTCGTTCTTCTACGGATTTCCTCATTTCTGATTCTATCACGTAGTGAAACACCGAGCATAGCTCTCTCCATTGCACGCTGCGCAACTGTGAGCTTTTGTATGAGACTAATAGTTAGCGACCACGTCTCAGTGCCGTATGTCATCACTAGCAACACGCACTGATTATAAACTTTCGTCTTGGGGCTCTGCGGTATCTGCGACGAGAAGATATGGCGTAATTTCCCGAACGCTGCCCATCCGAGTTGGATTCGTCGGTTGACCTCTTTGTCGAAGTTGGATCGTCTGACTCAAGTAGACATAGTGATCAACAGCTTCGATAATATCGTTCTCAACATAAACCGGCATGGGTAAGACATGGGCATTTGACATGATGTTCGTCTTGCCCATGTTCATTTTAAGACCCACCTGTTGGGAAACAATATTGAGGTCACTAAGCATTGTGCTTAGGTCTTCCAGGATTTCAGCCATGATGACTATATCATCAGCAAATCGAAGGTGAGTGATGTATTCGCCATTGATGTTAACACCAAATCCGTTCCAGTTCAGAAGCTTGAACATATCTTCCAGTGCAGATGTGAACAGTTTCGGAGAAATAACGACTCCCTGTCTTACCCCTTTTTGCAGCTGGATAGAATTCGTGCTCTGATCCTGAAGACGGACTGTCATGATGGCCTTGCTGTACAAACACTTCATCACTTCAGTGTACCGGTAATCAATCTGGCACTGCTGTAATGACTAGCACTGCCCAGGTCTCGACTGAATCAAAGGCTTTCTCGTAGTCCACACACGCTAGACATAGTGGCCGATTATACTCTTCGATCTTCTGTATAATCTGCCGGAGCGTATGGATGTGGTCTACGGTGCTAAAGCCTTTCCGGAATCCAGCTTGTTCGGGAGGCTGAAAGTCGTCAAACCTACGAGCGAGACAGTTCTACTCTCGAAAACAGCTTATAGACATGGGTCAGCAGCGAAATGGGCCTATAATTCTTCAAGAGGGTTTTATCCATAGTCAGACCATATTTTTAGACCATAGTCACCATGATGGATCATGTTGCACCATAATAAATAATTATTTATGAAGCATCATGGTCCATCATGACTATGGTAAATAATGGTGCATGTCACCAGTATGTATGTACAATTTTTCATGCATGATACACCATATTTGACAATGGATGACAATGGTATATTATTATACTGGAAGCATGTTCAATACAAAATGTTTGTAGAAATTGTAAAAGATTTCTGAAGTTTCTATTACGCTTGTCCACATTAGTCCCATAAAGATTCGATTTGTTTATGGAACGAGATCGTACAACTCCTAGAATTATTCAAAATCACAATTTTACTTTCTGACTATACATTTTTCGTAAATCTGTATGTCTTATAGAGACATACAGATTTACGAAAAATGAAAAATGTACCCATTAACTAGTCTATAATATAATGTTGAATCTGGGATTGCGTGACAATCGACTAGTGACATTGTAACAATTGTTTGTGGGTGTGTGTAACATTGTGTAAGTGATATGATCAACACTGCATAATAGCACTGCTGCGGCCCGATTACAGAACGTGGTTACAATCGGATTATAACTTTTTTCATGGACCCGCGACCACTAATGCCTTGCGATAGAGTCGAAATTACTATGAAAAAAGTGATAATCCGATTGTAACCAAGTTATGTAATCGGGCCGCATAGCAATTTCGGCTCTATCGCAAGGCATTAGTGATATCGATACTGACCATCCGATTGAAGCTAAGTTATGTGGTCGGGCCCCTGCAGTGCGATTACGTAATGTTGATCATGACGGTTTCAAGCCGTCAAATTCAATAATGCTTTGCGATAGAGTCGATTTTGCTATGAAAAAAGTGACAATCTGATTGAAGCCAAGTTCTGTGGTCGGGCCCCTGGAGCCCGATTACATAACTTGGCTTCAATCGAATTCTCAATATCGCAATCACTAATGCCTTGCGATAGAGTTGAAATTGCTATGAAAAAAGTGATAATCCGATTGTAGCCAAGTTCTGTAATTGGGCCACGGGTTAAACATTTTGTCATCGATTGTACAGCATAAAGTAAGCGAGATAGATGATGCGAAAAACGTAAGCGAGTGAGCGAGGCAGTTATACAATGCTGTCTTCACCTTCAACATTGGGATTGTACCCGAATCGTACGACTAGTGCTGCACGATTAGATGTTATTCATCGATTATTGAAAGAATCGATTGTTAGTATTCGTTCAATTTATAATTTTATTTCACTCATTTTTAATTCCTATACCTAAACCTTTCAGGCTTCAGTATCGGTATTTACGAGTTAATTGAAAAAACGTGTGAATGTGTCTCCTGATGTTGACACTTTAAAGTTCAAAAGCGATTTGAGTGAATATGAATCAATCTAGAATCTAGATCAGAGGTCCCCAAACTTTTTACTCTCGTACACCACTTGATATGTTTTTCGGTTTTGGTAGACCCCCTAATATATTTACATAATATTGTGTTTTCATTTTCATTTTCATCCACTACTCGCTTAAAAAGATTTAACCTTCTAACTGTAGTGAAGAGTAGTGTGAAAACATAATAAGCACACACAAAACAAAACACAAAATCGTAGTTACGTTTTCACATAATCACTAAGCAACAAATTTCCATGATCTTTTGCATAGATAAAGTTGGAGGTCTAGATATAGTTAAAAATTTACACTGGTCACAATTTATCGCATTTTTTTACAAATTATATTCATTTATTTATGCACTAAAAATAAAAACGTAACGCAGACGGACGGAGCTGCCGCTAGGGCTAGTATATGATAAATTTTTAAACAGTTTCATATGTCAGAAAATATGCCTAATAACTAAAGTTTTAATATAATTCTACAACACATTTCATGAAAATATACGTTTTATTGTATTTTACTTCATAATGTAGTTTTATAATTAATTAGCTGTGCGCGGCTTTGACCGCCTATCTACGAATAAATAATAAGTCAGGAACTCTAATTCAGAACAAATGTCACAATAAAAGTGCCCCTACTTCAAACCAAAACGACGTAAGTTTCAAAGTACGAATCACTTCCGAGGTTACAAATAGACATGCTTGGTGATTGGTTTAAATTCAGAACGAAAGCAGGGATTGGTTCAAGTGCGTAATGCAATGTCTGCTATGACAGCTGAGTCATAGCGGCGTGGACGATGTTATGCAATAAGTGGACCGGACCAAGTCAGTAATAAAACAATATTACTGTACAATGTTTTTTTTTTAGCTCACTTTTTACAATTCATTAAATTCTTTGTCCCACGAAATATAATTAATTTATTAAGTTTTTGTCCAGAAGACATTAAAAGAGAATCTTTCTTCGCAATGTAGTGAAGACGGATTCTAAGAAATTTAAAACGGAATGTCCTCCTGTCAGCCTGTGAAATAAGAGCTGAGGTTCAAGTTCAGTAAATTATTTTTATATATTTCCATAAACTGTCAGGCGTTTGGGTTATTGTTGCAACGGCCGTGGTTGCGGATCACTCCAAAAACAACTCAATATGATCTTGGCTTAATATGGTTAAATTAATTTATATATTTGTAACTCTACTAGCCGTGCAAAAAGTAATTTAAAACTTTAAATACATATGAAGAGTCCTAGAAGTCCAGTTTTGGACTGAGTTTTGGTCACTGGTTTCAAAGAGTTAGTATATACTGTTACTCTTTGTCCATTTACTGTTCGAGTTTTTTTTGACTGCACATTGATTTAGAGACCTTTAATATATTTTCGCTTTGATCCAAAACGTTATGTAGTTTTTCTTATTCTACCACTGAAAAAGGGTGTTTAAACCCGTATCGGTCGGTCTTGAATTTAGTATGTCGAAAAGGTTGTTAAACGTTTCTAAAAAGCTAACAGTTGCATCTGTTTCTTGAAAATCAGGCATGTTTAACTGTTGCGAACCGAACTTAATCGCATCAGCTACACTTTGACTTAAGGTTTGAATCGCTAGTTTAACGTTCATGATATTATTTCGGAAGTATAGATGCCGATTTGACAATTTATTCCCAAAATGCAATCCAACGATATCTTGAACATTTTTCAGTTTCTGCAAATGTGCCCACTCAATTTTTTTTCTTGTTTTTATCTACGAGTGTCTTTTTCCTCTAATGTGTTACGCACAAGTTTCACCATATGAAATGGATCTAATATTACAACTACTGGGTCTCCGGTAGATGGGTGGTCAAAAAACGATTTTGAATTGTTTGTGTCTTCAAAATTGCAACCCAACATCTTAGCCGTAGCGATGTTAGATGCACAGCCATCAAAGATCAAAGTAACTTTTGACTTTTTCCTTTTAATTAAGGGCTAAAACTATATCGTTCGAAAAATCATTCAATGCAGTATTTTCTGTAGTATCGCCAAATCCATTTTTCTTCAATTGGGATAAAATATTTTAAGTGAAATATTCTTCATAGTTAATCTTTTATTTGGGCGTTGTAGATTTCTGATCTGTGATAGTCGTTATACTGCCAAAATAGTTTTTTTCTTAGTTTTTGCTTTAAAATGTGTGTTTTAGGAGTATTCAGAGCAGATTCAATATCTGACGATGGTATATTTATCGGCGTAACGCATGATCCTCTTTCTTCAAAACTAAAGACTTCGGTTGAGATAAGATTATTTTTTAATTTTGTTTTTCTTGGTTCTTTTTCTTGGTTGGTAAGGTTATTTTCAGGAGAATAATATCAACACTGAATGTAATGACGGTGTTGAAGACAACACCGTCATTACATTCAGTGTTGATATTATTCTCTTGAAAATAACCTTATTGAAGATCAGTTTTTAATCTATGAAAGACTGTCTCTAATTGAAATAGATACACATATACAGCTAAAATAAAAATTCCTATCAAACCTAAATATTAAGTGCAAATAATAATAGTGAAATCTTACAAGTTTTTGTGCCTTATTCCTTGAGGGTTTGCATTATTTGTTTTTTTGAGCAAATCAGGTAAATCAAACACTTCAAAATTTCCAGAAGGTGAATTTTCAGTAGCCTGAAAAATTAAAGGTGCTTTAATTCGATCAAACTATGAACTGTTTTTTTAATGCTATTGTTATTCCCATGAGTCGAAAAAGCCGAACCTATATTACATACCAACTGTAATCGTTCATTTTTGTTTATTTGCTCATTTTGTTTAGTATTCTCCTAATTTTGTTGACGTTTCTTAGATATGAATCATCTGCGTGAAAAAAATAACAGCTTAATTTCAAAATTTCATCGAGTAGAAATTAAACTTTAGTGCAAAAATTGACTGACTTCATTTTGCATAGTATTGACCATCGCGGTTTGATAATGTATTTGAATGTCTTTGAATATAATTATAATTTTGCAATTACTACTAGTGAAAAGTGATCTTGTATGGCATGCTGGCATGATGATTCACAGCTGTAGTTCACAATGATAAAATTAAAACGTACGCGAAGATATGACGTGCGCTTGCATGAAAAATGTACGACTGATGACGCGCTGGACACGACTTTTAAGCCCCACCTACTTGGGCACGACTTTTGTTGGGTCATTTTATTAACGCTGTTACGTTTCCTGACTTATTACTTATTCGTAGCCGCCTATACATTTTTCTGTTTTTATATGATATAGATGTGCTTGCGGCTTTGCTCACGTGGTAATTTATCTGGGTAAAATGTTACCTATGTGTTATTCTAGGACCTAAGGTACATATATAATATAATAGTACATTATGATAAGTGTGCTATGTTGGTCATTACACTCGAAGCAGTATTATTAGAGTAAAGTAAAAAAACACTAGTGTGGTAATGTAAAGTAAAAATCACGAGTGTGTAATAAGATAAATTATAAACCTAAATGCGTTGCCATAACAGTCACTTTATGAGCAAGTGTGTTGAACAGTCATTATACTACATTTCTTTAAAGTTGTTTCAGACGTCAAATAGTTCATTATCAATTGCTTGGCTTCTACTCATCGGACTGACATATCAAGTACACTTTTTTTAAGTTAAACTCTATGCTATGCAACAATGAAAACCGCATCGAAATCGATTAATTTGTTTTTATGCGATGTGCGAACAAATAAACAGAAAAAAACGATTTAAAAAAAAACTGAATCTGTAGCTTATTTTAAGTACCCTACAGAGGTCGGCAATCTTTTGCTATAGCAGGGCCACATATGTTGCCAGAGTATCAGTGCGGGCCGCACTTATTTTTATATGTTAGGACATGTATTTTTAATATTTGAAATAAAACGCATATATATTCATACAATCATGTCTATTTAAATTGAATTACTATACTAACATAAAAGTAACAACTAGTGAAATTTTTGCAGCTGCATTTGACTTGCAAGATTTTTATAACGTCTGCTTTCATTTTAGTCATAGACACGCGCAGTATCGCGTCTAAATGTTCATCCGTTAACCGCGAACAATTATTATTTTTGCGGTAGTTGAGAATTGAAAAAGTCTGCTCACACAAATATGTACTACCAAACATAGTGATTATCTGCTGAGCAAACTTTTTCAATTCTTTGAAGTTTTCAGAACTCAAACCTCCGTAGAACTGCACCAAGTCAGTGCTTTCCTTAAATGCCGTTTTAAGTGTGCTATTACTTTGCAAATCTACTATGTTCATTTGCAAATTGCTTGGTACATCATTAATATCAATTGCAAAAGGGTTTTGGAATATTTCCATATTAAGGGAGATCTTTTTAAAGTCGGTGAATCGATTTACAAACTCAGTTTGTAGTTGTGTTAACACGTTTCTCATTGTAATATTTTGCCACTCAAAATTATCTCCAGCTTCTTCCACGGCTTTCTTGCAATTAGGAAAATGGTCAAGCTTTTTTCATCAATATGCTTGATAAACAGTTTCAGTTTCATCTCAAATGACTTTACATCTGAATACATATCGCAAATCAATTTATTTTTTCCCTGTAAGCGTTTGTTGAGCTGATTCAGTTCCATAGTCAAATCAGTCAAAAAACCAAGATCGATAATCCACTGTTTGTTAGTAAGCTGTTCCACTGGCTTTCCTTTCATCTCCATGAAGTTTCCAATTTCTATCCTCAAATAAAAAAAAACCGTTCCAAAACGGCACCTCGACTGAGCTACCTCACTTCACAGTAGTAAACTACGTCACCATGATCAGCTTCCAGATCTTCCAAAAACTTTTGGAACTGACGGTGTGTGAGCCCATTTTTTCTTATAAAATTAACAGTGGATGTTACAGTATCCATTATTTATTTCCAGGACCTTGGAGCACAATGCCTGTTGATGGACAATACAGTGAAAAATCAATGGCACAGTAGATCCAGAATCTTTCACTTTGCTGATGATTCTCCCAACACACCAACACCTTTGTTTTGAACGCTCATGTTCTTGCCTCCATCGGTAGTGACACTTGTTAACTTTTCCCAGCTTAATTGCAATGAATCCAGAGCTTGTTCCAAATGGTGAAATAAATCTTCTCGCGTAGTTGTACCTTTCAAACTGCATATTTTCACAAGCTCTTCGTAAACAGTAAAGTTTTCGTCAATGCCGCGTACAAATATGAGTAGGTGTGCTGTATCTGACACGTCCGTACTTTCATCCATCGCTAAAGAGAAGCAGTCAAAAGACTGCGCCTTATCCCTGACTTGTTCACACAAATTAGCACTCAAGTCTTTGGTTCGTCAGGTGCAAGTTCTGGCAGAGAGACTAAGACTTTCAAACATTTTTTTCTGCTCTGGGCATATTTCTTCTGCTATAGCTAAGACACACTCTTTTACTAATTCACTATCGGTAAACGGACGTCCAATTTTTGCTAGAATCTCTGCTTCTCTGTAACTGGCACGAACATTCGATTCGCTGTTGTCTGCCACAACCATTAGCGAAAAAATCCTAAGCCTATGGCCACAACCTTAAATATGTTTTGTTGATTTTTTAATGACGATTTCAAAGTGGAAATTTTCCTTTTTCGTATTTCTCCTTCAACAAAGAAAATATAATCACTATCCTTCAAGACAGTCAAATTTAGCTTTGTGCTCAGTGTCGTAATGTCGCTTCAGGTTATATTCCTTTACTACAAAAATACTCTTTTGACAAATAACAAATAACAAATCAAGCATTACGGTTTTCCTTTAAACTCGATAAAAAAGTATAATTCTGTCAATAATTCGTTAAAAACTATTTTTTATTTTTCTATCTTCCTTTTTCTTGAAGCCATGTTTCTATAATTATTCTGTAACAATAATGAAGAATTTTAAATTTGGTGTAAAATTAAAAATAAATATGTCCGATTTGGCACCTACAAATTCAACTCGCCATTCAAAAAATAATGAAAACATGACATAACTATCTTCATGTCATGTCTGGTACTATCCCCGTCCATAAAATATTTACCCATCAATCTGAAGGTTCACAGGTTTTTTGCAAAATGTTCGAGTTTTGATGTGTAATATTGGTGGAATATTAACCATTAGGTGTCCGTTAACGTGCACGAGTGTAGGCAAAAGAATCAAACGCAGATATAAATGGCATTTTGTGATTTTTCCAAATCTCCTACGGAAGTTTTAGTAAATGTCCACCATTTTACTGATTCGTGACTTTGACTTGACAATGAATGACTGTGACGTGACACTAATATAAACTATTAAACTTGACATTGGCGAAATTGCTAGTAGGCTAGTGCCTCCGCAGAAGCCATTTATTAAAAAGAGAAGAAGAAGAAGGTTCACATAAACAAGCAGTAAACAAAATATAACAAATTGCTCGCGAGTGCATACAACGTACTTACCCCATACGTCGTGAGGATCTATCAGCGAAGGGAAGAAAGGTGAAACGAAACGCGTAGCTGGCAACGAGATGAGATGTGATTTTCCGGCGAATTTCCACAACGGAATGAGGCGAGAGCTGCGCGCGGCTGTGATTTTAACTAAAGGCTGTCGCTTTGAATTTTTTTCGCCGCCACACACCTGCGTCTAATCAAAGAGTGCCACCGCCTATTGTCTCAAAGGAGCCGCCGCCGACGGCCACGTGTGGCAAAAGAAATTGCCAAGAATTGAATACAGCAAATCTATATTTTCGGTAGAAACATATGTATTGTACATCACAGTCTTGATTAGAGTTGCAAAACTCCGGAATAATTCGGAATACTTCGGAATAATTCCATGAATACCTCTAATACTCCAGGATTATTCAAAAGATTTTAAAAAACAAAGAGTTTCTGTAGGTAGGTGCCTAATTCCAAACCTACAAGGTACCTATCTAATCTACTTAAACTAGAGGCTGTCCGCGACTTTGCTCGCTTTTTACCAGGATTAAAAGTAGCCTATAGCTCGATCCAGTTCGTACGTCCTATATTTATGTAGGTGTAGATATATAAAAATTTCATCAAAATCGGTTGGCGCCTGTCGATAAGCTGATCTGGTACGTACTCATACCTACCTCCCTGCTGCATACGGCTATAGGTACTAGGTACTTAGGTAAGTATCAAGGGAACTCTTTTACTTGGATAGAGCTAGGTAGGTAGGTAGATAGAGCTAGGTAGGTAGGTACCTAACTACCTACCTACCTAGCTCTATCCAAGTAAAAGAGTCCTATCTACCTACCTATGTCCATGTCAGCCAGCCATCGAAGTATTCGCAATATTGCTCGAAACTTTCCAATTATTACGAAGTATTCCCAAGAAATATTTCCAAATTTTTCCCGCGAGCAACTGTAGTCTTGATAAACAGTTCTTAAGAAATGAAATAGGTACATTTTTTATCACCCCGCGTGGGAGCGACCACGCGGGGTGATAAAAAATGTACCTATTCATCTACCTACCTATTCATGTACCTTGTCATTTCTTAAGAACTGTACCTATTTCATTTCAAGTGAGAGTTCATGGCCTAGCAGCGTGGCCGTATAAATTCTAGTGAATTTATATGGCCTTTTGCTTTGGTTTTTTTTCTTACGGACCTCAGGCATGCGGGCCGCACCAAGATAGTCCACGGGCCACATTTAGCCCGCGGGCCGCCGGTTGCCGACCCCTGCCTAGACCATTTTTTAACTAAGTATCTTCATTTTAAAGACTTTTGGTAGTACTGACTGCTTTATTACAAGTATAGATGTAGATAAATATATGTCTATAAATTATAACAATGTATTATGTTTGTAGGTAAATAGTTACTATATTATGTGTATGTGGATTATTCAATTCATGGAAAGACAAAATTTAAGTCACAATCCACTATCGTAGACCTCCATTCACATCTCCTGGACCTCCATTTTTTTTCCTCTGACGTGGACCCTTTGCTGGTCGTCGTCGACCCCTGGGGGACCATATAGACCTACATCTAGATCAGTGATACCCAAGTATCACTGATCTAGATGTAGGAGAGAGTGCACGTCTTATTAATGTCAAGTTTAATGGTTCTCCTTCATTGGCTTAAAATATTTTATTTAATCTAGCAACATACAAAATACGATTACCTATCGATTACAATAGTTCAATTATATACCTATCGATTACAATAGTTCAATTATATCAGTAATTTTTTCGATTAATGTTAATTGTTCAGGAGGCAAGACCCTAGCGTCCTTCACCTGTCGCTTGCCTCCAAACAGACCCAAAAATAGCAGTTTGCGCAGCGACTTGCAGAAAACTTCCGAGACTCATACTTACGCTGCGCCTACTATATTTTCCGCGATTTTTGATATTTTCGAAGTTTGTTTTTGTTTTTTTTTCACAAAATTCCAGTTTTCGACACAATCTGTGTAAGTTTGACCTAACTAAGGCAGCGTAAATATTCTAAGTAACTAACTATCTACTGGCAGATCTTTCTTCTAATTCCCATGCCATTCAATTGCCATTGAAAAAAATCATTATAATTCTGTAATTAATTTATGTTTCTTGTTTTCGAAGTAAGTATATAGATTATTTGTGTATTTTATTTTTATATCTATATGATATTATAAAGAGGAATGATTTGATTGTTTGTTTGTTTGTTTATAATAGATAAACTCAAAAAATACAGACCCGGTTTTAAAAATTATTTCACGTAAAGAAAGCTACATATTTTTCAAAAAAATTGTGTTCTCTTTGAAAATTGCAATAATGAAATCCGAGGTATTCAATTTTGAAAAAAAAAAAACGATTTCTTTGTATCACAAACCAAAGAGTAGGTATATAAATACTATGCAAATTATGTTAATGCAATTGTACTTGTAACGACGCATATAGGGGTATTCCACCCAAACAGTTGGCCAAAACTTATTAACGTGCGCATCAAAGAAAACATTTAAGGTCATTATGATATATTACACAACGACTAAAAAAAAACAACTTAAAAAATGTCTCATTTCTCTACGTTTTTCTTCTGGACATTAAATCTGGGCATCAACTTTATCTCCAAATATTCAAATTGTTTCTTCTAATTTTGTACTTGTCTCTTTTATTATACAGAATCTTCCGCGTAATATGTATAAATGTTTCCGCGGGGTCTGTGTTTTTTTTTTACTATTTATGAACACCACAATTACTTGAAATAAAATAACGCGTAGACGTTTAAAAAAACTATAAAAACCTGATGGGTGTACTTAGGTAAGAAAATATTACTGATTATTAAAGCTAACAAACTAGTCCTATTATCAAATACATGTCATTATTGAAAATCTCAAAAATAAATCCTGTTTTTAATAGGTAACTTCAAACACAAATATATTTAAAATTACTACTACTACTTTAATACTATTCTAAATGATATGCATACCTTCTATATCAGAATGCATGCTTAAAAGTTCAGTTGAAATAAATGAATTCACTAATATTTGAAAAACACCATAAATGTTTTTATAGCTTCGACAAAGTTAACGTAGCGATAGTCAAATTGTGAATGAGCTGTAACGCCCGTTGTTCAATAGGCAAAAAAAATAGGGTCGGAGGTAGCTAGCCCGGGCGCTTAGCTATTTCGGGAAATTCTTAAATAGGGTGATTAACGGGATTGGTAAAAATAAGTTTTGGCCAACTTTTTAGATCAAATACCCGTTAGTGCGACGTGTTCAAAGCAAACGCGTCCTGCTCCTGTGGCCCAATTACAGAACTTGGTTACAATCGGATTATCACTTTTTTCATAACAATTTCGACTCTATCGCAAGGCATTAGTGGTTGCGATATTGAGGATTCGATTGAAGCCAAGTTATGTGGTCGGGCCCCTGTGGCCCAATTACAGAACTTGGTTACAATCGGATTATCACTTTTTTCATAGCAAAATCGACTCTATCGAAAAGCATTATTCAATTTGACGGCTTGAAACCGTCATGATCAACGTTACGTAATCGCACTGCTGGACACAGCGATCTGAACGCGTTTGGTTTGAACACGACGTCACAAGTACAGTGCCGCTACTAGCTAGTTTCTGTATCTATATGAAACAAAAAAAAAAAACATGTTAAGTTAAATTGCACACCTACCTATACAGTGCTTTAGAGTTGATATTGCTTTGTTCTAGTGCAAAATCGTTATATGGCGCATTGTAATAATATCTCTAATGCGCTGCATATAAGTGAAATTTACGATGCACGCTATTTTGTTTCAAATAGCTACCTACAGAAATTAGCTAATAGCAGCGCCGATCGCTCCTGTGTATGCCACTGCGATCAAAAGGTGGATGCGTTGGTTTGCGTTGCGCGAATCTTAGCTTAGCTGTTTCTCACAGCACCTGCGTGCATGATGAAGGGTTTCTAAAGGTTCATTTTAAAAACTGGCAAATGCGCCTTTCCTTTAATTTATTTTAAACTGGCAACATTGGTTCAATAGCAAATAAAAAATTAAAAGTTGTTTGAGCTTGAAAATGAGATGAGCGTGAGTGAAGTGAATTTGATCAGCTCAGGAAATTTACGATTTATTTTTGCTGTGATGAGTTTACTGAAAAGTTGATTATAGTGCCTCATTTTAACAACTATATCGTAAATTACGTGTTTGTGAGCAATATTAGTCAAGTTATAGATATTCAAAGCGCGTCCCAAAGCTAAGGACTTTCATTTTCGTGTCGTTACACATTATTGCAAAATGACTTCAGCACTTTATCTGGAGCACTACTTGGACAGTCTGCAGCATCTTCCAATAGAGCTGCAAAGGAACTTTAAACTGATGCGAGATCTAGACGATCGAGCTCACGGCTTAATGAGGACAATCGACCTTATGGCTGACGAATTGCTCCCGAATATTCCTAAAATGGACGAGGAAACGAAGAAAGAAAAAGTAAACACTATTCAAGGATTGTTCAATAAAGCTAAAGAGTACGGGGACGATAAAGTCCAACTCGCCATTCAGACGTATGAGTTAGTTGATAAGCATATACGACGCCTTGACTCTGACCTTGCACGTTTCGAGTCCGAGATCCAGGAGAAAGCGATGAGTGCCCGCGCCGCGCAACAGGCAGCTGCCGACCAGGAGAGCAACACCACCACTGTCAAGAAAGGCAGGAAGAAACACAAAGGTAATGATAAGAGTGCAGCTAGCACTGGCAAGAAAAAGCGAGCGGGCGCTTCTAGCGAAGACGATGCGGTCACCAGCGGTAGATCTGCTGCCAAAAAGAAGGCACAGCGTAAAGGTGCCTCTGCATCTGCTAATGCTTCGAAAGAGCAGGAAGAAAATACTGATTTGGACTCTGTTGCCGGCATGGCACATCCCAGCGACGTATTAGACATGCCTGTTGATCCTAACGAGCCTACTTACTGTCTGTGTCATCAAGTATCTTATGGAGAGATGATTGGTTGCGATAACCCTGACTGCCCCATTGAATGGTTCCACTTTGCTTGTGTGGATCTCAAGATCAAACCCAAGGGCAAGTGGTACTGCCCTAAGTGCACTCAAGATAGAAAGAAAAAATGATGTTCAATTAAACCTCCACCAAAAACTGCAGATAAGACTGTGAAAAAAGAAAAATAGATGAAGAGTTCAATAATAAGTGTATCATTATAGCAGAGTGTGATATAGTATATTAAGTGTTACTCGATAATCTGTATGATATTTTATAGATAGACAGAGTTAATGCTATATAAATTACAAATAATGCTACATTAATTCCTAGATTTAAGCAACATATTTTCCTAAGTAGTTCAGTAATGTTTAATTCTCGAGTTAATGTACACTACATAAGATGTTTATAATCTATCATCATTATTACTAGCACATAATATTCGCATTGCTAAGAATAGGGCTTTTAATGAGAGAAGAATGTTTAATTAGAGAAAGGGCACACTAAAAAAAATGTCCTTCCATAAGTTTTTTTTGTAATTATTGTTGGGTTCCTGGCACCATTTGCAGTGTATTAATAATTCATTATTATTATATAATAAATACACTAGCAGCTTCAAGCTGATGCATGTATATATCATATCAGTGCAATTTTTGATTATGTTTATCAAGTCTGTTCTTAAAAAGATTTCATTGAAGGAGCACTTAACACATCCTCCCGTAGACTGTTCCAAGCCTGCACTATGCAGTTAGACAGGAAGTGAATTTGTTCTGAATATCCAACCAATTTTAATATTACCTCACATGACTAGCTTTTTCTTTAATTATAACAAGCTGCTGATTCGTTAATTAATTAGTTATGCAGTAAATCTTTAGGTATACCTAGTTGTATATTCAAATTTTATATCCAAAAATAATTATTACATAGTTATATATTTATTGTAATATATTCATGAATTAGGTACTCAAAATAAATGTATAAAGAGTGTCTCCTGTACTATTTGTAAGATTTCATGTGGCAAGCATTATTCACTATGACCATTGCTTTACATGTCTTTGCGGAATCATGCGGCAATTGTAATGATGTCACACGTTTTCTGCAAGGAATTTCGCAGGGTATAGTGAATAAGCACCCTGGTAAGACTTCTACCAGCTTAGTTTAGTAAGACTTCAGTCAAATTACTTGTTCGAAAGCTGGATGTACCACAAGAAATTGAATTAATTATATTCAATTTGTTGGGTTTATTCTCTATTATAACTGATGTGGCATTCAGCCTCACTAGTGTTTTGCTTATTGTTATAAAAATGTATAGATAGATTGAGGATTTGGTTAAGTTCAAAGGTAGATGTTCTAAGTGTAACCTGTAAACATTTGGCGTAACTCATAAGAGTTAGGTCAAATGTTTAATACTGTACTCGCTATCGAGTATTATACAATATTTGAATTAAATCCAGCTCATAGCCCCTAGTGGCAACTATATGTTACTTAAAATAACAAGTTATCATAAACTATTCTGTTTGTATGTTAGTAATCTACAAGAATGAGTATAGTTTGCATTTATCAGTATTTTGAGTCATGATTTTGACAGTTTCTATTGTTCAAAGCAATTACTACTAATAATTAATATACTTCTGTTCATCATTCAATCATCTATCAATGTTTAAATGGGTCATATTTTACATTTGAGAAAACGGGATAATAATCTGTATTTTTTTTTAAGAATTATGAATTTATCGTCACTTGAATTGCAGTAGCATAATATAATAAAGTTCTATAGTTATAATGTAATTATCAATGAAAAACCATTTTGAAAAGCCTTGTGTATTATGTAGTACCAAGTTTAAATAGTTTTGTTTGGACATGTATGAAGATTACATAATTGTTTAGCTCTTTGAATGCCACAGACTATTTTTATGTCAAGTTGAAAAAGTGCTCCAACATGGAGCACTGCTTTACTTATAAAAATATAAGCATGTCATATAGTACTGCGCAGTACATTACTGTAGTGTGCAGTACTAAATGATGGATCTTTTTATAAGTAAAGCAGTTTACGTCTAAATCCAAAACTATTGCTCTAGGAGATTCAAAATAAATAAATCACAATAAATGCATTATTTGCCCATAGTACGGTTTAGTTGTCTGGTCAACCGGACTATGGAAAAAATATATTTTGCATAGTACTGTTGACCAAACTACGGAAGAAATAGATGCACTGCTTGCCTGTAGTACGGTTCAGTTGTCCGGTCATTGGACTATGGAAAAAATATATGTTCCATAATACAGTTGACCGGACTATGGAAGATGTTGATAGTATACAGGAAAAGGAACTATGCTGCCAATGAATTTTCAATGCTGGTCTCACAGCTCCTGCAGGATATAGTTTATTTGTGTTTCTAATTTAGGTTTAATGATCAAAACCAAGAAAGCAATACATTAATGTATCTTTGATTAATAATGTTTAGGTAATTTTGGTACCTTTAGAAGTGAGCGTAAGTAGGTACCTAGACCTACTAATTTAATTAGTCAAATTTTGTTTGTTTACGTAATAAGTAGGTACTTACCTGTATTATGGATTTGTTGCTAGAGTAATTAAAATATGTTTTATAAATATTTATACATTGTTTTTTAATGTCAATTGCCAACCTAAAAAGCTATAAGACATAGGTACATCTCTTTTAATCTTATCAAAGTCTGCCTATATTCGTCCACTACTCGACCATGCCTCTCCTAGTGAACTCCACTGAGCCCGATCTTTCCGGCGAAGAACCAAGGTAACTGACATAGCTCTAAGGATAAGCAAGCTAAAGTGGCAGTGGGCTGGTCAGATTTCCCGAAGAACCGATAATCGTTGGGGTAGACGAGTTCTTGAGTAGAGACCACAAACATAGTGTAGGATGCCAGGTGGAGTGACGAACTGCGCAAAGCGGCTGGAAGAAAGTGGATGAGGAGAGCTGAAGACCGAGCTCAGTGGCGTGCATTAGGAGAGGCCTACGTCCAGCTGTGGACAGATATGGGCTGATGATGAGCCCGATTTTCGGCTCTTTTCAATCAGCCGTATAGCTTAGTTAAGCCTAAATAATTTGAGCCTATATGTTTAGGTTAGTAGATAAGTACCAAACGAATATTACATCATTGACTCGGAAACAAGAATTTCTGCTCATCACACTAATGATTGCACCTTGCGGGATTCGATCCCACGACCGTTGGTGACTTCGCAGTCAGGATCACTAACCACTCGGCCAACCGGTCGACAATATGTGTAGAAATACGAAAATAGTACATTGAGATACAAATGTGTTATGTTGGTCATTATACTCGAGGGAGTCGAGTGTGTAATTATCAATACAGACTTGTATTGTTATTAACTTTTAATTATTGAAAGTACAATTGAAAATATGAGCCGTCGCGGTACGCCTGGCAGATGTGTAAACATAATAGAATAAAATCGAAAAGAATCGAATCGTATGGATATGATTCGATTGGATTCTGTATGTTTGATTCTATAAAAGAATGAGCCGTCGCAGGACGCCTGGCATATGTGAAATACCGAATATGGCCGAGCTGAGACGGAAAGAGCCGACGAGACACGAGCGAAGAGTCGCCACGCCGCTCAATCGCCACGCCAAGAGTCGGCGTTACCCCCTGACCGCGCCATTAAATGTTATATATCAAAACTCCTAGCGGAGATTGAAAAAAAAAGGAAAGTAAAAGCACTAGTGCGGTAATGTAAAGTAAAAAACATTAGTGTGTAATAAGCTGAATTATGAACCTAAATGCGTTACCTTTACGTGCAAGTGTGTTGAAAAAAAGCATATAATATATCTAGTACATTGAACCCAGAGAAATGACCACGCGTGCGAAAAGCCGCGGGTACAGCAGTCCTAAAAAAAGGAAGAATTTAATAAACAAGACTGCCCTGCAATGTCAATTTTATCATTATTTATTTAAAACATATACTTTTTCGTGACAAGTTTCGAGTTATGGTAGTAAATATAAGATAAGCTAATCATTTATTAAAAAAAATAACATTACATTTACAGATTGTGAAAAACAAAAGACAACCTTGAATCACATTAAAAATTAAACTAACAAAACCCATTAATATAACAAAACAAATTGATACATTGAAATAAAATATTGAACACATTTTAGTACAGTTAGGTATTATGTAGGTAGACAGGTGTTGACTACGGGCCCCAAACAATATTTTCCAAAAAAATATTTTTGTTATCTGCTCAATAAGCCACAGAATAAATAATAGACCAAGACCTTCAATTTGATACATATATATAACTAGCTGTACCCGCGGCTTCGCACGCATGTACGTTTCTTTAGGTTCAAAGTACCATAATGTGCTATTCCAGGACCAATATACCAACATTTGAACAAAATTATTTCATCCGTCAAAAATACTTTATCAATTGCTCGGCTTCTATGAAAACCGCATTGCAATCGGTCCAGTAGTTTTTATGTTATGCGTGAACAAACAAACAGAAAGAAAGAAACAACTAACAAAAATATATTGTTCAATAACTTTTTTAAGCACCCAAGAGCATTTTTTTCATTTGAATTCATGTAGTAGTTTGGGTGCGATGCGCGGTCAAGATACGGACAAGCAGACAGATAAAATTAAAAAATAAAACAGTTTGGCTTCAGTATCGAATATAGAGAACCATCCAAAAAATATTTTTTATTACTTAAATATTAACATAACTTTGGACCCATATCCCGCAGAAACCCATTACTTTTTCGGGATAAAACGTGTCCTCAATTTTAACCCATCATATAACTTAAGACAGTGCCAAATTGCATCAAAACCCGTCCATTACTTTCAGCGTGGTACGTGTTCTTTTAAATAAGTTTCAACCCCTAAATAATAACCCATCAATTTTTCGATATGTAAGTATCCTATGTCCTACCTCGTAGTACGAATTCAAATCATACCAAGTTTCTTTTGAATTCATCCAGTAGTTCCGGCGGCGTGATGCGCGACTAAGATACAGACTGATAGATTTACAGAAAAAAATGAAAAACATACAGTTTTAGGCATCATAATAGAACAATGAATAACTTTCAAAAAAAAAAACACTATCTTTAAAATACAGAATTTGGACCATATCATACAGGAACCCTTTATTTTTTCGGGACAAAATGTATCCAGAATTTTCACCTATCTTATAAAATATGTCTGTGCCAAGTTGCATCAACATCCGTCCTATAGTTTCAGCATGCTAAGTGTTCTTTTAAATAATTTACCACTTCTATCCTGCAGGAACACTTAATTTTTTCGGGATGAAAAGTATCCAATGTCCTACCTCGAAGTGTGAACTCAAACCATACCAAATTTCATTTGAATTCATTAAGTATTTTCGGCGTAGTGCGCTGCCAAGGTACAGACAGACAGACGGACAGACAGACAGAAAGACAAAAATAAAAAAAATACAGTGTTGGCTTTAGTATTGAATATAGAACGGCCTCCAAAAAAATTACATAATATTTTCAATTTACAGAATTTCGGACATTATCCCGAAGGAACACTTTATTTTTTGGGATAAAAAGAAACCTCAATTTTAACCCATTATATAAACTATGACTGTGCCAAGTTTCAACAAAATCCGTCAAGTAGTTTCAGTGTGATACGTGTTCTTAGCTGAAAACCAGCGCTGCGTGCCTTCGGCAAACAGCCTAATGCTGAGTTAAGGCCCATTCATCACCACTTTAATTATCTACTTTTACCTTTTCTTTGTTTTCCTTTTCTATTGTTCCTACTTAATTTTTCTAAATATTTGTATCTTTTATTTTTGTGTGTGTTGAATAAATGTATTTTCTTTCTTTCTTTCTTTTAAATAACTTTCAACGCCTATCCTGCAGGAACCCTTTAATTTTTCGGGATGAAAAGTATCCAATGTCCTACCTCGAAGTATGAACTCAAATCATACCAAATTTCATTTGAATTCATTGAGTACTTTCGGCGTGATACACTTCCAAGGTACAGACAGACAGACGGACAGACAGACAGAAAGACAAAGATTAAAACAATCCAGTTTAGGCTTTAGTATGGAATACAGAACGGCCCCCAAAATATCTTTAATTTACCTTTTATTTTTCGGGATGAAAAGTAGCCTATGTCCTACCTCGTAGTATGAACTCAAATCATACCAAGTTTCATTTAAATTCATTCAGTAGTTTCGGTGTGATGCCTAGCCAAGATACAGACAGAAAGACAAAAAAAAAAAAACAGTTTTAGCTTCAGTATCGAATCTAGAGTAAAGTCCAAAGAAATATTTCTAAATATCTTTAATGTACAGAATTGGACCCGTTACAGTTTTATTATAAGTATAGATAGATATAGATATAATAGATTATTAAAATACAGGCTGGATTTTTGAGATGGGACAGTAAGGGCAAGTATTAACCGTTGTTAAAGTTACAGGAAAACGTTCCTACGAGACCATCCATACCTTTTTGAGATATTCTGAACTGCATTCACAGATTTTGTGAAAGGTTTTTGATAATTGCCCACTTTCTCGACGAATGTTTTTTTTTACAAAATCTGTAAATGCATGTCACAATATCTCCAAAAGTAAATTCCAGTCTGCTCATAATGTTTTCCTGTAGCTACAACGGTTAAGGTAATTTCGTACCTACTTAATGTATGGAAAAAGTTATTTACCGTTTCTTACATTTCTAGTACTCAAACCTAAGTCAGTCCGATATAAACTTTTGATCCTTACAAGAAACAGGGGTGCGATTTTTGAGTGTCACCGGTGATTTCGAAATCAGCTTTTCTCAAAAGTGGTATTTTTGAATATCATACCCTGTCTACCACTCCGGAACTGTCCTTGACAATATTGTATTGCATGGGCACTTTTGAAGACATACTTTTCTTCGGAATGACTTTATGGCACAGGAATTGGCACTTGTTACCAAGGCTTTATAATTATCCACTCATCTGAAAAATATATAAATGAAAAGTTAAATAAGTAGGTACATGTGCTAGACCTCAGATTAGTCTGAGCGCTAAACTAACAAAATAGGGTTACATGTTACATATAGGCTACCCCTGTATTGTGGGTACCTACCTACTGATACCACCTAACCTAGTAAAAAAGAAGATACCTACCTAGGTAAGTATTTATGGTAATCTGTGTCTACAGGTAAGAATCAACTGGGTGTTGGGTGCTAGTGCTAGCTAATAGGAGAAGACAATAAAACATTGACTTACCTTTGTTTCTATAGAGAAGGGACGCCGCTTGTCCTATTATCACTGAAAAAAAGCCTCACATCCTCGAAAGCCAGTAGATTTGAGAGGCAATGTCTGTGGCAATGTCTTAGCGGACATTGAGAATGCCTCTTCATGCATAGCATAACTTTAGTCCCAGTATCTTAATCTGACGAGTCATCTTTAGTATTGCTACTAGGCTTGCTGCTTGTATTATCTCATTCGTTGTTCGTATTTTAGGAAAAACAACACACGAAAAGTAGTTGAATATAAGAAACTATGAACGAAATTGCAAAAATATCACCGGGTGATTTCAAAACGAGTGGGGGGAGGCACTCGTAAACGAAATCATACGTATGATATTTTTTATCACCCAGTGAAATTCAAAAATACGACTTTTGGGAAATCGGCCACTTTTTATCATTTCGGTGATATTTAATCACTCGGTGATACTCAAAAATCGCACCCCAGGATCGATTCGCATTAAAAAAAGTTTGTGCGTAATGTGACCATTTTCTTGCAGACTATTTTTTTTCCAAAATCTGTGTATGCAGTTCAGAATATCTCAAAAAGTTATGGTCCCAGGGGACCAGGGAGCGTTTTCCTGTAACTATAAAAGGTATCTCCCTTTATTGTCCCGTCCCAAAAATCCAGCCTGTATATGGGTATCAAATTCAATTCATATTAATATTTATTCGCATTTGAAAATGGAGCCATACTGCCGCCATATTGAATTTAAAAAATATATTTATAACCTTTGTTACTCGGGATGAAGTAAGGATTTTATTGATACTCCATACATCAAAATCTGTTCAGGCATTTAAAAGTTATGGTGGAACAAATAAACTCACTTACATACAAACATACATAAATCCTAAAAAAAAAACACTACACTCCTTTTTTTGGGCAGTCGTGTAAAAATAAAGAATTAAATGTTTCTACCTATTAAACATTTTAAACCGACTTCCTGCGATGGCTTCAATGTCGTCTGTCCATCGTGTGGGGGGGTATCCCTACACTTCGCTTGCTTGTTTGTGGTCGCCATTTGAGAACCTTTATTCCCCAGCGGTTGTCGGTTCTGCGAACTATATGGCCTGCCCTTTGCCACTTCAATTTGCAAACTTCAACTTGGAGGTGGCACAAGATCGCTCGTCATGGCGCTCTTTGGGGGAGGCCTATGTTCAGCAGTGGACTTTTAAGGGCTGAAATGATGATGATGATGATGACGTATTAAACATTTCAAGAATAAAATATCCCAGTTGAATTTAATTATTTTTTACAATTTAGACCCTACTGTTTATGTTTTTTTTTTATCAAACTATATACTTATAATAAAAATCTAACAGGTCCAATTCTGTACATTGAAGATAATTTGTTTGTTTTCGGGCGTACTCATTATTCGATACTAAAGCCAATGAAACTTGGTATGACTAAGTTCAAACTACTTGGTAGGACTTAGGAACAAATCCTGAAAAAGTTATTGGTTCCTGCGGGATAGGGCCAAAGTTATGATAATTTTGAAGTGAATATCTATCTATACTTACAATAAAGCAATAAGAACGAAAAAGTAAGTAAGTAAGTAAGTATTTTTTTGTATGTTGTATTCTTATAAATATTTTGCAATTTTTATTAACTCCTATTTTTTTATATTTTTTTGCACGCCTACAACCTCTCTCTCATTGCATTGTTTGGTTGACTGGTAGTTAATGCTTTTAGTATTAAGTCCGCCATTTGTACTCTTTTAATTGTGCAATAAAGTATAAATAAATAATAGTAAATAAATAATAAAAAGTCTGTTCAAAGAAGATAATAAAAAAATATATGGTGTAGGGTACTTAAAATAAGTTACTGAACAAGAATATAATACTTATAAAATTCGTGTCTGTTTGTCTGTATGTTTGTTCGCGCATCACGTAAAAAATACTGGACAGTTTGCGATGCAGTTTTCACTGTTGGATAGCTTAGGGTAATAAACCTGCCGCTTGTTTTCAGCAACTTTCATATTTATTCGAAGTAAATTATTTCCTTCCCTTTTTACTTGAAAACTGTACTTATACGTGTTAAAAAGAGATCGCGATATGTTTCAGATCGCCTTATCGAAAAACATCATTATAACTGATTGTAGGTACCTATTGTTACTATATTTTAATACTTCAGTTCCATTAGTTTCGCCACCCGATGATCATACTTATTGTTTCCTATTTCCTTGACTTTTTTTTTGCTCACTACAAAATACAAATGAACATAAGCCTTCGCTCATGAGAAATAGGAATTGTTATCGTATGTTTAAAAGCTAAGCTATGGTATGTTTTGCTAGTCATGTCAGCATTACTTACGGCACATATTTAAAAAAAAAATGGTAAATAAACAGCCAAATCTTTTAAAGTACTGAATTGATTTTGATAAATCTTAAACTATTCCCTAAGTTGAAAGATATTGAAACTATTACAAAAAGAATAATTGCATTTAGACTTGTAGTTACCAAAAAAGGTGGACAAACATACATACATTCGTGAAATTTAGTATATTTGTTTAGATACTCATATAGACTTACATTATGTATTAATTACGCATATTGTCAATATTACATACATACAAACATCAACAAAATTTGATACATTTTTTTGATGCTCATATATATACTAACATAATAATATGTGAATATTTCGCATTTTCAACAATATTACATACTTACTAACATATACATCAAAATGGGTACCTCCTTTTTTCAATTCGTTTAAAAACAAATAGAAAAATGATTGGTACCCATTCTTTAAAAATAATAGGCATTATTTGTACTTGTTAACCGAGCGAGCGCGAAGCGCGAGCCAAGCGTCTCTGTTTCAGCTTCGGCATAAATTCTTTCGTTTATCCGAAGGTCTGTCCGAATTTCCGGCTGTTCTCCTCTACAGGTCGCATTTCTCAACCGATCTAGACGATACTTGGTATACAGGTTAAGCGAATTTTTTGAATTTATTGGTCGACGGGAATTTTGATTGGGGGGAGTACCCCTATAAAAGGGTAAAAAGGGGGCTAATGAATATCTCCGCCATATTAAATCCGATTTCGATGATACATTTGAAAGGTAGTAGTAGGTAGTAACCTTAAATTAGTCTCATAAAAATTTGGTGAAGATGTGATGAGGATTTTCAGCGTGATGAGCAGAATAGCTCCTCAAAATGCAGTAAATTTCTCACTTTTAGGTTTCTACCAGTGTAATCAGCCCTTTATCTACTTGGTAGGGATTGATGGAGCACCTTGGTTATTAATGTAAGTGTTACATGAGTTAACTAGATGGCGCTACTGTGCACCGCTAGATTATTTGTAATTTTTTTTGTACGCTTGATGTCTACAGCTCACAGAGCCACAAGTCGTATCTAGTTTAAACCAAATTCAGAAATAAGAATTATCATCGTTTGTTTATAACGGTTGCTAGTCACACCAGCATTACGTACTCTAATTTTAGAAATAAACCTTCGTTCATGAGAAATAAGAATTGTTATTGTTTGTACGGTTGCTAGTCACACCATCATCACGTATTCTAATTTTAGAAATAAACCTTCACTCATGAGAAATTTAAGAATTGTCATCGTTTGTTAACACGTTGATGGATAGTACTTCTTCACCACCATACTAAAATCACACTACTAAAATCCATACATTGCCTACAGGGGTAGTGTCACAAAAGGCTGTATGAAAATAGTGGTGATATGACAGAACGCCTTTAGACGAATACGTCTTGGTCAAATCCATACTCCCCATCATCAGCAAACGGGTCTTCACTTGATTCAAGTGTAGCACCACATCAAACAACGTAGGGTAATACGACACCCACAGCCGTAGTGTGTGTGTGGAAAAAGCACAAAAGTATCCATGTGTGCATGAACGTACGTTTTTCAGATACATTTTTGAACGTTGTATTGTGGCAGTACTGACAACTGAATTACGTCTGCGGTGACAGTACAACGTGCCGTTCCTCGTGTTTGTATGAAACACTGATCATCGCAAGGCGCACTGATTTTATGAAAGCTAAAACTTTAACGTCGACGGGCGTTCTGTTGTATAACTTTTGTTAGCTTGGTCACCTGTAGGCGTTACTGTCCATCAACGCTCATTAGAAATTTAAGAATTGTCATCGTTTGTTTAGAACGGTTGCTAGTCACGGCATGATCAAGTACTCTAATTTAGAAATAAACCTTCGCAAATGAGAAATTTAAGAATTGTCATCGTTTATTTAGAACGGTTGCTAGTCACGCCATCATCACGTACTCTAATTTTAGAAATAAACCTTCGCAAATGAGAAATTTAAGAATTGTCATCGTTTATTTAGAACGGTTGCTAGTCACGCCATCATCACGTACTCTAATTTTAGAAATAAACCTTCGCAAATGAGAAATTTAAGAATTGTCATCGTTTATTTAGACCGGTTGCTAGTCACGCCATCATCACGTACTCTAATTTTAGAAATAAACCTTCGCAAATGAGAAATTTAAGAATTGTCATCGTTTATTTAGAACGGTTGCTAGTCACGCCATCATCACGTACTCTAATTTTAGAAATAAACCTTCGCAAATGAGAAATTTAAGAATTGTCATCGTTTGTTTGGAACGGTTGCTAGTCACGCCAGCATTACGTACTCTAATTTTGAAAATAAACCTTTGCTCTTGAGAAATAAGAATTGTTATCGTTTGTTTAAAACGGTTGCTAGTCACGCCAGCATTACGTACTCTAATTTTATAAATAAGCCTTCGCTCATGAGAAATAAGAATTGTTATCGTTTGTTTAAAACGGTTGCTAGTCACGCCAGCATTACGTACTCTAATTTTGAAAATAAACCTTTGCTCTTGAGAAATAAGAATTGTTATCGTTTGTTTAAAACGGTTGCTAGTCACGCCAGCATTACGTACTCTAATTTTATAAATAAGCCTTCGCTCATGAGAAATAAGAATTGTTATCGTTTGTTTAAAACGGTTGCTACTCACGCCGCCAGTATTACGTACTCTAATTTTAGAAATAAGCCTTCGCTCGTGATAAATAAGAATTGTTATCATTTGTTTAAAACGGTTACTAGTCACGACGCCAGTATTACGTACTCTAATTTTAGAAATAAGCCTTCGCTCATGAGAAATATGAATTGTTATCGTTTGTTCAAAATGGTTGCTAGTCACGCCGCCAGTATTACGTACTCTAATTTTAGAAATAAGCCTTCGATCATGAGAAATAAGAATTGTTATCGTTTGTTTAAAACGGTTGCTAGTCACGCCGCCAGTATTACGTACACTAATTTTAGAAATAAGCCTTCGCTCGTGAGAAATATGAATTGTTATCGTTTGTTTAAAAGCTAAGCAAAACTTAATTTTGCTAGTCACGCCAGCATTACGTACGGAATTTATTTTTAAAACGTGCGGCAGCTAAACATGCCATATTTTTTAAACTACTAAACTGACTTTGATAAAACCTTGAATTTTCCCCAAGTTGAAAGATATTAAAACTATTACAGAAAGAGTAATTGCAATTGGACTAGTAGTTATCGAGAAAACGTGGACAAACATACATACATACATTAGTGAAATTTAGTATATTTCTTCATATACCCATATAGACAAACATTATGCAAATATTAATTACGCATTTTGTCAATATTACATATCCACGAAATTTGGTATATTTGTTTAGATACCCATATACACTAAAATATGTGAATATTTCGCATTTTCAACTACATCAAATTGAAAAACCTCCTCGTTTTGAAGTCGGTTAAAAACTAAAGGAAATACGACACGCATTTATTTAAAAACAAAATGCCGCATTGTTCAAAAACGTTCTTTAGTTAAAAAATAATTTATAATTAAGCCTTCGCTCATGAGTAATATGAATTGTTATCGTTTGTCTAAAACGGTTGCATAGTCACGCCGCCAGTATTACGTACGGCTTTGGCACAGTACATATATAGTCTTTACGACTATATATGTACTGTGGCTTTGGTAAGGTGCGTGTTTTTAAAACGTGCGGTAGCTACTATACCACAGAATAAATAATAGTACAGTAACGTAAGTGTACCAGTAATGGAATGTGTCCCAGTAATGATCACTTTTAAAGAAACCTACAAAAATAAGCATTCTACTAATTTCCCGATTCACGGCAATACATAACCATAGACTACCATAGGTACTTAGCTACCAAAATATAACAATTGACGTTTGTCAATCATTCAGTTCCAAAATGGTGGCTAGTGAATCGACAGCGGATCGGCGGCGGTTAGATTTCTTAGCAAATTCATTAGTGAGGTGAGTTGCGTAAAAGGCTTTTTCTGAAATATATTTAATGTTTTTGAGGGATGATTACGTTTGAGATATTGATAAACTCTTTTTGCATGCAAATTACATTAGAAATACTTAAATAATCATTCGTATAGTTGTATAAACATTATGTTCATTACTGGTATACGTGATGGCGACTTTATCTAGTAATGGAAATAATGTCCATTAATGGTAAAATTATGTTTTGCTTTGTTTTAAACTACATCCCGACTTTTTACGATAAGTACGATGCACTATATTTTTATGATGGCTTTCTAAAGAAAATTTCCAGTTATGGACAGGGATGTTCACTATCGGAGTGTCCAACACTGGTCCATTCCATCACCATGTTAAATAAGTAATTGTTTCAGCCATGGGGCCGGTGAAAAATTACACACCACTTCAAATGGGTCGTGAAATGGAGGCGGTAAGGAGAGGGGAAATTGACACATCTGCAGCAAAAAAATATGGCGTACCCAGAATAACTTTACGCAATAAAATCACGAGCAAAAGCCCTGCAATCTATTCCATATATTCTTCACCTAATAACGCCGAAGAGACCGTTTTAGTGCAATGGCTTTTCGCAATGTCTGAGAGTCACTGTCCTGTTGCTAAAGAACAGATTTTAGACAGCGTTTAATTAATAATAAGGTCAGATGGAAGGGAAACTCCTTTAGACCACTGGTACCAGGCTTTTCTCAGACGCCACCCGGAAGTGTCAGAACAACTTTCCCAAAATCTAACAACGTCTAGGGAAGCCATCACACAAGACCAAATAACCAATTGGTTTTCAGAAATCCATGAGTATTTAAAAGAAAACAATCTTGAAGATGTAATAAAGGACACCACCAAAAGTTTTCAATACGCATGAGAGTGCCTTCTCATTATATCCAAATCCTGGGCATGTGTTAGTGAAGAAAGGAGATAAAAATGTCTACACTGTTTCAGGAAATGAAAAAGAAAATCTGACCACCTATAACAGCTTATGCAGCCGGGAAATTTGCTCCACCTATGAGTGTTTTCATATGAACGAGTTCCAAAACATATTTCAGATGGTGTCCCGGGGTCGTGGGCCATAGGTAAATCTGAAAATGGAGGGATGTGCAGCAGAACTTCCTACGAGTATATCACAAACGTTTTCCAACCGTGGCTCATAAAAAACAGGATTAAGCTGCCCATTATTTTATTTTTGAGTGGTCACGCCTTACACCTAACGAAGCCTTTATCGGATTTCTGTTCGCAAAATAAAATAGAAATAGTTGGGCTATATCCTAATAGTATAGACCTGGTATGGATCTGGCGGTTTTTAGGCCTCTTAAAGCATTTTTGCGAAAACATATTCGTAAATGTGTCACGAGGCGGTCCTAGGCTTTGGGCTTGCTCCACCAGCCCAGGGACCAAGCCTCAGTGGACAACACAAAATTACAGGAACAGGAGCAGATGATCACAGACTTTTTGTACTTCGACGATACGGATTAAAACCACTTACGTAGGTATTGTAGGTGTTCTGATATATATTTAAAAGGCTCATGTATATTTGCAATAAACTTATTTATGTATTTTATAATAATTTCGGTTTTGTTAAAAATCAATATCCCAATGAAAGGTTATTTCAATTTTTGAATTAATAATGACCAATTATCAAATGGAATGAAATGGATTATGAAAGAATTAAGAAATCAAATGAGTATTATTACGAAAGAGGTTTCACCTCGTCACAAATGGAAGTCGGAAACTTAGGCCAGCAGATTAAAAAAGACAACTTCGGACCAATATTAAAATGTGCCTTAGAAGATCTCACACCAGATTGTGTGAGAAATGGTTTTCAGGCTGGAAGACTATTTCCATTTGGTTCGGAATATATATTGATTTTTCCAAGATGCACGAAGATTTACAAAAGATAATCAACCTACGGCACACAGGATTCAGAGTTTTTTGCTAAATTGGTACAAGAAATAGTAAAATCATTCACTCAGTCAAAACTGGACATCTACAAAAGATGTTTTTATGTCTCGAGAACTGATTTGAATGACGTGCTACCTGCTGAAGATTTAACTTTATACACAATTTGGGCTAAGTATAAACATTTGTGTCATTCAAACATGATACGAAACGAAGAATTTGTAAATCAGGAAACATCAATAGAGCTGGAAGAAGCGGAAAGAGAAAGAGGCATTACAAGTGATCAGACATCTGATAGTTTAAAAAGTTCTCACACCAATGAGACACATCTGAATCAAAGATTAATTAATGCTGTCCAAAAATCTTCTGTAGAAAACATGCCATCGACATCATTTACCGAATGCGTTCTCACAACAAAAGAGGTAATTGGGTTGCCACAGATATTTGATACCAACGACATATTATTATGTCAAGATCAAGGGTTGATTGATATTGCCCACAAAACCCCTCTAAAAGATATGCCAACAACATCATTTGCACAAAAGATGTTAAAAGAGAAAAACATTATAGTGCCATCGCCATTTAAGAAAGCTCTTTTCTGGCCAGAAGCTGTGACGTAAAAGAATGGTTACCATCGGCAATAACGAGCAAAGCATGGAAAGAATTTCATGAAAAAAGGAACTAAATAAAAAAGCAAAATAATAAAATAAAAAAGGTATAGATAATAGGTTACGTAACCACCCAAAAAATACTAATTCAACTTTAAACGATGTTTTGTGAGGCTGATTATAAAGGCTGATTTGAATATTATTCATGTTTCTTACGAATTTAACTTTACGCGAGTATTTTGTGAGCCTGATCTTGAATACTGTTAAGATTTAAATATTTACTGATGTTTATTGATATTTTTGGCACCCCCATTAATAACTGAAATATCTCATAAACTAAGTATCTCAGCGGCGGGAGAGAGGTACCAGGGGGTAGCCCTTCACCTCCCCCCTCTACCCCCCACCTTTAATCAATCGCATTAGAAATTAATTTGAAAGTAAGGATGGAAAAAAAATAAAAACTAGGAAAGGGGGGGGGGGTTCCTACATCCCCTCCCTACCCCGTCCACCCCTCCGCCCCCCCAAAATCGATTGTATATATACAATAGGGAAAGACTGTACAACAGTACAGTTTATTTTTTTGGACGGCCTAGCAAAGTCTAATACCAGAGGCAAGCACTACCACACAAGACAATAAAATATGAATTTGAACAAGATACATAAAAAGTAGCCCTGCGTTTGAGATGATGAGATGGCGTTTTGGGCTGTTATGAAATGATAATTTTTAACAAGTCGTTCGTTTTGAACATTTTCAACACTTTTGCTATTTTTACAACTTTTGCTACTACGAGTAACGAGTTTTGTACTATCCTTCCCAAACCGAATGAAAAATGACCCTACGGCATGAAGACTATTTTCCTATGAAAAATACTCAAATTTATATATATACATACAGGCCGTTCGTCTTGAAGCAAATGGAAAAAATAACAGATGTTAAATGCGTTCGTTAAATGTGATAATATGTTAAATATGATCACATTTAGCGAAATTAGCGTTCGAAATTAGCGTTTTGCACCGCGCGCTCTCATTGGTCAACTGTGAATCAACTACGGTGTAATTATTCTGGATATAAGAGTTGAGGAAAATAATGTAGCAGTAAAAGAAAGATTATTTAAAAAACCAGTCGTAGTCTTCAAATGAGCTACTGAACAAGAATATAACATTTGAAAAAATGTGTCTGTCTGTCTGTCTGTATGTTCAAACATCACGTTAAAACTACAGACACATCTAAAACGCTGTTTTCACTGTTGGATAGCTTAGGTTTCGACTTGAAATCTGGTGTACCTACTTAGTATCTCACCGCAGGCACAACTAGTAATCTATACGTATGATAAAGCAATAAGAACGAAAAAGTCTGTACAATGAATAGATTTTTTACAAAAATAGTCTGGGGTACTCAAAATAAGCTCCTGAACAAGAATATAACATTTTTAAAATTCATGTCTGTCTGTTTGTCTGTATGTTTGTTCGCGTATCACGTAAAAACCACAGGACCGATTGCGATGCGGCTTTCACTGTTGGATAGCTTAGGGTTTGACTTAAAAACTGGTGTACTTGGTATCCAATGAGCAGAAGCCGAGCAATCGATAAAAACTTTTTGACGGCTGAAAGAATTTTGATCAAATGTTGGTTTATTGGTATTTTAGGTTTTTGTAATAGTACATTGAGTAGAGAAATGACCACGCGTGTGAAGCCGTGGGTACAGCTAGTTCATTTATATACTAGTTGTGCCTGCGGCTGAGTTAGACCAGCCTTGTCCACTTGAGCTGAATACTGAATCCGCTACTGACTGGATCATAATCTCTCCGAGGTCTTGTGACTGAGAATCTCTATCTACCCTAGATCGCTCCGCCGCAATGCGTGACGCAGAAGGCGCTCGCCAAAGTTAAAATTTTGACGACCGGAACAAGGGCAGCCAGGGCGTACGAACCTCGGCGTGGACGGTCGTCTTGATTACGGGGATCGGACTAAACACCCCTGGATTGCTAGTGGTGTTAGTAGTGACACAGAATAAAATTAGTGATCTAGAGGGCCCTGACAAAATTGCTAGGAGCCCTTCCATTGATTTAATAACTGACCACCGATTCGGAACACACCTTCGAGAAGAATCGGCAAGAAACTCGAGGGCGAACGTTCCGCTCAGCCAACGCCTGCCGCTTTTTATACTGCCACGCCACCCGACGCACTCGTCGCGCGCTTTTCAGAAAGTACCAGTACCTATCCCTAATTATTTTAAATCGCAGTGGATGACCAAATATGTGCCAAATATTTTGTGTATGTGGGGCGAGGGTCATCGATTGACACATTTTTTTTTAGAAGCTTGGTACCACAAATTAAATGCCTCTATACGTTGTCGTAGAAACAATATACTCGTAATACATTTACTTGAAGCCTTGAAAAAAGACGCATCAATTTATACTCGTACGTTGCGCTTAAAACATAGATCAAATATTGATCACGGCGAGTGTTCATCTTCGTCCAGTCTTACATCTGCGATAGTGCGAAAACGTAGTAATAAGCTAAAAAAACACTGTTTTTTTGTTCGCGTAAGATGAGTGATTTAATTCCAAGGTGAACAAATGTCACTAATTATATCGAATCAATTCACCTAGGTGATATCATGTAGGTGCAATGATTCCAAGGTGAAATGAAAAAACGATAACGATAACTTTGTTCACGCAGATGATTTCACCCAGGTGAACATAGTGGAATAAACTATTATGAGTTCAACCAAACGCTCAAAACTGCACTCGCTATCGAGTATCGTAACATTTTTGTTTGAAATCCAGCGCAGCGCCACTATCAGTAGCGATCCATACTTATAATAAAGAAGTAAGTACCAAAAAATCTGTAAAAGGAAGATATAAAAAAAATGATCTAGGGTACTCAAAATAAACTACTGAAAAATAATAAAACATTTTTAATTCGTGTCTGTCTGTTAGTCTGTTCACGCATCACGTAAAAACTACTGGACCGATTGCAATACGGTTTTCAGTGTTGAATAGATTCGAGTTTGATTTAAAAACTGGTGTACTTCCGATGAGTTCCGAGCAATCGATAAAAACTTTTTGTTGGCTGAAGGAAATTGTTTAAATATTGGTATTTTAGGTCTTGGAATAGTATTAGTTTATTTAACCTAGAGAAATGGCCACGCGTGCAAAACCGCGGGTACATCTAGTTTGTTACTATAAATAGTAGCTCATTTATGAGTTTGGATAACTATACTTACTACAATAGAAATCATGAGGAATACTTGAGAAACTGTAGATATTACGCCGTCATTCTGGCACCTTGTTAGCATTTGTCTGTTTCTAAATATATGAAAAAGAGAAAAAACAGAGGCTAGCGAACGCATTGTTATTTTGGTTCACCCGAATCGAGCTAGATGGCATCGAGCAAGCGATTGTTTTCCGTTTTAGAGTAGGTAACAGATTTGCTTTTTTAGTCCGTTTGAATGTTTGTACACAACCAAAAATCGAATCTGTTTAAATAAAGTAAAATACGATTATAGTGTCAAAAATATAAGGGGTAAACTCAAAAAATACTGAAACGATTTTAAACATTCTTTCACCTATATAAAGGTACATTATCAGCGAGTAACATGGGCTGTCTGTATTTTATTAACAAAAAATTGTCAATCCCTATAATAATTGCAAGCCAAGCAATATTTACTCAGGTCCACTCACTCACGATGATAAATGGCAGTGATAACATAACTACTGTAGTAGCGTTAACAGACGATAGCGATTTTCAAAATTGTGTCTCGTAATTACAAAACATGCAAACTGAGAATCCGTGTCACGAAAGAAGTAGCGGCAATAAGAGGAACTAACGTTGAACGCTTATAAAATTATTGCTTTTACAAAGAAACTAACGCCGCGTCTGTGAGACTTATTTCGTAAGTCGGACTCTACCAACTGTTTTGTCTACCGGTCGACTCACGTAGATACTTTATCTTGAGTAGTAACGTCAAGAGCGTTTACTACAACAACTCGTAACACCAGCAGTCTGTACTTCCAGATCAGCACCGTAATCCTTGTATCATGCCAAGAAGTCAAGTACAAGTTCCCAAGTAGAAGTTACACCGCTCGCCGGTAGATGGTGTTGCATGTTCGGCAGGCACCTTTCTCGTTCCACTTGAAGATTTGTAAGTAAATAGCCTAACAATAAGTATAAGTAAGTAATTAATAAACATTATTACACGACTGCCTAAAAAAGGAGTGTAATGTTTTCAGGGTTCATGTATGTATTTTTGTGTGTAGACTGTTTGTGAGTTTCTTTGTTCCACCATAACTTCTAGATGCCTGAACAGATTTTAATCATTGGGTGTCATTAGGATCCTTACAGCATCCCTAGTAACATAAGTTACAAAAAAAACATTTTTTTGTAAAGCTAGTCGTGTTTTTATCTTACTTTGATGATGTACTTGTTGTTCCTTTTTGAAAGCTTTTATATAGGTTCAGTTATATATGTATTTTGTCTGTCCTGCAATTAAAATTTCGAGCACTTCCCGATTAGCTATCCAGCTGAAACTTTCAGGGTAGATCACCAAACTGATGACAAAGCAATAAAAAAAAAGAAAAAAAACGTAAAAATAAAAATACAATAGGTAAAAAAACTACTACTTTTGTTTTGTTCCCAGTCGGGTATTTGTTTTTTATAATAATTTATACTGTTTTTAAACATCTTGATGGTGCACTAAAAACTATGGCAAACTCTTTCTTATCTTATGTTGTATTTATGCATTATTGTTACGTTGGTAATTTCGAAAAAGTGATACTTTTCTGGCTCAATTGTAATTATTTCATTCTTTATAGTGGTTGTTTACAAAATAACATTTTTATCATGAAGTCGATTTATTTTTTTTGGAAAAATATTTTATTTTTTGATTTTTAGTGGCATAAGCAATCATCGGAAAGAATATATGCCAAAGAAAAATGTAGACATTCACTCACTTTAGACTCAAAGCGTTGGTAAATTAAAACCAAGTATGAATAAAACCTACGTATATAACAACTGAATTAGTTTGACCATTTTCCATCATTTTGTTGTTGCTTTCCTGTGACTACCTTCCAGCTCCATCATCAGACCCTGAAAACCACATAACACCAGATAACTCATCAAGACAAACCAAATGAGCCCAAACTCGAAGGGGCTCCATCATCCGATTGTGTAGTCTACTACTACTACTACTATTACTACTACTACTATTACTACTACTACTACTACTACTACTACTACTACTGTAGTTTTTAATAGTCATCAGAACTACACCCATGTGCAAAACTTCAGCATCTTTTTAAATTGTTCAAAATTGACTTGCAATCCAGTCCTAAACATTATAACACAGTGAAATTAATTAAAGCTTGTTTAAAACTACTAAACCAATTTTTATGAAATTTATACAGTACCACACTAGAGGTCTTCTTATTCAAGTAAAAACAATCATCTAATTCGTTTCAGAAATCCTAAGATATTAGAGGACATAAACTATAAAACAAATTGATTTTCTAATAAAACTACTGAACCAATTTTGATGAAGTTTATATGGGACTACACACAAAGATTACCCTTTTGAATAAAAAAACAACCATCTAAATCGGTTAAGAAATCTTAGAGATAAACACAAAATCGAATGGATTTACTCAACAAAACTATTTATTCTCGAAATACTGCTACACCAATTTTGATACAATTTATATGGGACCACATGTAAAGTATACCCTTTCAAAAAAAAAAAAACAATTTTAAAATTGGTCCGTAATTGACGGAGATATGGACCGACATACATTAAAAAACTGCTACTACAAGTACTTATTTGCTATGCGCCCCAAACACCTCATTTCAATTACTTCCAGCCAAAACAAAGGGCATTGACAAAGGGTATGTAGACATTGATAATATTGATATAACCTAATATAACCTTTTTAATGTTTCCTAATTTAAACTTAAGCGTTTGATGAACATTAAATACTTTGGCTAATCTTACAGTATATAATTAATTTTGTTTATATTTTATTATCTAGGTATCCTGTTATTTATGAGCTCGTCCGTTTGTAATTGGCCTTCTTATAACTCATATTATATATTTATTGTTCCTACGGAGCCGTTAGTTTTTCTTGGATAATAAAACAAAATAAATACGCACATTTCCAGTGAAACAACAACAAATTACCTACTACCCACTTAATATGTGTAACTGGTATACCTACATAGCAAAGCAATTACCTTTTAGCGGCAAAAAGTTCATGTGCTTTCAAGTCTGAGCATGAGTGCAAAAGCTTGGCAATTGCATCAGCTTCATGATGATCAAATGCAAGCGCTTGCATCAGGCAGGCGTTTAATAACGATCAGTTTAGTATGAACACAAATTCTTATTTCAGATTTAAATTAGAAATTATGATTATTTATACTTGAGTATAGACGTTTATTTAAGTGTAAGTAAGTGATAACGCTCATAATTATTATGGGTTCCAAGACTTACATTCATGGATTTTAGCATTGACCATGCCATATTATTGTATCATTATAAGAATGAAGGAAAATACCTACACGGTAAGTTTAAAGCTGACAAAAAAAACGGATGTCAATATACGATAGGTATCATTATTCTATATTTCTACAAGAGCTCTGGTATAACAAGTGTTCCAGTGAAAGTCCCGTCAAAACCGGTCCAGCCGTTTCGGAGATTAGCGGGAACAAACATACAGACAGACAGAGAGACCAAAAAATAAGGCTTTTTTGTTAAGAGTACCGTGCATACTTTCATTTTATGCATTTAGTAAAAAGCTGTTATTTTGACATTACAAACACATTTCAATTTTATTTATTTGTACAGATAAGTACAATAAAAAAAAGAGTTTATTATCTTTAAGGATTTCGCCATACGGACTAGAAAAAAATATCAATCTGTATAGATTCCTCTTAGATAAAATAATTTCAAATTATAATAACGTAGTACTTAAATACGAAGTTACGTACGAATGCGCTTGATAAATACCCTGTTAAAATATAGATAGTATAGGTAAGTACGTACTAACTCAATCATCTCGTCTCGTATCTGCCCTCACTATTCAAAGGCTTTCCGAACGGCTGAGTGAGTGCGCGGCCATTGCCTATAGTGCGCGGGAAATATTTCGCGGGAAAAGTCATTTTATTAAAAATAGTGTTATTTTTTTAATTGAAAAGTTTGATAGAGCAATAATGACCACTCTTTTGCGCAAAATGTGGAAGACTCATTCAAAACACAAAAGTAAGTAGATTTATATTATTTAAAATTGAAAGGAGAAGCTGTTGAAAATTTCAGACATAGAAATATGTAAGCAGGTACAACGATAGATATATTTTCTTTAGGGCCCGGTTCTAGCACTTTAAGTAATTTTTGATCATTTTTGAATGTCTGTATCTTTTTTTTGGAATTAACTCAGAACTATAAAATTGGTATCACATCAAAATTTGACATACGAGTATTATCTCGTACTTTGTGAACACAGAAACATGATAAGTATGAATTCACTCGATAGAAAATAACATCAAAGGTAACACTACTTTATGCTTAGAACATTGATAGGAAAGAGAACCCGTCACTAAATGATATCAAACACATACTAAGAGAAAGAGCTTATTATGATTGAGAAAATGGCTAGGCACTTATTAATTCAAAGCTTTAGTTTTCCTACAAATAAATAAAAACCTTAAATTTTACTTTTTTATTTTTCTTTCCCGCTCTACTTTATCACGGATGAGAGGGACATACAATTCACTGACACCCCGCCTTAAATTGTATGCAGTTATTAAGTAGTTTATAGGTACTTAAAAATCCCATAATTAAAACTAATTTAAAAGCAAGTGCTAGACATTTTAATTGCTTTAAAGAACTGTTCATTTTAGGATAGGTTTGGGACGGGCGGGCTTTGGCAGGTCACACCTAGCGCCTTATCTAGACTAAATTAAATTCTTTAGCCTAATACACCGCAATAATTTATCCTAACTAGCTTAAAAGCTAAAAAAAACGCCTGCCCTGCCAAAACAGAGTTTTTGCCAATAAATTATATACTGTTGAAGTGTGTTTATCAAGGACTTCAATTTGATACCCATATTGTAATTTAAAGTTTTTTTTCGTGTTTAGAATTGGGGCCATACTGCCGCCATATAGAATGTTTTAAAAAAATATAACAATAAATTAAATACTGTTGGAATGTGCTTATCAAGGCGTTCAATTTGATACCCATTATGAAAAATTCCAAGTTTTTTTCTAATTTGTAAATGGAGCCGTACTGCCAACATATTGAAAGTATTAAAAAAAAAATGGCCTATGTTACTCGAGGGATGTAAGGATTCTAACGATACCCCATACGTCTAAATTTATTAAGGCATTTAAACGTTATGGCGGAATAAAGAAACTCACATACAAACATATATACATGAATGCTAAAAACAATACACTCCTTTTTTGGGCAGTCGTGTATAAAATTGCAATCAAATTATTTGTCTACTAATAGGTGCGCTTTTATTATTATATAAATGCTGCCATATGTGAATATGACAGAATTATGAAAAACGGATATTTATTCTTATGGAAATATAACATTAGGTATTTAGTATGTATATTAAGTACGTTGTTATTAAGTGTACGTTGTAGGTGTCATATAAATTTCCTTGTACTTTAAGTTTTCTGTGAATCTACTTTATCTAATACCTTGTTTGCGCGCGAAAAAGCTACCAAGCGCACGACCATGCGCATACAGTGCATGCGCACTCGTAACAAGGTAGTAGCTATGGACCTACCCACTTTTAAACTTAATACTTAAGTGCAATTTAAAAACTAAATAAAAAAAAGTTTTTTTTAAAATCGGTCCGCTATTGACGGAGATATCGACCGACATACAGAAAAAACTTTTTAACGCTTTGTCATCGGCTTGTGAGCTACCCTGACCCCGGCTCCACACGTTGGTCCCAACGCCGGTTGGTACGTTGGTAGGTTAAGAGAGTTTCAGCCGGATAGCTAATCGGGAAGTGCTTGAATTCTCAATTGCAACATTCCAGGACTGTCAATTTTGTCAGTCCTGGAACATAGATATCATACAAGTTAAATAAAATCTTTTAATAAAAAAGTTACGTTACTTGCCTGCTTATTTTGATTTATCTATTTGACCAGTCGACCAGTGGCAGTGAATATTTTCATTGCCTCTATGCATACTTTTTCCACGCAATCATTACCGCCTCCAAGTTGGGACAGTTCTGGCCGCATAAGGCCGCGGCCACACGTCCGGGACAAGTTTCTCTCTAATTACTTGGGAATTAGGAGGGCCCCAAGAATGTTTAAAAATAGTCGGATTCCACACCGCCAAATCGGCAAAGTGAGGCGCCCAAGATTATGCCGATCCACTCGTATGCACACGCAGCACTCACACACTTCCACTATGTTATGCCAACCGGCCGCAACATCGCAGCAAGATCTCGAACTTGTTGATCGTGTTAATTGTGTTCTCACGAAAAATCAAAAACAATGCAGTCTTTTGTCATGGAATTGTGTATCAACCACAAAACACCAGAAATTACAACTTTTTACGCTTTTAAGTTTTTTTTTATTTTGAATAGCAATTCAAAATAAAAAAACTTAAAAGCGTAAAAAGTTACGAAGAAAACCCCGTAATATCTTATTTGCTTTAATTTAATTTTTACGTACCCGCCATTTGCTGCTTCACTCGTTTGTTTGGCGGTGTAGACTCCGTCTTTTTGTAAGTTTCTTGGAGGCCTTTGCAAAGTCGGCTTGAGAAAAAGTTGCTTATCGAGTAGCAGCGCTCTCATCTCGGTGTTTATGGCAACATTCCTTGATATATTATGTGCGTTGGAATTATTTTTCCGCATATAATAAGTGTTAGCTGAAAGTACCTAACTTATATACTTACTCTACCTTTAAGTACCTATTTAAGTTGCATATTTATACTTACTTTACCTTTGAGTGCCTATATAAGTTGCATATTTATACTTACTCTACCTTTAAGTGCCTATTTAAGTTGCATATTTATACTTACTTTACCTTTAAGTGCCTATTTAAGTTGCATATTTACAGGTCGCTAACCTACAAGATAGTGAGAATAATTGAACTACAAACATTAATTATAATAGTACCTACTTTGTAATACAAATACTTACCTACGTCGATAGCAAGCTGCTAAAAGCCTCATTACTTGTCTGACAGACAAGCAAACAATAATATTTTCATCGATATAATATTATTTTTTAAGAGTAATAGAAGTTTAGGACTTGTAAGTACTTCTATGAACAATAAAAACTATGGTTGTTCATAAGTACTTAGGTACTAAACTAACTAATTGTAGTTTTTAACATGCAACGAAGATTGCTACAAAAGTGCCGAAGAAGTGTAGGTACTGCGTAGTCTTGAGGCTGATTCACTGTATTCAGTGCCGGGGCCGTGGCCGGGCAGTATCACAGACGGGGCACGCCCAAGTAGCACACAAGCTATATAAGTGTGAATGAGGAAACTAATATACATCTTCAAGTTTGAATAAAGAATTTTTTGACACTCTTCGCAACGTCTAGCTTCTGGTAAATATAATTTGATTGACTTTATAATTCCTAAAGCTATATAATCCACTACATTAATCTTTTTTGAAGCCATAAGTTTTATTTTAGATGTAATACAATCCCCTGTACAGCTTCTTATACAGCTCTAAATATTCATTAAGAGCTTTAGTATTTTAATTGAATTTATTAAGGTAAAAGCTTCTATACAGCATTTCTAAAATCTGTTTTAAAGCTTCAAGCTATATAGAAACGTTTTTAAGAGTTTAAGCTATTTACGGATGTAGGTCAGTGCTCTTTTAATGCCAGCTGCTTAGAAGCATTGTCACAATAGTTAGTAAAGATATTAGCTGTACAGTTAGTATTAAGAATAATTTTAATAAGCTAACAGCTGCAATAAGACCATAAATTATGCCTCAAACCAGCTTTTCATTGTTTTGTGTTTAATCAAACACCGTGGAAAAAAAAAACAGTGGCAAGCGTAGTCTAGAGGGTCACCTTGTAGTCTAGAGAATTCCGCATGTTATTTATCTATACTTATAATAAAACTGTAACGGGTCCAATTCTGTACATTGAAGATATTCTGAAATTTTCTTTTGGAGGGTACTCTATATTCGATACTGAAGCCAAAACTGTTTTTTTTTCATTTTTGTCTGTGTGTCTGTCTGTATGTCTGTATCTTGGCTAGGCATCACGCCGAAACTACTGAATGAATTTAAATGAAACTTGGTGTAATTTGAGTTCATACTATGAGGTAGGACACTGGATACTTTTCATTCCGAAAAATTAAAAAGTTCCTGCAGGAGAGGCGTTGAAAGTTATTTAAAAGAACACGTATCACGCTGAAACTACTGGACGGATTTTGTTGCAACTTGGTACAGTCATAGTTTATAAAATGGGTAAAAATTGTGAATATTTTTATCCCGAAAAAATAAAGAGGTCTTGCGGGATAATGTCCCAAACTCTGTAAATTGAAGATATTGTAATATTTTTTGGAGGCCGTTCTTTATTCAATACTCAGGCCAAAACTGTACTTTTGTAATTTGTGTCTGTCTGTCCGTCTGTCTGTCTGTACCTTGGCAGCGCAACATGCCGAAAATACTCACTGAATTCAAATGAAATTTGGTATGATTTGAGTTCATACTTCGAGGTAGGACATTGGATACTTTTCATCCCGAAAAATTAATGGGTTCCTGGATGATAGGGGTGGAAAATTATTTAAAAGAACACGTAGCATATTGAAACTATTGGATGGATGTTGATGCAACTTGTCACAGCCATAGTTTATAAGATGGATGAAAATTATGCAAACTTTTTTCCTGAAAAAATAAAGGGTATAAGGGGATTCCTGCGGGATATGTGCCCAAATTCTGTACATTAAAGATAATGTGTTTTTTTTGGAATTTACTCTATTTTCGATAATGAAGCCTAAACTGTATGTTTTTTCATTTTTTTCTGTATGTCTGTCTGTCTGTATCTTGGACGCGCATCACGCCAGCGGAACTACTGGATGAATTAAAATGAAACTTGGTATGATTTGAGTTCATACTACGAGGTAGGACATCGGATACTTTACATACCGAAAAATTAATGGGTTCTCGCATTATAGGGGTTGAAACTTATTTAAAAGAACACGTACCACGCTGAAACTAATGGACGGGATTTGATGCAATTTGGCACCGTCTTAATTTATATGATGGGTTAAAATTGAGGACACGTTTTATCCCAAAAAATTAAAGGGCTTTTGCGGGATATGGGTCCAAAGTTATGTTAATATTTAAGTAATAAATAATATTTTTTGGACGGTTCTCTATATTCGATACTGAAGCCAAAACTGTTTTACTTATTATTTTTGTCTGTCTGTCTGATTGTCTGTATCTTGACCACGCATCACACAGACACTACTGAATGAATTCAAATGAAACTTAGTATGATTTGAGTTCATACTATGAGGTATGATGACATTGGATACTTTTCATCCCAGAAATTAAAGGGTTCCCGCTGGATAGTGGTTGAAAGTTATTTAAAAGAAATGCCTACCACGCTGAAACTACTAAACGGATTTTGATGCAAATTGACACAGTCATATATCTATACTTATAATAAAGCAATAGGTACGAAAAAGGCTGTAAAATAAGATAAATAAAAAAATGCTCTTGGGTGCTTAAAAAGGTACTATTTTATTTTTAATCGTGTCTCTCTGTCTGTTTGTCCGTATGTTTGTTTGTTCACGCATCACTTAAAAACTATTGGACCGATTGCAATGCGGTTTTCATTGTAAGGTAGCTTAGGGTTTGATTTATAAACTGGTGTAATTGGTATCTCAATCCGGTGAGTTAATAGAAGCCGGTATTTTTGACGGCTGAAGAAATGCTGATCAAATGTTGGTATATTGGTCTAGGAAAAGCACATTATGGTACTTTGAACCCAAGGAAAATACCACGCGTGCGAAGCCACGGGTATAGCTAGTTATACATATAAATGGACAAAATTAACTCGTTTCTAATATAATAATTGCCATTACGAATTAGAACTGTCTCGGCTTACTCAGGAAGAGCATTTTGAATCGGATTGCTGCTCTTCAGAAAATGTTAGAGAATGTTTATGCATCTCAGACCGCGGTCAAAAATCTATAGCATGCTTTTGTATGGACTAATTCACGCTAGACCGGACAGGACCCGTGCCCAGTTCGAGCCCGTCCGTGCTCCGGTACCGAAATGTCAGTGGACATTTAAGATTATTCACGTGCCAGGCCGGGTGGAAATGACACCGCACGGGCACGGCCCTGTCCCTTTGTAACGCTCAGCCACTCGCTGGTGTATCAGCCTTAAGCTGCGCAAGCGCACCGAGAAAGCTGTCCAAGAGAAACACAGGGCAAAGCCATTAATACGATGTCGACGGAAATAAGATTTAATAAGACAGCTGTACCCATGATTAAACTACTACGATGGGTGCTGCTTGTGGGGACAGGCCCTGCCTAGTTTCCTTTATATGTATAGGTGGTAGTCATTGTATTTTTATTCCCTATTTTATCCTACTTTTCATGATTGTGGTACCTCTCATTGACACTTATAAATTTGGCAATAATGTGTATTGTGTATTTAAGTAATTTCACTAAATAGAAATAAAAATAATAGGAACATAATACTCCCTAAGTACTGAGTTCCTGCTGCGAGTGTTTGAGTTTGACGAGTAAGTTTTACGCAACGAAGTTTTATGTAATTCTAGTACATTGTATTGTACATAGTACTCTTTTGGTTTTACGAAAAACTTACTTTTTTTTTATAAATACTTGAGTGTAAGTAGGTAATGTTAACCAAAGAGTATACAAATACTTACTACGAGTTAACTGTGGAGTTATTTTGTCGCGCGGTTCTTATGTCAGTCAATAGGTAGGTATTTTTGCCCTACAAAAGGTGGAGTAATTCGTTTTAAAAAAAACTTAGGCATGAGGTCTATAAAAAAAAACCAAATTTTCGACCTCTAGGGACCGGTGCGTTAGCGTTATCTTGAATTGAATGTGCCAAAATTTGTTTTTCTTTTAAAAATTCCTCAACAGTTGACTTTAGGACAAACGTATTATTATAAAGAAGACAAAATTTGTTTAATTTGACCCGGTCCTGGAACCCTCTCATCTGTGCTGGAGCTTAGGGTACCGTTGTAAGCTCCAGAACTTCTTGTTTCCAACAATGTGCCTAATCTTTATTTAAGTACGGACTTTCCAGGCGCAGTAGCAACATTTGTGATTTAAATATTTTTTTCTACCCTGTTTTTTTAAATGTACTTATTCTTAAGCAGAATTTTTGTAAACTTTTTGATATTGAATCCACTTTTCTTTCCATTTTGTTTTACACTTTTTTTCCATGCGAATCAATACGCTGTCCTTTTAAATCGCGAGTTATACTGAATTAAATATAACAAAATTATCCATTTTACTCTGTACGTCCCCTCTGTCTTTTGACAAAAAGCAAACATTACATCATTGAGCTGACTATATAAACTAAAGAATGACACCCAAATTTGATCTCTGAGTTTAGAGTTCTGATACGAGAGTACAGAGTTATAAAACCGAGACGATATAGACCTTTTCGTTTCGGTTCACTTTTCCGCCCGGCACATTTTCTGCTCGTATGTTTCTTTCGATGTGATTTTAATGACTTTTTACGTCAAAAAATACAAGCGACGTAAAAATAACATAGCATACTTAAGCAAAAACTTTTCTACTCCACCTATTGTAGAGCAAATAAGCTTTCCGCCCCCACTGACTGGCCTATTAGAATTGTGCCCAATTTTCTGACGCAGGCAGTATTCTATTCTACTCAAATTCTAACTAACTAGTATATTTCCAGTATATTTTCTAACTAACTAGTTTTTTTCAAATTTAACTAGTATATTTGTCATATCAATTGTAAAAAGTGTACGGAGCAATTTCAGTAATTTACAATCTATCCGTCTCCAACTGTAAAATTGTAAGAGCACATTAATTATCGTGTAATATTAACTAATCCGATTAAATTTTAATTTATTCGATTTTCTACGATTCTATTGCCACTGTTAGCCTTCCCTTGATTGGTCAGTGCTGTCGGTGGATTCATTTGAATATAGTGTTTGTTTGTTTTAAATGAAATAGATAGCCAAGTACCTAATCCAGTTTGAACCTACCAAAACAGGACGCAAAGCGTCGAAAAGTTTATCGCGTCCGCCATAATCACGAAGATCTCATTTACGCCAGTAACTGACCTATGGCCCAGTTTATATCGATAAGGTCTGTCTGGCCTAGATAAACGAGTGATATATCGCATTCATAATGCTTGGACACACTGTCTGACGATCTATTATATAAATATAAATTATTATTAAAAAACGACTACAAACAAAACTAAAACGAGGCAAACAATCTTTAGATTTTTGATTTTGAAATATACGATGCAGTCGGAGGCATGATGAGTAGCTCGCCATGTTATATATAGCTGATCCCGTCAAAGGAGAAATTAGATGCATGACGCCTCCAACTGTACCTTATGTTTCAAAATTAATAATCTTATCCTATAGCTTGTTTGCCTCTTTTAAGTTTTGTTCGCAGCTTTTTTTAAATAAGTAAATAAAAAAAAACTTTATTTTGGGATGATATTTTTAAAACCTTCATTTTGATACCTCACTCGATAAGTTTTGATAATGTTTTGTTCCGTCGGAAATAAAATATGGCAGCTGTAAGCCGCCATATTAGTTTTTCACAATTAATAATATCCTATAGCTCTCTAGTAATTAAGGTTCTCTCATTTATCAAAATCCATCTTGCCACTTAGACTGTAGAACATGCTACAGAAAGTAGACACAAACTTACATACAACCCAACACATAACCCTTCATAGTCAGTGTTATGGCCTTTCCTCTTTTAAATGAGAGAAGGCGTTATGTATCCAGGTTACTAGATGTTTTTTTATAAATATCTAAAACGACATGTAAGCGGATTGCATTATACATTATTTTCGCGACACAAATACACCTTGACCTCTTATAACATCACAACATTTATGGACGTCAACTCACAGCACACGAGGGGAAGTGTGAGTCCGAACGCCGACGCTGTGTCGCGACGTAGCGCCATCGCGGTCACCGCGACCTTTTTATCTCGTGTTACCCTAATTATTGCAGTTGAGAGTAGGTACCTATTACTATAATTATGATAGTAGGTACTCACTATCATATACTATTGAGAGCATGTGTCGTTCAGGAAATATGGCCACCGAGACCTTCCACTTATTTGACGTAGTGACGTAGGCACTAGGTACTTCGCAGTAGCCGACTCGCGACAAACGAGATTATGTAAACAAAGCTTTTGTAACAAGCATGTTCGTGATATTGTGGTATTGAATCATTATTTATAGATACTGATAGTAAATTAAGTAAATACATAATATTGTTGTAAATAAATAATATTGTTTGGCGTATATAGACTCGCGGATAGCTTCGGGGTAAAACAAAATATATGAAGGAAGATTTGGATTATCGAGACGAGATAAAAATTAATTATCGAATAATTATTAATTGACGATTATGAGTGCGGCAGTTAGAGTTACCTAATTTTAGTGGTAATGGCAATGGACAGGCTAAATGACTCATAGATGGTTGAGTGGGTGATAGCTGGTACGCAAGTCATGCTCGTGAACGAGCGCTGCTTGTGGGGTCCAGCCTGGTTTCTTATTAGTCATTTCTACTTTTTTTTTTTTTTTTCCCAGTTTGATGGTTTGATGATTGTGGGACATCTCATTGTCACTTCTAACTTTTATATTTGTCATTTAAATGTATATCATTATAATTTCTGTAATTTGAATATATTATAAAGAATTCCCAAAAATTAAAAAAATTACATCCCCCTTCAATTTCTTGGTGCTCTCTTCTCTAACGGGCGTATTTCCAAAGCACCGGCAGTTTCAGAAGTGGAATTATTTTTCCAGTGTGATATTTAACTCTGTCGGCATGAAAGGGAAATTTCCTTTTCAAACTCAAAGCATACTTAGTTTACCTAACTGTATTGATTGCATCTTTTTATAACATTTTAATTTTTTTTTCCTTGTTCATGATATGTTAAGTTTTCACTTTTAAAAGTGCTATTATTTTGCCTAATTACAATTAAATGCTTTGATTTTGACTCGATAACTATTGGAGCAGCTGACGGAGATAGAAAAGACGGCCCCCCTCAATATTATCTGACGACCTGGCGTGAGTCGCGGAGAGACGCGGGGAGTCGCGGGGAGTCACAGGCCTGGATGCAAACAGTGAGCAACCGCTCGTTATGCGTTCTATGATCTCTCACATGCTTGGTCTATGATCAGCACGTTTACAGCACGTACCCAGGCTGATGATGATGATGATGTTAAAAAATTGGATAAAGGCTTGCTTGCTGGTCGTATGACGTAGTGCTGGTCCCCGGTGTTACAGTTTGTCAGGCCGCCCGAAGGCCTCTGACATATCTTAAAGACTGCTATTAATCAATAACACCCGGAACCGACAGCTTAATGTGCTCTCCGAAGCATGGAGCGACGGAAAACCACACATAACCACAGAATAAATTATATGACATAACTTAAAAAAGACATAGTGCGGAACCTAGGACCGAACCCAGTATCGTTGGATTCTGTCGCACTAGTAAACCGCTAGGCTACTATCGATCACAAAAAAGGTATAAGTATTGAAATATCGAGATAGTTTTTAGTCCTGAATATGCTTTTTTTGGTTTCATTTTGTCTGCAAGAGATTGCAAACGATAAGACTGCACTATTATATTACTTGCATGTATTATATATGTGCAAGGTGTGCAATTTAATGTACTTTTTTGGAAACTAATTTTGAACTGTTGTTTTTATTTATGAATTTAATATCTGAAAACTCAAGTAGGGCTATTTTCAAGAATTAAATGAAGCGATAGTTTACCATTGGGTAAACGGAACACGTAGGTAATTTAGATTCCAATCAAACCCAGGATTACCGTCTCGTTAATTGCATTTACTGCTAGGTAGATTCGAGTTTCACAAGAAAAGCGTCTAGATAGGGCTTCCATCATTCAGACATTTCTCCGTAGAATCCGTAGAATGAAAAAGAATCCGTAGCACATAAGTGCACTTCAAACAACTGTAATAATTTTGATGCGTTTTAGGATTTAGACAGCCTATACCTATACCATACTTATCAAAGAGAATATAACCTGATACTTGTCTTGGATAAGCATAAACATTTTTTTCTCCTCACATATTCCATTAAAGAGGTTAGCGACTTTGATGAAAAAAGTTCCATCTGCCAACTGTGCTGAGTGTTGGGTTGTTGAGGATGTTCAACATATTTTGTTGGCGGAATGAAAGCTACAGAAGATCATGGTTGAATCGAAGCGAAATTTTAGATGCAGGATATTGGTAATTGTATTCTAGCATGTCCGATGTCAGACCATTCCTATAAATTGTATATAGGTTATCAGACTTAGGTTTAAACCTAAGTCTGCTAGATAGGTAATTGCTTTTATTATTTTTGTTTTCCTTACGATTTGAAGTGGTCACTAAGCAACAACAGAGAAAAAAACCAAGGTAACCGACATAAAACCGACTAAGGAAAAGCAAGCTGAAGTGGCAGTGGGCTGGTCATATTTCCCGAAGAACCGATAACCGTTAGGGTAGACGAGTTCTCGAGTGGAGAGCAAATTTTGGCAAACGTAGTGTAGGATGACCTGTGGCCAGGTGGAGTGACGAACTGAGAAAACAGCTGGCAGAAACTGAATGCAGATACCGATAGATACCGAGCTCAGTGGCGTGCATTATAAGGAGAAGCTTACGTCCAGCATTGAGGCTGATGATGACATATTTGATAGTACTTGCATAATCTAAGAACTTTGCTACGGCAATTATAGATATAATTTTCTAAGAGTGCTGGTCACACAGGAGGTAAAGATATGAGATAATGTCTCGCGTGATGCAACAGCTAGACAAATTACTATGCAATGCACTTGCATATTAAAACCTTAATTTTTAGGGTTCCGTTGTCCCCTCGTTGAAGTTCGGGGGTTAAAAATAAGTTTGTTGGCGTATAACGTAAGAACTACTGGACCGATTGCAATGCGGTTATCACAACTGGGTAGCTTAGGGTCCTAGCTACGGAACCTAAGTCTATGCGTGTCCGACACGCACTTATCCAATTTTCATTTGGATCACGTAGATTCAGTGCAATTAATGGGTATCTGTTGGGGCAAAGCTATTTACATGATTGATATCTACATCAACATTGACCGTTGCGAAACTGGCTCGAACCAGTATCGGCTAGCTAGTACCTAATTATTAACCTAAGTCTAAGCTTTGAGCAATATTGCATCAGCGAATAGAGATTAAGCGTAGATCGATCATTAGTACTCATTGAATAAGTATTGACTTGAAAACCAAGTAGGGAAATATGGTTAACTGAGAAAGTTGGCAAAGAGTAAGCAGATCAAATGTGGTAGGTACCTTCTTTGTAAAAGTATAGGTTAACAGACAAAAAAAAGGTACCTATTAATTGTATAGTATTTGTTGTTTAAATAGAAAGTACTACAAATGAATTTATATCTAACCTTTTTTTAGATAGAACCTTTATAAATTATATTTTAAAAAAAAACGGGCCACGTGCTAGTCAGACTCGTGCACTGAGGGTTCCGTACAAATTTTATGTATGTAACTAGTTCGTCAATCACGGGAATCGCGTCACGTTATTTTTTTGAAACCGTAATTTTTTTATTTAACTTCATATTTACTGTTTTCTTTTTTTTCGCTTTACTTGTATTATAAGGCATTCCTTCATAACAAATTTCATGATTCTAGGTCAACGGGAAGTACCCTATAGGTTTTGATTCCCTTGCGTGTGTCGATAATGTCAAAATATGCGGCATAAACGTCCGTATCTTTTGATGACGTTGACATAGAAGTTTTTTTTTTCACAAATCCAAGAGATTGCAGACCTGATTATTTGATATTAATTTCAATTTCATATCTTCTCGAGTTCCTGAGAAAAATAATTTTGACAAACAGATAGACGGGCGAACAACAAAGTGATCTTATAAGGGTTCCTTTTTTCCTTTTGAGGTAAGGAACCCTAAAAATACATTAATGAGAGCTCATGTTCTTTTATATCAATAGACAGTAAACAAAAAAACTTAATTAATTCTAAGCCTCTAAGTTATTTCAACGATACCCTGCTTCGTGGTATCGATCGAAAAAAAAACTATTTTGAATAAAATAAATCCATATTCTAGTTGGGTGCGGGACCCTAAATTATGTACTTATGTACTGTGCGTACATAAATAGTAGTTAGTACCTACTTAGCTTGACTACTTTAGTCAGTAGGTATCAAAAACCAAGAAAACTTCAACAGGTTTCAACAGTCCAATCAAAAAGTATCCACCATAAACGTATCGAAAGTATCCTTCGAATCCTAGCCCCAGCAATATGACATAAATTACCCGCAATCACTAGTGACAATGCCCGTTTAATAATAGTCCATTGGATATCAGAAGAAAAACGCAGTTTTATCTGGCGACCATTCACTCCTTGTGAGGAGCGGTAAAAATAGATCGCTCCAATGTTTGACCACTTCTTTGAGGCTGTCTCGGGTACCGTACCTAATATACCTACGCATTGAGCTTTAGAATTTTCCTTTAATACGGTAGGTAATATGTGTAACTTGTTAGAAACCTGCCTGAATTATACTAAGAACTTGCTACATATGCTACATGGAATATCTACATCGATTTTAGCATCATCAGATCCGGCCATCTAATTCTAGTCTATCTGATCTGTACACTCATTAGGATATTTTATGATGTAGTGTATATATTATGTGTCCGAGGTGAAGAAGTCGCGTCACGCTTATTTTTTATGGCCTTGTCGAAGTAAAATTGGTAATCTTCCCCATTGCGTACCAAAAACAGTGGGCGCTTTGATCAATATAAAATGAATGGATGACCCAAGCGGCGGATTTTTGAAGTAAGCGCCTTCTTTAACTTAATCTCACCTACGGTCCTCTGACAACCCGTCAAGGGATCAAACACTTAGATACAGACACCGACCTCGCTGGCGAGGTTGTCCCGTTACTATTAAATAATCAGTTATTCGCCTTCGAGTGTCTTGCCAAATTCTTCTCAAAAGTTGTATTCCAAATCGGTGGTCAAGTTTAATTAATCAAAGGGCTCCTAGACATTTTGTCAGGGCCTCCTGGATCACTACTTACACTAGCGATCCAGGGGTATTTAGTCCGATCTCCGTAATATAGGCGACCAACCACGCCGAAGCAAAATTGCCGTACCCCCTGGGTGTCGTTATGCCGGTCACCAAAAATTTAAACTTTGGCGTGCGCCTTCTGCGTCACGCATTGCGGCGGAGCGCTTTCGTGCCCGCCCCCCTGTCCAGTGAGCCTGCAGAGGTCGGTAGAGGCCAAAAGCACTTATAAATATTCCCTAAAAAAAAAACACACTCTGCTTGAGAAATACCACCGACGTGGTTGAAACTAAAGTTGGAATAATTCATCTTCTGTTCGTGATTAACGTATTTTAAATAATTTATCATTTTTTTCTCACATAAAAATATATTCAATAGGTACGTAATTTTTGTAACAAATGCACGATAAATACTTATGATTAGGTGTTGAAGTATTATGTAAGATTGTTGACTCGTTATATTTGAGCAAGTTTTATGGACAAAGCCGTCCATTCATTTTATATTGGTCTAAGGGCGAACGTACTGACCGTTTACATCATCCTACTACGATCTTAAAGTTGAACTTCTGACAAACATAATTACTAATAGTAGGTATAGATAAATGATGACCGTTGTCCATGTTCCTATTCTACCATCTTGGCTGATAACAGCGATGCTTAAAATAGATTCAAGGACCACGGGGAGGCCGACTCGACGTTAGAGGAACAAAGTCCACGAACTCAAAACAAACTGATATGGTTTCGATGATATTTCGGCGTACTTTTTTTGTGGTACAACAATATGCATGCTGTTTGTCTGAATATTTTATAGAAAAAACATGCTATGCATGAATGATCAATGAGGTTAAGCATGCCGATGGCGCCTGTTCCGGTGGTTGGCCGAACCATCCCAAAAATTAGAGAACTCCATATTATACCTATACAGTCAAAATTCTGTAAATAATTGAATAGGTAAATAATACAACACTTTAGATGTAAAAAAATAAAAACTAGTCCAGAAGAATATTCGATAATTAATAGTACATTACTGCCGCGGTCTGTAATGACTGCGTTGCTGGCAGCGATGATGATGGTCGAGAGCGTAGCTAAGTTAAGTACGAGGCCATCACAGCGCGGTCAGCATTGCAGCCCTTGATGGCCAAGCTGGAATGAAGGCCGAGACCGAAGGTCGAGGCCTTTATAGCGCGGACAGCAAGGACTGCAATGATGGCCAAGCTTGAAGGCCGTGAACTTAACTAAGCAAAGCTCGAGGCCATCATGGCCATCAGCGGCCAGCAAGGCAGTCATTGCGGACCAAGGCTTGTATAGTGCTTTACTCAAACAATGCGAGGAATTTAAATAAAACCAGCTTAGTGTAGTAGTTCAGAAACAGAAACAGAAACAGAAACAACAACAATCACGATCACATCAGCTTTCAAACAGAAAAAAAACCATCAAAATCGGTCCTTTCGTCTGGGAGCTACAACGCCTCTCTTTTCGTTCGGGGTTAACGAACCCACGGAATAAATAATAGTGCTACGACAAAAGACGACATTAATGGATTTTCAAAGGAAATTGCTGGCCGCAAAACACGACAATAATGAAATTCCATACAACTTTGCTGGCGCCTATTCAAGCAGCGCGGCAAGGTCGACTTTACCCAAAGAAGGTTGTCGAAATAATGACCACATTACTAGTATTGTTTGAGTAAAATACGTATAATTTAAAAAAAAGGAAGCATTAACGTCCTTTTTTTTATAATGACTGTCACTTTTTTTTTTCTTTTTTTTCGCTTATTTACGTTTTTAAGTGTTTCTTTTTTTTCCCTTTTTTTATTGTTTTGTCATCAGTTTGTGAGCTACTCTGAAAGTTTCAGCTGGAAAGCTAATCGGGAAGTGAAAAGGAAATTACTTTTTTATGTTTCAATTCAGAGTTGAATCACGCACAGGAAAAGGAAATACCCCTCTACTAGTGTTTCGGAAATTTGCCCGTTCTAGAAGACAGCACCAAGAAACTATAAGGAGATGTCTGTTTTTTAACCCCCGAACACAGAGACGGTTGTTATAAGTTTAGGGCGTGTATCACTGGGTCACTGTGTGTGTGTGTGTGTGTGTGTGTGTGTTTGTGTTTGTGTGTGTGTGTGTGTGTTTGTGTGTGTGTGTGTGTGTGTGTGTGTGTGTGTCTGAAAAACATCACAATACACCGAGGTTAACTGGAAGATAATGTTTGCTAGCATTAAATTCGCCTATGTACCTATCCTAAGTGTGCAATTAAGAATTTTCTATGTATCTGTCTGTGGCATCGTAGCTCCGAAACGCATGGACCGATTTTGATGCGGTGTTTATGTTTGAAAGCTGATATGATCGAGATGGTGGAGAGGGGGGGGGGGGGGGTTGTAATAAAACGGGGGTGCGAATTGTAGCTTCCAAATGAATGGACCCATTTAGCTGTGTTTTTTTTATGTTTGTTAGCTGAGTTAATCGAGATGCTTCTTAGCTATAATGGGGGGTGGGGTTCAATGATGTTATATATAAACTGAGGTAGATACGTTGTACACCGCTCTGCGTGACGAAGCAAACACAAGCTAATCGGCTTGTGTCGACATAGTCCCAAACAGAGTGGCAACGAAGCAACACGTAAATACACGTGACTTCCGAAACATGAAAAATTTATCAAAAATGCCATCTTGTGTGTTTAGAAAGCGCATTACATACACTGGCACGACTGTGAAAGGCAGGAAGGATGTGTCTTTTCATTTTTAAGTACTGTTCACGCTATTGAAAATATAAAATAATAAATTTAATTTTACTCTGAATCAACTGTTGCGATGCTGCCGCTTCGCCACTTACACGAACGAAACAAGTAGCGGGGTAGTTCGTATGATGCTAGGGGATGTTGGGGCTTACTAACGGCTGACGATCGTATGTCTGCGCTCCGACCCGTAAAGGCCACGGCTGACGATCTTCAGTCGGGGAGTCTAGTGGAGTTGCAACCCTATTTGTATTGAATTAAGATAGAGCATTGTATTTGTGTTACATATATTTTAAAACAGCTTGAAACGAGCAATTTTATTGGATAATACAGTGGTTCGGTCCTAATCGTTTTTTTTTGTGAGTTTCTGGTTGCGTATCTATTGAGGTCATCGACCGCGTAGTGAGTGATTGTGATTTTTTATTTGTGTTGTTTTTAGTGATTTATAGTTTATATTTTGTGTTATTACGTCTAATAATATTGTAAGGAAGATATTACAATAATTTTGTGTTTAGTGTCCCGCGAGTGACGATTGTCACAAAGTGCTTGAAAAAGCCTTTCATCATTTTTGGCGGGAAAATGTTAACATGAGTATATTTTTGATAATTTAATAGCATTTATTCGATGTTCTTTATTGTTTTAGCTATAAAATGGTATATAACATTATGTAAATTATACTATAAGCACTTCACAAAAAAAAGAGTTTAAGCGCGTTTCTAAAGTGTCCGGCGAACATACGGGTGTTTTCAGGGACATATAGAACTATTAATATGAAGTCATTGTTTTTCAAAAAAAATAATTTATTTTCGGCTTGTATAAACCCTTCTATCTATTTTGCCCCAGTTTACTCTAGCTGCTAGCCAACGCACGTGACTTCACAGGCCGTCATCGGCGGTGATTGGTGATCGGCCGCTCAGTACAACTCACTGTAACTGAGAACATATGTTTATCTCTTTCTGACGATGAGGTTCTGTATATCTCTTGATCTTTTAGCCTCTTTAGTGATGCAAATATAGTTGCTTATGTTCTATATAAGTAGCTATAGTACAATCTCGCCATGTTTTTTGTGTTTTATAATGGGTATGACGTCTCTATTGGTGAAATCTCATTGGTGGGGTTATATACGTTTTTAATTAGTGGTTTTTGTATATTTTTCTCTTCATTACTGTCAATTTTGAAGATTATAATGAGATGTCCCACAATAATTATTATACCAATCATCATGCAAAAATACAAATTACTTTACGAAGTACCTAGGTACTGTCTCAGCTTCGAGAGGATGCCCAACATCCTAAATTCATTTTCTAATTGTCTTCATAGCAGTAAATATTGACAGACAAACTGAATAAAGTTTTAGTGCCGCTGCTAAGCACGATTAAAAATCTTTTACCGTTTGATTGTGGAGGTTGCGCTGGGCTTTCTATGCTTCTCAGTAGCGTTTATAATTTTAAATCATGCCTATCTAGACTTTTACTATTCCGGTCTGAATTCCCAAGGAACTAGACTGGACTGATTCTTGGACATATGTAGGATTAGGTAGGCAAGTCAATAGGCAAGTAGATTGCTATATTTGGAAATGTGTCTTCAATTATGTTTACTTTCAAAAGATTATATAATTCCAATATACTATTAGTTCTTTCATTTCCACTATGAACAATTTTCAAGTATTCTGTTAAGTACGACAGATCTACTGTAATAAGTGTATCTGGTATAGCTGAATACACGAGAATTCCCAATCATCGGTCGATTTATTTAAGTCAGTCGGTCACCTATGAATCCTGCGCGCAGATCTTAGCGTTGTCTGTTGTTGAAAACTAGAACTCTGTTAACAATTAATAATACGAAAAAATAAAGACAGCTTTTTTATTTTATTTATAATATAAATACTAGTAATAATTAAGTATTGTTTCATTAAAGATTGCACTAATTCTGTTATTAAAAATTGGTGTAGTAAAATAATACAATAACATTTCTAAATGATATATATTTTATGTTTTCTTAATTAATTTTTGCATTTGTTTTAAAGGTTTTTTTTTTATATAAAACATGCGAATAATTTATGAAATGATAAATTTTTAACGTAACTTTTAAAAACATTTGAATCAATTTAATATGTTCTTTCTCAATTAAAATGGCTACTTCAAACTTGACGATTCACGCTTCACTTCGTTCGCTTAATTCAAATTTGGTGCGAGTCTCAACCGTAACTCTTGATGAAAGACAAAAAAAAACTATGTCATTATCGTTTGTTTTTTCGTAATAAATAGTAAATCGACAAATTATGAAAAAATGCACGACTGCCCCGAAAAAAAGAAACTTTTCAAAAAACTAATTGCCTATTTCTCTCATAGATGGGGATGATGTAAGTATTCTAACGATATCCCATAAATATCAATATCAGTTCAGGCATTTAAAAGTTATGGTGGAATAATTAAACTTGAAAGACAATGGCTACTGTTTTGTTAAGTTGTCTTTTAAAGACCTTCCTTTTAGAACCTCACTCGATAGGTTTTGACAATATTTCATTCCGTCGGAAATACAGTATGGCAGCTTATAGCCACCATAATAGTTTTCTTGACATTTCATATATCCTATAGCAGTCTCGTGACTAAGACAAATCCAATGATACCTCATTTATCAAAATCCGTCAAGCAGTTTAAGCTGTAGGATGCGCATGAGAAACGTACAAACAAACATACATGTATGTATACAACCCAAACTCATAACCCTCCTCAGTTGGGTAAAAATAAATCTAGAACTTTGTTTATCTGCTTTCTTTGTATATTCTAACAAAATAGTGCTGTGCCAAGATCATAGAGGCCCCATTATCCTAATGTGCCCAGGGCCTCCAGTAGGTTAAAGAAGGCCCTGCTTAGGAGTGACGATAATGTTATCTTAATTTACAAAATAATATTCTTTGATGTTAAAGTATAGGCTAGTATAGGTAATGCGATATAGATTTGGTAATGATTAATGAAACTAAAATTCAAATAGATTTGGTGATCTCCGTGATGAAACGCTTGGATGTTTTCACATTAATTTTTACTGTAACGCAATACGAACGAAAAAGTCTGTACAAAGAAGATAATTTAAAAAAGAATGGTTAGGTTACTTAAAACAAGAATAAAATATTTTTAAAATTCGTGTCTGTCTGTTTGTCTGTTAGTCTGTATGTTTGTTCGCGCATCACGTAAAAACTACTGGGCCGATTGCAATGCGGTTTTCACCGATTGTATGACTTAAAAACTGGTGTACTTGGTATCTCAATCCGATTAGTATAAGCAGAGCAATCGATACAAACTTTTTGACGGCTGAAGGAATTTTGATCAAATGTTGGTATATTGGTATTTTAGGTCACGTAATAGTACATAGAGTACTTTTAGCCTAGAGAAATGACCACGCGTGCAAAGCCGCGGGCATCAGCTAGTAAGACATAAATATGCACAGCATCATACATCAACTTGCATTGGTCCACTGCTAGACATAGGCGTCTCCTAATGCGCGCCACTGAGCCCAATCTTCAGCTCTTCTCCTGTAATTGCTGCCAGCTACTTTGCGTAAATCGTCACTCCATCTGGCCGGAGAGCGTCCTAAAATGTGATATACTTAATACAAAATATTAAACTCAGGAATATTGTGAACTTTCAGAACTCTGCGAGGAATGGGCCCTAGCTGAGTGCGAAGGCGAGGGCTGGTGGCGAGAGGCGCGCGAGGCAGGAGCCACCGGTCAGATCGACGTGCGCTACGCGGGAGTAGCGCCGGTCGAGCGCGCCGCTTCCGCTCCTACTACCGCGATCGCTGTCCGCTCCGCTTTGCACTCTGCTAAATGTGAGTACAACCCTGTGAGAAGGAAGTGTCAAGAGGCACAAGAGTGACGAGCTACTACTCAGATCGACGTGCGCTACTGGGGTGTTCTGCCGGTCAAGCGTGCCGCTTCCACTCCTACTACCATACTCGCTGTCCACTCCGTACTGTACTCCGCTAAATGTGAGTACAGCCCTATGAGAAAGAAGTGTCAAGAGGCACATGAGTGACGAGCTACTGGTCAGATCGACGTGCGCTACGCGGGAGTAGCGCCGGTTGAGTGTGCCACTTTCACTCCTACTACCGCGCTCGTTGTCCACTCCGCTCTGCACTTCGCTAACTGTGTGTACAGCCTTGTGAGAAGAAAGTATCAAGAGGCACAAGAGTGAAGAGCCACCGGTCAGATTGACGTGCGCTAGTGGGAGTAGTGCCGGTCGAACACTCCGACTCCACTCCTTCCACCGCGCACGCTGTCAGCTCCGCTCTGCACTCCGCTAAGTGTGAGTACAGCCCTATGAGAAAGAAGTGGCAAGATACACAGGAGAGAAGAGCCACCAGTCAGAATGACGTGCGCTCAGCTCTGCAGTCCGCTAAGTGTGGGTACAGCACGTCTATCTAACTTTTATGACTCAGTAGCCTCCCGTCAGGTAGTGCTGTGGGCATCGATGCGTGGTCGTGACATTGGTAGCCAACTCAAAAAATCGACGATGATTTTCGTAGAACTCGTAGATCGTCGAAGCGTCGAAGTCGTATCGTAGCGTGCTTTTGGACTCACATCGCGTAAATCGTACGTTCACTCACGAAAACGCGAAGATTTCGTGAAAACTCATGTTATCGCATAAAGATAGTCTCGAATCTCGATACAAGCTCAGAGGATGAGCCTTATGTTATTTTAAAGTTGAAATCTCATTACTATTGACAGTAAATTACATTACTGGTTCTCCTGAATAGTACCAATTATTTATTCTGTGATAGTACAAAGAAACAAGGTTAAACAAGGTTTCTCCACCCAGAATCCAGAACACTGATATTTTTTTGTAATAATACGCAACAAGTATATTGTTTATTTTCCAGTGTTGAACAAAAAGCTGCAAAGAGTGAACCTGGACATCAGCCCGAAAGGTATCATAGTGACAGATGCCGACTCACAAGAAAATGTTCTCAGCATTTCTATTTACAAGTGAGTTTGAACCCTCAACTTTTTCTATCACATACTTCCTTACAAAATTAGCGAAGCGAAGAAACCTTCAAACAAAGGGGCGAAGAACACATCTTACGAATGTTGCGAGTGGAGTATTCTTCATCAGGTGGAAGCCGTCCTCTGCTGAACATAAGGCGCTCCACATTGAACGCCAGAACGAGCGGTAACTTGCTGTTTGAATCCTCATTCACCGCGACTCTTGGTCAACCTCGTGGAGGCTGTCCTTTCTCTTCCGGTCGGGTCACCATTCGAGAACATTTCTTCCTGTTTTCTTATTCGCTATGCCATACGAAGTGCATTGCAGAAAACGTGTGACGTTATAACGACAATTCATGAACAATTTTGGCAAATTAGAAAAGTTTAAACTACTTACTGTGAAAACTCGACGCACTTACAACGAATTCGTTTGTCTTTTCAAAATTATTCACTCACAGTTTGACTCACCTTCTCTTCTTTCACATGTGAAATTTAACATCAAACCCAGAACTCGCCAACCCCACTTATATATATTCTCAATACAGGTCTAAACTAACAAAACTTCCCTTTTCAACCCATTAGTCAGAATGTGTCAATGACTCATTGACTACAAATCATAGCTCAATTGATATTTTCAATCAACAATTGCCAAAGTTCAAAAGGGATGTTTTGGCTATTCTTCCTAAACCTTAAATTTGCATTCAAGATCCAAGCATACCTAAATATTTCGTATTGTTTAACTTTGTTTAGTAAAAACTTTAATTGTACTTGTAGAAATAATATAATATACCAACTACTATGTGTAAGGGATATGGTCTAGCTCAAATCTTTCAGGAATATGACTAAATGTTACGACCTCCATCTACCACCGCCGTCATTAATAATCCCTCTAGTACTAAATAAGTGTGTGGGTAGTATGTACTTAGATTCATCAGTCTATAATTTATTATTCGTCAATTCATTTAATGTATATTATTGTTTTGTTGTATTAATTTTTAGTTGAAGCTACATTATTTACTTTATTGTTATATCCATTTAAGTTTCATCTTTATAATGGATTATTATGTTGTTAGCACTGGCAACTATGAGTAGATAAGGATGACAGGGGGCAACACCACAGAGTTGTATTGGTGAAGGACACCACAGAGTACCACAGAGTATTTTAAGATACCGGACACTTCTTGGTAGAAAGGTGGATTAAAAACATGTCTTGAGATATTTGTGCGTTATTCTTCATCACCAATATCACCATCATCCTCTTCGTTTCTATTTTGTGTGCCTTATTAATAAAAATAAAATAAAAAAGTAACTCGTAACGCAACTAGTTACGTGTCTGAATGGTCATGGCGAATGAGGGCCTTGTACGGTTATCGGTTCTATGGACCTTTCTTTTGACACTTAAACCTGCTAATTTTGAGTATTTTGCCTGTCAATTCAGTTGCTCTGCGAATATCCTCATTCCAGATCCTATCACGCAAAATAATTCCCAATCATCACAGCCTGTCTCCATAGCTCAAAGAGTAGAAATTAATTGTTAATTTATTTATTATTAATATCGCAAAATGTGCTAGTGGTTAAAATACCAGCCGCAATACCTAGTCAATGACTGTGCAGATTGATTTGTTTATCCAATTTATGCCATTAAATACAATTTATGTGAAATTATAAATTACATTGTTGTAAGATAAGTATACCTGCGTATCTACATAAGTGTAAGTATTGTCACCATTCACGAGTGTGATATTATGTTTGATTTATGTTTGCAATAATGTCATGATTTGGTTTCCGAACTTAGCGATCTTATTACCCAGTAAGTACTATTATTTATTCTTTGTCATTATTCTGTCAATTTCACAGACAAGAGGGTTTACAGAAAAAGCAGAATATAAGCACAAATTAGAAATGTATATTAACCCCTCCCCCATTATAGCTAAGAACCATCTCGATCTCATAAGCTTACAACAGAAAAAAACGCATCATAATCGGTCCATTCATTTAGGAGCTACGATCCTGACCCCCCCCATTACAGCTAAGAACCATTTCGATGTCATCAGCTTAACAGAAAAAAACGCATAATAAGCGGTCCATTCATTTGGTAGCTACGATGCCCACACCCTAAACTTATAGCACCCCTCCCTTTAGGCGTTAGGGGTTTAATGAACGGCGTCCTGCGGGATCTGAGAACCTTCCAGTTTATCCTTTAGTTTCGGTTTTTCACACAGAATACCAAATGATACTTACATGTATACTAACAGAAACGTTGTACTTAGTGGTCATCCCCAGGAGCGGTAACGAAGGTTTAGTTCTGCAGTGTTAAGGCTCCTCTGACATTTTGTAGGTATGTGAATATGTACTTTATTGCACTATAGACCAGACTCGGACCAAATAAGTAAGTAGGTACTTGTGTAATAATTTTCTATAGGAAAAATTTGAATCAAGGACGGAGTTTGAACCCGCATCATTCAGTGCCTCTGCGTGGCACATGCTTTTACCAATTCTGCTACCGTGACAAGTACAACTTCATTCACTCCTTGAGTCTCTCTAAGCCCGTCTTACGGGGACGGTAACGCCATCTATTGGCAGTATTCCGAACTGACCAACCGAATTAGCAATTAACAATGTTAGCGAAGGAAGGACAAAAGATATATTTTGCAAATTAAATCAATGAAAAGAAAACTAATGTGAACTATTTTAATATTTTTCGGTTTTGACAACTACTTATGAAACTGATTCGCACTCTCTTTTTAAAAATGACAAGTGTGCTTCAAGGAGGTGGCGCGTCGTCTACATCAACTTCGTGCCGTAAATATAACGCCTTGAAATATAATGTTTATATTATTTTAAGCAAGAACGCCTGCTTAGCGAGAACATATTTTAAATATAAAATAAATAAAACAACATAAAAACATATTTTATTTAATAATTTTTTAAAGGAAAATTTTTAATCACAGACGGGTTTCGAACCCGCATCGATCGGCACATGCCTTTACCTCTCGCTAAGCAGGCGTTATTGCTAAAAAAACATATAAACATTAGGTACTTGTGGTCCAATTATATGCAATGCGTGGAAATCGACTCTGCAAACCTAATCGGGTCATCGGCAACTACGCCGCGGAGGGTGTACACTACAATCTTCTTGTGATCACTTTAACTCGTGACTTGTGACCAACTAGATCGAAACGTCGAGATCAATCAAAAATACTCGATAATAATTGTCATAAACATGAATAACTAAAAGAAAGAAAGAACCTCATCATCAGCCTCATCCACTGCTTGACGTAGGTCTCTCCTAATGCACGCCACTGAGCTTGGTCTTCCAGCTATCCTCATCCATTTTCTTCCAGCCGCTTTTCGCGGATTGTCACTCCACCTGGCCACAGGGTGTCCTACTCTACGTTTGCCTAAACGTGGTCTCCACTCGAAAACTCGTCTAACCCAACGGTTATCGGTTCTTCGGGAAATGTGACCAGCCCTCTGCCACTTTAGCTTATCCTTTGAGCTATGTCGGTTACCTTAGTTCTCCGTCGGATATCTTCATTACGAATCTTGTCCTTCAGAGAAACATCAAGCATAGCTCTCTCCATAGCTCGCTGGAGCGACCTTAAATTTGTGGACAAGTTTGACGGTGAGTCCACGTTTCAGCTCCACTGACTGGTCACACTCAGCTGACTGGTTGACAGGATGCACTGATTGAAGACTTTTGTCTTCAGGCACTGCGGTATGGACGACGAGAAGACTTGATGAAGCTTGCCAAAAAAAAAAAGATCATATAACCACCTTATTGGTATACTTACATTATTTAGAAAGGGATTACTCGTTTTCTTGGCCATAAAAACAAACTGGCGGAAATTTAGGCGTGTCAGTCTGCTAACAAAAATGTACGATTGTCTTCAAAGTGCACGGGTTTAGTTTTTCATAACGCTAATTTTCCATCAAAATTCTTTCAGGATATCGTACTGCTCGGCGGACGCGGCGAACGCGCGCGTATTCGCGGTGGTCGAAGGCAAGAGCGAGAGCGGGTCGCTGGAGTCCCACGTGGTGCACGCTTTCGTGTGCGCGCGGCGAAAACACGCGAGAGCGCTGGCGCTGACTCTGGCGCACGCTTTTAATGATGCGTATCAGGTAAGGTACATAATAAAAATAGCAATGGGCATGAGACCTGCAGATATGCGGCTGATGATCCGTAATCCGTTCCAAACTACAAATATAGTCTTAAAAAAAACTGTGAAATGAAAACATAGTATTCTCATAAACAAACAAACACAAAAAAATACTAATAAGCTCAACCTCATAGGATCAACTCACTTCGATTATACCATATTGTACTGTCATCGGAATTACATACATCTGCAAAGTTTCAAATGGATACGACGATAAAAGTGGGTGAAATTCATTTTCTTATATTCCATACATAGTTACAGGACCTAATAAAAGCGTGTTAAAAATTAATCTACAAGAAAATAATAAAAGAAAAAACATTTATTCAACACACAACATTAGAAAAAAAACATAAATAAAATGTGCTTGTCAGTATACTGAGAGGGGCTTATAATCAGCACACACTAGACGCTGATTTTCGTATGGACCCCGTGGGTGATGTAAAAAGGGGTGCGATAAATAAATAAAACATAAGTATCTAATAAACATAATTCATAAGACCTATACATATAGCGGTTTGTTATCTAGAGTAACAACCGTTACCAGAAGGAAATGTTCCTAAAATGTAAAAGCAATGCCACGTCGTATCAAGGCCGTAGGCAGGGGGGGGGGGTTGGGGGGGTTTTTGGGCCTCAACCCCCCCCCCCCCCCCAAATACCTTGCTCGCGCGCGAAAAAGCTACCACGCGCATACTGCGCGTGCGCACGCGTATCAAGTTAGTGGTTATTAAACAAGTTAGTGGTTAAACAACCCACTGTTTTATACACGGAAAGACTGGAAGCTCAATTTATAATGAATTTTTACTATAGGTGCTATAGGTAAAAGTGCAGTTAAAATAACTTTAAAAAAAAATGTAAACTGGGAAATTCTATTATATTTATTTGTATGTGGTGATTTTATTAAGAGAGAAAGTAAAATTAAGTATTTACCAAATGATGTTTTCAATTAAAACTAATGTCTATATGAATAACACCAGTCAATAAAAGAATGTATCTACGTTTTTTTATATTGTTAGGGCGCGCATGAGCGAGAGTAGTTTATATCCAAGTTTGCAACACTGAGCTACTACCTGAAAATCTGGCACTTGTTTCAGTTATTTCGAAAAAACTACTTTAGGGAAGCGTTTTCGGGTACTTATCTTTACTTGTAGTTTTTGAGGAAACTTCGAGGCGTAGAGGCCGTTTTAAAGCTAATTGAATAAAATTGAACCTAATTAATTTCTCTACAAATTTCTCTCTATCGACATTTCTATAAAAAAAATATGCCTGTACTGTACTTATCTTGGAAATGACCATATTATCCACATTTTTAGAAAAAATTGCCCTTATTTGACTGGCTGTATCTCCAATGGACCAGAGTTCAAGTTGAGCTCAAAATTTAGTTTCCTATACAAAAATGTCTTCAAAAATGTAGACTAAGGATACCCGAAAATCGCTCTCTTAATGTTTTTGTTTTGAAAAAACCGATACAAGTGACACAATTTCGAGTAGGTACCAGGAGAGTAGCACAAGATATTCAATATTCAAAACTTGGGTAGTTTGGGTACCTACCTGTAAACAGTCACATGGGTCCTAAAAACATAATAATAATAATAATAAACACTTAATAAAGTTTTCATTATTATTATAAAAAATCCTGTTTGGTGTCAATAGAGACCCAAATTAAAGGACAAATATAAAGAATAATATTTTAAAAATAGGCACAATCGGAGGTCTTATTTCTAAAAGCGATCAACATATGAACAAGACATAAGTTCAAAACAAAGCTCGACTACGGTCGTGTAAGTGCTTCGCCGTAGTCATATTTTTTTTATTTTTATAATAAGTCACTGTATAAATGAAGACGAATCGATTGATACCTCGCTTATCAAAATTTGACCAAGTTTTTAGTCTGAATACATAACCCTTCCTTATTTTCACCACAGTTGAGTAAAAAAAATGCTTATGATATACATATACTCACATACATACATACATGCATGCATAGACTGTTAAACTCATTACCCTTCCCTTGCTTCACCATACTCGGGTAAAAAAACTCTGGTCCAAAGCTCAACCCCCGCCCCGAAGTGAATTCCTGGCTACGGCCTTGCGTCGTATGGCCACACACATACTCGTATAATCCTTATGGGCAGTAGAGTATCGAGGCGTTGTTTTCGAGTTTGATGTCTACTGTCAGTCGGGGACCGAGGGCTTCCACTGGGTCTTTACCTGGCTACGAATAGGAGGGTGATGATTTTATCAGAATACCAATGTATGCATGAGTAAATGTATTTATGTACGTCATTTAGGTTCGACATGTCGTAAAAACGACTGCACCGCTTAAAATGCGGTTTTCACTGTTAGCACGCTCCTGTTTATTCCATGTGAGCTTAGGTTTTGATATAAAAACTAAAGCACCTACCTTGTATCTCAATCCTATGAGTAGAAGCCGAGCAATTGATGAAGAACTATTTGACGGCTGAACGAAAATTGGTAGATTGTACTTTAAAATGGTCCTGGAATACATACTCTTTCCCCAGAAAATTAACCACGTGGGCAAAGCCGCGGAGGATAATATAACTACTCTATACCTAGATTATTTTAGTTTAAATACACTAAAATAATCCATGGAAGTAAAAATCCATAGACATATAAAACATTATACTAACATTATTAACATTATATGATGTAAAAACGACATATTTTGGGAGTTTTTTTGAGTTAAACACACTGCAATATGTATGTATGACTCATTTTGGCAGGGCAGGGGTAGGTGATGCCAGGAGGCCCGCTAATGGAGAGAAGAACGTAAGCATGGCCGAAGAAAAAACCGAAAGAAAAAAAAAAGCGGGAAATATATTCACAAATATAAGAAATATAAAAGATTGGAAGCGATGTCGAAGGTTTGACAGAAAGATGAAGTTCATTTTTTTCGGATCTCAATAGCGAGTCAAAAAGATTGAACTTAAGAGTCCAATCCTGCTATATACCTTAATTAGTTACAAGGCTCTTTGTTCTAATCTATTTGTGGTACTGGCATCCTCCTTTCAGAGCATGCTCTCTCTCTTTCTCGCATTTTTACGTGAAGATCATACTAAACTTTATGCGAGAAACTCGCTCATAGCTTTCGTTTCAAAACCACTCTGAGAACCCTGCCTCCCGGCCCCCGCACCGCGTGCGTCAATTCGACCGTTTTACTCCTCGATACTACATACTACTACTATATATTATGTACTGTGGTATGGCTTAGTCTTTGGGCAAAGTAAAGGCCAGCATACCACGTGCTGACTATACAGCGGTTTTCCATCGCTCTGTTCTTCGGAGGGCACTTGATTAATAGCAGCACCATTTCAGAGGCCCTCAGGCGGCATGACAAACTGACACCAGAGGCCTGCACTACTGTTGGAGGCTTGAGTTGAGATCGTTTTGGTATTTTTTCAGGCTTGGCAGGCAAACCAGAGCAGTTCCCTGTCATCAGGGCGTGGAAAGCGTTTGGATCCATGGGTAAGTTTTAAGTTATTTTTAATAAACTTCCAAAGGGGGTTCTTAATTCGACTGTTTTTTGTGTGTTTCATTAGAAATGCTATAGGAAGATTTATTTGAAAGATGGTCCCATTTAAATATCAAATATAAGTTCAGTAGTTTTTTTAGTAAATCCTCTTATACTCTAATATTTAGTTCAAATAATTTATAGAAGTATCCGAATACGTATTAGAAGATTGTCTCGAAAGCACCTGGTTGAGGGTAGGCAATGCATGTTTTTTGGACACATTTCATTCGTAAATATTTGTTAGGAAAATTTATTTAGCAAAATCTAGATAATAAAATTATAATAACAATTAATTAATATTGGAAGTTTTAATAAATAAATACAAATAACATTCTATAAAATTATATTATCATATATCTAATAAATTATTTTTCATTTATTATTTCACTTTACTAATTTTTAAACTTATGTCTATTTTTGTACAATATTTCTACAAAAATGAATAAAAATATTATAAAACTTTTAGTACTATATTATAATATTTTCTTTTTCAGGTTCGGTTCCAAGAAGAATCAGAGGAAGAGACCGAAGAGTGGCAGTCCCTCGCTCCGCTTGTGACATTCGCCTGACGGAAACTTTCATGCAATATTTTAAGTTACTGTATATTTTGCAAAACATTTAGGTATAGGCAACAGCGACAATAATATACATTCACAAGTAGGATTATGGTAAAATAAGTTAAGAATGCAAAAATATTTTTAGTGATTTTATGTGTTATTAAAAGGGCCTTATTTGCGCACTAACTGGCGTAAAGCCCCCTCTACTCTAAAGGCGCGGTATCGCATAGGATCGCGTTGCTGCGTAAACAGTCCCATGAAACAAATAGCCGCGAAAAAGACGAAAACACCCCTCCAGACTCACGACCATAGACAAAATAGAACGAATATTCTCCTCTCCAAGGAAGTTCTATGTACTAATATACGTACATAGTACATATAACTTCCTTGATGCTGTCTTATTAGTCAACACAACACAGGGCGTTTATTCGCTATCCCTCACGACATTCCTTGCAGAAAACGCTTGAAGTCATTGCAATTGCCGGAGTGTGTGGAGGGCGATTTGTGTGGAGAGTGCTGTGGTACGGGCTTAGGTCTACAATAAACCTGGTCGCGAATAAGGCCCAGATCTAATATAAAGCCTAAATCACGATTGTGTAGATTTTAATAGAATTCCAGTTAGTTTAATAGACTTCTATTTAAGTTTAGTTTACAACTAGTTAGGTATATAAAATAAGATTAAATAACTAGGCTAAAAAGATGGTTACATTGCTAAGCATGTTAATTTGACTGATGTTATATATATGGAATATGAAATAAATATGCTACGTTAAATTCGGCTGGACTTATTTTCCTAATACCTGTAACACAAACCCAGTAGTATTTTAATATGCCAATAGTGGAATATGCTGTAAAAGATATTAGTTAGTAGATACAAACTTGACTTTTCCACTAAAATTAGATGAAATTTAAACTGATGCGATAGTAAAAAGATGACACATAAGCAAAAACAATAACGCGATTCTCGCCTGCAGGCCAATTACGAAATTTTGACCCCATTGGTAGTAATCAAACTAATTGGAACTATTGCTACCCTTTAGTAGCAACAGTTCGGATGGTAATGTAAAGATTCACATTTGCTTAAAAAAACAAATGAACACATCAGAAAAACAAATGAACACATCAGAAAAACAAATTAATCTGAGAAAAACAAATTAACATCAGAAAAACAATTGAATGTCATGAAAAGTGACAGGTGTCAAAGTGATAGTTTATAGGGAAAGGGTGGGGGAATGAGCGGTTTTCCAAGTGTCATTTTAGCATTATTTATCTCTCGCTAGATGGCGTTGGTGGCAGTTTTGGTAATAGTACTGTAGTATGGTATGACCAAGGAAGTTTTATAAGTACATAGATCTTTCTTGGGTTTGACCAAAGATTTTGAATTACGCTTACTAGCTGGTATGACATTCTGCGTTCCCTTGTTTATGGCAAGTAGTGCGTCAGTTTTGTAACAAATTCATTACATATAATATTTATTGGTAGTATTTTCTACCTTCTTGATATTCTATAGCTTAGATAGCTATTGATACAAAGAAAATGGTCGATTTTAATTTACATTTAATTTATCTGCTTTAATACATATAGGGGTAAATAAAATCTGAATATATAAAAACTGCAAATGTCATAATAAAAAATAATTAAATAACAAATATCACTACACTAACAACTTTCCGAGACATTTCCTAAGTACAATGCTTTTAATTCTAAAACGAAGCCTAAAATTGACAACAAATTGTGTATGAAATCTAAAAACTACTGGAAAGATTGAAATACTGTTTTCCATGTTGGATAACTTAGGATTTTACCATAATTATAAGCTTCTTGATTTTACCTAATGAGGCTAACATGAAACCATAGATGAAACTTGCTCTAACCAAATCGTCTGCAAACTTATTATTATTTTAATCGATTTTCACATTGCGGTTTTTAATTAGACTAGATTTTTGTGTAGAAAAGAAATCTAGTCAAAATATGAGTAAGCTTATCACTCATATTTTGACTGGATTTCTGAACCGATTCAGATGATTCCTTGTGTACCAAAGGGTAGACTTCCAGTGTGAATCTCACATAAAATTAATCAAAATTGGATCAGAAGTTTTTAAAGTAAACGATTTATATAATGCTAGCTTGCTTGTCGTATGAGGTAGTGCTGGCTTCTAGTATTAGAGTTTGTTAAGCCACCCGAGGGCCTCTGACATGGCTTAACGATTCCTATTAATCAATGCCAGCCGGGACCGACAGCTTAACGTGCCCGCCGAATAAAGCCTAAAAAGCACGGAATGATGGAAATCCGCACATTAGGTACTTAAAAAGTAATCGGTGCGGAGCCAAGGACCAAACCCGATAAAGGGGACTAGTATCATTATAATATCATCATAATACCAATAGTATACCATCGCACGAGTTAAATAGATTCAAACAATTTACTCATTATGATAATTCTGATCATGTGATCAGTTGGGAAGTAAAATCCGTTGAGAAGGAATTAAGTGACGCCGTAATTTATATTTCTATTTAACATAATATTTTATGAGCCATAAACGACTGAATAATGAATACTGGGATTGGTTCTCAAGGACTGCAGGTCTGAATTCTGCGAATACTGTCTGTGAATACAATCGTTCAGTCGTTAAGCCATGTCAGAGGCTTAACGACTAAGATAAAAAATAGATTAAAGATATTAATATATACCTTGCCGGGACCGAAAGCTTTTTTAACGTGCCCTCCAAAGCACGGAGTGGTGAATATAGTATTCAAACTTTGAATACTGCTGAAACATGTCCACGAATTCCCCGAGTAGTCTCATAAGATGCCCGCGGTGGCCAACAGAATCTTGTCAGACGCTGTTGTAGTTTTTTTTGAACTTTCAATAATTATACAATAATTAATATGGACACCTTCAACCTCTGTACGTATTACCTCTGCACCTGCACCTATTTGTTAGCCTTCTTCATAGTTCCAAGTGTTTATTTGAACGTACACTCCTTGTAGCTGGTGAGCCAGCGCCGGCCATGGCTCGAATAGATCAGCGGGCCGGCGCATGCGCGCCCTCCGTGGTAGTTGATCATCATATAGTCAAAGCAATCTGTAACGCCGTTGCCATTGCAGTCCTGGAACCAGAGGTAAATCAGCTTGCAGTGTTTTTTATTCTGTGCTATATTAAACATTAACCAAGCTTTCCTCGTCCAAATACCACAGAGCCTGCAGACGAAACTTTTCAATCAGTGTGCCAGTGATGTAGGCTTTGAAAATGTATCGCTAATAACGCTTAACACTAGGTAACAACACTTGGTTTAACGCTTGGTAGCTTGGTGGTTGGTTTCTTGGTTGGTTAGTTGGTTTTTCTGCTCAAAGTTACTCTAAGCAGAGAGCTATGCTTGGCTCTACTTGCGGGATATGATCCGAAATGAAGAAATCTGTAGAAGAAAACGACAATAAACGACATAGATATCAGAATTGGCAACTTGAAGTGGCAATAGGAAACATTGAAAAAAAAAAACTTTAACCGCTGGGGCAGAAAGGTACCTAAAAGCGGAAGCTATACATACCTGCATAACTAGAGTCATCATCATCATTTACAGCCACTACGCTACCCAATGCTGGATATAGGCCTCCTTTCACTATTGCCACGTCTTTCGGTCGGATGGTAACCTCATCTATCCCTCCACCCTGAAGAGAATATAAATACATATTATGAAAATCTCACCTTCCCGAACTTGCTCATGTAGCTTTTGACTGTTCTGATTGAGCAATGATAATCTCTGGCGCAGTCCTCAAACGCTGAAAACAATATGAGGAAACTAGAGGTGGGTCGTTATGCGTTTTTAAAATAACATAACGTAACCGTTATGTAACAACGGATAACGTTTAAATTTCAAACTAAATTTCATAACTATCTATTTTCCATGCAACGATAATAGAACTCTGTCTATATTTTTAACTATTGTAGTATTTATTTTACACCATATTTACCAGTTTTTTATATTTATAAAATTATAAAAACTGGACCAAAATATACAAGTATTCATGTATTTTATTGTATAACGTACAACACTGTAAAACAGTGGGAAGGTAAATGTCCAAAATTGTAATAACATGGTTCTTATAATGTTGTCTCCAAGGAGATAAATAACTAAAGTGCTTGAGTCGTCGTTATGGAATAGACAGTTATGAGACGTTGTCACGTAGCGAGCGCTAACTGCGCTTGAGGCCCACGGGCTAATTTCTACGTTAAGAAAATAGACATGAGATGCTTAAGTATGAAAAGAAAAGTATAAAAGTAGTGAGTAAGTAAATCACCGCTTTCTTAACTATCTTATGTACTTTAACGCTCGCTTCTAGAGGAAACATTTTTACTTCAGTGAAAACCAAGGCACATTCTTGACCAAGACACACTTCACGTTGCAGGAATACTTGGGAGTATATAATATAATTGCAGGTTTTGTGTTTGTGCCTTATTTTGCAGCAATCCTGCACTCACAACATTGATGGATCAACGACGTACTGCTTTTCTCTACAAAAATAGGCATAGGTACCAGTAGCGAAGGGTCCATACAACCCGATTCCCATCGGCTTCCCTCACCAGATCTACTGATCATCAATTTTGATCAATATTTTTATTATTAATCAATATTGACACAACTAAACTATGTTTCAAAACAACGCCTCATATATTTAAATAGCAAATCAATTGTGAACTAAAACAACGCCTTTTGAAAACGTAACAATAATCCCGGGTGCGAAAGTAAGTTTGTTCCTACCTAATGTAAACAACAGGCGCAACGCGGATATGATAAAAAAGCCGCCATTATTGCGGCTTACTTTTGCCGTAGAATACAACACAGTTAGTTCAAACAAACCGCTATCCCTTTCACCCCGTGAATTTTTTAATGCACTCTGTCTCGCTCGTTCTCACGCTTTCAAAGGGCTACTATAACTCGATAATCAACGGCTTATGACAAAGAAAGCGCTATACGCGTCTCGCCTGTCTACGGAAATACCTGATGCACCTTATTTTGTTTGGTTAAGGTTTAATTTTACATGAAATTTTTTACTTGCATTGATATTATGATAACAACTTAAAAATAACACAGCGAAAGGAACTATGCAAATATTGATAAGTCTCTTGGCATGATTGACTTTGCTATGTTTTTGTTCGTGATTGCAAAATGGCGCGAAAATAATTACGTGCGTGCATGCTTGTTTTTATTTATTTTTATTACGGACTAGGCAATCGTTTTACCACGATCTCACCTGATGGAAAGCGATGATGTGGTCGAAGGTGTAGCACGCTTGCCTAGTAGATACCTATTCACTCTTGACTTGAACACACCTGGGTTATAATTTACCGAAAAAACTGACGAAGGCAGGGCACTCCTTTGCAGTTTTTATAATAAATGAAGAAGCGTAACGCTTCGTTCTTGTGCGAGGTTTTTCAACCATAAAAGGGAGGCGCTTTGCTGATCGTCTAGTCGTACGGTGATGGAAAGGTGATGGGGGACTCAGGTTGTGCAGTTCTTGTGCATACTCTCCATAGTGTAAGGATCCTTACGATACCCCATACGTCTAAATCTGTTCAGGCGTTTAAAAGTTATGGAGGAATAAAAACTCACATACATTCATGTATGTTTGTTTGTACATACAAACAAACATACATGAATTCTAAAAAAACATTACACTCCTTTTTTGGGCAGTCGTGTTAAAAAGGGGGATTTTTGTAATTAGTTGGTTCACTCTGGTCTGCCCACTTCATGGGCCTCCTCCTTTACCGAAGCATACATTTCGTTCAGTCATGGTCCACATTCCATCATACAAGTACCTTACCTTCCTTCCGTTCAGGGTCGTCTTCAGGAAGCGTAGGTCTCCCCGCGTCCACCCAGTACACTCTGGACAAGTAGAAGGGTCCGCAGTACCCCTCGGAGCACCCGTGGGATAAGTCGCAGCCGGCCACGTGGCACAGGCAGCGGATGCAACTGTCGTTCAGGTTTGATACGTAGATGCCTGAAACTGTTTCATTAACCGACTTCAAAAAAGAAGGTTATCAAGTTGATGTGTATGTGTTACATTGTTGAAAATGCGTAATATTCAAATACCCACATAGAATATTCTATGTGGGTATCTGAACAAATTGTACGGAAGTAATGTCACTGAATAGACACCCCCCAAATAACTATAATACTTAAACCTATGTCTAGACAGAATAGTGAACTCAGGGAATAAAGCATATTGGGTCGTAGCTCTGAACCGATTTTGAAGCGGTTTTTTTATGTTTGAAACCTGATGTGAACAAGATGGTTCTTAGCTATATGGGGGGGGGGGAGTTGAGAAAAGGGGGGGGGGAGTTGAGAAAAGCGGGGTGAGAATCGTAGCTTCCAAACGAATGGACCGGTCGAGTTTGATAATGTAGCCATACTGACACCATATTGAATATTTTCAACAAAAAAATAGCCTATTTTACTCGGGGGATGTGAGGATGGTAACAATACCCCATACGTCTAAATTTGTTCAGGCATTTAAAATACATACATACATACATACATACATACATACATACATACATACATACATACATACATACATACATACATACATACATACATACATACATACATGAATGCTAAAAACAATACACTCCTTTTTTGGGCAGTCGTATAAAAATGTTCGTATTCGTTTGGGAACTACGATGTTTGTTGTATCTCGTATGAGTTAGTGCTGACCTCTGGTGACAGAGTTTATCAAGTCGCCCGAGGGCCTCTGACATGGCATAGCAGTTGGGACTGAGAGCTTAACGTGCCCTCCGAAGCAAGGAGCGATGGAAAACCGCACATAAGTTATATAATTAGCTTATAAACTAAAAAACACGCCTGCCCTGCCAAAAAAGAACTTATGCCAATAAATTATATACTGTTGTTATATATTGTAAAATATTTTTTTTTTTGCACCTTTGTATTTGAAGGAATACTGCCGCCAAATTGAAATTTTCCAAAAAAAATATAAAGCCTATGTTACTCGGGGGGATGTAAGGATTCTAACGATACCACTTACGTCTAAATCTGTTCAGTACCTCTATTATGAGTTCAATTCAATGCTCAAATCTGTACTCGCTATCGAGTATCGTAACATTTTTGTATGAAATCCAGCGCAGCGCAACTAGCGGAACTATTTGTCACTATAAATCTTTAGCTCTAATAAGAGTTTGGCTAACTCTACTTCAATAGAAATAGACAATACGTGAGAAACTGTAGATATTACGCCGTCATGTTGGCCCCTTCTTAGCATTTGTCTGTTTCTAAATATATGAAAAAGACAGAGAAAAAACAGCGGCTAGCACACGCATTGTCAGTTTGGTTCACCCAAATCCAGATAGATGGCGTTGTAAGAGCCTTCATCGATCAAGCGATTGTGTTTTCCATTTTAAAGTTAACAGATTTGTTTTTTTTTTGTTTGAATATTTGTCAAAAACAAAAAATCTAATCTGTTTAAATAAAGTAAAATACGATTATAGTGACAAAAATATAACGGGTAAACTAAACCGATTCTAACTTTCTAACGTGTTTTACTAACGTTCTTTCACCTATATAAAGCTACATTATCAGCGAGTAACATGGGTGTCTATATTTTATTTTACAAAAAATTATCAATCCCTACGAAAATTGTAATAATGTAACCCAGCCCCCTCACTCTCGATGATAAATGGCAGTGAGTGACATAACTACTGCAGCAGCGTTAACTGACGATAGCCATTGTAGAAATAGTGACCCATAATACCAAAAACATGCAAACTGAGAATCCGTGTCACGAAAGAAGTAGCGGAGATAAGAGAAACTAACGTTGAATGCTTAAACATTTTTCGCAATTACAAGGAAAGTAGCGCCACGTCTGTGAGACTTCTTTCATAAGTCGGACTCTACCCAGTGTATTGTCTTACCGGTCAGTCGCGTTTACATGAGTTGTAACGTCAAGAACGTTTCCTACTGCAACTCGTAATAGTGGTACAGGCATTTAAAAGTTATGGTGGAATAAATAAACTCACATACATACAAACATACATGAATGCTAAAAACATAACAGTCATTTTTTTGGGCAGTCGTGTAAAAAGTCATTGGTGCGGAACCTAGGACCGAATCCGCTATCGTTGGATTCTAAGTTGCACAATTGAATCGTAAGGGTACCATCGCTCTAAATAAGTAAAAGAAAGTGTTGGTACATTGATTGAACTCACTAACACATAAAACATATTTATTGTATTAGAGTAACATAAAGGCTACTTTTTATTATTGAATACGCGGGCAAATCCGCGGGGTACAGTAGTTTAGGAGTTATGTTTTTATCAGTAATATATTACTTACATTTATTAACTTATTTATTTTATTTTTATTATTATTTATTATTTAATAGGAGTACAATATATTTATTCAGGCTGTGTACGCGTGGTCATTTCTCTGGGTTAAAGTAACTTGTGTGGTATTCCAGGACCAAAAGTACCTAAAAAGTAAAAAATACTGAAAATACTAAATTTCTTCAAAATAAAATCAGCTGTTTAATAGTTTTTTATCGATTTATCGGTTTCTGCCTATCAGATTGAGATACAACGTGCACCAGAAACTTAACCTCCAACTGTTGTAGCAACGATACATAACAAACATACAGACAGACAGACACCATTAAAAAAAAGTTATATTCTTGTTCGGTAGCTTATTATACGCTTTATATTAGCTTCACTTGTATGTTTGTATGTTTGTCATCGACTCCTTTGGACGCTATTTTGACCCACTTTAAACGGTCAGATTTCATTCAAATTTTGCACACCTGTCAAAGACCGATGACAATGCAATAATTCGAAAAAAAAAGTAGAAAATAAATAATAGTTTAAAAAAACTAAAAAACACGCTTTATATAGAAAACCAAACTAAAAAATAGAAAATAAATTTTAATAGTGTAAATAAGAAAAAATGTTTTATTTAAAAAAAAAAGCGTGGGGTGCTTCTCATATCTGTCAATGAAATATTTATAACTATTGACCCATGCACCCCACGATTTTTTTGAAATAAAACATTTTTTTCTTATTAAAATTTATTTTCTATTTTTTAGTTTGGTTTTCTATATAAAGCGTGTTTTTTAGTTTTTTTAAACTATTATTTTTAAGCCCCATATACCATTTTCTTTAATAATTATCGTCGTTGTGCAGACATTTTGTTACGTACTGCTTTATTTAGCTTATGGCTGCGGCTTCGCTCGCGTGTTTATGTTTTTTCTTGTGATTTCCTTAATTATACCGTGTATTGAAATAGTTCACTTTTGGATTTAAATGTACCAAAAAAACAAACGTTGGCAGCAATTTGGTCAATTTACTCTTTAAACTAAACTAGACTAAATTTATTCAAATGTAATTTAAACCTTGCCAACTTTGTAACATCTATTCTAAACTTACGTCAATTTAAGGTGCACCGCTTAAAATAACGTAATTAAAACAGGGTTTTAACACACTGTCTAACAGCATTTGGATAAATTCGGACACGTTCTGAGACAGCGTTTGGACAAATCGGGACTCTCGCTGCGCGGAAACAAAATTGATTTTAAGCTGACAGGCTTTAGTGATAGTTTAGTGAGTGAGGCTTAGATGCCAGGGGAAAAATACCTCACTACGAAGCCAACAAGGTTTAAATTACATTAGAAGAAATTAAGTTTACTTCAGGGGATGTTCGAATCGCTACCAATTATCTAATTATTGTGTCGATCATAGAAAAGACAATTTTTATGTCTTTTCTTTCATTTTAATGAATCATTAGCGCAAGTCCGACTTGCACTTGACTAGTTTTTATTACATATTGTTTTACTTCAGAGTTTGCACTTATCACGCCAGTTATGAATAATGACTGACAAAAAGTCGTTGACAATACATGTTCCTTATATTTGTATCACCTAGTTATTTTTTATTTATGTTTTATGGTGAATACCCAAACAAATATGTTTGGGTATTCACCATAATAACATATATTCTGTGAAAATTTCAACTAGCTGCCTATTTCAGGTAAACAGATTCATCCCTTTGTAGACTTTATAATTAGGCTCCGCTAGGAACCCTAGAAGTTACCCCTATCTTTGTTTTGCTATAATTATATGTCATTTATTTTTAAGATAAGATCCGCATCGCCAACACAATCGATTTATGCAATGATACTATAACTTAACCCTCTATTTTTCAAGATATAAAGTATCCAAATTGAATCTTTGTTATGCCATATACATTTTTTTTCAAGATTTCTTCCGTTTTAGCAGCTTTATCGATTTGTGAAATAATATTTATACATAGCTTACCCTTACTGCTTTACTTTAAATTATTTTTTTTAACTTTTTTTCCTTTTTTAACCCCTATCCTGCAGGAACCCTTTAGTTTTTTGGAATAAAAAGTATCCTTATTGTTAACACACAATATAAACTATGACTGTGCTTAGAGTTGCTTCAAAATCCGTCCAATGGTCTCACTGTGAGATGCGTGTTCTTGTACATAACTTTCAACTCTTATCCTGCGTGAACCCTTTTGTTTTTCGGGATAAAAAGTATTCTTAACGTTAATGAGTTTGTCGAGGTGGAGGGCTAGCCCCTGGTACCCCTCCCCCTCCGCGGCGACGCTTGGTTTATGAGATTGGATTGGCTATAGAATCGAGGGGCAGAAGTTGGAGGGGTGGGGGTGGCGATTAGGGGAGGTGGAGGACTTCTCCCCCCCACGGAGACGCTTAGATTATGAAATATTTCAGTTTTAAGTTTTTATAAACTTAAAACTAAATTATCTCATAAACTAAGCATCAGTTGAGGGGTATCAGGAGGCTGCCCTCCCCTTCCCCCCACCCCACACCTCTCATAAATTTCCCGAGCATTCAACCAACTAATGCCGGCTTGATGCTTGAAGCATGCTAAGTTTTGTAGGTACTCACCATTTGCAACAGCGCCAAAAGCTGATAAAAAGTAAATTCCGAATAAAAACAACACCCAATTTAGATAAAACATTGTTTACAAACACACATTGATAACTTTATTTGTAACACAAGATTATTTTGACCCAAATGACGGAAATTAATCATTAAACAACAGATGGAAAAGTAAGACCTGTTTTATATATATAGCAGTTGCGAGGTCTTGTGATCTCATCCAACTGATTTTATTTCAACTAGGTCGCTCCTTTAATATCAACTATTGTTAATATAAAATTATATTATTTGCAAAAAATAATACAAAAACTAAGCGATTCGACGATCGAAAGGGAAAAAAAACAGCGGTCATATCTTAGTCACGATTTAGATCCTGCTTCAATTCTAACTACGTCAGGCTGACTATACCTACTTTTACTTACCTAACTACATCATAATATAAAAAATCATGTCTGTATATTATGGGTTTTAAGGCCGAGATATATGTGAATTGGGCTCAATTTGGGGACATTAAAACCTTTTTTCTCCGTAATCTTTATAGAAAAAACTCCAAATAAAATATATGTTAATATACATCATACAGAGCAGCTCTTCTTCAGCTTAAAAAAATGAAAATACAATTTTAAATATCAATAATAAATACGCAAAGTACCCTCTGTTTTTGTAGTTATTACCGTTTTTCTTCTAAAGTAACAATCACATTTTTTGTTAATTTCCTTTAGCATATTTAATAATGAAACGCTGAGTTAGTTTTGCAAATATCTTTCGCTAATCGCATGGGCAACCCCTCTGTCGCCCAATAAATCAGTGCGGGACGAGACGTTGTGCAGAACGGACCTGCGACACTTTTCTCCGCAAATGGCACCTATTATTAATCTGTGGCTTGTCTTGCGCATAACCAATTTGGAAATCGTATATTATGACGATTTTTAGTTGTAGGCGGGATTATTTGAGTGTGTAAATATAATAATAATGTTTTTTTTTTTAGTTTTATGTAATAAGGCTGTACATAATAGTATAGTTTTTTATTATAGTTATTAATTTACCTATTTCGTATTATAGTCATGATGACGATGATGATATTATAGTAATTATTATAGTCAATTACAGTCAGATTATAGTAATTATTATTTAATTAAGTATCAAATAATGTTTATAAATTATCTAAATAAATAGTACTGGTTCCTTATATATTATTTTTATTATTATAGTTAATTATACTCACATTGTAGTAATTATTATTTAATTAAATTATTTAATTCTATGCGTGAGTTTATGAAATAATAATATTTTTTCAATAACTAGTTTTTGGGTTCTGTATGCTATGGTAACAATTATACTGTCCCAATCAGGGCTTGATTTCGGTACGAACAATACTAGTATCATAGCGGTAAATACCGGTATTTTCCATTTCGGTACTTGAATATCGATACCTAAGAACCGGTATTTTCCCCTCAAGGTATCGGTAGATAATTCAGGTTCTTATGCTACAATGCTAGAGTGCCACCATACCCTCGTGCTAACGCAGCGGATGTCTACGGATTGCGACGTTGTGCCTTCATACGAACTATTTGAGTCACACAGTGTTCTATCACAGTGATAAAACTAATAATACATCATGATTCATGGGATTTCAGCCTCAGATTTGACAATCACCACCACAAGCACTTTTTGTTTTGAATGATGAGACGAAAATACAAATCATGTGTATGATAATGATTAGGGAGTAGGGACTTTGTATTATTGATCTGAAACCTCATTGTTCATTATCAGTGCTAAAATTCTAAAGTTAACCGTAGGTAGGTAATTAGGTTCCTTGTCACGCTGAACTCCAGACTTTTGAAACATCAGAGATTGTAATTTATTGTATTTTGATGAAACATTATTTATTAAAAAACGCGCACTAATAGAGTAAATCGGAGACATGTATTTTTTATTGGAAACATAATTATAATTTTATACAAAACATTGATGTAATTAAAAAAAATATATTTATATTTTCCGGTTTCCTCACACTTGTATTGAAAAACTTCGTATAATGCATGTGCGTAACAGATTATTACAAACTCATTGACCGAAGGCAAGTAAGCTTGTGCTTACCAACGATTATTAATGTTTTATTCACCCCGATGCAATAATCATCATCATAATCATCAACTTATATCTGTGCCTATAGCTAGACCTAGGCCTCTTCTAATGCACGCCACTGAACTCAGTCTTCAGCACTCCTCATCCACTTTCTTCCAGCCACTTTTCGCAGCTCGTCAGTCCACCTGACCACAGGGCGTCCTACACTACGTTTGCCTAAACGTAGTCTCCACTCGAGTACTCGTCTACCCCAAAGGTTATCGGTTCTTTGGGAAATGTGACCAGCCCACTGCCACTTTAGTTTGCTTATCCTTAGATCTATGTTACCTTGGTTCTCCGTCGGATATCTTCATTACGAATCTTGTCCAGAGAATCTCCGAGCATAGCTTTCTCCATAGCTTGCTGATCGACCTAGAATTTGTGGACTAGTTTGACCGTGAGTGTCCACGTTTCGGTTCCGTAGGTTATGACTGGTAGAACGCACTGATTACAGACTTTTGTCTTCAGGCACTGTGGTATGGACGACGAGAAGACTTGACGGAGCTTGCCGCATGCTGCCCAACCTGGCTGAGTTTTTCTGTTGGATTCCTTCTCAAAGTTGTTTTTTTTGTGAAATTATTGCAATTACCTTGGTAAATTTACCTTGGTAAACATATTGTCAATAGATACACCATTGACTGCAATCGGTTCCGGGTCAACAAGATAGGATAAACATGATCTTGGTCTTGTTTGTGTTAATTCCAAGACCGATGCGTCGAGAAGCGTCTACTGGGTTGGACAGCATACTTTGCCAGTCTTGCAGCGACTCCGCCATTAGGACGATATCATCGGCAAATTGTAAGTGTGAAATATTCTCCCAATTGATATTAATAAGATATGTTTAAGATGCTGGATTGAAAAGGAATGGGCATTCCATTCCAATCCAGCATCTTAAACATATCTTCCATGGCATTAGTGAACAGTTTTAGGGATATAACATCCCCCTGTCTCACACCCCTGTCAGTTGGATATGCTTAGACTGCTGGTTTTGCACTTGGACACTCATAGTTTTGGCGTCATACAGAAACCTCAGCATTTTGATGTATCTTTGCGGCGGTGTCAATCCACTTGACACCGCTGCAAAGACTCCAGAACCACCCAGGTTTCAATGGAGTCAAAGGCCTTCTCATAAGCCACAAAAGCAAGATACAGGGGCTGGTTAAACTCTTGAGACTTCTGTATAACCTGCCTCCCTGAGTGTATGTGGTCTATGGTTCTAAATCCTCCGCGAAACCTGGCCTATTCAGGAGACTGGATCAAGTGTTCTAGCGAGACGATTTGAGATGTCCCTCAAAAACAACTTATAGACGTGTTAGTTCTTTAAAAGAGTTTTATACCCTGTTTTAAAGAAAAGTACTACCAAACTCCTGCTCCACACCTCTGGAGTTCTCCCACTGTTAAGAACGGTGCTAAATAGCCCCAGAACCTCCCGACGTACGGGCTTCCGCCCTGCTTTTAAAAGCTCCTAAGTTATACCATCCTCACCGTAGGGGCCTTTCGATTCTTATGTTGTTTGAGCGCCATCTCAATCTCGTCTAGGCTGACGTTGGGCAGTTTGTCAGTATAGTTGCGGGTCAATTTTGCGACGCAATAATATGTAAATGTATTTAGAAAATTTCTAGGCATAAGTTGGAAAGATGTATTGATATGATTTTTTGTTGTTGGCAATGATATTGCCTATCATGTGCTACAACAAAAATCTCAGCAATTTGTGTCTAGAAATTTAGAATTTTTTCTCCGTTTTATAATTTTTCTTATTATTGCATCGGGATAGAATATTGAGGACTGTTGCTGCATTCACGGAAATGAGCCATCAAAATATTCATCGAGATCGACTTGTTTTTTAATGTCGAAAGAAGACACGATTTAAAATTATCGTACTTATAGAGAGAGAGAAAAAAAAACGATTTGCGCCTTTTTTTAAATGACGGGTGATGTTAATTTTGAATTCACTACTTATTTCAACCCGTGAAGTACCTATTCACTGCTTTATTATAAGTATAGATATAAACCTCCTTGCAAGTAAAGTTGGTTAGACATGCAGAACTAAAAAAACTGTAAATAAATCGCACTAGCAAGGTAAGATAAATTTTCAAGACCACAAGGCTTTAACAGTACACATTTCAAGCAACTTTATTGAAACTTTACTTTTTCATATTTACTGGAAATGCAAAAAGAAAATTTCGTGGACTTAAACGCTCGCGTGTTACATGGGGCGAGACACTTGCACTGTGTGCCTCTCTAATGGCATCATTCGCCTACTGTACTCTTTCGCTCACACTTATGAAAAGTAGGTACTACGGGAACCGGTTTTAGAACCTATACTAGTTGGTGCGCGGTGCGCGAACCTATATAAGATACCACTTTATTAAGTAATACCTATATGTTAGTTAAAATACAACACAGTACCGGTACCGTCCCAAAGTCAGTGGAACCGGTGTAAAAAAATAGCGGTATTTCAAGCCCTGACTCCAAGTTGACTAAAATAATTTATATCCAAGTCCATAAGTCTCAGGAATAGTGGAATGTAATAGTAGTAGATATAGTAAAAACTTATTGAGTAAATTACAATGCCAGTAATGTAAGAGAATGCGTGTTTTATACGAGTATGTGTTTAGGCATAGGTATGTACGAAAGCATGATTCATATGTATAAAATAAATACTACAAAACGATATATATCGTAAATATAATAATTAGGTAGGTACTATTCGATAGAGTATGCTATCTACAAAAGCTATGTTAGAGAGCGCGCGGCTGGCGTAACTTTTGTCAGGGGGCGCGGGGCCTGCGCGGGGCATTTTAATCGGTAACGCCCAATCGAGCAAGGTCAACGGTGTATATCCCCACCTTAAACACTGTATATGCTCTGCCGTTTATTCGTTTGTGCTGATTCAAAGCGCCCCACCAATCATCTATGGCATTAAAATTGACATCGTTTCACCTCCCGACGTTAGTCACAGAATAAATAATAATAAAAAACCTTAGTTCCGTTGACGATCACTATTGCCAAACTACTGCTATAAGAACCAAAATGGCGATATTCAAATGCGCTCATCGCGACGTTCGTCAACAGCCTTCTAGAGTAAGGAGTAAGGTGCAGTTGTCTATGGTTTTAAAATACAGAATGGAATTTAAAGGTCAGTGGAGGAAAAGTACCTAGAATATTGATTAATTCGCTATCTTCATTTTTAATTTATTTCGTCCTTAATGCCCCATTAAATTGATAAAATATTAGATTTCATTGTTTTGTTTATTACAGACATTTGATCTTCATTATTGACCCTATCGACATTTTTATTTACTATAGTAGAAACTATATAGTAAATAAAAATGTACACATAATATTATTATGTTGTGTCATGACCCGAAATGGATAAGTTTCAAGGGGGTGCCCGGAAATAGAAGGATTTTTGATTTGTAATATTTTTCCGCTCGCTTTCCTGCAATCTCTGGGTGTGATTTCGTGAAAAGTGTTAAACAATGTAAAATATTACCTTGCAATCTATGAGAGTGTTTCTAGAAAAGTGTTAAATAATGTAAAATATTACCCTGCAATCTATGAGAGTGATTTCGAGAAAAGTTTTTAACAATGTAAAATATTACCCTGCAATCTATGAGAGTGATTTCGAGAAAAGTGTTAAACAATGTAAAATATTACCCTGCAATCTATGAGAGTGATTTCGAGAAAAGTGTTAAACAATGTAAAATATTACCCTGCAATCTATGAGAGTGATTTCGAGAAAACTATTAAGTAATGTTAAATATTACCCTGCAATATATGAGAGTGATTTCAAGAAAAGTGTTAAACAATGTAAAATATTACCCTGCAATCTATGAGAGTGATTTCGAGAAAAGCGTTAAGCAATGTAAAATATTACCCTGCAATCTATGAGAGTGATTTCGAGAAAAGTGTTAAACAATGTAAAATATTACCCTGCAATCTATGAGAGTGATTTCGAGAAAAGTGTTAAACAATGTGTTAAACAGTGTAAAACGTTAACAATGTATCAGATATTACACGCCATATGCCACTACACTAACGCTCGTTTTCGTTTCTCGTTTTTTTTCAGGTTTTTCTGGAAGATTATTAAATCTAAATAATTATCTCAAGCAGAAATACTAATTTAAGCGTAACGTATATTATATCAAATATATTAAAAATCAAAATGTATATTTATGCTAACAATATTTCCTTATATCATCAATTGTACATATTTTGAGGCAGCATTGTTCAGCGAGACTATTTTCACGAAGATCATGTGGAAGTTTTGCCTCTACACTTCCCTCAGATTCTGTAACAGAAGCACAATATTATGTAACATGTAGGCATAGACCAAGAAAGCCATTTAAAAAAAAAGTCCGCCATTTAAAAAAAGAATGAGAAATCGTAACCGCTAGTCAAACCTCAAATCGATATAGGCATGAAATTCTCTGTCGATTGGAGGAAAAATAATAATAAAAAACACAATGCATTTCAACGCAAAGAACCACTGTTTAGATCCCCGGCTACGATTTTGCGGCTTTTCTACATGGCAGTTGTAGGTAAAACTTGTAGGTACGACAGACTCCATATTAAAATGTAAGGACCCCTTTATGTGCTCATGGTTGGGTGGCATGGTCAACAACATTTTTCATCCCTACTCAGTAAGAAGTCGAATAAAGTTGAGATAAATTGCAAGGACCCCTTTACTTGCTCATTATTGTGGCGTCTTGGTCAACTCCAGTTTTCACACCTACTCAGTATGGAGTCGAAAAAAAATTGAGCTAAAATGTAAGGACTCCTTTACGTTCTCATGGTTGGAGCGTCTTGGTTAACTCGTTTTCATCCCTACTCAGTATGTAGTCGAATAAAGTTGGCTAAAATTTATATACCCCTTTACGTGATCATGGTTGGGGCGGCTTGGTCAACGCCAGTTTTCATCCCTACTCAGTATGGAGTCGAATAAAGTTGGCGGGTGCTCGCTGCGCTTCGCTACGCTTCACTACGCTTCGCTCCCGCCTTCGTCTTCTAACCTATCAGGACCATGTCGGATCGCCACTGAAGGATGTTGACAGAAATCTGTGTTACGGTAATCGGTCCATTCGATTGGGAGCTACGATTTTCACCCTCCCTCCATCTCCCCCAACCCTCTTTCCTCCTTCCCCTCATTTACTCACACACACACACACACACACATACACATACGCACACACACACTCACAAACACAAAAAGTGATACACACCCTAAACTTATAACACTCGTCTCTTTGTTCGGAGGTTATTTTTTTTTAAAATAACCCATAAAATATGTAAATGCTTATAATTATGGAGTTAAATATTTCTAAAAGCGCGTGGTTTCGATCCATGGACGTCTGCATTAAAATTCTATGCATGTAACCACTACGCCACTCAGCTTAGTGGACAGAACGATGAAATTCGGTACCGTTCTATAAACGGATGTATTATTACTTAAAAGTAAAAATCCTTTATTTTTTCGGGATAAAAAGTATTCTCAATTTTATTGACGATTGACACCTCGCTTGTCAAAATCGGACCAAGTTTTTAGGTTAAACAAATAACTCTTCCCTTGCCTTGCCGTAGTCGGTTAAAAATATATATAATAGGACCACGTGCAACATTATGGTGGCCTATGTAACCCTCAACAGCTTCACGGCATCTTCGAGTTTTATGCTGCAGATTTTCCGAAATTTGAGCCTATTAAGGATGTAACATTTTCTTTAAATGATGTATTGTCCTAAAATTATTTTTATTTGTATATTCCGACTTACTACTCTTTTTACTATTCTGTACTATTCAAATCAATATTTAAGTGATATTATAGTGAACAAAATGTCGAAAAACGTTTTTTTTTAAGTTCTGCTTTGAAATGAATTAAAAAACTAATTGTGACTCATTTATTCCAATCCTCAGAAAGTTTTCTGTTTCATGCCTATTCCAACGGTAATATGCCACATGCAAAAAAAACTCAATAAAATTCATCAAAAAACGCTTGTTGATATTTTCTTAGCCCTTAGCTGCTTTATTCCTCAATATATCACTTAAGATATGAATAGTACAGATAAACATAAAAAAGATACGAATAAAAATAATTGTAAGACAAAAAGTTAAAAAGGGGGGTCGCCATTCCCTTACCTACTAGCTTCACACTTGGTGCGATTATAGTGAAAGTAAAACCATTATTCATAGTGGTTTTACTTTGTCACAATTAAAAACCAGACACAATTAATACGGACAAATATGTCGGACTCGTGCTAAGGACTACGTATTAAAATTTCAATACTCAATACTCAATCTTTTATTGCCATAATATGTTACAAAAGATCTTAATAATTAATAGGTAGAATGACACATTACCCTCATAGGGTGTAGCAATGTAAAGTAGGAGCGGACCGAACCATTTAAAAACTAATTCCTCGACCTTCGGTCTCGGCCTTCATTCCAGCTTGGCCATCAAGGGCTGCAATGCTGACCGCGCTGTGATGGCCTAGAACTTAACTTAGCTACGCTCTAGTCTAGACCATCATCATCGCTGCCAGCAACGCAGTCATTACAGACCGCGGCAGTAATGTACTATATGTCTAAATCTAGTTGCATACCGTCGTACTTGGTCAGCACGCTTAATAATAAACTGTGGATATTGCCTAACAAAAATACCTACTTCCATGATATAAATTGAAGTCAAGGTCAGAATACTGAAATTAATAAAGTACGGGTTACAGCTTTCCGGCTCTTTTTGTGCTTTTTATTTTTTCGGCAAGTATGCGAATTCATCTTTTTTGGGAAATAAAAACGTCTTGTGTATCTTCGCTATTCCCCCATAACAGGATACCTTACCGGAGCCAAGCATATGCATAAGCATAAAATGCTGATATTGCTGTTTTGAGGTCCGTAACCTTACGTAGTTCTTTAAGTGCATAAGTAAAGCTTGAGAGTTTGGCTTTAATCTTTTGGATATGACTTTTCCAATTTATGTTTATGTCTATATCCAAACCTAATAAGGCACAATTATCTACACATTCCAGTTTGGTGCCGTTCTAAGTAAAATTAATGTCAAGGGGGGCTTTTGGTAAGGTCTAAATTGCATTATTTTAGTTTTTGAATAATTTATGTCAAGGTTATGGTCATTCATCCAATTAACTATAATATGAAAAATGTCAATGAGTTTTTGATTTAAATTAAAATTATTTTTACAAGATGTCAAAAGAGAAATATCGTCTGCAAATAATACACATGATTCATTAATTACTTTTGTGAGGTCATTAATACTCGTATAAACAGTATTAATGACAGTTTGTATCAGTTTTGATCTAGTCACGCTCATTTTACCGGATTCGGAGTCAAAATGTTCAATCTCAATAAACTGTTTATATTGTACTTTGTCATATGCTTTTGTCATGTCAAGTAAAATTCCGACTGCGTATTTTTTTCTATTTATTATATCCAGTGCTTCTTGTATATACTTATAGACTGCCAATATAAGAAAAAAAACAGTTCCACTAAGGAACGGTTTTTTCTAAAACCATTTTGGGAATCGTCAAATATTAAAAAAAAACGCAAAAAGAATTTAGGCACTTATGCATAACTTTTTCAAATATGTTAGACGAGGTCAAAAAGGTAATTTAATGTAAAAAGTATTTTTTTGGTAAATACGTAACACAAATATATCGTGTGATGTTACGGAACCCTCGGAGCTTGAGTCCGAATCAAACTTGACCGTTTTAAAAAAATATTATTAGTGTGTAGGTACTCACTTCTCTCAAAACTAACCGAAACCTTTGAATATCGTCACAATACTGACTAAACTTTAGGCTAATTTTGCTTTTCTGTCTATCTGTTCTATACGTATAGTAAAGTAATAAGTACGAAAAGTCTGTACAAAGATAATTGAAAAAATAATTGTCTAGGGTACTTAAAATAAGCTTAAAAAACATATCTGTCTGTTTTTCAGTATGTTTGTTTGTTCGTCACATCAAAAGTAATAGACCGATTGCGATGCGTTTTTAACTGTTAAATAGCTTAGGGTTTTAAACAGGGGTACAGTAGTCGCAGCGGAAGTTTGTGTCTCGGAAGTTGTCTGAAGTCACTGCACAAGCTGCTAATTTTCAGGCGCAATCTCAATGTTAAAGGTGAAGACAGAATTGTATAACTGCCTCGCTCACTCGCTTACGTTTTTCGCATATTCTATCTTGCTCTTACTTTATGATGTTTTATCCTCACAGCAGTACCTGCGCAATCGTTCACAGAGCCTAACTTCACAAACATAAAGATTCGCTGCGTGTACTTGGTATCTTAATCCGATGATTAGATGCCGAGCAATCGAAAAAAACGATTTGACGGCTGAACGAATTTTGAATAAATGTAGTGTATTGTACTTTATATGCACTTTTGGTGCTCGAATGACACCTGTGTTCTACTTTTAAATGAAATGTCCACACAGGCAAATCTGCTAGTTATAGAATAAAAGGTCAAAACACAGATATAAAAACTCGTGATATCGGTGTTGTGATTCTTCTTATCTTTTGATTCAAAACACTTCACTACACCGACACTACAAGTATTTTGATTTCGCGTGACAGGCGAGGGTTTTTAAAAACTATGACAAGACATACCTAAGTACCTACCTAAGTTCAAAACATAAAACCTGACTACGGTCGGGTAATAAATAGCCTATGACACTCTTGCGATGAACACGTATCGATTGATTCCTTGTTTGTCAAAATCGGACCAGGTTTTTAGTTTGAACACACGACCCTTCCTTTGCTTCACCGTAGTTGGGTAAACAAATTATCTATGCCACTCTGTACATGAAGACAAATCGATTGATACCTCGCTTTTCAAAATCGGACCCAGTTTTTAGTTTGAACACAAAACCCTTTGCTTCGCCGTAGTCTAGTAAAAAGTTAACCTGTGCCACTCTATATATGAAGACGAATCGATTGATACCTCTTTTGTAAAAATTGGACCAAGTTTTTAGTTTGAACACATAACCCTCCATTTGCTTCGCAGTAATTGAGTAAAAAAAAATGCTTATGACATAATGGACTGTTAACTTCACTACCCTTCCCTTGTCTCGCCGTAGTCGGTTAAAAAGTGTATGTGTACATAATTTATTCTATTTAGGTAGCTAAACGCGTGTAACGATATTTGTATCACTAAGTATGGTAGTTTAAGTTTTCTGTAGCACGGCTGTCTTGTGTGTCGGTTCGTCTGTCACTTGTATCAGATAAACTTGAACACTATATACAATACAAAGCTCTACAATGCCACCAAAAACAAGAGATAAGTTCATTTAAAAAAGCTTTTATATAGTAGCCATGTCATGATGAAACTTAGAACGGTATATCACAATTAAATGCGTATACAACATTTCATGTCTATGCTGTTAACCGTTCAGGGCCTGCAGTCTCGACACATAGATAGAGATTGCTTTACAACCTAAATCAGTACATACCGATGACAATTATTTGACAGTTATTGTCAAAAGCTCAGTCAGTCAGTCAGTTCTTGTTCTTCCACCACCATCAAGGCGAGGTAGGATGCCGCTTCGGGCCATTTTTCTCCTTTGCCGTGGCTGGGCGCTGGGGGCAACTACCCTCGGGGAACGGTTTGAGCATCGAGTATCCTCCCTGCATCTGCAAGCGGCCTCTCAGCGGCTCTGGGTGTAGGCAATGCTAGTCAGCGCCATCTCGTCCCTCTTCGCTGTCGTCCAAAGGGATGACTTCGCAGGGGAGCGCGCGTCCGGTGGCCGTGCGTGGAGAGGCGCAATGTTCCATAGATGGGGGTGTGGTCCGTTGTCAGCGCGGTCATACATGCCGCGTGCCAACCGAACCACGAACTCCCCCACCGATTCCATCCTTAAGTCTCGGGCGATGACGTCATTGCGCACGTATCGGCCCGCTCCCGTATACATCCGCAGGGTGTCATTTTGGACGACTTGAAGTCGCTTCTGTTTTACTTTTTAATTTTGTCTGTCTGTTTGTCCGTATCTTGACCGCGCATCGCACCCAAATTACTAAATGAATTCAAATGAAAAAAATGCTCTTGGGTGCTTAAAAAAAGGTATTGAACAATTATTTTTCGTGTCTTTCTTTCTTTTTGTCTGTATGTTTGTTTACGCATCACGTAAAAACTACTTCACCGATTGCAATGCGGTTTTCATTGTTAGATAGCTTAGGGTTTGATTTAAATCTGGTGTAATTGGTATCTCAATCCGGTGATTTAGAAGCCGAGCAATTGATAAAGTTAAGTTAACATTTTTGACGGCTGAAGAAATTTTGTTCAAATGTTGGTTTAGTGGTCCTGGAATAGCCTATTATGGTACTTTGAACCTAAAGAAAAGAAAACGCGTGCGAAGCCGCGGTTACAGCTAGTAGGGAAATAAAGTAAACTTAAAACATGTGTAAAGGACGACTTCTAAATGAATAAAATAAACTTATGTGGGAAACTGTCTCTTAGAAATAAGTTGACACACTACCTCGACTCCATCATTAGTAACCTCGCCTCCATCATTAGTAACCTCGCCTCCATCATAAGTCGTTGTTTGCAATAGCTAGTTATGAAGCCGGTCCCAAGCCCGGGTAAAGAGGGAGGGTACTTTTGGGGAGCACGGTATTTCAATGCATAAGTTGTAATACCGACCTCTTCACTGCCCCGTGGCAGCCCGTGGCCAGCGTGTTGATGGAGTAGGAGTCGTCGCTTATGTTTCCTGGGGTGACTCCTCCGCCACCAACATGCGGAACATCGGGGGAATGTAGCCTACCTTCACTACTACTCGGAGCCCGTTAATAACAGCCTTGCTCCACAGAACTCAGAAAAAATAATAATATGAAAATGAATAATACGAATAATGAGATGCCATGTGACCCGGCCTGCACCCGGCGCCCTTTGGTTCCCGAGCCGGAGGGTGGGAAGTTGGCTACCGAAGGCGACGGCGGGGTGGAGTTCCAGGCCTCGTCGGCCGCAACTGCTACTGGACCAGTGCAGAAGCCCGGGGCAATGGACGGGGCTTCTTCCAACCCACGCGCGAAGCTGCAGCGCGAGACATCGACGACTGTGTTGGAAGGAGGTAACGGGCAAGGGAGTGAGAAGCCAGATTGGCCGAACGATCCCGCCCAAAACACAAATCACGGGAATAAAAAAAAAAACCGTAGAGTCGAACAAAGAGAGCGCATGAGGCGTGACGACGCGCTGATAGAAAACTTCTATCAACAGCAGCGGGAAGGCGTGTTTCGTCTACCCGGCATGTCGGCGCTTGCGCCGCCTGTCGTGGCGTGCATGACTCGCGTCAACTCCTTGGCCCGACTGTCGCCGACGAGAGGGAAAACTCGGCTCCGAAGGCCCCCAACAGCGTGTCTCTCCCTGAACAAGAGTGTGGACTTGCTACGGTGGTGTACCTCCGGCAGGATGGCACCTCGTGGAAGTGGCAGCCGGTACCGGTGACTAGCGCCGATGTGACTCAAAACTTCACCACGAAGACACACGGGAGATCTGGGGATGCGGCGGCACCGCGTACGGTGCTGCCCCCAATCTTACCCAACCCGAAACCTGGCCCGTCAAAAGGCAAAGGCAAAGGGAAGGGGGGAAGGGGTGTGCAGTATCTGAAGGCGGGGCGAAAGCTACCTCAGAATCTGTCGAAGACGAAAAGGACGCGGGGAAGGGGGAGGAAGCGACTCGAAGCGCGAAGCGGCGGAGGAGCTCGGACCAGGTGTCACCGACTGGCTGCGTAGCAGCGGACAAGAAGGTGCGCCTAGATTGTGGGAGCGCCGCAGCTATATAGCGGTACGGGTGTCTAAGCCCCCCGGACCTAGCGTAAAGAAAGTAGAGGGCGAGGCGGGACCGTCAACCTATGCCGATGCGGCCAAGGCACACTACAAAGTAGTTGTCTTGGACCGGAACCGCGTGAGGATGACAGATCTGCAAGCCATCCAAGTGAGACTGATCATTCAGGAAATGATCCTCGGCATCTATCGGGATGGTGGTGGCAAGGCTGACATCCGGCTACCGCTGTTCGTATCGCTGCCGAGGGAATTTCGTGGAGGGATCAAATTTACCCCCTGGGACGATTATGCGCTTGCCTGGCTTACGACCACGGTCGAGCAAATGCCAGGCTTGTGGGAGGGGTCAGGTGGGTACATGGTCGTACGGGAGAGTAAAGTACCTAGGTACCACACGGCGGTAATATACGTCCCGGACTTTGGACGAGGAAGACAGGAGATAGCCAGGCGATCTGACCTCCTCAAGAATTATCTTGCGGTTCAAAATCATGGCGTAGGGGTGGAGAGGTGGCAGCTCTTCACACACGAAGTACGTCCCATAAGCGGGACATTTAATCATATCCTTGTGATGGGCATACCACCCGTGGATGTGGAACTACTAAGACGCGTAGACTTTCGCCTGCATTACTCCGCGGCGAGGATCTACGTCAAAGTTAGGAGACTCAAGGGTTCTGTGGCGTTGGCACCGGCGCCGGGGGTAGCTGAAACTAGGAACGTTGCGTCAAGCGGCGGTGCTTTGCTGGCGACTCCCGAGGTCGGCGACGACCTCACAGTCACTGAGGACATGGGATGGACGAGGCAGGAGGTGGACCAACTGCTAGAAGTGGGCGATGACGGTGAAGAGGATTTAATGGACAATTTAGTGTCCCTTAACATCTTTTCGCCGGCATCGTCCATGGATGCGGATGGGGCCGGACGTTCCCTCACCGATCCCTCAAATTAAGTAGGGCGGGCGATTTCTTTTATCGTTTCCCTAATATTTTCAGTAGTTTTTAAGGATATTTTTTTTAAAATGGATTCACGTAGTAAGAAAACCTCTAACAACTCTAAAAACAGAACCACTACGCAGGTGGGTAATACACAAAGGCTAGGTATTGATAATACTAACATAATACAGGCCAATATCCAACACAGCGTCACTGGTTTCGCCGCTTTGCGACGGACCCTGGAAGAGCAACCGAACACGATAGCACTGGTCCAGGAACCATACTTAAATCGTGGAAAGGTGAGTGGCTTTAACGCCCTGAGGGGTAATGTTTTCACTCTCACCGGACAATTTAAATCGCGTACTTTCGTTTATGAACCTAACACATATAAAGCGTCCTTACTAACACACTTGTGTAATGAAGTCCTTACAGTAGTTAAAATAGAGACGGGCTTGCAGAGGAAACTCAGCACCATCGTCGTGGCATTGGCATACATGGACATTGGAGCTGAAGCGCCACCCACAGCACTAGAGGAGTTGGAGTACTATAAAAACTGAGAGTAGTAAAATACAACACAAAAAAGATAGATGGTGGAATAAGGAACTCAGTAAATTGAGAAAGAAAACAAGACACCATTTTAACAAAGCCATGAATACTGACAAGGCGAAGGATTGGCAGGAATATAGGAAGACTAGACACTTGCTAAAAGTTTCAGTAAACAAGAGTAGGAATAACTCGTGGAAGAAGCTCCATCCAATCGGAGAGTGAAACTGCGAGACTCCGAAAACTTGTATCAAATGATACACAGGTAAGGCTGGGCACTTTGAAAAAAGCCGATGGTACTTATACGACATCGGAGCAAGATCAATTTGAACTCTTACAGCAAACCCACTTCCCAGACTGTCGTTTAGATAGTGAGGGGGGTTGGGAACCAGAAACTCAACATGAACCGGTCAATGAGGACTGGATTTTTGCGGGATCTATTGTTACAGAAGAAGCCCTTCTATGGGCTGTGAGTACGTTCCAACCCTACAAGGCTGCTGGAATAGATGGTATTTTTCCGAGACTACTCCAGTGGAGCTTAAGCAAAATAAAAACACACCTTATTGCAATATTTAGAGCATGTCTCGCATGGAAGTAGATACCTAAAGAATGGAGGGAAGTAAAGATAGTATTCTTGCCGAAACTAGGCAAAATTGACTATACAAACCCAAAGTCTTTCAGGCCGATAAGCCTAAGCTCATTCTTCCTGAAGACACTGGAAAGATTATGTGACAAGTATATAAGAAATGGACCACTGGAAAAAAACCCAGTCCATAAAAACCAACATGCCTATCAATCGGGAAAATCCATAGAGACTGCACTTCATCAAGTAGTCCACAAAATTGAATCAGCTCTGGAAAACAAGCAATCATGATTGGTCACCTTTATTGACATTGAAGGGGCTTTGACAAGACAACGTTTCCCAGTATCGAAAACGGGCTGAAGGACATAGGCGTGGACAATAAAGTGAATAAATGGGTCACCACCATGCTCTCAAGTAGAGCTGCCATCACAGAAACAGCGAATACAAGTCGCTGTCTTGTTACTAGAGGATGTCCACAAGGAGGCTTGTTGTCCCCACTTCTTTGGGTAGTGGTAGCAAATGAACTTATTGAACTCCTGAACAAAGATGGTATAGTTACCATCGGATACGCAGATGACCTGGCAATCATGATCTCGGGACTGTTTGAGGCAACTCTATGCAAAAAAATGCAGCGGGCGCTTCGGACAGTTGAGGGATGGTGTGAACGCCACAGTCTATCTGTGAACCCTCAGAAGACAGAAATGGTTATGTTTACCCGAAAAACTAGAAAAGCAAATTGGAAACTACCGAGTTTGTTTGGCACAAAGTTGACTCTAAGTAAGGAAGTTAAATAACTACGCATCTGGCTAGATAGTAAACTTTTGTGGGGAAAACATCTTGACCACGTTACCACAAAAGCAACAAATATTTTGTGGCAAAGTACCAGAGCAGTCGGAAAGGACTGGGGCCTGAAACCAAAACTATGCCGCTGGCTATACACCGTAATAGTGCAGCCAGTTCTCACTTATGGGTGTGTAGTGTGGTGTGGTGGACGCGAACAAACCTGGTGACAACAATCACCTACAGCAAATTCAGAGACTTGCGTGCTCTGTCATTAGCGGGTGTTCGAAATCGACACCTTCAGCTGCTTTGGACATGATCCTTGGTCTGACTCCTTTGCACCTGCACATAGAGGAGAAAACAATGGCATCATCACTTAGGATAAAGTCCACAAACCAGTGGAAGGGCAACGGACCCATTACAAACCACTGCGGAATCTTGGATAGAGCAACAAGAATCATCCCAGAGGCAAAGACCGGTACAGACAGAATGGCCAGCACACACCTTGATAGCAAGAGGTATGATCTGACTACGATGGAAGGTGACCTAGAGGGTCTCTCAATTAGTTGTAACATCTACACAGACGGTGCAAAAAATAAAACGGGAGTAGGTTGCGGTTTTTATTCGCCGGAAACTGAGCTTTCCGAATCAAAAGCTCTGAGCAAGACTACGACAGTGCTTCAGGCAGAAAGCATGGGCCTGTTGCTAGCTCCAAGAGCAATATTATCATTAAAGTCACTCCCTGCTCTTCTTTCTGAGGGGGAGCGAGAGGAAAAAGTCCTCATGTTTACCACTGACAGTGCGGCCATCATTTATGCACTGCGAAGACCTACACTAGATCAAGGGTAATAGCAGAGTGTCATGAGACTCTACAGAAACTGGCGGAGAGATACAGAACAATAGTTAAATGGACAAAAGGACATAGTTCTTGTAAAGGTAATACCGTGGCGGACACCTTCGCCAAGGAAGGAACCAAGAAACAGGTAAACGACGACGCAGTGGTCCTATGATGGAATCATCATGATCATCGGTGATGGAAGTGCGAGACATACTGCGCCGTCACGCTGAGAGTGAGCAACAAAAACCGTGGGATCGGAAAACGGACTGCAAACATGCCAAGACCGCGTTTCCGACCTTTAGCAGAAATATCACAAACAGCTTACTAAAGTTGCAATGGCAGGATCTTCGCCTTTTAATGGGGCTTGTTACAGGTCACTGCAACTTAAATTATCATATGCACAAGATTGGAGCCACGGATAGTCGTGTATCGTGGCTGCATGGAGGAAAACGAGACTGTGGAGCACGTGCTACTGCACTGTCCGGCCACGGAACAAATCAGAATCACAACTCGAATACATGATTTGTCTAAGCGACCTATCCCAAACTCGCTATTGCCATCTTCATCTTCGTCATCTTCAATTTCATTGCCACCATCACCATCGTCACTGGAGCAGTTGTGCCAGCGACCCAAAGCCACACTCCGCTATTTTAAGGAGTTGGGATGGCTTGGGTAGAGCTGGCAGGAGGGAATGCACAAAACACCCCAAGCGGGACATCAGTGCAGGCCTTACCGCCCCCACTTCCAATAAGAATAAGAATAAGAAGTTGACACACTACAAAACCTGCGTCCGATCGACAATGACATACTCGTACGTAGTTTTTGCTCACGCCTCCCGCATTTCCCTAGAGAAACTTCAGACTTTACAAAATAAATTTGTTCGCTGTGCAGAAGGTGCTCCCTGGTAACAGAGGAACATCGACCTACACAGCGATCTCGAGCTTCCCTCAATAGTTCAATACATGAAAAATGCCTCTTGCCACTACTTTGACGCGTCACCCCATCACCCTAACCCTCTAGTAGTTCAGGCTTCTGACTACTCGACAGACGCACGACCCCTCCGTAGATGCCCTAGAGACATCTTGAGCGATCAAGGCGATGAAGTCGTTGCCACAGTGCAGGCAGCGATAGATTCGTCCAATCCGTCTTCACCATCTTTCAACACAATTCGACACAGACTCCGACCTCGCCGGTGAGGTCGAAGGTTCCGTTATTAATGACGATTTTATTCGCTTTCTTGCCGATTCTTCTCGAAGGTGTATTCCAATTCGGTGGTCAGTTATGCAATTCATTCAAAGGGCTCCATTGGTGTGCGCCTTCTGCGTCACGCATTGCGGCGGAGACGCAGTAGAGGTCAATAAAAAAAAAACATGAATAATGAAAAAAAAAGTATTTTTGAAAAGTTTGTATTCGAATGACGTTAAAATTTTATTTTATTGATTTCGTACAAAATGTATGTTTTTTTTTTCAAGTACTTTAATCTTAGTTGGTCCGGTAGAGACTTTTGACCCTATTAAACAAAGGAGGACTAGAGAACAACTACTCAGCATGGACCGCGTATATTAGGTGCAACGCACACAATTGGCTTCAGTCGTAATCGGAGTTGCGTTGGTGTAACACATGCGTGTACTTTACCACATATTATTCGGAATTCGCAGCAAAAATGCCTTCCTGTTCTTTTATAAGGTGCACAAATAGCTGAAGAACCAAAAATAAGTTGCACTGCATTACTTTTCACTCGTAAGTACTATATATCATAATTTTCTTTAAAATTCTACTGATTGATATTGTTTGAAAATCGCCATTTGTAGAAAGGGACAGAAATATACGATTCGTAAGAGTGCGACAAGACAAACGGCGTATTAAAGTTTGATCAAGGCCCTATTTCATAAAACTATAATAGTACACTGACAAATGTCAATCAAACCAACAATTGTCAGTCAAACTATAGAAATGCGGTACATTTTTGTTATATGAAATGCAGGTTTTGCGTATTCGACTGACATTTGTAGGTTTATTATGATTAGTCGCTTTATGAAATAGAGCTCAAATCTCTTTGTACCGTGAGGAAGAAAAAATGACATAGATTTAAGAATTGATTTTTTCACTTAAAAATTGCATATTTTATTTTAATCTACCTACTTTTAGGTATTTGCCCCTTGTTTATATTAGAAGCGTCAACATAATAGATACTTTCTAACATGTTCCTGATATTTCTTCACATGTTTATTTTGTCTACTCTACACCCACTGATATGTTAATTGTTATTAATAGGTTTCCTAAACACGAACTATGGTAACATAAGTGGCTACAAGTTGTCAGAAGACAGACGGAATAACACTGATCTCTATGGATAGGCTCTGCTGTACTTTCGTTTGTGCCGATTCAAAGCGCACCACTGAGCGTACATTAGTACAAAAAGTAAATACGTTAACTACTTACATACGTAGTAAACATTAGTTCCGTGGATGCCTTCGACTGCCAAAGTAAAGCGCCATCAGCGCCAACAGCGCCAAAGTGGCGAAAATCAAATGAGCTAATTGCGGCGTTCGTGAATAGTCTATCTAGAGTACCAGTAATATGCAGTTGTAACAGTTGATTATATTCATACACTTCAAATCAGAACATATATGTATAACTCACAAAGGATATAGGAAGATATTAAAAAGCGCAGGTCCATATTTTTGGGTAGGTGATATCTACTTACCTATATTAAAGAGCATATTACCTTATTGGCATACCTAAACAGCAGCGCATTTGAAAAAAATGCCGATTTCTTGGCCATTAATGAGTTCGTGTCAATCGACTGGAAAAAATATAATAATCATAAAGTGTATTATTAGAATGCCTAAGTGATATATTTTCTTAGATATTTGCGTATAAAAATATTTTTTCGTCTTTAACTAACTCATGTACGTTAGGAACATAAAGTTGCAATATTGATTTTCAGTCTTGGCCAGGAAGGGATGAGGGGGTCTGATGAAATTAATGTCACAAACAACTAATCTAACATGCGCCATCCCATAATTGCACGACATATTAATATTGCCGTGAAGTTGGACGAAAAATAAACCCAAATATGTCTTAAAGTATATCACTATTTTTTCATAGAACTCTTTTTGTTTCTTATAATTTTCCCTATCGATTGACACTAGTTTCATTTATGGCCAAGAAATCGAGTTTTTTTTTAAATGTTCAACATAGTCTTATCAGCAGTACGAGCGTGATTGTGTGACATAAAAACAAACTTTCGTAAATGGTATTATTGGACGATAAATTGTTCAAATATTGTTACTCAAGCACACACTAACACCGCTGTATTAAGTACGTACTACAAAAAATACCAAAATTAACAATTATTTTTTTACATTGGTGATCAAAACTGCGGTAGAAGCTAATATTATTTTATTTCATTGAAATTTATTTGCTGACGGTTCCTTACATTACTTTATGTTTATGGACTAAGACGAACTTACCCGACACCCGTATCGTATTTGGTTTAAGATTTAATGTTGTTATCTCTTTTGCGCTTCTATCTGCGTATGTCTCTCTATCTTTGTTGTTGGTGCATGAAGTGTACGACAGTGCAAATTTAGCTGTGTGGGTGTGTTTTCCTGTAGTTGTATCTAGTCCGGGTGTAGTTTACATGAAGTTCTAGGTTGCCCCGTCCTCCTTGTATATTGCTTATTTTCACGATGTCTGAACATTTTTCATGAATGCATGTCAAAATATTTCCAAAAGTTGAGGACAGCCTGCTTTTAAAGTTTTTCTCTAGCTAACTAGATTAAGGTAATACGAAATGTAAGGAAAAAGTATTTCGCAGTTTCTGACATTTCTAGTCGCAGTTTCTGACATTCTCAGTTGATCCCATACAGACTTTTAATCCTTTTAAGAAACAGGATCGATTGGCATCAAAAAAATATTTTGTGTAGAGTGACAATTTTCTTGCTGACTGTATTTTTTTCCAAAATCAAAATGAATGCAGTTCAGAATATCTCAAAAAGATATGGATGGTCTCATAGGAACGTTTTCCTGTAACTATAACGGTAAGGCCTTTACTGTGCCGTCTCAAAAATCCACCCTGTTATACACATAGGAACAGATGCACATACATACATACATACATACATACATAGGCTGATAAACACAATAATCCACCGAGTCGGGTAAAAAAAGCAAAGATACAACCTTCATGATGTCTACACTCTTGCGGGTGATATTCAATGTAGTTATCCTGTTAGTTCAACGCATTTGCATGCGAATTCAATACTACTTCGCATCGAATTCAGTTTATGTCAAAATACATAGGTTTTATCATAATTTCGCATCATATTCGCTTTAGAATGCGTCGGTGTACTAACAGAGTAAACGACATGTTTGGGTCATAGGTCAAGTCACAATCACAATGGACTCTGGAGGTCTGGGATTATCTCATTATTTTGTTGATAGAGTATATAAGTTACTGCGAATCGTAAACAGGATTCGTGACACTTTTTGGTCACCACAAAAAACGCACATGACTTTTTAGATAATAAATTTATAGCTTCTACCTAATTATCAAACGAGGACGTAGCGTTTAAATGTATTCTGTGGTTTAACGCGGATGTAAAGGTAGGTATGTATGTACCCAAGGTAGGTATGTAGTCACCCCTCGAAAATAGTTCAGATAGATGCCTGTTATATAACCCTGTAAGTATTTAATATATACATCAATATCTATACATCTATACATACAAATATATTTGTAAAAAATATAAAGAATGAACAAATATGGAAAAAATACATCCCCGTAGAGTTTCTTGGTGCTCTCTTCTCTAACGGGCGTATTTCCGAAGCACCGGTAGAGTCAGAAGGGTATTTCCTTTTCCAGTGTGAGATTTAACTCTGTTGGCACATGAAAGGGAAATTTCCTTTTCAAACTCAAAGAATACTTAGTTTATCTAAATTTGGATTGATTTTCTTTTTATAATATTTTATGTATATCTCTTTGTTCAGGAGATGTTAATTTTGACTTTTAAAAGTGCTATTATTTTTGCCAATTTACAATAAAATACTTTGACTTTGACTTTGAATAAATAAAATTGAAGTGTCTCTGTGTAATGTCAAAATAACAGCTTTTTACTAAATGCCAATGAAATTAACATAAGTAGCTTAAAAGCTAAAAAAAACACGCCTGCCCTGCCAAGAAAAAGCTTTTTCCAAAAAAAATATTGTTGGAATGGGCTTATCAAGACCTTCAATTTAATACCCATATTGTAAATTTAGAAGAAAAAATATGAAATATATTCATATAAATTGAATGTCTTCAACAAAATATATAGCCTATGTTACTCGGGGCGATGTAAGGATTCTAACGATACCCCATACATCTAAATCTGTTCAGGCATTTAAAAGTTAGGTTGGAATAAATAAACTCACATACATACAAACATACATGAATGCTAAAAACATAACACTCCTCTTTTTGGGCGCAGTCGTGTAATAACAAAATAAGGCATATTTTTTGTCTGTCTGTCTGTTTGTTTGTTCCCGCTAATCTCCGAAACGGCTGGACAGATTTTGATGGGACTTCACAGGAAGATAGCTGATGATACAAGGAGTAACATTGGCTACTTTTATTACACGACTGCCCAAAAAAAGGATAGTTATGTTTTTAGCATTCATGTATGTTTGTATGTTTGTAAGTCCATCTATATAAGTCACGTAATTCTGAAACTATTGAGCCTAAAATTTGGAAAAAATACAGAATATAGTTCTTTACTTAGAAAACCTATAAGACTGTAAGGTCTTAATATTCTTAATAATATTCATCGTACGGAACCTATTCCACGAAACTTCAATCCGTACTCTTTCTCTCGCGCATAAATGTATTGCCGTCGCATTCGCACATTATGTGCGAGCACGACGGCGCTATCGGTCTATCTGTTTATCTGTCTACCACGGCCGTGCTTTAGTAAGCATGATCGCTTATTCGCTATGCCTGACGCAATTTTCCTTGCAGAAAACTTGTGACGTCATTACGACAATGCACGAACAATTCCACAAATAAATCAAAACGCGACGCTTTACGTGTCTTCATGGTCGTGGCGAACAAAGACCCTGATGGTATACAATGATTTGGCAGAGGGTAAAACACGCAAATCTAGCAGATACTTAGCCCTGAAGATACCCAGTAATTCAAAGGAAGAAGGCAGGGATTCCATTAGAGTCGGCGGAGTGTCCACAGCGTCCTTCACCGATTGATTAATTATCTTGTTATGGAAGGGAGGAAAAGGAATTAGGACGTGTCAACTCTTGCGCACACTTGATCAAATGGACCATTATGCCAAGTGCGTGCCATGATCAAGACGCTATGGCTATTGGAAATGATCATGGTGGTTAAACAACTCGGACTGAAATAATAAAAAAAAAATGCAACAAAACCACGGCCGTCCTTTTCTTTCCAGTCTTTATTTCTCCTTTTCTAACCAAAATAACTAACAAATTCTTTGACAAGACATGGCTTGTGGCAACATTCTTCGGCAATAGACCTGTCATTTTCATTTATCTCTTTCTTCTCCGCTATCTCTTTCTTTCCTGCGTTGCTGTTGTTATCACTGTGGTAGTGAGTGCCGTCGTAACCATGGCTGTGACCGAGGTCGTGACCGCGGTCATGACCGTGATTGTGACCATGGTCATGGTCACGGTGATGATGAACGCGGTGTTGGTATTTGTGGTCGTCTTCTGGGTTGACTGAAAAGTAATTAAAAAATAATGTTCATTCCTTCGAACAACTCATTTGTTTACGGAATAGGTAATCCTTTGTACACAATCTCACCTGATGGAAAGCTATGATGTGGTCGAAGGTGTAGCACGCTTGTCTAGTAGATACCTATTCACTCTTGACTTGAACACACCTGGATTATATTTTACCAGAAACACTGACGAGGGCAGGATATTCCACTAATTTGCAGTTCACATAATAAATGAAAAAAGAGTAATGCTTCGTACTTGTGTATTTCAACCGCAAAAGGGTGGCGCTTTGCCGATCGTCTTGTCGTACGGTGATGGAAAGGTGATGGGGGAATCAGATTGTGCAGTTCTTGTGCACACGCAATCTGTAGAATACCGACAGGCATGCGACCTCAGGTCGATGCGCGAGACGTCAGTGTCATCCCCAATGAGCCTTATAGCACGTCTCTCAATTCAATCCAAAGCCTCTAGCTGATACTTGGCAGAACCTTCCCAGAATTGGCAGCAGTACTTCTCACAAAGCTGTCCCGGTGTGAAATACCGCCTGACATTAGACAAAATTACCTTGGCTTGGCAAAAATTCAGGTTTGATGTGAGTTCGACACCCAAAAGCTCCAGATGGTCGCCTATAGGTATTGTTACACTATGGAAAGACGGAGATCGGTTTAGAGGACTCTTTTTAGCAGAGAACAAACATGCTTGCTTTTTAGTAGCATTAAACTTAGCCAGGTTAGAATGGCTCCAATCGGACACGGCTTCTAGGGCTGAATTCAAACGGTTTATCATTTAGCCTCGCTCTGTAGCTGAACAGCGTCGCAGCTGGTTTCAGCATTACGAACAGCAGTGGCTGTCGCAGACACGGTTACAGTTGCGATATAGATAACCACTGCACAGACCACAATTGTCACAGCAGAAAACGAAGTATTTACCTGTCGGTTTGGTCCGAATTTTGTAAAGTTATTATCTAAGGTCACTGGGGATAAAAAATGGGCATCATTTAGTACTTTTTTCCCATTGTCCCCCAGTGGTAGACAAAAAGTGGGGTATAAAGGGAATAGACGGTCTCTTCCGGTCTATTCCACTGAAAAGATCCTTTGGTGGATCAGTTTTATTTAATATTTAGTTTTTGATCCTTTTATTAGTAGATCGTTACAATATTGAAGGAGGCAAAGGTAAAAGGTATTAATTAACCAATAGAGAATACGGTAGGTAGTCACTTACATTGTCCGTGCTTGAGCAGATACTCCACGCTCTTCTGTTCACAGGCCTGCTGCAACGCTTTCAACAGGTCATCATCACATATCTTGATCAGCTGGTCTGATGGGTCCTCCACTGCAGCAGCCATCGCCACGGCTATCACCAGGGTTGCCAGAAATAACTTCATGATGATGCTTCTAACCATATCTGTAATAAAAAGTTATAAGTCCAAACACTTTTAAAGTCGGATGTTTAGGTATGAGGAAAATCAAGACTACATAATTAGAATGTCTACCTATGTCTAGTCGGAGAGTGTCTTGATCTTCAAATTACCAATTAATTCTGGAGGTTGTCGTGAGTTTTGATTTATAATACAAGGGTTACCGATCTAGGTTTTTGGCTGTACAATCCTTGAAAACCATCCAAGTCTCTCAAAGCGAATCCTTCGATCTTACTGGAAAGAACGTGTTATACGCAAGTACGTACGAGTCAAACGTGTTCTAGCTGGGACATGAACTTCTACCAACTCAAAACTACATAGTTAAAAAAGTCTGATTTTGTACTTTTTTATCCTACTAAAATATTTGTAACCGTATAAAAGTAAGCTTCCTGGTAGAGCATATGAAAGTAGCTGTTTTCTCAATACAACATTTTCTTTTGGTAGGTCAAAAAATTACAAAATCTGGCGCTTTTTTAGACTAATTTGAAGTCGGTACGAGTACAAATTCATGTCCCTGCTAGGAAGTATGACGCGAAACAATATCGTTTGTAGAATATAGCACTATTTCGTAAAAAGACCGGTCATTTTAGGAAATCGCCGCATATACTTGAAGCAATTACCTGTCAGATATAAAATTAGAACTTCACAAAATTCGGTAGAATGATTATAACTTACCACGGTCAATGCTCGCGACGTTATGCCGGACATGAGGGCTCAGGGACTCTTTTATAGTCAATTAGTGCTTTCCTGCTTGTCTGGTAAAAGCATAATGACAGGAACCTTTAATGTGAGAGGCCTAGTTATCCTGCGAGCAGATTAATGTTGATTGAAGTACAATATAGTGCACTGTAGCCAAGGCGATTCAGGTGCACTCTTTGAGCTGCTGCATTATTTAAGACTAGCTGCGCTCAGCGGTTTCATCCGCGTATATGACAATGATTATCAAAAGTGTACTATGTGTCCAGAATACCAAATTTCATAAAAATCCGTTGAGCCGTTTTAGTGTAAACAAGTACCAAACATACAACGATACACACAAATACACACACGCGCTAACTCCTGACACATTTCAATACCGTACAATTACGTAAACAACTTTTTTATTATTCAATTTCTAAAGTAAGGGGCCATTCTCGAGTTTTTGTGAGACTACATATATACGAGTATATATATATATATATAAAAAAACTCGAGAATGGCCCCTTACTTTAGAAATTGAATAATAAATATATATATATATATATATAATGTATATATGTATATAAAATATCAATAAAGGCTTACATTAATATATATATATATATATATATATATATTTATATTAATGTAAGCCTTTATTGATATTTTAAGTTACAGAAACTTAAAAGGCAGTAGGTAAATATGTAAAAAAATACATATTTACTTATTAATATTATTATTTTTTGATGAAAAAACAAGAGAAAAAAATGAAAATTTAACATTATTATAGTGAACAATTATTATTGATGGAAAAACAGGGTATAAAGAAAGACAGATAGATAAATTCTTTATTGCAGGTATTCTCTATGTATATTTTGATATTTTGCCCGCGTGGTCAATTCATATAAAAGTAGCCCATATGTGTTATTCCAGGACCAAAAGTACCTATAACGTACGTATTTACTACATTTCATCAAAATTCGTTCATTCGTCAAATAATATTTTATCACTGTCTACTCGTGGTCATACTACTCGTAGTTTGTCATACCTGTATGATATCGATTGCTCGGCATCTAATTATCGGATTTAGATGCCAAGTACTATATTTTCTAAATCAAACCCTAAGCTATACAACAGTGAAAATTGCATCGCAATCGTTTCAGTAGTTTTTAAGTGATGCGAGAACAAACATACAGACAAAAAGACACGATTTAAAGAAATGATCTTATCTCTTTCAGTAGCCTAGATTTAAAGTACCCTAGACCATTCTTTTTTATTATCGTTATTTTACAGTTTTTGTGTTACTTAGTGCGTTATTATAAGTATAAGATACACACAGAAAAAGACTCTATTTTAAACTAGGTACTCATTTTATCTATACATATCCATATTGTCTATTATGGATCAAACAACCCTTTTAAGGATACTTCGATACTCATTTTGTTATTGTATTTGTAGAGGAATTATTGAGGAACAAGGAAAAAATGAAACATTATTTTTAAACCTAAAGACTAGTGCTTTATTATTTTTAGAAAAGTAGATCTAATTGTATTTAAAAACTTGAGTACTAGCACATAGAAAAGGGGTTTACAATTCTCCTTACATTCTTATAATTAAATTATGATATTTGCTTCCATATCAGTCATTTTAGTATGAGTTCTCTCCAATCACTTCAACAGTTCCTAATTCCTATTCTATAAGTTTTGTTTTAAGTATCGTCTTAATTAATCTCCCGTTTAGTTTAATGCAGCCATTCATAAGTGGGAAAGTAGGACCCGCTCTACTACAGTACAGAAAAATACAGAACGAACAAAGAGTTTTTATGCCAATGTCTGTTTCAATATTTATCACCATCATCATTATCAGCACGTATCAGTCCACTGCTGGACATAGGCCTCTTCCAAAGCATGCCATTGAGCCCGTTCTTTGGCTCGTGTTTTCCATCTGCCGCCAGCCATCTTGCGCATATCGTCGCTCCACCTAGCTGGAGGGCATCTTAGATTACGTTTGCCGAGTCGCGGTCTCCACTCAAGAACACGAGAACGTAGCTCCCAAATGAATGGACCGATTTTGATGCGGTTTTTTAAGTTTGAAAGCTGATGTAATCAAGATGCTTCTTAGCTATAACGGTTGGGGTTTATTTATTTTTTTCATTTCTGATTGTTTTAGTAACGACTTTTTGTCTGGCCTATTTATCACTGGATTTTGAGGTAATATACTTAGGTATTGATGATGAAATAAATTTGATTCTTTTTTTTTCAAGTCATTATTTGTTGCCCAATGCTTAACCTCTTAAGACCCGAGATCACTTTATGTTTGCTAATGAATGTTTAAAGGTACATTTAAAGGAAACAAAATGTTACTGTTTTTTTTTATATTTTTGTTTTATCTTTCATATTTTATAAATTAAGAAATACATTCTTGTTATATATTTAAATGCGTGAATTTTAACAAAATTAATTTACTTAAATCGGGCAGCCAAATTTCGCAGAAAATTTCAACCACAAACTCCGAACTGCAAAGTCCTGTCCTTTAGATGTCTTTTATTTTTTTTTCACTAAGAGACATCTATACTGAAGGTCCTGTACTAATATTATACGATGTTTCATCACGAAAAAGTTACGAGGACGACACTAGACCGACACTAGACATAAGGTCTCGTTATAGGGGACGCCAGGACCGCGGAGGTTTAATCATTGGGCATCAAATGTTGCTTAATGTGTAAAAACTGCATCAATATAAACGGTTTTTCCCCAAATGTGGGGGAGGATTAGTGCCGAAAGTCTATCCCTGATTCTGGTGGGAGGCCACGGCTGCGACGCACTGGTTGAACACATTCACGTATTGGAAGGGCAGGTCAGCCTTGCAGCCGTACCCGCCCAACTTGTGGATCGCCATGAAGTCGTAGCAGTTGACGGTTCCGTCGCCGTTGCAATCCTGGAACCAGAGACAAATTATTGTTAAATTAACTAAGTAAAAACAGAGTTCTATAAAAAAAAAAAAAAATTAGAAGTATAAACATCACAAACGGGATATTTACCATGGATACTATTTGTATTGAGTTCTCGATATTTCATTGTTGCAAGCGCCATGATCACGGATCACCTGTTATCCTGTTTCCTGTTATCCGTGATCATGGCGCTTGCAACAATACCGTTTCTAATGTTATACTTTTAGTATTTGTGACCAGATTTAAATAAAATTATTTAAAAACCCCGACTGCGAACAATACTAATAACTAGCTTAAAAGCTAAAAAAACACCCCTTTCCTGCCAAAAAGACTTATGCCAATAAATTATATACTGCTAGAATGCGCTTACCAAGACCTTCAATTTGATACCCATATTATAAAATGCGAAGTTTTTTTTTTACTCTTTTGTAAATGCAGCCATACTGCCGCCACACTGTTTTTTTTTCAAATAAATGTATATCTTATGTTACTTGGGGGATGTAAGGATTCTAACGATACCCCATACGTCTAAATCTGTTCAGGCATTTCAAAGTTATGGTGGAATAAATAAACTCACATACATACAAACATACATGAATGCTAAAAACATTACACTCCTTTTTTGGGCAGTCATGTAAAAACGACGGGCAAACGGCGTTTTTTATTTTTGTCGAACTGAACAACGAATAGAGCCAATCGACGCGTCTGTACCAACATTTTATCGATCATACTATACATATAATGTATTTGTATTATTATTATTATTATTATTATGTATATATATGTATGATATAACCCCTTATGTAATTTAAATAAATTAGCACCTTTTTTAATTCATCACCCTTGCGGGGCCTTTAGGAAAACCAGCGTCCAGTGTCTTGCACTGGACATTTTTTCAGAGCACTGGCCCTTTTGGTACACTCGCATAGCTTGTAATGCTTATGTTAATTTGTATTACTTGGTATTCATTATATTTTTGTATATTTTATTTGTTGTACCAATAAAAACTTTCTTCTCTTCTTTTTTCTTCATACTAGCGAACGCTCAAAAAAATGCTAATAAAAAAACAATTCTTCGTCGAAGAATGTCGGTGCGCGAAGGAACAATAAGAATTGCTCTGCTCGGCAAGAAAGGTCGATGCTAATTTTTGTTTATTCACTAGAATGTTCGCTAGTGTGCTCGTTAGAACGCTCCTGTTTATTTCATGTGAGATTTTACCCGTCATTTAACATTCGCTAGAATAATGTCATTTAATATCCATTTTTATTTATTTCTTCTCCAGCGTCCATTCACATAAATTTCATCAACATTCGTACAGTAGCTATTAAAAAAACAGACGCCTTGAGAACTTCCTTCTTGAAGATCCATTTGCAGCAGCTTATTATCACCGAAGTCAGTACCTACCAAAAAAAGAACTATCATAGTTTGCAGCACCCATAACGTCCTTTTATTGTGGGTGGACATGTACATTGTGACATTGTTCTCAATTAGCATATCGAGGTAATAATATGACATCACCCAAACATCACCAAGCACGCAGCAAAAACAATCATGATGAATTGATTTTAAACATCTTGTGTCACGGATGTGGTATACTTATATATAGTATCTATGTATAGCCTGGAACGCTGCTTGTTCCACCAGCCAGTCCCAGAGTAGAGCTAGCGTCTTTTCTTGCACCTGGTCAAATGTAGTGTAAGAAATAACTAGCATAAAAGCTAAAAAAATACGCCTGCCCTGCCAAAAAATAATTTATGCCAATAAATTATATACTGTTGGAATGTGCTTCTTAATAAGCACATTCCAACAGTATATAATTTATTGGCCTTTAATTTGATACTCATATTGTAAAATTCAATGAAAAAATATTTTTTTCAGATTTAGACGTATGGGGTATCCATACGTCTAAATCTGTTCAGGCATTTAAAAGTTATGGTGGGATAAAAAAACTCACATACATACAAACATACATACATACATGAATCCTGAAAACATTACAATCCTTATATACACATACATGCCCGCCGGAGGTGGAGAGACAGTAAGACAGCTGGCAGAGAATGGATGAGGAAAGCGGAAGATCGGTCTCAATGGGAAAGGCACCTCAATGAACGTCACGTCCAGCAGTGGACTAATACGGGCTGATGATTATTATTAGAGATTATTAAGATAATTATTAATAGAATGCATTAAATTAAAATTTACCTGGCCGAACTTGTTCATATAGCCTTGTACAGTCTGAGCGGCGCAGTAGGGGTCGTTGGTGCAGGTGGCATAGGCTGAAATCAATAATTAACAAAAGCATTTACTAACCAAACATAACATGTATAGAAACAAGGGAATACGCCATGATCATCGCTGTTTAAAATGATACTGAAAACGTAGATACTTTTAGGGCAAGAATGAACTTCTAGCGAGCAAGTTTCCGTGCTTATCGTACAACCCAGTAAATATATCTATCTATCAATATCTACATACTATAGAAAAATGCAGTAAATTAAACAGAGTAAGCGCCTAGATATTGATGTGTCCCTTACAAATATCACATCGAATCGAATGTTGTCGAAATATGATGTCACTACACGAGTCGTGAAGGCTGAGCTATTATAATAAAGCAGTATGTACAGTAGTCGCAGCGGAAGTTTGTGTCTCGGAAGTTATCTGCTAGTCACTGCACAGGCTTTCAGGAAAATTGCAAGATCAAAATATTATTTTAATTATATCTATTGATTGCTCTAGCACTCTTTTCACTGCTGGCTGAAAGCCATCTGGAAGCACAAGTTGCGTGATTTTTAGTGGCTCTTGGTCTTTTATAGTCACAGATTTATGTACTCATTTTGCTTATTTGAAGACTTCGTAAACCAGTTGTATGTCTGCTGAACTAAATATTCTAAATTTCTTGGTAAATGATTACCATGAAACCGTGAGCTTGATTGAATGGCATGACCACTTGATCTCCACTTTCAGCTTTGTTAGACTCCCATTATGTTCTGCAATTGTAACATTCGCACTGTCTACTCTACACCAATACTACACAGATTTTTAATATCTAGTCCATATTCGAGCAAGGTATTTTTTATGGCTTCTGTTATATATTCAGAGTCTCCATTGAATAATTCTGTTAGTGCAAGAAAATAAATTATAATCTCCAAAGATTTTTGTCTAAAATATTGAACAACTAAGGTAGGTCTGTCGAATTACGCCATTAAGGTTGAAGCAAATTTTCTCTTTCTGGCGCAATCCCAATGTTGAAGGTGAAGACATAGCATTGTATAACTGCCTCGCTCACTCGCTTACGTTTATCGCATATTCTATCTCGCTCTTACTTTATGCTGTTTTATCCTCACAGCAGTACCTGCGCAATCGTTCACAGAGCCTAACTTCACAAACATATAGATTGGCTGCGACTACTGTAACAAGCGTGTACAGTAATTTAAAAAAAAAGTCTATGTGACTTAAAATAAGCTACTGAACAAACATATATAATTTTTTAAATCGTGTATATTTGTCTGTTCACGTATCAAGTAAAAACTACTAGACTGATTGCGATGCAATTTTCACTGTTGGATAGTTTAGGGTTTGATTTAAAAACTGGTGTACTTGGTATCTCAATGCGATGAGTAGAAGCCGAGCAATCGATAAAAAAACTATCTGGAGGCTGAACGAAATTTGGAATTTTATACTTTATAGGGAATCCTGAACTGATCCTGGAATAATACATAGATTACTTTAACCCAGAGAAATAAACACGCGAGCAAAGCCGCGGGCACAGCTAGTCTTTTATAAGATTACTTTTTTTACCAAAGCGAGTAAAGTGAAATTAAGATGCTAACTGTGACCTTGTGAAACGTGCGTCATGTTTAAATGGTTTGTTTGAATATTCAACCGGATCTTGAATAAATAAATAAATTGAATGGTTAGTAAAATGGTCACCGTGTTATCTTGAGATCCGTTTATCCATCTAGGTCTGCAGTTCTGGTTTATCGCACTATCTATCTATCTATCTATCCATATATCTATCTATCTATCTATCTATCTATCTATATATCTATCTATACTTGTATTACTTACTAGCTGCGCCCCGCGGTTGCACACGCGTGGATTATGATGATGGATGATGATAATAGTGAAAAATAGCCTATGTGCTAACCTGGGATATAAGCTATCCTGGTACCAAATTTCATCCAAATCCGGTCAGCAATTTGAGCGTGAAGGAGTAACAAACACACACATAGATAAAAGACAGATGGCGTTAATCGGGTTTATACATTTTATGACGTTTTGTATGGACTGTCAGTTCTAATGAATGAAGAATAGAAAGCCTACTTGTCTAGGGCCCCAGTTAATGACAGTGGCTACACTTTTCTGATTTATAGTATTAATACAAAACGAATACTTAATAATACATTACTTATAATACAGCAGAGAGTTACAACAAGTCTGTATAATCAAGATATTAAAAAAAACCGAGTTCATAAAATAAGCTACTGCAGAACAAGAATATACAATTATTAAAGATCGTGTCTGTCTGTCTGTCTGTCTGTCTGTCTGTCTGTCTGGATGTTAGTTCGCACATCACGTAAATTCTACTGGACGTACTGGACTGATTGAAATGCGGTTCACTGCTAGATAGCTTAGGTTTTGGCTTAAAATCTGGTGTAAGTATTTAATATTTCAACCCGACGAGTAGAAATCGATTAAACGATAAAACTTTTTGATGGCTAAATGAATTTTAATCTACTTTAGTATATTGGTATTTTAGGTCCTGGAATAACACATAGGATATAATTAACCAAAAGAACTAAAGTTATCGACATAGCCCATAGGATAAGCAGGCTGAAGTGGCAGTGGGCTGGTTATATTTGCCGAAGTGCTCGAAATTTGAATTGCAAAATACAAAATACATACATAGATAGATACAAGTGAAGTTAAGGAAAAGCTTTTAAAAATAAACTACAAATACCACTGCAACACGTACCCGTTACAGGAATCTAAATCCAGCAGGTAATCTAAGTGCAGGTAACAAGAATCTACGTATGTTTGATATTCTACGAATCTCTTACCCCACGGGCAAGCAACTAGACTAGAAAACAAAAGCGCACATAGCGATGCATATTTCGTGGCGATATCGTAAAATTGATCATTTCATGTAATGGTTGGCCACATCATGAAACATTTTTATTTTATGAAATTGTCGTTGACATCATGAATTAGTTTGTCCAGATCAATGAATGATTAGCGTTTGACCGTATGAACAGCTAAACGCGCGGCTAGTTCATGATAAGGCCAAACATTAATTTAGTGATCATATCGTAAAATAGTTACATTATCCACCGCTAGAGGCACTAGGACGACTTGGCTTGGTTTTATTTCAGCCTTGTAAACCTATCTGTTTAAACACCTTTGGTATCATAAAAACCCTACAGTAATGATATTCAAAGATAAGTATGGCCAAATGTGGGTTGAAATATCATTAAACGTTGATGTTTCAACGATATGGGCCTGTATTCTGTATGACCACTTACGCCAATTCCACGCGAATTCCACGCTGCCTGCGTGGAATCAAAAACAAATTCCACGCAGGCGGCGTAGAATTAGTGTGGAATTGGCGTCTTAAAATTAGAGAATTAGGCCCATGGTTAGTTTTAGCTGGCCATTTCATGAAATGATCAATTCTACGATATCCCCACGACTACACTAAATAGTTTTCGATTCTGGTGCGAATAGACGCATAATTATAATGTTCGCCTGTTTTTTCGTATGAGGTAGTGCAGACCTCTAGTGTCAGAGTTTGTGAGCCGCCCGAGTGCCTCTGCCATGTATTAACGACTGTTATTAATTAATAACAGCCGGAACCGACAGCACGTCACGACAACCGAGCGATGGAAACTCGCACATAACTTAGAAAAGTAGTGCGGAGTCTAGGACCGAACCCGGTATCGTTGGATTCTAAGTTGCACTTTTGAACCGTTAGGCTACTATTGATCTTTCATAATGTAATGTAAGCTATATTGAAATATTCCTTACCATCAGGCGCATCAGGGGCTTGTCCATTCAACGTTGGCTTGCCAGCATCAGCCCAGTAGCCCCACGTGATGCCGAAGACACCGCAACGGTCCCCCTCACACTGGGTGCCTAACTTGCATCCAGTCACGGCCTGGCAGATGCAGCCCAGACAGACCTCCGTAACTGGAGCTGTGTTCTGGAGATGCGCTGGAATTAAATAGAACCGATTGTTTAGATGGGTGTAATAATTTGTTGGCTTTAACAATTTTCTAAGTGTTCTTTTTGTATCATAGTTGGGATTCGAACCCACATACATCCATGCCTCTGCGTGGCACGGGCCTCACCAATTTGGCTCCCATGACCAAAAATATGCTGAAAAATATCATCAGCATATTTTTTCAGTTTCTGTATTCTTCTTAATTATTAGATACTAGCTTTCACCCGCGACTTCACGCGGACTACAGCTGACCGCGAAAAAAAGCATACTATGTTCTTCTAGGATATTAAAAACCAACGCAAAAGCACCAACGCTCTTGATACTTTTTGACAGACTTGTTATTATTGCGTTTCCATGGCAACCATTCCTTACAGCGAGTAACCGTCATTTTAAAGTATTCCCCTGGAAACTTACAATTATTCGGGATAAAAAAAAAACAATGTTAGTCTATATATTGTACAGTAACTATTTAGTTATCGCGTTAACACTCCCCAAATAAACAAACAGACAACGTTTCACTTTTATATATTGGTGTCAATGACGATATTGGTGTAGATATTCTCGCTAATCATAAAAATATTATATTGACTGAAAAAAACATTATATTAGGTGAAAAGAAATTGAATTGATGGTCTTTATTGTTAAGTTAACCTTCAACCTGAAGACCATGAAGATTCAAGGTTAGTGAATAGATCTTCTTTTAACGAATAGGTATACTTTACCCGAGGCAATTGGTACCGGTAGGTATAATCTGTCCATCTGTTTGTTTGTATGTATGTCTGTTTGTATGTTTGAGTGTCTGTCTGTCTTTACCATTTATTCTCAGGAACGCGTGATAACAAAATGAAATTGATATCAAATATTCAGGTCTGCAATCACTTGGAGCAGAGAAAAAATCAAACTTCTAAGTCATCAACGCAATCAAAAGATAACAGCCATTTATGCCGTATATTTTGAGCAAGGGAATAAAATCCTGTAGGGTACTTCCCGGTGACCTTGAATCATGAAATTTGGCAATATGCAATGTAGCACAAGTAAAGGAAATAATGCGGCGGAGTTAAATCACAAAAAATATAGCAGTTGGTAAACTGACCGCAACTTTTGTCGATGTATGGACACAACAGTTTTCCAACGGCAAAGTTTAGTTTGTACGGAACCCTTGGTGTACGAGTCCGGCTCGGATTTAGCCGGTTTTTAAATAATATTAGCATTTGTCACCAGCGGGTATGCTGTCGGCGGTGACAACTGGAGATAACACGTTGCTAGTCAACAATAACACTTCGCTAGTCAACAATAACACGTTGCTAGTCAACAACTGAGATAGTGTACAACTGTACAGTGCGTGACATAATTTGTTGAATATAAAAAACATGATCTCTAAAATCAATGTTCATTGCAAGTTGCGTGAGATTAAAAAGAAATTAATTAATATTTAGGTAGATGTAGTAAAAGGAAGGAAGATACGGCACGCTTTAATATCACGCAAACAAAAATACAACTACATGCAAACACAATTACAAAAAGGCAGAGCCGAACGCAGACTGCAGTGCGAATGAAAATCACTGCTAACACGATCTGATATATGCTAACACAATCTGATCCTCCTACTTTTAATTAGATCTATGATCATTTTGTTAAAAGTTTTCGTAAGACATATTTCTATGTTGCAATATAATGCTTAGCCAAAAAGTAGGAGAAAGTTAAAGGTCCTATGCTCGATTTTAGAATTCGAGATCAAAAAAGTGAAGGAAGAAATGTTAAAATATGTTAGTGTCAAAGTGACATGTAGAGGTGTTGTACATTTTATCACCAGAAAATAACAAAATATTTAGAAGTACTTTATACATATACCTACTGCAAAAGATACTGGTAATAAAGGCTACGCCTTATATTTCTGCTTATTAGGCATTCATCACCATCACATTCACTGCGAGCACGTTTTTTTACCGGCGACAAATTGTTGTGGAACCCTACTCCATGTTGCAAGAGTAACAACATCTGTATCAAACTTAACAAAAACAACATAAAACAATAACACAAACTAAACAAAAACTTAAGCAACAATAAGCACACGCAGCAAGAAACACATTCGAGTTCGAGGATAGAAGCACGAATAACAAAATGGTAGTGATAGCACGAAATGTTTTGAGTCTCTGCAGTGTTCCCAGTCAAAGAAAAATATTTGCAACAAAAAAAAACGCTAAGTCTAAAATTGTTTAAAATAACTATCAAGCAAAAGTTAAAGCTAAAACAATTCTATTCAAGTGTTCAATTTCATATTACTATTTAAAAATAAGTAAAACAAATTTATATCATCAAATTATGGATTGCCCAATTATTGTTTTGTGCTGTTAACTCCTTTATTAACCTTTTTGATCATCTCGCACTCTGAACTAGACCATAATAAAGTTACAGTAGGTCTCTAACTAAACAGAGGACGCGTTGAAGTCTTTTATATGGAAAAAACATACGGATCGAATTGAGAACCTCCTCTCGAAGTCGGTTGAAAACACGGAGTTGGTTGCGTGCTCGAAGATGAAAACAAATTACATTCACGTCAATGACTTCGATAAAATTACAAATGTATTACTGTAACCCACTTTAAAAATTAGATGCGGTTTTCTTGTTTCAAATACAACAGAAAGAGAAGTTTGTGGGGGTAGGTTAAGGTATTTGGATCTTAAAAATATATGTGACGCAACGGTCCTCGTCATATTAATCGAAACAATCGTTAAACACAACCGAAGCGGCCACCATACGGCAATAGCCTTTTTAAATCGAGTAACATCTTCATATTTGTCAAAAATTTTATTTTCCTGGCCCCAAAAACTATAAAACCTTCCAATGTCAGGGTGCATTAAGCAATAAATCCCATATTCAAGGCAAAATGCGTTATTCACGCAATAAATATGTCGAAATGTGTATGTAAATATGACCGCAGAACGCTGTGACAAGTCCTATACGAGGTCAAGGCACCGATGACTTACGTTGCAGGCTGCAGATAATAGCGTGCGTGTGTTTAATGTCTCAAATTAACACACTACTAGATTACGGAGCCTATGGCCTATTGAATAATAGTTTGTACCTAGTAAACGTATACAGCATTCTACTTTGGACTGAGCGAATCGAGATTGAATTGTGAATTGAATTATATTAGGGATTCTGAATCAATTTATGGTGGCTCCAGACTATCATAGTGGAAACAGAAACATATAGGTTTAAATGCCTACTCTAGCCCGGATGCGTAGCGTTGTACATACCTATATCTCTAAGTTACGTATGCATATTATAATAAAAACCAATACGTAGATACGGATACAGTTTACAAGATACTAATAATTACTTTCTTATATAATTCAGTGTTCGCAGTGATTAGGTAAAGAATTAATTTCACTCTCGTTAAAATATAGAAATACAAATTATTAGAAATTTTAGATTATATTTAATTAAATTATAGTCTAACAGAGCCAGGATATATCAAAAACGAAATATTTTCCATACAAACCGGCAATTAAACAGATTTTTGTGCAACATTTCCTGTGAAAAAACAAAGAAAAATATCTAATTTAAAACCACACATTCCTTTATTGTTTAGAACTAAATATAATTTTGAATAATTGATGATAAGGCACCCAAAGAAAAATAAAGCAAACAAGAAAGAATTGCAAAACAGTTACAGAAATAAACACGTCTTTATTAAAATGTTGTACACTATAGAGACCAACATAGGATAGGTACTTCTTAGAAAAAAGGACAAGCGAATAACGCCGCAGCTAGTAATGTTTATACATTACTAGCTGCGGCGTGCTAGCCAGCAGCTATACAAAGAATTCAACCCAACACAGGAAAATATGATCTACAACATATCCGCGTGGGGTTAACCTCGCAGATTCTTGCGATCTTTTTTATTTAAACCAAGTACTTCCGTTTGAAGTGTTATTATGTAAAGATCAGTTATGACGCCGCAATCATTGTGAAAAACCCATTGTTGCGTGTTCTGCAAAGATCATTTATGACGTAGCCAGACTAAACTTGATTCAAATATAATTGTTTTGCGATAGCATAGTTTGACTCATAGATGCAAATTTGGTTTTTGTGGTTTACTTATAAGTTATGGGCATAAAGGTTGCGGTTGTCACACTCAAGGCATACCTCAAGGTTAAACAATAAACAGGTAGAGTAAATAATATGAATACCAATGATAGGTATTCAAATATCGGATTTTACTAACATTGCTCATTGAAGAAACCAAACGAGTTTTAAATTAGCTTGTGATTTCTTTTTAATCGACTTATGCCCGGTTTCTGAGGTATTTTATCGATGGTTTATCTATTCAATAGCTGAACCCGACTAAATCTGATTAATGTCAATAAGGGTCAAAATCGTGTGACGTTATTTTTTGTAATGAAGGTACATAGCTCCAAAAGCATTTAAAAGGAGTCACAAGATTATGGCCTTTATTAAAATTAATCAGATTTGGTTAGAGTCAGCTACTGAATAGATAAACCATCGATAAAAATACATAGAAACCGGGCATTAGAAAATAGATTCTCAATTCCATTGTATATTTTTTGTTTGTATGTTGTTACGTTTATTTATTATTTAGCACAAAAACTATTGTACAAGGAGGACTTCATGCTAAGTGGCATTTTCTAAGGGCTGAGTGTGACTGGTCGTGCGAGAACAAGACAAGTTCAAAAACTAAAACGCGACTATGGTCGGATGAAAAATTGCATATAAGACACTCTTGCAATAAAGACGAATCGATTGATACCGCGTTTGTCAAAATCAGATCTATTTTTTAGTTTAAACACATAACCCTTCCTTTGCCTTGGCGTAATCAGGTAACAAATATGACACTCTATACCTGAAGACGAATTGATTGATACCACCCTTGTCAAAATAGAACCAATAAGGGCGACGCTATGGTGGAACATCCATATACTCACATATGATGAGTTTTTAATAGTCTATGTATGTATGTATATAGATACATACATACATACATAGACTGTTAAAAACTCATTATCCTTCCCTTGCTTTGCTGTAATCGAGTAAAAATAGGGGTAACCACATCTCCGGGTTTACTGAACAGATTTGGATGATCCTTAATGTATTTTAGGAAATGTGTACATTCCTGAAAATTGGATATAAATTTCATCAAAATTGGTTTCGCAATAATTTTATTAAAACTATTTGCAGTCAATATTTATTACTATTGTTAATCACCTACAAAATATCGATAGTTTCAACTGCTATGCTTCTCTAGAAATTGTGTAAGTATCACGTTTAATCGCTATCTCATCAACCGTAGACAACTAACTTCCTCAACGATAAAAAACTAGTTGTGGATAAAGCACAAGCAACTTGACGACTATTCTTTATCAAATTATCACATAAGTCACATAAGTACATCCGGCATTACGTTTATATTACCAGTTTTTATGACAATCCAAAGTATGGAAGTAGAGCATTAAGGTACGACTAGTATAATATGTGTTCTATAGTTGAACAGCATGGACGACTAATACAGAATTTGTTCAGATCCAATATGTCATACTGCTCAGTAGAACAAAATTAATTTTTGTCCGTGCTTTTCTATAGTAGAACGAATAAGAGAACCAGTTGGACTAACCCTAATTTACACATCTACACTGACCTTTAAAACTTAGTACCACACTTTTAATGTCTGTCTCTTCGCCCATAAATTTAAAAATTCTGGACAGATTGCGATGCGATTTTCACTATTCGATGCTTAGATTTTAACTTAAAAACTGGTGTCTCAATACAATAAGTAGGAGCCGAGCAATTTAATAAAAACTATATTCATTTTAAAAGTGTAGTACTAAGTTTTGGTCGAGGTTAATTTTTTATTTTTATTTGTGTTAGTATTTGATGAAAAGATCGCTTTACACGCGTGAGTCTACTAGGGGTGGTTTTGGGATAATCCCCAAGTTTCAGGCAAGGCAGTTGTCGTGATTGCAGTGATGTTGATTCTTTCACCACAGCTTTCACAGACTCACATTGCTGCCTATTTCGAATGAGAAGAGGCTCAAGTTTATATTATCAGTTTATACTTACCTTTACCGTAAACAGGACTCTAAATCAGAGGCTACTGTGTATCCGGAAGAGTAAGCAGAGCTACGACACGAGAATAATCTCAGTGTAGGTCTTGCTTTTCTATTTTAACAGCAAATATTTACAAGCTATTTAGATTTATGGTCTCTTTTATATGTTACGTATATATTTCTAGAAAATAAACTTATTATATTGTTATTAGTTGACTTCAAAATGGGAGTGTTTTTTTGTTCATTCATTTGTGATTTCTGAGCAACGGTGTGACCACAAGTCCGTCCCCCATACGATGTATTTTTTTAAGGGTGGGGTTTTTATGTTTTACAGTTAATATTGAATAAAACAAATAAGTATTATGTTTCCGCAAAATTGGTTCAGGAAGTAGTTTTGTTTAAGCAAGATTAAATGTTTGAAGACTATTTAATTAGTGTACAGGTGTAGTCGTTATAATTTAATTATAGAATAACAAATCATTGGCTTACATCCAATTTGAAATTTTAATTAAACAACCAGTATCTCGGAATTTGTCACCAAACGCTACCAGCCATAACGTGACAAATGCTGACATTACAAAGACACAAGACAGACAAGACAAATATTAAGCTGGTACCCAGGTACCAGCTTAATGTCAAACACTGTTTTCTAATCTGCCAATCTGTAGAAAGACTTGAAGGATTTAAAAATTCCTATGATCTAAAAATACTATGACATATGAGATTATCATTTTAAGACAATTTAAACATAGGATTCAAATAGCCTATTTGCTCTTATTTGACGCTTTTCCGTCGCTAAAAAGTCAGTGCCAGGACAACTTTTAAAACGTAAAAGTAAACCTGATTCCAGGTTGTCCTTATAAGTTCAGCATCCTAGGACTTCGGAAGCATGCAGTCAAACTAGTCTTGGAACTCTTGGAGCTCATTGCTGCCATTATCGCAAATGTGGACCGGTCTACAGCCGGATCATGCTAATGTAATAAACTTGTACCTGTCTATAAACCTTACTTTGTATAAAGTATTATAATTAACCGGCTTAACAGGGAGGTTCTTATTTTTTTGACATGTTGTAGTAGTAACTAATAAAATACTCGTATTATAGATATTAGGTACTTATTCCCATATTAAGATTCCTTGTATTATGGGAAACTATAGCCTCTTCCAGGGGACATCATAAGTTCCTAGGTAGATAGATGTTTGTTAACTTAGTTACAGTTAGGTACAGATTCCAATATACTAACTGCAGTAATAATGTGTGTATATTTTGTTTAAACTGATATAAGTAACAACCAACCTACTACTTATATAAAAGTACTAATAATTTATAAAAAAAAACTGCTATACTGATTGTTTTTCACGAATATCTCTGAAACTCTTCAAAAACTAATATAATTTTCTATATTAATTGCGTATATCGCTACAGTCAATGTTCCAAGAGCAATGCAAGCCTTGATATTGGACATCGGATGAAAATATCTAAGATCAATTGCACGGAACCCAAGATGGAAGTCAACGGTGGAGAATGGCAATATAGTACATCTACTTAGGCCAAATAGTCTCCTACACAATATAAAGAGGTTGCTAGAAGCTATTGGTCCAAGAAAGAGATAATGAAGGGCACACTTCTGCTGAGACTAAAACGGAAGCTCAATGACACGTGTTTCAATTCTCCCCGTTCTGACGTACTGCGTCCAGACGTGGTCAGTGACGAACACCGAACTGCGCTCCAAGACTCAAAAAGCCACCAAACTGAAATGTCATGTCTACCGCATAGCCGGCCCCATGTGGTGACCCTACAAGGCAAGGCATGTATCTATCTATGTATGTATTTTGTCTGTCCTGGAATCTTGCAATTCAAATTTCGAGCATTTCCGGATTAGTTATTCGGCTGAAACTTTCAGGGTAGCTCACAAATTGATTACAAAGCAATAAAAAAGAAAGAAAAAAAACATACAAGTGAAAAAAAGAGAAAAAGTAAACTTAAAAACGTAAAAGGTGAAAATGCAATAAAAAAAAACAAAAAATATAAGAAAAAAAACAAGTCACATTCTTTAAAAAACGCTCGAAAAGCATTTTTTTATATAATTTTTAAATTATACTTATTTTATTTAAAATAATGTTAAATACATATAGTGAAAAAAATATCCGTATCAAAATCAAGATGGAGAATAATTTGACAACAACTAAGCGAATAATCCTAATTTGAATATAAATAGCATTCCAAAAGTTTCACCCTTGACCTGTGCGCTCGACAGTAGCTAATTATCGAATAAGCACATAATGTGACCTGCTAATATGTTACCTACTGAATGGATGTAAACTACCTATAAGTAAAGTTGATGATGATACACAGAGCAAACAAAGGTTAATCATCAACTACTGTCTTGTCGATTACGTTGTTTAGAAAAAATGTAATCGAGTGTCTTACCGATTCTTCTCTAATGGGATTATATTATACCGAATCCGGTGGTAAACTTTGATGAGTCTCTTGAAGCCCTTAGATTTGATAAACAAAAGTTCCAATATTTGTCGAGTAAATAAATTCAGGGGCTTATCTTACACTTTAGTAAATAATCTGTATACATAAACCTACATAGTGGAGCGGCTTAAACAGAGGACGCACGTTAAAGTCTTTTATATGAAAAAAAGAAGGAAATTCATATGCTAGTCGTCAGGATTCAATCCTATTTAAAAACTGGAATAGAGATTAAATTTTCCCAAACAGTAAATGGCTTCACATGAAAATGAAAGTTAATATGAATTATCAATTAATAAATATAAATCTAGGAATATATAAGGAAATAAAACGATTATAGGAAATATGAATCATAATAGGCAAATTCTATATACTTTTTGGAAAAGTTTTTTTTTTTTAGTTAATTATTTCTTCAAAAAGTAACCCCAGAGAAAGTGAAATTGGCAAAGCCCTGACACTTTGACTAAAAATGAGATTGACTTCATCATGTCGGACAATAAGCACATATTAAGGGATGTCTCAGTGATCAGTACCGATCCGATAGTGGCCACTGACTTGTCCGAGGCTCCTTGAATATCGACCACAAGCTTGAAAGATGCCATCTGGTGAAGTCTACGCTCCGGCCCAACCTGTTTCAAGCCGCTTTTGGATCAGAACAGTTCTAACTCAACTTGCAAAATAGTTTCGCTGCCTTGGAAACCACTATTGACTTGAATGAGGAACTACAAAAAGTTTTTGGGAATCTTAGGGAAGAAGGCACTAGATTTTGTCAGCTGCAGCTACGGGCACGAAGTCTAAAATCTTGGATGAGGCCCTTCGACTTATGGACAAGCGACGAGAGCAACATCAAGCCACACCGTTAGAAGAAAGGGAGCTCGATCAAAAAATCAGTGAGCTGACATCAGTGACTTCGGAAGCTCATACACACGCTCAATAGAAAAGGCAAATGAGCTAAATCGGGGGTCAAAACTCTTCGCCCAGCAATTGAGTAGATCCCATCTGACGCAACTCAAGATAAGTAATGGCACACGTCGCCTCTAAGTCGGAGATTCTTTCTAAGATCGAAGACTTCTATGGACGATTGTAGACCCGAACCCAGCACAGAGGATTCCCGCGCAATAATGATCCGCCACTACACTGATAAACTACCCGAGGTCAGCCTAGACGAGTTTGAGATGGCGAAATGGCGAAATAATGGCGATGTTTGAGTTTAATTTAAGAATGGAAAAGCGAGTATGGTATAACTTCGGATCTCTTGAAAGAAGGGAAGAAACACGTACAATAGGACCTTTAGGGGTTATTTAGCACCGTTCTTAACAAGGTGAGAATTCCAGAGGCGTGGAGCAAAGAGTATACAAATACTACGTGCGTGGAGCAGCAGCTTGGTACTACTCTTCTTTAAAAAAGGGGATAAAACTTTTATATAAAACTACGGACTGAGCAAACAAAGGTCTTTCACTCTTGAGCCACGTCTAAAAGTAGTTTTCGAGGGTCATCTCAAATCGTCTCGCAAGAAGACTTGACGAATTCTAGCCTCTTGAACAGGCTAGGTTACGCGGAGGATTTAGCACCATAGATCTCAAACACACAGTGAGGCAGAAGTACAAAAGTCTGAAGAGTGTTACCAGCCCCTGTGTCTTGCTTTTGTAGACTATGAGAAAGCTTTTGACTCCGTTGAAACCTGGGCAGTTCTGGTGTCTTTGCAGCGTTGTCAAGTAGACTGGCGATACATCAAAGTGCTGAAGTTTCTGTATGACACCGCGACTATGAGTGTCCAAGTACAAAACCAGCAGTCTAAACATATCCAACTGCGCAGGGAGTAAGACAGAAAAATGTTATATCGCCGCAACTGTTCACAATTGCCTTGGATTGCTTTAAGACGCTGGATTTGAAAGAAATGGGCATTAATATCAATGGCGATAATATCTCACACTTACGATTTGTCGCTGCAAGACTTGCAAAGTATGCTGAACAACCTAGATGACGCTTTTCGACGCATCGGTCTCGGAGTGAACATAGATAAGACTAAAATCATGGTTAACGATGTTATTGACCCAGAACCGATTGCAGTCAATGGTGTACCTCTTGAAGTTGTCCGAAAATATGTTTACCTTGGACAAATATTGCAATTATGTAAGAACAACTTTGAAACGGAAGCCATCTGAAAAATTCAGCTGGGTTGGGCAGCATTCGGAAAGCTTCGTCAAGTCTTCTCGTCGTCCATACCTGAAGACAAAAGTCTTCAATCAGTGCGTCCTACCAGTCATGACCTACGGCGCCGAAACGTGGCACTCACGGTTAAACTAGTCCACAAATTTAAGGTCGCTCAGCGAGCTATAGAGAGAGCAATGCTTGGAGTTTCTCTGAAGGAGAAAATTCGTAACGAAGATAACCGACGGAGAACCAAGGTGACCAATAGCTCTAGGATAAGCAAGCTAAAGTGGCCGTGTGCTAAACACATTTCCAGCAGAACCGATAACCGTTGGCGTAGACGAGTTCTCGAGTGGAGACCACGTAGTTGTAGGACGCCCTGTGGTCAGGTGGAGTGACGACCTGCGAAAAGCGGCTGGAAGAAAATTGATGAGGAGAGTTGAAGACCGAGCTCAGTGGCGTGCATTAGGAGAGGCCTACGTCCAGCAGTGGATAAATATAAACTGATGATGATGATGATGATGATAATGAAAATGTAAGGAATGTTTGATAGTTTTACTAACCGACATCCAAAAAAATAAGCTTATCAAGCTCATAAGTATTTGTGTAATATTTTATACATTATTATTATACGTAGTAGTATACATTTTTTACATTCATATTTACTGTAAATTAGCATGAAACGTTTGTGCAATTTGGTTTACCTCATAAGGAAAAGCAATCGGTAGGGGTTTATGGTATTATTAAAAAAAAACATCCATTGTTCTATTCATATCTCCGTTTATAATCACGTTGTCCTTAAGAAAATCCTCTATCGATTAATAAGCTATTAATTAATAAACAACAATAGTTTACAACTTGATTACATATTCAATAGTTAATAGCTGATATCAATGACAATAACAATCAAAAGATAATTTCATATGATAGGTAGTGCTACCGTTTTAAGCGTTCCGTATTCAAACAAGGAATATATGGGTTCCTTGGTGGTGGTCTCGTCAAGTCCGTCTGTCTATATGACACAGCCATTTTATTCAGACAACAATATGAACACTATACAAGGTTGAAAAATGTCACATGTATAAAGATTTATAACTGCTACATATCTGTAAACACGTTTTTTTAGTGCCTTTATAGTGAAGATGAAAAATAGTTGGTTTGTACCGTCACCCATGGGTCTTTTAAATGTATTTATGTGGTTTATTTGTCAGGTTTTTTTAAATAAATAGTTTCGTTTTGCTTGAGTTACAAGTCCAACTCTAAAAACTACGTAAAAATAGGACAGTACACTATCCTTATGCACTAGTACTAGTGCACTAGTACTAGTGCATAAGGATTATTCCCGAAATCTCCACCAGGTCGTGTCACCAGTGGGGATTTCGAGAAAAAGTTAAAATAGTATTCCCGAAATCCTCACCAGGATCTACTGTGGGGATTTTGGGAAAAAGCAAAAACAAATTTTTACTCAAACAATGCTAGTAAAATTAGTATTTACTAACAACATTATCACGAAAATCGTGAACTTACGAATAGCAGACTAAGAAGTACAGTCTGGGTAAACAGTTAGCAAATTCTGTAGTAAGAGACTGGAATACAACAGTAAAATCAATTTTGTTGGCTTATCACGTAAAAACTACTGGACCGATTGCAATTGAGTTTTCACAGTTGGGTAGCTTAGGAACCTGCCTACGGAACTCTATGTATATGCGTGTTTAACACGCACTTGGCCGGTTTTTACACTAGGTTCAAATTAACATCCTTGTTAAGTGTTATTAACTCACACAGCTGATCTTCAAAGGTTATGCATAGTTATGCGGAAGAGTCAAATATTAGTAAAATATAAATCGAATACTGAATATGAAATTGCGAAAAAAAACCTACCAGGAGAAGTCAAGGTTAAAAGTAGATAATAGATTTGTGAACAATGATTTATGTTTATTTGGTTGATAAAAGTGATCCATTACTTTTGGAGGTTACAGTTAGACATACCTATTGGCCTATTTTGAATAATAAATCCACATCAATATGTAAAAGTGAAACGTTGTCTGTTTGTTTGTTTGTTTGTTTGTTTGGAGAGCTTTCACGTCAAAAGAGCTAATCCGATTATGAAGAAACTTTGTAAATAGGTACTGTACAATATAGAAACCAACATTGGATACTTTTATCCCGGAAAATGTTAAGTTGTGACGGGAAAACTGGAAAATGACGATTACTCGCTGTAAGGAATTGAATGACATGAACGGTTGCCGTGGAAACGAAATAATAACAAGTCTGTCAAAAAGCATCAAAAGCGTTGCTATAATTTCGCATTGGTTTTTAATATCCTAGGTGCGATGCTCTTTTTCGCGGTAAACTGTAGTTTGCATGGACGAAGTCGCGGGCCAAAGCTCATAAATACAACAATTAATCACATTTGTAACCCCGAGCCGGGTAGACTCTTATGTTTAACTTATAATTTAATACATAGACCGCAAACGTTCCATTATCATTGATTATGTTGTCAAACAACTCATGCAGTTTTATAAACAACATAAGCTTTGTGAATTTGTGACACAAATACACCTTCAATATAGGTACAGCATGCGTAAGGAAATCCATTATTTATTAAACGTATTACCAATAAATATGTCTTTGTTTATCGCCAGGTACATAGGTGATCTTGAAAAAACGTGCGATTGTGTCATCGGTCTTGACATTTAGCGAGTCCCGTTAAAATGAATAGTTACTTGGAACTCTCTTTGTATCGTGGAATAAGGTTACGTACGTAGTACAATGAAAATGTTCAACAATTATTTCATACGAAAACGTTTTTGACAAAATTGTAATATTTCACTGCTTTTAGATATTTTACAAGTACTTAAATATTATAAACAGCATAATGCATAAACTCTTATTTTCATAACATAAGCTAAGCAGAATATAAGCAAAAAATATTGCATGATCTTGATTCTGCATAGAGATAGATTAAGCAAACAGAGTGCACCAATTAAACCTAAAACTAAATTTGACAGCTCTAAATTATAGCCGTCACTTTCAAACCTTTGGGAAACGAAAGGGACAGCAACAATTTTAGAGCTGTCAAATTTAGTTTTAGTTTTAATTGGTGCACTCAGAATCGACGCTCTTGTCTGCTTCTTCCAAAAAATCTCGCAATCATGTTTTATTCGATTTTCAAAAAGTAACACAACATACACTTGCCTTCAAAACTTAGTACCACATTTTTTTTATTAAATTGCTTTCTCCTACTTATTGGCTTGAGATACCAAGTACGCCAGTTTATAAGTAAAAACCTAAGCTATCCAACAGAAAATTGCATCGCAATCGGTCCACTAGTTTTAACGTGAACTTAATAAGTATCACACTTTTAAAATTAACAGACTTTTTATTAAATTGCTTGGCTCCTACTTATCGGATTGAAATACCAAGTACACCAGTTTTTAAATCAAAACTAGAGCGACACCTATTATTGGTTTTATCTTTTTTGTAAGTTAAAAACGTTACTAGTGCATAATATATAAACTATATATAATATAAACTATAATTTCAAAGAAACTTGATGAAATTGGCTATAAAAAAAAAACTCTGACTTCTGTGTGGTACTGAGTTTTAAAGGCCAGTGTGGTTAAACATCTTTTTAATATTTATTTACAGGATAAGTTCAACTATTTACACAAAACTATCTAATAGTCCTTCGGAGGAAGGGAAAGCGCCGAGAATGCTGGCTGCATTGCCACGCTGTATTGTAATACTAATTTTTTGGCCTAAATAGGAGCCAGCATTCTGGTCACATGTCACCTCCACCAAACGTTTTGCCAAGTCCCTGTAAATTTCGTGGCCGCCTGGCCCCCACGGACCCAAAGTTTCAACCCCAAACGGCACAAACATGTAACCCCTGTCAAGGTTCCCATATTTGCGCCGCTTGAGGTTTTCTGCTTTGGTTGCAGCGCCGCCAGCCCGAATTGTTGTCTCTGGAAGATGAGACGGCGCCAAGATATCAACACAAGTTGCATCCCAAACTAAAGGCCGTCCCATCTTCCAAGGAATTAAAGTCATACCATCAGGCCTCTTGCCGTCGTCCCGCACCAGGCCATTTGGTTCTAAGATTGACGGAACGCCGGCACTGACAAAAGCCCGACGGATGATTTCATTCAAACTGGCGTGTCGGGAAATCCTCCCTGCGTTTCTGTATCAAGATAGTCCGTGATGGCCAAGCCGATCCACCATATCGCCGCATAGGCAACGATGTGGGATTTGGCAAAAAACGCCCAGACGCAGAGAAACGGCTAATCGGAATAACACCTTTTTTAAGTTTTAGTCTTCAGTTATAAAACTCGTACATATTTGTTATTCTTACAGCTTATCTTAATAGATAAAGTATTTACTGTGTTTATAATTAAGCCAAGAATGGATAAAAAGCAAGGCATTGATTATAATAAGAACATAATAAAAACAAGCAAGTAGATACTTTTTTCATGGAAGATTAAGAGTAGACAAGGTTTATTTTACCAATAAATATTAGGTATAGGTAAGCCATTCTTTAAACTAATAATAAGTATTTTTTTATATTGTTATAACTGGTAGTTCTAGCAAGTAAATCATAATAAATGCATTTTTGGTTATGGCCTTCATCTACAAATCACGACATGCATACGGAGAACGTCTTAAATTATACTAAACTCTAAAAATAAACAAAATGAATACTAACAGACATCAGCAGCTACTACTGCTAAAAGCAGGAACATGGCACTGAACTTGATCACGGCTGAAGCCATCGCGGAAATTAAAAAAATAATTTAAAAATAAAAAGCGACGTATGTGCACGGGCAACTCTGCTCGACTGGCATTGAACGTGGCCTTTGACTCGCTTATATGGACCGCTAGGATGAACAAATCATCGAGTTCTGTGAAATTACCGATTTCGGATTTAGGCGCTTTGTTCTACATCCGTCAATTTTGGTATGGTAGGCAGTTCGATTTATAAAAGTTAAGGAAGGTCATGGATAAGTAGGTACATACTATAAAATAAATACTACAATTTGTCAATACTGATATTATAATTAGGAAAGATTTGTTTTTTTTTTGTATTTTATATGTTTGCTTGTAATGGATAAACTCAAAAAATACTGAACCTATTTTTAAAATTATGTTACTTAAGCTACATTATCAGCGAGTAACATGAACAATATTTAATATTTAAAAAAATTAGCGATCTAATGAAATTTGCAATAATGTAACCCAAAAATATAGAACGTAATGACATGTTGCCATGGAAACGAAAGAATAACAAGTCTGTCAAGTACATGAGTAATAATGTAGTTATCTATGATCAAAAAGCACTGCTGCCAAATATTTTGAATTACCTACGCTTACTGACGTATATTTTTAAAAGTTACGTCTTGTCTAGAAATGCTAAAACTAAGAAAAATGCCGCGGTGTGAGCGCTACCCGTACGAAGCCGGGGCGAGTCACTAGTTTTAGATAAGTTTACATAATGTAAACCGAGTAGGCATAATTCCTTTTTCTTACGTCTACTTTTAAGGCGGCTTTTAAAAAGTTTTACTAAAAATACTTTTTACTAAAACTCATTAAAAACTTACTAGACAACCGGTTAGCCGAGTGGCTGACCTTGACTGCAAAGTTAACGGTCGCGAGTTCGAATCCCGCAAGGTGCAAACATTTAGCTCTCTGATGAGCACAATGTTTGTTTCCGAGTCGTAGATGTACGTATAATATATTCTTATGTATGTGTTTTTCCGTTCTGTAGTGGGATATCCTTCTTCGGAGTGTTAGATTGGTGTTATTTACCCTGAATATTTATTATTACCCTTTGTATTTAAAATCAACAGATTTCTTGTGAAAAATACATAGCTAAGTTAGCAGGTAAGTACCTACGTATTTATTTTTGAATCGGTCACATCACCTGCTCACCAACACAGTAATCGTAATCATGGAATTTATTTGACTTCGGTTATATTGAAATCATTGAGCTTTACGACTTTGTTATTCTGTATTTTTGCAAAAGGGTTCGAAGCTAACAATAAAATAAATACTTACGTATTATATTCTAAGCCTACGTATTATAATGCAGGGCAATGAAGTTAATTATAAATAACCTACTGCGTTAATCATAATAATAACCTAATCATAATAAACAAACCCTCTTATCTTTCAGCTATTCGAATCAGTCGTTCTTTAAACAAACGGACCTTCTGAAGTTGTCATAAATCTTGTTCGGCAGACTATAGTTTGTACAACATAGCTTGATCGCCAAGACAACTGCCAGAGAGGTATTTCTAGGGTTGGAGTAGTGTAGGAAAACAACGATTATCGAAAGAAGTTAAAAAAAACACTCATATAATTATGTTGCTCACTTATGTTCTATATTCTAATTGTGACTTTTCTAGTACATACATTATCTATATCTATCTATACATATAATAAAACTATAAACAAAGCGATATCTGTACACGGAAAATAATATAGAAAACATACATTTTTATTTCAGTATATGAAACTAGGAGAATTCAAAAATATTGTTTAAAATGTTTGACTGTCTGTCTGTCTGTGTCTTCATCACGCAGAAACCACTGGATGTATTTTGATAATGTTTGCTGAACTGTATACCTTGGAGTCCTGCGGAGGTTTTTATCTTCGTTTTATCAAAATCGGTTCATCCAAAAAAGAGTTTCTGTTTTTTTTACATATAATTGCGCCACAGAATAATGAATATGCAGGTAGATACTTCTTGAGGTTTTTCAATTTTAACATCTCATTATTCCACTTGTAGGTCTGTCCTTCTCAATATGCCGTAAAATATCTTCGCTTGATGATATGTCCTCGACATCAGACTCGGCAAAATCTCTTTATTTGTTTTTTTCCAGGGTATTTTTACTCAAAGTCGATAGCCTGCATCATCGTTGTAACCAATAAGCATATATTTATGGCTTTCTTTTCCAATTTCATGCGTGACCCCAACCAATGCTAGTGGCTTTGCGAGCTGTAGACCTCAAGAGCACAAACTTTTTTGCAAATAATCTAATGGTGCACAGTAGCGCCATCTAGTTACCTAGTAACAGTAATAGCTAAGGTGTTTCATCAATTACCTAGTAGGTGCAGCGAAGATATGTGTCTCGGAAATTGTCTGCTAGACGCTGCGCAAACTACTATTTTTCAGGCGTAATCCGAATGTTAAAGATGAAGACAGCATTGTATAACTGCCACGCTCACTCGCTTACGTTTTTCGCATATTCTATCTAGCTCTTACTTTATGCTATTTTTTTCCCCACAGCAGTACCTGCGCAATCGTCACAGAGTCTAACTTCACAAACATATACATTGGCTGCGACTACTGTAAATTGCTGATTTACACACCAATATACTCGTATACAAGTAAAAACGTACAACTGTCAAGCATCCACTATAAAAGGTTGTACACTTTTTTACACGACTGCCCGAAAAAAGGAGTGTATTGTTTTTAGCATTCATGTATGTTTGTATGTATATGAGTTTCTTTATTCCACCATAACTTTTAAATGCCTCAACAGATTTAGACGTATGGGGTATTTCTTTACAGAAGTGATAGACCTCATCGAGATCTTCATTTCACATGACAGCTGTCAAACTTAAAATGGCAACAACTCTGAAACTATTGACCCTAGACAAGTAGTATTTTTACAGAAGTGATAGACCTCATCGAGATCTTCATTTCACATGACAGCTGTCAAACTTAAAATGTCAACAACTCTGAAACTATTGACCCTAGACAAGTAGTATTTTTACAGAAGTGATAGACCTCATTGAGATCTTCATTTCACATGACAGCTGTCAAACTTAAAATGGCAACAACTCTGAAACTATTGACCCTAGACAAGTAGTATTTTTACAGAAGTGATAGACCTCATCGAGATCTTCATTTCACATGACAGCTGTCAAACTTAAAATGGCTGTAACTCTAAAACTATTGAACCTAGACAAGTAGTTTCTTTACAGAAGTGATAGACCTCATCGAGATCTTCATTTCACATGACAGCTGTCAAACTTAAAATGGCAACAACTCTGAAACTATTGACCCTAGACAAGTAGTATTTTTACAGAAGTGTTAGACCTCTTCGAGATCTTCATTTCACATGACAGCTGTCAAACTTAAAATGCCTATAACTCTGAAACTATTGACCGTAGACTAGTAGTTTCTTTACAGAAGTGATAGACCTCATTAAGATCTTCATTTCGCATGACAGCTGTTAAACTTAAAATGGCTATAACTCTGAAATTATTGACCGTAGACTAGTAGTTTCTTTACAAAATTGATATATCTCGTCGGCATCTTCGTTTTGGATTACAGTTCGGAGACTTAGAATATTTGCAATGGGTCGTGGTACCATATAAACATATGTTTATTTTAATGCCATCCTGTAGTACGCATCCAGACAAAAAGCGTTTGTGAAGACAACATTTTCCTTGGACCCTTCAGTGATGAGATAAGGGCTTATAATTAACCAGGCATCGGGTGTAGCCAAAGGGGCGGAGACATAGAATTTTCTCGATGGTTCATCGATGTCAAAGTGACAGCTTTTGAAGATTTATCCAAAAATTCAAAGGTTTTTAACCTTTAGAAGGATAATGTTGATTATTAGCTTTTGATGCTTTTGAAAATTGCTGAGGTTTTTAAGGGCCTTGAAACTTTATGTTTAATCTATTGATTATAATGGTTTGTGTATCTTGTCATATATAGTTAAGTTAGTGTCTGTAGTAAGTACCTAAAGTTCACTTAGTGTTGCCTACAGTCACGATACGAAAAACGGAGCAATAAAATAGCTACCTAATTCACAAGGCTGTATATAAAGAATGTTGAACTCATTTCCACACCACCTATAGAGGTAGAGTTTTTGGCGCGTTTTGTTTAGTGTGGTATCCCCTGTAGGCCTAATCCACATTTTTCACTTCAGAACCCTTAGTCTATGCGTGTCAGAAACGAATTTTTCCGGTTTTTACTAATGTATTTATTTACTTTCCACATGATTGTTGCACTTACAGCAACGCCAAAGCGTGTAACAAGAACAAAAAAAAGTTGTATGTATAATTATTATAGTTTTATTGTTTTTCTTTTCCTTAAGTTTCAGTTCCTGATAAGGAAAATTCATATTAGTTATGAGAGGATATCTACTAGACGTTTTAAGTTTGACAGCTGTCATGTGAAATGAAGATCTCGATGAGATCTATCACTTCTGTAAAGAAACTACTAGTCTACGGTCAATAGTTTTAGAGTTACAGCCATTTTAAGTTTGACAGCTGTCATGTGAAATGAAGATCTCGATGAGGTCTATTACTTCTGTAAAGAAACTACTAGTCTACGGTCAATAGTTTCAGAGTTGTAGCCATTTTAAGTTTGACAGCTGTCATGTGAATTGAAGATCTTGGTGAGATCTATCACTTCTGTTCAGAAACCACTAGTCTAGGATCAATAGTTTCCGAGATGGAGCTCTTTTAAGTTTGTAAGCTGTCATCCAAAACGAACATTTTGAGTTTTCGTCAAAATTTGTGAATTCAATACCGATGTGCTATGGTGAGGGCAATGCAATTCCGTGCTGGGTTTTTGGAATTCAAAGCTCCGGGTGACACTGAAGTTGTTAGTGACTGACCGGCAAGAGATCGTCTCGTCACTGTTAAAATGCCTTATGTGCTATTTACCAAAATGAGAGATAGCTGCTGATACAACTAACCAATGTGAAGACCGGTACTAAGGTGTGAAAAAACTAGTGACTTGCCCTGGCTTGGCACCGGTAGCTGAGTGCATCTCTTAATATTTCTTTATAAAAAAATATATTCTACCATAGTATTTTTATTGACTAATTTGATCAAAAATCGGCTATTGTGACTTAACTATAAAAATTTGATAAATATAGCCTCTTGGACTTTTTTGTGGAGTAGATATTATAAACATGTTGTAAAATGTATTATCAAATTTTTCCAGCATGTTATTGATACTTTGCAATCTACGTAGCGATCTAATTTTTTTTGAAAGATAATATACAGCCCATAATATTATTCGCTGATAATTAAGAAAGCTCCCACTTTTAAGTAAACTTCTGAAGCTGATAAAGCTTTTAATAAAATCAAACAAACTTTAATATCAACTCCTATTTTAATTTTCCCTGACTTTTCTAAGCCTTTTGCTGTTCATTGCGATGCATCCGCTTTTCGACTTGGAGCAATGCTTACCCAAGACTTCGATGGAGTTGAAAAACCCATAGTTAACATGAGCAAATAACTTACAGGTCCCCAAATAAATTATTCTATCACTGAACGTGAACTCCTAACAACCTCCTAACGTTATAACAGGATTAAAGTATTGGCGTTGCTACCTAGACAATGGCCAAAAGTTTACTATCTATACTGCACATTCTGCACTTCAATGGTTCTTAAACTTAGATAATCCTACAGGTAGACTTGCCCGTTGGAGCATACGCTTATCAATTTTTAATTTTGACATTAAATATAAACGTGGCAAAGAACATTTGGTCCCAGATACATTGTCTCGTATTAAACCAATCAATGTGATTAATTATGATACAACACATACTTCTGATTTATGGTACACTTTTGTATACTCCAAGTGTAGTACAAATCCCACATCAACTCCTGATTATATGATACGACACAATAAACTATACAGGTACACTCGTTCTAATACCCTCACAAACTTAGAATTAAGTTGTGAAGAAGTAATCCCGTCTGAATTTCGTACAGCTTTTTTATCGACGAAAACCATTCGTTATCAACAGAAGCTCATTTTGGCACTTTCAAAAAATACCATCGTATTAAAGAAAAATACTTCTGGCTAGGAATGTACAAAGACATTGCCAGCCATATTTCCAAATGTGAAACATGCCTCGCTTATAAGCATTAGAATCAAAATACCATTCGTCTGATGGGTAAAACCAAGAAATGTTCTCGTCCATTCCAATGCATTTCTATTTATATTGTTGGTCCGCTTTCAATGAAACGTAAACTTAATAGATTTATTTTTGTAGTCACATGTTATTTTTCAATATATTGTCTTATATTCCCCATGAAGCGAACTACCTCTTCTGTAATCAAACATATACTTGGGAACTTAGTTTTCACGGTTTATGGCATTCCAGAGACCATAATCCTAGATGATGGTCCGAAACTAATTAGTAACTTCAGGATTTATTTCAATATTACAACATATAATAAAAACTATTACACCCCCCGTTACTGTCCACGAGTCAATACTGTTGAACATTACATCAAAACAATTATAACAGCAGTTGCTTCTTTTGTTGATTATGACCATCGTACTTGGGATTTATATCTAAATCAAATCCAATTTGCAACAAATTCAGCTGTTAATGAAACAACTAAATTCACACCAGCTTTCTTAGTATTTGGTCGCGAACTTGTAACGTGTGGTTCTATCTTTAATGCTTTGGATCTAACTGAAGAATTGATTTTTGCTCCACGCGATGAATACGCTGACAACATAGTTAAGCCCTTTTTTTGCTGAAGTACAAGCACGTTTATTCCGCGCTCATGAAACTAACGCTAAATATTATAATAAACATAATTAACACCTTGAATTTAACCAAGGCGACACTATATGGAAACGTAATTATCCCATAAGTTCAGCAGGCAAGTATTTTTCAGCTAAATAAGCTTCTAAATATGTAAAATTCATCATACCAGCTAAAATTTCACTACTAATTTACGACATCAGTGTCATTAAGTCTTTTTCCATACAGCCCCTAACGGTATACTTGATGCCTGGATCATTATAAGCCCTTATCTCATCACTGAGTGGTCCAAGGAAGATGTTGTCTTCACAAACGCTCTTTCTCTGGATGCGTACTACACGATGGCATAAAAAAACGATACCTTAATTTGGTACCACGACCCATCACGAAAAGTTAAAGTTCCTGCCGTTGTTTTCCTGGGTATCGCGACAGAAGGCGTTTTGATCGATCAACTCTCTTTAATTGTAAAGATTTATTTAGGGCATGTCCTGTATATTGACGATAATCACCGAGCTTCAGGTCTTGTTTCATAATACGCGACAGAGTCCTAGCGGGAATCTTCATTTCTCGCGATAAGATTTGTTTGCTTCCTAATGCGTTTTAACAGCCTTTGTAGTTCTAGAACAGCACGCGGCCGCCCCGATCTTTTATGGTCTTTGACAGAGGAAGTGTTGTTTTATCTGTTGATAGTACGATATACGAACATATGGCTGATACCAAGCTTTTGAAGTGTCTGGAATATGGCCGACGGCTCCATACCCACTTTGTGCATGGCAATCACTGGAATCCTATTTTCTTTAACACCCCATTCCATATTGTAATTTGATAATGAACACGAAAAGATATGTGAAATGGCGCGAAATCGAAAGAAGTTTTTAAAATAAATAAAAGCGTTCCAAATTCAAAATAATTAAAACGTTGAAATTAAGAAAAGTTTTTATGTAACAGTATTTATGGCCAGTGCAGGGCGACCGCGGATACGTAAAGTTAACGTAAACGTTTTCAATTTGACATTTAAAAAAAATAAACCATTCATTTAAAACCGCCAAACTGTCGCGTTTACCATTGACAAACGATTACGAAAAATCTTTTGGTGGAAAACTATTGAACGAATGATTTCCTACGAAATGACAGTTGTTACAAAAAAGGGTACCGCGAATGCTTTCGCGGCTTTGAAAACGATTGTAATGGTGATTGTTGAAAACGGTGACTAATGAACAACCTTTTATGCTACATACTATCAAGTTAATACTGTTACGAGCTGGGGTTCGGATAAAATTAATGTACGCTAATAACACCAAAAATTAACACCTTTATTCGAAAAACCACAAAAAGAAATAAATCCAACAAATAATGCTCAAACACTCTTTAACTTGACTGTACACTCTTATCAATTATCACTGAATACTCGCTTCGAATCACTTTGATCGTTTCGTTTCGTCAGCCAAATCAGTAATGTCCCAGGCAGTCGATGTGCGCTCTATTTATACCGCGACGTAAGTTTCCAGAATGCACTCATAACTACTCGTATGTACTAGTGGTAGTCGGTAGGTCTTTGAACTTTCAAGGTCGGCGGCGCCTTTGAGTTGCCGCGCCGCGCCGCGCCTGTAGGTACTTAAGGCCGGCGGTACCTTTGATGTCGCCGCGCCCGTAGGTATATACCTACCGCGCGCTCTGGAAACTTCTGTAGGTACCTACGCTCGACTAGTGTGTTCCAGAATGTTCCTTTAAATGTAGGTATTGGGTCATTTTAGTACCTACTGTTTTTCTAAGAATCGACCGGCGTAACAATACTTTGAATATACACATTGATTATGATTTAGGTACCTATATTCGAAGTCAATGTTTTCATTTTACATTATGTTAAGTATAAACATAGACCCAGTTATTAAATAAAGTACCTAGTAGTATTAGTATCTACTACCTAAATAAAAAGTGATCGATAAATCAATTTTAGTTCATCTACCTACGTAAGTGGCGGCAAGAGCCTATTTGCTTGGGGCTGCAGAGGAGACGCGTCAGAAGGCAGCTCATAAAAAGAGGCGTGTATGTCTTACGCGACCTCGACAACCCATTGTAACTGCCGAAAGAACATTATTTTGCAGACTGAGCAAGGGTTTATTTCAAGGGTTGTTCGAGAAAATAATTCCCCAACTGCTACCGGCGACAGTTTAGCGGTACTAAATTATTATTATATTTATTATTTGGCTCTGCACGACCAGTGCATTTAGCCAGTGCCAAGTAAAGAGATATAGCAAATTGTGTGTTTATTTTCAACAGATATTCAAAATGTCTGGTCTCAGTCAGTCAGATAGTCAAAAGTCTAGTCATGTCACGTGGTAAAGTCATGTCAGTAACGTAGTGGAGCTTTACTGAAACTTCCTAGGGAGTTCCGGAAAGAACACGAAATGGCACGCTTGTATCATTTACCTACACTAGTGCACGTTACCGAATACCTCATGGTTAATATTCCACGAATATTACACATTAACACTCGAAGAAACAAAGTTTAAAAAATTATACAAAGCAAAATTTCGATTTCGTTTCCCGCTGAAAGTAGGTACTAATGTTATAGACTTGGACTTCTTGGTTATGGCCTTATGGTTTAATCGTTTAATGGATTGTGGTTTTAAAATGTCAAATTGAAAACGTTTAAGTTTACTTTGTATATCCCAACGACAGAAAGAAATGTCTAGTTACTCTGTGGTGTATCCGCTGCGGCTGTCGTCTATCGTCCTGCTGTTTAAGAAATAAAACAAAGCAAAAAACCTGTTTCATTTTTGTTTACCGCCGAAAGTCAGTACTAATATAGAGGTTTATGGTTTTAAAATGACAAATTGATAACGTTTACGTTTACATTGCGTATCGGCGGTCGCCCTGCAGACGATTGAAAACTATTCATTCGTTCAATAAACAATTACAATACGATTACGATACCAATTTTTATTCGATAGTAATCGTCAATGGTAAACGTAAACGTAAATAAAACCATAACGACGACATAGAAGTACTAGATTGACGATTACTATCGAATAAAAGATGGTACCGCGGTGAGTAATCGTCTTGTAATGGTTTATTGAACGAATGAATAGTTTTCAATCGTCTGCAGGGCGACCGCCGATACGCAAAGTACACGTAAACGGTATCAATTTGTCATTTTAAAACTATAAGCCTCTATATTAGTACTGACTTTCGGCGGGAAACGAAATCGGTGTTTTGCTTTGTTTTGTTTCTTAAACTGCAGGGCGACACAGGCGACAGCGGATACACTATAGAGTAACTAGACATTTCTTACTGTCGTTGGGATACACCAATGGCGAGGGAAATGTCTATACGGATACACAAAGTCGTCACAAAGTAAACGTAAACGTTTTCAATTTGACATTTTAAAACCACAACCTAATAAACGATTAAAACATTAGTAAGGCCTTAACCAAGAAGTGTAAGTCTTTAACATTAGTACCTACTTTCGGCGGGAAACGAAACGGTTGTTTTGCTTTGTTTTTTTTTTTTTTTTTTTTTTTATTAAGTTGAATGACGAGACGGGCTGGTCGCTCGCCTGATGGTAAGCGTCACGCCTATCCATAACAGTTGCAGTGCCACCCAAAACTTTGGATGCAAAGTCTTGCGCGTCACTGCACTGCATTCGTCACCCCTGAGACATTGGTTGTTAAGTCTCATTGCCCAGTAATTTCGCTGGAAAAATTACCCTTCAAACCGAAACACAGAAATGTTTACACACAACTGCTTGGCGGTTGAATATCTGAAAAAGGTGTGGTACTTCTCCAGGCAGACTCTTGCGTAAGAGGCCTACCACTACCAAAGACTTGTGATTCTTCGAGTGTTAATGTGTAATATTGGTGGAATATTAACCATGAGGTATTCGGTAACGTGCACTAGTGTAGGTAAATGATTCAAGCGTGCCATTTCGTGTTCTTTCCTGAACTCCCTAGGAAGTTTTAGTAAAGCTCCACCACTTTACTGAATCGTGACATGACTAGACTTTTGACTATCTGACTGACTGAGACTAGACATTTTGAATCACTGTTGAAAAAAACATACAATTTGCTATATATCTTTACTTGACTCTGGTCGTGCAGAGCCAAATAATAAATATAATAATAATTTAGTACCGCCAAACTGTCGCCGGTAGCAGTTGGAGAATTACTTTCTCGAACAACCCTTGAAATGAACCCTTGCTCAGTCTGCAATTGGCCCTATAATGTTCTTTCGGCGGTTACAATGAGTTGTTGAGGTCGCGTAAGACATACACGCCTCTTTCTATGAGCTGCTTTCTGACGCTCCTTCTCTGCAGCCCCAAGCAAATAGGCTCTTGCCGCCACTTACGTAGGTAGATGAACTAAAATTGATTTATCGATCACTTTTCAGTTAGATAGTAGATACTAATACTACTAGGTACTTTATTTAATAACTGGGTCTATGTTTAGACTTAACATAACCTAAAACCAATAACATAATCTAAAATGAAAACATTGTCTTCGAATATAAATCACAATCAATGTGTATATTCAAAGTATTAACTTGATAGTATGTGATAGTAATAACTGTTATTTCGTAGAAAATCATTTGTTCAATAGTTTTCCACCAAAAGATTTTTCGTAATCGTTTGTCAATGGTAAACGCGACAATTTGGCGGTACTAAATTAATGGTTTATTGTTTTAAAATGTCAAATTGAAAACGTTTACGTTAACTTTGCGATCCGCGGTCGCCCTGCAGACTAGTTATATATCTATCTATATTTACTAGTGGCTCAGTGAGCTGTAGACCTCGCACGTACAAACTTTTTTGCAAAAATGTAGAGGTGCACAGTCACCGCTAGACTTACGTGCCGCTAGCTATACCTTATTGTAAAACTAACATTAATAACCAAGGTGCTCCATCAATCCCTACCTAGTAGGTAAAGGGAAGATTCCAATGTTAGAAACCTAAAAGTGAGAAATTTACTGCATTTTGTGGAACTATTCTGCTGATCACGCCGAAGATCCTCATCAGATCTTAGCCAATTTTTATGAGACTAAAAGTTACTACCTTTTAAAGTTCTACCTTTCAAATAAAAAAAAAACATATAAATCGGATTCAATATGACAGAGATATACAGTAGCCCCCTTTTTAAATTCTATTGGCACCGACGGTAAAAGTGGCGCTTACAACCACGTAAATAACGTTCTCTTCTGGACACACAGAATACATTACATTCTTTTGGCACTGACTGTACAAATGGCGTTTACCACCATGTAAATAAACTGCTCTTCTCGCCACTCAGAAATCATTAAATTCTTTTGGCACCGACTGTACAAAAAGTGCTTACCACCACGTAAATCACCTGCTTTTCTGGCCACTCAGAATACATTAAATTCTTTTGGCACTGACTGTACAAGTGGAGCATTACCACCACGTAAATAACTTGCTCTTCTCGCCACTCAGAATACATTAAACTATTTTGTACCGACTGTACTTGTGGTGCTTATCACCACGTAAATAACCTGCTCTTCTCGCCACTCAGAATACAAATCATTTTGGCACCGACTGTACTAGTGGCACTTACCACCAAGTAAATAACCTGCTCTTCTCGCCACCTAATATTTAATAGCTTTTAAAATGATGTCAGATTTCGGCGAAGGCTCTTAAAAAAACCTAATTAGTAAAAATATTTAAGTTTGAACGTCTTATTGCCGTTTCGGCCATTAGTTGTAAAAAACGTGATTCTAATATTTATTATATTTTATTAGTAGGTAGAGTCCGTTAGACGCCTCTAGCTCTACATAACGGACCGTCTTAAAATACTCTAATTAAATAGATGTTCATATCTGATTTATGCGTAATTTAAATGCTTGTTAAGACGAGATCAAAGATTAGTAGAAAGGCTCCGGTTTTCGTTTAAAGAAAAAGAAGTATTATAATAATAGGTATGGTAACGATATACTTAGGATTTTGTAATTATTTCAGAGCTTTTACTAAATAACTTATTTTATTAATGTTATATTTTCTCTGTTTTTATATCGCGAACGAAATTCAAATTAGTGGACTGTATGGCGAAACGAAAACTAAGTTGAGGGTTTTGATGGTTGTCTAAAAGATTAAAGTCGTGCACTCACCGAATCGTCATCGGGATGCGCTTAGGCTGATATGGTTCTCTCCCTAACTACTCCAGGGCTCCCTTTCGTTACTAAGAGAAACATCTTACCAGATTCCTTGAGATACTACCTCAGTAATGCGCACACGACGAATCACTTGCGGATCACTCGCGGGATATAGTTCTTTCTTAAGTAAACTTAGCTAGTAGTATTTTGGATTATAATAGCAAATAAAATAGGGCTTTGCCCTTCGAAAACTGAATTTATTATTCACGAACAAAAATTGCACACCTCTGATGGCGAGCGGCGATACGAGAGTTTTTTTTCAAGTGTTGCTAGTATCGATGGTTACATCTAAACAATTTTTAGGGATACCAGTTACCAAAAGTGAACAATTAACTTTTTAGGAGGTGCTCACTCAATGCACATGCACATATTTATTTGGGTGTACTATCACAGTATATATTAGATAGTCCTTACGGATATCGAATAGTGTATCGAAGCATTGTTTTCGAGTTTGATGTCTACTGTCAGTCGGAGACAGAGGGTTGCCACTGGCGGGACCCAGCTACAAAAAAAGGAGGGTTATGATTTTATCAGAATACCTATGTAAGCAAGAATGTATGTATATATGTATGTTTGTCTGTTTGTGCATGTTGCACAATTTATAGCCTACCTTTTATAGGAGTTTGCGCAACTTTGTGTGGAGTAGTGGCGTCATAATTTTTTCGGCAGCCACTTTTTTAATATTTACCATCTAATAGTACTAAATTAGTCCAGCTGGGTTGGGCAGCATTCGGCAAGCTTCGTCAAGTCTTCTCGTCGTCTATACCACAGTGCCTGAAGACAAAAGTCCTCAATCAGTGCGTCCTACCAGTCATGACCTACGGTGCCGAAACGTGGATACTCACAGTCAAACTAGTCCACAAATTTAAGGTCGCTCAGTGAGCTATGGAGAGAGCTATGCTTGGAGTTTCTCTGAAGGACAAGATTCGTAATGAAGATATCCGACGAAGAACCAAGGTTACCGACAGATCACAGGATAAGCAAGCTATAGTGGCAGTGGGCTGGTCACATTTCCTGGAGAACCGATAACCGTTGGGGTAGATGAATTCTCGAGTGGAGACCACGTTTAGGCAAACGTAGTGTAGGACGCCCTGTGGCCAGGTAGAGTGACGACTTGCGACAAGCGGCTGGATGAAAATGGATGAGGAGAGCTGAAGACCGAGCTCAGTGGTGTGCATTAGGAGAGGCCTACGTGGACAGATATAGTCTCACGATGATATATATGATGAACGACGTCAATGTATTTTTATTTAAAGCTCTATTTAAACCAAACCTTTACAACATTTTTTTATTTTTTTTGTTAGCACTAAAACCTTCCGCAACGTTGTTGGTACGGTGGTATTGTCCATAAACTTATTACAATCCGCTTTAAACCAAAAAGGATGAACATAATTAAAAACATTGTCATCGAAATGGTTTCGGGACAGTGGCCCAACTGTTCTGTCCAACCAGTTGGACTACGGGCCGTTACTAGGGGGTCGTGGTCCAACTATTTTTGTAGTTGGACAGTGGCCCCATTACTAGACCCATGTTCCAACTGATGTACTTTTTTTGAAAATGATAAGATCGCCACGAAAGTCGTTCAAGAACTTAATCGTTCAGCAATAGTTGCTAGCAATTCGGCATTAATTGTGTGTGAGGAGGAATTGCGATACGATATTTTCGAGCCGCGCTACAATGAATAACGAATGTTTTTGCTTTTATCAAGTTGAAAGTCGCTCTATGTCGGATCAACTTCTCCCCGCACCGATGGCAAACGTTAAAAATTTCAGTCAGTTATATTAGTTGAAATATTTCAAGATTAAAAGTACTATAGGTACAAAATACCAAATTTCGTTCAGGCGTCAAATAGTTTTTAAACGATTACTCGGCTTCTTCTCTACGGCTTGACATACCAAATACACCAATTTTTAATCAAAACCTAAATAAACTATCTAACAGTGAAAACCGCATTGCAATCGCTCCAGTGTTTTTTACGTGATGCACGAACAGACAACATATAAAAAAAAACTTGTTTAGTAGCTTATTATATGCTAATTTATTTTTAATGTATCTTCATTGTACAGAGTTTTGGTTCCTTATAAGTATAATATAGATAGATGGATTAAAGTTACACACTTACCTAATGAGAAAGTATCTGTCTCTCAATCTGTTTGTTACCTTTTCAAGAACAAACCGCTGATCCTATCTTGATAAAATTTGACAGAGAATTAGTGTGCATCGTGAGGAAAGACATAGGTATACCTTTTAGTTTTTACTTCTTCCGCGCGAGCAAAGTTGCGGGGTGACGTCAGTTATGAATAAAAACCTCACAGGCGCCTACTTAAGATATAGCAGCAATACGCTCCACGTAGTCAAGCTATTGTATTTACGTCTCACTCTCAACTAAGAACCTGAAATGATGTGTGTGTGGGACTCGCATGAGACTAAGGGTTCCGTAGCTGGCAATAACCAAGCCCTAGACATCTAGATTAATAAATCATATTGAAGTGTCTGTTTGTATCTAGACATCTATACAAATAAAAAAAAAAAATGAAGTGTCTGTTTGTAATGTCAAAATAACAGCCTTTTACTAAATGCATATGAAGTATATACGGTACTAATAACATAAGCACGTTTTCTTAAGTTTTTGTCTGTATGTCTGTATGTCTGTCTGTTTATATCCGCTAATCTCCGAAACGGCTGGACCGATTTTGATGGGATTTTCACTGGAAGATAACTGATGTTATAAGGAATAAAATAGGCTACTTTTATTTTTGAAAAAGTATTAAGTATATTGTACCGCGCAAAAAAATAATTGAATGTTCCATGAATATTGACCACGCGAGCAAAGCCGAGTTTTGCAATTCAGCGGGGCAATACCGCCAGGATGTTGGCAACTGGGTACCCACTGCATTGCAATTTACTCGTATGTCCACGTCAACTCTGAACAAATTCCATGAGAGAAAGAATCCCACCGTAAAAACCACTTGTTCGTGTATCACGTAACACTACTTGACTAATTGCTATGCGGTCTTTCTTTGTTGGTTTCGCATGGTTTGGCATGGCTAAGAAACCCTACGCCTATGCGTGATCGACACGCTAAAAGAAAAAATAAATCCTAGTCGGCTCAGAAATTCCTTAGATTTGACATACACAAAAAACACTCCAATTGAGAACCCCCTCATTTTTGAAGTCAGTCAAAAAAGAATTTAGTACTTCATCATCATCATCATCATCATGTCAGCCTTTAGAAGCTTCAGCAGTGCTTCAGCAGTGCAGTGCTTCAGCAGTGTTCACAGAGGTCCCTCTGTGAACACTGCTGGTCCCTCTGTTCACAGAGGTCTCCCCTAAAGAGCGCCATGATGAGCGATCTTATGCCACCTCCATCCACCGACTTCCTGCGATGGCTACAATGTCGTCGGTCCATCGTGTGTCGGTCCATGTTCTCCCTACACTTCGCTTGCTTGTTCGTTGTCGCCATTCGAGAACCTTTATCCCCCAGTGGTTGTTGGTTCTGCGAACTATATGGCCTGCCCATTGCCACTTCAACTTGCAAACTCTAAGAGCTATGTCGGTAACCTTGGTTCTATTACGGATTTTCTCATTTCGGATTCTATCACGTCCCAGGAAGGAAGGTGACGTCAGTGACCTTAATGCGAACTTTCTTGTTTACGTCAATTTGACGTAACAGACGTTACAATATAACACGTTTAATTGACGTCATGTTTCTGACAAATAAAAAACGTCTAAAATTATCTTAGATACCCTATTTGATTATTAATTTCAACATAATACCTTCACACGATCCTGAGAAAAAGGAACTTGATAGACAGACGGACAACGAAGTGATCCAATAAGGGTTCCCTTTTTCCTCTTGAGTTACGGAACCCCAAAAATACCTATACCTAATACCTTTGCTATTAAGTGAAATAAAATTTTCTGTAAGTAAAATCTATTTGATTTCCTCTGTACAGACATTGCATTGTTCTGTTAAAGTTTAATAATATAAATTTAGGTACTTAAACCGATAAGCTTGTTTGTGCACGCTCCAGGCACGAGGTACCTACAAAGAGAACATAATACGATTATAATTATGTAATCGAGAAGTCAATCCATTTCTCTGTATTCTGAAACCAACCAGTATCGCGTCACAGCATCTAAAATGTACGTTAATCATTATTTTACTCTCATATTAATTAGTGCTTATTTTAGTTTTTGTGTTGGAAAAATACATAACGGAGAATATGCTTTAAATGACGAATCAGGCTACGTGATGAATAAACATCCCAGATTGGATGGAAACGCATCGGCACCAGCTGTGTATATATCATCTGAACAACCCAGTAAGTTAAACACTTTCAAATACCTACATGCATTGTTCTGAATAAACCAAAGGCATCAACGTTCTCCCTCCGATTAAACTAGATGGCGCTGATTGACCTTAAAACACGCAAGCATTGCATTGCTGCAACCAAGGGTCCCGCTAAATTCGAATTTATTAGGTGTTTAGGATTCGGCTCACACTAGCACTAGCACGACCTCCAGGGGCCTAATTCTCTAATTTTAAGACGCCAATTCCTCGCTGTCTGCGTGGAAATTGGAATCACGAACAAATTCCACGTAAGCATTAGCCGTGCGCAGAATGTGTCACTAAAATGAAAAGATATATACGCATCTTTTCGTCACTGTGAAGTATATCTTTCTTTTACTTCACTAGTTCAGTCTAGTTCAGTTGCTCAAAAGACGATTTTGTTTGGCGTTCGGTTTTCTTTTGATAGTTCATCGAATTATCGTATCGAATAGATAGATTGTTAAAGTGCATTAAATCTTTTAATCGTTGCCCATGAGAAGAGTTGAGGCAAGCGACAGATTATAAACATTTCGCACAGTTGAATAAAAAACATGCTCGAATAATCAAGAGAAAATTGTATCTATTACTTGTTTACAAATAAACCAAAATGTCCCGTAAATTCTTGTCATAAAATTCATAATCTTGAAACTTTTCGCACTTGGGTCTTAGCTTAGGTACATTTGGCGCGAAAAAAAAATGCATTAGATTTCTTACTTTTGTATTCGAGCTCGTTCAAACGTATTTGTAAATTGTACATTGCCTTTTTACTTGGAAGTTCATAGGTAGCTCTCTTTGTATAACGACCAATGTACGTCTAAAATTAGAGGACTCGTTCTCGAGCGATCGTTAGTATCTCTAAGTAGTCTGTGTAAATACGTAATCGAGCAGCCAAAGTTTGAGTGAAACAGAAAATTACTTAAGTACTTCAGTACTTACAACAGAGCGTGACATAAGCTCGTTTGGCGCTGTCATCGGATGACGGTCGGCAGTGTTCGGCTCGACTCGACCAGCTTGTTTCTGGCGGTGGACTACTCATTGAACTATGAAGTATTTGATTTGTTACTGGACTAGAGAAAGTACTCGCAATATCCAGCACCAGAGCTTTTAAGTACGTCCATCTTCAAACATCAGGGCGAAAAACCAGGGTTCAAAATACTTTCAAGTGCTTTCTGTAGAAACAGATTAAAGCCTTGAAAATACTTGAATAGGAAATTGATCTTTGCCGTCATATGAATAAGGAGAACAATCGTGTTTGCAAAATAAAAGTACTTGGAAGCCTTGAAAGTAGAAAATACTTGCATAGGAAATTGATCTTTGTCTCTATATATAAAAGAAGCACTATCGTGTGTGTGAAAAAGTACTTTGAAGTCTTGAAATGAAAGTAAAAAATACTTGCATAGGAAATTGATCCGTGGGTATGCATAAATAAAGACCACAATTGCTTTTGCGTAAAAAATACTTCGAAGCATTGCAAGTTTTCTGAGTATGTATATTCATTATATGTACTACGTTTTTTTATTATGTTTCTTCCATTGAGATATTATAATGTACTACCTACGTACCTACATAAATATATAATTATATCGGAGGTTTCTTCATAACGTCTTACTGGCAAAATGGTTAGTTGTCGGTATTGAAATGTGTACATACCTCTGTATGTACACATTGCTCTTATAGTATTAGTAGGTACATGTATTGCTCTTCAAAGAGAAAGTATAGAAAACTTTTATTTTTTCAAATCAAGCCTCATATCGTGTTGAAAAAGCTCAAAAAGTAGGTAGGTAGGGTAGTTAATTATTAAGAGTCAGTTAAAGTGGCAGTAAGTACGTCGTTCTGTGAAATATAATAAAAATAATTTGTACTAAGAACACAATACAATACAATACAATACAATACAAATACACTTTATTGCACACCAAAAAATAATACAAATAAAGATACCACTTATAAATTAAAGAGTACAATTGGCGGTTTTATCGCTAAAGAGCAATGTTTCGTTGCATTAAAATTTGTTCGTATGGACCTCATAATAATGACCTACCCTTGATGCCCCATCCAATTTACCTCACCACCTAATTACTCTCTAATCTGTGCCACCTTCCCTTGGAGATAATTTTCTCTACTCAATAACAAGACGTTCATGATAAAAAGTTACTTCATATAAACTAGATGGCGTTGTCTACCCTTAAAACACGTAAGCGGTTTGTTACGAAGTGGTTTAAAAGTTGAATAAACTCGAACAACACGTTGAAGGCTCTTAAAACGTATTTAGATGTTGTTTGTGTTTTTTGATAGAATAAGTCGACTTCAGTTGTAAAACGCGCAGCGAAATTAATTAATGAAAGTAATTTATTAATTAAAAAAATAAATTTAACTCATTCATGTCATGAATCTTTCATTATAAAAACCAGGTTTCAAAATACTTTCAAGTGCTTTGTAAACCGGAGCCTTGAAAGTAGAAAATACTTGCATAGGAAATTGATCTTCGCGGCCATATAAATAAGGAGCACAATCGTGTTTGCGAAAAAAGTACTTGGAAGCGTGGAATTGAAAGTAAAACTTGCATAGGAAATTGACCCGTGCGCTTATGTAAATAAAGAGCACAATTGCGTTTGCTTAGAAAAACTTCGAAGTCTTGCAAGTTTTTTGAGCGATGTATCGGCCACCTAGCTTCTTGTGACCCGGCTGGCCGAGTGTGGCCGAACTCAGCCGAAGCCATGCCGAACCCGCCACCGAGTATGTAGGTGCGGACGGGACGAAAGAGCGAGTTGGTGAGTAAAATACTTTGAAAGTCTTGCAAGTATTGCAGGTCCGCACCAGGGCGGCATACTTACAAGCCAAAACCTGGTTTAAAAAACTGGTCGCGTAAATACCCACCTTCTCTAATTCCACGAAGGTGGCGTGGAATTGGCGTGAGTGGTCATACAGAATCCAGGCCCTGCTCTCAAGCCCTTGCGACTGATTTAAAAACTGGGGTACTTGGTATCTTAGGCCTTGCACGCACTGCTTTGCAGTGGAACGCGGTGCGTTTATTCTAGCGTTTATTTCACATTGTATTATATGCGTTTATTTCATATTTTATTATATGCGTTTATTTCATTGCAATACGTGCACTTCTATGAAGTGTCATAGAAGTGCAAGTGTGTTATTACGCATATTCTGTGAAGTACGGAGTGCCGTACTTCACAGAATATGCGTTATAAAAAGGCAAGGCAGTGCCTTATTCCGATGATTAGATGCCGAGCAATCGATAAAAAACTATTTGACGGCTGAACGAATTTTGAAGAAATGTAGTATAATATTGTACTTTGTAGGTTTGGTCCTGGTCCTCCTGGTCCTCTAGACCTGGACCAAACCTACAACTGGACTGGTGGTGGTTTGGCTTTTGGTCCTAGAATAAAACGTGTGGGCTACTTTTAAATGAAATGACCACACGGGCAAAGCCGCGGGCAGAGCTAGTCTATACTAAAGACCCGTCCTAGCTTCGCACGAGTAGCACTATGACAACACAGAATAATAGTGAGAAAAATAAATGGTCGGTCGGCCAGTACCCATTGAGCATCTTGATTACAAAATTTAATTAATTTTTAATTCATAACACCATTGCTTGAAGCGCGAGGGTTTAATTTTAAAATCAGTTTATTCAAAGTCACCAACATAACCTTCACTACTTTCTAACCTACTTATATGTTGCGTCGGGTGTTTTAAACGAAATAAACGAAATGTTTATTTAGATGTATATTTATGTCTTCGAGAAGGAAGAACAGTTGTTAATCCGCATATCATATACGGCTAATTCTCATCGCCACGATTCTCATCGTCACCTTCGTGGCTAATTTGTAAATTTTTGCTTATTTGTAAAAAATCGGCGACGGACTCGTGGTCACACCGTTTTGTCATACTAGTGTGACCACGAGTAATAACTATTCCTCGTGGTCACACCACGACACGAGGCTAAAACGTATCATGTTATTATAATATTTAAAATAGTCACAAATTACCAGGAGAGCAGAAACCCATAGGAGGTTAGAGGTTGGAGGGGAGGGGAAGGGAAGGGGGAGTAAGTGGACGTGGAGTGGGGAGTATCTGGAGTGGGGGGAGGGGGAGTAAGAGTAGTGGGGAGAGAGGGGTGTTAGAGGTGGGAGGGCGAAGTAAGGGGAGTGGGAGGAGGAGAGGGGGGGGGGAGTGTGAGGAGGGTTAGGTTAAGTGTTAAAGTAGTCACAAATTATCAGGAGTTCGGAGAACTCTTCGGAGGTTGGAGATTGGAGAGGAGGAAAGGGGAGGGAGAGGAGGAAAAGGGAGGGGGAGGGAGAGGAGGAAAAGGGAGGGGGAGGGAGAGGAGGAAAAGGGAGGGGGAGGGGAGTAAGAGGAGTGGGAGTGGGGGGATTGTAGGAAGTTTTGAATAATAGCTGTCAAACTTAAAAGGGCTATAACTCAGAAACTAATAATCCTAGACTAGTAGTTTTTTACAGAAGTGATAGCTTTCATCGATATCTTCGTTTTGAATGACAGCTGTTAAACTTAAAAGGGCTATAAATATGAAACTATTGATCCTAGACTAGTAGTTTTTTTACAGAAGTGATAGATCTCATCGATATCTTCGTTTTGTATGACAGCTGTCAAACTTAAAAGGACTATAACTCTGAAACTAGCAATACTAGACTAGTGGTTTCTTTACAGAAGTGATAGATTTCATTGATATCTTCGTTTTGGATAACAGATGTCATAATTAAAAAGGCTATAACTCTAAAACTAACGATCCTAGACTAGTAGTTTCTTTACAAGAGTGATATCTTTGTTTCATATGACAACTGTCAAATTGACAGATGATAGCTGTCAAACGTCAAAACATGCAGTATTGACAGCTGATGTCAGAAATCACAAGTAATGTAAAAATGACCTGTTATATATATTTAAACCGAAAAATTAAGCAGGTAATACAGCAATCATCAGCTATCAATACTAGATGTTATGACGTTTGACAGCTGTCATATGAAATTAAGATCTTGATGAGATCTATCCCTTACGTAAATAACTATTAGTCTAGAATTATTAGTTTCAGATGTATAGCCCTTTTAAGTTTGACAGATTTCATCCAGAACGAAGATATCGATGAGATCTACTACTTCTGTAAATAAACTACTAGTCTATGATCATTAGTTTCTGAGTTATAGCCCTTTTAAATTTGACAGCTGTCATACAAAACGAAGTAATCGATGAGATCTATCACTTCTGTAAAGAAACTACTAGTCTAGTATTGCTAGTTTCAGAGTTATAGCCCTTTTAAATTTGACAGCTGTCATACAAAACGAAGTAATCGATGAGATCTATCACTTCTGTAAAGAAACTACTAGTCTAGTATTGCTAGTTTCAGAGTTATAGCCCTTTTAAGTTTGACAGCTATCATCCAAAACGAAGTAATCAATGAGATCTATCACTTCTGTTAAGAAACTACTAGTCTAGTATTGCTAGTTTCAGAGTTATAGCCCTTTTAAGTTTGACAGCTGTCATCCAAAACAAAGATACCGATGAGATCTATCACTTCTGTAAAGAAACTACTAGTCCAGGATCATTAGTTTCAGAATTATAGCCCTTTTAAGTTTGACAGCTGTCATTCAAAACGAATATATCGATGAGCTAAACTACTAGTCTATGATCATTAGTTTCTGAGTTATAGCCCTTTTAAGTTTGACAGCTGTCATCCAAAATGAAGTAATCGGTGAGATCTATCACTTCTGTAAAGAAACTACTAGTCTAGTATTTCTAGTTTCAGAGTTATAGCCTTTTTTAGTTTGACAGCTGTCATTCAAAACAAAGATATCGATGAGATCTATCGCTTCTTTAAATAAACTACATTAGGTCGATAAGGTCGAAAATTGTCTGTTCCTCCACTTCCCCTGCCCCTCCCCTTACTTCTCTCACTCACCCATCACTTCCTACTGCCCTTCCCCTCGTCCACGCCGCCACTCACGTCCCCCACTCCCCTTTGCCACCACTCCCCCACCCTCTGCTTACTTTCCAAAAATTCCCACCCTCACCCCACCCGTTCACCACCAACTCTCACTTTTACTTCCCTTCCATCCCCACCATTCCTTCACTTACCAACTCACCCTCCTCTCACTTACACTCCACACTTCACACTTACTCCTCCTACTTCCCCGCACACCATCCACTCCTACCTCGCCTTCCCCCAACTCCCCTCCCTTCCCTCACTTAACCACACGCCTTCCCCTCACTTCCACTCCCCCTTCCCCCACTCTCACTTTTCCACAAAATGTCACTTTGACACCTGTCAGTTTGACACCTGTCACTTTGACACCTGACACTTTGGCATCTGTCACTTTGACATCTGTCAGTTTGACATCTGTCACTTTGACATCTGTCACTTTGACATCTGTCAGTTTGACATATGTCACTTTGACATATGTCACTTTGACACAAATTAATTATTGCATATAATTAAGTCGATAAGTAATTGGTATTTTGTTTTCCCACACTGGTGTGACTACGAGTCTTATATTTTGAAGCTTACTCGTTGTCACACCAAGCAGTGTGACCACGAGTCCGTCGCCAAAAAATCGCGCTGGATGAGTAAATTCTTATGTGAATTAATCAAATCGTGAGTCACGTTTGGAAGAATAATAGTTTTGAAGTTCTAGATGCCACGAAAGTGACGCGATGATCCACGAAAGTGACTCAGTAACTTTACAGACATTATTTTCTCACAATTTACTACTGTTTAGGAGACTAAATGCACGTACAACAACTTAATGTTATTTTCATAATTAAACAGGCAAATACATGATATTAGTAAACAAAAGAGACAATAATCAGTTTGTTCCTAAGTTTGGTCATCCTACGAAATAGGTATACTGATATGCTACGTCAATTAAAACTACACAATTTTAGTGTTTTTTTTAATTATAAATACTAGCTGTACCCGCGGCTTCACACGCGTGTTCTTTTCTTTAGATTCAAAGTACCATAATGTGCTATTCCAGGACCAATATACCAACATTTGAACAAAATTTATTCAGCTGTCAAAATACATTATCAATTGCTCGGCTTCTAACTCACCGGATTGAGATACCAATTACACTAGATTTAAATCAAATCTTAAGCTATCTAACAATGAAAACCGCATCGCAATCGGTTCAGTAGTTTTTACGTGATGCGTGAACAAACAAACATACAGACAAACAGAAAGAAAGAAAAGATTAACAAAAAAATAATGTTCAATACCTTTTTTAAGCACCCAAGAGCATTTTTTACATTTGAATTCATTTAGTAGTTTGGGTGCGATGCGGGGTCAAGATATGGATAAACAGACAGACATAATTACAAAGTAAAACTGTTTGGCTTCAGTATCGAATATAGAGAATCATCCAAAAAATATTTTTATTACTTAACTATTAACATAACTTTGGACCCATATCCCGCAGAAACCCTTTACTTTTTCGGGATAAAACGTGTCCTCAATTTTAACCCATCATATAACTTAAGACAGTGCCAAGTTGCATCAAAACCTGTCCATTACTTACTTACTTACTTATTACAGCGTGGTACGTTTCAACCCCTAATAACCCATAAATTTTTCGATATGTAAAGTATCCTATGTCCTACCTCGTAGTACGAACTCAAATCATACCAAGTTGTATTCTATAGTGCAATTTAGTTTTAGTTTAGAATCCAACGATACTGGGTTCAAAACCTAGGCATTGGTGCGGACCAATGACTTTTCTGAGTTATGTGCGGTTTTCCATCGCTCCGTGCTTAAGGCACGTTAAGCTATCGGTCCCGGCTGTTATTGATTAATAGCAGTCGTTAAGCTATGTCAGAGACCCTCGGGCGGCTTGACAAACTCTGACATGAGAGGCCAGCACTACCTCATACGACAAACAAACAAACAGCACCATTTAGGGCACAATTTTATGTAGCCTTAATCAATGATGATTAAAGCCACACTAACACTTTTATGATGCTACTTTTGTAAAAATGTGAATTAATATTAATGAATGTCTTGTATGTCAAAATTATAAAGTGTAATCAATATTATAGCAGCTCTAGCGCCATTTAGGGCACAATTTTATGTAGCCTTTAGTTACATTAGTTTTTTAAATTTGTAGGAATATTCCTTGAGTATCCTAGAGGTGAACTACGGAAGTAACTATAAACAGTAAAACATGAAAACCAACTCCAAATAAAGTACCTCTATCCTGCGGGGACCCTTTAATTTACCGGTATGAAAAGTATCCAATGTCCTACCTCGTAGTATGAACTCAAATCATGGCAAGTTTCATTTGAATTCATTCAGTAGTTTTGGCATGATAAGCGTCCAAGAAACAGACAGACGGACAGACAAAACACAAAAATGAAAAAAAAAATAGTTTTGGCTTCAAAACGAATAATAGAAAAGCCAAAGAAGATATTTAAGATTAAGATTATTTAAGATATTAAGTAAATAAATATTTACTAAATATCTTCCATGTACAGAATTTGGACCCAAATCTCGCAGGAAACCTTTATTTTTTCGGTATAAAAAGTATCCTCAATTTACACTCATCATATAAACTATGACTGCCAAGTTACGTCAAAATCCGTGCAGTAGTTTCAGCGTGATTCGTGTTCTTTTAAATACATTTCAATCCCTATCCTGCAAAAACCCTTTAATTTATCAGGATGAAATGTATCGAATGTCCTACCTCGCAGTATGAACTCCAATCATGCCAAGTTTCATTTGAATTTATTCAGTTGTTTCGGCGCGATGCGCGGCCAGGATACAGATAGACAGACAGAAAGAGAAAAATAAAAAAATATACAGGTTTGGTTTCAGTTTTGAATATATAGCAGCACAAACAACATATAACAAACAATGCATAAAAGAGAATTGCATTATTTGTTAACAATTTATCTCTTTATTAATACCTATAATGAAGGAAATAAGAATTTATTTCCAGGGTCGTCTTGTAAGGTGCAGTCAGTTGGCCAGTACGGCGTCACTCCATGGTACTCGATGGCCGACGTTTTCCTCTACCACTACGGCACGCAAAAGAGAGACTCTACCGGACAGCGCACGTATTTCGAGCTACACTTCGCTGTACAAACGGACGGACTCATGGATATCTACCTGACGGAGAAAGAAAACTACACCTCTGGTAATCGATATGCAGTATGTAAGTATATACACCTACGTAATAACACTATTGCTAGAAACAATAAATGTAATAGAAGAATGTAGTTAAAAATAAACCGTGTTTGTATATTTATAGCTGCATCTTTTATACCATATTTCATCAAAATCAGTTCCGCCGTTACAGAGCTGAGTGGCAACTAACATACTGCATACTTTCATATATCTACACTCATACTTTCGCATTAATAATAATTACTAGTACTAGGATGATATTAAGAAATAGTTTGATTTGTGATTATTGTCAACAGTGGTGGGATGGGACAGTAACCAACACACTTGCTTGTGGTATAATGGCGCAACAGTTCGGGAGATTGACACTCCCAACATACTTTCCTCGACTCAATTCAGATCTTTTTACATTAAAATAGATGATGGTAAGTTGCACCTATTCATGAAGGTTTGTGTTTAAATAAATAATAATTAATCTAAGCTAGAACCACTCTACAAAGTCCTCCCTGGAGCTTGCATGTATAGTGAATACGGTTTTCAAAATTTCTATGTTTCTTTTGTTTGGTGGTGTAGACTCCGTATTTTTTAAACTTTCTTGGCCATCAGATAGATTTTATCGATTTCTCGGCTTCTAATCATCGTATTAAGATACCAAGTAACCCAGTAGTAATTAAGTCAAATTGTTTGCTATACAAGAGTGAAAACTGCATTGCAATCGTTCCAGTGGGTTTTACGTGATGCGTGAACAAATAGACTAACAAACACTATTTAAAAAAAAAAACTTGTTCAGTAGCTTATTTTAGGACCCGTTGTTTTAAATTATCTTCTTTCCACAATTTTTTTGTTACTTACTGTTTTATTATAAGTGAAGATAGATAGACAAATAGATAAGAGGTACCAATACTAACAAAAAAAAACTAGCCAAGTGCGAGTCAGACTCTTGCACTGAGGATTCCGTACAAATTTGTGGGTATGTAAATATTTTACCAATCACGGGAATCGAGTCTCGTTTTTATTTGTGATTTAATTGTGCTATAAAAGATTGCTTCTTGGTCAGTTTTATAATTACAGGTCAACTGGAGGTACCCTAAAGGATATGATTCCATTGATAGTTTGTTTTTTTCACAGCTCCAAGGGATGTAACCTTGACATATTAATTTCAACTAGATACCTCCACTTGTTCCTGAAAAAGAAGTATCTTAACGGACAGACGGACTCACAACAAAGTGATCCTATTAAGGTTCCTTTTTTCCTTTTGAGGTTCGGAACCCTAAAAACCGATGAAGGTCGTTTAAAAAATTACGTGTTACATGCAAAAATCATTTTTTCATGTTCTAATATCTTACAAATTAATTGTTCAGGTAAACTGCAGTTTGGCAAGAAAGGTGACACTACACTTATAACATACGCTGGCATTGGTCTCAGTTCATTGAACTACTACACATTCTATATATATGGGGGATCAGCAAAGATCCGTTACTGTTCTGCTTTTGTTGAAGGTAATATACAAATATTATTGATAATTTGAATCCTGTAATGTAAATTACTCAATGTCAATTAGAAGCAAATACTTAACAAGGAACAAATAAAATATCTGCTAAGTTCGTGTTTGACTACGCATACCTAGAATAGGGTAGTACTATTATTAATTTTGAGGCATAGGGCATAGGACTCTATAAACACAGTTTTTTCGGTTTTTGACGACGAGTTGGTGTAATGGCTAGAGATCCTAGGTACGAAATCAAACAGTCGTGGGTTCGAATTCTGCAAAGAGCAATCATTTGTGTGATGAGCAGAAATGTTTGTTTCCGAGTCATGGATGTAATATTCTTATCTGTGTATGTTTATCCGTTATCTAGTGCCCATAGCACAGAGTATCCTAGTTTGGGCTAGGTAATTGGTGTGCAAACGTCCCGAATATATGTTTGTTTGTTTGTCATATGAGGTAGTGCTTGCCTCTGATGTCAGAGTTTGTCAAGCCGCCCGAGGGCCTCTGACATGGCTTAACGACTGCTATTAATCAATAACAGCTGGGACCGACAGTTTAACGTGCCCTCTGAAGCACGGAGCGATGGAAAACCGCACATTACTCAGAAAAGAAGCGATTGGTGCGGAGCCTAGGTTTTGAACCCGATTTGATTCTAAATTGCACTATAGAACCGTTAGGTCTCCATCGCTCCCGAATATATTATATATTATTATTATTTTAATAAGTGAAAAATTATTTGTCATAAATACGGCTGAAATAAGACATGAGTTCAAAAACTAAAAGACGACTAAGATCAGGTGAAAAATAGCCATTGACACTATAAATACGATTGATTGATGTTTCGTTTGTAAAAATCGGACCAAGGTTATAGTTCTCACACATAGCCCTCTTTTTTCTTCATCGTAGTTGGGTTAAAAAAAAACCAATGACACTTGATACTTAAAGACGAATCAACTGATACCTCGTTTGTTGAAATTGGACACATAGGAACGTCGCTATTATGGAACCTTCACATACCAGTAAGCTCAAGTGGCTTCACATTAGTCGTCACCGGAATGCTCATACATTGTCCCTCCTCTACAGTATTCTGTTCAACCCCTCTTCCCTGCGCTTTCTCCAGATTGTTTCCATTTCCTTAACACTTCCAGTAATAGTAGACTAAGGTCATCAGATAACCTTATGTTAATGACCCCTGACCATAGGACTTTCTACGATTGATCATATTCAGTCGAAGCTGTTCGATTGTGGAATGCCTTACCTGTTAATATTACCTTCACTTAAATATTTTAACATCGTATTAAAATATTCTATTTATCACTCTAGCTGAGGTGCTACATCTCAATCCTGTTATTATATTGTTATTTATGTTTCGCCGTGGCGGTCTCGGCTTAGAATATGCCCCTCCCAATCTTTCCGTGGATGTCGTAAGAGGCGACTAAGGGATTACACACCGCAAGATGGGCAGCAGCGTCCTCCGAGCACATATCTGTTACACTGCGGTCACCAATCCGCCTGCCAAGCGTGGTGACTATGGCAATCCCCCCCAATATCATAGACACACCACAAAAACGGCCCCTAGTCCCCAGTGGCTCCGTTATTCCTGGCACCGGTAGCAGCCATGGTAACGGTGGAGCGGGGGGTGCTAAGAATCCCCGGCAGACACCCAGTTACCAACCCCCACAATTTCTGGACCTGGCAACTTACGAGTATAACGCACGCACCTTGAGGACCGATGAGAAGTTGATAGAGCTGGAAGAAGTAGTAAGTTGCGCTGGGGTATTATAGGGTTATCAGAAGTCCGAAGAGAGGGAGAGGATACAATGACCTTCAATTCCGGCAACTTACTGTATTGCCGGGAGGGCGACCAGCAGTCCCAACACGGTATCGGGTTTCTCGTCCACAGGTCCCTCGTCAATAACATGTGAAGATCGAAAGCGTTTTGAGCAGGGTGGCATATCTTATACTCAGAATTACCGAACGATATCCGTTCAAGGTCACACAGGTGTACGCCCCACACTCAAAACGCCCGGACGATGAAGGGAATGAAGGAGGCTATGTATGACGACATTTCTAATGCCATTCATGCCCCGAAAACACACTTTACAGTGGTGGTGGGGGACTTCAACGCACGGCTGGGTATGAGGAATGGCGATGAACTGAGAGTGGGGCAGTTTGGATTTGGACAGCGGAACCAAGGGGTCAGCGATTGGTAGACTTCATAGAGAAGGACGGTGGACTCTTTATGATGAAATCCTTTTTCAAGAAGCGTCCGTCCAGGAAATTGACGTAGCTGCACCCCGGCGGTCATAAACACGAGATAGATTTCATTTTGACGACCAATAAGCATATATTCAATGATGTCACATCCATTTTCTGGAGGGGCGTTTCATGAAAAAAGAGTTCATCATAAAGAGTCCCTCCTTCTCCATGAAGTCGCCCAATGGCTGACCCTTTTGGTTCCGCTGTCCAAATCCAAACTGCCCCCCTCTCAGTTCATCGCCATTCCTCATACCCAGCCGTGCGTTGAAGTCCCCCCTCACCACTTCATCTTCCGGGCGTTATAAGTGCGGGGCGTACACCTATATGACCTTCAACGAATACCGTTCGGTAATTCTGAGTATAAGGTATGCCACCCTCCTCCAAACACTTCCGATCTTCACAACGTGTTGACGAGGGACTTGTGGACAAAAACCCGATACCATGTTGGGACTGCTGGTCACCCACCCTCCCGGTAATAAAGTAAGTTTCCGGAATTCAGGGTCATCATATCCTCTCCCTCTTGTCGGACTTCTGATATATAATGTCCCAGAGCATTTTATTTACTACTTCTTCCAGCTCTATCAACTTCTCATCGGTCCTCTATCATATTGGGGGGTTTGCCATAGTCACCACGCTTAGCAGGCGGATTAGTGACCGCAGTGTAACAATTATGTACTCGGAGGGCGCTGCTGCCCATCTTCCGGTGTGTGTTCCCTCCACCCTAAGTCGCCTCTTACGACATCCACGGGAGGATTGAGAGGGGTCTTATTCTAAGCCAAGACCGCCACGGCATTATTTATAGTATATGTATGTATTTATTGCCTGAAAATTACCGTTCCTATTACCTGTTACATTTGTAGAAATAATATATATTACATTTGTAGCATAGCTTTAGAAGCTGTGACGCTGTGACGGTCGTTATACAGACGGACGGACAAGGTGATCTTATAAAACTTCCTAGTTGGATTTGGAAATCCTAATAAGATATAAGTTAAAAAACTAAAATCCAACTACGGTCAGGTAAACAATAGTCTGTAACACACTTGCAATGAAGACAAATCGATTGATACCTGCCTTGTCAAAATCGGACCAAGTTTTTAGTTTGAACACATAACCCTTCCTTTGCTGCACCGTAGTCGGGTAAAAAAGTAGCCTTTGAAGACAAATCGATTGACTCCTCGCTTGTCAAAATCTGACCAAAAAGGACGACGCGAAGGGGTGGAACATCCACATACCCACATACATATATACATACATACATATATAGACTTTTAAACTCATTACCCTTCCTTTGTTTTGCCGTAGTTGGGTAAAAACGAAACTCTCTGCTAAGTTTCGATATATTTGTTTTTTTCAGGGTCTTCATGAACAATTATTAAATTGTTCCGTATCGTCAACGTGTCCGACTTTTCTCCGACCTTCGCATCGTGCAGCAGCTACTGACATATCACGCCTTATGGATTACTCATAATTTTTATGATAGTCAATCAATCCTTTTTTTAATAAGTATCTTATCGATACAGACAATAAACAGAAAATAAAATTATTTTCTGTATCTTTTTCATTTAACTACACATTATTTGTAATACTGTTAAGGATGTAGAGCCATGGGCTGGTTATACAATATGAGATCAGGAAAATATAAGAAACGGTCCTAACAGACCGGAAACGCGTGACATACCTAGGTATTGCTCCCGTTTTTGTTTTTTTTTATTACGTACAGGCAATCGTTTGACCACAATCTCAACTAATGGAAATCGATGATGTGGCCGAAGGTGAAGCACGCTTGCCTAGTAGATACTTATTCACTCTTGACTTGAACACACATGGGTTATCTAATCTATGTATCTATCTACCTATCTATGTATGTATCTATGTAATCTCCCCGTATCTACCCACTGCTGAGTATAGGCCTCTTCTCGTTCACGCCAGTCTTACCTGTCCTGTGCTAGCCTCATCCATTGGCCTCCATTGTACCTCACAATATTGTCTGACCCTTGGGCTGGTGGTCGAGCCTTGAGATCTCAACCCACCTCTCGGATACCATTCGGTGACTGCCTTTGTCCATCTGTTTTCCTCCCGTCTTGCCAATTGTCCGGCCCATCTCCACTCTAGCCTGGCAATTTGCAAACCTGAGTTATATTTTACCGGAAACACTGACAAGGGCAGAACATTCCACTCCTTTGCAGTTCTTATAATATATGAAGAAGCGTAACGCTTCGTTCTTATGCAAGGTATGCAAAGGCGCTTTGCCGATCGTCTAGTTATACGGTGATTGAATTGAAAGGTGATGGGGAATCAGATTTAAACTATAGATAACTACGCGAGGTGCTTGTGCTAGGTCCTGACCATAAAGTAAAGTAATATACCAAGTCTTGACCTTAAATTTAGCATATAAAAAAGGGCCCATGAAGGGCATTTTTAAAACGAAGGGCCAACTGCGTGATAATTTGTAGTAGTGTCAATAGTGAAATTGTAACCATCACTCCGATCCCAGCAGGCAACCTGAAACCAGAAACCTTAAGAAAGTTGAATATACTGTTCACATTTACTTTTAACAGAGCGATGGTAGCCTAACGGTTCAATAGTGCAACTTAGAATCCAATGATACCGGGTTCGGTCTTAGGCTTCGCAGCATTGACTTTTCTAAGTTATGTGTTGTTTTCCCTCGCTCCTTGCTTCAGAAGGCACGTTAAGCTGTCGGTCCCGGCTGCTATTGATTAACAGCACTCGTAAAGCCATGTGAGAGGCCCTCGGATGGCCTGAATATCTATGACACCAGAGGCGCTACTTCACACGACAAAGAATAAAGACGAAGAATAAAATATTGGTGTTTGTATTAACATCCGATAGGGGGGCCACCCACAGTTCATGTCCCTGTCGTCGCTGGCTAACAAGGATCGAATAAATACCTTGAAAGCTCGTCGGACTGGTGGATCGTCGTGTGAAGGCGCATACATTGGCGCTGGGAACCATACAGTATCACGGAACAGATCCTGGAGGACCAGTGTAGAGAGCAGTGTTTGCTTGTCGATTACCCAAAGGTTCGTCGAGTTCCAATCTAGAATCATTTGAATTAAAACGAAAGTGTAAAAAATGTGAGTGAACAGCATCTTGATGAAAAAGGATAACTTTGTTATAACATCAAGCCATAGAGAACACGAAAGCTGAGAAGTATGACATGGAAACTGCTGACAGGAAAGAAAAACCAACCAGCCGCATTAATTACCCGCCTGAGTTGGATTACACATGGATCCATTCCAAAGCGTCATAGAGCATGAGACAGCAGATACATGTGTGCACATTACAAAGCAAACCAAACAATCGAGATGACGGTTTAAACGAACTGGTTAGAAAATACGCGACTACGACATTGACGCACTGGGTATTTCAACCAAGTGAAAGTCTATAGTCAAAGATGATAGATGAAGGAAAGATTCCTTCATCTTTGACGGTCGATTTGTAGTAAGAATGTCAATAGGCCACCGATGACGTAATGATGCTACCAAGCTAATAAATAGATCGCTGTGTGATGACTATGAGGCATCGAACGGAAGTTGGATGGATTGCTGGAGTTCATAACAAACTGCATATACAGAAAAGTAACAACAATGCTGGGAAAAAGATACGCAATCAGATGATCAGATGATGAGAGATCAGATACACCATGCGGTGACGATTCCGAACAATCCAAACAATGTCAGGATGTTATTTGACAAAGAAACACGCGCGAACGAAGAGTGAATGAACGATGCGCTGCTTGATGGGCCAGACCAGATCTCCCAAGCTCTACACGGCTTCTATTTGAATCGGAACAAGAGTCCATAGTCTAAATAACAATAGGTCATATTCAAATAGAAGCCAATCACTGTCACCGTTGATGTAACAGAGATATTCTTACAAGGGAAGATCAGAGAAGAGGATCAAATTGAATTTCCTGTGATGTAGCGATGAGCGGACAGGACCATTCCGAAGTACATCATGATATTCATGATTTTTGGACCTTGAATGTCACCGATTATAGGGAATAACGTGAGGGGAAAGGACCGTAACTGACTACAGAGAGTAGCCGCTGTTTGCATTCAGTGCATGACACATAACCACTAAAAGGACGACTGGATGGATAGCTTCGACACCGAGAAAATATTTGCGCACACAATAGCAGAAGTGCAAGAGTTATACCAGAACAAGTATCGAACCGCACTCATCTTCTAGAAGGGTTTCCTTACGAAAACTATGCGGATGCTAAAGACTCGCTACTAACGCAAATCTGTATTGAAAGATATTGGGATTGCGATCGATACGGGCTATAGATGAATTTGCTTGTACACAGCACGAGGACGTACGGAATATGGCTTGTATGCCGACCGAACGAGAGGCAGTAGGGGCAGTGATGTCAGTGGTTGCTCAGTACGTACACGATCACCGCAAAGATCATGTCTGCAGAGCTGTGGAAGAAGATCCTGATATTTAATGAACAAAGAGACGGGTGTTATAAGTTTAGGGTGTGTATTAGCTTCACTTGTATGTTTGTAAAGTCAAAGTCAAAGTCAAAGTATTTTATTGTAAATAGGCAAAAATAATAGCACTTTTACAAAGTGCTATTCAAGTGCGTTACAAGTCAAAATTAACATCTCCCGAACAAAGAGATATACATAAAATTTCATTCAAATTTTGCACACCTGTCAAAGACCTATGACAATGCAATAATTCGAAAAAAAAAAAAAAAAGTATAAAATAAACAATAGTTTACAAAAACTAAAAAACACGCTTTATATAGAAAACCAAACTAAAAAATAGAAAATAAATTTTAATAGTGTTTGGTTTGGTTTGGTTTTCTATATAAAGCGTGTTTTTTAGTTTTTGTAAACTATTATTTTTTATGTTTCAAAGCTGAGGTAGACGAGATGGTTCTTAGCTATAATGGGGTAGGGGGTTGGAGGCATAATATATTATAAGGAATATAAACTTTGACATAACATAATATTAATTTGTAAAAAAAAATAGGAATATTTTTTGTGGCAACCTTAGCATACTTTTAGCTACTAGTCGCTTGTCGGCATTTTGCGCCGCGACAAAAGAGTTGGATCACTATTAGGATTTATTACACATATGCTTCTGTTGTGGTTCACAGTTAAGGGCCTTAAACTTAATATTACAAAAACCCAATATGTAACTTTCAACCTGTCAGGACGTATCTGACATAATCTAAATGTGTGTCTTGAAGCCGTTTGGACTTGCTGTATTGCAAAATACAGTAAGTCCAAACGGCGCCATTCCATGATTTTCACTTGGACCCGGCAATGACTTGGGCAAGCCATATAAATGTTCTGTGCGGAACATTTATATGTTCGTTAAAAATGGTCGCCTCAACTCTGCCAAGGGAGGAGGTTCGCTTGTGCTATTTTGCGAGCGTGCAGTCACTGCTCCAGTACGGGCTCGAGCTTTGGGGCCGCGCTGCCGATTGGGAACGCGTCTTCCGGTTTCAGAAACGTAATAAGCTTTCCGGTGTGCTACGTCTTCTAACGAAGACATCGAAGATCCACGTGATGAAACCAGAAGTTTATAATAAGTTACCCGATAAAATTCAAACCGCATATAGTACAACAGTTTTTAAAACGAAATTGAAAAACTGGCTAATCCAAAAGGCATTTTACTCCTATCAAGAGTTCAGGGACATGAAATTGATATAATTGTGACATAATATTTTATTTTTATCATACATGGCTGTATTTTATTAAATAGTAATAATTATTTTATAGTTATTTTACTATATTTTACTTTTGTATTATGATTTGTAACTTGTAACAGAAAATTATTAGCAATAAATTATGTCTATATTTCACTGAGATGTCATAGCACCGTAACCCAGTTGAGTTATAATGTGTATGTTTTCGTTAACTGTTAATTAGAATAAAGAGGTTCGTATAGTATCGTATCGTATAACTCAAAGAACAATGGCGAACTCCGATACATATTTTGATGTCAGTAAAATTCACGGCGTCTTTTAACAAAATATGTTGCTAGTAATTTAGCATTATTTCCTGATATTATAAGTCTAAAAATATATATTAGGGAGGCCAGGAATTAAATTATTGAATTAGGCTTCAAAGTTTTGTAGGTTAAGTCTTAGAGATTTTAATTAATTTACCTGCTTTATTAGGTAGGCAATTACTTAATTGCCTACCTAATAAAGCAGGTAGGTAATTATATCTTTAGACATTCTATTTATCATACATAGAATATCTAAAGATATAATTTAGATATTCTATGTATTACCTACCTAGTGAAACAGACTAGGCTTTTGCAAACTATTTTCTAAATTAAATTGATGTGCATTAGATCATAAAACCTCAGAAGAGTACTATCTACCGCAATCTCAGGGAATCCTACTGCGGTAGCTAGGTAATCAATTTAAATGTATAATAATGAAATATTTAATTGAATTTGCAAAGCATAACTATGTATCTAGACATATTTTTGTTGTTGAAATAAAATAAATTTATTATTATTATTAATTATTTTCAATCTGTTACTGCCTAGTGAGATTACAAAGCAATATGTTTAGATATGTTGCTGCTGTTTCACTGTGCAGTGAAACAGTTGCCAAATATTAACACAAATATTTAGCAACGATTCCTTACATTAAATCTTTATTTGCACAAACCTTTGTTTCTTTTGTATTTATTTTTCAATACTTTATGCCGCACGCCTGGACTATTATTTATTTTACAACCTGGATGACTGATAGATAATGCTATTAAGCATTAAGTTCTTCCTTGTACACTATTTTTGTGCAAAACAATTAAATAAATTAACATAACCTAACAACAATTCCTTACACTTCCTCCATACATCATTTTTTTCATACGTAGGGCAGGCAACAAAGCCGGTAAAACATTGTAGGAAGGAAATGAAGTTTCAATTTCATGATTTTCACAATTCGTTACACTTCCTCCATAAACTATATGCATTATATTATGTTTTGTATATAGGTTTTATATGGACACACCATTTTGTCTATGGTGTTATTCTATTTATTGCAAGGAGGTTGAATTACGCTTACCGTTAAAAGGTTTAACGCCCGTAAGCGTATTTCAACCTCCTTTGGTTTAAAAAACCGGGTGGGAAGTATACTGTTGGCGATTTTGACGTCCGAACCGGAAACGCCATTGTATAATACACCCATTTTTTTCACCCGTAGGGAAAGGCTCTAGGTAAGGGAGGGGAGGGCTCTAGGTAAGTTCAGCAGTGCACCAATGCTTCTTATTTTATTTAAGTACTGTTTTAAACTCACATTCAGCGACTGAGTGCGAACTGAGACCCAGATCCAAAGAAAAACTAGGCAAGTGGCATCAAGGCCGATAAAACACTGTATGAAGGAAATTAAGTTTCAATTTTATGATTTTTTAAATTGATTTTTTAACCAGTCTTTTCCTAGATTGCAGCATGTAACAAATCAATGTTGAAAAAACGTAGAAAAATAATTACTTAAGTTCTGTAGAAATTATATTTCGAGACGCTACAAGATTTATCACATAAAATTTCGCCGTTGTTCTTTGTATTCTAAGAAAACGTAACTTATATGACTTCACGCGAAAAATATCTGCATTTATAGAGTTACTAGAGCAACGTGAACAAAATATGGTATAAAACTAAAAGTGATATGAGTAGACTTAGATCCTTTTTCGTGGATGGTATAGAATTAAACTGATTAGGGCTCATATTATCTTCAATCCTATCTATGAAGTGATCTTCTTTAATGGAGGGTACAGAATTAGGGGTATCAGGCCACACAGTATCTTCAATCCAGTCAATGAAGTAGGTGACCCTTGTGTACAGCCCAGGTTCATCTATCACCCCACACGTTTTTCCTATGGAAGTGACGCCGATGATGGTGTACATGCAGGCTATGTCTTTATTCTTCACGACAAGAGGCCCACCGCTGTCTCCCTGTAAATTTTTGGTTTGGTAAACTTATGTAAAAAGGCAACATAATAATATACACAACAAACAAACAACTATAAAAATATTACTCACTAACGAGGAAAAATAAAATATTATAAAACCAATATATAAGGTGAACTAACTTTATGTAAGTACTTTGAGTTTGAAAACTAAAGACCATCTTACCTAACGAAACTAATATCAATCAATAGGAAAAATCATATAGAAAAAACTTCAAAAAAAATCGTCCGAGTGATATACTTTCCGAGATATTTGAATTCATATTTTTTTAAACTTTATTGCCCCACTGCAGGGCAGAGGTCTCCCCCATTTCCTTCCAGACATGCTGATCCCCTGCAATTTCTGAACATTTCTCCTGGAAGGTATCGAGGTCATCAAACCATCGCTTCCTGGGTCTGCCTCGGTGTCGACGCCCCTGCACAGGCACCCATGGCGTGATGACTTATTTGCGTGATGACATTTTTTTTTGTAATCTAAATAATATTTTGTCGTGCAACTATAAATAATTAACAACTAATATAAATAATAATTTGTTAATAGCGCAAGTTGGAATAATTGATTGTGATATTAATTTCATCCGGCAGTTATATTACAGTGGTTTCTTCACCAAGACAGAAAAGAGCTGTCTTTACATTAGCTCTTTAAAATTCATTCCAAACCACTTGCTAAGCAGTGATGTGGTACCACTACAATGTAGGATTGAGACAAATTTATAGAAACAGTCCAAAATAACAGCAAGCGAGGTATTTTAAAAGAACATGTTGGAACTGTTACGGCTAAATCAACTGAACAATTATTTAATAGAAAAACTTTCAAAAAATTTTAATTACTGTTTCAGTTTTAAACAGTGCTCTTTGCTCTAGGTAAGTCCAACAGTGCACCAATGTGTGGCAATTCTTATTTTATTTAAGTAAAAAAAAGGTCACTAAACAATATTAATTTCATTTAACAGATTACAAAACTAAAATGTCGGTTTGTACTTGAGTTGGCAGATCATACACAACAAAAAAATTAAATAATAGAAATATCATCGAGCTGACTATATAAACTAAAAATGCTACCAAAATTAGATCTCTAGAGCTTATAGTTACAGAGTTATAAAAGCGAAACAATATACACATTTTCGTTACAGTCACTCTTTTAGCCTTAGCAATATAATTTCAAATAATACTTCCTTAATGCAACTCTTGGATACCCAGGGAATATATCCTCCAAATTTCAAATCTCTAGATCCACTGGTTTAGACTCAGCGTTGTCAGTCAGTCAGTAAGTCAGTCATCCGGCATGTCACGGTTCTGTTTTATAAGTTTACTAGTGACTTGCTCCAGTTTCGCACGGTTAGTGTAGTGGCAGTGGCAGTATCGTTTCGACGAAACCAGAGATTTTGAGTGAGCTCGAGAAGTTCTATGGACAATCATACACCTCATCGCGTAGTCCACTTAGCAGGACTAGCGATGCAAGAGCCCGTTTGACCCGACATTATACCGAAGATATCCCGGACGTCAGCCTATACGAGATCAGAATGGCTCTTAAACAGCTTAAGAGCAACAAGGCACCAGGGGAGGACGGAATAACGACAGAGCAACTGAAAGCGGGTGGAACACCGGTAATTAAAGTCCTTCAGAAGCTGTTTCACTCCGTCATCCTCGAGGGTACTACGACAGAGGCGTGGCACAGGAGCGTAGTGGTTTTGTTCCTTAAGAAAGGGAGAATGTCTGACCGGCACGAACTGTCTGCCTGCGCCCTTTCCAGTAGGAAGAAAACCAACTCACTGACACAGGGGAGACGTTCAGATGGCGTAATATGGCAACAAGCAAGTCATGATCCACCGCATTGAATGCATTACTGAAGTCAATGAGGACAAGAATCGTTACCTGAGAATTCTCCATATTTGCTCTTATATCTTCAGTGACTTTCAATAACGCGGTAGTTGTACTACGACCAACTCGGAATCCAGACTGAAGTGGATTAAATAAATTAGCATTAGATAGAAATTCTGTGACTTGCTTATGCACAACAGATTCAATTACTTTTGAGAGAAAAGGGAGAATAGAAATGGGGCAAAATTGGAGAGGGTTAGAGATTTTAGGGACAGGCAAGTATTCGTGGTTTTTGAAAAATTTGAAAAGTCGGTTACTGGTGTGCCTTGGAAGCTGGAAGCTGTCCCTCAAGGTGTTCTATCTCCTCTTCTATTTTCACTGTTTATCGATATGCTCTCTCCCTTTTTTCACTGTCTTTACCATTTTTACGCTGATTACTTACAGCTTTACCTAAATACAAGCATTGAAATCCTGGATACTGCAATTGCTTTTCTTAATAATGATCTTCTACAACTTCTTTCGTGGTTCAGTCGCTTTGGCATTCAAGTTAATCCCAATAAATGCCAAGCTATAATAATTGGTAGCACGCGTCAACTCTGCAAAGTCAACTATTCTGACCTAACCTCACTTAATTATAATAACACTATTATTCTCCTCTCATCTACCGTAAAAGATCTTGGTATATTTATCGAGAAAACCTGTCTTGGACAGCTCAAGTCAATGAGGTTTCACGGAAGTTCTACGCATCCCTGCATGCCATAATCCGCTTCAAAAACTTTCTTCCTCTCAAAACTAAAATCTCTCTTGTCGACACCTTTCTCCTCCCAATTATCGACTATGCTGAAATCTGTTACCTTGATCTCACTGAACACCAGCTAAATAAGTTAGAACGATTACTTAATACCTGTAGTCGCTTCATCTTTGGTCTTCGAAAGTATGACTATATCTCAGAGTATCGTTCAAAACTTAAGTGGCTCAAAATTCGAGATATAGGGAATGCCAGATTACTCAGCTTACTTTTCTCAATTTTAAATGATCCCAAAACACCCTCCTATTTAAAAGACTCCTTTAGCTCCTTATCCGATTAACACGATCGCCACCTTAGATCCACCGGTGCCCTAACCCTTTCTAATCCTAAGCACAGAAACTCTTTCAAAGGTAACTCTTTCGAAGTCGCCGCAGTCCGTTTGTGGAATATGCTACCTGTAAAAACAAGGAAAGTACCATCCAAAGTTGTTTTCAAGAAGTTTGTCAGAGATCATTATTTTAAAGCTTCATCTACTGAGCTGTTTATCACTATCACTCCATTATCACTACTTTTATAATGTCACCTTTATTATAGTCACCTTTATTTATTATATTGAATTATATAGATAGAAATTATATGTATTATGTTATTATATGAATTAGATTATTTTATTCAATATATATATATATTGTATGTTGTATTCTTATACATATTTTGTAATTTTTATTTTATTTTTTTATTTTTTGCACGCCTACAACCTCTTTCTCATTGCTACTGACTGGTAGATCTCGTAATGCTTTTAGTATTAAATCCACCATTTTTAATTGTGAAATAAAGTATAAATATATAAATAAATAAGACTTCAAAATTAAACAAAACTTTGATCTATCTGTACTTATAATAAATCAGTAGGTAAAAAAAGTCTGAATGAATGAAGATATCATTGTACAGACTTTTTTATTGTAAATAAGTTAGTTAAAATACATTAATAAAAAAAACCTGTATCCATGTCATGGTGAATCTTAGAACGGGATATCACAATTAAATACAACATTTCGTGTCTGTGCTGTTAACCGATGAGGAGTTCCCTAGTTAGGACTTAACCATATCATAGTAAAACTTAAAACCGGCTGTCATAATAAAATTAGTACACATAATTTCGTGTCTGTGCTATTGAACGTTGGACAGTTCCTTTATCTGGTGACCATGTCATGGTAAAATTTAAAACCGGCTATCGTAATAAAATGCGTACACAATATTTAGTGTCTGTGCTGTTAACTGTTGAAGAGTTCTTTTATCTGGAGCTAATCCTGGAAGTCAATTCAGGTCATGTTAGCCACAACTTTACTTAGTAACTCAATCCAATAGTTAGAAGCCGAGAAATCGATAAAAACTAAGTATTTGATGGCTGAACGAATTCTGATAAAATTTTGTATATTGTATAGTATTTTGTATGTATAGCTTTCAGCAACTACGTCCGCGCGCACTACTTTTTATCAAAAAAAAAGCATCCTATGTTCATCTAGAATATTATAAGCCAATTCAAATCTATAGCACCAACGCTCTTGATGCTTTTTGACCCAGTTATTATTTCGTTTCCAAGGCAACGTGTCATTATTTTCCTTACATCGAGTAATCGTCATTTTCCAGTTTTCCCGTGGCTACTTAATATTTTTCGAGATAAAACAGAACTAGTAAATAGTACGTATTTACAAAGTTTCATCAACATAGGATCAGCCGTTTTGGCGTGACAGCTCCCCAAACAAACAAACAAACAGACAACATTTCACTTTTATATATTGGTGTGGATAAAGTACTTAATAGATACTTTTGGACCTGGAATCACACATATTGTACTTTTACCCCGGAAAATGGCCACTCGGACAAAGCCGCGGGACGCATCCAGTTACAAATAAAACCCTTTTATGTGATCTGATTGTCATAGGTATTATTATTTGATGTCTCAACGACATCAAGTGAGAGTTTACGACACAAAAAGTATAGTAATATAGGAGGTTACAACAGTTCAACATGGGATCAACTTCATACTGCAAACCCTTTGTCGATCCTGAAATTAGGTAAAAAGTTTCTCCAAGTTAGTTTAAGTAAGTTTCCTCCGATTGAACATAGTGTGTCCCTCGGTGGTTCGACATAGTTTATTGTACACTAACTGTACCCGCGGCTTCGCACGCGTGTTCTTTTCTTTAGATTCAAAGTACCATTTTGTGCTATTCCAGGACCAATATACCAACATTTGAACAAACTTTCTTCAGCCGTCAAAAATACTTTATCAATTGCTCGGCTTCTTACTGACCGGATTGAGATACCAATTACACCAGATTTAAATCAAACCCTAAGCTATCTAACAATGAAAACCGCATTGCAATCGGTCCAGTAGTTTTTACGTGATGCGTGAACAAACAAACATACAGACAAACAGAAAGAAAGACACGATTAACAAAAAAAATATTGTTCAATACATTTTTTAAGCACCCAAGAGCATTTTTTTCATTTGAATTCATTTAGTAGTTTGGGTGCGATGCGCGGTCAAGATACGGACAAACAGACAGATAAAATTAAAAAGTAAAACAGCTTGGCTTCAGTATCGAATATACAGCACCAGCCAAAAAATATTTTATATTATTTAAATATTAACATAACTTTGGACCCATATCCCACAGAAACCCTTTACTTTTTCGGGATAAAACGTGTTCTCAATTTTAATCCATCATATAACTTAAAACAGTGCCAAGTTGCATCAAAACCCGTTCATTACTTTCAGCGTGGTACGTGTTGTTTTAAATAAGTTTCAACCCCTAAATAATAACCCATAAATTTTTCGGTATGTAACTATGTATATGTCCTACCTCGTAGTACGAACTCAAATCATACCAAGTTTCTATTGAATTCATCCAGTAGTTCCGGCGGCGTGATGCACGGCTAAGATACAGACTGACAGACATACAGACAAAAATGAAAAACATACAGTTTAGGCTTCATTATCGAATATAGAGTAACTTCCAAAAATAAACACTATATCTTTAATGTACAGAATTTGGACCCATATCCCACAGGAACCCTTTATTTTTTCGGGACATAATGTATCCATAATTTTAATCTTATAAACTATGTCTGTGCCAAGTTGCATCAACATCCGTCCAATAGTTTTAGCGTGCTAAGTATTCTTTTAAATAATTTTCCACCCCTATCCTGCAGGAACTCTTAATTTTTCGGGATGAAAAGTAGCCAATGTCCTACCTCGAAGTGTGAACTCAAATAATTCCAAATTTCATTTGAATTCATTAAGTCTTTTCAACGTGGTGCGCTGCCACGGTACAGACAGACAGACGGACAGACAGATAGACAGACAAAAATATAAAAAATACAGTGTTGGCTTTAGTATTGAATATAGAACGGCCTCCAAAATAAATTACATAATATCTTAAATTTACAGAATTTTGGACATTATCCCGCAGGAACACTTTATTTTTCGGGATAAAAAGTATCCTCAATTTTTACCCATTATATAAACTATGACTGTGCCAAGTTTCAACAAAATCCGTCAAGTAGTTTCAGCGTGATACGTGCTCTTTCAAATAACTTTCAACGCCTATCCTGCAGGAACCCTTTAATTTTTCGGGATGAAAAGTATCCTATGTCCTACCTCGAGGTATGAACTCAAATCATACCAAATTTCATTTGAATTCATTGAGTATTTTCTGCGTGATGCACTTCCAAGGTGCAGACAGACAGACGGACAGACAGACAGAAAGACAAAAATTAAAAATATACAGTTTTGGTTTTAGTATTGAATATAGAACGGCCCCCCAAAAAAAATACAAGATATCTTTAATTTACAGAATTTGGGACATAATCCCGCAGGAACTCTTTATTTTTTCGGGATAAAAAGTATCCACAATTTTAACCCATCATATAAACTATGACTGTGCCAACTATGTCCTACCTCGTAGTATGAACTCAAATCATACCAAGTTTCATTTAAATTCATTCAATAGTTTCGGCGTGTGCCAAGATACAGACAGACAGACAGACAGACAGACAAAAATGAAAAAAATAACAGTTTTGGCTTCAGTATCGAATATAGAGTAAGGTCCAAAAAAATATATCAAAATATCTTCAATGTACAGAATTGGACCCGTTACAGTTTTATTATAAGTATAGATAGTGTGTCCCTCGGTGATCCAAGATAGTTTATTGTACATAGTGTTCCCTCGGTGGTTCGACATAGTTTATTGTACATAGTATGTCCCTCGATGCTCCGATATAGTTTATTGTACATAGAGTCTCTCTTGGTGGTTCAAGATAGTTTATTGTACATAGTGTATTCCTCGTTCCTCCGAGATAATTTATTGTAAATAGTGTCTCCCTTGGTGGTTCGAGATAGTTTATTGTACCTAGTGTGTTCCTCGTTCCTCCGAGATAATTTATTGTAAATAGTGTCTCCCTTGGTGGTTCGAGATAGTTAATTGTACATAGTGTGTTCCTCGTTCCTCCGAGATAATTTATTGTAAATAGTGGCTCCCTTGGTGATTCGAGATAGTTTATTGTACATAGTGTGTTCCTCGTTCCTCCGAGATCATTTATTGTAAATAGTGTCTTCCTTGGTGGTTCGAGATAGTTTATTGTACATAGTGTGTTCCTCGTTCCTCCGAGATAATTTATTGTAAATAGTGTCTACCTTGGTGGTTCGAGATAGTTTATTGTACATAGTGTGTCCCTCGGTGCTCTGAGATCGTTTATTGTACATAGTGTGTCCCTTGGTGGTTCAAGATAGTTTATTGAATCGACTAATTGCGACAGACCTTTGCATTGCGTCGCTACATTACGAAGAAATTTTGTGATTACATCCTAAAATTTATAGCTTGATCTACCTGGCAGGTGTTTTTCCTGATGTTGTGTTCTCCAATACTGTCCCCAAAACAGATCTGGGAGTCTGGGTTGAAGCCAGCTGGCATGGAACGGCTATTGTACTCATCATACTTGCACTCTACCGATTCGAACTTGTCGAGGACAACCTGAGGACAATTTTTATTATTAAAAAACAATATTAGAAATGAAACCTACGTTGTACTACTTGACAAAATGAGTTTGTCGTTGGCCTGGTGTTAAAACATCATGGATGTTTTTTTTTGTAATGCCAGCCAAAACTTTGGTCCTCAGGATTCATTTCGTAAAATTAAAAAAGAGCTGCATCACATTTGTTAAGCATTCCATTTGGACAACTTCTTAATATTATACCAACTCAAAAAAAGGGTTTGATAAACTTTTTCCTTTCCATACAAACAGTTTCATTTCATGAATTTTTAAATAATTACATATTGGTAGTATTCTGAACTAACCCGTCGAACACGGCTATTATAGCAATTAACTTCGTGTCGCCCCCCAAATCGAATGTTTATAAATGTCTTTTTTGCATTAACGTCTGCTTATCGAGAACATATTATCTAACATATTTTTCTAAAGGAAACAGATCACGGACGGGATTTGAACCCGCGTTATCCATGCCTCTGTGCGGCACATGCCTTTAACCAATTTGGCTACAATGTATGCGTGTATTTTCTTTTAGCTCCAAGACATTACAGACCTAAGTATTTGATATTATTTCAGCTTGATACCTTGAGAATCAGGAGAGTGTTATGTATGCTTTTAAGTAGTATTTGCCTACGTGCAGCTGTGACCGCGCCCTTGCCTAGGCAAATAAATCATGGTGCATCTAGCAATATCTTTCACTGGCTATTTCCCGGCTCCCTGTAGTGCTTCGAGATTCACCACTTTGACACCAAATTCAACTAATCGATGCTACATGCTGCAGATAGTGATAAAAAAAACGTAAAATAAAAAAAAATAAAAAATGCGCAAGCATTTCATTTCCGAAAGTTAGGTATCATCATCATCAGCCTGTGTTGGTCTCCTAGAGAAGCCACTGCGCGCAATTTTCTCTTGAAAGTAAGGTATGGTTCGTCTGATTGGGTTCAGCGCTGCTCTTTGGATTTAGGTGGTTAAAATCCACGTGATTTTATTGGTTGGTAACCGTGTTATATGACAGCGAAAATAGGATCATAAATCAAAGTACTCACGTGATTATGTATCATGCACCGCACTAGTACATAATCACGCACCTGTAGTAAGTAATCAGGTGGTTTATTACTTTTATGGTAGGTGCTCGGATAGTTCAGTTAGGACTTAGGACATAAGCTGCATTCACAGCAGTGTGGACCGAACAATACATGACGGTGACAGATTGTCCATAGACTAAAGAGTTAGGGGGATTTACAACTATTTTAGTGTAATTTAAATTATTTTATGGTACCAGAAAACGTGATTGCTTGGGACTCAGTGGATACTTGAGCCGAACAGTTCATAAATGTCGCTGACAATTCAGATTTTAATAGAATACTAGCTTTTCCCGCCTGCAACTTCGTACGCGCGTACTACTATTTATCACGAAAAAGCATCCTATTTTCTTCTAGGATATTAAAAACCAATGCAAAAATATGTATAGCACCAATGCTCTTGATGTTTTTTGACAAACTTGTTATTTCGTTTCTATGGCAACCACAGACCATTCTGTGATGGCAACAGTTCCTTACTGTGAGTAATCAACATTTTCCAGTTTTCCCGTAGAAACTTACAATTTTTATCAAAATCGCAATCGCGTTATCGCGTGAAAGCTCCCCAAATAAACAAACAAACAGACAACGTTTCACTTTTATATATTGGTATGGACTAGCTTTCCCGCTCAGACTTCGTCCACGCGGACTACAGTTAAACGTGAAAAAAAGCATCCTATGTACTTTTAGGATATTAAAAACCAATGCAAAAGTAGGTATAGCACCAACGCTCTTGATGTTTTTTGACAGACTTGTTATTTCGTTTCCATGGCAACCGTTCCTTGCAGCGAGTAATCAACATTTTTCCAGTTTTCTCGTGGAAACTTACCATTTTCCGGGATAAAAAGTTTCCTATGTTTTATTTCACGGACCAAACAAACAGACAACGTTTTACTTTTATAGATTGGTATGGATGGTAAGTCTGACCATAGTCATGATTACCGCCTTAAGATGCGTGTTTATGTACGCCGCCTGCAGTGCGGACGGTCAGGTACGGGAAATGTTATTTTGATCACTGAATCATGTCATGTTTGTTAGGTAACTCGATGTACTTATTATATATACGTCTTATAAATAAAAGGCAATCAACAAAAATAACCTTCTGTAAGAAATCAGATGAAGATCCTCCGTATAGCGGTTCTCCCCAGCCTGTGGCAATCGCCCTGCTGTCGTCGATCACATTTCCAGTGTGGAGGCATGCTGGAACGGTGAACTCGTCAAGCGGTACCCTGGGATATATATGTATAATTTTAATTTGCTAATTTTACTATTTAAGGAAAATTTGCTTTTATAATTTTTCAATTTATTTGTCTAGAAGAGAAGCTCATTGTTATACTTGGAATGAGATAAATGGTAAGGGGGAAGCAACGAAATTAATTCCATATTGTTAATGTTTTTGCAGTCGCTGCCTGCTACATTAGCAAGTGTTTCCTTGTTTTGTGATACTTGTGGGATACCGCTGTATTGTTGTATGCAGCAAAAAAAGCATTTGAATAAAATTGAATTAAAGTTCTTAGAATCTGGGCACTCACAAATGGAGTGTGATTCAATGCACTTCTGCGAAGAAACATAAAAATAACATATATATATATATATATATATATATATATATATATAGTATATACCATGACAGATTGGATTAGCATTTTTCGTTTTGCAAGACCCCAAAGGGGAAAAAATAATAATAAATAAGAAAAAAATAACCAATGGTGAGTACATAGTGTACCATTTAAGGTAAACGGATTTCTTTGATTTACAGTCTTTGGCGTCATCTTCTTTAAATAAATAGAAATAAAGACAAAGATGAAAATACAATCTCATGGTTGAAGATGAAATCGATAAAAGTAGAAAAAGGGTCACCAAAGATACTGTTCTGTCGGTATGATCATTCTTCGGAATACAAGAAGGTAAACGTAGTAGGTAGAGGTCGCAAAAGAACAGCTGCAACTCTAGTATTGAACCCCGCATATTCAGACTCACTGCCAATATCTTATGCGAAGAAAGCAGACTTGGTCAAACTTGTGAATGCTGGCCACATACCAGAGGAACTTCATCCATGGTTTACGAATTGACCTGCTATCGAACTTAATGGGCCGAAGCGCTTGCCCGAACTAGATGAAAATGAAAGTGGAGATGAAAATTAATCCTGAACCCAGATTCATAAAAAATAATGACTTTAGAGATATTAACTTTAATTAAATTATATATCCTTAAGTTTTAAAACCAAGTTTTTCATTATATACACTATTTTACCCAAAAAGGAAGGGGAAAAAAAAATTTAGTACATTTTGCTTATTTTCATACAAACTAATAGATTTTAGACAAAAATATAAAAATACTGTTTTAAATTCATACCATCACATGTTTACAGAAAGTTTCAGTACACAATATCCTTCTTTTGATTTTTCAGGCTAAAAAAAAGCTATTTCCTTAATTATCTCCATAAGTCAAATATGCCACATATGAGTTTAACTTTTGAATCGACGATATATAAATCTCACATATTGAAAGGATCACTTTAACACAATATGCAACAAATATAGTACTAGGCACTTACGTTTGACTATTAGACACAGAAATATATAACATTTTTACTTGACTTTTAAAGGTATTGAATGATTGAGCTCGTCTAATGGACTTTATATTCATCATCAGCCTGTAACTATCCACTGCTAGACTTAGGCCTCTCCCAATGAACGCCACAGAACCTGATTCGTCACTCCACTGAATCGGTGGGCGTCCTACTCTACGTTTGTCAAGCCGTAGTCTCCACTCAAGAACCCGTTTACCCCAGCGGTTGTCCGTTCTTGTGACCATGGGACCAGTCTAATCCTCTGAGCTATGTCGGTGACTTTGGTTCTCCGTCAGATTTCCTCATTCCAGATCTTATCCTTCAGATAAACTCCAAGCATAGCTCCCTCCATAGCTTGCTGAGCAACCTTAAACAGGTGGACTAGTCCCACCGTGAGTGTCCACGTCTCGGCTCCTAATGTCAGCACTGGTAGGACGCACGCATTGAATATTTTTGTCTTCAGGTACTGTGGAATGGACGACGTAAGACCTTAAAAAGTTTCCCGAACGCTGCCGAGCTCAACTGAATCCTTCTGCGGAAGTCCTTATGTATAACCTGCCTCACTGTGTATATTGTGGTCTATGGTACCATGTCCTCCGCGAAACCCGGCTAGCTCCGGAGGCTGAAGCTCGTTAAGTCTTCTTGCGAGAAGATTTGTGATGACCTTCGAAAAAACTTATAGATGTGGCTCAAGAGATGGGGTGGTAGTTTTTCAGAAGGGTTTTATCACCCTTTTTGAAAAATAATACTACAATACTCCTGTTCCACGCCTTTTGAATTCTCCTAGTATTCAGAACAGAATTGAACAACTTCTGAACCTCTTAAAATACAGGTTTGCCACCTGTTTTCAAGAGCTCCAAAGTGACTCCGTCCTCACCTGAAGCTTTTTCATTTTTAACCTGTCAGAGCGCCATCCCAATCTCATCTTGGCTGACTGATCTTTGTTGTCTTTCCGATCTTTATATATCACGGGCAAAAATAAATTTAAAAAAAACTTACTGCTTATCAAGCGCTATATCTTATTATGTCAGGTGGCATGCTGTCTTTTTTTAACTTCTTTACTTGAAGTTTAAAAACAGGGAGTGACTGGGCTCGCCTTATAGTAACTGGCAGAGCGTTCCATAGGCGAACTGCTTGGATGGTAAATGAACTGCCATAAAAAGAGCTTCTATGTAGAGGGATCATCAAAGCTAAATTTTCTGATGACCTGAGTGACAACTTGTTAGAATCAGACAGGAAATTAAAACGTTTCATAAGATAACATAACATAAGATTGACCAAAATTATGTCAGCGGTGGATGGTCCATTGATGTAGTTTTCGATGTTACAAATTTAAAATTTCCCTCACGATTCTGCAAGCTCCAAAAGTGCGATGTCGTTGTATATTTCTGGTGGGTTGTAATGTGGATGTTTGATAATCCTCTTGATCTTGTACCGGCGGCCGTTGCTGGCTTCGTTACTGCGTTTAACTGTGCCCAAAACTACGTACGTCACTGAAATGCTGGTGAAAAACAAACATTAAAGAATAATGATAAATTATTTTCATTTTTTTTGTTATTGCTTTTGTTTCATTTTTGTGTCTGAAACTTACAAGCCAACAACAATTATACAACATATTTTTTATGCATATCCGACATGCACTCGGCTGTTTTTACTCGACTGCGGAGGGTATTTGGGTTGGTTGTATGTTTGTATGTTACTTTGGCACGTCTATAGCCTATACGGCTTGATGTATTTTAAGTAAGGTATCATTTAATTTATCACGAAATTGATCACGAAAGTAACATAAGTTATGTGAAATGACAAAATACGAACATTGTGAATTACAGCTGCCATAAAAAATGATCAAAAACTATCAAGTGAGGTATCAAAATTATGTTTTTTAAAATACTATTCCAAAAATGTATACTTCTTTTACCTAAACAGTAGAAATTGTCTTTTAAGCTTCTTACAATAATGTATTATTCAAGCTATGTACCATGTTCCAGTCCTGCATTGAAATTTCAACTATTAAAGTAAAAAAAACATTAAATGTGTAGTCAGCATGTATTGCGTCCGTCAATGCAGACCGCCCGCAAAAGTAATAGTTATATAAATTTAAAGTTTCATATTTACTTACATAAGTGCTGGGGTTCGGATAAAATTAATATAAGCCAATTAAATCAAAAATTAACACAAAAACTACAAAAATAAATGAAACCAACAAATAACACCAAATCTTTTTTTATCTCAACTGTACACAATAATCACTTAACAATGAAATGAATTTTTGCACTATTTATTCGCTTTAAATCAGTTTGATTGATCGTACTCGTTTCGTTGTCAAATCAAGACTATCCCGCTCAGCCAACGCCTGCCACTTTTATACTGCCGCGCCGCCTGACGCACACGTCCCACGCTTTCTAGAAAGTACCTGTAGGTACTAGCAGTAGTAGCTGAAAATTCCAGATTAAGCGGTGCCGCAACCTCTTACTATTGGTGCCATCTAGTACGTTATAGCTTCACTTTCCTATATAGAAGGTATACCACTCACCAGTAGATGGCATTGCATGGTCAGCATGCGCTTATGTAAAAGTTATTCGACCAGCGTAACACTATTTTACTTCACTTTAGCTTTTTTTTTGCTGTTTAGTAATATAAATATATATTTTTGGAATGGTCTTCCTCCTCAATCGATAGGTTTTGGGTATTTTTGTTCCGTCAGATATACAATTATTAGTTTTCTTGACACTTCATATTATTATATACTATAGCACTCTCGTGGTTAAGGCAATGTCACATTTTTCTGAATCTATCAAACCGTTTAGGCCGTAGAATGAACCTAAGAAACGTAAAAACATACAATCAAACATTCATACAACCCTTACAACCCCTCCGCAGTCGGGTAATAATGAATCTAAAGCTTGTTTGCCCCCTATTAGTTTGTACGCAATCGGCTTCTATAATGTTTTTTTTTATGTCATATACCTCCACGCAAATGCCAATAACAACTGTACCAAGCTTCAACTTAATAGGATGAACTATAAATACAAATTGGGCTCAGTGGCGTGCTTTGGGAGAGGCCTATGTCCAGCAGTGGACTGAATAATGAAAAATATATTTTTTTACTAGACTGCAGAGGAAACATATAATGTTTGGGTTGTATGTATGTATGTTAGTTTGTTTGTTAATTTGTTTGTATGAAACTCCGCTGTCAGCTCGCATTGCGTCTGTCCTCTAACGCGGCTGAAAAACAAACCCGAGCCTGTTCGCGACGTGCGTCCTGCACCCCACGCCTGCACCGCTTGGCGGTGTGAGTTGTTTTAAATCAGACTTCATGACCAAAACTTTTTGGCCGAATGAATTCGTTTGCTCGAAATCTAAAAAGTAAAGAATATGAAAAAATAAAACGACTGCGAACAAAACTAACAAGAGGCAAACTAGCTTTAGATTCTTTATTTTTTAATATAAGATGCAGGGGGGCATGAGGTAGCTCGCCAGGGCCATTATTCTCTAAGAACAGTCATACGCGTAACGCGTCTCGCTGTGGAATCGTTCGGAAAAGTACGGCAATTCTCGAACATGCCATTCCACGCAGATATCTTAACGCGGCGCGTTACGTGGCCGAGTGCCAATAGAGAATAATGGCCCTGGTTACCATCAAAATACCTCCAACAGTATTTTATATTTAAAATCAAGAATCTAAAATTGTTTGTCTAATTTTAGTTTTGTTCGCAGTCCTTTTTGTTCTTCATATTATTAACTTTAGATTCCCCGCAATAATTTTTTTTAAATTAATAATTTATTTTTATGCTTATAGTAGTAGAAGGTTTTAATTTCACTGAATAATTTAAAAATCAATACAAATAAAACCAAGTTTATGGAATACATGACATCTGTTAGCAATAAAAAATATATAATAATAATAATTATTATTATTATTCATCGCTTTCCATCCGGTGAGATCGTGGTCAAGCGATTGCCTAGACAGTGATAAAAAAAAAAAAAAAAAAGTGGTGACATTGACTTGTTAACGATATTATTTCTAGGGATAACTATAGATCAGTTCTGCAATTGGAAAATACAAATTATATAATGTTTGTAAGAAAGTAAACAAATTCATATTTGCATTGAAAACAATATAGAAATTTTACAAACATAGAAACGGCTATAACTGTATACTATAGCCATGTGTGTTCCGTTCTAAGATGGGGTTATAATATGCGGAAATTCAACAGACTATCAGAGAGCTTTTATAGCACAGAAGATGCGTTTTCGCTCAAAATTTGGCTTAAAATGGACCGATTCATGTAGACCTTTATTCAAAAAAACACATTCTACTTACGCTCCCTTCATTATAATTATATGAAATGTTTAGGTTTCTTAGGGATAATGCAAATCTTTTCCAAAATGACAAAAATGCCATACCTAAAAGAAAAATTGTACAAAATCCATTAGTAGTGCCCAGATATAGATTAAAAATGTGTGACAAGCACTGTTACAAAATGGCTATTAAGATTTATAATAAATTACTTAGGACAGCTAAACGGAAATGAATTAAATAATAAAATGTATCATAAATAGCTCTTTAACTGATGTTTTTATTCAATTGATGAATATTTTAAATGTAAAATTCGTGTAACCTATTATAATATTGTTTTGTTTTATTTTGACATTTTATTTTACTTTGACATTTTGATAAACACTTAATTACTTTGTATTTTTACCCGATGGCACGGAGGGTTATGAGTTTGGGTTGTATTTATGTTTGTTTGTACGCTTTTAAGGTACGTCCTACAGCCTAAATGGCTTGATGGATTTTGATAAATGAGGTATTATTAGATTTGTCTTAGTCATGAGAGTGCTCTAAGATATATGAAGTGTCAAGAAAACTAATATGGCGATATAAAGCTTCTATATTGTATTTCTGACGGAACAAAAAGGAGCAAAAATCATCGAGTGAGGAATCAAAATGATGGTCTTTAAAAGACCTTTAAGAATATCATTGCAAAAATATATAATTCTTTTAACTAAACAGTAACAATTGTCTTCTATGCTTCTTACAAAATCTAAAATTTTAGATTATTCATCATTATCAGCCTATATCTGTCCACTACTAAGACGTGAATCATCATGAATAATTTAGATTATTCAAGCTAAAATAAATACAGTTAATGTTGCAAATGCAACTATTAAGGTAAAGTAAAATATGTAAGTAAACAAGAAACATTAAATTTATATAAATACTAGCTGCACACCGCGGTTTCACCCAAGTCCCTCGGGAACCGTGCGTTTATCCGGGATAGTTTTTGTGTCATTCCAGGGTATAGGCTACCTCCATACCAAATTTAATCCAAATTTGTTCAGCCGTTTAAGCGTAAAGAAGTAACAAACATACACACAACACATACCCTTACATACATACAAACTTTCGCCTAAATAATATTATAGTGATTATTTTTGCGGGCGGTCTGCTCGTATTCAATAATTTTGTTCGCAGTCAGGTTTTTTGTTTATTTTTTATTATAATTTTACTTGTTAGTGCATGAAATCTATTTTTCCTATAACATGTTAATAAATAGTAATTTTAAAACATTTGCACGACAAAATAGTCGAATAAATAGATCCCTGAACTATATTAACAACTAAAATGTACCTTGTATTCATACAATTAAATTTATATCATTTCATTTCACTGCAAAATAATTTGTTATATATTATTTTTATTTATACTTCAGCACAAAACATTTGTACAAGGAGTACTTAATGCTAAGTACTCCTTGATAAAGTAGATGTGTAAGAAAAATTGAGGCGGTGCAGTAATAAATACATATTAAATATCACTAAATGAAGAAAAAAAATACTAACTGAAACAAATAAATCATTATTACATACAAGATAAATAAATAATAATATAAATTAATCAAAAGGAACGGAAAGAATCAACACAGATTATACAGTGGAATCAAGTAGCTCAGAGGGAACACAGAAAACATAATTATATACCTATATAATGGAAGATTGTTGTTGATTTGTCTTACCAAAGAGTATACAAATACTTCGTAAGAGAAAGATTAACCTGTCAAACATTATAGTTCTTTTTATTAGAATATGCTCGTAACCGACGTTTAAAAGCCTCCTTAAAGGTAGCTTTTTTTGAGTCCTTCGGTAGAAGGTTTCAAAGTCTCACTGCTGATGTTTCTTCCAGTTGGTTAATATTTTATATCAAACTGGATGGATGGTGCGTTAGTAAACATGTGAAATTTTGAGATCAATAGCTATATCCATGAAGATTTATAATAGACGGACTCTACACTGTCATATCGAAAGTGAAGCACCCTAGATATGCCGATCAGCTCGTACGCACAAACCTCAAGCACACTCTTACACAATGTTATGCCGATTGGCCGCCACGTCGCAGCAAGGCCTCGACCTTGTTAGTCGTGTTAATTCTGTCAACGGGAACGCAAAAACAATGCAGTCTTTTGCGATAAAATTGTGTATCAACCACAAATTGTCCACTCACGCACACATCCGCAGCTGCCAGTTACTATACTTCATTCGTTTGTAGGGCGGTGTAGACTCCGTCTTTTTGGAAACCTTCATGGCTTTATTCTTACTTGTGCACTCTGTTATGGGCGCAATGGCCAGCAGTCAGGACGAAATTTTCGCTGATAAGCGTTCCACTACAAAACGAATGGTAGGTATCATTTTCATTTCCGTATCCAAGATAGACCTGGAACAACATCATCCATCATTATCAAAAAACTTATTCCACCAACTTGACTTCTGAGGTATTCAGAAATCTGCCTTTTTTACCTTTGAAAGAGAAAGATTTAATATAAAGAAAACAAGCCATAAATTAAAGACACGACTGCCCGGCCAAAATAAATACTGCGCGTGCGCACGCGGCAAGTTACTGGATCTTACTCGAGATGATGTAAGGGTTCTAATGATACCCCGTACATCCAAATCTGTGGAGGCATTTAGTTATGTTGGACTAAAGAAACCCACATACATACAAACATCCATACAAACACACATGTACCCTGAAAACATTACTGTCCTTTTTTGGGTAGTTGTGTAATAAGTTAATTTAGAAACATTAACAAGAAACCTTTTATGCAGTAGCCAATTCATGAAAAAAACTTAGAACGGTAGACACGAAATGTTGTGTACGCATTTTAACCGTTAACCATTAAAACCAGCAACCGTTAAGCATTGTTAACAGTTGAAAATTTCCCTAATCACCCAACTAGCAAACAGTCTCACATTTCTCACTTTTTAGGAGTTCTAAGTTTATAGCGGTCTCAAATCTATTTTCGTCATTGCTATCGCGCCTATGTTAGTCTGTGACAGCCAGGCTTAAATATGCTTGGTCCTAATACCTTGTCTCAATTTATGTATATAAGCTTATTTTGCAGCGCTTACGTAAGCCACATTCTCCAAATAGCATTTACTAAAACTTATTGCACTTAGTTGATTTACTCTGATATCTACATATTCTGAGCCTGTTTAATTTTTATTAAAGATTTGTTAAATGCTATTGTAAGAATGTTAGACTAATATCAGCATTGCATTAGAGTACTATAAGCATGTACTTTTTTTTATTCAAAACTATTATAAGATCAACAGCAGTGGTAGGCACAATATTGGAGTGATATTGAAGCATCCTACTATAGAAAAGGCGCTTTGATTTTATTTAAGAAAGTTTGATCTTAGGTCGATTTTGTGAATACAATTGTAAGAGTAAGGTTTTGTTGACCAATATTTCGCTTATTTATAATTTATTCTAACATAGTATAAGGTACTAACCCCTTTATGGTATAACAAAGACTTGCATAAAACTAACTACTATCAAAGATTTACTATATGCGTGTAAGCGTATGTGCGCGTATATGAAAGTAAGATATAGATATAATAAAATTATGTTTGTTGAAGTAAGTATGTACTAACACATTTACTACGATATAAAATATTTAAATGTTGAACTGATCAATTCGTTTTTAAACTTGATCAGCTTTTTTATTGATAAAAGAACCTCATGAATTTTGAAGAAATAAAATATTGTATGTGAAGTTTTATGTCAATTTTATGTAATCGGTTTTAAAACATTATATTTAATATTGTAACATAAAAGGCTGCAAAGTAAATAGTAAGTTGTAAGTACAAGAAATACAAATTCAATAACAGAAGACATGTTAATAGAAAATTGCTGTAACCTTTTACAGCAATTTTCTATTAACATGTCTTTTCATGTTTTGTGTCCCTACACAAAACAGAACGCGTTGAACGTAGAACGGGATTCCTTTCCACTCTACACGGGGTTCTGTGGGTTAAGTCTTGTTGTTTATTTTGTTTTACGTTCATTTTAATTATTTAATTTAAATGAGGTATGTATTGAGAATTTATGGTTGTGTATTAGTTTACTAGGAAATTTTATGTACTTAAAATAATATATAAGGTAAATATGGATTAACTGTCTTATCATCAATAAATAAGCATAATATAAAAAATAAAAATAAAAAAGCTTTTACGTGTTTTTTTGTTGCTTTGTAACTTTTACGTTTTAACTTTTTTTTTTTCCTTTTAGCTATTCACTTTAAAAATATATTTTTTTATTGCTTTGTCATCGGTTTGTGAGTTACCCTGAAAGTTTCAGCCAGATAGCTAATCGGGAAGTGCTCCAAATTTGAATTGCAAGATTCCAGGACAGACAAAATACATACATAGATAGATACAAGTCAAGTTAAACAAAAGCTTTTAATTAAAAAAACATCCTTGTCAAGTCAATTACCTAAAATGTAACTATAAAATCGTTAAAATTTAGTTTCTACCGTAATAATAAGCCTATAAATATTTAAACGGGACTTAATCGCGCTGAAAACTTAATATTTATTTACCTCAACGTTTCGATCAAGTTGCATTGATCGTGGTCACGAGAAGACTGAAGTAGCGGGTGTCAGCGTTGAGATGGGCGAGCGTTGTCTCCAACTACCCGCATTTGGTTTTGTAAAAAAAGTTTTTTGGTTTTGTTAAAATATTTAAAATATTTAAGTCCCGTTTAAATATTTAACTATGTGTTCGAATCGCGAAAGTTTAAAAGTTACAATAAGTCTATAAGTTCGTTAATGGTTCATATTGACTTTTAATGTAGATATGAAATTTATGCTGACGCTTTTAAAATTCCGCATGTACTATTTAAAATCAAATACGCGGAACCATACGGAATGTGAAGAAAAGTCTTAAAAATTAACGTGCGTCCAAAGCTCACAGTTTCTTGCGTTCTTAGATCTAATCTGGCTGTGTGTGTGTAAGATTTGATTTAAAACATACTGAAATTAATCAAAAGCTCGCCCTATCTTGCCTCTTTCGATTCAGAACCCAAGTGAATTTTTAGTTCATCCCGAACAAAGACACCAGCTAATAAATCACTTGTCCCACGTAGGCATAATCTTCGCGATTATACAACCACATCAGTTTTTATTGCAGTTAAAATATTCTTTTAATAGCAGTAGAACTGCTTTATTGGGGTGAATGATATCGTGAACTGTCATTTAGTCTCGCCTCCTACTTAATCCAATAATATGGCAAGAATGTCTTCTGTAAATATAATTTATTTTTTTATATAAGAGATGAATATGCCACCATTTCATTTCATATGTTCATCATTTCTGAACTGGCAATGATCTGTTTGCTAATTTATTTTTGTACATTATAAAATATAATTATTCTGATAGTTCGTTTTGAAGGTATAATCCTCCAAAGATAAGCACAGAAGAAGACACGTGTATTCTGTAAATTAGAATTAGAATTTTGATAAAAACAGTTTTCATCTCTGTATTTTGATTGTTCATTAGTGTATAATTTACCCTGTTACAGGTATTGCGTAACCATTCAATGTAATTTCCCTTGTATATGCACGCATTTACGATTAGCAGACTTATTAATTGAAATCAATATTATTATGAATTTTCTTCAAAATGCATATGCTATTGTATATCATATCTCCATGAAAAAAAAAACATAAACCATTATCATTTCAAAATTAAATATTATCAACAATTTACAAAAAAAAAAAAGTCAGTAGTCGTAGTCTGTCTCACATATCAATAACAGTTCAAGACAGCTTGAACTTAACATATTATAAACATATTCAATGAAATTAGAACGGTTAAGTAAAATTAAAACAGTGTTAAAGGAACACAACAAAAAAAAACACAGAAATTAAAGGATGACATAAAATTTTATTCATCGAAAAAAGTTAAGTTTTAATTTATATACCAATGAAGCTGTTCTACTATGTAAGAATTAACTGAGAATAAGAAATGTGACCTCAAATTCTAATGTATTATAAATTCATTATTTACTAACAATATGATAAAGAAATATAAAATAGATATTCTATGTTTTAAATTATTTTGTGGATTTGTATTGTTATAATTTAAAACATTTTATAGTTATTGTATTTGGAAATAGACATGAAATGATTTAAAAGAAAAAAAATGCAAATAGAACAACATATTATTATTTAAATTTGAATAAAATATTTAAATGTTCAAATTCTTTTAAAATGTAATTTAAGATTGAAATAAATAGATTTTATTTTAATCTGTTGACTAGTGAATTTTTGGAGTACTAAGCTATTAAAAAAATATAGAATGATTAAAAGGTATACACAAAATTTATATTTAGAGAAGGTAAATGAACCAAAATAAAAGAAATAAATATATTTGTTACCTTTTTTTTTGCACAATTTGCAAAAATAGTCTAATATGGGATACCGATAGCCAACAGGTAATAAATGAAAAAAACAAACAAAATTTCTAGTAAACTTAGTATGTAATAATTAAATACTAGAATTATTTTGTGTACAGATGTACGTCTCCGAAGACCGGCTTGTGGGTGCTCCAACAATATTCGAAGAGAAAACAGCACTTCCAAGCGTGAAGGCACTGTGCACTTACAGTTCTCCAAATTTTCAGACACTGCAGTGTTTTTCCGTGGGAACTAATTTATCACAACGGGAATTGAGAAGCATCCATTGCGACTCAACTGTCGACTAATCACTGGCCAGCTTCGAATGCATAAACATGCATGCGAAATGACTGCTAACGCCATCTCATCGGAGTTTTGGGTGAAACCAAAGAAATAACGTCCATGAGAGCAGGCGCCTGCATTATGTCCTAGTGTTTTCCATATGGTTATTAATTTATAATATACGTAAATAATCAATGAAAAAAATAACTAAATTTTAGGCGTTGACGCTTCACCATAATACACCCCGCCTTGGTCAGGTCACGAGACTTTCAAAACAGACTATAAGAGTTATATTTAGATTTGCGTTATATTTAGACAATATATTTAAGAGAAACTCCATGACTAATCCAGAACGGTGGACGTCTCTAGTGAGCAATAATAAAAATATTATGTTATAGATTATGATTAAAATAACAGGTTTATATATATTTAACAGTATAATAATATTATTGAGTTGGTATAGGATATATCTTGACAACTGGCCGCTTATAGCTACCAGATTTAGTTTTTACCGTCACTACCCGGACTTGATTATCTGCACCTGGGTAGATATCGGTTATAATATATAACGGCCAGTTTAAAGGCGGAGAATGGAGCTGTCCCACGAGTACGACAGCTCCGACCTCAATAGGTTTGTCTGGAGTAGTCCATTTTTGCCTGACTTGCAGCGTATGCAAATACTCTAGACGCCATTTTTTCCAAAAAGACTGGACCATACTGTCCAATAATTGTTTACGTTGCATCAGATTGATGCGTTTATCAGATAAGTGAGCTGCCGGTAAGTATTGCAACGGAGTCGACATTAGGAAATCTGCAGACGTGATCACTTCGGGATGAGGATCGGACGTGACCAGATTAAGGGGCCTGGAGTTCATAATGCACTCTATTTGCGCTAAAACGTCTGCAACTCCTCATACGTAAGAAGCTGACTACCAATCACACGATATAAATGTGATTTTAGGCTTTTGATATTAGACTCCCACATAGCTCCAAAATGTGGAGCCCTGGGTGGAATCATTTTCCACTCTATTCGACAGCTTTCGAACTCCCTTGAGAGAGACGACTTGAAAGTAGAGCTCAATTATAAGCTATAAAGCTCATCTAGCTGGGCCCTAGCCCCCTCGAAAGTGGATCCATTGTCCGAGTACAGGACGGAAAGAACAATGGCGAACACCCATATATGTCTTTATGTCAGTAAAATTCACGACGTCTTTACACAAAAAATATCGCTAGTAATTCAGCATCATTTCCTGAGATTGTTAGTCTAAGATTTTTTATTGGGGAGGCCAGGAATAATTGTTATTAGATTTCAAAGTTTTGAAGATTATGTTACTGTTAACGGCTTTTGAAACAAGTCTTAGAGATTTTAATTATTTTATGTGCTTAAATCAAGTAAGTAATTAAGTACTTATACGTGATAAATATAATGTTTACAGATATTGTACCTATTCAATTACCTACCTAGTGTAACAGACTAGGCTTTTGAATAATTATAGTATTATATAATAAGTATTATTTTTAATCTGTTACTGCCTAGCGAGATTACAAAACAATATGATAGATATGTTGCTGCTATTTCACTGTGCAGGGAAACAGTTGTCCAATATTAGCACAAATATTTTACAACAACTCCTTCCACTACCTAAATACTTGATTTACACAAACCTTTGTTTTTTGTATTTATTGTTCAATACTTTAAACCGTACGCCCTATGTAGTAGTATTTCTTTCGCAACCTGGATGACTGGTAGATAATGCTGCTTAACATTACGTCCTTCCTTGTACACTATTTTTGTTCAAAATAATGTAATAAATAAATAAACATAGGACATAACCTAACAACAATTCCTTACACTTCCTCCTCTAAACTATAATGCAAAGTATTCTCTTTGTTAAAATGTTTTGTATAAAGGTTTTATATATACGTACCATTTTGTCTATAGTCTTATTCTGTTTATCGCAAGGAGGTTTAATTACGCTTACTGTTAAAAGGTTTAACGCCAGTAAGGGTAATTCAACCTCATTTGGTTTACAAAACCGGGTGGGAAGTAAGCGTAATTCAACCTCTTTTGGTTTAAAAATCCGGGCGGGAAGTAAACTGTGTTACTGATTTTGACGTCCGGACCGGAAACGTCATTGTATTATATATATTTTCACCCGTTGGGCAGGCAACACGGCCAGTAAAACATTGCAGGAAGGAAATGAAGTTTCAATTTCATGATTTTTTAAATTGATTTGTTAACCAGGCTTTTTCTAGCTTACATGTTATGTTGAAAAAACGTAGAAAAATAATAACTTTTTTTCTGTAGAAATGATATTTCAAGACGCTGCAAGATTTATCGCATAAAATTCACCCTTGTTCTTTGACCACGATGGGAGATAAAGCGTTTGAATGCCACCAGAAAACAATCAGAACTCAAATCAGAGACCAGCTCAATGTGTACAGCCTTGGTCACTAGACACACGAACAGGCAAATGTACGCCTTTTGTGCATGCTGGCCTCTGCGCCAAGACAGGGTTATGCGGATAGGGCCAGCATAATCAACCCCTGTATGAACAAAGGCTTTCGTTTCTTAGACGCTGTGACGATGTCAAAACCTCTTTGATAATAATACTCATTTGATCTCTTAATTCTTTCATAATCCATTTCATTCCATTTGATAGTTTGTCATTATTAATTATAAATTCAAATAACGTGTCATTCCGATGTTGATGGGATTAGCAAAACAGAATTTTACGAAATAATGTTTTAAAATACCTAAATAAGTTTATTACAACTGGACTCTTTTAAATATATATGATAATACCTTCGTAAGTGGTTGTTTTGATCCAGATTGCTGAAGCACGAAGAGTCTGTGATAATAATGCTCCTATTGTTCCTGTAATTTTGTGTCCACTTAGGTTTGGAACAAACCCTGAACCGCCTCGGGATAACGCGATACGCATGAAGGTCTGCCATTCTTGGCGCCGGATGAGATGGATTTAATTTAAAACAAGTATTGCACTTTCTTACCTTGGATCTCACGACAGTCCTGGCATCTAATATCCAAAACCGCTGTCGTAAGATAGACATGAGCAGTCCTGATCCAGTGTGACAATTCATAACATATCTAATGTTCAATGATTATGTCCACAATGTGGTCACGTTTGAGAAGAAGGGCAGGATATTTAGCATCAAAGGGAAGATCCGATTTGGAAAGCTTTCCGCCAATCCGTAGATCCGTGTTATTTTGGTCGGTGATACTTTCGACTTAGCGCAAAGTAGTCTAACCTTGATACCTGAAGAGTCAGTACAGTGAACGAAGATCACACATCCATAAACGTTCATACTGGAATCTGAAAAGGTGACTAGACGCACTACCTAGTCATTAGCAACACCTACGTGACGTAGAATCCTTAAAGTATCCAGCAAAGGAAATTCTTGGGCAAGCGCGGAGAATTGTTTTACTATATTTTCAGGTGCAGGATCGTCCCAGCCACTGTTACAAAGCCACCATTTTTTGATAAGCAGTTTGGCGTAAAGAATCACTGGAGCGACCAAACCTAGTACGTCAAACAATCGCGCTACTACCGAGAGTATATTTCTTTTCGTTCATTTCTCTGTAATTGGAGAGGTCATAAAAAATAAATTGTCAGCAGCAGGTTCCCAGGATAGAACCTTTGAAGAGAACCTTTGAAGAGGTATTTTCCGAGTCAAAATCGAGTAATTTATGATGCGAGTCGGGGAGGTTATTCATTAAATGTGATGAATTGCTTGACCATTTCACCAAGTCAAAACCACCTGCTATAAACATCTTTATTAGTTCATCAGATAGCTGTTTCGCGGTGGTATGTTCAGCCTTAGATCAGAATCTAAGGCTGAACATACCAAGTCATCCATATATAGACTGGTCTCTGCTATTTTTGCAGCATCGGGGTAATATGACTAATATGTATGTAACTATGTAAGTAACTATGACTAATATGTATGTGCTCGATGCTGACATCATCGTGTCCAGGTGACTTGCCTCTCACCATCTTCATGACAACCACCGCTATCTCCTTAGAACGGGGATATATATATGTGTATATATATATATATTTTATATATATTTTATAGTTCTCCCTTAAGACAGATGATTGACGAAGCTTCCTTTCCAATGACAAAAGTCGACGGTGGGCGGCTGCATGAGAATTGCCAAGTTTAGTTGGATCTTTACAAAATGGCAAAGATATAATATAACGACCCACATCGTCGCGCGTCACGGAAGACGTAAAAATGTTTCCGCATTCCGTCTCTTCAGGCGATAACAAACGAGTTTGGTGATTACATGCTGTTGGTCTATAGCTGACCTCTACAGCGTCACCATGAGCGGCGGGTGAGGTGGGCGCAAAAGCGCTCCGCCGCAACGCGTGACGCAGAAAGCGCACGCCAAAGTTAAGTTTTGACTTGCTCAAGGGCACCCAGGGGGTACCCTCGGCTTGGACAGTTGCCATTGATTACGGGGGTCTGACTACACACCCCTGGATCGCTACTTTTGGTAGTGATCGAGGGAGCCCTGAGAAATGATTGGAGCCCTTTGAATTATTTGCATAACTGACCACCGATTCGGAATACACCTTCGAGAAAAATCGGCAAGAAACTCGGAGGCGAATAAAATCGACTTTAATTACGGGACCTTCAACCTCGCCGGCGAGGTCGGTGTCTGTGTCTAATTGTGTTGAAAGATAGTGAGGGCAGGATAGACGAATCTATCGCTGCCTGTACTGCGGCAGCGATTTCATCGTCCGGAACGCTCAAGATGTCTCTAGGGCGTCTATGGAGGGGATTAAGGCAACTGACTAGCCCCGTTTATAAAAACAAAACCTCAGTTCTCTAGTTTTGTTCTTATTTTAAGCTCCACCCACTTCATTACGTCGTGGGGTAAAATTGTGGCTTTCCTTGGTTTCTCTGTACTACTATTGGCTTAAAGATTACGAAGACGCCCCCAAACTAGCTTTCTCACGGTATTTCGAAACTCAGAAACATGTGCAAGTAATTTTAGCAACCTTAGCTATGTCTGATACAAGAACAATACTGACAAAAAATCACAAGTTAAATTGTTATTTTAACTTGTCAACTTCTAAAACACTTATAATCCCATATGATGGCTTATTTATGTTTTACTTAGTATAAAAAAAGGCTCCCGTAGTTTGGCACCTCTTATAAAAGCAATAAATTTTAGAAATAATGACTTCTACGTGGTGTTTTTAACTTGTTCTAACTCGAAAATAATGTTCCTCTTTAATTTGTAACTTTGTGATTTATTTATAAAAAAAAACTGCGTTTACTTTCAGATTTCCATGAATTCTAATAGGGTACCATTATATGTAGTCACAATGGAGATACCGCAATGATCTTACAATAGTCTTAAAGTGAGCATGATATATGCAATACTAATGGTGACACTTTGAATACAAATTAACAAATAAAATAATTAAACGAGAATGCGAAATACTATAATTTGATAAGGCGCATGAGTTGCGAAGCGTTAAATAGGGTCTATAGTAAATAATATTTTCCAATACCGAAAAGCATGAAACACTTGTTGATAACGGCATGTTATTACAATATAATCCTTAGATACCTTGTGTTGTACCTTTATATCTTTAACACCATTTTTTTTGCTATTTGTAACTTTCAGACAAATACTCACGCGACAGTTTTTTACGATTATGTTTGATCTTATTTAAAATCAAAATAAGCTTGCTTACGTTCACAGGACTCTAACGTTAGAACAATGTTAGCCTATGTAAGCTTACAAGGTACTTACGTAATAAATATATTAGCTGAGACGACTTGAATTAGTTTTGACAAGACTAGTTTAAGTGTAAACAACATTCATGACTTATATTGGAATGATATTAAATAAAATGGATAATTGGTGTCCAAATCCAGCCTTATACGATTATATAAGAATAGTTTTAGAGCAAGAAAATAGTAGTCTAGAGATTGCTGTAAGTGTGGTTTTTGCTGGTCAGAAGTAGCCAACCCAGAGTGTAGCAACTATGTCATGGTAAAACTTCGAACCGGCAAGCATAATATAATGCGTACTCCAAATTTCGTGCATGTACAGTAAACCAGTGAGGAGTTCCCTAATCAAGAGATAACCCGGAGTGCAGCAGCCATGTCATGGTAAAACTTCAAACCAGCTAGCATAATATAATGCGTACACAAAATTTCAAATCTGTGCTGTAAATAGCCTGGGACCGACCGCTTTACGTGTCCTTCGAAGGTCGGAGCGACGAAACACCGTACATAACTTAGAAAAGTACATAACTTAGCCTTGGACCTAGACCTAGCCTAGAACGCTAATCAAGCATTAAGTTCCATACTAAACAAGCTACTTAATGCTTGATTAGTGTTATAAGTGCTGTCGTTAGTGTTTTAGTATCTAATCCTCGATCAGATCCTAACTTATCACCAGGTGAGGTGGTAACAGATGCTCATAATTTAGGATCGAATTTACTAACACGCTGCCAATTAACTGAGCATACATCGCTTTAACTTGCCATGTGTGGAAACTCGTGCAGGAAGGCGTTTTCTCCACCCTCGATGAGCTCGTCAGCGTGATGGTAGCATCGGTTAGCACGGACCATGCCACCGATGAGGGCATTGCTTTTCATGCAAGGGAACACCAGCTTCTCCTGGTAGTCTAGGCATTCTGAAAGAAACCACCTGGTATATCGAATCTTGAATATTTATAGTCGTACTAAATAAGAAATTGGTACACGTCGCGGGCCATAGTCCGTCCAAACATTTTTTACCCGACTTCACTGAAGGAAGGGAAGAGTAATGATTTTAACAGTCTATGTATGTATGTATGTATGTAGCGTCACCCCTATTGGTTCGATTTTGACAAGCGTGGTATCAATCGATTCATCTTCCGGTATAGTTTCATGAGCAAATTTTTATACGAACTATTTTTACGAATTTATTTTTAAACTTATATCTTGTCAGTCTATGTGTATGTGTATAATCAGAATGGGATTTCCTTTTCTTGTGCGAGATTCAACTCTGAGTCATCATATGAAAGGGAAATTTCCTTTTTAAACTCAAATCATACATAGTTATTTGATCTAATTTATCAGTATTTGTAATTGTAAGTGCGTGTGTGTACCAGCCGTACCATGGTGAGACATATGACTAAAAAGGTAAAGATGGGTTAAAAAGATTAGATTTACTGTCCCAAGCCTTTTGTCTGGTCTTCTTGGAAGTTAACGAGGTGGCGATAGGAAAACATCCATCCGAATTCTCCTCTCCAAAGTCCTGGTAGCCGGGCATGTTCTCAGTCGTACTCAGTGTACTGGAACGCAAAAGCATTTTGTATGTATATCATGGCGATATGAATTGATCATTTCATAAAATGGTTGGCCACATCATGAACAAGTTCTATTTCATGAAATTATCGATCACATCATGAAATTGTTTAGCCCACATGAAAGAATAATCAGCGTTTGACGATATGAACAGTTAAACGCACTAATCGCACGGCCACTTCATGATATGGTCAAATATTTGTGATCATATCGTAAAATAAGTTAATTTAAAAACATAAAAAAAAAAAGCTTTTATGCTGTAGCCATGTCATGATTATACTTAGAACGGACTAGCACAATTAAATGCGTATATAACATTTCATGTCTATGCTGTCAACCGTCGAGGAGTTCCCTAATCAGGAGCCAACCCGGAGTGAGGCAGCAATGTCATATTAAATCTTCAAACATGTTTTAATGAGTAACTTGTTTATCAGACTGTAGGATGATAAAAAAACGTAAACGGATAAAAGTACTCTATGTGCCTAAAATACGAATATACCAACACCTGATCAAAATTTCTTCAGCCGTCAATAAGATTTTTATTGATTGCTCGGCTTCTGCTCATCTTATTGAGATACCAATAACACCAGTTTTTAAGTTAAGCCCTTAACTATTGTACAATGAAACCGCAACGCAATCGGTATATTAGTTTTTACGTGATGCATGAACAAACAAACATACATTCAGACAGACCTGCCCACCATGACTCTCGAACACCATTCCGATTCCCAACAGTGCGATTGAGCTAGAAAACTTAACCTACACTGCAACGTGATCGTTACCTTTTGGTGTGGCAACATGTCCGCCATCTTGGTTTAAAAAAATTACGTCTTCCCCCACTTCTCAACTTTTTTTTTATTTTTTTTTTTTTTATTACGGACTAGGCAATCGTTAGACCACGATCTCACCTGATCGAAAGCGATGATGTGGTCGAAGGTGTAGCACGCTTGCCTAGTAGATACCTATTCACTCTTGACTTGAACACACCGGGGTTATAATTTACCGGAAACACTGACGAGGGCAGGGCATTCCACTCCTTTGCAGTTCTTATAATAAATGAAGAAGCGTAACGCTTCGTTCTTGTGCGAGGTATTTCAACCATGAAAGGGTGGCGCTTTGCTGATTGTCTAGTCGTACGGTGATGGAAAGGTGATGGGGGAATCAGGTTGTGCAGTTCTTTCTCACACTCTGACCCCACCCTTCCCTTCAGACTTCCCCCACCCTTCCCTTCAGACTTCCCCCACCCTTCCCTTCAGTCTTCCCCCACCCTTCCCTTCAGTCTTCCCTCACTTTGCACCACCTGCTCCACTTCCCACACCCTTCCCCCCGACATCCCCCACCTACTTTCCCACTACTTCCTTTCTTCTTCCTTAAGTATATTAAATTTAAGTTGCTTTTAGGATTTAAAGCATTCGTTTAAGTGTCCTTAAACTAAGAACTTTCTAATTAAGTGGGTTATGACGTACTTTTCAGTGGTGGTGAGAGCAGCTCTTGTAGTGGTCTTGGAAGTAGTGGTGAAAACTGGTAATACGCAGCACACCATAACCTCAGTACTGGAAGCACATATCTGTAAAAAAAACATAAACCCCAGATTGAGAGTGTTTTTCATTGGTTTATTGGCCAGCGTTTCACCATCGACTGTAATATACCTAACTGGCAGAAACATCTACCGTCCTGAAATTGGGATTATTCATTATGTAATTGTTGGGTTATTGTGTTAGCTTCTGGCGCCATCATCAGGCCCTGTATAGTACTTGAAACAGGAAAACTCAACAAGATAAATCAAATGAGCCTAAAATAGAAGGGAGGGCTTTGAGTTTCTTTGACTACCTTCCAGCTCCATAATCAGTGCAGCTCTATGGTACTAGAATATTATAATTAAAGTTATTAAAACAAATATATAAAGCTTCATTGGACGTCACTAAGTGATTAAAAATTGACTTGCAAAATATAAACAATCTAAACATCCATCCATATTTGAATTAATGCTTGTAATAATAATAAAATGCTCACTGGTGGAGGTCTTCCATTTTTAAAATCTTCTAAACCAGACGGACATTCATCGAAGATGGTGCAGATGCCGGTGATACCATATATATTGCAAACATTATCTGGAAATAATAACGTATATCTTTGCAATAGTTTTTGGGCAAGCAACTACTACCACTACTATACTCGTCAAGGCAGACACTGAACACGAAAGACGGCATGTTATATCTGCCAGCATTAAATGCCCTCTTACATTTTAATGATTTTATAATATACTAGTGACTCTTCCAGGCTTTGCACGGGTAGCTAAGGGTTTCTCTTTATTTGTACAAGATTCAAACCATGTTTTGAATGACTAATTTGAATAAAAAACCGTTATTGTGAATTAATAATATTTAAACATAATAATAGCCTCGCGGACTTTTTGTCGGTAATGATGAGTATACTATAAACATGTAGTATAAATTTAATATTTGTATTAAATTTATTGATGTGTAAACCTGTAATGACACGGTATCCATGACCGAGTCAGACCAATCAAACAGAAAGGAATCCAAGTCATTTCAATATCGTTTTTTTTTATGTGTAAACCTGTAATGACACGGTAACTATGACCGAGTCAGACCAATCAAACAGAAAGGAATCCAAGTCATTTCACTATCGTTTTTTTATGTGTAAACCTGTAATGACAAGGTATCCATGACCGAGTCAGACCAATCAAACAGAAAGGAATCCAAGTCATTTCACTATCGTTTTTTTTTATGTGTAAACCTGTAATGACACGGTATCCATGACCGAGTCCGACCAATGAAACAGAAAGGAATCCAAGCCGTTTAACTATCGTTTTTTTTGATGTGTAAACCTGTAATGACACGGTATCCATGACCGAGTCCGACCAATCAAACAGAAAGGAATCCAAGCCGTTTAACTATCGTTTTTTTTGATGTGTAAACCTGTAATGACACGGTATCCATGACCGAGTCAGACCAATCAAACAGAAAGGAATCCAAGTCACTTCACTATCGTTTTTTTGGTCTGCCCCGTCGTCATCGTCGGACCGTCTTTGGGTGTCCACTAGGTGACAACTTGGGCCCATCTGTCCGGGTGCATTCGGCTCACGTGGCCCGCTTGTGTTGCTTTTTGACAGACCTGTTATTATTTCAATTCCACGGAAACATGTAATTCCGTTCATTAGAGCGAGTAATCGGCCTTTTTATAGGCAAATTGTTGACACCTACGGTAACATTATTGTAATTATTGTAGAGATTTCTAATCTATTGAAAAAAATAAGATACAGACCATGTTACTTGTTGATAACGTAGCTTTGTACAAGAGAAAGTTTTTTTTAATTGGTTTAGTATTTTTTGAGTTTATCCATTACAAACAAACATAAAAACATAAATCAAATCTTTCCTCGTTATAATATACGTGTAGATTCGTATCATTGCTCAAAAGTAACAAAATGAAATAGAGAAAAATATCATGGAGATGATTGAAACATAAAAATAAAAATAATACCATAGACTGAAATTATAGGATTAATTACAAAAAGAAGTAAATACATGTGCAGTCATCGAAATTCAGAACAAGGTATATAAATGAGTAGTGAAGTGATGCCTGCCGTACCGTCTTTGGAGCCTTTCTATTTAACTATTATAAACTCGTGCAACTTGTAAAGGGGCGTAGAACGTTCTGTCGAATGTCGAAATAGCAGTCAAACCAACTCGTTACAATGATGCTAATGTCGAAAGGTTAGTTTTAATCCTAATTTATGTACTAAAACAAAGGCAATTCATCCAGTCACAATACATTACAGCAGTTAACAGAGCTGGATCCATTCAATTTGTACCTTTCATAACAGGTTAATAGGTAAAGGATAGAGCTGAAATAACTCCATACTCTCTCTCTCTCTGAGTAAAGGCCTTTGTCTCAGCGGGGGAAATGTAACGATTGATTATAATCGTGGTGATGAATAAAATATCTTATGCTTACTTATACATTTAGGAAAGGTCGCTGACCAGTGTCCAGTATGGCAGTAAAAGAAGCTGCTTCCATTCACGGTGTACCCTCCATCACAGGTAATGTTGAAAACAACAGAGTTGAAGGAGTCTCCTGGCATCGCGTTTGGTAGGTTAGTGACGTACGTTCCATGTTGGGGGTACGGAGGCAACACGCAAGCTCCTTTGTGTAGTCTAAACAAAAATAGTTGGATAATTAACAAACTTGCAAAAAATTCGCTGCTAATTATTTTATTGGATCAAACTAAATAAATCTAATAACAGGTCAAAGTAAAGGCCAGGTAAATTAATGCTATCCATTTCGTTTTCATCCGTCTATTCTAAAAAGGCTGACTGGTTCGGCGATAGTTCGTTTATTTGGAACATGATTTTGCAACATGAAAATTGTCAGTACAAAAACTAAATAATTCCACGAAAATGAGTTCATCATTTTCATGTAGCGAAAGTATTGTACTACTAATACCTGAAAAGATAAGAAACTACCAAACAAAATATATCCGGTTAAATCATTTTGAATCTTATGTCAAGTTTACATGGGCACACAGAATAATTAATAGTGTAGTAGGGCAAAAAAATATGTGTACCTAACAAAACGATAACCATAACATTTCAGAATTGTACATCTGTTTCAAATGTAAATTTAGTTAAGCATACCTTGGTTATTTTTCCCACATTGTATGTATGTATGTTTGTTTGTACGTTTCTTTAGCACTTTCTACAGTCTAAGCCGTTTGATAGATTTTGATAAATGAGGTATCATTGGATTCGTCTTAATCATGAGAGTGCAATAGGATATATAGAAAAATTGAGTGTATCAATCGGGTGCAAAAATTGTTTTCCTCAGGTGACGTAATGTGACCTCGAGTGCAGGGTGTAGACGCATACTGTGACGTATGCGTCTACACCCTGCACTCGAGATTCTACTCTACAGTCCTTCACCCCACTCTGCATTAAAAATAGCACCCTCCTCGCTGGGAAAATATTATTTTGGGCCCTTATCATACAATCAACTATTTCAAACTAGGTTTTAAAAAAGTTGACAAGGCCTAATTCTAATTTGTGTGTTTCCGGATACCAATGAAAAAGGCACCTGAAAAAAAAACTTTGTTGGAAATACAATATCAAATTGCAAAATGATAAAATTTTGAATTTTGGTGAGTTTTGGGGGCTTTTGTGTTGTGCACGGCCGACGGTGGGTAAGGAGGTGAGATGAGTATCCCGTATCCTGGGTGGTGGTTGGGGGACATGCGGGAAGGAAGGGGGTGCGGGGGGAAGGCACTTAGGGACTTTGAAGGAAAGATAATGTTGTGTTGCACGGTGGTGGGAAGGGTTCGGGTTGGGAGATATAGGTGGGGGAGGGGGTGGTGACTGGGGATGTAGTCGGGAGAAAGTTGTGCGGTCCGTAGGTGGGTTGCGGGGGAGGGGGTATAAAAAGCTAAAATACTGCCTCCCACTGCAAATATCCCTTCTCCCTTTCTCGTACTCTCGCTCCTTACCCCTCCCCTAAACCTCCCCCCCCCCCGCCTACTTAACCCGCTCCTCTTCCTCTCATTCCCCTTCCTCTCCTCGCTCCCCCCTTCTTCACCAGGACAGGTTGACAGGCCTAAACACTTAAATCTAGCTTAGTTTAGTCTCGTTGGGAACAAGAGAATCGAAACCATTACCGTATTACTTAAATCATCTTCGACGTTTTTTTACCGCAATAATATTTATTTTTTTGCACATCCCGCCACCGTCAAACCGTCCCATTCTACAAAATTGTAAGCTACTTACGCTATGCGGGTATCATCATAACTTGTTTGTGTGTATAAACTCAATGCATCTGCAAAAATAAAATCAAATTAATATGTCATACATAATTGTAGCCACAACAGAAATTTAAAAATCTTAACAATGTTGTGTAAATTTGTAAGCGAACTAATTTTATTGTTTTTACTACCAATATCATAAATATTAGTTTTTCAAAGTGAAAACACAAGTCTTTTAAACCCCGACGTGAAAAGAGAGGGTTATAAGTTTAGGGTAGGTATCATGTAGAAAGGTACACAGCTGAGTGACCTCAATATTGTTTCCCAACAGTTTGGTCTTAAAATGAACATGGGTAAGACGAACATTATGTCAAATGCCAAAGTCGCACCCATGCCGGTTTATGTTGGGAACGATATTATTGAAGCTGTTGATCACTTTGGTCAGACGATCCAACTGGGTAGATCCAACTTCGACAAAGAGGTCAACCGACGAATCCAACTCGGGAAATTACGCCACATCTTCTCGTTGCAGATACCGCAGAGCCTCAAGATGAAAGTTTATAATCAGTGCATGTTGCCAGTGATGACATACGGCACTGAGACGTGGTCGCTAACTATTAGTCCATACACAAGCTCAAAGTCGCAAGGGGGAAGAGTGGAAGAGGAAAGTTATATACATTTTTAATTTGTGCTTGTGATTATCGTGGTTACCTAATTAAGTTTTTAAAGATTATTTTTGTTCTTAATGTGTCAAAACCAATATCATTATAGTCGTGAAAGAAATATGGTGGAAGCATGGTGGACGTAGATGGAATTTAACTGCGATGGAGCGCGCAAAATGGGCCGATGATCAGCTTAGTTGCGGAAAAAACCGAACACCAAGTACCAAGTAGATGGGGAAAATGGATGACAATATGATTAAAAAATAACCTGCCAAGTGCGTGTCGGACGCGCATAGACTTACGGTTCCGTAGCTAGGATCCAAATGTGAACAATATCGGTCAAGCAAATAATTAATAATTGTTGACAATCAACTTTAAATCGTTATAGATCCTAAATGGTCATTTATATATATATATATATATATATATATATATATATATATATATATATACACTAGCTTTCCCACCCACTACTACGTCCTAGCATCCTATGTTCTTCTAGGATATTACAAACCACTTCAAAAACCAATTCTAAAATGCGTATAGCACCAACGCCTATGATGTTTTTTGACAGTAGTAATCAACATTTTCCAGTTTTCCCGTGGAAACTTACAATTTTCCGGGATAAAAAGTATCCTATGTTTTATTCCAAGGTATAAGCTATCATAATTCCAAATTTCATCAAAATCCGTCCAACCGCTATCGCGTGAAAACTCTCCAAACAAACAAAACAATAATAAACAAACAGACAACTTTTCACTTTTATATATTGGTATGTATATAATTTTTTATTATATATTATAATAAAACTGTAACAGCTCCAATTATGTAAATTGAAGATATTTTAATATTTTTTGGTTGATGTTACTCTATATTCGATACTGAAGCTAAAATTATATATTTTTTCATTTTGTGTCTGTCTATCTTTATCTTGGCCGCGCATCACGTCAAAACTATTGAATGAATTCAAATGAAACTTGGTATGATTTGAGTTCATATTACGAGGTAGGACATAGGATACTACTCTACATCCCGAAAAATTACAGAGTTCCCGCAGGATCGGGGTTGAACTAAACTGAAACTACTACTTGGCACAGTCATAGTTTGTATGATGGGTTAAGTTTGGTAAGTTAAGGATACTTTTTATCCCGAAACAACAAAGGGTTCCTGCGGGATAGGGGTCCAAAGTTATGTTAATTTTGAACTGATCAATATCATTTTTGGAGGGTACACTATATTCTATACTGAAGCTAAAACTTTTTTGCTTAATTTTTGTACCTAATAATTTTCTAAACGAAAAAAATTGAATCACGGACGGGGTTCGAACCCGCATCGTTCCGTGCCTCTGCGTGGCACATGCCTTTTACCAAGTTTGGCTATCGTGACAGGTACTCAATGCATCAAACTTCTCGTATAGGCCCGTCTTACAATCTATACGAGAAATTTGAAGCATGGAGAAATTTGATGCGGGTTCGAACCCCGTCCGTGATTCAAATTTTTCCTTTATAAAATTATTAGATATGTTCTCGCTAAGCATGTGATAGATTCTTGAGATAATTATTACTGTATATAAATCAAACCTAAGTTTGGTTATGTTATCCTTAGGTTAGGATAGATTTGACAAGCCTACGGTTAGGCTAAACCTTGTTTAGCATATTAAATAAACGCTATGGTGTTGTTATTTATTTATCTTTTAACCAAATAGCAAGTGAAACTAATTCATAACCTGAAAATATACAAGCAAGTTGCTATATCATAAAAGCTTGAAATTTACTTAGAAGTTAAGTACCTATCTAAAATATACGGAATAGAATAGCATAACCTAAGGAGTATTCATAGAAACAAAGAAACGTAACTGTTATATTTTTATTGATTCTACCACCAGATTCGGAATACACTACATAGAAGAACTGGCAAGAAACTATGTAGCAAATATATTTTATATCATAATTATTTACAATTATAATTAACACATTATTATTATCATACTAACAACCTATATGTGATGCTTGGTCATAGTGATATTTTATTATCATTTTACAATCACCATAGTTACACCTGGCACAATAATAGCTTTTAAACAAAATTATCCTGACCTAATCTTTTCGAACACAATCACATTGACCATATTGGTTATAATAACATCACATTGAACCAACAGTACCTATGTAGTATGTGTATACTCTTTGGTACCTATTTGCAAAATAATCAGTTATACATAATAAATATGAGACAAGGAAACAGTAGCAGACCACTATAGTAATATCAATAGTACTTAACTTGCCAGAGTCCTGTTGGTGCGACGGCCACAGTAAAAGTGAACATTGCTAAGCCACCTTTATAAAATAACTGAAAAATATCATACTACCTCACAATATTTTTCCACCAGATCGACCAATCAGGAATCATCGATGGCATCTGGCGTGACGGAAATGTTCAATTCACTTCTACTTACATTTGGATATCCATAATAATCGTATTTTAAATATTGTAAGACAATTTTAAATCATTACAATTTTTATGGAATTATACTTACAGATATTTCAGAGTTATAACAATCTGCCATCATTAATTAGTAAATACACAACTTTTCACAAAAGACTTGGTAATTTTACTTAGAATAATGAATAACTCTATTAAGCATTTTAAACATCAATAAATAACTCCATAATCATACATTCGAAGCTTTTGCATAATAACTAATAAGTTGTTTTATAGATTCAACCAAATCATCGGTTTCGTTCAGAAACATATTTTTTTATTACCACAGATTACAAACTCACCATAGATCTAAGAAAAGACAAATTTAAAATCGGTTGTCACTTTTGGCTTGACAAGCAATATGTTATGATACCGTAAGTGGTAAGGTTATTCAGTGAGAATATTAATTACATTGTTAAATATTATGTTATAATCTAACACATGCGTTAATGCTCAAATCATATAAACATTTAATTGACCGGGCATCACGCTGAAACAACTGAATGAATTCAATTGAAACTTGGTATGATTTGATGAAGCTGAAACTGAATATTTTTTCATTTTTGTCTGTCTGTCTGTCTGTATCTTGGCCGCGCAACTCACTGAAACCACAGAATGAATTCAAATTAAACTTGGTATGATTTGAGTTTATACTACGCAGTAGGACTATAGACCGCAGGATATACGTTGAAAGTTGTGGTTAAATATGTTTATTTTCTCAAAATAATACATATTCACTTAAATGAGAAATTAAATCTATAATACAATATTTGGGCGTCACGTTGCACTAATGCTTATACAATAATATTTACTAATGTAAATGTAGGTAGATGAAAATACAAGTTCCTTGCAATACAAATGGTTAGTTCATACAATGATCTGCGATAAGCATGTTTACTACACAAATCCGGCATCACTGGAACTGGCATGGCGTTTGTATTAGTAAAGAAGTGTAAGCGTAGCCTCGTTTATTTTTTCTTTTTTATTTCCCGTGATTTACTTATATAATATTTTTCTTTGAAAGTTAGTTGTATATATCTCTTAATTATAATATTCTATGTTTGTTATAACGTATTTATTATCAATGTTGTTAAGTAGGTGTTTAGTATATTTTGTATCATGCAAGAATTATGTGTATGTTTGTATTATGTATGTTTATGTTGATTGCTTACTGTTAAGGTGGCAATCAACATAAGGTGCTATTGTTTTTAATTTGTTGGTAGCAACTTTATGATTTTGGTACGCTATTTATGTACTTAATAGTGAAATTTTCTCCGCCATTTTCAATTCCATTTTTAAGTTCTTTTGTAAGATTCTTCAATTAAGTTTTTTGACATGGTGTCTGATCAGAGTATACTTTAATTCTATCTTCTTTTGTGTTACATTTATTTTTCAGTATTGTTTTCACTTCAAACTTCGGCTTTTCTCAGGCTAGTGTTTTCCAAGACGAATGATTCTTTCTGGTCCAGGGCAGGTGTAATCTAATATTTTTATTACTCTAATATTTTTATACTTTGTCTCTATCCAATATATATCTTTCTCCCTTGCGTAGTGATACAGGCTGAGCAATTCCAACGATTATAACATTTTTGCTTCTCATTTCACGTACATTTAGTTCTGATATGATGGCTTCGGGTACCTCAATTAAAAGAGTTGAAGAATTAGCTGCAGGAATGTTCTTTAAGTACTGGAATTCAGATTCTAATGTCGCAAGGTCTTTTTCTGGAGCAACATTTTTGTTGAATAAATTAGAAATATCTGTTAGTTAAAGTTATTTAAAAGAACTCGTATCACGCTGAAACTACTGGATGGATTTTGATACAACTTGACATAGTCATAGTTTATATGATGAGTTAAAATTGTGAATACTTTTTATCCCGAGTAAATAAAGGATTTCTGCGGGATAGGGGTCCAAAGTTATGTTAATTTTGAAGTAATGAATAATATTTTTGGAGGGTACTCGTTAATCGATACTGGAGCCAAAACTGTATTTTTTTGTTTTTTCTGTCTGGCTGTGTCATGATTGCACATCACGCCGAAAGTACTCAACGAATTCAATTGAAACTAGGTACGATTAAAGTTCATACTAAGAGATAAGACATTGGATACTTTTCGTCCCGAAAAATATAATTGTTCCCGCAGGATAATGGTTGAAAGTTATTTAAAAGTACACGTATCACGTTGAAACTACTGGACGGATTTTGATGCAACTTGATACAGTTTTAGTTTATATGATGGGTTAAAATTAAGAATACATTTTATTCCGAAAAAATAAAGGTTTCCTGCGGGATAGGGGTCCAAAGCGATGTTAATTTTGAAGCATTAAATATCTATACTTATAATAACTAAATAAACAACGGGTTGGCGGAAATTGAACACGCGGAACAAACTCTCTCAGCATACACTCAAACTTATGACAGAACGAAGCAAGATGGGGCTGCAGTCTTCAGTGGAAAAAAAACTTTGTATTACATACAAAGTTTTCTTTGCTACTCGACTTTTATGTACAACGTACTTAAAAGTTTGAATTACGTTTTTCCAACGCGGTTCAAGAAAGCGGATTTGCAATAATTTTCTTAAAAAAATAACGCATTGTACTTTGCATCTTAATGCGATGAGTAGCATTCGATAAAAATCCGTTTGACAGGCTGAACAAAGTTTAATTAATTTGGTAATTTTGGTTCTTGAATAACACATATTGTATGTGTTATTCAAGAACCAAAATTACCAAATTAAATTAATTTACCTTATATCCCAGAAAAATACCACGTGGGAAAAGCTGCGTAAGCATGTATGGTATGCATGTCTAGAGTATCGCTGTAACAATCATGAATATAGGAACACTCACCCTCAGCTACCAAAAACTTCTTGACAAAATGTTTATGAATTTGTAATTGTGTGAAGCTAATGAAATCGTTCGGGTTGCATTTTTCATAATCTTTAGTTGGTGCTGAGGAAACGACTCCTCGAAGATAAAACCGCTCTTTTCCCATCACAAAGTCTCCGAACGCTAATCCGCCACCACTATCGCCTTTGCATAGAGCCTTGCTAGCTGGAAACAATAAAAAAATATGTCTTTGTGACGAACACCCAATAGCTCCTGCGAGTGTAGGATCTTTTATTTTCGTAGTTGATTTCGTGTTCATTTATAGTAAAATAAACACACGCACACGCACACGCACAGCTGAATGAAATATTATTTTGGAATGGTTAATTCGTCACATCATAGGTTTGTGCCGCGTATCCATAGGATTACGGTGAATTATAAAAGTGTCATTTTTTTCTGTTGAATCAACGTGATAGCTTCTTTAGATGCTGTCACTGGTATGCATATAAAATGTGTGCGTGTGTGAGACATAATGTATTTTAAATGAGTCTGTTTCATTTTTAAGCGTCTAGCACAACATCTTTATGATTCATGATTGCCAAGTCACTTAAAAAATGATAAAAAAAGCATTAAAATTGTCTGTTTTTTTTAATCAACCCAAACGTAGTAAGTACCATTTTTATATCCCGCACAGAACTTGTCAGTCGTGATGTACGATTTATAACCGCTAGGTGACTCGGATATGCATGTCCCGGTGGGAATGAAAGGCAGATCGATCACTTGAAGGACCTGAGATATGTCCCCTTTCTTAGAAGTGAGGCCCCAGCCTGCAACCTGTAGGCAAAATAATTGTATAGTGATTAAACTGTCATGATTCATGGTCACTAACATTAGTACATAGGTATTATATAAAGGCATTATTATAGGTATTATTATAGGTTGTCTGTAAGAGATTGCTGTAAGCGATAAGACCGTCGATTGTTTAACAGAAATATCTAATTTTTTTTTGTGAATTATGATGTACAATGTACGATATACTTTTAAGTGGTATGCAATAAAGAGTTATCTATCTATCTATCTATCTATCTATATAATCATCGTGATCAAAGAAAAACAGTGTTTTTGCTTTTATAAATAAACTCTGCTTTTATGATTGTGATCACCGCACCAAACTGCCAAAATATTTAGAACTAAAAACAAAATAATAAATGGTAAATTATCCCGTTTATAATTTTAATACCATAATAATTGTTTCCTCTTTTTGATAGTGGTGGGTATCAAAGGTCCATCTAGAAAAAGTAGTACCACTATGTCAGAATTAGAAACGCCAATACTGGCCATCACCTTAAAACTGTTGGGAGAACCAATCTTGTACTGACTTTATACCATTGCTTGTTGAACGGAGTTGATAACTTTGCAACAGTTTGGATATAGAACAATAAATTACGTCAAGCTTTAAGATTACTGTACGTCAGCGTTCCTGAATATACATTTATACAACAAGCTTTTGATCGTGCATGGCATAAACTACTTTACAAAACTAAAACACACCTTTCTGCCTCATAGATACACATTAATTCTAGAATCCTACCTCTAGGTTAAGTTATTTCAGGTACAACAGGTACCTCTTAGGTACTTTTCTCTGTATTTTTGTATTTTTGAACTACTCTTGATGCACTAAAATAATAGCAGGAGTTCCACTAGGCTCAGTGATAGGTCCTGTGCTTAACACAATCTTCACTGAGGAAATACCACAACCATTAACGTCTAAAAATTACCTTCCCCTTTTTCCCCGGCTGCAGCTGTATTGTCTCGAAGTAATCGTCGAAGTCGACACATACGGGCCGCACGAACCTGTTGAACTGGAAAGGTTTCGTCACTATCACTACAGCTATGTCGGACTGGTAGTATGAAATTATGCCTTGGAAGTGATCTGCGAGGTGGAGCTCTTTTACCTGGAAATATTAAATCGTCCATAAATATAGAGTAAAGAAAATAAACTAAAGAGAATATATTTATTTATGACAACACACAATATTTTATAGGATAAAAAAGAACAAAATTACAAACAAACCGGTACACACTTCAAAGGAAACTATTGCTGTGTGTTGTCACAAACAGGACCCGACTCAGTAAACGCTAAGCCCATAAAGCCTTGGCACTGATTTTCTGCTGGAACCTATTTTTGACATCACGAAACAGAGTGACAACACTGACAACACAGAAAAATAATAAAAATGACCAAAAAGAAAATTAAAAGGTCAAACACGAAAATTTACGAATATAGAAAAAAAACTCAGAATAGTTGATAACCAACTTTTAATCGTTATAGATCCTAAAATGGTAATTCAAAATGAAAAATGTTAAAAAAAACCGATAGATGATTTTCAAATACCTATTCAATTATACCCCACTTATCACAGTTCGTCGACATAATTGTTTATTATTTTTCTCAATATGTCGTCTGGTTGGCACCATATAAAATTTTGATTACTGTTAAGTCTTTAGTAGCACTCGAAAAATTAATACAAATAGATTGACGTAGATAGATTGAAGAGTCATCAAAATCGGTCCATGCGTTTGGTTTATACAGAATGGATTTTTGAGACGAGACAGTAAGGGCAGGTACCATAACCGTTATAGTTACAGTCTTTATATATATATATATATATATATATATATATATATATATTGTTACAGTTTAAAGGAGATGGTCCTTAGCTACGGGGGACGGGGGGATTGTAGCTCCCAAACGAATGGACCGATTTTGATGCGGTTTCATGATTGAAAACTGATGTGATTGAGATGTTTCTTAGCTATAGTGGGGGGTCGGGGGTAATTTTTTTTTTTTATTTGTGCTTGTTGATTATTCAAATTAATGTAAATACTATAGTCTGATGTTGCAATTGCAACTATTACGGTAAAGTAAAATATATATATATAAGTAAAAAAGAAACATTAAATTTATATAAATACTATCTGCGCCTGGTGGTTTCACACGTGTCTGTCAGGAACCGTGCATTTTTCGAGATAAAAGTAGCCTATGTGTTAATCTAGGGTAGGTATAAGCTACCGCCATACTTTTTTTTTCCAAATCTGTTCAGATCGTGAATCTATAATACTTCGTAAACAGGTTCATGGTTCAGACATTTAAGCGTGAATAAGTAACACACACACACACAAACACCCTCATACAGAAATACACCCTTCCATACATACAAACTTTCGCCTTTATAATATTAGTATAATATTTTTTCCGGGCGGTCAGCTCGTATTCAATAATTTTGTTCGCAGGCAGGTTTTTTTTGTATTTTATTATAATTTTACTTGTCTAGACTTTCTTCGGTTGTGGTCGACTGTTCGGGTAAAAAAAGGTCACTCACGTCAGAGTACTGCGCGTTTTCGCTGCTGTCATTCCACGGGCGGTTCAATTTCCCGACCGCCACCGCGTATCTCTCAGCGGGTATTTTACTGCCATCCCAGAAGCAATGTGCAGCTGCAAGTAATCACAAAGCAGGAATATGTTAAATTAACCGGGAAAAACAACGTCATTTTTTGACAATATACCATAATGATAGCAGCGATACATTTACAACTTTTATTCTATCTACATAATTTTATTTAGTGTCTCGCTGCAGCTGCTCGCTACAAAGGGCGCAAAGTCAGGTGCTATTTTCTAGTAAAATAACCATGGCATGGCAATGTAATTCACGTGTGCAAAGGTACACAGGCTGCGGATGCATCGTGTTTGCAACGCGTCTAAGCGCGCGTTAGCAGAGCGTACGGAAAACGTTGTCTATGACAAGCTATGATTGAGTTCAATACATGGTATATTTAAGAAATCTCGAGAGAAAAAAAACACGAACGAAGCAAAAGCAAAAGCAAGTAACATCCACCAATGCTGATCCAAACGTTGGAAAAGACTGCCTCATTCCTCAAGTTCTCACCTGATATAATTATGTCATTGCTGATCAGTGTCCCTCCGCACAACTGCTTGTACGGTTTAGACATCTTGGAGTAGATACCAGCATGCCACGGTACCTCAGCTTGCTTTGCTTTCTTTCCACCAAGGACCAGCTGTGTTCCTTCAGGGGTCACTGTCCCGCATTCTGAAGTCAATGGAACGTTAGTTAGTGTGTCAATGTGCAATATGATCTTGTTTGAATCCTTTCGACGCAAAGTACCAGAAACGCAAATTGAATCGACGATCATCTTATTAAAAGCGAATTAAAAAAAAAAAAAAAAAAAACGGGTACAAAATTTTACAAAGCCCGCTATATAGATAAGAGTTATTATACTCAAATCATCAATTTGATTAGTGCTCATGTATGCTTAAGTCCCGAGTCCTGCTGAATGACACAGACGCATAGCCTACCGAATGAGAAACGTAAAATGTTGACAGCCGTTTCTTCGATAACGTTACCACAAATAAAATCACACTAATCACAATCTGATTAATATTATAAATGCTTAAACTTGTGAGAGTGTGTCTGTTTGTCCAGTTTTCACGCTGAAACAGCTGAATGGGTTTCGATGAAATTTGGAATGCCAGGCTCCAATATTTAAGGGTTTTTTTTTCCATAAATATGATGGGTCAACCACGAACCTAATAAATGTGAAACTTAACATATACGTTTTTGAGTTCTTTATTTCTTCTTCGTGATCAAGACAAAAACGTAATTAACAGAATTTCATTCGATACATCTTCTTATCAAAAATTACGTTATTATCCGTAATATTTTCATTTTTCTACTCAATGGCTTAAGTTTTATCTATAAACTAAATGTCACAGCAAGAAAACATAGTTTATTATCCACTGTCAAGACAAAAATTAATTAACTAAATTATTAACCTGCCAATAATATAAATAAATTTTAAGATTTACGTCATTTAGTTCCGAGTTAAATTTTGTGTTCAAACAGCACTCGCGATATTGAACCTTGTTATGCAGGCACCTCATTGTTTTTTGCGGGTAGCGGGTGGCAGAGTGAGAAGCGGAGCTAGCGTAGGAAAATGTTTTAGTGGAGCGTGGCCTTAACATAGGATACTTTTCATTTACATCATCATTATTCACGCGGCAATAACGCGGAGCGCAGCTAGTAATTAATCTATACTTACTATAATATATAGTATAGATTAATTACACGTGACGTAATCGGTAACCAATAACAAGGGGTGATCGCAACCATGTCTTATTGATACCCATGATGTCACCGTCATGCCTATCCGGCATATGTCGGCAATAAAATCATCATGGTTAGGACCTAACGACCCCGCGTTAAGGAAACCGACTCTAAAAAACGTTTTGAACCCATTGTAATGTCGGTACTCAAAATATGTATTGTTTACGTAAAATGTAATAATATAATAAATAAAAATATATAATAAATAATTTATACTATAATAATAATAATATATCCTTATTAATAATATTAATATGTTTAATATAATATAATAATATTATAAAAAGTAAAGTTTGTGAGTTTGTGAGGTTGTAGGGGGTAATGTCTGGATCTACTAAACGGATTTTGAAAATTGTTTTACCAATAGAAAGCCACGTCATTTTTTAAATATATATGACGGCTATATATTAAAAAAACACGCATGTGAAGCCGCGGGCATCAGCTAGTATCTAATAAACAACTAAAAACACATTCGTCATCGGGTGAAATGAATAGGACTCGCTATGTAAGAAACATCTAATGAGACAAAAATTCGTAGGTTTTACTGTAGACAATCAGAGGTTCCGTCCCAATCTTCCAGCTCCACCAGACCAGCTTGATGGTACCATATTATTGTATTGTCAGAATTAAGTACATTCATTTGCAAAAGTTTCAAATAATAATATTGATATACCACCACCAAAAGGGGGTGTTCACTCAACTTCAGTTCCCTAGATTCTATTACGTATTATCAGGGGCCAGATTCCGTAGAGTTAAAGTGAGGTTCGGTTAATGCCACTTGGATCATTCATTGCCACCGATCACTCGTTTCGAATTCACTTAGCTCAGTGAGCATGTGAAATGTCGTCATCAAGGCGATGAGCACTCAACTGCACGGAAACTGTCATTTTACTACGAAATACAAAACCAGTAATTCAAAATCAGAATTCACAAGGAATTCAGTAGCAATGAGTTTTCGTCAACCGAAGAGCATCCGGTGCACTCATTGCATTTACACTCATTGCATTTTTTTTAGCAGTGTTTGGTTAGTGAAGATCATTGATAATGCATAGTTACTATAAAACTTATAGTGCTAACACCTACCTAGGTACACTTTGTTTCATGATTTATCGTGCCATGAAATTGTGTTGTTTTTGTGAAAGTTAGGTGTTATGACATATATGTATGTGGTAGTTCTAAGAACCTACCTCACTATTTCATAGCTAGAGTAGGATTTTAACCCTAAAATAGAAAGATTCCTACTGGTTTTAAATCTAGTAGTTTTCTTACAAAGCCTAATTATGTGAAGTTCTACTAACAACGAGGGGTCAATGCATATATAAGCAAAACGAAATCAAGTGCAAGTATTAAAATCATGTAATAATGTTATAATTTTCACATAAATTGAGATTTACACTATGAGCTACTATGAGCTACACGAACTGCAGTTCTGTGTGCATCCACCTGTAACAAATGTATCATATTATTAGTATAATCAAGTAGATTCAACATAGTTAGGTCCTTGTCTATCCTAGGCTATAATTATCAACTGTCGATCTCCCATTTGTCCTTGATCATTTTTGTGAATTTACAACGATACCTAAGACTTAGGTAGATACAATACACTTCTATATAGGTACAAAGCAAGAGATTTCGTCTAGAAATACATTTCTAAATCACAAATATATTTCTTTCTTCGTTTTTTGGCGTTTAAATTATTTATTGATTTAATTGTTTCCACAAAAGTAGTGTACAAGGAATGACATGTTTTCATTCACAGTATTTTACTCGACGGCAAAGATAATTTTCAGTTGAAGTTTAACTTTACCTGAGAAGCACTATAGTCCCTCATAGGAACATGGTATTTTTAAAGTCGTATTTACGTAAGTACATTATTGCTGAGAAATAATAGGTATCAATGTTTAAATTTTCTTTCAGAGACGTACAATCTACAAAAAGGTTATTGCATATTATTAAATCACTACAAAACTTACGATGCTAATTAACTTTTAAATAAACTTAATATCTACACGGGAATAAAATTTTAGATAGATTAAAAGCGAGAGAGAAAAAACAGAAAATAAATTCAGACGATGATTGTTGGAAGGTGTTGCCGTCATTGGTTGGCTGGCGCGCCACGCACAAATAATCACTCGAACATAAAACCCGACAAAATTTGAAAGGGCTGATGATGATTATTACAGTAAGTTAAGATAACATATAGCTTGCTCTTGACACAGCAGCCAATGGTTCGTTCGTATTTACAAGTTTATTTTAAGTTATTGTGTTAGTATAGTAAATGTACGTTTGTGACAAATCTTGCAAGTCAATTTTGAACTACCTAACAACATCCAAAGAAGCTGAAATTTTGCACACACGTGTAGTTCTGATGATAACACAATATTATGGTACTATTGATCTGGTCTGATGATGGGCCCTGAAGGAAACCCATACGAGATTGCGCTCGTTTGTTTCGTCTTGTTGAGTTCTCTGGGTTTAAATGGTTGGCGGCCTTTACCCGCTGGACCGCCGGTGGAGATAAATATGACTAGTTTTTATATATTTTATGATTCATTTCCCTTCCTCAAATAATCTTGTGCATGGCAAACCTTTTAATCATTCTATATTTAAAACATAGCCCAAGAATTCCAAAAACGCACGCGTCCACAGGTACGGTCCACATGCTTGCATATAAAAAACTACTTTATATTATATTAATTAAAAAGTCTAAATAATTTAGGATCATCTTATTTGCTGTTGAACCAAATAGTTGCTATGGCATGTTTGTCGTTAGTGCCGACCGGCCAGGAGCTGTCAGTTTGAAATATCGCCTCCAAGTTTGTATGAAACAGCGCACTTTACACATTTACGTGTCGACGCTGGCAATAATAGCTTGTCATGTATTTTTTGGCTTGAGTCGCAACTATGGCACAGAATGAACTAGTGTCTCTGTGAGCTGAAGACCTCGCGCGTTCAAACTTTTTTGAAAACAATCTTGCGGCGCACAGTAGCGTCTCATCTAGTTACTTTATTGTACAACTAACACTAATAACCAAGGTGCTCCATCAATCCCTACCTAGTAAGTAAAGAGCTGATTCCACCGGTAGAAACCTAAAAGTGAGACATTTACTGCATTTTGAAGAGCTATTCTGCTCATCACGCCAAAGATCCTCATCAGATATTCATCAAATTTTTATGAGACTAATTTAAAGTTACTACTTTTCAAATGAAAAAAGATACATCGAAATCAGATCTAATATGGCAGAGTTATTCAGTAGCCCCCTTTTTGCCCCATTTTGGGGGAAGTAACCTCCCAATCAAAAATCCCCGACGACTAAAAAATTCTGAAAATTCGTTTAACCTGTGTACCAAGTTTCGTCTAGATCGGTTAAGAAATGCGAACTGTACAGGAGAACAGAGATCCGGACATACGAAAGCATTTTTGGCCAAGCTGAAACGGAGACGCTTTGCTCGCGCTTCGTGCTCGCTCGGTCAATAATGTATAGAAATGTTGTCCGCCCCCAGGCGCCATCTGCGAGCACCGGCCCGAGGCTGTCGCAGAGGATGTCAACAGAATACTGCGCGCGTACCTCAACATGCTGGAGTGCAACAAGAATACCGTGAGTGCCGCAAAACGTTTGCACAACCCGTAAAAACTAGTGGCTCTGTGAGCTGTAGACCTGCGCGTAAACTTTTTTGCAAATAATCTAGCGGTGCACAGTAGCGCCTAATATGCTTCGCTCGCGCTTCTCGCTCGCTCGGTCAATAAATAAAAAGGTGGATGGAAAGAGAACCGTCGGTTTCGTGGCATAAAACGGATCTAAAATTATTTCTTGGTCCATCTACATAGTTCATTTAGCTGTACCAGGGGAAAATTTTTCTCCCCGTGGTCCACCTCAAGACAACTGAGTGTACCAGGGGTTTTTATTTCTTTCCATGGTCCACCTTAGTTCACCTGGCTGTACCAGGGGCAATTTTTGGATGTATTATGGTTCAAGCCATCCAATCTCTGAACACAGTGAAAATGTAATGTGGGGTGACACGCCCGCTGCATTTAGAGCCTACGAGTGTGGTCGTATTTATATACCGTTACTTTTCAAACTAAATTGCGAGTAGGTACAAGACGAGAAGAAAGAACCTTCAAAGCTTAGTACCAAACTTTTCAAATTAATAGTTTTTTATTAAATTGCTTGGCTTCTACTCATCGGATTGAGATACCAAGTACACCAGTTTTTAAGTCAAAACCTAAGCTATCCAACACTGAAAATCGCATCGCTATTGGTCCAGGTTTTAACGTGATGCGAGACCCGACACCTATTTTTTGAATTTTAAGTTTCTTCTGTTTTGTTATTGCTTGGTGTGCAATAAAGAGTTGTTGTATAGTATTGTTGTTGTATGTAATATGTTTTTTTTTATTACTGTCTAGGCAATCGTTTGACCACGATCTCACCCGATGTAAAGCGATGATGTGGTCGAAGGTGTAGCACGCTTGCCTAGTAGATACCTATTCACTCTTGACTTGAACACACCTGGGTTATATTTTACCGGAAACACTAACGAGGGCAGAGCATTCCACTCCTTAGAAGTTCTTATTATAAATGAAGAAGCGTAATGCTTCGTTCTTGTGCGAGGTATTTCAACCATAAAAGGATGGCTTCCCGGTATTAATGTTGCTTGACGGGTGCGCGTTAACTGTTTAGTGAATTCTAAAACCTTCTCGACCTTCAAGCGCACCCGCAATGGGTGCTCGGTGGCAATCACTCAACCTCACTTCTTAGGGAATTAGCCTGCAGGTCGACCTAATAAAAGCGTGATAAAAATAGTTAGGTGAAAAATTTAAAGCGGTTCTTGCGCTCGCGCGTTGCACTGAGCCTTTATAGTGACAATAAATTGATCTAGTTGAAATGAGTCATAGCCATTTGTTTTATTGTAAATAGGTAAAATAAAAGCACTTTTAAATTTAAAACTCATAAAACATAAAGTAGATAGAGAGATAAATAGATAGATCAAAACAATAAAATTAGGTAAACTAAAAATGCGCTATGAGTTCGAAATGGAAATTTTCCTTGCATGTGCCGGCTCAGAAGTGAATCTTGCACAGGAAAAGGAAAAACCCTTACGCCCGTAAATACGCCCGTTAGAGAAGAGAGCACCAAGAAACTATGCAGGGATGTCATTTTCCGCATTTTTGACAATTCTTTTAAATTTCGGAAATTATAACAACACACATGCAATTACAAAGTGGCAAAATCATCAAACTGACAAAACAATAAAAATACAAGTGATTAGGTAATAACAAACCAGGCTGGACCAGTCCCCACAAGCAGCAACCGCTCACAAGAATGACTTATGTACCAGCCATCACCCCCTCAACCATTTTAGAGGGCAGAACCACCGGAAGCCACCGCAAGTCACCGCAAGAGTGAAGTGAAGTAAATACTTTACGTGGCCGAAGCCATGTAAAAATTAGACAAACCTGGGATACATTTTGCGATGTAGTCCCACCTGCCGGTCAAGCACCGCATGTAGCGAAGAGCCGGCATGGAGTAGTAGTCACTCCGGCAGGTAGGACTGACGAAGGTGCCTGCAGGCTCGATTTCTTGGCAAGCTCTGAAGGCTTCAGGATTGCTCCCTTCGATTAAGCAGTGGTATTCCACTGAAGGGTGCCGGGGTAGGGGGCATTGCGCTGTTAACAAAACAAAATATATATTTTATGCGTCAATAAAGTAATCGAATCAAGTACCTAGTAATTACATTAGTTTGGTGTTGAGACATTGGGGCCGTGGGGACCAGGAACTTATCGTATTTACAAAAACCTATCTGAGCACCTGTTCAATGAGACGCGTGACCAAAATGCTAGTAAGTAAGTTTTTTTTAAAGGTATTTGGTTAAAATGATGGCTCGGTTTGGCACCGACTTCAAAAAACTCTTTCTTATCTCATGTTATACGTATTTTTGTATCGGTCTTACATTTTTTAATTTAGAAAAAATTGATATTTTTCTGGTTCAATTATAATTATTTTATTCTTGTTAGTGTTTGTTTCTGACATTTTAGAAATGAAGTTTTTTTTTTATTTGAATGGCTGCAAATATACCATAGTGACCACTTCCAAAGTGTTATATTTTCTTTTCCATTACGCCAGTTAAAATAGGTATGTACTTAGGAAAACACTGGAATATATAATAATTTATGAAAATACTTATACCCCTTATAGAAAATTATACCCAAAGGTACAAAACAACGGTTGCTGCGTAATAGTCACAAGGTAATTTTTTGTTCTCTTTTAAAGTTCCATGCAGTCACTATTTGATTTTAGTGTAGTGCTTAGCGAAGGCATAAAAAGGAAAAGGAAAAACAAATTGAAATCCACACATTCATTGCGTTTTTGTTATGGCTATATAAAAAACTACTTTAATTCTTTACATAGCTTCTTAGTTCTTACTGCAACTTGGCGGTATTCATCGGTATGTCGTTGGTATCTACCGCCGAAGACGCGACATCCAACTTCAACAGCCACAATAGATTTTTTATTATTGTCAACAGCAGATAAGAGAACTTATCAATACAAATCAAATGAGCCCACAATCGAAGGGGTTCCATCATCCGATTGTTGAGTTCCTTTGACTACCTTCTGGCTCCATTATCAGACCTTGAATACTACATAAGATCAGAGATCTCATAAAGGAAAACCAAATGAATCGAAGGTGTCCATAATCGAAGGTGTCCCATCATTTGATATTTGAGTTCCATAGACTACCTTCCGGCTCCTTTTTATAAGACCAGAGAACTCATCCAGACAAACCAAATAAGCCCAAACTCAAAGAGGTTCCATCATATGATTGCTGAGTTCCTTTGACTACCTTCCGGCTCCATCATCAGACTTTGTATACCACATAAGACCAGAGATCTCGTCAAGACAAACCAAATGGGCCCAAACATGAAGGGGTTCCATCACCTGATTGTCGAGTCCCTTTGACTACCTTTTGTAGAAGTTCATTATTATTTTTCTAATAATTTCTCAATTTTGTATGTCTGTTTCTGTTTAACTGAAGCTTAATTTTTTTTAAGGAATACTGTTTGAACTAAGACTAATATTAATAAAACGATGAGGTTGTACGCAAAAATCGTTCAAATTCGCCTATTTTTAAATTTATGTGACACTGCCTGTAAATTGTTTTCGATTCTGTTTTGATTCTATTTTTAAAATTGTGGAATTCATAGATGTTTCGTCAAAAATGAAAATTACGATCTAGATTCAAGTTACCTTCAAGCCTCCGAATAGAAATTATTTTAAAATCTCAAAAAAATAACATATATAAATTATGATGAACAATGTAAACTATAATAGTGAGTTATCAATAGTTCATCAAACTGAAAGGGTAAAAAAAATAGCCCTTACTAAGAGGAATCCCCTCTTAAGTATTGTTACGCCGGTCGATTCTTAGAAAAACAGTAGGTACTAAAATGTTCAGGGGGCCGCGGTTGGATGACGCAATACCTACATCTACAGGAATCTTCTGAAACAAACCATTAGATACCTACAGAAGTTTCCAGAGCGCGCGGTAGGTAGATACATACTGGCGCGGCATGGCAACATCAAAAGCGCAGCCGGTCTTAAGGCACAGCGCGAAGCGGCAACATCAAAGGCGCCACTGACCTTGAAAGTTAGAAATCCTACCTACTACCGCTAGTACATACGAGTACCTTCTGGGAACTTCCGTCGTGGTAAATAGAGCGCGCATCGACTGCCTGGGACAGTATTGTATATATTTTTTACCGACAGTGAACAAAATTATTGAATACGAGCTGACCGCCCGCAACTATAATCACACTAATATTTTATAGGCAAAGTTTGTTGTATGTAAGGATGTATGTATGTGTCTATGTTTGTTACTTTTTCACGCTTAAACGGCTGAATGGATTCGGATGAAATTTGGTAAGGAGATAGCTTATACCCTGGATTAACACATAAGATACTTTTATCCCGGAACATGCCCGGTTTTTGAGGAACACGGTTGAAAGCGCGGGGTGCAGCTAGTATTTAGATAAATTTAATGTTTATTTTTTACTTCTATATTTTACTTTTCTTTAATAGTTGTAATTGTAACATTATACTATAGTATTTATATTAACTTGGATAATCTAATTTTTTTTTTGTATGAAGCTTAATATAAGGTTCTGTTTAGTAACAAGAGTAGTTATATCTTTTTGAAATGTTCTCTTAAAGACCTTCATATTTATACCTCACTCGATTGGTTATGGTAATTTTTTGTTTTGTCGGAAATAGAATAGTGCACATGTAAGCCGCCATTATAGTTTTTTAACACTCCATATATCTTAGAGCACTCTCGTGATCAAGACGAATCCAATGATACCTCATTTTTCCAAATCCATCAATTCGTTTAGGCAGTGGGATGCGTCTAAGACAAACAAACAAAAAACATACATTCAACCCAAACACAACCCTCCTCAGTTGGGTAAAAAAAAACATACATACAGTCAAACATTTATAACTGTCTCCTTTTGTGAAGTCAATTAAAAACGGAACACATGTTCTGTGATTTTGGAGATCCCATTAGTTTCTCTTCCATTGCCTTATACAACGTATTTCTAAACATCTGCTCCGATTTTAAATACCTCGGTTCACTTTTACAGAGTGATGGCAAAATATGAGTAGACCGGAACGTTACTGATATAATAAATGCAGAAACTGGACTGATGAAATGGCGACAAGTCACTGGAACAACATGCGATCCACGTATCCCTTCAACCTAAGGGGAAAAATCTATAAAACCATTATTAAGACACAGTACATGTATTAGTCTCTGTAAAGACTAAGCGGCAGATGAAAGAAGATTGCATGCAGCAGAGATGCGAATGTTGATATGTGGATGTGTGGAGTGATGAGAATGGATAAAATTAGAAACGATATAATGTTACAGGCTATTTTAGTATGGGCATGTTATGTGGAGCTAGGAATGTCATGTAACGAGGAGAGTGTTAAATTCGAACGTGTGGTAATTTCTCTATATGCTATTTCAGAACCTAAAATACCAATTAACCAAAATTTTTAAAAATTCCTTCAGGTGTAAAATTTTTTTTATCGGTGGCTCGGCTTCTACTCATCGGATTGAGATACTTAAAATAACCGTGAAGTGGGTACGCCAGTTTTTAAGTTAAACCCTAAGTTATCCAACAGTGAAAACTGCATCGCAATCGGTCCAGTCAGTTTTTACGTGATGCGCAAACAAACATACAGACAAACTAACAAACTAGCAAACAAACAGAAAAGATTTTAAAAAAAAATAGTTCAGTAGCTTATTTTAGGTATCATTTTTTTTAAATTATCTTCTTTGTAAAGACTATTTCGTTCCTAGCAACATTCGGACTATAGTACATAATATAACTTGAAAATGTTGCATGAAGCTTGAAAGACAATTGCTACTGTTAAGGTAGAAGAATCACATATTTTAGGACGTTTCCTCGTGGCCTAACTAGACAGCCTAACTAATTCGGCCACAAGGAATTATTTTTCCCCGTGTCCTAACTGCTTGTCATTCATCTATTGACTCAACCTGTATAAAGCACGTCATGGGCTATGTACAGTCATACGCACAAATAAAGGGAACGAACTCGTGGTCACACCGATTTGTCACACTGGTGTGACCTTAGTATGTTATAAACTATAAGACTCGTAGCAGTGTGAGAAACCAAACGACCAATTACGTATCGACATGTTTTTTTACAATTCGATACCTTACTCCACATGTATTGATCATTTTTTGTTCCGTCGGAAATACAATATGGCAACTCTAAGCCACCATATTCGTTTTCTTTCAATCTTTGTCAAGAAAACAAGTGCTATGGCACTCTCGTGATTAATACGAATCGAATGATACCTCATTTATGAATGTCTATCAAGCTGTTTAGGCTGTAGGATGCGCCTAAAAAACGTACAAACAAACAAACAAACATGCATACAACCCAAACACATAACCCTCCTCAGTCGGGTAAATAGGCTTACCTTCGCAATGCATATAGAGAACAAACAAACACAATAAGTTCACTGTCTTCATATTTCTCACACACAAAACGTCTATAAATAGTAATGTTTTACTTTTAATGTTCTTTTTATAAGCGACACAATAAAAATATCTCTGATTTTAAATTCTACAGAAATTGTACCAAATATACGCGAAAAAAGAATGACTCATTTGCAAAAATTACAATAATGTTGTATCTTTGGCTTGGTATGAAGTGCGCTATGTTGTTTGCGAGTGCAAAGTTGAACTGCCAATAATTTTAGATGACGTTTTATGTCGGTTGGAGACTCGCGAGGGAGGAAACATCGATTTATTTGAAAGAGTTGGTCCGGTATATGTATATATAGCCATTATCAGTGTATGAGTCAACTTTGCGAAGCGGTGAAGTAAATACCTTGTGTTCTTACGGATATTATCGAGTGCAGGATACTTATAAATTACGTATACAAATAATAAACCGGTCAAGTAAAAAAAAAAGTAGTTTTCTTCCGCCAAAACTGTGAGACAAATGATAAATATATAATGAAAGTCCAGCACTCGACGAGTCAACATCACCCGAAGATGCCTCGTGCAGAGACGAAACACGTGTCGTATTGATGTCAGACGTTTGGTGTTTGGATCGAGGTATATGTTTTTTATTGTGTATATATATATTATATGTATATAAACATATAAGTGTTTTTCTGGCCTCCACGCCTTGTCTTTCATTTTATTTATATTTTATGATAGTTGAATTTGGGTAGGGTTTGTTAAGCGTGTTTTTTATTTTATTTTTGTATATATTAATTTTACCATTTATCATTTGTCTCATTTACAGCTTTGGCGGAAGTAAGCAAAATATATTTTTGTTCATTTTAAATATGGATTTCCGAAAAGTGACGTTTGAATCTATCAATCGGTCAAGTGTTTGTCTAACATGCATAGACTTAGGGTTCCATAAACAGGGACCTAAGATATCTATCTATGAAAACGACATTGCAATCGGTCCAGTACTGTTTACGTGATACGCCAACAAAGTTTTTTGTACGGTTGAATTCTCTCTCACTTTAAAAGCGTAGAGGGACATGCAAATCAAATAAAGTACATGCAAGGTCACTACAGATATTCACACCTACACATAAAAATGAAAACATTTGTTTGTTTGTTTGGGGAGTTTTAACGCGATAACGGCTGAACGGATTTTGATGAAATTTAGAATGGACAAAAAACATAGTATCCGTATCCTTCTCATGGCGAGAAATACACTCATCTCATTGTTAGTAAATACATTATAACAAATAATAAATACTAGCTGCGCCCCGCGGTTCCGCCCGCGTAAGGGATGATGATGATGATGAAAAGTATCATATGTGTTATTCTACAGTTAAAGCTATCTCTGTTCCAAATTTCATCATCATTCGTTCAGCCGTTTATATTTTTATTTATACATTAGCTGTACCCGCGGCTTCGCACGCGTGTTCTTTTCTTTAGGTTCAAAGTACCATAATGTGCTATTCCAGGACCAATATACCAACATTTAAACAAAATTTCTTCAGTCGTCAAAAATACTTTATCAATTGCTCGGCTTTTAACTCACTGGATTGAGATACCAATTACACCAAATTTAAATCAAACCCTAAGCTATCTAACAATGAAAACCGCATCGCAATCGGTTCAGTAGTTTTTAAGTGATGCCTGAACAAACAAACATACAGATAAACAGAAAGAAAGAAAATATTAACAAAAAAAATATGTTCAATAGCTTCTTAAGCACCCAAGAGCATTTTTTGCATTTGAATTAATTTAGTAGTTTAGGTGCAATGCGCGGTCAAGATACGGACAAACAGACAGACAAAATTAAAAAAGTAAAATAGTTTGGCTTTAGTATTGAATATAGAACGGCCTCCAAAAAAAAAACATAATATCTTTAATTTAGAGAATTTTGGACATTATCCCGCAGGAAAACTTTATTTTTCGGGATAAAATGTATCCTAAATTTTTACCCATTATATAAACTATGAATGTTTCAAAAAAACCGTCTAGTAGTTTCAGCGTGATACGTGTTCTTTTAAATAATTTTCAACGCCTTTCCTGCAGGAACCGTTCAATTTTTCGGGATGAAAAGTATCCAATATCCTACCTCGCAGTATGAACTCAAATCATACCAAGTTTCATATAAATTCATTCAGTAGTTTTGGCGTGATGCCTAGCCGAGATACAGACAGACAGACAGACAGACAGACAGACAGACAGACAGACAGACAAAAATGAAAAAACATACAGTTTTGGCTTCAGTATAGAATCAAGAGTACGTTCGAAAAAAATATTTCAAAATACCTTCAATGTACAGAATTGGACCCGTTACAGTTTTATTATAAGTATATATATATATATATAGATAGATTATGTTAGTCTGTATTGTTAACTGTGCCATTATAAGGACTCCTTATGAAGCCAAATACGTTCAAACGGTGGAAAAATAATATTAATTGTGAGATGGCTTGTCGATTGACAAGAGTGTTATCTCCTTTCTTAAAGAACAAAACCACTACGCTCCTGTGCCACGCCTCTGGCGTAGTACCCTCGAAGATGACGGAGTTAAACAGCTTCTGGAGGACTTTAAGTAACCGGTCTTCAACCCACTTTCAGCAGCTCTTTCGTTATTCCGTTCTCCCCTGGTGCCTTGTTGCTCTTAAGCTGTTTAAGAGCCATTCTGATCTCGTATAGGCTGACGTCCGGGATATCTTCGGTATAATGTTTGGTCAAACCGGCTCTTGCATCGCTAGTCGTGCTAGGAGGACTACGCAATGAGGTGTATAATTGCCCATAGTACTTCTCAAGCTCACTCAAAATCTCTGACTTCGACGAAACGATGCTGCCCCTGTCGGTCTTCAGCTTCGTCAACATGCTTTGCCCAATAGACACTTCTCTCTTGCGAACACTTTGGAGCCCTTGTTCCTCTGTATTGCGTTCTTAATATAATTAGTATTATAGGAACGCAAATCGTGTTGCAGCGACTTGGAGATCTGTTTATTAGGCAGGTTGTAACTCGACATTACTACTGAAGACTGCAGCCTCATCTCGCCTCGTTCTCCCATAAGTTTGAGTGTATGCAGTTTCTGTGTTCTATTTTCGCAGTGAGTCCTAAAATACTCCAGCCCGACCGCGTGAACAATTTCCACCAGCCCATTGTTTAGTTCGTCCATTGTATCACATTCAGTAAGGATTTGGAAGCGATTATGGATTTTTGCTATAGTCACCACGCCTTGGCAGGCGGATTGGTATTGGTGACCGCTGTGTTACAAATATGTACTTAGAGGACGCTGCTGCCCATCTTCCGGTGTGTATTCCCTTAGTCGCTCTTACGACGTCCACGTGAGGGTTGGGAAGGGTCTTATTCTAAGCCGAGACCCCACGGCAAGCCGAGACCCCGCGGCTTATATAATTAATATTGTTGGTATTCATCTATTATACCACGTTTTATTAAATCACTTTTTTGTGGTCGTTTCGGGTGGAATCTAGCAACTCAAATTTCGAGTACTTTCCTATTTGCTATCCGGCTGAAACTTTTATAGTAGTTTACAACTCGATGACAAAGCATTCAAAAAAGAAAATAAAAAGCATGCAAAAAAAATAGTGGTTTTTCGATTAGTTTTTGAATCAAAATTTGCTGCTTGTTAGAATCTTTATCTTTTATTTAATTTTACTTGTATGTAAACCTGGAATTTTGCAATCAATATTTCACCCATTTACAATGAAGCTATTAGGCTGAACGGCACACACTTTTGATTCTCGTGACAATGCACTATTACTTATGTGCCACCATTTTTAATCCAATATGGTGGACGTTACAAAATGACGAATTATCATTTCCATAGTAACATCTAAGATGTGGGTATCAAATGAAAGGGTTTGATGATTGAAACACAATAAGTAAAGTTACGTCATTCTAACTCCAATATCGCACACGTCACAAAATGGCGGTTTATAATTTCCCTATGATATGGGTATCAAATGAAAGGGCTTGATGAGTGAAACAATATTAAACTCGTGACATTGCATAGCTACTGGACAAAACATTGTTTTTTTTTAATCATTAAATACATATTTATTTTGTGTCAGGGAAGACGTTATAACAGGTTGCTGAAACGCGCGTCGCTAAAGTCACATTTCAAGCGATCCTATTTATTACCTCTTCTTTTTAGAAGACGTATTCCCCATACAAAGGATTCTGACGTATGTTTTCAAATGTGTAACGCTTTCTATTTGTTTATACTATGCGTTGTTGTTCTATTTCAAACGGCCGCTGCAGTGTTTCCATGGAGTTTAGTTTGCATTATAATTGGGACGTCGATGTTTGTTATCGAGTGTACCACGACGAGTTCTAGAGTGGAGACCGCGATTCTGCAAACGTAGTATAGGATGCCGTCCGGCGACAATGGAGCGACGATCTGCGCGAGGTAGCTGCAGCCATGGGATAAGAAGAGCCGAAGATCAGGCTCGGTGGCGCCCTTGGACCTCTCCCAATATCCAGCAGTGACTAACATAATTATTTTGTTGATGTACCACAACTAGGGCTACCCTCCTAAAATAATTCATTAGAATAAACCAGAAAAAAAAACGAATTTTCTAAAAATTTGTTGTTGTCTACCTGGGTAGAGTTATTTTTTTTTTACACTACACTATTGTGACAAAAAAGTGGTGGGAACACTGTGGTGGTTATCTGCACTATGCTATCGTTCGTATTTAGAAAAAAACATCTAAACTGTGACATTTCTTGTGTACCAGCATGCTGATTTGCTTCGGCCTGGCGATTTCAGGCCCGGGTTTTTTGAATTCCTGTACAAGTACACGTTTAGCTGTTTTTTTTATTACTTTTTTCTTCTTAGAGATACTGTGAGGGTTGTTCGGGCTATGGTATTAATAAACCTTAACTTGCTGTATACTTTTATATTTATTGTAGTTTTTTTCAACAAACACTTCAGCCATTACGAGTAGCGGAAACAGAGAGTAGTAAAATTCATTACAACGACAGAGGGCGCGGTTCACATTTGCAGTATGACATTGACAACTTCAATGTCAGCAGTGTTCCATAGATACAGTGATACTATTACCTAGAGCATTCATTGCAATCTAACACCCTTCCTCAATGGATGCTCAAAATCTACATTAACATTTTACAAAACCTGGAACATAACATGATAAATTTTCTTCTAGTTATTTATAACAAAATTACATCCAATGACAACAAAAAATGATGCTCTGCTATTCTTTTATATATGAAATTAAATTATAGCTTTAACAGTTACATATATATTTTGCATATAAGTACTATTTTAGTACCTACTCATTACATACCTTTGTATTTTTACAATAAGAAATTTAATTCAATGTATGATAAAGTTAATGTCATCATTTCTTTAAGTTTAAACCCTGACATAAGTTTTCAAGTATACATTTGTTTAAACTTTTTGTACATAAATCTGCTAGTTGTTCTTTAGTACTTACATATTTCAATATTACAATTTTAATCTTAACTTTCTCTCTTACAAAATGATATTTCAAATCAATGTGTTTTAGTCTTTTATGGTGTTCAGGATTCTTTGCAACAAACATAGCCGATTGATTATCAATGTTCATTACAAAATTTTGACATTTAATTCCAATTTCTATCAATAAATTTCTGATCCAACAGCCTTCTGCTACTGCTTTTCCCAAACTTACATATTCGGACTCAGTCGAGGACAAAGCTACACATTGCTGTTTGGAGCTATACCATGAAACTGTACATCCATAAACCATCATTATACACCCCGAGGTTGATTTCCTTGTCTCTTTTTCACCACACCAGCTTGCATCGGTATATCCTACCAGTGGTTCATCTGTGTTCGTTTTATATATTAATTTGTAATTTAATGTACCTTTCACATACCTCAAAACCCTTTTTAACGCTTTCCATAAACTGACACTAGCAAAAACTTGGTATCGACTCAGATAACTAATAGCATAACAAAGATCTGGTCTAGTTCCTAACATGGCATACATTAAACTTCCTATTAATGCCCTACATTGTGTTACTAGCATTTTATCTGGGGAATCTTCTTTTTCTAACACAAACCCTTGTTCTATTGGGGTTGAAACGGGGTTACAATTTTCCATTTTATATCTTCTTAATATATCTTCTAAATATTCCTTCTGATCTAGTTCTATATAATTCTTTTCTCTGTTTATGTTGATACCTAAATATTTGTTCTCTGTACTTCCTAAATCGGTCATTTGAAACTTTCTCTGTAGTGATTTCTGTAACTCTTGTATATGGCTTCTATTTTCCCCCATAATTAACAGGTCATCGACATAAAGTATTACATAAAACTTCTCCTTCTTTTTGTCATATAGACAGTAATCCGCTTCACTTCTTACAAACCCTTCCTGTATCATAAAGCTGTTAAATTTTTCATTCCAGTTCCTTGGAGACTTTTTTAACCCGTACAATGACTTCTTTAATTTTAACACTTTACCATCATATCTATTTATTCCATATGGTATCTATATACATACACCTCTTCTTCAATATCGCTGTATAGGAAAGCACTTTTTACATCCATCTGGGTTATATCTAAGTTAAACTTGTTAGCTATGGCCAAGAGGATTCTCAAGGTAGGTAGTTTTGCCACTGGAGCATAGATCTCAGAGTGATCGAAACTACCCTCCTGTTGAAAACCTCTTGCCACCAATCTGGCTTTGTATATTTCTCCTTTCTTTATCTTAAAAATCCATTTTGCATCTACCACTTTCTTTCCTTTTGGCAACTCTGTCACAATCCAAGTTTTATTATTTTCTAATGAACACAACTCTTTTTCTATTGCTTCTGTCCACTTCTGTGAGTCTTTACTTTTCATAGCCCTCTCAAAATTTAGTTGTTCATCATTCATTGCTGTATATGAATAGAATTCATCTTCATATCTTTTAGGTTTCTTTACTACTCTTTTACTCCGTGTTCTCAACCGTTCTCTATCCTCTGTTAGAGTAATATCTTCTTCAATGGTCTGTGAATCTTCTTCAGGATCATAAGCACTCGATTCAAAGAAAGATTCTTCTGTCACTGTCTGATCTTCACCTTCTATGGACGTTTGTTTTTCAGCTTCTCTATTATGTATCTGCTGTTCTTCTGTTTCTGTTGGTTGTTCTTCTCTATATGTTTTCTGCTCTTCTGTATGTTGTTCTTCTGTCTCACTGTTCTCTATCTGTATAAATTCTGAATTGTCTTTCTGTTGCTGCTGTATTTCTTCTGTAATTTTATTTTCTTTTATAAATACCACATCTCTGAATGTTTTTACTTCTTTTGTATTTGGTGTCCAGACTCTGTATCCTTTGCTATTAATACCATAACCTACAAATATACCTCTCTTGGTCTTTGTATCCCACTTTAGCCTTAATTGTTTGGGTATATGTACTGATACTTCTGTGCCAAATGTTTTCAGTTCATGCACGTTGAAACTTTTGTTAAATAAGAGCTCATATGGTGCCTTATCCGGTAATCTCGTATTTCCAGTCCTATTAATAGTGAATACTGCTGTATTTATCGCTTCAGCCCATAAACTCTTCTGTAATTTCTTTGCCTGTAACATAGTTCTCGCAGCTTCTACTACTGTTCGCATTTCTCGTTCAGCCCTACCGTTTTGTTCAGGAGTGTATGGTACTGTCCTCTGATGAATGATCCCTTCTGTATTTAAGTATGATTCTACATCTTTGTTAACAAATTCTAAACCATTATCAGACCTAAAAATCTTTATTTTAAACCCCGTCTCTGTGTAAAACCTTGGTACAAAAGTTTTGATTATTGAACTTACTTCATTTTTATTCTTTAGAAAGTATACATACCTATAGCTGCTGCAGTCATCTTTCAATAATAAGAAATATTTAGAACCACCTACTGAGTCGCACTCCATTGGACCGCACAAATCCATGTGTATTAACTCTCCGGGCAATGCTGCTCTATTCGTACTTCTCTGAAATGGTAACCTATGCTGTTTTCCTTCAAAACACGGTAAACATTGATAATCAATCTGCTCTTCACATTTAATGTTATTTCTGTGTAGTACTTTTGAAACATGATTATAATTTTGGTGAGCTAATCGTTCATGCCATTCTTTTAATGATGCTACTGAAGTTAATGCTACTGTTTTATTGACAAATTTGAAACTCATTAGGAATAAATTTTCATTTCTTTTTGCAATACATGAAATTATGTCATTTTTCGATAACTCACAACTATCTTTCTTGAAAAACATGTCTATCAACAGCACATCTAGCCGAAAATAAATTAGCTTTTAAATCAGGCACATGTAACACTTTCTTTAATGTTGGGGGATAATTATTTTTACCAATATATGCTTGAAATTTAATATCACCTACCCCTGACACTGTGAGTTTGCTACCATCTCCAATAATTATATACTTGTTAATTACCTCTGTGTAATTGTGAAATAACTGCCTATTATTACACATATGGTCACTAGCACCTGTATCTAGAATCCAGGAGTTCTGATATTCATTTCCTAGTATTATGTACGCTCTGTCAAAGTTTTGAGGATTTTGAGATTTATTATTTTTATTTCTACTGTAACAGTCTTTATATAAATGTCCGGGCTTACCACAATAATTGCACTTTCTTAATCTACACTCACGCTTGAAGTGTCCGACTTTTCCACATGAATAACACTTAGCTGGCTCAGTCTTCTTCTGGTCAGTAGTATAACGCTGCTGTCCCTTCTTTACTGCAGCTAAAGCTGTTGACGTCTCTCTTCTGTATGACTCTGTTCCTTGGATGCGCTCTTCTTCAACCAATAATCGTGCAGTGAGTAGTTTCAGTGACTGGTTAGAGTCTGGAACTGACTCCCAAGCTGTTACAAAATACCTGAATTCTTCAGGGAGGCTCATGAGTACTTTAGTTATCACCATTTTCTCTGAAATGTTTTCGCCGAATCCTGATAACTTATGTACGATATCTTCTATCTTCGAGATAAATGTCGCCATTGGCGATTGAAGTTTTATGTTGTAAAATTGTTGTTGAACTAAATGAATGCCGACTTTAGATTTGGATTCATATATAGTCGTGAGCTTCTCCCACATTTGGTTTGACGTACTGCACGTAATCAAAAAGGTTAGGACATGTTCTTTGACACGTGTCACGATAATTTCCTGCGCCTTTCTGTCCTTCTCCTTATTTTCATTCTTCGTTTCATCAAGCAGCGCTGAGACTATTTCGTACAGTCCCTTAGCTTTTAGTACGATGGTTATTTGAAATTTCCATGCCGCCCAATTGTCTCCTTTTAGTATAATTGCACGATCCATTTTGAGATGTTTGAGGTCGCGCCAAGGTTGCCAAACGACGCAACACACAGACTACGTTATGCAGGACGCCACGGGAAATTAACTTTTTCTCTATCTGTAGTATCTGAAATCAGGCTATCTGTTATCGATACGTTGCCTGGGCCCATAACCTGTGAGGGTTGTTCGGGCTATGGTATTAATAAACCTTAACTTGCTGTATACTTTTATATTTATTGTAGTTTCTTTCAACAAACACTTCAGCCATTACGAGTAGCGGAAACAGAGAGTAGTAAAATTCATTACAACGACAGAGGGCGCGGTTCACATTTGCAGTATGACATTGACAACTTCAATGTCAGCAGTGTTCCATAGATACAGTGATACTATTACCTAGAGCATTCATTGCAATCTAACAGATACGATGACATTGTAGCTTAGTAAGGATTTAAAAAAAATGTTCACTATGCTATTATAATCTCTCTCTAATATAATTCGTAAATATTATAAATATTCGATCGAGAATTGTTCGAACCAACCCTACAAAACTGCAAATAACTACTTTTAGCGTTTCCTAGCTAATTTAATTAAAAAAAAAACACAAATCCATTTTTTATATTAAATCAAACTATATTCAACAAAATCTGTTAAAATTAAATAAAGGAAATGATGTCCGAGTGATCTTCTGACGTGTGAGCAATGTTCCGATGGTCGACAGTTTAAAGGACGTCGTGGCCTGAATATCCATGTCGCAAAAGCCCATTCAATTTCTCATATTGCTTCACATTCTTCCAACTCTACTACTTCTCAGTCCTCTAATGGCATTCTTCCAGCACCTACAAATATACCATTTGACAAGTACCTCAGTGATCTTCGCTCTAATATCCCAATAGTGAGAAGAATCCCGAGAGGAGCAAGAGTGTCGTTAGCTAAGTCGCTTTCCTTTGCCATCAATAATTGCATCAACAACCAAAACAATAACCCAGAATCTTGGCAATGTCTTCTTACCTTTGCATATCGCCACTTTCACGTGCCATCTAACAATAGAAATTCATTAACATCTTTACTTAAGTCAAATTGTAACACCAATCTTCCCCTCAATCACGTAGACATTATACGTACTCCACGAAAAACATACAGTTTCAACAAAATTGTTGAAAACAAGGCAATGGACGGCGACTTAAAAAATGCAGCTAGAATTTTATTCTCCGACGATACCCTTGCTCCTAACAATGACAAGACTCTAGAAGGCTTGCGTGATAAACACCCTTCTGCCAACCCATCATCTTTACCACCAAATCCCCCTACTTTAACTCATTTGGCCTTCCAAGTCAAAATTGAAGACACATTAGACGCCATTATGTCGTTCCCCAATGGATCTGCAGGCGGCATCGATGGAATAACGCCCCAGCATCTCAAAGACTTGGTCAGTGTATCCGCCGGAGACGTCGGCAGGGCATTGCTGAGCGACATAACAAAATTTTGCAATTTTTTGTTTTCAGGAACTATTTCGGACCCTTTTAAACCATTTTTATTTGGGGCGCGCCTCTGTGCTTTTAATAAAAAAGACGGAGGTATCCGCCCTATTGCTATTGGTTGCACCTTTCGGAGACTGGCATCAAAATTAGTATGCAGAAATATTTCTTCAAAATTAAAATCATTATTTCAACCATATCAACTGGGATTTGGTAGTCGGGGAGGTTGTGAAGCTGCGGTACATTCGGTTCGTACTTTTCTATCCAACGACAGCGAAGCGGATGTACTGCTCAAAGTTGATGTAAAAAACGCTTTTAATTGTATCGATAGGTCAACCCTTCTGAACGAAGCCTCCATCCATACATCAGATGCATATAACTATATTTGGCATTGTTACAATTCTCCTTCAAAATTATTCTATAATGACAATCAAATTTCTTCAGAAGTAGGCGTTCAGCAGGGCGATCCTCTGGGACCAGCACTCTTCAGCTTAGGAATTCACCCCATAATATCTAATTTAAATTCTAAATTAAATGTCTGGTACCTAGACGACGGCACCTTAGGAGGTAACACTGACACAGTCAAAAATGATTTTATGAGAATAATTAATAACTTTCGGAAATTAAATTTGGAACTGAATTTCGGCAAATGTGAGCTGTATGTCTCCAATAAATTCAACTCAAGTGATCGAAAATTAATAATTCAAAATTTTCAAGATATTGCACCAGGTATCAAAATTCTAGAAAATGATTCACTATACCTCCTAGGGGCGCCGTTACTCGAGGAAAGCGTTAGACCGCTTTTGGAAAAGAAAATCAAAACACTATCAGATAACATCCACAGATTGGGCTTACTAAATTGTCATATCGCTTATACCATTTTAAAATACTGCCTTTTTGTTCCAAAATTTACATATATACTAAGAGCTTGCCCAATCTGGAAACATACGGAAATTTTGGAAAACTTGGATGCCACCCTTAAAAACGCCGTAGAAAAAATTCTAAATTTAAACCTTGAGAACAGTTCATGGATTCAAGCTACTTTACCTATTAGATATGGTGGCATCGGAATAAGAAAAATTTCTAGTGTAGCTCTTCCAGCTTTCCTTTCATCTGTGCACAGTGTGTCAAGCCTGTGTGCGCAAATATTAAGAACACCTTCAGCCGAGATACATTGTGCAGCCGATGCAATTGAAGCATGGGAGTCTCTTTGCCCCAATGAAAATATCCCAGTGGAACCAAACAGTCAAAAACTCTGGGACTTTTCATTGGTGCAGAGAGTTTCCAAAGATTTGGCTCAAAATTTATCCAGTTATAATGACCGCGCAAGGCTTCTTGCAGTCTCGGAACAAGAATCGGGACAGTGGCTGCACGCCCTTCCATCTGCGAACCTCGGAACGCTGCTTGACAATGGCAGTTTCCGGATCGCCGCCGGTCTTCGTCTAGGTGCTGCTATTGTCGAACGTCATCGGTGTTCATGTGGCAGCGACGTCGACAGGTACGGACTCCATGGACTTTCTTGCCAACGAAGTGCTGGTAGGTTTTACCGCCACGGCTCAATCAATGAGATCATTAAACGGGCGCTTGCCACCATCAACGTACCTTCTGTACTAGAACCAGTAGGGATATTACGTGATGATGGCAAGCGCCCGGACGGCCTAACGCTGATCCCCTGGGAGCGGGGAAGGGCTCTCGTATGGGACGCGACTTGTGTTGATACGTTAGCCCCTTCTCGTCTCAGCGGGTCAGTCTTGAGGGCCGGAGCCGCGGCGGAGGCCGCAGAACAAGCCAAACGACGCAAGTATGTATCGCTCTCAAGCGACTATATATTTGTGCCGCTTGGCTTTGAAACATTTGGTCCATGGGGTCCCAGTACGAAACAATTTTTTAAGCAAATTTCTCCCCGCGTTATCGACGTCGCTGGTGACAAGAGAGCTGGCTCATTTCTCGCACAGAGAATAGCTATTGCTATTCAACGCGGAAATGCAGCTAGCGTTCTTGGAACCATACCACATGAACACCAATTATTTTTAGATTATTAGTTTAGTTTTATGGTTTAGGTGTAGGTTTAATTATTTATGTTGGTTGTGTTGGTTTAGGTTTTTACTTTTTTATATTTGAAATGTAAAATTATGTGTATTATGCAGTCAAATAAATATTTAACATTTATTTTGTTCCAATAAAGGAAACATTACCATACTAAAATGGCGGCAAAACGAACGCTACGCTCGAAGCGATGTTGACGGTCCGACGGCTGGAGCAGAAATGAGGCCTGGCGGCAGTCCGATTCAGCTGTTATTCCTAAGATGATCCTAAGATTTCGTTTCTAGGATGGCGTCTTCATGATAATACAGCCTCTCCTGACGTGTAGTCGTCCTTGGCCACACGTCAGGAGAGCCAGTTTATCGTCGTTTGTTTCTCTTGGGGGTGAGACAGCTGGCACTCGTTTTCACCTGGGGTAGAAACGGAAAATATAAGCATTTTCTAAACGGAATCAAAAGCTGTGTAATTAGACGAAGAAAACCTTAACGTATAGGATGAAGAAATCTTAACGGACAGTACACAGAGGCACCTAGCTTAGCATGTGTAAGTATCGCTTGCTGCTTTAAAGTCACAAGCAGAGGCACCAAGTTAGCATGTGTAAGCAGAGCTACGTTTGATACTTATTCCTTACAGACAGAGGCAAAGAATAAATAACGACAGAGGCGCCAAGTTAGCATGTCTAGGCAGAACAAAGCTCGATGCTTATACGTTTAGATAGAGGCACTCAGTTAGCATATCTAAGTAACCTAAGCAACCCGTACTTTAAGTACGGGTAAGGTTAACTTACTTTCAAAAAACGCAGCACACGACTCCGGGGTCCAAGCAATCATGCGCTCGGCGGCTGTTTGAGTCGTTTTGCCATACGTATCGCTCAACAGCTGTAGTGTATAGGGACCATGGGGCAGAACGTGCGCCACACCGTAGGGACCTTGCAACCCTGAGTCCAACTTGCCTGCAACTTGAGAGGTTTTTGTAACAAAAAGCTTATCATTTATTTAGAAAGTCCGCGTAATTTTGCGGCCCTTATTAACATAAGTTTTGTTTGCGTCTGTTTTGGTCAAGAAGTTCAATAGTTCGCTGTCTTTGTAATTCCCTTAGCACCTCGCGGTTTGTCTAAAGCAACGTCACAAAAAAGGGCTATTATTACTGGTGTAGCGGCATCTGCGCCAATAAGAAGCTGAAGCGGTGAAGTCTGTGTATGAACTTTTCTTGAGTTTAGTGCAATTGAGTACAAGTTGCATTTTTCCTAGGGCCTCCCAATTACTTTCATGATTTGCGGCTTCTATGTGAAGCAAATTTAGCAGAGTGCGACAATAGCGTTCTATCTGGCCATTTTCACTTTGCATTTCTGGAGATATAAAATGTATCTGAGTACCCATTTCAGAAAACCAACCTTGAAAGCTTACCTACACTCTCAAACATGCGCCCTCTATCACACACATTAAGCTTAGGGGCCCCAAATAGAGCGAAGGCATTAGAAATAGCCCTTTTAAGCTCATCAGAATCTTGTCTTGTGTGTGTGCATCAAACAAGCAGTATTTATAAAAAGTATCTATTAGAAGTAGCACATATTTGTGGTCATTAGAAGCGCGCAGAAGACCTAATAATACTTCAACATGTACCGTGTTAAATGGACTGTCGGGTTTTTTCCACGATGAAATTGACTGGTGGGGAGCTCTGGGGACTTTTTAATGAGAGACAGACCAAACAATGGCCTATGTACTTTTTTTACAAAAGTATGAAGACCGTGTAACCAAAAATGGCGTAGAATGAGGTCGATTGCTTTGTTTGCATTTATGCTCATGTTGGTCATGAAAAAAACTCAAAAAACTTAGACGATGATCTTTGGAAATGAAATAGAGCAGTCTTGGGTCTTCGCCAGTTGGTGTATATTTGTAATATAGCGTGTCATTGCGAACAACATATTGCGAAGGATCTAACTCATTGTTATTGACTTTGTCAATAAGCGTACAAATTTCCTCATCCGCAGATTGAGCAATTTGTGCCCAGTTTTTAGGCCGGGTGATTTGGCGGACATCCACAGGATTTCAACTAGGATATAGTCGGTGTAATGCATCATAACGCCCTTTCTGTACTCTATCGAAAAGTTGAAGTCCTGCATATATATTCACCAACGTGCGACACGCGTCAAAAGATCCTACTTTCTTTCCGTCAATTTAAGGACATTACAATCCGTCACAATTTTGAATTGGATCCCCAGTAAATAATGACGGAAGTATTGCAAGGCCTTGATAATCGCGAGTGTCTCAAGCTCGTACGACTGAGAGCTTCTGCACCCTTGGTGGTAACTTGCTAAAATACGCCACAACTCGTCTTTTGCTATTTTCGTGTACTTGAATGAGAACTGCGCCATAACTGGTGAAGTTTGCATCGGTGTGCAGTTCTGTGCGTAATGACGGATCAAAAATAGCCAGCACGGGTTCACTCGTAAGACAATGAATTAAATACTTACGTGCATTTTCTTAATCCAAGCCCCAACTAAATGGGATGCCACTTCGTGTCAGCCCAGCTATGCATGCAGTTTTGGATGCATGTATCGAATCCAAAATATACGTGCGCATTCAGTTATTTTTTTAATTTAAATTGTTTTGGTGTACTAAAAGCTAAAAAATAAAATAAAATCGTGGCGCCAGTCGAATTTCTATTACTCAGGTCAGGTTACACAACGCCTACGATTTTATTTTATTTTTAGCTTTGAATACGACAAAACCATTTAAATTATTTAAAAAACCTATATTATTATAATACAAAAAAAATACGACTACAGAGAAGCAAACAGTAGGGTTATGATTTTAACCGGTACGTTCAGTATGTATGTTCAGTATATGTATAGTATGTATGTTACTTAAGTAAGTATGCATGTTCAGCTGTTCCCTCATAACTTCTAAACTACTTATCATTATTTGACAAATGAAGTATCGTTGGAAGCGTCTTTATCGTTCACTGGTTAAAGACTATGTGACGTCACATTAAATTGAATATGGCGCCTAGCCTGGCTCTAAAAGACATAAAAAAATAGTTTTTTTTCTTTATTCCGTGTTTAGTATCAAATATATAGGGCTTGATTAGCACATTTTATGAAATATTACATAATAACCCAAAATAATCTACTCGACTACGGTCTTAGTGGACTAAAAAGTGGCAAACGAGAATATTCAAACGTTTTAAAAATTTAAATTTTAGGGCCGTAGGAGGGCGATATAAATTTATAAGTATTTATTTAACCAAGTAGCTAGTAGTCGGTTTATAATATTTTTGAGTTCTTTATTCAGTTATTTCTAAAGTGTACTGTGTGCTACTTGTCAAGTCCTTTCATTTCATACCCTTATAAAATAAATTAAAAAAAAAAACGAAGTAATCTGTCATTTTGTGGTGGCGGCCATCTTGAATTTGTTTTTATTGGTGTACTGTATTCTAGTAGTTAAGTGCTTTCACGGAGGGGGTTTAAAAAAAAAACAGCCATTTTGTGCCGGGCCATCTTAGATTTACACTGATACTGAATATACATAATTGTCATAGATTTTATAAGCACAACAAGATACCTAGTAGGTGTTTCGTAAAACCACCACTTAACTTCCACTTAAATGAGTGAAAAATTTCACTCAATGCTCGATCCTCCCACCAGACGCCAATGAACATTTACTGGGAGAGTCGGTGCGATTTCATTAAGAAAAAAAATACTGTTTATGCAGTGTACAAATAAAGAAAAGTGCACCAAAAACACATTTCCTAAAAAAGTAGTCAACTTTCCCGTGCAATTCTTGGCGAAAAGATAAAAAAACGAAAATTATTTTTTATGCTGTCATTACAGCTGTTTCGGGTTTGCCAAGGACATGAAAGCTATTTAGTGCTATATATACCCTTGTTTTTATCTACGCAAAAATGAGGGTTGTTAAAAAGAGTTTCACTAATCACTACCACTTAAATTTCTACTAAGTAACGTCTAATTTAAATTAAATCTTAGGAATATAATGTCCTACCCACACTAATATAAAAAAGGGAAAAGTTGTCTGTTTGTTTCTTTGTTGGTTTGTTTGTTTGGGGAGCTTTCACGCGATTACGGCTTGGCCGAATTTAATGAGAATTTCTGTGTAGATGATGTAAGCCATAGAGACCATAGGATCATTTTTGTCCCCGAAAATTATACTTGCGGGCAAAGCTGCGGGGCGCAGCTAGTACAATATAAAAGCGAAATACTACGTACTGATTATACACGAAATCTTAAAAAACTACTTAACCTATGAAATATAATTTGGGCAGGTAGGTACAACGTAGGTAGATTAAAGGTAGAAGACGTCAACCAAGAAGGGATTTTGCGACAGGGACAAATTAAAGGGGTAATGGTATTGAAAGTTTATATGAAAAATCTATATATATTTTTGCTGCTAGTGGCATGAAATTTGATATTTAGGTTGACAATGTTTTGTAGGTTTTCTTAGCAAAATATTTAAAATTATCCATTTATTTGTGCTATTTGAAAATTGTGATTTAATGTACTGGAATAAGTTATTTTTTTGAATGACAAATGACTGTATTTTATTTGAGAAACTAGATGCGAATATTTTCGAAAATTTGATTTCACCTAATTTGGTATGAAAAGGTCGATAATAATCAGTATAACCATAGTATAAGATTTATTTTTTCATGTGTTGTTTTTATTGTGTCGATGACGTTTAGCCAATTATACCAAATAAGACCGCCCATAAGGTTTCATTTGGTATGGTTGGCTCAAAACTATAAGAAAGGCGGAGCTTCACGGCCAGTGAACGTAATTCAAAATATTTGAAGGCGGCGCTTGATGACATAAAATGGGCGTTTACTTACTTATGTCAAAGTATTGACGTACATAAGTTTTCCACGTTTTCCATTGCTCGATTTATTAAAAATCTTTCACAAGCTACTTATATTAATAGCGCAATGGAACAGCAGATTATAAAATATCGGTGTCAATTTGAATTATGTAACCTAAACATTACTCCCCTCGTGCTGATAATTTCTTGAGCGGATTTAAGAAAAGAATCGATGTACATCTGACAATCGGCTAACTGCAACCTAGCTTTTGGCAATTTTGTGCTATTAAAAAATATGCTTTGATAATATACTAATAAGATCTATTTTCTAATGAGAAATATCAGTAAGTGCGGCTAAGAAAATCGATCTAAAATTTCACAATTTGGATTTTACTTTTTGTGGGGTTAAACAATTGAGAATAAACTATATTACCGTAGAATAGGATTTATTTTTATTTGTGATTTTTAAACTTCAAACCTAGGTGGGAACTTAGCAAATGTGTGAAGTTTCAAGGCTTCATTTTTATAATGACTCACATAAAATAGGTCTAGATATCGCGTGATGTATATGATACATGTTGTTGAACCTTACGCTATTTTCAATAAACTAACGTAAACATTGCGCGCCTCGTGCTGATAATTTTATGAACGGATTAAACAATAAATAATAGTTTACAAAATTTAAAGAACACGCTTTATATAGAAAACCAAACTAAAAAATAGAAAATAAATTTTAATAGTGTAAATAAGAAAAAAATGTATTATTTCAAAAAAAAATGTGGGGTGCATGGGTCAATAGTTATAAATATTTCATTGACAGATATGAGAAGCACCCCACGCTTTTTTTAAATAAAACATTTTTTTCTTATTTACACTATTAAAATTTATTTTCTATTTTTTGGTTTGGTTTTCTATATAAAGCGTGTTTTTTATTATTTTTTAACTTTTTTTTTTCGAATTATTGCGTTGTCATCGGTTTTTGACAGGTGTGCAAAATTTGAATGAAATCTAACCGTTTAAAGTGGGTCAAAATAGCGTCCAAAGGTGTCGGTTACAAACATACAAACAAACATACAAGTGAAGCTAATATAAAGCGTATAAAAAGAACAATGCATGCCGAAGAAATTGCTAAATTCGACCTAAAAATTACTGCTTTTGTGCTATTTTTACAATATGCTTTGCTAATATACAAATAAGATCTATTTTCTAATGGGAAATATCAGTAAGTGCGGCTTAAAAATCGATCTAAAATTTTGCAATTTGGATTTTACTTTTTATGGTATTAAACAATTGATAATAACAATTGATATTACCATAGTATAGGATTTATTTATCTTTGTGATTTTTACCTAACAAACTTAGGTAGGAAGTTAGCAAATGTGTGAAGTTTCATTTCTATAATGAATCACATAAAATAGTTCTAGATGTCGCGTGATGTATATGATACATTTTGTTTAAACTGACGCTATTTTCAATTAACTAACATAAATATTACGGGCCTCGTGCTATTAATTTATTGAACTATCCGTTCAATAAATTAATAGCACGAGGCCCGAGGCCACACAAAAATCAATGTATACCAAAGGAATTGCTAACTACTGGCCCGAATAATACTTTTTTGTGCTATTAAAGAATATGCTTTGAAGAACTGTTGTTTTTCAATGGAAAATCTCATAGGTCAGCAAAGAGAAATGGCTTCAAAAATTTTCTCAGATTTTAGTTCACTAAATGAAGTATCAAATAATTGACAATGAACGAGATAAAATTTATTTTTCTATTTATCAAAAATATGTAGAAACTTAGTGCAAAACAAGCCAAATAAGTCAAATGGAATATTATACCGAATTGCAACGTATTAAAATTTCAGATGTACCACATCACTAGCAAATGTCAAGGAGTAAGTGAGCTGATTTTTCTTAGGTTTCAGGAGGCCTTTAGTCCCGGAAATTGTGATACCCCAGTCCGCTGAGGCTTGTAGATTTAACTTTTGTAATTTGGTATTTTTAAAACGAATTTTCTGCCTGTAATAAAAATATATCACGTAAACCTCACACAAACCGCAATTTGGAATTGAAAACCTTGGTTCATTCAAAATCTTATTATATTTTTAAAGTGACTGGCATTGTTAAATTTATCACGCATAAACCAAACAGAGCAATACATTTTTTATATAACGCTTCTAGAACAAGATACTGAGGGAGATTGTGAAAGTACCTACCTTGGAACGTAAGAAACAATAATCTCTATCGGGACCTTACAATAGAGTTTGTTGACAAAGTTATTAAAATGTATGCAGCAGCTCACAACTATAATTTGACTTCATCATCACGTGAACATAGAGGCAATCCAGCTCCTCGATCACTCTGTAATAGTTAGAAAATTAAAAGGACCAAACCGATTTAGTTAGTGTAGTGTGAAACAAGTTCTACTTATAAAAAACTAGCTTTCCTGCACGTGACTTCGTCTGGGCGGACTACTGTTCATCGCGATAAAAACATCCTATGTTCTTCTAGGATATTAAAACCCAATGCAAAAGTTTGTATAGCACCAATGCTCTTGATGTTTTTTGACAGACTTTTTATTTCGTTTCCATGGCAACAGTTCCTTACAGCGAACAACATTTTCCAGTTTTCCCGTGGAAACTTATCCGGGATAAAAAGTACCATATGTTTTATTCCAGGGTATAAGCTATCTCTGTTCCGAATTTCATCAATATCCGTCTAGCCGTCAACGCGTGAAAGCTCCCCAAACAAACAAACAAACAGACAACGTTTCACTTTTATACACCACTATTTTTAAACTACCAAAAAAATAAAACATGTTTATCTACTGCTAGTACTCAGTACATCCATGCTGAAAAAATTATAAAATACTATCAAAAATTATCCTACAAAAAACACAATTATTGGTCAAACGTCTACATTAATTCGCACAAAAATGAATTCTCGCATGTTCATTTATTAAAAATAGGCAAGGTACATGCGCCTGATATGTCATCATTCATAAACACTTAAAGCACAGAATAAATAATAACTTAAATGCTCAAGGCAAGGCCACGAACCACCGCACAGTATGGAAAATTACCTTAAAAACGGACATCCCCTTTTTAATTATTCAATAGATACTGTAAACTATTTGAAATGTATGAGTAAAACTCCCGAAGGTCAGATGTACATAGAATCAGATTTATGACGATTTTAGCTATTTCTTAAAAAAACTTTATTGTTCGATATAATATGTTTAAATTCACTTTTTAATATATTTGTTATTGTCATTGCATATTAGTTTATTTTTATAATTTATTAATCAAAACAATATCATTATTGCTCCAATAAAAAGAAAGATATTTTGAATTAATGCAATTTTGGTTTTTATTTTTTTAAACTTTTTTCTTGCTATATTTGGATTTTATATTTGCGTTGGCATATTCTGCAAAACTACCCTAATTTGTAAAAAAATAATCAAATCTGAATCTGATAGGATCTCGGAGTAATATGCTTCTAAAGTTTTTTCTGGATTTCTCTGGTTATAGGGGTGTCACATATATATTTTCTCAGTGATCAGAGTTGGTAGGATGATTTAGGGTCAATGATCTCAAACGTACATGCTAATATGGACATGCCTCCGTGATTCCGCCATTTTAAAATGATTCATACATTTTTTCCGGGATTTCAAAATTATTACGTGGAAGAGTAAGGTAGGGTATGTTTGTTTTTTCTTAACACTTTCAACGCCCTGGGAGCGGCATAGGTGACCGGCATTCTATAAAAATAACTGAGGTGTTCAAAGACTTCAAGTAAAAGCCGTACAAAGTATAAACGGGATCATATTAGTAATAGATACACTTAATAATAATAGGTACCTATAACTTGGCAAGAAGGGTCTTTTGTCACCGTATCTTATACCCTGTTCGCACAAAGGTCACGACCAATCAGAATAGAGTATCCTGGATGACTCATTTACTGTTTGTCATAACAATGCGCGCGCGCTCACATCATAGGTAGATCTCCTTCGCTTACTTCGGTTCGTAAGTGCGTTTCTTTTTTTGCTGTATTAACAAATTTTTTTTTGGATTTTTACCTGTACTGTTAAGATAGACTTTCAAAAGGTTGTTTAACTGGTTATGAGCTTGTACTTTCGACTGGACTCTTTCTGTTATTACAGGTTTTTTTTGTGACAGTTTTACAATTCACAAGTAAACATTCAAGTATTTACTTGTGGGAAAAGTGTTTTCCTGCTATAAAGTGCGTAGAAAATGTTATGAATTTACACACGGCAACTCACCAAAGCTTTAATTTAATAGGATGAAGTTCATGAAAACGCATAGCGTGCAAACAAAAAACCAACATTCATTTTTTTATTTGACAGTTAAACAAAAATCAATTTAAAACGATTAACAATCGCTTCCCTTAAATTTAAAATGTAGTAGTTACTAAATCACTACTTCAATACATAATATTAAATATTAATAATATTAAACTCAATCCCTTAAACATCGGAACTTTCCGGGAAAAAAGGCATGTCCATGTCTTGACATGATGTAAGTACGAAAAATCATTCTATCTATTCCGATCACTGAATAGAATAAACACAACTGTCCAAAAAATAAGTACAATACTCATAAGATTCATGTATGTATGTATGTATGGATGGGAGTTTCTTTTGTCCACCTATACTACCAAAATAGATGACAGATAAAAAAGTTTCTAAGATCTCAGATCCAGTTGTTTGTACAATGTTCTTAAAAACTAGTTGACTGATTTAACGTATTTTTTCACTATGACAATCTATTTTTTCTAAAAAGGTTTTAAATAAGGTTAGAATATATAATAAATAACACATTACTTTTTCTTTTCTTGTTATATAAATAATGGTAAAAGAAAGGCTGCCATAGGTTTCGGCTTGAAAAAAATTACTTAGTCTCAGGGAAGTCAACATTTTCTGATATTATAACTTCATCATCATTCTACTCTATGAGACTAATATTTTCATAGTTAGCATTATTTAACTCTTCTTCATATGGTTTTATTAGCTCTAAAACCTGGACTGGGAGAGGCTTGCGTTTAAGCTTTTTTAGCACAGGGCCAAAATCTATATAAAATGTCCTCATTACAGATCCAAGAATTAACCTCCGAACCATTATAGAAAAATAAAAATACAATAAATATATATTTATGTTTGCAATAAAATTAAATATGATGTTCTCGTACTACTAGATATTTTTTTAAATCTTGTTTTTTATTTATATATTGTACATCCATAACTAGGCATTCGTAAATCGACCAAAACATATAAATTTAATCGCCTATATTGATAAAATAATAAAAAACAATTTATTAGAGTTGGTGTCAACCCTAAGTCAGTTTTTTAAATCCTTAATAACTCTCGATTCCTACGTGATTAGTATTAGATATTTTAATGGTATATTAGGAGCTATTCTAATGATCATTTTATTTTAGAAATAAAATCCAAATATGTTAAGAAATACGAGTAAAAAAATAATTACGAAAATAAGGTAAAAGTTAGAGAAATCGTTTGTTATTAGAGCTAAAATTATAATAATTGGTCCTTACTAAAAAGAAAACATACCAAAAAGAAAAGCAAGAATTGTTAAGTATATTTCATAGTACAGCTATTTTTATGTTTTTTCTGACTTCCATAGAAAATAAAATGAAATGGCCATATTTCTGACAGCGAGTATTCAACATGTTCTAGTTTTCCTGTGGAAACTTCCACGGAATACGTGGAATTTTCCGGGATAAAAAGTATCCTATATTTTATTCTAGGGTATAAGCTATCTGCATTCCAAATTTCATCGAAATCCGTCCAGCGGTTATTGCGTGTAAGCTCCCCAAACAAACAAACAAACAGACAATGTTTCATTTTTATATATTGGTATGGATGTAGGTACTTCCTAACTTACTCGTACCTACTGACAGTCCTTCACCACAGAATAAATAATAGTACAAGTACCTTTGCGTGTCTTATTTACAACTTTTCACTGATAAAATGGTCACGTGATAGACGAGGTAATAATGGAACGTGCAGCAAATGAGAGAAAAAACAGGAAAGATAAGTTTTCACTACTCACGCGCATTATGTGATTTCATTCATTATTATTTGCGTAGTATTTTTTGTTTGTATCCATAATTTATGAAAGGATTTCCGAAAACTTCAGCTTTTAATAAATTCACTTAAAAACACTGTTATGTATTCAAAAGTTCTGACTGCATATTTAGATTGCATTGCCACTGATGCATTGCCCACGTATAGTTTTTTAAGTTTTTTTTTTGTTAGTTTTAAATTAGTGGTGTATATTGGTATAGATATATGAACAAAGTTACTTCGCCTTAATAGAGACAGAAAGAAAAGTGCTAATGGACATATTCTAAGCAAACTCAATCTAAAAGTTTAAACTCTAATTAAATGACTTAATATCTAATTTGTGGTTGGATTGTAACAAAAATAGTAATAGTTTGTTTGTATAGTTTGTAATATAATGTTTTGTTTGTTTGTTAGTTTGTTGGTAGTTGGCGATAAGGATAAAAGATCGATAACAAATATTACTTTAAAAAAAACAAGCACAAATCAAACAAAAACTTCATCGGCCTTATAAAATAGACATAAAATGTGTTATTTTTGCACATCAGTGAGATTATTAAATAAAGATTGATAATAATAAAACATCTAACGTAAATACTCATTAAAATATAACAAACACTTCTACAACCCTGAACAAAAATAAATTAATAAACTATTCAAAACAAAATTAGTCATCAATGTAAATTAGGCCGCACTAGGAACTGAGGGACTGAATAAATAATAGGACCAGTGGGTAATGTTTCTCAGTACCTAAACGACATAATAATAGTACCAGTGGGTAATGTTTCTCAGTATCTAAACGACATAATAATAGTACCAGTGGGTAATGTTTCTCAGTACCTAAACGACATAATAATAGTACCAGTGGGTAATGTTTCTCAGTACCTAAACGACATAATAATAGTACCAGTGGGTAATGTTTCATAGTATCTAAACGACATAATAATAGTACCAGTGGGTAATGTTTCTCAGTACCTAAACGACATAATAATAGTACTAGTGGGTAATGTTTCTCAGTACCTAAGCGACATAATAATAGTACCAGTGGGTAATATTTCTCAATACCTAAACGACATCATGAATATCTAAATTAAGATACTCATAGATATAATAAACTTCAACACCACACATTGTTGCGAGCACCTTTCCACGTAATGACGTTCTCTCAGCGCTCTCCTAAAACGACAGTTCCTCCTCTAACATTAATTATTTAGCTCATTCCAAAACGGCATCAAGCCCAAATTGGACACAAAGTGTTCTCTAAGAAGCACGTATTCAGGCACTACTACCGCTGTATAGACTAGAAACAGTATGGAAACTTCAGACTTGCACCCGTTTGTATTTTACTAACTCCCGCCGACATGTATTTAAACATGGTGTATCTTATTTCAGCTATGGAAAATGCCTTACTTACAAATATTTACAAAAGACTACAATATTTTAACAATATTAAATCAACTTAATATTAGTTGACCTTGCTATATGCTGTCTATTCCTGAAAAAAGAGTATGTAAAAGGTAAAGTTATTATTGGGCAATAAAGTTGAAGGTAATTTTTGCTGACCCATATATAAGTATTGACCACATATACGAGCTTATTCGCTTATTCTTTCATGCCTATACCGAGAATACATTGAACTCCCCTCGTAGAAAACATCTCATGGGTCGTAGTGTACCATTTATTTACATAACTTGCTGTGCCCGCGGCTTTGCCCGCGTGGTCATTTTATTTAAAAGTATTCGATACGAGTTATTCCAGGACCAAAAGTACCTATAATGTATACTACATTTCTTCATAATTCGCTGAACCGTCAAATAGTTTTTTTATCGATTGCTCGTCATCCGATCAATGGATTAAGATACCAAGTACCCCAGTTTCTAAGTTACCCTAAGATACAACAATGAAAACTGCACTGCAATCTGTACAATCGTTTTTACGTTATGCGCGAATAAACATACAAACAAAGAAACAGACAAACAGACATGATTTATTAAAAATGTTATATCATTGTTCAGAAGCTTATTTTAAGTACCTTAGATTATTATTTTTCATTATCTCCTTTGTACAGACTTTTTCTCTCGTATTGTTTTAATAACCAGTCACGTATGCGCGCTGCAGTGTGAGATATATCGCCGCCACTATCTACTGGAGTAAGTATAGATTAAAATTTAAAATATCATATTATTTTCAGCATATTTATTCTGAGAAGAATAAATAAAACACAAATACATAAACATAAATACATAAATACACAAAAACACATAAATACTATAATAATATAATTTTGAAGTTTCTGAATACAACATATAAGTTCAAAAACTAAACCCCGGCTACGGTTGGGTAAAAAATAGCCTATGACATTCTTGCGATGAAGACGAATTGATTGACATCTCGCTTGTCAAAATCGGACCAAGTTTTTAGTTTCAACACATAACCTTCCTTTGGTTTGCTGTAGTCAGGTAATAATAAATAACACCTTTGACACTCTGTAAATGAAGTAAAATCGATTGACACCTCGTTTGTCAAAATTGGACCAAGTTTTTAGTTTTTTTACGTATAACTGTTCTTTTGTTTCGACGTAGTCGTATAAAAAAATAGCCTATGACACTTTGTACCTGAAGACGAATCGATTCACAGGCGACGGACTCGTGGTCACACCGTTTTGTCATACTAGTGTGACACCTCGCTTGTCAAATAGGACCAATAGCAGTGACGGAACATCCACATAACCACATACATAGATACATACGAGTATATACATAGACTGTTAAACTCATTACCCTTCCCTTGCTTTGCTGAAGTCGGGTAAAAACTGTCTTATTATTAAGTTATTTACAATCTGCGTGAGTTGCAGTACTGCTATTATATATGGTGAGCTGCGAATGACCTAAGAATTTCCATAAAGCGTAAACGTTTTGTTACAAACGACTTTATAACGACTTTATGTACGATTGGTTTAGTAGTTTATAAAGTAAAGATTTTAACTTAATTATGCTGCATCTGTTGATCGTAGCAGGAAGCTGTTTTGTTGAACTATTTGAGGACAAATGTATACAACAAACATTTACTTGTTATTAGAGAACAACTTTTAAACGTACTTACATTAAAATAATCAAGTTGCAAAGCTTGTCTGGGCTAGCTCAGGGTAAAGTTTAGATATATTCAACTTTATAAACAGTCTCTTCATCAAGTATCAACTCAAACAGACCTTACTAATGGAGGCCATACACTCGCAGAGTAATTAGTTAATCGCCGCTAAAAGTGTCTCGTCGGTGCAAATTTGTCCCGCTCTTTAGCATAAAGCAACCGTTAGCTTGGGCAATCCGTCGGCCGTTGTGCCGGGGGACCTAAGCTTTTACTAGATGCGAGGGAATGTAGGACGGCTGAGCCACTCGAAAAAATGTATTTTTCTAAACATTTGTTACTTTTTTGGAAGATATAATGTGTGTCGTGTCTTATTTTAGAGAGTACTCCTACTTCACCCATCATCCTTTATTTGCATCTTCTAGACCTACCATCAGCGAAGATGGTAGGCGAACCTTTCAAATATTATTTTTTGTATGTTCCCTGGTATAGTTTTTTTATAATCTGAATGAGTACATTTTCAGTCATTTCATGAATATTGGTTCAGTAGTTTTTTAGTATTCCATTGAAGGCGATTTTTTTAATCAAAGAATTATAGTCCATGGCAATGTATTTACCTATACAGAGAGTTCTTTGCATCTTGGCAGATGTATGGGCAAGATTAACATCGACCAGGCAGACCGGCTGTCAGTGAAAAGGGGTGTTGGCAGAAACTATAAGAAGAACTCAAGAGCGAACAAAAGGCAATGGTGACCATTCGATATACTCGTGGCGTCTGGCGGGAGGATTGAACAATGAGTGAAATTTTAAGTGGAAGTTGTACGAAGTACCTACTAGGTATCTTGTTGTACTTATAAAATCTATGGTCGTACCATTTACTTTGTACGTTAGCTCGTGCTTCGCAGGGCATGTTAAGAGGATAGGGCACACACGCGGCTTCTACAGGTTTTGCCATACAGGTTTTGGTTTTGCGTCTTGGGAGAAAACGTTTCTACCATACTCAACCATAACCAAGTCCAATAATTCTCTTTTATTAATCACAGAATAAACTATGTTTGTAGCTTTTTATTTTTATCATAATTTGTAAACAATTTGAATTAATTAGTGATTTAATACCGATATTTTCTCTCAAGTTTGTTTACTGTTTAAACGAAAAATAATAATAAATTAAGAAAAAACCAAATCTTCAAACGTAGTTTATTCTGTGATAAATAAAAAGAGACCTGAATTATTGGATTTGGTTATGGTTTAATATGGTAGAACGTTTTCTCCCATAACGCAAATTTCACGGAAATGTAAGGCAAAACATGTAGAAGCTGCGTGAGTTGGTGTAAGCTATCTGACTCGTTAAGCCATGTCAGTGGCCCTCGGGTGACGTGACAAACTATTGCACCAGAGGACTGCACTACCTGATACGACAAAGAAACTGATCTAATGCAACACCTCTATTAAAATCTAAGCAATACGATAAGCAAGTAAATATTTACAGCCTAACAATTACAATGATGAGAGAAACCATTTCTTATTGTCATTTAGGAGAATGATACTTGCCTATACCCAATTTAAAAGAAACTGCACATGGGAACAATGAACTTTGAAACCAAAGACAAAAGTTCCCTTGTAAATCAAACTGTCTTTGTAATTGAAATCATAGACTATTTTTTTTATTAGTTTCCAACTCTAGTGCAGTGGGTGGAGGGGTAAATGCGAACCCGTGCACCCACTTGTGGGTGAAGCCGGTGGGTGGACGGGTCATTGCCCCTATTTTCAGCCAACAAATTGATTAATTTTATTAAGTGTTGCGCCAAAAACAAGAAAAAGACTGATTAGACAGTCGTGACATCCATGACAAATACCTACCCCCCTCTTAGTGACATTCATAAAGATTAACAATACTCTTTCTTGCTACTATTCATCACACCTTTCGAGTATTCTTGCTCATCCGGAGGCTATTCGGCTAAAATCGGGCGTTGTCGGCGGAACTTGAACGTCTGGTTGTACGCTCGACGCATTTTCGGGTGATTGATTGATCTCAGCAAAAATCCTAGAAACAGATTAGTTTTGGGTTGCTAGTGTGGAAGTACAGCGGAAAGTTTGTCGCACTTCGTTTACTGCAAATGGCATGAAGTTTATAGGTTTTATAGAATGTCTTACGAGTAGAATAAGATTGATTAAGCTTAAAGAAGGAGAGTGTATGTTGTGGTGAGAGCCGTGATGACTGAATGGTAATCAGACGGCACCAGTATCAATATTTTTTATGTACTCACAAAGCGACATGAGTTCTCCCAATCAATTTTGGTGAATAGACAGCGGAATATAAATATATTTGGTTGACGATAATTTTCAAACTGGTTGACTATTTTCGTGCTGTATAGGTCAGGGGTTGTAGTATTTATGTGGGGAAACAAAGTTTCAAAGTGAGACAATCAGGTCAAGAGTCATTATCATGAACGTGCTTTGTTTGTTAATTTCAACTACTAAGGTTAATTTCAGAGTCAGAAAAATATCCCAAAAATTATCTCATCATGTGATATGCATATAAACAAAATTCTCTGTGGGCCTAAAATACTTGTGTCCATGAGAAAGCTTGTGAAAATGTGATGATGAAACCTCTATAAAAAGGACAGTGGTCTGGGCCCCGATTCTGTAAACTATTGAACCGCGATAACGCAAGTCGATCGCTTGAATTTTTTTGAGAAATTTTCTTATCTACCACTTAAAAGTGCTAGAAGTGTTTTTTTTTTGGAAATATTCAAAAAATAAAAAAATGGAAAAAAAAACAAAAAAAAAACAAAAACCGAAAATTTTAGCAAAATTTTTGCTTCCAGCACTTTTAAGTGGTAAATAAGAAAATTTCTCAAAAAATTTCAAGCGATCGACTTGCGTTATCGCGGTTCAATAGCTTACAGAATCGGGGCCCAGGACTGGTCGCTCTCAATAGGGCCCAATCACGCTCAACGCTTCCCAAAGTAAACAAGTTTTTAAAGAAATAGAAATTGGCTTAAAATGGGCGATAATAACATTTTATTTATTCCTCCTTCCCTTTCACTTTGATGAATTACCGTTGACAGGTGCGACCTTGTTTGTGCTGTGGTTGTAAATACATGCCTAGCCGGGGCTACAGTACATTTATTAGTCTTCATAATATATGTATTTTGCCTGGGCAGTCCGTTATTTAAACCTATAAATTTTGTTTGATTTAAGACTAGCTGCACACCGCGGTTTCACCCGCGTGGATTATGATGATGGATGATAATGATGATGATGAAAAAGTAATGAAAAGTAGCATATGTGTTAATCCAGAATATAAGCTATCCTAATACCAAATTTTATCCAAATCCGTTCGGCCGTTTGAGCGTGAAGGAGTAACAAACATACACACAACCACACATAAACACTTTTAACAATTAATAATTTTCTAATGGAAAAAAATTTGGATCACGGACGAGATCCACATATAAAAAAATATGGAAGAGATAAAAATAATTAAAGATAATTGAATTAAAGATGGTGCGAATTGGATATTATTGCATTTAATTATGCTTTTGTATGGACTGTCAGACCGGTGTGAACTTGGCAGCCAAAATGTAGCAGCCTAAAATCCGACTAAATTAAGAAGTTTTTTTTTTATAATAGTGGTTAACTCTTATTTGTTAATTAATGATTATTGTTTAATAATAATAATAATATAAAAAACTTTTGATTAATAAGTTAACGCAAATTTTTATAAAAATATATCCCGAAGAACATGAACAAAATATATTCTTGAGATTTTTAAGGGAACACGCACCTAGTTAGAGCTCTTATCCCCTGAAAAATGAAAGTTTGAATTACGAATTTTATTCTCTCATAATGTAGCTTGAAAACGAGTATACCGACAATGTGGCTAAATGACAGCTTAACCCTAAATTCTTTACTTGAATTATGGATGAACACTGAACCGTGTCTGAAATTTTTAGGCTGCTGATATATTTCGACTTGAAATACGCTAATATTGTTTAAAATCTGCACAATTGTATCATAAACGATATACAGGCTACCTTCTAATCACTATTGCAAAGTGTTTTTTTGACTATTTAACCCTGGAATAGTCAATCAAAATTGATACTGAGTTTTGATTTCACTACTCATGTTCCACGGTGTGTTTCGACCTTTGAGACCCTGAAATCAACTATTAATCTCATTCAAATATAACAAATGGTGCACAAGCTAGAATAAAAATGCTAACAGATGGTGGCTAAATGCCAACCTGACCATAAAACATCCCAAAGTACATGACCCAAAAAAAACCTAGACATTTTTCAGGAAACAAACCTCTAGTAAGACCTCTCATCCCCTGAAATCTGTATGTTTTGATATATCAAACTATTGTCTAATAAAGTAGCTTCAAAACGTGTATAAAAATAATGTGGCTAAATGACAGCTTAACCCTAAATTCTTTACTTGAATTATGGATGAACACTGAACCGTGTCTGAAATTTTTAGGCTGCTGATATATTTCGACTTGAAATACGCTAATATTGTTTAAAATCTGCACAATTGTATCATAAACGATATACAGGCTACCTTCTAATCACTATTGCAAAGTGATTTTTTGACTATTTAACCCTGGAATAGTCAATCAAAATTGATACTGAGTTTTGATTTCACTACTCATGTTCCACGGTGTGTTTCGACCTTTGAGACCCTGAAATCAACTATTAATCTCGTTCAAATATAACAAATGGTGCACAAGCTACTATAAAAATGCTAACAGATGGTGGCTAAATGCCAACCTGACCATAAAACATCCCAAAGTACATGAACCAAAACAAACCTAGTCATTTTTCCGGAAACAAACCTCTAGTAAGACCTCTCATCCCCTGAAATCTGTAAGTTTTAATATATCACACTATTGTCTAATAAAGTAGCTTCAAACGTGCATAAAGAAAATGTGGCTAAATGACAGCTTAACCCTAAATTCTTTACTTGAATTATGGATGAACACTGAACCGTGTCTGAAATTTTTAGGCTGCTGATATATTTCGACTTGAAATACGCTAATATTGTTTAAAATCTGCACAATTGTATCATAAACGATATACAGGCTACCTTCTTATCACCATTGCAAAGTGATTTTTTGACTATTTAACCCTGGAATAGTCAATCAAAATTGATACTGAGTTTTGATTTCACTACTCATGTTCCACGGTGTGTTTCGACCTTTGAGACCCTGAAATCAACTATTAATCTCATTCAAATATAACAAATGGTGCACAAGCTACTAAAAAAATGCTAACAGATGGTGGCTAAATGCGAACCTGACCATGAAACATCCCAAAGTACATGAACCAAAAAAAACCTAGACATTTTTCAGGAAACAAACCTCTAGTAAGACCTCTCATCCCCTGAAATCTGTAAGTTTTGATATATCACATTATTGTCTAATAAAGTAGCTTCAAAACGTGTATAAAGAAAATGTGGCTAAATGACAGCTTAACCCTAAATTCTTTACTTGAATTATGGATGAACACTGAACCGTGTCTGAAATTTTTAGGCTGCTGATATATTTCGACTTGAAATACGCTAATATTGTTTAAAATCTGCACAATTTTATCATAAACGATATACAGGCTACCTTCTTATCACCATTGCAAAGTGATTTTTTGACTATTTAACCCTGGAATAGTCAATCAAAATTGATACTGAGTTTTGATTTCACTACTCATGTTCCACGGTGTGTTTCGACCTTTGAGACCCTGAAATCAACTATTAATCTCATTCAAATATAACAAATGGTGCACAAGCTACTAAAAAAATGCTAACAGATGGTGGCTAAATGCGAACCTGACCATGAAACATCCCAAAGTACATGAACCAAAAAAAACCTAGACATTTTTCAGCAAACAAACCTCTAGTAAGACCTCTCATCCCCTGAAATCTGTAAGTTTTGATATATCACATTATTGTCTAATAAAGTAGCTTCAAAACGTGTATAAAGAAAATGTGGCTAAATGACAGCTTAACCCTAAATTCTTTACTTGAATTATGGATGAACACTGAACCGTGTCTGAAATTTTTAGGCTGCTGATATATTTCGACTTGAAATACGCTAATATTGTTTAAAATCTGCACAATTTTATCATAAACGATATACAGGCTACCTTCTTATCACCATTGCAAAGTGATTTTTTGACTATTTAACCCTGGAATAGTCAATCAAAATTGATACTGAGTTTTGATTTCACTACTCATGTTCCACGGTGTGTTTCGACCTTTGAGACCCTGAAATCAACTATTAATCTCATTCAAATATAACAAATGGTGCACAAGCTACTAAAAAAATGCTAACAGATGGTGGCTAAATGCGAACCTGACCATGAAACATCCCAAAGTACATGAACCAAAAAAAACCTAGACATTTTTCAGGAAACAAACCTCTAGTAAGACCTCTCATCCCCTGAAATCTGTAAGTTTTGATATATCACATTATTGTCTAATAAAGTAGCTTCAAAACGTGTATAAAGAAAATGTGGCTAAATGACAGCTTAACCCTAAATTCTTTACTTGAATTATGGATGAACACTGAACCGTGTCTGAAATTTTTAGGCTGCTGATATGTTTCGACTTGAAATACGCTAATATTGTTTAAAATCTGCACAATTTTATCACAAACGATATACAGGCTACCTTTAATCACTATTACAAAGTGTTTTTTTGACTATTTAACCCTGGAATAGTCAATCAAAATTGATGTTGAGTTTTTATTTCACTACTTATGTTCCACGGTGTGTTTCGACCTTTGAGATCCTGAAATCAACTATTAATCTCATTCAAATAGAACAAATGGTGCACAAACTTCTATAAAATAACAGATGGTGGCTAAATGCCAACCTGACCATAAAACATCCCAAAGTACATGAACCAAAAACAAACCTAGATATTTTTCAGGAAACAAACCTCTAGTAAGACCTCTCATTACTCAAGACTCTGTTAGCATTTTTATAGAAGTTTTTGCACCATTTTTTATATTTGAATGAGATTAATAGTTTATTTCAGGGTCTCAAAGGTCGAAACACACCGTGGAACATGAGTAGTGAAATCAAAACTCAGTATCAATTTTGATTGACTATTCCAGGGTTAAATAGTCAAAAAATCACTTTGCAATAGTGATAAGAAGGTAGCCTGTATATCGTATATGATACAATTGTGCAGATTTTAAACAATATTAGCGTATTTGAAGTCGAAATATATCAGCAGCCTAAAAATTTCAGACACGGTTCAGTGTTCATCCATAATTCAAGTAAAGAATTTAGGGTTAAGCTGTCATTTAGCCACATTCTCTTTATACACGTTTTAAAGCTACTTTATTAGACAATAGTGTGATATATCAAAACTTACAGATTTCAGGGGATGAGAGGTCTTACTAGAGGTTTGTTTCCTGAAAAATGTCTAGGTTTTTTTTGGTTCATGTACTTTGGGATGTTTTATGGTCAGATTGGCATTGAGCCACCATCTGTTAGCATTTTTATAGTAGCTTGTGCACCATTTGTTATATTTGAATGAGATAAATAGTTGATTTCAGGGTCTCAAAGGTCGAAACACACCGTGGAACATGAGTAGTGAAATCAAAACTCAGTATCAATTTTGATTGACTATTCCAGGGTTAAATAGTCAAAAAATCACTTTGCAATAGTGATTAGAAGGTAGCCTCTATATCTTTTATGATACAATTGTGCAGATTTTAAACAATATTAGCGTATTTCAATTCGAAATATATCAGCAGCCTAAAAATTTCAGACACGGTTCAGTGTTCATCCATAACTCAAGTAAAGAATTTAGGGTTAAGCTGTCATTTAGCCACATTTTCTTTATACACGTTTTGAAGCTACTTTATTAGACAATACTGTGATATATCAAAACTTACAGATTTCAGGGGATGAGAGGTCTTACTAGAGGTTTGTTTCCTGAAAAAGTCTAGGTTTTTTTTGGTTCATGTACTTTGGGATGTTTCATGGTCAGGTTGGCATTTAGCCACCATCTGTTAGCATTTTTATTCTACCTTGTGCACCATTTGTTATATTTGAATGAGATTAATAGTTGATTTCAGGGTCTCAAAGGTCGAAACACACCGTGGAACATGAGTAGTGAAATCAAAACTCAGTATCAATTTTGATTGACTATTCCAGGGTTAAATAGTCAAAAAATCACTTTGCAATAGTGATTAGAAGGTAGCCTCTATATCTTTTATGATACAATTGTGCAGATTTTAAACAATATTAGCGTATTTCAAGTCGAAATATATCAGCAGCCTAAAAATTTCAGACACGGTTCAGTGTTCATCCATAATTCAAGTAAAGAATTTAAGGTTAAGCTGTCATTTAGCCACATTTTCTTTATGCACGTTTTAAAGCTACTTTATCAGACAATAGTGTGATATATTAAAACTTACAGATTTCAGGGGATGAAAGGTCTTACCAGAGGTTTGTTTCCTGAAAAATATCTAGGTTTTTTTTGGTTCATGTACTTTGGGATGTTTTATGGTCAGGTTGGCATTTAGCCACCATCTGTTAGCATTTTTTTAGTAGCTTGTGCACCATTTGTTATATTTTAATGAGATTAATAGTTTATTTCAGGGTCTCAAAGGTCGAAACACACCGTGGAACATGAGTAGTGAAATCAAAACTCAGTATCAATTTTGATTGACTATTCCAGGGTTAAATAGTCAAAAAATCACTTTGCAATAGTGATTAGAAGGTAGCCTCTATATCTTTTATGATACAATTGTGCAGATTTTAAACAATATTAGCGTATTTCAAGTCGAAATATATCAGCAGCCTAAAAATTTCAGACACGGTTCAGTGTTCATCCATAATTCAAGTAAATAATTTAGGGTTAAGCTGTCATTTAGCCACATTTTCTTTATGCACGTTTTGAAGCTACTTTATCAGACAATGGTGTGATATATTAAAACTTACAGATTTCAGGGGATGAAAGGTCTTACCAGAGGTTTGTTTCCTGAAAAATATCTAGGTTTTTTTTGGTTCATGTACTTTGGGATGTTTTATGGTTAGGTTGGCATTTAGCCACCATCTGTTAGCATTTTTTTAGTAGCTTGTGCACCATTTGTTATATTTGAATGAGATTAATAGTTGATTTCAGGGTCTCAAAGGTCGAAACACACCGTGGAACATGAGTAGTGAAATCAAAACTCAGTATCAATTTTGATTGACTATTCCAGGGTTAAATAGTCAAAAAATCACTTTGTAATGGTGATTAGAAGGTAGCCTGTATATCGTTTATGATACAATTGTGCAGATTTCAAACAATATTAGCGTATTTCAAGTCGAAATATATCAGCAGCCTAAAAAATTCAGACACGGTTCAGTGTTCATCCATAATTCAAGTAAAGAATTTAGGGTTAAGCTGTCATTTAGCCACATTCTCTTTATACACGTTTTGAAGCTACTTTATTAGACAATAGTGTGATATATCAAAACTTACAGATTTCAGGGGATGAGAGGTCTTACTAGAGGTTTGTTTCCTGAAAAATGTCTAGGTTTTTTTTGGTTCATGTACTTTGGGATGTTTTATGGTCAGGTTGGCATTTAGCCACCATCTGTTAGCATTTTTATTCTAGCTTGTGCACCATTTGTTATATTTTAATGAGATTAATAGTTGATTTCAGGGTCTCAAAGGTCGAAACACACCGTGGAACATGAGTAGTGAAATCAAAACTCAGTATCAATTTTGATTGACTATTCCAGGGTTAAATAGTCAAAAAAACACTTTGCAATAGTGATTAGAAGGTAGCCTGTATATCGTTTATGATACAATTGTGCAGATTTTAAACAATATTAGCGTATTTCAAGACGAAATATATCAGCAGCCTAAAAATTTCAGACACGGTTCAGTGTTCATCCATAATTCAAGTAAAGAATTTAGGGTTAAGCTGTCATTTAGCCACATTGTCGGTATACTCGTTTTCAAGCTACATTATGAGAGAATAAAATTCGTAATTCAAACTTTCATTTTTCAGGGGATAAGAGCTCTAACTAGGTGCGTGTTCCCTTAAAAATCTCAAGAATATATTTTGTTCCTGTTCTTCGGGATATATTTTTATAAAAATTTGCGTTAACTTATTAATCAAAAGTTTTTTATATTATTATTATTATTAAACAATAATCATTAATTAACAAATAAGAGTTAACCACTATTATAAAAAAAAAACTTCTTAATTTAGTCGGATTTTAGGCTGCTACATTTTGGCTGCCAAGTTCACACCGGTGACTGTCAGTTCTAATGTATGGAGTTCTGCATCGCGCATACGAAGTTTTCCGCTCGATAAGAGAGTATTCATTTGTAAAACTCTCAGCTCTGATTGGCCTGTTTACGAAAGTGGCTACACTTCTCTGATTTATAATATTAGTGTGATTAGTGTGATGAGTGGTGATATTTTGATGTGATACGCTTACGTTTGACGAATTCACCCTGATATTACATGATAACGCTATAATAAATATTTTTACCCGACTGCGGAGGGTTGTGTTTCGGTTGTATGTAACTATATATGTTTGTTTGTACGTTTTTTGGTGCGTCCTATAGCCTAAACGGCTAAATTAATTTTAATATGTAAGATACTGTGTGTGTGTGTGTGACGACTGGTTGGTCTCGTGGCTAGAGATCCTAGGTACGAAATCGTACGGTCGCGGGTTCGAATCCTGCAAGGTGCAATAATTTGTGTGATGAGCAGAAATGTTTGTTTCCGAGTCATGGATGTAATATTCTTATCTATGTATGTTTATCCGTTATCTAGTGTCCATAGCACAGGGTATCCTAGTTTGGGGCTAGATAATTGGTGTGGAAATGTCCCAAATATATTTATTTTATTTTATTTATTATTTATTAATATAAACACAAAATCGAATGGATTTACTCAACAAAATTCTCGAAAAACTGCTGAACCAATTTTGATACAGTTTATATGGGACCACCTGGAGAGTATTCCCTTTCAAACACACAAAGATTTTTTTAAATTAGTTTGCAATTGACGGAGATATCGACCGACATACATAAAAAAAAAGTTCATACAGCCGAACATATAAGTCTCCTTTTCTTAAGTCGATTATGAATGACAATGAAGGCATGACAGATTATTTGAATTTAGAATGAATATAGACAAACTATCATATGAGGTATGATTATGATGAAATACGTTTGACATCGTCACAATAGCTCGCCTCCCCGGAGTTTTTTTTTAAATTATTTAATACCAAAAAAAATAAAAAATTGTTATTGTTAAAATTTAGATGTTATTTGTTTTTAAAAACATATGCTTATTGAAAAAAAAGAAGAAAAAGAAAAAAAAAATAGAAGTTAATAATAAAATAAAATATATATATATACAACGTGTCACTGAATGGCCTTATAAGTACGTAGCGTAGGCCTTATAAGTTTCGATTAAGCATGTAAATTGGTTTACGTATGCAATGGTAGTATTTAAAATTTCCAAACAAAAGTAAAAATTAAAAATTTGCGACAACCCAAAATGTTTGTTATCACTTAGCACAAAAAAAGTAGTTTAAATAGAAACTGCTCGGTCTGCGGATTCAGGTTGCTAAGCACACTTGCGCGCTGGTGGAAATACCCCGTTGAGTGGAGATTGTTCACCAGTACGAGCAGAGGTGGGTAGAGCCAGCCTATTGTCTCTCAGCACGCTCTCACATTATAGCTGAAGAAAACACCGAATCCTTAAGAAACGCCAATTTTATGTAACACTATAAACTGATCACAAATCTAAATATCTATTATGGCATTTCAATATGGTTTGACTGTCCCGAGTCTGCCACGGGGGACGTGCTCGGCGTAGCTGTGACGGAACTTGTTGGACTGCCCCTCGGCCACGAGGGAGAACTACTCTTGGTACTCCTGGTCTCGCGGTCGTACAAACTCTCTGTTACCTTCAGGGAACTCCAAAAGCCTCGAGCGACTGAACGCCCGCTGCCTGTCGCTCATATGCCACCTACTCTCTTCAATCACGGGCTTTATGATCTCATCCACGTCGATACGACGACCCTGACCTCGTCGGTCGTCGAACGTTCAGTACAGAGAGTGTAACTCCCGCACCATATTCGAACTGCTTCATTTCATCCAGTTTTCTCCCTGCTAGTCTTGTATTCTCTTTGGCGACTCGTACTTGAAAAAGTTCACTTTTAACAAACTAAAGAAAATTATTTTCGACGTATTTTGACTTTGACATTCGACTGACCACCAAAGAGAATACAATACTGACCGCTGTGCGACGCACAAGTTCTGTAAATCAAAGTTGTCAAACAGACTACAGTCCGACCAACTTATCTGCGAAAAGGCGAAAAAAATATATGTTTTTACTCGACTGCAGCGAAGCAAGTGTTGGGTAATGAGTTTATCAGTCTATGTACGAGTATGTATGCATGCATGTATGTATCTGTATATGTGTTTATGTGGATGTTCCACCATAGAGTCGCTCCTATTGGTCCGATTTTGACAAACGAGGTGTCAATCGATTTGTTTTTTGGTACAGAGTGTCATAAGGGAAAAGTGTAAAAAAAAACTTGGTCTGATTTCGACAAGCGAGGTGTCAATCGATTTGTCTTCATCACAAGATATGTCATAGGCTATTTGTTACCCAACCGTAGTCGGGTTTTAGTTTTTGAACTTATATCTTGTTTGAGTAGTTTACTTATCGATTGACTAGACCACTCACTCCACCATTCAGTTCACAGATAATTTGGTGGCACACATTCAAGGTCAAGGGCGGTGTTGCGGCCTTTTTTGTATATATTTGTCCTTTTTTTATTGATTTATGTTTTTATACTTTTTGAGTGGTGTGTGTGTTTTTAGTTTGTCATGAAGATTGGATTGAGTAAAAGTTGCAGAGAAAAACGTGTATTTTTAACTTGACCGATAGTTTCGCTCTAAAGAGCAGTTCCCCGCTTAATAGGCGGTATTGTTTTTTTCATAGCTGATTACTAGGTAGTAGCACAGAATAATGCATTCTGTGCTACTACAGGGTTAGAAATCTTTAAATGTAAAATGATGAATGAAAAACTTTGAAACCTCAATGGTCATAAAACTAACGTTACTCGCCATGGTGCACCACTTACCCCAACCCGGTATGCAATAAGTTATTATTACAGTTACATCATGAGGGTAATAAAGTTAAAATAGTAAAATAATTAATAAAAATAATAGAAATGCTAAACTGAAAAGGAGTTTTTGAATGTTGGCCAATTTTCAAAGAAACTTGCCCAAGCTCCTTTGATTTTTTGTTGTTGAACAATTTGGGTTATCGCCGGATGTATCGCAATGAACAGCAAAATGTTTAGAAATGTCAGGGAAAGTTAAAATAGGAGTTGATATTAAAGTTTGTTTGATTTTATTAAAAGCTTTATCAGCTTCAGAAGTCTACTTAAAAGTGGGAGCTTTCTTAATTATCAGCGAATAATATTATGGGCTGTATATTATCTTTCAAAAAAAAATGAGATCCCTACGTAGATTGCAAAGTATCAATAATTTGCTGGAAAAATTTGATAATACATTTTACAACATGTTTATAATACACAAAAAGTCCAAGAGGCTATATTTATCAAATTTTTATAGTTAAGTACAATAGCCGATTTTTGTTCAAATTAGTCAATAAAAACACTATGGTAGAATCTTTTTTTTTATAAAGAAATATTAAGAGATGCACTCAGCTACCGGTGCCAAGCCAGGGCGATATTGTCACTAGTTTTTTCACACCTTAGTACCGGTCTTCACATTGGTTAGTTGTATCAGCAGCTACCTCTCATTTTGGTAAATAGCACATAAGGCATTTCAACAGTGACGAGACGATCTCTTGCCGGTCAGTCACTAACAATTTCAGTGTCACCCGGAGCATTGAATTCCAAAAATCCAGCACGGAATTGCATTGCCCTCACCATAGCACATCGGTATTGAATTCACATCTTGTAATTTCGCTTGATACAGTTCACTTCAAAAAGGAACAGAAATGTATGTACATTACTGCTAAGCGGGTTAATATCATGGAAATATTGATGACTTTTTTTAAGTTTATTTCAGGTCTTGATAGACTTTTGGAGCATTGAACGTACTTTTACTCCTTAAAAATCATCTCATCTAGCAACAATCTAAATTCACGCATCACCTTATAAAAATAACAACGTGTAACAAGAAAAAATCGTACATGAAAAATTGCGTTTGTTAACGCGACGTCAAGTCGAGTAACGACTTTCGCACGTTTTCATCTTAGTCTTTTGAGGTAGTCTGTTGTAGGTGAAAGTTGAGAATGTTATTTTTTTATTACTTTCTAGGCAATCCGTTGACCAAGATCTCACCTGATGGAAAGCGATGATGTGGTCTAAGGTGTAGCACGCTTGCCTAGTAGAGATTGTGCGTGCTTGTGCAAAATAGCGTTACACAAAATATAACAAATATGAACCATACAATTAACCTATGGAGAAATTTTCATTATATTGTAGCTTATGCTTTCTTTATACAACGATGAGGCGATGAGATGTGCAGGTTGATCACGTGATAATGAGCACCACGCCTACCAATAGAAAGCTCCAGTGCCATCCGTAATTGGATTTGAAAATCTTCGGCGGCACTGCACTGCGCTCGTAACCCAGTAATATCGCTGCAAACATTTCCTTCCTATACGGAATCTACCTATACTAATAACACATAGGCTATACTTTTGATCAAGAAATAGGAAAAAAGTATTAAAAAAAAGTATTTCCATGTACCAGGAGAGCAGAAACATTTAAGAAGTTGGAGATACAAAATTGACAAATAAAGTTATTAAAAGTGAGTATACCTCCCCATGAACATTAAATAGTGTGATTATATTTCAAAAAAAAGTATTTCTAAGTACCAGGAGAAGAAAGAAAGAATGTAATATCTCCAACTTCTTAAGAAGAAAGACTTAAGAGGTTGGAGATATTACATTGACAAATATAGTTATTGAAAGTGAGTATACCTCCCCATGAACAAAAGTACCAGGAGACCAGAAACACTTTAGAAGTTGGAGATATGACATTGAAAAATAAAGTTATTAATACCTACCTCCTCGAGAGTGTAGTAGCGGAAGATCGGGCTCAGTGGCGTACTTTGGAAAAGGCGTATGTCCAGCAGTGGACTGACACGGGCTGATGATGATGATGATGATGATGATGATACCTCCCCATGAACGTTAAATAGTGTGATTATACTTTAAAAAAGTATTTCAAAGTACCAAGAGAGCAGAAACACCTAAGAAGTTTTATCATCATTAATATATTTTTGCAAATTCTTTGTCAAAGTGACATGGTGGGGATGGGGGTTGAGGGTTGTTGGTAGAGGTTTAAAAGGGGACGGGGCCAGTGGGAGGAGGATGGGGCCAAAATAAGGAAGAAAACGGAAGCTTTGAAGGAATTATCAAAATGATACGAGTAAGTGTCAAAGTGACAAGTGTCAAAGTCACAGGTGTCAAAGTGACAGGTGTCAAAGTGACAGGTGTCAAAGTGACATCCTAGGGATGCAAAAAGCAGGGATTTTTAAAATGTGTTTTCTAATGTGGTGGGAGTGGCAAATATTGACCGCGATTGTGTGTGTGTTTGTTGCTTCTTCACGCTCGAACAGTTGAACGGATTTGGATGAAATTTAGTACCAGGATAGCTTAAGTTAGAGATACAAAATTGACAAATAAAGTTATTAGATTATACCTCCCCATGAACATTAAATGGTGTGATTATATTTAAGAAAGTACGCACTTTGTTTATCTATACTTATAATAAAACTGAAACGGGTCCAATTCTATACATTGAAGATATTTTGAAATTTTCTTTTGGAGGATACTCTATGTTCGATACTGAAGCCAAAACAGTTATTTTTTTAATTTTTGTCTGTCTGTCTGTCTGTCTGTCTATCTGTATCTTGGCTAGGCATCACGCTGAAACTACCGAATGAATTTAAATGAAACTTGGTATGTTTAGAGTTCATACTACGACGTAGGTTATAGGATATTTTTTATCCCGAAAAATTAAAGGCTTCCCGCAGGATAGACGTTGAAAGTTATTTAAAAGAACACGTATCACGCTGAAACTACTAGACGGATTTTGGTGCAACTTTGCACAGTCATAGTTTATATAATGGGTAAAAATTCAGAATACTTTTTATCCGGGATAATGTCCCAAATTTTGTAAATTGAAGATATTGTGTTTTTTTGGAAGCTGTTCTATATTCAATATTAAAGCCAAAACTGTATTTTTGTAATTTTTGTCTATCTGTCCGTCTGTCCGTCTGTCTGTCTGTATCTTGGCAGCGCATCACGCCGAAAATACTCACTGAATTCAAATTAAATTTGGTATTATTTGAGTTCATACTTCGAGATAGGACATAGGATACTTAACATCCCTAAAATTAATATTATTAAATAAAATTATTAAAATTAGTTTGTCTGTATGTTTGTTTGTTCACGCATCACGTAAAAACTATTGGACCGATTGCAATGCGGTTTTCATTGTTAGATAGCTTAGGGTTTGATTTAAAAACTGGTGTAATTGGTATCTCAATCTGGTGAGTTAGAAGCCGAGCAGTGGATAAAAGTATTTTTCACGGCTAAAGAAATTTTGATCAAATGTTGGTATATTAGTCCTGGAATAGCACATTATGGGTACTTTGAACCTAAAGAAAAGAACACGCTCGCGAAGCCGCGGGTACAGCTAGTAATATATAAAAATATATAATTTACAACCAAACGCTCTTTTAAATTATGTGACATTATTGTAACACTAACTGTAGAATTTTTAAATAGGATGGGGGAGAAGATTGCGCACGGGCAAAGCCGCGGGGCGCAGCTAGTGGTTCATATTTGTTATATTTTGTGTAAAGCTATTTTGCACAAGCACGCACAATCTCTACTAGGCAAGCGTGCTACACCTTAGACCACATCATCGCTTTCCATCAGGTGAGATCTTGGTCAACGGATTGCCTAGAAAGTAATAAAAAAAATAACATTCTCAACTTTCACCTACAACAGACTACCTCAAAAGACTAAGATGAAAACGTGCGAAAGTCGTTACTCGACTTGACGTCGCGTTAACAAACGCAATTTTTCATGTACGATTTTTTCTCGTTACACGTTGTTATTTTTATAAGGTGATGCGTGAATTTAGATTGTTGCTAGATGAGATGATTTTTAACATAACTTTGACCTTAGAGAAGTCTTAAAAAGTTCTAATTCTAATGCCTTGCTGGAAAAACCCTGTATATTGTCATGAAAAAAGTTACCAGGCCTTTTCATTGTCTTAGCAGTCAGTTTAAATTAACAGATAAATTTGCCTCCGATGTAGGGGAGAGGTGGCATGAAAGGGACATTTTTTCTTATGAGGTTCTAGTAAATAGATGAAACAACATTTTGAACAGGTTGGAGTAGAATTGTAAACCTATTTTATTTCACTATCGAAATAAAATGCAATAATAACCATGTTTTTATTCCTAAATATATATTTTTGCACTTTTAGAAAAAGTGTATTTTGTCTCTTTCATAAATAGAAGGTCTTGAAAGGGACACGATAAGTTTTGAAAGGAACGTAATATCAAGGAAAATCAACTTGTTGGTTTGTATGTCGTATGAGGTAGTGCTGGCCTCTGGTGTAAGAGTTTGTCAGGCCGCTTATGGGCCTCTGACATGGCTTAACGACTGCTATTAATCAGCCAGGACCGACAGCTTAACGACTTCTTCTTTGCTAAATAAAAGAGGGTACATTTAACTACTTATATTATACACTAAAATCAAATTTTTCACAGTAAGCGGAGATCAATTTAGTCTCACATTTATTGTAAAACAGTAAATAAAAAATTCATAAATTTCATAATTATTTTCATAAAAAGATAATACTGCTTAAAAGTAATGATTTATGACGAGTTTTGAGAGAAACAGTAATAATCAACAGTTTTACCATAGTTTTTTTAAATGGCCATCTTAATACTAAGTAATTAACTTTCATAATAATTAAGAATCTTAGTATGTCGAACAAAAAAGTTAAAGACACCTTTAATTCCACAGGTTTCATGAGCCCATTTTGTACAAATTTAACATTGAAACCAATGTTCAACGCTTTCTGAATATGTTTTCTTACAAAAATTACACTCGTCATCATCTCCTCTTTTATCTCCTGCCTGGCTACGGTATCTTAACCTTGGAGTGAATACTTCAGTTTTAGAAATATCATCTAGAGTCAGAATCAGTTGTCCCTTTCATAACTGTTTGTTGTGTCCCTTTCATAAATATCACACACAAAATAAAAACATAACACCTAAATCTTCATTTGTAATCAAAAGTTTAGTTTTTAATGACCTTCTATTCTCATATAAAACTTTTGAACTCTCCTACAAACACACGTACGACACCACTATCTTTGAATTTTCTGGAACGTGAAGTTAGGTGCAAATAGATGTGCATTTGGGTTGCAACACAACAAAATTAGTGTTGTTCCGATACGACTTTTATTTAGCCGGTAATATGAATTGTCCCTTTCAATACGTGTCCCTTTCATGCCACCTCACCTCTACCACGTGTAATACTGCTATGATATATATTAAATGCTTACAATTTAGCGATGGTCATCTTGTAATTTTTGCTGAGATACAAAGTATTCTTTTTCAAAATAAATTATATAACAAAATTGTTAGTTTCAAAATACGAAACGTCACCTTGACACCAAGTAATTTTTTATTTTATTTTTTCTATTAATGATGAGACGTGGAGGTCGCTCGCCTGATGGTAAGCGTCACGCCTGTCCATAACAGTTGTAGTGCCACCCAGAATTTTGGTTGCAAAGTCTTGCGCGTCATTGCACTGCGCTCATCACCCTGGACATTGGTTGTTAAGTCTCATTGCCCAGTAATTTTGCTGGAAACATTGCCCTTCAAACCGAAACACAGAAATGTTTACACACTACTGCTTGGCGGTTGAATATCTGACAAAGGTGAGGTACTTCCCAGGCGGACTCTTGCGTAAGAGGCCTACCACTTCAATACATAGGCATGAACTTTTCGCGTTTGCGTTTATTTGCGTGCGATGCAATAAAATCCCACATGCAAAAAATTGCAAATAGTACCAATGTTGATGTTGAAAAACTCATATTAAAGCATAACTTCTGTGCGTCTTTTATTGTGACGAGCTGTAAGCACATTTAAACTATTTATGACATTCGAATCCTGGCCAGCCGGGACAGGAGTAAGAGAGTGGTTTCGTAGAGATGCCGGGCGTGGCATACAACATCATCAACCCCACACGCTTGGACAAAACATCTTCAAGAATGGTAACGCAGTCAACAATACGACCGAAACAAGCTGCAAGTATACCATGTGTACAAACGAGGAATGAAAAATCAACTATTAATAATAAATGTTATGTTCTCTCAGTAATTTATCAGAATGTTAGAGGACTAAAAGCAAAGCTCCGATACTGGCGAGAACAAACAACTCAGCTCCAAGCTGATCTCATTGCAGTCACAGAAACTTTTCTTGACTCGTCAGTATGTGATCCAGAAGTATCTCCTCGTAGGTAGAGTGAGCTCAGACATGACCTTGGCTCCAGGAGTGCGGGAGTACTCTTTGCAGCCAGACCGGGCCTTGAAATCCGGCACCTTCAAGACCTCGAAACCGAATACGGAGAAAATCTTTGGGCGTTCCTAACATACCGTGGCAAAGAATATTGCATTTGTGTAGTATATATTGTTACGAGCTGGGGTTCGGGTAAAATAAATGTAAGCCAATTAAACCAAAAATTAACACCTTTATTCGAAAAACCACAAAAATAAACTAATCCGACAAATAACACTAAAACACTCTTTAACTCGACTGTACACTCTTACCGATAGTATTGAGTTGGTTCCGAATGCCAACTCAATACTGTCCCAGGCAGTCGATGCGCGCTTAAAAGGTATGTACTCTCGTATGTACTAGCAGTAGTCGGTAGGTATTTGAACTTTCAAGGTCAGCGGCACCTTTGATGTCGCGCTGCGCCTGTAGGTACCTAAGGCCGGCAGCACCTTTGATGATGCCGCGCCGCGCCCTTATGTACCTACCTACCGCGCGCTCTGGAAACTTCTGTAAGTGCAACTGGTGTGTTCCAGAATGTTCGTTTAAATGTAGGTATTGCGTCATCAGTCTGCGGCTACTCAAACATTTTAGTACCTACTGTTTTTCTAAGAATCCACTGGCGTAACAATATCAAACCTTCCGCGAAAGAAGAAGATTATATGACTTGGTTATGTAAAGCGGAAGAGAATCTGTCTTCAGTATTACATAATGCTCATTTATTTGTATTTGGTGATCTCAATATTAATAGTGCTAATGTAAATGTAAATAATTATGTGGACTATTTTCTAAATTTCTGTAACTTAGTTGATTGTAACGATGTTTTTAATGAGTTAGGTAATAAACTCGACGTTGTGCTTGTGAGTGAGAGTGTACTTGTACAGGGGGTGACCGTTTGCGTCACCGACGGTGGGCTCTTTGAGCACGCCGACCGATACCACATACCTCTGGAAATCTCAATCCATTTACAAAAACAAGGATGGGACGTGCAAGCAGATATATTTAATCAAGCTATTAATTCAGGACTTTATCCCGGCAAATGAAAGCAATCTAGAGTAGTGCCTAACTTAAAATCCGGTGACAAAACACTAGTGCAGAATTTTAGACCCATTGCTAATTTATCTTCGTTTGCCAAGATTTTTGAAGGTATTCTACATGGTAAAATTTACAGACAGATTGAACCTTACCTCAGTAACTCACAACATGCATTTAGAAAGGGTCGCTCGGTCAATACAAACTTACTAACACTTGTTTACTATATCTCACAGAATATGAAGATAAGCACCCAAGTTTACTTTGTCTACCTGGATTTCAAAAAAGCATTTGATTAAGTTGATAATGACGTCCTTATAGAGAAGCTTGACTTGATCGGCTTTACACCACAACTTGTCAACTTCTTCGCAGACTATCTTCGCGACAGGTTACAGTACGTTCGGCTTGGTTGTTATGAGTTATCATCCTACCACACTCGTTCTGGGGTAAGCCAAGGTTAATCGCTTGGACTTCTCCTTTTCACTTCTTCCTTTTCACAATCATGATTAATGACCTGGAAACGATTCAAGTAAATGTCTGATTTATGATGATGACGTAAAGGTAATAAAAGACATCCAATCTGAAGAAGATGGCCATTTCCTGCAATTAGATCTCAATGCTATACAACATTAGAGTTCTAAAAACCGGATGTACCAGAACGTAAATAAATGCTTTGTCATGTCTTTTACACGATCAACTCACTTTAATACCATAGATTTTGAGGACACTGTCAGTAAAAGATCTAGGAGTACTATTTGACCCTAAACTCTCCTTCCATGACCATATGACTGCTCTCGCGGCAGACGGTTTCAAAAGGTTGGGTTTTGTGACTAGAACCTGTGGCGAACGTCACGAACGTCACATCAATTAAACTCCTCTACAATGCGCTGATCAGGTCAAACATGGAAGCGAGTTCAATGGTGTGGATCTCTCATAAATGAACGTATGCTCTCATGTTAGAAAAGGTCCAGAAGCGTTTTCTAAGGTTTCTGTATAAGAATGTACATATACTATCCGTACTTATATCCTACGAGGTTTTTGCAGGGCGCATTAGAGTTCCACTCCCTTGAAACTCGCAGGTTGCATGATCAGCTGCTAACAATGTACCGAGTATGTTTGTTTGTCTGTATGTTTGTTCGCGCATAGTAAAGTTTTACGCTTTAGTTTTACAAACTTTTGTTTATTTTTAGTAGGACATAATATTTATCTATAAGGATTGTTCTTCATTTATTGGAGTTTATATGTAGATACTAGCTGTACCCGCGGCTGCGCACGCGTGGTCATTTATCTAGGTTAAAAGTACTCTATGTACTATTCTAAGACCTAAAATACCAATATACCAACATTTGATCAAAATTCCTTCAGCCGTCAAAAAAGTTTTTATCGATTGCTCTGCTTCTTTTGATCGGATTGAGATAGCAAGTACACCAGTTTTTAAGTTAAACCCTAAACTAGCCAACAGTAAAAACTTTATTGCAATCGATCTAGTAGTTTTTACGCGATGCTCGAACAAACATTCAGATATACAGACTTTCAGACAAATAGACAAAGAAACAAACAGACACGAATTTTAAACATGTTATTTTCATGTTCAGTAGCTTATTTTAATTATCCTAGACCATTACTTTTAATCTTCTTTGTACAGACTTATTCATCCTTATTGCTTTATTATAGATAGATATAGATAGATACCAATTATTTTATTAGTAGCTGAATTGAAAACTTATGCCATTTGTTTTTTTATATTATTTTTTATCTATATTAGTATTATAAATTATCTTTTGTTAACTAGAGGGGAGGCCCCAACACCGAACATGAAATAGTCTGATCGAAATTTTTATCTATACTTACTTATAATAAAGCAATAGGAACTAAAAAGTCTGTACAATGAAGATAATTAAAAAAAAATGGTCAAGGGTAGATAAAATAAACTACTGAACAAGAATATAACATTTTAAAAATTCATGTCTGTCTGTTTGTTTGTTTGCGCATCACGTAAAAAGTACTGGACCGATTGTGATTCAATTTCCACTGTTAGATAGCTTAGGGTTTGAATTAAAAATCTGGTGTAAGTACTTGATATCTCAATCCGATGAGCAGAAGCCGAGCAATCGATAAAAACTTTTTGAAGGGTGAAGGAATTTTGATTAAATGTTAATATATTAGTGTGTGTAGTATGTGTGCGTGTGTGCGTCTGTTTGTGGCATCGTAGCTCACAAACGAATGCACCGATTTGGATGCGGTTTTTTCTGTTCGAAAGCTGATGTGATCCAGATGGTTCTACTAGACCGATTGCAATGCGATTATCACTGTTGGATAGCTTATGTTTTGACTTAAAAACTGGAGTACTTTATATCTCAATCCGATGAGTAGAAGCTGAGCAATCAATAAACATATTTTTGACGGCTGAAGGAATTTTGATCAATGTTGGTATATTGGTATTTTAGGTCCCGGAATAGCACAAAGAGTACTTTTAACCTACAGAAATGACCACGCGTGTGAAGCCGCGGGCATCAGCTAGTAAAGCAATAAGTACGAAAAAGTCTGTACAAACAAGATAATAAAAAAAATGGTCTGTTTGTCTGTCTGTTTGTTAGCTTATTATTTGGATAGCTTAGTTTTTGACTTAAAAACTGGGATAAGTACCTGGTATCTCAATCCGATGAGCAGAAGCCGAGCAATCGATAAAAATATTTTTGACGACTGACGAAATTTGATCAAATGTTGGTATATTGGTATTTTAGGTACTGGAATAGCACATATAGTACTTTTAACTTAGAGAAATGACCATTCGTGTGAAGCCGCGGGTACAGATAGTCGTCCAATAAGACAACCAGCATGGTATGAGTGAGTAAAATGTAGCTTTAAGCCTCAGCTATTGTCGAGAAATAACAAGAGAAACGGAAATCATTGCAAATGAAATCTTTCTTTATCACTTTCCCTTGGTTATAACCAAAGGCGGTTCTCAAGTGCGCATAAACAATAAACAATTTCATAATTCTATAATAATATTAACATAATCTCTCACAGTAGCTCGAGTACAAAAGTTATATCAGACGTTCGTACAATAAGCATACAAAATGATATAACGTGAAACTTACTGCGAACACATACTTCCATTATATAAGTATATGAAAATATTCCGATCTTGTTCCCATTTTTCCTAATAAGTTGTTTGGAACTTTGTTTTGTAGTGATTATTTTTGGAAAGTGCGGTATGACTTTAGAGATAATGCAACGGTTTAATTTGGTTGTTTCACTTCCATGTGTTTTGGTGATTTGTTAGGTCAGAACCGGACCTTGCTTTTAGGATTATTAAGTTCACTTATTAAGTGTATGTAGAATAGATAGTAATTTTTAAAATTTGGTACATTTATATAAAAGCGAATGTTTAAACAGTTTTTTTCTTTCGTTCATATCAAAGGTGAATTAAAAAGCATTTTTTATCCTTGTGAAAGAATACCTTAAATACTTTAATTATATAATCAGTCCGATGTTAGCCCAGCACTAGTGCGTTACAGAATCCAACGATACCGAGTTTGGTCCTCAGCTCCTCACCATTTACTTTTCTAAGCTATTTGCGCATTTACTTTGCTTCGTGCTTCGAAGGGCACGAATATTTCGATGTCAGTTCCGGCTGTTATTGATGTATAGCAGTCTAAGATTCCTTGCATTGTTGCATTTCACATTGAATATTCGTAGGAGTTACAATCAGATTGAATATTATTATACATTCGAAAAACTGACAACGGCAATGTGCGAAACAGCGGAGCTCTGGTCCCCTCATCATGATTGGTACAATTCATAGGCAGCAAGCCATAAATAGGTCTCAAACCAAATATCGTGATGGCCTTTACCAAATATCAGGAGAAATATTACGCAAAGGAGATAACAACTCATATCTAACATCAGACCATCAGGGTGCTCTGCAGTGAACCCCGCCACATTGCTATTAGGCGTTTCCCTATTATTGGACGAAGACGGCAAGGCACCAGCTATGGTACCCGCGACGGCACTATGCTTCCTTAATATGAGTTTGTACAAACACCGAAGTAGTCTTATCTGTCAGTTGCTAGCCAGGGAAATATCGCCTCGCTTGTTTTCATTCATTTATGCCCCCAGTTGTGGTGTCGACATCGGCTAATAGACCTTCCGCATGACTGCCGTTCTGAATTCAAATGTTTCAAAAAGTACAGGAGTTTTCATAGAAACTAGTACATTTAGGAACCAGAAAGGTAACCGCTGATTTGCAATGTCTTTCGATCCGACTACGGCGATGTAAAGAAAGGGTATTGGGTACTGAACAATATTCCCACTTGTACCACCATAGAAATAACTTCGCCTTAAGGGTACTAGTGAGAATGTAATTTCCCATTAGTACCATATCGGTGGTCCTGAGCAGTGGTACTACTGGGAATAAACCATGAGTTTAATAGTCTATGTATGTATTGATGTATTTATGTATGTATGTGGATGTTCCACTACAGCGTTGTCCCTATTGGTCCGATTTTGACAAGCATGGTATCAATCGATTTGTATATAGTGTCATCAGCTTTTATCTGACTACCGTGAAGCAAAAGAAGGGTTAAGGGTTAACTTGGTCCGATTTTGACAAACGAGGTGTCAATCGATTCATCTTCATTGCAAGAGTATCATAAGCTATTTTTTACCCAACCGTAGTCGGGTTTTAGTTTTTAAACTTATGTCTTTTAAAGTAAATACATAGATTCCCAAACCGGAAATGAAAAAGTCTATAGTAAAAACTCAAAGCCTTTTAATAAAATAAGTCTAGACAAAGTTTAATTGGAGTTAAGGAATAGAGCGTGCTTGATTTAAAGTGAATAATTACTAGATCAAGTGTTCAAGTCAAGAGTGAATAGGTATCTACCAGGTAAGCGTGCTACACCTTCGACCACATCATCGCTTTCCATCAGGTGAGATCGTGTTCAAACGATGCCTAGACCGTAATAAAAAAAAAAAAAAAAAGATCAGGTTCAACTAGAACGAGAGCTCCAGGTAGTGACAGCGTGAGAAATGATCGAGGCTTGCAGGGGATTAAGTTGTGGAAGGAAATGGGGGATATAATGAACAGAAGGACAGTTCGGGCATTATGAGTTTGTAATATGCACCATTTAGGTGAGGAAAAATTTAGTTCTTCTACTCGTCTCGTGCAAGTTACAAATACTAGTGCAGGATCCCTCTATCTCTCTCTCCCTCTGAAGAATATCAACTACTCGGAATCAAACTGAATGGGAGTGACTATTCGGAAGTACCCTCTTTTCTTTTTCTTGTCACTTAAGCCATCAGGAAATTTAATCCGCTGCCGCTGCCTCCAACTGTGCTAAAGAATAGCACAGGGCATTTCATATCCACAAATCTAGCTAGTAGCGTATTACACCATTTGCATGTGGCTCTTACCGCTTTCAAAATAGGGATTGTATTGGAATAGCGACCCGCGTGAGAGGCTTAGTGTTAGTAGCGTTTTACGAAGATTATTAAGTGATGTACCTAAATAATGGGTTGCGACTACCAGTAACAAGTATGATCCTCGATGACATCTAAGGGCTTATAGTTCTTCTGCATAAGTGTAATTGGCTCTAATTAGGACTAATGACGCTTCGATGCGTATCACATTGTAGGTTATTTTAGAAGTTCCACCTTACTGTTACTAAGCTTTATATAGGTTAACCCTAACTCTCTCAGCACATACCGATTTAAAAATAAAATCTGATTGACTCAACTTCATTTTGCCAAAGATACTCTTTACAGACAATTCTGTTGCTCTTGAATTAATCCGTCGCATTTAAGAAGCAACATCAAAAAGTTTTAAAGTAATACAATTAGAATTTGGCCATGTATGATGAATGGATGAACCTACTAATTTATTATGTAGTAATGAATCTATCTTGAATTTATTGCATTTATTTGGTGAATACTATAAATTTGCTTACATAGGGAGGCAATTCAAATAACTAATGATAATAAAATCAGGGGATACAGTTTGGTGTTGCCATGCCATATCTATCATCAACATACTTGAAAGCTAATGGATCAAATATTTTATTACGTGAGGACTGTGCCATATCGTGTGGAGTGTGTGTGTGTGTGTGGAGGGAATTGTCGCAATATTGAGGTCATTTCACAGCGTTACATAATTTATGTTTAGTATAAATATTGACTTGGAGAAGCTACGACTTTCTTTTGTATTTCAATCGTGAGCTCTTGTCAAGATCTATTTAAATAATAGATCTTGATCTTGGAATAGTTAAATAGAGTCGCAGTGCATATAAAATGGTGTAACATTAAAAAATAAAAATAAATAATGCAATTACGGCCAATACTTGACAAAAAACTAAATCAAAATATAAAGATCGTATAATATGGAAATAGCTTCTCAGAAGCAATCCAGTGATACCCATGAAACACCATATGACAGAGTGAAGCGGTGCCAGGAACGTATAAAAATTAAAGTATCCGAGCTGATACGTACTCGTATTTACATAAAACGGCCGAGTCCACGACACGACCATATTGTTGTTTATATGGCATTGTTTCATGATGATACTTTATGGAATTATTTCAAATTTATTCATCATACGGGCGTCGGACAAGTGCCTAAACTACATAACCATTACAGAATACAAGTAACTAATATATTATAACATTTCGATAACATAACGGCATTACAACCTTATAGGCAAGATTGCCTAGGTTAGTCTATAGGTAATGAGATTAGACCACAACTAATTGCAGCGTACCCAACGCCTGACATTTCCCGAAACTTAATTTCATTTACACGGTCAGCCATGACGGTTGTCTTATGCGCCAGACTAATGAAAAATGTGCTAAGCGCAGACCTTTGTCTCAAGACTACAATACCGGGATAATACGATACCGATACCGGGAAAATTCTATAGATACCGTGACCTCTTTTTGTTTTTTAACTATATCTGGGTATGATCTGGGTCATCCTCCAGACTGTCACAGAAATTCGCATTTTCTGGAGCTTGCCGGTCGGGCCGTCAGTCACACTGTTAAGTAATAGAATACTAATAATATATTTTGATTACAAAACTGAATTCCAGTATTTTGATAAAAATTTAGCTCCAGGAAATACGTAAGCGGTATTTTTATTGATATGCCGGAATATTGCTTTGACCAGGATTAAATCAATCATTCAACATGAATAAATTTTCATTAAAAAAAAGAAGTTCACAGGGTTCACAAGGATCACCCAAATCGGCTCATAAATTCCAGAGTTACTATGAGGAAGTCCAAAAAATCAAGTTAAGAGAAAATAACACAATTGCCCTACCAAAAATGGAACTTTTCAAAAATAAACTTTATCCTTTGTCAGTCGAGATGGTGTCAAGATTCTAACAATAAATCCAAATCTGTCCAACCATTTAAAAGTTACGATGGTTTAAATAAACTCACATACATTTATACTTGAACCCTAAAAACATTACACTCCTTTTTTGGGCAGTCATGTAAAAGATCGGCAAATTGATTTTTGTTGTTATATTATTATTATATTATTTATTTATTGATTAAAAGCACTTAAAACAGGCCGATTTTCCGCAAATAAACGATGTGTACTCTAACCTAGATTGTGAAAATACTACCCAGCGATGCCTTAACCTTGTGCTGGCATATCCTTTAGATTATACTTCTTTACACGCATTATCCAACATGCGACAGTTTAGTTAAGAATTTTAAAATGTTACAAATTACAAATTCAGTGTAAAAGGTGGCTCATTTTCAAAGATGTATTTTCTCAACGGTATGCAGTAAAGCATGGTTCAGTTAAGCGAAATAATTTTCATAATTTTCAGATACTTACGAAAAGGGGAAATATTCGTCATCTTCTGTTTTTTCGCAATTCTCAGACTCATCAAATCGTTTCTCAAAGGAGAAAGCTGTAACGTTTCCTGCCAAAAAAAAACAGATTTAACAAGAACAATATTTTTGGAAGAATGACTTGTGGTGTGACAGGTTGAACGGTTTTACGTACTTCGAATAATAAATTGTTAAATTGTTTTTAGTTTCTTGAAAAGTTTATCTAATACAATAAAAAAAACAGTTGCTGCGACACATTTCACAAAATATTTACATTGGTATAGCTAGGCTCCGCGGCTTGCTGCGGGTGGTAAATTTTCCGGGGAATAAGTTAAAAATATTTAGAAATATTTTTAACTTATTCCCCGGAAAATTTAGAAATATTTTTAACTTATTCCCCGGAAAATTTACCACCCGCAGCAAGCCGCGGAGCCTAGCTATACCAATGTAAATATTTTGTGAAATGTGTCGCAGCAACTGTTTTTTTTATTGTATTAGATAAACTTTTCAAGAAACTAAAAACAATTTAACAATTTATTATTCGAAGTACGTAAAACCGTTCAACCTGTCACACCACAAGTCATTCTTCCAAAAATATTGTTCTTGTTAAATCTGTTTTTTTTTGGCAGGAAACGTTACAGCTTTCTCCTTTGAGAAACGATTTGATGAGTCTGAGAATTGCGAAAAAACAGAAGATGACGAATATTTCCCCTTTTCGTAAGTATCTGAAAATTATGAAAATTATTTCGCTTAACTGAACCATGCTTTACTGCATACCGTTGAGAAAATACATCTTTGAAAATGAGCCACCTTTTACACTGAATTTGTAATTTGTAACATTTTAAAATTCTTAACTAAACTGTCGCATGTTGGATAATGCGTGTAAAGAAGTATAATCTAAAGGATATGCCAGCACAAGGTTAAGGCATCGCTGGGTAGTATTTTCACAATCTAGGTTAGAGTACACATCGTTTATTTGCGGAAAATCGGCCTGTTTTAAGTGCTTTTAATCAATAAATAAATAATATAATAATAATATAACAACAAAAATCAATTTGCCGATCTTTTACATGACTGCCCAAAAAAGGAGTGTAATGTTTTTAGGGTTCAAGTATAAATGTATGTGAGTTTATTTAAACCATCGTAACTTTTAAATGGTTGGACAGATTTGGATTTATTGTTAGAATCTTGACACCATCTCGACTGACAAAGGATAAAGTTTATTTTTGAAAAGTTCCATTTTTGGTAGGGCAATTGTGTTATTTTCTCTTAACTTGATTTTTTGGACTTCCTCATAGTAACTCTGGAATTTATGAGCCGATTTGGGTGATCCTTGTGAACCCTGTGAACTTCTTTTTTTTAATGAAAATTTATTCATGTTGAATGATTGATTTAATCCTGGTCAAAGCAATATTCCGGCATATCAATAAAAATACCGCTTACGTATTTCCTGGAGCTAAATTTTTATCAAAATACTGGAATTCAGTTTTGTAATCAAAATATATTATTAGTATTCTATTACTTAACAGTGTGACTGACGGCCCGACCGGCAAGCTCCAGAAAATGCGAATTTCTGTGACAGTCTGGAGGATGACCCAGATCATACCCAGATATAGTTAAAAAACAAAAAGAGGTCACGGTATCTATAGAATTTTCCCGGTATCGGTATCGTATTATCCCGGTATTGTAGTCTTGAGACAAAGGTCTGCGCTTAGCACATTTTTCATTAGTCTGGCGCATAAGACAACCGTCATGGCTGACCGTGTAAATGAAATTAAGTTTCGGGAAATGTCAGGCGTTGGGTACGCTGCAATTAGTTGTGGTCTAATCTCATTACCTATAGACTAACCTAGGCAATCTTGCCTATAAGGTTGTAATGCCGTTATGTTATCGAAATGTTATAATATATTAGTTACTTGTATTCTGTAATGGTTATGTAGTTTAGGCACTTGTCCGACGCCCGTATGATGAATAAATTTGAAATAATTCCATAAAGTATCATCATGAAACAATGCCATATAAACAACAATATGGTCGTGTCGTGGACTCGGCCGTTTTATGTAAATACGAGTACGTATCAGCTCGGATACTTTAATTTTTATACGTTCCTGGCACCGCTTCACTCTGTCATATGGTGTTTCATGGGTATCACTGGATTGCTTCTGAGAAGCTATTTCCATATTATACGATCTTTATATTTTGATTTAGTTTTTTGTCAAGTATTGGCCGTAATTGCATTATTTATTTTTATTTTTTAATGTTACACCATTTTATATGCACTGCGACTCTATTTAACTATTCCAAGATCAAGATCTATTATTTAAATAGATCTTGACAAGAGCTCACGATTGAAATACAAAAGAAAGTCGTAGCTTCTCCAAGTCAATATTTATACTAAACATAAATTATGTAACGCTGTGAAATGACCTCAATATTGCGACAATTCCCTCCACACACACACACACACTCCACACGATATGGCACAGTCCTCACGTAATAAAATATTTGATCCATTAGCTTTCAAGTATGTTGATGATAGATATGGCATGGCAACACCAAACTGTATCCCCTGATTTTATTATCATTAGTTATTTGAATTGCCTCCCTATGTAAGCAAATTTATAGTATTCACCAAATAAATGCAATAAATTCAAGATAGATTCATTACTACATAATAAATTAGTAGGTTCATCCATTCATCATACATGGCCAAATTCTAATTGTATTACTTTAAAACTTTTTGATGTTGCTTCTTAAATGCGACGGATTAATTCAAGAGCAACAGAATTGTCTGTAAAGAGTATCTTTGGCAAAATGAAGTTGAGTCAATCAGATTTTATTTTTAAATCGGTATGTGCTGAGAGAGTTAGGGTTAACCTATATAAAGCTTAGTAACAGTAAGGTGGAACTTCTAAAATAACCTACAATGTGATACGCATCGAAGCGTCATTAGTCCTAATTAGAGCCAATTACACTTATGCAGAAGAACTATAAGCCCTTAGATGTCATCGAGGATCATACTTGTTACTGGTAGTCGCAACCCATTATTTAGGTACATCACTTAATAATCTTCGTAAAACGCTACTAACACTAAGCCTCTCACGCGGGTCGCTATTCCAATACAATCCCTATTTTGAAAGCGGTAAGAGCCACATGCAAATGGTGTAATACGCTACTAGCTAGATTTGTGGATATGAAATGCCCTGTGCTATTCTTTAGCACAGTTGGAGGCAGCGGCATCAAATCGTTTCTCAAAGGAGAAAGCTGTAACGTTTCCTGCCAAAAAAAAACAGATTTAACAAGAACAATATTTTTGGAAGAATGACTTGTGGTGTGACAGGTTGAACGGTTTTACGTACTTCGAATAATAAATTGTTAAATTGTTTTTAGTTTCTTGAAAAGTTTATCTAATACAATAAAAAAAACAGTTGCTGCGACACATTTCACAAAATATTTACATTGGTATAGCTAGGCTCCGCGGCTTGCTGCGGGTGGTAAATTTTCCGGGGAATAAGTTAAAAATATTTAGCTATGTCCAGCTAAATATTTTTAACTTATTCCCCGGAAAATTTACCACCATCACCATGATATACCCTATTTCCTTGGCAAATGTTATCAAAATAGGTTCGTCCAATTAGTCCACCGATCCATGTCTACATGCTGTTTTATAAGAATTCATTTTTATCATTGTTTTTTTTTAAATTAAAAAGTGCAAAATGTTAGAGATAGTACCGGGGTTTCACATCTAGACGCATCTTATTCTGTAGCTTGCGATAGTTATTTCAAGGAAAGTACTTCTCCCAAAAAGGGGGCTATTGAATATCTCCACCTTATTAGATCCGATTTCAATGGTTCTTTTTTATTTGATAGTTACTAACTTTAAATTAGTCTCATAAAAATTTGGTGAAGATCTGATAAGGATCTTCGGCGTGATGAGCAGAATAACTCCTCAAAATGCAGTACATTTTTCACTTTTACATTTCTACCAGTAGAATCAGCCCTTTGTCCACTAGGTAGGGATTGATGGAGCACCTTGGTTGTTTATGATAATTTTACGTTAAGGTTACTAGGTGGCGCTACTGTGCACCGCTAGATTGTTTGCAAAAAAGTTTGTGCGTGCGAGGTCTACAGCTCACAGAGCCACTAATATTAAGCCTGGTATAGCTATAAGTGAAAAAAAAAACAAAAAGTCGCGGTCACTGATCAAACCTTAATAAACCGACTCTTTGGACCTCACAGATAAAATATTAGTCACTGTTTGAGCTCTAATATCTCAGAAACGCGACACTTTAGGATATATTATATCATTTTTTTGTTTTCATCGTAGGATTTATTTAAGTTTGATAAAAGGCCGTTACCATTTGTTTTCGTCACTTGTACTCGTAGCTATGCCACAAAGGTTAGGCGTTTAAATATAATACTATCTAAGGGCCGATATTTCAATGTTCAGTTTAGCAATCAGATTGAGTTTATTCGACTCATAGACTGAGCTTTTCAATCGTGAGATAGGCTTAATTCTACGATCAACTCGCTTAACTGAAGAATAAATTTATCAAGTCATTCAACGGCCAGATAACTACATTCGACTGTTTATTTGACATTGAGACGTTGATGTCACTGGCACAATAAACAAATTTTGTAAAATATCACCACAGTACCAAAGAGGCTGAATTAAGCTTACTGGCCACAGTACAAACAACTAAACACATATCCTCAAAATAAATGTCAAACAAAACAATGACATTTGATTGGTTTAAACTGTCCTGCTACATTAGTGTTATCAATATATATGTTTCACCTCTCTGAAATTAGTAATGCCTTATTTGCTTTCTTTAGCCAGATCCATGGAATGAATGACAATTGAAAAATAGGTCACTAAATATCAGACCGATAAACAGTCTAATCGAACAGTTATTAGCCCGTCTATTTGAGCATTGAAAAATCAACCCTTAATTATTTTAACGATGAGCAGACAAGACAAAATGTTCCCTAGTCGCTTTTTACTTTTGTTTTATTGCCGTTTCACCGTATCGACATTAGGCGTGTCTAGCGCCAGCGCCGAAGAAATTTAACCAGTAACTTTTGGGCTGACTTTTTTTATGTAAAAAGTAATTCGATTTGTCTTTCGAAATGCGGATAAGCAAAGACCTATGGCAATAATGAATTGCAAATTGAATCCTAAACTTGTTGATTTTCAGCCAATAGAATTTCATATACTATGTCGTTCACAATAAGCAAAAGAACAGTTTGAACTGACATGTTCACTAAAACTACAGTCAACCATAGAAACGAGATATTTACCATCTAATTATTTTGTTTTGAGTTTACGATATTCAGCACTATTGTAAGTGCCAAGATCACGGAGTAACTGAGGTAAATGCAGGTAGCTTTTATTTTTGCAAGCAGACATAACTGTCCACCCTCTTGCGAGCTCGTTTTTTGTTTTTGTTAATGTTACCACTGCTCACAATATCACTTCCAATTCCATTGTTAATTACAGTAATTTCAATATTGTGAAGACGGGCTGTAATTGGCGCGGGCCTAAAATCCAGTGCTAAGGCTAAGCAGAAGATTAAGATCAGCAGCGTACTGTTCACCTATTTAATGAAAATTAAACCAGGGAATATTTTTAAGTTCACAGACGTAAAACCACTAAGGGCCAAATCCATTCATCCCAGCCAACAGACACAATACACCATAAGCACGCGCGCCGTCAGCTGCTGTTGAATCCGCATATACGGAAAACTGAGACCAACTATACAATGGGCCGGTATTACTCGCAGCTTAGCCGAAATTAAACCTTACCCATTTTAATATCCGACTTTAAATATAATGAAAGTCTCAGTTCGTTGCGTATCGTTTTAGAGTATCATAAAAATGAGAAACCGTTATAATTTCATCATGTTCGTGTGTTAGTCTGCCTGGCTGTCCGTCCATCTATATGTCATAGCCATTTTATTTCAGTGAATATTAACACTGGTGAAATTTGGTATAACCGCTACATTCAAGTAAAAGAAAGTTTTAAACAATGTGTTTGTTCCAATACTTGAAATGTGAAGAAAGATACTTTATCGATCGGGTCTTCTTGAATGGGTCTTTTAACATTCCAATGTGGTTTTATTGACAGTTTTTTGTATTTCTGTTCGTTTTAAAAATATGTGGCTCTAAAGTCACCATTTTGCTTAAGTGGCATAACGTTTTGCTACAAGGTGTAACGTATTTCCTCAAAAATAACAATACAAATACTTAGATAATTATATCATCTTATTATCTAGCTGATATCTATGTCGCAGGCAATTTGTATACTCGTCCGTTTACAAACGGCGATGTCACAGGCAATTTATAAACCTCATTTTACAAACAGCATCGTCTGTTTATAAAATTCGTAAAAGAATAAAGTCAACATTTTATTAATAAACTAAGTAGGTACCTAGTTTTGTACACAAGAATTTTTATTTCGGCAGATTATGTCATAATCCGCCCGATTAGATAGCTAAATATAAGAATACTGTATTGGTTTTTCCACTGTGACTTTGTGACCCATATTTTATCGCAATGCAGACAAAAAACACAAGCAAAATTTAATTAGCTTCGCTTCGAGTGCCTTAGTCTGCGGGCTATGGAAGAAGTATATCTTACTACCGTAGTTGCTGTTCCTGTAGAAATACGTATACTATTCCTTGGCAAATAGAAGTGCAAGTTTGTGATTAATTTTCAAAATCAATAAAATAAAGTGAGACATTATTTATGGAAATCTATATAATTGGAATTGACTATTTGGAGGACATAGGGAATGACGAATTGTCATTGAATTATTTGTTAATGTGTTACAAGATACAAAAACCATTGTCCCTAATTCTGGTGATAATATACGACGCGGTCAACAATAATGTGAATGAAATTTTCTTTTGGTATATTGATTCAGATATTACTTTTTTCTATAATCTGAAACTTTTTTTAATGTAAATATAGCTGTGCCCACAACTTTGCCCGCGTGGTAATTTTTCTGGGATATAATGATCCCGTGTTATAAAATAACCAAAAGTAGCATTATCATCCAACTTTTTACAGACGTCAAATGGTTTTTTATCGATTGCTCGACTTTTACTCATTGGTTTGAGATACCAAGTACACCAGTTTTTAAGTCTAACCTTAAGCTGTCAAAACCGCATTTAGCCCAATAGTACGTGATGCGCAAACAAACATACATACATACATACATACATACATACATACATACAGAGAGATTTAAAAATATGTTATATTCTTGTTCAGTAGCTGATTTTAAGTACGCTATTTTGGTACTTACTGCTTTATTATAAGTATAGATAGATAGATTAATGTAATTAATAAAAAATTTAAGGATGTGTATGATAAATGATAATGTATGTTTGTTTGTATGTATTTGTTCCACCATAACTTTTAAATACTTGAACAGATTTAGACGTAGTCGCGGTATGGAGTATCGTTTGAATCCTTAAACCCTCCCCCCCCCCCCCCCGAGTAACATAGTTTTTTTATATTCAATACGGCAGTGGTTCCATTTTCAAACGCGAAATACATAATTTTTCTTCAAATTTTACAGTATGGGTATCAAATTGAAGACCTTGTTAAGCATATTTCAACAGTATATAATTTATTGGCATAAGTCCTATTTTGGCAGAGCAGGTGTGTTTTTTTGGCTTTTAAGCTAGTTATTATAATATTACTGGATCACGCGAAGAGTGGGTCGTTTTCCTGTCAGGGTAAACAGCAAGTAATTTCATTGGAAAACGCTCAAAAACATTTCCTCTCTTTGTTATCACTAAACCTTCCCAAAATTTGATCCTTAATTTTTACGTTTAGTATTAACTACTTCATTTGCATATATTCCTACATTTTTTTCCCAGTAGAGTACAACGCCTAATGTAGGCGTTGTACTCTACTGGGAAAAAAATGTTAAAGTTACGTTTATTATGAAAGACTGTATTATTCACTTTATAATCTGTTTTGGCAAGAGATTTAACGTGCGCAGTCTGAGGAGACTGTATAAGGAAAAGTAATGAACAGTAATGACGTCACCTTGTTAAATCCTGTCCAGGAAAAATAAAATAACTCGTGCTGATAGTGTCTCGATAGTGTTTTTTTTATATTGTCCATCAACTTTTTAATAATAGGACTACGGTAGGTGGGCGAAACACTGATGTAAAAAGGCCAGTTAATACAAATTACGTTTTCTCAAACCAATAAAACACATTATTAGAAGAAAAAGGTTAGGCTTAAATCAGCGCATGGGTTTAAACACATCTGAACATAATAAATCTAACGACGTTCCAGTGGCATGTATAATACTTAAATCTCTTTGATTTGTCGACATAGGGGCAAATAGTGGTAGCTCAACATTTAGCATGGTATAGCTTAAGAATTTGTACATAGTAATCTATTGTCATAAATTCAATAGGACGAAAGAAACCACGTAACTTAACATTACACAAAAAATTATATTAAACCATCTTTCTATTCTTCCTTTGTCTTTTAAGAATAAGTTATCAGATATCTACAAAAGCAAGTCACATTTTTCGACTTTCGTGTCTCACATTCTTTAAGCACTCGCTTTTCTTCCAATAATCTGCTTGATATCTAACATTGCGCAGTACTGAGCGCATACATGCGCGTGCGCACGCGGCAAGCAACTGGATAAGGAGGTAATGGTATCAAAATGCGTTTTTCTAATATTAAAATTGCACAAAATTTAAGTGAAATTCACCCGAAGAGCATCAACCATAGTTATTCAGAGCTAGTTAAACGCTTCTATCGAGAGATCACCGATGTTAGGACCTTAAATGATTCCAAAATGCGTTTTTCTAAAATTAAATTCGCACAAAATTTAAGTGGAATTCACCCGAAGAGCATCAACCATAATTCTTCAAGGCTAGTTAAACGCCTTTTTGTGAAAAAGAGAATACTGAGAAACATAGAGAGCTCTGTTTAAATCTATTTACCAATAATAAATTTACTTCTTCTTAAACTAGATCAGACACAACTGTTGAGTTGCATTGTTACATAACTTTTTCCCGACGCTAAAAGATTAGTTAAGTGTTTTTAGACGTTTAAAGCTCTTGTTTGGTCTGTAGCAACAGCGCCAGCTCTCAAACGGATAAACCGATTTCAATGTAATTTTTTAATAGGAAGCTTTTTTTTTAAACAAGTTTTTTTTTTAAATATTAGATTGCTCCTGCCCAGGTGAATTGATTTGATCTAGTACGAATTCGTCTATATTACTTCTATTAACGACCCTATCTATCTTTCTATTGACGGCCGGTTGGTCTAGTGGCTAGTAACCCTGGGAACGAAATCAAACGGTCGCGGGTTCGAATCCTGCAATGTGCAATCATTTGTGTGATGAGCAGACATGTTTGTTCCCGAGTCATGGATGTTGATATTCGTATTATGTATGTTTATCCGTTATCGAGTGCCTATATTACAGGGTATCCTAGTTTGGGGCTAGGTAATTGGTGTGGAATTGTCCCGAATATATTATTATTATTATTATTAATAACCTTATTCAATAAAACATCTCCCTCCATGTTTTGTCACTGAAACGTAATTTGGTTCATATTGAAACATAAGCGCAATATATTTTCCAATTACGCCTGTGAGTCTGAAAACCGTGTGGTAGCAAGTGATATTAATTCCAAGAATATCTTAGTACAATTCGCACATCCAGCAGTGTATTTTGTAAGCTTTGAAGTGACATGGTACGTAAGCTTTAACGAAAGTTAAATAGGCATGGCGATTTCAGAAACTTCAATTAATTTCAATTTAGTTACGTACAACTTTAATTAATGAAGTCTTTAATAGGTACTTAAATAATTTGATGGACTTGATATGACAACAACTCTTTTCATCATAATATTGTTACGAGCTGGGGTTCATATAAAATTAATGTACGCCAATTACATAAAAAATAACACCTTTAACGAATAACCACAAAAAGTAATGTAACTGACAAGTAGTCGAGCGGTCGAGCTTTGGCCCAGAGTTTTTTTTACACGAGTATGGCGAAGCGAGGGAAGGGTAATGAGTTTAACAGTTTATGTATGTATGTATCTATGTATGTGGGTATATGGATGTCATAGGCAATTTTTTTTTACTCAACTACGGCGAAACTGAGGAAGGGTTATGTATTCAAACTAAAACTTGGTCCGTGTTTGACAAGCGAGGTATCAATCGATTCGTTTTCATTTATAGTGTCATAGGCAAGAAAGAAACCGACTACGGCAGCACTTACACGACCGTAGTCGAGTTTTAGTTTTGAACTTGTGTCTTGTTTATATGTTGATCGCTTTTAGCGATAAGACCGCCCATTGTGACTATTTTTTTAATATTATCCTTTGATTTTGGTCTTTATTAACATCAAAAAGGTTTTTTTAGAATAATAATGAACTGTTTATTAAGTGTTTCTTATTATTATTATTATGTTGTTAGGACCCCTGTGAGTGTTTATATGTAGGTACCTAAGTTTGGAACATTGAAAATCTTGTGCTACTCCCGTGGTACTCGAAATTGTGGCACTAGTTTCGGTTTTTTGAAAAAACTACACTAGAGAGCGATTTTCGGGTATCCTTAATCTACACTTTTGTATAGGAAACTGAATTTTCTACAATTTTGAGCTCAACTTGAACTCTGGTTTAATGCTTGTGGAGATACAGTCAGACAAAGATGAGCAAATTTTTTCAAAAAATATGGATAATATGTATATATGTAGGTTTGGTCATTTCCAAGATAAGTACAGGCTAAACTTTTTTTATATAGAAAATGCATGAGAGAAATTTGTAGAGGAATTAATTAGCTTCAATTTAATTCAATTAGCTTTAAAACGCCTCATAGTTTCCTCAAAAACTAAAAGTAAAGATAAGTACCCGAAAACGCTCCCCTAAAGTAGTTTTTTCAAAAAAACTGAAACAAGTGCCAGAATTTCAAGCACCACGGTAGTAGCTCAGTGTTGCAAACTTGGATATAAACTACTCCCGCTCATGGTTCCTAACAATATAAAAAAAACTACATACATTACACTAATACATTGCGATGTTTTAATGACTGATGTTATTCATATAGACATTCGTTTTAATAGAAAACATTATTTGGGACATACTTAATTTTACTTTCTCTCATAATAAAATCACCAAACACAAATAAATATAATATAATTTTCATGTCGTTTCCAGTTTACATTATAAATTTGTAATTTTAACTGCACTTTTACCTGTAGTGAAAATTCATTATAAATTTAGCTTCAGTCTTTCCGTGTATAAAATGGTGGGTATAAACGGTTTACGAACGAATTTCGGGAGGGGTTTGAACCCCCAAACCCCCCCCCCCCCCTACGTCTACGGCTTTACCACGTCTCAGTGCCGTATGTCATCACTGGCAACACACACTGATTATAAACTTTCGTCTAGAGGATCTGCGGTATCTGCGACGAGAAGATATGGCGTAATTTCCCGAACGCTGCCCATCCGAGTTGGATTCATCGGTTGTCCTCTTAATAGACTTCTTTTTTTATTAACATTTATATATATTAATTTGATGATGATGATTAATATATATTATGCATGATCTTATAATTTATTTTCAATTAGGGTCATAAGCTCAAATGAAATAAATATAGGCATAAAGGAGCCTGAAAAAATAATTAAAATCACACAAAATAAATGAGTATAATTAAAAGAGAATTTAATATAGGTATATAAATTTAACCTATTTGTACCAAATTACACGATTGTGCTTCTGTGCATCATTTATGAGATACATGGGATTTTAGGGAATTAAAATCCCAGTAGTCCAGTTAATGGAACATCTGGGAAAAAAGTACACTTACAAAAAACATACTGTACAACCATAGCGGGAACACACTTGGAATACATAAAGTCTAGACGTCAGCCAGGCCGCATTGCCGTAACGGAGGCGTCGCCCCGCCGTAGCTGGGTGGACGCCTAACCAGCCGTAAGCGAGGCGTTCCGGTGGATCCGTTGCCGGGCCGTTAAGTCTGCTCGGACCATTAACCGGTGGACCTAGGTATTTGAAATTTGGAGGAATATTCCTTGAGTATCCTAGAGGTGAACTACGGAAGTAACTATAAACCGTAAAACATTAATACTAACTCCAAATAAAATAGCCCTTATCCTACGGGGACGCTTTAATTTACTGGTATGAAAAGTATCCAACATCCTACCTCGTAGTATGAACTCAAATCATGCCAAGTTTCATTTGAATTCATTTTTGACGTGATACGCGTTCAAGACACAGACTGACAGACAAAAGAAAATAAAGAAAAAAGACAGATTTGGGCTTCAGTACGAATACAATTTTCACCCAAAACACTATGACTGTGCCAAGGTGCATTAACATCCGTCCGATAGTTTCAGAGTGGTAAGTGTTTTTTTAAATAACTTTCAACCCCTATCCTGCGGGAACCGTTTAATTGTTCGGGATGAAAAGTATCCTATGTCCTACCTCGTAGTATGAACTTATATCATACCAAGTATCATTTGAATTCGTTCAGTAGTTTCAGTGTGATGCATAGCCAATATACAGACAGACAGACCGACAGAAATGAAAATGAAACTGTTTTTACAAAATATCTTCTATGTACAGAATTGGACCTGTTACAGTTTTATTCTGAGTTAAATGCTGTACCACATAGACTTCTCCCCATCCAGGAAAATTTTGCATGCGGGCACTAAATTTCCATAATAATTTAACAAATGTATTACCGTCACTATAAATAACTGCGTGAGTTGTAACGCTAACAATGCCGACTTTTGGCTTGTTTTACTGACATAGTCTAAACATAGCCTTATTTGGTGTACGTCACGAATTGTGGTTCAAATCGCATTGTGGTGTTCACTGGTTTAATATAAACTTTGTTTAAGACGAGGCATTGCCTTAATAAGTTTCTGTCCTAATGATATCATCTCTTTGTTTAAATATCGAAACATGAATTTATATTGATTCAGTTTGGTAACAAATAACAAAGCGGTGTCAAACCCAGTTTTGTTGGATGATTATATTATAACCCCGGCGGAACTAAATTAGTACAATAACTATGTATATTGGCTAAAATACATTTAATATTTTATTTTGCAGCATTGATATATGAGTTTTTTTAATCGACTACGGCGAAGCAAGAGAAGGGTAATAAATTAAACAATCTACTCGTATGTTTGTATGTACATATGTGGATGTTCTACCATAGTGTCGCCCTTAGGATAGATAGAAACCCCGGATAGATACCCCACTTTTTGAAAGAGCTTCCTATACTTAAAACTATTGATTTACCATGATTAATGCATTTGAATGTAGCTAGTTTGTTCTCTTAGCATAAATTACGATATGGTTTTTTTGATCTAACAATTAAAGATTCTGCTAAAATTGAGTTTTTGCAGACCTATTTTTTTAGTATAGATGCTTACCTATATGCATAGATGCCCCACTGAAAATGCTTAGAAGCATAGATGCCTGTGGTGTAGAATAGATGCCCTATAGCATAAAATAAGTAAAATACATATTAAATTTTTAGTCTTTAGAAGTAGTACAGTATAAGCATAATTAAACTTTATCATTTGTTCAACAAAAAACTAATAGCATTTAAGTTTTAACGTGCACAATCATAACTAATTTAACATGAGGTAGTAATTATGTAAACTTGTCAAAAAAACAACACTCTTAATACAAAACCTATCCTACTTAATTTGAGCTAGAAAATGCTTTCTATTGGTCTTCATTTGCGCTTTTCGAACTGTAAATAATTTGTATTAATCGTGTTCCTAGACCTAATACTTTTAAACAATAATTTTATCTTTGGTTCCTTTGTTTGTTTTCTCAAGTCCAAGAAAGTATTCGAGTTCGTACTCCTTCCTTTTTTTAAATTTTCGTGGCATGGTTCACCTAAAAACAGTATGCATTAATAAAAAATATACATATATCACATACAGCTGTACAGCACTATCGGGGTATAGACGCCCCAACTTTTTTTTTAAAAATATCTTTTGGAATCGATTGAAAAAGCAATAAAACTATAACAACAATTAAAAAACAGAGGGTGCTTAGTCGCTAAGGAATTACAAAGCATTAAAAATAAACAAGTGAGGAATAATTTACCAACACCCGTGATTCAGGTGCCCGGTGTCAGTAAAATGAAAAAAAAAACCGGTGCTTGTCAAACTGTTACAAAAAATGTTTCATATGCACAAATGACAAAAGGAGTTCAGCCCCCCTTCCAGCAGCTACAAACAAAGCAACATAAACAAGTAAGCATGTCACATGATATAGATGAAAAATTAAACAAAATTTTAACCCTCGTAACTTTGTTTGATGAATGTTTAAAAACACTTGAAAGTAGTACTAAAACAGCTTCATCAAAACCGAAAAAATTATAAGTAAACTTAAGATCATGGAATGGAATGCTAATGGACTACTACAGCATTGTAATGAGCTACAAGCCGTCCTAAATATAGAAAATATTGATGTGTGTCTTATCTCTGAGTCACACTTCACAAGGGAATCCTTTATTTAAATTAAAGGCTACAAAACTTATCACGCATTGCACCCTGGTAACTCAGCTAGAGGAGGAAGCACCGTAATAATAAAGGAGAACATCTATCATTACGAACAATTTATATTTGAAGAGCATCACATACATGCTGTTGCTATTTGTGTCAGAACTATGCGCTGTCCTGTAACCCTTGCAGCAATATACTGCCTACCAAAGCATGCGCTGAAAGCAGAACGGTATAGAAGTTTTTTAAAACTACTTGGTAATCGATTCTTACTGGGGGGTGATTTTAATGTTAAGAACACCTTCTGGGGGTCTTGCCTTACTACCACTAAAGGAAAGGAATTATTGTGTGCAATGAAAGAATTACATTGTAATATAATATCGACAGGAAAGCCCACTTATTGGCTTACTGATCCTAAAAAAATACCAGATCTTATCGATTTTTTCATCTTTAAAAATATATCAACCAATTTCCTCTTAATTGAGGAAGGTTATGATATGAGCTCCGATCATTCACCTATAATATCAACTTTAAGTGATACTACTGTACAAAAAGAGAATATTCCGACTCTAGTTAATCACAAAACGGACTGGGAAAGTTTTAAACTAGATTTAGAATCAAAAATTGATCTGAAAGTACCTTTAAAGAACGCACTACAGCTAGACATAGAAGTAACAAAACTTATAACAGATATCCAACAATGCGCTTGGGCAAACACACATGAATTTAAAAAAGAACCAGAGTTCAGTCCTACCCAATAGAAATCAGAAACTTGATTGCTATAAAAAGAAATCAACAACAACAGTGGCAGATAACTAGATCTCCACAAGACAAGACACTTTTTAATAATCTTGTAAAAAGACTCAAAAGGGAAATACAGAACTTTAGTGATGAAACTATAAATTCAAACTTAAGTCAGCTAACAAGTGATCGGACATCAGATTACTCACTTTGGAAAACAACGAAGAACCTTAAAAAGCCAATCATGCATATCCCACCTATAAAAGAAAACAATGGAAGGAGGGCAATCAATAACAAACAGAAAGCTAATAGATTATGTTTAAATCAATTGGAGATCTCGCAGATGATGATGATTTTATACTGCATGAAACTTCTAAAAATGAGCTAAAAATACGATTCGTTAAACCAAAAGAAGTCTTTAACTAGATCAAACATCTAAATCAAAAGAAATCTCCTGGTTATGATCTAATTACTGGTGAAGTCCTACAAAACGTCCCACGTAAAGCTTTAGTTTTAGTTTTGTGTCGAACTCACATCAAACCTGAATTTTGGGTCTTATATTGAATCCAAAGCCAGGGTAGCTGCAAAAAAACTAGGTATTTTGTCTAAGGTTAGGCGGTACTTCACACCGGGACAGCTTTTGAATCTTTATCAAGCACAGGTCCGATCTTGTATGGAGTACTGCTGCCACCTCTGGGACGGTTCTGCCAAGTATCAGCTCGCGTCTTTGGATTCAATTGAGAGACGTGCTATCAGGCTCATTGGGGATGACACTCTGGTAAAGAGTAAGCTTCAAAGTCTGGCGCATCGACGTGAGGTAGCAAGCCTGGCGGTATTTTACAGATTGCACTATGGAGAGTGTGCACAAGAACTGCACAACCTGATTCCCTCTTCACCTTTCCATCACCATACGACTAGACGATCAGCAAAGCGCCACCCTTTCATGGTTGAAATACCTCGCACAAGAACGAATCGTTACGCTTCTTCATTTATTATAAGAACTGCAAAGGAGTGGAATGCCCTGCCCTCGTTAGTGTTTCCGGTAAATTATAACCCCGGTGTGTTCAAGTCAAGAGTGAATAGGTATCTACTAGGCAAGCGTGCTACACCTTCGACCACATCATCGCTTTCCATCAGGTGAGATCGTGGTCAAACGATTGCCTAGTCCGTAATAAAAAAAAAAAAAAAGAAAGAAAGTTAAACTAACTACTCTCATCAATGCTTCATTTAGACTTCAACATGTATCAAATGAGATGAAAGTAGCCGAAGTCATTATGATACCCAAACCTGGTAAACCACCTCATGAAGTAACATCATATAGACCAATTTCATTGCTGCCGATAATGTCGAAGCTTTTTGAAAAACTAGTGCTGAGGCGATAGAAGCCCATCATAGAAGAAAATAAATTTATCCCGGATTATCAATTTGGATTTAGAGAAAAGCACTCTACAATAGATCAAGTGCACAGAATCACTAATGTTATTGAAAAAGCTTTAGAGGAGGAGAAAAAAGTTTGTTCGACTGTATTTCTAGATGTTGCTCAAGCATTCGATAAAGTTTGGCATAAAGGTCTACTGCACAAATTAAGAATTATCCTGCCTAACGCAGATATTCTCGAGTCTTATCTAACACATAGAATGTTCCGAGTAAGGCATGAAGATGCATACTCAGAACTTAAATAAAAGCTGGAGTACCGCAAGGCAGTGTCCTAGGTCCGTTCCTGTATTTGTTGTACACTTGCGATATCCCGGATTTAGAAAATACCATAGTTGCCACCTTTGCTGATGATACAGCAATCATGGCTATAGGGGCTACTCAAGAGGAAGCCGTTGAGAAAGTGCAAACTGCTGTCAATACCATCTTCGATTGGATAAAAAATTGAGAATAAAACTTAACCAATCAAAATCAACACATATAGATTTTACCAACAAAAAAAATAATATCATCCGGTATTCATGAACGATCAAGTAATCCCACACGAAAATACGGCCAAATATCTTGGTATGACATTAGAAGCAAAGCTTCGCTGGAAGGCCCATGTCAAAAAGAAGCGCGATGAAATGGAGCTTCGCTACACAAAAATGTATTGGCTTCTGGGAAAACATTCTTCCTTGTCAGTTCACAATAATTACTTTTGTACAAGCAAGTCCTCATGGCAATATGGACTTATGGTATCCAGCTATGGGGCTGTACCAAACCAAGCAATATACAGATTATTCAACGCTTCCAAAATAAAGTACTTAGAGGTATCGTACATGCACCTTGGTACATTAGAAGTAACGACCTCCATCGGGACCTGAAGGTGGATCTAGTTAATAACGTTATTAAATTGTTTGCCGAAGCTCACGAACGAAGGCTTCATCGTCATGTGAACGTCGAGGCTATCCAGCTTCTCGACAACACGGACATCGTCAGAAGACTTAAACGGACAAAACCCTTTGAGTTAGTTTAGTGAAGTGATAGTTTTTACGCAACAATGCGCAAGAGAGGCACATTGCTGGTGCGGCGAGTGCGGGTGAGCCTCAACAGCATGCTGGCAGCGCTCGCTGGTAGGCTGGACTGTCTCTATATTAATCACTGCTGTAATCTGCACATTGCACACAGTACATAATAATAAGTAGGTATGTCATTGATTTTAATATTTGTAATAATTTTAATTTAATTTAATTGTAATTTTTATTTGAATTGTATTATAAATGTGACTGAATTGTAATTTTAATGTATATCATCTATTATGGGTGTTATTTACCTGAAATAAATGAATTTAATAATAATAGTGATTATGTAGCATTAATGAGTGCAAACCAAATGAACACAAGAACAAAGTGACTTCCCCTTAAATAGAGACAATAAGAAAAGTGTTATTGGACACATTATTAGTATTTTACTCTACTTAGCGGCTTAGGTTAAAGTAAAATTACTTATAAGTCTGGCTAGATTGTATTTTTAATGACGTAACGTAAGATCGTGTTATGTAATAATAAAAAAAAAAACAAAAATACGCTGTCATACGTTAAGGGGTATAGGGGATAGATTTATAAATGCCCCTAAGGGCACCTATACCCCAAAAAATTAGGGCGACTATCCTTTGTGATATGGATAGTTGCCCTTTCATTTATTTAATGTTTTTTTATACAAAAGAGCGATTATTGACACTTAGGTATGCACTTAATAAACCAGTGTATTGAAATAATAAAAATAGAACGGAATCTATTCCTACTTGTAAAGTTATGCAACAGTAAATACTTACGTCTGAAACTTAGAAGTGTTCATTGCGTTCGTCACATGATACGAGTATAGTCACACGTACAAGAGAAACGCGTCTTTTTTGCACGACGGCTTGCAGGGATTGAGATGTGTGGCGCCCGCACTCCCTAATTAAACTATTAATTCTTTGCTGCGTTTATGGAAAGTTAGGTTTTTAAAAACGAGCACCACGCACTGCGGCATCTATCCGGGTTTTACCCTATTGGTCCGATTTTGACAAGCAAGACATCAATCGATTCGTCTTTAGGTATAGAGTGGCATAGACTATTTTTTACCCGATTACGGTGAAGAAAAGGAAGTTCAATCAAACTAAAATCTTGGATTTTGGCAAAGCAAAGGAAGGTTTATGTGTTTAAACTAAAAACTTCGTCCGATTTTAACAAGCGAGATATCAATCGATTTGTCTTCATTTAAAGAGTATCATAGGCTATTATTTTACCTGACTCCGGCGAAGCAAAGGAAGGTTTATATATTCAAACATAAAACTTGGTCCTATTTTTGACAAGTGAGGTAACAATTTGTCTTCATCGCAAGAGTTCCATTTTACCTAAGTTGGGTTTTAGTTTTTTAATCTATGTCTTGTTTTAAGTCCACTCAAGTAGCTTATAATTATATACTGTAGGCATAAATAAGCTTCTTGAGTCCACTTAACCATTTTGTTTATGATCTTCATTGTTAAAACTTTTTGTTACTTACTGTTTGACGACTTGTTGGTCTCGTGGCTAGTGATCCTAAGTACGTAATCAAACGATCGCGGGTTCGAATCCTGCAAGGTGCAATCATTTGTGTGATGAGCAGAAATGTTTGTTTCCCAGTCATGGATGTTATAATATTTGTATCTATGTATGTTTATCCGTTATCTAGTACCCATAGTACAGGGTATCCTAGTTTGGGGCTAGGTAATTTGTGTGGAATTGTCCCGAATATATTTTATTTTTATAATAAGTATAGAGTATCTTCTTCTTGGTCGTTTCACTCTTGGTAGAGCGGTCGCTCGTGGTCGTCATATAGTATTATTGTCTGGGCCTGATGTTGCTCGCCTCACGATGTCTCGCCACATTTACCGGTTTGTAGTCATCCTGGTACATTCATGCAAGGGGCCGCCCAAAGCTGATTTAATCTGGTTGGTCCATCGCACTGGTAACCTTCCACGCGGTCTGGTACCCTGAACGACAAAATGCTCTATGGAGTAACTTTTCCGCCAAGCACAAATTAAAAATTATATAATCTCCGACCCCCACCCCTCATTATAGCTAAGAAGTATCTGCATCACATCAGTTTTCAAACATAAAATCCGCATAAAAAACCGCAGCTAAATCAGTCCATTCGTTTGGGAGCTAAAATCCTCAACCCCATTTCGCTCCCCCCCATTTTAGCTAAGAACCATCTCTACCTCAGCTTTGAAACTTAAAAAACCGCAGTTAATTTGGTCCATTCGTTTGGAAGCTACGATTCGTAACCCCCCCCCCTTTTCTTAACCCCCCCCTTTCTTAACCCCCCCCCCCTCATATAGCTAAAAACCATCTCGTTCACATCAGCTTTCAACGTAAAAAACCGCTCCAAACTAGGTTCATTCGTTTGGAAGCTACTATGCTCACCCTCCCCCCACCCCCCACCCCCCTTCTTTCCATACCTTCATTATAGCCAAGAACCATCTCGATCACATCAGCTTACAAACAGAAAAAACCGCATCAAAATCCATTCGTTTGTTCAAAATCGGTCCACACACAAACACACACACAAAGTGATACACACCTTGACTTATAACAACAGTCTCTTTGATCGGGGGTTAAAAACATAAGTATGCGAGCTTGTTCTAATCCCGATAGACACAGTGATGCCAAGTTCATGGATTAAAGAGACATTTGTCTAAAACTCTTTTCAAGATACCCCAAGCATTCTTCTCCACCACCACATCTCTAGAGCGTCTATCTTCTTCTTTTCAATATCTCGCAGCCCAGCGTATAATAAATTAGAGATCCCTACGAAAATTGTAATAATGTATCCCAAGGTAGGTGTTTCAAAGAACGAAAATTGTCTATGGTCAAGAAACACTGCTGCCAATGATTTTGAATTACGCTTACTGTTGTTTTTTTAACCCCCGAGCAAAGAGACGGGTGTTATAAGGTTAGGGTGTATCACTACTATCACTGTCTGTGTGTGTGTGTGTGTGTGTGTGTGTGTGTGTGTGTGTGTGCGTGTGCGTGGGCGTGTGCGCGTGCGCGTGCGCGTGTGCGTGCGCGTGCGCGTGTGCGTGTGCGTGTGCGTGTGCGTGTGCGTGTGCGTGTGCGTGTGCGTGCGCGTGCGCGTGCGCGTGCGCGTGTGTGTGTGTGTGTCTGTGACATCGTAGCTCCCAAACGAATGGACCGATTTTGATGCGTTTTTCCGGTTTGAACGCCGATGTGATCGAGAAGCTTCTAAGCTATAATGTGGGGAGTGGCGGGTCGGGGGTTATATTTTAATCATCATCATCATCATCATCATCATCGTCGTCATCATCAAAATTAACTCTCAAACGGCTGAACGGATTTTGATAAAATTTGGAATGGAGATAGCTTATACCATGGAATAACATATTGGATATTTTCATCATCATCATCATCATCATCATCATCATCCCACACGCGGGTGAAGCCGTAGGGCGCAGCTAGTTACAGATAAAAAGGATCCAATTATCTAAATTAGATTCCACCTCAATCCATTACTACATTCTTACACCTTCATCAGAAACTCAGCACAATATCAGAATTGTGCTAATGGACTTCTAATTCCAACATTGGATTTAGGGACCACTTCTTAATCAGGAGCACGATAGTCAACCTTACAGTTATATAAATAGTGTCGACAATAGTCTAAAATCGTGTAATCTCCAAAAAATGATCACATTGGTACTTTGTATATGTCTAACTTGAAACATCAATACCCCGATGTATTAAAATTTAACGATAACAAATACGCCTACACAAGATCTCACTCACGGACTGTTAGAACTTGGCTTATACGTATTAAGGGTTCCTGAGGGATCCCAAATCTAATTTAGCTATAATGCACTTGCTTGGAAGTGTACCCGTTTGGGTACAGGCGGCAGCGGTTACAATGTACCCATTTGGGGACACAGGTGAACGATTATTATATTTGGGACGGTTCGAGAATGGCCCTGATTTTAGTATTGGGTGAGAAGGGTTTGAAAGTGGGTAATCTTGGATATAAAATCGTATTGTCGGCGCGATCTGGTTTTATTTTAGTGTTTTTGTGGTAGTTTTTTTTTCGAACTATCAAGTAATAATTAAAAAAACATTTAGATAGAGCTGAACCGGTTTGGGCAGCGTTGTTGAGATCTTGGGGTCAAAAAGCCTAATGGGATTTTCTGGTAGAATCGGCAAAAATAAATAATTACTCAATCCACAATTCAAATCCCCTAACCCAAGTTAATAAAGGCCTATTTCACTTTAGTTTCAAATAATCAGCACGAAACAAAATAATAGACAGGTACATATATTTAACCTGTGGTTTTAAATAAAAACTCGACGAAAAGAAACCTTTTCTTTGGTCCCATTTTAAGATACAAAAAAAAGTGTTGGCCATATCTCGTGGCTTGCAATATGCTCTGAGCATGGCTAATTGCCTACAGGAATACGTCTCAGAGGATTTGAATAAGTTGCAGGCCATTCCTAGGATTATCAGCGTTCTGTTCACATGTCGGTTGTTTGCGACAATTTTAATAAGACTCTGTTTTCTGTTTGCTTTGATTTTTATTTTTATATCCACTTTGCCTCGAATGAAAAATCATGGAGGCGTTAATTTTTTGTAAAAAAATGTTCTGTATCCCAACAGATGTGTTCTACACTAATATCATATCTATACTGATTTTTTGTATGTGGATAAACTTAAACAATACTTTACCGATTTTTAAATTATTTTACTGATAGAGAGCTATTCCAAATGAACATAGGCTACTTTCCATATATTTTTTCTAGCTTATTACTTTTTTTTGCAAAGTGGGTGGTAAGGTGTGTAAATAGCCTAAGTATACCGTGCGGTCTCGCTTTCCAAAAAAACTTATGTCTGAAAAAACTATTAGAAAATACCTATTGTAAACACTTGTATCTTCACTATATGCAGTTAATTAATATGCACATTCATCACTTCAATAATCCAAGTACACTTGAAGCTCCTCGAGGTACAAATTACAGCAGATGTGCCTTCGTCTTCAAAGACTAGCGGGTGGGTGCTCCAGCAATATAAGTGAGAAAATACCACTGCCAAGCATGAAGGCACTATGTATAGTTCTTCAAATTGTCTGATACTGCAGTGTTAATACTAGTTGTTTTCACAAGAACATCAAATCTTTTCAATTAAATAAGTTTATATTTCCGAGGGACTCAGGCGACTCCTGTCTCGACCAATCACTTGCCAGCTTCGAACGCATTTGCATTCGAATTGACTGCTAACGCCATCTCTCGGAGTTTTAGGTGAAACAAAAGAAGTAATTTGCATAAGAGCCTGCACTATAATATACGGGTGTTTTCCATATTTTTATTCACTTAAAAGATTTAATATACATAAATTTGGCATTCCAGCTTCACCAGTTGTACTCGTATAACGTGAAAACTATAGGTGGAGCCGTAGGTTAGAGCAGCAAGTACTCTCAAGGAACCTACACTTAGTATCACTTCAATCTACTGTAATCATAATGTAACCAGTTATGGCGTCCCATGTTTTTTACCTGATTACAGCGAAGCAAGGGAAGCGTAGTTTAACAGTATTTGTATGTATGTATCTATGTATGTGGCTATGTGGATGCACTATTTGATTTAAATAAGAATAGGACTGGATTCAAACTGACAACTAAGTAACCGTAGTGTTAGCACAAATACCAAAGTATAATAAATATTATGTTAAAATAAAAAGAAAAGTTATTATTGAAATACGTTCGTATTAACATTATTTTTAATGTTTGACACCATTCATCGATTCGGTAATCGATCGTCTCGTCACGTTTTCATTTAAAATCTCATTGTAACTGGTTGCATTGACTTCTGTAAAATAGAGCTACTGAATCAACGTGACGATCGATTACCGAATCGATTAATGGTTAATTAATTGGTAACAACACTAATAGGGAGATTGTGCCATGATTGTGGCATCGCCACAATTTCTATTGCGTGAGCTCAGTGGCCCGATTACAAAAGTCCTAATGCAAACAGATGCAGTGAGATTTTCATTACAATCATCCCTATAGTGTTGTTACCAACCTCCGTTGTGTATTTCATATATCTGAACATAAAAAGAAGACACGTTCGTTGGCATGTAAACAAAATTAAATATGTCCATAAAATATAATAAAAATAAATTAAGTTATAAAATATGGTATGTGATCAATTGATCATAGAGGGTTTTATTTTAAATTTACAATTTGGTTATTAAGGTAAATCTTATACCTATGAAACAGTACATTGAACACACACCTACTGAATGACAGGCAACGCACAGCCAAAACTACCTGGAGGACCTAGAGATTTTAAATTTGGAGGGAATATTCCTTGAGTAACGAGTGACTTAACGAATGAGTAACTTGATGAATGAGGGATGTAACGAAACGACCTGATATGGGTATTGTGTGACGTAATATCCTGAAATATTGCTAATGTTTTGTCAAAATTATCATCGTCCCTTTTTAATTGAAAAACTGTAGCTATATAAATGTGTAAAAAGAGAGATCGCAATAGGTTTCAGATTGCCTTATCGATAAATATTATATACGGGTGGATTTTTGAGACGGGACAGAAAGGGCAGGTACCTTAGCCGTTATAGTTACAGGAAAACGTGCATAGAAGACCATCCATAACTTTTTGAGATATTCTGAACTGCATTCACACATGTTGGAAAAAAAATACAGTCACTAATAAAATGGTAATTATACACAAAAACTTTTTTTGATGACAATTGATCGTGCTTTTTAAAAGAATCAAAAGCTTCTAACGGACCGACTGAGATATGAGTACTAGAAATGTCAGAAATTGTGAAATACTTTTCGCATACATTTTGTACGAAATTACTTTAACCATTGTAGCTACTCAAAAACGTTATTAATTATAATTATAATTTTGGAGATATTTTGACCTGCATTACCAGATTTTGTTAAAAATGTTCAGTCATCGAGAACATAGGCACTTTACACAAACATTTTTTTAGATGCTGATCGATCCGTTGGTCGGTCCGGTAGAGGCTTTTGATATTTGTAAGAAACAGAAACGATAGGCAAAAAAAAAAAAAAGTTTTTGTGTAAAATTACCATTTTCTTGCTGACTGTTTTTTTCCAAAATCTGTGAATGCAGTTCAGAATATCTCAAAAAGTTGTGGTTGGTCTCCTAAGAATGTTTCTCCATAACTATAACGGTTATGGTACCTGCCCTTACTGTTCCTTATCAAAAATCCAGTTATACCTCCATATCCTGTATATGGAGGTATAACTGATCGCAGCCATATTAAAACTCTTCAGTTCCATTAGTTTGTAAATCTATGAGAAGACATCAGTGCGAGTGGAATAGAAAAATTATGTTCATATCTATGATTAAAAAAAAAGGTTCCTACATCCTTTTTTTGCACCCTGTACTAAAAAATCTGAAGTTGTTAACAACCGAGGTTCAAGATGACGCATTTTCTATCCTATTCTTATTTGAATCGCATGATACAATAGACGCGAGTAGTACTGTAACTTTCTACGCATTATATACCAACATAGCGTCGCCCCTATTGGTTCGATTTTGACTTGGTTCGATTTTGACAAGCGAGGTATCAATCGATTCGTCTTCAGGTATAAAGTGTCATAGGATATTTTTTACCCAACCGTAGTTGGTTTTTAGTTTTTGTACTTACGTCTTGTTATTTATCTTCTATGTCAGACATTTTGTTACAAGTGATTTATTATATGTATAAATTATACTGATGTTTATTCAAGTATAATAATGTTCTCCAGTAAAATGTAAAGGCTTGTCAGAACTCCAGTTCAAGCTATGTCTTCCATTCACAAAGTAAACAGAAGTTCACAAAACACGATGACTTGATTAATAATAAAAACTTTGCTTTCAAGGAAGACAGTAGTACCAAATTACTTTGATGCCTTACAAGCCTTAATATAAGACTCAAAATAATGAAGCAAAGTTTAACATAAACAATGTTTATTAACAACGCTGAGCTGGTAACATCACTTCGTAAAAGTTGGGAAACTTTCCAAGGTGAAAACGAGAGCAATGAATTGTTTCTCTGTATAATGCAGACTCGCTTTAACATTAGCGATAAACAAAGCTGAACTGTTCTTCAGTCTGATTAATATTAAAATTGCAATATGGATGTTTAATACAAAAACTTTCGTACTCTTTTCTTTTTTATTTAGATCTTTGGTACAGTAACAAAAATAGAACTAGCATAGGCAGTTAACAAAAGATAATAATGAAAAAAAAAACATATATCACAAAAATTTAAATATAACTAAATGAAGGAATATCAACAATTTTTTCATATTTTTTTGTCACTAAATATATACTAGACCAATTATGTGACTAAACTGAAGTTCTAACCTGCCAAATAAAAACCATCCAAATTGGTTTGGATATCTATACTTATAATAAAACTGAAACGGGTCCAATTCTGTAATTTGAAAATATTTTGAATATTTTTTTTGGTGGGTACTCTATATTCGATACTGCAGCCAAAACAGTAATTTTTGTCATTTTTGTCTGTCTGTCTGTCTGTCTGTCTGTCTGTCTGTATCTTGGCTAGGCATCACGCCGTAACTACTGAATGAATTTAAATGAAACTTGGTATGATTTGAGTTCATACTACTAGGTAGAACATAGGATACTTTTAATTCCGAAAAATTAAAGGTTTCCCGCAGGATAGGCCTTGAAAGTTATTTAAAAGAACACGTATCACGCTGAAACTAATGGACGGGTTTTGATGCAACTTTGCTCCGTCTTAATTTATATGATAGGTTAAAATTGAGGACACGTTTTATTCCGAAAAATTAAAGGATTTCTGCGGGATATGGGTCCAAAGTTATGTTAATATATAAGTAATAAATAATATTTTTTGGATGGTTGTCTATATTCGATACTGAAGCCAGAACTGTTTTACTCTTTATTTTTGTCTGTATGTTTGTCCGTGTCTTGACCGCGCATCGCACAGAAACTACTGAATGTATTCAAATGAAACTTGGTATGATTTGAGTTCATACTACGAGTTAGGACATTGAATACTTTTCATCCCGAAAAATTAAAGGGTTTCCTTAATATAGGGGTTGAAAGTTATTAAAAAGAATACGTATCACGCTGTAACTACTAGACGAATTTTTTGATGCAAATTGACACAGTCATATATCTATACTTATAACAAAGCAATAGGTACGAAAAAGGCTGTAAAAAGAAGAGAAATAAAAAAAAATGCTCTTGGGTGCTTAAAAAGGTGCTTTTAACTACTAGACCGATTGCGATGCGGTTTTCATTGTTAGATAGCTTAGGGTTAGATTTAAAAACAGGTGTAATTGGTATCTCAATCCGGAGAGTTAGAAGCCGAGCAATTGATAAAAGTATTTTTGATGGCTGAAGAAATTTTGATCAAAAGAGCACGCGTGCGAAGCCGCGGGTACAGCTAGTCTAAAATATAAACGAACATACACATTAAAAAAAAACGTCTCACCAACTCCGGAGGCACGTACACGGTCCGGAAACAATAAAACTACGCCATCAAACTCTAAAACAAATTACATAAATTTGTTTTAGAGTTTGATGGCGTATGGCGTATGGCTTCGTTTTAATAAATCAATTAATGTTAAATTACCTCTCTTGCGTTACAACAAGCATCCTATTCAAGTAACATCTCCTCAATAAAACGTAAGTCCTCAATTCGGAACACAAAATAATGAAAACTCTTCTATTTCGTTTCTACCGGATCCACCTGAAGAACCTGCAAACAGATGAAAGAAAATTAATTACTCCCAAACGGATCCTCAGTGAAATCAGCGGCATTATGATGAGCTTTTCAGAGAAAATCAGGCGTTATATTATTCATTTAAAATGTGCGCCCCCGTTTGACGTAATATAAAGAAACGCAGTAGGGCAAGTCATTTTTTAAACGTTCTAGTGGCCAAGTCTTTCTCTAGAGAATATTAGGGCAAAATGATTAAACGTTACTTATGTGGTAGCTCTGTCTGTTTGTCCGTCAGACTGCCAGGAGCTTGTAGAGTCTTATCGAAATAACATACGGATTTGAAGTTTACATAAAATAATTATATTTCCTCAGAGCTCAAAGCCAAATGCTATGTCGTTATCCCGTCCTCCCCTGGTGCCTTGTTGCTCTTAAGCTGTTTGAGAGCCATTTGGATCTCGTATAGGCTGACGTCCGGGATATCTTCGGTATAATATCTGGTCAAACGGGCTCTTACATCGCTAGTTGTGCTAGGAGGACTATGCGATGAGGTGTATAATTGCCCATATAACTTCTTGAGCTAATAATAATAATAATATTTAATGTGCCAAAAACATACAAGGAGGTACATTATATTTAACATTATACCTATATAAAATATGAAAAATAACTAGTAGGTACCTATAATGCTTGGTCACACATTTTCACATAACTCCGCTATTAAATAGACGGCCGGTTGGTCTAGTGGCTAGTGACCCTGGGAATGAAATCAAACGGTCGCGGGTTCGAATCCTGCAGGGTGCAATCATTTTTGTGATGAGCAGAAATGTTTGTTTCCGAGTCATGGATGTGATATCCGTATTTATGTATGTTTATCCGTTATCTAGTGCCCATATTACAGGGTATCCTAGTTTGGGGCTAGCTAATTAGTGTGGAATTGTCCGAAATACATTAAAAAAAAACTGTGATTTGTCAATTGTTCAACATTATACTAACCTAACAACGAACACACAATAGAATCAAAAATAGTAACAAATCTAAAGCCTTCTTGATATAACAAGCTTACCATATCAAAATTTACACAATATGGAGTTTAAACAAATAATGTCAAATGCTGAATCCAATGTAGGTATCTATATCACACACTCACTGCAACAATATCCTTACCTTTCAGTTGATTTCAAATAGCATTAGCTCTTCAGGACACGTCCAGGTATTTTAAAGTAGTAATAGGCAGACTCAACGCAGGTACATAAAGACAATCGTTAATCTGAAAATGCCATGGAATTACATGACTTAATTTTTCATATTAATTGTCATATACTATCAATTGTGTCCTTACACGTGCACCATGCTAATTGAAATGGACCATGTACAGCTTAAGACTTACTAACAAAATATATCATTTAGAATATTACTAACAAATTTGAGTTCCTACAAGCAAACCCTGTCACAAGTAGTAATTTCGTGTAGTGATATCAATTGATATATATAGGCTTTTACACTATGGGATTACAAAATTAATAGGTACTAAAATCACATTATGACCAACTTGTGAAATAATGAAAGCTTAAAAGTAAAACGGCCACTGCTGACTCTCTATTTCAAAACTACTTGAAAAGTAAAATTATAAAATTCATTACCTGTCAGTTTCTTTCCACAGTGCTCCAGTATTGTCCAAATTCGATCTAGAATTGATCAAACTTTAAATAGCTATACAATATTGATGACAATCTCTGCCAATGAAAAAACCTAGTTTCCAACTGTTGGGTCGAATCACAAATATTATGCTAGGTATAAGGCCATTTTAAAGCACATACTAATAGATTTAAAGTATTGCTTTTGGTATTGTGGGGTACGAGTACAAGTTTCAAGGCGCGAGGCGCAGCATTCATTAGAGTTTAGAATTTTTATACTTTGAACACTTGTTTGAACTGACATATATGAAAGCTATCATTGGCAAGTTGCATTGATACTTTACATGGGAAGAAGAGATTACCTATTAGTTCACTTAGCTACTACCTTGTTTGCGCACGAAAAAGCTACCACGCGCACGAACACGCGCATACTGCGCGCGCGCACGCGTAGCAAGGTATTATATTAAATTTGTTACAAAGAGAATACAATTTAAGATATTTAAATCATGCATTTTAAGTCATGCTCATTAAACTCAACATTATAGACTAAAAAATTGTTTTTTTTCCTCTCAGCAGCTAAATGTTGCGGATTAAGAAACGAGTCCAAGAGAATATTATCTTTCCTAACCAACACACTAGTGAAAATTGCAGCCTGTTTTGTAACATTAAGATGTATAATAGTTGCATTAGAGTTTAGAAAGCAGTTTTAAGTTGCGTTACTGTTTCTGCAAACGTCTGTAGGTACAGAGTTAATTGTAGGCCATATAAAACAGTTACATAAGAGTTCAAATAACCACTCTTGTTCTACTAGAAGTTCCATATTAGAGTATATTATATACTCTAATACAGATTCAAGATCCAAAAAGTCAATAAATGTAACTAAAACCTACACTACTACTTTCAATTTAAGGACTTTAAGTCCTTAAAATGAAACAATAGCTACCTTGAGTAATACAATAGAGATTATTTGCACCGTTGTACAGACTCAGTCAATCCACAATTTCTCAAGAAAATTGTCTTATTTAGTTGCAAAATTTAGATGTTATAATGATGCGTTTCATTAAAATTAACTTTGCTTTTGTCAGTAAACAAACAACCGATTGCAGATAATAAACTGTCTGTTTGAAAAAGTCAATATTTAGCAAATATTTCTTACATTTTCATATTATTTCGAAAGCGCTTAAAATTACTGAAAAAAACATCATATATGCATAGTAAACGTAAAAGTGTTTTAATTTGCTTGTGTTTAACAAAATAATAATGCACAAGTAAATTATTTATATAACAATAATATTTTAATGATGGCCGATTACAATATTAATTACACTTTACCATTTTGATATACAATACATTCACTCATATTTGTTCACTCGTTCAGAAAAGTAGCATCATAAAAGCGTTAGTGTGGCGTTAGTCATACGTTGCAGCTTTTGAGGCACCGTTTTACTACTGTTGTGCAGTTATAATGTAACTAAGGGCTGCATAAAATTGTGCCCAAACTGGCGCTATAGCTGCTGCATTAGGCCTCCAGAGCACGCTCTAGCACTTACTTCTTAGCACCTTTGGGCATAATCCGATTGGCTCTTAAACCGTTATTTTATTTTATTTTATTTTATTTTCTTAGGAAAACTACAGCAACGGATAGTATTTAGGATAAAAACTATGGTTATACATGCAGCTTACAAAAGTTGCCACATATGGGTAATAAAGTACACAGCACAATAAACAAAATGTTGAGTAAGTAATACCACGCTGAGCCATCTCAACAAATTTCGTTTATATTAAAACTTAACGTTAATATTTATATATAGCTAATATATATTTTTATTATAAACTATGTTTAATTATTGTCATCAGTGCCGAAGAAGTCACTATATAATAATTTGAAATTTTTGAATACATTGTATCTACTATTGAAAATATCAATGTCTTTAGAGTAAGAATAATTAAATTTCTTACATACACACACGGGTAATGAATGAGTTTTTCCTATATTTTGTGCGACAAGAAGGAATATGAAGATGAAGATAATTACGCCTGAGTAATGTTCTATTAGGAACCTCGAGGTAAATAGAAGACAGTAGTACGGGTGTATCCACTCTACAGTTAAGTATGTTATATAAGAATCACAGATCTGCAGCTTCCCGCCGCTTCTCTAAAGGTAACTACTAATACTAGTTTGTGTTGGTTGGGTTGGAATACGGAATCATAATATAACGTAGTGACAAAATAAGCTCACGGTCCGCCTGGTGTATGCGGTCACCGTCGCTTATAGCTTACGGATGCAATATTCGACGCGTTCAGATCACAGACCTTAATAGTTCAGATACTGGTTTTATATAATTATTCTATGTAAGAAGGGAGCAAAGATTTGTTTCCTGATACAGTCATAAATAAATAAATACTTATTTGTTAGCATAATACTGTTAAATTGTAACAGGAACAACAAGATGAATTGATGTTTATAAAATGAATGTTACAATTGTTGTACTTTGTAATAATGTATTGCTCTTTTTACCCGACTACAGCAAAGCAAGGGAAGGGTAATGAGTTTAACAGTCTATGTATGTGGTTATGTTAATGGTCCACCATAGCGTCGCTCCTATTGGTCCGATTTTGACAAGCAAGGTGTCAATCGATTCATCTTCAGGTACAGAGTGTCATAGGCTATTTTTTTATCCGACTATTGCGAAGCGAAGGAAGGGTCATGTGTTTAAACTAAAAACTTGGTCCAGTTTTATCAAGTGAGGTGTCAATTGATTTGTAATCATTGCAGGAGTGTCATAGGCTATTTTTTACCCAACCGTAGGTTTAGTTTTTGAACTTATATCTTGTTTGGACAACTGATTGACGAAACGAGCAGGTCATTCAATTGATGGTAAACGCAAGATTTGGAGTTAACAAGTTCGCGGTCGTGGAAAATTGCTATTAAATGTTTAGTATTCCAAACCAAAATATAATATACTAACACAATTTATAGTGAACTAGCTTTCCCGCCCGCGACTTCAACCGCGCGGACTACAGTTTATCGCGATAAAAAAACATCCTATCTTCTTCTAGGATATTAAAAACCAATGCAAAAGTAGGTATAGCGCCAATGCCCCTTGATGTGTTTGAGATACTTGTTATTTCGTTTCCATGGCAACCGTTTCTTACAGCGAGTAATCAACATTTTTCCAGTTTTTCCAGTTTTCCCGTAGATACTTACAATTTCCCGGGATAATAAGTATTCTATGTTTTATTACAGGGTATAAGCTATCTCCATCCCAAATTTCATCAAAATCCGTCCAGTCGTTATTGCGTGAAAGCTCCCCAAACAATCAAACAGTGAACGTTTCATGTATTGGTATGGATGTCAAAAATAGCTGCTCTACTTACGAATAATAATATGTATGCTCTACTGTCATTAATTTACTGTCATGATTTTTGCTGTACAGTTAGAAATTTGACATTACTTCTAGTCTTTATCTTGATTGGAGAAACATATACCTAGACTAGCAGAAGCTGCGCCTCGCGGTTTTGCCTGCTTGCAAACTTTGCTATCCCTGTTTCAAATTCCATCTCTAAGGACACCATAGTGCACCCCTATGATATTCAAGAGATATTTCCAAATTTCAAATCTCTAGATCCACCGGTGTCTTCTATGCGTTTCCTGTTAATAGGTGTGTCACAGTACTGTTTCGTAGCATCGAGAAGATAACTTCTGTAACTGATTGTAAGATATTGAAATTGTATACCACATACATGATTTAGGATATGTGTAAGAATAGTTGATTTAAACATAAACTTATTATGATTTGTCAACATTGGAATTATTTGGGGCTTTTGTTTATTTTAACATTAGTTTGCAGAGGCGTCTACTTAAAGAAAACAAAGAAAAATAAACAGCTGAGCTTGTTTTTTGAAGGGTACCTACATTTTGAAGGGTCCTAGAATAAGTTTTCCAGATATTTCGCACAATGATCAAATATACTGGCTGAAACTTACTGGAACTCTACTCGTATACTGTAGACGATGTATCAGTGAAAAACATTTGCATATATGCATCTGGTATGAAAAATAAAATTGCAAAGTAACTGGTTTCATTTACCTACGAGTATAAAGTAAACATAATATATGTAGAAATACTATTCGACTTAGTTTGCTGTAAAACTGTAGAACTGTATTGTACTAACTTAGATGTTCGCTTGTAACATACAAAATAGAATGCTTATGATAGAAAATAACTGGCCAAGTGCGTGATGGACCACGCATAGTGTAGAGTACCGTGATGAAAGTAGTTTTCTTCACAGCTCGAATAGTTTTCATAACAAGATTGAATAGTATAGCAAAAAAACGTACACCCATTGGAGCAGTTATAAAAAAAAACAATTGGGATGCATGGGAAGGTACCCCCCCACAAATAAAGACTTATTTTAAATATCTACTTTTATAAGCGTTACAGCATGTCGAGTAAAATAACATGTACCGTATGAACACGGCTAACAGCAAAACTGCTAGTGCTGCCTGTAAGTAATTTGTATCACTGTAATTTGTCTCTACAAGTTAGATGCATGTACCTACTGCATGATCACGCCTAACTGCAAAACTGCTTCTGCTGTCTGTAAGTAATTTGTATCACTGTATCGATTCATAACTCTACAAGTTAGATGCGTGTACCTACTGCATGAACACGCCTAACTGCAAAATTTGTATCACTGTATCGATTCATAACTCTACAAGTTTGATGCGTGTTTCTACTGCATGAACACGCCTAACTGCAAAACTGCTACTGCTGTATGTAAGTAATTTGTATCACTGTATCAATTCATAACTCTACAAGTTAGATGCGTGTACCTTCTGCATGAACACGCCTAACTGCAAAACTGCTACTGCTGTATGTAAGTAATTTGTATCACTGTATCAATTCATAACTCTACAAGTTAGATGCGTGTACCTTCTGCATGAACAAGCCTAACTGCAAAACTGCTACTGCTGTATGTAAGTAATTTGTATCACTGTATCAATTCATAACTCTACAAGTTAGATGCGTGTACCTTCTGCATGAACACGCCTAACTGCAAAACTGCTACTGCTGTATGTAAGTAATTTGTATCACTGTATCGATTCCTAACTCTACAAGTTAGATGCGTGTACCTTCTGCATGAACACGCCTAACTGCAAAACTGCTACTGCTGTCTGTAAGTAATTTGTATCACTGTATCAATTCATAACTCTACAAGTTAGATGCGTGTACCTTCTGCATGAACACGCCTAACTGCAAAACTGCTACTGCTGTCTGTAAGTAATTTGTATCACTGTATCAATTCATAACTCTACAAGTTAGATGCGTGTACCTTCTGCATGAACACGCCTAACTGCAAAACTGCTACTGTTGTCTGTAAGTAATTTGTATCACTGTATCAATTCATAACTCTACAAGTTAGATGCGTGTACCTTCTGCATGAACACGCCTAACTGCAAAACTGCTACTGCTGTCTGTAAGTAATTTGTATCACTGTATTGACTCATAACTCTACAAGTTTGATGCGTGTTTCTACTGCATAAACACGCCTAAATGCAAAACTGCTACTGCTGTCTGTAAGTAATTTGTATCACTGTATCAATTCATAACTCTACAAGTTAGATGCGTGTACCTTCTGCATGAACACGCCTAACTGCAAAACTGCTACTGCTGTCTGTAAGTAATTTGTATCACTGTATCAATTCATAACTCTACAAGTTAGATGCGTGTACCTTCTGCATGAACACGCCTAACTGCAAAACTGCTACTGCTGTCTGTAAGTAATTTGTATCACTGTATCGATTCCTAACTCTACAAGTTAGATGGGTGACAGACTGGGATGGACGGACGGACGAACTGGATGTAATTTTATGGGTCCCTTATTAGACTGCGGAACCCTAGCGAGCGAAAAATGCAAGGCCGTGGTCACTGTCTGCATTGATATTCAGTAGCGTAGTTCTGTGTCTTCATACTATTTAAGAGTTATTTCTTTTTAACCGAGTACGGCGAAGCAATGAGCGGGTAATAATCTATACTTATAATAAAACTGTAACAGGTCCAATTCTGTACATTGAAAATATTTAGTATTTTTTTGGAGACAGTTCTGTATTCTTTACTGAAGCCAAAACTGTGTTTTTTTTGTCTTTGTGTCTGTCTGTCTGTATCCTGGCCGCGCATCACGCCGAAACAACTGAATAAATTCAAATGAAACTTGGCATGATTTGGGTTCATACTACGAGGTAGGACATGGGATACTTTTCATCCTGAAAAATTAAAGGATTCCTGCAGGAGAGGGGTTGAAAGTTATTTTAAAAAATACTTATCACGCACTTAAACTACTGGATGGATGTTGATGCAACTTGGCACAGTCATAGTATATCAAATGGGTGAAAATTTATGATACTTTTCATCCCGAAAAAGTAAAGGGTTCCTGCAGGATAGGGGTCTAAATTCTGTACATTGAAGATATATTGTAATATTTTTGGAGGATATTATACACAGATTTCCAAAACAAAAATGTTATATATCCAATACTGAAGCCAAAACTGTGTTTTTTTTGTCTTTCTGTCTGTCTGTCTGTCTGTATCCTGGCCACGCCTCTCGCCGAAACAACTGAATAAGTTCAAATGAAACTTGGCATAATTTGAGTTCATACTACGTACGAGGTAAGACATTGGATACTTTCATCCTGATAAATTAAAGGATTCCCGCAGGATAGGCATTGAAAGTTATTTAAAAGAATTACGGATCACGGATTTTGATGCATCTTGGCACAGTCATTGTTTATATGATAAGTAAAAATTGAGAATACTTTTTATACCAAAAAAAATTAAGGGTTCCTGCGGGATATGGGTGCAAATTCTGTACATTGAAGATATATTAAATTTGTTTTGGAGGCTTTTCAAATTTTTGTACTGAAGCCAAAACGATTTTTTTATTCATATTTGTCTGTTGTTTATCTGTCGGTATCTTGGACGCGCATCACGCCGAAACTACTAAATGAATTCAAATGAAATTTGGCATGATTTGAGTTCATACTACGAGTTAGAACATTGGATACTTTTCATACTGGTAAGTTAAAGGGTCCCCGCAGGATAGGGGTATTTTATTTGGAGTTATTATTCATGTTTTACGGCTAGCTAGTTACTTCCGTAGTTCACCTCTAGGATACTCAAAGAATATTCCTCAAATTTCAAATACCTAGGTCCACCGGCTTAGACTGGGCATTGTCTGTCAGTCAGTTAGTCAGTCAGTTGGTATGTCACGGTACTGTTTTATAGGCATGATTAAAATAATGTAATGTAACACATATTTTTAGTATTCTGCCTAAAAGTAAAGGGCATCTATAATAATAATAAAGCAGTAAGTACCAAAAAATCTGTAAAAAGAAAATATTTAAAAAATAAAGTTATAGGGTACTAAAAATAAGCTTTTGAAAATGAATAAAATATTTTTAAAATTCGTGTCCGTCTGTTTGTCTGTTAGTCTGTTCACGCATCACGTAAAAACTAATGAGCTGATTGCGATGCGAGTTTAATTGTTGGATAGTTTAGGGTTTGACTTAAAAACTGGTGTTCTTATTATCTCAATCTGATGAGTACAAGCCGAGCCATTTCTCTAGGTTAAAAGAACTCTATTACTATTCCATGACCTAAAATACCAATATACCAACATATAAACAAAATTCCTTCAGCCAACAAGAAGTTATTATCGATTGCTCGTCTTTTTTCTTATTTAGATAATAAGTACTTTCGTCAAACCCTAAGCTACCCAACAGTGAAAACCGCATCGCAATCGCTCTATTAATTTAAAAAATATGTGTATCATTACATTATTTTAATCATGCCTATAAAACTACTGTTTTGTAGGTACATACCAACTGACTGACTGACTGACTGACAGACAACGCCCAGCCTAAACCGGTGGACTTAGGTATTTGAAATTTGGAGGAAAATTCCTTTAGTATCCTAGAGGTGAACTACGGAAGTAACTATAACATAAAAAATAACCTTAAAACATTAATTCCAACTCCAAATAAAATACCCATTTACTGTAGGGACCCTCTAAATAATGTATCCAGTGTCCTACCTCGTAGCATGAACTCAAATCATGCCAAGTTTCATTTGAATTCATTTAGTTGTTTAGGCGTGATGCGCAGTTAGGATACAGACCGAAAGACATTTTTTTTTCAGTATTGAATATACAACAACCTCCAAAAAAATTACATAATATCTTCAATGTGGACAATGTGTTTCTGGTCGGAACCCTTTATTTTTTCGAGATGAAAAGTATCCTCAATTTTCATTCATCATTTAAACTATGCCAAGTTGCATTAAAATCCATCCAGTCGTTTCAGCGTGATAAGTATTCGTTGAAATAACTTTCAAACCCTATCCTGCGGGAATCCTTTAATTTTTTGGGATGAAAAGTATCTCATAGTAGTAAGTCCTTACTCACAGTATAAATTCAAATCATGCCAAGTTTCGTTTGAATTCATTCAGTAGGTTCAGCGTGATGCGCGTCCAAGATACAGACAGACAGTCAGACAACAGGAAAAAAACAGTTTTGGCTTTAGTACGAATATAGAACACCCTCCAAAAAACATTTGCAAAATATCCACAATGTACAGAATTTGGACCCCTATCCCGCAGGAACCCTTTTTTTTCGGAATAAAAAGTATCCTCAATTTTCACCCATCATATAAACTATGACTGTGCCAAGGCGCATCAAAATCCATCCATCATAGTATCAGAGTGGTAAGTGTGTTTTTAAATAACTTTCAACTCCTATCCTGCGGGAACCGTTTCATTTTTCGGGATGAAAAGTATCCTATACTTTTAGTATCTGATATTTTTTGGGATATAAGTACGGATGCCTGGCACAGTGTCGTTGTGTCGACGCAACGTTGTGTTTACGATGTGGCCGGCCGCTAGTGTGCAGTGTCGCTGGTGGTTGCGTTGTGGTCGGCATCACCCACGCGGTCGAACGCGACGGCAATATGGCGACAGACTCGTGGTCACACCGTTTTGTCATACTAGTGTGACCACGAGGAATTTTATTTACTCGTGGTCACACTAGTATGACAAAACACATGTGGTCCGTGTGAATTATATTTCTCAGCTTAATTCTTAGCGATTTTGTTTACATATTGTAGTCAGGTCCCCACGTCTCAGCCCTCGCACGGTTTGTTTAAAGGAGTATTTTTCTTATAGCATGGCAACCCGTCCCTGCCAATCTCAGGTACCACCATCTTGTTCCCATTCGTGTTTCCGTGCTCATAGCCTTCGCACGCGCTTAGTCAGTCTACCTACAAAAAATAAAAAGTTGCCTACCTTCAAATATGGCTAGGAAGAAAACTAGTACTTACAGGTGAAAAAGAATAATATATATTCGTTTTACAATAAAAAAGTTGCATACAAAAGCAAAACACTGCCGGGCGATGCCATCATTGAATTATATTCCATATCCTCGGACAGTGAAACAGAAGGTTAGTATACAAATAATAATATAATTATAATATTATAATTTTTCCTTACTAAAAATGTTCTTACTGTTCTATGTTCCTACCTACATAGTTCTACCTAAAAATGAAATGCGTAATACCATGAAGGTTTTTTACTGCTTCTTCATAAAAGGAATGTTCGAAATAATGTGATGCGAGACGCCAGCGGGGCTATCTCTTTCACGAAAAGAAGAAATGTGATGCGTACTACCATGAAGGGTTCCTACTGTCACTATATTTCTTCATCAAAGAAAGTACAAAAAGTGATGCGAGACGCCAGCGGGGCTATCTCTGTCATGTAAAGAAGAAAGTGATGCGTACTACCATGAAGGGTTCCTACTGTCACTATATTTCTTCATTAAGGTATGTTCAAAATGTGACATTACTATTAAATATGTTATAAAAGTACTGCGAGACACCACTTAAGCTATCTCTGCCACGCAAAGAAAAAGTGAGTGATGCGTACTTCCACGAAGGATTACTACCGTCATGATATAATTTTTTCATAAAAATATGTCCATAAAGTGATTCCATCCGGGATATCTCTTGAGAAAAAAATTGAGTCATAGCCGAGTCCAGTGTGGACCGAGTCACATTCTACCCTCAAAGATACCGTCTCTCTCGCCTGTCGTATGAACCCATCTTCCAACGCCAGAGCCGAACGGTGAGTTCATCAAAATCAAATGTTATGGAGGATGACTCTTATCTATTATGATTCTTATCAGAATAGACCTACTACCTCATTTTTACTATCTACCTATCCCGTTTTCAGAACGCCGATAAGTTTAGTGAGATACCTACCTACGTGTCGTTGGTTGATTATGATTATATCTTATAGGTATTGCACTTTGATGAATAAAGGTGCCTGTCTGAATTCCATGCTTATTAATGAGTGAAAAATAAATTGCTACCTACGTAATAAAAGGTATTAAAAGTAGGTAGGTATTATACGAGACATATATTATATAAATTCCTAATTAGTTGTAGGCTACTTACTAAGTCAGCACAGTAATTCATTTTCCGATCAACAATACCTAAATCAATTATAAAATTACGTTGATCGATTTAATAAACGACTTTATTTCTGCGCGGAATAACCTTAAATATGCGTAGCTTCGGTATGGAACACAAATGAAATAACATAAAACTATAGGAACCTACGTAATAAAAAAATTATCAATATCTAACTAAATAACTAGGACCTATTATAGGTATTACAATTTATTACCTTTCAATATCCTTTGGAAACGTAAAGAATGTCAATTCGTCATTTCTATCACTATTCAAACAGCCGAATGCTATGCAGTACTTTCTAGCTTTCTTCTTGGTACTCATAATTAAAACACGAATAAAGTTTGTCAATAACTTTACGTAAGTAGGTGCTCTATCGCTAAGTACAAGGCGCGCGACTCATCGAGCGCACGCTTGACACTCGACTGAACAGACCCGAATATTGGGTCCTCGAATTTATTGTACATGTTGCGGAGTGCGACCGCCCTGGTGCTAGCAGAACTAAGTACTTATGCATCTATTTAGAACTTGTGAAGAACTTATGTGGACTCAACTGCAAATTTTATCTAGATCGTTTGTGCAGATCAAAATTAATAAACCAATTCCACAAATTCAGTATGATATGTAAAAAAAAACTATTAACTAAAAACAACGCTTATTTGACGGCACAGTCGGGTTTTTTTCTTTCATTTTACCTTATCTGATTATCTGTGAATATATTTCGGTTTGTTTTGATATTATTTTTAACAAATATTTAACAATATTTTTTCGTACATCTGTGGCGTCAGAAGGTTCCAGAAACAAAATAGTTATCTGTTTAGTCGTATACATCATCAACACAACTATTCTGTCTTGTCATCGACGTGGAAAAGTCATCTATTTACATAAATACTAATTCTGTACTACAACTAAAGCTAACCGTTGAACGTTGAACCCCAAGTTTTCAAAAACTTTGATACCAGAGTAGCGTTTGAAGTACATCAGTATCAGTATCAGTGTATCAGTGTATCAGTGCTTAAACGACTCCTACCGTCTTTGTAAAGTAAAGTGGTCTTAAATACACTCAACTGGACTTAAAACATGACCGTTTTGGTAGATGTTTAGTTAAGTCCTTTAACTCGGAATGAGGAATTTCTGTAGTGCATTCGGCACTCAGTTTCAGAGAATGTGCATGCACTGTCTTTATTTCGGCGTGTGTTTAGGTGAAAATCGGCACTGAACTAGTTTATATTCAAATAGAATGCTTGAGAGAGCTACTACAAATTTATATTCTACATTCGTTCCTTTGTGGGAACATTTGTAACAACATGTAATAGGTCTTCATTAGAATCGTATAGGTAGGAGTTGTGTCTAACTTAACCAATATTTATTTATGTTATGTCAGATGAGGTGTTGCCGACCTCTGTTGACAGTTTGTCAGACTTCCCAAAAACCTCTTACGTAGTTTAAAGACTTTTTTAAATTGTTAGCAAGTCCTCTGAAGCAAGGAGCAATTATAAATCCTCACAGTTTTTAAAAATTCATTAGTGCGGGGCGAGGATCGAACCCGATGTCGTTAGAAGTATAAAAGTTCGGCCACTACCGCTCTTAGCCAATGCAACCTACATGCGTTTTAACGTTCTTAAATAAAATAGTTGCTTTCAATCTCATTGCCCGCGTAGTCTACAGAAATTTTCACGTCTCTCACGATAAAGGTAACATAGACACAGTAAATAGGTTATATTTCAAGTAGATGATGTAGTAGTACATATAACTTAGATTAGCTTCAAGCATGGAATAAAAAATAAGTACAAGCCTCAAGTCTAACAAACGGTTAAGGTAGGCAGTCAGTACTGAAGGTAGTTTATACTTAGAAGAAGATAGAATCTATAATTATAATAAAGCAATACATAAGTACGACAAAAACTGTAAAAATAAGATAAAAAAAAAGTCTAGGGAACTTAAAATAAGCTGAACAAGAATATAATATATTTTTAAATCGTGTCTCTCTGTTTGCCTGTATGTTTATCTGTTTGTTTTTGTTTGTCTGTATGTTTGTTTGCACATCACAAAAAACTACTGGACCGATTACGGTGCAGTTTTCATTGTTGGATAGCTTAGGGTTTGGCTTAAAAACTGCTGAAAAAATTTTGATGATCAAACGTTGGTATATTGGTATTTTGGGTCTTGGAATAGCACATAGAGTAAGTACTTTTAATCGAGAGAAATGACCACGCGTGCTACTTGCAACTTTAACAATTACCGGTATTTTCCGACATGTATCAGGTGAATAGGTTAATCACATTACTGATGCATAATTATTAAGTGGTAAAGTGTTAATTACGACTAATAATTTATTACAATTATTTATCTCTATTAAGTTGCGCAGCATATTACTGTATTTGAGATGATTTGATTGTTTTATTCAATTTGCTTAGCTGTTTTATCAGCGATTAATATTTCTTGCACATTTTGGTACTTTGCCGTAATTATTAAAAAGTGTAATGTAATTTTGTAGCAAAAGTTGTTAGTAGTAGGTATATTTAATAAGAAAAAAGGGCAACCATGAATCCATGCTATAATATGTTATCAACCTTCATCATCATCATCATCATGTCAGCCTTTAGAAGTCTACTGCTGAACATACGCCTCCGCCAAATCAATTATCTTACTTAAACGTCCACTAGCTATATCTTTATCTTGAGTAGTCTTCTTCTCAGTAATGTTGATATTTTCATTTAAAGTCTCAATTATTATACCAGCATGTGGAGTATTTTGGTATTATCCAGTTGAACATCATGTTCAGGCATTTTTATGTACGCGTGCTCACTATGGGCAGGCCAGTCGCACTCCGCAACAAGTACAAATATTATACCTACACTTTGCGGGCTCTATATTGCGGTTCATTCAGTAAAGTGTCAAGCGTGCGCTCGATGAGTCGCGCGCCGTGTGCTTACGATAAAGTACCTACTTTTTTTTTGTCAAATTTTATTCTTTTCTTAATTATGAGTACCAAGAAGAAACCTAGAATGTACTGCACAGCATTCGGTCTGACAAGTCTCGTAAAATACCTACATACTGACATTTTATTACGTAGGTAGCCAGACAGGCACCTTTTATTCATCAAAGTGCAACTCCTATTAAGTTATAATAAAATAATGAGGTATCAGGTCTATTCTGATAAGAATGTAAATATATGTAGTTAACAGAACTGGCAACATTTATAATAATAAGTTAAAAAATAATACATTATTACATAATTGTTTATTCTGTTACAATATCTAAGTCATATCTTTTCACAGAATAACTACTAGTGTTAATAATTAGTAGTTATATCTTGATACAAACCTGCCGAATGGAAAAGTGACAGAGCGATTCTGAAACGGTTAGAGCAATGGAAGCTCTCGCGCGTTGTGATTCGGTACATAGTAGCCTGCACGCGATGGGTGAGCGCCTTCTAGGTATATATAATTGAAAGATCGCAGCGTTGTGCGAGTTAAATTGCACTTTATTGCGTTGTAGCGAGAGTTGCAATGTAATTAAATGACTTTACTCAGTTATCCTTCTGTACTTGTATTTATTCTGTGCTATGGGGCGATTTTGCAAGTTACGCCATCTAGGGAGTCTTTTGTGTTCTGGCTTTTAGTCTCGTTGCGAAGTGCATGCATCAATTTCAACTTGCAATCGCACATAAAGTTATTCTCTGAAAAGAATAAAAAATATTCAGTTAATATTAAAATCCAAGCTTAAAGTTAAATAGAATTCTCAAAGCGACACGACGAGGGGAGTAAACTACGCAACTATTCCGAAATAAAACACATTAGACTACGCTTTCCACTTCTATCTAAAGCTTTTTAACCCCGAGAAGACACCCCGAGGGATTATAAAACAACAAACTTCATATGATAAAGTTAATAATAACATCTCCGTTTCAACTCACTTAATATTCAACGTGTGTTGTAAGTTATCAAAGCTAGCATGTGGAAGTAAATTATTTATATAGTATTATGTACCTTCGAGCAGTAAAGTGCTGTTTAGAGGCCTCACATTGTCCAATATGGTATTAAATTTTCGAAAGTTAATGAGTATAGATCGTTGGATCGCAAATCAAGGGAACTCAGGCCCCTTATTCCCTCGAACAGGCCCGAAGGGAGCGACGCTAGCTTATTGTCATCAAGCGATAACTTTCGGAGCTTCGAGAGTCCGTCGAAAGCCCGCTTCGATAAAAACGCAAATTGTTCTTGTCCAGGAGCAATTCTTGCAAATTCCACAACTCCGCAAATGTGAACTCCGTCAAATTGTGTGTTTGGTTCCTTCTCAAATCAAATTTCCTCAAGTTCGCCAATACGTCAAAACTGTAACGATTTAGATAGTAAATGTTATTTTTGTTCAAGTCCAATTCCAATAAGTTAAATGTGTGTAAAAACGTCTAGTTCCATATCATCGATATATTATTTTTCGTAAACACAAACTTTTGCAATTTGGGTAGATCAATGAAGGCTTCGGCGTCTATATCTATAATGTTGTTGGCCTCGAGACTGATCGCCGTTATATTATTTGCGATTTGGCTTTGAGAAAGTCCAAGCTCCTTGAGGTTGGTCAAGTTTGCGAACGAGTAGGGTGTAACTTTGACAATGTTCCCATACTTGATGTTAATTGATCTAAGGCGCTGTAAGTAGTAGATACTACTATACTAAGCTAGTGGTATGTAGGCGAGAGCTCCGTCTACGCGCACGTTGAAAGACAAAGTTTGTATAATCGGTTGCGAGACGAAACTCTGCCAATGAGGTCGTCTTTAGGTATCTCTCCGTTGAATACCCAGCATTCTGCTTTTGTTGCGTTCCTCGGTTCTCTGGTATTTTTGCAGTAGCAGTGAACTTTGAGTCACGATCAGTTTTATCGCAAATATTTTTCTGGAAGCCAGTCTTTTCTTTTGTACGCCTTTTGTTATTGTTTCTTGCTTGCACGTTGATAGACATTTCGTTAACGAGAGCGAATGTGATTAAGATCTAGATTATCCCCGCAATCCGACACTCTATTTTATCTGTAACAAGCAAAAGACATTATTTAAGACTGATGAGTGTAAGAGCATTTAGATTACGTTTAATTAGACGAGGGGAAAGGCAATTTCCTGAAAGTTTGGGCATTCAGTCAAATATTTTCTCGGGTACGATAAAAGCCCGTGTGGTCTAGCAGCAATCATTATACGCCACGTAGCGGTGGCTTGTGTTATGCACGATAATGTTACGGGCTAATAATCAAGTGATATGAAATTTAACCTTGTTATTATAATTATAAACTCATAAGAGAATTATGATTTGATCTTTACAACGAAGAATTCATTCAAAAGCCTATTTATTAATTTATAGACTTAATCTTCACAAGACAGCCTTGATTTATCATATGGTTTTATTATGGCTAGTAATTAAATTACTAGTAAAGAAAAATTTACACAAATGCGTTACATGTTTTAGGATTATAGCAGAAATTGCTGCACAGATGACGGGATCACTTCAGCCTAGAAGATTGCAGGCAGGTTTTCCATTCCAAACAATAGAAATCGATTATTGCGGACCTTTTCATATAAAACAAAGTAGAGAAAGTTAAAACATAAGCTTTAATTAAAGCTGTGAACTATAATATGAACGAATAAAAGTACTCTGTACGAATAATAATAACTATTATAAAGTCATGTTATTATGTGAATATTTCTTTCAGTCGTAAAGATTGGATTTTGTGATTGGAGTAAACTTAGAAAAACCCCTTCGGTGCTGTCATTGTAGTTTCCACATAATATTTTAATGCAATCACATCGCAGCTTGTGAATGCCACTGATACTTACCAAACCGTATCCTACACCACTCTATTATTTTTATATTGAATTTTACCTCAATGTATGTGTATTAAGAATGTCAAGAGAAAATTTATTTTGTACACAATCGCAGCAACCACATTACCGCTAATCCTTACGAGGTGCAAAGTGCAGGAACACGTTTTATGTATTTGATGAGAGTGCAGCCGCGAGGCCTAATCCAAATGGGATTCAAATATAAACGAATTGAACGTGAGCGCCTGTGTAACTGAAGCTTAAGGCTGATTTACATAGAGTCAGTAACACTACGAGTGTGCATTTAAGGTGATATCAGACGTTTCACTCGAATGAACGTTCACTCGAGTGAATGCTTCATCTTTCTTTCATTTCATGTTCACACGGCTTAGTTGGAATGAAATAGAAATGAAAATTCACTTCTCTTTTCATTAAATATGTCGTCGAATGATGTCGTGCGTCTTGGAATTAGTTTATATAGTTTAATTTGTTATCATTTAATCAAGGGTGCGACCATGGATTGCAAGAACACATTTATTGGGAGCTTCAGATACATTGTTGAGGAACTAGCAGATGAAGATCCTGAATCATATTGCTACTAATAATCACTAATTAGAGATGTCATAGCGTTTGCCCATATTTTTCTGTCTTTATATTCAGCATGTTTGTGGTTCTAAAGGCATTGATCGTTTTTAAAGTTCTCCAAAAATAAGAGAGTATTTTCATCATTCCACTTGAACACCATTTTGCCGCAAACTCAGAAAAAAATATTTAAAGTAGCGATGTGGCGTAGCGACGTTCATCTCCTACAGGACTCGAGACAAAATGACCAAATCCGAGTGAATGTTCTTTCTGTGTTCAGATAGTTCATTTTTCGTTCATTCGAAATGGGAGTGAAAGATGCGAATGAAAATATCCAACATCGTTGGATCGGTTCATTAATGAATTCATTCGGTACTCTTGTTTCATTTTGTGTTCAGACGTTTCATTTCAAGTGAAAGGTGCCTAATGAAAGACGAAAATGAAAGAAAAATGAATCGTCTGATATCACCCTTACTGACTTGAAATAAAATGAAAGTAAACATTTAATAATTTCTCGCTGTTTGGAAAATACTTTCTGCTCACTAGGGTATCTCACTTGTTTTCTTTGAATGAGCTGAAGTGACGAAAAGAGGCAAAAAGAGGCTGGCAAAAACTGGATGAGGTAAGCTGAAGACCGAGCTCATTGGCTTGCATTAAGAAAGGCCTACGTCCAGCAGTGGACAAGTGTACATAGATTAATAAGAATAAGACCAATCTTGGTATAGTTGAGTTAATATTGATTGATCGGGTATTTCTATCCAGCCCTGCAACAATTTGAAAGAGGTTTTGCATACCATCACTCAGAAACGCAGCATTCGGCAAGCTTCGTCAAGTCTTCTAGTCGTCCATACCGCAGTGCCTAAAGACAAAAGTCTTTAATTAGTGCGTCCTACCAGTCATGACCTACGGAGCCGAAACGTGAACACTTACGGTCAAACTAGTCCACCAATTTAAGGTCGCTCAGCGAGCTATGGAGTGAGCTATGCTTGGTATTTCTCTGAAGGACAAGATTCGTGATGAAGATATCCGATAGAGAACCAATGTAACAAACATAGCTCTAAGGAAAAGCAAGCTAAAGTGGCACTGGGCTGGTCACATTTCCCAAAGAATCGATAACTGTAGGGGTAGACGAGTTCTCGAGTGGAAACCACGTTTAAGCAAACGTAGTGTGGGACGACTTGTGGCCAGGTGGAGTGACTAGCTGCGAAAAGTGGTTGGCAGAAAATGAATGAGGAGAGCTGAAGACTGAGCTCAGTGGCGTGCATTAGTAGATGCCTGCATCCAGCAGTGGACAGATATAGGCTGATGATGATGATTATGATGATGATGATGACTCAGAAACGGTTAAGGAACATACTTTGGGAAAACTTGCATGTCCATAAACCTCAAACTTCAAGGAAATTAGTATGACATCCACTGAACTGAGCGTAGTGGATTATGGTCCATCTTTGAGACAAGATATGTGTACATTATAAGCTGATGATGATTATGATATCGATTCTTGTTAGTACTCAGACACAGATAGGATACCATTTATCAATTCACTAGTTCAGGTCTAGTATAAGTAGATGAATGTAGCACGCGTCACGCCTTGAATATTGTTGTTTGCATATGCCGATTTTCTGGGTTTTTTTCCGTGAACGAGAGAAAAATGCAAGTCAGTAAATGTATTAGACACTCTTTTAACTGTCGATTACCGCATCATGTCATGGACTACATACAGCAGCAAGTGCGCAACCTTCCTTAGTGTTGCAAAGATGACGTTCACAGAATGCCATCACATCACAAGCACAATCATTAATAGAATTTTTACAATACTTCAAAGGACCATCTTAAACTTTGCCAACTCAAAACATTCCTAAGACACATTACAACTCCTGATTTCAATATTAATTTCTTAATCCGCGCTTTAATTACTCTCATCACTGGAAAGTAAGATCTGGAGTGTTTAGTTAAGAACTTCGACTGCTGCTCGAGTGAATATCCGGCTTAAAAACGACTCAACTTTGGGCGTATGTTTGTTATGGCATTTATTATGCACGATTACGTTGTACGCTAGAGTGCGTGTGATGTTGTATTTGTGTGTTACTTAGCATACAGTAAGCGTAATAAAAAGTCTGTGCTACCATCATTACCTTGTTATGTCAATCACTGCTCAAATAAATTGTTCTTTATAACAAGCGTTAAAAAAAGGTTAATCGTGCATTTAAGGTAAGGTTAAATGCATATTGTTAAATGTATTTATCATTTGTAATTGTGACCCAATATTAATAGTGCGGTGCGGTGTGTAGTTAATTTTGACTTGTAAATAAGTTATTTTTTTTCCTGTTTACAATAAAATACTTTGATTTTGACTTTGTGGGCACCGTTTGCTATTTCATGGATTTCTCTATTTAGGTAGGTAAACATATAGGATGCCAGCGCCGCCGTCCGCATCGTATGGCTTGGCTCTTACTTTTTAATTGACTTCACAAAAGGAGAAGATTTTATGTTCGACTGCTTTTTAAATGTATATTCACTGATATCGCAGTCTATTGCTAACCGATATTGAAAATACTTTTTATTTGAAAGAGCAGTCCTCTAGGTTAATTCAATTTAAATTGTATCAAAATTGGATCAGTTGTTTTTGTTTTAGTTATTAGTTAATCCATTTGAAGTCGATGTTTTATACCATGCTATTACAGCACTTTTTTTCGAAACCATACATATAGCATTATATCTATATTAGCATTTTTTTAAATTGTATGTAAATCAAGTTTGTTCGCATGAGTCCAATTTTATCAAGATTCCAATTTTTCAAAACTGTCATATAAAAATTTGCATTTGTTTACGTTAAGGTTTTGTGAATCAATGGTAAAGGGTTGTTGCATAGCTTCTTCATACTCTAGACATAAGAGTACAATAAAACGTCACAAATGGAACATATCTCAATGCAGCCATCAGTCCCCATCATAAACGACAAACAACTGTGGCCAATCGGCCGGTTCCCACTACACATCCAGCGGGGAGGAGACGGATCGACACAACAACATACCCCTTTGACATATGGTACAAATGTGAAAGAACGGAAACTTCATATATCAGTAAGATAAATGTCACATTATACGAGTATTATAACATCACAATGATTTAAAAAAACTGTGAATCAAAAGAATCAAAATCAGTTACTAACTAAAAATGATTAAAATATGCTGTTTATGAACAACTCTGGTGGTGTAATGAAAGGTGATCGTTTCTTTTTACCCGACTTTTTACCCTCCGCGTGGGTATTGTGTTTATCAGCATTTGTATGTATATCAGCTATTCCTTTGTGGCACTATATAGACCAAACGCGTGGACCGATTATGAGAAAACTGACTTTTTAGTTTTACACCAAAAAAAATATTAGTTACATAAGCACTTAATTATCAATAATTAGGCACTTAAGAATAATACATTTTACTACTCCTATACATTTTATTTCCTGTATTATTTTCAACATCCCCTACTGTGTCTCAAATCCGTTCTAAGGTAAAATCTAGATAAACTCACTTGATACAGGAGAGATTTATTACTGGAAACCTCCAGTCTCAAGACAATTATATACCTATTCTATTGAGTGTGAAGATTTAAGTGCTTTTGTTTATTTTTTTCTGTAATGGAGCGCAAAGGTCCGCTTGGAGTTTGTTGTCCGTTGTTTAAAAAGTTTGAATTACACGTACAGTTTTTTTTGGATAGGCTAGTTTGAAAACTCAAAGGGCGCCTATATTTGACCGGTATATCCTAGTTCTTACACAAGAGGCTGCAACTTGGGATTTACAAGCTGCAATTGGCGATGGAAACGCCAATTGCAGCGGAAAAGTGTCGTATGTAAGTTAAATAGCCACAAAACAAGTGGGAATGGGCAGGAAAATAATAAGGGTAGTGCAAACTGTTGTTAGAGTGGCGATAATAATAGCCATAAAAAAATGGAAAGATGTGGAAAGTGGAAAAAGTGGAAAGACTATAAAAATAAGCTTTTCCAAGTAAAATTACATAGTATTCATTTTAGGAATGATGTTTTGTAAACATCCAATAAAAAGAATAAAATAATTACAACTCCACGAGAACAATAATACTTATGGTGTAGGGGGGGGGGGGTTGTGAAAAGGGGGAGGGGGAGGGGGGGGTTGTGAAAAGGGGGAGGGGGAGGGGGGGGTTGTAAAAAGGGGGAGGGGGAGGGGGGCGGTTGTGAAAAGGGGGAGGGGGAGGGGGTCAGAATAGTATCTTCCAAATGAATAGACCGATTTAGCTTATTTTTTTAATGTTTCAATGCTTGAGGTAAACGAGATGGTTCTTAGCTATAATTACTGATTAAACGAACTTACCTGTAAGTGAAGTTCTATCATAATTATAGGAGCGCCTAGTCCGAAGAGATTGATATATAAACACATGTAGTATCGCCACCCGGTCCCACCATTTTATGCACAAGTTGAGAGTAAAAAGTTGAAGAAAACCTCCTTGCTCCATTAAAACATTCCCGTATTTTCCTATTTCTAGTGATATCATTTTGTTTAGAGCTGGAAAACCTGCTGTCATTGATGATATTACCGCTAGAGTCTTTAGACTGAGAATATGAAATATAGGGAGGGTGGGCTATCAATCTCTTCGGACAAGGCGCTCTTATAATTATGATAGAACTTCACTTACAGGTAAGTTCGTTTAATCAGTAATTATATTTCGCGCCTAGTCCTCTAGATTGATATATAAACACATGTAGACCTTGAGAGATAACGGTAATTTCATCAATGCAGAAGCTACAAGAAGTACCTTCACAGTACATTTTTATCACTAATTAATTTGTGATAACGTTAATGAACAATTAACCTCAGAACTCTGTCTACTAATATAACATAATGTGACCAATAACCGATATTCATGAGATTGTGTCAATGTGATGGCAGTAGGGCCGACACCAGAATGGTGCTAACTGAATTAGGTACTAGGAGTTGGACACCTGGGGCTGTTGAGACACAGTGACGCAGCTACGTAGGAGCTCCCCAAAAAGGCAAATCAAAGGCTCACCTCGTTCTTCTCGCTTATGATGATTTATGTATCCTATAAATGGCGCGGCTGAGCGGTCGGGCCCGGCCAGGGCTCCCTCGCCTTCTCGCTTCTCAAAGCTAGTCCAGTTGCTTCCTCCACATGCACACACTTTAACAGCACTTAAAAAATGTTATTGTTTTCTTTATAATAAACTTAATTCGAGGGAAAATAACAACCAAAAACAAACACTGGCGTGTATCGCGGTGTTCAACAACAAAAACAAGCGAACGCCTCTCTCTCACGTTTTTCCTTCCCACTCCAGCGGGGTTCTCACAAGAACAATGATGTGTGCTCCTATTCGCCGGCGCTTGACAGCGCGCGAAGTTTTGAAGCGAGTATTGAGCCAGATTCTTACCTTATTATGGAACCCCCAATAACTGCGTTTTTTTCGGTCGAAACATCACCCCCGGCTTGAAAGGGTTTCTTTCAATAAATTAACTCATGATAGTTTTGTATCTAAATATGGACAACTCAGTCAATGAAATTTCTCAATACAGGAGGAAGTTCTAAGTACCAAGTATTGTATCAGCATAACATGAATAAATAAGATAACTAGTAGGAAATACAAAATAAATTAATATTACATTATAAGCTACTATTATTATTCAATCCAACAGTCTAACCTATCGATTGGGAGGGCAGTGGGCAAAGACGAGCCACTGCACGCTTCAGCATACCTCCCTTTGTTTTAACCAGAACAACGCGCGTACGACGATCCGAACCGGGATATGTTTCCTGAATAATGCCCAATGGCCAATGTAATGGGGAGGTGTTATTTTGCATGATCAACACCACGGTACCCTTTTTTATTGGGTTCGAGTCTATCAGCCATTTTTCTCGAGTTTGAAGAGTGTTTAGGTATTCAGTACTCCACCTACTCCAGTAAGATTGCACAAGCTTATCAACCAATAAGAATCGCGAACGAATTTTTTCAACATTATCCGTGACTGGAGCTAATGGAAGAGCACCCAGTGGTACGGTATGAAGGAAATGCGATGGGGTCAAGGCTACTGGTTCTGAAGGATCTGGACTTATTGCCTGCCCTAACGGCCTCGAATTTAGTACAGCTTCTATCTGAATTAACACCGTAAGAAGCTCTTCATAGGTAAGTATTTGAGCCCCGATTACACGAAATAGATGCGTTTTAAACGATTTTACTGTGGCTTCCCATCCGCCTCCAAAATGAGGTGCATTAGGCGGTATCATTTGCCACTGAATGCGTTTATTCGATAACTCACTATACCACCGCTTCATGTGTTCTTCCGACTGCAAAAAGGCATGAAGTTCACCTAGATAAGACCGAGCGCCAATAAAATTAGTGGCGTTATCCGAAAACAACCGATTCACATTTCCACGTCTTCCTAAAAACCTTTTCAACGCATTAAGAAATGCTTCTGTACTTAAATCCGGAACTAACTCTACATGTACAGCCCTAGTCGTAAGACAAATGAATACGCAGATGTAAGCCTTTTGGCTGTGTACACCTCGCTTGCGGGTCAGCGTAATGTTTATGGGCCCGCAGTAATCTATCCCAGTATGGGAAAAAGGTTTTGTAATCTGTAACCTACACTCCGGCAAGTCTGCCATGACAGGAGGGATGCAAGCTTTAGGCCTTATCCGGAAACACGGTGTACATAAATGAACACGGGACCGAACAATGTTCCTTCCAGCAAGAATCCAGAACCGTTGACGTATTAAGGACAAAAGCAAATGGGGACCCGCATGGCAGTTCTCGCGATGAACATGATCAATAATTGCATTGACAACATGATCTTTCTGTGGCAACAGCATCGGATGCTTATGATCAAAGGTAAGGGATGCATAGTTTCCTAGCCTGCCACCTACACGCAAGACTCCATCGACAATAAATGGTCGTAATTTCTGAATAGCCTTGGAACAAGACCTGCCAGTATGGACAGCACTCATTGCTTCAGTGAAATGTACAGTTTGCAGTGAACGAATGATTGTCAATTCCGCTTGTGCCAGGTCTTGCGCCTGAGGGATGCCACGCGATATTAATTTTCTAGCAAATCTCAGGACATATACAGTAATTCGCAGTAATTTGGACCGTGACGATACTCGTTGTGACAACTTATATAGTATCGGCTTCTCTGCATCGACTACTACTAGCGCTACAGTTTTTGCTTCAGGTACAGGAGCATCTGTATCAACCCGGAAAGGTTGAATAGGCCATAGGGACGATTCCATCTTCAGCCAAGGTGGACCCACAAACCACAACGAATGCTCGATAAGTTGAGCTGGGCTCAGACCTCTTGATAGACAGTCGCTTGGATTTATCTTTCCAGAAATATGATAGAAATGAGAGGCAGACAAATTTTCATGTATTTTTGCCACTCTATTTGCCACAAAAGTTTTCCATTTATGAGGGCTAGAATGAACCCAGTGTAATGTCACTGTGGAATCTGTAAACGCTAAAATACGGTCGATTTTACAGCGACTGGCATAGTTATCCAAGACCACTCTTACCAACTTGGACATTAGCAAAGCTGCACACAATTCGAGACGGGCCAAGGAAATAGTCTTAAGGGGGACGTGACTTTGCACATAACAAATTAACCTTAACCCCATTGGGCGTTTGACAATGACTGTAAACGGCTGAACCATACGCCTGCTCGCTTGAATCGGAAAACGATACAAGAGTGACAATACTATCTCCGCCTACACCTATATGTCGAGGTATGACCAAACGCGACAATAATGGCAATTCCGCTTTAAAGCGAGTCCATTTTTCAACTACATAGCGAGGAGGTGCTTCATCCCAATCTAGTTTCATCTCCCACAGGTCCCGAATAAGCAGCTTCGCATACAAAATCACCGCCGCTACGAACCCTAAAATATCCCACAATCTAGCCACTACGGACAGTACATTCCGCTTCGTACAGTCTTCAGGACATGAGGCAACGTCAAAGGAGAATTCATCTGACTGTGGTTCCCATTTGACTCCTAATATTTTTAATCCATCATCATCAAAGCTGAGTACATGTGGATGTAGATGTGTTTCTGGTATCTGGGCGAGTAAGTCTGGTGAGTTACTCGACCACTTCATTAAGTCAAAACCTCCAGCTTTAAACAGTCCTATCAGTTGAAGCACTGTCTCGGTGGCCCCAACCACCGATTCTTCACTATAGACAACATCATCCATGTACAGTCCGCTCTGAACTACCTGTGCCGCAAGTGGAAAATTATTTTGTTCCTGATTGCAAAGTTGTTCAATTGTCTTCAATGCTAAAAATGGACTAGCTGATAGACCAAAGCATACCCGGTTAAATTGGAACATTTGTAAGTGATCGTTGGGATCGAAACGGTATAATACTCTCAAGTACTTGTGAAATTGTGGATGCACCTTTATTTGCATGTACATTTGTTTAACATCAGCACAAAATGCCACTGCAAACAGACGAAAGTTCAACAATATGGTAAAAATGTCACCCTGCAGGTTAGGGCCGGGATGAAGCATTTCATTCAACGAATGCTGCCTATCTGTACATGCACTTGCATCTAGCACTATTCTAAGCTTTGAAGTCACCTTGCTTTCCCTGAGGACATAATTGTGTGGGATTACGTAGCCTTCATCCTGACCAGGATCCTCGCTATTCATTACCGGAACCAAATATCCAACATCTAAATATTCTTTAATTACATCATCATAAGCCTTTCGCAATGGTGGAGATGCCTGTAGTCTACGTTCTAAAGCAAAGAAACGTTTCTGTGCAGTCTTCAATGAGTTGCCTAACTCTGTTGGATCAGCCTTAAAAGGCAGCGCAACGGAATACCTACCCGAGGAATCTCGGGTTGTAGTGGTTTTATAAATGTCTTCACACTCTTGTTCCTCCTGACTATGACAAGCAGAAGTAGACGAAGGGACCTCCTCAAGCTGCCAAAACTTTGAAACTGTTTCTTGAATGTTTGGGTCCACAAAGGCACAGTACGTTGCAGTCATAGCTGATCTATCTTTCGTGAAAGCTGGAACATTTCCCATGATGACAAATCCAAGACAGGTCTGTATAGCATCTGGCATACCAGGTGGTCCACGAACTGTGCCAGGTAACAACAGCCGAGCAAACAGTTGTGCCCCAATCAGTAAATCTACCTCACCTGGAACCTGAAAGGTATCGTCTGCCAGCGGGACGCTAGACAGATACGACAACACTGACATGTCGACTCTAGAAGTTGGCAACTCATTGACGATACTATCTACCACCAACGGTTGAACGTGAAAAACTTCACCTTTGTCAAATCTTGAAGTAAACTCTAGATTTGTTATACCCTGTACATGATTGACACCACCTCCAAATCCTTGCACAGAAATAGGAAAGTCTGGCTGTTGCAATGTCAAAGACAATCGCTTACAGCAATTTGATGTGATGAAGTGATTCTGAGAACCACTATCGATTAGACAGCGTACCATATGTGACTTACCTTGCCGGTCCATTACTTGCACCTTGGCCGTGGCAAGTAACACAGTAGAAGAATGTGCGCCATATGCAGAGTTGTGCGTCTTATCACTATGCAGCAAACACAATGCAACCCCTGACTGGGACACATCATCCTCTAATAACACGTCCTTTAACAGCCCAGACTCAACAATATCCAAATGACCATCACTTGACACTGGTAATGATGTACTCGACCGCTCATTTGGAAAATGTAATAAAGTATGATGTGTTTTTGATTGACATGCACTACAACTATTCTTTGAATTGCACGCAGATGAACGATGTCGCAGACTCAAACAATTCACGCAAGCATTGTGCTTCTTGGCTAGACCGTATCGTTCCCTTGAGGAAAGTCTCAGAAATTGTGTGCACTTTGACAAATAGTCGTGACTGGCAGCATTGCATAAAGGGCACACTGCACTATCAGCTGCAGTCACAAACGATTTAGTATTCCTACCTGGAACGGGCACTGATTTAGAAGTCATTGGCACTCGAGCATTATACGACCTAAACGCACTTTTCTCACTCGCACTGGACCCTGATCCCGTCCGTTCCAAAATCTTTGCTTGTTCTTTAATAAACTTTACAAAACTGCTATATGACGGAACTAGCTCACTACGCACTGAATTTTCAAATAAAAGCGCAGTTTCACTATCCACTTTCTTCAACGCGAAGTATAAATAAATAAAATCTAATTTACTTGCAATATCCAATTTTTCAAAAGCTGAAACCGCTACTGAAAATTTATCAATAAAAGTATTCAAGCCGTCTGCAGAAGAAGCCTGCATTTTCTTCAAGTTAAATATCTCATCCAGGTAGGCTGTGGCTAAGGTACGCACATCCTGATATTTATCCATTAGAGTAGTATAAATCAAGTCATAGTTATCACCTGTAGGTATTAACCCCGCAATGGATTCTAATGCCTTACCTGACAACTGACCGCATAAATAGTACACTTTCTCTGCATTGGTTAACTGTATATTGTTGTGTATTGTATTATTATAACTCTCTATAAACATAGGCCATGCCTTTGGATCACTGTCAAATTTTGGCAGTTGTACAGGCGGAAGTTTGATTTGAGGCGATTTTAATTTTTCTTGATTAACCATACATAAAGCTTTATTTTTAATTGCACTGACTTTACTTTGCACATGATTAAATAAAGTTTCAAAAGCTTCCCACCTCTTAAAACTAGGCTCATAGTTTGAGTTCTCTTCCATCTGTGCCATATTCCATTCTTCTAATCTTTCCATAAATTCCGAACGAAGTGTTGTTAAGTTGTAAGTCGATACTAAAAAGTTCGATTCTTCCGATTCCGTATTAATATTTAAGGATAAGTCATACATGCCTTGAACTTGTGCGAAGTACGATTTGACAACCGACTCACAGTATTTAATTCTCATAGTTAACTTCCTTAGTTCTGCTGTTATGTTTACTGTTAAATAGAATTATTCTTTGTTTGAAGTTTGACAGCTAAAACAACGAAATCACAGAATACTTAAACGCAATGTCCGATTACAAATGTACGGATGATTGCTCCACTTGAGTGATGAATGAACTAAACTTTTGATACAACTTTCAAGCAAAACTCCGGCAGAGGGCACGGGAGTTGAACCAAACAAAACACGTCACAACCGGCATCCAAAAAAACACAACGAACGAACTCATAGGTGGACAGATTCTGTAACGCTGCACCTACCTACCTACAGACCTACCATATCTTTATTTTTTATAAATATTAAAACTTCTTTCTAATTGTATGTATTGCAATAGTAAATAAGTTATTTGTAGGTATTATACTTACAAGTTATTATCAGGAACAATGTACATACTTTTGTCTACGATTAGTTTAAACAAAATATCTACTGTGAATAGTATTATTTGAGTTGAAATGAAATTAGAAATAGAAATGATTGGATTAGAAATACGTAGTCCAATACAACTTACCCCCGAACCAAGTCCCCAATAAAGTATCCAATTGCCTACGAAATGATTTAGTTCTCACGTTTGTTCCAATACCTATCAAACGGTTGGATTGGAAATAATAATATGAACTAAGTTGAACAATACATTCGATAGGTACTAATTAGATTATGTTAAAATAGATAAATACTTGGTAACTTGCATAAAATGATTTGACGTGGACTGTATTTATTATTAAAGATTAAGTTATGTATTATTGAGATCCGGCTACGAAGTGACCAAAATGTGATGGCCGTAGGGCCGACACCAGAATGGTGCTAACTGAATTAGGTACTAGGAGTTGGACACCTGGGGCTGTTGAGACACAGTGACGCAGCTACTTAGGAGCTCCCCAAAAAGGCAAATCAAAGGCTCACCTCGTTCTTCTCGCTTATGATGATTTATGTATCCTATAAATGGCGCGGCTGAGCGGTCGGGCCCGGCCAGGGCTCCCTCGCCTTCTCGCTTCTCAAAGCTAGTCCAGTTGCTTCCTCCACATGCACACACTTTAACAGCACTTAAAAAATGTTATTGTTTTCTTTATAATAAACTTAATTCGAGGGAAAATAACAACCAAAAACAAACACTGGCGTGTATCGCGGTGTTCAACAACAAAAACAAGCGAACGCCTCTCTCTCACGTTTTTCCTTCCCACTCCAGCGGGGTTCTCACAAGAACAATGATGTGTGCTCCCATTCGCCGGCGCTTGACAGCGCGCGAAGTTTTGAAGCGAGTATTGAGCCAGATTCTTACCTTATTATGGAACCCCCAATAACTGCGTTTTTTTCGGCCCAAACAATTATCGTTTTAATTCTTAAATTTAATTCCTTATTTTTATTTTTTATTTAAATCCCGCTGTCATCCAGATTGCTTTTATTTAAGCAATTAAATGTTTGCACAACTACCAGTTTGCGAGGCTTATTAATACATGTAAAATAGATCTTCAGACTTCCATTAAAAAACTATGTACAATACAACGATGTAAGAGCTTTTCAGCTGAGCGTATTGACGAAAAATAATAATAATAATAAAATATCTAACTATAACACACGCTTATCCATGTGTGAAATATTATATCTACCATAATACGTATCTGAGATTACGGTTATGAGATTTATTTATTTTCTGAGATTTATTGATACGGTAAGGCAATATACCAACATTATCAATTTTATAGACAAACTTAAAAAAATATCGGAAACTATCAAAATATAATTATAATTATCAGCAGAGCTAAAAATATCAAACAACTTCAATCAAAAGTGTAGCTTAGACAAAAAACTCCTAATTAGAAATTATCCAAAACAAAGTTAATATCACATGTGCTACTGTAAGCTTTGAACGAAGTAATAATTTAAAAATTACTGTTACGTATCATAGGCAACCTGAAGGCATTGAATTAAGATCATTTAATTGTTCCTTCTATTCCATGGTACTATATTAGGAGTCATTATCAAACTAAAGAGTTCAAAAAATAAATAACTGTCGATATTGAATTCTTACTTCTTGACAGTCTTCTAATAAAAGTTCCACCATCTCACAGTATAAACAGTATGAAGATTATAATATCTATTATAATATCAAGATGCAATCCGGAATATCTCTTTGACAATAATACGAATATATTGCTAAATAAAAGAAGAAAAAAGTTGGGTCACAGTACGCGAAAAAGGAGTCTTCAATAAGTATTGTAAGAAAACAAAGGTAAACTGAATAAAATAACATCTTATTAGTGTAATCGAATCAACGGGTAAAACGTCCGGGTGACAATACGGTATGAAGACTAGGCACCGAGTAACCGTTGAGTTTTCAACGTATATATCTAAAATACCGAAAGGTATTTTATTATTATTTTTTATTTTAATATATGGTCAATTGTCTCCAAGCGATAATGTATCAAACAACCCCATATTTAAATCGCCACACTGACGAAAAGTCACCTCACGACGAATTTCGGCATGAATGTCTACGCGCGTGCATACGGGTATGATACATACGGTGCATCACTGGACATTTCAGTGGTTTTGATCTCAGTTGAACCCATCATTCCTTATTTGGCGTCAGGTCAGGAGGAAATGACTCACGGGTAATAATCATCCTGATTATATTTCTTGTGTGTCTATCAGCCGTTATTAATCAAATAAAAACATTAATATTCTGATCTAATTCGTGATCTCTGTCTGGCGGTAAGATGAATTTAACTTTATAAATATTCCCAAAAATAATAATTATACACATATAACATACACACGTTCCATATCTATTTTTTTATGTTTCATTATCTACTGATAATAGAACAAAGTAAGATAAGATAAGATAAGATAAGATATTTATTTTCAAAAAGAATGACAGTCATTGTTTCCTTAACCTAAGAATCACACATGTCTATTTGTTACATCATTCATGTCTCAAGCATCTTAGGTGTTTCGGTAGTAGCCGTGCTAGGATTCCCTGTGTTACGGCTACTACGATTCCTTACTGGATTATAGTAAACAAGGTTCAAATTTTGACTATAATAGTTACATTTAACATTTAATTACAATTAATAAACAAACAAACCAATATAAAACATCACACAAATTTATACAAAGTAGGTATTCGTTCAAACCAAAAACTTAAAAATTATATAACAAAAACAACAATAAACCTTCAGTCTGAGTCATAGAATCAGTTTCTAGACTATGAATCGTTAGACTAGGAAAGAAACATCGAAAGAGTGCATGCACAAACCCTTAAATATAACAAATAATTAATCCCCACCTCACTACCAAACATACATAACCCACTTATTGGATTCTCACAAAAAAAAAAAAAAAAAAAAAAAAGAAAAAAAAAGAAGGTATAGCAAAATAATTCGAAGGATAGACGCACGACACGGCAGGAGTCGTAGTATTTATTATTTTCTTAATTAGAAAAAAAAAAAACAAATAATTCTAACAATTTTGGAAATATAAGCCAAGTAAACAAACAAGAACCTACTTACTTACCTATTGCCACAGATTACCAAACAACCTAACCGGTGATTTGCATCGGTTTAAAACAAGAAGAATATTGTCGGTACAAAATCATAAGCGATAGCGAAGGAACCTGATCGATTTAAATTTACCGTTATAAAGCCGCTCGCTTAAAATTTACTGTTATACCAGCTGCGACGTAATATTGTTAAAATGAACAAAAAACCAGGCACCATAATATGGTATAAATAAATCAAGCCCGCAGGTCATAACTAAATTAGCAATTAGGTGACATCAAAATAAATAAAAAGTAAGATCAAAATTGAGACTGAGTTGTTGAAGCTATTTTATTGATTCCGTATCTCTTCCTGGTACATTAACAGATATAGGCAATTATATTAAAGTGGAAGTAGATAATGTAATGAAGAGGTTAATAGGTAGAAGTTTAGGTTTGCCCTAAACGCGCTCTAATGTCCCCGTAAAAAATTACTCAAAAGATGTTTTACTTGTTTAAGCACTCAGTCAGCGCAAGGCAATCTAACATCACGAGGCGAACGCGAAGTGGACACTGTCGACAACTGGTGTGAGGACCCTAAACTGTTTGTGTACGCCAGCGAAAATAGTGAAAATGGTGCGTGCGTAAGTGAGTCTTCATCTAAGTGAGTCTTTATCTGGTCTAGGGCTCCCCCGCCTGCAGAACCCTCGCCATCAGCGCCACTGACGTAATGGACGACACGTGCAGTAGTCCGCAGTTAACGTCACGCCCTCGCTGCGCAAACTCCCGAGGATGGACGTCTTTTACGTCCGAACACCGGTCGAATTGAATTTTTCGACGAAACAACTCGTGAGTGACAGTCGTAAGATATCTTTCAAGTCGAAACAGTTTTACAATTCACAAATTCTAGTGATGTTTCTAAATTAAATTCAAAATAAGATTATTTTTGATAAACATGGTTATTTTTATGATTTTTATAGCAGTTAGCGCCTGCTTAGCGTAAATATATATAACAATTTTCTAATGGAAAAATTTGGGTCACGGACGAGATGGTTATTATTATATTTAATTAAAAGGAGTCAAAGTTTACTGCAGATACTTTCAGCCCAAGAAATATAAGTGAAATAAGTTGCTTATCATACATGTTCACAATGTATTACTCGTATACTCCGATATAGCACCCGCTTGTATAGGTTATTAAAGACTTCTTAGAATTGTCATAATAAATCATAGCTCATCAGCTGAGTTAGAAAGTTTTTACATCAAACTACGATGTTATTGAAGCTGCAAATTGGATCTTAGACCCATAAATGCAAAATAAAAACAGAATAACGACCAGGGTACTTAGCTATGTCTTAGACTCCGCACCGGAGAGTTTGCAAGAGGAAACCTCGTGCGCGTTGCTACTCGCTGGCGGCTCCAGAATGCACCATCCAACTACACACCTGGGGCGAAGCTCGAAGGTTTTGGTACACTCGTTGTCAATAATTTCCCCATTTGTTTAAATCGGTGTCTGGCCACCCAATCTGTCGACTCTTTTAGCAGACTACAGTATTAAGTCTAAAAGACTTCGGAGTAAGCTCCTATATATATTGGAGTTAATGTTAGAACTGTTTTAGATAATGCATCAAATAGTTTTCTAGTTTGCAACATAATTATAATTTTCTTAAGACAATTTATCTTTCAATTTAACAGCATGTTAAAGAGATCTCCAAGCTATTGCGCTGGACTCTTATTATTAATCACGTATCATTATAATATTAGTAATATTTCTTTACATCCAAAAGATTAACTGGAAAACATAGCTTTTAGCGATAAGTCTGTCCATTGTATAATTATAAGATACTTTCTCAGATCTGAATATATTCTTGTATACTGGTCCCTGGCTCCAGGCAGGTATCTTCAAGTATATTATTTGAACGTATTTCCTTCTAGGCATTTTCTAAGGCTATGTACTGTACAAGCGGTCTACAAGAACTTTGCGTGGCCTGGATGCTGGAAAGATCAACTTTGCAGCTTATCGGATAATATACATCTTAAAATAAGAGAACTGCTGGATCTAGATCTGTTAAAAACACAAGGACCTTGGTGAGGCTCCTTGACTTTATCCTCGGTTATCTCGGTAATCTCGTTTGAACTCAGTGCCACGTAAATACTTCATGTGTTATTCTAAATGACTAAATAGTCAAACATGGAATAAAATCGTCATTATTTACAAATATTATCATGATGATAATTCAATGTAATACAACATATTTTAGTAAGTCGTTTACCAGTGTCACGTAAGTACTTCATAACATACTTTCAATTTCCCGGGATAAAAAGGATCCTATGTTTTATTCCAGGGTATAATAAGCTATCTCCATTCTAAGTTTCATCAAAATCCGTCTAGCCGTTATAGCGTGAAAGCTCCCCAAACAAACAAACAAACAAACCAATAAACAAACAAACGTTTCACTTTTATATATTGGTATGGATTATGTTCCACCGTCAGATTCTATTGCAAGGGTCCAAACTTCCTTCATATTCGAATAAAATATACAAAATATAATCAACACAACAAATCGAGGAGGGTTAATACGTAACTCTAACTGAATCTCGCACTTTTTCCTCACTTCCTTACTTCTAGAACACTTCCTTTGACAAGCAACTTACTGCAAGTTGTGAAGTCGACATTCGGAGGAACCATAGATTTACTAAAAGTAGGTACACGAACTATACAGGGTTGAATGGACAAATGCGACCTGGAAGGAAAGTACTCTCAAAACATATTTTATTCAAAGGAATCATTCGCTTATTTAATGTAAGTAAACTACATTCAAACATTTTTGAAAAATTGCTAAGTATTGAACCGGCTCAACTGCGAAAATATAACAACCTGTATTCTTATGGCACCAATAGATAGGATCAACCATAATTATCAAAACTCTAATAAACATTGCATCTTAAATTAAGGGAAGATAATAAAATCTAACAATCATCAATACATGGTTTATAACAAAGTCGCTTTCCGCCGTCTGTCTGTAACGCTTAATCTTTTAAACTACGCAACGGATTTAGATGCGGTTTTCACCATCAGTTAGATTATTTTTCACTAAAGGTTTTATATATATCGTCACCGTGGTGTCAAAATTAAATAACTGACAAATTTAAAGTTGCGAGATAATCGCATTTTAGTGTTTTTTCTTAAATAAATGAAATTTACCCTTTAACCCTAAAGAAATTTACTAACAATTTTTTGATATTTCATGAAATCAAATAATATTGTTATTTTATCAATATACATTTATAATGCTTCTTTGTTTATTAACTTAGAAAATTGCAATAAAGTAATATATTTAATTTTGCCACAACTTCATTTTGAAATTAAGGCATAGTTATTTATTTGTAACTGTAAGTTATTCAGTTTTTCCACAAATTAATTTAATTATTAAGGACATATTTTGATCAACTAGTGCCATTATCTACTTCTTCTTCAATTTGATCGAAAACATTTTTGTATTATTAACTTTTAAGTCCAATAAATTTATTAATAATTAATTATGTTTCAAGTCTATTTAACATATAAAAAATGAATTTATAGATTATAAATAAAACTTGGAGTGATATTTTCTTGTACGTATATATTATAACGCAGTTTAATAGGAAAATGCACTGTTAAATTAGGTTAAAATTGGAAACAAATAACTAATACTTAAATAATTAATGAAACAAAAACAAATCAAACTAAAGTGATGCAATTCTGGCATGATCTTTTTAATTCAATTCTAAACATAAAAAAGAAAATAGACAAAAATCATTTTACGATGGGAGATAACAATGTTATATTTAAATTAATAAATGAAAAAATAGTGATGGCACGCCCAACTTGCCCCAGTTTACAAACAAAAAACAGACATCTGCCACATAAACTAATTTCAATTCTAATAAATTATTCTTAATTTTAATTGGAAATAATATCTAACATGCACTTAAATACAATCTTCAGTTTGTTTCAACATCAGTTAACATATCGAAATCCAGTGATTGATTAGTTGATGGTAATCCCTCATACCAGGCATGGAGTTCCATGGGTATTATATATATTTTGTAAAGCATAATGAGGTATTTTTTCTTGGAAATAGAAATAGGCAGTGCTTGGTGGTAAGCATTTGGCAATTCTTGCGCTGCAATGTCGCTGACTGTCGTACTTCTCGTTGCCCTGCCCGACTTATAAAGTGTATTTATATTCTAATACGGCCCATCATAATCATATCGAAATTTTATGACGCCCGGCAGTCGACTTTGAGATCTGTTAAGCCGTTGTTGGAACCGATCAAGCGCCATTACAGGCCAAAATATTATACAACAACTATAATGTATTTCTCTCCTATCTTGCAGTGATGGAGATATTATGACTTCAGAATCTGTCCCTCTACTCCGACAAACTGAAATAACCAACTAGTTATGCAGAATGGAATATATTATTGATGTAGTTGACATCCGCATGTTTTGGAAGATAAGTCAAAGGACTATATGACTAGATAAATATTATAATGGTAAAACAATTGTTACAAATTTACATAATTGGTAGGTAGTAAAAATGATAATTACCTCCTCTCCTTTTAATCTTGCTCGCACTTTGTAATATGTTCCTTGACTTTGTATACATGCTTTCTTGGTGCCCAGAATGGCATTCAGACGGCTGGCAAATTCCTTCGTTGTGAATGTTGCAGTAAACTGTATTTCTTACAATAATTTATTCTGACTGAGATCCAGCAATGACTAATGTAGCAATGTCTTTTTGGCCAGAATATGGGCCCCAACCTTTCTTTATGGTATTGTAGCCATCATGTAGCGTTTTATTCTCTTTGTTATACTAATTATTCACTTCTCTATCACGTCCGTCGTACATACTAAAAGTAAAACTAACATAATTTTTCGAAGAAACGAAAACTCGACTTTTATCAGCTGATTTAGACCACAGATTAGACCATATATAGTTAAGGATTTGGCAGATACGTTCCGTTTTACGTGTTACTGTCAATTCGTATGAAAAATAAAACCCGGTACCTAGTACCGATAAAAATATTTGCTGCGTATTTGTAACGTAATCATACGATTGTCTATTAGCAAAGCTGAGCAGTATTTATATGTTGGTAGACAGGGTATGGATATTCAAAAATACCACTTTTGAGAAAAGCTGATTTCGAAATCAGCGGTGACACTCAAAAATCGCACCCCTGTATGCAACTACAAGTCACGGGGGAGAATAAGTAAAAACGGTATAATGATAACGAAGTAGGTATCCCTCGTAACAGTTATTGTAAAATTGTGAAAAATATGTTAGAAATGTAGGTAAACATGTTTTTTGTAGAAAATATTAAGAAAACGTGGTAGTGTAAGCGGATCAAGTCAGTTGGGTGTATAAATATGAAAGACATAAAAAAACAAAGCCTCTTTTGCATCTGTTATTTATTTAAAGAAAAGATAATATGAGTAAAAGTGAGACAGCTTTATTCCAGTTCTCTTGTGAGTTACTTGTAACCATTATTAAGGTTGTTAGACATAAGTGTTTAAGGATTATTATGCAGTAATAAACACTATTAGACATTTATAAGTACGGAGAAACAGGGCCCGCACGCAGGCACAGGGCAAGGCAGCATAAATGTTTAAAAAAAATATGCAATGCCCTACTTCGTAGTATGAGCTGAAATCATACCAAGCATCACAATGGATTCATTAGTTTTTACGTGATGCGCGAACAAACAAACGGACCTGCCCCCTTACTCTCGAACACCATTCTGATTCAATCACGATCCCGACAGTGCTATTCATCTAGAAAACCTAACCTGCACTGCAACGTGATCGTTACCTGTCAAAATGACAGCAATATTGGTTTAAAAAAGTTACGTGTTTGCCCCACTTCCCAACCTTTCTCCCACTTCCCCACACCCTTACCCCTTTCTCCCTACCCTTCCCTTATATCCCTACCTTCCTCCACTTCCCCTCACTGTTTCCCCACTTCCGCTATCCCTTTTCAGTTTCACTCCTTTCTCTCACTCTACCCCCACCTTTCTTTCAGTCTTCCCCACTTTGCAGCACCAGTCCCACTTCCCGCAACTTTCCCCTAACATTCGTCCACTTTCCCCTACCCTCCCCTCACTTTCCGTCACCTTCTTTCACGTCCCCAAACCGTCCTCCACATCCGCCCACGATGCAGTGAAGTTAGGTGCAGTTAGTTTTTCTATCTGAATCGTACTGTTGTTGTTTGAATCGGAACGGTGATGCAACAAGACATCTACAATGTCCAGGATTGGACCTGTTACAGTTTTATTATAAGAATAGATATATATCTATTCTTATCCTGTTACAGTTTTATTATAACATTTTATTATATCTATTCTTATATCTATTCTTATAATAAACTGTAACAGGTCCAATCCTGGACATTGAAGATGTCTTGTTTTTTTTTGGGTGGTACTCTTATTCGATTCTGAAGCCAAACTGTATATTTTTTTCATTTTTGTCTTTCTGTCTGTCTGTCTTTTTGTCTGTATCTTGGCAGCGAATCACGCCAAAACTACTGAATGAATTCAGATGACACTTGGAATGATTTGAGTTCATACTGCAAGGTAGAACATGAGATACTTTCATCCCGAAAAATTAAAGGGTTCCCGCGGGATAGGGGTTGAAAGTTATTTAAAAGAACACGCTGAAACTATTGGACGGATTTTGATGCAACTTGACACATACATAGTTTATATAAAGTGTTAAATTAGAGGATACTTTTAATCTTGAAAACAAAGGGTTTTCGCTGGATAGGGGTTCAAAAGTATGTTAATTTTGAAGTAATAAATATCTATACTTATAATTAAGCAATAAGTACGTAAAAGTCTGCACAAAGAAGATAATTAAAAAAAGTCTATGATACTTAAAATATGCTACTCAATAAGTTTTTTTAAGTCATGTCTGTCTGTTTATTTGTTTGTGCATCACGTAAAACTACTACCAACCAAGTGCGATGCGGTTTTCATATTTTGATTTAAAAACTGTTGTACTTGATATCTCAATCCGATGAGTAGATGCCGAGCAATCGATAAAAAACGATTTGACGACTGAACGAAGTTCGGTATAATTGGATTTTGGTCCACGCGGGCAAAGGTGCGGGAACGCGTATATGTATTATGTATATTTTAAATACTAAACCCATCATCATAAACATAAAAATTGAAAATCATGACATACGTATTTTATTCATGTGCTCTTCTGTGAGCGGCCGTGTTTCGGTACCGTAGGTTAAAATGGGGAGGATACTTTGGATAAATTAATTGGTCTTCCGGCATTGCGGGATGTTTTACTTGAGAACGTTATCAAGTTTTCCAAAGGCAGCACATCCAAGTTGCACGTGTTAGATTATAACATGATATTTAACAATGTAATTAATATTCTCACTGAATAACCTTACCACTTACGGTATCATAACATATTGCGTGTCAAGCCAAAAGTGAAAACCGATTGAATCTATTTGTAAATATGTCTTTTCTTAGATGTGTCGTGAGTTTGTAATCTGTGGTAATAAAAAAAAACTGAACGAAACCGATAATATGGTTGAATCTATAAAACAACTTAATAAGCAAAAGCTTCGAATTTATGATTATGGAGTTATATGATGATTTTTAAAATAAAATTACCAAGTCTTTTTGTGAAAAGTTGTGTATTTACTAATTAATGATGGCAGATTGTTATAACTCTGAAATATCTGTAAGTATAATTTCATGAAAATTATAATGATTTAAAATTGTCTTACAATATTTAAAATACGATTATTATGGATATCCAAATGTAAGTAGAAGTGAATTTTACATTTCCGTCACGCTTGACGCCATTGATGGTTCCTGATTGGTCGATCTGGTGGAAAAATATTGTGAGGTGGCATGATATTTATCTGCAATTTTATGAAGGTGGCTTAGCAATGTTCACACTTTTACTGTGGCCGTCGCACCAACAGGACTCCGGCAAGTTAAGTACTATTGATATTACTTTATTGTTCTGCTACTATTTCCTTGTCTCATATTTACTGTGTGTAACTGAGTATTTTGCAAATAGGTACCAAAGAGTATACAAATACTACATAGGTACTGTCGGTTCAATGTGATGATAATATAACCAATATGGTCAATGTGGTTAGGTTCGTATCACTTGGTTTAAATGCTATTATTGTGCAAGGTGTAACTATCTATGGTGATTGTAAAATGATTATAAAATATCACTATGACCAAGTATCACATACAGGTTGTTAGTATGATAATAATAATGTGTTAATTATAATTCTAAAAATGATGATAAAAAATATATTTGCTACATAGTTTCTTGCCGGTTTTTCTGTGTAGTGTATTCGAATCCGGTGGTAGAATCAATAAAAAATATAACAATTACATTTCCTTGTTTCTATGAATACTCCTTAGGTTATGCTATTCTATTCAGTATATTTTAGATAGGTACTTAACTGCTGAGTGAATTTCAAGCTTAGTTTCACTTGATATATGGTTAAAAGGTAAATAAATAACAACACCATAGCGTTAAAACTTTATTTAATATGCTAAAAAAGGCTTTGCCCAATCGTAGGCTTGTCAAACCTATCCTATCCTAAGGATAAATTCACCAAACCTAGGTTTGATTTATATAGATTATAAGAGCGGCAACGTCGCATCGCACGCGTTGGATGAGGTATCGTTAAATTATTAACGATACCTTTTATAATTTAACGATACTTTTATTTTCTGTTAAAAAATATGGAGTAATATAAAAAGTTTCATCTTACATCTGTAAATCTGTTTTTATGCTATATTTAATGATAATAAAAAAACTACTAGTTACTGAGTAATTATTATCAACCAGTACAGTTTCATGTTCCCTCCCGGGGGTGCGAAAGAACGAGCAAAGAGAAATCAGGAAATGGGAAGCAGCATTTCCTGTGTAAGAATGAACATCAGCCGTGACACCGAGCAGCCAACCCAGCGCCGCGAGCACCGAGCTACCCGCCCACCCAGCGCCGCGAGCACCGAGCAGCCCACCCAGCGCCGCGAGCACCGAGCTGCGTAGCCGCCCGCCCAGCGCGGGGATTACATCACCTTATTATGGGGAGGCCAATGCCAACCTCTTCGATCTGATGTTATGTGAATTACCGAACTTACCAAGTTGGTCCGTTTGTACCTTTCTGTTACGTTGAATCCAATCGAAACGCATACTTCTAACTGTCGCCAACACTGTACAAAAGTATTCTTCTACGGAACAAAGTCGACCCTTCTCGATAACATGTCGCTATCATCTTCAAACTCTGCACAAAGGAGCCTCTAAGAGACGTTTCGTGCCTCGGCCGCTCTTTCCCTATTATGTGTAAGCAATGAGAGGCTGCAGGTGCAAGTTGGGGAATTAAAGAAATATTAACTTATGACACGTATTTAATTGCAATATTAGCCGTGTTCGGTTGATCGTGTAGCGGGCGCAATTTTCTTGAGTTTTCTAAATGATTTTTCGTTAAAAAATCTACTTCTTTTTTCCATAGCGCCCCCTAAGGATACACTCGAACCGAATTATTGGTTACTTCTTATATTATTTAAATAAATTAATTCATATGATAATTAGTATGTCCAAATGAATTACTTTCCATTAACGGAAATTGTCGGAGATGGAGGGACAAACATGGCGCTTTTGGCCACTGGTTCACTCAAGCGACAGGTTACAAAGGTTAGAAAGAGGAAAAGGAAACCTATGCCCAAGACAGTACAAACACTATATCTATTTAAAAAAAAAACGATGGAAGCATGTTATGCCCAAATAACTTTGGCTACTACCTACCACACACCTCATCTAACTACCTGGAGAATCTTAGTCAAAAAACAAACCAATATCGGCTTTTCAGTAAATGAATACAATCTCATTCTCTTAATCTTTATTTATCCTTTTATCTCCTTATCAATGGAACAGAAAGTTGTACCTTAAGATCTTCGAAGACAATTTTATCTTAATTCATCCACCTTACGGCAAGATGTGTTTGAATCCGTTAAGGCTATTTTACACCCGAGCGGACGAGTTATGGGGCAGTTTTTTTTGGAAGCATACAAAACTTCTGGGGAGTCTCTACAGCTCATTGAGAAACGCGAGGATCCAGCAGTCACTTAGTCAGAACAGTGGGCTTTGAATAAGCAAATAACCAAGCTGGTAAGGCGAGACCTCCGACACTCCAATACAAGCGCAAAAGAAGAAGCGATAAAGGGAAATTGGGGGTCAAAAGTTTTCGTGAAACAGCTTGTTCAAAGTTGACCACATCAAGCGGGAAAGCCCAAAAAGTTCTATAGGCAAATATACACCTCATCGCGTAGTCCACCTGGCACGACTAGCGATGCAAGAGCCCGTTTGAACCGACATTATACCGAAGATATCCTGGACGTCAGCCTATTCGAGATCAGAATGGCTCTCAAACAGCTGAAGAACAGCTGTTTTAACAAGGCACCAGGGGAGGAGAGAATAATGACAGAGCTGCTGCAACTCCGGTACTTAAAGTGCTTCAGAAGCTGTTTTACTCCGTCATCCTTGAGGGTACTACGCCAGAGGCGTGGCACAAGAGCGTAGTGGTGCTGTTCTTTAAAAAAAGTGATAATACCCTCTTGAACAATTATAGGCCCATATCGTTGCTGAGCCACGTCTATAAGCTGTTTTAGAGAGTAGTTACAAACTTCGGTCTCGCTTGTAGGTTTGATGACTTTCAGCCTCCCGAACAAGCTGGATTCCGGAAAGGCTTTAGCACCTTAGACCACATCCATACGCTTCGGCAGATCATAGAGAAGATCGAAGAGTATAATCGGTCACTATGTCTAGCGTTTGTGGATTACTTTTCGCAATTCATTCGTTGTCTTTGATTCAGTCGAGACCTGGGCAGTGCTACAGTCATTACCGCGGTGCCAGATTGACTACCGGTACATCGAAGTGTTGAAGTGTTTGTACAGCAAGGCAAAATGAACATGGGTAAGACGAACATCATGTCAAATGCCCATGTCGCACCCATGCTGGTTTATGTTGGAAACGATATTATCGAAGCTGTTGATCACTATAAACACAACAACAAAGTACAACTTCGACAAAGAGTTCAACCAACGAATCCAACTTGGATGGGCAGCGTTCGGGAAATTACGCCATATATTCTCGTAGCAGATACCGCAGAGCCTCAAGACGAAAGTTTATAATCAGTGCGTGTTGCCAGTGATGACATACGGCACTGAGACGTCATCGCTAACTATTGGTCTCATACACAAGCTCAAAGTCACGCAGCGTGCAATGGAGAGAGCTATGCTCTGTATTTCACTACGTGATAGAATCCGAAACGAGGAAATCCGTAGAAGAACCATGGTTACCGACATAGCACTCAGAGTTCGCGAGTTGAAGTGGCAATAGGCAGGCCATATAATTCGCAGAGCCGACAACCACTGGGGAATAAAGATTCTCGAATGGCGACCACGAACAAGCAAGCGAAGTGTAGGGAAACCTCCCACACGATGGACCGACGACATTGTAGCCATCGCAGGAAGTCGGTGGATGGAGGTGGCACAAGATCGCTCGTCATAGCGCTCTTTGGGGGAGGCCTTTGTTCAGCAGTGGACTTCTAAAGGCTGACATGATGACCTGTGTGAATAAGTCACAAAAAAAATGTACATTTCATTGAGATTCAAAAACTGTATAACGCACGGAGCTTTCAATTAAATAATATTGCCTGTTAAAGTTGATCGCGGTCTAATTATAGTAAATTTAATATATATTGTATAATTTCATTTTTGTAAAAGTTGACACTCAACTTAAAAAAACAGCCTATTTACTAGCTTAGAAATAATAATTTAGCAATTATCCATCAGTTTCCAAGAAACTGGTCATGGCGCGAACATTTCTCTAGGTTAATAGTGCTCTATGTGCTGTTCCAGGACAAAAATACCAATGTACCAACCATAGATTTTATAAGTACAACAAGATGCCTAGTAGGTGCTTCGTACATACTTCTACTTAAGTAAGTGAAATATTTTACTCATTGTTCGACCCTCCCGCCAGACGCCAACGAACATTTACTGCGAGAGTCGGTGCGAATTCATTCGAAAAAAAAACTGTTCATGCTGTGGAATCAAATAAAAATTATGTTACAAAAAAATAAATGTGCTGCAAAAACCATTTCCTAAAAAAAGTATTCAGCTTTCTCGTGCATTCCTTGGTAAAAATATAAAAAAAACGAAAATTATTTTTTGCAGTGCCATTACACCTGTTTCGGGTTTGCCAAGGTCATGAATGCTATTTAGTGCTTTTATACCCATGTTTTTAGCTACGCAAAAAAATATATATATAAAAAGTGAAACGTTGTCTGTTTATTTGTTGGTTTTTTGGAGCTTTCACGCGATAATAGCTTGGCCGCATTTAATGAGAATTTCTGTGTAGATGCTGTAAACCATAGAGACCAACATATGATCCTTTTTGTCCCCGAAAATTGTACTTGCAGGCAGGCGTAGTATTTATTTATATTATACTAGCTGCACCCCGCGGCCGCGAATGGCGATTGAAAGTTTATATGAAAGTTCTATGTTTTTTGCTGTTACAGACATGAAATTTGGTATTTAGGTTAACTATCTAAAATAAATATATACCGTCATAAGTTTTTCGACAGGCATGGATCAAGATGGTCCAAAGATGATTTGATAATCCAATGTTTAAATGTTATCGGCTGAACGGATTTTGATGGTTTTTTTACATAGGTACTTTAGATCCTAAAATAGCACAAGGGATACTTTTCACGGTCATCATTTTCCACGCAGGTAAAACCGCTGGGCGCATGTAGTAATATTATGTTACAGATAGTGTCTTACCACTTATGGATCAGAAGGGAAGGTAAGCTAGAGCACCTTCAGGCCTATTGATGTAAACCCTACGTATGTTCAGCGATTTGTAATAGTTAAGGATTTACAGGATATTTTAGTTTTGTTAGCCCAACTACAGATAACATTAAAAATTTTGTAATTGTGAGCAAACTAATGGTGCCTCTACATGATCGGCGATGACCGGCACTCGTATGATCGGCTGTGATCGGCAAGGTAAATGTACGATCATCATGCAAGCATCCACATGATCGTCCGTGATCATTTGTTGATCGGCAACCCTTGAAGATGGACGTGTTTATAAATGCTGCTACCATTCATTTAGCTTCAGTACACTTACGATCATTTTGATAATTTAGTTGAACGAAAAATTATAAAAAAATGGAAGAAGAGAAGATGGTGGTTTTGAGCATTCATCGTAATTATTTTTCAGTCGCCTTCGTCCCACTGCTGGGCAAAGGCCTCTCTTCTCTCATCGTAATATAACAAAGTAAAAATGTATTTACCTAGGTTTACTAGGTAAACCTTTTTGAGACCTATAATGGACTAATGAATCGCCCCGGCTTCGCACGGGTAGCTAAGGGTTTTTCTTTAACTGTACACGATTCTAACCGTATTTTGAATAATTTGAACAAAAACCGGTTATTGTGACTTAACTATAATATTTAGACATCAGCCTCGCGATTTTTTTTGTAGATATCTAATGATGAGTACTAAAAATAAGTAGTACATTATTTTATGTATCATCAATAGTTTCATGGCTAATATTTATGGCTCGTTGACACAGATTACTGTCACTTTTTGCTGTGTTGCCATAAGTTTAGGCCAACTGAATGTATTGATATTTATATATATTGAATTGGAAAAGTTTTTGTGATATTAACTAACTATAACAATATATTGTTATAGTTTTTTGGTTATCTTGACACGTTTAAAAATAAAATTTGATTTAATTATTCTCACAGAGTGTTGAATACATGAGGATTCTGTAATTGGTCAAATTGATGGATATACATTCTATCGTACAAATACATTCATTAATCAGAACAGAGGTGTCGTTGCTCATGTCAAAAACTCTTTGAATCCAATCCTCAACCTCTTCATTCAATCAATTCCAATCTTCAATCTTGAACCTGTTTTTAACCTGTGGACGAGTGCGTTTTTTGGAGTTCTGAGGCTATTTTGTAAATAAAGAATGATTAAAAGATTTGCCATACACAAAATTTGTATTTGAGGAAGGTAAATGAACCAAAAAATAGAAAAAAAAAAACTTAATTTTGCTTTTATAATTTTTTGCAAAATTTGCAAAACTAACCTCAAATATCCCGTACGGGCTACCGATAGCCGAGAGGTTAAAGATGTAAATTGTCTCTCAATTAGTATAAAAAATAAATTTACTCTCTTTGGTATATACAGGTCATCTTCTCTTCGAAATATTGATTATTTTCTTGGCTCTTTGGAAAGAGTGATAAAAGATACCAAATTTTCCCCGTGTAAAGTTATAGTCGGAGATATAATTATTGATATTGTTTGTAGTAATGACGATGTTTCAGTGTCTCAGTACTGCTGGGCCTTACTTTGGCTGTTCATAAACTTTCACACAATAACGCGTGTTTAGACCACATAATTGTATCAGGAAATAATAAGGTAATTTTTCATGTTTGTGTCAGTGATGTTACCGATCACGATATGATTATGGCGAATATAACAATAAAACTGCCAAAAACGATGTTCCGAAATTTATCAAAAAGACAAATTATCACGAAATTCAGTCAAATTATGACTGAATTTGAATCCTTTGATTGGTCTGTGGTCACTTCTAAAAAGAGCGTTGACATAATTTTGGGCAATTTTACACAAATTTTTGATCAAGCTAATAAAAATCATAGGTATCAGATACGATTTAATAGATGTAACACTTTATTGAAGCATGAATGACACCTGGTGTCATGAGGTGCTTTAGACATAGAGATAAACTTCATCTTGAAGTGCAAAAGAACCCTAAAAATGAGAAAACCCAGAAAATATTTAAACGTTACAGAATTTTTTACTGTGAACTTATTCATACATTAAAAAATGAACACGAATATAGAAGTATTTTGGAAAATGGTAAAAACCTACAAGACTGGAATGCAATTAAAAAAATAACAATCAAAGTAAGACAATACAATATAATCTCTGGACTACTTATTGTTTTGTTTGTTTGTCTGTAATAATTATTTCTAAAAGGTTGGTCAAAATCTCTCAAATAAAATATTGACATTAATTAAACAAAACTGAAGAATCTTTAGCTTTAAAGACCACTGTAACAGCCTCACCGCTAAATTCCATTTTTCTTGCTCCAACTGATGCATACGAGATAGATGAAATAATAAAAGGTCTGAATTGAGACAGTGTACCGGAATCTGATGATATAAGTCATCAGATTCCGATAGTAGTCTTTAACCGTTTTTAACAGTTTTAACCGTTAGAAACGATATACCATTAGTACATTATGCAACTTAAGTATGGCAGAGGGTACTTTCCCAGATCGATGGAAGTTAGCAACAGTCGTGCCTATACCTACATATTCACTTCTAAGCTCCTTCTAGAAAATATTAGAAAAACTAGTGAATAATAGACTGGTAAGTTTCTTGGAAAACAATAATCTTCTCTCTGATAGGCAGTTTGGATTTCGCAGAGGGAAATGTACTGAACATGCTGAAGCATTGCTGTCTGAATAAGTATCTAATCATCAAGACAGTGGTAGAACCTATGTTGGAGTCTTTTTAAACCTGACTAAGGCTTTCGACACGGTTTCTTCAAAAAATTACTATCCAAGTTATCGAAAAAAGTGGTGTTCAGAGAGTAGCGTTGAGCTGGTTCCATAGTTATTTGGAAAATAAAAGGCAATGTGTTAAAATTGAATGTCATCTTAGCAATTATAACTCTATAAACTTTTGTGTCCCGCAAGGGAGTATTTTAGGTCCTACTTTATTCATTTTATATCTGAATGACATTACCATTCTTAACATTCCCAATGCTGAGATAATTTGTTATGAGTTTTTTTTTTTTTTTTTTTAATTTGTTATGATAATTTCTAATATATTTCACAATCTAGACTGGAGTAATGTTTTTAGATCGGTAGAAAGTGGTATGTCTGGCATTGTAAAATAGTTAAATTATAACCTGCTTATACTTAACGCTTCGAAAACCAAATATTTATGCTTCAATAAAACTACCTTCAGAACCTTAATCTATAAATTTTAATAATATTACCATCCATAATTGCTCGCATATTTTACACTTTTCAGGTTCAGTCAAACCATGTCATTGCGTTTCCATATGCAAAGTGAGAAATCTTGAGTACCTTGGTGTCACACTGGATGATAAGTTTAACTTCCTGAGTCATATTATAGTTACTGCACAAAGGATTTGGAAGTTAATTTACCCGATGAAACTTTTGAGATATGCTGCAAACAAATCCTTACTTAAGACTATATCTCTGAATCTGCCAACCGGTAATGACGTATTGTTTTTCTCGGTTTAAGGTGGTGCCACTTTAAGTTAAATAATTACATTGGAAAGATCTCAAAGATCTCGTTTAAAAGTGATGAACTCAAAACATTATCGTTATCCAACTGAACAACTTTATATGGAAAGCCAGGTATTGAGCATTCGTAAACTATACATATCAAGGATTGTGTTAATAACCCACAAACAAGTAATAAATTCTCCAGACTACCAGAATCTTTTGCGCAGATATTTTTTTAAATTCCTGTACCTAACGTAAATACGGCATTTGCCCATAGACTGAGTGTTTTTTTCCCCCGTCTTATATAACAGAGTCAACAAACTATGTCACATTAAAGAAAATAATATTAAGGAAGTAAAAGTTAAACTTGAGATATGGCTTATGACACTTTCGTACAGAGACACAGAAAACATCTGAAAGGTGGTTCATAAATTAGATAATCTAATGAAACCTATTTGCGCACAGATAAATAATAAAAATAGATCTTGTCTATTTGTCTACATCATAATTTAATATATTAATGTGGTTAGTCGTTTAATTATATAGGTACTTACTTATTTTATTCATAAGTATAGCTACGAATGTTTGTACATTGTGCAATTTAAATTAATATTTTTTTATTTTAGTTACTTTTATTCCTAAGTGTTAGTCAATCATTTTGACACATGTAAAGTGAATGTAAAATAATATGTGTGGAATAATATGGCACCCACGAAACAGGCCCTGAGCCTAGTGTGGGATGTTACCGGGAGTTTGTATTAGGTTATTTTTACCACCACAATGTCTTTTTTTATGTATTTGTATGTACTACCTACTTTTCATTGTGAAATAAATAATTTTGTTTTTTTTTGTTTGTGTTTGCTACTATTCAAAATTATAGCACTGCAATTATTGATGATAGTTTTTTTATGAGATAAACATCAATTGTTTTTTTTTCACAGAATCCAAGAAATATAATGCAGTAGTATTAATGTATTTTAAAGGGCCTATTATTATACAACCAACACAAAAAAAAAACAACGTTTGTGCTAATAGTTTGGTCATAATTACCAAATTTCAGAAATCTGGAGTTGGGCTGAAATAACTAAAATATCCCGTAACTCCTAAACTATTTCAAATCACTGAGCATACATGGGAAGTTAAATCGACAGGCCTGGTGGTGTTCTAGCTCAACCCCCTATTTTGATCCATCAGTGTTAAAACTTCCCGTATATAGGTTGTCTCAAAAACACAAGGTAGACACTCGGAGGCTTGGTTGGTCTTTTTTCCATAGCGTACCTAAGGGTACACCCCTTAGGTACGCTATGGAAAAAATACTTTCAAGAAAAATTGCGCACCCAAGGCTACACCCCAACGTTTGAGCCCCTAAGGGTACACTCTGACCGGAGACTTTCCAATAAAATCAGATTCGTGATTTTTACTACAACACGCTAACGAAAATATGTATGCATGCAGTTTGTATGTGCTACAGAGCAGCTCTAGGAATGGTGAACTCAGTGTGGCACAGTCAAGAAGGCGACAAACGTCAGCTGCGCAGCCGACATTTCACAATGTGGTTACATCGGCTTAAATATAACGATGTTGGCGGTTCGGTATGCAATTTGGCTGGTTATTAAATTAAGCCAATAGTTAATTGGGATTTTCCAATTCTTAATTTCCGTTACATTTTGCAGTTTGGGGCTTACCCAAAAAGGAAAATGTCTACTCAAGTAATATCGTTTGGGGCTATCCCAAAATTAAATGATTTAGCGAGTTTGCCGTCTTGCGAGCGTGTAATCGCTAATTACGATGTATTTGTTTGATGTAAAATGTACTTACCAATATTTATTCACTTATTAACAATAATTTTATCATTGATATCCTGCTTACTACGTAAAAATTCAAGAAGTACTGACGAAAGAAACTGCCACCAGCAAGATGGCCGCCATGTGTCATAGAGTAGGGCGATCACGTGATGTGACACCCTCCAATCTTGATGTTTATCGGAAAAAGAGATAAGTTGATAAGTTTGTCAGGCCGAAACCTCTGAAATGGTTTAACGACTGCTATTAATTAATAACAGCCGGGACCAACATGTAAACGTGGTTCCGAAGCACGGAGCGATGAAATTCTGCACATAACTTAGAAAAGTCATTGGTACGGACTTGCAGAGCCTAGACCTGAACCTTTTATCGTTGAATCTTAAGTCACTCTATTGAGCCCTTAGGCTACCTCTTAATTTGTCTCCGTCTAGTGGAGCAAGGTAATATCTTGCGCGGGGCTGCACTGTTCTCGTCATCTGGAAATATTGGTTTTATATTAAACTCTGGCCAGTTTCGCTGGCTACATTGCCCTTTGAACTCGGACAGTCTGTTCGTACCTGTAATGACTGCTTGATACTCCTGTAAAGTGAACTTAATAAATCTCACTACGACACACGTTCCACGATCGTATTAAAATAAATTAAAAATAGATTCAAAATTCTTCAAAATAAGAACGCGCTTTTTTCTTTCGAAATCGTGCGTACGTGAACGTAATTGGCCTATCTAGGGCTGAACCAAGTCTATCGAAATAAGTTTTATTAATATCAAAGGATAAGTTGACGACATGGTAGTAGGCATTATACGTACATATATGTAGTAGGTAAATATATGTACGTATAATGTCCATGAAATTTCCAAGATGATGACTCCATTTATAATAAAAAAGGATTACATCCAGTCGTGGATGTAATCTTCACCGATCAATCACTAACTTTTGTTTTCCACTCTCTCCTAGCGTCGATTTGTTAACATACCAGAACTATACTAATATATATCAGGGCGAAATTGTCGGAAAACTTACATAAGCCATTAAAAAGAAGTTTCAAAAGTCATTCGAAGTTGAAGTTGAGGCAGAAGTAGCTAACAGCCGTAATCTCACCTGATGGAAAGCCAAGCTGCACACTACAACGTCTCCCCTTGTCCTTGAAGTCACCCGCTCGCTGCGCCCCTGTCGACATATATCAGCCTAATCAGCAAATTTCGGAGTCAAATCGTAGCTCGTAAGAACTCAGTCGTAGGAAGAATAGTATTATCTCCGAAGTCATCGGAGATCGGATATTGATGATTTGAACGTGAGAGATAAGGAAGGTTTGTGAACATTATTTTTCCAGTATAAAAGCGGATGCCTCTAGACCCCTCATTTCCATCTGTAGCTCTGTCTTCTAATTATAATAGTGTATTATTACACAGTATAGTAGGCGCAGCCAATCTATATGTTTGTGATGTTAGGCTCTGTGAACTATTGCACAGGTACTGCTGTGGGAATAAAATAGCATCATGTAAGAGCGAGATAGAATATGCGAGAAACGCAAGCGAGTGAGCGAGGCAGTTATACCATACTGTCTTTATCTTCAACATTGGCAATCCGAATAAAAAATAGCAGTTTGCGCAGCGACTAGCAGATAACTTCCGAGACACATATTTTCACTGCGACTACTGTAAGTATCTATACCAATAAAGGATATTTTGAAGTGTACTGTGCCACTGTGGTATTTTTTTACTATTATTTATTCTGTGACTGTGGTAGAGACAAAGGCCTACTTATATGTAGGGCTTTTGACTTGTAAAAGTGTCATAGTAATTATGTTGCCTACTTACAATAAATATCTTAGAACTTGTAATAGCACCCTTCGATATTAGTTATTATGTAGTTGTACGAGTATCTGCTATTATTCTGTGGCACTAATATGGCGGCTTACAGCTTGAGTATAGTTCTATTTTCATACAAAATTACAATTCTGATCAAAACTAAACCTGTCCTTTGACTATTTATTCCATTTAGGGGAAGCTATAATAGACAGATAAACATATTATGACGCCAAAATTTAGATTCATAGAATTCAAAACTTATTGAACGAAAACGCGTGAGAATTGGATGTCTTATCACAGCGATCTCTTCCAGATAGTCGTGGATATCATAAATCATAATCCACCACAGTCGATTGGTCATAAAATTTAGGAGTCGTATAAACAAAATTTTCCTACAAAAGAGCACAGATAGGAAATAGATACCTTATAATGTCAAATGCAGGAGATTGCAAGGATTGCTAGCAGTATGTGAGAAATATGCTAAACAACATAGACTAAAATTTAATGTAGAAAAAACGGAACTATTTGTGTTTCGTGCAGGTCCGGAGAGAATTCCCGATGTTTAGTTGCTGGGTTCACCGATAAAGGTTGTAAAGAATTTCAAGTACCTTGGTCACGTAATGGCCGAGGACATGTCGGATGACAGCGACGTGGAGCGGGAGAGAAGGAGCCTGTCTATCAGGTGTAACATGCTCGCGCGCAGATTTGCTAAATGTACTCATGATGTTAAGGTTGCCTTATTCAAGGCCTTTATATACATGTTTTTTAAGCGCTCCGCTTCAATGCGTGACGAAGGCGCACGCCAAAGTTAAGTTTTTGGCCACTTGCTCAAGGGCACCCAGGGGGTACGAACCTCGGCTTGGACAGTTGCCATTGATTACTTGGGGAGTATCGAACTAAACTTGGGGAGTATCGAACTAACTTGGGGAGTATCGAACTAAGTTTGGGGAGTATCGAACTAAGTTGGGGAGTATCGAACTAATCAGCTTTGGATAAGGTATACTAGGCAAACATACAGTACCATAAGGGTGCAATATAATAACGCATTTCGCAAACTTATGAAAAAACCTAGATTCTGCAGCCTACCTAGACCTAGGGCTCCCAATTTCTTTGCTTTTGTGAGATCCCGTATCGCGTCATTTTGGAACGGGTTACGGCGATCAAAAATGCCATTCTGACGTGTCTGTCGGAAGATATGTATAGTTCTTTTTTCCGATTTTGGGTTTCTGTACACCAGGACGAGAATCGCAAATGACTCATTCCTTTTGCAATTGTTTATTTTATTTAACAATTGAAAAATGAAGTTACGTAGGAACGTTTTTTTGTACGTATGTTATTTTATTTTAGTTTAGTTTTAATTCATATATGGGATGTAATTTGCCTGCAATAAAGATTATTATAATGATTATTGCTGTTATGGCAGCGCAATAGGACGTCGAGAAATCCAATCACATTTTCATGATAACATTCAATATCACTAACAGAGATCGTTATTACAAACGCCTATTTTAAGTACGTAGTTATAATGATTTTTAATGGGAAATCTTAATCTCATGTGCTATAAAAATCGATCGGCGTCGAAACCTAATCGAATAACATTAGGTACACTTTTATAGACCATCGATCTATATTATTTTTGCAGAAGCTTAATCCTAGATTAGCAAGCAACCTTAAGCACCTTATTTGACCTTCGCTTATCGCTAACCTTCATCGATATGACTACGCCTGAAATAAAGGTTCAAGTCCAATGGTGAAACGTCGTCAATCTGACGAGCCTTGGTACCTAGTTGGAATATCTTACAGAGCACTCCTACACCAAATACAATTGAGGACACCGCTAGGGAAGAGGGTTAACTGAGTTTAAGCACAGCGGTGACAGTCTCTGTACGTGAGAGTTCCAGAGCCGGTGACCTGGAGCCGGAGCGTGTACCTAAGCGCTAGGGTTGGTTGATACCGAAATGGTATTTGGACTTGTGCCAAAGAATAATATACATAGTATGTTATGAAATGTAAACTTGTACAAGGACATGGTCATGATAAGCTTTTATCACTATTCTCTTTTTGGTTATTGCCACAGCCACAAACACAAAAATAAAGCCCACCAGGCACGATGATTATTTAACAACTAGTTTTCCCGCCCGCGACTTCGTACGCCCAGACTACTGTTTGTCGCGAAAAAAGCATCCTAATTTCTTCTAGGATATTAAAAACCAATGCATAAGTAGGTGTAGTACCAATGCTCTTGATGTTTTTTGACAGACTTGTTATTTCGTTTCCATGGCAACCACATACCATTCTGTGATGGTCATCGTTCCTTACAGTGAGTAATCAACATTTTCCAGTTTTCCCGTGGAAATTTTCAATTTTCCGGGATTAAATTATTCTATGTTTTATTCCAAGGTATGAGCTATCTCCATTCTAAATTTCATTAAAATCCGTCCCGTGAAAGCTCCCCAAACAAACCAACACACCGACAACATTTCACTTTTGTATATTGGTATGGATTAAATAATAATAAGATTGCGTCGAGTAGTCAGTCCGTGCGTGCAGTGCATTGCGCTGAGATAACGAAACGACACAGAATGCGAACCCTCGATCGAGGCGGTCGGCGACAGTGCGCTCACCGCCCCGCGCGTCGCACAAGGCCCCCTCGCACTTCCACACATAGCCGCGGGTTATTTTACGAGCACACATGCTTAGGTGCCGTTTCTTTACGCGTTAGTGTATATATTCTTTGGTTTAAAAGCGAGCTTTCACGGCTGTACATTACGCGCGCAAATTTTACAGCGCATTTTCAAAATCTGTATCGTCGATGTGACGAAGGTTGCTTATAGGATAAAATACATATTTTAGGTATTTTCACGAGCTTATTATCAGCCTAACGTTATGTATACTTTTCTATTTTCCTAATTCACTCAGTAAGATGGAGCCAATGAAAAAAAAAACAATTCAGTAAAGCTGACATACAATTCAATTAATGAGTGAGTCTGACAGCAATCTCGCCGGGTTAATGGGATGACGAGTTAATAAACGTGGTAGACATAAATATCGCACGAAGGCTTTATTGCACACGGCTCATAAAGCGCAATGTCACATGCCTAATGAATGAGGTACCTACACCTTATTTTTACCTTTAATTTTTAATAGGCTGAAAACTAACTCTATTTTTATTTTTGTGTGTATTTTAAATGTTTATTGTGTTATTATGGGTCAAAATAACCAAATTAAAGTGTATTTCTTTTTAAACTTAGTTAGTAGGTACTTAATTAAAAATTTACCCACCGCGTGTCTTGTTTAGTACGACTTATTATCGCTTCATTCCTAAAAAAGATCACCAGACGCGCAAACGCCTTAAAACATATAATATATATGTAAATGTACTTGTACTAACTAATAGTACCTACATTATACTACGTCCATAGATTTAGCCCTTTTATATACTTTTCCTGCTTAAAAATTAACGTCCAGATTAAAGTCTTGCCCTTTCGGTTTGATAACCCATAATACGAGTAGGGTCTTGGTTTAAGTGTAGCACATCAGTTTCCGCGGTTTTGAACCCACTAGTCATTTAACGCGAGTGAGTGAATGACTTTACATAATGAAACCGTTAGCGCGTGTATCCGAACATTTTTTTTTTATCTCTAGTGCAATGTATAAAAAAGTGTCAGTCTTTGATCGTTTTTCGTCTGTGTGCAAATTTTTGATTACTATGTTGCGAAATAATCCGGTATGTAATATTATCTTGATTTTTAGTAAAGTTTATGAATGCACTAGATTAGCTACAACAGTTTTTGTATTGTGCGTATAATTCAGGAACTATGAGAGCGCAAATTATGTGGTACAAATTTGGCTTGCCTTTTTAAATATTTTTTCTCTGCTTTTCTAAATATTTTTTCGGGTCCTGAGGTATAGAAATGAAAAAGAAGAAGAAAAAATAAAAATATGATCAATTTATTCGATATAAAATGTTGTCTAACGAACCTTTTTTTTATAAAAAAAAAATATGAAGTTTTTTGTTGTTGTTATTTTCCCGTAAATTCTTATTAAATTTTCAAAACTGCTTCGGGCAATGGCCATTTGGATACCACACCAAGAAAAAAAAATATATAGGGCAAATGATTTAAAAAATAATAATTTGTAAATAGGGATTTTGTTTCTATGACATTATTTTATATCCTAATAAGACTTTAAATCCAAAAAATTACATCAATTACGACACTTTTGCTACCGTGCCCTGATAAGGGTAGTTTGAAACTTTTAAATATAATGAAAAATAGGTTAACAGGACATTTAGATGCAATTGACCATGGAGATAAATTTAATACAGCGAGTTCTGTGGTGCTGACAAATTGGCACAAATTATTACAAATAGATGTCTAAAATTTATTACTGAGCATTTGACGAAAAATTTCATAATTAGAATCGACGCAGACAATTTTATCGTGCTGCTACCAAAATTGTTTCTAGAAAATGAGAAACCTATAAGTATACCCACATATCGAATATCCTGACCTATTAACCTTGTCTCCTCCACCGATAATATTCCCATTTCGTTTTATTAACCCTCTACCTTTCCAATCCAATGGGCTCCCATAGGGAGTTAAACGACTTTTTGACACAAAATTTGCTGATTAAATGAACTGTGCAGTCGCAACTATCATCGATGTGGTTTAAATGTGAATTTAATACTTAAGCACCTGATTTTTGTATTCTAAAAGCATAAATAACATTTCAGACAGAGAGACGGCGACACCACAAAAATAATTTGCTTTGACCCTTTGGATAAGGAAAGTTTATTATATTAGGAAAAGCATTATTCAAGTCAGTTTAGAAATCTACTTTTATAATAAATAAGTAACAAAAAGTCTGTGCAATGAAGTTTTGTTTAAACATTCTGGGGTATTTAAAACTGCTACTGAAAAAGAATATAACTATATCCTAAATAGTGTAGGTCACTGTTCACACATCACGTAAAAAATACTGATTGAAATGTGGTTTTCACTATAGGATACATTAAGTTTCTTTTTCAAATCAGTTGTAGGTACCTTGTATCTAATCCGATAAGTAGGTAGAAGCCAAGCAATCGCTAAAACACTTTTTGACGGTTGTTTGAATTTTGATGTAGTGTAGAATTTTGCAGGTTATTCGGTCCTGGAATAAAACATAGAATACTTTCAAATGAACTTAAGACCACACGGGCAAAGCGGTGGGCAAAAATATAACAAAACAAAAGTCTTATGAGAACCTCCTCCTTTCAAGACTAGATTCCACTATATAGCAAAGCGGGTAGCAAAGCTTTTTGGTCCCTGGCCAAGTCGATCTAAGTGAACTTCTGCCGCCCCTCAATGCCAGCATTGCTGAAAACTGATGGATCACTGGCTCACACTGCTGGAGATAAAGCTCACTTTTTGCAGAAGCTTCGCATCTAGACGCTTCCGGCAAGATACCTTCCTGCCTTCCTCATTGCGGGGTTTTTATGCCCGGTTCTCAGAACGCTTCAAGCTTTAGATTTGAACAAGGCCAGTGGTCCTGAGGGCATTCCAGCGATTGTGTTGAAAAACTCTGCGCCCGAAATTTCTCCCATATTAACGCGTTTGTACCGCCAATCTCTTCACTCAGGTAAAGTTCCGAACAACTGGAAGCTTGCCAGTGTACAAACAGTACCAAAAAAGGGTAGTAGTGCTGATCCGGCTAATTATCATCCCATCTCGGTAACCTCTCTACTCTGTAAGAGTATAGAGCGTCTCATAAACATAAGGCTCTTGGCATAACTTAAAGACAATGAACAGCTCAGCGACCGGTAATACGGATTTAACTAAAACAGGTCTACTGGGGATCTTTTTGCATATGCCAATCACGTACTGAGCGAAGCCATCGAGATGCTTGCCGTCTCCCTTGAGAAATCGAAGGCATTTGATCGGGTCTGACACGATGGCCTTTTTAACAAGCTTCCCTCATGTGGTTCACCTGTTGGCTTATGCAATTGCATAGCTGATTTCTTGAGGTAACGATCTATTTGAGTAGTCCTAGAAGGCTGCTCGTCTGATCAAATGGCTATCAATGCCAGTGTACCTCAGATCAGTTCTCTGGGCTACACAGTTTTTACTGAACATTAATGACCTTCTGAAGCCTGGTACCTTTGGGTATGCAGATGACAGTACTGTAGTTGAGAGAGACGCTGTTCAGAGAGAGGCTATGGTGGACCGTTTGAATTTAACCTTAGAAGACGTGTCCAATTGGGGTGATGGTAACCTGGTTAAGTTTAAAGAGTTAAAAAGAGTCCTCTAAACCGATCCCGTCTCTCCGTAGTGTTACAATACTTATAGGCGACCATCTGGAGCTTCTGGTTGTCGAACTCGCATCATACCTGAATTTTGGGTCATATATTGAATCCAAAGCCAAGGTAGCTGCAAAGAAACTTGGTATTTTGTCTAAGGTTAGGCGGTACTTCACACCGGGACAGCTTTTGTATCTTTATCAAGCTCAGGTCCGATTTTGTATGGTGTACTAATGCCACCCTCTGGGACGGTTCTGCCAAGTATCAGCTCGAGTCTTTGGATTCAATTAAACAACGCGCAATCAGGCTAATTGGGGATGATATTCTAGAAAAAGAGTAAGCTTCAAAGTTTGGCGCATCGACGGTATTCTACAGATTGCACTATGGAGAGTGTGCACAAGAACTTCACAATCTGATTCCCCCATCACCTTTCTATTACCGTACGACTAGACGATCGGCAAAGCGCCTCTTTTTATGGTTGAAATTTCTCGCACAAGAACGAAGCGTTATGCTTCTTCATTTATTATAAGAACTGCAAAGGAGTGGAATGCCCTGCCCTCGTCTGTGTTTTCGGTAAATAACCCAGATGTGTTCAACTCAAGAGTGAATCTAGTGGTATCTACTAGGCAAGAGTGCTACATCTTCGATCACATCATCGCTTTCTTTCAGGTGAGATCGTGGTCAAACGATTGCCTAGTCCGTTATTATATATATATATATATATATATATATATATAAAGTGTGCTCCAGTGCGGACGAGCCTTTAAAAATTATCGTAAATAGTACGTTCATTGCTGCTTTTTTTAAGCCACGTGTTATATTATCTTGAAATTCAACCTATCCTACCTACCTATACCTATACCTTACCTTTTATACCTTTTTTATCTTGAATTTTTAGTTTTATATATATATATATATATATTTATACCTTTTTTATCTTGAATTTTTAGTTTTATATATATATATATATATAAAACTAAAAATTCAAGATAAAAAAGGTATAAAAGGTAAGGTATAGGTATAGGTAGGTAGGATAGGTTGAATTTCAAGATAATATAACACGTGGCTTAAAAAAAGCAGCAATGAACGTACTATTTACGATAATTTTTAAAGGCTCGTCCGCACTGGAGCACACTACCGTCCTTATCAAAAGTGCAATAACTCGGTTTTTAGCCCTAACATAGTTTTATACATATTCTTAATCAGCAAAACAAGCTCTTTATTTTCTTCTTAGACAGTTTTTACGTATCTTTCAACGATCCAGTTTTTTTAATAAGCATAAACACAATAAATAGGTATTTGGTCTTGGTTTACTTACCAAGAGTGAAATAACTTGAGTTGTGGCAAGGTAAGCTAAAATTCTATGTAATATTACTAACGATAACTGCAATAAGATGGTAATTTTAAATTTAATAAGTACATTCTAACTTTGAACGCCTCTTTTACTACACATAAGAGCAATAACTTTGAGTTATTGCAGCTCTTCTACTAGTCAAAAGTGCAACAAGTCGAGTTATTGCAGTTATGTAAAGGAATGTCATCAACTTAAATTAAAAGAGCATTAATATTTAGAGTGAAAAGTAAAGTTATTGCATTTATTTGTAGCAAAATCAGACATAAACAACATACCTACCAAAGTAAAATAGCAATATATTGACGAGTTATTGCATTTATACCAAGCAAAAACTAATTTTTGGACCCATTAAGGGGTACGAGGGGAAAAGAAGTTGTCTCATGCGCTTTTATTAGCTAGCTAGTCACTAAATCGCTTCACTACCACCACGCTGAATGGCCGCATGTCACCACGCCTGGCGCCCGTGCGAGAAAATTTACGCGTAAGTACCTACTTAATTAATTTTATTTGATAAATATTTAAGAGCTAAGCTTAGTATTTAGTTTCATTAATCATTTCTAAAACGAATACAGTAAGTCTTCTCAAAAAGCCAAAGCAGCAAAAGACTTTGATCTTCACCATTTAACCACAAAGCTCAAAAGAAGACACCACCTCTCTACTCGTCATTCTTTAAAGTGTTATTAAAACCTTCCATCGTCCGAGGAAGATGAATGTGACAATGCTGAAGATGTTCACTTATTTGAAGATTTGGATGATAGCTTGCAAGACAAGGATAACTGCCCAGATTTGACTAAAGATTCAAACAATTACTCATCCACCTGCAATAAAATAATTACAAAAAGTGCAATCGTTATTGCTGAAATTTATCAGAAAACAACGTCTAACCATAGATATAGAAAAGTTATAGAATCATCTGACGTAATCGAAATAATCTAAAAAAGCTTAAATGAATACTCCAGTGATATTAGACCAGAAACTAAACATGACGAAGAAGCATAAATGAATACTCCAATGATGTTAGACTAGAAACTAAAAATGACGAAGAATCATCTTAGAATGCAAAAGGTTTCACAAAATCGGGCTTACCTAGGAAAATACGGATGTTTAAAATACCAATTTCAGAAAATTTTAAGCAAAAAATAATATGCTGATTAGATACTGGCATTAAAACCTGAATAATGTACTGAAAAGATAACACCAGAAAACCGGCTAGATATACATGCTCGTTACGTAAATTTGAATTAGGAGTCGAGAAGATTGTTTATAAGAGGTATGGTTGAATCGCATGACGTGAAAACAAGAACAAATGGGACAAGCAATAATAAAAAAAAAATACAGGTGTTGCCTATCATTATATTTTTTTTGTCAAAAATGAAAAATAATAATAATAATTGTAAAAATTATATTTACTAAATAATATATAACTACACTGGGGTATGACCCAAAAAATTATAGGCACTTTCACTTGGTGCTTAGTAAGAAAGTCGATAACCAGAAAGACAAATGGGGTAGCTATGAACGTAAATATGTTATAGACAAAAACATAATCAAAGAACATAATTCAAAGCTTTAATCGAACGATCTCGCATTATCGTCGCGAACATGCACCAAATAAGTTTTATCTACCCAGCGACATAAATATAACGAGAATGCATCAATCCTTCGTGGAGAAATAGCCTAACATGAAGAAATCATTCGAGACATATCGCAAAGTTGTAAAGGATATGAATATTTCCTTCGCTAATCTCGGCCATGAAGAGTGTAAGCAATGTACTCTATTAGAGTCACATATAGGAAGTACCCAAGAAGACTGAAAACTATGTATTAAAAAGAAGAATGAATCACGATACACAGAATCAAGATAAGAATACCAAAAAGATAAGGAAAATGGTTCTACCGACCACAAAGACAATATTTACTTTTCTGTAGATTTACAGAAAATGATCATGTTTCCCTGAATGGATTGGTTTAAAACTGCTATCTTTTGTCCACGTATAATTACGTTTAATGAAAGTTTCGTTCCACTAGAAAAAACCAGCGACACAAACTTACCTTACGCGGTCCTTACGCGGTTACATGACGTAAAAAATATCGTCTTATGGGTTGATAACTGTGCAGCTCAAACCAAAAACTGAGCATTCTTGTGTTTTCTGAATAATAAATAGCCAGCTGATTGCTGCTGGTTCAATCACAGTTAAATACTTTGAGCCTAGGCGTACATTTATTTTAGCTGATCATTTTCACCACCAATTCGAAATGTCACTGAAGGAGAAGACTTAACTTTTATGACTTCATAGATTCAGTGAAAATAACCACTAAAAAAAACCCGTAAAAATCATTACAACACCTGATTTTTATGGCTATGAAGACCTTTCATCTCAGCATAAGATCAGTAACATGGTACCAAGGGTTTATTTAAAAACAGCATGATGGAGGCTTACAAAATAAACCACAAATGAATTGGATTTCCTATAAGAAAAAAAAAACATTTCCAATTGTTGCAAATAAAAGTTCTGTGAGAGGGATAACCAAGGAGCGCAAAGAAAGGATCATAGCATATTTGGTACCTTTAATGCCTGTACCCAGAAGAGATTTCTGGTAAAATTTACCTGATTCCTCCCGGGTGCCAAACTTGGATTGAGCAAAGTTCAATCTAAGCGTTGTCGTGTAACGCAGAGTTTAAAGGTAGTATCTCCGTGTTACGCCGTTGGGTGACGTAACGATTAGGTAGATAGGAGGTTTTACCTCTTTGCGTTATATTATGATGTAACGCTTGGAGGCAAAATCAAAGCTTATCTAGAGTGAGATAGGTCTTACCTCTTTGCTCTACGCTATGACGTAATGCTCAGAGAAAAGATCTATAACCATAGAAGAACGTTATATCCCTCAAGGAAGAACTGGCTGGTGGGGTAAGACAAGATTATGAATTACCTTACTATCAGTTAAACCTTAGTCTACGACTAATGGACCGTAGAGGTAAGGCGCTATCTTACGGTTTTCAAGATTGTGAATTACGCTTACCTCTATGTTAAGCCCACTAGAGGGTATGAAGTCCTTTCGTCCTATGTCAATGGTTTTGCCACTCTAGAGGAATAGCCGTAAAATTATGGATGGGGATTTATGCTTTTTAGGGCATAAAACCTCATGAACATGAGACATTAACCTGGCTATTGCATACGTTACGACGAACAAAAATTAAAATTAAGGAATAGATATTATGTATATCAATACTCTTTGATTTTAAATTTAATAACAAGACACGAGACACGAGGGTCTTCAAGATATGTTGAAGATCTGTTTATTAAAAATGACAGAATTACTCCAAGATATCTTTATAGATTAAACAGAGGGAAAACGCGAGGTTTACCTCTAGGTACTCTATTAATCAGAGACTATCTTGAATAAGCTATAGATAATTGAGGTAATCCATAGAATTATCCAAATCATCAAAGGAAATAAAGTTTAAGACCAGACTCATAAAGGTTAAAGAATTTGGACTCTAAAGCCTTCCTATCAGATTTCCCTAAATTATTAAGTTGAAGGCTTACCTATCCTATAAAGGGAGGCTTCCTATATTTAATTATTTTAAATAGGCAAGTATTAATATGTTAGTGAAGTAAATTTTCTATCTTAGTAACAGGAACTGTTCGGGAGGAAGGCGGCAACTCGCTGTCCCCACCGTTGCCGCCTTCCGCCTGGACGCCTTGCCGCCTGGACGGTGACTCGGGGAGGAGATCAGCAACCCGGAGAGAAGTTCAGCAACCCGGAGAGGAGTTCAGCAACCTGGAGAGGAAGGCAGCAACCTGGAGAGGAAGGCAGCAATTCGTTCTCAACTGCCTCGAAGTAGGCTCACGGTCCGATGAGGAGTTTCGGTCTCCAACTTCAATTTTCGGCGATGTGGTAAAATTGGTCCTGGAGTCGTCTTAATTATCGAAGATCTGTGGGATGAAACAGGTGCCTAAAGGCAGTTTAACTCCCATACCAGATCAGACGAGCTCCCTTCGAACTGAATCCGTGTGGATGTTCGGTAGACGTCTCTCCTTCGAAGATCTTCAGGGTACAGTGATGTCACCTCCCTGGCGAAGCCGTTGTAGCTGGTGGAGTGTGGTTGAGTCGCAGTCTGATAACTCTTTTGAAATCTATATGTTTTAGGGAGGATAGTTCATTAACTAGAGAATTCTTCACTTTAATAAACGAATACTTTTAAAATTTTGACTTTGTTTATTTAATTAAAACACTTTAAACATGTTTTTTTTAGAAAAGGTCAAAATATCTTAAATGGAATTTCTTTTATATATTATTTTTATAACTTCATTACTAGAAGTCTAGATCTACTCTGACCCCCAATCTGCTTTCATTTAAAAGGAAGACTTTCAAAGGCTTGAAAAAAGAACTTTGTAATAAAAGTCATATTTATCAATGAGCAGTAACTTGATACAGAATTAAATGAGATCAGTTAAGATCTACATTCGAATTATAAAATTTAAGAGAACAAAGTTGACAACAGATGCCTATTTGACGACTTCTGTCAAAATGAAATAAACTATAAATGCAATTTTGTCAGCCTGTAGCCGGCCTTCAACAATAATATTAAACTCTGAAGAATAAGAAAATTCAGGACTACATTTATGATTTAAAATATCAATTTCAAGAATTTTAACAAATTAACTTGTAAATCAGAATTTATGCAATAAACTAACAAGGTAAGATAAGAATTACAGACAATAACACCTCATATATCAAGTTATCTAAAATCTGACTCTGAACGTAACCAATTTTGGAAGTTATTTTACCTACAAAAACTAATAGTATGAACAGATAATATGTTGTTTCATGAAAATACATAATACCGAGGTACGTAACGTGTTTTAAGAGTATATCTGGAGGTAGTTATATATAATTTCGATAATTCTGATTCAATATTCATACTATTTCTAGTTAAAAATTATACATTACTAAAGTAGGTTTAACTATATGGAGGCAAAATACTTGAGGCCGATTATAGGACATTTACAAGATTTATAAAAGATTATTCATCAGATAACTACTCCTATCATCTCACAATCAATTTTTTACTCTAAAATTATAATATTGTTTAAACATAAATGATATTTTTACAGAGTTAAAGAGAAACTTAAGATTAATCAATCATCGTAACAGATACAGCTTTAAAACACTACCATCCACTCAAAAGGTATAATTGGAGGTCAAGAAGAGTTAGATAGAAGGATAATTGATAAGATTGTAGCTCCACAAAAGAATCGTAAGTACTTAAACATATAAAGAAGTACTACAGCGTGTTCAATTAACATTATTTGTACGGTTTTAGAGTTACGTTTTTCAGACTAAAACATTGATCTCGTTGTGCCTTACATGAACATTTAAATACATAGATACTTAGATAGTTTTGCTGATTGTAATAAAAATAATTAAGTATTGAAAGTGAGATTCATACATATAAATGTTAAGTTTGTTAAGTACTTTCGAGTTTCTAAGTTGTTAAGTTTCTATGACCGTATAAGGAGTTACTAATATGGGATAAAGTTGTATTTAGTTTAATTAAAGTTAAAGGCTTTTGTAAAGTTTTGCAATAAATTACATATCAATAATAATTTCTTAATAATTTCTTACATACCATCCCGTTTTATTTATACAGAATTGTCAATATTTTTACTCCATCTGCCATCTGAGTAGATTAGAGAGCAATTCATTGATACGTAGCTAACTAATCAATTTTTAAGTAACGAAATAACTCAATTAAAAATAAAAATAACACTAAAAGAAAATAATGGCTAAAACAAATTTTGTGTCCAGTCTAAATATAAATAAATGAATACAACTGAACACCTTTTAGTCAGTGGCTCAGATCAACAGCTGGGCTATTTATTACCTATCATCCTGTTGCAAACAGATTTTCATTATCACATGTCAACGCGGTGCTTTCGAGTCGATATTGCTATGAAAATCTGATTGCAACAAATCACATTGGCTTAGAGGATCGCACCGGGGATTCATTCTTTCGTTCGAAAACTTGTAAAAAAACATTAAAGAAAAAAAAGGCGGTGGATGGCTGCATCCCTAGTATGTGGATGCAGCCATCCCGAGTCCCACATTGTTTTACTCCAAAGTACAGTCTGGCTGCCATGAATGTCTCATGCCTGTATTTTGTAAGGTATTCCGACAATGTAACGCCCGTTCCCTTCAGGCTCGTCTTGTTGAACCAAATCTTGTCACGGATGGATACATCGCACAGTTTAACAAGAATGGCGCTGGGTTTCTCATCACCTGAAGAGCGCCCCATCCTGTGGCATCGTCTAATGCAGTCAGTGGAAAACTCGGGCATTTTAAGAAGCTCGGTAACTGTCTTAACAATTACCGCCGGCGTGTCTTCCCTCTTCTCCTCGGAAACTCCGTGCAACAAAAGGATTTTCCAGCGACTACGCATTTCACTTGTGTCTGTAGAGCTCTAAAAGTCTTCAGCGTGAAGTCCTTGAAGATCGCGAACTCAGCTGCAATGCTTGGTACATTGGGACTCGGCGAGCTGGCCTTCTCCTTTTGCAGATCATATTCAAAGTCAGCCTTTCTCTTGTTGAATGACTCCATAAGTTCTTGCATCGATTGCTGGACGGCTTCCATATTATAGTGCAGTGCCTTACCCAGTGATAGTGTCAATAACCACAGTGTTGTGCTTTGAAGGAGATGGTGTACAGTGGCAGGTGAAGTAGCTAGGTTAACTATTAATAATACCCATAAATAGGGCACAAATAATCACGTTTAATAATTTAAATATTAATTTCAAATAAGAAGCAACCTAGATAGGTGTTTATCAAACTACCGACGCCGAAAAAAAAACATACGTTAGTAATTTCGAAAAAGTGTTACTCATGTTCCACGGTGTGTTTCGACCTTTGAGACCCTGAAATCAACTATTAATCTCATTCAAATATAACAAATGGTGCACAAGCTACTAAAAAAATGCTAACTAATGGTGGCTAAATGCCAACCTGACCATAAAACATCCCAAAGTACATGAACCAAAAAAAACCTAGATATTTTTCAGGAAACAAACCTCTGGTAAGACCTTTCACCCCCTGAAATCTGTAAGTTTTAATATATCACACTATTGTCTAATAAAGTAGCTTCAAAACGTGCATAAAGAGAATGTGGCTAAATGACAGCTTAACCCTAAATTCTTTACTTGAATTATGGATGAACACTGAACCGTGTCTGAAATTTTTAGGCTGCTGATATATTTCGACTTGAAATACGCTAATATTGTTTAAAATCTGCACAATTGTATCATAAACGATATACAGGCTACCTTTTAATCACTATTGCAAAGTGATTTTTTGACTATTTAACCCTGGAATAGTCAATCAAAATTGATACTGAGTTTTGATTTCACTACTCATGTTACACGGTGTGTTTCGACCTTTGAGACCCTGAAATCAACTATTAATCTCATTCAAATATAACAAATGGTGCACAAGCTACTAAAAAAATGCTAACTAATGGTGGCTAAATGCCAACCTGACCATAAAACATCCCAAAGTACATGAACCAAAAAAAACCTAGACATTTTTCAGGAAACAAACCTCTAGTAAGACCTCTCATCCCCTGAAATCTGTAAGTTTTGATATATCACACTATTGTCTAATAAAGTAGCTTCAAAACGTGTATAAAGAGAATGTGGCTAAATGACAGCTTAACCCTAAATTCTTTACTTGAATTATGGATGAACACTGAACCGTGTCTGAAATTTTTAGGCTGCTGATATATTTCGACTTGAAATACGCTAATATTGTTTAAAATCTGCACAATTGTATCATAAACAATATACAGGCTACCTTCTAATTACTATTGCAAAGTGTTTTTTTGACTATTTAACCCTGGAATAGTCAATCAAAATTGATACTGAGTTTTGATTTCACTACTCATGTTCCATGGTGTGTTTCGACCTTTGAGACCCTGAAATCAACTATTAATCTCATTCAAATATAACAAATGGTGCATAAGCTTCTATAAAAATGCTAACTAATGGTGGCTAAATGCCAACCTGACCATAAAACATCCCAAAGTACATGAACCAAAAAAAACCTAGACATTTTTCAGGAAACAAACCTCTAGTAAGACCTCTCATCCCCTGATTTCTGTAAGTTTTGATATATCACACTATTGTCTAATAAAGTAGCTTCAAAACGTGTATAAAGAGAATGTGGCTAAATGACAGCTTAACCCTAAATTCTTTACTTGAATTATGGATGAACACTGAACCGTGTCTGAAATTTTTAGGCTGCTGATATATTTCGACTTGAACTACGCTAATATTGTTTAAAATCTGCACAATTGTATCATAAACGATATACAGGCTACCTTTTAATCACTATTGCAAAGTGATTTTTTGACTATTTAACCCTGGAATAGTCAATCAAAATTGATACTGAGTTTTGATTTCACTACTCATGTTCCACGGTGTGTTTCGACCTTTGAGACCCTGAAATCAACTATTAATCTCATTCAAATATAACAAATGGTGCACAAGCTACTAAAAAAATGCTAACTAATGGTGGCTAAATGCCAACCTGACCATAAAACATCCCAAAGTACATGAACCAAAAAAAACCTAGACATTTTTCAGGAAACAAACCTCTAGTAAGACCTCTCATCCCCTGAAATCTGTAAGTTTTGATATATCACACTATTGTCTAATAAAGTAGCTTCAAAACGTGTATAAAGAGAATGTGGCTAAATGACAGCTTAACCCTAAATTCTTTACTTGAATTATGGATGAACACTGAACCGTGTCTGAAATTTTTAGGCTGCTGATATATTTCGACTTGAAATACGCTAATATTGTTTAAAATCTGCACAATTGTATCATAAACAATATACAGGCTACCTTCTAATCACTATTGCAAAGTGTTTTTTTGACTATTTAACCCTGGAATAGTCAATCAAAATTGATACTGAGTTTTGATTTCACTACTCATGTTCCATGGTGTGTTTCGACCTTTGAGACCCTGAAATCAACTATTAATCTCATTCAAATATAACAAATGGTGCACAAGCTTCTATAAAAATGCTAACAAATGGTGGCTAAATGCCAACCTGACCATAAAACATCCCAAAGTACATAAACCAAAAAAAACCTAGATATTTTCAGGAAACAAACCTCTAGTAAGACCTCTCATCCCCTGAAATTTGTAAGTTTTAATAAATAACACTATTGTCTAATAAAGTAGCTTCAAAACGTGCATAAAGAAAATGTGGCTAAATGACAGCTTAACCCTAAATTCTTTACTTGAATTATGGATGAACACTGAACCGTGTCTGAAATTTTTAGGCTGCTGATATATTTCGACTTGAACTACGCTAATATTGTTTAAAATCTGCACAATTGTATCATAAACGATATACAGGCTACCTTTTAATCACTATTGCAAAGTGATTTTTTGACTATTTAACCCTGGAATAGTCAATCAAAATTGATACTGAGTTTTGATTTCACTACTCATGTTCCACGGTGTGTTTCGACCTTTGAGACCCTGAAATCAACTATTAATCTCATTCAAATATAACAAATGGTGCACAAGCTACTAAAAAAATGCTAACTAATGGTGGCTAAATGCCAACCTGACCATAAAACATCCCAAAGTACATGAACCAAAAAAAACCTAGACATTTTTCAGGAAACAAACCTCTAGTAAGACCTCTCATCCCCTGAAATCTGTAAGTTTTGATATATCACACTATTGTCTAATAAAGTAGCTTCAAAACGTGTATAAAGAGAATGTGGCTAAATGACAGCTTAACCCTAAATTCTTTACTTGAATTATGGATGAACACTGAACCGTGTCTGAAATTTTTAGGCTGCTGATATATTTCGACTTGAAATACGCTAATATTGTTTAAAATCTGCACAATTGTATCATAAACGATATACAGGCTACCTTTTAATCACTATTGCAAAGTGATTTTTTGACTATTTAACCCTGGAATAGTCAATCAAAATTGATACTGAGTTTTGATTTCACTACTCATGTTCCACGGTGTGTTTCGACCTTTGAGACCCTGAAATCAACTATTAATCTCATTCAAATATAACAAATGGTGCACAAGCTACTAAAAAAATGCTAACTAATGGTGGCTAAATGCCAACCTGACCATAAAACATCCCAAAGTACATGAACCAAAAAAAACCTAGATATTTTTCAGGAAACAAACCTCTGGTAAGACCTTTCACCCCCTGAAATCTGTAAGTTTTAATATATCACACTATTGTCTAATAAAGTAGCTTCAAAACGTGCATAAAGAGAATGTGGCTAAATGACAGCTTAACCCTAAATTCTTTACTTGAATTATGGATGAACACTGAACCGTGTCTGAAATTTTTAGGCTGCTGATATATTTCGACTTGAAATACGCTAATATTGTTTAAAATCTGCACAATTGTATCATAAACGATATACAGGCTACCTTTTAATCACTATTGCAAAGTGATTTTTTGACTATTTAACCCTGGAATAGTCAATCAAAATTGATACTGAGTTTTGATTTCACTACTCATGTTCCACGGTGTGTTTCGACCTTTGAGACCCTGAAATCAACTATTAATCTCATTCAAATATAACAAATGGTGCACAAGCTACTAAAAAAATGCTAACTAATGGTGGCTAAATGCCAACCTGACCATAAAACATCCCAAAGTACATGAACCAAAAAAAACCTAGATATTTTTCAGGAAACAAACCTCTGGTAAGACCTTTCACCCCCTGAAATCTGTAAGTTTTAATATATCACACTATTGTCTAATAAAGTAGCTTCAAAACGTGCATAAAGAGAATGTGGCTAAATGACAGCTTAACCCTAAATTCTTTACTTGAATTATGGATGAACACTGAACCGTGTCTGAAATTTTTAGGCTGCTGATATATTTCGACTTGAAATACGCTAATATTGTTTAAAATCTGCACAATTGTATCATAAACGATATACAGGCTACCTTTTAATCACTATTGCAAAGTGATTTTTTGACTATTTAACCCTGGAATAGTCAATCAAAATTGATACTGAGTTTTGATTTCACTACTCATGTTCCACGGTGTGTTTCGACCTTTGAGACCCTGAAATCAACTATTAATCTCATTCAAATATAACAAATGGTGCACAAGCTACTAAAAAAATGCTAACTAATGGTGGCTAAATGCCAACCTGACCATAAAACATCCCAAAGTACATGAACCAAAAAAAACCTAGACATTTTTCAGGAAACAAACCTCTAGTAAGACCTCTCATCCCCTGAAATCTGTAAGTTTTGATATATCACACTATTGTCTAATAAAGTAGCTTCAAAACGTGTATAAAGAGAATGTGGCTAAATGACAGCTTAACCCTAAATTCTTTACTTGAATTATGGATGAACACTGAACCGTGTCTGAAATTTTTAGGCTGCTGATATATTTCGACTTGAAATACGCTAATATTGTTTAAAATCTGCACAATTGTATCATAAACAATATACAGGCTACCTTCTAATCACTATTGCAAAGTGTTTTTTTGACTATTTAACCCTGGAATAGTCAATCAAAATTGATACTGAGTTTTGATTTCACTACTCATGTTCCATGGTGTGTTTCGACCTTTGAGACCCTGAAATCAACTATTAATCTCATTCAAATATAACAAATGGTGCATAAGCTTCTATAAAAATGCTAACTAATGGTGGCTAAATGCCAACCTGACCATAAAACATCCCAAAGTACATGAACCAAAAAAAACCTAGACATTTTTCAGGAAACAAACCTCTAGTAAGACCTCTCATCCCCTGAAATCTGTAAGTTTTGATATATCACACTATTGTCTAATAAAGTAGCTTCAAAACGTGTATAAAGAGAATGTGGCTAAATGACAGCTTAACCCTAAATTCTTTACTTGAATTATGGATGAACACTGAACCGTGTCTGAAATTTTTAGGCTGCTGATATATTTCGACTTGAACTACGCTAATATTGTTTAAAATCTGCACAATTGTATCATAAACGATATACAGGCTACCTTTTAATCACTATTGCAAAGTGATTTTTTGACTATTTAACCCTGGAATAGTCAATCAAAATTGATACTGAGTTTTGATTTCACTACTCATGTTCCACGGTGTGTTTCGACCTTTGAGACCCTGAAATCAACTATTAATCTCATTCAAATATAACAAATGGTGCACAAGCTACTAAAAAAATGCTAACTAATGGTGGCTAAATGCCAACCTGACCATAAAACATCCCAAAGTACATGAACCAAAAAAAACCTAGACATTTTTCAGGAAACAAACCTCTAGTAAGACCTCTCATCCCCTGATTTCTGTAAGTTTTGATATATCACACTATTGTCTAATAAAGTAGCTTCAAAACGTGTATAAAGAGAATGTGGCTAAATGACAGCTTAACCCTAAATTCTTTACTTGAATTATGGATGAACACTGAACCGTGTCTGAAATTTTTAGGCTGCTGATATATTTCGACTTGAACTACGCTAATATTGTTTAAAATCTGCACAATTGTATCATAAACGATATACAGGCTACCTTTTAATCACTATTGCAAAGTGATTTTTTGACTATTTAACCCTGGAATAGTCAATCAAAATTGATACTGAGTTTTGATTTCACTACTCATGTTCCACGGTGTGTTTCGACCTTTGAGACCCTGAAATCAACTATTAATCTCATTCAAATATAACAAATGGTGCACAAGCTACTAAAAAAATGCTAACTAATGGTGGCTAAATGCCAACCTGACCATAAAACATCCCAAAGTACATGAACCAAAAAAAACCTAGACATTTTTCAGGAAACAAACCTCTAGTAAGACCTCTCATCCCCTGAAATCTGTAAGTTTTGATATATCACACTATTGTCTAATAAAGTAGCTTCAAAACGTGTATAAAGAGAATGTGGCTAAATGACAGCTTAACCCTAAATTCTTTACTTGAATTATGGATGAACACTGAACCGTGTCTGAAATTTTTAGGCTGCTGATATATTTCGACTTGAAATACGCTAATATTGTTTAAAATCTGCACAATTGTATCATAAACGATATACAGGCTACCTTCTAATCACTATTGCAAAGTGTTTTTTTGACTATTTAACCCTGGAATAGTCAATCAAAATTGATACTGAGTTTTGATTTCACTACTCATGTTCCACGGTGTGTTTCGACCTTTGAGACCCTGAAATCAACTATTAATCTCATTCAAATATAACAAATGGTGCACAAGCTTCTATAAAAATGCTAACAAATGGTGGCTAAATGCCAACCTGACCATAAAACATCCCAAAGTACATAAACCAAAAAAAACCTAGATATTTTCAGGAAACAAACCTCTAGTAAGACCTCTCATCCCCTGAAATTTGTAAGTTTTAATAAATGACACTATTGTCTAATAAAGTAGCTTCAAAACGTGCATAAAGAAAATGTGGCTAAATGACAGCTTAACCCTAAATTCTTTACTTGAATTATGGATGAACACTGAACCGTGTCTGAAATTTTTAGGCTGCTGATATATTTCGACTTGAACTACGCTAATATTGTTTAAAATCTGCACAATTGTATCATAAACGATATACAGGCTACCTTTTAATCACTATTGCAAAGTGATTTTTTGACTATTTAACCCTGGAATAGTCAATCAAAATTGATACTGAGTTTTGATTTCACTACTCATGTTCCACGGTGTGTTTCGACCTTTGAGACCCTGAAATCAACTATTAATCTCATTCAAATATAACAAATGGTGCACAAGCTACTAAAAAAATGCTAACTAATGGTGGCTAAATGCCAACCTGACCATAAAACATCCCAAAGTACATGAACCAAAAAAAACCTAGATATTTTTCAGGAAACAAACCTCTGGTAAGACCTTTCATCCCCTGAAATCTGTAAGTTTTAATATATCACACTATTGTCTAATAAAGTAGCTTCAAAACGTGCATAAAGAAAATGTGGCTAAATGACAGCTTAACCCTAAATTCTTTACTTGAATTATGGATGAACACTGAACCGTGTCTGAAATTTTTAGGCTGCTGATATATTTCGACTTGAAATACGCTAATATTGTTTAAAATCTGCACAATTGTATCATAAACGATATACAGGCTACCTTCTAATCACTATTGCAAAGTGATTTTTTGACTATTTAACCCTGGAATAGTCAATCAAAATTGATACTGAGTTTTGATTTCACTACTCATGTTCCACGGTGTGTTTCGACCTTTGAGACCCTGAAATCAACTATTAATCTCATTCAAATATAACAAATGGTGCACAAGCTTCTATAAAAATGCTAACTAATGGTGGCTAAATGCCAACCTGACCATAAAACATCCCAAAGTACATGAACCAAAAAAAACCTAGACATTTTTCAGGAAACAAACCTCTAGTAAGACCTCTCATCCCCTGAAATCTGTAAGTTTTAATATATCACAATATTGTCCAATAAAGTAGCTTCAAAACATGTATAAAGAAAATGTGGCTAAATGACAGCTTAACGCTAAATTCTTTACTTGAATTATGGATGAACACTGAACCGTGTCTGAAATTTTTAGGCTGCTGATATATTTCGACTTGAAATACGCTAATATTGTTTAAAATCTGCACAATTGTATCATAAACGATATACAGGCTACCTTTTAATCACTATTGCAAAGTGATTTTTTGACTATTTAACCCTGGAATAGTCAATCAAAATTGATACTGAGTTTTGATTTCACTACTCATGTTCCACGGTGTGTTTCGACCTTTGAGACCCTGAAATCAACTATTAATCTCATTCAAATATAACAAATGGTGCACAAGCTACTAAAAAAATGCTAACTAATGGTGGCTAAATGCCAACCTGACCATAAAACATCCCAAAGTACATGAACCAAAGAAAACCTAGATATTTTTCAGGAAACAAACCTCTGGTAAGACCTTTCATCCCCTGAAATCTGTAAGTTTTAATATATCACACTATTGTCTAATAAAATAGCTTTAAAACGTGCATAAAGAAAATGTGGCTAAATGACAGCTTAACCCTAAATTCTTTACTTGAATTATGGATGAACACTGAACCGTGTCTGAAATTTTTAGGCTGCTGATATATTTCGACTTGAACTACGCTAATATTGTTTAAAATCTGCACAATTGTATCATAAACGATATACAGGCTACCTTTTAATCACCATTGCAAAGTGATTTTTTGACTATTTAACCCTGGAATAGTCAATCAAAATTGATACTGAGTTTTGATTTCACTACTCATGTTCCACGGTGTGTTTCGACCTTTGAGACCCTGAAATCAACTATTAATCTCATTCAAATATAACAAATAGTGCACAAGCTACTACAAAAATTCTAACAGATGGTGGCTAAATGCCAACCTGACCATAAAACATCCCAAAGTACATGAACCAAAAAAAACCTAGACATTTTTCAGGAAACAAACCTCTAGTAAGACCTCTCATCCCCTGAAATCTGTAAGTTTTGATATATCACACTATTGTCTAATAAAGTAGCTTCAAAACGTGTATAAAGAAAATGTGGCTAAATGACAGCTTAACCCTAAATTCTTTACTTGAATTATGGATGAACACTGAACCGTGTCTGAAATTTTTAGGCTGCTGATATATTTCGACTTGAAATACGCTAATATTGTTTAAAATCTGCACAATTGTATCATAAACGATATACAGGCTACCTTTAATCACTATTACAAAGTGGTTTTTTGACTATTTAACCCTGGAATAGTCAATCAAAATTGATGTTGAGTTTTTATTTCACTACTTATGTTCCACGGTGTGTTTCGACCTTTGAGATCCTGAAATCAACTATTAATCTCATTCAAATATAACAAATGGTGCACAAACTTCTATAAAATAACAGATGGTGGCTAAATGCTAACCTGACCATAAAACATCCCAAAGTACATGAACCAAAAAAAACCTAGATATTTTTTAGGAAACAAACCTCTAGTAAGACCTCTCATTACTCAAGACTCTGTTAGCATTTTTATAGAAGTTTTTGCACCATTTGTTATATTTGAATGAGATTAATAGTTGATTTCAGGGTCTCAAAGGTCGAAACACACCATGGAACATGAGTAGTGAAATCAAAACTCAGTATCAATTTTGATTGACTATTCCAGGGTTAAATAGTCAAAAAAACACTTTGCAATAGTGATTAGAAGGTAGCCTGTATATTGTTTATGATACAATTGTGCAGATTTTAAACAATATTAGCGTATTTCAAGTCGAAATATATCAGCAGCCTAAAAATTTCAGACACGGTTCAGTGTTCATCCATAATTCAAGTAAAGAATTTAGGGTTAAGCTGTCATTTAGCCACATTCTCTTTATACACGTTTTGAAGCTACTTTATTAGACAATAGTGTGATATATCAAAACTTACAGATTTCAGGGGATGAGAGGTCTTACTAGAGGTTTGTTTCCTGAAAAATGTCTAGGTTTTTTTTGGTTCATGTACTTTGGGATGTTTTATGGTCAGGTTGGCATTTAGCCACCATTAGTTAGCATTTTTTTAGTAGCTTGTGCACCATTTGTTATATTTGAATGAGATTAATAGTTGATTTCAGGGTCTCAAAGGTCGAAACACACCGTGGAACATGAGTAGTGAAATCAAAACTCAGTATCAATTTTGATTGACTATTCCAGGGTTAAATAGTCAAAAAATCACTTTGCAATAGTGATTAAAAGGTAGCCTGTATATCGTTTATGATACAATTGTGCAGATTTTAAACAATATTAGCGTAGTTCAAGTCGAAATATATCAGCAGCCTAAAAATTTCAGACACGGTTCAGTGTTCATCCATAATTCAAGTAAAGAATTTAGGGTTAAGCTGTCATTTAGCCACATTTTCTTTATACACGTTTTGAAGCTACTTTATTAGACAATAGTGTGATATATCAAAACTTACAGATTTCAGGGGATGAGAGGTCTTACTAGAGGTTTGTTTCCTGAAAAATGTCTAGGTTTTTTTGGTTCATGTACTTTGGGATGTTTTATGGTCAGGTTGGCATTTTGCCACCATCTGTTAGCATTTTTGTAGTAGCTTGTGCACCATTTGTTATATTTGAATGAGATTAATAGTTGATTTCAGGGTCTCAAAGGTCGAAACACACCGTGGAACATGAGTAGTGAAATCAAAACTCAGTATCAATTTTGATTGACTATTCCAGGGTTAAATAGTCAAAAAAACACTTTGCAATAGTGATTAAAAGATAGCCTGTATATCGTTTATGATACAATTGTGCAGATTTTAAACAATATTAGCGTATTTCAAGTCGAAATATATCAGCAGCCTAAAAATTTCAGACAAGGTTCAGTGTTCATCCATAATTCAAGTAAAGAATTTAGGGTTAAGCTGTCATTTAGCCACATTTTCTTTATACACTTTTTGAAGCTACTTTATTAGACAATAGTGTGATATATCAAAACTTACAGATTTCAGGGGATGAGAGGTCTTACTAGAGGTTTGTTTCCTGAAAAATGTCTAGGTTTTTTTTGGTTCATGTACTTTGGGATGTTTTATAGTCAGGTTGGCATTTAGCCACCATCTGTTAGCATTTTTATAGAAGCTTGTGCACCATTTGTTATATTTGAATAAGATTAATAGTTTATTTCAGGGTCTCAAAGGTCGAAACACACCGTGGAACATGAGTAGTGAAATCAAAACTCAGTATCAATTTTGATTGACTATTCCAGGGTTAAATAGTCAAAAAAACACTTTGCAATAGTGATTATAAGGTAGCTTGTATATCGTTTATGATACAATTGTGCAGGTTTTAAACAATATTAGCGTATTTCAAGTCGAAATATATCAGCAGCCTAAAAATTTCAGACACGGTTCAGTGTTCATCCATAATTCAAGTAAAGAATTTAGGGTTAAGCTGTCATTTAGCCACATTCTCTTTATACACGTTTTGAAGCTACTTTATTAGACAATAGTGTGATATATTAAAACTTACGGATTTCAGGGGATGAGAGGTCTTACTAGAGGTTTGTTTCCTGAAAAATGTCTAGGTTTTTTTTGGTTCATGTACTTTGGGATGTTTTATGGTCAGGTTGGCATTTAGCCACCATCTGTTAGCATTTTTTTAGTAGCTTGTGCACCATTTGTTATATTTGAATGAGATTAATAGTTGATTTCAGGGTCTCAAAGGTCGAAACACACCGTGGAACATGAGTAGTGAAATCAAAACTCAGTATCAATTTTGATTGACTATTCCAGGGTTAAATAGTCAAAAAAACACTTTGCAATAGTGATTAAAAGGTAGCCTGTATATCGTTTATGATAGAATTGTGCAGATTTTAAACAATAGGAGCGTCTTTCAAGTCGAAATATATCAGCAGCCTAAAAATTTCAGACACGGTTCAGTGTTCATCCATAATTCAAGTAAAGAATTTAGGGTTAAGCTGTCATTTAGCCACATTTTCTTTATACACGTTTTGAAGCTACTTTATTATACAATAGTGTGATATATCAAAACTTACAGATTTTAGGGGATGAGAGGTCTTACTAGAGGTTTGTTTCCTGATAAATGTCTAGGTTTTTTTTTGGTTCATGTACTTTGGGATGTTTTATGGTCAGGTTGGCATTTAGCCACCATCTGTTAGCATTTTTATAGTAGCTTGTGCACCATGTGTTATATTTGAATGAGATTAATAGTTGATTTCAGGGTCTCAAAGGTCGAAACACACCGTGGAACATGAGTAGTGAAATCAAAACTCAGTATCAATTTTGATTGACTATTCCAGGGTTAAATAGTCAAACAATCACTTTGCAATAGTGATTAAAAGGTAGCCTGTATATCGTTTATGATACAATTGTGCAGATTTTAAACGATATTAGCGTATTTGAAGTCGAAATATATCAGCAGCCTAAAAATTTCAGACACGGTTCAGTGTTCATCCATAATTCAAGTAAAGAATTTAGGGTTAAGCTGTCATTTAGCCACATTCTCTTTATACACGTTTTGAAGCTACTTTATTAGACAATAGTGTGATATATCAAAACTTACAGATTTCAGGGGATGAGAGGTCTTACTAGAGGTTTGTTACCTGAAAAATGTCTAGGTTTTTTTTGGTTCATGTACTTTGGGATGTTTTATGGTCAGGTTGGCATTTAGCCACCATCTGTTAGCATTTTTATTGTAGCTTTTGCACCATTTGTTATATTTGAATGAGATTAATAGTTGATTTCAGGGTCGCAAAGGTCGAAACACACCGTGGAACATGAGTAGTGAAATCAAAACTCAGTATCAATTTTGATTGTCTATTCCAGGGTTAAATAGTCAAAAAAACACTTTGCAATAGTGATTAAAAGGTAGTCTGTATATCGTTTATGATACAATTGTGCAGATTTTAAACAATATTAGCGTATTTCAAGTCGAAATATATCAGCAGCCTAAAAATTTCAGACACGGTTCAGTGTTCATCCATAATTCAAGTAAAAAATTTAGGGTTAAGCTGTCATTTAGCCACATTCTCTTTATACACGTTTTGAAGCTACTTTATTATACAATAGTGTGATATATCAAAACTTACAGATTTCAGGGGATGAGAGGTCTTACTAGAGGTTTGTTTCCTGAAAAATGTCTAGGTTTTTTTTGGATCATGTACTTTGGGATGTTTTATGGTCAGGTTGGCATTTAGCCACCACCTGTTAGCATTTTTATTGTAGCTTGTGCACCATTTGTTATATTTGAATGAGATTAATAGTTGATTTCAGGGTCTCAAAGGTCGAAACACACCGTGGAACATGAGTAGTGAAATCAAAACTCAGTATCAATTTTGATTGACTATTCCAGGGTTAAATAGTCAAAAAAACACTTTGCAATAGTGATTAAAAGGTAGCCTGTATATCGTTTATGATAGAATTGTGCAGATTTTAAACAATATTAGCGTCTTTCAAGTCGAAATATATCAGCAGCCTAAAAATTTCAGACACGGTTCAGTGTTCATCCATAATTCAAGTAAAGAATTTAGGGTTAAGCTGTCATTTAGCCACATTTTCTTTATACACGTTTTGAAGCTACTTTATTATACAATAGTGTGATATATCAAAACTTACAGATTTTAGGGGATGAGAGGTCTTACTAGAGGTTTGTTTCCTGATAAATGTCTAGGTTTTTTTTTGGTTCATGTACTTTGGGATGTTTTATGGTCAGGTTGGCATTTAGCCACCATCTGTTAGCATTTTTATAGTAGCTTGTGCACCATGTGTTATATTTGAATGAGATTAATAGTTGATTTCAGGGTCTCAAAGGTCGAAACACACCGTGGAACATGAGTAGTGAAATCAAAACTCAGTATCAATTTTGATTGACTATTCCAGGGTTAAATAGTCAAAAAATCACTTTGCAATAGTGATTAAAAGGTAGCCTGTATATCGTTTATGATACAATTGTGCAGATTTTAAACGATATTAGCGTATTTGAAGTCGAAATATATCAGCAGCCTAAAAATTTCAGACACGGTTCAGTGTTCATCCATAATTCAAGTAAAGAATTTAGGGTTAAGCTGTCATTTAGCCACATTCTCTTTATACACGTTTTGAAGCTACTTTATTAGACAATAGTGTGATATATCAAAACTTACAGATTTCAGGGGATGAGAGGTCTTACTAGAGGTTTGTTTCCTGAAAAATGTCTAGGTTTTTTTTGGTTCATGTACTTTGGGATGTTTTATGGTCAGGTTGGCATTTAGCCACCATCTGTTAGCATTTTTATTGTAGCTTTTGCACCATTTGTTATATTTGAATGAGATTAATAGTTGATTTCAGGGTCGCAAAGGTCGAAACACACCGTGGAACATGAGTAGTGAAATCAAAACTCAGTATCAATTTTGATTGTCTATTCCAGGGTTAAATAGTCAAAAAAACACTTTGCAATAGTGATTAAAAGGTAGCCTGTATATCGTTTATGATACAATTGTGCAGATTTTAAACAATATTAGCGTATTTCAAGTCGAAATATATCAGCAGCCTAAAAATTTCAGACACGGTTCAGTGTTCATCCATAATTCAAGTAAAAAATTTAGGGTTAAGCTGTCATTTAGCCACATTCTCTTTATACACGTTTTGAAGCTACTTTATTATACAATAGTGTGATATATCAAAACTTACAGATTTCAGGGGATGAGAGGTCTTACTAGAGGTTTGTTTCCTGAAAAATGTCTAGGTTTTTTTTGGTTCATGTACTTTGGGATGTTTTATGGTCAGGTTGGCATTTAGCCACCACCTGTTAGCATTTTTATTGTAGCTTGTGCACCATTTGTTATATTTGAATGAGATTAATAGTTGATTTCAGGGTCTCAAAGGTCGAAACACACCGTGGAACATGAGTAGTGAAATCAAAACTCAGTATCAATTTTGATTGACTATTCCAGGGTTAAATAGTCAAAAAAACACTTTGCAATAGTGATTAGAAGGTAGCCTGTATATCGTTTATGATACAATTGTGCAGATTTTAAACAATATTAGCGTATTTCAAGTCGAAATATATCAGCAGCCTAAAAATTTCAGACACGGTTCAGTGTTCATCCATAATTCAAGTAAAGAATTTAGGGTTAAGCTGTCATTTAGCCACATTTTCTTTATGCATGTTTTGAAGCTACTTTATAGGACAATATTGTGATATATTAAAACTTACAGATTTCAGGGGATGAGAGGTCTTACTAGAGGTTTGTTTCCTGAAAAATGTCTAGGTTTTTTTTGGTTCATGTACTTTGGGATGTTTTATGGTCAGGTTGGCATTTAGCCACCATCTGTTAGCATTTTTATAGTAGCTTGTGCACGATTTGTTATATTTGAACGAGATTAATTGTTGATTTCAGGGTCTCAAAGGTCGAAACACACCGTGGAACATGAGTAGTGAAATCAAAACTCAGTATCAATTTTGATTGACTATTCCAGGGTTAAATAGTCAAAAAATCACTTTGCAATAGTGATTAAAAGGTAGCCTGTATATCGCTTATGATACAATAGTGCAGATTTTAAACAATATTAGCGTATTTGAAGTCGAAATATATCAGCAGCCTAAAAATTTCAGACACGGTTCAGTGTTCATCCATAATTCAAGTAAAGAATTTAGGGTTAAGCTGTCATTTAGCCACATTTTCTTTATACACGTTTTGAAGCTACTTTATTAGACAATAGTGTGATATATCAAAACTTACAGATTTCAGGGGATGAGAGGTCTTACTAGAGGTTTGTTTCCTGAAAAATGTCTAGGTTTTTTTTGGTTCATGTACTTTGGGATGTTTTATAGTCAGGTTGGCATTTAGCCACCATCTATTAGCATTTTTATAGAAGCTTGTGCACCATTTGTTATATTTGAATAAGATTAATAGTTTATTTCAGGGTCTCAAAGGTCGAAACACACCGTGGAACATGAGTAGTGAAATCAAAACTCAGTATCAATTTTGATTGACTATTCCAGGGTTAAATAGTCAAAAAAACACTTTGCAATAGTGATTAAAAGGTAGCTTGTATATCGTTTATGATACAATTGTGCAGATTTTAAACAATATTAGCGTATTTCAAGTCGAAATATATCAGCAGCCTAAAAATTTCAGACACGGTTCAGTGTTCATCCATAATTCAAGTAAAGAATTTAGGGTTAAGCTGTCATTTAGCCACATTTTCTTTATACACGTTTTGAAGCTACTTTATTAGACAATAGTGTGATATATCAAAACTTACAGATTTCAGGGGATGAGAGGTCTTACTAGAGGTTTGTTTCCTGAAAAATGTCTAGGTTTTTTTTGGTTCATGTACTTTGGGATGTTTTATAGTCAGGTTGGCATTTAGCCACCATCTATTAGCATTTTTATAGAAGCTTGTGCACCATTTGTTATATTTGAATAAGATTAATAGTTTATTTCAGGGTCTCAAAGGTCGAAACACACCGTGGAACATGAGTAGTGAAATCAAAACTCAGTATCAATTTTGATTGACTATTCCAGGGTTAAATAGTCAAAAAAACACTTTGCAATAGTGATTAGAAGGTAGCCTGTATATCGTTTATGATACAATTGTGCAGATTTTAAACAATATTAGCGTATTTCAAGTCGAAATATATCAGCAGCCTAAAAATTTCAGACACGGTTCAGTGTTCATCCATAATTCAAGTAAAGAATTTAGGGTTAAGCTGTCATTTAGCCACATTGTCGGTATACTCGTTTTCAAGCTACATTATGAGAGAATAAAATTCGTAATTCAAACTTTCATTTTTCAGGGGATAAGAGCTCTAACTAGGTGCGTGTTCCCTTAAAAATCTCAAGAATATATTTTGTTCATGTTCTTCGGGATATATTTTTATAAAAATTTGCATTAACTTATTAATCAAAAGTTTTTTATATTATTATTATTATTAAACAATAATCATTAATTAACAAATAAGAGTTAACCACTATAATAAAAAAAAACCTTCTTAATTTAGTCGGATTTTAGGCTGCTACATTTTGGCTGCCAAGTTCACACCGGTACTTTTTGTTTGTATAAGACTTGCAGCTTTTATGGTAGCATGCATGGATATACTCGTAATTCCCGTTAAGTACAGCACTTCGTTATAGTACAAACAGAAATTGTGCTAAAATTTGTACTAAACCATTTTTAATAATGATCTCTATCTAAATATAAGCAAGTAATCACATTAAACGAAAGTTTGTGAGTGTGTGTGTATGTGTGTTACTTCTTCACTTGAAACATCTAAACGTAAATACCTAAATTTGGTATGTATATTTTAGGTAGGTAATGGATTAAAATATGATATATTTCATAATCATCGTCCATTGTCATTGACTTCACGGGTAAAACCAGGGCGCAGCTGGCTTACTCATTTTGTTCCTACTTTTGATCGTGCCAATTTTAAGGCTAACAAATCTATAAAAACACTGTCAATTATCAAATTCCTTACCAAACCACAGCCCACTATAGACCCTGCCAGGGAGTCATGCTCCCTCGCAGGGATTATGGAAATTGCTGGTTAATCGAATTCCATAAGGGCAAAAAAAAACAAATTCTGGCGCTTTTTTTGAGACTAACTTGGAATTGGTACAAACTCATGTCCCTGCTAGGAAGTATGACACCACGTTATTTCATTATCTTGGATTATTATTTTTTCTGTGACATTACGCTCTACGAGGCAGTAATAAATCTTTCTAAACTAGTTAAAATATGGCGACAATCAGACACCATATTGTGAAGAAAAAAATAAAGTCGACGAACAAGGTGGGGTATCATTGAATCGAATTGAATTATATATATTCGAAACTCATTTCTCTTATAATTTTTCATTTCAAATGACCATTTAGGATCTACCTACTCGTATATGATTTGACGTAGGTTAGCAACCATTATCAGTCGGGTATGTGCGTAAATTTTCTTGTTTAAGTTATGCTACTGTCTCAATAGATACTTTCGCAATCCGCCAACAAAATTGTATTTGAATTTAACCCTTAGTATAAATTAAAGCCTATTGTTATTAGATAATGATTTTGGTCGGATAAACACAGGTTGTTGCAGACTCTCGCGTAGGTGCGGGGTCCCAGTTGCAGAGAAAATGAGACTTAGTTGAGCTCAGGATAGGAGTATGAAATGAAACAACACTTTTTGATACTTTAGCTGGTATATTTTCACAATTTATAACCAAGGATAGTAATACAGAATTTAGTTTTCGACATCCCGGTAAAAATGCTGGCTATCAGAGCCTTAATAATAATATACTTTTGTGGTGCTATTAATTTAATATTGGTCACTTGTAGGAGAGCTTCTTGTCTTCAACAGCTACTGCGAACGAGAACTTGATAAATGCACGAATATACTTTACAGTATGTGTTTTTTTATAGTTTACTCAAAATAAGCGAAGCTCTCCTATTGGGTTGGTTGTATTATTTTGGTTGGCGTTTTCAAATCCAAAGTCTAAAACCTCTATCTCGCACTACAAAATAAAACAATGAACTGAGCAAATTATTGAATATCTTATTTATTACTGTATCTAGTTATATATTTAAAATATGTACCCTAATTAGGTATACTATGTATAAATGAAATTATATTATTATGTAGTATTATATTATACACGTAGGTATATTATGTAAGTATAGAAATAGTATTGATATTATTATTAAGAATCTATTAGTTTTCCAATTTAAAATAGGCACTATTCCGCATTAAAAACATCACAGTACGCCGAAGTTAACTGGAAGATAATGCTTGCTAGCATTAAGTTCGCCTATGTTCCTATCTTATGTGTGCAATAAAGAATTTTCTATCTATCTATCTATCTACCCCTTTGCTCTCGATTCTAATTTTCCCACGCTCAAAAACAGGCATAAAAAGTTGTCCCAGAAGTTCCCTACGGTTGTACCTCAATCCCTCACCACGAAGAAAGCCTAATTTTTATGGCTTTGCTACGGGTGCGAGGAGAACTTCCGATCTTATGAACTGCTCGCACCTGTACGAGGACGGTACCCAAATATTAGATATATTCTTAAAATTTGTCAAGTTTCTAAACATTCCTATGTGTGACTCATCGAAAGTCAACACACTTTGTCAAATCTAGAAACGTTTCTCCCAGTGAGCTTTTTCTCGCTTGCAGTGTGCTTTTCCGTGGGTTTTATACATTTCTAAGTGATACTTTATTTATTTTACCTTAGCACCCTCAGGAGTACCTTGTAGTAGTAAATAAGTACCTTTTACGGAGCGCAGCTTTCCTGAACAAAGGTTCAATCAGGAAAGGGAAATGGAATGGGATTATATAGAATTACAGGGTACCTGTAATCCCATGCATCCACAGAGAGTTTCAGTCTGTCTATGGCTGCATGTTCATAGCTATTCCTAAAGAGGTACGCGGCCATCCCGTATGCTTTAGATGTCGTAAGTGATGGCACGTAGATTCTACACTACGTTTTCCTATTTGCTAAGCCCATACAAAATAATGTTTATTTCGTTTATGTGGTATCTCGCTTACATTCCAAATATCACAAAGCGTTCGCAATACCTAGGTCTGTCTAACTGTGTTCCTATTTTCTGATTATTGCGTTTATCTTAACTTTAGCTTAAGTTCTAAGATTCTATACAATGATACCCTGCGTATACACATATATATATATATAGCAATAAGTGTAGGTCACTTATTGCTATATAGATCAGATGTTATTGCGCTCGTTAACACAGGGCCTTTGTTTTGGAATGCCAAATCTACTATGTTATGTTTAATTTATGAACTGTGTGCATTTAAATACCTAAATACTCGCATAATAATTCAAAAACAGCATGCTCACAGATGCGCCACGGATTCTGCTACAATAAGTATTTCGGTGCTTTTTCAGCAAGAAAACATAGGACAAAAAATAATGTTCTTACTGGGCTACTGACCATACCTCTCCTATAACACTAAAATTACAAATAGTTTTTTTATGTGTGTTTAAATTTCACACGATGGTCTTTAATCACACTATTCTCTATCTATCTATACTGATAATAAAGCAATTGTTTGTTTGTTTGTCGTATGAGGTAGTGCTGGCCTCTGATGTCAGAGTTTGTCAAGCCGCCCGAGGGCCTCTGACATGGCTTAACGACTGCTATTAATCAATAACAGCCGGGACCGACAGCTTAACATGCCCTCCGAAGCACATTCGTTATTCAGTTTCAACTAATACTTATTGTGAATATGGTAGGGAAAAGTAAGTCTTTTATGCAATTGTAAAATGTTTTTCTGAGTTAAGGTTAATCGAGGTTGTATGTGGTGTATCCGTAAAGCCAATGTAAGAATGGCCTACCTTAATAGTTTTATTACTAGACCTCGGAATTAGTAATACTGTTTTCAACATTATTCATAACTACCCGGCTCACAACAGTAAAATTGCCGGCGCAAGTAATGCTAAACGTGTTGAAAATTTTAACTCGAACGACTACAGGGAGTTTATGTGCGGCAATCAAGGTCACGTCAGTGTACAATGTTTAATGAATTAGATAAATTTAAATCGGTGAAAAGTGAAATTGATATTAACAGTGCCAGTAAAATAGTCTGTAACAAATTTCCCCTGCACACAAACGAATAGATTAATTTCTCCATAATGGAGGTCATATAATAGAAACTAGTGTCCATAAAAAAGAGCCGATAACATTTCTTAGCAAAATATAAATTACGTTGCTAAGTTGGACTTGAGTTTTAACCAAATATACGTCCACACAACGCTACCGTAACACAGATTTCTTTCAACAACCTTCAGTGGCGATCCGACATGGTCGTGATAGGTTAGAAGACGAAGGCGGGAGCGAAGCGTAGCGAAGCGCAGGGAGCATCCGTTCTTAACACAGGTAGGTAGGTAGGTACCTATTTGGTACTTTTGGTACTGGAATAACTCATAGGATCCTTATATTCCAGAAAAAACTACCACGCGAGCGACGCCGCCGGCACAGATAGTACTAAATAAAGTAAACTTTTCTGTGAACTGTATCAGAATAAACATATCTTATGTAAACCTTAAATTAGGAAATATCAACCACACGGACGCATTAAAATATTTCTTGTTCTGAAAACCGGTTTTTTGGCCACTATTTGCGGCCGCACACGCTGGAATGGCAAAAAAATACAAGTTTTGATCTACATTTTAGTTTTTGCATGAAAACGTAACATAGTTTCAAGAAAACCTGAAGTTTCGAATCGCTCCTGGCGTCTTTAGTTTGCTGTGGTTATACTTTGGATAACGTCACACGCAGGTCAGCAATTTGTTTCCCAGGGTGTCGAACGGACAAAAACAAAGTATAATAAATAAAAAAATATTTAATCTGCGCGAAATTTTATTAATTGATTAAATTAGGATGTCACATCATGTGACATTTGACCAATAACGACAACGTCCGATTATGGTGGCCTGTGCATTATTTCATTTGTTTCGACATACGAATGCATTCGCCATAGGATCGACAATCATATAGACAAACTAACTGTGCCCGCTGCTTCGCACGCGTGGTCAATTCTCCAGGCTAAAAGTACTCTTTGTGCTATTCCAAGACCAAAAATACCAATAAATACCAACATTTGATCAAAATATCTTCAGTCGTCAAAAAAATATTATCCGTTGCTTGCCTTCTAGTCATTGGATTGAGATACCAATTATACTAGTTGTTAAGTGAAATCCTCAACCGCATACCGCAATGCGATCGGTCCAGTAGTTTGAACGTCATGTGCGAACAAATAAACATACAGACAGACGGACATGTTCTAAATAAATGTAATATTCTTTTTCAGTAGTTTCAAGTACCTCAGACCACTTTTTTTTATCTTCTTTGTACTTATTACTTGATACAGCAATAATTGCACAAAAGAGACTAAATCATACCAAGTTTCAGTTGAATTCATTGAGTAATTTCAGCGTGATGCACGGCCAAGCTACAGATAAACAGACAAAAGACAAAAATAAATAATAAAAAAGTAAGTAATATTTATCTAAACTAATAATAATAAGTATAGATATTAAAAGAAAGCAATAAATATCTATACTTACAATAATAAGTAAAGATATTGATTACTTCAATATTTACATAACTTTGGACCCATAAGGGTCATAGGGCCCCCAGGAATCCTTTATTTATTCGGAATATAAGGTATCTTTAATTTTAAAACATCATATAAACGATGACTTTGTCAAGTTGCATTAAAATCCGTCTAGTAGTTTCAGCTAGATACGTGTTCTTTTAAATAAATTTCAACCAATATCCTGCGAGAACCCTCTAATGTAATAATAATAAATTCATAAATTTGTATATTTTGCAACAAGAAATTATGTTTCGGGATGAAAACCATCCCATGACCTACCTCGTAGTATAAACTGAAATTATACAAAGTTTCAGTTGAATGAGCAGTTTTCTATTAGGCATTGTCAGTTTAGTTCTTTCATCGTCAAGAGATGGCGCTCGCGTAACTTTTGGTATTAAATCAACCGAACGCAGTAATCGAAAGCAGGTAAAAACAGCAACTGTAAAAATAAATACACAAACTAAGAGCGAATCAAACGAACAACAAGTTTTTTGTGTAGTGAAATTTGTTATTTGTTATTTTTTATTATGACATTGGCAGTTTTTACAATTTCAGATATTATTTACCCCTTTATTAAAGCAGATAAATTAAATCTAAATAAAATGGTCCATTTTCTTTGTATCATTAGCTATAATTTTTATAATATAGAATATCAAGAAGGTAGAAAATACTACCAATAAATACTATATGTTATGAGTTTGTTACAAAACTGATGCACAACTTGCCTTAAATAAGGCAACGCAGAATGTCATACCCTCCAGTAAGATTATATATACTAATTTCAAATCTTTGGTCATACCCAATGGAGTTCTATGTACTTATAGAACTTCTTTGGTTATACCAAACTACACTACTGTCACAGAATACCTAATAATACTGCGGTACTGTTACCAAAACTGTCGCCAACGCCATCAAGCGACAGATAAATAATGCTAAAATGACACATGGAACACCGCTCATTACTTGAATAGTTTCGGCGTGATGCTCAGTCAAGGGACTACTGTTTATCGCGAGAAAAACATCATTTTTTTCTTCTAAGATATAAAAAACCAATGCATAAGTAGGTATAGGTCCTCTTGATGTTTTTGACAGACTTGTTATTTCGTTTCCATGGCAATCACAGACCATTCTGTGAGGCAACCGTTCCTTACAGCGAGTAATCAACATTTTTCCAGTTTTCCCGTGGAATTTTCCGGGATAAAAAGTATTCTGTGTTTTATTCCAGGGTATAAGCTATTTCCATTCCAAATTTCATCAAAATCCATAGTATGACCTCAAATCATACAAAGTTTCAGTTGAATTCTCTCACTAGTTTCGGCGAAAAGCTTGGTCAGTTAAAATACAGTTTTGGCGTTAGTATTAAACATAGAAAAGCCTCAAACAAATAACTACGAAATATCTTCAATGTACAAAATTGGACCTGTTACAGTTTCATTAGGAGTATTGATGTACAAAACAACCCTAACAGGGCCATTAGTTTATAATCGGTCCAACAATTCTGTCACAGCTGGAATTACCTGTTATGTAGTAGCAAACGTCGTCTAATTTGAATACCCGGTTATACTTTTACTCAAACAAGCTTGTAATGTGGTCATTATTTCGACAACCTTCTTTGGGTAAAGTCGACCTTGCCGCGCTTCTTGAATAGGCGCCAGCAAAGTTGTATGGAATTTCATTACTGTCGTGTTTTGCGGCCAGCAATTTCCTTTAAAAATCCATTATTGTCGTGTTTTTAGTACTATTATTTATTCTGTGGTTTTGTTAACCACCGAACGCGAAAAGAGAGGCGCCGTAGTTCCCAAACGTATGGACCGATATTGATGTTTTTTTCTGCTTGAAAGCTGATGTGATCGAGATGGTTCTTAGCTATTATTGTTGTTGTTGTAGTTTTTATTGTTGTTTTAGTTTTCATTGATTTTTGTTGTTATTGTTATGTTGTAGTATGTTTTTTTGTTGTTCTAGTTGTTGTTTACTATTGTTTTTTGTTATTGTTGTTTTTGGGGTTCTGTTCTTGTTCTTGTTGTTGTTCTTGTTGTTTTAGTTGTTCTTGTTGTTTTTTGTTGTTATTGTTGTTGGTCTTGTAGTTTTTGTTGTTGTTCTTGTTGATTTTGTTGTTGTTGTTGTTGTTGTTGTTATTCTTGTTGTTTTGCTGTTCTTGTTGTTTTGTTGTTTTCCTTGTTGTTTTTAATGTTATTGCTGTTTTTGTTGTTGTTCTGGTTGTTCTTGTTGTTTTTGTAGTTCTTGTAGTTTTTGTTGTTGTTGTTCTTTTTTGTTGTTGTTGTTGTTCTTTTTAATTGTTCTTGTTGTTTTTGACGTTGTTGTTGGTGTTGTCTTGGTTTTTGTTGTTGTTGTTGTTTTAGTGGGCTATATAATTTTTTCATCAGATTTGATAGTTTTATTTAAATACCTCGCATTGTTTGAGTAAAGCACTATACAATCCTTGGTCCGCAATGACTGCCCTGCTGGCCTCCCTATGATGGCTTCGAGCTTTGCTTAGCTAAGTTAGCTTAGCTATGCTCTCGGCCATCATCATCGCTGCCAGCAACGCAGTCATTACAGACCGCGGCAGTAATGTACTAAACCTTAACATATAGCGTTATTTTACAACATGCATCAGGTGAATAGGTCTATCACATTATTTTTACATAATTATTAAATAATTAAAAAGTTGCGCTGCTTTTAACTCTATATGAGATGCTTTGTTTTTTTTGTTCAATTTGCTTAGCCTTTTTATCAGTGATTATATTTCTTGCAAATTTTGATACCTTACCGTAATAATAAAGTGTTGGTTCATACAAAATTACAGTTAATGATCCAAAGTTGCTAAAGTTTAGTAGTATGTAGGTATATGTTATAAGAAAAAAGGGCAACCATGAATCCATGCTATGGGATTATTCTTTTATTTAACGTCCATTAACCATTCTAATGTACGTGTAAATAAATAAATCAAAGATTATGTTATTATCTATCTCTTAAAAAGCTAATGACTAGATTAAAATAGCACTTAACTAAGTAAAGAAAAATACAAAACATATATTCCATAACAATACATAGCTTAACTTAATCGGCAGTCCTTGTCCAGAATTGATGTCCAGAAACCTAAAGGCCTTCATTTCGTTCTGAACTGGAATCAGTGGATCTCCAACAGGCATAGGTGGCACCTCTGTAGTTGTCTGAGGTTCTCTTGGACATGGTAATTTCTCCGGAGTGATCTTTAAAACATTGGTTTTCACCCCTTTCTTTGATATATTATTGGTATTCGTATCGACTTTATCTTGATCTGGAATCGTCTTCTTCTCAGTAATGTTTATTTTTTCATTTAAAGTCTCAATTGTTGAACCAGCGTGTAGAATATCTTGTTTATAATCCAGTTTATCATCATGTTCAGAAATTTTATTGTACGCAGAGCTCACTATGGGGGGATCTATTTTACAAGTTACGCCATCTAGGGAATCTTTTGTGTTCTGGCTTTTAGTCTCGTTGCGAAGCGCATGCATCCATTTCAACCTGCAGTCGCACACGAAGTTATTTTCTGAAAATAATAAAAACACATTCAGTTAAAACTAAAATCCCAGCTTAAAGATAAATGGAGGACTCTCAAAGCAACACGAAGAGGGGAGTAAACTACGCAGCTATTCAGAAATAAAACAATAATAATACTACGCTTTCTACTTTTATCTACAGCTTTTCAACCCCAGGAAGACATCCCGAGGGATCATAAAACAGCAAACTTTATAAGTTAAAGTTAATAACGTCTCCATTTCAACTCGTTTAATATTCAACGTGTGTTGTAAGTTTATCATAACTAGCGTGAGTAAGTAATTTATGTATATATTATTACCTTCGAGAAGTAAATTGCTGTTCAGAGGCCTCAAGTTGTCTAATATGGGTTTGATGTTGTCAAAAGTTAATGAGTGTAGCTCGTTGGATCGCAAATCGAGGGAACTCAGGCCCCTTACTCCCTCAAACAGGCCCGAAGGGAGCGATGCTAGCTTATTGTCATCGAGGGACAACTTTCGGAGCTGTGAGAGTCCGTCGAACGCCCGCTGTGATATAAATCGCAAATCGTTCTTGCCCAGAAGTAACTCCTGCAAATTCCACAACTCCGTAAAAGTGAACTCCGTCAAATTGTGTATTCGGTTCCTTCTCAAATCCAATTTCCTCAAGTTTGCCAATCCATCGAAAGTGTGACGATTTAGATGGTATATTTTATTTTTGTTCAAGTCTAATTCCATTAAGTTAAAGGTGTGTAAAAACGTCTGGTTCCGTATCATCGATATATTATTTTTCGTAAACACCAACTTTTGTAATTTGGGTAGATCAATGAAGGCTTCGGCGTCTATATCTATAATGTTGTTGTCCTCGAGACTGATCGACGTTATATTAGGTAGGTGAGCGAAGGAGTACTGCTGCAATGTTTCGATTTGGTTTTGAGAAAGTCCAAGCTCCTTTAGTTTGGTCAAGTTTGCAAACGAGTAGGGTGTAACTTTGACAATGTTCCCATACTTGATGTTAATTGATCTAAGACGCTGTAAGTAGTAGAGTGCTTTAGTGGGTACGTAGCCGAGAGCTCCATCTACGCGCACGTTGAAAGACAAAGTTTGCAAAATTGGTTGCGAGGCGAAACTCTGCCAGATGAGGTCATCTTTAGGTATCCCTCCGTTGAATATCCAGCATTCTGCTTTTGTTGCGTTCCTCAGTTCTCTAGTATTTTCACAGTAGCAGTGAACTTTTGAGTCTCGATCAGTTATATCGCATATATTTTTTTGGAAGCCAGTCTTTTCTTTCGTACGTCTTTTGTTATTGTCTCTTGCTTGCACGTTGGTAGACATTTCGTTAACGAGAGCGAATGTGATTAAGGTGTAGATTATCCCCGCAATTCGACGCTCCATTTTATCTGTAACAAGCAAAGGTCATTATTTATGACTAATTAGTGTAAGAGCAGTTACATTACGTATAATTAGACGTGAGGGGGGGGGGGGGGGCTATTCCCTGAACGTTTGGAGATTTAGTCAAATATTTTCTCAGGCACGATGAAAGTCCGTGTGGTCTAGCAGCAATCATTATACGCCGCGCAGCGGTGGTTTGTGTTATGTGCGATAATGTTACGGGCTAATAATCAAGTGATATTAAATTAAACCTTGTTATAATTATAAGCTCATAACAGAATTAGGGGTTGATCTTTACAATGAAGATTTCACATTTCACATAATTATAGCCTATTTAATTAATAGACTAGACCGCCTTGATGCTTCATATAGTTTTACTGTAGCTTATAATTTTTGACGTAGAGAAACTGTAAACACAAGCCTTAATTGAAGCTGTAAACGTACCTATAATAATAAATATTATAAAATCAAGTTCAGTGAATATGTCTTACATAAACGAGTTTATTTTCTTATAATTGAAAAGTAGTAGCAAGTATAATATTGTGACAAGAAAGTTTTATGTATCGAATGTTTTTTTTTTTCAAAATCTTGGTAATTGTAACGTAATACTATTGCAGTATGTTGATTATTATTAGTATTATTATATGTAGTAAAGGCTCATAAAAACCGTAATAATATTTCTTTCAGTCCTAAAGATTGGACTTTTAGCTTGGAGTAAACTCAAAACAACACCTTCGGTGCTGTCATAGTGGTTCCCATATAATATTTTAATGCCATCACATCGCAGCTAGTAAACGCCACTGCTACCTACCAGACCGTTTCCTACACCACTCTTATTTTTAGCTACAGTTTTACCTTAATGTAAATGTGTTAAGAAAATGATGGAAAAATATATTTTGTACACAATCGCAGCAAACTTATAACCGCTAATCCTCATGAGGCACGACTTGCGGTAACAAGCTTTAATGTGTTTGCAGCCACGAGGCCTAATCCAAATATAAACGAATTGAACGTAAGCGCCAGTATTACTAAAATTTGAGGCTGATTTACATAAAGTCACTATCTATTCTGTGCAGTTCATCATCATCATCAGCCCGTCATCAAAACTCGACGAAGTTTCGCAAATGCAGTAGCTTATTTGAAATAAAATGAAAGTATAACACATAATAATATAATCTCTGTTTGCATAATAATTTCTGCTCACCAAAGTATCTCACTTAACTTGTGAGCTGAAGTGACGACTTGCGAAAAGCGGCAGACAAAAACTAGATGAAAAAAGCTGAAGACCGAGCTCATTGGCTTGCATTTGGAGAGGCTTACTTCCAGCAATGGACAAGTGGATATATTAATGATGATACGACCAATATCTACTATACCATAGTTGAGTTAATATTGATTGATCAGGTATTTCTATCCAGCCCTGCACCAATTTGGTAGCGGATTTGGATAGTGGGGAAACTGGCATGTCCATAAACCTTAAAATTCAAGGACATGCGTGTGACATCCACCGAACTGAGCTAGCTCATTTGCAGTTCTTATAATAAATGAAGTAGCTTAACGCTTCGTTTTTGTGCGAGGTATTTCAACCATAAAAGTGTGGCACTTTGCCGATCGTCTGGTCGTACGGTCATTGAAAGGTGATGAGGGAATCAGATTGTGCAGTTCCTGCGCACATGCATGCTGCGTCTCTCACTCTGCGTCACTCAGATTTCGAATGACAAACAGAACTTTTCTGAGCTTGTGAGGTGAAAATACTTTTGCCTCCACATTGTGCAATAACTAAATATATTCGGGACAATTTAGACAAATTACCTAGCTCAAACTATCCTAGTTTGAGGGTACTAGGTACTGTGGGTACTAGGCAATACTATACTAATAATACTATACTGTGGAAAAACTTACATAGATAAACGAATATTACATCCATGACTCTGAAAAAACATTTCTGTACATCACACAAATGGTTGCACCTTGTAGGATTCGAACCCGCGACCGTTTGATTACGTTCCTAGGATCACTAGCCACGAGACCAACCGGTCGTCAAACTTTGAATAAATTGTCGCTATCAGCTACAGCAATAAATCATGCGAGGAGCTCTTCTGTTGAATGTGTTGCAAGTATCTTTAGTCGTGATATATCTATATTAATTGCATCACTGTATGCAAATCCTTTAATCCCACGATCAACCGTGCAAGTTGTACAAGATTGTATTAAGGGCATACAATCTTATATGAAGCTACATCCTTAACGTTAAAAAATAATATTTCACATAAATCATTGGCGGAAGGTGCACTTGAACTATGACATGAATGAACAGTGGAAATGTCGAAAACGGGTACATATTAATATATCTAAAACTAAAATATTGACAGCTACAATGCCTACGCTCAAAATCCCTAAAATGTAAATACTTAATTTTTAACTTCATATTTATTTTTAAAACACCTAAGTTTAACACACTGAACGACTGAATTACTTAATGGTTCAAATTACCTATAATTATAATATAAATATATAAAACGCTCAAGTTTATAACATCGAATGGTAAAATACTTTGTCTCTACTCATATCGTAAAATCCAGATTAGGAACATAAAAATTGTGGCGTAATGACATACTTTACGCACGGCAAGACTCTAATAAGAAAAAAAAATTACACTGTAACATTGTTTTTGAACTACTATTTAGCCTCTACCAACGAAGGTTTTAGTAATTTATTATCTATGCGAATTCACTGTGGACTGGATTTTTGCGCCATAATTTACTTTACATCAGTAGTACCTAACCAATTTAATGTGTTTTGTTGATCCAAACTTTTATCCTGATAAAATGACTGACAGCAGTGTTAGTTAGGAAAAATTGTCTCCACCTGACACGCCGGAAACAGCAACGAACATGACGAACGAGATTTTACTATTCAAATCAAGGACATACATTTTTTCATTTATGGTAAGTTCCTATTCTATGCTATGAGTGTAGATAAAGTAGTATATGAAATGACACATAACTAGGTAATAATACACTAGAGTGAAAATATTAAAAACTTGCCTACGGCTCGTTTTTTAAACTCACTCTCGAGTTTTAATAGCCCTCGTTATGTAACCAAAAAATAGAAAATAAATTGTGCAGTTGTCAGAACTTAGAAAAAAGGGGGTATAATAACACAAGCTTTTACTTATATGCGTAGCATAAATGCCAAATCCACTCACTCACGTACGCATGCAATGCAACTAGGTAGGTACTAGTAGATAGGTAAGTAGGTATAGGTACTTACTCAATTATGTACCTACTCAGTAAAACCAATAGGTAATAAATAATAGTACAAGGTAAAACATTAGGTTACCTAGTTAGATAGTAGTAATGAGTCTATAAAGATATTGATGTTAGTTCGACAATAATAAAACTACTTGCTCTTGTATCTATACATAAGTACCTACCTACGTCATGCTCTCCTCCTCGTTATATAGAGATAGGTCAATGACAAGTCACACGCTAATCCTAAGAATAATAATTGCAATAAATACATTAAGGTATAGGTACATGTATTATTATATTAAGTACCTAATGATAAATTGAAATCAATTTCAATGACGTAGGTAAGTATGCTTAATTTTATATTATACGAGTAAATATTATAATGTTAATCATAATTCTCATGACTTTGATAGGTACAACATCCTATGGGGGCCCTTCCCGGTCCGTCTATCGTCAACGCGAGCATGGTGGAAAAGCATGTTGTTTCATCCAGCGCAATGTTTGAAAAAGGGAATAGCATCTGAACGCTCGGTTAGCATTCGGTAACTTCCGCATTATAACAATAATAATAACATTGAACGAAAAATAGTGTGCAGAAATTTCATAAAACTTGTTCCAGGAAATACGCGTTTTTGAGTAATCCAAAGTTTGTGAAATAAATGTTTTTCATTTAGAATTTCCATTAAATGTGCGAGGTTTCTACGAAGATGTTTTCTTTATATTTACAATTTATGAGTAAATTATGAAAGGCCAAAGTTAAGGTAAAATTCGTGCGGAAAAGCAGATTTTTGGAGACGTATACTGAATTTGTTTCTCCAAATTTATATTTTATGCTTTAGTAGAAACACAGTGTACAAGATACCTGTTAGTTCAAGAATTTCAAAGAAAAATGGGTTACAACGCCATTATCACGTACGAGCGTTTGTATAAAAAGTATGACGGGTGGCCGCTCTAACAATGTTCTTTATTAAATAAAAAAATTGGTACCTACATAAAAGGAATGATAAGCGGGCACGTAGGAGGAGATCCGCATTCGGGTAGGTACCGATGTATACTTATCTACCTGCCTAATTCATGAAATTGCGGTGCCGGACTTGTGTCTCCCCCAGGCCGGGGAGATATCAGAACATACTTTAAAAATAATATGTTGAGTACTCCTGTCAACCATTACATTGAAACCATACAAATAAAATGATGACAAATGTCAAGAAAAACGTACCTACTACCAACGTATTCACTTTTGTCTCATCATCCATCTATTCCCGTTGTCCCCCACCAGTGGTGGACAACGCTACTAAAATTGCGAAAAAGGTACTTACTTATACTACTATTTAATTCAGCTGTTTCAAAATAGGTAAAACACGGAATACCTACTTAGCTACCGTAAAAGTTGGTGACTTTGGCCACTTTTTTTAGGTAAGGCGTGCTAGTGGTAGGTACCTATATTGTACATTTCTCTAACGAATAACAAAAGTTTAGTCTCGCACCATGATTGTAAAAATTTCGGGAGCTAAATTTTCATTGGCTACTAATTAATGTCGAAAACGGAAACAGGAGCAGGAACAGGAACGGGCTAGAACATTTAGTTATCACAAGGTCATGTTCTATCGATTTGCAAAAGTTAGGTCCTGTACCGCTATTACAATAACTAGTGCTGCAACATAACTTCAGTCAACCAATGTCTCAGGGTGACGAGCGCAGTGCAGTGACGCGCAAGACTTCGCAGCCAAAGTCCTGGGTGGCATTGCAACTGTTATGGACAGGGGTGACGCTTACCATCAGGCGAGTGACCTGCCAGTCTCGTCAATCAACGTAATAAAACAAAAAGGTGTCACCGTGAACGCGTACTGATTGCTCTCCCTCGAACATGCTCAGTCGCGGCGGGCGGTTTCTACCTGTGATTTCATAATGTACATATTATGTTTTGCAATAAAGAAATTTATATTTAAATTGTGGCTTGCTATTTGTTTTGTTTTCAATGTGCTAATTTAACGTTATATGACTTTGCTGCTCAGTTATTTTTATGTGTAAGTCCCAATGGCATTTGTAAGTCCCTTGTGTTATAAAATTTGTACGTATGATCTAACGTAAACAAAACAAATCGTTAGCATCAAACTCGTAACAAATTGCTATTAAGCTATGTTGGTTTGATGTTTTTAGTAGTAATTGAACTTCATGCGTTAGATAGTAGTTTGTTTTTTTTTGAGACAATAATGATAGTGTACACAGCATAGGAACACTTTATATCTTTAAGCTTCGTTTTAGAGGTCGTATTACTCAACTTTGCGAAAACTTTGTTGCAGTGTTAGGTGTAACATAATAAAAAATTATAATGTTGACTGTTATTTATGTTTGAAACCCATTTATTCAATTGTTCATTTATTTTATCAATTCTGAGTCTCGGTCCCGGCCCAGAATGGATTTTGTTCTCGATCTCGGTTAGGTCTCGGCTGAAAAAAAAGCTGGTTCAGTCGGACCTTACTACTACGTCTTTACCTAGGTGCGATACCTAATATCATAAAATTGTTGTTGATTGTACGTATGTGTTACTGTTAAATTTAAATGACGCAATATTGATTGTTATTTCTACAAGTTACGATAGGTAGACTAGTTGATTTTATAGTGATCATATACATTCAATAAGCCATAACGTTATTTCTACAAGTTACGGTAGCCTTGGTGATTCTATAGTGGTCATGTTCATGCAATAAGCCATCACTTTATTTCTAGAAGTTACGGTAGCCTTGGTGATTCTACAGTGGTCATATACTTCAATAAGTCATCGCGTTATTTCTACAAGTTACGGTAGCTTTGGTGATTCTATATTGGTCATATACATTCTGTAAGCCGTCACGTTATTTCTACAAGTTACGGTAGCCTTGGTGATTCTATAGTGGTCATGTTCATGCAATAAGCCATCACGTTATTTCTACAAGTTACGATAGCCTTGTTGATTCTATAGTGGTCATATTCATTCAATAAGCCATCGCGTTATTTCTACAAGTTACGGTAGCCTTGATGATTCTAAAGTGGTCATGTTCATGCAATAAGCCATCACGTTATTTTTACAAGTTACGGTAGCCTTGGTGATTCTATAGTAGTCATGTTCATGCAATAAGCCATCACGTTATTTCTACAAGTTACGGTAGCCTTGTTGATTCTATAGTGGTCATATTCATTCAATAAACCATCACGCTGTTTCTACAAGTTACGGTAGCCTTGTTGATACTAATGGTCATGTTATTTTAATGTGCCGTAATGTTATTTCTACAAGTTACGTTAATCTTGTTGATCCTGTAGTAGTCATGTTGTTTTAATAGCAGTTAACATTATTTTTACAAGTTAATGTAACCTTGTTGATAATAATGGTCATGTTCTTTTAATATGCCGTAACGTTATTTCTACAAGTGAAGTTAATCTTGTTGATCCTGTAGTAGTCATGTTGTTTTAATAGCAGGTAACATTATTTTTCTAAGTTACTGTAACTTTGTTGATAATAATGGTCATGTTCTTTTAATATGCCGTAACGTTATTTCTACAAGTGACGTTAATCTTGTTGATCCTATAGTACCATGGTCTTTCAATAGAACGTAACGTTATTTTTACAAGTTACGGAGTCTTGTTAAATCTATATTGTTATTGTTCTTTCAATCGGCTGTCACGTTGCTTCAATTAGTTTTGGTAAATCGTTGACGCGACTTTTCGCAATGTTAAACTTACATGATAGAAAGCCTTATTTCAATAACTTTAACGTTATCTCAACAAGGTATTATTAAACTTTGTACACAATTTTGTTTTAACCTGAAATACGATTGAGTTAATCATATATTAGTAGTTGGTTAAACATATTTTGTTGACTCTGCAAGATACCAACTGGTTACTGCTACAAGTTTACCTTATGATTGGTAGTGCTTGTCAATTTGATTAAATCAATGTTAAGCTTGTTGGTATATAACTAACATGAGCGTGATTCATTATTTATATATACATTCCTAAACGTTAATATCCTAGTATTCGCTGATATCGCCCTGCTATGGCAAGTAGAAATGATGGACGTTACAATAATGCGAAATGAAATGACGCTGATTTTGCACCGGGATGTGTATATATATATATATATATATGTGTTACGATTGTCACTCGTAAGCCATTTTGCAGCCATTCACTGGTAATACTAGTGCTGAGGTCAAGGACTCAAGGCACTTTGTCCAGTTGTTGGCAGAGGTTTAGGTTGATCCATCGGAAGTAATGGTCAGTTTTGACGTCAGTTCCTTATTCACCAATGTGCGAGTGGATGAAACTGTTACTATCATCTCCAAGCTGATACGGGACACTGACTTACCCACTGTGTATATAGATTGGGTAGGATATTGTCTGAAGAGTGGCTACTTTTTGTGGGGGTAACCATCATTACCTTCAAGATATGGAAATGGAGTGATTAGTGGTTGGATTTAGTCGATCGAGTGGCAATGGGGTCGCCTATAGCTCTAGTGGTTGCCAACATTTTCATGGAGTGGTTTGAGGATAAAGCATTATCAACTGCTATTGTTAAGCCATGGTTTTGGTGGCGCTACGTTAATGATGTTTTTGCCATAATCACCAAGGATAACCTGTGTGTATTAACAACACACCTGAATACGGTGCATAGCAAGATACGTTTCACAGTTGAAGAAGAGTTTGAAGGGGTCCTACCATTCTTTGATGTCCAGGTTATCCGGAATCTAGACGGTAGACTGTCACATACAGTTTATCGGAAACCGTCGCTTATTGACCGGTACCTACGAACTGATTCCCATTATTACCTTGCTGCACATTTGTCTTATGTACCACGTGCGCTAATAAACCGTGCGTTAAGCCTCTGTGATCCTCAGTACGTTAATGCTGAGCTAAAACACATCAGAAGAGTGCTGGAAAACAATGGTTACAATTGGCGTCAGTGTTCCCAAATGGTTAATAGAAGCGAGCGCATGCATCCTGCTACTGTGGAATGTTCGCCTATTTATCTAACGTTTGTTAAAGGAGTAACGTATAAAATCGGAAACCTTCTGAAACGGAGATATGGCATCGGGACTGTGTTCCGTGCGTAAAGTCAACTTCGACAGATGCTGTGGGATGTGCAACCAGGGATCGGGAACCCCTGAACGTACCTGGTGTTTACAAAATTACTTGTGACTGTGGATGGTGTTATATTGGGGAGACACGGCGGAACATTGCGATGAGGCTGAAGGAACATATAAGAAACATACGTAATTTAGACACTGACAAGTCCGCTGTTGCTGAGCACGCCCTGATTGAAGAGACTAAGCATTTCTTAAGATTTGACAAGGCTTCCGTACTAGCGAGTGAAAGATTTTTCATGCCGTGGAAAGTACGGGAAGCCATTGAAATTAGTCGGCATCCAAACTTCAACAGGGACTGCGGCTGGGTAAAACATGGAACATGGAAACCGGTGACAAATATAGCTTCCACCGAAAGTAAGCCGTTTCTCCGCGAGGTGGACACTGTCGACAAGTGGTGTAAGGACCCTGCATACTTTGTATACGCCAGCAACATCAGTGATGATGGTGCGTGCGCAAGTGTGTTAACATCTGGGCTGGGGCTCCCCCCGCCTGCAGCACCTGTGACGCCAGCGCCGCTGACACAATAAGCGACACGCGCGGCAATCCGCAGTTCGCGTCGTGCCCTCGCTGCGCAAACTCCTTAGGATGGACGTCTTTAACGTCCATACACCGAGAATTGTTCGACGAAATAACTCGTGAGTGACAGTCGTAACATATCTATATCTTAAGCTTGTTGTTTTAAACTTTTTTTTATTGTTCCAACTAAATATCCGCCAACAATTTTTACGTAGTTATTTGTACTAAACTGACTTATTGAAATAATATTTCATTTAATTCTCACAACTAAAATACTTTATTTCAAACAGAAAAATACTTAACAAGTCAAACTTGTTAGTAATACAAAGCGGATTTATCTCAGTGTGTCATCCCCAATGAGCCTTATAGCAACTATCACAATTTAATCCAAAGCCTCGAGCTATCACTTGGCAGAACCGTCCCAGAAGTGGCAGCAGTACTCCATACAAAATCGGACCTGTGTACTAGATATAGATTCAAAAGCTGTCCCAGTGTGAAATACCAACTAATCTTACACAAAATACAAAGTTTCTTTGCTAGCTTGGCTTTGGATTCAATGTAAGACCCAAAATTCACACACGATGTGAGTTCGACATCCAAAAGCTCCAAATGATCACCTATTGGTATTGTTACACTACGGAAAGACGGAGATCAGTTTAGAGGACTCTTTTAGGAAACAGAGAAAAAACACTCCTTTCTTTCTGTTTTTTTTATTTATTTTTTTCTTCTTTGGTTATAAAGATGATATTCACAGAATATCATAACATCACAATAATAATCATTAATGGAATCTTTGACATCTTTCAAAGTATCATTATAAGCTTAGTCAACTTAAAACTTTCCAGTCACATTACAACTCCCGATTTCAATATTAATTCTTAATCCGCGTTTTAATTACGCCCATCACTGGAAAGTAAGAGCTGGAGTATTTAGTTAATAACTTCGACTGCTGCTTGAGTGAAAATCCGGCTTAACAACAAATCAACTTTGGGCGTATGTTTGTCATGACATTTATAACGCACAATTACGTTGTAAGCTAGTGTACGTTTATATTAATTTGTGATGTTGTACTAGTGTGTTACCGCTTCCATCCAGTAAGCGTAATAAAACTCTTTGCTACCTGTTGAGGACAGCGAGCCTGTCCGCCTCCCAGATACCGCGTGACCCCGCGATCATAGATCACGTGACCGCGAATGTGTAATTAGTCATCGGGAATCACCGGCCAGAGCAAAGGGACCACGACCGACCGGCCGACGTGTAAGCACTTCGGCTATGAGGCTTCGCTTCAGTTATTTTGTATAAGATTAAATAGTAGTACACTTAGAGTAAGTAGGTAGGTTTAACGTATAATTTAAGGGAGATAAAAATAAAGTTACCGTTAGGGAAAAAACCTCCGTTAGTTTAGAAATAGATAAAGGCGCCAAATGTTTATGTTTAAGCTTGTTAGACAATGCAATGCGCAATGTGTTTATTACAGGAGCCCTTAGCGCAGGTAGGGCAGTTGCCGTTAGACTAAGTACAGCTACGTTCCCACGATCTTTAGAATAGTAACAAGCGCAATACGCCGACAAAGTAAAAGCCGTTGATAATAAAACAACTAACGAACGATGGCCAGTTGTTGCAAAAAATACGAGAGCCGTTGTAATTGCCCTTGCTCCCGAGCTATCCCTGTGACCGAGCAGGTACCGTTACCTAAATTGCAAATAAAGGCAGTCAGTCAGTTTGTTATACCCGTCGTAGTAGTTTCATTCGTTGAATCCTCGAAGCTCCTGAACCACGAAAAAGTTATTGCTGTTAGTTATTATATACCAGCGACCTATGACCGAAAAAGTGAATACGTGATTTAAAATTGTAATACAGTCCACTCCTCCGAAAAAGTAATTCTGAACACTACCATCATAACATAACAGTTATGGCAATCACTGCTCAAATGAATAATTCATTATAACACGCGATAAAAAGGTGTTAGGTGTTTTATTTTTATTTATCTTTTGTCAATTGTGTGTAACCCAACATTAATTTAAAACTTAACTTTTGAGGTAAGGCATTTATCAGAGATACACGTTACCAACGACAACGAACGTGCCAAGGTCAAAACTGGGATCTAGTCCCATGTACGTTGCGAGTGCGTTGTGGGCACCGTGTGTCATGTCACGGATTTCTATTAAATGTACATATAGAACGTCGGGGCGCGCCATTCGCAGAAGCACCGCATCTTGTGGTTTCGCTCTTACTTTTTAGCAAAACTGTCATTAATTATAGCAATTCCTTTTTTTATATTTGAATATGCCAATGTCATAGATCAGCGGTGAACCTACAAATAAAGTTAACTCTTAAGACAATATTTATGCGACATAAACTACTTGAAATACCTTCCTCATAAACTAGACATATGAGTATAAGAGTACAATAAAAAGTCACAAGCGGAACATATCTCAATGGAGCCATCAATCTACATAAACGACAACAACTGCGGCCAACTATCCAGTTCCCACTACACATCCCGCGGGGAGGCGCGACTCGACACAACAAATTACCCCTTTTGACATAAAGGAAAACTGTGGAAGTACGGAAACTTCATTATATCATAATCAGTAAAAGAAATGTCGAATAATACGAATATTTTAACCTATGCAATGACTTAAATAAATACTTTGAATCAAAATAATCAAATTCATTTATATACTAAAAAAAAAACTGTTTATTTGGAACCTCACTGGAGGTGTAATGAAAGGTGATAATAATAATAATAATAATAAGGGGTGTAAGGGAGTTAAATAGGGGGAAAACTCCAAGCCGTGGTGCACCCTGCTTCAAACAGACGAGGCTCTGGCGACCGACTGATGGCGGTATATCCATCATAGGGGGGCTACTTCAGGCTCTTAGGCGCGAACGTCTCATCGAGGCTTAGTTAGTACAATCGGCATCAACGTGGGATGTCGGTTCTGGGACGGCGGCGGAAGAGTGTCATGCACACCAACGGCGGCGTCCACAGGCTCAATTAGGTAGCTTACTGCGTGCTCATTTGCTATGGACAAACGAGATGAGCTCCACCGTCCAAATAACTTTATGAATACGAATCCTAAAAATTGTCCCCAAGTGCCCGGCGGCTCTAGGGGGAATGCTGATGACAGTAAGCAGAGACCTCCCAGGGTCAGGGGCAAGAAGAATCTCCGGGTGAGGGTCTTAAACTGTCAAACGACTAATACTTTCCATACGGACCATGAGATAAACAACCGCATCGATACAGAAAATACGTTTTCATCAACCGAAGATGTTGTGCAGGAGACACCAGTCACTGATCCTGCACCCGCTAAGGTTGTAACACGTGCACGCAAGAAATGGACAGAAGAGATGAATATCTTTATCTTGCGCACGTACTTCATCATAACTAGATTAGAATCAGAGACGAGATCTTATCTAACGGACTTACACATAAAATTTACTGAACGATTTCCAGAAATGGAGGTTAGCAAACAACGAGTAGGAGACCAGCGCAGAGCTATAATCCGCAACAAATTACTGACAACTGACAAAATAAACGATATCCGAACTGAAGCTGCAACACAAATAAATAATAATCACACGACTCAAGGTAACCCATTAACACAAGGTGCAGTACCAACACAAAGCACAAACACAACTCAAAGAATGAGATGGACAAATGAGTTCAATGAAACAATAATGCGAAACTATTATAGAATCACCCAACTAGAAACAAACAAATCAGCCTATAGACAACCACTTCACAGAGGTGTTATCGCACAGCACCCTGAAATATCCCATGTATCTGAACAAAGAATAGCTGACCAGCGCAAAGTAATTGTCAACAACAAACTCATAGACTGCAATAGATTACAACAAATAAGAGATGAAATCTCAGTAGAATTATCCATATCACAATCTGAATGCCAAACAATAAATACTACAACTGAACAATCATTTAACAATCATTTAACTACAGAAATGAACACTACCACATTTACACCTTATGGCACTGCTGAGAACACAGTTCAATGCACAATTACTGAAACTGATATAGCAACACCCTCAGCAGAATCTAACAATGATGACTTCACTTCCCCGATACCAGATATACAAATTCCACCAGAAACAAAGAAAAATATAGAAGATACATTTCAAACGCTATCGAAATGTTCAGAGGAGTTGATCCTACAAATAGACCAGCAATTCCTAAACAAAAACAATCTAAAAAACTAGCCATTATAACACAATATATAAATCAATATTTATTACCCAAGCATATCACTACTGAATCCGACTTCTCAAATATTCAAACATCACTGTATTGCGCTGCATATAGTGCAGCTACAGAAAATGGGAGCAAAATAAAAATTACATGTGATGTACAAAGAAATAAAGCCCAAAAACCCAGGTGGCAAAAACACCTAGAAAGAAGAATAAGCGACCTTAGAGTCAAAACAAGTAAGCTGACAGAGTACATGAGAGGAAATACTAGCCCACGGTTAAAGAAATACGTTGAATTAATAAAAATAAACCATAAAATACACTCACAACATGAACCAGAAAACACCGAATTAGCACACTTTTTAGATACACTCAAACACTGTTTAACAACAACGAAAAATTATTTTACAGAACACTATCAAAAGAACAACCAGATAACAGCACTAGAGAACTACCAGACCCCGAGACACTGCACAAATTTTGGGGATATATATGGTCAGTACCCAAAGAACATACACCTAATGAATGGATTACACAAGACGCAAAAACATTACTAGACATACCACAAATGACTTTTGAAAATATCAGCTTAGACTTGTTACAACACATCATTAAGAAAACTCACAGCTGGAAAGCCACTGGGTTCGATAAAATACATAACTTCTGGTATAAAAAGTTAACATTTTTACATCCATATATTCTCGACCATATCAACTCATTCATCCGATCCCCAGAAACTATACCAGCATACATTACCTTAGGGACAACTTACATGCTACCGAAAGATAAAACAGACACCAAAAATCCTTCAAAATATAGACCAATCACCTGTTTGCAAAATATTTACAAAATTATAACTTCTTGTATTAGTGAACTAGTACACAGACACACACAGACCTATCAACTGCTAGCTGAACAACAGAAAGGATATCGTAGACACAGTCAAGGGTGCAAAGAACAATTAACGATAGATACAATAGCCTCAAAATAAGCATTTACAAAAAGAAGTGATATATTCACGATGTTCATAGACTACAAAAAAGCTATCGATTCTGTCCCACACAGTTGGATAGTATATATTTTAGAACACTACAAAATGCACCCAACGTTAGTATATTTTCTCAAGACCACAATGCTGAACTGGAAAACCATTCTGAAACTAAAAATAGGTGACACAACAATTGAAACAGAGAGCATACCGATCCGTCGTGGCATTTTTCAGGGAGACTCATTGAGTCTTCTCTGGTTTTGCTTAGCACTAAACCCCCTCTCAAATCTGTTAAACAATTGTGACAATGGCTTCAAAATTGATGTATATGGATGACATTAAACTTTTCGGCAGCAGTCTACAAGAAATTCACGATCTAGTCAACATCACTCATTCATTCTCAACAGACATACATAGGGAGTTTGGAATAGATAAATGCAAAATCCTATCAGTCAATAAAGGTAAAATAGAACAGAACATACTTGAACTAACAGATGGCCAACAGATCGATCCAGTAGATCCGATATATGGCTATAAATACCTAGGCTATTTTCAATCACAACAGATTCACCAAAAACAATCAAAAGATATAATAGAGCTACAGTTTAAAAACAGACTCCATAAGATACTCAACACCCAACTTAATGCTAGGAACACAATAAAAGCAATCAATACCTTCGCTATCCCTATTCTTACTTACTCTTTTGGTATAATTCATTGGCCACAGTCTCGCTTAGCTAAACTTCAACGAACAATAAACACATTAATGACTAAATATAGAAAACACCACCCACGCTCTTGTGTCGAAAGGTTAACACTGCCCCAAAGAGAAGGCGGAAGAGGACTTATCGACATCAAAAACCTACACAACTCACAAATAATGGCACTGCGATCCTTTTTCCATCAGCAAGCAGACCGTTCTCCTCTACACAATGCAATCATAAATGCAGATTATATGTTCACACCAATAAATCTTAAAGATCACTTACAACAAAACAACGAGAAAATAACAACGTCAGAACAAAAACTACAAAACTGGTTGCAGAAATCGCTCCACGGTAGGCATCGCCGTGATTTGTTGAACCCAAATGTCGACAAGGTTTCTTCAAACACATGGCTTAAGTGCGGCGAGTTATTCCCGGAAACAGAGGGATTTATCCTGGCCATTCAAGACCAAGTAATAGATACGCGAAATTATAGAAAATTCATCATCAAAGATAGCATTTCTGACCTCTGCAGACATTGCCACAGCGCATCGGAAACAATACAACACATAACCGGAGCTTGTAGGTCCATAACTCAATCAGACTACAAACATCGGCATGATCAAGTCGCAGCAATCATTCATCAATACCTCGCTTATAAACATAACCTTATTAAAGAAAAAACCGCTTACTATAAGTACACGCCCGAAATAATATTAGAATCAGATGATTATAAATTATACTGGGACAGGACAATTATCACAGACAAGACGATTCATCACAATAGGCCTGACATCACAGTCTACGACAAAAAGAAAAAATCTGTCTTCCTAATTGACATTGCCATTCCCAATACACACAATATATCATCCACACACACAGACAAACTAACTAAATACACAGACTTAGCAATAGAATTAAATACACAATGGAGAGTTCAGACAGTCAAAACAATTCCCATAGTTTTGTCATCCACAGGTGTAATACCAAACACACTACACACTAGCCTGCAAGCACTGGATATACTGGTGTATATCCAGTGCTTATTAACCTTCATTCTGCTACAGAAAGCCCTTACTTTAAATACGTGCAGAATTGTACGCAAGTTTTTATCGCTCGATTAAATTCAAAAGCTGATTTTCGTTTGGCCAAAAGCCCGCGATTATTGGTTAAACCTCGGCAACGAGAGAATCATAAACGATTTTGACAATAATAATAATAAAATGTATTTATTGCAAACAAACAAAATAAAACAATCAACACAATAAAAAAAAAAAAAAACACGATAACATGACTCGCGACAATTAGTAACATCCTTCTTAATTATAATTATTTAGTGATCCTTCTTAATTATATGACTGCGCAGAGGGTATTGTGTATATTAGCCTATGTTTGTTTGTTCCTTTGTGGCACTATAAGATCAAACGCATGAAACGATTTTGATGATTCCATAAATCAATTTGTCTTAATCTTGTGATTGTCAATAAAAACAAGACATTAATCAAAAAGACAATATTCAATATGGTGAAAACCAGACGCCATACTGTGAAAAAGAAAAAAAAGGAAGTTGACTAAGTATGTTGAGTGGGGCATCAATGAATAGGTATGTGAAAATCATTTTTAAGTTTCTTATCAAAGGACGATGACCATTCCTGCTCCACCTGTGATTGACATGACTAGCAAAATCTTATTTTTAGTTAAACTTCATATATAAAACTAGGATTTATTGTAATAGTTTTAAATGCATCAAAGATGCGTATTATAATTATAATATAAAAAATCGTAAAACTGAATTTTCGGGTTTCAATGGCGTCTCCATGAAATATAAGTGTCCGCGCGACTTGCAAGGATACGTGTTTTTGGCAGATGACATCGTTTTGGCTGTCAAAAATGAACGATTTCGCTATTAGTGTATTGTGCTATCTTTGTTTTTATTGCAATTAATTTATTTTTGATATATTCTTGACGACACGAGCTTCTATAACGGACTCATACTGTTTTTTTGGTGAAATAGTTCATCATGTTGTGGTGCATAAACTGTAGTTTATGTGTGCAACGTATTCGGAGACATACTGTCGGGGAATTGTCGTTACAAAATGATTACAAATACAAAATATCTTGACGGAATGGTTGGAATTGGCAATAAGTAACCGACGTACTTATCAAAATATTATGCTCCGCGCTATTTAACTGTTGCTATTATAGCATGCTAAATAAACATTTCGCAAACAGCAAGAAAAATAGTAACTACCTAGGTGTGTATTTACGTTGTTTATGTACCTACACAGCTATATTTGACGTAATATCTGCGGCATGCTGTTGGAGCTATTTGGTACTGTGTTAATCACAATTGGAAAAGTTCTTAATAGTTATCTGATCAGTTATAATAAGTTTCATGCTATTTTCAGTTTCCGGCTGATGCTGTGATATTCTACGCCTCGGTCTCCTCTGGACGTAATATTAGGATATTATTGTAATTGTTTGGTTAGAAACAGAACAGTTGGGTGTTGCTGCCACGTGATGACAATAGTTTAGTATTTGGAATGGGCCAGTCATCAGGATCATGTGGCAGCACGAGCTGCATATCTAGATTATATCTTAATTGAAATTGGTGATTAAAATTGTGACGATGTGAAAACCTCTTTCATAATAATACTCATTTGATCTCTTAATTCTTTCATAATCCATTTCATTCCATTTGATAGTTTGTCATTATTTAATTCTAAATTCAAATAACCTGTCATTCCGATATTAATTGGATTAGCAAAACCGGATTTTACGAAATAATGTTATAAAATACCTAAATAAGTTTATTGCAACTGGAATCTTTTAAATATATATGATAATACCTTCGTAAGTGGTTGTTTTGATCCAGATTGTTGAAGCACGAAAAGTCTGTGATAATAATGCTCCTATTGTTCCTGTAATGTTGTGTCCACTGAGGTTTGGTCCCTGGGCTAGTGGAACTAACCCAAACCCTGGACCACCTCGTGACATAATGTTAAATAAACTGCTTGTTGTCTATTAGTTGTTTTAATTCAATAAATTGTCACCTCACTAGTCTATATTTAGTTAAAACATACCACAGGATTTGCCATACGTACATTATTACATTATGACTAGCTGTGTTATGTGGTACTTTTGGTCCTGGAATAATACGTATGGGCTATACTTTTAAATGAAATGACCACGCGGGCAAAGCCGCGGGCACAGCTAGTACACTAATAAGATTGATAAAAGCAGGCAAACACAACACGTGCATAATTCCTGGATCCTGGAACAATCAATGACTAGATAAAATGATAAATGTCTGACAAGAATAATTTAGCAAATAACCTCCATCAATATAAGTGCAGAAATAGTAGGAACTTACGCTGTAAAAAAATAAAAATATCGACTTTTCGCTTCTTTATTTAGAAAAATATAGGCAAATCAAAATCTAGGCCTCCTAAGGCTTAAAATGGGCTATAGGACGCTTCTGGACATTTCGAGCCTGACTTAAATCGAAACACCCTGTAATGACATCAGATGTACACGTCAGTCGTCAAGACATCTTTTCCGAGAGGTAGGTACTACCACTACTACAGGTAGGTACTACCAGGTACTACACTACCTTCACTACTGCAAGATGGTTGACAGTACGACAAGCAAGAAAGGGTGACGATGAGACACCGTAAGTGACAGTGTTCGGTTGATATTCTAAGATCGGTTGAGAGGGATGAAATTTCCAGAAAATTCTTTGATACTCACGATGCTTTTCGTACACGAGAATTTGATGGTACATTTTGCACACGTCCCCTGAATACACAACAGAATGAGTACAAAACCTTAGAATAATTTCCAAAATGTTAGCCTGTAACTTTGGACCGATGAGTAAGGTTTCATTAAACGATTCGCCAGTAATAACTTCTCTATTTGACGTATCAAAGACCGCTCGAAGTTTCGTGCTGACACTGTCAGGACAAAAGACACAGAAATGGGGAATGTAAAACTTTCCTTTATGTAAATCTTTGGTGGGCACAGGACTCATAATCAGTGGAAAGTATAAGTTATGTCACAAATTATTATAAAATATGTTAACTACAAATATAAAAGATAAAAGTGGCAATGAGACACATGGGTACACTTTTCTGATGCAGGAGCGTGTGATGCTTCTGATGGTATTTCTGGCACGAAAATACCGATTTGCAATCACGAATAATGTGTGATGGTTTCAAACAATTGAAACACCAGCGATTTTTTTTTACGATGTCACGGCTCTCTTGATCCGATTTTGAATGCGATATCGAATGTAGTTCTGAACAAGAAAGGCACTTAGAATCTACCTATGGCGCAATGGTTGAAGGCACATCAGTTTTACCAACTTCCGGCTGGTTTGTTTCTTCTCTGAATTTGATAACAACGTCGACGTTATTTTCTTGTTGTTGTTGTTCGACCTGACATAATTCTTGTTTATGTTCCTAATAGCCGTATCACGATTGTTCGAGAAGTGGGTCGCATGTGTGCGTCGCATTGCGCTTCTAGAAAAGCCTTTAGTGCACTAAAGCAAGGTATTTCTGATGTCATATGTGCTTGTTCAAAAGCGCAGCGTGTTTTCAAATCTAACTTCGATAGCACATGATAGCATAAGACAAAGTCCTAATGATCCGTCGGTTAGTTAAAACCTTTTAGAATAATTAAGTTTGCGTTAAAAAGATCCAACACGCGTCTTAGTTCGATAGGCGAGTTCACTTATAAGTCCTAACGCGTCCCCGAATAAACTCACTCGAAGATTCAGAAGCATTCGATCAAAGTCCTATAGTGATTCATTCAAATGAATGAGCAAATTGAACGCATCAAAAACATACTGAAATCCTATATGCATCCTGAGAAACGTAGTAAGTTGATTTTTGGAAGTTGATTTGCTGCAGCATGCGACGTGTTTGCAGCTGGTAATTCCTCAGAAACGGACGAAGGAGCAAGGTTACGATGTGTCGCGAGCACTTGAAAATAAATATTGTCGCATTCGGTACGAATTTCATCTTCTGTTTCAACATCAGAATCATCAACAATACTTAAAATATTTAAATGTGCCTCTTCAAAGTTATCTACCTGCCTTTTCACCGCGGAAAAATGTACGATAAATTCGTCTAAACAGAAAGGATCTGACTTCGCTATTTTTGCAACTTCTAACGTTTTCCGCAATTGATTTAGCGATTTTTCGCATACGTTAGGCCAATAGGCTCATTTGATCTGGATTTAGACATTTTCTTCAAACCTCGCTTCGGTACGTAAAACATTTCTAGAATCGATATTCAAAACAAAATAATCGATTTTAGAAAATAATTATATCTAATAATAATCGATTTTAAAATTACTCTCAACGGAACATTGGTACAACTCTGTTTTGTGAGAACCGTACGAACTAAAAATGCTACCCTACAAGTTCGATTTTATTGCGAAACCTGTCTACATAGGTATTTTTTAATTTTTATTAGTATAATGTTACAAAATAACTTTGTATTGATAACTTGAACGAATGTTATACTCAATGATAACTACGACTATGTACGGATTTCATTTGTATCTACGAATACGAATAGCTGGCCAGGTAACAGCTGGTTTACCTAACTTGAACAAACTTAAATTTTTGTGACGATAATATGTACGTGATAATACATGTACTCAACAAAACGATTAATTTACATGTACTAACTTCGCACGGAACAACAATTCTGAATAGAATTGATACAAATCACTGAATAGATGTTATGAATGAATGGGCTACCATGATGACGTAAAACACAACAAACAACAAATTGATATTAACTAAGTAAATGACCAGGCGCCGTTATGGCTGCAGGTAAATACCTAAGTTGACGGATTGGAATGTTGGTTACTTTATATATATAATAATATAATAACGATTTGGAATGAAAATAAACACGCTAAAGTCAACTGAATTATTGATTGTAATGTGTCGTTCATATACTTTGCAGAAATATTCAAAACTTATCGAGATTTGAGACGATTTAATATGGTGAACTATTTTCGAAAATTACGAAAGTGAATGAAATGTTTCTCGCTATGATTTACGATTACTTTTATAAGTGTTCCCGGGTTTCAGCACCTAAACATAATGTTACGAGAAAGATGAATTCCCGGATAAAATAAATTGATGGATATCAAATGAAATCCAAAGCGTTTGCAGAGCACTTAACCACGAATGAAAATATGGCAAAACAAGCAGTAATATGGCAGAACAACTTGGCTTTTACCTTCGGTCCAAACAGCTATACACATCAGTTCTTTTGCAGCACGCACGTATTAGTCCTTTTAGATTTCAACACAATTTCACATTAAAACATTATTTATTTCCACTTCGGCGAGAGAGATACGAACAACATCCTAAGAGATCGTTTTTACTACTGCTGACCACACACAATGAACGCAGTCGTAGTGGTGCAATTCGATTATCGATTCACTATCGATTTGATTTGTGGGCCTTAATTCCACCCCAGGAAGACTGCTTGCGCTTACCATCGCGCTTTTCAATATTTCCTTCAGTGAATCTATATAATAACAAACATTCAAGAATGGAAGTTGGGTGCGAAACGAATTAGGAATGCGAATTGATGCGGTTACGAAACAGTAAGGTTTAGCAACTTTCAAAATCTACTACGCACCAAACTGTGTCTCAACTCCATTCAAAGCTAAGAAGATCTTGATAAGAACAAACGGAGGTCTCTCTTGGCACAGGAGAGATTTATTACTGGAAATCTCAAGAGAGGAACAGATATATCTAATCTGTTGAGCATGAAGATTTAAGAGCTTTTGTTTCCACTTTTCTGTGATGGAGCACAATGGTCCGCTTGGGGTTTGTTGTCCATTTAAAAGTACGAAATAGGTACAGTTTTTTTTTCGTTAGGCTGGTTTTAAGATTCAAAAGGCGCGTATATTTGACCGATGTATCCTAGTTCTTGCACAAAGGGCTGCAATTTGGCTTTTACAAGCTACTGATGGTGATGGAAACGTACACGATAGTGTGATATATGACGATAGCGATCACCACAATGTTCTACCTCCAGGACGTTTTAAAATACTACAATGAACTTTAATAATTTAAATTAGGAAGATACATGCATTTACAACCTGGCTTTATGCCAAACATCTGACTTCAGCAATCTTCAAGGCAAGAAGAATTATCGCAAACCAAGCTCAAAGGACATTTCCGATTTTACTATACTTATAATATTTTATCGGCTCGCTGAAATGCGTAAAGACGCGATCATTCTCATGTTTATGTATAAGGGTTGATTCGGTAGGGCCCGGCTTTGTTATTCGGTATTGATATTACATGTTGGTCATAATTTTGGTCAATTTGTTCTTTCGTAGAACTTTTTTGCTTAGATGTGATTTGTTGTATTGATATTGCTGACGTGATAAAATTGATCGATGTTACGAACTATTTCATTTTATTTGAGCGTTATTGGAATAAGTTTATATACTCTATAGCGTAGCGATGTCTAAGATCAGAAGGTGACATCATAAAAAAATACAATCGACATACCTACTTACCTGCATCGACGTGAGGTCGCAGGGTTGTCGGTATTCTACAGATTGCATTACGGAGAGTGTGGTCAAGAACTGCACAATCCGATTCCCGCATCACCTTTCAATGACCGTACGACCAGACGATCGGCAAAGCGCCACACTTTTATGGTAGAAATACCACGCACAATAACGAAATGTTAAGCTTTTTCATTTATTATAAGAACTGCAAATGAGTGGAATGCTCTGCCCTCATCAGTAATTCCGGTAAATTATAACCCAGGTGTGTTCAAGTCTAGATAGGTATCTACATACCTAGGCAAGCAAGCTACACCTTCGACCACATCATCGCTACCATCACATGAGATCGTGGTCAAACGATTGCCTAGTCCGCCATAAAAAAAACGGGCAACAAATTTTAATTGAAAAATATTTGTTGCGTTAATATTTTATCACTATTTTACATCTCTGTGAATGAAATTAAATGTAGCTATTGAGGAATATTTTTAACACGTGGAGTGTCGGTAAACAAGTTTTGTTTGCATTTATAAATTAACAGTTTCCGACGTGACTATAAAATATCATAACTTAAAGAACTGATATATGTGCTGTGCATACGTTTACACTTTAATATTTCCAGATTTCTAAGGTGTAGTTAAGTGGTGTAAGTACCTATCGATGACGATGCCTCGATTGGTCCCTTCTCTTCTACATAGTCACTTCCAGTATACCTAGGAGCACGTAAGTCTAGCGGTGAACGAAACTTGGCGGGGATCTTGGCACAGTCAAAGTCTATATAATGTGTTAAAATGTTGAATACTTATCCCGAAAACTGTCTGTGCCTCGTTTCGTTCACCGCTAGACTTACGTGCCGCTAGCTATAAACACTTCGCAAAATTTGAATAACGCTCGAGGATTAAGTGAATAATTAATTTTAATTTGAACTCACTCACCTCTGCATCAAACGCAGCTTCAATCCAATATAATCTGAAAAAGAAAAAGTTTTCAGAAACCAATCTTGAAAATATACCATCTGCTAAGTACTTTTTTATAGCCTTATCTCATATAATTTAACATTTAACACATGGTGTGAAGTTTCCTCTCCTGATTGGTTCAAAAAATGATTATCAAAAATGCTTGATATTTTTTCATTTGCTGTGTTCACACTGACCGCACAAAGTTGCGAAACATATTGCACGATTACGTATAACTTCATAGTTGCAATGTGCTTCATTACATAAGCAGTTCGAACATTGTTATTTTTAACCCCCGAACAAAGAGACGGGTGTTATAGGTTTAGGGTTTGTATCACTGTGTGTTTGTGTGTGTGTGTGTTAGTGTGTGTGTGTCTGTGTGTTTGTGTGTGTGTGTGTGTGTGTGTGTGTGTGTGTGTGTGTGTGTGTGTGTGTGGCATCATAGCTCCCAAACGAATGGACCGATTTGGTTGCGGTTTTTTCTGTTCGAAAGCTGATGTGATCGAGATGGTTCTTAGATATATGGGGAGGGGGAAGGGGAGGTGAGAAAAGGGGGTGAAAATCGTAGCTTTCGAACAAATGGACCGATTTGGCTGCGGTTTTTTATATTTGAAAGCTGAGGTAAACAAGATGGTTCTTAGCTATAATGGGGGGAGGGTGGAGTGGGGGGGGATGAGGAGTGATGATCGTAGCTCCCAAACGAATAGACCGATTTGGATGCGGTTTTTTTCTGTTCGAAAGCTAATGTGATCGAGATGGTTCTTAGACATATGTGGAGGCGGAAGGGGGAGATGAGAAAAGGGGGGTTAAAATCGTAGCTTTCGAACAAATGGACCGATTTAGCTGCGGTTTTTTATAGTTCAAAAGCTGAGGTAAACGAGATGGTTCTTAGCTATAACGGGGGGAGGGTAGGGAGGGTGGAGAGGGAGGGGAGGATGAGGGGTGATGATCATAGCTCTCAAACAAATGGACCGATTTTGTTGCGGTTTTTTCTGTTTGAAAGCTGATGTGATCGAGATGGTTCTTAGCTATATAGGAAGGTGGAGGGGGGAGGCGAGAAAAGGGTAGTGAGAATCGTAGCTTCCAAACGAATGGACCGATTTAGCTGCGGTTTAATTTGTGTTTGTAAGCTGGGGTAAACGACATGGTTTCTGAGCTATAAAGGGGGGAAAGAAGGAGGAGGGGGGAGTAGGGGGGTGCGAAACGTAGTTTCCAAACAAATGGACTGATTTGATGCGGTTTTTATGTTTGAAAACGTGTGTTGAAACTGTGTTTGAAATGCTTCTTAGCTATAATGAGGGATGGGGGATCGGGGGTTACATAAATTTTTAATTTGTGCTCGTTACCATGATGTGTTCATGTTGGATTATGGAATATTACGTCTTTTTTTTGTGTACTATGTAATGTATATAATGTAATTTCCGTAATTTGTAACATGCACCAAATTAATAATATTACATATAAATATTACAGTTAATGACGTTCCCACTGCTGGGATGTATGAGTGATACTATTAACTTATTGTACAAGTATAATTAGTCTTAGGTTTTTAGAAACACAGCGATTTTATGTTGCCAATACTAGTGCACCCTTGTTAGTCTGTAAGCGGTTTTATAGAGGACTAGTGACTTGCCCTGGCTTCGCACGGGTAGCGATCACACCGCGCATGCTACTTACTTTTAGCATTTATAATATATGTTAGTTATATAACATTTTAATTCACCTGGGAAAAAATAGTCAAAAATAGACAGGGAATCCTAGTGGGGAGCCTATGGAACAGATGATGTAATTATTTAGTTATGATTGTACCTTTAAACAAGTATGCCAGTAAGCGTAATTCAAAATCTTTGGCAGCAACGATCGTGAGCTTTTTAACCATAGACAACTGCATTATTACTTGAGTAGGTACTTGATAGACTTATGTTTAGGTATTCTGTGCTTATGTTATTATTTCGTTTCCACTGCAACATGTCATTGCGTTCTTTACAGCGAGTAATTGAAACTTTTGCAATTTTTTTTATTGGTATCTTAAGTATGTTACATTATTGCAATTTTCGAATAAATATCTAATTTTTTGAATTTTAATGTATGATGTGTAATGATCAGGGTAGCTTCTATAAGCGAAATAAGTTGTAAAATCGGTTTAGTATTTTTTTGTAAGGGAATACGGTAGACAATGTTATGAAAAAATAAATACCTAGGGTGGAAATACTTCTACTACTTTGGATACTTTCATCCCAGAAAAATGTGTATACAATTTACGTATGAACATTATAAGTACCTTATACTACACCGTATCTCTAGAACAATATTTTTTGCGAATATTTAGGAGCGGACTCGAGGTTAGGGAAAAATGTGCGGCGATGGGAGCAACATAATTTGTGGATTCATACCGTACAGGTGCCGTATCTGCTATAGCATCTTTGATATATTGAAGGGCAAATCAGATTGGTAGGTATTGATTGCGGACTGCTATTTTATTATGTTTGTACCTTTATTGCTTGAATCATATTTTTACGTATTGTCACAGAAGAAAAATAGTCTACTGTATTGTGTCCAATTCTTCGTGGAATGGTTATGGGAGACTTCAATGCTAAAGTGGGAGTAAAGACATGCATCGAGTTGGTAGTAAGATAACACGGATTTGGCAGCAGAAATCACAGAGGGCAAATTCCAGTCAACTTCTTGGAGAAAGAAGGGCTGTTTTTAATGAACTCATTCTTTAGAAAGCAGCCCCAATGGAAGTGAATGTGGCAAAGACCCAATGGTGTGTCAAAAAATTAGATCAACTGCATCATAGTGGACACAAAGTGCATATTCAGAGATGTATCTGTGATCACTAGGTTTAAAACCGGGAGTGATCACCGACTTGTCCAAGGCGCTCTGGATATTGATTGCAAGCTTGAACGCCTCCGTTTGATGAAGTCCACGCTCCACACTAACCTGCTCCAAACTGTTGTTGGATCCGAAACATTTCAGTTGAAACTGGAAAACCAATTTGCTGGTGATGGTAATCCTCGGGAACGAAGTTATGCGAGATGCGGCGTACAGACAGGAAATCAACACTTTCGGTGGAGTCTCTGCAATTCATTGAGAAACGACGCGAAGATCCAACAGTCACTTCGTTAGATCAAAGGGCTTTAAATAAGCAAATATCAAAGCTAGAAAGGCTCTAAACTCTAGTGCTCCAATACAAGTTCTACAGAAGAAGCAATAGAGCAAAATTGGAGGTCCAAAGTCTTCGTACAACAGCTTGGTCGAAGCCATCTGACGAAGTTGACCACATAAAGCGGGAAATTTGTCGTTTCTAACCCGGAGATTCTAATAGAAGTTTAAAATTTCTATGGCCAACTGTACGTGTCACATGCGTTGCAACTCGAACCCGATATCGAGGATTCCAGGGCTACACCCCGGCCAGGGAAAAGCCCAAGGTGAAGATGGAATTACAACAGAGCTCCTGAAAGCAGGAGGTTATCTATCCCACGCTTAAATAACTTTAGGGTATGTTTAATTCTGTCATCTTCTCTGGGAGAACTCCAAAGGCATGGAATGACACGACCCTTTTGAAAAACTATCGGTCAATTTCCCTCGTGAGCCATGTTTACAAGCTTCGAGAGTCATCACGAATCATCTTGCACGGAGATTCTACGAATTCCAGCCAACAGAGCAGGCCGGGTTTTGTGGTGGATACGGCATCAAAGACCAAATCCATACAGTACGGTAGATTATACAGAAAACATATGAGAATAATCAACCCAAAATATTATTATATGATTATATGTTTGTTAATTGATTGATTTATACGTTTGTGGACTATGAGAAAGCCTTTGACTCTATCGAGACTTGGTCTGTTTTGGAGTCAATGCAACGATGCCAAGTCAACTGGCGATATATCCAAGTGTTGAGATGTTTATATGACGCCGCAACAATGAACGACCAAGTACAGAACCACTAAGGATATCCCCATGTATCGAGGTGTGAGACGAGGGGACGTAATTTCTCCAAAATTGTTCTCAAATGCATTGGAGTATATGTTTAACACTCTGGACTGGAAAGGTTGTGGCATTAACATTAACGGTGAGTACATCTCACACTTGAGTTTCGCGGATGACATCGTCATTGTGGCAGGACTTGCAAGAGATGTTGGACAGCCTAGCTGTTTCGTCTCAATGCATTGGTCTCCGGATGAACCTAGACAAACATTTTGAACGAACATGTTATTCCGGAACCAAATGCTGTTAACAGAACTGCTCTCAAAGTTGTTCAGCAGTATGTTATCTGAGGTAAACTTTGCAACTAGGTAAAAACAACTTCGAGAGAGAGACACACAGAAGAATAAAGCTGGGCTGGGCAGCATTTTTGTCGCCAATACCGCAAAGTTTGAAGATAAAAGTCTTCAAAAACGATGTCCTACCTGTAACGACATACGGAGTCGAGTCGTGGACACTCGCGGTACGATTAGTCCATCTATTTAAGGTCGCTCAGCGAGCTAAGGAAAAGGCTATGCTTGGAGTTTTAATGAAAGATCGTATCTGGAATGAGGTGATCCGGCAGAGAACCAAAGTTATCGATATAGCCCTTAGGATTAGTAAGCTGAAGTGGCAGTGGGCTGGTCATATCTGTCGAAGGACTCATAAAACATAAGACTACGTTTACCGAGTCGTGGTCTCCTCTTAAAAACACGTCTATTCTAACAAAACGTAGTATAGGGCGCCCTCCAGTTAGGTGGAGCAACGATATAAGCTAAGTTTCTGGCAGCAGTTAGAAGAGAAGAACCAAAGATCGGGCTTAGTGGCGGGCTTTGGGAGAGGCCTATGTCCAGCAGTGGACTGACACGTGCTGATGGTGATGATGATGATATCGAAGCTTTATTTTTGTTGAATTGACTAAACTAAATAAACTTGTGTGATATGTGAACTTTTGGTCAAGGCGGTCCCCTCATTCTGATTCTCATTTTTTATACTTTTGTTCATAGAAAGGTTGTCTGATACAGATAATTTAAGCTATAAGAGTTCCAAATGTATTCTCTACGATGTATTTTGTACATGAAAAAATACAGTTTATTGTGCAATAAAGTTGGTTCAATGTCTGGAATATGTGTAAGTACTTGTTTCTGCACCTTCGTGATAGGTTTCGAAATGAGAGAATTGATTTTACAAAAATGAATAAAGATTTTAGGACTGGGCTCTTATTGGCTATGACCATGCAGACAAGTAACGGGTCGCGTTATTATATCTTCGTGAATTTGTTCGCGGAGTTTAAGGAATACAAATAGTACAGGCTTCGATGAGATATGTACAAATGTAATAAAGCGTGCCTCAATATGTATATCACCTATACTTACTCACATAATCAATAAAAGTATTGAGTGTGGCATTTTTCCAGATAAGTTGAAAACTTCTATTGTGATTCCACTTTTTAAAAAGCAAAATAAAGAGGACATGCGTTTTTATAGGCCAATTGCCTTGATTCCCGTGTTTTCTAAAATTTTTGAAAAGGTAGTTTATAATATACTTAACAGTTATTTCGAAAAAAACAATCTGTTTGCGAGTGAACAAGCCGGTTTCAGGAAAAATAAATCAATAGACATGGCTATTTTAAATTTTCTCGAAATTATTATAAGCGGTCTCGATAACAAAAAACGAGTCACTGCTCTCTACATGGATATGACAAAAGCGTTTGATTACGTTGACCACAAAACGTTGTTTTATAAACTTGAATCATACGGTGTAAGAGGAAACGCACTCAACCTCGTAAAATCCTACCTTTCAAACAGAAAACAGATTACTGAAATAAGTAGACTAAATTCAAAGACAAAAATTGAAAACAAACACTCATCAAAATGCAGGGTTGTAAGGTATGGAGTACCGCAGGGAAGTATTTTAGGACCACTATTGTTCTTAATCTACATAAATGATTTGCCCAAAGTTATTGAACATCCTATGGTTCTATATGCTGATGATAGTACTGCTATTTTTACAGACAATAATGGCCATGGTTACGAAAATGAAATTAACAAATCACTAGCATCTATCATTGATTGGTTACAAAGTAACAACCTCAAAATAAATCTTGACAAAACACATTTAATGACATTTCAAAATAAAAATTCTAAATTTGACATCCTTAATATTAATTACCTAGACAAACAAATAAAAGAAATACAATGTACAACATTTTTAGGTATTCACATTGATGCAAAGCTATCATGGAAACCACACGTACAGCATGTGTGTAGTAAGCTTAACCAGTTTTCTTATGCTCTATACATGCTGGGGAAAGTAGCCAATGACGATGCGCTATTAACAGCTTATCATGCATATGTGGGCTCCGCACTGAAATATGGAATTTTATTTTGGGCAAACTCCACAGATAAGGAATTAGCATTCAAAGCACAAAAAAAATGTATACGGTCAATGTGCAAAATCCAACAGATGGATTCCTGCAAGCCATATTTTCAAAAACTTAAAATTTTAACTCTTCCTTCGATGTATATCTATGAATCGGCTATATTATTGAAAAAGAACCTCAATAAATATGAGACGCTGAACAGTAAGCGACATAAAAATAGATTAAGATTAGCAAAGTGTAAAACGACCATGTTCAGCAAAAGCACTTTCTCTATGGGAGCTAAAATCTATAATAAAATACCTGAGTGCCTCAAAAAAATTGAATGTCTTAACATTTTTAAAAATAAATTAAAAAGGTTCCTTATCGAAAAGGCATACTATTCTATTATTGAATTTATTAATGATAAGACATAATATAATATGAATATATTTAATTATTTAATCATGTATAATTTATAATAATATTGACTGACATTTTCTCTTTATGTTTTTAAGTTTCTTTTGACGTTTTTATATGTACATGTAGTATTTAGTTTTTATGAAGTAATTTTGAAAATAATAACCAAAGTAACCTAGATTTAATAATGTAACCTAGATTTAATAATTTATGTAATACGAGTATATGTAATTTTGCACACTTAACGGTTCAAATGTGGCGTTCTATAAAATTAAAGTAACATCTCATGTACCCATATTTATGCAAATAAAAGTAATTTGAAATTTGAAATTTGATCGTCGTAAAGACGTTCGTCACACGTTTTCTGCAAGGAATTGCGTTTGGCATAGCGAATAAGCTCCCAAGGCTTGCACTTTGGGAGTAATTTCCGTGGTATCGCACTGTCCAGTTGCGCCAATAATAATAATTGCTAAAGACCTAGCCCGTTTCTGAGAATATTTAGGTAAGATTCTAATCACCTACACAAATTACGCGTTAGACTGTGTATTCTCTATTTGTTGCAAGCATAACTGTATGAAACAGGACGTGGCAGCATGACGAAGTGTTTCCTATCATTTTCGCTCCGATGACTCCGGGAAAGCGGCACGTGACGTGAGAACCCTGTAGCCCTTAACGCGGGATGTTGGGACCACTAAATTTTAGGATTTGGAAAGTTGAAGATGATCCCTAACATCATAAAAAATTATTGTGCTGCAAAATATACAGTTTTCTAATACAATGTATACAAATGCATTTTCATAAATAATTACGAAACTAGTAATTATGAAACTTGTTTCTTTCCATCTCTAAACAAAAACAACATTATACAATACAATACCGTGAGGAACATTAACGTTACGAGCACTACGTTCCAAAAATCTCCAAAAACGATGTTTTATTCAATAAAATCAAAGCAACTCTTCAAAAAAAAAAATTACTTTAAAAGAGATGCCTAACATAAAGAATCTAGTTTAAAATTAATGCTGATTCCTGTAACTTGAAACTTTTAACCCTCTTAACCCAAAACATAACATGGGTCAGGTTATTCAATTTCACCCTGAGCATCTATCATTACATGTAAACTCATAAAAACTTACAAACTAGAGATGTCACAGATTATTTTTATCTTTCAGCGTATCCGGTCAAACCGGCTGTAATTACTGCACGAACAGCAGTACTAAGAATCACTCTCGTTTGTTTGATTTAAAATGTTGGAAGCTATTTCCCTTCCAATAGAAAATGATTACGATTGAGTGATTTTAAAAGTATCAGTTAATTGCTTTTTTGTATGTTACAGAATCTTATATTTTCTGATTTATATATAGCACTAGTTATCAGCCGCGAAAAGATGATGATGATGATGATGAAAAGTACCCTATTTGTTATTTTGGACAAAGTATCTACATACCAAATTTCATCAAAATTTGATGAGCTATTTTAGCGTGAAGTAATAACAAACATCCACACACACTTACTCACAAATTTTCGCGTTTTATAATAATACTAGCTGTACCACGGCTTTGCCTGCGTGGTAATTTTTGGCATCCTATATGTTATTCCACAAACCAATGTACCAATATCATCTACCTTCGTTCAGACGTCAAATGGTTTTTATGGTATGCTTGACTTCTTCTCGTCGGATTGAGATATCAAGCAAGGGTTTTTAAATCAAACCTTAAACTATCTAACAGTGAAAACCACCTCGCTATCGGTTCAGTAATATTTAAATGATGCGCAAACAAACAGACAGAAACGATTTAAAAAAAAACTCTTGTTCAGTAGCTTATTTCAAGTCCCGTATACCTATTTTTTTGAATTAGTTTCATTGTACAGACTTTTTGTTATAATTATAGTTTAGTGAATCTGGCCAGATGTCCGGCATTAAATATCCGGCATAACAGCCACTATCCACATCTCCAATACACACTATTTTACGAGCCAAGTTTTATGTTATTTCTTAGGTTGTATTGTAAATAATTTCCCTTTTTGTCTCTTTTACGAGGACGTTAAGAAAACTTTATGTGTGTAAAGATTTAGTCACCTAAAGTTAGTGTAAATATTCTGTGCCTAAAGTGAGCTGAATCTTAGTTATTTATGACGAACTGCCACAGTAATAGTGGATAGCATAATAATAACAGGTTCAGTGAAAAAAGTGTTGGTTAATTCAGTATTAAACCAATAGATGGCGTTACCTCGCCATAACCACAGTAGGTACATTATAGTCCTTTAATATATGTACTGTGCCATAACGTTGCTATAATGCTATTAATCAAGTAATGCGCTAATTTGAAAAGTTGTTGGAAATGACGAAAAACGTTTCTCATCCTTAAATCTCACAATAACTTAAAAATAATATCAAACTTCAACATTGAAGTTATTCGGAACTGACTACAAAAAGTAATCGAAGGCTACCGAATAATAATCCATACCAATATATAAAAGTGAAACATTTTCTGTTTCTTTGCTTGTTTGTTTTTTTTGTTTGGGGAGCTTTCACGCGATAACGGTTGGATGGATTTTGATGAATTTTTGAATGGAGATAGCTTATAACCTGGAATAAAACATGGGATTCTTTTATCCCGGAAAATTGTGAGTTTCCACGGGAAAACTGAAAATGTTGATTACTCACTATAAGGAACGGTTGCCATCACAGAATGGTCTGTAGTTGCCATGGAAACGAAATAACAAGTCTGTCAAAAAACATCGAGAGCATTGGTACCACTGTACTTTAACATTGTTTTTTTTATAACCTAGAAGAAAATAGGATGCTTTTTTTCGCGATAAACATTAGTCCGCGCGTACGAAGTCGCGGGCGGGAAAACTAGTAGTTTAATAAATGAAATAAATTTCTGTTGATATAAAAAATGTTAAAACATGCGTTCAAATTTGGTTGTTGACATAAGATCAACATTATGACAGCAACAATTTGCTCTGCTCGTTTTAAGATTTATTACGCTACACGACATATTTAAGATGCAAGTTCAAAATAATGGGGTAGTACTTGCAAAAATACTAAGTATGTTATTCGATTTGCAATGTTTTAAAGAGATCCGTTGTACCTTTAATATATTCTTGTTTATTTATATGTAATTATTTTCTTGAAAACGGTATAAATGAATACATTTCTCAAAAAATACGGGCAGCTGGACGGACAGACAGATGGATAGACGTACGGACAGACGGATGGACAGACGGACGGACAGACGGACAAACAGACGGACAAACAGACGGATGGATAGATGGACGGACCGATGGACGGAAAGACGGATGGACGAACTAAATAGCATTCCCACAACAATAAGTTTCAGTTTCATTATTTTGGACGTTAACCCTAAAACATCCAATAATTTTGCAATGCAGTGTAAGTATAGTAAAATTTGTCTAAAGTTATTAGTATTTTTTTATTTGTAGTTCAGGGTCATGTAAAATTGTTCTGTCCACAAATCGGCATTATTGACAATATTTTCTACTCGCCAGATTCATTATTATCACTAAAAAAAAAACATTTATTTTATTATTTGTAGCAGTCTTGCCTCACACAAAATCCGCCATATTGAAACTATGAATGATGACAAGTGAATCCTGCACGCTGATTGGTCCAATTGAACGTGGCATAATTAAGCACTAATTTTGTTGAGCATAAATTTTGTTTGTAATTTGATAGAAGTGAGCGGAGAGTTCTGACTTTTATGCTATTCACCATTGTTGACATAATAGAGCATTCATTTTGTGTTTTATTTTTATTGGTATTTTTTGACATCCAAAAAACTGATTTTCAGTCATAAATTTAATAATTTTTTCATTGGAGTGGTAAAGAGCTTCACAGATGTCCCAAAAATGCATGAAAGTGTATTTAGACCCAAGAGGCGATTGATATGCTTAAGCATTATAGTGACAAACAGTAGAAGTAAACTATTATGACAGTCTCACAAAATGTACCCAGCTATGTTATTATAATGAAAGAGTTAATATTGGTTATATGTACTAATTTGGCGCATCGAATTGAAATCAAAATAACAGTGCAATGCAGACAACATGTTGGGTAAGCTTATAGATAGATGGTAGCGGGCTATTATGTTTACCCATAGCTCTTGGGTCTCAAGAAAAATGTTAAAATAACTGGTGTGTCGAGTTATCCATTAGCCTGTAATGATACATCGGGTTTCCGGATGATTTTTACAATAGAAGGATGAAAAAAAACGAATGTTTACAAAATTAAGATAAATAATTACTATATAATGTTCCGTTATTCAAAGATTAGTAAAGTATACAAAAAAACAACCTTTAATTATTCATTGGCAGATTTTATTTACCAGCAGACTAACCGTCATTAATTCTAACGCAGAAAAAAAACAGTTTCATTTTTATTTTCATTAAAATACCCACGTTTTTGCAACGAAGACATTTAAATTATGTTCATGAACGAGCTAAGTTTCAAAACTCGTAGCACACAACAGAGAAATTTATAACAAAAGTTAGACTTTATTCTACAAACTCTGACTGCAGTGATCCATCCTCGCGAAACACGGACTCCGCAGTAAACGGACATACTTACGTAAAGCTACTTTTTGCGCGTGATGTGACTTCCTTTCGTGGATAAATAGTACCTACTTACTTAGTTTTATTTAATTATTTATTTTTGGACTATGCAGTAAATTATTTACATTAATCTTTTTAATTAATTAGGCTAGTGACTTGCACCAAACAATAAAAAAGTCGGATTCCACACCGCCCAACCGAAAGTGTAGCCCTCAAGACATTCCGCATGAATGGAAAAGCCGATTGGCGGCCGATTGGCATAAACTTACACCATGTTTATGCCAATCGGACGCCACATCGCAGCAAGATGAGAGTTCTGTCAAATTCTCTCGAAAAGTCATAAGCACTGCAGTCTTTTGTGATTAAATTGTGTATCTATCAAAAATTAACCACTCATGCACAAACGCAGTTGCCATTTGCTATGCTTCACTTGTTTGTTTGGAGATGTAGACTCCTCATTTTTTTTAAAGACTCTTGAAACTGGGTAAGCTTTATTTTAAGCTATTCAAATGCCCCGTCTGGGAAGGTAATCAGCAGTTATTGAGAGATGGTGACTGTTAATACTTTGGTCTCGGTTGCTTGCGAACTCTAAAATCAGAGGTAGAGGCCAGCATTCACTATCAATATAAACCTACTATTGTATAGCTATTGTTCATAAACTCAGGTTGGACTCTACAAATTTCAACCAGCGTTTTTAATTAGCTAAAGAGGCAGTGGTCTGATAACTTTTTTAAAGAACTGATATCTGTTGGGTAGATGTGTTCTCGAGTGGAGACCAAGTTTAGGCAAATGTAGCGTAGGACGACCTGCGGCCAGGTGGGGTGACCATTTACGAAAAGCGCTGGCAGAAACTGGATGTGTAGAGCTGAAGACTGAGCTTAGTGACGTGCATTAAGAGAGGCCTAGTGGACAAGTGTAGGCCAATGATGATTATGATTCAGCGTTTTGTAGCAATCCACAGAAATCTCGTTAATCAATTGTATAAAAGAAGAGGTTCCTGTATTATTATTATTATTATTCACTTTGTTCTAATTATCTTCTACCTATATGACTGTACCTATTTAAACAGAATGGATTACCCGATTGTTTCCCTAGGCACGCAAAAAAGTGGAAAAGCGTGAGCCTTTATTTCTTTCTCTTGCTCAAGTTTCCGCGACAGTGTACATTCTTTGTTTTACGATAGTTCTTAATGAATACTGTCCAAATATGGAAATTGGACAGCATTAAGCAAATTTCAAATTGAAATACCGATAAAACCGTATCTGTCTTAACAATAATCTGTCGTAACCAGAATCTGTCGTAAAACGAATCTGTCCTAACACGAACAAACGTATTTTAAAACTCATTCTGAACTGATTTTTTGTTAAAAAATATGGTGTTAAATAAAGAGTGCCGTCTTACATCTGTACTCGTACATCTGTCTATTTAGTTACGAGTATATTGAATGATAATAAAAAATGCGAGTTATTTATTAATATCAACCAATACAGTTTCCTGTTCCCTCCCGCGGGTGCTACAGAACCAGCAGAGTCCAGGAGATGGGCAGCAGCATGTTCTGTGTAAGCTGGGCGGACCTTGTTGTGCTTGCAGCAGATGTTCATCTGCCACATGCACAGCACGGCCTGCCCAGCGCCACGAACACCGCCCGCCGCCCGCCCTGCGCGGGGACCAATATCCCAAGGTTTTGGGGAGGCCAGTGTACAGCTGTGGACCTCTTCAGGCTGATGTTATATGAATTAACGAGCCTACCATTTTTTACGTTAAATCCAATCGAAAAGCATACTTCAAAATGAACTACAGCCTACACAGTACAAAAGTACTCCCCTAATAAACAAAGTCGACCCTTCTCGCTAATACGTCACTGTCATCTTCAAACTCAAAGAAGCCTCTCAGAGACTTTTCGAGTCTCGGGCGCTCTTCCACCATTATGATAATATATGAGCTATGAGCTAATCTTTGCTGAAAGACTGTAGGTGATGAACCAAGTATTAACTTCTTTATTTATTTATTCTTTAGCACACAAATACAATGTACAAGGAGGACTTAATACTAAGTAGCATTTTCTACCAGTCAACCTGGAAGTGCAAGAAAAATGGTAGCGGTGCAGTAAAAATAATAATAACGAAAGTGAATAGAAATAGGTAGAATAAACAAAAAACTTAAGAATAAATAAAATAATACATAAGAATATTATAAGTAATACACTAATATATAAAAATATATAATAATATTATTATCATTTATCATTATGTACGACAGGAGAAAAAAGAAAATAATTAAAAAAGAATTAAAAAAAAATTATGGTACAGATACAGATATATAGATCGCTATGATACAGATGTATGCATTTAATACATATCTAGGTACATTTACTTGGCCCTCGGGCCATTATCCTGATATTCATCATCATCATCATCAGCCTGCTCAGAAGTCCACTGCTGAAAATAGGCCTGCCCCAAAGAGCACCATGACTAGCGATCTTGTACCATCTCCATCCATAGACTTCCTGCGATCGCTACAATGTTGACGGTCCATGGTGTGGGGGGCTCTCTACACTTCGCTTGCTTGTTCGTGGTCGCCATTCGAGAACCTTTATTCCGCAGCGGTTGTCGGTTCTGAAACCTTCTGGTTAGTATATATATATATATATATATATATATATATATATATGGTTAGTATATATACTATATAGTTGAAGTGGCAATGGGCCTGCCCATCAACTTCAACTTGCAAGCTCTGAGAGCTATGTCGGTAACCTTGGTTCTTCTACGAATTTCTACGTTTCGGATTTTATCACGAAGTGAAACACCGAGCATAGCTCTCTCCATTGCACGCTGAGCAACTTTGAGCTTGTGTATGAGACCAATAGTTAGCGACCACGTTTCAGTGACGTATGTCATCACTGGCAACACGCACTGATTATAAACTTTCGTCTTGAGGCTCTGCAGTATCTATGACGAGAAGATATGGCGCAATTTCTCAAACGCTGCCCATTCGAGTTGGATTTTATAGCCCTTTTAAGTTTGTCAGCTGTCATCCAAAACGAAGATATCGATGATATCTATCACTTCTGTAAATAAACTACTAGTCTAGGATCAATAGTTTTTTGTTTTTTCATGGCAATTTTAGATAGTGTGAGAGGAATAGAAAACAACAGGGGTGAATGACCTTGTCTTCATTTTATATTTCTGGATGAAATATCCAGTGTAAGTATAAGCTTCTTGTGGACGTCCAACGCCGTTCACTAACTCTGCGTGATCGAACGATATTCGCACGGGTGATCCGTGCGTCCTCGAGCGTAGTAAGTGAACGCACCCTTGTAAAGAAACTACTAGTCTAGGATATCAACTAACAAATGTCAAACGTCAACTGTCAAATGTCAATCGTCAAATGACAAATTTTATGGTCAAATGTGAAATTTTATAGTAGAATGTCAAAATTTTAAGTCAAATGTCAAACGGCAAACGTCAAATGTCAAAATATAGGTAAATACCTGATGGGGATGATGATAAGTTGTTCATAAATATAAGTTCAGTCAGTGTGGATTTGAATGGAAATAAATAAATCCACAATGTTTTTTTTAAACAATAAGTTTATAATTAAGTGGTAATTTTTATGGCTAACATATAACGTTTATATCCTCCATCGACCACATGCGTTGATTTGATGTAAGAACATACTTAGGCAAGTACAATCGACGCAGACTTACAACGCCAGACATGCTGGACACCCTACTCCATCGCTATTTTAAAAACTTGTAATATAGCTCACATGTGGAAAATTATGCCACAACCACGATACCATTCCTTTTTGCAAGTATTTACGCATCAGATTTACACCATTTTATATAATTTTACTGATAGATTAAGCAGAAAATACGAAAAGTACACCGGTCACTGTACAAACGCCAAGCAGCCATAATAATTGTATTGTTTACTCAACAGTGTGTCTACCAAAAGACAACATACCACCTATATGTTTTTAATTTGGTATGTATTATTGTATATTTATTTGCAATTTTCTAGTCAAAAGTTAAATCCATGTAAAATTGAAATTGATTAACGATATTAGTGTATTTTCAAAGTAAAATATACTAACTACTAGAGCAAAATTAAACGTTTTCAAATGTAAGATTTCTCCCAAACACTACCAAAAAGAATTTCACTACGCTACGGCAACTTGCTAGACAAGGACGAACTACTTTTGACAAGGACTTTTGCGCTATCTCATCCCGCTTGATTTTCTACTTTGACATGAGAAAAAGAAAAATGTATTATAAGTTGTAAGCTTAGAGAATAAGTATGTATGAATGATTTATTGGAATTACGCGATCCAGTTTACGAAGTATTACAGATTCATGGTCAGAGGATCTTTTTAACATTTTAATATAATCTTTTTTTGAAAAGTTCGTATCCTCGATAATAGTTCCTATTTGTATTCTCTTTAACACTATATTTTCTGTCAGCGTAAAAGTAAAACATAATTACAAATCATAATGAATATTTTAAATAATACAACTAAATATGAGCGATCGAAGTAGCGCAAATAGTTTTAGTTATTTCTTCCTAACATTTTAGAAAATGAAATGATATACGAGGCTGAACGATCTGTGCATGCTCAGTGTTCACTGGGAAAGGGACTGATAGGGTAAAGGAAGATACTGCTACCAATCGACAATTAGGTCATCCATTTTGGACAACAACTCAGACCTTAATTTATTATTCACTAGCTGATGCCCGCGGCTTCGCACGCGTGGTCATTTCGGTAGTGTAAAAGAAGTCCTTGTGCTATTCTAGGACCTTAAATACCAATATACCAACAAGGCAATCGATCTAGTATTTTTTACGTGATGCGCGAACAAACATACAGACAGACAAATAGACAAACTGACACATGAATTTTTAAAATGTTATATTCTTGTTCAGTCGCTTATTTTATTATTTTTTAATTATCTTCTTTGTACAGAATTTTTCGTTCCTATTGCTTTATTATATATGTATAGAAGAAGATTCTATGACTTCTCCCTCACCGTTACCATTTTTACATAAGTTAGGTATATAATCTACCTATGTGTAACAAAAACATTATTAAATTTGTGTAAAGCCAGAGGGCGCAACTGCATCCCCTTGCACGCCCCTGCCGCCACCCACGATGATCACTAATAGATAATAGAAGATTTTGCTCGGTAACTCGGTTGTAGACGTAGTATTATATTCTCTTTGGTTGTAGATACTTGCATTTGTTGTAAACTATTCTATTATTTTCGTTATTATGTAACGATCGGTAGCTTCGTTATCTATGTCGAGACTGTTGGCCCAGATCATTATACAAAACGCCCAAAAACAATAAACATTATTTAAAACTCCACAAATCATACATTTGTACAAAGAATTGAACAATTATTCAATCCAAAACTTAATTAAAACGCAAACTGCGGGCATTCTAACACAGCTGAACCCTGCGCCAGAAAGGTGGCTGTCGACCGGAGGCTTGGCCGGAAGCCAACACGTGGAATTAGAAGTACCATATATCAACCGAAATTCTAAATGCATGGAACTCGAAAAAGTAAGATGACAAAAGCCTGATTGACTTTGGAGTGATCGATGGTAAAGGTGGATTTGACCGCTTTTAATTTTGTTTAATTGAATGGTAGAAATGTGTGCTTACGGTGCCTCAGCATGCCTTTTTATTTCGACTTGGACAAGGAAATATTTTTGATTTCATATTATGAAAATCTTCATAGTTGAACATAGAAGATTCTGTGTATTATCGATTGCCACGATCAAAATTACTATCACTTCAAGATATCAGTAGAATTGCATAACGACTATGGAAAAGTTTAATGAATTACCAAAGCATAAAAATACCGTTACAAAATTTTATTAAAACCTTATCATTTTTTCAATAAATTTGCTTTATGCTTTGTATAATGTCATAGCGATATCATAGAATTGATCATTTGTGAATGAATAATCATCGTTTGACGATATGAACAGCTATACGCACGGCTACTTTATGATATGATCAAACGTAAATGACTATATCGTAAAATAGTAGACGAGGGCGGAATCCCAACTTGGCCGTGATAGGTTAGAAGCCAAAGTCGGGAGCGAAGCGTACCGAAGCGTAGCGAACTTCCTCCTTCGTCTACGTTTTTTGTAGGGTTCCGTACCTCAAAAAGAAATAAGGAGATATCTGTTTTAGAATAACTTTGTTATCCACCCGTCCGTCCATCCATCCATCTATCTATCTATCTGTCTGTCTGTCAAGACCCTTTTTCTCTGGAATGGGTAGAAGTATCATTATGAAATTAATATCAAATATTCAAGTCTGCAACTCCTTGGAGCTGTGAAAAAACAAACTTCTAAGTCAACGCAATCAAAAGATACGGTATGTCGCATATTTCGTCATTTTCTAAACTCATAAGGGAATCAAAATTTTTCAGGTAAGTACCCTATAATTTCATGAAGCAATTCTCTGTAACACATGTAAAGGGAAAAATCGAAAAACCATAGATTTGTAGATACGTAACATTTTTTATATTTTTTTTATTCATTTAGTCTCGATTCCCGTGGTGGACAAACTATTTACATACCTACAAGTTTGTACGGAGCCTTCAGTGCTAGAGTCCGGCTTGCCCTTGGTTGGGTTTGTTTAACCCTTGAAAAACTATCTGTTTGTAGACCTTTTGTATCACGAAAACCCTACATACATGATACTCGTATTTTATTGATATGCCCAAACGTGAATTGAAATATCTATCTTCTATACTTATAATACTAATAATAAAGCAATAAGAAGCGAAAAAGTCTGTACAAATAAGATAATTTAAAAAAAACGGTGTTAGGTACTTAAAATAAGCGACTGAATAAGCATATTTTTTTAATTCGTGCCTGCCTGTTTGTCTGTCTGTATGTTTATTCGTGCATCACGTAAAAACTACTAAACCGATTGCAATTCAATTTTGACTGTTGTATAGTTTAGGGTTTGACTTAAAAAATGGGGTACTTGGTATCTCAATCCGATGAGTAGAAGCCGAGCAATCGATAAAAATAACTTTGACGGCAGAAGGAATTTTGATCAAATGTTGGTGTATTGGTATTTTAGGTTCTGGAATAGCACATAATAATTTTAGGAAGTACTTTTAACTTAGAGAAATGACTAATCGTGCGAAGCCGCGGGTACAGCTAGTCATAAAATAAATTCTCATATAAAACAAAAACCTGACTGGGAACAAAACTAAACAAAGGCAAACAAGTTTTAGATTTTTGATCTTGAAATATAAGATACAGTCGGAGGCATCATACATTTAATTTCTCCTTTGACGGGATCAGCTGGAACCTGGCGAGTTACTCTTCATGCCTCCGGCTGCATCTTATATTTCAAAATAAAAAAAACTAAAGCTTGTTTGCCTCTTTTTAGTTTTGTTAGCAGTCAAGTTTTTTGTTTTTTAAATTATTTTATTTTATTTTAGACTTCTTAGTTTAAATTGATTAGTGAGAATGGTTGCTAACCAACTTTAAATCGTTATAGGTCATAAATGGTCATTTGAAATGAAAAATGATAAGAGAAACCTAAAAATTATTTTCAAATACCTATTCCAGTTGTTATTTGCACCTCGAGGTGATAGGCCGCGTCGCGCTATTCAATAACACACTAAATCTCTGCGATAAGCGCGGACTCGTCCTGTTTAGGTCGAGTTCCGGGCGCAATGGAAAATGAGACGAACGTTGTAGAACATGTAGTCGAAATTAACACCGTGGATACCGACGGAAATCGGAGAACGGATGCAGTGAATGGAGAAAAAACTATGGATTGCAGTGATACTATACATTTGGAGACGGAAGAAGTAAACAGAAAGCGGGCCCGCGAAAGCAATAATTCGTCCGAGAAAGGTGAAGGATGGCAGACTGTATCCCGAGGGCGTAAATTATTACGCAGATCTAGCAAGGAAGCTGAAGAAAAAGTACAAGTATACGTTACATGCAGCCACCATGCCTAAGCAATTTTCTTTTGCCAAATTATTTAGCCAGAATAATATAAAAGGTATAAGTCATGTAAAGTATGTTCATCAATACAAAATTTTGATAACTTTCGAAGAAGAGCTTGATGCCGACCATTATATCCAATGTAAGACATTTTGTGACCTTGGATAGCGATTCCAAAAGACTTCTGAAGTAGGTTTATCCTACAGAGTAATTAAAGACATTGATTTAGATGTCCCGGAGGAACTTGCGGTGCGACGTCGAGATTATTTCTGCGCGAAGATTAAATAAGAGAAATTACAATGATGAGATTTCTGATGGCTGGGTAAAATGCGAAGCTATTCGCCTGGCTTTTAAAGGAGCTTCCCTTCCTGCACAAGTTCAAAGCATGGTATGAGAGTAAAAGTGGAACCTTACATATTTCCGGTGACGCAATGCTCCCGTTGTTGGAAATTTGGTCATTCAAGATTATTGTGTCCGTCGAAAAAGGTAGTATGTCCCAAGTGTAGTAAAAGTCATGAGAATTGCAAAATAACATCATTCCGGTGTGTTAACTGTACCGGAAGTCTATTCAAAAGGTATGCCCAGTATTTAAAAAAGAGAGAAGAATTAGAGAACTGATGTCAGAGTTCAATTGTACCTAGAGGAAAGCTCTTAAGATATACGTTCCGCCTTCGCCAATCTCTAATAGATACCTATCTCCGAGCCCAAATTTCATTGAAGCAGAGAAACTTCAATCATTAGCTCGTGAACCTGAACCTATTCGAGAGACTATTGAACCAGGTCGGAAAGAAAAACTGATGTCTCAGTTATTTGCCGACCCCGAGCAGAATTCATTCAAAACGGTACATAGGCGCAAGCAAAAGAAGCAACGTAAACAAACCCCGCACCCACCCCAGGCCCCCACCCCGGCCCCTCCCTCGCCCCCGCTGCCTATAGAGGCCGACTGGAACAAAGACTCGGAGTGTTCAGATGACTATACACAAATTAACAGCGAAACTCCCAAAACATCACGAGACACTAATACGAAGGACTGGTCTTTCATTCGTGTGTTAACTAAAATGTACACAATCGTAGTAAGTAGGGATTCTTTAGAGGCTAAAATACAACAGGTAGTTACAATTTGCACCGAGTGGATTATATCCAAAGTAGTCAGTGGCATCTCGGCTGGCTCCTTAATTAACATTTTTTCTAGTTATGGATAGCAACATTAGCGTTAATATTAATATTGTACAATGGAACTGTCAACGTTTACAACCTAAGTCCCTATCTTTTGAGACTTTACTCACTCAAGAAAAGGTTCACACAGCAGTTTTGAGTGAGACGTGGTTTAAACCTAATATTCATTTAAATATACCTAACTATAATATCTATAGATTGGATAGGTCGGATGGGTACGGCGGCGTAGCCATCCTAACACATAGGTCTGTTAAGACTGTTGTTTGTACAACACGCTGTCAAATTGTAGGTATTGAGCTTTTACATATAAAAATCCTTAATTGCCGGCATATTGAGAATATAATTTCTGTGTTCTGTCCTTCTTCAGTACATACGACGCAAAATGACTGGGATTACATATTTTCTCTTGTGAATAGAAAATCTTTAATACTAGGTGATTTTAACGCACACCACACAAATTGGTCTTGTAAAACGGACCAAAGAGGTTTTCAACTATTCGATTCTATGTTAGATCACAATTTTATTTACCTAAATAATGGAGATCCGACGAGAGTACGACTGGTCAATGGATCTTTGCAGAAGTCTGCGCCAGACATCTCATTTGTGTCTTCGGATTTGGCTACGTTATTCTGTTGGAAAGTCACCAATGAGTGTCTGGGTAGCGATCATCTTATCATAAAAATATCAATCACTTTGAACTTATACAGACAATTTATTAAAAGAGAAATTTTAAAAATAGTGATTGGAATTCTTACAAATTGTTCATAGAAACGTCATTTACTGATTATAATATTCCTACCGATTCACAAGAGTTTTATGACATGTTTGTACTCACCTTGCAAACAGCGGCAAATAAATTTATCCCTTTTAAGAAGATACCTCAACATATATGTGATAAATTTCACCCCAAACCATACTGGAATGCTGAGCTATCGAAAGCGGTGGCTGAACGTCGTCTAGCTTTAGCTAACTTAACTTGACAATGCCCATCCCCTGAGAATTTAAATACTTTGCAAGAGAAGATATATAATACACAGAAAATGATTCGATCAGCAAGTTGTAACTCCTGGCATGGTTTTTTTGACTCTATAGATGAAACCAGTTCTTCGTCAGATATGTGGCGTAAAATGAGATGGGTGAAGGGTCACAGGTTGAATGCCTCTAATCACCATGTAGATAAAGTTAAGGCAGAAAGACTGTTGAATTCTTTGACTCCTGATTACTCTTGCCCACCTCAACCCCAATTTCAGTCAATAAACAGTAACTTGGAATCAAAAATAACAATACAGGAATTAAGCAATTCGATTAAAAAATCTGACACTGCACCAGGCAATGATGAGATATCATTTTCTATGATTGCTCACCTTCCAATGGTAGCTAAAAATATGTTAGTTACATTTTACAACTCCTGTTTAACTTCCGGCTTTATACCCACACAGTGGCGTCAGGTTAAGATAATTCCCATACCTAAACCTGGCGAGAGTCAAACTCGCATTCTTCGCTTCGTCCAATTTCATTGATATCATGTTTGTGTAAAAAAAATCATACGATGTTGAATAAAAGATTGGAGTGGTATTTTGAAAAACAATTGATGTTCTCCGATAACATGGTAGGTTTCCGTAAAGCTCGGTCCTGCTTTGATAGTCTCACTCGCGTGGTTTCTCAAATTCAAATTGGTTTTTCTAAAGATTTACTTACTGCTGCCTGTTTTATTGACATAGATAACGAATATAATAATGTTGATATTAGTTGTTTATTAAATATTTTAGATCAGGCAGGAATAGGTTCTAAAATTTGTTTTTATCTACTTGTTACTTAAAACACAGAGATTTAAAAATAGCCGTAGACGGTTGTGATATAGTTCGATCTACCGGTATTGGGTTGGCTCAAGGAGACCCTTTGTCCCCATTTCTTTTTAACGCGGCAACTATGAATATTTGTAAAAATATTGAAAATGTACAAATTTCTCAATATGCCGACGATTTTGTTTTATACATATCAAAAAAGAATGTTGATGATGCAGTATGTGAACTTCAACGTGCTTCTCAAGAGCTCAATAGTATGTTAAATACATAAGGTTTAGTGATTTCAACCACAAAAAGCAAATTCTGTATTTTAAGAAAGGTTCTTTTAGGAGGTTTGTTGATTTTAAGATTAATAATCAGTCTTTGACAATGGTTAATCATGTTAAATATCTGGGTTTGTGGTTGGATGGTTCTCTTAGATGGGGAAAACATATCAATGAGACTATAGAAAAAGTAACCAAGTTTATAAATCTACTGAAAGTTTTATCAGGACCAGGATGGGGTATTCATCAGAAACACTTAAGACGCTTGTACATATCAATTATTCGTAGTAGAATCGATTACGCTAGTTTTTTGTATGATAATAGCTGCCACACAAACGTATTAAAGTTAGATAGAATTCAAAATCAGGCCCTTCGGGTAATTGGTGGTTACATACGGAGCACTCCAATTCATGTGATGGAGAATGTGTTGTGTCTGTCTCCTCTACAAATTCGGAGAAAATATTTGGCTGAAAAATTTTGGTTAAAATCCAAATCGTTTTCTAACAACAGCACTATTAATTTATTACAAGAATTAGCATCTCTTAGTCGTTCTCGTTATTGGTCAAATAAAAAACCCCTTTGCTTATCAAGACTCAAAATTCTTTAGATTCAGTTACCATACATAGTAGTGACCAACTTGAGATGTACTCCCTTGAGACTTGGGTCAGTAACATTAATTTATATCAAGTAATATCAGATTCCATCCCGCAAATTGATCGCGCCAAACGTACCTACAGCTGTCACAACTTGAGAACTATTTGTACTAATTATATTGAGCAAGAATTTGGAAGTTGGCATAAAATCTTCACCGATGGGTCTAAAGATAAAACTGGAGCAGGTTCGGCCTTTTTGGATCCTAATATTGGATGTAGTATGAAACTTAAGATTGAATCCAATATATCTATCATGCACGTTGAATTGATTGCCATAGCAGAAGCCCTATCAGATATCGATTCAATAAATTTCGACCGATTTGTCATTTTGACAGACTCTAAAAGTTCACTACAACATTTGGCTCGATGTACCTCTCATGTGAGAGGTATACCGATTGCCTATCAGATACTGGATTCAATCTTAAGGATCCAATCTCGCAATAAGAGGGTGGTTCTTCAATCGATCCCATCACATATTCAGCTAAAAGAAAATGATGACGTAGATCTTCTAGCTAAACAAGCGATCGAAGATGGTGTTCCATTAACACTGTTACCTCTATATTCCGATCATGTTAGATTAATAAAAGATCAATGCAGAGTGATGTGGCAGGAATACTTTGACGAGAGGTCACGTGAGAAGGGCATTTGGTATAGGACAATCCAGCCACAAATTCCCCAATATCCGTGGATAGATAATATTTTAATAAGCAGAAATTCTTAAAGACCGCTCTTAGATTACGCTCGGGACATATTCCATCAAACAAGTTTGCATTTCTAATGAAAAAAGTCCCATCGCCAAATTGTAACTAATGCGGAGTAATTGAAGATGTGCAACATATTTTGATGGAGTGTGTCCGGAACGAAACATTTAGGTTATTGTGTTTTGGTAGGGATAAAACTATACACGTTGGCCTTCTTAATAGTACTTTGGCTTGTCCGACATCCGAGGAAGCCAAAATGTTATATAAGTTGACAGATTTAGGCTTAGCCAAATAAGTAGAAATGTTGTTATTAATATTTTTTAGTTAATTTTGTTTTCGCGGACTTTACGGGACGATGTGGTCGCTAAGCGACAAAGTCCTTTAAATTAAATTAAAAAAAAAGATTACTGTCTAGGCAATCGTTTGACATAGTGCGTCGGCTTGTTTTTTTTTCACAATATAGCGTTCTGTTATCGCCATATTGAATTTTGATTAATGTCATGTGTTTAGTAACACTTTCAAAATTAAGACAACATGATTGACGTATGAATCATCAAAATTGGTCCACGAGTTTAGTCTATATAGTGCCACAAAGGAACAGACTTACAATGAAATAGGCTGATAAATACATTAGCGGGCCTTTTCGTTGCGCAGTCTAGTCAAAATGTATATGCTCTTTAATGAGATATTCAAGCGCATTTACTATATTGATTGAATGAAAGTGTATAAGATCACTTGGAAAACGAACTGGGAAAGAGGTTGTCGCTTGCGAACTAGAACTAACTAGACTAGACTAACTAGAACTAGAACTAGATTCTCACACATGAATCTGTTTGGATCGCATGTATAAGTCCAGCACGTATTGTTGTTTGCGAGTGTAAAGCGTACAATTATGTTTAGACAATCCCAATAGTCCAAAATGAGTGTTCACTTCTTATATTAGATGTATATGTCATTACTTTCTGTTCTACGCTTATGAATATTTCCACTGAAGAAATAATGTATATTCCCAAAATATGACTTTTGTTATTGTTATTCACACTACTGTCGTACATTTCGGTGTACCATAGTTGGCCAGTAGGTTAACTTTTCATCTCAGCGCAGTGTAGCATTAGAGAACTTCATGTTTTCCTTTTGGAACTCAGGACTTTTCTTCAAAACATTTTGGAATAGCATGGAATTGACGCCATTTGTTTTATCTGGCTTGTATTTTCAATTCGACTGACACCAATTACACTAATAGCCACATTATTCTAGATAGGCTGTGTTTTAGTCTCAAAAAAGAAGGGGTTCGTAAAATATACACGAACAAAGTCCTGGCCACTCTTGGTAGTAATACATATTATGTCTAGGAGAAGGGATGAATGACAAATGAGAAATTATAATGATTATTACAGCAAAACATTGAATTATGTTACAGAGTACCTCACATACTCCTGGAGTAAGGCTGACACCAAAATACGTTTAACTAATACCTGACATTACATCCTCCTATCTTCTGAAGGTAATTACTATATATCAGCATTAAATTGGGATATCTAATACTTGAGTAGAAATTTACATATCATGCAAACTAATAAACACGAGAATGATTTCGCTTAACTACGTAAGACGTGGGTAATATTAAAATGGGTACATTCGTTCATGTACCCATTTTAATATTACCCACGTCTTACGTAGTTAAGCGAAATCATTCTCGTGTTTATTAGTTTGCATGATATGTAAATTTCTACTCAAGTATTAGATATCCCAATTTAATGCTGATATATAGTAATTACCTTCAGAAGATAGGAGGATGTAATGTCAGGTATTAGTTAAACGTATTTTGGTGTCAGCCTTACTCCAGGAGTATGTGAGGTACTCTGTAACATAATTCAATGTTTTGCTGTAATAATCATTATAATTTCTCATTTGTCATTCATCCCTTCTCCTAGACATAATATGTATTACTACCAAGAGTGGCCAGGACTTTGTTCGTGTATATTTTACGAACCCCTTCTTTTTTGAGACTAAAACACAGCCTATCTAGAATAATGTGGCTATTAGTGTAATTGGTGTCAGTCGAATTGAAAATACAAGCCAGATAAAACAAATGGCGTCAATTCCATGCTATTCCAAAATGTTTTGAAGAAAAGTCCTGAGTTCCAAAAGGAAAACATGAAGTTCTCTAATGCTACACTGCGCTGAGATGAAAAGTTAACCTACTGGCCAACTATGGTACACCGAAATGTACGACAGTAGTGTGAATAACAATAACAAAAGTCATATTTTGGGAATATACATTATTTCTTCAGTGGAAATATTCATAAGCGTAGAACAGAAAGTAATGACATATACATCTAATATAAGAAGTGAACACTCATTTTGGACTATTGGGATTGTCTAAACATAATTGTACGCTTTACACTCGCAAACAACAATACGTGCTGGACTTATACATGCGATCCAAACAGATTCATGTGTGAGAATCTAGTTCTAGTTCTAGTTAGTCTAGTCTAGTTAGTTCTAGTTCGCAAGCGACAACCTCTTTCCCAGTTCGTTTTCCAAGTGATCTTATACACTTTCATTCAATCAATATAGTAAATGCGCTTGAATATCTCATTAAAGAGCATATACATTTTGACTAGACTGCGCAACGAAAAGGCCCGCTAATGTATTTATCAGCCTATTTCATTGTAAGTCTGTTCCTTTGTGGCACTATATAGACTAAACTCGTGGACCAATTTTGATGATTCATACGTCAATCATGTTGTCTTAATTTTGAAAGTGTTACTAAACACATGACATTAATCAAAATTCAATATGGCGATAACAGAACGCTATATTGTGAAAAAAAAACAAGCCGACGCACTATGTCAAACGATTGCCTAGACAGTAATCTTTTTTTTTAATTTAATTTAAAGGACTTTGTCGCTTAGCGACCACATCGTCCCGTAAAGTCCGCGAAAACAAAATTAACTAAAAAATATTAATAACAACATTTCTACTTATTTGGCTAAGCCTAAATCTGTCAACTTATATAACATTTTGGCTTCCTCGGATGTCGGACAAGCCAAAGTACTATTAAGAAGGCCAACGTGTATAGTTTTATCCCTACCAAAACACAATAACCTAAATGTTTCGTTCCGGACACACTCCATCAAAATATGTTGCACATCTTCAATTACTCCGCATTAGTTACAATTTGGCGATGGGACTTTTTTCATTAGAAATGCAAACTTGTTTGATGGAATATGTCCCGAGCGTAATCTAAGAGCGGTCTTTAAGAATTTCTGCTTATTAAAATATTATCTATCCACGGATATTGGGGAATTTGTGGCTGGATTGTCCTATACCAAATGCCCTTCTCACGTGACCTCTCGTCAAAGTATTCCTGCCACATCACTCTGCATTGATCTTTTATTAATCTAACATGATCGGAATATAGAGGTAACAGTGTTAATGGAACACCATCTTCGATCGCTTGTTTAGCTAGAAGATCTACGTCATCATTTTCTTTTAGCTGAATATGTGATGGGATCGATTGAAGAACCACCCTCTTATTGCGAGATTGGATCCTTAAGATTGAATCCAGTATCTGATAGGCAATCGGTATACCTCTCACATGAGAGGTACATCGAGCCAAATGTTGTAGTGAACTTTTAGAGTCTGTCAAAATGACAAATCGGTCGAAATTTATTGAATCGATATCTGATAGGGCTTCTGCTATGGCAATCAATTCAACGTGCATGATAGATATATTGGATTCAATCTTAAGTTTCATACTACATCCAATATTAGGATCCAAAAAGGCCGAACCTGCTCCAGTTTTATCTTTAGACCCATCGGTGAAGATTTTATGCCAACTTCCAAATTCTTGCTCAATATAATTAGTACAAATAGTTCTCAAGTTGTGACAGCTGTAGGTACGTTTGGCGCGATCAATTTGCGGGATGGAATCTGATATTACTTGATATAAATTAATGTTACTGACCCAAGTCTCAAGGGAGTACATCTCAAGTTGGTCACTACTATGTATGGTAACTGAATCTAAAGAATTTTGAGTCTTGATAAGCAAAGGGGTTTTTTATTTGACCAATAACGAGAACGACTAAGAGATGCTAATTCTTGTAATAAATTAATAGTGCTGTTGTTAGAAAACGATTTGGATTTTAACCAAAATTTTTCAGCCAAATATTTTCTCCGAATTTGTAGAGGAGACAGACACAACACATTCTCCATCACATGAATTGGAGTGCTCCGTATGTAACCACCAATTACCCGAAGGGCCTGATTTTGAATTCTATCTAACTTTAATACGTTTGTGTGGCAGCTATTATCATACAAAAAACTAGCGTAATCGATTCTACTACGAATAATTGATATGTACAAGCGTCTTAAGTGTTTCTGATGAATACCCCATCCTGGTCCTGATAAAACTTTCAGTAGATTTATAAACTTGGTTACTTTTTCTATAGTCTCATTGATATGTTTTCCCCATCTAAGAGAACTGGACGAAACTTTCCTAAAGGCGTAACATGTAAACAGTAAGGGTTGTACGTCTTAATGGTCTAATTAGCCTCGTACGAGTACAAATTTAATACTCACTTTGCTGTTAATCAAGGGAACATTAATTGACTATTAATGGTTCAAACTGATAATTAACGATTTGCATTGAATCTTTTCACGCAGTTAATGTTAATAAGATAACTTGTTACAAAATGCAACTGTTTATTTTATACAAGTATCATTATGAAAACAAGAAAAAAACTTAATGACGTCATATATAACATTTAGTTGGAGTGATTAATTTAGAAGATCAACCCTGTTAAGTACGTTTTTAATATTTCTAACCAATTAATATTATTGTAAATGGTTGAATCCGAACATTTATATTTATAAGATAAAACAAATACACAACGCCCGCCCATCCCACGCAGTCGCGCCCTCAGTCCGGCTCTATACTAGCTGACGCTACCATATCAGCGTGTTCACAAAATTGAACTTTAAGGCGATATTAAACAAGTACGCTTTATCGCGGAGCCAAAATTCGTAATCAAAATTGACAGCAGATTTACATAAAGTTGTGTACAGTAATAGTTTTATACAAAGACTTTGCATCCATCCAGACGACAATGTTTACTCATGACGTGGCAGTGTCAGTGCAGGATTTTCATCACTGTAATCGTCATCAGTGCCAATAATATTTAAACGCTTCTAGACTTGTGAACGTGAAGTGATGAATTGTGAACGTGGTGAAAGTGAAACACTGCCGGATCAGAGGGCTTCAATATTCTTGTAATTCCCATACTATCATTTTTATATTGTGATCGAGGTAGCTTTTTACCGCATTTCATGAGGGTTCGGGTTAAAATATGTTATAACGTACTTAAATTATTGTTAAAGAAGCCACAAGAGTATATAATTTTTTCAGATTTTTTGTCTAACAGTGGAAAAGTCAAGGGAAAGTTTCTTTAAACTGAAGAATAAAACATATACTCGTATTTTTACATTTCGGATTCAATTGTTGGAGGAGAATTTTTAGATACAAACTTCGTTGCATGCATCCCTTAGAATGAAAAATGGTGTTTTGAAGGAGCAGGCCATATGGGCATCGTACAAGATTTATAACCACAGAGTACTAGGTACGGCATATGGCTATAACCAATCCCACGGTATATTTACCATGTAATTATTTTTTCAAGAGTATCAAATATTTCAGCACTGTTGCAAGCGCCATGATCACAAACGAACTGAAGTAAATAAAAGTGGGTGGTTTTTTCTAATAGTAAACATAACATTGAATCCATCTGTATGCTCTTTTTTTTTTCTTATTGTCTCCGTTAGCAGTTACCACTTTTTAAATCAATCTTGATTTCTAGTTCACTAACACTTCTAGTGTTCATAGACTACGTCAGTTTAAGAACTTCTAAAGCCTTCTGGACCAAAATTATTTTGATATTCAGTCTTTACTGTGTTTCAGTTTCAGTCTTTTTAGTGTTCATAGACTACGTCAGTTTAAGAACTTCTAAAGCCTTCTGGACCAAAATTATTTTGATATTCAGTAAAGACTGAATATCAAAATAATTTTGGTCCAGAAGGCTTTAGAAGTTCTTAAACTGACGTAGTCTATGAACACTAGAAGTGTTAGTGAACTAGAAATCAAGATTGATTTAAAAAGTGGTAACTGCTAACGGAGACAATAAGAAAAAAAAAAGAGCATACAGATGGATTCAATGTTATGTTTACTATTAGAAAAAACCACCCACTTTTATTTACTTCAGTTCGTTTGTGATCATGGCGCTTGCAACAGTGCTGAAATATTTGATACTCTTGAAAAAATAATTACATGGTAAATATACCGTGGGATTGGTTATAGCCATATGCCGTACCTAGTACTCTGTGGTTATAAATCTTGTACGATGCCCATATGGCCTGCTCCTTCAAAACACCATTTTTCATTCTAAGGGATGCATGCAACGAAGTTTGTATCTAAAAATTCTCCTCCAACAATTGAATCCGAAATGTAAAAATACGAGTATATGTTTTATTCTTCAGTTTAAAGAAACTTTCCCTTGACTTTTCCACTGTTAGACAAAAAATCTGAAAAAATTATATACTCTTGTGGCTTCTTTAACAATAATTTAAGTACGTTATAACATATTTTAACCCGAACCCTCATGAAATGCGGTAAAAAGCTACCTCGATCACAATATAAAAATGATAGTATGGGAATTACAAGAATATTGAAGCCCTCTGATCCGGCAGTGTTTCACTTTCACCACGTTCACAATTCATCACTTCACGTTCACAAGTCTAGAAGCGTTTAAATATTATTGGCACTGATGACGATTACAGTGATGAAAATCCTGCACTGACACTGCCACGTCATGAGTAAACATTGTCGTCTGGATGGATGCAAAGTCTTTGTATAAAACTATTACTGTACACAACTTTATGTAAATCTGCTGTCAATTTTGATTACGAATTTTGGCTCCGCGATAAAGCGTACTTGTTTAATATCGCCTTAAAGTTCAATTTTGTGAACACGCTGATATGGTAGCGTCAGCTAGTATAGAGCCGGACTGAGGGCGCGACTGCGTGGGATGGGCGGGCGTTGTGTATTTGTTTTATCTTATAAATATAAATGTTCGGATTCAACCATTTACAATAATATTAATTGGTTAGAAATATTAAAAACGTACTTAACAGGGTTGATCTTCTAAATTAATCACTCCAACTAAATGTTATATATGACGTCATTAAGTTTTTTTCTTGTTTTCATAATGATACTTGTATAAAATAAACAGTTGCATTTTGTAACAAGTTATCTTATTAACATTAACTGCGTGAAAAGATTCAATGCAAATCGTTAATTATCAGTTTGAACCATTAATAGTCAATTAATGTTCCCTTGATTAACAGCAAAGTGAGTATTAAATTTGTACTCGTACGAGGCTAATTAGACCATTAAGACGTACAACCCTTACTGTTTACATGTTACGCCTTTAGGAAAGTTTCGTCCAGTAATAAAGATTTTGTGAACTTTACCTTTTTACCCTTCTTATTTTTATGTTAATATGGCGAACAAGCAATAGCTAGATTGCCTTTGGGACGAGAAAGACGTCGAAAGTTTCCAGTTAAATTTTGTATTGGTTTTGTCCTTTGAATGTGATTTGGGACAAAAAATAATATGTATATGACTGTAACTTGTATTAAAGAGGTTCTGTTTGTTCGATTATTTTGGTTATATTCGTTTTCCGACAATGTTTTCTATAATACAGATAGAAATTTGACATTACCTAATTTTTGAAAGATTTTTTGGTATTGGTTATCCTAGTGTTTGACTACTCTTTCACCAGCGTTAAAGTTATAATATGGGCACAGATAGCAGATCTAAGCCAAAAATGTAAAAAATATACATCTCTAGTCTAAACTTGATAAAAATCTGGAAAGTAACTTAATCTTACTTTAAACCTGTAAACTCAGACTAAATTACACCCAAATTCTGAATTTCGCATCCATTTACTATTTGAACATTCTAGTTATAACCCTGGATGTTATTGTGTTATGCTAAACTGTTCAAAAGCAACTGTTCCCATAACTTTGTCACGTCCTAAATAGGAAATTCAATTGTTGTTACAATACTAGACGCGGTTCTATAGATTCGGATTGTTATAATGTAACGCAGACATCCCATACAGAAATAAAGTGGTTCAGTGCATGAGGGTCACGCTCACGCATAACAATAAAGTTTAATAACCATTTAATCCAAAATTTTGACTATCAACATATTTATTTAAAATTATTTTTTGCTTCTGTGTGTATTCAATTACCTACGGCCTGCACTGATTGGACTTACAAACACATATTAAAAATGTATGTAACCCCCGACCCTTCCATTATAGCAAGGCCATCTACATCACGTCAGCTTTCAAAGAGAAAAACCCGAATTAAAATCGGTCCATTCGTTTGAGCCATACTCATACTTATAACACTTCTCTCTTTTCGCGTCGGGGGTTAAAAATTCACTTATAATTCTCATTTCTCTGACATGAGAATCATACAGATAGTCTGAAACTAAAATAATTTGCTTCTGTATTTTAACCCGTCATCGATCTAACAAACAGTTCTAAAATCTATTGGCGCATACAATCTCCAGCACAAATCCAGCAATCAATGACAGCCGAGGTTGATGCGTGCCTGCCAAAGTTAAAACTGTGATAGGATACATTTCTGGTTCACATTTCAATGTACTATAATCACATTGAAGTTTCTAGCCAAAATAGACCTAGAAACCATTATAGAGAGCTACTGACGTTTGTAAAAAAATTCACCACGTCTCGAGAAGGTATTGTGTATTGTGTATTGATAGCTTGCCTCGAAGTAGCAGGTCAGGAGCTGATCACAGTAAAGAGTCTAAATTCACTCTTCACGGCGGATCGATCACGGGGTAGATAACATTTAAATTAGCGGTTCTACTCGTAGGTACACAAAAACAACAAGCAAAATAGGTTATTGATCGCACGGTGGTCCGTTTAGGTCCCTCAAAAGACTTCTGCAGCGTGGGCGAAATATTTGATATCGATGCAACCGTGCACCTCTCGTGTCTCTCTTTGAGTTTCATCCCCAAACAGGGGCAAGTAAATTTCTTTTGATACACGAAACACACATCAAAAATATATCATGTGAAATTTGAATTATGAGCATAACCATCTATAAACTATCTATTTATGAGCAACCGTTTAAAACAATAACGAAATTAATACCATTTATATTGATGTGCCCATTCACAATAAGGAAATACCGCCAGTGAATACTCATTAAAAGCTGAGCGCTTCGATCGCAGCCACGACCCATCAAATCCAGAGCTGACCCAGACATAATACCGATTTTGTGTTACCAGAAGGCCTGTGAATTTAAGTTACAAGTATATATCCAAAGTAAGCTCATTTTGTTTGGGAAATGTTGTAAATGATGCGGTGGCAGTGCCATCAGTGCTTCAGGGCTCCATTAACAATGTGGTATTTTATCATCAGCCCTGGTGGCAATATCACTGACCGCTGTGTTACAAAAAAATATAGGCTGAATGTTAGTACATCTATTTAAACGTGTTTGGTGGCTGGTACACACAGTTTTGTTCTGTGTATACAAAGACTGTGGAATACGTTGCATGAAGATAGTGTGATACTAAATACCCCTTCTTTTTGGCCTCCTTGATACCAAAATGTTAAAAGCTAAAGTTTACCAATAATGATAATGTGAACAATGATCAAATAATGGTTAACTATTCAACTATTCTATATCTAGTGTTGTAAAATGTACATTTGGAAGTATAAAAAAACAGATGCTTTCGAACATTTTTAATTTTATGAATAGAACGCTTACTTTAATCAGCCCAGATCTCACTGAACTTGTGATTTAGTAAGATCATGGTGTATTACATGACAATGTGTTCTCACCAGTATGTTTGTAAAACAGGCCTTCATATATGGACGTTAAACCACAAACATAAATCTATCTCTTTCATGTGAGTGAAAGAGACTCCTAGCTTTCGTTTCCTGTAAACCTCATGAAAACGTTACACAGAGCTGACGGCACGGAAATCACCGGCCTTATACAGCAATATTCATTGTTGTTTGTTCGTTAAATGGTTAGTTTTTATTTAACCTGGAGCGCTGTACTGGTCGGTTTTATGTGCCAGATTATCCTGGATTATTGATGGTGCGGAAAACATAGTTTTAAGTCAGCATTTTGTTAATAAAATTGTGAACGTTTTTCTTATATTGTATTCGTATGTTTAACTATCAACGTTGATTCGTATGTTGAACTTTGAAAGTGTACCGTGATTGTGAAAACATCTACGGCACTGTTTCTATTTAATTCTTGTGCTTTCATGAAGTAATGTGACGTTAGTCAAAGTTTTTATTTTTAGAGCTATTTTTTATTGCTATATTTTCATATCAACATCAAAAATGATAGCTGCTTAGTTTATCTTAGATGATAATCTAAAGGTGATAAAAGTCTACAGTGAAAGAATACAATCATTAGAAAATATCATCTTTAACACTACACTACACAACAACTAATGAAAATAACAAGGGAATATTTTGTTTTTTTCGAATGATTTTACTTTTATTAATTTCAGTGATGAGACGAGGATTTTATTCGCATGTTAAGCATCACGCCTGCCCTTAACAACTGCAGTGCTATCTACAGAAGTTTAGTTGAATAATACTCGTACACTACACTGCGCTCGTCTCCTACCAAATCAATAATTTATCTGGAAACAAACCCTTCGAATCTGAACACAGAAATGTTTCAAATACCCAACTATTGTTTTGTAAGAATCTTAGACGATCAGGACGAGTAGGTATACAGCTTATACTAAAAACATTGTGTAGTGTGCGATACTTTACTGTAATACTACATAAAGTGAAGCATTCCAAACTTTGCTCAACTAGCGGTGGCCTACCTTTATGTCGCACACAAATAGTAGCGCCTTTCAAGTAGTAGCCACATGTCTCTGTGATACAACCCGACGAGCGTCTCGCCTCATACGAAAAGCAATCTGGTGCTATCAAAAGCTGAACTGGGAATATTGTGCAGATTGTGTTAGACTGGAGGCTTCTAGGTACACTGTGGCTTGTATGGTTCAACAATATTGTGAGGGGGAGGGATTATCATCTCCGGGATTCAATCCTGTATATTTTAATTGTAATGACTGATGTAATTGATGATACTGGTAAGTGTATTTTGCAATCCAATGACACCGGGTTCGATCCTCAACCCCGTTTTTTTTAAATTAGTTATTTGCAAATTTGCCATCACTCCGTGTTTTGGAAAACACGTTCAATCCCAGTTGCTAATAATTCATTGCACGTTCGAGGCCCTTGGGCGGCCCTGATACCAGAGGCTGGCACTATATATATAGACGGTACCTCATTTGACATAAATCTAATTCAATAGTAACATAGACATAGATTGTACATTAAATCGTAATTAATATAGGAAGGGCTATGTTTTCAAACTAAAAAGTTGGTCTGATTTTGACAAGCGATAGGTATCAATCCATTCGTCTTCACGAATCGATAAAAAAAATGACAATGACACTCTTGAGATGAAGACCGATAGATTGATATCTTGTCAAAATCGGACAAAGTTTTTAGTTTGAACACTTCCATTGCTTCGCAGAAGTCGCGTAAAACAGTCTATGACACTTTATACCTGAAGACGAATCGATTGGCACCTTACTTTTCAAAATCGGAGGGGCGACGCTATTGTGAATCATCCACATACATACATACACATATATATATATATATATATTATATATATATATATATATATATATTATATATATATATATATATATATATATAATTTATATATATATATATATATACATACATACATACATACATACATACATACATACATACATACATACATAGGTACATAGACTGTTAACTTCATTACCCTTCCCTTGTATCGCCGTAGTCTGGTAACAAAGGAGACTATTTCTTGATGCAAGTTAGATGTAAAATGATAGTCAAGTGAAGCTTCAAAGTTCCAAGAGACGCGATGGCGATGCATCTTATTTCAGTAGCAGCTGTCGATTGCTTTTTGTTCCAATTTTAAACCATGTTTAAATTTTTACCATCGAGCAACGATTGCACCAAATGATACAGAATAAGCCACTCGGCGATTTCCGAATGGCAAGTTAGCTATGACAATATTTTGATATCAAATCAACGTCCAAGATATTCAAAACAAACTTTCTGTGTCCTTAGTAGCCGAAAAAGCAACCCAAAAAGCTAATAAGACATTATGTCTACTAGATCAGCTGGAATTCTATTGACATGACACCTTAATATTGAGTCTACTGCGGTCACCGGTTCTATAGCTACACGTTAACGCTCAAAGTCTAAGAATTTATTGTAAACTAGCTGATGCCCGCGGCTTCACACGCGTGGTCATTTCTGTAGATTAAAAGTACTATTTTTGCCATTCCAGAACCTAAAATAACAATATACCTACCAACATTTGATCAAAATACCTTCAGCCGTCAAAAATATTTTTATCGATTTCTCGGCTTCGACAAATCGGATTGAGATATAAAGTACCCCAGTTTTAAGTCAAAACATAAGCTATCCAACAATGAAAACCGCATCGCAATCAGTTCAGTAGTTTTTACGTGATGCGCGAACAAACATACAGACAGACAAACAGACACACGATTTTTTTAAATGTAATATTCTTGTTATTTTTTTTTATTATCTTCTTTGTAGAGACTTTTTCGTTCCCATTGCTTTATTATAAGTATACTCGTAGGCAAAATAATAGCACTTTTACAAGTCCAAATTAGCATCTCATGATCAAGGAGAAATACATAAAATATTATAAAAAAGATCACATCAATAAAAATTAGGTAAACTAAGTATGCTTTGAGTTTGAAAAGGAAATTTCCTTTTTATGTGCCAACAGAGTAAAATCTCACACAGGAAAAGGAAACACCCTTCTGACTCTACCGGTGCTTCGGAAATACGCCCGTTAGAGAAGAGAGCACCAAGAAACTCTACGATTCTCGATGCTCGATTTGAGAACAGATATAAACAGTGTTATCGGCCCATTACAAGTGCGACGGATATAACAGTTATATCTATTACTCACTGAAATTATTTCACCTGCATCGTTTATCCAGGGGAACTTGGCTTCTGTTTTCAAATTTCATGGGTACAATGAACAATGTGTAACTTTAGTTAATGTATATTATAATGTACCTATTTGAATGACACCTTGCGATAAACTTTACCAATAATAAATATGAGCCCGATAATGAAATATATTAAAATGCGAGACATAAAATAAACGAGATAAAAAATAACTGACATTATTGTAAGATTAGTATTAAGATCAAAAAACCCTCGCATTGGGTTTGAAGCGATGTTATATTTAATCGATATTAATAAAATACATAATTATATTACAAAAGCTCTAATTGTGTTTATTATTATTTAGTTTTGATATGGAATGAAATAACATAAATATATACAAAACTTATTTTCCAGATAATCACAGATAGCTTACTCCGTCTTCAAAAACCGTTTTCGTAGATCTGGGAATATTGCAAACAAGATATAAGTTCAAAAACCAAAACCCGCCACAGTCGGGTAAAAAAATATTTTTTTGATACTCTTGCGATGAAGACGAATCGATTGATTCCTCGCTTGTCAAATTTGGATCAAGTTTTTAGATGGAACACATAACCCTTCCTTTGCCTTGCCGTAGCTGGGTAAAACAATAGCCTAAGACACTATGCGTGAAGGCGAATCGATTGATACCTTGCTTGTTAAAATCGGACCAATAGGGGCGACACTATGGCGAAACATCCACACATCCACATACATATAAACATAGACTGTTAAACTCATTACTATTCCGTTGCTTCGCCGTAGTCGGGTAAAAAACAAATTGTGACACTGTTTTCGCCATACTAGACAAGTAATCATAATGATACAAGGGACACCCATAATACCAAATTGTATTAGAGTTGAAGGTTATACAAGAAAACGTAACAATGTATAATTAAAGCAGTAAGGGCTCTATAATACAATCTCGATAGTACAGCGGGCAAAGGGCCAGCAAAATGGCATGATGCCTATGTTATGTGTGGCACAGATATCTAATAGGCAAGGGTGCTACACCTTTGGCCTCATCGTCGCTTTCCGTCAGGTGAGATCGTAGTCAAATACTAGTCAAGTCTCATATGGAAGAAAATAATCCACAAAGACAAACAAAGGCTTCATTTTATAACAACCCTCTTTTTGCATCGACCGCAAAAAAAAATAGTATGGCAGAATAAAAATTATCAACGAATATTATACGGAAATATGTAACGCCGTCACATCTTCTCTTTAAATAAATTAACAAAAAAAATAGTTCATTTAACTCATTCTGCTACGATATTTACATATATGTTCTTTCATTTTGTCCAATTTTAGTGTTGATACCCAGCCAACTTCTATTTTTTTTTTTTATGTTCTGTCGCCATCCTTTCTGTAGCATATTTTCATTATCAAATATTTAGCGTATACTGTTGACTATTTCAGGCCATTATCACGGTGTCTGGTCTCGAACCATCATTAAATAGGCAAGGGCCCATACTGCCTGTCTGTACGGAAACTTGCCTTCGCATTTTTCGTGTAAACCAGAATCTTTTAATGTTGGTGTTTCAACCGAATTACAGTTTTCCATATTAAATCTCTCGAGCAATCTTTTCGTGTATGCTGCTTGATTCATTTTTATTGAGCCATCTTCTCTTTTTTCTATCTCCAACCCCAAAAAATAATTCGCTGGCTTTGATTTTAGTTTGAATCTAGATGATAGTTTTTTCAAAAACATGTCAGCCACATCTTGGCGGTTAGACGCAAGCAGTCCATCATCAACATACAAGGAGAGTAGAAGTCGTTCTTCTCCCTTCTGCCTTATGAAGAGGCATGTATCTGCTTCACTCTTGCAAACACCAGTCTTTAAAAGAAATTCTGTTATGCAATTATTCCAGCAGTGTGGTGCCTGTTTGAGACCGTATAAGCTTCTTTTAAGCTTACATACTGTCACCAAATTTCTGTGTAACCTTCACGTTGCTCCATGTAGATATCTGCATTCAAACTTCCATTTAAGAAGGCTGTCGAAACATCGAATTGAGTAAGAGACATGTTATCTCTCGCAGCAACACTAAATACCGTTCGTATCGTACTCATTTTGGCAACTTGGCTGAATGTTTCATAGTAGTCTATACCTTATTTTTATGAATAGCCTTTAATAACTAATCTAGCTATATGGCGATTAATTGTGCCATCAGGATTTTTGTTCACTTTAAAAATCCATTTGCAAGGGATAGCCTTTCTGCCTGGTGGTAAAACTGCCAGTTCCTACGTATCATTCTCTCGTAATGATTTGATTCCATCGTCAATGGCAGATTTCCACATTTTTCTGTCATTACTTTAAATAGCCTCTTGATAAGTTTGGGGTTCTGGAGTGTCATTAATTTCATGAACTGCAGTCATAAAAAAATCGTTAAATCTGTCAGGGGTTCTTAATTTTGAACGATTTCTCATTGTCATTCTTCCCTACTCTTCAATTTCACGTGTTGGCATAATATCACCGTTCTCAGAATCGCGCTTACTGCTGCTTTCTCTACTCTTTCAACTTCTTCTCCAGACAAACATTCATCATCCTCTGACAAATCGTCAAACTTAATCGACTCCGAATTGGAGGATGTCTTCAAAGTCTACTCATCACATCTCAAATTTTCAGGGTCTGATAATTGCTCTATTGGTATATCTATGGGATAACTGGACTTGATAGTCTTTTCTTCAAAAAATAAAGTCCCTAGAGCGCATCAGCTTGTTTGTTTCTTTAACCCATACTTTGTACCCTTCGTCATTATCGTAACCAACCAAAACTTCTTTTATTGCTTTTTTATCTAGCTTTTTTCTTGTTTCTTTTGGTATGTGTACATAGCATTCACTTCCAATGATTCTCAAGTATCGAATTCTAGGTTTTTTGTTCCACCACATTTCATATCGAGTCTCATTTATTTGGGTTGGACCTGTTCGATTAAGAATATAAACTGTGGAATTTACCAATTCAGCCCATAGTCCATTAGGTAGGTTTATTGAATGCAATATTGATCTCATAGCCTCAACAACCATTCTATTATCTCGTTCAACACATCCATTTTGTTCCGATGTATTTCATACTCTTCAAGAGTTTTACTTATCTTTGCACTGTCAAATTTCACTCCATTATCACTCAAAATCTCTTTGACGTTATGGCCTATAGCTTTTGTCTCAGCTAACATTGATCTCAGTTTTTGATACACTTCTGATTTGTGTTTCAAAAAATATACGTGGCGATACTTCGAGAAGTCGTCTTTGAATAATACGAAGTATCTGTACTTTGATATTGAGAGCTGAAAAGGCCCACAGTCATCAGCATGGATAAGTTCTCAAGCTTCTGTAGCTCTTTCTCTCGTTCCAAATTTTAGCCTATGTGCTTTGCCGTAAACACATCCTTCGCACAGATAATTACCATCTTCCTTCAGTTTGATACCAAGTTCTCTTTCAATTACTGTCTTCACATGTTGTTTGTTTTGGTATGCTAACCTCTCGTGGTACAATTTCAATAAGTTTGCCGCATCTAGACCAATTATCTCAACAGATACTATACTTTGTAACATTAGCTTGTATAGACCACCTTGTTTCTTTCTGGTTCCTATAAGTTTTGTTTTCCCATTTACTGTCAATTTGCAAGACGTAGCATTAGATTCAAACATACTATTTAAAAGTTTATCAAGACTGAAAAAAGATTTCGTTTTATGCTAGGGACGTACCAAACATCAATATGCAATATCATTTCCTCCCGATCTTCTAAATTAGCCTGAACTTTCAAAGTTCCTTTGCCAATTACTTCCACAGATTGTACATTAGCTGTTGTTACTGTTTGAGAACCATCAAAGTATTCAAAGCTTTCATAAAAATCACCTTGATTTGTAACGTGATTAGTAGCACCATTATCTACAAACCAATTGTTGTGATCATAAGCTAAAGTTTCATCAACAGACATTACACTCATATTAGCATTAGCATCACTTGTAGATGTCGATGGTTTCGGTGGACATCCATCATTAATCCATTTGAGGCATTTTCGTTCTCTATGGCTAATTTTTCCACAGTAAAAACATTTTTCCTTTTTATGACTAATAGATCCAGCTACAGTTCTTTGTAAATTAAGACCTTCTGTACTATTATCTTCTTCATTATTTTTACATAAAGTTCTTTCATAGGCGCATAACTGACTTGTCAAATGGTTCTTTCAGATTTTGACATCAGCAACCAACTGGATTTGAAATTAAAGTAATCATCAGGAAGAGTAACTAAAATCTTTCGTTTTAAAAATATCTCTGGTAACTCCTTTTTTTCTTCCGATTTAAGCATTTTTTGCGTTAACTCAAACCAGATATTTTGTAATCCTGACATGTGACTAGCAATGTCATCTCCTGGTTGCTTTTTATAATCGAAAAACTTCGTAGGATAGGAACTTTAGAGGTCATATGCTCTATCTTCTGACATGCCTTCATAAATTCGATGCAGTTCCAACCATACCTCCCTTGCCGAAGAAAATCGAACAATCTTTTGCAGCACTTCATCCGACAAATTTGTCGTTATCACTAACAATACGGTACTGTCTGCTTTACTAAAGTTTTCCGCTTCTTCTTTTGATGCAGCTGATTTAATCATCTCTGTGTTCAATTCAATGTTTACTCGTTCTACCTTCAACTACATCCAGCACTCCGAGACCTCGTAGTGCAATACAGATATTAAATTTCCAGGTGGTCCAGTTCTTATTTTCTAAGAGACATTCTTGCCGCTTCGAAAATTGATTTTTCCATTTTCGTCAAGAATTTATCCCAAGTTTTTGTTCATTGAACTATCAACCCAATCAATAAACTTTATTTTATCTCCAGCCCACTGCTACCATGATAAAGTGGACGCTCTAATTAAAAGTTGTTTACTGTTGAAATTTATATTTTGCAAAAACACAATTCATATAACTTTTACTTTTCACAATAGACAGTCAACAACTACAGCTAAGCAACCTGTAAAACAGACTTATACAATGATAAGAATAAAAGAGTTTGCATTCTAACAATAATAAATAATTAGGTAACAAAAATTATATACAAAAACTATTTAATATTACATGATAATTAAAAAATAAATAAGTTTAACTAAAAATTAGCTAGCTATTGAACATGAACATATCTATATATTTTAATCGTATTTATCTGTCGGTTTGTTTGTCCGTCTATTTGCTAGTCTGTTCACTCATAATTGCAGTTTTTACTGTTGGATTACCAAGGTTTTGATTTAAAATCTGGTTCACTTGGTATCTCAATCAAATGAGTAAAAGCTGACCAATCGACAAAAACTATTTGTCGGCTGAACGAATTTTGAGGAAATGTAGTATAGTGTAGTTTTTTGTAATTTTCACTTATTAATTTGGTCCCCTAGACCATTTTATTTAAATTATCTTCATGGTACAGACTTTTTGTTACATACATTACTTATACATTACTTATCATTATAAGTATAAAAGATAGATGAAGAAGCGTAACGCTTCGTTCTTGTGCGTAGTATTTAAGGGACAGAAATGGGCAAATGACACAAAGTAATCCCGATCCTGTTCGAAAACTACTCACTGTATCCTACTGAAATTAAAATAAATGATACTCGTTTTGAGCAGGGTGGCATACCTTATACTCAGAATTACCAAACGGTATTCGTTGGAGGTCATACAGGTTTACACCCCACACTCAAAACGCCTGGACGATGAAATGGTAGTTATATACGACGACATTTCTAATGCCATACATGCTTCGAAAACATACTTCACAGTAGTGATGGGGGACTTCAACGCACGGCTGGGCATGAGGAAGGCGATGAACTGAGAGTGGACAGTTTGGATTTTGACAGCGGAACCAATGGGGTCAGCTATTAAATGACTTCATGAAAAACGAGGGACTCTTTATGATGAACTCCTTTTTAAAAGAACCGCCCGTCCAGGAAATGGTAGTGGCTGCACCCCGGTGGTCATGAGCGCGAAATAGATTTCATTTTGACGACCAATAGGCATATATTCAATGTGATCTGCGTATTCTGTGATCAACAGGGTTAAGACTGGCAGTGGTCACTGCAAGGTAAGAGGCTCATTGAATATCTACGTAAAGTTTGAGAGGTCTCGTTTGGTGAGATCTACTCTTCGCCCAAGTCTTGCCCAAATCCAAAACCCCGAGAGCTTTCAGTGCATCATCATCATCATCATGTCAGCCCTTAGAAGTCCACTGCTGAACATAGGCCTCCCCCAAAGAGTGCCATTACGAGCGATCTTGTGCCACGTCCATCCACCGACTTCCTGCGATGGGTACAATGTCGTCAGTCCATCGTGTGGGGGGTCTCCCCACACTTCACTTGCTTGTTCGTGGCCGCCATTCGAGAACCTTTATTCCCCAGCGGTGTCGGTTCTTCGAACTATATGGCCTGCCCATTGCCACTTCAACTTGCAAACTCTAAGAGCTATGTCGGTAACCTTCGTCCTACGGACTTCCTCATTTTGGATTATATGACGTAGTGAAACACCGAGCATAGCTCTCTCCATTGCACGCTGCGCAACTCTGAGCTTGTGTATGAGACCAATAGTTAGCGACCACGTCTCAGTGCCATATGTCATCACTGGCAACACGCACTGATTATAAAATTTCGTCTTGAGGCTCTGCGGTATCTGCGACGAGAAGATATGGCGTAATTTCCCAAACGCTGCCCATCCGAGTTGGATTCGTCGATTGACCTCTGTGTCGAAGTTGGGTCTACCCAATTGGATCGTCTGACCTAAGAAGAGATAGTGATCAAAAGCTTTGATAATACCGTTTCCATGCCGGTTTGTCATGGGTACGACATTTGAAATTGACATTACCTATGTTCATTTTAAGACCCACATGTTGGGAAACAATGTTGAGGTCACTGAGCACTGTTCTTAGGTCTTCCAGGGTTTCTGCCATGACTATATCATCGGCAAATCGAAGGTGATTGATGTATTCGCCATTTATGTTAACACCATATCCGTTCCAGCAGGCTTTCAGTTGGTACTCCAAAATTGCTTCCAAATCCTTACTGAATGAACAACACAACGGGCAACACAACGAACAACACAACGGGTTGGTGAAAATAATAAACGCGGTCGGGTCTGAGTTCTTTAAGACCCACCGCAAAAATAGAACACAGAAACTATCTGACCATACACTCAAACTTTTGGCAGAACGAGGCGAGATGAGGCTGCAGTCTTCAGTGGATTTTTCGAGTTACAGCTAGCTTAATAAACAGATATCCAAGTCCATGCGACACGATTTGCATTTTTATAATACTAATTGTATTAAGAACGTAATAGAGCGGAACAAGGGCTCCAAAGTGTTCGCAAGATATCTGTCTAATGGTCAAAGCCTGTTGACGCAGCTGAAGACTGGCGGTGGCATCAGTGTTTGTCGAAACCAGAGATTTTGAGTGAGCTCGAGAAGTGCTATGAGCAATTATACACCTCAGCGCGTAGTCCTCCTAGCACGACTAGCGATGCAAGAGCCTGTTTGACCCGTCATTATACCGAAAATATCCCGGACGTCAGCCTATACGAGATCAGAATGTCTCTCAAACAGCTTAAGAGCAACTAGGCACCAGGGGAGGACGGAATAATGACAGAGATACTGAAAGCGGGTGGAAAACTGGTACTTAAAGTCCTTAAGGAGCTGTTTACCTCCGTCATCCTCGATGGTACTATGCCAGAGGCATGGCACATAGCATAGTGGTGTTGTTATAATTTAATAAAGGTAATAACACGCACTTAAAAAATTATAGGCCCATTTCGCTGCTGAACCACGTCTATAAATTGTTTTTGAGAGTAGTTACAAACCGTTGGGCTCGTTGGTTCAAAGACTTTCAGCCTCCCGAACATGCTGGATTCCGGAAGATAGTGGTGTTAGTGATGGTCTAGTGGTGTTATTCTTTAAGAATAACACCACTACGCTCCTGTGCCACGCCTATGGCGTAGTACCTTCGAGTATGACCGAGTTAAACAGCCTCTGAAGGACTTTAAGTACCGGTGTGCCACCCGTTTTCAGTAGCTTTGTCGTTATTCCATCCTCATCTAGCGCCTTGTTGCTCATAAGCTGAGCTCACTCAAAATCTCTGGCTTTCACGAAACGATGCTCCCATTGTCGTTCTTCAGCTTCGTCAACAAGCTTTGCCCAATAGACAGATTTCTTGCGAATACCTTGGAGCCCTTGTTTCGCTCTATTGCATTCGAGATCTGTTTATTAAGCAAGCTGTTACGCGACATATCCACTGAAGACTGCAGCCTCATCTCAACTCGGTCTGCCATAAGTTTGAGTGTATGCTCAGAGAGTTACTGTGTTCTATTTTTGCAGTTGATCTTAAAGAACTCCGACCAAACCGCGTGAACAATTTCCACCAGCCCGTTAATTAGTGTTAGTTCGTCCACTGTATCGTATTCGGTAAGGATTTGAAAGCGATTTTGGAGCTCAAACTGAAAGCTCTCGGGATTCTGGATTTGGGGAGGACATGGAAAAAAGTAAATCTCATCAAAAGAATGAACAAATATGGAAAAAATTACATCCTCGTAGAGTTTCTGGGTTGCTCTCTTTTCTAACGGGTGTATTCCGAAGCACCGGTAGATTTAGAAGGGTATTTATTTCCTTTTCCATTGTGAGATTTAAATCAGTTGGCACATGAAAGGGAAATGTCCTTATCAAACTCACAGCAGTCTTAGTTTACCTAAGTTTTATTGATTGGTCTATTTATAATATTTTATGTATTTCTCCTTTTTCATGAGATGTTAATTTTGAATTGTAAAAGCGCTATTATTTTGCCTATTTACAAATAAAACTTTGACTTTACTTTGACTTTGTGCCTATTCTTATTCTTTAAATATTTTTTTATCTTATTATTTTGATATACTTACAATAAATTATTTCATCTTCTTTGCTATTAACTAGAGTACAAACCACAACTACAAAACAACCGACATCACCTGCCACCAACTCATATAACCATTGTTTACCACCTGCCACTATGAGTTACCACCTACCATCACCAGCTCCAACTTCTTACTACCATCTATTTGATAATGAAGGTAGCCACCATATCTCAGTACCGAATACTTGCCGTACACCAACAACTGCTACTCTTTTATGATGAGACCAGCTCTTTGGTCACAAAAAAAAATACTACTGTTTCATTCATTTTAATCGAGTTGACATTGCAATATGTATGGAATAGTTTTTTTTTGTGATTTCAAAGTAAGTCTTATAGTATAAGTGGTTCATTAATATAATACCTATATACATCTATACTTATACCTATATACATCTATATAATATTATAATGAAATAAAAATTGAAGTTTGTGAGGTTGTAGGGGTAATCTCTGGATCAACTGAACCGATTTTGAAAATTATTTTACCAATAGAAAGCCACGTTATTTGTGAGATTCATAGGCTTTATATTAAAGCGACCAAGCGTGCGAAGCTGCGGGCATCAGCTAGTGTTTAATATTTTCAGCTAATATTATTACACATTGTATACTAATATAACCAGATCTATTCCTACTAAATCATCATACTTTGGTCAGTATACTTTGCTGCAAAAATCTTACTAAATTTGACTATATATAAATTTATCAAACCTGTACTACCATACGATACTACTGTGCTACTGCTGATCTGCTGTACTGTAGTTAATTATACTGTGTCATAAAAACCTGTGTTGCGAACCTAGTTCTCGTGTAGATGGCGGTTTACTACGTAACCGCCAGTACGTAGCGGTTACATATATATGTAACCGGTATAGATTTTGAGAATATAAAGTAGTTTTCTTAATTGTAAATAGAGGAAGCTTGTGGACTTAGAACACCGTGTTTTCGCTTATCCCGATTAATGCACGTGGGGAAGAGGGGGTGAAAATTGAAATCCATTCTGCAGCCATTCTGGGCCTTAAACCATAAAAGGGTGTTTTTTCCCCGATAATCTGATCGTACGGTGTAGGAAAAGTAAAACAGAGTTAAGTTTATGTTGGGATTTCCTTGGTTTTGGTTGATATTAGGCGTATCGTTTTATTGAACATGACAGTCTATGGACGAGCAATCATAGCTATGAAGGTTTTAGGTACTCTAATTGTCTAATATATTTAGTAATCTTGCGGTTATCCAAACTTAGTATGTGTTCAAACTCAAATAAAGGTAGGGGTGCTCGCTCAAGCGAGTACCTTTAAATGAAAGGTAAACTGAGGTAAAGTTCAGCTTAAAGTGACTTACAAACTTATCAAGGACAAAGTGAATGACCTCATAGCATATTGAATTTGTGGAAAACTAACCAGTTCAGTTCTCGTCGGAAATTTATATTTGTTAAGGATATTATTGTATCTATATAATGAAATAATGACGCTGTGAAGTTGCATTTAACCAAAGGAAAATATTTCCAAAGTTTTTTTTTTAAAAGCTTTTAAAGAAAGTATTTATCATCAACTAAAGCACGGCCTCTCCAAATGCGCATTACTGAGCTTGATCTTCGGTTCTACTCATTTTAATGCTGCCAGCTACTTTGCGCAGGTCTTCGCATCATCTGGCCGGACAGATTCCTACACTATGTTTGCCTATACGTGGTCTCCACTCGAAAACTCGACTGCCCCATTGTTTATCAGTTGTTCGACTTATGTGACTGGCGCATTTCCACTTTAGTTTGCTAATTCCTTGGGCTATATCAGTGATTTTCATTCTCTGTCGGATCATCTCGTTTTTGACAAATTTGGGCTTCTTTTGGAATCTGGAATGACAAACACACAATCTTCATTTGAGGAAGGTAAATAAACCAACAATTTTTATTTTTTTATGTTTGCGATAATAGTCGCTTTTGGCCCGTTCGGGCTAACGCGTATCCACCAAGCACAGAATAAATAATAGTACAAACCACCAGTTAAATAAACCCCTAACATAGCCCGCTCCATATTTCGCTGAGCAAATTTAAATTTGTGGACCAGTCTCATAGTCAGTGTGCAGCACAGCCCATCCGCAAAAAAAATATGTATTGTTAATAACATACTCATATAATAATATTCTTAATATTATTATATGATTATGTTGTGTATGTATTCTTGATATTATTATTTACAACGTAGATCAACCCTGATCATTTATTACACCAGTTAATGTGTAGAGCGCAGTACTACAAATCTCAATTGCGCTTTTGCATCGTATTACCAATAACTACCCAACAAAGTTCTTTTTAATTATTATTTTTAAAGGAGTAATAACATACAACATTTGTTTATCGTTAAGTTAAACGAGTTCTGGAATGGAGACCACGTATAAGCAACGGTACCGTAGGGCGCCCGCCGGCCAGGTGTGACGCCTAGAAAATTTAAAGTACGGATGGCATCGACTGGATAAAGAAATCCGAATAAAAGGCCCAGTGGCGTCACAATACACATAACGGATATATTGTGTACTGTGAAGGCATTCACAAGAAGATGCCTACGTCGAGCAGTGGACGAATCTGATGATGATTATGATATATATATTAAGTTCATAAAGACAAATCTAGTATTATAATTCTATGGTGTTCCGTAAACTATCTCGATATCAAAACTATTTAGAAACCAAATAACCAATATACGAGTAACTCAATGGAACCGTAAAGAATTGCCGATTTATATTCTGATCAATCTTTAGTATCAGCATTATCATAAACAGTTGACTTACAGCGTTACGGAACAAATAGCGCAATGTAAACGTTACGTCAAACAAAATACTCAAGATATTTACGGGTTTTTAAATTTGCAGCAACTTTATGGTTTGGTACACTATTTTGTTTCGTTATTTTTCGATTGCTGACACCTAGGTTTTGGATTTATTGGACTCGTGGATTTTATTCCTTTCTGTAAATGGATGTTACAATTCTATCCTTTTTCTTTTTGGAAAATCTTATGGTCTTTTTGAGGTGTAGCATGATTAACAAAAATATTATTTTACTATACTTACTTACTTACTTTACTTTTAATTGATAACAAACAGATTTTAGGGGCGATTGCTTGAACGACATAATATCTAACATAGATATTATTGTATAATTTCAATTTGTCTAATGAGTACCTAAGATAATAAACACATTAGATTTTCATGCGACCTCATGTTGAAAATATAACAAAACTCTGTGTCAAAGAGATTATAATTATTATCGTACTTTGGCGTCAATTGAATCTAAAATTCGAAACAGCAACATATAACATAACGAAGCCATGGTAGCCAACCAGATAGACAGTGGTTTCTCAGGTTTTTCCTATTATAATTTAGTGAAATATACTCATAGATTGATAGATAATACAGATAGACTGAAGTAAGAAGCCCAACAACTTTGAGTATCAAATAGGCTTATTTTCATTCTAGAGAATTCATTCAGATTCAATACTGTGCCGTATTGTAGTAAAATAACTTCTTCACACAATAAAATATACATGTATTTCCACCTGTCACTCACATTCTACTTTACATTTCACTTGACCATACTCACATTGACTACAGGCAAAGATTGACTATACTCACATTTTTTCCCTCCAAGAAAATGGGGCTGTCTTTTGAGACTACGTTTCCTGTAGAATCATGGTTAGCGGAGACAGAAACGCTATTTTTAAATATTCTTAAATATTTTTCTAATATTAAATTAGAAAAATATTTTTCCTATCAAGAAATTAGCTTCACTTTATTGTGATGTTTCTAGTAGCCATGCTTTTTAAATATTCCTGAAGTAGTCGTCAAATTGAACTCCTTATCTTTTAAACAAAAAGTAGAAAATCATGATATTCGGCCATCCGGAAAAGTTTTGCCTACCACACATTACATCACAATAAACAAAATCATGTATGTACAATTTGAGGTATTAAACTAAATCATGACAGTGTCGTGTGACAGTACACGCTTCAGTTAAGAGATTTTCATATGATACAAGTGTAAGCAAGTTGGACAAATCTGATAAAAATGGTATTAGGTTTGCTATTATCCAACTGCATGAGCTAGCCATTGCGATCGTACGTGCTAGAATATTGTCATCATTGCTAGTAGCAACACAACTCTTTGCCTATGCAAATAGTTATGCAGGGAGACAACAATGCTTTCATTTATAAGTTTGCGTCTGTATGCAACAGTTACAAGGCGTACAAGATGTACTTTTTCAATGAGAGAACTTAGTTCTATTGTATCACAATACTGTGATTGTCAAGTCGATTTAGGATAGCTTGATACTCTAACTTCAAACTTCATTTATGATCAGAGCACGTCTCGTCACTCAATTAAATAAAAAATAAGAAAAAATAATAATATAAAGCCAAGAAGCTAAGTACACTGTGCAGTAGGCACTATACTAAAGTCGGTAATCACTGGCCTTGAAATAACATTTACCCAAAAAAAACAAAATTACACCACAACTCTCGTAAAAGATAATCAAGACGTGTTTTTTCCTCAATATTTTTATAATTTATTTGACTAGAGAGCATTAAATTTCCGGGGCCTGACAGTCCGGAACCCTGTAACCTTTAACCGCTGACAGATGTCTTCATTTACCACTGAGCTGGGTCTTTTAAGGCCCCCATACACGGTCACTTTGGCCTCCAGTACTCGTCATCTGTATCAAAAAGTGCTCCGCGTGCTTTGACCATAACATCTACGAGCATTCGGTGGAGTAGTTACTAAAGCTATTAAAACAAGATCGATCGAATTATTACTCTCAATCTTTTATATTCACTTTAGACCTACGTACACCAAAAAGCACTTTGTCTTGCCTTTTGGTATGTAGTTTTGTATATTATCTTTTGCATCCACTACAAACTGTTACTATTGGCGCTCAGAATTTAAAGCCATTGTATCGTGCACATATATGAAATATTAAAACCAAAATGAGTTTCGTGTAAAGTAAGTGTGTATCAAGTTCAGTTTGGCCCGTCCATGTATAGCAGCCTTAAAACAGATGCGGATAACCCAAGGATAACCCAGTTGTTGTACGCAAAAACTAAATTGTCTTTCAGTTCACCTTGGCAGCCGTGATAGTTATTTTTAACTTCTCAAATGTTATACCTAATGGTGGCAAAATGTATAATAAACAGTTTGTTTTAGACATTAATATGAATCTTAAATATGAGCGTCTAAAATAACGTACTAACGACAAACTAGCAGTATGCGTATGCAATCCAGGACAGTTTTTTTTTGTTTAAAAATGCTTTTTTGATAATTTCAACATAAATTTGATAACATTATTCAGTAAGTACAACAAAAAATAAACTAAGAATCGAACCAACTACAAATCTACAATTTGCTGCCTAACATTTCCTAGTAATAAATTCATTCAGAAGATAACTTTAGGCCGTTGGCAAAGCTGTTCCAGTGGTAAAGTTGTTTGGGCCTTAGCTTTTTGTCTCTCACGAAATACGGCCTTACTAGAGCAGCCTACACCACCGACCGCGTTTCTCGGAAACTAGTTGGCCAATTTAGATAAAACACTCATTTAATTTCTCGTACAATCTGACAGTAGTTGGTCAGGTCCTGAACTTGTTTTCGTCGATTAGTCTTGGTTTGAAAAATAAATTATTACAAACAAATTATTCATCGTAAAACAGTAATTTACAACAAATATATACAAAAATATTAATATAAGTCTAGAAGTAGCATTTTTTTTAAATATATTTAAATTGGTGTGTATGAATGTATCTTCCTTGTGAACTTTGTTATCTAGAAAGCGTGGTACTTCCTTGTCATTTAATTTCTAAACAAAAAGTTAGTAATAAGTTTTCTTAATTTAGTTAAATTGAGAATAATTGAAATAACAGAATAATAGAATGAAAATGTTGTTTTAAAACCAGTCAAAGAGACAGATTATACATAAACAACAAAATTTTAATGATATTGAAACACATGAGAAGTACAATTATATCATTTCAAATTCAAAATTAACTAGATTTTAGGATAAGTCAAAGATATTATATTTAAATAGTTTAGTAAGTTCAATTTTTCAAATATGCTATGCCATTACGAACTTACTTGAGGGTAAACGGTAGCCGCAGTTGAGTATCGTACAAACAGTATAGGTAGATTCTAAAGAAAAAAACAAGATTCCATCTAGATTTTTCAGGGAGATAAAAATTATGTTTGTAGATTTGACGATCTCCGTGTGATGTTATTGTTCCCGTTAGTTACCTGCCTCGTCGTAAGATGTTTCATTAACGAACGGGACTAATAACTTAGGCTACTTGGTTAACATTCCAATGAAATCATGGCTTACAATTAAATTATTAACTATAATCTTAGTCATCATTATAATGCCACATATATGACTAAATATGTTCTTATAATGGTAGGCCTCTTATTCAAGAGTCGGTCTGGGAACACTACAACTTTGTCAGATATTCTACCGTTAAGCAGTAGTGTGTAAACGTTTTTTAGTTTCGGTTTAAATGGCAATGTTTCCAGCGACATTGCTGGGCAAATGTCTCAAGGTGTCGCGAGATGCGATTTTAGAACCTACAATTATTGAATAGATTCTTGAATCAGTTTTTGTGCTGATAACATTGTATATTTCCAAACAAAAAATGGAAGTACCCACAAAAAGTTTGCCTCGTGGCGGCTGACAGAATAGAAAGCGCGGAAATAAAAAAAAGAAAGAGTTATAGTGGCACTGATTGCTGGACAGTTGTGACCGAGAATTTAGAATCAAAGAACATCTCAAAGGATATAAAAGTGTAAACTAGTGAAATATGTTATCATATTATATATATATTTATCAGCCGTACAGTGGCCTGCTTCTACTAACAGAACTTGTGAGTGACACAACAAATGTAGTGGTGAATAACTATCTTCATTGTTACAAAGAGTTTACCAAAATATTGACCAAAAAGGTCGATGAAAATAAAATTGAAATTTTGTGCTGCATTAGAGCACCAGGCCGGGCGCCACGCTCACAAATCCAGGAACTTCCTCGAACTGTCAAAACTACAAAGCTTGTAAAAAAAAAGTGACACTTAAAGAGAAATAAGTAAGGCAAAGCATTTGACGGTGTTCGCTAACTAATAGTGATCAAAATAAGGAACTGTGCTGCATGCTCCAAACATATTAAAATAGCTGAACTTCTGGACTGTACAAAATGCAACGGGCATTTTCATTATTCCTGTGTAAATATATCAAAAGATTACTACAAAGCTCAGTTACATGACCTGGAACGAATCTGGATTTTCCCAGAATGCAAAACCCTTACGCATCGCATCAAAAATGACGATACCCCTTTACGCCCTTACACTAAATCACCACCGAGTGCCACACAAGGACAGCCGCCAGCTTTCAATACTAAGACAAGGCAAAAACCCATCAACAAACCGAGATTAGTAAGAAATAAAAAGAAAACTAAGGAACTCAGCTGCCATGAAAATAATCTATCTATAGATGAGATAACAGGCCTGACCTTGTTAAAAGACACCAGCATTGAACAGACTACTACTTCAAAAAAAATGAAAATAAATATATAGACACTGAACTGACCTCATCTCAATGCGGTTCCGAAAACGAAACTATAACCCTGGATAAGTTCAGTTTATTACTGGACACACAATTAGAAAAGATGAAGACATCCATACTTCTAGACGTCAGAAATATCATACAAGCTGAATTCGATGCAGCGATTAAGAAGATTCGAAATGACGTAGAAGAAAAAACATATACCCTTTCTAACACACAAAACGGATTCAAAAATGAAATCGATACATGGACAAAAAAATTGGAAATATTGAACAAGAACTCCATAAACTTCATAAACACTAAGCACTAAGCTTAATTAAGCACTAAGAAAATGGTACTCTACGGACTAAGTGAAGGACGAAACAGAAAATGGTCTTCTCCATCGAGTAACTAGAGCTTTTCATGAGATCATGAATATAAATATTAACCCCTATATAGAAGAAATAAAGCGTATAGGAAATCGAGGAAACAAAAGACCTTTAGAAATTGAATTAATAAGTAAAAGAATGACAAAACATATAATGGAAAACGTGGGGTATTTCAAAAATAGTGGATTAGCTGTTGGAATGTATCTCAATGGAATAACACTACAAAAGAGAAACGAATTAATAAAAAAACTACTTATTGCTCGAAGGAACGGACACCGTGCTTTTATCAAAAATAATGAATTGTTAGTAAACGGAAAGAAGATAACAGATACAATTTCGAGAGAGAAGCCAACAGATGGATTCAGTTGGACTGGGCAGTGTTCGGGAAACTTCGTCAGGTCGTCTTGTCATCCATACCACAGTGCCTGAATACAAAAGTCTTCAATGCGTACATCCTACCAGTGCTGACATACGGAACCGAGACGTGGACACTCACGGTGTGACTAGTCCACAAGTTTAAGGTCGCTCAGCAAGCTATGGAGGGAGCTATGCTTGGAGTTTCTCTGCAGGATAAGATCCGTAACGAGGAAATCCATGGAGAACTAAAGTCACCGACATAGCTCAGAGGATAAGCAGGCTGAAGTCGCAGTGGGCTGGTCACATTTGTCGAAGAACGGACAACCGCTGGGGTAGACGGGTTCTTAAGTGGAGACCACGGCTTGACAAACGTAGTGTAGGACGTCCACCAGCCAGGTGGTGTGACGACCTGCGAAAGGTGGCCGGTAAAAACTGGATGAAAAGAGCCGAAGCCGGACTCTGTGGCGTTCGTTGGGAGAGGCCTATGTCCAGCGATGGACGGAAACAGGCTGATGATGATGATAATGGTAAACTATGACTGTGCCCAGTTGCATTAAAATTCATCCAGTAGTTACAGCGTAAAACGTATTCTTTGAAATAACTTTCAACCCGTATCCTGCGGGAATCCTTTAATTTTTCGGGATGAAAAGTATCCTATGTCCTACCTCGTAATATGATCTCATATCAAGCTAAGTTTCATTTAAATTCATTCAGTAGTTTTGGCGTGATGCATGGCCAAGATACAGACAGATATACAGGAAGACAGACAAAACTGAAAAAAACTACAGTTTTTGCTTCAGTCTCGAATATAGAACAGCCTCCAAACTAAATTTACAAAACTTCTTCCTGTTACAGTTTTATTATAGGTATAGTTTATGTGGTTGTGCCGTGTGGAATCTTGCAACTCAAATTTTGAGCACTTTCCGATTAACTATCCAGGGCCTGGATTCTGTACGACCACTCACGCCAATTCCATGCGAATTCCACGCCGATTCCACGCTGCCTGCATGGAATCACGAACAAATTCCATGCAGGCGGCGTGGAATTGGCGTGGAATCGGCGTCTTAAAATTAGTGAATTAGGCCCCAGCTGAAACTTCAGGGTAGCTCACAAATCAATGACAATGTATACAAAAATAATTTTAAAACAAACTTGGTTTTTAGATTAGTTTTTGAATCTACATTTGCTGCTTGTTTTAGAAGTTGAAAAGTGACTCTTGCGTCTCTGTTGGTAAGTCTAGAAGGTGCAAATGAAGAATGATAGGTGAAGTAGTGGTACTTCCTTACTTAGGACACTGCACACACGAAGACTTGATATCTTTCAAAAATTTCACATGAATTTAAGGAAACAATTTTGTTTTAGTGGCGCAGCTGTCCTACATTCCCTCGCATCAGTAAAAAGCTTAGGTCCTCCGCTCTACGGCCGACGGATTGCTAAGTTAAGATTAAGACAACGGTTGCTGCATGCTAAAGAGCTTAACGAATTCGCACCGAAGCGACGAGACACTTTCAGCGGCGATTAACTAATTACACTGCGAGATGTATGGCCTCTATTAGTCAGGTCTGGTTGAGTTCATACTTGATGAAAAGACTGTGTTTAAAGCTGAATATACCTAATACTCTGGGGTAGCCAAGACATGCTTTGAAACATGATTATTTTCATAATAAATAAATTTTAAAAGTTGTTGTCTAAAAAAAATTTATTAAAAAAACGACTTCTTAATAATAATTTTATGTTGTAAACTACTACTAAAAGAATAAAATAATTACAATTGAGCCAGAACAGAATCACTTTTTCGAAATTACCAACGTTATAATAATGCAAAAATACAACATATTATACATTTATATCTATAAATTTTGGTAACTCCATATTATAACACACTTTTCTAAGGTGTTATAATATGTTAAGGACTAACGTTCTTACTTTGAAGCACTATTGTCCGGATTAACGGTGATCGGATTCCACAACCCCTAGTTAGCTAATCTTTTGAGCCTCTCGGTTCAAAGTGGACACTCCAGGCAACTGACAGGACCATTCAGTGTAAAATTGCACCGCAGGATTACTGAAACTTAATTGAAACAGCTAGACACTCTCAGCTACCAATCGATCAGGGGTGCTGAACAAGCCCGGCATTGCAATTGGGTATTTTATGATTGTATAATCATCATCATCAGCCCGTGTCAGTCCACTGCTGGACATAGGCCTCTCCCAAAGCACGCTACTGAGCCCGATCTTTGGCTCTTCTCTTACAACTGCTGCCAGCCACTTTGCGTATTATAGTCGCTCCACCTAGCTGCAGGGCGCCCTACACTACGTTTATTAAGCCGCGGTCTCCATTAAAGAAAACGTCTACCCCAACGGTTATCAGTCCTTCGACAGATATAATATAATATATAATATATTAGGGACAATTCCATACCAATGAACTAGCCCCAAACTAGGATACCCTGTACTATGGGTACTAGATAACGGATAAACATACATATATACGAATATTATAACATCCATGACTCGGAAACAAACATTTCTGCTCATCACACAAATGATTGCACCATGCAGGATTCGAACCCGCGACCGCGACGTACCTAGGATCACTAGCCATGAGACCAACCGGTCGTCATCATATGACCAGCCCACTGCTACTTCAGCTTACTAATCCTAAGAGCTATGTCGACAACTTTAGAAACTCCGAGCATATCATCCCTTTCCATAGCTCGCTGAGCGACCTTAAATTGGTGGATTAGTCGTACCGTGAGTGCCCACGACTTGGCTCCGTCATAACAGGTAGGACACACTGAAGACTTTTGTCTTCAAACTTTGCGGTATTGGCGACGATATGGCTCGACGAAGTTTCCCAAATGCTGCCCAGTCCAGCTGTATTCTTCTGCGGGTCTCTTGCTCGAAGTTGTTTTTACCTAGTTGCAAAGTCTGCCTCCGATAAACATATTCCTGAACAACTTCGAGAACAGTTTCTTTAACAGCAATAATTGGTTCCGAAATATCAGGTTCCTTGAAAATTTATTTTTAAGGCTCAAAACGTTCGCGCATTTTCTGGGTTTTGTACTCAACTTTGGTACCGCGCGTATTGAACCAGTGAAAATAATGGTTATTGTAAGAAAAAATATACAATAATTGTGTAAAAAGATGAGTTTTTTTTAGTTTTTCTTCTGTATAGCAAGAACTGAACATTATGATACATGATAGATTATGATCAGTTTTAGTAAAAGTGATCAAATCAGGTATCCTATGCGCGCTGTTAAAATTTCCTTCTTTCAGCAATACAAAACATTTTTTTAAAGGGAAACACAATAAAACGGGATCATATTACTGATAATTATGGTTAATTTGTTAAAATTTTGTTAGTGATTCCAGCAAAAGGGTGGATATATTTTTGCTCAGTATTCATACGTAAGCTACATTTGCTAATTTATTCGACTTATTACTATTCGGCGTAAAAATCACTAGCTACATCCTTACAAACTCTGTCAGGCTTTCAGCCTATATTAAGTCATGGTAACGAACCGAGCACTGTGGATCTTCAACCGGCCCTTGCAGCCTACTTTACCCAATTAAGCGCGATTTAGACTGCTCCAGATTCAAATAGGTTTTTACCTTTGTGAGTAGCAAAGCGAAAATTGAGATCTGTGAGTGTAATTTTCAGTGCTAGTAAGATCATTCGGTTTTCATGCGGACGGGTGTATTAAATGTGCCTTTTGTTTAATTTAATGTATTGTTCTAATGACAGCTTTTCATAATTATTTGGACTATGTTATTTTTTCCTCGACAACTCATCCAACTATGCGTGACATTGAATTATCAATTGGGTTTTAATTTTCGAAGGTAGGTATTTTTTGTGAAAAAGTTCCATTTTGATAAAAACTTATTACGCTCAAGACAAGTATGCGTAAGTAGGATACCTAATTAATTTTGATCGTTGAAAATCTCAAGCACCACACTAATACATAAAAGTGAAGCGTTGTCTGTTTGTTTCTTTGGAGAACTTTCACGCGATAACGGCTGGACGAGTTTTAATGAAATTTTGAATGGAGATAGCTTATAACCTGGAATAATTTTCCACGGGAAAACTGGAAAATGTTGATTAAATGTTGAGCAGAGATTGCCGAAAACGAAATAATAACAAGTCTGTCAAAAAGCATCAAGAGTGTTGGTACTATACTTTTGCATTGGTTTTTAATATCCTAGAAATAACATAGGATGCTTTTTTCGCGATAAACTGTAGTCCGCGCAGACTAAATTGCGGGCAAAAGCTAGGTAGTCAATATATAAAACTGAAACGTCTGTCTCTCTATTTGGTTGGAGAGCTTTCACGCCAATATGGCTGATCCAATTTTGGTGACACTTTGTAAATAGGTACTGTACAATATAGAGACCAACATAAGATATCTTTTATCCCGGAAAAGGGTAAGTTGCCACGTGAAAACTGGAACAGGTCGATTACTCGCTGTAAGGAACAGTTGCCGTGAAAATGAGATAATAACAAATCTATCAAAAATTATCATGAGCGTTGTGCTATACTTTTGCATTGGTTTTTAATATCCATGGATGCTTTTTTCTCGATAAACAGTAGTCTGCTAGGTACGAGTATTACCAACTAAACAAAATGCTTTTTTCTCGATAAACAGTAGTCTGCTAGGTACGAGTATTACCAACTAAACGAAATTGAAACAATTGCAGCAGCGGATCTTGAATAAGCCTATGCTAACAGAATTAATGCTGCATATTAATTGTCAATTTATTTGCTTCCAGATATTTAAAAAAGAACTATGTTAATAAACTACAAATATTTAAAAAGTTAAGCTCAAAACATTTCCTATCTTCCTGAACAAAATCGCATCAAATGGATTTTTACCATCGGCTTCACAGCATCAGTTTAACGGCTTCTCAATTTCAGCTAAACCTAGCGCGAGCGCGTCATGCTGGTGCTTCGAAACAAGCTTAGGTATATATTAAACATAGCTTTAGTGAAACTTTATAGGAAAACGTAAAAATTTGCTCTTGAAACGATAACGTGATCTACAAAGTACTGAGTACAAGCAGCGAACGGTCGCACGGTCGCGACGAAAACTGCCTTTGAATACTTTGATGCTACCTGAGCTCGTACTTTTGAATAATTTTGAGTTAAAACGTTTTTGTTTTGTTTTGAAGGGTGAACTGGTCTAGATTTTTTCCATTGTCAAGCCAAATAACCTGCCAATGCCCGAGCTTATCTACAGACACATAAAAAAGTATCCTTGATGCCCGAGAGTGTCTGCAGACACACTCGACAGTAGTAGAATTAAGCCCGTATTATATTGTGTTAGAGTTGGTTTTTAATCGACTTCACAAAAGGAGACGGTTATATATTGGGTTTTTTTCGGTCGATATCTCCGTCAATTGTGGAATGTTTTTTTTTTTTAAGTTTATACTTTCCAAATGGTCCCAAATAAATTGTATCAACATTGGTTCAGCAGTTTTTCGAGAATAAATAGTTTTGTTGAGTAAATCCATCCGATTTTGTGTTTATATTGCCTTTATTTTGTGTTTATCTCGGAGATTTCTCAACCGATTTAGATGGTTGTTTTTTTATTCAAAAGTGTAAATTTTCTGTGTAGTCCCATACAAATTTCATCAAAATTAGTTCAGTAGTTTTATTATGAAATAAATTTGTTTTATAGTTAATGTTCTCTAATATCTTGGGATTTCTGAACTGAATTAAATGATTATTTTTACTTGAGTAAGAAGACCTCTAGTGTGGAACTGTATAAATTTCATCTTAATTTGTTTATTGGCTTTAAACGAGCTTTATTTAATTCTTTGTGTAATAATGTTTAGAATTGGATTGCAAATCAATTTTGAACAATTTAAGGACGTCCAAAGATGCTGAAGTTTTGCACCTAGGTGTAGTTCTGATGACAATTAAAAACTACAGTAGTAGTAGCAGTAGCAGTAGGAGCAGCAGCAGCAGCAGCAGCAGCAGCAGCAGCAGCAGCAGCAGCAGCAGCAGTAGTAGTAGTAGTATATAAAAGAACTACACAATCGGATGATGGAATCCCTTCGAGTTTGGGCTCATTTGATTTGTCTTGATGAGATCATGTCTGGTTTCATGTGGTCATGTGGTATCTGATGATAGAGCCAGAAGGTAGTCACAGGAACTCAACAACAAAATGATGGAAACCCTTCGAGTTTGGGCTCATTTGGTTTGTCTTGGTGAGTTCTCAAGTGTTCTGTGGTATTCAGGGTCTGATGATGGAGCCGGAAGATAGTCCCAGGTACTCAACAACAAAATGATGGAACCCCTTTGAGTTTCGGCTCATTCGGTTTGTCTTGATGAGTTATCTGGTGTTCTGTGGTATCCAAGGTCTGATGATGGAGCCAGAAGGTAGTCACAAGAACTCAACAAAATTATGGAACTCTTTCGAGTTTGTGCTCATTTGGTTTGTCTTGGTGAGTTCTCTGGTTTTATGTGGTATCCAGGGATGATGGAGCTGGAAGGTAGTCACAGGAACTCAACAACAAAATGATGCAACCCCTTCGAGTTTGGGCTCATTTGGTTTGTCTTGATTTATCTGGTGTTATGTGGTTTTCAGGGTCTGATGATGAAGCCGGAAGGTAGTCACAGGAACGCAACAACAAAATGATGGAAAATGGACAAAACTAATTAAGTTGTTATATATGTAGGTTTTATTTACTAAAATGAGTGAGTGTCTACTATTTTCTTTGGCATATATTCTTTCCAATGTTTGCTTAGGCCACTAAAAATCAAAAAATCAAATATTTACCCAAAAAAAACGACTTCATAATAAAAATGTTATTTTGTAAGCAACCACTAAAAATAATGAAATAATTTACAATTGAGCCAGAACAGTATCACTTTTTCGAGATTACCTACGTAATAATAATGCATAAATACAACATAAGATAAGAAAGAGTTTTTTGAAGGCGGTGCCAAGCCGAGCCATAATTATTAATATGGTTGAGCTGATTCAAAAAGATAATGTCTTAAACGGCTTGACGTCCTATATCAAATAATAAGCTTTTAAAGGGCAAGCATGGCCCTAGTATTTTTATTTTATGGTTTTATCAGCAATTTGTATATTTGTATTCATGTAGGTATAAAAAGTAATTTTTGACGGAAAAATTTAAGATTAAAGCAGGATTCAAACCCGTCACCTTCGATTACTGTTCCAACTCTATGTCAACTGTCATTATTTTGATATTATAGTTAATCTTACGTAGATGCTTATGCAAACATATCATTAATCATCGCCCATCGCAACATATTTTCCCAAAAGCATAACATCGCTTCGCAGACGTCCTTTAAGCCCTTGTAAATCTCGTAAATCGCAATATCATGTCCTCCGACGAGATTTATGTTAATGAGAGCAGCTACGCCACCTTGTAGAACAGATTGGCTATTAATAATGGATCATGCTTTCTAGCTGTTCCTTTCGACTAGATGAGACTTGAAAACGTTTAGTAATAATATTATGTGGTGTCTTACGATGAGTCTGTACTCGTTTATTAGTGTAATTATTATCAATGAGTTCAATGTTTTGATATAATTAATGACATGTTGTTTTTTTTGGCATGGGCTCCTTGATGAGTAGACGCGATTTCTTTGAAACCAGTCAATGCGCTGCTGTAGAAACTTGACGGTATAACATAAGCTGTGTAGGTAAGTGGCATTATTTTAACCCTAAAGACTTTTCATAAACGTTTAGACTTTGAAATAACTATAACAAATACATTTTCACATTATCCGATAGCGAAGTCTTCCTAGAACAGATGTAAGGTTTAACAAAAGAAACAAGCAAAAAAACTTAATAATATTACTTTCAAGTTAAAATTACATGAGTCATGACTAACCCCCCATTCCTATAAAAATGAAACAAGTCGTTTTTCCAAGGTCTCGTTACTTTTTGACGTTTTTTGTATGGCGTTTATGTCAAAAATCTACGGACAGTAAGCGAAAACGGTTCGTTTTAAGATATAGGAACCGGCCCTTAGAAATTAGGACCCGGAGTTATGTTAAAGTCACTATTTATCTCTATATAGCACAACGTTATATTAATTCAAAATCGGCAGATTCTGAATTCCCACGTTTTAGGTAGGCAGTATACACCTCCCCTGTAGCATCAGTATTTTTGGATCGATAGTTGATATTGACTTTTCATGAGGACTAAATTCGTTTGCGATGTTTCTTGAGATTCGGTTAAATTGAAGTAGTTCAAAAATCTGTCTTATACTCCAATATACGGAAATGAATATAAATAAAACAATGTAAATAACTTTTTTACCAGACTGCGCAACGCAAAGGCCCGGTAATGTGTTTATCAGCCAATGTATGTATGTCTTTTCCTTTGTGTCACTATATAGACCAAATGCATGGTCCGATTTTGATGATTTTTACGCCAATCGTTTGTGCTAGCAAATACATGACATTCATCAAAATTCAATATGGCGACAACTAGACAACGTATTGCGAAAAAGAAAAAAAAGAGGTATTTGAAAATCATTTTTAGGTTTCTCTTACCATTTTTCATTTTGAATTACCATTTAGGATCTATAACAATTTAAAGATAGGCCAAACGCAAGGTCCGATTTTGAAGATTCTTATGTGAATCGATTTGTCTTAATCTTGCGAGTGCTACTAAAGACATGACATTAATCAAAATTCAATATGGCGACAACCAGACGCAATATTGTAAAAAAGAAAATAATGAAAAACGACGTACTATGTCAAGTGGGGTATTACTGAATAGGTATTTAAAAATCGTAATTAATTCTATCATATCATTTTGAATGGGCATATAGAATCTATAATGATTTAAATGTAAGTACGTATGTTTGTTTCTTTGTGGCACTATATAGACCAAACGCATGGTTCAATTTTGAAGATTCTAACGTCAGTCGATTTGTCTTAACCTTGCGAGTGCTACTAAAGACACGACATTAATCAAAATTCTATAGCGACAACCAGAGGCCGTATATTAAAAAAAAACAACGAACTATGTTAAATGGGATATCATTGAGAACGTATTTGAAAATGATCTTTAGGTTTCTGTTATCATTTTTCATTTCGAATAAACATTTAGGATCTATAACGAATTGAATTTGGTTAAAAATCATTCTCACAAATTCTTATGTACAAACTAAAAAGATTAAAATTAAATACATTATTATAAAAATCCAAAAATGCAGTGAGGCAAACAAGCTTTAGATTTTTTATTTTGAAATATAAGATGCAGTCGGAGGCATGAAAAGAATTTCCTAGCTCGCCAGGTTTTAGTTGATTCCGTCAAAGTAGAAATGAAATGCATGATACCTGAGACTGCATCTTATATTTCAAAATCAAAATTCTAAAGTTTGCCTCTTTTGAGTTTTTTTCGCGTAAGATTTTTTTGCTTATAACAATAATGTATTTTATTCTTTAGGTATGTACACCAATGGGAAAGTAATTATATGTACTTCAGAAAAGTGTATTGATCTAAATTAGTCAACTGATTTAATTATTGCAGTTTGACAAAAAAATATTAATAAAACACAAATAACTGTGGTAATAAAAACACGATTTGTCTAGTTGCCAAGTTGTAGGCACTCAAATGTGCACAGCTTTGCATTTTAAAGAAAGATCAGCTGGTCTTTGTTAAAAGTTAATATTTTGATCTCATCGAATGCTCTTTGTATTAAATCGGACTTGTCTAAAAGTTTTTGCCACCAAGATATAAAAATCAAGCTACGTTATCTTGTTACGTTCAAGTTACTTAGAATTTATCAAAATTTTAAAATTAGCGAGGTATGTTTTGTTCGCATAAGTAGAAATTGTATGGGCTTATCAACTTCAATTAAAAAACGAAAGCTTAATTTCATAAAGTAGTCCAACATATGTTTTTTTATAATACATATGAAATACATTATAATAAGCTTGCGATCGTAGCCTCTTTCACTAAATGACAGAGTGATGACGCTTAAACACACACACGTTGAAATACCTACTCTTGGTTAAAGTCAAAGCGTTCCATTGCTCTTTCTCTAACTTAGAACGTTCTAGCTTTACGTGTAAATATTGCTTGCGACACAGCAAAGGTTCTCTATGTTGCTTTGAGGCTACAGCTTGTTCAAGTAAAAAATAATAACATTGATAAGACCCGACCGTAGGTAGGGTTTTAATTTTTGAACTTATCAAAAACCAAAACCTGCGGTCAGGTAAAAAACACTCATACGATGAAGACGAATCGTGTGATATCTCACTTGTCAAAATTGGACCAAACTTTTAGATTAGACAAAACCTTTCCTTTGCTTCGCCGTAGAAGGGTAAAAAAAATTAGCGAAAAATATTTAAAAATGTAGTTGGTAAATAGGCTTGTATTTTATTTTTATGCTTTAGTGTCACATCGGTGAGTTTTGTCAGTAGTTACGAGTAGGTACCTGCTGCCATTTTGGCAAACAGCACTTAGGGCATTTTAACAAAAAATGTCGAGAAGATCAGGTCACTGACATTAATCTAGTCAGGTCAGCACCTAGTCCTTATAATTTCAGTGTCACCGTTCTAGGTGAACGCCAAAACCCTGCACGGTATTGCAATGAGCTTCTCACCCTAGACATCGGTGTTAAAGTCACAACCTGTAATTTCGCTGGATACATGCACTTCAAATGGGAACAGAAATATTTTCACATTACCTAGTGCTATCTTCAGCTTTATAACTCTTTCTTCAAAATCATCTCTTCTAGCAACAACCTAAATTTACGCATCACCGTATATAAAGAACAACGTATAACGAGAAAAATAAAAAGAAAGGTCCGTTGCCCGGCTAAGGAAACGGACCTCCTTCTCAGGTAAAGGCGGGGAATTAAAACAAGATGGTAAATTCAATAAAGGGCTTTATTACAAAAAATAGAAAAAGCACACATGAGTTATCAAATATTGGTACTCTCCCCTTTACTGAGGAATTCAAAAAAGAAATATTTTACACTTAATTTGGTTTGTTCTGCATCAAAATAATTCTAAACAGCAAGATCTTATAATAGGAAATATTACTAACTTAATACTCAAAACTCAAAATTATCAAATAAGATTACAATTTCCTCAAACATGTATATTCTAGTACTTAACTTCGGCCTGTATGATATGAATTTACAATAGAAAAGCTGTATCCTATGCCAATGAAACTTAGAGAGTCTGTGCTCAGCAGATTAACATGAATTGGTCACAACGCAACGGAATAATCTTGTCTTTGCCTCAGAATGTTCTAAATTAAAAGAGAACTTGTTTTTTTTTTTTTTAGAAAGGATATGTGCTGTTGGTCTATAACTGACCTCTACAGCGTCACCGGACGGTAAAATCACCGGACGGGCAAACAGAGTGTGTGTGTGTAAGAGAGAACTTGTGCAAACAGAGTGTGTGTGTGTAAGATTGTGTTTCCCAGAGGGATATTAAACTCTAAAACAGAAAGTAAACAGAAACTAAGACAGAAAATAAACAGAAAGTATCTTTCAACAGTATCTTAGCACGTTAGAAGGCGAAGGCTTCCGTCACTACCGTAGCTCGCTGACTCAAAATGATTTGGAGTGGACCAACCTGGAAGCTTCTTGGGACGCCGTACCGTAGTCTCGCATGCCGCCGCGGAACGCCTCCTTACACCACTCGATCAGCTCCTACCGCTCGACCACAAACGGTGCCTGGTATCTTCTACCGGACAGGTGGTGCGTTGGTGTCCTTCTGGAGTCCCACGTAGACCGGCTTCTTCCACGAACGGTGGTGAGCCCCGGGTGATCGCGCACAGCAGCTCGCAGTGGTGACGACAATAGCCGACCGTAGATGCACGATTTAACCTGAAACCCACGTTCCTTCGTGTTCAAATGCGTCTCGAGATGCCCGCCTTAGATAGACGCGGTGCAAAATCAAAACAGATATTTCGTTAGTACAATACTGAAATCACGGGAAATCACACTAACCTGGCTTTTGCACTTGTATACTTATTTCGCCAGTAACAGGGCTACTTCGTTCTGGACAGCGTGCCTCGGTTGTTTTGTTCACACAAGAGAACTGCGTGTTTTTCTGCTGCCTCCGACGATCTTAATTACGTGCCAACTATGTAAACTAAATTCAGTTTCACGTCCGAAATCAAAATCCAATCCACAGGCTTCTCTCTTGTATATATACGAACTTTGGTTTGCACTTCGAGTAGCATTCTACTGAGAACTCGAACTTCCGGTATCCAGAAAACTCTAGAAAGAACTCTGCAACTTGCTTCGTAAAGCAGACCTTGTCGGCCTAGTAATACTGGTCACTGTCCTCCAGCCAGTTCTGGTACATTCCAGTCAGGTTCCGTTGTTTACTTCGCAAAAACTCCATATAAAAAAACCATCTCTCCGGAACTTTCATGCGATTTAGACATTATGTCAAAACCTTCCATGGTGTGACCATCGTAAGCGATTTCTAGATTTAAATTATTTTCGACATATGAAACGCTGCCTTCTGTATTTATTATTTGTTAGCCAACTTAAAGATGCGACCTATTCTGGATTTTAAAACAACCCTTTCCTCGTCCAGAGTTATCCAGAGCCCGAAATATTCCTGGAACGTCAATTATGAAGCCCTGCTACTTGCCGACAGAGATCACCACTTCGTTTACACCTTCCTTCTAGTTCACGCCTCTTGTCGCTAGCTGTCGCTGCGTGGATTAACCATTTTATCTATTTTGAGACAGTAGATGAAAACTTATCCCTTTCACTCGCAGAGGCAAATTCAACCATTATTTCTTGATTCCTAGATAGGCGAAATTATCAATCTGTCTTCAACAAGAAAAGCTTTCATTATTCCTTTAACGAAGAAAATGGCGCACGCGTGGTGGAGTTCGGTGTTTTTTACAAACTCGGCGTCTGGTTTTCAGATACGGAGAAAACACAGCTTGATCTAATAGAAAAGACGCTGCTCCTCGCCAGATGGCGTTGCACCCAATATATTTTATTTAATCGAGATCTATAACAAAAATCTAACTTGGAGTCATGATTTAACATGTCACAATATCATACATGAAATATTGCGTTTCTTAGCGCGACGTCGACTCGAGTAATGACTTTCGCGCGTTTTCATCTTAATCTTTTAAGAGCATCTGTTTTTACACGACTGCCCAAAAACAAGAGTGTATTGTATTTTTAGCATTCATTTATATATGTATGTAGTCCTATGTATGTATGTTTGTATGTGAGTTTCTTTATTCCACTATAACTTTTAAATGTCTGAATAGATTTAGACGTATGGGGTATCGTTAGATCATCCCCCCGAGTAACATAGGCTATATATTTTTTTTAAACATTCTGTACGGCGGCAGTATGGCATCATTTACAAAATAAAAAATAAGCAAATATTTATAACTAGCTGTGCCCGTGGCTTCGCACGCGTGTTCTTTTCTCGAGGTTAAAAGTACTCTAGGTGCTATTCCAGGACCTAAAATACCAATATATCAACATTTAATCAAAATTCCTTCAGCCATCAAAGAGTTTTTTATCGATTGCTCGGCACACACATTATTTTGAGGTACCAAGTACACCAGTTTTTAAGTAAACCCCTAAGCTATCCATTAGTGAAAATTGCATTACAATCGGTGTAGTAGTTTTAACGTGATGCGCGAACACACAAACAGCAATTTTTGTGTCCAAATAATCATCATCATCAGCCTATACCAGTCCACTGTTGGACGTAGGCCTCTCCCAATGGATGCCACTGAGCCCGATCTTCCACTCTTCTCATCCAGTCGCTGCCAGTTGTCTTTCGCAAGTCGTCTCTCCACCTGGCCGGCGGGCGTCCCACACTACGTTGTGTTTGTGTCTACGGTGACCGTTAATCCTTTATGATAAAGTGCGGAGGCCAGCTTAAGATGAGCCGTACATTCAAACGTTCCTGTACATTTCGGGTTTCAAGTTATTTGGACATAATACTGAGGGTTGAGCTGTCTGTAATTTCTGAACTGCAAACCCGATAGCCTTGAAATATTTACATGAAAATATTTAAAGTAGGTATCTGCCTCCTTTTTAACAAAAAAAATATGAATGAAATCGGACTACACGTTTATGAGTTACAACTAAGTACACATTTTGACTTTCATCCCCTCTCCCAAGGGAACCATGCTAAATATCGGGATGAAAAGTATCCAAATCAAACCAAGTTTCATTTAAATTCATTCAGTAGTTTTGGGGTGATGCGTGGTTATGATACAGACAGACTGACAGACAGACTGACAGATGGACAAAAATGAAAAAAAAATGCTTTAGAATCGAATATAGAGTACCCTCCGAAAAAAAACATTACTTCATGCTTAACATAACTTTTGACCCGTATCCCGCAGGAACACTTCATTTTTCGGGATAAAAAAGTATTCTCAATTTTAACCCATCATAGAAACTATGATTGTGCCAACTGTGACTGTGTATGACTGTGTTTCAGAGTGGTAAGTTTTTTTTTAAATAACTTTCAACCCCTATCCTGCGGGAACCCTTTAATTTTTCGGGATGAAAAGTGTCCTATGTTCTACCTCGTAGTATGAACTCAAATCATACCAAGTTTCATTTAAAAAAAACAGTAGTTTCAGCGTGATGCCTAGCCAAGATACAGACAGACAGACAGACAGAAAGACAAAAATTAAAAAACAGTTTTGGCTTCAGAATCGAATACAGAGTATTCTCCAATAAAAAAAAACAAAATATCTTCAACGTACAGAATTGGACCTGTTACAGTTTAATTATAAGTATACGAGTAGATATAGATATAAATATGGGTATCAAATTGAAGGATTTGATAAGCACATTCCAACAATATATAATTTATTGGCAGAAGCTCTTTTTTGGCAGTGCAGGCGTGTTTTTGAACCTTTTAAGCTAGTTATTTGGCTTTGTGTTTGGTGAGTTGAAAGTTGAGATTGTGCTTGCTTGTGATACGTGCTTGCCAATTAAAATCTTAAGGTTCCTCTAGGGTTGGTTGTTTTGTTTGATGAAAAATAGCGTTACACGAAATATAACCAATACGAACCATAAAATTAAAGAACGGAGGAATTTTAATTAAATTGTAGCTTATCCATACCAATATATAAAAGTGAAACGTTGTTTGTTTGTTTGTTTGTGGAGCTTTCACGCGATAACGACTGGATGGATTTTGATGAAATTTAAAATGGAGATAGCTTATACCCTGAAATAAAACATAAGATACTTTTTATCCCGGAAAATTGTATGTTTACACGGAAAAACTTGAAAATGTTGATTACTCACTGTAAGGAACGGTTGCCATGGAAACGAAATAACAAGTCTGTCAAAAAACATCAAGAGCATTGGTGCTATACCCACTTTTTCATTGGTTTTTAATTCTACTTTTCCTAGAAGAAAATAGAATGCATTTTGTTGCGATAAACAGTAGTCCGCGCGTATGAAGTCGCGGGCGGGAAATCTAGTCCTTTATATATACATGCTTATATATACGCTTGTCTTTGTATGACGATGAGGCGGTGAGACAGGTTTATTAAGTGAAAGTAATCGTCACAGCTACCCATAAAAAGTTCCAGCGCCACCCATAACTATAAATATACAAAGCTTCGGCGGCACTGCACTGCGCTCGTAACCCAGAGATATAGTTCAAGTCTCATATGCCTAATAATATCGCTGGAAACATTGGACTTCAAAAACACCCTCCAGTTATACAGTCCCATACAGTTATATATTTGCCCACTACTGCTTGACGGTTGAAGATGAGATGGTGCTTGCTGTTTTGTTCACAACAAAACAGCATGTAATATATTTTCCAAGTTACATACGAGAACATAGCAAGGAGCGGCGTTTTTTTATCAAGAGATCTTAGTTAGTTTAAAACTGGAGCCAGAGAGCAAACGAGAATTGGAACGCAGGCAACGCCGAGCACAAAAGCATAAAGTTTGTTTGTTTGTCATTTGGGATAGTGCTGGCTTAACAGTTATTCTATAACAGAAGGGACCAACAGCTTAACGAGCCCTCCGAGGCACGGAGCGAGGGAAAACTGCACATAACCTATAAAATTCATTGGTGCGGGCCTAGAACCGAACCGGTATCGTTGGATTCCATGTTGCACTATTGAACAGATACGCTACCATCGCTAAAAAGCATAAGTAAGGTTTAGATTTTCATACAAGTAATAGTTGAGCTCAGCTTGATTGTCGTATGAGGTAGTACTGACCTCTGGTGTCCGAGTTTGTGAGGCCGCCCGAGGGCCTCTGACATGGCTTAACGACTGCTATTAATCAATAACAGCCGAGAGCGACAGCTTATAACATGCCTTCCGAAGCAAGGAACGTTAGAGCTCATTGTTTTCGATGGATTCCGTCAATATTACGTTATGTGAACTGTTCACTGTCAAAAACAAAGTTAAAGTCGTAGGAGCTCTTGTTCCGAACAAAGTGTTCAACGCAAGAGAACATAATCCAGTTGGGCTTCATAGTTACCACGCAAATAGACGTGTGGTGGACAAAAAGTGAGGGACAACGGGAATAGATGTATTGTTTATAACTAACTGAAAACTACCTAAACAATTTTCATACACATTAATATCTTGGTCAGAATGCTGAGCTCTCTATTTAGTTTGCTGAAAATATTTGAGATTGAATTTGAGTGGGCGAGAATTGTTATGAGTTATTTTAGAAAATTAATAAAGTTTAGTTTACGCTTTAGTTTTACAGACTTTTATATATTTTTGGTGGGAGATAATATTTATCTATACCGATTGTTCTTCATTATTGGAGTTTATTTGTAGTACCTAATATTTGATTAGTAGTTGAACTAATATTTTTTACCAATTAAATATTTAAAATTTAAAGTGGATTTTTTATTACTCTTTTTAAGGATTATAATTTCTCTTTTGATTACTAAAGGGGCCATTCTACACCAAACATGAAATCGACTTATGGTTTAAAACGACAACCAGCATAGTTTTCGTGTGCAAAGTGTACCTAATTTATGCCTCAGACTGTGTCGAGAAATAACAAAAATATTTGGCTATAGGTGCAAAAATAACTCTTTCTATATCACATTCCCTTACAGCTCCAATGGTTCTCATCAAACGTGGTTCTCAAGCGCGCATACAAATAAACTTTCTCATAATTCCATAATAATATTAACATAATCTCTCACAGTAATTCGAGTACAAAAGTTATATCAGATGTTCGTACAATAAGCATACAAAATTATACATCGTGAAACTTTCTGCGCACACATCAGTACTACGAGTATATAAGTATAAGAATACATGGTGAAAATTTCTGCGCACACATCAGCACTACGAGTATATAAGTATAGGAATACATCGTGAAACTTTCTGCGCACATATTAGTACTATGAGTATATAAGTATAGGAATACATCGTGAAACTTTCTGCGCACACATCAGCACTCACATCAGTTCCTTTGTCGTTGCTATATTTTAAATATACTTTTTTATTTATTTATTTATCTATGTTTATTTAAATTACTTATATGTAATTATTATATATATATATATATATATATATAATAATTATTAATAATTACACTAATATTATAAATGCGAAAGTTTGTTTGTGTGTGTGTGTGTGTGTGTGTGTGTGTTTGTTGCTCCTTCACGCTCGAATGGCTGGACGGATTTAGTTAAAATTTGGTACCAGGATAGCTTATATCCTGGATTAACACATAGGCTACTTTTTATCTCGAAATAGGAGAAAACAATATTATCGTTTTCTATAAAACTTGAAAAAAAAACGAAAAAAATAATGAAAAAAAATATTTCAAGTACCAGGAGAGCATAAGCACTTAAGAAGTTGGAGATATAAAATTGACAAATAATGTTATTAAAAGTGAGTATACTTAGCTCCCAATGAACATTAAATGTGATTATATTAAAAAAGTATATCTGAGTACCAGGAGAACAGAAACACTTAAGATGTTGGAGACATAATATTGAAAAATAAAGTAATTTAAAGTGAGTAGTATGTATACCTTTCCCATGAACATTAAATAGTGTGATTATAATTTTTAAAAAAACTATGTACCAGGAGAGTAGAAACACTTAAGAAGTTGGAGATACAAAATTGACAAATAAAGTTATTAAAAGTGAGTATAACCTCCCCAACATTAACCTCCCCTCATTATAGTGTGAATATATTTAAAAAAAAATTACCAGGAGAGCAGAAAAAATTAAGAAGTTGGAGATATGACATTGAAAAATAAAGATATTAAATTAAAAGTGACTATACCTCCCCATGAAAATTAAATGGAGTGATTATATTAAAAAAATAATTTCAAAGTACCAGGAAAGCAGAAAGACTTTCGAAGTTGGAGATATGACATTGAAAAATAAAGTTATTAAAAGTGAGTATACCTACCTCCTCGAGAGTGTAGTAGCCGAAGATCTGGCTCAGTGGCGTGCTTTTGAAAATGCGTATGTCAAGCAGTGGACTGACACGGGCTGATGATGACGATGATGATGATACCTCCCCATGAACGTTAAATAGTGAGATTATATTTAAAAATAAGTATTTTAAAGTACCAGCAGAATTTATCATCATTAATATATTTTAGCAAATTCTTTGTGAAAGTGACATGGTGGGGGTGGGGGTTGAGGGTTGTTGGTAGAAGATTTAAAGGGGACGGGGCCAGGGGGAGGAGGATGGGACCAAAATAAGAAAGAAAATGGAAGCTTTGAAGGAATTTTTAAAATGATAAGTGTCAAAGTGACAGGTGTCAAAGTCACAGGTGTCAAAGTGACATCCTAGGGATGCAAAAAGGAGGGTTTTTTTTAAATGTATTTTCTAATGTGACCGCGATTGTGTGTGTGTGTTGTTGCTTCTTCACGCTCGAACAGTTGAACGGATTTGGATGAAATTTGGTACCAGGATAGCTTAAGTTAGAGATACAAAATTGACAAATAAAGTTATTAGATTATACCTCCCAACAACATACATCAACATTAAATGCTGTGATTATATTTAAAAAAGTATGCACTGTTTTTAATAGAAATACAAATATAAATAAACACTATATCAAAACTTTTTTTTTAATTGATAACGTCTTGCAATTGGCAATGCATTTTGTATTCAGCAGAGCTTTTGTGTGTTTAAATAAACAAAGTAGACAAATGAGATTATATTATTATTTCTCTTAAAAAAAGTGTTTTCATTCAAAATTTATGATTCGTTGAGTATCCAAGAAGGTTACTTAGAAAGGTTTTATTGAAATTCCAGCCTTATGGGAGTGACTCCCATTTGCAATTACTAAACAAGGCGCAGGGGTAATCACTACAAGTTTAAGGATTAAATTTGGAAAATACATGCTCCTCACATGGTCAATTGTTATGTGCCGTGCTCACGTGTTGGGAAACCGTCAGACCTATTCGTGTAACTACTCACAAGACGGAAAATATTTATTTATCAAAAAAACTTCAATATAAAGAATATATACCACCAAAACTCTTTTAAATTATGTGACATGATTGTAACGCTAACTGTATTATTTTTAAATAGGATGGGGGAGAAGATTGCACGCGGGCAAAGCCGCGGGGCGCAGCTAGTATATATATATATATATATATATATATAATATATATATATATATATATTATAATAATAATAATATTATAATAATATATATATATAAGTAAACACATCATTACTACGAGTATATAAGTAGGTATAAGAATACATCGTGAAACTTTCTGCGCACACATCAGTACTACGAGTATTGATGTATACGAATATATTCCGTTCTTCTTCTAATTTTTGAATATAAATTGTTTGGAACTTTGTTTTGTTTCCTTATATTTATGGGATTATTGTTTGGAAAGTGTTATTTGACTTAGAGGTAAACTTCTTCTTAGTCGCTACACTCTTGGCAGAGTGGTCGTGGTTTCACTTCGGGGGTTGTGGCTCGCTGTACAATCCTGTGCCACTCTTCTCTAATAGCTGCCCTTCTGGTGCATGTTTCATGTGTTTTGGTGATTTGTTAAGTCAGGTGCCGGAATTGCTTTTAGGATTTACAGCTCTCTTATTAAGTGAATTTAGTATAATTAGTTTTTTTTTTTGTTTGGTACTTACTTATAAAAGCGAATGTTTAAACAGTTATAAAAATCATAGATTTTTATTTTGTTTTCGGTCAGTTTTGTTTTGATATGCGAAAGTAAATTAAAAATCAATTTTATAATATTTGCGATATATACCTATTATGCATTAATTTAATTTTTAGTGTGAATTTAGCCGAGCGGTATGCTACGCTATAGAATCCAACGTTACCGAGTTCGGTCCTCAGGTCCTCACCAATTACTTTTCAAAGCTATTTGCTGATTTACTTTGCTCCGTGCTCTAGATGTCAGTCCCGGCTATTATTGATGAATAGCAGTCTATAAGCCATGTAATAGGCCCTTGGGCGGCCTGACAAGCTCTGACATTAGTGGCCATCATCAGTGGTCTGTTAGTGCTAACAGACCACTGATGATGGCCACTAATACACTGATGTTAGCACTAACCACCTTATACGACAAGCAAGCAAGCATTATACATTTGTTATCTACGTAAATCCGTCTAAAACTTTGTTTTACAAAACGTTTCCAGATTCCAATTCAGTTCCTTCCATTGTTGCATTTCACATTTAATACTCCTAGATTAACGAAAGAAAAACTGATATAAAGTCAGATATTGTAGAAGCTGACAACGGTAATCTGCGAAACAGCGGAGCTCTCGTCCCCTCATCTTGATTGGTACAATGTATAGGCAGCGAGCCATAAATAGATCTCATACCAAATACCACGATGGCATTTATCAAATATTAAGAGAATTATTAAGCAAATTATATAACGACTCTTAACTAACATCAGACCAAACAAAAAAAGAAAGCAAACATAAAATTGATAACTTCATGATGTGGTCGATAATTCCATGAAATGGTTCTATTTAAAATTATTATGATTCTTATTATGAAATGCCCAAATAAAACTGACCATATAGTTAAAACATCTACGCATGATATTTCTATCTACGTTTGGCCATATAATTAAATATCAATAATGTAGTGTTTTTGTGATACCAGTAGTATCCAAAAGATAGGTTTTGAAAGCTACAAAATAAGAAGGTGGCTTCGCCTTCTAACCTATGACGGTCATGGCAATCGGTCAAGCAGTTTTTATGTGATGCGCGAACAAACATACAGACAAACAGAGAGACACGATTTAAAAAAATGTTGTATTTTTGTTTAGTAGTTTACGAGTATTTGTAACCTAGGCCATGTTTAAAAAAAAACTTTTTAGAGACTTTATCGTGCTATTTGCTTTATTATAAGTGTAGATAAAGAATTTAAAACATATATAGATATAAACTACTTACGTACGAAAGCAAAGTCAATGAGTTCGTTTTCAACCCCCGAACAAAGAGACGGGTGTTATAAGTTTTGGGTGCGTATCACTGTGTGTGTCTGTCTGTGGCATCGTAGCTCCCAAACGAATGGACCGATTTGAATGTGTTTTTTTCTGTTCGAAAGCTGATGTGATCGAGATGGTTCTTAGATATATGGGGAGGGGTGGGGGGAGGGGGAGGTGAGAAAAGGGGGGTGAAAATCGTAGCTTACGAACAAATGGACCGATTTAGCTGCGGTTTTTTATATTTTAAACCTGTGTGCGTGTGTGTGTGTAGAGGTGTGTGTGTGTGTGTCTGTGTGTGCATACAAACGTATGGGTGTGTCTGTGGCATCGGCTCCCAAACGAATGGGCCGATTTTGATGCAGTTTTTTCTGTTTGAAAGTTGATGCAATCGAGATAGTTCTTAGATATATAGGGGATGGGGGGAGGTGAGAAAAGGGGGTGAGACCGAAAATGGACCGATTTTGATTTGTTTTTTTTTATGTGTGAAAACTTTTGTGTTCGATATGCTTCTTAGCTAGAACGGGGGTGAGGTCGGGGGTAATATATTTTTTTAATTAGTGCTTGTTGTTAGTAATAATTTAATAAGTCTTACGAAATAATGTACGAATCTCACATTAAAATACAATTATAAGGTAAATTCAGTTTAAATTTAAGTTCCGTGTAGTTTTATTTGATTACAAACCACCATAAACCAACCACCACAATATGCCAACAGGGTATTAACAACTGCAGTTAAACGTGGAATTCGCACAATTTCTTTTGAACCCTCTTTGAATTGTTTTCTATTTTCACTGCAGTGCAGAAAAATATTGAAAGATAGAAATAATTTACCCTACCATATATTTTTTTTCATACGTAGGGTGGTCCAAATATCTCTGATGGGATGGAAGCCATGCTGTTTAGCACATTTAATATACGAGTTTTTTTATGATATAGTATTTTTGGCGTGCAATAATGTTTTAGTTTGTTACTAACTGAGACCGAGTCGGTTAAAAGTAGCCTAGGTGTTATTCCAGGACCAAAAGTACCCATAACGTAACATAATATACTACATTTCATCAAAATTTGTTCAGTCGTCATATAGATTTTTTTTTATTTCTCGGCTTCTACTTGTTTAAAATTATACTTTGTTTTAGGTCAAACCCAGACATTCAGACAGGCAAGTTTTGAAAAATAAAGTTATATTATTGTGCTTTATGTAGCTCATTAATTTATTAATATCAGTAAATGTATACGATTACTCCTAAGGTTGCATGGAAGAGATCGCTGCTTAGTGATAAGGCTGCCATTTTTACTATTGTATGGTCAATGTTGACATGCTATAACTTAAGATTTTTAGTACAATAAAGAGTTATCTATCTACCTATCTATCTCATTTTAAGACTACGAGAGCATTTTTTTTTTAATTATCTTATACTTTTTGTTACTTACTGCTTTATTATAAAAACCTATAAATGATTTACAAATAAGTTTTTTCTACATTTCTAAGATTACAGTGATTATTGCGAGCGATAATTGTATACCTACTATTTCTGTCCATCCATAGGTATAGAACCTTTGGATGGACAGAAATAGTAAAATATACATAATACAAATTAAAAATTACTAGGAATAACACTACAAATGTCATCATGTCATGTCAGCCTTTAGAAGTCCACTGCTGAACATAGGCCGCCCCCAAAGAGTGCCATGACGAGTGATCTTGTGCCACCTCCATCCACCGACTTCCTGCATTACATACACACTACAAATGTAATGTGAGATATAATACTGCCGACATCTGGTTCTTTTTGGTATTATTATTGTGGTGGAAGGCTAAATCTCAATTAGATAGTTATATAAATTCCACTGGCTTATTCGTGCCAAGTAGAACCATAAAATGCGAAATACGATTCAATTATCTGACATCACATATCATAAACGCGTTCAAATATGTTAGTGACAATAAGGTTTATGAGATTTCTCGGCGTTATGTGTGAATGAATTCATAATAATGGCGTCTATGGGCCATGGACGTCGACGATAGACCTAGAACATGAGTTCTACTTGAAGTCTAATGTCTATGGTTGGTAACAAAGTTACCGCTTTCCACCGCCGCCACCAGCATCACAAGCATCACAGGGCGAGGGCGGGACGCGGTGATCAGGTATATGATCAATTGATCAAGTAAAATGATTATTTAGAGAAATGCTTAGATATTCGTGTGAAGTCGGGGCGGGTTGCTGATATTGCAATATTCTTTATTATCTAATATAGCAATGTCGCAAATGAATTCAATATTATCTAATATTGAATTCATTTGTGACATTATATTATCTGTACTGGCAACAGCAACCCGCCCCGACTTCGCACCTCACCGGTGAAATTGTTTGAGTGACTTTCCAACAAACATGAGAGTTTGTGACTGTCGCTGTCAAGATGTTCGCTGCTAGATTTAGTACTTACTAGCTTTCCCGCCCGCGACTTTGTCCACTCGGACTACTGTTTATCGCGAAAAAAAGCGTCTTATGTTCTTCTTATATAGAAGTTTTTTGACGGACTTGTTATTTCGTTACCATGGCAACCGTTCCTTACAGCGAGTAATCAACATTTTCCAGTTTTACCGTAGAAATTATCAATTTTCTGGGATTAAAAGTATCCTATGTTTTATGTTAGGGTATAAGCTATATCCATTCCAAATTTCATCAAAATCCGTTGAGCCATTATCGCGTGAAAGCTCCCCAAACAAACAAACAAATAGACTACATTTCACTTTTATATATTGGTATGGATAGAGAGAAAGGAACAACCAATTTCGTTAATGTTAATTTGTTTTCCTATAAAATATTAAAAACCCTGTGGCAGAAGCTGAAACTTAAAGATTTCTCTCGTTCACGGGTCAAAAGTAATTCTATAACAACTTCTTAATAGGAAAATGGTTTTCTGAAAGCTTAGGCGTTGAAGTTAGACAACTTTTGTTTGGGTCAATTATCGTCTGTTTATTTCGTAAGTCACTTACGGCCTTATTTATAAAAAGTTAATAAACGTCAATTAGTACTGCGCAGTACAATATTGTAGTGCGCAGTATTACTAATCGTTGCTTAACTTTCTATAAATAAGGCAGTTATTGTTTAGAATATGTAAGAAAAGTTTGGAATTTATTATATAAGTGTAACTTAAATATTTAGTAACGACATAAAGTACTGTTCACTTTTGAAGAACTTACTATGTTTTTGTATACAAAACTGCGGTACCTTGTCTATAAAACCATTTAACTTAACTCGGAAAAAAGGAAATGTTAAAAGGTCAATGGTGTAGTATCTATCATCTGTGCCACATCCAGTGCTCTTATCCCAACTTCATAGTCGTTGAAACTGTCCAACTCGAATCATCCTTTATAAAGAAGTTTCTTTTTCATGGGAACCCAAAAAGTTTATTTTATTCTAAGGAAAGATTTATCAACTGGGTATTTGATTACGTGTTTATGATACATTCTAAAATATAAAAGTTAAATATTATCTGTTTGCGTAATTGTCACACTCATAAAATATAGCTGAATCGATTTTGTTAATGCATTAAAATATACTTTAAAACCCTGGACAAGTGCGAGTTGAACTCGCGTGGAGAAGGTACGTACTACGTTGAATATCAACATTGAGAGATTTACCAAGTTATTTTAAGACCATAGACTTCTAATAGGTGTCCCTTTAATCTATACGTAAAGATAAAGAAAAATGAAATAAAGAAAATGTTGGTTTCAGCAGTTACTAGCTTCGGAGATAGCGTCGGTACAAAAGTGGACCTCCCGTGTATACCCAAAAGATTTTTTTGAAAATTTATAAAGAAGTTTTTCTATAAATCCAAATGAATAAAGTGTTTCTGGTTTAAATAAAATTGATTGGCTTCACTTATATCATCTTTGGATACTTTGCTTCAATTCATGATTTTAAGGATCTGCTGTTTCAGTTTTCAGTATATTTTTTGTTTTTTGTCGTCTCGTAATTATATTTGGAGATTATATATATATATATAAATATATATAATAAATATATGTATTTATATATTTGAAATATATATTTATATGTATATTATAATATATTATATATCATAATTTTAGTGTAATTAGAAATTTGATTTACTGTCTCCCTCTAGTAATTTACTATCATAAAGCACCCCGTCCCTCACGATTATAACAAATCCTCTCTATCCAAAGGTTGCCTGGAAGAGATCGCTTTTAGCGATAAGACCGCCCATTGTGACACTTCTTCTACTATAGTTCCTTTATTTTGTTAATTTTCTTTGTGCAATAAAGAATTTACCTATCTATCTATTTATATTATCTAATGATACAATAAAACTGTATTACCAAAACAGTCATCTGTCATTGATGTTGTAGACTTAGTATTATATATTGGAATGTTATATGGAAATAACCAGCTAGGACTCATGTATAGATGTCAAACGAGTTGACTTTGTTTTATGTGTTATTAAACTTGTTTATTTTACCATTTTCCGCAACAAATTGCCAAGATTGATCCCGAAACATGCCTATATTTCCGTATAAGTAATATGTCAAGCTAGATAAAGTGCATGACGTAAACATGTCTTGGCATAATGGAGGTAAATAAATCACCTACGGCAAACCAGCCAGCCCCCCTAAATATCAATAAATGTGTGCGAATAACACAATGGACGGTCACTTTTATCACGGCGAAATGTTCCCCTACAAAATGTTATTTCGTTGACTACATAGCGAGGCGTTTTTTATCTTACAATAACTACAACATTCATAAAACAAAATTAAAATGCAAAGTGAAAATTTTCATAAAACGTTGTTGCAAACTGGATGCGTACTTCGACAGTGATCGATTAATAATTATTTGAAAAATCTACTACAAATGGATTTACTAAAACAAACGGCCGCATGAGCGTGTCGGATACGCATAGCCTTAGCGTTTCGTAGCCAGGATCCTAAGCAAGCCAACTATGGAAACCTGATTACAATCGGTAGTAGTAATACTACAACAAAGCTGTTTACTGTTGGATTCTGACTCTCAGTATGGAATTTGTTCAGAATTGACGCGGGCGTAACTCGCGTTCTTTTGGTCGGTGTTATCATTTACCTAAACTACTGAACCCTAGACAGCAGTGATAATTTTGTGAGTATATTTGTGTAATGCGCTGGTACCCTTTATTTAACTGTAGGTACGAGTATTTTATGCTTTACAGACAACTTAAGCAAAAACGTCACTTTAGAGTCGTACATTTAGTTAACGGAAGCAAACTAAAAAATACTCGCAAAGAAACCACATTATAATTATTAAATACCAAAAGTAGATCCCACTTCGGTCTTGGTTGACGCGCAACTTGCACAAATATATAATCCTCCGATTCCTAAAAACTAAAAACTTGGACGATTTTGACAGGCGAGATATAAATCGATTTGTCTTCATCGCAAGATTATCACGTTAATATAGGCTATTTTTTACCCGACATGACATGTCTCTTAGACATGAAACCAAAGACTTAACCGTAGATAAACAAGCTCAAATGAAAGTGGTCATAATTATTTGCCACTGAATTCATATTTGTTGTGAAAGAACACTTTTTCTTTCTAGAGTTAGAGACTGATGTCTGAAGAGAGAGCTGAATTGGTTCTGTGACATATTGTCATCATCTGGTAAACTTCCACCGTTGAACTTCGGCTTCCCCCGTAGAACACTACAACGGGCGGTTGACGGCTGTTTGCTTTTCATAAGGGGCGTTTGCCATAGTCACCACGCTTGTGGTGGGTTGGTGATCTCAGTAGTTGTTGACTGACAGAAAAATGCGTGTGCGTGTGGTTTGAGGGCCCAAAATGTAAAAATCTTTGAAACTATACTTAGGTTTCAGTGAACATTCTAAAACTATTGTGAAAGTTGGAATAAGATTTTGTGAAGGTTTTTGGGTAATAAGCGAGCTATGAGCTGAAAACTTGGGTCTTCAGTTCTCACGTAGAGGATGGTGGGCCCGTCTGTACTGGCTAAATTACGCACATTACAGAAAAAGTATTTCAGCTAAAATCTAAGACAATCCCAAACTAAATTTGTGACAGTAAGATATTATCGCAAAACGCTAGACATCTTTTGTGTATCTTAGTTCAAAATGGGCCCTCAATCCTCACACATGCAAAAAATTTTTTCTTACATTATGCTTAAGGTATGAAAAGTAGGTCTAACCTAAAGTTTTCTAATTTTGTGAAAAAATGTGGAACAAATCGATACCAAGAGGAAATCAAAATACCCATTTATTATTTAATAAAATTATATTTTATTTTTGTACTCTAAAATCAAGGAATAAGGTGACCACATTGCTTTTTATAATGTTGCAAGGATCAGCAAATGCGCAGCAAAATCGGTAGCGCTCACATCGCGGAATTTTTATTACATTTTTTGACCAACACGTAAAAGTACACCTTGTTTATCTCTGAGTTAATCCCGGAGTACCTTACATGATTGGCAGGTACAGTAACAATTGCCGATCCGTACAAAATCCGAGCGGAAATAACTCTTAAAGATTGTAGTCCTTATTTCCAAAATAAAATAAGGACTACAATCAATTAATAAGAACGTTATAATTGTTGACTGCCAATGCAATGCAACTTATTGTCTTGAAACTATTCTGTTGGACTATTCTTACAGCGTCATGTGTATTAAACGATGCCGTAACAGTGACTGTACATCCATTCCAATTGAAAGATAGTTTGCTTTCGTACCACTCAAATTGGAGATGTTATTCGTTTTTGGAGTAGAAGTTTTGGATGAAGTAATTTGCATTGACGATACATTTAAATCTTGTCTTATTTGTGATTCTAGAGTCAATTCAATTAATTCAATTTTTAATATCTTTATTAAAAACATAATATTCACACAATTTGTACACTACTGGTGTAAGCTATTATCCTAGTAGTTCAACAATATAATAATTATTTAATTAAATTATTAATTATTTGTTTTTCAAGCTCACAGGCTTGTATAAAACTTAACACATGATTTTGACCAATAAGTACCTAAACGTCATTATTTAAATGTGCTTAGCTAACACTATCTGTACAAACGATACAATTATGTAAGTTTTAGTAATAACATTACATTTCCAAGTTAAATTTATATACAATTATCCACCGGCGGTAGAATATAAAATAAATGTGCATGCGAGAAGCGCAAGTCAGTAGGCAGTTAGTGTATTTTGTAGAAGCCAGCTAATATAAATGACGGATGCATATACATTTCTTGGCCTATATGTAGACCAACACTGGAAGTGCCACAGTCCAACACTGGAAGTCTAACGTTTGAAAGGGCCGTTGCCCGGCTAAGGAAACGGACCTCCTTCTCAGGTAAAGGCGAGGAATTAAAACAAGATGGTAAATTCAATAACAAAGGGCTTTATTACAAAAAATAGAAAAAGCACACATGAGTTATCGAATATTGGTACTCTCCCCTTTACTGAGGAATTTAAAAAGAAATATTTTACACTTAATTTAGTTTGTTCTGCATCAAAATAATTATAAACAGCAAGATCTTATAATAGGAAATAACTTAATACTCAAAACTCAAAATTTCTCAAATGTGAATACAATTTCATCTAACACATAAATTCTAGTACTTAACTTCGGCCTGTATGATATGAATTTACTATAGTACTGGAGAATCCTAGGCCAATGAAACTTAGAGAGTCTGTGCTCAGCAGATTAACATGTATTGGTCACAACGCAACGGAATTTTCTTGACTTTGCCATAGAATGTTTTAAATTAAAAGAGAACTAGTGCAAACAGAGTGTGTGTGTGTATGATTGTGTTTCCCAGAGGGAAATCAAACTCTAAAATAGAAAGTAAACAGAAAATAAACAGAAAGTATCTAGATAATAACAGAAAATATCTAGATAATAATAGAAAATAGACAGAAAGTATCTTTCAACAATATATTAACCCACAAGTAGGCGAAGGCTTCCCACAACACTGTAGCTCGCTGACTCAAAATGATTTGGAGTGGACCAACCTGGAAGCTTCCTGGGACGCCGTATCGTCGTCTCGCGTACCGCCGCGGAACGCCTCCTTACTCCACTCGATCAGCTCCTACTGCTTGACCACGAACGGTGGTGATATCTTCTACTGGACAGGTGGTGTGTTGGAGTCCTTCTGGAGTCCCTCGTAGACCGGCTTATTCCACGAACGGTGGTGAGCCCCGGGTGATCGCGCACAGCAGCTCGCAGTGGTGACGACAATAGCCGACCGTAGATGCACGATTTAACCTGAAACCCACGTTCCTTTGTGTTCAAATGTGTCTCGAGATGCCCGCCTTAGATAGACGCGGTGCAAAATCAAAACAGATATTTCGTTGGATCAAAACTGAAGTCACGGGTAAACACACTAACCTGGCCTTTGCACTCGTATACTTATTTTGCCTGTAACAGGGTAGCTTCGTTCTGGACAGCGTGCCTCGGACGTTTTGTTCACACAAGAGAAACTGCGTATTTTTCTGCCGCCTGCGCCGAATCTATCACGTGCCAAATATGAATGCACAATTCAATTTTACGTCCGAAATCAAAATCCAATCCACAGGCTTCTCACTTGTTTATATACTATCTTGTTTTGCATCTTCGAGTAGCGTTCTACTGAGATCTTGAACTTCCGGTTATCTCGAAAAATCCAGAACTAACTCTGTCATTTGCTTCGTAAAGTAGACCTTGTCGGCCTAGTAATACTGGTCACTGTCCTCCAGCCAGATTTGGTACATATCAGCCAGCATCCGGTGTTTACTCGAACAAGTCCATACAAAAAAAAGAATTTCTCTGGAACTTTGACGTGATTTTTGCATTATGTCAAAACCTTCCATGGTGTGACCATCGCAAGCGATTTCTAGATTTAAATAATTTTCGACATATCAAACGCTCCATTCTGTAATTATTATTTGTTAGCCAACTTAAAGATGCGACCTATTCTGGATTTTTAAACAAGCCGTTCCTCTTCCAAAGTTATTCAGAGCCCGAAATATTCCTGGAACGTCAATTATTAATAGCAACACTAAGAAGCTCGCTACTTGCCGACAGAGACCTCCACTTAGTTTCCACCTTTCTTCTAGTTCACGCCACTTGTAGCTAGCTGTCGCTGCGTGGATTAACCATTTTATCTATTTTGAGACAGTAGATGAAAACTTTTCCCTTTCACTCGCAGAGGCAAATTCAACCATTATTTCTTGATTCTTTGATAGGCGAAATTATCAATCTGTCTTCAACAAGAAAAGCTTTCATTATTCCTTTAACGAAGAAAGTGGCGCACGCGTGGTGGAGTTCGGCGTTTTTTACAAACTCGGCGTCTGGTTTTCAGATACGGAGAAAACACAACTTGATCTAATAGAAAAGACGCTGCTCCTCGCCAGATGGCGTTGTACAATATATTCTATTATCGAGATCTATAACAAAATCTAACTTGGAGTATGATTTAACATGTTACAATACACCCTCTCCTGCCAAAGTTTCACATGCCAATGTGAAACACTCGCTGCCCTCAGCGATAACAGTCACTTATTATTATTTTTTAAATTATCTTTATTAACCATGAAGAAAAAGTATTGTACATTTCTAGTGTAAGTATTTCCTAGAGAAGACAAGTAATAATGTTAATATTTCATTTTACAAGCTACTACATAGCTTTCATAAATCTTTATGCATGGTATGTATATCTTATAATTATCCAAATCAAATATAATGTAATGTACCTATTAAGCTACAATCTTACTAATTACTTATGCACGTTTTAGTTACAACAATACATTAATTGGCTTGAATTGAAAATAAATAATAAACCTAGGGCGGTAAACAAAAATAAAGTGCAAGCGCAAAGCGCACAGCAATAGGCAGTTAGCAGCAAGAACTTTGTTATGCATGTTGACTATCCCTCGAAAGGAGCGTGCGCGCTGCTACGTGTCGCGCACGCCATGTCCACTCTTCATATCACTAGATAATACGGGCGAGTATGGCGCGCTGCAGCGACGAGTGGCGCGCACACCGTTAACGGGCGACTGTACCTATTCATCGCAGGCAAGGAATAAGTGGTGAGGTAGTTTGTAACGATTATATTTATCGATAAAGGTGAGATCTTGTTTACGTGTTTTACAAATGTTTCTAATAAATTTGTTCTTGTTATTAGGGTTACTGTATACATAAAATCTTTTCGATAATTGATAAATAAACGTATTTATGTTTGGTAAGCCTATTTTTAAGTGTAGTCTACTGAGATTAGTATAAAAGGGGGTGTTATACGAATACTTAATGGCTTTATTTTGAATAACTTGAAGTTTTTTCACATTTGTTGAGCAAGTGCTGCTCCAGACGGGACATGCGTACGTGATACAAGGACGAACTAAGGTGCGATAAATGTTTAGCTTAGTTTTGCTACTGAGACATGATCGTCTGTTTAATACTGTGCTTAGTGCATTAAGTGCCATAATCCCTTTGATGCATAATTTTGCAGTGTTATCCGTCCAATTAAGCTTATTATCTAGGACAACACCTAAATATTTAACAGAGCGACTCCACGGAATCGTGCAACCGCCAACCTTTAACATACGTGTGGGAAGCGTGCGCTGCCTGGTGAATAGTATGGCTTCAGTTTTGGAAGCATTGATTTTAAGCTTCCACTTTAAGAAAAAATTCAGAAGAAGGTCAATAGATAATTGCAAGCGATCAGTGATTAAATCAATATCTTTTGATGAAGTAAATGATGCAGTATCGTCTGCGAAACAAGCCAAACTTGTTCGTGTCTGTATGGGCATATCATTTAAGAAGATGAGGAAAAGGAGAGGCCCCAAGATTGATCCTTGAGGCACCCCTGCTGGGACTGGTTTAGAAGAAGATGAACAATTATTAATATGGACTTGAAAGGAACGGTTCGATAAATATGATTTTATTAATTTGACGAGCGACATTGGCATATTCAGGTTTATAAGTTTATGTAAAAGAGCATCGTGCCAAACTGTATCAAAGGCCTTTTCAATATCAAGTAGAAACATGCCAGTTGATACTTTAAGGTTAAGATTGTACGACACGGCTTCAGCAACTCTTGCCAACTGTTGAACAGTTGAGTGGCCCTGGCGAAACCCAAATTGTTCGTCCAAGATAAAAGTTTCAGAAATTTTATTCAGTCGAATATATATGATTTTTTCAAATAATTTGCCTAAACATGGAAGTAAACTTATAGGGCGATAGGAAGTAGGATTAGACGTCTGTTTGCCAGGCTTGTGTATCGCAATTACTTTTCCTTTTTTCCAAACCGAAGGAAAGTGGTTCAGGGTAAGGCAAGCATTGAATATCTTTGTCAACAATACAATGCACTTTTGAGGCAAATTTTTGATGAGTAAATTGCAAATATCATCCGGACCTGGAGCTTTGCGAGTTTTCAATTTTAGAATACATCTCTTAACTTCAGCAGGACGAACAGGAGGTAAAGTATTTTTGTCGGGTAGGTAGTTACTTAGAGCTGCTAATGAGCAGTCAATTGCTGACTGCTCATCACTTGTCCAAGTATGAGTCAATTGCATGTTGTTTAAAAATGCACCTGCAAGAGCATCGCACTGTTCCTGACAATTGGTAGTTAAGGAACCGTCATTAGTTTTAAGCGCAGGGATGGGAGGAGAAGAACTAGTTCGCAAACCCTTTACGACCCGCCATAAGTCAGCACTAGGATTGTCAACTCTTTTTAGCTTGTTGTTCCATTTCTTATCATGGTAAAATTTAAGTGAGGCATTTATTTCAGTCTGAAGTGTATTAATTTTGTGGTTCAGTTCTTTCCGTAAAATAAGAGTAGTTTCAACAGCAGCATATCTACGCAATCGATTTTTCTGCTGGATTAATCTCTTAACACGTCGCGGTAACGTTGATTTAGAGGGCTTATGAGTTACGGTAGGAACACATAATTTTCTAGTTTCTATTATAGTTTTCTGAAAGAGTCTGATAGTTGAATCAACCTCTTCAGTGGTTTGATAAACCCGAGAAGACAGAGACACACGATCATTTAGCGATTGTCGATACTTACACCAGTCGCCTCTGGAATAATTGAACTTTATGATTGGCTTACGAATAATTTTATCATTAAGACTAACAAAAACAGGCAGATGGTTGGAAGATAAAGCAGGTATTGTTACTATGTCGTTGACTGTAAGGACGTTTTTAGTTAGAAGCAGATCAGGAGTAGATGGTTTCAATTCAGCCCGATAGTGGACAAGGGTTGAGTCTAAGGGAGCATGAATAACGAACTCACTATTTATCATGTGTTCATAAAGACATTTGCCGTGAGTATTAACGGACCCAGATGACCAACACGGATGTCTGGCGTTAATGTCACCCATGATTATCACTCGGTTTTCTACGGCCATAAGTAAGTCAAAGTCGTTCTTTATGAGTGGCAAGTTAGGGGACTGGTAGACAGAGAAAAACATAGCGCTACTACTGCCTAGTTTGAGGGAGATTCCTACAACTTCGAGATTAAGAGTAGGGGGTGAAGGAACCCGGCTGTGATCCAGGTCCGACCTAACCAACATAGCTACACCTTGACCCGTGCCATTCGAACGTTTGTCCTCTCGGTAACAAGCAAATCCCGGGATTTCGAGATTCAAACGTTCAGTTAATCTAGTTTCGCATAATGCTATTACGTCAATATTAAGTTCTCTTACCACTAGGTCTGAAAGTTCTTGCTGCTTACTGCGAACGCCGTCAGCGTTCCAATAAAGTATACGAAGTTCATTGATGTGATCAGACATAATGACCCAAGTGAGTTAATATTAATATTACTTTATCCATAAAAGTTTTGCACTTGATAAATTCTTGTTTGATTGACTTGATGGTACTTAGTATTTCCAACATTTCAGCAGTTGCTAGATCGTGAGCTTGCATCTTATCGATGAATGTAGAATGAATCAAGTTTCCCTCTGCTGGGCTCGAAAGCGAAACGGTGGGTATTGAATTGGGATTTGGAAGCTTTGCTGGTTTCCTTTCAGGTAATTTTGAATCCAGTCGTGGCAAAGCTCCTGTTTTGGGCCGCGAAACTTGCTGTTGGCCATTGCTGGTACTTGCCATTTGAGCCCAGGTATTATTATCCGGTGTACGGGCTGGCATGTGAGTGGTTTCAGTCTTAGTTAAGGTTGTTTTATGAACAAAATTGCGCTTAGTTTGGATGCGCTCAAGGTATTTCAGTCTTTCAGTGCATTGGGCAAAATTGGCTGGGTGATTCTCCTGACAATTGCAACATTTAGCAGGTTCTTCCCTATCTTTTTTCTGGCATTCCCAAGTAGGGTGGTCTAGAGCACACTTGACACACCTTGCAGGCCGGTTACAATTTCTTGAAGCATGCCCAAAACCTTGACACCTAAAACACTGTGTACCTGTTTTGTTGTTTGGCTTGTATCTTTGAATCTCAACAACACAGTTTGAGAGATACCTTATCTGCTTGAATTTGCCCATGTCCGTGCCATTTGGCAGTTGAACGAGCAATGGAGGGCATTCTGTAGGGTACATAGACTTCAGTTCTGTGATAGTTGCTCCAGCAAATCCAATTGAAGCAAGTTCAGCGGGTACGTCTGCTTGAAGAAATTTGGGCAAACCTTTCAAGACAGCTTTCGGGAACTTCTCGTCTTTTCGTGAGAATGTATGGAAGACTACGTTTTCCTTAAGGAGGCCCTCTTTTAGGAGCTGGTGGCCTTTAGATGAGTAACATTGGACTTTTACCCTGTTACGTCCTCTGTATTGCATGTGGAATCCTTTTTCATATTTTTCTATGACCAATTTGATGTTTTGGTGACTCCAATCACCAAGAAGTTCAATAAGGATTGGTGGGATTTGACCGATCGACTTCTTCTTCGTAGCATTAATGAAAGTCTCCGTGGCTATATCATCCACCGGTAGGTCACTAAAGCGGTTCTTTGTTGAAGTTTCTTTGTCCTTAACTTTGGAAATATCTTTGGAAGATGCGAACTTCTTCGGCTGCTTCCACTGGTCTACTGCTGCAGGCGCTTCATCTCGGGGTCTTTTACCAGACACATTGGGGTTGGACGACGACTTTTTTAGGAACTTTTCCATATCGTCATAAGTTATCGATATGCACTTAAGACATCACTAGTTGTATTGGACCGGTACGGAAAAATACGGAATGGGTAGTGGATACGTGCGGCCGCGGATGCAGCCGAAAGCACACTGAACAGTCACTGGAACTATTTCAATAAGAGATTTAAAAGCAAACAGAACCAGACTAAAAAAAAAAAACTCATTGACAATGTGGAAACCAAAAAAACTTTCTGGACCTTTTTGGGTATATTGTAAATCCCCAAACAAAATATATTGAATCAAACAAACTCTGAAACGCAAACTTTAACGAAGAATGAAAACAAAAGATATGACCAAATTCCCCAACAGAATATCGCAGTTCTAAGTTCACTGCTGCAGGTGCAGGCCGAAAGTTCACAATAATTTCAATCCTGGAACTAAAATTTTACCAACAAACCTTTCTAAAAAAAAAAAAAAAAAAGAAATTAACCTATGCACTAAGTCCCTCCTTCATTCATGTGACATTTCAACCGGGTACAATATATTTATCAAGATCTCTAATTTAGCATATTTCCTCTTATATGTTTCCTAATCATTTTGTTATAATGCCAATCTATTCGGGTGAATCTATTTGTGGAAACTAAAAAAAATTATACATTTACATTGCACTCCTTTTATTTACAAAATCTCTGACAAAAATCAATCACTACAAATCTGGTATAGTCAGTAAGTAAGTCGCTTATATATCCTTCTTTCATACCATACGTCCTGCTACACACCTAATTGTGAGCATTCACTTTCCTTTTAAACAACCTATATAGACACAGTACCGAACATTTAGCTGTTGGGACTTATGCTACATTTGGTAAAACATTCATACTCCCCTAACCCTTGTAAAGAAAAGTATCGAGTGGAAAACCCGCTTTAGAATTTCTGTTACTGGTAATTAGGCTTTTTATTATAGAGGTTACCAGGAAATCCGCCTCTTCGCGCTTTTACTGGTTTTAGGCTTTTCATTTATAGAGGTCACCAGAAAAAAAACCGCCTCTGTTTCGTTAACTAGTTTCTAGGCTTGAGTTTAAAGAGGTCACCAGTCTAAACCGCCTCTGCGCTCGTTTGATAAAATCTACAAAAAAAAATATAACATGCTGGACTAGGATCAAATATGTTTCTAAATAAAATAACATAATATGCCTGAACAAAAATATCCAACTACCTAGCCAGTCTCTAAAGTTTACTGTTAAATTTCGATCAAAGTAACATGCCAAACATTGACACAAATAATGTACTTTAAATCGTCTAAAGAAAATGTCACATGAGTGATTACCCCAATTCTAAACATTTTTACCTTATTGAGATTGCCATTCCTTTTTTATTCCAACTGCCAGGACCAATGTTCTACACATCAAAAAAAAACCTGTCTCGTCCGGGCTAATCCTATATTCTAACACAAAAATTCTAAGTTGGCTGAGCTAAACCTAAAACAAGAAACCAAAACCTGAGAATCTAAACCAAATTTACCCTGCAAAACTCGCCAGCTAATAACAATACAACAAAAAAAAACACCAAAAATATACCTAAAAAATAATAATTGGACTACCCATAAAATCTTTCTTTCTCTATTACTCCAGTAATCATCTCGTAGTAATGAGCCTTCCCCAGGACAGATGTTCACGCAACCTCATGCGGTCCAGGGTTTTTCTATACTCTCCACAAAAAACCTTCAAGAAAAATCCATGTATTTGACCCAGGCTTCTTTAGTTCAGGTGTTGTCATCCGCACCCGTGTATCCGGCCATCAGTCTAACCCGGCTAAGGTTATTCTTGCCTGAAATTCGCGCATAGATATATGTGCTACAAAATTTGTCACACCACTAGGGCGTGCCAAAAAAAAAACCAGATCCGTCGTAACCGGCACCACCCCACCGATTTTCCGAACACGACTGAATCTATAAAAAACGATCATTATGTATCCCATAATATACGATCACCAAAACAAAACCAGATCCGTCGTAACCGGCACCACCCCACCGATTTTCCGAACACGACTGAATCTATAAAAAACGATCATTATGTATCTCATAATATACGATCACCAAAACAAAAACACTCTCTGATTAGTCATTCTTCATGTATATACGCAAAATATGTGTATCGTACGCTGACAATGAGAGGTGAGCGAGAGAAAGCACAAGCGGCCCTACCCCTCCTCTGAAAATATGAAGCTGTCCTCAGCTCTTATAACTACCATCTACCGACATCTCCAATACCACTAAGGTCTGAAAAGTAGAAGATATGTTGTGTATGGATTAACTTTATTCATTACCCAAACGCAACAATATCCACAAAAGGATGATCAATGTGTTGTCCACAATTCATGATCAAAAAACTTCTCCAAGTCATCACCGGTACCACAATGGCGCATAAAAATGTGCCTCAAAATTTCGACAGCCTGTATATACTTATGTACAAAGTTCCATCGTATCTAAAAAAAACTGTTACTAACTGTAAAAAAAAAAAAAAAAAGTTACCAAATATCAACAATTACAAAAATTTAACAAAAGATTTAGCCGATGGAACTAAAAAAATAAAATAGACAAACCTTATCTATTTAACCAAACGAAAACATCACAACCTAACTAAAACAAAACTGGACATAAGCAATGAACCTGAAATTGTTCAATGCTTCACAATAGAGGTAGATTTAGAACGGCACTAACCCCCAATCACCGCTTTATGGATTTTGAATTGACGGACTTGTCTTTGTGGTTGTTGACTTTAAAACCTGCCAAACAAATAGAACCCTACTAAATCTGCTCATCTTTAAAAAAAGAATATAGCGTCATTAGGTGTGCTCCATTTGTACTACTGCATACTGTTGTGCTAAAATAATAATGAAATTCTAAAAAAATTACTAACAAACTATCCAAGAAAAAAAAGAAAACTACAGAACCTCACATATATTTTACTGACCCCTAAAATACAATGAACAAAAGGTAAATGAAATCCTAAAAAAAATCTACTACCAATCAATTAAAAGAATCTACAGAACTTCACAAATATTTTGAGCGGACCCTAAAATATAATGAACAGAAGGAAAAATGTGTGTATGTGTTTTGTGTAATGAAATTGTTCTATAATGTTTTGGAACCGATATGTCAAACAAATATATCAAAAAAATATCTGTTGTGTTGTGACACACTTGCAATAAAATGGTACATACCTACCTACAAAGTATAAGTCACTCCACTAACAGATCTATACTGTTTTAAATATCACACCAATACATAATCCAATGATAGAAAAAAATACAATCAATTACACATGAATCACCATTAAATACACATAATATTTTTCCTACAATAGTCAAATAACATACCAAGTTTTCAAAATAACACAAACAGTATTATAGGTTCAACACACAAAGAGATATTATAGTTTAGTTTCACATAGTAATATTACACGTGACCACGGGGCAGATTGAAAGATACTTTCATGTAAACACCTGTTTGCTTGTAATTATTTTTAAGCGTTGTGCCTATTATCTATTACAAGAAATCCTCTCTTATATATGATGCAGAAAAAACCAACCAATTTACATTGAACGCCACTGTACCTGAGCGCCAGTTTGTAAGAGAAAAAATAAATGAAAAAAATATATGTAAAATATGAAAAAATATATGTGAATTTATTCAGTTGGGCGCCATTGAAAGGGCCGTTGCCCGGCTAAGGAAACGGACCTCCTTCTCAGGTAAAGGCGAGGAATTAAAACAAGATGGTAAATTCAATAACAAAGGGCTTTATTACAAAAAATAGAAAAAGCACACATGAGTTATCGAATATTGGTACTCTCCCCTTTACTGAGGAATTTAAAAAGAAATATTTTACACTTAATTTAGTTTGTTCTGCATCAAAATAATTATAAACAGCAAGATCTTATAATAGGAAATAACTTAATACTCAAAACTCAAAATTTCTCAAATGTGAATACAATTTCATCTAACACATAAATTCTAGTACTTAACTTCGGCCTGTATGATATGAATTTACTATAGTACTGGAGAATCCTAGGCCAATGAAACTTAGAGAGTCTGTGCTCAGCAGATTAACATGTATAGGTCACAACGCAACGGAATTTTCTTGACTTTGCCATAGAATGTTTTAAATTAAAAGAGAACTAGTGCAAACAGAGTGTGTGTGTGTATGATTGTGTTTCCCAGAGGGAAATCAAACTCTAAAATAGAAAGTAAACAGAAAATAAACAGAAAGTATCTAGATAATAACAGAAAATATCTAGATAATAATAGAAAATAGACAGAAAGTATCTTTCAACAATATATTAACCCACAAGTAGGCGAAGGCTTCCCACAACACTGTAGCTCGCTGACTCAAAATGATTTGGAGTGGACCAACCTGGAAGCTTCCTGGGACGCCGTATCGTCGTCTCGCGTACCGCCGCGGAACGCCTCCTTACTCCACTCGATCAGCTCCTACTGCTTGACCACGAACGGTGGTGATATCTTCTACTGGACAGGTGGTGTGTTGGAGTCCTTCTGGAGTCCCTCGTAGACCGGCTTATTCCACGAACGGTGGTGAGCCCCGGGTGATCGCGCACAGCAGCTCGCAGTGGTGACGACAATAGCCGACCGTAGATGCACGATTTAACCTGAAACCCACGTTCCTTTGTGTTCAAATGTGTCTCGAGATGCCCGCCTTAGATAGACGCGGTGCAAAATCAAAACAGATATTTCGTTGGATCAAAACTGAAGTCACGGGTAAACACACTAACCTGGCCTTTGCACTCGTATACTTATTTTGCCTGTAACAGGGTAGCTTCGTTCTGGACAGCGTGCCTCGGACGTTTTGTTCACACAAGAGAAACTGCGTATTTTTCTGCCGCCTGCGCCGAATCTATCACGTGCCAACTATGAATGCACAATTCAATTTTACGTCCGAAATCAAAATCCAATCCACAGGCTTCTCACTTGTTTATATACTATCTTGTTTTGCATCTTCGAGTAGCGTTCTACTGAGATCTTGAACTTCCGGTTATCTCGAAAAATCCAGAACTAACTCTGTCATTTGCTTCGTAAAGTAGACCTTGTCGGCCTAGTAATACTGGTCACTGTCCTCCAGCCAGATTTGGTACATATCAGCCAGCATCCGGTGTTTACTCGAACAAGTCCATACAAAAAAAAGAATTTCTCTGGAACTTTGACGTGATTTTTGCATTATGTCAAAACCTTCCATGGTGTGACCATCGCAAGCGATTTCTAGATTTAAATAATTTTCGACATATCAAACGCTCCATTCTGTAATTATTATTTGTTAGCCAACTTAAAGATGCGACCTATTCTGGATTTTTAAACAAGCCGTTCCTCTTCCAAAGTTATTCAGAGCCCGAAATATTCCTGGAACGTCAATTATTAATAGCAACACTAAGAAGCTCGCTACTTGCCGACAGAGACCTCCACTTAGTTTCCACCTTTCTTCTAGTTCACGCCACTTGTAGCTAGCTGTCGCTGCGTGGATTAACCATTTTATCTATTTTGAGACAGTAGATGAAAACTTTTCCCTTTCACTCGCAGAGGCAAATTCAACCATTATTTCTTGATTCTTAGATAGGCGAAATTATCAATCTGTCTTCAACAAGAAAAGCTTTCATTATTCCTTTAACGAAGAAAGTGGCGCACGCGTGGTGGAGTTCGGCGTTTTTTACAAACTCGGCGTCTGGTTTTCAGATACGGAGAAAACACAACTTGATCTAATAGAAAAGACGCTGCTCCTCGCCAGATGGCGTTGTACAATATATTCTATTATCGAGATCTATAACAAAATCTAACTTGGAGTATGATTTAACATGTAACACGTTGATCATGTTTGTTATAAACTCAACTGCTTAGTACTTGCGTTAAATATAAATTTCTTGGCCTATATGTAGACCAACACTGCAATTGGAAGTCTCACGGTGATCATGTTTGTTCTAAACTCAACTGCTTCGTACTTGCGTTAAATATAAATTTCTTGGCCTATATGTAGACCAACACTGCAATTGGAAGTATAACGTTGATCATGTTTGTTTTAAACTGAACTGCTTCGTACTTGCGTTAAATATAAATTTCTAGGCCTATATGTAGACCAACACTGCAATTGGAAGTATAAAGTTGATCATGTTTGTTTTAAACTCAACTGCTTCGTACTTGCGTTAAATATAAATTTCTTGACCTATATGTAGACCAACACTGCAATTGGAAGTCTCACGTTGATCATGTTTGTTCTAAACTCAACTGCTTCGTACTTGCGTTAAATATAAATTTCTTGGCCTATATGTAGACCAACACTGCAATTGGAAGTCTCACGTTGATCATGTTTGTTCTAAACTCAACTGCTTCGTACTTGCGTTAAATATAAATTTCTTGGCCTATATGTAGACCAACACTGCGATTGGAAGTCTAACGTTGATCATGTTTGTTCTAAACTCAACTGCTTCGTACTTGCGTTAAAAGTGCTGCACTCACTTCTTTCAAAACAAATGTAGTAAGGCTATAATGTGGTGTTTGTCCATTAGAAATATGTAGACCGCTCTTCATAAAGTTGAAGGTTTTGACTTCATGTCTAGCTTCTATATTATGCAAATTGGAATATCTGTAAAGAAGTAACCCGAAAGTTTTGCAAAGTTGAATCCAAATTTTTTCAATGTGTTAGTCGATAAATAAATGTCAATGTGTCTGATCCTACCAGGTTAAACCTTCCAATGGTGCACGTGCCTACTGCCTATCATCATCATCATCATCATCATCATCATCATCATTATCATCATCATGTCAGCCTTTAGAAGTCCTCCCCCAAAGAGCGCCATGACGAGCGATCCTGTGCCACCTCCATCTACCGACTTCCTGCGATGGCTACAATGTCGTCGGTCCATCGTGTGGGGGGTCTCCCCACACTTCGCTTGCTTGTTCGTGGTCGCGAACCTTTATTCCCCAGAGGTTGTCGGTTCTGCGAACTATATGGCCTGCCCATTGCCACTTAACTTGCAAACTCTGAGAGCTATGTCGGTAACCTTCGTTCTTCTACGGATTTCCTCATTTCTGATTCTATCACGTAGTGAAACACCAAGCTTAGCTCTCTCCATTGCACGCTGCGCAACTCTGAGAGCTTTTGTATGAGACCAACAGTTAGCGACCACGTCTCAGTGCCGTATGTCATCACTGGTAACACGCACTGATTATAAACTTTTGTCTTGAGGCTCTGCGGTATCTGCGACGAGAAGATATGGCGTAATTTCCCGAACACTGCCCGCCCATCCGAATTGGATTCGTCAGTTGACCTCTTTGTCGAAGTTGGATCTACCCAGTTGGATCGTCTGACCCAAGTAGACATAGTGATCAACAGCTTCGATAATATCTTTCCCAACATAAACCGGAATGGGTACGATACGGGCATTTGACATGATGTTCGTCTTGCCCATGTTCATTTTAAAACCCACCTGTTGGGAAACAATATTGAGGTCACTGAGCATTGTGCTTAGGTTTTCCAGGGTTTCAGCCATAATGACTATATCATCAGCAAATCGAAGGTGAGTGATGTATTCGCCATTGATGTTAACACCAAATCCGTTCCAGTTCAGAAGAATGAATATATCTTCCAGTGCAGAGGTGAACAGTTTCGGAGAAATAACGTCTCCCTGTCTCACCCTTTTTTGCAGTTGGATAGAATTCGTGCTCTGATCCTGAAAACGAACTGTCATGGTGGCCTTGCTGTACAAACACTTCAACACTTCGATGTACCGGTAATCAATCTGGCACCGCTGTAATGACTGTAGCACTGCCCAGGTCTCGACTGAATCAAAGGCTTTCTTGTAGTCCACAAACGCTAGACATAGTGGCCGATTATACTCTTCGGTCTTCTGTATAATCTGCCGTAGCGTATGGATGTGGTCTATGGTTATTGATCAAAATGAACTTCAAAGTAGCACTCGTTTCTTTTTGTTACTAAGGAAAGCTCGGACTATGCAGGGGGAAGATCGTAGTACTCTTAGGAAACCATTCTTATAATCGTACGCTTAAGGTTCATAGAGCGATAGAATCCGGTTTTTACCGTGATAAAACATAATGTGCCGAAAATTCTCTCGACTCTTTCATAGGTTTGCTTTTAAACAAATCTGTTTTTTTTAAAAGTGTCGTAAGTCCGGTTTTACCCCCGTATAATAAATTTATCTTACTCCGATCTTCCTCCAGTATGACAAAAATCGGATAAAAATTTCTAGGCTACCGTATACATATACAATTCATTAACCTAATTAACCTCAAACGAAATATTACTAAAGTGTAGTTTGAGTCATGAACTCTTGAACAGATGTTACACAAACACACGTTAAATTGTTAAATGACTGTGAAGACCGCATGAATCAAAGTTTGAAATGAAGGTACAGACACGAGTTGCTGCAGCAGTACGTTAAATAACTGTCAGTGGGTGTGTGCACTCGGAATTAGTGATATTACATCGATCACTAGAGACGCTGCTGGCACTGTGTTGGCCGGATAGATATCCGGTCAATCTATACTAATATTATAATGAGGTAAAGTTTGTGAAATGTAGGGGGTAATCTATGGATCTACGGAACAGATTTTAAAAATTATTTTTCCAATTGTAAGCCACTTTATTTGTGAGTGTCATGGACTATATATTAAAATGACCACGCGTGTAAAGCCGCGGGCATCAGCTAGTTTATAAATAAACTTGGAGATACATAGATAGATAATGCCATTTTCTTTTGGTATGCAAAAAATTATTCAGTCTTATCCATCGATTGTGAAAAGATATCAAGATAGTCTTTTTTTATAATTTATTCATTTTAAAGGATAAAACATACATCATATATTTCATCTGAAGATAATTATTAAATAAGATATAAGTTTTAATTCAAAGAAGAAAGTTAAGTAACGGGGTTTTATACGGGTTACCAGATCAGAGGTCTAATTCTCTAACAAAATGTATTCAAACCCCATTTTCGAACTACCATGAATCTCATGAAAAACAACGCCAAATGTTTCTTGAAATGCAAATGTTGTGGTAATGTCACTGAGAGTGGAGGTTATGGTAGCTCCAGACTATCTTACAACCTTTTAACTGATCGTCCAACTTTCGATATGACGTGGATGGGTGGTTCATGCATGTTTGACGTAGGTAGTTGTAGTAGTAATCGAGTCTACTATGTCTTTAAAAAAAAATCTCGAGCTCACTTGAACCGGCTTTTGACACATCGAAGGTTGGAAGATCAGTTAGACGGTCGTACGAAATTTATTAGGGTCTCATTTAAAATGTATCCTTAAAATATGATGTATTGTTAGCATCCGCCATCTAAGTTTACATATGTTATTTTATTTTTTTGTCATCTGTAGGCTTGAATTGTATTCTTAATTTTAGCCGCTGATCTTAGGCAAGGCGGCCGCACTTTTCGCTTCCATGTTTTTCCGAACGTTTAGTGTTGGAGGATTGCACTAGATATTATAGAACCATAGATTGATTCATAATCCATAATTCAATTCACAATTCAATCTCGATTCGGTCAAATTGCAATTATAAGGGCACGATGTTAAGCAAACATGGTACTCGTATGTAGGTATACAAACTAACCAGAAGCAAACACAATATAAATTCAAACCGGCCGGATGGTAAAATTGTGTTCGTCGTATCTCTAGTGAAGAGTTTGTTTTGCTAAGCAGCACCCGTTCAGTGACCAAGTTGTTAATGCAATTAATCATTAAGTTAACAAACTCTGAATGTTCGTTATTAGCTGAACAGTTTTCACACGGTGAAATGGTTTGGTGGCAATACTGCAAGCATTGGTTTCTAGAATTATAGGTAAGTAATAATATATTTTCATGTCGCTAAGAAGAGCAAATTCCTAGTTTCCGGATAGTTATAATCAAGAATTGTTCGAGTTACATGACATAAGTTCAAAAACCAAAACCCGACTACGATCGGATAAAAAATAGTCTATAACATTCTTGCGATGGAAATGAAGCGCCTGATATCTCACTTGTCAGAATTGTTTTTAAATTGAACACATATTCCTTTCTTTGTTTCGCCGTAGTCAGCTAAAAAAGAATTGCCTAGGTATGACACTATAAATGAAGTCGAATCGATTGATACATACTTGTCAAAATCGGACCATGATTTTAGTTTGAGTAATAACCCTGCCTTTGTTTCGTCGTAGTCGATTATGAAATAGCCTCTGACACTATAAATGAAGACGAATCGATTAATACCTCGGTTATCAAAATCGGACCAATAGAGGCGACGCTACGGTGGAACATCCACATACATAAATAAAATTTAAACTCATTACTTAAAAAAACCGGTAAATAGTGAATAGATAGGTCAAAGGCACGTCTTATAGAGCATTAAACAAATATGGTAAGTACCTAATAACTTACAACAAACGCTGCTTTTTATTTTTGGTTCATAACAGATTGCCTACAGCAACTAAATTATTTTCAAAATCGTACTTATTATGAGCACTTCAATCGTGTTTTTCTAATTCTGAAAATATGTAACAAATAATAAAAACTATAGACAATGAAAGTTTACCATCTCACTATATTTTTCGTGAAAATCAGTTCAGTACTTTTTGAGATACGATATTTAAAATTATTTAAACGAGATTTTGTACATATTTGAAAGCAAGCGATGGGAAAACATTAAGAGAAATAAAAACGTGAAATCAATTATGATAAAGGCTGAATAATGATTACAGATAAATGATTTATAGGCATTACCGGCGCAAAGGAGAGCAATATTTTCAAGCATTAATTCTAACTGTACGTATTTTCAGTAAGAAGTGTCATTACGATTATTTTTTCATGAAGACCTAATGATTCTAACTTCAAATGTCGATTTAATTTTTACACGACTGCCCAAAAAAAGGAGTGTTATGTTTTTAGCATTCATGATGTTTGTATGTGAGTTTCTATAATCCACCATAACTTGAAATGCCTGAACAGATTTAGACGTATGGGGTATCGTTAGAATCCTTACATGCCCCCAAGTAACATAGGATTTTTGAAAAAAAAAACATTATTGCTTCAGTTTGGCTCCACTTTCAATTGCAAAAAAAACTTCTTATATTACAATATGGGTATCAAATTAAAGGCCTTGATAAGAACATTCTAATAGTATATAATTTATTGGCATAAGTTTAATTTTTGGCAGGGCAGGCGTGTTTTTTTAACCTTTAACTAGTTATTTATAAAATTATTTACTAATAATAGAAAAAAAAACAACTTTGATTTCGCGCGTAGGAGCTGAGTCGATTTCATTGCTCACGAGTGTAGTTTCAAAAGAACCAGTTATCATTCCACAGTAAATCAAGCTTACCTAAGTACAGCTCAGCAGTCTATTAAATCAATAGGCATTGGAAATTGCCGAGGATTGACTTCAATCCATTCTCGGCAACCATAGAATACCGCGGTGATTTATTCTCCTATTCGGCGCATTTTCATACGATTTTCGGAGATGGTGACACGATTACAGACGTTCTAGGTATTTGGTTAGCCGAATATCTTAAACATCCGGCCAAATTACCCCAACAAATTACAATAATATAAGTAAATGATTAAATAAAAGTAGCTTAAAAACATTAAAAAAGTTGTATGGTTTTGATGTGAACTAGAATCCATAAAGAGCTTATTTTAACCCAACTTCGGTGAAGCAAGGGAATGGTAATTAGTTCAACAATCTATGTAAGTAATCTATGTGGATGCTCCACATGGATTTGCCCCTATTGGTCCGATTTTGACAAGATTCATCTTTAGGTCAGTTTCAGGTGTCAAAGGCAATTTTTTACCCGACTAGAAAGGAAAGGGTAATGAGTTTAAGTATGTATGTATGTATGTATGTATGTATGTATGTATGTATGTATGTATGTATGTATGTGGATGTTTCACCATAGCGTCGCCCCTCTTGGTCCGATTTTAACAAGCGAGTTATCAATCGATTCGTCTTCAGGTATAAAGTGTCATAGGCATTTTTTTTTACCCAACTACGGCGAAGCATTTGAAGGGTTAGGTATATGTTCAAACTAAAAACTAGATCTAATTTTGACAAGCAGTTATCAATTGATTTGTCTTCATCGCAAGAGCATCATAACCTATTTTCTACCCGTACGTAGTCAGGTTTTAGTTTTTGAACTTATGTCTTGTCAGTCTATAAGAATTGTTTTGTAAGTTTTGTTCAGTTATTACGACATGTGGTGCCGGCATAATAATAGGATTAACCATTCCCATAGATAGATAGTTTTTTTTTATTGCACACACAAGATAGGTACACAGGCGAACATAATGCTAGCAAGCATTATCTTCCCGTTAACTTCGGTGTGATGTGGTATTTTTACACAAGTGTCTAAAAACGAGCGTAATGTTTTTAATGACAAAGGTCGGTGAAGGGCAGCCGCGTCACCGATGCAAGAACCTACGCCCTGCAATCGCTAACCCACCTGCCCAGCGTGGCGATTATTGGCAAAACCCTCCTATGAACGGCACATCAAATAAATGGCTGAAACTGAATGAGGAGAGCTAAAGTACGAGCTCTGTGGCGTGCATTAGGCTAACGTCCAGCAGTAGACAAGTATGGGCTGAATAAAATAACGTAGGTACTAACAGTATACGGCCGATAAGTCGTGGCCACTCTATACTTCATGCAAATGGCTGCGCAATTAACATTTTTAGGTTCCGAATGGCGGAATGAGGTGCATCTCTAGCCTAGACCACAGCCCCGTGCATGTCGTCTCATCCCATTATTCGGTTCCTGAAAATGTTCATTGCGCAGCTAGTTGCACGAAGCTCAGAGTGGCCACGACTTATCGGCCGTACTGTACTTAGTTTTTTATCCCGCTAGTACTGTGAGAACCAATGGCAAAAGCATTTTTTTGTCAGAAGTATAAACATTAGAAACAGGATATTTATCATGGATACTAAAACTAACAATATACTAATGCTTCTTTAAAATTTCTAGTATCTATTACCAACTACTACGATCACCAAGACGCCTGCGCCTGCCAATAATGGTGGTGATTATGGATGTTAACAGCGAGCCTACGTTCGATTTGGCACTCTATGAGAGAGGTCGATGTTCAGATTTTGCGATGATGATGATGATAGGAATTATAAGATGTTTCATAATTATTATTATAATTATTATGAACTACAATATAACTTATCAATAATTGTTTTAATTTACGATTTGAAGTATGACACGAAGAAGAGGATATCTCTTCTTCGTGTCGATAATTCCGCCGTTGTAGCCTGAGATGATTTTTGATTGAATAATTGTGGTTACAGGACTAACCAGCCAGGTTGCATGATGCAGGTGAAACGGCAAGTGACCAGATTTACAAAACCGAGACCACACATATTAATTACCATGTGAAGAATTACGATAACAAATCCCCAAGAAATTGAAGAACGATTGAATTTGTGACGAAAATAGGTTAAAGGAGATATAATTTTGGGATTGAAGTAAATCCTCAGTGATTCCATGTTCGACGTTTTTTCGTAAGAAAATCCACGATAATATGCTGCCAAATACGTGTAAACAGAAATGTAAACGATTGCTTTGCTGCCAAAATGCTAACAGTAAACAGAAAAGTACGTAGTTACTATGATATAAATTATAAGGTGTTCTTTAGAGAATACTTTATTTTATGAACTAGCTGTAGCCCGCGGCTTCGCACGCTTGGTCATTTCTCCAGGTTAGAAGTACTCTATGTGCTATTCCAGGACCTAAAATAACAATATACCAACATTTAATCAAGATTGGCTATACAGTGACAAAAAAAAACCTTTAGCTGTCAAAATTATGTTTTATCGATTGCTCAGCTTCTACTTATCGGACTGAGATACCAAGTACCCCAGTTTTTAAGTCAAACACTAAGCTTTCCAACAATGAAAACCGCATAGCAATCAGTCCATTAGTTTTAAGGTGATGCGCGAACAATCATACAACCAAACAAAACTAACAAACAAACAGACACGATTTAAAAATTAATTTTCCTTGTTCAGTAGCTTATTTTAAGTACACAAGACCATTTTTTTTAAATTATCTTCATTGTACAGTCCATTTCGTTCCTATTGCTTTATTATAAGTATAGATAGATAGATTAGGGTTGAACTGCCTTTACCCTTCGCGGCCCATTGTGGAGTAGGTATACCATCTGTTTTTGAGGCGGGATTTGTAATCATTACACACAAGCGCTCCTCACACCTAAGAAAAATCAGCTCGCTTACCTACTCCTTGACATTCGCTAGTGATGTGGTACATCTGAACCTAATTAATAGGTGAAAAGCAGATGCAAGAACACGTTTTTAATTTAAAAACTCATGTAAATACCTCTTAGCAATCGCTAGGTGTGCGGATTGAAAATAAATTTTAATACGTTGCAATATGGTATAATATTCCATCTGACTTATTTGGCTTGTTTTGCACTAAGTTTCTACATATTTTTGATAAATAGAAAAAATTATTTTATCTTGTGGTAATACAGTTCATTGTCAATTATTTGATACCTCATTTAGTGAAATAAAATCTGAGAAAATTTTCTAAGCCACTTCTCTTTGCTGGCTTATGAGATTTTCCATTAAAAAAAGATCTTATAACAGTACTTCAAAGCATATTTTTTAATAGCACAAAAACATTATTATTCAGGACATAAGATAGCAATTTCTTTGATATACATTGTTTTTTCTGTGTTATCCGTTCAATAAATTAATAGCACGAGGCCCGTAATGTTTATGTTAGTTAATTGAAAATAGCGTCAGTTTAAACAAAATGTATCATATATGTCGACGCAAGACCATGCGTAAATAAATTTAATTAAGATTAACAATTAATTGTAACATTTAGGTAATAATTTTAAGCAAAACCAATCTTACATTCTCTAATAATTTTGTCTATGGAGTCAGTTTTTATTTATTTAGTTTTAAAAGATGATGATTGATGGTTGTTGTCTTTGAAATAAGTAATTTCTTTACAACTCACTTTTAATACTTGGAAACGAACTGTAAAATGCTATATTGATTTATAATTAACTATCATTACATTTCATCATAGGCTATAGCCATTCTAAATTTAACCAAACATTTATTTCGCTATTTTAAAACAACACACAGAAGTTTGTTGTGCTCACTGAAATAAATGTCTGGATATTTTAATATAGCCCTTAAAATTAGTTAAGAATTATCGATAAGTTTAAGCATTGTTAATAATTCGATGTTTATAAATGTTAGTAAAATTGACTAAGCACTCTGAAGGAAATGGTCGAATGGCACGCCGCCATGTTGAGCAGAGAATATTCAGAGTGCTCGGGCCACTTTTTACTGCGGGGGCGACTGAGCTGATAAGACGTGTGAGTACTTGTAATTATTTAAGAGATAGCTAAGATTTTCCTGTGATTTGGAGTTTATGTGTGTTGCAATAAATTGTGAAGTGTGCCTAATATATTCGCACAATACTCAGTGACCTCTAGAGCAAATAGAATTCAAAAAAAAACAAAAACTGTTCAAAATTGAAACAGTGATATCATTTTCAGACGATGACAAAAAAGAGCAGCGGGAAAAATGTTTTAACCAGTTCTATAAAATAATTGTTCAGTTGGTTTTGCCGTAACAGTTCCAATGTGTTCTATTTAAATACCTCCTTAACTGTTATTTTGGACTGTTTCTATAAATATTCCTCAATCTTACATTGCAGTAGTACCACATCACTGCTTAGCAAGGTGGTGCGGGATGAATTTTAAAGAGCTAATGTAAGGCCGGCTTTACGAAATAAAATACTCTGAACTTTTATATGTTTCCCTTGAATTCCCTTTTTTGTCACCGGACCTTTTAAAAGTATTCAATCAGGTAATAGGGAATTATTGCAAAACCGAAAGTTCATAAAGCAAATTTGTTTGACCTTTTTGCATCGTAAGTACCTATTTATAGGTATATAAGATTTTCACATCTTTATCTTCGTTGCTAGCTTTATTTTATTTTATACTTTTTTTAATATAAAAAAAAAAACATTTGCGTTACGAAAACTTCCTCAGTTGAGTTCTTTGATTTGGACAGACTGTCCATAATTTCAGCATTCCGCCTAAATAAAAGAACTCATATGAAAAGTAATAGAATCAAAATGATCTCTTTAAAACTATCCAAATTAACTATGAATAAATAATAAATAAATATAAATATATTCGGGAAAATTCCACACCAATTACCCCAATTATCAATACAATCTTCGAATCAAAAGGAGCAAACACAATAGATGCGCTTATCTGATTCGTTTAAATAATAGTTCAGGTGCGGCATTACAAACTATATCTGTATACTAATAAATAAATCAGGTCAAAAATAGTCAACCCAGCTTATTCACAATGCGTGAATCCTTTGAAATAAAATCGGTGGTAGTAAGTATTAAATTGTATATATTGTTCTAGAAAAATATCGACTTTTATACATTTTGGATAGCTTGAAAACGAGGAATTGTACACTTAATCTTTGTTTTTTTTTTAACTAAGTGATGTTAGTGACAAGTAAAGTCATCATCAGCATTGCAGCCTTTAGCAGTCCACTGCTAAATATAGGCCTCCCCCAAAGAGCGCCACGACGAACGATCTTGTGCTTCCTCCATCCACCGACTCCCTGCGATGGTTACAATGTCGTCCATCGTGTGGGGGGGGTCTCCCTACACTTCAATAGCTTATTCGTGGTTGCCATTCCAGGACCTTTATTCCCAGTGGTGGTTGTCGGCTCTGCGAACTATATGGCCTGCCCATTGCCACTTCAAATTGCAAATTCTGAGTGGCAATGGGGAATTCGATAACCTTGGTTCTTCTACGGATTTCCTCGTTACGGATCTTATCACGTAGTGAAACTCCAAGCATAGCTCTGTCCATTGCACTCTGCGTGACTTTGAGCTTATATATGAAACCAATAGTTAGCGAACACGTCTCAGTGCCGTATGTCATCACTGGCAACACGCACTGATTATAAACTTTTGTCTTGAGACACTGCGGTATCAGTGACGAGAAGATATTGCGTAATTTCCCGAACGCTGCCCATCTGAGTTGGATTCGTCGGTTGACCTCTTTGTCTAAGTTGGATCTACCTAGTTGGATCGTCTGACCCAAGGAGACATAGTGATCAACAGCTTCGATAATACCGTTCGCAACATAGACTGGCATGGCATTTGACATGATGTTCGTCTTACCCATGTTCATTTCAAGACCCACCTGTTGAGAAACAATATTGAGGTCACTGAGTATTGTGCTTAGGTCTTCCAGGGTTTCTGCCATGATGACTATATCATCGGCAAATTGAAGGTCAAAATGGTCTGGTGTACTTAAAATAAGCTACTGAAGAAGAATGTAAATATTTTTATAATCGTGTCTGTGTGTTTGTCTGTTTGTTTGTCGGTATGATTGTTCGCGCATCACCTTTAAAGTAATGGACGGTTTTCACTGTTGGATAGCTTAGGTTTTGACTTAAAAACTGGTGTACTTGGTATCTCAATCTGATGAGTAGAAGCCAAGCAATCTATAACTAGTTCTTAACAGCTGAAGGAATTTAATCAAATGTTGGTATATTGGTATTTAGGTCCTGAAATAGCACAAGGAGTACTTTTAACCTAGAGAAATGACCACCGGGCGAAGCCGCGGGCATCAGCTAGTTAATTATAAAAAGACTGAATCACTTTTGATGAAAAATATATGTACCTTAATTGGAAATCTTTCAAATAAAAATAAAGTAAGAAATCTCATAGATATGCGAAAACATAAACCCAAAAACAAATGGATTTTCTGAAAAGTCACCAAGACAAACTAAAAAAGCCCAAACTCGAAGGGATTCCATCATTTTGTTGTTGAGTTCCTTTGATTACCTTGACACAGTGAATGACATAAAATTTTGTAAAAAGTTACTTAACCAATTTTGATGAAATTTATACAGTAACACTGCAAGTATTTTTTTTCATGTACAAGTAACCGTCTTATTCAGTTCAGAAATCCCGACGGTATGAGAGAACATAAACATTAAAAAATACAGTATTTTTTTAATAAAAACTACTGAACTTGATGGAGTTTACGTTGGACAATTGGGGTCCTTAACTTTCAAACAAAAAAAAAGGTGGTTTAGTAGTTTTGTAAGCCATGGTTCTATAGTGCAATTTAGAATCCAACGATACCGGGTTCAAAACCTAGGCCCCGCACCAATTACTTGAGAACCTACTCGTTTTAGAAGTGGATTAAAAAGACGGAGTCAACACTGCCAAATCAAAGTGAAGCACCCAACTTATGCCGATACGCACACACGTACACCATGTTATGCCGATCGGCCGCATCGCAGCAAGATCTCAATCTTGTTACTCTGTCAAGTACTCACAGAAAATAGAAAACAATTCAGTCATTTGTGATTAAATTATGTATCAACCACAAATTTTCCCCTCACGCACACATACGCAGCTGCTGTTTGCTAAGCTTCACTCGTTTATTTGTAGACTCCGTCTTGCATGTTTCTTGCATTTTCCGAGTAACATTTTTATGGGACAAGATGAGAAATAAAAACCATGCATATGGTTATATATGATTACTGTCTATTTCTTTCTAGCTGTGCTCGCGGCTTTGCCCGCTTGGTCATTTTTACGGGTTAAAAGTATCCTTAATGTTATTCCAGGATCACAGTATATACCGACCAATTTTCGTTCAGGAGTCAAAATGTTTTTATCAATAACTCGGCTTCTAATCATCGGATTGAAATACCAACTCCAGTTTTTAAGTCGAACCCTAAGCTAAGCTGTTCATGGAAGAAGACAATATTGCTGTTTAGTATTTTTCACGTGATGCGCTAACAAGCAAACATACAAACAGAAAAACAGACACTTTAAATAAGTAAAGTAATATTCTTGTTCAGTAGCTTATTTTAAGTCAGCTTTTTTATAAATATCTTCATTGCTACTAACAGCTTTATTTTATCTAAGTAGGTATAGATAAATCTACATTTATAAAAATGATAATAATGGGCAATGAAAGCCTGACAGTGGTGTCGATTCTGGGTGCACCAATTAAACCTAAAAATAATTGCTGGCTCTAAAATTATTGCTGTCACTTTCAAACCTTTTGGAAACGAAAGGGACAGCAACAATTTTAGAGCTGTCAAATTTAGTTTTAGTTTTAATTGGTGCACTCAGAATCGACACCAATACCTACTTTAACTGGGCAATGCGGCATGTTAAACATTCTGGCATTTATGTTAATGGGCTGGAGCATTTAGCACAGGATACCAACACCTTAAACCTAAATTTAAAAAATGCTCTATGTTGTTTTTAGTAGTACTTATATTGGTGTACTTGGATACTATCCGTTTCTGTATTATTTTAACCGACTTCAAAATGGAATTGGCTCTTAAAATGACTGTATTTTTAGGGTTCCTTACGTCCGAATGAAAAAGGAAGTAGGATCACTCGTGTGTCTGTTTGACTGCCCTTCTGTCACACACAACTTTCCCCGAATATACTGGACCGATTATGTTAAAATTTGGTACATATATGAATTTCTGTGACCCAAACATGGACGTGTAAAGTAAAAATTAATTTGGAATAAGGGAGGCACTTTCGAATTAATTTCAAGTATTATATTATGAAGAAGCATAGACAATTGCATATTACTCCGTACTCTAGACAGGCTCTTGACGAACGTCGCAATGAGACCATTTGATTATCGCCATTTTGGCGCTGACAGCAGTAGTTTGTTCATTTGGACGCACAACGTCCGCGGAACTAAGGTTTTTGTACTATTATAAAATTTATTCAAGGACTAACAATTTTTTTTTTTTTTAGAGATTAATGTGTCTAAGTGACTTGATAAATGCAATGTGGAACTTCAAACAAATCTGACTTGAGTTTCGAACCATACCGGCATCGCCGTCAAGCAAAAAGAATCGAAGGAATTTGCTATGACGGGTATTAAAAAGATTCCGAAAGTCCAAACAGTCGAAATGCAAATCTTTCTTGTAATGTAATTTCTTTCGATAAGTCATTATTCATAATTTCCAGTCGTTTTTTATATCCACTTACTTAATTTTGATTGTCATCATGTCTAATTTTGTTTCTATTTCTACGCACAGTTTAGCTTACCTTCTTTTTGATTTTCTCCTGTCACTTTGTTCCTCACGGTACAAATCAACAAAGTGTGCCTGTGTGTTTGTCTCGTCAACATAGTGATGTTCAGCCGATGGTCCTTCGCGTTTTAGTTACTCTGAGATTGGTTGTAATTTCAAGTCACCATCTACTGAAAATACCTACTGATAATCAAATTGAATGTCTTCCAGGGTTTCAGTTGTTTGTTTAAATTTTCCATTATTGATATAATGTATTTATTATTTATTTATTTTAATTCATATTTATCGTTTTGTTCTATATGTACATAGAACTTCCTTGGGTATGACATTCTGCGTTCCCTTGTTTATGTCAAGTAGTGCGTCAGTTATGTAACAAATTAATTACTTATTGTATTTATTGGTAGTATTTTCTACCTCTTGATATTCTATATAGTTTCTATAGTTGAAGTGGCAATGGGCAGGCCATATAGTTCGCAGAACCGACAACCGCTGAGGAATAAAGGTTCTCGAATGGCGACCACGAACAAGCAAGCGAAGTGTGGGGAGACCCCCCACACGATGGACCGACGACATTGTAGCCATCGCAGGAAGTCGGTGGATGGAGGTGGCACAAGATCGCTCGTCATGGCGCTCTTTGGGGGAGGCCTATGTTCAGCAGTGGACTTCTAAAGGATGACATGATGATGATGATGATGATGATGATGATGATGAAGATGATGATGATTTTCTATATTATAAAATACAGCTAATGATACAAAAAGTATGGACCGTTTTATTTACATTTAATTTATCTGCTTTATAAAAGGGGTAGCAAATATCTGAATATGCACAAACTGCCAATGTCATAGTAAAAAAGAAAACTAATAACAAATTTCACTACACAAACAACTTGTCTTTCGTTTGTTTCGCTCGTGGTTTGTGTATTTTTACGGTAAAACGCTGTTTTTACCTGCTTTCGATTACTACGTTCATTGTCGTTACGTACTCATTGTCGGTTTTTTGACGAACACAAAGGCGCTCGTGCTCGGCTCGTCTATCGTAGACGCGGCCACAGAATAAATAATACACGGCTTTAGATAACTAGCTGTTTTGCCCGCGTGCTCAGTTCTCTGGGTTAAAAGTATCCAAGATAAAAAAAAAAACATATAAAACATCCTATAGCCCTATTTGTTAAAAGTATCCAGGACCAAAAGTAATTCTATAAAGCACAATATTATACAGTAGCTGTTACCACGGCTTTGCCCGCATAGTCATTTCATTTAAAAGTAGCCCTTAAGTTTTATTCCAGGACTAAAGTATCTATAAGGTACAATATTATGTACTAAATTACTTCAAAATTCGTTCAGCCGTCAAAATTGTTGTTTATCGATTGCTTCGCATTTAATCATTGGATTAAAATACCAAGTACCTAACCCAAAGTGTAAGTCAAGCCTTATACTATTCAAAAGTGAATAACGCATCGCAATTGGCCCAGTAGTTTTTACGTGATGCGCGAACAAACTTACAGACAAACAAACAGACAGGCACGATTTAAAAAATGTTATATTCTTGTTCAGTAGGTAGCTTATTATATGTACCAACCCTAGACCATTTTTTTTATTATCACCTTTGTACAAACTTTTTGTTCTCATTGCTTTATTATAAGTATAGACAGATAAACAAAAATTCTTCATTTTAAGTTTTATTTTTTGTGAGTAGAAAAATCTGAATCACAGATAAATTTTGTTCAGAATTACTTTCTATTTCGGCATTCAGTGCACTCTGCACGCTAAGAAGCTTTCCGATTAGGCTAAATATTGCTAGTAGGTACCTACAAAGGCATTTCAATAAAAAAAGACAGATAGCTGATTCAAAACAAACTAAATATTTTCGAGCAGACTCTAAGAAAGTTGACCAAATATATCTTACTACGAAGAGATACATCTTTCTGATATTTGATCTTACAATTTAAAAAAAACCATACATTTAATAAATAAACAAGTACGAAAATGTCTGTACAAAAAGTCTCACATCGAACCTGAATTTTGGGTCTTACATTGAATCCAAAGCCAAGATAGCTGCAAACAAACTTGGTATTTTGTCTAAGGTTAGGCGGTACTTCACGCTGGGACAGCTTTTTAAACTTTATCAAGCACAGGTCCAATATTGTATGGAGTACTGCTGCCACCTCAGGGACGGTTCCGCCAAGTATCAGCTCGAGGCTTTGGATTCAATTGAGAGACGTGCTATAAAGCTCATTTCTAAACACTTTGGTAAAGAGTAAACTTCAAAGTCTGGCGCATCGACGTGAGGTCGCAAGCCTGTAGGTTTTCTACAGATTGCACTATGGAGAGTGTGCACAAGAACTGCACAATCTGATTTCCCCGTCACCTAACGACTAGGCGATCGGCAAAGCGCCACCCTTTTATGGTTGAAAAACACAAGAACGAAGCGTTACGCTCCTACATATATTATAAGAACTGCAAAGCAGTGGAATGCCCTGTCCTCGTCAGTGTTTACGGTAAAATATTACCCAAGTGTGTTCAAGTCAAGAGTGAATACTACTAGGCCAGCATGCTGTTCCTTCGACCACATCATCGCTTTCCATCAAGTGAGATCGTGGTCAACAGATTGCCTAGTCAGAAAAAAACTGGACCGCTTGCAATGCGGTTTTTACAGTTGGATAGCTTAGGTTTTGTCTTAAAAACTGGGGTACTTGGGATACCAAGTACAATTCGATGAGTAGAAGTCGAGCAACGGATAGGTAAAAATAATTTTGACGGCAAAAATTTTGATCAAATGTTGGTATAATGGTATTTTAGGTCCTGGAATAGCACATACTCGCACATACATATCTTGACTAAATCAATTGTTAATTAAACAACTGGATAGTGTGCCAGTTGGAGAGCAATTTGGGCCTTATGACCAGGCCGTACTGCTCGATGGGCCTCAGAGGCCCACCCTCGATGGAACGGGGCCTACCTGCGCCTACAGCCAAGGAGAGTGAGGGGATATTGTAAAAAGAAAACGGTATTATAAAGAGTACTTACTGATAATTTTATCAATGTTTCTATAACAGTGTTTTTATATACAAGGCTTAAAAACTAACACGAGGGTACGATGGTTAAGTCAAATAGTCTATGAAGAAGAGGGGGGCACGAAAAGGGGGCTTAAAGTTACGCGCGCTATTTGTGGATCGTCTATTTTACGCGCACTGGGAATAATTGCTTATAGGTACCTCAACGCCGGCCGGCTTACGTCACTAGACGGGAAGATTTTGGCGGCGCGAACGCTTGCCCACGTGCTGGGTGATCCTCGGGTCCGGGAGCGCCCTGCTCCCTCGCGTCGGGTCGGCTCGCGGGCTGGTTGCGCTGCTCCCCTGGCCTTCTGGCTTCCCGACGGCTCCGGCTCCTTTTTGCGGCAGTCTCCCTTCGTCAAAATGGCCGCCCACGTGGCTGCTCTGCTACTCGTCCCTTTGGGACGGGCCACACGCCCGCCCCAAAGACGTGGCTGATCTGGTCTGTCCCTCTCCACGGGCGCGAAATCCTTATATATCGGCCTCCGCGGAGGTGAGGCGTGGGGTGAGGCGCGGGGTGAGGCGCGTGCCCTTGTCCGTCTTCCCCCCTCGGCCCTTCTTCAGCTCCAAGTATATTCTAGTTCGTATTACTATAAGTTTTACAACTAAATAGGGTTTCACTTATATTGCTAGACTACTAATAAATACTAATACATCTACATAAAATCCTGACATATAGAGAGATGAAAAAAGAGGTTTTATGAACAGCTGAACGATCCGATACGAAAATTAGAGGTCTAAATATATTTGAAACGATTGGGGAGGCAGAATGACCTGCTCGCTCCGCCTGTTAAATTTCACCGTTTTGTTATCGATTTAAATAACAATAATCTATAAGTTTGTTTTTATGGGACACGTGGAGAGCGCGCCTAACGTGGTATCAAACGACTCGATTCATTGCCTTGCCATGCGAAAGATGTCAGGCGTTATGTTTTCATATTATGGGTTCATCCAAAAATACCAGTTTTGTCCATATAGTGGGGTCTCTATTGAGACGTCAGTGAAACACGGCGGTAGGATGCTAACTGTTTATTTCCAAGACCAAAACTTATACGTACTTATATCTACATACCTTACACTATCTCCCCCTTTAGACTTATAATTATTACAATTTATCTCCCCCAAACAATTTTTTTTTCTTATGTAATTTACAAAAATTAACAAGAAAGGATTATTGATTCCGTATATAAAGTTAGGCAACTAGGTTATTGGTAAGACAAGTTCTTGATGATCCTACACTAGGATATCCGGAACAAAACTTATTGCTAGATTCAAACAGATAACAATAAACATCTGAGTATGGAAAAGGTACCTACTGACCTTAACCTTTCCACAAATAACCACCTACTCACACAAAATAGCATGCATTTACCCAAATACCACGACAAAAACTATCTAACTTATGTACTTGTGTTGTGTATATATTGAAACAAAAATCGATTAAGTCCGATCGACAAATCTTGAACTTCGTAATAAGCTCTTTTAGATAGATAGATAGATAGATAACTCTTTAATGTACACCACATAGAACAAAAAATACAATAGTAACTAAAACATTTATACAAAATAAATGGGACAATGGGCGGTCTTATCGCTAAAAAGCGATCTCTTCCAGACAACCTTTGGATGGAAAGGAATTAATATATGGCAAAGACGGTGGTGCATTATAATCTAACAAATAAATAATAAAAACTGAATACAATGAATAAACATATATACACATATATTCCAATATACCTACACATAAATATGTAAATATATAGTACAGTATATATATATACATATATAAATATATATCCATATACATAGTATATACATTATAATAAATTACATTTACTACATATACATTTACAAAATATATACAAACATAATAAAAATAATATACAGTGAAACCACAACAGAATAACAACAAAATAGCAAGAAGTGATATTAATTAGAGAGATAAAACTTCTTTACTTGAAGTTTAAAAACAGGGAGTGACTGGGCTCGCCTTATAGTAACTGGCAGAGCGTTCCATAGGCGAACTGCTTGGATGGTAAATGAACTGCCATAAAAAGAGCTTCTATGTAGAGGGATCAACAAAGCTAAATTTACTGATGACCTGAGTGACAACTTGTTAGAATCAGACAGGAAATTAAAACGTTCCATAAGATATCGCGGGGAGGAGGGATTAAACAAAACTGTATAAAGAATAGAGAGTATATGAGCATTCCGGCGAAGGCGTATTGGAAGCCACTTGAGCTTAGTGCGAAATTCAGAGACATGATCATATCATTATCACTCTTTTTAAGGCTTTCTTAACTGACTTTACAGAGTTTTCGGCTGCTCCGTTTCCTTGTGGCCGATATGGTGAAATTGTCGAATGCCTAATATTATTCTTCTTACAAAACTCCCGAAAATTTTCACTCTGGAATGGAGGTCCATTGTCCGTCATTAAAAAAAAGGCAGGCCAAATTTGGCAAACAACGCTCTAAAAAAAATTATCGTATCCTGAGCCGAGGTACTGCGTATTTCCTCTGCTTCTAGCCATTTACTGTGAGCATCCGTGACTACAATAAAATATTTCCCATTAAACTGAGCGAAGTCAGCGTGTAAGCGCTGCCATGGGGCTGCCGGAAACTCTCAGGGATGTAATGCGGACTTGGGCGGGGCATCACGCACATTCAAACATGCTTGACAATCGCGACCTACTCTTTCAATGTCCTTATCTATTGACGGCCAATAAACGTAATTCCGTGCGATCGATTTCATTTTTACTATTCCGAGGTGATCTGTGTGTATTTCACGTAACACTTGTTCCTGTAATTTTAATGGAATTACCACTTTGTATTTTTATAAAATACATCCGTGATCTAAATACAACTCCGCGCGTCTATAATAAAAAGGCTTCTCATCTTCCCTCTCACATGTATTTGGCCAACCAAACATGATATACCCTAACACTTTACATAATAACGGATCCTTTTTAGTTTCAACGGAAATCTTTACAGTTCACCGGCAAAGTATCATTGATTAACATCAGATAATGATTGTTATCACTGAATGTTTTTGTTTGTGCTGTGTCGCTTAACGGCAACCTGCTCAAAGCATCTGCCTGATTCATTTTTGATGGAATATACTCAATGACAAAATCATATGCTGCCAATTTAACTGCCCACCGTTATAGACGACTAGCTGCCGTTTGCGGTATACCACCCTTCGGCCCAAAAATGTATGTGAGAGGTTTATGATCAGTCTTTAATAAAAAAGGTTTACCAAACAAATATTGATGATGTTTTAGCACGCCATATACAATTGCCAGTGCTTCTTTATCTAATTGACTGTAATTTTTTTCCGTGTCCGAAAGAGTCCGCGACGCACAACTAATCGGCCGTTCAGAACCGTCTTCGTATCGATGAGATAAAACCGCCGCCACTCCGTATGAGCTGCTATCCACTGATAATATCAATGGACATGTAGGGTCATAATGCGTTAGTACTTTGTCACTCGACAAGCAGTGTTTTACCTCATTAAATGAACTCTCACATTGCTGATTCCATTGCCATAACTTGTCTTTTTTTAAAAGGGCATACAAGGAATTTACCATAGTAGTTAAGCATCCCTAAAAAAGCCTTCAGTTGGGTAACATTACATGGTCTGGGGGCTTTCATTATAGCCTCCACTTTAGACTTATCGGGATGCAATCCTTCTTTATCAATCACGAAGCCTACATATGATACTCTTTTTTGTAAAAATTTACATTTACTTATTTTAACCGTTAGACCCATTTGTGCTAGTCGATCGATTACAGCTCGCAGATTTTTTATATGGGATGTTCGATTTTTCCCGGTAATACAGATGTCGTCAAGGAAACAAACGGTATTAGGGATGTCCCGAAGCGTTTCCTCCATTATTTTTTGAAATTTTTCGGGTACACAAATTTAATCCATACGGAGTGCGACGAAAGGCAAAAGTGCCTACATGTGTCGATATCGCGGTTACTGCCTGAGACTCATTATTTAGGGGCACTTGTAAATAGGCGGTCGTAAGGTAAATTTTTGTATATACCTCCCCCCCACTTAAAGTTGCAAACAATTCCTCTATGCGCGCAAGGGGGTAAAAATCTCTTCTGAGTTTTGGATTAATGGTAGTTTTATAATCACCACATATTCTTATCTCTCCGGACGGTTTTATCACTGGAACAAACTCAGATTGTTCTAAAGGGTAAATAGAACCATTATTTTGCATACGTTCAAGTTCTCGTTCTACCACTCCGCGCAACGCTAAAGGCACGGGTCGCGCGCGCAGAAATACTGGTTCTTTGTCTGTGAGCTGCAAACGAATCTCCTTCTTGCATTTACTCTCATTTGTAAACACACTTGGGAAATCTCTTTTCAGCTCATTAACAATTTCCTCTTTTTCTTCTCATCGTGAATATTATTGATTGACAACTGATTAATATCAAAATGACGGATCCAATTTCTACCTAAAATGGGTCTACTACCGTTCTTAATGACATACAACTTTAAATTGTTTTGCAGATGGTCATTAATACGAGCATCGACTTTAATATTGCCCAGAGATTCAATAGGTGCGCTAGTATAAGAAGATAGGTTTATTTTATCATTAAAAATTGGGTACTTAGAAAATAAACGCTTGTAATAATCCTCGTTGATAGCCGAAATTTTGCTACCCGTATCGATTTCACATTGCAAAATACTATTATCTATGCGAACATTTACGAAATAGGGCTTATCCCCTTCAGTTGCTACCTTAATATTGAAAAGTTCACTCTCGAAGTCATCGTCGACATCAATAAAATTATGTTTTCTATCCGCGAGCGGTCTACGATCGGAACCCGACACCTTGCACATGACCTTTAAATGTCATTTACGGTTGCACCCATTACAAGAGTACAGTTTAAAACGGCACTTATCTGCTCGGTGCGCCTTACCGCACCGCCAACACGAAGATGCCGTGGCGGGCCGCGTCTCCTGGCGCGAATTACGGACCAGTGTAGGCCTTCGCCCGCATTGCTGCTCCCGGAGCGCGGCACGGCCATGCTCGAGCCTGCGCCCACGCAGCCGGCGCGCGCTTCTGCGCCGCCGCCACCCATGGCGCTCCGCTCCGCGTGCTTTTCTGCCGCTTCCAGAGCCAGAGCTAGCTCCACCACCTTCTTATACTGAATATCTTTTTCTGCGAAAAGGCGTGACCTCATGTCGTCACCCGCAAGCCCCGAAACAAATTGGTCACGGAGATTCTCCTCCAGCGTACTGCCGAACTGACAAGTCGTGGCAAGATGTTTTAAATTTTGTAGATTATAATTATATTAGAAGTCTAAAGGGGGAGATAGTGTAAGGTATGTAGATATTCCGTCAATGGTTCGCCGACTTTCTGACGGCGTAGTCTGAACATGTGTCTTTCCGCTATCACCGACCGTTGTGGTTCTAAGTGTCTTGCCACAATATTAACCAATTCATCGAAGGTTTTATCTTCCGGATTCACAGGGGCACAGAGAAGAGACACAGAGAACGCACATTCTCATCTTATTTCGTCATTATTCCTGGCATACCAGGAATAATGACGAAATAAGATGAGAATAAGGTTTTTTTATTAGTAACACTGGTAGTAGTTAATAGTCTTCGTTACTTTATGTACTTACCTATATCAATTTCTCTTTACATCTACAAAACTTTTTCGACGAGTATTTTAGTATCTGACTTTTTGTACTTGGGTACGATCACAGAATGAATAATAGTAGTCAGATGTATTATAAGTATTATTTATATACTCACATGGTAGATAAGGCTTTAAATGAATACATAAATATTTGTGTATACTATTTCATTGGTATGGCGATGTTATTATTGCTAAGGTTCAGTAAGCCGAGGGCTCGAGGAAAAAATAAAACCATTCCATAATCTATATGCTATATAACAGTACCTACCGTGACATACCTACAGATTGACAGACAACGCACAGCATAAGCCGGTGGACCCAGAGATTTTAAATTTAAAGGCAATATCCCTTAGGTAATGGGTATGGTATACCCATACCGTATGGGTATAGAGGTGCACTAAATAAGGATTTCTTGACATTTCCATTTTTAGAGGGTGAACGGGAATGGCAGTGTTTGCACGCGGGCAAAGCCACGGGGCGCAGCTAGTTTATTTATGGTTGCAGCTTCTACATGTAATCCGATCTAGCCTTATGTTTTTTTAGCTATAAGGCCGTCCTTTGTCCTATTACTTGGGTGTGCAACAACACTCAAGAGCATTTTTATTTTTAACAAATTCAACAAAGTTTTTGAATCGTAAAAGTATGTAATGCTAAACTTACCTGCCAAACTCCACGAAATCCAAATCTCGTCACAAAAATCACAAACGAAACAAATATACAAAAAAGTGAATCACAAACACGCGCGAATTTCTTCGCGCAAGGGGTTGCTGCGACGCAGCCGCCTCTCGCCGCAGCTTTTGTGTGACTAAAGCAGTGTGACCAGCCAGACCAGATTCATTCAAATGTCAAATCATGCTAGCCTGAACGACAAAAACTGCTAAATCATGCTAGACCTTTTTCAAATAATACAAAATTACTGCTATCACAGATACTGTTTAACGTTAGAAAATATGAATAAAAAGGGCAATTTGTACGATTAGAATGACATTTTTATTAGGGTTCCGTACCCAAAGGGTGTCAACGGTCTACTATTATTAAGCCTACGCTGTCTGTTTGTCCGTCCTATCTTTTAACGACTGTATCTTTTGAGAGCGATGGTAGCCGATTGGTATCATGTTGCGCTTTACAATCTGACGGTACCCGGTTCAATCCTTGGACCTGCACCAACGACTTATTTAGTACATAAATAGGTTATGTACAATAGTCGGTGCCATCACTCAAATACGGTGAAGGAAAACATCGTGAGGAAACTGGTATGTCCAATAACCTCAAAAGTTCAGATATATGACATTATTATATACATTATTATGGCCCATCCTCTTGAGAAGGCCCATCTCCCAGCAGTGGGAACATTGATAGGCTGATAAAGATGATATTTTGAACTGTAATAGATAGCCTGTTGAAATGTTCACAGAATATGACAGTAATGTTATAGCGGATTTATTAATTAATAATAATAAAAAAACAGGATCCCTATACAACAAAAGTTTTTTTTTACATATTTTGTCTTTGTTCTAAACGATGATACGTACAAGCGTCAAAGTCAAATTTGGCATGATTACAAACATTAGATTTTGCCATAAATAGCGCAAAAGTGACGCAAAATCTACTACGAGTCGGTCGCGCAAAGTGACGCAAAGCGGTAGCGTATGAAAGTTAAGGTGTGCACATATTATCCGTGATTTTGCTTAGAAATTTGTATTTAAATTACAATTAGTAATAACTTTAAAGTAATAATCTGTGGCTACTGCCACTTCAACTTGCTAATCCGTTGGGCTATGTCGGTAACTTTCTTATCGCTAACAAAACGCTACGGTAACGCTATAGTTATAGTTACTGCCGTAAGATAATTATTTTCGTAGAAATGTAATTACATTCCTACCCTTCTACGCCCATGGCCGTGCACATCAATCACACCTCCTCCCACCAAGTTTTTTAGTTCCTTCACACTAGTGTTTATATTTTGCTATGCTTAAATTTTGTGGGAGACCTAAATTTAATCTAGTTTTTGTAACGAGAATCTGTTTACGAGTATGTTTCCGCACTAAGTCGCAACCAGTTGTCACTTAGCTACAAAACTAAGTTCAAACCCTACCTATCAAATTGCAAAAATAACAACATTTGTCTTAAACATAAATATAGAGTCTACATTTGTTTTCAGGCATTGGGGAATCAGTGACGAAAAGACTACGAAGTTTACCAAATGCTGCCCAGCCCAGCTGTATTATTCTACAGGCCTCTCTTTCAAAGCTGTTTTTACCCAACTGCAGCTTTTGCCCAAGGTAAACATACTCTTGAACAACTTCAAGAGGAGATCCGTAAATATTATTCGGTTCCGGAAAGACATGTTCATTGAATATAATCTTTGTTTTATCCAAATTCATCTGGACATCGATGCGTGGAGATGAATCAGCTAAGCCATTCAGCATCTGATGTAAGTCCTGCAACAATTCTGTCATAATGACGATGTCATCCGCAAATCTCAAGTATCAGATGTACTCGCCGTTTATGTTTATGCCACGTCCTTTCCAGTCCAGAGTCTTAAACATATCCTCCAATGCATTTGTGAACAATTTCGGGAAAATAACGTCCCCTTGTCTCACTCTTCTGTGCAAGAGAATTTGCTTAATTTTCTGATTCTGTATTTGGACGAACATTGTTGCGGCATCATGCAGGCATCTCAACACTTGAATGTGTCGCCAGTCGACTTGGCATTGCTGCAGGTACTCCAGGACAGACCAGATCTCGATGGAGTCAAAAGCCTTCTCATAGTCCACAAACGCTAAGCACAGGGGCTTATTATACTATTCGGTTTTCTGTATAATTTGTCACACTGTATGAATGTGGTCTATGGTGCCGTATCCTCTTCGAAACCCAGCTTGCTCCGGTGGTTGAAATTCGTTGAGTCTACGAGTGAGAAGATTTGTGTTGACTCTTGAAAACAGTTTGTAGACATGGCTCATGAGCGAGATAGGCCGATAGTTTTTCAGAAGGGTATTACCTTTTTTGAAAAACAGGACGATAACACTCCTGTTCCATGCCTGTGGAGTTCTCCCAGAGAAGAGAGCGGAATTAAATATACGCTGCAGTTAAACTTAAAAGTTCTGTGGTAATTCCTTCTTCCCCAGGGGCTTTTCCATTTTTGAGCTGTTTAAGAGCCATCACGACTTCATCAAGGCTGACTTCTGGCAGCTTTTCGGTAAAGTGGCAGGTCAGGGTGGTCCTGCAATCCTCGGTGTTGGGTTCTAGTCTGGATGCCTGCAACGTGAATAAATGGCCACAAAAATCTTCAACTTCCACAAGAATCTCTGGATTCGAAACGACAAATTCCCCACTAGATTGGTCAACAGATGGCTCCGACCCAGCTTTTGAATGAAGACTTTCGACCCCCGATCAGGCCGGTCGCACTTTTCAACAAGTACAAATATTATACCTACACTTCGAGGGCGCAATATTCGGGTCAGTTCAGTAGAGTGTCAAGCGTGCGCTCGATGAGTCGCGCGCCGTGTGCTTAGCGATAAAGTACCTACTTACGTAAAGTTATTGACAAATTTTATTCGTGTTTTAATTATGAGTACCAAGAAGTAACGTAGAAGATCGAGTACTGCATAGCATTCGGCTGTTTGAATAGTGATAGAAATGACGACTTTCACTCATTATAAAGCTAGGAATTCAGACACCTTTATTCATCAAAGTGCAATACCTATAGGATATAATCATAATCAACTAACGACACTTATACTTAGGTAGATATCTCACTAAAATTATCGGCGTTCTGAAAACGGGATAGGTAGGTAGTAAAAATGAGGTAGTAGGTGTATTCTGATAAGAATGTCATTGTATGTAATAGAACTATTATATTTTTTTAGTAATAAGTAATAACATAATACATTATTACTTATTTATTCTGTTACAACATTTAAGTCATAACATATCACAGAATAATTAGTAGTACAAGTACCTAGTTATATCTTAATACAACCCTATTGAGCGAAAATGAGAGCAATGGAAGTTCTCGCGCGTTGTGATGTTGTGGTGCATTCTAGCCTGCACGCGATGGACAAGCGCCTTCTAGGTAAATATAATTGAAAGCTAGCAGCGCTGTGCGAGTTAAATTGCACTTTATTGCGTTATAGCGAGAGTCGCTAAGTATTTATATGACTGCACTCAGTTATCCTTCTGTACTTGTACTGTTATTTATTCTGTGCCCCGATTTTGCTAAATCGCTTCTTCTACAGAGCGTGAATTGGAGCTTCGGAGGTCTCGTCTCACCAGCTTTGTTATTTTTTTGCTCAAAGCCCGCTGTTCTGATGAAGTGACTTCTGGATTCTTGCGTCGTTTGTCCATTAGCTGCAGAGACTTTCCCGAAAGTTTAGATTTTCTGCTTGTACATCGCATCTAGTAGAGAGTGGTTTTTCTTTTTTGAACTAATTATCGAGTTCAAAACGGTGAAGGAAAATCCTTCACAATTTTTGAGCGATGGCATATTTCATCAGTCAGTAGTGCAGGGCTGAGGTTTTGAACCAGGTACCACTGGATTGTGAAGCACACATGCTGCCACTCAGCCAACACTATCTCAGGATTTGCTTAAACTTGGATAATAATATGATATACCAGCTTTTGTCCGCGACTTCACCCACGCGTTCTACAGTTTGTCGCAATAGAAAGCATCCATCGTCTTTCCCCAAGGATCAAACTATGTCCATACCAAATTTTATAGAGTGGTTAAGCGGTTTGGTCTCGAAAAGAACAAACACACTGAGTTGTATTCGCTGGTATAATATTAGTACTTACATAATATCTCATTCCATCTACCTACGATGTATGGTTCGGATCTGTTTTGCATTTTGTTAATTAATTTGTATGTTAAAAATGAAATGAAATGAAAACTTGCTTGCTGGCCGAGTCGTATAAAGTAGCGCTGGCTTCTAGTGTCAGAGTCTGGCCGCTCGAGGACTTCTGACATAGCTAACGACTTCTTTTAATCAATAGCAGCCGAGACCGAAAGCTTAACGTGCCCTTCGAAGCACGGAGCGAGGAAAATCTGCATGTATAAAACGTCATTGGTGCGAGGATTAGAATCGAACCCAGTATCGTTTGATTAAAGCGCACTAGTATACCGCTCGGCTATGGGAACTAAGTTTGTAATAGAAGCTGAAATTCCGAGGAAAACAGTGGCATTAGATTATTTCACTAAAACAATTTCAGTTACAAGTGTACCTTGCTGGTCTTGCGATACTTGTTCGTCGCGTGCCTCAAAGTAGTAAAATATTTAATTTAAATACTTTTTATTACGCTCTAATAGTCAGTTGCTTAGAAAACCCCACTTAAAGAAGCCTATATCGCCCTTATCGCCCTCAAGGGTAAAATTCCTCCTTTCAAATGGTTGGAGATCCTTAATGACCTTTGCGGATGCCTCATTAATTAATTCTTCGGTCAATCCTGATAAATAAGGAAAAGGGTCTTTTTGTGAACCTTTTTTTCGTGAGGCAAGGTATTATCACTAGTATAACAAGGATTTAAGGTTGTAAATCAAATGAAAACTTAGAAATGTATGATTTTTCGGAGAGAATCTACACTAATAATTTAAAAAGGAAACATTTGATTGTTTGTTTATTTTTTTGTTTATTTGTAATGGATAAACTCAAAAAATATTGACCCGATTTAAAAAAATCTTTCACAAAGGACAGCTAAATTATCAGGGAGTTACACTAGCAGTATTTTATTTTTCAAAAAAATTGGATTCTTTTCCAAAATTGCAATAATCTAAGCCGAGGTATAAAATTTTGCAAAAAATACGGTTACATTGTTTACGGAACGTTGCCATGGAAACGAAATCAAAGACCATCTAGTAATCATAGACGTAAGAAATGCTCTATGCTAATAATACACGAAATAATAACAAGTCTTTCAAGTACGTGAGTAATAATGCAGTCGTCTATGGTCAAAAGTACTGCTGCCAATGATTTTGAATTACCTACGCTTACGGTTTTTTTAGAAGTTACGACGCTTATAAAAATGCTAAATGTAAGAAAATTGCCGTGGGGTGCCGGGTAAGTGCTGCCGATTGAATACGCTTACTGGCGTTAAACCTTTAAAAAATAACCGTAATTCAACCTCCTTGCGTTAAACAAAATAATACTATAGACAAAATGGTAAGTCAGTATAAAACTTAAAATCAAATCATTATACCTATCAAATTCAATAAAGTTTATGGAGGAAGCACAAACTAATTATAGAAGATACGGGATAGGAAGTAATAGCATAGAATAAATTATTGGTAGGTACATAATAGTGAGGAATTGTTGTTACATTTAAGTATGTGTAAATAAAGTATTTAGTGTAAGAAATTGTTGCAAAATATTTGTGCAAATTAAGTATTTAATGTAAGGAATTGTTCTTACGGTATATCTGTGCAAATAAACATTTTGTGTAAGAAATTATTGTTGTTCTATTTATCCAAATAAAGCACCTACTAATTTTATCTTTCTATATATCTACTCGTGCGAAGCCGGGGCGGGTAGCTAGTCTGTAATAAATATAATATTGACATAGTAAAACTTAGCTGACACAAACAAAGGCTACCCGTTTCGATACCGATATAGTAAATTATATAGAAGTAACAACACAAGAGGCTAAAATAATAATATTAGGTTTGTCAGCAGAATAAAAAAGTAGTACCGACCGTACAGTCAGAGTAGTGACCTTCGTTTCCAGTTTTTAATATAACCTTGATTAGTTTCTTGCGCTGCAATAACAATAAAATTTGTCGGTAGTTTGTGACCGACACCCATCCCAAACTACCAAATATGACCTACCACTTCAATTTACTAATCCTGAAAGCTAGGACTTCTTCAAATCTCTAAAAAAATAATTTAATACAAATTTAAAACTTGGCAAATGTATTCAATTAGTATGCCATTGAACTGTCAACACTACGACTCGAATCGCAGAAAAATAAGTTAAGTGTCTTCTTCTTGATATATTTTCTTAAATGGGCTTACGAAAACTTTTTGGCAGTTACTCGATCTTTCAACACGTCAGTAGGATTACTAATCATTTTTTCATGCTATTGAAGATCCATTTCTAAAAATAAATAATGAAACTCTTGTATTTTATGCCTTTGTAAGTCTATATCAGATGAGTAGAGTTTTTCAAACAGAAATTATCAACTCAAAAAATAATCATTGGCTAATAAGTCGTATTTTCTTAATTTCCAAATATTTGATAAAACCAAATTTATGAGATTTTTTACCTACGAGCTGATTCCCATCATCACCCTGCACATTTGTCTTCTGTGCCACGTGCGCTGCCTCAGTACGTAAATGCTGAGCTAGAACACGTCAGAAGAGTGCTGGAGAACAACGGATATAATTGGCGTCAGTGTTCCCGAATGGCTAATAGAAGCGAGCGCATGCATCCAGCTACCGTAGAATAACCGCCTACTTATCTACCGTTTGTTAAGGGAGTAACGAATAAAATCGGATACCTTCTAAAACGGAGATTCGGCATCAGGAATATGTTCCGCGCATAAAGTCAACTGCGACAGATGCTGCGTTCACCCAAGTATAGAGAACCTCTGAACGTACTAGGTATTTATAAAATTTCTTGTGAATGTGGACGGTGTTATATTGGGAAGACCCGGCGGAACATTGTGACGAGGCTGACAGAACATATCAGAAGCATACGGAATTTGGACACAGACAAGTCCGCTATTGCTGGGCACGCCCTGATTGAAGAGACCAAGCATTTCTTAAGGTTTGATAAGGCTTCCGTAAGAGTGAGAGAAAGATTTTTCGTGCCACGGAAAGTACGGGAAGCCATTGAAATTAGTCGGCACCCAAACTTTAAGAGGGACTGGGGCTGGGTAATACCATCTGCATGGAAACCGGTGCTAAATATAGCCTACACTGAAAGAGAGCCGTTTCTCTGCGAGGTGGACACTGTCGACAAGTGGTGTGAGGACCCTGCACTGTTTGTGTACGCCAGCGATAAAAGTGAAAATGGTGCGTGCGCGAGTGTGTCTACATCTGGGCTGGCTCCTCCCGCCTGCATCCCTGCGTGCATTATCTGCAGTTCGCGTCGCGCCCTCGCTGCGGCTTTAACGAACACCGGTCAAATTATTCGACAAAATAACTCGTGAGTGACAGTCGTAATATATCTTTAAATACTTTTTATCTTACCTCTTACCTACAGCTGAAGAAGTACAAAAATTAAAAGCTGACACCTTTTCCCATGAAAAGTAGAAGACTTATTCTTGGTTTGATAGTTTTTTGGAATTACTAATTCTTGTACAAGCAAACTTGGGTAGAGCTTTAAAAACTTCGTAGTTTTTTCAATATGGACTATGGAATCGCTTCGGGACATTGATCGGAACACCAAACGTGTAAGCCTTGACCCGCACTTGGACGGTTATTTTCCAAGTAATATTTTCCCATGAAAACTTCTCGGAACAATTATTTTTCCTTCTTGACGTCCTTTGATGGGCGCCCTATTAAAAGTTCACTTCGTTTCTAAGCTCACATAGGGTGGTTTCACAGAATACCTAGTAATATTGGTGTGTCAAAAGGCTGTTCCACTTAGAGCAAAATGCTAGCAATTCTAACTTTTTTAGCCCCAATGTCGTTCCACAAGCCCTCCGATGCTAGCACAAATAACAAACGTCAAACGTTCCACTATGCAAAATGTTAACATTTCTAGCTTCGGAAACTAGCATCGTCACACCCATGTTGTTTTGTGGGTTCGAAATGCTACTTTTTGAAAGTGTCAAAATTTAGCGGCAGAGCATGTAATTTTAAATAAAAAAAACATTTTTTTGCTTGGTCTTGCGGTATAAGTGTAAGATTTTCGATAATTATTTTCATTTCCTAGTTTTAAATTAATTTGGATGAGGGAATGGTGCTACAAAAGTAAACAGAACAGTACTGCTATTATCTATCTTGGTTTCAATCCGATTTTCAATATCACTATCACTAATGCGTTGCGATAGAGTCGAAATTGCTATGAAGAAAGTGACAATCTGATTGAAACCAAGTTCTGTAATACGGCCACAGTTGTGTTGAGCAGCAACACGTTTCACTTGTAGATGTCAACCGTGCTAGCATTGCTGGTTTTTCGTAAGAGAAACGCTGATTGAGCGCTAGTCATTCGTGTTAACACAAATGGTATAGCATTTATAGGTGGTAAGTAAATTCATGACTGTCATTTTTATTGGCAGTTACGTTTTTGAAATAGGATAAACCCGAAAGTCCGCGATTTTACCAAAAAGTCCGCTAAGAGCATCTTGTTTTTCAAGGAGCATGTAACCTTATTGGCAAACGTCACTACTGCCATTTTGAACCAAAAAAACACGATTTGTAAAAAGCCATAAATAAAATCAGTTCCAATCGTTTTTTTGACCTCATGAGCAGGAAGCGCGAGCGAAGCGTCTCCGTTTCAGATTGGGCAAAAATGAATGAATGTATGTCCGGATATAGATATGTCCGTCCGGATTTCTGTTCTCCTCTACAGGTAGCATTTCTCAACCGATTTTGATGAAACTTGGTATACAGGTTCAACGAATCTCGGGAGAATTAGTCTCGGGATTGATTGGGGACCCCCCTCCCCCCAATGAACTTCCACCGAAAGAAGGGCTACTGAATATCTTCGCCTTATGAGATCTGATTTCGATGGTTCCTTTTTTATTTGTTAGGTAGTAACTTTATATTAGTCTATTATAAATTAAATTTGGTGAAGATCTGATGAACATCTTCGGCATGATGAGCAGAATAGCTCCTCAAAATGCAGTAAATTTCTCACTTTTAGCTTTCTACCAGTGGAATCAGCCCTTTACCTACTAGGTAGGGATTGATGGAGCACCTTGGTTATTAATGTTAGTTGTACAATAAGGTAACTAGATGGCGCTACTGTGCACCGCTAGATTGTTTGCAAAAAAGTTTGTGCGTGCGAGGTCTACAGCCACTAGTCAACTAGCTGTACCCACGACTGATTCAACTGGTAGAAAGCTAAAAGTGAGAAATTTACAACATTTTGCTCATCATGCCGAAGATCCTCATCAGGTCTTCACCAAATTTATATGAGACTAATATAAAGTTACTACCTTTCAAATAAATAAAGAACCATCGAAATCAGATTTAATAGGGCGGAGATATTCAGTAGCCCCCTTTTTCCCTATTTTAGAGAAATTACCTCCCCAATCAAAAATCCACGACGTCTAAAAAATTCTAAGTTTCGTCTAGATTGGTTGAAAAATGCGACCTGTAGAGGAGAACAGCCGGACAGACATCCGGACATACGAAAGATTTTTTTGCCGAAGCTGAAACAGACGCTTTGTCCGCGCTTCGCGCTCGCTCGGTCATATATTAAGTTGTTTACTTGCCTAACGCATACCTGATAGGCTGGTGAAATATGTTATGTGTAATTTCCAATACCAGTGGCCCAATTACAGAACTTGGTTACAATCGGATTGTCACTTTTTTCATAGCAAAATCGACTCTATCGCAAAGCATTATTGAATTTGACGGCTTGAAACCGTCATGATCAACATTACGTAATCGCACTGCAGGTAACCGTCACGTACTTACGCGAGTTAATAACAGATTGCTGCGCTCCGGCGCCACATATCAGGCGAGGCGACGCTTACCGTGCCGCTTGTTTGAACTTTCGCAAGTAATGGCGAAACGTAACAATAATAACAATTAAAAGTGAAGGGATGCCTTAGTAGGCAAAAAGAATCAAAGTTTTTTATTGTGTCTTTATCACACTAACATTCTAAAGTTATCACAGAACTGTATACTGAATGACTGAACTTTTGCGCCCGCCCCACCGCTGTAGAAAGGTTAGTTATAGACCAACAGCACATACAATTTCTAAAAAAAAAACTTTAATAAGTAACATAGCACACTTATAAACATGAAGTGTGCTATGTTTCGCCAGCGACTTTGCAAGCGGAGTCCATTAGTTTGTACCTAGATAGAGATAAGATTTTGACCACTAGATTTATTTTTAGCCTTAATTATTAATACCCTTTCAGGGTATTATATAATCTAGTGACTAGCCGACGAGTAAAGCTTAAAATAGCATAAGCTATTCCGCAGTACTTGCCAGCATAATGTACCTACATGTTTACATAAATGCTTATCTAATCAAACAAAGAAAAGAAACATAAGAAAAGGTACATACAATACTTGATAACGCTTTCTTTCCTGCTTCTTAAAAGCAGGAAAGAAAATAATGTACCACCATTGCAGAATTTCATTTTTATATGCAGACAACCCTATCACTCGAGCGCGCGGCGTAGATATTATAGGGACTAGAGTCGGAACATCGTAATATCAACTCGTACACGCGACTATTAAGTGCAATTTAGCATATGCACGCTCGATGTATGAATATCTACGTAATATGTAGCTACGTTTGTAGGCTATTAAATCGCCGAATTTCTGCAAGATCAAAGTAGTGCAACTTCTGTACTTGTACTATTATTTATTGTGTCAATACTTAAAGAAAACTGAATCCCTCGGGAGATAAACAAACCAAAACACCGGGACGAGTTTTCCTCGTAAATCGCCATTCGATGGAATTGCTCGGTAAATCATTGCGTTCGTTTTAAAAACACGAAATTTCAGATTTCTTTTGAAGTAGATCGCGGAATATGGCATTTCAGGATAAGAAGTATACCTTTTTGTAACACACAAACAAAAATTAAATATAAAGGCTTTCCCGTATCGCCGTACGCCCCATTACACGATTTAGATAAATTTTCGGAGATATTCATTTTTTGTACCAATCTCCTGATTTAATAAATACTTAGTTAAAACTAACAGCGGTAACTTTAGAATTTTGTTATTTGGTAAGGTGTACAGGTGGCACTGTACATTTTATAGGCAGACATGGCGCTTATCCCCCGGTGCTCGTTTCTTCACTCAGTCGTATACAACTATAAGTTTTAAGGACGGGGGAGATACTATAACCATCAGCGAAGTTGTCTGTTTGTTTGTTTGTTTTCTTTGGGGAGCTTGCACGCGATAATGGTTGGACGGATTTTGATGAAATTTAGAATGAAGATAGCTTATACCCTGGAATAAAACATAGGGTACTATTTATCCCGGAAAATTGTAAGTTTCCACGGAAAAACTGGAAAATGTTGATTACTCACCGTAAGGAACGGTTGCCATCACATAATGTTGGTAGTTGCCATGGAAACGAAATAACAAGTGTGTCAAAAAACATCAAGAGTGGTGCTATACCTACTTTTGCATTTGTTTTGAATATGCAAAAATGAATAAAGAAAATAGCCTTTTTTCGCGATAAACAGTAGTCCGCGCGTACGAAGTCGCGGGAGGGAAAACTAGTCATTAAATGAATTTTGGAAATGCTAAGGACCAATCCTATCTACGTGGAACCAATCCAGTACTGCTTCGATCGATCTTATTAAAAATAGATGCCTCAAGAGGCTTACCTTTTAACTTGAGTTTTTGTATACGAAGATTACACAGTATTTGATGAGAAGGTATAAAATATATTTACTCAAGATGTTCATTTTATGATTGAATGAATCACCAATTTCTGATTCAGCTATTTTTGTGTGAAATTATTAATTTTGTGGGAGTTTAGGCAGAAAACACGTTGGCAATTTTTTTGCTTAAATAGTTAATTAATAAATGTTTCGTTTATTTTAAGAAAGAAGAGGTTTCATTGGCTTTATTATAAACATCCATTTGAAATTTTTAGATCATACCCTTATATATAAATTTAACTAGCTTTCCCGCTCGCGACTTTGTCCGCACGGACTACTGTTTATCGCGAAAAAGCATCCTATGTTCTTCTAGGATATTAAAAACCAATGCAAAAGTAGGTATAGTGAAGTTTTTTGACAGACTTGTTATTTCGTTTCCATGGCAACCGTTCCTACAGCGAGTAATCAACATTTTCCACTTTACCCGTGAACAATTTTCCGGGTTTAAAAGTATCTGTTTTATTCTAGAGTATAAGCTATCTCAATTCCAAATTTCATCAAAATCAAACAAACATACATACAAACAAAAACAAACAAACAACGTTTCACTTTTTTTTTATTGGTAAGGATAACGGAAGTCTTTAGGTAAGCTATATTATTTTCAAACTTTACGTCACCGTACATATTGTTAGTTGGCCCTTTTGGCAACCACTAGTTGATGAATAAACTGACATGTGAGTGCCATATATCCAAGGAAGTTATATGTACTTACGTACAACCGCAAGTACATAGAACTTCCTTGCATATATCTTGGTGTATCTATACTTACAATAAAGCAATAGGGACGAAAAAGTCTGTAAGAAGAAGATATTTAACAAAGAAATGGTCTAGGGTACATAAAATAAGCTACTGAACAAGAATATAACATTTTAAAAATTCGTGTCTGTCTGTCTGTTTATCTGTCTGTATGTTTGTTCGCGCATCACGTAAAAACTACTAGACCGATTGCCATGTGGTTTTCACTTTTGGATAGCTTATGTTTTGACTTAAAAACTGTGTTACTTTATATCTCAATCCGATTAAAATGCCCGAGCATTCCATAAAAATATTTTTGACGGCTGAAGGAATTTTGATCAAATGTTGGTTTATTGGTATTTTAGGTCCAGGTTTTAGGCACACAGAGTACTTTTTACCTACAGAAATGATCACACGTGCGAAGCCGCGGGCATCAGCTAGTAGTTTCATATTTATTTAAGTACCTATCTAAGAGCAGGCGATATCTTCAAAGCCTCCAGCCTCCGATTCAAAACCCCACGTCAACTCAGTTGAGTTCGATTCGGATAGATATCGTACGGTTCAATACATTTTTTATTCACAATAGAGATCGTCGATGAACTTATATAACAGATAGAAGATAGTCTGATTATGATGATGATGTGCATGTCGCGAAATAATTTCAAAATGAATGAAAGGAAAAAATTAACGAAATAAAAATATGTAGCTTACTTCCGCCAAAACTGTAAGTCAGACAAATGATAAATGGTAAAATTAACACAAGTAAAACCCCACGCTAAACAAAACCCTACCCCAGATTGAACTAATGAAAAATATAAATGAAAGAAAAGCTAAGGCCTGAAGGCCAGAAAAAACACTTATATACAAATAATATATATATACACAATAAAAAAAAAAAAAAAACCCCAAGCTAAACAAACCCTACCCAAATACAAGTATCGAAACACTTATATATTCATGTACATATAATATAAAAAAACACAATAAAAAACATATACCTCGATCCAAATACCAAACGTCTGACATCAATACGACACGTGCTTCGCCTCTGCACGAGGCATCTTCGGGTGATGTTGACTCGTTGAATGCTGGACTGAGAGTGCCTGAGCAATGGTAACAAATTCCCTTATATAGGCCACGCGCCTGAGCTAGTGCGACTGCACTGCTGCATCGCCGCGAACCAGTTTGAGCCAGAATGAATCGCTATGAATCCGCAAGGTTGTGACGAGGTCAAAACCTCTTTCATAATAATACTCTTTTGATATCTTAATTCTTTCATAATCCATTTCTTTTCATTTTGATAGTTCATTATTCATTCTAAATACAAATAACCTGTCATTCTTAAATTGTTTTTCGGATATTGATTTTTAGCAGAACTGCAATTTTACAAAATAATATGTTATAAAATATCTACATAAGTTTATTACAAATATATATTATCTTCTTTTAAACATATATACATCACAATACCTACGTAAGTGGTTTTAATCCGTATCGCCGAAGTACAAAAAGTCTGTGATCATCTCCTCCAGTTCCTGTATTTCTGTGTCACTGAGGTTTGGGTCCTGGGCTAGTGGGAGCAACCCAAACCCTGGGACCGCCTCGTGACAAGGTCATGCCACTATTGCACCATATTTACGATTACGTCATCGCCGCCTGTTACTTGTGACGCATTTCCAGTGAAAATACGCAACAAAGGTGATGAAACTAAGTTAGTTTGGTCGTTCAACAATGTATACCTATTATTGCAATGTCTTAAAATTTCTAATTGTTCCAATACACACAAACGGAAACCCTTGTCACAAACATGTAAAACATTATACGTATTATCACTCCGCAGAGAGTGACCGGACTCAATTAAATGTTTAGCGAAATGGGACTGCTCTGGATGACTATTGCTATACGCGGCCTTATGTTCTTTAAACCTAGTTTCAAATTTGCGGCCAGTCTGACCCACATACACCCCGTTACACTCATCACAAACCAACTTGTAAACACCGGTTTTTTTGTGGTTCTCCATCCGGTCCTTACCATTACAAAGATGACGCAGATTGTTATTGGTTCGAAACGCTACATGAACGTTGTTTTTCCTAAGCAAGTTTGCGATTTTATCCGAAACTGGGCCCATGTATGACAAACTACCCACATATTTGTTGATTTTATCCCGTGGACCCGCAAAAAGTAATGATCGAACCCTATCTTGTAGTTTCCTTTTTATCTACCACTTCGTTATTGTACCCGTTTGAAATAGCAATTTGATAAATAATATGTAATTCATTATTATAATTCTCAGAAGACAAAGGAACTGTCAATAACCGGTGTACATAACTATGAAAGGCTGCTAATTTATGTTGAATGGGGTGACAAGACGAAGAAGGAATAGCAATATCCGTGTGTGTTGGTTTACGGTAAATTTGAAAAACTAGTTTATCAATTACCCTCGTCAAAGTCAAATCTAAAAAGTTAAGAGACCGATTTTCTTCTAGTTCTAATTTAAACTTAATTTTGGGGTGGATATTGTTGATCTCAACAACAAATAAATCAATTTGACGGAGAGTACCTGTCCAACAAATAATAACATCGTCCACATATCGAAAGTAAAAAAGAATATTGGGATCGTTAACTAAATGTTGACATTCAAAATTGTCCATAAAGAACTCGGCCATCAGAGGACTCAAGGGGGAACCCATTGCTAAACCTTCTCTTTGTCTAATATATTGATTGTTAAATCTAAAATAATTTTGTTCCATACAAATACTAGTCAAATTAATAAGATCATCTGTCTCACCAGGGTGTAACCGTTGTTTCTCAAAATGAGAACCCAATACTTGTAAACACTCTTTATAGGGAACATTGGTAAACAAACTGTCTACATCCAATGACAACAATTTAGCATTCGGTGGAATAATAACGTCTTTAACTTTGTGAATTAAATCTAAGCTATTTTTCAAACTATACTGTGGCTTGAAACTCGCTTTGCTTCTTAAAAGAAAATTAAGATGTTTAGCCAACTTGTATGCTGGAGCTCCAATGTTCGAGACCACAGGACGTATAGGGATATTGATTTTATGAGTCTTAGGTAAGCCATACAAACAAGGTGAACGTGGATTCATGGGCACAATATTTTTGAGAGGTCCTGGTGGAATTTACGTTATGTTTTTTATGGCCATTTTCAAATCTGATGTAAACTTATTAGTTGGATCTGAATTCAAAATTTCAAATTCCTCACCCCGAATAACCTCGTAGACCTTCTGGTTATATGAATCCCTATCCAATATTACTACTGTATTACCTTTATCGGCTTTTGAAATTACCAAATCATTTTGACACAATCTCTCCTGCAATGATTTATAAAGCCTAAACTCTGGTACCTGGGGATTATTATTATTATTGAGAGTATTGGACTTCTTAATCTGAGATGCTACGAGATGCTTAACAGCAACATCCTGTTTACCTAAACAACACGCAATTTCTGAATCTACTGCCAAAGTTTCCAATGATTTTTGAGATAGTTTTGAACTAAGATTATATTTCAAACCTTTCTCTAATAAAGAAATTTCTGAAGTTGGAAAATCAATACTAGTCAAGTTTTTAACACGAGGGTAAAAGGAGTGGCTGCTAACCGGCACGTCCGAAACGGAAATAACATTTGATCTGTTATTAATCAACCTATCCAACTTCCTAGACTGAGTCAAATATTTCTCGTGAGCCAATCGGTTAGCCAAATCCCTAGCCTTAAAATCCAAAATATCAAACTCTATATTATGTAATCTAAAACTCAACTCTGAATATAAAACCTTTAAATGAATTTTGACGTTATCTCTGACTGAAAACCAATGCCTACACTCTTCATGTAACCAATTGTTCTTAGCTTTCGATAAAGCGATAGTACTAGCCCGGTTGTGTGTACTGGTACGAATATTGATGTAATTAGGAATAACATTTAAATGTTTACACTGCTGATTAAACCAAACGTTCTGAGCAGCTAAACGATGGAGTTTGGTCAACTTGATGTAAAGTTGTGCCTGTTCGGCTATGGTTGCCGATTTGATATAATTGATAGATTCAGGCGTTACTTTGCGGAAATCCATATTTAAAATGAACAAAATAAAAATATGTAGCTTACTTCCCTTCACCTCACCTTTGTCACCTTTGTTGCGTATTTTCACTGGAAATGCGTCACAAGTAACAGGCGGCGATGACGTAATCGTAAATATGGTGCAATAGTGGCATGACCTTGCGGATTCATAGCGATTCATTCTGGCTCAAACTGGTTCGCGGCGATGCAGCAGTGCAGTCGCACTAGCTCAGGCGCGTGGCCTATATAAGGGAATTTGTCACCATTGCTCAGGCACTCTCAGTCCAGCATTCGACGAGTCAACATCACCCGAAGATGCCTCGTGCAGAGGCGAAACACGTGTCGTATTGATGTCAGACGTTTAGTATTTGGATCGAGGTATATGTTTTTTATTGTGTTTTTTTATATTATATGTACATGAATATATAAGTGTTTCGATACTTGTATTTGGGTAGGGTTTGTTTAGCTTGGGGGGTTTTTTTTTTTATTGTGTATATATATTTATATATATATTATTTGTATATAAGTGTTTTTTCTGGCCTCCAGGCCTTAGCTTTTCTTTCATTTATATTTTTCATTAGTTCAATCTGGGGTAGGGTTTTGTTTAGCGTGGGGTTTTACTTGTGTTAATTTTACCATTTATCATTTGTCTGACTTACAGTTTTGGCGGAAGTAAGCTACATATTTTTATTTTGTTCATTTTAAATATGGATTTCCGCAAAGTAACGCCTGAATCTATCAATTGAATGAAAGGAGATTTATAATGTGCATGTTAACTAACGGGTCACCCGCCCGCCCACTAAACCAGCACATTCGTTTGCAACGCCAAAGCTTTGCATTCCGCTTGCTGTGCCGTAGATGTATTAAAATTCTCCATTTAATATTTATAACTTGTACAACTGAATGAAAATTATTTCTGAAATTATTTATTATTAAATTGTGAAGGGGAAGGGAAAACGGTGACTGCGGAACCTTACAACAAGAGTGGTCCGACACGCACTTAGCCAGGTACTCTCCAGCGCCATTTAATCAAATTCTTTATGAGAGGTGGTTAAATTCTTGAACAAGTAAAACTCATAGTTAAATATTTAAACGGGACTTAATCGCGCTGAAAACTTAATATTTATTTACCTCGACGTTTCGATCAAGTTGCATTGATCGTGGTCACGAGAAGACTGAAGTAGCGGGTGTAAAACTCAGCTTTGAAACATGAAAAACCGCAGCTAAATTGGTCTATTCGTTTGGAAAATACGATTCTCACCCCGCTTTTCTCTACTTGTATTCCCCCCCCCCTTTTCTCTAATTGTATCCCCCCCCCATTTTCTCTACTTGTATTCCCCCCCCCCCCTTTCTCTACTTGTATTCCCCCCCCCCCTTTCTCTACTTGTATTCCCCCCCCCTCATATAGTTGAGAACCATCTCGATCACATCAGTTTTCAAACATGTAAAACCGCATCATCGAGGGGGGGGAATGGGGGTGATGATCTTAGCTCCCAAACAAATAGACCTAGTATGATGAGGGTTTTTAATGTTTGAAAACTGATGTGATTGAGATGGTTCTTAGCTATATGGGGGGGAGGGGGGGAAAGGGGGTGACGACCGTAGCTTTCAAACGGATGGAACGGTTTTTATGTTTGAAAACTGATGTGATCGGGATGCTTCCTAGCTATAATGAGGTGTGAGAAGTCGGGGGTTATATAAATTTTTAATTTGTGCTTGTTAACTACAAACTTTGCAGGATGTATATAGTTAAAGAAGCGTAGTTAATTACAGCCGAAACTTATTTATTTTTGCATGTGTGATTTTTTCAGTGCACATGATATCTGTCTATTGAGACAAATATCATGTGAACACTTTGGAGCTCTTGTTCCGCTCTATTGCGTTCTTAATGCAAGTAGTATTATAGGATCGCAAATCGTGTCGCATCGACTTGGAGATCTGTTTATTAAGCAAGCTGTAACTCGACATATCTAAAGAAGACTGCAGCCTCATCTCGCTTCAATCAGTCATAAGTTTCAGTGTATGCTCAGAGAGTTTCTGTGTTCTATTTTTGCCTGACCGCGTGAACAATTTCCACCAGCCCGTTGTTAAATTCACCCACTGTATCGCATTCGGTAAGGATTTGGAAACAATTTTGGAGTTCCAACTGAAAGCTCTCCGGGTTTCGGTAGGACTTGGGCGAAGATTAGATCTCATCAAAGGAGACCTTTCCAGCTTTACGTTGATATTCAATGAGCCTCTTACCATGCTGTAATCACTGCCGGTCTTAACCCTGTTGGTCACAGAGACATCATTGAATATATGCCTATTGGTCGTCAAAATGAAATCTATCTAAAGAAAAGAAAGAAAGAAAATACATTTATTCAATAATCACAAAAAATAATAATAATAAAATACAAATAATTACAATAATCAAGGAATACAAAAGAAAAAGAAGCACAAAGAATAAATAAAAAGTAGAAAATAAAATAGTCAATAGTTATTTATTCATACGAAAATACACGTCATAAAATAACACATTATATTATGTACATTGAGTACGAAATAATAATGAAATAGTATTGTTTAAAAATTAACTAAATAAAATGTATATATTAAAATTACATGTAAAATTAAATTAAATGATCATTAAAATTGATTAAAAAAATATGATTAATTTATTAAATTGATTTATTTAGAATTGATTTTAAATTATAAATAAATCAGTGCAAAAACGAAATTAAATAATAATAAAATCAAAATTAAAATGATCTAAATACAATTACGAGTAGGTAACAAATTCGTCATATGAGTAGAAGGTTTGGTCGACAAGCCAGCGCTTCAACAGTGGTGCGCTTATATTATTAGGTTGCCCGGTGTGCAGCCACGTCCATTTCCTGGGCCTGCAGTCTCGACACATAGATAGTGACTGCTTTACAACTGAAATCGGTACATACCGATGACAATAGTTAGCTTTGACAGTTATTGTCAAATGCTTTCGATTGTCATCGGTATCTGTACTGACATTGATCGTGATTGACATCGACATTTGGCAGACACTACCAAATGTCGTTTTCGACTAAAATTTGCTTTACAACCAAAATGGGACTTTGCGACCGATTTTGGTTGTAAAGCAATCGCACTCGATGTCGGGGCTGCTGGCCCTGGACGTGAACATAATACTATAGAAATTAAATTAACTTGAATAATCTAAAATTGAAAATGTTTTAAGAAGCTTAAAAGACAAATTGCGATTATTTAGTTATAAGAATTGTATATTTTTGAAATTGTATTTTAAAAACCATCATTATCATACCTCACTGGTGTCGGCGATGAGTTCCAAATTCAAGGTTTTCCACTTTATATATTTTCCGATTTCTTTCGGTTGGTTTTCGTAATTTTTTTGTCCCGTCAAAAATACAATATGGTAGCTATAAGCCGCCATATTAGTTTTTTGACATTTCATATATAGCACAGCACTCTAGTGATCCAAACAAATCCAATGATACCTCATCTATCACAATCCATCAAGCCGATTAGGCTGTAGGATGCGCCTAAGAAACGTACAAACAAACAAACAAACATGTATACATCCCAAACACATAGCCATTCTCATGCAGTCAGGTAAAAATAAATCTTATTTCTTACAAAATCTTACGTTGTTTTTGTATTTTCTCTGGTTTTAGACATTTTAACTAAGTAACAAGTAAAATTATTATAAAAATACAGAAAACCTGACTGCGAACAAAATGATTGAATACGAGCTGACCGCCCGCAAAAATAATCACGCTAATTTTATCTATGCGTCAGTTTGTATGTATTTAAGGGTGAGTGTGTGTATGTTTGTTACTTCTTCACGCTTAAATGGCTGTATAGATTTGGATGAAATTTGGTATGTAGGTAACTTATAGTTTTTAGGTAGTTTTGTGATTCGATGAGTTTTGACTGCATGATTTTATATATATTTTTAATGTTGATGTATGTTATGTTCATCATGTCAGTCTTTAGAAGTCCACTACTGAACATAGGCCTCCCCCAAAGAGCGCCATGACGAGCGATCTTGTGCCACCTCCATCCACCGACTTCCTGCGATGGCTACAATGTCGTCGGTCCAACTTGTGGGGGGTCTGCCCACACTTCGCTTGCTTGTTCGTGGTCGCCATTCGAGAACTTTTATTGCTATGCCCAGCGGTTGTTTGTTCTGCGAACTATATGGCCTGCCCATTGCCACTTCAACTTGCAAACTCTGAGAGCTATGTCGGCAACCTTCGTTCTTCTACATATTTCCTCATTTCGGATTCTATCATGTAGTGAAACACCGAGCATAGCTCGTCTGACCTAAGTAGACATAGTGGTTAACAGCTTCTATAATATCGTTCCCAACATAGATAAACATGGGTACGACATGGGCATTTGACATGATGTTCGTCTAACCCATGTTCAGTTTAAGACCCACCTGTTCAGAAACAATATGACCTTCATCGAATATCGTTCGGTAATTCTGAGTATAAGGTATGCTACCCTGCTCGAAACGCTTTCGAACTTCACAACGTTGACGAGGGACTTGTGGACGAGAAATCCGATACCGTGTTGGGACTGCTGGTCACCCTCTCGGTAATAAAGAAAGTTGCCGGAATTCAGGGTCATCATATCCTCTCCCTCTCTTCGGACTTCTGATAACCCTATAATATCCCAGCGCAACTTACTTACCACTCCAGCTCTATCAACTTGGCATCGGTTCTCAAGGTGCATGCGTTATATGTTGCCAGGTCCAGAGATCGTGGGGGTTGGTAGCTGGGTCTCTGCTGGGGATTCTTAGCACCCCCTGCTCCGCAGTTACCTTAGCTGCTACCGGTGCCAGGAATAACGGAGCTGCCGGGGACTGGGGGCCGTCTTTGCGGTGTGTCTATCATATTGGGGGGGTTTGCCATAGTCACCACGCTTGGCAGGTGGATTGGTGACCGCAGTGTAACAAATATGTGCTCGGAGGATGCTGCTACCCATCTTCCTGTGTGTAATCCTTTAGTCGCCTCTTACGACATCCACGGGAGGATTAGGAGTCTTATTCTAAGCCGAGACCGCCACGGCCAATGTTATGTTAGTTATAATTAATTCATACACAATGTTCTTTGGTTATTGAATAAATAAATGAATTATAATAAAATATACCATGGATTAACACATTGGCACTTTTATCCCGGAAATATTCACGGTTCCTGAGAGACGCGCTTGAAATCGCGGGCGCAGCTAGTATTTATATAAATTTAATTTATTTAATTTATTTACATATTTTACTTTACTTTATTAGTTGCAATTGCAATATTAGACTATAGAATTTACATTAACTTAAATAAGCTAAAATTGTAATTTTTGTAATAAGCTTCTAAGACAATAATTACTACTGTTTAGTTAATAATTATATATTTTTGAAATGGTCATTTAAAGATCTTATTATGATACCTCACTCGATAGGTTTTGTCATTTTTTGTTCCGTCGGAAATCCAATATGACAGCTGCAAGCTGCTATAATAGATTTCTTGACACTTCATATATCCTATAGCACTCTCGTGATGAAGACTAATCCAAAGATACCTCATTTTTCAAAATCCATCAAGCCGTTTATGCTGTAGGACGTGCCTAAAAATAGTACATACAAATAAACAAACATAGTTACATACAACCCAAACACATAACCCTCCGTGCAGTCGGGTAAAAAGAAGTGAGGAGAAATATCTATACCTATAAAACTGTGACATATACCTAATGTCTGACTGACAGACAACGCACAGCATAAACTAGTGGATAAAGATTTCAAATTTGGAGGAAATATTCTTTCCTAGGGGTGCAGTAATGAAGGACTTTTTGAAATTCCATCACTGAACGGGGAAGCAAAGTTTTCACGCGGGCGAAGCTGCAGGGTGCAGCTGGTCTTAAGTGACAGACAGGTTCGTCGGATATAATAAATTGTCAAGCCAATCTACAACTCAGTGTACAGTTTCACACTGATGTCTCCTGCCCTTTCTAAGACGACTACCCATGACACTACTGGCAACAGTACCACGAGAGGTTGAAGTTGTTCTCCCATATTAGATACTACTGGTAATGCGAAGTAGTAGTGGGTCAAAATAGCCATGGACATAAGGGACAAATGCACAAACTAAATAGACAAATGGTAGTCTTTCTGAGGACAACGTAGGTTTATTGTTGCAATAATTGTTTTCCTTATTTTTGCTATGAATTTAACTGACAAGTGCCGAATAATTATATTTTAGACCATAATATATAAGGGTACGAGTCACAAAAGGAATATGAGCAAAATGTTGCATTGCCCTTTACGTCCGATCGTCACTTAGAATATATTTAAATATTTTATTCAGCCGACAAGGCATATGGAAACGGCTCCTAACACTTGCCCTGCAGCCTGTAAACGTTCAAGTAACTTTATGTACATTTATTCGAGTCGTAACATCTAACGTTCGGACCGATAGTCAAGACTTGGCAGAAATATCACTAGAGATGAGAAAATAAATCCCAAAGTATATCGATGACAATAACATCAGAATTTTCCAAGTTGCTTTTGCGGTGTCGTAGATTCAAGTGCGTCCTTCCTTGCATCGCACTGCAGTGTCGTGTGCAGGATTAGATAGATTTAATAAAAGCCTTATTCAATATTGCCTTCTTTGGATATTTTCTTTCACTTTTTAAGGTTCCGTACGTCTGTTTTTTTTTCTTTTTTTTTATTACATAAAGTAGATAAAAATGTACCATTTCAACCTTCACCCCCTTATCTCCAAAACTGAATAAATAAATAAATATATTCGGTACAATTCACACAGTCTACCTACCCACTAACTAGGATACCCTGTACTACTTGTACTATTGTTTATTCTGTGCCTGTACTATGTGTACCTAGACAACAGATAAACTTACATTGATAGGAAGAGCGAAATAGTGTTATTTAAAAAATATATTAGTTATTTACTTATAGATCACAGCGGAAAACCTATACAAGTTTATGGTCTGAAAATAAAATAAGTTAAATTTCTTAATATTCTGAGATAATAATTATATTTATCGTACGGAACACTCACCACACGAGTTCAACTTGCACTTGTCCGGTTTTTAAAATGCTTATGTCGATATGGATTACCGTGTCGATATTATAAACAGGAAACTATCACTGACGGTACTCTTTGTTGTAGGCGAATACTCAAAGCCTTTTGTATACTAGAGCACATACTAGAAAATTGTATTTTTTAACCTACGAACTCCAATGAGAGCGAGGCGTAAGAGTGTAATAAGTTAAGGGTGTGTATGTATGTATCACTGTATTCGTTTGTATGTCTGTGGCATCGTAGCTCCCAAACGAATGGACCGATTTTGATGCGATTATTTCTGTTTGAAAGCTGATATGATCGAGATGGTTCTTAGCTATAATAGAGGGGGGAAGGGGATGTGGAAGGATCGTAGCTCCCAAAGGAATGGACCTATTATGATGCGTTTTTTATTTTTGAAAGCTTATGTGATCGAGATGCTTCTTAGCTATAATGGGGTCGGAGATTATATACATTTTTATATGTCCATGATACCGAAATAACAGAAATCTTTCTGTTGCTCTGTGATATAGATTCCAGGATCAATATATGTCATACCAAATAAAAAATGACGTAGTTTACAATGCCAAACACACGAGTGAAGCATAGCAATTGGCGGCTGTGTATTTGTGCAGAAGTGGATAATTTGTGTTTTTTTTTGTGGTTGACACACCATTTCATCACAAGATACTACATTGTTTTTGATTTTCCGTGAGGACTTGACAGAATTAACGCGACTAAAAAGATCGAGCTCTTGCTGCGATGTGGCTTCCTATCAGCATAACATTGTAACATTGTGTAAGTGTCGGATCAGATAACATTGTGTAATAATCGGCATAACTCGTGCTTCACTTTCAAATTGGCGGTGTGGAATATGTATTTTTGAAACATTCTTGCATAACTAATACTAATACGATACAATTGTTTTATTTGGTACCATCAAAAAAGTACTCTGATGAGATGACAGTCAAACGGGAGCTTAACTACAAACAATTAGATTCATCCTATACTTAGTTCTTCTCTCAAGCATTTGCACGTAAACGCAAACAGACTAATCCGTCACAGAGTACCAGAGGTACTTTGAACAACGCTTGCCGAGGCAAGTTTGAATTGCAAATACACAGACAAAGAAAACAAGACAATTAATTCTGGAATAGTGGCATTGTGGCTGTTTAATCAGCTAAGTAGGTACGATGAGATGTACGAGTAAGTTTGGCCGGATTGCCGAAAAGATAGTGTTCTAAATATTTGTGTTCTTGACTTCTGTGCCATGTTGGGTGCTACGACAACTCATATAGTGGACTTTATAATATGGTACCACGGCCCCAGAAAAACCCATGAACTTCCACGCTAGGTATTGACGCAAGCAAACCGAATGCAATCCAGCAAGCCGGCCGCTCGGCATTTCTCCGCGAGCAAGCGACGGCACACGTTGAAGTCGTTGAAGTCACACATGGTTGTAATAACAATGAAAAAATATTAAAGTTATTGCTGCTATTAAACGATTGCTGTTTAAGAAGTAGAATTTGCTACGGATTTGTGTCTAGTGGAGACAGAACATTGATATTTACATAACATATAACATAACCAACACCCAAAGCAGAACACTTCGAGGACATTGGTATGTCTCCCGTTATTCATTATAGACACTAAATTCTTCAGAGACGCTCGGTTCAAACTGCCGACAGAACGAGTATAGGCAGAACTGCTTTAGGATAGGGTCCTGGACCCTCAATTACCTTTATATCGTTCAACCACGCTTGTCAGATGTTTTGGTTATCACTGATGATGCTAACCAACCTGCGTCTCGCCACAAAATAAATAATATGGTCCCGCTCTAGGTAACACTCAAGTAGATGCTTCTAAATAGATACATAGTAGCATAGAAGCAATTCATTTTAAATAATACAACTCTACTACATGATCGATGACTTGTAGTATAATTTTACGGACCGAATTCCGGTTGATAAAATTAAGCCGAATAATTACTGAAATATGTTCGGGAATAGCCGGATAACACCTGCATTTCTAGTTGTTTGTTAAGGTATGTATGTACGAATTAGATCGTATCCTTGGATTTCTACTGTCGAACTGATATGTGGTCTCTGATTAGACACAATGTAAAGAAAATATGCAGTTATAATTTTTCTCCGATATAAAAACATATTTTTAGGGTTAAAATGTAAATAGAATTTCTATATATCGTGTGGCATATTATCGATATTTCACGATAACATGACGCCCTTCTTCAAAAAATAATAAAAATTATTTCAGCACTATTTGTTGATTACATCTATCTTCTGTTTATACTTATAATAAAGCAGTAGGTAACAAAATGTCTTTGCAATGAAAACAACTAACAACTAATTGGACAAATAAAATATTTAAAATAATGGTGTATGTCTGCCTGGCTGTCAGTACATATGTTCGCGAATTACGTAATAACTATACCGATGGAAATGTGGTTTTTACTGTTGGATATCTTAGGTTTTTATACTTATAATTTACTTTGTATCTTGATCCAATTTGTAGAAGCCGAGCAATCGATAAAATTCTATTTGACGGCTGAACGAATTTTGAGGAAATGTACTTAATGACTTATGGTCCTTCATTAGCACAAAGGTTACTTTTATTTATAGAAATGAGCACACGAGCAAAGCCGCTAGTCAATGAATAAAAATGATTAAAATTACACAATTTAGTAGTAACATTATTGTAACTGAACTCTGAGCACGCGAAAGAGAAAAAAGTTAACGAACATCTTACAAGCGCCCTTATTACCTGATTTCAAGAGTGAATAATATTCTAGGCAAGCAGGTTCCACCGTCGACCGCATCATCACGGCTCACCATGTGAGACTGTATTCAAATGCTTGACTATTCGGCATAATAAATTTGCAAATAAAGTTAATACGTATTAGCTTTTTCCCGCGACTTCATCCGCGCAGACTACATTATATCGTGATACAAAATATTGTATGTCTTTCCGTAGTGTTTCAACTTCCTCCATACTAACTTTCATCAAGATTGGTTTATCCGTTTAGTCATGAAAAGATAGCACACAGTCAAACAGAGAGACAAATTTAATTTCGCTATTATAATATTAGTAAGGAGTAATGGACATTTATTTATGTTTTAATTTAAAACACAGATTTTTTTTATCACTCCAGTAAAATTAATAACATTATAAAAGAAAATTATAAATAATTAATTAATAATTTTAAAATATAAAACTCTATGTGAGCAAGGATTCCACATGAGGTGACGAACGCAGTGCAGTGTCACCCACAACTTTGCGACAGAGGAATCCCATTATCAAAAACACATTTAACAAAGTAATACTCCATAAAACTTTAATTAACTGTAAACAACAGCACTGGCTGTTATGATGACTCAACAAACAAAATAAACAAGTAGAAACAGTACTCATAAAAAATATTATCTTTAGAACTCCAATGAATAAAGACAGGATCTGAATAGACAATGCTCAGCAGCTTGTATAAACCAATCCTTGGCATAAGCTTTGTAAAATAACTACTCGTACAATTCAAGGGAGTCCTTATTCTAAGAATGACTATTATTGATATTAATTTCAAATTAACATGAAAATCTTAAATGCTTTCATACTTCTTAGAACCCACTCACAATGTAGTAATAACAAATCGCCGCCGCGCCAAGAACATGTCGGTAATCATATAAAAACTAATACCATTAAGGAAAATGCAATAACTTTTTAACCTCGAGTATTTCCGGAATAAGTCCGCGGGAATTTGCAATTCTGATGTGACCATTTTAAATTTACAATCAACAGAATAAAATTAATTCAAAAAGCGGTAAAGAACGTTGCTCGAATTATCACTAAGGAAACATTTCCGTGGAGTGATGAATGTTTAACGTTCCCCGATTTATTCCGAGTGAGGATTGAGACTTGCTTGTCGCTCTTGAGGTTGATGGAATATAAATAAATAGTTCAACGAACAATCTATTTAAAATAACCTATTCCTGCGGCATTGATTTCATTTTTCTTGTATTCCTGTGAGTCTTTTTGAGGGATAAAATAAGTACTTGTGCAGGTGACGTATCAGTGTTTGTGTTGTCATCATCATCATCATCATCAGCCTATAATAATAATTGCTAACTGCTGCACGTAGGCCTTTCCAAATCCACGGTGCCACTGAGCTCGGTCTGCTCTTCTCTACATCCAGTTTCTGACAGATGCAATGCGCAGGTCGTCCCTTCACCTGGCCACAGGACGTCCTAAACTACCTTTGCCTAAATGTAGTCTCCACTCGACTAATTTCCGATAACGATTCAGCTGTCGTTTATATTCCATCAGCGAAATGTCTGTGTCCTAAACCATCCTTCTAAAACGAGTAAAATCTATACATATAATAAAGCAATAGGAACGAAAAAGTCTGTACAAAGAAGATAATTAAAAAAGAAATGGTCTAGGGTACATAAAATAATCTACTAAACAAGAATCTAACATTTAAAAAAATCGTGTCTATCTGTTTGTCTGTTCGTCTGTATGTTTGTTCGCGCATCACGTAAAAACTACTTGACCGATTGCGATGCGCGATGTTTTCACCGTTGAATAGCTTAGGGTGTGACTTAAAAACTGGTGTACTTGGTATTTTAATCCGATGAGTAAAAGCCGAGCAATCAAGAAAAACTTTTTGACGGCTGAAGTAATTTTGATCAAATTTTGGTATATTGGTATTTTAGGTCTTGGTACATAAAGTACTTTTGACCTAGATAAATGACCACGCGTGCAAAGCCGCGGGTATAGCTAGTACCATATAAATACCAAAAACACGACTGCTAACAAAATTATTGAATACGAGCTAACAGCCCGCACACTAATATTATAACGACGAAAGTATGTATGCGTGAGTTCGTGCGTGTGCGTATGGGTGTGTGTGTGTGTGTGTGTGAATCCTCCCTGCGCTTCTGTAGCAAGATAGTGATGGCCAAGCCGATCCACCATATCGCCGCATAGGCAACGATGTGGGACTTGGCAAAAAACGCCCAGACGCAGAGAAACGGCTAATTGGAATGTCTGGTTGTCTAGTAAATTGCCAATGTTTTTTTATGGAAGTGCTTGCAACCAAAGGCCTGATTCTCAACGTGAAACAGCGAGGAGGTGAGCACGCTGTGACTGATTTGGACAGGCTATTTTCCAAGCATCCCTAGCCTCAGTCAAAAAACTTATTTCGTAATTTGCAATACAGGGAGATAAAATAGCTCCGATTAATTTTTGTGTACTATATAAACTAATATATAAACTGAGGATAAGAAAGCTAGTAGAGATACACTAGAAATTTTACGTATGCCAAGACCATCGCACCTTATTGGCAGTGAGGCCTGGCACCAAGAGCGATCATCGAAAGGTACATTGAGGATGGCGGTGAGCGTATCTTTTAAAATGCTGTCAAACTGTTGTATAAGTAAGGTATGATTCCAAAGTTGACAACATCTTAAGAAATACATAAATTTTGGGACAAAAGGGCAGTAGCGAATTATAAAATATGTCATATGTGTATTAATTTTATGCAAGCGGTCAGCAATAAACCGAAAATTTTGAATTTTTTCTTCAACGAAATCTGGTAATGATTCATCGAGAATCGGGGCCCCTAAAAGACGAAGTGAACTGTTTTGCAAAATTTTAATATTTGGAGCAATTTTTCTAAAAATATCTATAGTGTCGTTTTTTCAAATGATTGGATTTGAAATGTATAATTCACATTTAGAAAAATTTAGAGTAAGACCTATTGTTTTGAATTGTCTTGTTAAATTTTCGAAATCTTTTGCGACTGTGTTCACATCGCCTCCTAAAGTTCCATCGTCCAGATACCATACGTTAAATTTTGATTCTAATTTTGTAATGATTTTATGTATAGCGAGGCTGAAAATAGCCGGCCCAAGTGGATCTCCTTGTTGACAACCTACTTCTGAAGAGATGAGATGATTTTTGTTTATTAATTTTGAGGTTTCACCATAACAATGCCAAAGATATTTGTATAAATGAGGAATTTTGTCTTTTATCTCAGTCAAAAGGGCGCCTCTATCGACTGAATTAAAGGCGTTTTTAACATCCACCTTCAAAACCACATCACCTCCATTGTGGCACAAAAAGTTCTTAAAGTATGAACCGCCGCCTCACAGCCACCACGCGAACCGAATCCCAACTGTACAGGTTGGAAGTATGTACAGAGGGATTCACTTATTGACTTACAGCCAATCTTGGCTGTAAGACGACGATAAACTGTGCAAACAGCAATAGGCCTAATGCCCCCATCTTTTGTTAAGAGCGCACATAAATTTGCCCCATATAAAATATCTAGAATGTAGGTGTTCACTTTTCCAGAAAGCATGAAATTAGTCAAATTTGTTATTTCTTTTAAAAGAGCGTCACCGATCTCACCGCAAACACCACTTATTAAGTTTTTAAGGTGCTGAGGTGAGAGAGCATCGAGACCACCTGCAGACCCACTGGGGAATGATGCAATGGCATTTGCTACTTCTTCAGGTGTTGTCATTAAAGAATCCTCATCTCGGTCTGGGGGCAAAGGCATATTGGCATTAGCTGCAGAAGGTGGATGCTTATCCTTTAGTGCCAACAAGGTTTCAGGAGTATTTGGTGCAATAGTGTCATTAAAAAACAAAATTCTTGCTGAACCTTTTATGTCACCTTCACTCAACCTGTTTTCTATCATATGGTAAGATATAGCAGAAGACTGAGCTGCATGTGAACGTGATGTAAAAGAGAAATTTGGGAGGGATTTTGAATTTTGGATGCAGTTTTGTTTTATTCTGTTTGTAAGGGATGTCGTATCTAAAAGGTTATTCGAAACATGTAAAATTCTATAGGGGAAGGTTAACAAGTGCTCCCAGGCTAGAGTAGAGTTTATGGCTGTGACATTTTTAATATCTTCAGTAAGGCAACGTGCTACAGATAGGCGAGCTCCGCGCGGGATTCGCCTAACTATGGGTAGGTTATTTTTGAATAAACTAAGTTTTTCCCAAAAAGGTTGAGCCAAAGGCGTTTGGATGGGTACTGTTGAATTTGATCTTTGAGAAAGTAGAGAGCCTGAAGTTGCGCGGTGAGCTTTACTTACGTGAATTTTTAGCCCACGAACACCTTTAAAAAATTTTGATTGGGAACACAGATCACATTTCACAAGATTTGTATTTTCTAATGACACATCAGAATTAGAATTTTGATGATCATTCTTATTAGCCGCATTCTGTGGGCATATTAAGGAGGCTACTTTTTGTCTCGGAAAAATGCACGGTACCTGAGGGACGCAGATGAAACCGTGAGCGCAGCTAGTATTTATATAAATTTAATGTTTCTTGTTTACTTACATATGTTACTCTACTTTAATAGTTGCAATTGGAACATTAGGCTATAGTATTAACATTAACTTGAATAATCTAAAATTGAAAATATTGTATGAAGTTTAAAAGACCATGCTGCTGTTTAGTTAAATGAATTATATATTTTTGAAATGGTCTTTTAAAGACCTTCATTTTGGTACCCGATAGGTTTTGGGCATTTTTTTTTTAAATATGGCATTTGTAAGCCTCCTTAATATTAGTTTTCTTGATACTTCATTTATCCTATGCCACTCTCGTGATCAAGACGAATGCAATGATACCTCATTTGTAGGCTCGTTTAGGCTGTTGCACGCGCTTAAGAAACATACAAACAAACAAATATACATACATACAACCCAAACACAGAACCCTCCGTGCATTCGGGTAATAAATATAACTTGTGGTATGAAATGTTCCAAGACATGTTTCAGATTATACCCAAAACCTTCGCAACATGTTAACAATGTAAATAAAAAAAACAGTTATATGTGCCCTAGACTTTTATCTGTAAAATTCGCGAAACATCTATTCGCTTAGTCCTAGTACAAACCCCTAATTCGGACAAGCCATTTTGGTAATTAGTTGGGAGACAGTACGCTTATGGCAAGGAGGTTTTTCGATAAATTGGAAGAATAAATTCATTCTTCCGCCCGATGGCACATGAAAGAGGACATAGCGCCGCCCCTGGGCTTTTGTAAATACACGCAAGAATGTTGTGCGGAAAACGTGCATTTATTTCAAGAGATATTTTTAATTACTAACCTACACTATCAATTACAGCAATAAATCAGCAATTTGAAAGATAAAATAGCGAGTTCGAGTCCTGTATTTTTTTTATGATGTAAATTAATTTATGTCTACCTAACGTCTGTTTGAAGACTTGCTTATGTAGGTAGTACCCTAACTAACAGATAGTTTTAGTAGTGGTTGATCCAATGAGATTCTTTGGTAACGAAGCGAAGGAAAGTTGGTGTCCTGCTTGTATCGCCAATGGCATTCATATTCTGTTGTTTGATCCGTAGCGTATTACTCAACTTGATTGGATCAGTGTTTGTATTGATGTTTGCGTTTTCAGGGTTAATGAGATAAGGGGGTATCAAAGACTAAAAGTGATAGGGAGAGAAAAAATACACAATTAAACAATTGGGTCAAACGACTTTATATTAAAGGGTTTTGTATGTATATTTGAAAACTATTATGTAAGCTAAATAAAAAAGCTTTGTAGTATGTAAAAAAAACAACCGCATAGTTTATCCACATAGAGAAAATAATGAAAAATCAATGGCATCATGCGCAATATTTAACCGTATGTTTTGGTACCGTTGATCGTTCATCAAAACCGAGTCACTTTTTGTAATTGGTTTTTCGTCGCATTTGAATGGATCCCAAATTGCACCTCAACACCAACATTCAATTAAGTAACCTGTAATGGGGCGGTCATCCGTTTCGTGTGATACTTTACAAGTTAACAAGCAATTGTAACTTCTGCTCAATGGCTGTGACGCACCAATATTCCAAACCACAGTAACGTGTAGTGTATGTTCTTTGCTATAGTTGACTTGTATGTTTTGATCTTGTAGATTTTGACCTGTTTGACACGTGTTCGCCTATGTATCATGATGCGGTGGACAATGGAGCCCGTTTGTCTAGAATTAACATATTAATTGATGTCATTGTCAAATAATACCGGATAACATGGACACAAGCATTAGCCGACCAGATGATAAATGTTGAACTAACACGCTTGGTGCTAACAGGAGGAATTTCAAATATAGATGACGTGGATGACGTCTTTCGGATGGATTCTCTTTATAGATAATGTCTTTCGATGATGGAAAGGGGATGGGGGATTTATGTTGAGTATACTGTTCTGTATATGAGGCTGGCCTTTGGTGTCATAGTTTGTCACGCCACCCGAAGGCCTCTGACATGGCGTAACGACAGCTTTTTATAAATAACAGCTGGGACTGACAACCTTACGTGCTTTCCGTAGGACGGAGTGATGAAAAACCGCACATAACTTAGAAAAGTCATTGATATAGAGCCTAGGACCGAACTCGGTATCGTTGGATTCTAAGTTGTACTATTGAACTGTAAGTACAAAATAAATAATAGTACTACGCCGTTAGGCTAGCATCGCTCAATTGAGGAATTCCAATGCATACCTCCGAAATGTATCCAGTAAAAGACCGATAGACTGCGGCAGCTTTGCATCGATGCTTAAGACTGAAGTCTTAACTCCAATTAACGCATCATTATAAGCCTTTTGACTCAAGCAGGAATCCTACTGTTTTCCAAGGATCTCTAGTCAATCAAGAAACTTTTTGTGTTTATGTTCACTCGTATATTCGTAATTTCTGAACCGATTTTAATGTTTTTTTTTTGTTTGAAAGAGTAAGCCTCTATTGTGGTATTAATATCGTAAACGTTTTTTTTTATTCGCATAATAATTTAATTAAGAGCACTTTCATGGACTTTCTTCATCATAATTATCGTTGTCAGCCTGTGTTTGCCCACTGCTGGACGTAGGCCTCTTCCAAGGCACGCCATTTGGCTGATCTTCGGCTCTTTGGATCCATTTTCTGCCAGGAACCATGCAAAGATTGTCCCTCTTTCTAACTGGTGTGCGTACACTACATTTGCTTTTCGCGGTCTCCAAACGAGAACATGTTAACCAGTATAAGTATACCGGTTCTGCAGCTAATATGGCCTTCCTGCTGCCCTTTCAGCTTGCTAATTCACAGAGGTATGTCGGTATCTTTGGTTCTCGCGGGATCACCTTGTTTCGGATTCGATATGTAGAGAAACTCCAAGCATTAGATCGTTCCATAGCCCGCTGAGTGCATGGAAGGTTACAAACTATTTACTTTGAATCTCTAATCGTATTATAATATAACAATCGGATGGGAAAGGCGATCTTTTAGTACGATTGAGATATCACTAATGGTTTTGCTCACGTTTGGCGTTTAAAAAACTTGAGCAATGAGATCTAAGTGAAGCTTCCACTTACCCATAATTTCAAAAATTTCAGAATTATTCCGGAAGCCTTATATAATCGTGCCCAAATTAAACAACTTTACCCTATTCAATTCCTTGACATTATGAGTCGGTGGCGCTCGTTCGGCGACGGACTTGCTTCACGTGACGTTCGGAGTAAATTTTTATTAAAGTTTTAAACGAATTCCTGGGAAGGCTCAAAATCTCGACGTTAAAACCATCCAACTTAACAGTTTAGCGAGAGGCAGTGTGTCAGTCCGGAGTTTTAGAGGTCCGTGATAATTCAGCAAGTAGTATGGATGTTCCTCTAGTCAAATGAAATAAAGAAATGATGGCAGAGCGGTTATAATGTGCGTTTTGCAAACCTAAGACAACAGGATCGAACCACGGCCGCTCACCAATGATCTTAATAAGTTATGTGCGGATTTGTCATCGCTCCGTGGTTAGGGGGCAAGCCGTGTTAAGCCGTTGGCCCCACTTACTTACAATTTATAGCGGATGTTAAGCCACAGGCTCCTCGGGCAGCAACAAACTCTTACACCAGAGGTCGGCCTATCTCATTCGAAATTCATAACTTCAGAATTTATACCGCTGTGGCAGACTGTGCAGGACAGATGGATATACAGATATAGTTTATGAGCTATGTTATAATGGTTATTTTTTGGACTATAATACCCAATAATAAGCAAAGCTTTTAATGGTCTATGAGGAGTTTGCCGACTTTCGCTCTTCGTTGACTTTTAACCCCGGAACAAAGAGATGGGTGTTATAAGTTTAGGGTGCTTATCACTGTGTGTGTGTGTGTGTGTGTGGGTGTGTGTGTGTTTGTGTCAGAGGGTGTGTGTGTGTGTGTGTGTGTGTGTGTGTGTGTGCGTGTGTATGAGAGCCTGTGTGTGGCATCGTAGCTCCCAAACGAATGGACCGATTTCGATGCGGTTTTTTGGGTTGTTCCGTTCTCATACTATGACGTCTCATCCTGTTATTTTCTGTTCGAAAATTGATGTGATCGATATGGTTCTTACATATATGAGGAGGGGGAGGGGGTAGGGGGAGGTGAGAAAAGAGGGGTGAAAATTGTAGCTTTCGGACAAATGGACCGATTTAGCTGCGGTTTTTTATATTTGATAGCTGAGGTAATTGAGATGGTTCTTAGCTATCATGGGGGGAGGAGGATGGGTAATGGAAGTAATTATCGTAGCTGCAAACAAATAGACCGATTTTGATGAGGTTTTTTATGTTTGAAAACAGATGTGATCGAGATGGTTCTTAGCTATAAAGAATGGATGGGGGGGAGTTGAGAAAAGGGGGGTGAGAATCGTATCTTTAAAACGAATGGACCGATTTAGTTGTGGTTTTTTATATTTGAAATCTGAGGTAAACGAGATGGTTCTTAGCTATAATGGGGAAGCGGGAGAGGGGGGGGACTGGGGGTGTAGATCGTAGCTCCCAAATAAATGGACCGATTTTGATGCAATTTTTTAAGTATGAAAACTGATGTGATCGATGCTTCCTAGCTATAATGTGGGGTGGGAAGTCGGGGGTTATATATTTTTTTAATTTGTGCTGTTTTTTACATACATTTCAGTTTAGCTTTGCCGACTTTTTGATTTTTATATTTTTACCTCGCTATGGCCAATTTTTATATACTTGTAATAAAGCAGAAGTTACAAAAAACTGAAAAACGAAGATATTTAAAAAGAAAATGGTTCAGGGTAATAAAAAAAATAAACAAGAATAATATAACATATTTTTTTAAATCATGTCTGTCTGTTTGTCTGTTAGTCTAATTTCCTGTATGTTTGTCCGCGCATCACGTAAAAACTACTGAACCGATTGTAATGCAGTTTTCACTTTAGCTTTAGGGTGCTTATAAACAAATGTACTTGGTATCTCAATCTGATGAGTAGAATTTGAGAAATCGGTAAAAACCATTTGACGTCTGAACGAAGTTTGATGATTTTGGTACTTTTGGTTCTGGAATATCACGGGATGCTTATATACCAGAAAAATGACCACGCGGGCAAAGCCGTGGGCACTAGTTACAAATAAATACTTAAACTACTTAAATAAATACTTTTCAAAGTTCCGTCTTCACCGACTTTTTTCATTTTCATATATCAATACCAATATATACAGGTGAAACGTTGTCTGTTTGTTTGTTTGTTTGTTTGAGGGGCTTTCATGCGATAACGGCTGGACAGATATTGATGAAATTTGGAATAGAGATAGCTTATACCCTAGATTGAAACATAGCATACTTTTTATCTCGGAAAATTGTAAGTCTCCACGGGAATACTGGAAAATGTTGATTACTCGCTGTAAGGAACGGTTACCATGGAAACGAAATAACATAAGTCTGTCATAAAACTTCAAGAGCACCTGCTATACCTACTTTTGCATTAGTTTTTAATATCCTAGAAGAACATGTATTTTTTTCGCGCTAAGCAGTAGTCCGCGTGGACGAAGTTGCGAGCGGGAAAGCTAGTAACTTTATATTTTTGCCAACTTGTAAGGGTCTATTAGGCGTTTGCCGACTTTCACTCTTTGTCAACTTTTTATTATTTACGTACATTTGATTAGGTATAGCTTTACCGAATTTTTGTTTTTTTTTTTATTTTACATTGATCCGACCTTATTACAATATCATAAATTTGAAAGTATGACATTTACCGACTTTTTTAAATTTCATAACTTTATATGTTTACCGACTTTTAAGAAAAAATAATTGAAAAATATTTTTCCAAAGAAAAAAACTACTTCGTAATAAAGATGTTATTTTGTTAACAACCAATAAAGGCAATATAAAAGAATAAAATAATTACAATTGAGCCAGAACAGTATCACTTTCTCAAAATTATCAACGTAATAATCATGCATAAATACAACATAAGATAAGAAAGAGTTTTTTGAAGGCGGTGCCAAGCCGAGCCATAATAATGGTTGAGCTTATTCAAAAAGACTATGTCTTAAACGGCTTGACGTGCTATATCAAATAATAAGCTTTTAAAGTCTCTTAAATCTACAAAAACTTTATCATTTACTAGATTGCTGTATTCGTGTCAATCGGTTTGTGAACGTGTGAAAGTCTAAATCTGCTCGTGTGAGTCTCTTATTTTGTGTCTTCTGCGTTTCGTGTTTTGTATGAGGGTGCATCATAGACAAATGCATATTACTTCGTGCGTTGATAGGTATGTATTAATTTTGTAAAGATATTAGATTTAAATGATGCCTGGGTTTGGCACCATTTAAATATCATTTATCTTATGTTGTATTTATGCATTATTATTACGTTGGTAATTTCGAAAAAGTGATACTGTTCTGGTTCAATTCTATTTTTTTTTTTTTAGTGGTTGTTTACAAAATAACATTTTTATTATGAAGTCGACTTAATTTTTTGGAAAAATATTTTATTTTTTTATTTTTAGTGGCCTAAGCAAACATCGGAAATAATATATGCCAAAGAAAATAGTAGACACTCACACACTTTAGACTCAAAGCGTTGGTAAAATAAAACCAAGGATGAATAAAACCTACATATATAACAACTGAATTAGTTTTGACCATTTTCTATCATTTTGTTATTGCGTTCCTGTGACTTTCCAGCTCCATCACCAGATCCTTAAAACCACATAAAACCAGAGAACTCACCAAGAAAAACCAAAAGAGCCCAAACTCGAAGGGGTTCCATCATTTTGTTGTTGAGTTCCTGTGACTAACATATCAGACCCTTGATACTACAAAAAACCAGACATGATCTCATCAAGACAAACCAATTGAGCCCAAATTCGAAGGAATTCCATCATCCGATTGTGTAGTTCCTTTGACTACTACTACTATTACTACTACTGTAGTACGGGCGCAAAAGCCCTCCGCCGTTTTTAATTGTCATCAGAACTACACCCATATGTGCAAAACTTCAGCATCTTTGGACGTCCTTCAATTGTTCAAAATTTACTTGCAATCCAGTCCTAAACATTATAACACAGTGACTTAAATTAAAGCTTGTTTAAAGCTACTAAACCCATTTTTATGAAATTTATACAGTACCACAGAGGTCTTCTTACTCAAGTAAAAACAATGATCTAATTTGGTTTAGAAATCCCAAGATATTAGAGAACATAAACTATAAAACAAAGTGATTTTCTAATAAAACTACTGAACTAATTTTGATGAATTTTATATGGGACTACACACAAAGATTACCCTTCTGAATAAAAAAACGACCATCTAAATCGATTTAGAAACCTTAGAGATAAACACAAAATAAAGGCAATATAAACACAAAATCGAATGGATTTACTCAACATAACTATTTATTCTCGAAAAACTGCTGCTTAATCAATTTTGATACATTTTATATGGGACCACCTGGAGAAGATACACTTTCAAACAAAAACAAAATTTTAAAATCGGTCCGCAATTGGACCGACATAGGTACATAAAAAAATCATACATACAGCCGAACATATAACCGTCTCCTTTGCTGAAGTTGATTAAAAAGTTAAGTACAAATGCAAACTTTGTATAGTAGGTAAGTACCTATTCAAACATTTATGCATTTGATAACGCAACTTAATTAAACAAAACTGTGTTCTTAAACTTGCATTATATTTTCGCAACAGATTCAAACAGAAACTTAAAACTTTACTTACAAACAAACAAAAACTTAAAACTTACATACAAGCAGAAACCTAAAACTATAATTACTGTTAGATGGAATCCAATTTTAACTTATATTTAATATAATCACATCAATCAGTCAACATTTTCATAACACTTCTTTCACATTATACATAATATAGTGTTAGTGCGAGCGTGAAGTTCAAGTGAGAATCATTTCTATAAGTCACTTACCTAACATCGAAAAGTGTGAACCAATCCCCATGTGCGTTTTGATCAAACCTTTGGCATAGAATCTAATTAATAATTTAAATAAAAACAGAACCCCGTAATAATCAAATCAGTCATTGCGGCTACCGTAGAGAGACTATACTCTCTCTACCGCGGCTATTGAACTTTCGAAACGTCAATCCCAATGTAATGACACTCGTCCTTTCAAAGGATTTTGTTACACGAAAACTCAAACAAAACTCACCCATAGCTTGTTCAAATAAGGTACAAAACCTTGAGTAAATAAAATGTTCGAATTAAATATCACAGAATTGTTATACGAAATTAGTGTAATAAAAAAATATGTTCTAGGATTATGTTGCTTTCTGTGTTCATTTGCGACGAGTAGTACGACACGACGAATTAAATTATCAACAGACCAACACAGTATTGGTAGTGATAATGGTGGCTCTTCCAATGTGGCTGTCCATTCAAAATCAACATTCTATTTAACAAATGCTTTTTTTTTTTTTTAGGGTTCCGTTCTAAATGGAATCTTATTGATGAAGCCACGCTGCCTGTTGGTCTACCTGCCTGTCTTTCTATCTGTCTATCGTCTGTCCGTTTGTCTATCCATCCGTCTGTCTGTCACGGCCTTGTTTACCATTGTAATTCCATGGACCCAAATAGAAAATGTGGACATATAAGAAATTTTTATTTTGGCGGTCCGATCGTCATGGTTGCAAAGATGGACCATTTATTTTGTTTTTTTTGTAGACTATCGAGAGCAGAAACATATTTTTCGTTTCTTTTTTTAACAAACACACACATACAAAGTACACCTATGAAAGACCGTATTTTTTTCTACTTGTTTTTTTTTACTTTATTTCTAAATCTGCTTGAGAACTTGGAACTTATTTCAGAAAATAGTTATAACCATGTATATTATTATTAATATAAAACAACTACTAAAATCTTCTACTCTACATTTTAATATATTTTAGATTTAATATATTTTATTTTACCAATCCACTAAATTTGACGTTAGATTCAATGAGTCATGACTAAAAATAAGGTATTTAAATGTACGGAACTTCGAATATGCGATGCAAGACCGCCAGTCTCGTTGAAAGGTGCATCGTATCTATCTCTCAGTCGGTACCCTGACGCTCTATCATCTGCATCCATAAAAAGTTACTGAGGCCGGCAGCATTCATTGATCGGGATAAATTAAAGGGTTAAATTGTCGACATCATCACCCAAACATATAATTACAAAATTGTGAAACACCCCTTGTAAGCTTGAAGCGTAAAAATATTGTATAATGAGGTATTATAAGCTCTACTTATTTAACACCAAGTCGATTTTTGATTGCTCAGTTGACATCTGGCGTTTGAATCTCAACTCTTACAAAGGAAATTATTTTTCCGAATCGTTTCACTCGTTCCAACGTACAATACTGAACGTATACAATATATACGTAAGTATATATTTCAAACAGTACTAAAACTCACCCGATTAAGAAGCTACCGTAGAACTATTATTAATTAAGTGTAGCTACGATTGATCGAATCACACCCTGAAACAAATAACAATTAAATTAATCATGAACTTTTTCCTTAACTGTTGGGAGTTAATTTTCATGTGCAAAAGACTACACGGGTCTATTTATTTATCAACTAGCTCTGCCCGCGGTTTATACGCGTGGTCATGTCATGTGCTATTCCAGGACCTATACCAATGCGAATATCAATACTACTGCCTGAATATATTTTAACTGCTGAACGAATTTTTAGCCGTCAAAAAATATTTAACGGTTCGGCTTCTAGTTCTACTAGTCTTAATTTTAGCTATTCAACAATCAAAACTGAATTTCAATAGTTCCATTTGTGTTTTCATGATGTGCGAACAAACATCCAGAAAAACAGACAAACGACTTTATACGTTATTATTGTTCAGTAGCTTATATAATTTTACTTACTACTAAGTGTTGAAGATCCAAATAGTTATATTTACTCATCGATATCAATATACTGACTTATATGGAATTATTGACATCAGTAACAGAGTTGATGTAACAAAATGTGCTGACTTGTAACGCTGGGCGCTTATTCGCTATGCCATATGAAATCCCTTGCAGAAAACTTGTTCTACGAAGATCATTATCGTAAAGTGACGCGTTACGTGTGTGAATGGTCATAGCGAATAAGAGTTGAATAACTATCTTGAAAACAATCTGTGAGAAAGATCAACCCAGATCAGCACTGACAAATTAGCGCTGAACCACGTAGTAACAGAATTCTATTATGGCTGAACTGATTTGAAAACAATGTGCGAGACGGGTTAGCTTACCCATCTTGTCTTAACCAGGGCCATTATTCTCTATTGCCACTCGGCCACGTAACGCGCCGCGTTAAGATATCTGCGTGGAATTGTTTGTGCGTGTTCGAGAATAGCCGTAATTTTCCGAACGATTCCACAGCGAGACGCGTTACGCGTGTGACTGTTCATAGAGAATAATGACCCAGTATATGTTATTAGCATTTGCAGTGTATGCAAGTTTTAACAACACGATTTTGTAATATCTTCAATACTGTTTTGCATTGTACACCACGCTTTGCAGCAATAGTGTCTGGATTGAACAATGTATATAGGATTTTCATGAGATTTTTATCCTGCAAGTGGAATCTATTTCGACTGTTATTTGCTAGAGGATGCTTTGCCCGCTCTTGTATATTTCAGATTTTTGTTACATATAAGTTTTCACCAATTGACAAACTCACATTTTATTGTTTATATTTTGATATTGATGAAACGTTTTATGAATATCAATTTAAGTTATATTTAGTCTTCTTATGGTTCCGCTCGATGTTTACATCCACTATAATTAATGATCAAACGAACTTACCTGTACTTGAAGTTCGATCATAATTATATGATCAGCTTCATTCTTAGCGATTTTGTTTACAATCGCTAAGAATTAAGCTGAGAAATATAATAGATATTTATGTCACAAAACAGCATTAAAAGTACCATGCATACAAATACTCATTTTGAGAACTTCCAACTTCAACAACATTGAGTAATATACCGAGACTCCCGGTTTTGTAGTACCTACTATTAGTCCTCCTGTAGTCACGGAGCTAAAGCCATTGACAACAGCAACTTTAGCCTAATCCAAAATAAACGGCACCAGGCGCAAGCAATCACGGGTATGATAAATTATGAAGGTAAGTGAAAAATTGACAACAAAATAAACACTTGTCAAATATGCAATATGTGTAGAATAAATATCAGTTAGTACCTGAATTATAGATAAAGAATTTGAAACTGGGTCGTACAATCAATTAATTATTTAAACAAAATCTAACTTCAAATGAAATTTGATTCGGGTTGCCTGAAGAGTTCCTTACAGCTGTGTGAAATGACGAGGTCGTTCACCTGATGGTTAGCGCAATGCCTATGACAGTTGTAGTGCCACTCAGAAAGTGAGGAACTTTGGGGAACGTGTGGATCTTTCATTGAAATCTGGAAAACCATTTGTACCAAAATATATAACTAATCGTTGTACGTAGGTACTTAAAAACATTACATGTCAAATTGAAAACCTCTAATTCTCCTTGTAAATACGATAAAAGTGGGTACAAACACGCTTTTTACGCGTTTCTGCACATATTTTTTTGAACAGGCCGTCTCTATTTGATATGAGCTCCTAGGCCAACAAAGTCTATAGTTTGTCCGCTAGTCAGCCTTGTTTAGTTAGGACGTCAAACGAAATCCACAAACCAGATGACATTGCTGATTTGGTGCGTTTCAACTCGGTGTATTTGCTAAACACGCATGAAATAATCAAATACTCTTATTTTACAAAATAAAACAATGTAGGCGATATTCGTAGATAATTTAATGAAATGATTCTATTTTATGAAATGGCTAGCTCAAACTGACCATATCGTTGAAACATCAACTTTTAATGATATTTGGATGATATGGTTCTTTGAATCCATGGTTGGTCATATAATTAAATATCATTAATGTGGGGTTTTCATGATAACTTTCCAGGATAAAAATAAACGGCCAAGTTAGGCTTCCGCCTCGCGTCTCTAGCGGTGGATAATTATACGACATGATCACTAATGTTTGATCATATCATGAAGAAGCCGTGCGTTTATCTGTTCATATCGTCAAAGGTTAATCATTCATTCATCTGACCAAACCATGAAGCGCGTCACAGACGACTAAGATACGATAATATTTTATCTTAAGATAAAATATCGCTCGCTATACAATTTATATGAACCATTACAAACGGCGAAGATAATATATATTTGCATCTTATAGTATCTTAAGATATCGAGCGATATGGAATTTATTAAAAGATGTCATCTTAAGATACGAAATATATCGTAAAAGATACAAAATATATCGTAATTTGCTCTACAGGTTACTCTATTTTGTGTTCGTGACGGGTTTTTTTAACCCCTGAACAAAGAGTCTGTGTGTGTGTGTGTGGCATCGTAGCTCCCAAGCGAATGGATCGATTTTTTATGTTCGAAAGCTGATCGATATGGTTCTTAGATATATGGGGAGAGGGAGGGGGAGGTGAGAAAGAAAAGGGGGGTAAAAATCGTAGCTTCCAAACAAATGGACCGATTTAGCTGCGGTTTTTTATGTTTGAAAGCTGAGGTAAACGAGATGGTTCTTAGCAAACTGCAAGTCGTTGTTCTGAACAAATGCTCTCGCGCATGTTCGTAATTTGTTTCACAAAATCTTCCATAATCAAATTATGAATTTGGAGAAAAGTTTCCTTCGACTGATTAAAATAAGTTTGTTTTTTTTGTAGAAACATCTGGGTAAAGATTAAATTCACCGCGGCTTTTTCTAAATTTAATGTGATTTTTCTATCCAAATTGATCACCTTTTACAGTGCGCTAATGCAATTTGCATATCAAATTCAAAATCAGAATCATCGTCTGATGAGCTATCTAATAAATCTAATAGTGAAACCGTATTACTCATATTTTATCACCTGTATATAGAAAGCGGTGAAGAAATACGTGTGGCACCTAGGACGCCCTGCCAGCGAATGAATAATTTCAATATATTATCGTATCTTAGCCGTGTGTGATGCTATAATATTTTATATGCAGATATCGTAACATCAAATATTATAGTATCTTAATCGTCTGTGACGCCCTTTAATCATGATGTCACCGATAATTTCATGAAATAAAAAACATGATTTGGCCAACCATTTGATGAAAATCAATTTTACGATATCGCTACAACATCCACAACAATATAGAAAAGTGAAACTTTGTTTGTTTGTTTGGGGAGCTTTCACGCCAAAACGGCCGATTTTGATGAAACTATGTAAATAGGTACTGTACAATATAGAGACCAACATGGTAAATTTCTACGGGACAACGGGAAAAATATCGATTACTCTCTGTAAGGAACGGTTGCCATGGAAACGAAATAAAAACCAGTCGTTCAAAAAGCATCAAGAGCGTTTGTGATATAATATTGCATTGGTTTTTAATATCCTAGATGAACATAGGATGCTATTTTTCGCTATAAACTGTAGTCTACACGGTCGAAGTCACGGGCAAAAGCTAGTATATAATAAGATAAAGTCATACAACATACTTAGTTAGAAAGTAAGATTCAGAGTTCTCACTAAAATGTCTCGACTTGCGGTAGCTGTGTCACTCCATTCCCTCTAAAATGTTTGAGGAGGTGATGGCTAGTACACAAGTCATACTCGTGAACGGGTGCTGCTTGTGGGGACTGGTCCAGCCTGGTTTCTTATTAGTCATTTGTATTTCTATTATTTTTATCAGTTTAATTATTGTGGGACGTCTCATTGACACTTTTTTTTTACATTTACAGGTGTTTTTATTATAAATTCTGACATTTAAGTAAATAATATATAAAATTTGTCAAAAATTGATAAAAGTATTTCTTGGTGCTCTCTTCTCTAAGGCCTAGCGCACACCACTTTTTTTTTTGCGACCCGATTTTAAAATCGCGCTTTATAATATCGCAGAGAATTAACTGCGCGCACTGCAACGAGAAACTCGTATGAATTGTTCATTTTCAACATGGATTTCGTGCAAATTGTTTGTCTTGCCTTTCTACTTCGGAAGAAGAGGAAGAATCAAAATAGGATTCAATACTGGACTCATCCTTTCACCGCTGAAAGATATGTCAAAATATGTTTTATTTGAAACACAATGATCTACGTCTATATCCCATTTTTTTTTTACCTATTACAGAATGAAGATTCAAACATTTGATAAATTACTCAGAATTGTCGGACTAATTGTATCATCCCAAAAAAGTGTCTTCAAATTGCGATAGTTGTACGATATGGAGTTTTAATTCCAGAATGGTGGTCTTGCTTGTACTTCTACAATTAAATGGTCCACGTCCATCGTCTTATCTTCAGACTGCACAGGAGAAGAAGACATGTTTATACTTGGAGAGCGTAATGCCTACTGGCCCGGGATGCAATTTTATTATCGCGGTGCGCGCGTGTCCATATAACTTCATACGCTGCAGTTTATTTTTGCGACAATCGCGTCGCGAGCAGTTGCGGTCAAATGTAACAAATCAAAATTTTAAAATCGCTTCAATTTTTTTCTTTTAATGACATATAAATCCATTCGTTACATTTCTGCGATAATATTAAAAATTCCCGCACATGTGAGTTATTTTCATAGTAAGTCTTTTACAACACAAGCGGTCCAGCTTTGGAATTCTTTACCAGTCTCTATTAGGAAAGCTACATCATTGCACATTTTTAAAGAACGTTTCAAGAATCTGTACTTGTCAAGTTGTTAATCTGTTGAATGTAATATAATATTTATAATTATTTTATGTTAACAGTAGGTAGTAGGTAGGTATATAAGTAAGTGTATTATTATTATTTTGTATGTATTATTAGTAATTAATTATTAATTATATATGTAGGTATATTTTTATAATTCTGCACACTACCATCCTTTGTAACAGCCTATGTGTCTCTATTCAGCCTACGGTTGCCTGGAAGATTTGTATGATGATTTGATGTTGTATTTGTATGTATTATTATATATGGTAATAAATATTTATGTAATTTGTATTATTCATTATATATGTAGGTATATTTTTATAATTCTGCACTCTACCATCCTTTGTAACAGCCTATTCAGCCTACGGTTGCCTGGAAGAGATCGCTGCTTAGTGATAAGGCTGCCGATTGTTCTATGTTAAAACTTGATTATTGTATCATCAATTTCATTTCTTGTGCAATAAAGAGTTATCTATCTATCTATTATCGCGCGGCAAAAAAACGTGGTGTGCGCTAGGCCTAACGGGCGTATTTCCGAAGTACTGGTAGAGTCAGAAGGGTATTTCCTGTACCTGTACGAAATTCTATTATGAGTTGGCGATGGAAAGGAAAATTTCCTTTTCAAAGCATACCTACTTAGTTACCTAATTGTATTGATTTGATCTATAAAAAGTTATTTATATTTTTCTCTTTGTTCATGAGATGTTAAGTTATGACTTATAGAGGTACTATTATTTTGGCTATCTAGTATAAGTACTTTGTCTATATGAGTTTGAATAATGATGAGCACCTGGAGCACCTTCACCGGCACGCGGCGTCACTTTCCCTTTGAAACTTTTTCGCGAAAAGGTGTCCTGCCCCACTATATACTTAACAAGGAGGGGTGAGGGGGAGAAGGAGAGGGGGGGATGAATGGACATATTTAGCTGTGGTTTTTTATGATTCAAAGCTGAGGTAAACGAGATGGTTCTTAGCTATAATAGGTGGGGGAAGGGGGAGGATGGAAATGAGTACGTAGCTCCCAAATGGATGGACCGATTTTGATAGAAACGAAATAACAAGTCTGACAAAAAATATCAAGAGTGGTGGTACACCAGCTTTTGCATTGGTTTTTAATATCCTAGAAGAAAATAGGATGGTTTTTTTCGCGATCAACAGTAGTCTGTGTGTACAAAGTCGCGGCCGGGAGGCGGCAAAACTAGTTTTTATTATGAAGTCATTTTGTTTTTATTTATCTTGAATTGTTTTTATGTATGTCTGTATAATTGTTTAGGTCAAATCTTGCAAGCTGAATTAGAACCACTTCCTCTTATCCTACAGAGTTGAATTTTTGCATATTGGTTCAGTTCCAACCACAATGCATTTTTATGGTAAGCATGACCTGAATCAAGATCTAGGAACAGCTTCAGATAAAGGAACTCTTCAACACAGACACGAAATTTTGTTTACGCATTAAATTATGATAGCTGGTTTGAAATTTTACCCTGACATGGCTGCTGCTCTCTGGGTTGGCTTCTGACTATTGAACACTTCAACGGTTAACAGCAGAGACACGAAATGTTGTGTACGCATTATATTATGATAGCCGTTTTGAAGTTTTACCATGACATGGCTGCTGCACTTTGGGTTGGCTCCTAACTAGGGAACTCTTCAACGGCTAACAACACAGACACGTTATTTTGTTTAAGCATTATATTATGATAGCCGTTTTGAAGTTTTACCATGACATGGCTGCTGCACTTTGGGTTGGCTCCTGACTAGGGAACTCTTCAACGGTTAACAGCACAGACACGTTATTTTGTTTACGCATTATATTATAATAGCCGATTTGAAGTTTTACCATGACATGGCTGCTGCACTTTGGGTTGGCTCCTGACTAGGGAACTCTTCAACGGTTAACAGCACAGACACGTTATTTTGTTTACGCATTATATTATGATAGCCGTTTTGATGTTTTACCATGACATGGCTGCTGCACTTTGGGTTGGCTCCTGACTAGGGAACTCTTCAACGGTTAACAGCACAGACACGTTATTTTGTTTACGCATTATATTATGATAGCCGTTTTGAAGTTTTACCATGACATGGCTGCTGCACTTTGGGTTGGCTCCTGACTAGGGAACTCTTCAACGGTTAACAGCACAGACACGTTATTTTGTTTACGCATTATATTATGATAGCCGTTTTGAAGTTTTACCATGACATGGCTGCTGCACTTTGAGTTGGCTCCTGACTAGGGAACTCTTCAACGGTTAACAGCACAGACACGTTATTTTGTTTACGCATTATATTATGATAGCCGTTTTGAAGTTTTACCATGACATGGCTGCTGCACTTTGGGTTGGCTCCTGACTAGGGAACTCTTCAACGGTTAACAGCACAGACACGTTATTTTGTGTACGCATTATAGTATGCTAGCCGGTTTGAAATTTTGTTTGCAAAAAGCTGTTGCAATCTGTATAATACATTTTATTTTATTGAACTCCCTGAGTTTATCATTAAGCTGTCCTTCGCTGTATTGGTATGTAGGTTGTAGTCATTCTCTCAGTTCAAAGTTTTAAAATAAATCGTCATTTAAAATAAATAAACATCATCTTAACAAGAGGGTACAGTATGCGGGGTAAAATTAAAGCCCGAACCTTCCTAACTCACTAAACTCTATTAAGCTCTATTTTACTATTCTGTAGCTATATTAACCTTATTATTATTTATTAAAGTATACCTTTTCATAATGCTTTATCCCTGTTTCATAAGTAAGAGATAATATTAGGGTAGGTTTCATTATTTCAAGATATGTTCGCTTATGTGTAGCGCTGGGTTTACCCGAGGACTTTATTTGGATAAGTGAAATCCGAAGTAATATTAAAGATGCGAAAGTATGTGTGTCAGTATCTTGTATAGTATATGTTTGTTACTACTCAGCTCTGTAAAGGCTGAACATTTTCTTTAGATACTATTAGGTACTGGAATGACACACAGAAAACCCACTTTTCATTATTGCCAACGCGGGTGAAGCCGCGAAGAATAGCTTGTAATAATATAAACAAGCATATATACAGCAGTGTATCACATACAAAAAGTTTATAGTAAACGCTTATAATAATTACGCTGTTTTCAAAAATAGTTAACCTTCGGTTCAATTTCATTTAAGAACAAGCTCAAATTAAAAATGTATAGCCCCCCGCCACCCTCCACCCTGACCCACAATCCCACAATCCTTCTTAGAGCTAAGAAGCATCTCAAGCACATCAGCTTCCAAATATTAAAAAAGAAACATTCGTATGAGAGCTACGATGCCACATACAGACAGAATGATACACACCCTAAACTTATAACACCCCTCTCTTATTGATTTTGGGGTTAACAAGCAGCAAATTTAAATTTAAAACTAATCTTAAAACTATGTTTATTTTTAAGTGGAGCCCTGATACAGCGAGGCGACGTCGCGGCAGACCTCGGAAGAGATGGCGGGACGAGCTCGACCTCTTTAATAACGACTGGGCAAATTTTTCAAAAGATCGCAATGTCTGGAAGTCATGTTGGGAGGACTTTGCCCAACAATGGGACAGTACAGACTAATAGTAATTTTTAATCCCTTTTTTTCTTGTTCAAAATACATTGTTGTCGAGTTGTGAGCTACTCGTACGCTAAAAATTTCAGCCGGATAGATAATCGAAAAGTGCTCAAAATTTGAGTTTCAAGATTCCACCCGGAACGACAAACAAGAAAGTGGTAAAAAGTGGATTCTTATCACCAATATTATGTACTAGCTGTACCCGAGGCTTTGCCTGCGTGGTTATTTCATTAAAAAGTAGCCCATAATGTGTTATTCCTGGACTTAAAGTACCTATAAAGTACAATATAATACATTTCTTCAAAATTCGTTCAGCCGTCAAATAGTTTTTAATCGACTTCACAGAAGGAGACGGTTATATGTTTGGCTGTATGTACGTTTTTATTTTTTATGTATGTCAGTCGATATCTCCGTCAATTGCGGACCGATTTAAAAAAATCTTGTTATTAACAAACTCCTTCTTATCTTATGTTGTATTTATGCATTATTATTACGTTGGTAATTTCGAAAAAGTGATACTGTTCTGGCTGAATTGTAATATTTTTTTTCTTTTTAGTGGTTGTTTACAAAATAACATTTTTATTATGAAGTCGTTTTTTTTTGGAAAAATATTTTATTTTATCAATTGCTCGAAATCTAAACATCGGATTAAGATCCAAGTAACCTAGTTTTTAAGTCAAACTTTAAGTTATCCCACAGTGAAAACTAAATCGTAATCGGTCCAGAAGTTTTAACATGATGCGTGAACAGACATACAGACAGCCAGACAGACAAACACGATTTAAAAAAAAACTTGATCAGTAGCCTATTTTAAGTGCACAAGACCATATTTTAAAATTATCTTCTTTGTACAGACTTTTTCGTATTTATTACTTTATTATAAGTATAGATACGAGTACATGACTGTGTCAAGTTGCATCAAAATCCGTCCAGTGGTTTCAGCGTGGTACGTGTTCATTTAAATAACTTTTAACCCCTATCCTGCGGAAACCCTTATTTTTTTCGGGATACTATGCTCTACCTCGTAGTACGACTATGAACTCAAATCATACCAAGTTTCATCATTTGAATTCATTCACTAGTTTCGGCGTGATGCGTGGTGAAGATACAGACAGACAGACAGAAAGACAGACTTATACAAGCAACGTAAAGCAAGGACGTATCCTAAGGGATATAAAGTTATATGAAACTCCCAAGGGATTTGCATAGATACGGGCATTGTAAAGAGAGTTTATTCGAAAATCGAACTGGCCACCATAGGCAGAATACAAAAAAATAAAAGAAACTACGAGCTTATAAGCTCTAAAGCTTCTTTAAAAAACACGCCTGCCCTGCCAAAAAGAACTTCTTCTTCTTTTTTATTTTAATGGCTTGTGCGGAGGCACTGGCCTACTAGCAATTTCGCCAATGTCAAGTTTAGTTTATTGTTAGTATTGTCAAGTCACAGTCAATAATTGTCAAAGTCACGAATCAGTAAAATGGTGTAAGTTTTACTGAAACTTCCTGGAGAGTTTTGAAAATATCACAAATAGTCACGATTTTTGTTTTTTTATCCTTTGCCCACACTCGCGCACGTTAACAAACACCTAATGATTAATATTACACCAATATTACTCATTAACAATCGAAAAAAACACTAATATTAAATAAAAATAAAAATTAACGACATGACAGCTCGAATACTTTCAAAAACCTCCCCCAAAAAGAACTTATGCCAATAAATTATGTACTGTTGGAATGTGCTTATCAAGGCCTTCAATTTTGATCCACGTTTTAAAATGGAGCCATACTGCAGCAATTTTTTTTCATTGAAACATATTGCTTATGTTAATTGGGTCTGGGGGTTGAAGGATTCTAAAGATACCCCATATGTCTAAATCTGGTCAGGCATTTAACAAACATACATGAATGCTAAACACAACACTCCTTTTTTTGGACAGTCATGTAAAAAGTATAAGTTTATGTGTATTTTATAATTTTTTTTTTTTTAAATACTTCCATGCCATGTAGCAAAACGGTATACTAATTAGCCATACGTAATTATAGCTTATCTATAATATTTTAATTTGATTATTCACCTAGTGGTTTTGAAAACGGCATTTGAATTCAAACGGCTGAAGGAGTAGTGTTTTAAATAAAATCTGGAACTGAAAATATGTGAATGCAATTCAGTATATACGGTATACGTAAACTCAGCACATGATTTTTCTTACATACATGTAGTGTATCAGATTGGAATAACCAAAACACTTCTTTATTTTCTTCTTAGGTTTATTTGAGAATTTTAATAACTACATCGTGGTGGCTCGTCGACATCTTCAATTGCGAGTCTTGAATGAACTTATGATCTAGTGGATGAGAATGACTCAATTAAAACAAATAGGTAATTACCTACTTCAGTCCATACAGATGGTACAACAGGACATGTCCTGTTGTACCATCTGTATGGACATCTATATGGACATCTATTGTAGTATGGCCTCAGACTAACAATGTTTTTTTTAAAATAATAAACAATCATAACGTCTAAAACAAAATAAACTTAAAGATAATATTTAACTTTTGTACTAATTTGGAATATTTACTTCATGTGGAAACAAAATTGAACGCCTTAACAGAAACAAATAAACTTCTCTAATCATAAAAATAACTCTTGGTTAGATACCAAGTATTCTAAAATTATAGTAGTAGTTGTTACCGTCAGATTGGACGGTCACTTGTCGTATTTAACGTTGAAAAGGTGGCCAATAATTGCTGCCCCTTTGCTGCCTTCGAAGGTTTTATACCTAGATCTTGTAGCTGTCAAGGAAATAAAGTTATCGATCAAATTTATTCGAATGCCGTCAGTGCCTGTAAGAAAGATGAGAGCAAAGTGGTTTTCTGCAAATTGAGTTTATTCATTGAAAAGCAACAGTAAACAAAAGCACAAATAAAAAAAAAACCGATCCCGCCCCCCATTATACCTAAGAAGCATAGCATTATTAATAATCTACTACCAGAAAAATCAAAAGATAAATAAAAAAAGCATACAACGATTTTAGTCAATGGAGAATAACAAAAGGAGTCTAAGCTGTACCCGAAGCCGTCCATTTAGTTTATTAACACTTAGCATCAACTCGAAAGCCAAGCAGCCTATGGTGCATTTATTGTTTTTATTGTTTCGCAGAAGGTATGAAAAGTAAAGTATTAACCTCACTTCACGGGTAGTATATTGGACCCCTCGCTTCACTCGGTACTCTACAAAACTCCCTCGCTTCGCTTGGCAGTTAACTTTAAACCAAAAACTTAAAAACAAATATACATGAATTTCCCCTCGCTTTCCCCTGTATGGGGGAGTCCATTGTTATGCTCCGGGTCCAATATACCACCCGTGACGTAAGACACTGCTTTATCCCCTTGGTGCATAATGTACTATTTATACGATTACAAAAGTCTTAGGTTCATTGAATAATTCCCATTCTAAAGTTAATCCGAACTGACTTCGATGAATTTACATGCAAATTGGGTTTTCAAACTGATCTAACCGTACGCTCATAGAGTTAATACTAACACAAACATAACAAATACCCTTCATATCGAAGCTTCCACATCTTATGTATGTATTAATAAAGTCCAAAATGGAACAAACACAGCTGTAATAATCTCAAAGATATCATTGTAATGGAATTAGTCGAACCAGCTCACAATTGCAACCCAGTCACCAAGATTTGTCCTCTAAATCAATCAAGTTAGAGTCGAAATTGGGATGAAAATGAATTGCGATGGCAGTAATTCATTTGCTGAGAGAACAACTTTTCAAATAATCTAATATGTGACGTGTTTGCTTGTTCTTGGTGTTAACAAGCTGATGGCTTGAAATGAGGTTTGAATGATGTTTCTATTTATAACTCCTGTGTATGTCTGGTCTGTGCCCGATGGTGCAGTTGGCAAGATGGAGTTAGTTTTGTTTGGAAGAAATCAAAATTGGACGCATCCGTTCGTAAGATATTCAGCTTTGATTCAACTCTAGATGAGATGATGAGTATATAATAATATCAAGGCTTAAATGGAAGAAATCTGTGATGTAAAGCAACTTTTAAATCATTCCTAGAAGGATATAACTTCTATATGGTCCGAGGGTTTTTAAACGTTGACTCAACATTATTAACGTCATTTTGACCTCTCCATCTATACTTATAATAAAACTGTAACGGGTCCAATTCTGAACATAGACCATATTTAGAAAAAAAAAGACTATTCGATACTGAAGCAATGACTGTTTTTTTTTTTCATTTTTGTCTGTCTGTCTGTCTGTCTGTCTGTCTGTCTGTATCTTGGCTAGGCATCACGCTGAAACTACTGAATAAAGTTTAATGAAACTTGGTATGATTTGAGTTCACACTACGAGGTAGGACATAGGATACGTTTCATCCCGAAAAATGAAAGGGTTCCCGCAGGATTGGGGTTGAAAGTTATTTAAAAAAACACTTACCACTCTGAAACTACTGAACAGATTTTGATGCAACTTGGCACAGTCATAGTTTATATGATGGGTTCAAATTGAGGATACTTTTTATCCCGAAAAAATAAACACTTTCTGCGGGATAATGTCCCAAATTCTGTATATTAAAGATATTTTGTAAATTTTTTTGGGGGCCATTCTATATTCAATACTAAAGCCAAAACTGTATTTTTTTAATTTTTGTCTTTCTGTCCGTCTGTCTGTCTGTACCTTGGAAGTGCATCACTTTGAAAATACTCAATGAATTCAAATGAAATTTGGTATGATTTGAGTTCATACTTTAAAGTAGGACATAGGATACTTACCATCCCAAAAAATTAAAGGGTTCCTGCAGGATAGGCGTTGAAAGTTATTTAAAAGAACACGTATCATGCTGAAACTACTTGACGGATTTTTTTGAAACTTGGCACAGTCACATATTTTATATAATGGGTAAAAATTGAGGATACTTTTTATCCCGAAAAATAAAATGTTCCTTCGGGATAATGTCCAAAATTCTGTAAATTGTAGATATTATGTATTTTTTTTGGAGGCCGTTCTATATTCAATACCAAAGCTAACACTGTATTTTTTTAAACACAGTGAAAATTATGGAAACTTTTTGTCCCGAAAAAATAAAGGGTTCCTGTGGGATAAGGGTCCAAATTCTGTACATTAAAGATAGTGTTTTTTTTTTGGAAATTACTTTTTATTCGATTATGAAGCCTAAACTGTATGTTTTTCATTTTTGTCTGTATGTCTGTCAGTCTGTATCTTAGCCGCGCATTACGCCGCCGGAACTACTGGATGAATTCAAAAGAAACTTGGTATGATTTGAGTTCGTACTACGAGGTAGGACATAGGATACTTTACATATCGAAAAATTTATGGGTTATTATTTAGGGGTTGAAATTTATTTAAAAGAACACGTACCACGTTGTAAGTAATTGACGGGTTTTGATGCAACTTAGCACTGTCTTAAGTTACATGATGGGTTAAAATTAAGGACACGTTTTATCCCGAAAAAGTAAAGGGTTTCTGCGGGATATGGGTCCAAAGTTATGTTAATAATTAAGTAATAAAAATATTTTTTGGATGGATCTCTATGAAGCCAAACTGTTTTACTTTTTAATTTTGTCTGTCTGTTTATCCGTATCTTGACCGCGCATCGCACCCAAACTACTACATGAATTCAAATGAAAAAAATGCTCTTGGGTGCTTAAAAAAGGTATTGAACATATAGTTTTTGTTAATCTTTTCTTTCTTTCTATTTGTCCGTATGTTTGTTTGTTCACAAATCACGTAAAAACTACTGAACCGATTGCGATGCGGTTTTCATTGTTAGATAGCTTAGGATTTGATTTAAATCTGGTGTAATTGGTTTCTCAATCCGGTGAGTTAGAAGCAGAGCATTTGTTGACGGCTGAAGAAATTTGTTCAAATGTTGGTATATTGGTCCTGGAATAGCAACATTATGGTACTTTGAACCTAAAGAAAAGAACACGCGTGCGAAGCCGCAGGTACAGCTAGTAATTAATAAAAGACTTTCTGTATAATAATAATAACAATAAGCAAAACTGCACGCACGTAGTGCTCCCTGCTACAACTAACGAGGCTCTGGCGAACCGGGGGAGTGCGGTTGAGGGGGAGGGTCATGGTGGGGTGGGAATAATTGGGATGGAAGCAAGATTAGAGGTAAAAAGAAGGGATTTAGAGAAGTAGAATGGGGTTGGAAAAGAGTGTTTAAGGGGGTAGAAAGGGAAAAGAAAGCAGATGGAAAAGATGAGCTACCTTGGGCTCTATGGTGTAAACTTCCAGACGAGGCTTAGGTGGGACAATGATATCAGTACAGGATATCGGTTTCGAGTGGTGGCGAAGGAGTATCAAGTATATCAAGCACTCACGGACTGAGTTAGGTAGTCTACTGTACACTCTCACATTCTGGACAAGTGTGGTGAGTTATTATCCGTCCAACAAACAAATATGATAATGAAGCCAATACACAATCCCCAAGTGCCCAGCGGCTCCAGGAGGAGCCCTGATGATGGTTATCGGCTACCTTGTGATGCCAGGGGAAAGAAGAATCTCCGAGTGGGAATCTTAAACCATCAAATGACGTATGCAAGTAATTCGGGCTACGAAAACATTAATGATGAACAACCAGAAAAGCAGAATGAGAGGTACAATTTAAGATCAAATAAAAATCAACAGACAAAATTTCATTAGGGGGGCCTCAGTAGCTACCTCGCTAGCTAGTATTCAGGAAGTAGGAGTAACTACGATGAATGAAGAAACAAGACCACCAACATCTCCAACTTCTACTGAATGTCTGTTTGATTCTCCAGAAATTATCACCATATCCATATCCTTATTCAGCTCAATTCAGACCCCGTTCTGAAACAACCATGACAATGTCAGAGGATGTTCTACAGGAGTCTTCGGCCACTAATACTGTACCCACCACTGGCAACAACAGCGCGCGAAAAAAGTGGACAAGTGAAATGAACGAATTCATATAGCGCACATATCTAAGTGTTACTGAAAGCGAATCTTATATACGAGGCTATTTAGGCCAAATTCATCATAATTTCACCCAAAAAATTCCAGAAATGAATGTCTCAAAACAAAAAATAGGAGATCAACGCAGAGCCATAGTCAGAAATAATTTATTGTCACCGAATGTGTTAGATAAAATCAAATAAGACGTTATTAACCAACAAAATCGTACTACTACTAATCAGAACCAATCTACAAAATATAAAAATTACAACAGCACACACCAAATCAATACAGCATCTAAACAATGGATGGACTGACGATATTAATGAAAATATCATGAAGCAATACTATAAAATAACACAATTAGAAAGAAACAAGGCGGCGTACCGTAAACAACTGCACATTAACATAATAAACACTTTTCCATGCATAGCTATGTCTCAGAACAGCGTATAGCCGACCAAAGACGCGTGATTATACATAAACGAATGAAAAATTGCAGGAAATTAGACAGAAAGTTGAACTAGAACTAATGACACATGACCAAATAACACAACCAATTAATAACAGTACAAACATACTTAACGTGAGCCATGAAGACAATATCTTAATGATAACTACAGAAAATCAAACACAAAACGAACACGACTCATGCCATAATGCAGGAATGTCAGATAATACAAAAAACTTAAATAGTAATATAATAGACTTATTCCCAACTAATTATGAAAAATTCAAAAATACAGACCCCACAATCCGACCTTTTATACCAAAACAAAGTACATCAAAAAAATTATCATACATAGTAAATTATCTAAATACAGAAGTGTTACTGAACTTAATACCCTAGTACCTAATAGTGTTACTGAGAAGTGTTAGTGTACCTGATTTTGATACCACCCACACTATCATATACGTGGCAGCTTACACTGCAGCTATTTGTAATGGCGCTAAAATAAAAGAAACGTTAGAAACTACACAAACCAAAAAAAAAACATAATATAGCCCTGGCAAAAGAGATTACGAAATAAAATTGAATACTTCAGAAAAGACATTGGAAGAATGACACAATACATAACTAGAATGAGAAGTAGGAATCTGATAGAGCACGTATAGATAAGACAAGTATAAAACAAATTTGCGATACGAATAACCAAACTTAACAAACGATCAATTTTTAAATACTTTAAAACAAAAACTCACTGCTATCACAAGCCGACTTAGGAGATATAATAATTGCACCTTAAGAAAAAACCAAAATGCTCAATTTAACAGAAACCAGAAACGATTTTATAAGACCATGACGTCACAAACACGCGACACATCTTGTTATACAGACACACTCTTACCTACATCTGAAAGTATGTATATTTTTGGTCCGATATATGGAGCAGTCAGGTACAACATAATCAAAATGCTGAATGGATAAAAGAAGACTTGCTACACAGTGAAAACTACAACGAGATGCAATTTGAATATATCACCGTGGATATATTCAAAGAAGTAATCAAAAATACACATAACTGGAAGTCACCCGAAACAGATAATATCCATAATTATTGGTACAAGAAATTCACTGCCACACATCTCCTGATCCATACCCATATAAACAAGTTTGTCGAATCACCGGAAACAATGCCTCAATGACTCATAACCCAAGGAAAAACTTACATGATACCTAAAGAAAATTACCAAATAAACCCAGCTAAATATCGACCTATTACTTGCTTGCAAACAATCTATAAAATAATTACATCGTGTATATCTCTCCTCGTAAATAAACATGTCACACAGAACAATATCTTAGCTGAAGAACAAAAAAGCTGCCGTAAGCATAGCCAAGGTTGTAAAGAACAACTAATTATGGACTCAGTAGCAATGAAACAGGCTCTTCCTAATAAACAAGACCTAATACAATGAACATAGATTACTTCAAAGCATACGACTCAGTTCCTTAAAATACACACACTTATCATACTTATCACTTATCATATCGCTAGGGGATTAGGTTGCTACAGCGCCAAAGGTGATTTAGCGACTAATAAAGCAGTGAGTATCAATTAATCTATAAAAGGAAAACATTTAAAAAAAAAGATCTAGGGTACTAAAAATAAGCTACTGAAAAAGAAAAAAACAATTTTAAAATTCGTGTCAGTCTGTTTGTCTGTGTGTTCACGCATCACGCAAAAACTACTCAACCGATTGCAATGCGGTTTTCACTTTTGGATAGCTTAGGATTTATTTAAAAACTGGTATACTTATTATCTCAATCGGATAAGTAAAAGCCGAGCAGTAGATAAAAAGTTTTTGACGTCTAAAGGAATTTTGTTTAAATGTTGGTATATTGGTATTTCAGGTATTGGAATAGTAATAGAGTTCTTTTAACCTAGAGTAATGGCCACACGTGCGAAGCCGTGAGTATAGCTAGTATATAAATTAGTATTATAAATTAATATTAGCTAGAATATAATTAGCTTATAAATTAGTTACCGGCTTAGAAGCGGATTTAATCTTCCAACTTGGAACTTTGCGTTCAACCCACAAGTTTCAACATTAAATATTAAGTAGGCTGAACTACTCAATTAATTCATGTTTTCTACAAAACTTAAAACAAACATAAATTCTAAACTTTCGCAATCTTATAAACAAACATTTAAAGTCACACAAACCGCGACCGTCAAATAAAACGAAATCCTCTCCCCAGAGATTTAAAACTCAATAAACATTTGAAAAAGGGCAAATAAAGAAAATAAACGTCGTGCTCGGCAAAAGTAACATCGACCCTTAGAATCTAATTATACTCCTGTGCGGCCTCGCACTGTGTGACGGATTTCCGCCCAGACGTAATTTCGCTTCTTGAAATCTGTCTCAATTTGCCCCGTTTCAAGTTTGCAATTTCTCTCATATTATGTGGGTGGGCTGGGATTACTGCGAGCGGTGCAGCTGCCTGAGCTTCAATTCATACGTCGTAGATATTATGTTGAAATCAATATTATCCACTCGTATCATTGTGATAAATCTTTATGAAATTGTCTCTATAATGTCTATTAATAATTAACGTGAAATTTAATTGGATTTCAACTTCTGCCATTTTGTTATGATTTTATGTAGAATTCGACATGATGTCTGTTGATAATAATATAATTTTTAGCACGACATGACACATAGATCCTGATCGCTAAATGTGATTCCCTGTATCTAAGGAATCAGGAATTGCAAGTAAGCACCATAGTCCCAAAAATACCCAAACTAACGGTAATTATACGTGTGGTTGTGAAAATAAATTGTCCTTTGCAGGTCGAAATGCAACCTCCCGCTTTGCAGTTTGGCTCATCACTAAACTACACAACGGAAGTTACGAGTATCTATTGCTCGAGAATTAGGACCCAGACACCTTGCGCGTGATTGAATATTGAACTTTTTTAGTAATGCGAAATTGAATAGTGGATGAGAAGTCTGGAAATAATGCATGTATCATTTTGTGATAGAGCGATGGTGGCCTAACCGTTCTGTAGTGCAATTTAGAATCCAACGATACCGGGTTTAAAACCTAGGCTACGCACCAATGACTTTTCTAAGTTATGTGCGGTTTTCCATCGCTACGTGCTTTGGAGGGCACGTTAAGCTATCTGTCCCGGCTGTTATTGATTAATAGCAGTCGTTAAGCCATGTCAGAGGCCCTCGGGCGGCTTGATAAACTCTGACGTCAGAGGCCAGCACTACCTCATACGACAAACAAACAAACAAACATTTTGTGATGGGCCAATTTTGAGTTGTGAATAAAAGATTTTATGCCGGGTTTGAATATGTTTTCTTATTCTTTTAGTTTTATGAATATTTCTTCTAAAATTTACTTATCTAAAAATTTGAAATGCGTTCGAAGGACCATGTTCCATAGCAGCAAAAGAAAAGGTGTAATGTTTATATGATTCATGTATGTTTGTATTTATGTTTGAATGTAGGTATGTTTGTATGTATGTTTGTATGTATGTTTGTATGTATGTATGTTTCTATGTATGTTTCTATGTATGTTTCTATGTATGTTTCCATGTATGTTTCTATGTATGTTTCTATGTATGTATGTGTTGTGGACGCCGAGCCTGCCCGCGACAGCATGAACACAGACAACATATAAAATAGGCCACGCCCCTTTTAACTGCGGCGTGTATACCGCACTAGTTGTAAGATCGTAAAAATGTATATATAGAGAATAAGTTTGATAAATTAATGTAGTCGAACTGAAGTAGTCAAAGTCAACGGAACTTGAACAAGCAACAGTGTTTAATTGAACTACAGTCCACATCGAACCAGGAACCTGAACTACTAGGAGCTACGAACCGAAGTCTCCAGTACATCGTGTAGACCTTGCGATCCATCGCCTACATCTTGGTCCTAACGATCCGGATAGAAGAACCAGCGACTACATCTTGGTCCATCGGAGCCGGATAGAACCGGAACAACTTAAGCGACCAACAGCTTATCCAGTGAACGTCTGCCGCCCATCGAACATGGTGGTCACGAGGAGCCAAAGCGACCTGGCAGAGCTGGAAGAGCGGAAGCGGTTGGACGAAGAGCGCCTTCGAAGGCTATCCCTAGAGCCGCCGGCATCACCATCTGTGCCGGCCGCTGGAACGGCTGCTGGCACGACCGCCGGCCCGTCCGGCAACATCGAACGAAGCAAGTCACCGGCGCACTCGCAACGAACTGCGAACTCCACCCTAAGGCTGCGGCTAGCGGAGTTAGAGGCGGCCGAGAAACTTGCTGAATTGAAGAGAAAGGAATTGGAAATGGAAGCGGACCTAGTGAAGAAGCGATTGGCGGCTCAGATCGCGAATATTGAAGAAGATCAGAGCCTTCACGATGAGCCAACCGTGCGGAACAACGACAACCACCAGAAGGTGGATGATTGGTTGCAACGCACAAACCCCTCCACCCTACGGGGGGAGAGCGGGGATGTGCCGCGCCTCAACACCGAGTGGCCACAAGAAGAACCACGACGAGCACGCTTTGAGCGTTCTACAAGATCACCCACCCCGGGTCGATCTGACCGCAGATCCGGGATCGAACAACTCGCCGAGGCCATTGAACGAATGGCCAGACCTCGGGCCCGCTACAACTCCGACCTCCCCGTCTTTACTGGGGCACCAAACGAATGGTTGCCCTTCAAGGCTGCAATGCGGGATTCCACCGCCCTGTACCACATCTCAGCAGCCGAGAACCTACAGCGGCTGAGAAGTTGCTTGAAGGGTGAATAATGCAGCACGTGACGCCGTGGCTGCATTATTGCACACAGCCACCGATCCTGACGTCATCATCAAGACATTAGAGCAGAGCTTAGGGAGACCAGAGCTCATCATTGACCGAGCTCTGGAGGAGCTTAGAAGATTTCCGAAGCCAGGAACGACAGCGACTGATCTCAATAGCTTCGCTGTCAAGATTCAGAACGTCGTCTGCGTGCTACAGAACATCGACCGACGGGGGTACCTGTATAACCCGATGCTGGCGCGTGAGGTGCTGGAGAAGCTAAGCCCGCACATCAAAACGCAGTGGTGCCACTACGCCAACGAACACCGGTCACCGTCGGAGCCAGAAATTGTCATGCTATCTCGGTTCCTCATGCGAGAAGCAGACATGGCACTGCGTTTCACATACGCACCGGCAGCGACCTCTGCCGCCCGTGAGACGAGACCAGCGGCATTTAAGAAGAAAGGGAACGCCGTGTATACTACCGACGAGGGCGCGGAACAAGAAACAAAGACTGACCTATGCCAGAGCTGCAACCAAGCCCATGCGCTACATCAGTGCCCAACCTACCGGGCACTGACCGTTGATAAGCGCTGGGAGCTGGTCAAAGAGAAAGGCGTTTGCTTCCGATGTGCCGACAAGAAACATCGCCGGTACCAATGCAAGGCGAAGCTGTGCGGCATTAACCAATGCCGCCGCCCGCACCAGTCAACACTGCACGAAGACACGCGACATAATACGCGATCAGCTGCGCGACCTAACGAGCCATCTGCTGCGCAACCCGAACATTCACCGAGCCACAACGCAGCGGTCTTGTCGGTAGCACCCACCAATGCTACTGGCCTGAAGACCGTGATGCTTAAGATCTGCCCCGTGGTCGTCACCGGTCCACGGGGGGAGGTCGACACTTACGCGCTGCTGGACGAAGGCGCCACCATCACGCTCATCGACCATGAACTAGCGAAGAAGATCGGCGCGGAAGGCCCTACGCAGCCCCTACATCTGAACGGCGTGAACATGTCGCAGCGAGAGGGAGACAGCCAAACCGTCTCTATCTCTCTAAGGAGAGCTAAGGAAGCGACACGTCACGACATCAAAGCGCGCACGGTGCGCGATCTGAAGCTACACCAGCAGTCCGTCCCAAGCTCGCTTCTTCGACACAATCATCTGCGGGACTTGATGGAAGCTGAGGTGTGCTCCGACCTGGCGCGCCCCCTCATCTTAGTAGGCGCCGACCACTGGGAGCTCATTGTATCCCGTGAGCTTCGTCTTGGTGGGCCAAATGAACCGGCCGCGTCGAGGACCCGACTTGGCTGGGTGATGCATGGAACCGCACCCCGCAGCCTGATCTACGAAAACGAGAGCGTGTTGCACGTATACGCGCCCGACCAGCGTACAAACGAGCACGACCAGCGCCTACACGAGCTTGTGGAGGCGCACTTCCGCATCGACGCGCTCGGCGTCGCTATCCATTCGAGAGTGAGCGACGCAGATCTACGAGCTACGAAGATCTTCGAAGAAACGATAAAGAAAACAGACAGCGGCTACGAAGTGGGCTTGCCTTGGCGGCGAGATGACGTCACCATGCCGTCGAACTACGGCGCGGCTCTACGGCGTCTACAAAGCATCGAACGAAAGATGGACGCCTGCCCAGACTTCGCGGACCAATACGCCGCGCAAATAGAAAATATGTTGGCTAAGAATTATGCGGTGCCATGCGACGGGACTGAACGACGGAGCCCCATCTGCTGGTACCTCCCGCACTTCGCAGTACAGAACCCGAACAAGCTGCGTCAAAAACAAGCCTGGTAAACAACGGCTTGTTTTTGACGCAGCTCACCAATGTCACGGCGTGAGCTTGAACGACCAGCTGCTGGAGGGCCCGGACCTTCTACTATCACTACAAGGAATCGTCTTCAGATTCAGAGAACGGCCGATCGCCGTCACCGCCGACATACAAGAGATGTTTCTACGAGTGAAGATCCGACCTGAAGACCAGCCCGCACAGCAGTTCTTATGGCGAGGCCGGGACCGAACTAACCCGCCCCGCCACTACAAGATGGTGAGCATGATTTTCGGCGCCGCCAGCTCACCCTTCATGGCACACAGCGTGCGCAATTACAATGCACACGCGCATGCGCAGACTCATCCACGCGCTCTAGCGGCCATCACCGACAGCCACTACATGGATGATCTCGTAGACAGCTACGCCGATGAAGAGGAAGCTCGTAGCACTATACAAGAACTACGCGAGGTGCACGTGGCCGCCGGCTTCACGCTGCGCAGTTGGAGTGCTAGCAACACGAACGTGCTACGAGACGTGCCGCCAGAGCTACGAGCGACTACGCCCACTCAGTTGGGAGCAGGGAGCCCTGAGAGCTAGATACTCGGGCTCTGCTGGGACTCCAACAGAGACGAACTGGGGTTCAACACCGCAATGCACCGCGTACCGGCTGAGGTGCGCGCGCAGATCCGCGCACCCACGAAGAGAGAGGCCCTCAGCGCGGTCATGTCCATTTATGATCCGCTTGGTCTCCTCAGTCAGTACACCATTCGAGCGAAGATCATCCTGCAGAGCCTGTGGCGTCTTTACATGCCATGGGACGAGCCGATACCTGCAGAAGAAGCCGAACATTTCGCGGAATGGCTACGCCAGCTGAGCGAGATAACTCGCTTGCGCCTACGCCGTAGCTACGCGCTAGAGGGACACAAGCGCGTAGACCTGCACATACTATGCGATGCGAGCGAGCAGGCATTTTCTACGGTGGCCTTTTGGAGGGCCATCCACCACGACGGCAGCGTGACCATTGCTTTGGTGGCTGCCAAAGCCAAGGTAGCGCCGCGACGCGCGCAGAGCATACCGCGCCTAGAACTTCAGGCAGCGGTCATCGGCGCGAGGCTCGCGGACGTTATAAAAAAGGAGCATCGCGTTGAAGTAACGAAAACCACCTACTGGACCGACTCTGCGACCGTAGTCCATTGGGTGCACAACGACGCGAAGCGCTACACGCCCTTTGTAGCGCACCGGCTGGGCGAGATAGCGGAGTTAACTCACCAACTTGAGTGGAGATGGCTGCCTACCGAACATAACGTAGCCGACGACGCGACGAGACTGAGCCGCACGCCCATAGCCGCTAGCGATCGCTGGTTCCAGGGGCCCAGCTTCCTTCGCGAACCCGAAGAAGAATGGCCCACACACCAAGCGTTCGCTGACCAACAAGAGGTCCTGCACACGAGCGAGCAGGACGAACATTTAGAGATCCCGCACACGAACGAGCGGGATGAACACAGCGACCGGTGGCTGCCTGAACCCACCCTCTTCTCGCAACACGAGACGTTGATACGGGTGTCCGCGCATGTGCTGGCACTGAACGACATACGCCAGCATCGAACAACGCACATGGAAACAGAGCAAAGCGAGCGTTGGCCACCTGACCCAGGTGGAGCGAGGGAGCAGCAAGTACAGGATGGGCATCCGCCCTAAGTGACGAAGGGCTATTACACCGGATGAAGTGGCATTTCATCCCACCAGGCGCGCCCAACCAGGGTGGAGCGTGGGAGCGCTTAGTACGCTCCGTGAAGACCGCTCTGCACACGACGCTAAGAGAAAAGGCACCTTCCGAAGAGGTTCTGCAGACCCTCCTGATCGAAGCCGAGCACTCTATCAATGCTCGCCCCCTCACCTACGTCAGCGTGAGTGCACTCGACCCAGAAGCGCTCAAACCGAACCATTTCCTGCTGGGGTCATCGATCGGCCTACCTACCACAGGCCCCTGCGATGAAGCTGACCGACAAACTTGGCGAGCAAGCCAAGCGCTCGCTGACCATTTCTGGAAGCGCTGGCTGCGGGAATACCTCCCCACGCTTGTACCACGAGGGGAGCCAGCTAACCGCCGACGACAACTGCAAGCCGGCGACATCGTGGTTGTGGTCGACCACACGCTGCCCCGGAACGTCTGGCCAATCGGGATTGTTGAGCGCACCTATCCCGGTCCAGATGGCGGCGTTCGAGTCGCCGACGTAAAAACTAAGAGCGGTACCTTCCGACGCCCTACCAGCAAACTCGCCGTCCTGCTAAGGGAAGAAGAGGCTACGCGAGCTGCGCCGGGGGGAGAGATGTTGTGGACGCCGAGCCTGCCCGCGACAGCATGAACACAGACAACATATAAAATAGGCCACGCCCCTTTTAACTGCGGCGTGTATACCGCACTAGTTGTAAGATCGTAAAAATGTAAATAAGTTTGATAAATAAATGTAGTCGAACTGAAGTAGTCAAAGTGATTGGATCCGACCATTCAGTCAACGGAACTTGAACAAGCAACAGTGTTTAATTGAACTACAGTCCACATCGAACCAGGAACCTGAACTACTAGGAGCTACGAACCGAAGTCTCCAGTACATCGTGTAGACCTTGCGATCCATCGCCTACAGTATGTATGTATGTGAGTTTCTAATCCACCATAACTTTTAAATGCCTAAACAGATTTAGACGTATGGGATATCTTTAGAATCCTTACACCCCCGCCGAAATTATTTTTTTGTGGAAATCGATCGATTTTGAAATGGGGAAAAAATATGTTTTCTTCTAATTTTCAATATGGATAATTTATTGGCATAAGTTCTTATTTGGCTGGCAGGAGTGTTTTTTTAGCTTTATTGACGATTTAGAAACAAGTTTTAGAGATATCTTTTGTACAAATAATTAAGGAATACGAATAATTGGAACTCTGGGATTCGATGATAAAAATGACAATAGAAAGACACATACAGGTTTATTTTTTAATCGACTTAACAAAAAGAGACGGTTATATGTTTGATTGTATGTATGTTTTTTTTGTGTATGTACACAGATTTCTCCGTCAATTGCGGATTGATTTTGAAAATTATTTTTGTTTGAAACGGTATGCTCTCGAGATGTCCCATATAGATTATATAAAAATAAGTTCAGTAGTTTTTCGAAATTAAAAGGAATTTTTAGTGAATTTTGTTTATAATGCCATAAATCTCTAAGATTTCAAAACCGATTTCGATGATTATTATTCAAAATGGTAGACTTTCAGTGAAGTCCCATACAAACTTCATCAAAATTGGTTCAGTAGTTTTTTATTATAAAATCTATTTGTTTTAAAGTTTATGTTCTCTCATATCTACGGGATTTCTAAACTGAATTAGATGATTATATTTACATTTGAAAAATAAACATCCTGGGTGGTACCTACTGTAGAAATATCACCATAATTGGTTTAGTAGAATTTCACACGCATGCATTGGACAAGTTTGCAACTCAATTTAGAAACATATAACGATGTAGTTCTGATGAAAAGAAAATATTATCATACTATTGAGATAGTCTGATGATGGATTAGGAAGGTAGTCACAGAAACTCCACAACAAAATGATGAAACTCCTTTGAGTTTGGACTCATTTGGTTTGTATTGATGAGTTCTTTGGTGTTATGTGGTATCCAGGTTCTGGTGATGGAGCCACCAGGTAGTCAAATGAAATCAACAGCAAAATGATGGTACCCCTATTTTTCCAAGTTAGCAAGGCATGTTAGAACACCGAAAGATGTCATTCCTTTTCAAACTCCTGGCGTATATAAGATAGATTACAGCTGCGGTAGTTCCTACATTGGACAAACCAAGCGTACTATAGCGGAAAGGGTCAAAGAACACATTGCAGCTGTAAAGAACCGCCAGATAAATAAATCTGCAATCGCTAAGCATTTGCTCGAATCGGGCCCTAATCACTGGATTGAACTCCATGACCCGAAGATCATCTCCACGGAACGTCACTACTACTCCAGGATTGTACGTGAAGCGGTTGAAATTAAAAAATAACCCAATTTCAACCGAGAGGATGGTTTCAAGTTGGCTGCGTCCTGGAATCCCGTGATAAACAAGTGTTCGCGTCGCGGTTTATGTTAGAAGATATCTGCAGATGTCGTTAGTGTAGTGTGTCGTGACAATTCTGAATTTTTACAAAACCAAATGCGGGTAGTTGGAGACAACGCTCACCCTTCTCGACGCTGACACCCGCTACTTCAGTCTTCTCGTGACCACGATCAATGCAACTTGATCGAAACGTCGAGGTAAATAAATATTAAGTTTTCAGCGCGATTAAGTCCCGTACATATTTAACTATGTGTTCGAATCGCGAAAGTTTAAAAGTTACAATTACATATATGTAATTGTTCTTTTAATACAACGTCTTGAGTCTAAAGTGAGTTTAACTGTTTTCTTTGACATATATTCCATCCGATGTTTGCTTAATCAAGAAACAAAAATATTTAAAAAAAACAACTTCATAATTAAGAATGTTATTTTATAAACAATCACTAAAAATAACATTTGAGCAAAATTACCAATGTACTTATTATTATTCGTAGCCAATGTAATAATAATGCAAAAATACAACATAAGATAACGAAGAGTTTTTCGAAGGCAGTGCCAAACTGAGCCATCATTTTTAACATTGCTGAGCTTATTCAAAAAGATGATGTCTGAAACGCCTTGGCGTGCTATATACAGGATGTTTTTTTGAGATGGGGCACTAAGAGCACGTACCTTAACTGTTGTAGCTACCGGATAATGTTCTTAGGAGACGGTCCATAATTTAAGGAAATATTTTGACCTGAATTCACAGATTTTGGAAAAAATGTACAGTCAGCAAGAAAATGGTAATTTCACACAAAAACTTTTTTGATGCTATCAATCCTGTTTCTTATAAGGATCAAAAATCTCTATCCTAAATATTAATTCATAACATCAGCTATGATTGTGCCAAGTTACATCATAATCCGTCCGGTAGTTCCAACGTAATGCGAGTTCAAAGGGACAGACAGACAGATATACAAAAATTAAAAAATAAGGAAATAGGCCTCCATATCGATAATGAAGTTTATCTCAACAATAATTTTGAAAATATATTTTTGTTCAGATTCAGCCCAGTTACAGTTTTATAGATAGATAGACAAAACAATACATATGTTCAAAAACTAAAACCAGACTACCGTCGGGTAAAATATAGCCTATAACACTTGCGATTGAGACTAATCGATTGATACCTCAATTATCAAAATCGGATCAATAAAGGCGAAGCTATGGTGAAGCTATGTTTTATCCATATACCTACATACCGTTAAACTCATTACCCTTCCCTTGCTTCTCCGTACTCTGGTAATAATAGCACCTTTACAAGTGAAAATTAACATGTCGGGATGAAGGAGAAAACATAAAATATTTTCAATATATCAAATCAATAAAATTAGGTAAACTAAGTAGTTCAGCCACAGGTTCCCCTACGTAGCATCTGTCGTAGCTAATCGTAGCAGCATTCGTAGCAGTAATTGTAGCAAATGAGCAATGTCTACGCCGTAGTTGTTGCCATTTAAACTTACTGCAAACATGCTACGAGGGAGCTGTTCACAATAGTACCTTTATACACAAGTCATACTCGTGATGAGGTGCTGCTTGTGGGGACTGGTCCAGCCTGGTTGCTTATAAGTCATTTGTTTTGTTTTTATCCCGTTTTTATGATTGTGGGACATCTCATTGTCACTCTAATCTTTTATATTTCTTATTTAACTGTATATTATTATAATTAATGACATTTGAAAATATATATGTAAGAATTGACAAAAATAGAAAAAAAATACATCCCTGTAGGGTTTTTTGGTCCTCGTATCTAACAGGCGTATTTCTGAAACATCGTTAAAGAGTCACAAGGGACAAGATTTCTTTTCCCGTAGATATTCAACTGTGAGTCAGCTAATGAAAGATATCCGAATAGGACAATAACTTAACAACACAACTTATACAACCCAGTAAAGCTTATAATAAGTACATATTATAAGCTTTACTGCACCAAGCATTATATACATGACTTTCTTATCTCTCTTTCACGAAGAAAAAATATATTTAATATCATTATCATTACTTAGAAATACACAAAACAAACCCACACATAATAGCATAAAGCTAATAATAATATGAAAAGGAAATAAAAGTACTTACGTCTGTAACGGTATTTTATTTTTGGTCCAATAATTCCAAAATATACTTGGTCATAAAATCACTAGTTCGTGTGGCGGCTGTGATGGTAAAAGAAACGCGTGCGCACTTTTCTACGCAAACGCGAGGAAAAAAAGTCACCATCTGGCCAGGGCCATTCTTCTCTATTGCCACACGAAATTCCACGCAGAAAACGCGTGACGTCATAAGATGCTTTAAACACAAACGCGTTTCCTAAACGCGCCTTAGCGTGGAATCGAAAACAGAATTCTGTATGCCACAAGAAAAGTTGTCTACGCCCGTTTTTTTTTTAATTTTATTTCACTTGGTACCAGCTATTGGCTATTACATAATATCTTGTTGCAATCAGATTTTGCACATAATGCGGCGCGTCAGAGTTGATATTGATTTGAAAATCTGATTGCAACAAATCGCATTGGCTCATGTAATTGCCCTCGCGTGGTAGGTACCTACAGCCAAAGAGTATATAAATACTACGTAAGACCTACAGCTTTACCCCCCATTCCTATAAAAATTAAACGAGTCGTCTCGTTTCTTTTTGACGTATTTTGTATGGCGTTTATGTCAAAAGCTGATGGACAGTTCGCGAAAACGGTTCGTTTTAAGATATAGGAACCGGCCAATAATAAGCTTAGGTACGTCTGTTCGTTTCCGAAATGTATCGGGGCAATTAGGTATCTAGTAATAATATTACTGAAATGTAATAAAATATGAATAATTAGCACAATTTTCGTGTATTTTACCGATTTTACCAAAACAATCATTCTCCGTGCGTTCGAGATGATGAGATGGCGTTGTGGGCAGTTTCGAAATGTACATTTACTCGTTAACAAGCCATTTGCTTTGAATATTTTCAACAGTGTTGCAATTTTTGTAACTTTGACATTAACGATTGGGGGAATTTGGGATGGCCCAAACCGAATAAAATACGTCCCGATACCCAAATGAAATAAAGTCTCTTTTCCCATGTCAAATTTAACTGCCATGTCAAGTCTTTTAAACATGGATAACGAACGTTGATCGAAAACATTTCAGAACGCTAATTTTGCCCACAAATGTCCAAAGTGAACGCCAAATGTAATCATAATTAGCGTTTCAACATTTATTTCCGCCATCTGCTTCAAAGCAAACGGCCTATTTGTTCACACGTACAAGTTTATGATCGCGTTTTACTTTTCTTTGATGCGGCTATAAAATATTGTGGGCAAAATTAGCGTTCTTAGATGATTTCGATCACCGTTATATTAGTACAAGACTTAAAGGGTCGTTTTTTTTTTTAATTGGCAAATGTGTTGAAATTGGCCAATCCAACGGTTTGCTAAAGATATACATTTCGAAACTGGCAAAAACGCTATGAACACGATCCGAACATGTGATTTATTGACACATAAATTAGGGCTGCCAGACGTCAGGCTTTTGACGAATGACGTAGGATCACAGTTAATCTGTGCGTAGGATAAATGAAAAAAAATATTAAAATAAACGACTGGAAAGGCATGGAGACAAGAATATATTTGTACTAACCATAGAAGTTGAAAATATTTTTAGTTCATAATATTGACATACAGATCAACACACCCCGAGCATCCAAGACCCGAGACACATTTATTTACATCACAAAATGTTTCCCAAGGATTCAAATTTGGGACACTAATCCTAAAAGGGAAGTACAATACCAACTGTGTCACATTGTCGTCAATACATCTCATACAATATACTATATAATGTTTGTCCGCTATAGATAACCGTATCTAAATCGCGGGTTAAACTGAATTATAGATCTCTGGAGCTTATAGTTACAGAAATATAAAAGCGAGACCATATACTCCTTTTCGTTACAGTCGCTCATTTAATCATGGTACCCCGTATAGTATCGGTCGGAGTGATTTTTAAAGATCTATCACGTCAATGTATCAAATCAAATCATATTAAGTTTATTCACCAAAACATTACATTAATTTTCACAATGCCTGTACTAATTTTAAGGTAAATGCTTAACACAAGTAGGAACCTATAATTTCACTTAAATATATGCACACAAAATACCGAGCTTAATTAAAGTACACACATTTGTGAATTGGTACATATAAACTCTGTATCCCACACTAGAATAAATCCTGTGTTGTGGGATAAACAGTCTCCTTCGCACCACAATTTGTTTAGGTAGGTACAATTTAATTTTTATAGCAAGAAAAGTTTTTTTTGTTTTTTTTACCGGAACGGTAAAGATAGGTATATAAGTTATACAAATTGCATTATTTATAAACAGTAGGTAAGTTATTTGTAACTGAACATTTTTGATTACTATTAAACATCATACAAGAAGAAAAATATTTGTTGGTAAAAGTAGTAAAAGTCCTGAAAAAGTAGGTAGATGCAAAAAACATGTATTATTAAACTAAGTAGGTACTTAACAACTGTGATACTCGTAGCTACATAAGGTATGCGTGGCGAAAGTGAGTTTAAAACTACATATATTTGATAACTAGTAAACATACAAAACAAATCGAAAAACATTACTTGGTAAGAATCTTGGAAGTGTAGGTAGATGGAAGAAACACATATTATTAACTAAGTAGTTAGGTACTAACTACTGTGATATCGACAGACAGGCGGTGTGCGTGGCGTGAACTTATCTACATATTTTTTTTAATCATCAAACAAAATAATAGGTATATTTTACGGTAAAAATCCTAGAAATGCATTAATACCTAATTAAGAAGGTACTAGCTACTGCGATAATAACAACAAAAGGTATGCTGCGCGGGGTGGGTAACTGATGACTGTGTGATTTGTTTGTGATGTATATATTTAGTAAGTGTTTAGAGATGGAGATAACATGATAGTAGACTACGGTGCTTTGTTTTTACCCGACTGCAGAAGGTTAGGTATTTGGGTTGTATGTATGTATGCATGTATGTTTTTTTTTAAATATGTTTGTATATAAGACCATTCCAATAACCTCTAAAAAAATATATACTAGATATACTAAAAATACAATTAGGTAAGTAGAACAATTTTGTTATCGTCATATATATTTGCTACTAGCTTTCGCCCGCGGCTTTGTCCGTACGGGCGAAGTACAGTTTATCGCGATAGAAAGCATCCTATGTTCTTATAGGATATTAAAAACCAATGCAAAAGTATAGCACCAACGCTATTGATGTTTTTTTGACAGACTCGTTATTATTTAGTTTCCATGGCAACCGTTTCTTACAGCGAGTAATCGTCATTTTCCCGTGGAAACTTACCATTTTCCGGGATAAAAGTATCCTATGTTTTATTCCAGGGTATAAGCTATCTCTATTCCAAATTTCATCAAAATCCGTCAAGTTGTTATCGCGTGAAAGCCCCCCGAACAAACAAATTGGTGTTGATGTTTTTTGGTGCCAGTAGCTGGTTTTTGCTGATAAATTATGATGATTGTTTTCAAGTAGTGAAATCTGTGATATACCTAAATATAATTAACACTTATAAATTATTATGTTCGGCTTTTTCGCAATGCTTGGGCAAAAAAGCTATTTCATTTTTGGACCTGGCAATGGCAACCCTACACCTATTCACATCACAACAAAAACATAACCTTTCATTCAATATCACATCACAACTGAATTGTCGTTATCTTTGGGCCCGTTCACATAAACGTTCGAGGACGCACGGATCACCCGCGCGTACACTCGAAATCGTTCACGGCGTCGTCCGGGCGTTCGCGGTCATCCGAAAAATAGTAGTGGAGGGGAGGAATAGTATGAAACTGACACTTGACAGTTGTCAGTTGTATGTGGACGTCCAAAGTCGTTCACTATCTCCGGATGATCGAGCGATAATCGCACGGATGATTCGAGCGTGTAAGTGAACACAGCCCATATATTATTACCTACAACTATTAATTATTTGTATTGTAAGCTGGCTAATAAGTACTTCTATAAATCTATGATCGTTCGTCTGCCACTACAGTAACGAAAAATATATATTAAAGTTTTGAATTGAAAAATATATATTAAAATGACTTGCAGACAGGTTAACTGTACCTCGGAGACGTGCAAGTATTACAACACAAGCCACAGTAAGTGTACAATATGGTATTTATGTTGTCACTCAACACATTAAAAATACAATTTCAGATATTGTAGAAGGAACTTAGAGTACATTGTTAAATGTGGCGCTTACCATCATGTGAGCGTCACGCTTTGGTTTGTTAATAATGTCTCAATACTTAGGAAAACATAATAATTATAATGCTATAACATGTCTTTAATTACTAGTAAAACCCATAGATGGCGCTAGTGGCTCAAGGCAATGTTCTGCATCGCGCAAGCGTTTCGTTCGCGTGAGTGCGGGAACCTTGCCGAGATTTGAAATTGTGTATGATCAGTTCGCGTGCAAAACACATTAGGAAAGCATAGGTCTCAGTAGCGATCCATACCTATTTCATTATGTAGCATTATATATATTTACCATCTGCTTATATTCGCACAAAATAGTTTTATTTCATTCGCAAAAGTTGCGATGTTGTGGTTGGTGGCTTTTGACAATATGAGCCACAAAATAAAAGTTTGGCTGAAAAAAAGTGATTCTATGATATTTTCATGAGCAGAAAAATTAAACAAATCTATTTTGCTTAATTAAGTACCTAAATTAATGTTTGTTTTTTTAACACAACAAGCTCCATTTTTTACTGTTCCATAGATAATATAGACTATAACGTGCGTGTAACACGCCTTGTCGCGTTTCTCAAATTTGACAGTGGCCTAGAGAATATTATTTTACGTTACACGAAAATTCCACGCAGATATCTTAACGCGGTGCATAACGTGTCTTATTGGCAATAGAGAATGGCCCTGATTTCCAAACTAAAACGATTTAGTGATTTATGAGAGCAAGGTATACAACAAATAAATTAGAGAAATTCTAATTAAGTGTTTTTAATTTATATTTGTGCAGTTTTATTTAAAACGTAAATTAACTAACTAAATTAGGTAATTTTCTCTTATTTAAACTAGTGGCTCTGTGAGCTGTAGACCACTCGAGTCTGTTTGCGTTATTTTTTCATTATTTGCCACCCCCTCACACCCTTGACCCCTTGAAGTTTATGCGTCTTAATAAGGGTCACAAAAAATATTTGTGTCATTTTTGAACAGTTTTCGAAATGTCTGAAATATGTTATTTTTTACGAATTCATTATTTTTTTTCATATCTCCGAAATTTTGAAAAATTTGTTTTTTTTTATCAACAAAAACAACATATAATTATCGAACCCGCTCACAAAATTTCACGAAAATCGTTTGAAAAATGCGACCTGTAGCTTCTACTATTATTTATTCTGTGCATGTAGGCCAGACAAACGAAAGCATTTTTGGCCAAGCTGAAACGGAGACGCTTCGCTCGCGCTCCGCTGGGTCAATTATGTGGGTATTATATTCTTATTCATAGTCGTAAGTATACATAAATCACAGTAAAAAACATCATCATCATCTCCTTATCCTTATCCCACTATTATGTGAGGTCGGTACAACATGTACTTTGCTGAATTTTCATGACTACCGCCTGCCTGACGTCAAGCCTCTTCGGGAATTTTCGTTGGTGGGAAAACCACCATCAGCCGAAATGGGCACGAGATGGTATGCGGCTCCTTCGTTCGTCCAGCGGGTAGCAGCACACATTTGTTCCCAGTAGTTCGGTGAGAGAAGTTCCGTAACGGATTATACTGAATAGATTACATTCAGTTGCACAAATCACATTAAAAACATGTTTGTTTGTTTGTCGTATGAGGTAGTGCTGGCTTATGGTGTCAGAGTTTATCAAGCCACCCGAGGGCCTCTGACATGGCTTAACGACTGCTATTTATCAATAACAGTAAATATTGTGCAGTAGGTACATGTACGGTTTTACAGAAAACGTCGCTTTTATTGCGAAAAAATAAATAAATGATGAGATTATTTCTATACCAAGCTTTGTGATATGACTTTATTGTGTTGAGATAAATATTCTACTGGGAAACATTTACGTATAGACAATTTCTTCCACTAAATCCCCTTTGGCGCTAAAGCAACCAATTCCCCCTGGGTTGCTGCAGCGACCAAAAAAACATGGAGTTTTACCGTTTGACCGATTTAAATGTAACCCCGCATTTATTATCGAATCTGTGTCTTTCTCTCCTCTAAGAAATACATATATTATACGTCAAAACAAAAATGTTAATGTTTTTATGTTAACGGTAATAGGTAAGTTCATCTAGTATTTAAATAAAACAAAAAGCGGTATGTCATCGTTTTCATTTCCAAAACACATTTATATTTTCTGAAACTACTCCCATTTTTGGCTTCATCATTTTTCCGCGGTGCCCTCTCCTTACATAATAATTTCATAACACTTTGGTTCGGTTTGTCAGTGGCTACATATATTCAGCTAATCCAACGACAGGAATCAGATGTCAACCATCTTGACGCATAGCATGAAATTTAAAATGCTGGACCTCATAGTGATGTGACGTATAAACAACAATTGATCAGATCGTTTTTTTAATCTCTGTACCAATTTCTTAATTTTCACATTTGATGCTATTCTGCTCATCGCGCCTAAGATCATCATCAGATCTTCACCAAATTTTTACGAGACCAACATAAAGTTATTAACTTTCAAATAAAATAAAACTTTGAAATTGGATATATATTCAGTAGCCCGTGCCTCCTTTTGACCTTTTTTGGGGGAAGTATCCCCCGATCAAAAATTCCCTGACGATAAAAATAAAGTAAAAATTCGTTAAACCTATATACTTCACAAGTTTCGTCTAGGTCGGTTGAGAAATGCGACCTGTAGAGGAGAACAGCTGGACATTCGGTCATACGAATGAATTTTTGACCAAGCTAAAACGGACACGCTTCGCGCTCGCTCGGTCAGTTAGCAACTACAAGTAGACATTTTCATCATCATATACTCGTAAATCTCCATAAACCATAAGCCCCCATTAACGCCACTACAAGAGAGCTCTCTAGCTCTCCCGCTTTGCTCTCAAGAACTTCTATGACTACCTTTCATTAGCGGGTCAGCATGGATATTGGTGCTCGCAGTAGTTGGTGATAAGATAATACACAACAAAGTGCTGCTATCCATTTTCCATTAGCTGGTTCTCGCAGAACTCTCACTATGATAAGTGGTGATATTCATGATAAAAAATAGTTTATTCATTTTCCTGGATCTAAATCAAAACTATCTACCTACCAAATTTCATGTACACATAGATAGGTACTTATAACTTACACATAGATAGGTACTTAGTACCTACTAAAACTTGAAAGTATAATAACAAAAAAATGGTATTATAGTCACTTATATTTTTCAAAACTCTATGGCTTACTAAATCATTGGAAAACATTATTTTTCATTTATATTTACTTGAAGTTAGTTTTTTCTGCTATTCTATTACATAAACTGTTATGTTGCACTTGTCGTAGTAACATATATTAAATTTAAAAAAAAGCCCTCACAAAAAAAAAGGCCTTGTAAAAGGCCCTCACGAGACCTTACGAGGCCTTTGACCTAGAGTGAGGACCAACAGTAATTCTTTTCCTGTTATGTGTACATTATTATGCAATAAGTAGTTTTATATTATTATTATAAAATTGGCAAAATAATATTGCACTAAAAATGAAGTATACTTTGATTATTTTTGACGTGGATACGTCTATGAATTTGCTTCCGTAGGGAAGCAATCTAAAAAACTGATGATAACAAAATCGCGGGATACTGTTTGGTTTTGCAGCTCCATATCATCTATATCCAAAATTTTATTACACTACTTGATAGCTAACGGATCCAAGAATTAATTAGAGTAACCTCCACTTATCACTACTTCCTGGGACAACATGAATAGGTAACTAAATAAGCCCTATACAGGTGGCCCATGGTCCTGATCATCGAGCGTATCTACATATAAAATAGCACATAAAAGTATAGGTCAGTACGTATATTTAAAAAGCACGTACTTAATTATAGGGACATAATCTTATGCAATTCACTGCAAAGTTTTAAGTATGCCTACTTAATCATGAGAGTTACTGTACCTCTATTATGAGTTCAATCAAACCTCAAAGCTGTACTCGCTATCGAGTATCGTAACTTTTTTTATGAAATCCAGCGCAGCGCAACTAGCGGAACTATTTGTCACTATAAATCTTTAGCTCTATTAGGAGTTTGGCTAACTCTACTTCAATAGAAATAGACAATACGTGAGAGACTGTAGATATTACGCCATCATGCTGGCGTCTTTTTAGCATTTGAAAAAAAAAACAGAGGTAAAACAGCGGCTAGCAAATGCATTGTCATTTTGGTTCACCCGAATCCAGCTAGATGGCGTTGTAAGAGCTTTCATCGAGCAAACGATTGTGTTTTCCATTTTTTGTTTAAATGTTTGTCAACAACAAAAAAACTGTTTAAATAAAGTAAAATACGATTCTAGTGACAAAAATATAATGGGTAAACTCAAAAAATACTGAACCGACTTTAAACATTCTTTAACCTTTATAAAGCTACATTATCAACGAGCAACATAGGTGTCTATATATTATTTTACAAAAAATTATCAATCCCTACGAAAATCGTAATAATATAAACCAGCCCCACTCACTCACGATGATAAATGGCAGTGAGTGACATAACTACTGCAGCAGCGTTAACTGACGATAGCCATTGTCGAAATAGTGACCCATAATACCAAAAACATGCAAACTGAGAATCCGTCTCACAAAAGAAGTTTCGGCGCTATGATCTACACGACCTGCGCTCTCCCCCAAGACCGACGCCTCCTTACCCATCCCGGACGAGTAAGGAAGGCCTGGATTTATCCAAAACAAGCAGCGCGTAGCATGTAAGCTAGGACTATGCAACTATTAATGGATAAACCCAGACCCGCCCATTTATACCGGTCCTGAGCCAACCTACACCATGATTTCCCTACATTTCGGACAATGTCATCTACCCATCACACTGGTGGTCTGCCGACTGGTCTAGTATGTCCTCTAGGCTACCATTCCGTTACCGCTTTTGTCCACCTGTATTATCTCGTTGCCTAGCCAAGTGTCCTGCCCACCTCTACATGAGTTTTGTCACGCGTTCACTGGACATATTACTGAATGAAATACTTAGGCTATTCACTAAAGTGAATTTGAAACCCTAGTTGAAAACTGTATCTTGTGAGATAATATTCCTACAGTCGGCTAGTACAGGTAGCACATGATACGGCGAATATAATATTAACAAACTAGCTTCACCCCGTGGTTTCGCCTGCGTTCACTATCTCTAATAAGAGTTTTTTTTACACAGTGAGATAGATGCCGAAGGGAGTTTGTTTTATACCATTGTTAACGAGCGCAACAGCGAAACCTAACTATAGCTATAACCACAGATTAGCTATAAGTTACACACTGTATAGAATGATTAATATTTTGAGTTGCGCTATTGAACTTTGAGGAAAGGGGCACATAGGTAGCAAATAAAGGACAACACACAACGATAGACTGTAGTACATTGTGCCCTAATCCGCAGGATGATAGGCCAACCTGTTAGCCAGCAAAATATTATTAACTGAAGTCTAAGGAAAAGGCAAACGTAGTTGTAGAAACCGCGTGCCATCTTGTATGACCACTATAACATACAAGATAGCACGTGGCAGGTCATGCAGCCACAGAGGAGCACTGGAGTTCTCTGTAGATAATGGTACAGGTTCTGTTCAGGAACTGCCCCGCTTTGTAAGAGTATTAAATTACAACGCGGGGTGGACCTGAACTAAATCTACAAAAATAAAGGTAACTGACTATATCAGCGGCGAGAGCGAGAACGAGATAGAAGGACTCTTTTAAATGGTCAAGCTTGTTGACTAACAATGAGTCACACTTTAGGAATGCAATGATTCTGAAATAGACATAAGTTTCCTATCTCAGGTATGGGTGCCGTTTCTGTACGAGTGCGAGAGACTTGAAAGATCGGAGGATCCCTCGCGCTCACGGCCCGATTACCTATTCTCGAGCGTGGGATAATTCTCGCTTAGAACAATGGCTCATATGACGTCATGGAAAGTTTTTAGTTAGTCGCCCAATGGAAGAGCTTGGAACGCTTCTGACAAAACTATAATAAGTAATAATTTCAAGTAAACAGTGTGCATTATAATATCGACGTTCAAGCAAGCTACAAGTTCTTCCAAACGTGACCAACATTAAGTTAAAGCACCACCCAGTGAATAAAGGGCTTCGTAGCCAACATTTTTAAAGCGGAAGTGTAATTAAGTTCTTAGTGTAAACATTTGTTTTCTAACTATGACAATAAATTCAATTCAATTGTGATAAAGTGCATTTCCGTTTCGTCCCCACATCCTGAGCTCAACTAAGTCTCATTTCTCTGCTACTGGGACCCCGCACCTATGCGAGAGTCCGTAACATCCGTGTATAAATAAGAGAAGATAGATAGATAATAGAAGAAGAAGGTACTAAACAGAAAGCAGTGCAGACGGTAATTATGCGAAGATTTTTAGTAAAGAAACTATAAGATGGTGTATAATATAATTCTAGCACCATTATTTATTTTTCCCTAAAAGCATAATTATAGTACCCACTACTAGCTGCGTTCTGCAGTTTCACCCGCGTGAGGGGTGATGAAGATGATGATGATGATGATGAAAAGTATCCTATGTGTTATTCCAGGATATAAACTATCTCCAATCCATATTTCATCAATATCCGTTTAGCCGTTTGAGAGTGAAGTATGATTATGATGATGAAAAGTATCCTATGTGTTATTCCAGGATATAAACTATCTCCAATCCACATTTCATCAATATCCGTTTAGCCGTTTGAGAGTGAAGTATGATTATGATGATGAAAAGTATCCTATGTGTTATTCCAGGATATAAACTATCTCCAATCCATATTTCATCAATATCCGTTTAGCCGTTTGAGAGTGAAGTATGATTATGATGATGAAAAGTATCCTATGTGTTATTCCAGGATATAAACTATCTCCAATCCATATTTCATCAATATCCGTTTAGCCGTTTGAGAGTGAAGTATGATTATGATGATGAAAAGTATCCTATGTGTTATTCCAGGATATAAACTATCTCCAATCCACATTTCATCAATATCCGTTTAGCCGTTTGAGAGTGAAGTATGATTATGATGATGAAAAGTATCCTATGTGTTATTCCAGGATATAAACTATCTCCAATCCATATTTCATCAATATCCGTTTAGCCGTTTGAGAGTGAAGTATGATTATGATGATGAAAAGTATCCTATGTGTTATTCCAGGATATAAACTATCTCCAATCCATATTTCATCAATATCCGTTTAGCCGTTTGAGAGTGAAGTATGATTATGATGATGAAAAGTATCCTATGTGTTATTCCAGGATATAAACTATCTCCAATCCATATTTCATCAATATCCGTTTAGCCGTTTGAGAGTGAAGTATGATTATGATGATGAAAAGTATCCTATGTGTTATTCCAGGATATAAACTATCTCCAATCCATATTTCATCAATATCCGTTTAGCCGTTTGAGAGTGAAGTATGATTATGATGATGAAAAGTATCCTATGTGTTATTCCAGGATATAAACTATCTCCAATCCACATTTCATCAATATCCGTTCAGCCGTTTGAGAGTGAAGTATGATGATGAAAAGTATCCTATGTGTTATTCTAAGGGTATAAGCTATCTCCATACCAAAATTCATCCAAATCCGTTCAGCCATTTGCTCCATTCCAAATTTAATCAAAATCTGTCCAGCCGTTATGGTATAAAAAATCCCTAAACAAAAAAACAAACAAACCGACGTTTCAATTTTATATATTAGTGGGGATTAATATTCGCAAACACTTCTAATTAAATGTTTTAGCATCATCCCGTTCGTATTCTGTGAATTTCAAACTCTTGCGACTTACTATCTAAGCCCATCATTTTCAATGTTAAGCATCTAAATAGGACATTCAGAAATAAGAACCATTCGAAACCGAGATATAATGCTGAATTTCAGAAACAAGTATTGAAATTTAAACTTTACCTACAACGAAATATGGGTCGTTTTTGTCAGTTATTTTATGAAAATGGAGTGAGGGCGATTATGTAAATAATTCTGTAATGAAGTCATCAAGGTTATGTCATTTGGGCTTGATGCGTCGAGAAAACGATGTAATGAAAGTTGAAAAGTATTCCGGCTCTCAACATTACAATGGTGGGGTTAAATTGTAACGGTGAAGAATACTGATTACGAAACAAATGGAAGGAGCATTACATTTGATTGTATACTTCGGGTGGCTGCACTGACGAGCAGCACCACCCATCACGCAAACAGGGCCAACATTCAGCCTAATTGTGGAAAAAAGCCCGCGCATCAAGTATCAAGTAATTAAGTAGCATACTTCAAGGTTTGCTCAGTTGCTTAGTGATTTCATTATATTTGATTGTACCTATAGCTACTTCAAGTTTTGCTCAATTTTTTCTTCGTGTCGTTGTGTCTGCTTCTGTACACTGAGCGGTTGTTTTGGTTGAACTGTCGTGGTAGCAGGATCAGCTTAGAATAGAAACAAAAAACGAAAAATAACACCTGCATGCTATATAAGAGATTTTTTGCAATTGAATTCTGAAAGATTTAAGACCCATAGACCTATGTTTAGGAACACTTATTTCAGCTTTGTGCGTTATAGCGAGATATACGAGTGGCAATACAGGGCAGGAAATCAGGACACATGACAATGCTTTGAGTCGTTCGTTCCCTTCCTTACCCATACCACCCCATACCCAAAACGTATCGGGGTCAACTTGTGGTCCTTCAAGTTCAATGCAAAGGAAAATTCCAATGATATATCGATTACTGGCTACTTGGCTTAGCATTTACTCCGATCTAAGTTAAGTTTAATTAAAAGTCAAATTAATATCTTATCTTATCACAGCCACGTACACCCACTTAGACAAATCCAGCTATGACGTCGCCTGGATGTGTTAATCTAATTAACACATCTGTCCTTAGTCGGGTCGGGACATCCAGTTTCATTAGTCACTTGCGCCAACTACTTTACTATTGTGGAAAGCAGTGCCTGAGGTTTTGTACAAAGACAAGATTATATCCGTGTCACCAAATTAAAGGCAATGTTGTTTTACAAATAATGGTAGTAAGTAATGTAAATTCATTAAGAAAAACTATGAACATTTTTTATTAAAAAGCTATTTTTGTCTGTGTCTGTGGACGGTTGTACTCTGAATCCGGTAATAAAATCATTTATTTTTACATGACTGCCCAAAGAAGGAGCCTTATGTTTTTAGGATTCATGTATGTTTGTATGTATATGAGTTTCTTTATTCCACCATTACTTTTAAATGTCTGAACAGATTTACACGTTTTGGGTATCGTTAGAATCCTTACATCCCCCGAGTAACATAGGCAATTCTTTTCTCTTGAAATAAAACAATATCGCGGCTGTATGGCTCCATTTCCAAATGCGAAAAAATCATTTTTTCTTCGAGTTTTACAATATGGGTATTAAATTGATGGTCTTGATAAGCACTTGCCAACCGTACATAATTTATTGGTTTAAGTTCTTTTTTGGCGGGGCTGGCGTGTTTCTTTTAGCTTTTAAGCTAAAAAAGCTAAATATCATGTTCTTAGAGCCTACGTTAATAAATAGTTCTGAATTTGAAGTATACTATGTTAGCATAACTATCAATTTATAAAATTTTATATTATTGGAATGTTATTGGTGTCCTGCAATATTATTGTAAATATTCAAAACTGTACTAATATTCTTCAAAACAAGAAAGGTCAAAAACAAATTGATCTTATGTATAGAAAACGCTGCTTAGAGTTTTTTTACCCGACTACTGTGAAGGGTAAAAAAAAAATAAGGGTTCAAACTAAAAACTTGGTCCGATTTTGACAAGCGAGATATCAATCGATTCGTGTTCATTCCAAGAGTGTCATAGGCAATTGTTTACCCGACCCTGGTCAGGTTTTAGTTTTGAACATGTATTTTTTTATTTGTGGCCTTAAATTAAACCTCTCGATCTTAACTACTGTCCACATTAGTGTGCAGTAAATGTACCGACTTCAGGCCCCGGTACAGCTCCCTCCGGCGACAAAGCTTGCAATTTCAAAGGTTTTGGTAAAATGTGTGACAACCCAGTGATGTATTAAGCCACGGGATGACGATGAACCTGATTAATTTACGGAGATGTTGAATTTTGCGTAGCAACCTAATTTCTCTAGTGCTGAAGCTTAACCAGTTTGTTAGAAAGTTCAACCCCGTTTCAATTCCGAAAAGGGGTTGATAAGTAAACTATCAAAATGATGATGAGGTTGCGCGATGAGGCTTCTTCAGCCTACCATAAAACCAAAACGGACACTAAGAAAAATTACTACAAGTCACTAAAATCTATTGTTAATCAAGCACTCTACTCAGAAAAGTGCGCTTATTTTAAATTTAATATTAATAATAAACTGCATGACCCTAAGCAACTCTGGAAAAACATTAAAAATACATTGCTACCTCAATCGAATTCTGAATTACCCAGCTATTTTGATGACGCGAACAAAATCAATGGTAATTTTTTAGAGATATCAGGTATGACAAACGTATCCATTTCGCACCTTACATACTTTGAATATCACAGTTATGGCAATAAAGTCTTTCATATTGAGCCGGTCAGTTTTGATAGAATCATTAAGATAATTCAAACACTAAAATCAAATGCAGAAGGTTGTGACGCTATTAGCCTGGATATGCTAATTATGACGTTTCCTTACACACTGGACCTGATAAAGGTACTTATAAATAAGTCTATTAGCACTTCTACTTTTCCTGATATGTGGAAACTCGCTATTGTGCGTCCCCTTCCTAAGATCTCAAACCCGACTGAATTGAAAGATCTTAGACCAATTAGCATTTTGCCATGTTTGTCGAAAATTCTTGAAAAAGCTGTTTGCGCACAACTCTCACATTTTCTCGAGAAAAATTACATTTTGCCAAAGGAACAGTCAGGGTTCAGAAAGGGACGTGGCACTGCTACTGCATTACTCGACGTGACGGACAATATACTATGTGCCCAAGATGTAGGCATGTGCACAATCCTTGTTTTGTTGGATTTTTCTAGGGCTTTCGACTCTTTAAATATAGATCTCATGATGTCGAAACTGCAATATTATGGTTTCGATACTCCAGCTTTACAATGGTTCAATAGCTATCTTAGTAACCGTTATCAGTACGTGAAGCTTAACCGAAATGATGGCTCGACTGTGGCATCAGATAGAATTGCTGTAAGAAGAGGGGTACCTCAAGGATCTATTTTAGGACCAATTCTTTTTATTTTGTATTCGGCAGACTTACGAAACCATATAAAACACTGCAAGTTTCACTTTTATGCTGACGATACTCAGGTGTACCTTTCATGCAAGCCCACTGAGATCGATAGTGCCATAGTCAAGCTAAATGAAGATCTCACTAGTATAGCCTGCTGGTCCAATAAAAATTGTCTGCTGCTCAATCCCTTAAAAACTAAATATATAATTTTCGGCAATAAACATCAACTTGCTCAAATAAACTCATCGCAGAATGTTATGCTCATGGATAAATCCATTGAGCGGATATACGAAGCTCGCAATCTCGGCTTGCTCATGGATTGCAACTTGCGTTATGAACAACATGTAGCAAAGTCAATACAAAATTGTTTTTATAAATTAAAAGTTCTTTACCGTATGAGACCGTTTCTGAAAGAAGACTTACGTATCCAACTAGTGGAGTCTCTAGTGTTGTCCAAATTAAATTATATGGATGCTGTTTTTGGCCCCAGACTTCTAGCACGGACAGAAAAACTCATACAAAGAGTGCAAAAGGCCTGTGCTCGTTTTTGCTTTAAAATTCCGTATAGAGCTCATGTGACCCCTTACCTCAACAAACATTCTATTCTTAAAATGAAGCATCGTCGCAAGTTACACCTGGCTTGTTTACTTTTTGGTGTCCTAAAATATAAACAACCTTCTTATCTATATGAGAAATTGTCCTGGATATCCAGCCACAGGTCCCATGAATCTCGACAGTGCGCATCTCGGCTCTCCTCGCAACGCCATAGTTCAGCCGCTTTCAGAGGCAGTTTTCGCTACGCTGCTACCAAATGCTGGAATAATATCCCGCCGCCAGTGAGGAACTTGCAAAATGTTCATTGTTTTAGAATTAAACTCAAATATTTTTTTACCACTCATCAGCAGCGAGAGGAAACTCTTAAATTTGATACGAGCGCAATATAAATAATCCAAACCTTAAAATTGATTGTTATCCCTTCTTTGTTTTTACTCCCTTTGTCGTCACAAGTTACCGTTGTGTAATCTTGTGGTACTGTAGTTACCTATATGTTACTGGTGTATTATTGTCATATATGTTGCTTTTGAACTTATAAGCTTTAATTTTTAGCTCCTTACTTGTTAGTTTTGTATAATGTAATTTTATTATTATTTTTAATATCAGTTTGTTTAATTTAGTTATTGTCTATCTTTTTATGCAGCTGTGCATGTGTGTATGACCGTGACATCACCTAACGGCTCCAAAGGAAGATCAGCGTTGGTTAACATCCAGCATTATGCTGAGTTGGGGCCGATTTGTGACTTACTCATGCAAATTTTTATTTTCTTTTGTGTTGTTTGTCGCAAATAAAGTTTTTTCTATTTCTATTTCTATAAGTATATTTTATATGTGTCAGAAACAAGCAAATATACAAATTTAACACACAATGTCCTACAAAAATATAAATAACGGTATTTTTTTGCCCAACGATGCAAAATACTAATATGTAAAACTAATAGCTAAGTAAGCTTTACGATATAGATGATCAATACTACTACTATAGTTTATAACACGTTTCTTTAGTAATATTTAAAACTTTGACGCTCAAACCTTTCTACGCGTTTTCTTCTTTTTTTTCAATTCCATTGCTTTCCGGTGCGGTGCGCTCTAAAGAACATCTACTTGAATCCTTGTCAAGTTTTTAGAGGCAACTATCCTTAACAGAAGTCCACTTATAGTGTACAGGGCACATTCGAAACTGCCCTTTGTTTGTAAAAGAATACGGCGTTTGAACTAATGGCAAACACGTTACTGTATCTAACATAACGATCGCTTTCTGTTATTGTACTGCTTGAAACAGATATACCTACTAGTTATCTACTTCTTATGAATTTAAATTACATCTACTTAAATCCATACAAAATAACCGTTTTTTTTATCCAACTTGTAGTTTATTAGTTAAGTCCTACCACTACAGTGCCTGCTGTCCCTCTGATTTATTTGTGGTAATTGAAATCAATCTTCATTCAAGTCTCACCGCGAACGATTTCACACATACACATTTTTTTTTAATGCTAGCCAGAACACAATTACAAATATTAGAAATTGAAAATTTTGAACACTAACTTTTCAATCCACAACTTCTATTAAAATTGATTCTTCACAAAACGATCCTCAGCAACATTTTTACGTAGCCATTAGTATCGTTCTATGATAATACGACACCAAGCGACGCGACGGTGGATATTAAGCGACGCGACGGTTGCACATCATAAACTAGACAAAGGTACAATGGAGTTACTGTCTCACCCCACAAAGGGTTCTCGAAGTAACGAATAAAGCAATGACAGCACTAAGTTATCTCGAGTGATATCACGAGGTGGATGCTGAGAGGCAACTTTGTTTTATGCTTGTTTGTAACGCATTTATTAGTTTTTCTACATTCACAGCGAGTCTGTTAACATAAGTACTTATTAATTACGTTTATTTATCAAAACGAAAAGGGTTCTCTAAGAAACAAATAATGCAATGACAGCCCTAAGTTATCTCAAGGGATATTACGAGGTGGATGCTGAGAGGCAACTTTGTTTTATGCTTGTTTGTAACGCATTTATTAGTTTTTCTACATTCACAGCGAGTCTGTTAATATAAGTGCATATTAATTATGTTTATTTATCAAAACGAAAAGGGTTCTCGAAGAAACAAATAATGCAATGACAGCACTAAGTTATCTCAAGGGATATTACGAGGTGGATGCTGAGATGCAACGTTGTTTTATGCTTATTTGTAACGCATTTATCAGTTTTTCTACATTCACAGCGATCTGTATACAACATAAGTATTTTTTAATGATGTGTTTTTATCAAAATGGAAAGGGTTTTCGAAGAAACGAATAGAGCAACGACAGCACTAAGCATTATCTCGAGGGATATTACGAGGTGGATGCTGAGAGGCAACTTTGTTTTATGCTTGTTTGTAATGCATTTGTTAGTTTTTCTATATTCACAGCGAGTCTGTTTTTTTTATCAAAACGTAGGTCAAGAACAAACTATTCCTTATTTTTATTTTATTCAATCAGAAAATCAAAAAAATATCTCAATAAAGTTATCTACCACTATTACACCAAAAAAGTATGATATCAGTATCACATTGCATAATTAATCAAAATCATAAGTATGTTCTCTATAAAAGCATCCTTAAAAGCTCTTGACCCATCAAAAGATCTGACGAGCTAAAGCTTAAAATGAATGCTAAATATAATTGCATTAATACAATTTTCGACGCTAAGGTCTCAATCTATCTATATTCTGTCTATCTATGCTTATAATCTATATATCTATATCTATACTTATAATAAAACTGTAACAGATCCAATTCTGTACATTGAAGATACTTTGTAATTTTTTTTGGAGGCTTTTCTGTATTTTATACTGAAGCCAAAACTGTTTTTTTTTCATTTTTGTATGTCAATGTATGGCATCACGCCGAAACTACTGAATGAATTTAAATGAAACTTAGTATGGTTTGAGTTCATGAGGTAGGACAGGATACTTTTCATCACGAAAAATTAAAGAGTTCCCGCAGGATAGGGTTTGAAAGTTATTTTAACGAATACCTATCACGCTGAAAGTACAGGATGGATTTTGAAGCAACTTGGTACAGTCATAGTTTATATGATGTGTAAAAACATTGAACACTTTTCATCCCGATAAATTAAAGGGTTCCCGCAGGATAGGGATTGAAAGTAATTTAAAAGAACACGTATCATGCTAAAACTACTGCACTTATTTACAATAACACGTATCACGCTGAAAGTACTGCACATATTTTGATGCAACTTATCACAGTCATAGTTTATATAATGAGTGAAAATTGAGGATACTTTTTATACCTAAAAAATAAAGGGTTCCTGCGGGATATGAGTCCAAATTCTATACATTGAAGATATTTAGTTATTTTTTGTGGCTATTCTATTATTCGTACTGAAGCCAAAACTGTTTTTGTTTTTCATTTTTATCTATCGTCTGTTTGTCTGTCTGTCTGTCTGTATCTTGGAAGTGCATCACGCCAAAACTACTGAATGAATTCAAATTAAACTTGGCATGATTTGATTTCATACTACGCGGTAGGACATTGGATACTTTTCATACCGGTTAATTAAAGGGATTGGGGTATTTTATTTGGAGTTGGTATTCGTGTTTTACGGTTTATAGTTACTTCCGTAGTTCACCTCTAGGATACTCAAGGAATATTCGTCCAAATTTCAAATACCTAGGTCCACCGGCGTAAGCTAGGCGTTGTCTGTTAGTCAGTCAGTCAGTCAGTAGGTATGTCACGGTACTATTTTACAGGCATGATTAAAATAATGTAATTAAACACATATTTTTATTTTTCTGCCCAAAAGTAAAGGGCATCTACACTTATAATAAAGCAGTAAGTACCAAAAAAACTGTAAAAGGAAGATAATAAAAATAATAAAACATTTTTAAGATTTGTGTCTGTCTGTTAGCCTGTTTACGTAACATGTAAAAACTACTGAAACGATTGCGGTGCGGTTTTCACTGATTTCTTAGGGTTTGACTCAAAAGCTGATGTACTTATTATCTCAATCCGATGAGTAGAAGCCGAGCAATCGATAAAAACTTTTTGACGGCTGAAGGAAGTTTAAACGTTGGTATATTGGTATTATAGGCCTTGGAATAGTAATAGAGTTCTTTTAACCTAGAGAAATGGCTACGCATGCGAAGCCGCGGGTATAAAGCTTTTAAGAACTGTCTACATATACGAGTAGTAGCCCAAAAATATAAGTATTTAAAAACATTATAAAAATTAAACAATTGAACTTAAGCCCAATAACAAAAAACCAAGCCTTACAGAAATACTTAATTGATTGAGCTCGTCCAAAGCGAAAAAGGGTCGAAAACAAATTTAAACTGATGATCGAGTCTGATATTCTCTTATAACCTTTTGGCCCGAAATAATAACCTTTTGTTCTGAACACTGAAGAGTTAAGGCTGCTGATTAGCCCCGTTTATAAAAACAATCTGGTCCCGGTAAGTAAGATTAATTGTTTTCTACAAATTGATTTTTAATTAGCCATTTAGCGCTATAAATGGTTCGCAGTAGATTGGGTACTTTTCGAGCTTGATTAAGATAGCTAACCAGGACAGGTTGGTTTTGTAAGTAATTGCTGCTGCGCTTTTTATAACATCAAACATCCATATCCATACCAATATACAAAAGTGAAACGTTGTCCGTTTGTTTGTTTGTTTGGAGAACTTTCACGCGATAACGGCTGGACGGATTTTGATTAAAATTTTGAATGGAGATAGCTTATACCCTGTAATAAAACATGTGTGTTTTTCACTTTTATATATCTGTGTCGATAGATCTTTGCACTTGTTTCGTTCTTTTATACAGAAATTAGCCACTATTTTTACACGACTGCACAAAAAAATGAGTGTTATGTTTTTAGCATTCATGTATGTTTGTATGTATGTTTGTATTTATTCCAACATAACTTTGAAATGCCTTAACAGATTTAGATGTATGGGGTATCGTTAGAATCCTTAGATCCCCCCGAGTAACATAGTCTATTTTTTTTTTGTTGAAAATATGCAGTATGGCACCATTTTCAAACAAGCAAGTTTTTTTTTCGAAATTTACAATATGGTATAAAGAACGATGGGCAAAATTGTATGAAGTCTGTCCGAAAACCAATACACATCTTATATACACCAAATGAAAGCTTATAAATATCAGCTTCAACTTTTACTACCAAACTAGTTTTCCGAAACACCGGGTTAAAAAGATATAGGACCTTAAAAAATATAAAGTTCCATACAAAAGTTTGTTTTGCATTACAATTGTGTTTTTTATGGATATCTCAAAACTTCGATGATACGTCGTAGTAAAAAATACCTGGGTTTTATAAGTTAAAACACAAGCTAATAAACCTTGAAAACCACATCAAAATTCCTTTATTGGAATTAGAGTGAGTTTAGGTAACAAGTGTACCGTTAGACGACCTTCGTTAAGAATAAATTGGTATCACAGAGCAATGACACAATATACTTTATTACTATATATTATGTTACCGGAAATCTGTATAATCTGGTATTCTATACAATACCTAGGCAATGTATAGAATACCTAAATCGTTAAGGTAATGTATGAAATATTATTAATTTTATACTTTGCCTAGGTATTCTATACAATACCGAATGCACAGCTGGCAATGTGTGTAAAAGACGATAGCAGGGAAGGGAAAGACTTGCGGGCAGGACGTAAACGCGAAAAAAAAAGGTTAGGTTAGATAGATTCACTAACGATTCTTTTACTTTTTTTATTGTCTTCTGGAAAACTTTCAAAAGCCTACCTGGGTAGGTATAAAACAATGATAAGTACAGCCCAAAATCTATTTATTTTACACATTGCCGGTGAACTAGCAGGTACTCTATACAATCCCTTGGAATTGTATACATTACCTAGGTAAAGTGTGTAATGGACAATAATATTCATAATAATTCATACATTGCCTTGACGCCCCCGGTATTCTACACATTACCTAAATATTGTATAGAATATCTGAATTATACAGATTGCTGGTAACATATATCAATGAATCCTAAATAATAAACCTGGAAATTCGAATCAAAACTAGTTTAGCATTATTTTCCTAGTTTATAAGTTGTAAGCACTGTTAACTTTGTAGGTGGTCCTGGAGATTATGGCTCATCACAATCTTTACTTTTTAAGTTGATACCGAAAGGTTATCCATTACAAAACAGCTATAAAAAAAAGAAGTTGATGCGACCTTAATCACTACATTATTTCCTACTTCTAACATCCACACCAATATGTAAAAGTGATACGTTCTCTATTTGCTAGTTTGGGGAGCTTTAATGCCAAAAAGGCTGATCTGATTTTGGTGAAGCTTTGTAAATAGGTACTGTACAATATAGATACCACCATAAGTTACTTTTTATGCCGGAAAATTATAAGTTGCCACTGGAGAACTGGAAGATGACGATTACCCGCTGTAAGGAACGGAATGACGTTGCCGTAGAAACGAAAGAATAACAAGTGTGTCAAAAAGAATCGAGAACATTAGTTCTATACTTTTGCATTGGTTTTTAATATCTTAGATGAACAGAGAATCCTTTTTTCGCGATTAACTGTAGTCCGTGCGGACGAACTCGCGAGCGAAAGCTAGTAGCCACATATTTTTGAAAACTGGAATCTTCTATTTATAGGTTACTGAATCCAAATGAATGATTTCTAAACGTCTGTTTGTTTGTTATCTCTATAAATTCAAACCTACCTATTACCTATCTACCTATTCCTACCACTGACGTACTGTTGAGCCGTTTTTGATGAGATTTTTAGCGTTTGGGAGCTGGTTTCATGTTTGTGGCTGATGTATTTTTCAAATCTTACTTATTGATAAAAAATAGTTTGATAAAAAAAGTAGGGAGTTTTACAAAAATGTTTGCACGTAATTTGTATGTGTAATAACTATAGCTGTTTAAAATGTAAACGTAAAGTGTATGTAAATAAGATTTTGTTTGATAAAAAAAGTAGGGAGTTTTACAAAAATGTTTGCTAAAATGTGTACATGTAATGTGTATGTGTAATAACTATAGCTGTTTAAAATGTAAACGTAAAGTGTATGTAACCATAAAATATTTAAATTACAGCAAAATAACGGTAATCTATACTTAGAATAATTGTAAATACGTTAAAAAAACTGTAGATAATGTTTTACTATTTACGCGCATGCGTGATCGCTTAGAAGTTTTCATTTTCAATTTGGTTTCGCAATGCCACAGAATAAATAATAGTACAAGAAAATGTTCATACAAGTGTGGGCGTTTTCAAAGAAACTAGTACTTTAACGCACTGGACATCTGTTTGAGGTGATCGTTGATTTGCAATTATTTTTCTTAGTAGGTAATTAGCCAAAATGCACAACCGTTGTTTTTTCTAGTCCATGTAAATGCGGCATCACAGATTACATTCTATCTTTTTACTACGTATCTCAGCACTGTCAACTGTGACTCATCCTCTAGTCATTGGTGCGGGATCAAGAATCGAAGCCGGTGTCACTGGATTGTAAGGTACACATTACCGCCCGGCCACCACCGCGCCTATCTTAATATTTAAATATTATTTATTGTTATACTTATGATTGGTTATTTTTGTAGTGGGAGTGGTCAAAGGAATGCAACAAGTCTGTTGTTGCTGGCACCAATGTTATTTTTTTTAACTGTCAATTTTTTTTATCTTTGGTTGGTTTTCGGCCAAAAGTGCCCATCATTCAAATTTTAAGATCTTGATAAGCCCATTCCAACAATTTTTTTTTTTGGCAAAAGCTCTTTTTTGGCTGGGCAGGCGTTTTTTTTAGCTTTTAAGCTAGTTATTAATTCTTCCATTTTATAGTTGATAAAATTATTAAATTTACTTACTAAATTTAATTTAGTTTCTCTTTAGTTTGCAGTGAAAATTGCTTTGGAGGGCACGTTAAGCTGTCGGTCCCGGCTGTTATTGATTAACAGAAGTCATTAAACATGTCAGAGGCCGTCGGGCGGCTTGACAAACTCTGACATCAGAGGCCAGCACTACCTCATACGAAAAAACAAAAGTGAAATGTTTCCAGGTTGACTACTTAGCATTTGTCCTCCTTGTACATTTGTGTGCCAAAGAATTAATCTATACTTATAATAAAGCAATAGGAACGAAAAAGTCTGTACAAAGAAGATAATTACAAAAGAAAAGGTCTAAGGTACATAAAATAAGCTACTAAACAAGAATATAACATTTTAAAAATTCGTGTCTGTCTGTTTGTCTGTATGTTTGTTCACTATCACGTAAAAATAACTGCACCGATTTTGATGTGGTTTTCACTGTTGGATAGCTTAAGGTTTGACTTAAAAACCGGGGTACTTGGTATCTCAATCCGATGAGTAGAAGCCGAGCAATCGATAAAAATATTTTTGACGGCTGAAGGAGTTTTGATCAAGTCTTGGTATGTTGGTATTTTAGGTCCTGGAATGGGAGGGAGGGAGGGAGGGAGGGAGGAAGGAAGGAAGGAAGGAAGGAAGGAAGGAAGGAAGGAAGGAAGGAAGGAAGGAAGGAGGGTGAGGATCATCGCTTCCAAACGAACGACCTATTTTGATGCGGTTTTTATCTTTGAAAACTGATGTGAGCGAGATGGTTCTTAGCTATATGGGGGCCCTCCTCGACTTGAGAATAAGGGGGCTGAGAATAGGGGGGTGAGAATCGTAATTTTCAAACGAATGGACCACTTGGCCGGTTGGTCTAGTGGCTAGTGAACCTAGGAACGAAATGCAATATTTGTTTCGGAGTCATGGATGTGATATATATATATATATATACATATATGTATAACACATATATATATATATATATGTTTATCCGTTATCAGTGCCCATAGCACAGGGTATCCTAGTTTGGGGCTAGGTAATTGGTGTGGAAATGTCTCAAATATATTATTATTATAATTTAAACGAAATGGTTCTTAGGTATAATGGGGGGGGGGGAGGAATGGGGGTAACGAGCGTAGCTCCCAAACAGATGGAACGATTTTATGTTTGAAAATTGATGTGATCGAGATGTTTCTTAGCTATAATGTGGGTGGGGAGTCGGGGTTATATACATTTTTAATTTGTGTTTGTTCTTGATGTTCCCGTCCCGCAGTCACACTATGCTTGAATCGCTAGTTTAATTTAAAAAATCATTACTCATTCTCTCGCTTTTATTTTATATAATTTAATATTATAAGGGAATCACCGACGCAGCTCCGCCGCTATGATTCATCAGTACAAGCCAAATGATTGATGTGTCCCATAAATAAATTAACTTTTTAACTTATAAGTATACAGGTAATGGAAAGTTGTGCTTGTTTTGACTGATTATTCTCTATACATATTTTTATTTATAGTTTGCGTCTTACAGTTGGTTTTATGCGTTTGTCAGCTAAGTGTTTGTTTGTGTTTCTCTTCAGCATTGAAAATAAAGTCATGAATATTACGTAATGGTTTAAAACTGAACAAGTGCAAGTTTAGTATGTGAGTGGTAAAACACTTCTTCGCTTCTTGTGAGTCCGCAAGGCAGTATCACTGCTTTACCGGATATTAATTAGACCGCGCCGAGGATAAGTGTACTTAGTTTCCAAGTGTACCGACAAAGAACAAAAGAGACTTAAAAATCGATAAGACAGGGCAGTTCAATGTAGAAGCATTAAAATTATCATAAACATATCTTAATATCAGTCAGTGGACCTGTACCTCGCCACTCAATATCCTATAAATTGTGTTTTTCGTCTGGCCATTCATTTGTATGAAAATCGCAAGTGCGACAGCTGCTCAGTAGAAAATCGTCTTGTTGACCGTATGAGGTAGTGCTGGCTTCTTGTGTCAGAGGTTGCCGGGCTGCCCACGGCTTAACTTTTTTTATATATCTATTTATGGAGCACCTTGGTTATTACTGTCACTTTTACAATAAGGTAAAAGTACTGTGCACTGCTAGATTGTTTTCAAAAAAGTTTGTGCTCGCGAGGTCTACAGCTCGCAGAGCCAACTAGTATTGGTTGGCATCACGCATGGAATTGGATAAGAAACCCAAAAAATATATGCTTACTGGTTACAACGATGATGAAGGCAATCGAGTTTTGGTAAAAATACTCTGAAATAAATTCAAATCATGAGATTTTGCCGAGTCTGATGTCGGGGACATTTAATTTTAATCAAGCGAAGATATTTTACAGCATATTGAGACAGACCTACAAGAGGATTAAGAGATCTTAAAATTGAACAATCTCAAGAAATACCTCCATATTCTTTATTCTGTGGCGCAAGTATATTTAAAAAAATCTTTAACTCCTTTTTGGATGAACCGATTTTGATAATACAAAGATAAAAACCTCGGCAGGACTCCAAGGAAACATTATCAAAATCCATCCAGTGGTTTTTGTGTGATGAAGTCACAGACAGACAGACAGACAAAAATAGTAAACGATTATTTTGGATTCTCCTACTTTCATATACCTACTCAAATAAAACTGTTTTTTTTTTCTAAATTATCTTCCACTCACTTTGTTTAGAGTTTTATTATATGTAACCCTATTATATCTCTCTTTATTATTTACTCTCTCTCTCTCTCTCTCTCTCTCTCTCTCTCTCTGTTTCTATTTGATTATGGCTATATACCTACTCAAATAAAACTGTTTTTTTTTTTCTAAATTATCTTCCACTAACAGATCTCACTTTGTTTAGAGTTTTATTATATGTAACTCTATTATATCTCTCTTTATTATTTGCTCTCTCTCTCTCTCTCTCTATATTTATATGTGTGTCATGTTCCTGTTTATATTTTTCAACGGCACACGCGACATCCCGTCGTGTTTCGGGTGGTGCTATACCTGCCAGTGGATATAGTAGGTTTAGGGGTGTGATTTTGAATGATTAAGATGTTAAGGCTTCCTTTGATAACACCGCCATTAGGACGATATCAACGGCAAATCGTAAGTGTGAGATATTCTCAAAATTGATATGAATGCCCATTCCTTTCCAATCCAGCGTACATAAACATGTAAAAAAAACATATCTTAAACAAACAGATCTTCCAGGGCATATGTGAACTTTGGAAGAACAGAAGTTATCCCCCTATGGAACTTCTGTTCTGTTCTTCTTACCGGTGTTGAGGTTAAGAGACTTCACATTTTTTATTTTTTATTTTTTTTCAGTACACTCGACCGTTGAGTTGTGTGTTTTCCTCAAAACACACATCTCAACACAACACAACGCAACGCAACACGGAAAATTGGACTGGGCGTGAAATACGGACACTGAACTGGGACGTGAATATTGGACTGGACCGGGACGTGAATATTGGACTGGACAGGGACGTGAATATGGACTAGACCGGGACGTGAATATTGGTCTGGACAGGGACGTGAATATTGGACTAGACCGGGACGTGAATATTGGACGGGACCGGGACGTGAATATTCTGGGACGTGAATATTGGTAAATGGACTGGGACGTTAATATTTGACTACACTGGGACGTGAATATTAGACTGAACTGGGACGTGAATATTGGACTGGACCGGGACATGAACATTGGACTAGACCGGGACGTGAATATTGGTCTGGACCGGGACGAGAATATTGGACTAGACCGGGACGTACAAAGTCGTTCACTAACTCCGGATGATCGACCGATAATCGCACGGATGATTCGAGCGTGTAAGTGAACACAGCCCTTGTTTGATGGCATTTGTGGAGTTGCCATTCCACATTCCGCCAATGTCACGTAAGTCGTATTCCGAAAAATAAGGGAGAATACCAGAATGAAATTAATCGGTAAAATATGGGAGGATCGAAGAGTAGAATTAGATTATTGATTGACTCCAAGTAGATTATTGATTGATTTGTTGAAATATGCTAAGACTGTAACAACATAGCTTGATCGCCAGAGTGATATTTCTAGGGTTGTAGTAGAGTAGGAAAAAATCGATTATCGAACGATGTTGAAAAAAGTACGATCTTTTTTATATTGCTCATATATGTTCTTTATTCTTAATGTGACTTTTCTAGTTCATATACATTATATATATATATATATATATATATATATATATATATATATATATATTTACGTTTCCCCGCCTAATGTTGATCGTGTAATTTTTTAAGGAAAATGTTGATCAGTTAGTTTTGCCGATTACTCCTCCCCCTCGAAGTACATCGGTGCGAGCTCGCAACAGCGCCTATATATTCGCGACGTTTCCCCTCCTCGTCCGAACCCCGCGTAAAATACTCATCATAAATTTTCCAATCAAATCTGGCTCGCCTAACGGTTTTTTCCTTACATACAGTCGCTGTCCAATATTCACGTCCCGGCCCAGTCCAATATTCACGTCCCAGTCTAGTCCAATATTCACGTCCCGGTCCAGACCAATATTCACGTCCCGGGCTAGTCCAATGTTCATGTCCCGGTCCAGTCCAATATTCACGTCCCAGTTCAGTCTAATATTCACGTCCCAGTGTAGTCCAATATTCACGTCCTAGTCCAATTCCCAATATTCACGTCCCAGTGTAGTCCAATATTCACGTCCCGGTCTCGTCCAATATTCACGTCCCGGTCTAGTCCAATATTCTCGTCCCGGTCCAGACCAATATTCACGTCCCGGTCTAGTCCAATGTTCATGTCCCGGTCCAGTCCAATATTCACGTCCCAGTTCAGTCTAATATTCACGTCCCAGTGTAGTCAAATATTAACGTCCCAGTCCATTTACCAATATTCACGTCCCAGAATATTCACGTCCCGGTCCCGTCCAATATTCACGTCCCGGTCTAGTCCAATATTCACGTCCCTGTCCAGACCAATATTCACGTCCCGGTCTAGTCCATATTCACGTCCCTGTCCAGTCCAATATTCACGTCCCGGTCCAGTCCAATATTCACGTCCCAGTTCAGTGTCCGTATTTCACGCCCAGTCCAATTTTCCGTGTTGCGTTGCGTTGTGTTGTGTTGAGATGTGTGTTTTGAGGAAAACACACAACTCAACGGTCGAGTGTACTGAAAAAAAATAAAAAATAAAAAATGTGAAGTCTCTTAACCTCAACACCGGTAAGAAGAACAGAACAGAAGTTCCATAGGGGGATAACTTCTGTTCTTCCAAAGTTCACATATGCCCTGGAAGATCTGTTTGTTTAAGATATGTTTTTTTTACATGTTTATGTACGCTGGATTGGAAAGGAATGGGCATTCATATCAATTTTGAGAATATCTCACACTTACGATTTGCCGTTGATATCGTCCTAATGGCGGTGTTATCAAAGGAAGCCTTAACATCTTAATCATTCAAAATCACACCCCTAAACCTACTATATCCACTGGCAGGTATAGCACCACCCGAAACACGACGGGATGTCGCGTGTGCCGTTGAAAAATATAAACAGGAACATGACACACATATAAATATAGAGAGAGAGAGAGAGAGAGCAAATAATAAAGAGAGATATAATAGAGTTACATATAATAAAACTCTAAACAAAGTGAGATCTGTTAGTGGAAGATAATTTAGAAAAAAAAAAACAGTTTTATTTGAGTAGGTATATAGCCATAATCAAATAGAAACAGAGAGAGAGAGAGAGAGAGAGAGAGAGAGAGAGAGAGAGAGAGAGAGAGAGAGAGAGAGTAAATAATTTAATTACAATTAATAAACAAACAAACCAATATAAAACATCACACAAATTTATACAAAGTAGGTATTCGTTCAAACCAAAAACTCGGGATTCCTCTCTCGGACGTGACCGAGTACAGACGTGTAAACATAGTGCAGCAATGCAGCGAACCCCACCACCTTCACAAGTGCCTTCGGACGCAGACGACGACGTGCCGACGGCTAGCGAGCCGACGAAATCCGAAGCTTCCGTGCGCCCGCAGCGCAAGCAAAGAAAGATAGCGGGTGGGCGGGATAATCCAGAGGATGATCCGTTTCGCAGCTTAAAAAAGGACTTGACTAAAATTATGGACATGAAGTTCAAGAAAATGGACGACCATTTTAAAGAGTTAAAGCAGCAGAACGTTGACGCTTTAAAGTCTCTGGAATTCATGACATCCAAATACGAAGAAGTAAAAGTTGAATTGGCGTCCCTGACTAAGGAACGAGAGGAGCATAGAAGGTATATTAAGGAGCTGGAAATCAAACTTGAAATCTCAGATAAAAACAGCAAATCATCAAGTATTGAACTGAGGAACGTTCCAAGAAATGAGACTGAAAATAAGATGGAGCTTCTAAAGATGGCCACTAATTTGGGAACCTCTTTGGGACTGGATCTTAAAAGGGCTGAGATTGAAGATATATATAGAATTAACCCAAAATCTGATAAAAAATCTATTGTCTTAATTAAATTTACGACAGTTATTCGGAAAGAAGAAGTCATTAGATCCGTTAAAAAGTATAATAGGGACCACTCAACAAAACTTAGCAGTCAACAATTGGGCCTGGGTCCACCGTCATCTCCCATTTACGTCTCGGAACATTTAACAGCAAAGACCAGGAGGCTTTTTTTTCTCGCTAGAGATTTCGCAAAGGGGAATAACTTTGCTTTCTGTTGGTGTGCATATGGAAGGATCTTCATCCGAAAGAAAGAAGGGTCCCCTCAGATGCTTATTCAGGACGAGAGGCAGCTTGAAGAACTCAAACAACCAAAGGATACATCATTATAAACCTCCACGTGAGCAAAATATGGTCTCACTCCACACACAATAAAAAAAATCTATTGTCTTAATTAAATTTACGACAGTTATTCGGAAAGAAGAAGTCATTAGATCCGTTAAAAAGTATAATAGGGACCACTCAACAAAACTTAGCAGTCAACAATTGGGCCTGGGTCCACCGTCATCTCCCATTTACGTCTCGGAACATTTAACAGCAAAGACCAGGAGGCTTTTTTTTCTCGCTAGAGATTTCGCAAAGGGGAATAACTTTGCTTTCTGTTGGTGTGCATATGGAAGGATCTTCATCCGAAAGAAAGAAGGGTCCCCTCAGATGCTTATTCAGGACGAGAGGCAGCTTGAAGAACTCAAACAACCAAAGGATACATCATTATAAACCTCCACGTGAGCAAAATATGGTCTCACTCCACACACAATACACCTCACGCCACAATCACACTTGTACTAAACAGCCTGATGTATTTTATATAATGTCTATGTCAGTCTTAACTTTTTTCCATTATTTCCAGCATAGAGCCTATTTTCATATCTCTTTCGTAAAATTTCCTACGTCTTATTGCGGTCCCAATTTAGGACTAAATAGCCCATTCTGTTATTTTTTCACCCATTATTTTTATTTCTTCCACCTAGTGTTTGATGTCTGTCGCGAATTGCTAAGCACATTTTTTGGCCTGCACAAGCGAGAACTTTTTCCAAATCTTATAACCAAATATGAATAACAACGACTTTATAAATGATTTGGATAATTACAACATTTCAGAATCCTTCCAATGTAATATTAAAGATGTTCACAATCACTTTGGTGACGTAACAAGAAAATTATCTGTTGTTTGCCAGAATATAAGAAGTATTGACCGGAACTTACCCCAAATTGAAATCTTACTTGCTTGTTTAAAAGTTGACATCGATATTTTGATACTTACAGAATGTTGGTTAAACAAGATAAATTTTTCTCCCGCGCTAGATAACTTCACAACCTACTGCTCCCAATATAATAAGTCACAAAATGAAGGTGTTGTAGTCTTTGTTCGCAATGACATCTCAGCTATAGTATCCGAGCCACCAGCATTTGAAGCTAACTGTCTAATTATTCAACTAGGAATGGATACTGTTTTAGTTGCCATTTACCGTCCACCATCTTATCGTGTCTTAGAGAATTTTTTGACTTCATTGGATAAGGTACTTTCATCTCTGAAGTCCTTCAAAAATATAATAGTGACAGGTGATATGAACATTAATATTCTTGATACATTTAACCGTAGTTGTGAGGAATATCTAGATATTTTGGCTCATCATGAGCTGTTACCAGCGCATAATTTTCCAACTCGTGAGAATAATTGTTTAGATCACTTGTTTTTGAAGACGTCATTAAAATCAACTACATTAGTAATTTCAACCACCATCACAGATCATTCCACTATAGCAATTTTTCTTAAAAACCACCAGCACAATAGTACTAAGTGTAATATCCATGGAGTCATTAATTACGATAACATTGTTTTTGAGCTGAACTCTGATATTCTCAACTCTATCTTACATATTAATGATGTTAATCAGGCTACTTCAGTCTTAGTTAACGAACTAAAAAGGGTTGTAGAAAAAAAAACGCAACTTAAACGAGTACCTTGTCGGAAAAGAATCAAAAAGCCGTGGATAACTCCTGGCTTATTACGATGCATTCAAAATCGTGACAAACTTCATCATGATCTCAAATGTGACCCGAATAATAGTGTTCTCTTAACTACCTATAAACGGTATAGAAATTTTTGTGGTGGTATATTAAAAAAGGTTAAAGCAGAGCACGATAAAACGGAAATTAGGAAGGCTGGCAATGACGCGAAAAAAACTTGGAAAGTAATTAAAAATATTACTAAATTAAATTCTATTAAAGGTAGTGAATCACAAAATCAAATATTATTAAATTTAAAAGCTAACCATAAAGAATCATTAAATTATTGTAATACATATTTTGCAAATATAGGTAAATTACTGGCAAATGTAATTCTGGTTAATAGAGCGAACAACGTATGTGCTACTCCAGTACCAGCAACAGTTAACTCGTTCGGACTGTTAGATACGGATTGTTTGGAAGTTGAAGCAACCATCATGAACCTGAGATCTGATTGTGCTGTCGGTTATGATGGTATTCCCACCAAAGTTCTTAAGCTAGTCAAGAGTCAAATTAGCCCGGTAATTGTTCACATTTCAAACCTTAGTTTCGCTACTGGAGTGTTCCCAGAGTTATTTAAAACAGCACTTATAAAGCCCATTCATAAGGGGGGAGACAAAGACAGTATCAACAACTATAGACCTATATCCATTCTTACTTCCTTATCTAAAATATTGGAACGTCTTCTTAATAAACGCCTCACTTCTTATTTAATAAAGTTTAATATTATATCTAAAAACCAGTTTGGATTTTTAGCTGGAAAATCTACTGAACAGGCGGTTAACGAACTAACTGATTTTATCGTTCGTCAGGTTGACAATAAGCAAAAATGTGTAGGCATTTTTTTAGATCTTGCCAAAGCTTTTGATACTGTCTCTGTCCCCACCCTAATTAACAAAATGGATAGGGTGGGAATCAGAGGTGCTGCTCTGAGACTCTTCTCAAGCTATCTATCTAAAAGAACTCAAAGGGTGAAGGTTGGAGATGAGATAAGTGACGAAGATAGTGCAGCGTATGGAGTTCCTCAGGGTAGTATTTTGGGTCCCACTCTCTTTCTTATTTATTCCAATGACCTCTGCAATATTGAGCTTCGGGGTGGCAAAGTTGTTGCTTTTGCGGATGATACTGCCTTGCTTTTTTCCGCACCCTCATGGAGCGAAGCTATCGGGCTGGCGGAGATTGGACTTGAAGAGGTGATGTCTTGGCTCAGAAACAACTTGTTAACTTTGAATCTCGAGAAAACAAAATATCTGACGTTTTCTAATTCTGTAATAAATCAACCAGCAAATGATACAATAACGATACGGGTTCATAGTTGCAGCAATCTTAAAAGAAATACATGCACTTCTTGTGTACAGATTGAAAGAGTCTCGTCTATTAAATATTTGGGCGTGACAGTGGATAATTTGCTTACTTGGCATGAGCACATCCGAGCTTTAACAGGAAGGACTCGTAAATTAATGTCAGTTTTTAAACGCTTGAGACATATCTTAGATACCAAATTAATTACCTCTATTTACTACGCGCTTTGCCAATCAATATTGACATACTGCATCACTATATGGGGTGGTACATTTAAAACGTTTATCATACGCACAGAAAGAGCGCAAAGAGGTGTGCTTAAAGTAATGCTCAACAAACCTTTTAGATTCCCTACAACTCAGTTATACTCAGAGGCTAAAGTTTTAACAGTTCGTCAACTGTTCATTCTAAAGAGTATTTTAATGACACATGGTAACACTTCATTCGATTCTATAAAGTTGGGAGACAAACGGCGGAAGGATAAAATGGTTTTAACTGAAAAGTTTTCTACGTCACTGGCCCATAGACATCAATGCTTTTTAGGTCCATTCTTATACAAGAATATTAGCAAACATCTCAATTTATATTCTTTACCAAAGAACAAGTGTAAAAAAGCGCTTACTTTCTTTTTGCTACGGCTTTCTTATGATGAAACTGAAATGATACTTACTATTCTTAAGTAAATTTCACTGACATTTATTATTTAACAACGCTCCTTTAAACACATAGCATACACCTTATACACAACAGAACACAACCCTCACACCATAAATGTACGTTTTACTAATTCGAGTGCCTACACGTTCTCAAGTGAAATCTCACCTCACTACAAACTACAGTTTTCTGTTAATTAATTATCTAAATAGCAAAGGCATGCATTAAAATTTAAAAATGAATAAATTATGTATGATAAGTTCAAGTCGCTATCGCTTATGATTTTGTACCGACAATATTCTTCTTGTTTTAAACCGATGCAAATCACCGGTTAGGTTGTTTGGTAATCTGTGGCAATAGGTAAGTAAGTAGGTTCTTGTTTGTTTACTTGGCTTATATTTCCAAAATTGTTATAATTATTTGTTTTTTTTTTCTAATTAAGAAAATAATAAATACTACGACTCCTGCCGTGTCGTGCGTCTATCCTTCGAATTATTTTGCTATACCTTCTTTTTTTTTTTTTTTTTTGTGAGAATCCAATAAGTGGGTTATGTATGTTTGGTAGTGAGGTGGGGATTAATTATTTGTTATATTTAAGGGTTTGTGCATGCACTCTTTCGATGTTTCTTTCCTAGTCTAACGATTCATAGTCTAGAAACTGATTCTATGACTCAGACTGAAGGTTTATTGTTGTTTTTGTTATATAATTTTTAAGTTTTTGGTTTGAACGAATACCTACTTTGTATAAATTTGTGTGATGTTTTATATTGGTTTGTTTGTTTATTAATTGTAATTAAATGTTAAATGTAACTATTATAGTCAAAATTTGAACCTTGTTTACTATAATCCAGTAAGGAATCGTAGTAGCCGTAACACAGGGAATCCTAGCACGGCTACTACCGAAACACCTAAGATGCTTGAGACATGAATGATGTAACAAATAGACATGTGTGATTCTTAGGTTAAGGAAACAATGACTGTCATTCTTTTTGAAAATAAATATCTTAGCTTATCTTATCTTACATAGAACTGACAACTGTCAAGTGTCAGTTTCATAGTATTCCTCTCCTCAGACCCAGGCGTACGTCCGACGACGCCGTGAACGATTTCGAGCGATCGCGCGGATGATCCGTGCGTCCTCGAACGTGTAAGTGAACGCATCCAGTAACATACACATATACGATGGGGCCGTTCGTTTTGTAAAAATTGGCGAAAATAACTGTTAAAAACGCTAAATATGATCACATTTGGTGTTTTCTTTGGACATTTGTGGGCGAAATTAACGTTCTGAACGTTTTTGATTTGCATGTTTATATGATATGTTGACATAGGAAAATCGAATCTATTACGCAAAGGATAGGATCGTTTTCATTTGGTTTGGAAAGGATCGGTAGTTTCAAAAGTTACAAAAATGGCAAAAATGTTGAAAATATTCAAAGAAAACGGCTTGATAAAAATGAACATTTCGAAACTGCCCACAACGCCATCTCATCATCTCGAACGCAGGGAAACTATAATAATAATTAATATTTTTCTGTGCTGTGGTGGTGAACAGGGGTGCCAGATTAGGCAAATTATCGCCATTTAGGCTACCTTAGAGGATCAAATGGCGAACAAAAAATCCGATCGGCTACCAGCAGCCAGTTAGCCTAAATCGCCCATTATTGAATAATTCTTTGATAATTCCTTAAAATGTGTGTAACGAAACGGTTCACTTCTGCAGTTATTTCATGCTGCTTTCGTTACTTTGCGTCCACTATTTGTAGGAGTGAGATAGACAAAGGCGTATGACAACGAGAAAACAATATTTCCAACATATTATAATTCGCTGATATGACAGTGTTCAAAACCAAAACAAGAAAGCGAAACGCAACTTCACAACTTGTACTTGTACAAACTGGCCACGCGCGAATATTTCTATTGTTTGTTTTGTTTGTATCTTTCGTAAGTTGTTGATAGCATCAAAAAATATATATGTTATTGTATATTTTGTACCAAAGAAGACCGATTGACGCGGCTGTGTCATCTATTTCCGGTGGAAATAGAAATCTCCCTCCGATGATGATAGTGAACTTCTGCAGAAAGTTAGTTATTCTTTTATTAGAAGAGGATATGTAAAGAAAAGAAAAACGAATAGGTACTGTAACCCCTGGTTTGCTTCCAACCACTCAAAAGAGCGGTGAAATTTATCATGTTGCAATCAAAATGACGTATCGGTAATTGACTCCCCTAAAACAGAAGGGTGGAGGAACGAAATGTCAAATTGACACCGCTGCTGTCAGTTTTTGAGACACCGGCAGAAAAACTCCCGAGTATTGGAGTAAAAAGGAGTGCTGGAGCCTTCAAATTAGGGTAAAAGTATATTCAATATAAGGTTTAGGCGTAAATATAGTATTAACTAAATCCTCGTAATATATCAATTATCAAATAAATAGTTTGATTTCTTCCTACCAATAATAAGGACCTATAAATCGGCAATGTTCGATATAACACACACACACACACACGCGCACAGATACTCTCCACTCCACACCGTCTCTTCGGGTTCAACCGGGAGGCGTCTCCGAGTCGACCGCTGACCAGTCTGCAGGATATATCGGTGACTGGACTTCTAAATTTGGGTAGGTATGAACTTTTTCTGCCTGCACCATGTGGCCTGCACGTGTTGGTTATTTGAATTCGTTTACGTTTGTGATTTGTTTGACTTTATCTTTTGTTTGTTGCCAAGTTCAGTTGCCGCCATCCGTGATCATCAGATTCATTTGTGTTTGTGCTTTTTATAGTGAAGATTTAAATAAGTAGAGAAAATGGAGACAAAAAAAAGCGCAAAATAAAAACCAGTTTATCATCTATTAATTGCAGTACGTCCAGTGCAGAAGTTTTAGACAAACGGAATCTAGTTTTAAAAGATTCTTCGTCATATTCTTCATAATAATTACGACGCACTTGAAAATCTCGTAGTCTTCTAAGTTTCGTAGGTCGTTTTATATCTGTGGTTTTATTGGGAAAATATGATTATCGATTTACGTTGAATTGATGTGATAAATGGAAAAAACGTATTTTTCTGATTCTGCAGCTACCTTTGTTCATTAATTTCGTTCAGTGCTAACGAAGTTACAGACCAAAGTAAACAGACAACACCACAAACTAAGAAGGAGATACGGGTTTAACAACACCTGGGTATTTTATATCGGTTTTATACCTCAGTATCTAGCTTTAGCATACTTGTTTTTTTGATAATTACTAGCCGGAAACGCTGGACTTTGTGTTTGTTTTATCGATTGAGTCGCATTTGGCAAAATAAAAAATCGATAAATAGTTTGATTTCTTCCTACCCATAAAAAGGTAAATAAATCGACAATTTTCGATATCGATAGTTAGGGAGATTTGTCCTCTGAGACCTTGGCTTCCAAAAATTGAGAAGAATGACCTTCCTCAGGTTTTGGTAGTAGGGGGAAAGCGATAAATAGATATTCTGACGGAAAAGCAGACTTTTTGTAATGCTAGGTAGGGCATAGAGTGCTCGGCCATTAGTGGTTCATTCCCCGTGTTCCTAACATCTGCAGTCGGTACTGCCGAGAGAATATATCCAGTAGGCACCCCCTTGTGAGGAACGGGACATCTTCGGGTGAGTTAGCGTAGCGACTTGAAATGGGCATCTTTTGCCCTAGTGCCACGTTGTCCAATTTGACCCTCCCTTGTTATTATTACGAGTAGGATCCCCACTGCAACATCGAGCGAGCCCTAGCCCTCCGAAAGCAATAGTGCCGAGCCGCCCTTCTGTTGGAATAAAATGAGAACGCAATAACCCCGTTTCGGGTGAGTTTTGATAACCGCCGCGTCCTACCCTCGTACGTTGATCAGTATCCTGTTGAGATACTTTTAGTATTATTTCTGTCTTGAACAGGGTTTTTTTGTTCGTATTTATTGGAGGTATTTTTGAAACACTCCAAATACAACTTCGGGACTCTCCGTGGGATCTTTGGAGTCTTACCTCGCGGCCGGTGGGGCCCAAAGCTACAAGGGTGGCTTGTACACACACACACCTACGTTAATTAAAGCTTACAAAGGTTAACGTGGCGTGGTAATTAATTGGGCACCTTTAATTATGATGGCGGGGTGGAAGGCCTCTACGCTCTATGCTCTTTCTAAAATACAATTATACATTCTCAGGGACCCCACGTGGGCGCCACTGTAACCTTTAATTAACGTAGGTACAGCCTTGCTAGGCTACAGGGCAGAGCGGAATGAGACCAAAGTATTATTGGTGGATGTTTATTTAATCAAATAAGTTGAAGTGTTGACACAGTACAGTAAGCTATCCAAATCAACACTCACTTTTCAATTTATATTGGGCGCCTTTAATTACAAAAATATCTGATGGCGGGCGGAAGGCCTCTACGCTCTATGCTCTTTCTAAAATACAAATATACATTCTCAGGGGTGAGTTACTCAATACTTGCCTGCGACCAGTACTTATATTTGTTTAACTTTGTAATAGGTTAGGTAGACTTTAACAAAAGCCACCCTAAATTTAGCAAAAAGAAAGAACGGCGACTAGTCACTCAGTCGGCCAGTCACTGATATATCCTGCAGACTGGTCAGCGGTCGACTCGGAGACGCCTCCCGGTTGAACCCGAAGAGACGATGTCGAGTGGTGTGTGTGTGTGTGTGTGTGTGTGTGTGTTATATCGAACATTGCCGATTTATAGGTCCTTATTATTGGTAGGAAGAAATCAAACTATTTATTTGATAATTGATATATTACGAGGATTTAGTTAATACTATATTTACGCCTAAACCTTATATTGAATATACTTTTACCCTAATTTGAAGGCTCCAGCACTCCTTTTTACCCCAATACTCGGGAGTTTTTCTGCCGGTGTCTCAAAAACTGACAGCAGCGGTGTCAATTTGACATTTCGTTCCTCCACCCTTCTGCAGCGCGATTCCATAACTTGGCTTCAATCGAATTCTCAGTATCGCAGCCACTAATGCCTTGCGATAGAGTCGAATTTGCTATGAAAAAAGTGATAATCCGATTGTAGCCAAGTTATGGAATTGGGCCACTGTTATAGGGTAGTCAATAACCGATACGTCATTTTGATTGCAACATGATAAATTTCACCGCTCTTTTGAGTTGGAAGTGGTTGGAAGCAAACCAGGGGTTACATGAAATAAATAAAAACATGAAGCTTAACTTTCAAAATATATTTTTTCCTTTTCGTTGTTTTTTTACGTTTCTTCTTTATTTCGGCTGAATTCAGGCTACTTAGCTCAAAATTTTAGGTGGCCTAAGCTACCTACTTGACAAAATAATAGGCGATTTAGGCTACTCGGTCGTCAAAGTTATGCGAATTGAGTTATATCTGGCAAATTAGTGGCAGCCCTGGTGGCGAAGTTTGATTTCTGGTGTACTCTGTGGTTTGATTTGAACTTGCTGGTTCGTGCTTGTTTTTTTGTATTTGAAATACCTAAATATTTTCATTTGAACAGTTTAAACTATTTTAATTAAATGTGTTTGTTTATCAGCTGAGCTGAGGCTCTGAGGCTCTGACACAGGCTAAAAAATAAGATACAAGGACAAGGCTCAACGAGTACTCTAAAACAAGTTAGTAATAATTTTAGAAAGAATACTACCGGTAGGTAGTTGCGGTGATGCGAAACTCCGAACCAAGAGTAACGAGTATGGTGATGTAATTTCCATAACAGGGGGGTGCGCTTATCAGGTCCTTTGCTGGTGTATTAATATTATTATTGTGCAAAGTGCAGTGCAATCAGAGAAAAATATTTAAAAAAACGCAATGTGTTCACTGACTGAGTTGGAAATTTACAGGGCTGTGCAAGTATTGGAGTATTGAACCAATACCAAAGTGGGATGGAGCTGTGGGAAGGCCTAGTAGACGGCTATGGGACCACTCTCGATGTGGGCTCCTTCAGCAAAGTGACACAGACTGCAGAGACCGTGCTCAAGGAGGACTTGGCTCCCTTTGAAATCGGTAATTCACTTAATATTTATTTCATTCATTCACATAGCAGATTTTCTTTTATGGTATGTACCTACCAATAATGTAGTTTTAAATTAGATTTTTAGTTACCTACCTTATCATAATATGGAGACCCTATGAACTTTGCATAATTTAACAGGAAATTATTGGGTTTTTTACAAGATGTTAATAATTGAAAAGCATATGGCTATTACATTTGTATTTGGATTATTCATTAATAATCTAAATTAAGCCATTGCTGAATACGTAAGCCTCTATGGTTGACAAAAAAAAAAGGTTATGTATAGCAATACATTTTTTTGTTAGTCCGTGTGGCTAAGGGAAACACTGATCTTTCATCATAGAAATCTAGACTGACTAGGTTGGTACGTAGGAAGCATAACACACATTGCCCACATTGCTGCTTATCTGAATAAAAGCTCCAATAGAAGAATAGAACCTTTAATTGATAATGTTCCTTAACTTACTCTGGCTGAAGCTCGAATATGCTTCTCCCTGAATTCTCTCTGTTAATTCTCAATTCTATATGGGGCTACTAAAAATGGAAAAAATTGTGTATGTATGTTGCATGACATAGTGCCAACCACTGGTGAACATTTTCAGGCCGCCATTACATGACTTATTGTATGATTGTAAACCGCACATTTATAGGACAGGCTGACATCTCTTACCGTTTTTTAATTATTTTCAGAATGGATAGCGGCAACTCTGCTGTTCGAGCCGGTGTCCCTCCTGGAGCAGATCTCGTTGAGAGCGCGAGACGATGCATGGAGCAAGCCACTCACAGACTCATTTAAAGTGATCACCATACTAGTTGACAAGTATCCAGAGAGTGTCATCAACTATCACGAGGACATTGTGAAGGTAAACTGTACTTTTATTGGTATAATTAAACTCGCAGAGACCATTCATACTGGTTAAGTCATCTTCAGACTGGTTTTTCTAACTACCCTCACTTGAGTACACAACAGATATCCTTGTGTACAGTACACATTAATCTCTTCAGTACCAGCCACTCCATATGGAGTAGAATTACATTGTTATTGTATTGTTATAAAAATGTCCAGTACTGGGCAGATTAAACCATAAATATCCTTATTATTGCAATCAACAAATCAACTTTTGTAGGTCTGCTCCCTACATGAATCTACTACCGTTTTGTTCAAACATAGGCCTCATCTGCAAGAAGTCCACCTGGAAAGTACTACACCTTTGCCATACATTCAACCCCCAAGCAGTAGTGTGCAAACATTACTGTGTTCCAATTTGAAGGGCAATGTTAGAATTTGAAGGGCAATGTTAGAATTTGAAGGGCAATGTTTCCAGCAAAATTACTGGGCATGAGACTTTAAAACCAGTGTCTCAGGGTGATGAGCGCAGTGCAGTGACGCGCAAGATTTTGCAATACAAAGTTCTAGATGGCACTGCACAGTTGAAGTGCGCGACGTCACAAGGCGTCAGGCGAGCAACCTGCTTGACTCATCACTAAAAAAAAAAACTGCATGGATTACATGGGCGATAATATTCGAGATACTTCGCGACAATGTCATCCTCCTTCATCATGAAAATCACATCTTATCGTAGTACGCCAGTCCCCACTCACATTTTTCACGCTCTATATTGTAAGTATGTATGTGAGTTTCTTTATTCCACCATAACTTTTAAATACCTGAACAGTTTTAGACATGTGGGGTATCGTTAGAATCCTTACATCCCCTGAGAAACAAAGATGCAATTATTTTTTTCTCAAATTGGCTGCATTTTCAAAAGTAAAAATAAAAAACTTCCTATTTTAGAATATAGATATCAACTTGAAGGCACATTCCAACAGTATATAATTTATTGGCATACAAAACCATACATTCTAACAGTAGTAAGTGATCATAAGCTTTAGGGCTAAGTGGCATACGACCAGGGCTATCCTCTGAACATTTGAATATAACAATATCAAATGAGAATATTTTCTTATTACATACTTTTTAGTTTTATTTTTTTAAATTCCACTTTTCAAGCTTTACAAGCTTTAGGACACTTTTTCTAGTTTGTATGGTCGTCCCTGCTGACTAGCCAGCGATGGGAGCCAATATTGAGAGATTTACCATGTTATTTGTAGACCATAGACTTCTAATAGATTTTCCTGGTAGGTTAATCTATAAGTAATGAAAAAAAAAGTATTTGTATCTATTCAAAATTTTAGGTTCTGTGGTTTTGGAATGGTAAATTTTCATCTATTTTCCTAAATAACTTTTAAATTATTTTAAAATTATAAAAGCTATATATTTTAAAGTCTCTTAACAAGCCCTTTCATTTGATATGTAACATAATTGAAACAATAAACAAACTTATTAAATTGATTCAAACTCATTTATTTATATTACACATCCTTGTTTGAGTCACAGAAATTCATATGTGTACCGAATTTCCACTTAAGTAAATTCGACACTTAAGGAAATTGGCTGTGATAGACCGACAGACAATCATAGAATAACACAGCACAGAATAGATAATAGTACCTGTACTGCCTGTGACACACTTCATACAACCACAATGATTTTTGTACCTACTTCTCTTACATAATGAACAGATGAAATTTGTTGTATGTGTAAGTACATAGAACTGCAAATTTGAGGAGGTGAAAAACAACACCTAACATCGAAAACATCTGGAACTTCACTTGACCACCTCTATACGAATATCACTACTAGTCGGATTATAGCATCGGCACTCCATACTAACGTCAGTGATCACTATGGTGTCCGCGGCGAGGTGAAGTTGGCGCCTGGCCATCCTGGCCCCACTGTTCGCCTTGCACGTAGGTATACTACGGCCGCTCGATCTGCATTCGTTCTTGCCATACAGAGTGTTGATTGGCCTCAAAAATGCTCACAGAAGAATACAGCAGATAAATTGGCAGTTTCGATAACTAATATTATCTTAAATAAATTGGAGATATGTTTCCCCATTAAAAAATGTTGTGACGTTCCAAAGAAAGATTCATGGATAACTCACGACATTATTACTTTAAAATTGTTAATATCAGATTTAATTCTATTTCAAAATAAATTTCCAAATGACACCAGAATTCAAACAAAATTGACGAACTAAATACAATTTACACTGACATGTTACGTAATGAAAGGACATACTATTATAAAAATATGATATTAAAAAGTGAAACAACTATAAGAACAATGTGGCAAATTGTTAATATTGAGACCGGAAAGAAAAACTGCCCTAAAGTAGATTACACCGATGTTATTAAAACATCCGAACATAGTATGTATAATTAAAAAAAGGACATAGTTAATCTACTGAACCATATCTGCCGCTGAACAATGCGGTGCCCCAAAAGTAAACCTTCGGATGGTGGTTGCCACAATTAATATAGCGTATCAACCTTGTGACCGCTCACTGCGACTGATGTTCTTTACTCCACAAGAAATACACAGTATAATAATGAACAGAGTAGCTAACAAACCTACTAAAGATATTTACGATATCTCCATAGAAAATATGAGTCTCATTGCAATACCAATCGCAGAGCCCCTCGGTGTCCTATTTAACCAATGTATAAGGGAAGGCACATATCCAAAATATGTTAAAAAGGTTCGAATATGCCCTCTGTATAAAGGTAAAGGCAAAAAAGAGGACCCGAATTGTTATAGGCCTATAGCAATTATTCCAGCGATTGCGAAAATTTTCGAAAACGGGATAACGACACGAATCTCAGATTTCTTGAAATCCACACAGGTTTTTTCTGATCGTCAATTCGCTTATCGCGAGGGGCGATCGACAACAATGGTTGCAAGAGAAGTTGTCTGCAGAATCTTGCAAGCGAGAGAGTGAAAACAAGAGGTCGCCGTTTTGTTTTGCGACCTCTCAAAAGCTTTCGATGTGGCAGATCATGGCACGTTAGCAGTAAAGCTCAAACATTATGGGATAACAGGCACATCACTGGATCTGATTGTTAGTTTTATGCGTGACAGGACACAATATGTATGTGGGGATAACGGTGAGATAAAATCGGATGGGATGTCAAGTAAATTAGGTGTTCCACAAGGGTCATCTCTCTCAAATTTGGCTTTTTCTTTTCTGCTCAATGACCTGCTGGGAGCCACAACAAAGGGAGAGGTGTTTATGTATGCTGATGACGTTGCAGCAGTTGTAACCGCTCCTAAACTTGACGAGCTGGAAACGCAACTAAACACCGTAGCCTCCGAACTCTTGTTGTGGTTCACAGTTAATGGTCTTAAACGTAATATTACAAAAACGCAATATATTACCTTCAACCTGTCAGGACGTGTCCGACGTAATCTAAACGTGTATCTTGAAGGTGTTGCAATACAGCAAGTCCAGACGGCGCCGTTCCTTGGTTTTCACTTGGACCCGGCACTGACTTGGGACAGCCATATAAATGTTCTGTGTGGAAGCCTAGGCAGGGCATGTTTTGCGTTAAAAAGGGTCGCTTCAACTCTGCCAAGGGAGGAGGTTCGCTCGTGCTATTTTGCGAGCGTGCAGTCACTGCTCCAGTACGGGCTCGAGCTTTGGGGCCGCGCTGCCGATTGGGAACGCGTCTTCCGGTTTCAAAAACGAGCTGTTAGGGTGATTGCACGTATTGCACAGGATAAGACAGCAAGACCACACGTTGGGTATCTTGACCCTACCATGTCTCCATATACTACAGGTGGCGCTATATGTGCGAGAAAACCTGAGTTCTTGTACCAAACGTGGAGAAAGGCACAAATATAACTCACGCAATGCGAATAAGTTTTCCGGTGTGCCACGTCATCTAAAGAAAACATCGAAGACAATCCACGTGATGGGACCAGAAGTTTATAATAAGTTACCCGATGAAATTCAAAACGCAAATAGTACAACAGTTTTTAAAACGAAATTGAAAAACTGGCTAATCCAAAAGGCATTTTACTCCTATCAAGAGTTTAGGGACATGAAATTGATATAATTGTGACATAATATTTTATTTTTATCAAACATGGCTGTATTTTATTAAATAGTTATAATTATTTTAATAACTATTCAACATTAATTTACTTTTGTATTGTGACATGTAACGGAAAATTATCAATAAAATTATGTCTATGTCTATGTCATTTCCATTTTCGACGTGTATTTGTTATTGTTATGGTTCCGTACTTTCGAATGAAAAAATAAACCCTTTTACGATCACTAGTTGAAAGTTCCGTGCCGGGTCCGCAGACATGCCAGCTGCCGCTCGATGCGCGCGCCCGCGCTGCCGCGCTGCACTGCCTCGCGGCGTGCGTAGCGCGCTCGCTCGGCGGCTTCAACGACGGCGACGTCGACAAATACATAGCGGCGTTGGAGAACCCTGTCACATGCAAGGCGCCGTTCGCGGCTTTGGTCGGTTAGTCATCATTTAGTCATAGACCAGTTCTCGAGTTTAGACCACGTTAACATAGTGTAGGACACTGGCCAGGTGGAGTGACGGCTGCGAAAAGTGTCTGGAAGAAAATGTCTGTAGAGCGAGCTCAGTGGCGTGCATTAGGAGAGACCTACGTCCAGCAGTGGACAAATATAGGCTGATGATGATTATTATAGTAAGTTAAGATAACATATAGCTTGCTCTTGACACAGCAGCCAATGGTTCGTTCGTATTTACAAGTTTATTTTAAGTTATTGTGTTAGTATAGTAAATGTACGTTTGTGACAAATCTTGCAAGTCAATTTTGAACTACCTAACAACATCCAAAAAACCCTGAAATTTTGCACACACGTGTAGTTCTGATGATAACACAATATTATGGTACTATTGATCTGGTCTGATGATGGACCCTGAAGGAAACCCATACGAGTTTGCGCTCGTTTGTTTCGTCTTTTTGAGTTCTCTGGGTTTAAATGGTTGGCGGCCTTTACCCGCTGGACCGCCGGTGGAGATAAATATGACTAGTTTTTATATATTTTATGATTCATTTCCCTTCCTCAAATAATCTTGTGCATGGCAAACCTTTTAATCATTCTATATTTAAAACATAGCCCAAGAATTCCAAAAACGCACGCGTCCACAGGTACGGTCCACATGCTTGCATATAAAAAACTACTTTATATTGTAACATGTTAAATCATACTCCAAGTTAGATTTTGTTATAGATCTCGATAATAGAATATATTGTACAACGCCATCTGACGAGGAGCAGCGTCTTTTCTATTAGATCAAGTTGTGTTTTCTCCGTATCTGAAAACCAGACGCCGAGTTTGTAAAAAACGCCGAACTCCACCGCGCGTGCGCCACTTTCTTCGTTAAAGGAATAATGAAAGCTTTTCTTGTTGAAGACAGATTGATAATTTCGCCTATCTAAGAATCAAGAAATAATGGTTGAATTGGCCTCTGCGAGTGAAAGGGAAAAGTTTTCATCTACTGTCTCAAAATAGATAAAATGGTTAATCCACGCAGCGACAGCTAGCTACAAGTGGCGTGAACTAGAAGAAAGGTGGAAACTAAGTGGAGGTATCTGTCGGCAAGTAGCGAGCTTCTTAGTGTTGCTATTAATAATTGACGTTCCAGGAATATTTCGGGCTCTGAATAACTTTGGAAGAGGAACGGCTTGTTTAAAAATCCAGAATAGGTCGCATCTTTAAGTTGGCTAACAAATAATAATTACAGAATGGAGCGTTTGATATGTCGAAAATTATTTAAATCTAGAAATCGCTTGCGATGGTCACACCATGGAAGGTTTTGACATAATGCAAAAATCACGTCAAAGTTCCAGAGAAATTTTTTTTTTTGTATGGACTTGTTCGAGTAAACACCGGATGCTGGCTGATATGTACCAAATCTGGCTGGAGGACAGTGACCAGTATTACTAGGCCGACAAGGTCTACTTTACGAAGCAAATGGCAGAGTTAGTTCTGGATCTTTCGAGATAACCGGAAGTTCAAGGTCTCAGTAGAACGCTACTCGAAGATGCAAAACAAGATAGTATATAAACAAGTGAGAAGCCTGTAAATTGGATTTTGATTTCGGACGTAAAATTGAATTGTGCATTCATAGTTGGCACGTGATAGATTCGGCGCAGGCGGCAGAAAAATACGCAGTTTCTCTTGTGTGAACAAAACGTCCGAGGCACGCTGTCCAGAACGAAGCTACCATGTTACAGGCAAAATAAGTATACGAGTGCAAAGGCCAGGTTAGTGTGTTTACCCGTGACTTCAGTTTTGATCCAACGAAATATCTGTTTTGATTTTGCACCGCGTCTATCTAAGGCGGGCATCTCGAGACACATTTGAACACGAAGGAACGTGGGTTTCAGGTTATATCGTGCATCTACGGTCGGCTATTGTCGTCACCACTGCGAGCTGCTGTGCGCGATCACCCGGGGCTCACCACCGTTCGTGGAAGAAGCCGGTCTACGAGGGACTCCAGAAGGACTCCAACACACCACCTGTCCAGTAGAAGATATCACCACCGTTCGTGGTCAAGCAGTAGGAGCTGATCGAGTGGAGTAAGGAGGCGTTCCGCGGCGGTACGCGAGACGACGATTCGGCGTCCCAGGAAGCTTCCAGGTTGGTCCACTCCAAATCATTTTGAGTCAGCGAGCTACAGTGTTGTGGGAAGCCTTCGCCTACTTGTGGGTTAATATATTGTTGAAAGATATTTTCTGTCTATTTTCTGTTATTATCTAGATATTTTCTGTTTATTTCCTAGATACTTTCTGTTCATTTTCTGTTTACTTTCTATTTTAGAGTTTGATTTCCCTCTGGGAAACACAATCATACACACACACACTCTGTTTGCACAAGTTCTTTTTAATTTAAAACATTCTATGGCAATGACAAGAATATTCCGTTGCGTTGTGACCAATACATGTTAATCTGCTGAGCACAGACTCTCTAAGTTTTATTGGCCTAGGATTCTCCAGAACTATAGTAAATTCATATCATACAGGCCGAAGTTAAGTACTAGAATTTATATGTTTGAGGAAATTGTAATCACATTTGAGAATTTTGAGTTTTGAGTATTAAGTTAGTAATATTTCCTATTATAAGATCTTGCTGTTTATAATTATATTGATGCAGAACAAACTAAAATAATTGTAAAATATTTCTTTTTTGAATTCCTCAGTAAAGGGGAGAGTACCAATATTCGATAACTCATGTGTGCTTTTTCTATTTTTTTGTAATAAAGCCCTTTGTTATTGAATTTACCATCTTGTTTTAATTCCTCGCCTTTACCTGAGAAGGAGGTCCGTTTCCTTAGCCGGGCAACGGCACTTTCAATATTAATTAAAAAGTCTAAATAATTTAGGATCATCTTATTTGCTGTTGAACCAAAAAGTAGCCATGGCATGTTTGTCGTTAGTGCCGACCGGCCAGGAGCTGTCAAAGTTTGAAATATCGCCTCCAAGTTTGTATGAAACAGCGCACTTTACACATTTACGTGTCGACGCTGGCAATAATAGCTTGTCATGTATTTTTTGGCTTGAGTCGCAACTATGGCACAGAATGAACTAGTGTCTCTGTGAGCTGAAGACCTCGCGCGTTCAAACTTTTTTGAAAACAATCTTGCGGCGCACAGTAGCGTCTAATCTAGTTACTTTATTGTACAACTAACACTAATAACCAAGGTGCTCCATCAATCCCTACCTAGTAAGTAAAGAGCTGATTCCACCGGTAGAAACCTAAAAGTGAGACATTTACTGCATTTTGAGGAGCTATTCTGCTCATCACGCCAAAGATCCTCATCAGATATTCATCAAATTTTTATGAGACTAATTTAAAGTTACTACTTTTCAAATGAAAAAAGATACATCGAAATCAGATCTAATATGGCAGAGTTATTCAGGAGCCCCCTTTTTGCCCCATTTTGGGGGAAGTAACCTCCCAATCAAAAATCCCCGACGACTAAAAAATTCTGAAAATTCGTTTAACCTGTGTACCAAGTTTCGTCTAGATCGGTTGAGAAATGCGACCTGTATCTGTTCTCCTGGAACAGAGATCCGGACATACGAAAGCATTTTTGGCCAAGCTGAAACGGAGACGCTTTGCTCGCGCTTCGCGCTCGCTCGGTCAAGAATGTATAGAAATGTTGTCCGCCCCCAGGCGCCATCTGCGAGCACCGGCCCGAGGCTGTCGCAGAGGATGTCAACAGAATACTGCGCGCGTACCTCAACATGCTGGAGTGCAACAAGAATACCGTGAGTGCCGCAAAACGTTTGCACAACCCGTAAAAACTAGTCGCTCTGTGAGCTGTAGACCTGCGCGTACAAACTTTTTTGCTAATAATCTAGCGGTGCACAGTAGCGCCTAATATGCTTCGCTCGCGCTTCTCGCTCGCTCGGTCAATAAATAAAAAGGTGGATGGAAAGAGAACCGTCGGCGTCGTGGCATAAAACGGATCTAAAATTATTTCTTGGTCCATCTACATAGTTAATTTAGCTGTACCAGGGGTTTTTTTTTCTCCTCGTGGTCCACCTCAAGACAACTGGGTGTACCAGGGGTTTTTATTTCTTTCCATGGTCCACCTTAGTTCACCTGGCTGTACCAGGGGCAATTTTTGGATGTATTATGGTTCAAGCCATCCAATCTCTGAACACAGTGAAAATGTAATGTGGGGTGACACGCCCGCTGCATTTAGAGTCTACGAGTGTGGTCGTATTAAATACCGTTACTTTTCAAACTAAATTGCCAGTAGATACAAGACGAGAAGAAAGAACCTTCAAAGCTTAGTACCACACTTTTCAAATTAATAGTTTTTTATTAAATTGCTTGGCTTCTACTCATCGGATTGAGATACCAAGTACACCAGTTTTTAAGTCAAAACCTAAGCTATCCAACAGTGAAAATCGCATCGCTATTGGTCCAGGTTTTAACGTGATGCAAGACCCGACACCTATTTTTTGAATTTTAAGTTTCTTCTGTTTTGTTTTTGCTTGGTGTGCAATAAAGAGTTGTTGTATAGTATTGTTGTTGTATGTAATATGTTTTTTTTATTACTGTCTAGGCAATCGTTTGACCACGATCTCACCCGATGTAAAGCGATGATGTGGTCGAAGGTGTAGCACGCTTGCCTAGTAGATACCTATTCACTCTTGACTTGAACACACCGGGGTTATATTTTACCGGAAACACTGACGAGGGCAGAGCATTCCACTCCTTAGAAGTTCTTATTATAAATGAAGAAGCGTAATGCTTCGTTCTTGTGCGAGGTATTTCAACCATAAAAGGATGGCGCTTTGCCGATCGCCTAGTAGTACGGTGATGGAAAGGTGGTGAGGGAATCAGATTGTGCAGTTCTTGTGCACACTCTCCAAAGTGCAATCAGTAGAATACCGACAGGCTTGCGACCTCACGTCGATGCGCCAGACTTTGAAGCTTACTCTTTACCAGAGTGTCATCTCCAATGAGCCTCACAGCACGTCTCTAAATTGAATCCAAAGCTTCGAGCTGATACTTGGCAGAACCGTCCCAGAGGTGGCAGCAGTACTCCATACAAGTATTACGATTATTTCGCATCTGTAGGCCCAATAGATAACAGCTGTTCTGGAGCGCACGCACCATGCGGCCGTCCAGTGCATGTACCTACAACCAACTCGATGTACCTAGAACCGATTACGGAGCGAGAAGTTTATTACATCATTCGTAATATCAGGGCGGTCGCACTCCGCAACAAGTACAAATATTATACCTAAACTTCGGGGCCGTAATATTGGGGTTCATTTAATAGTGTCAAGCTTGCGCACGATGTGCTTAATGATAAAGTACTTACTTACGTAAACTTACGTAAAGTTTTTGTCAAATTATATTATTTTCTTAATTATGAATACCAAGGAGAAACCTAGAAGCTACTGCATAGCATTCGGTCTGACAAATCTCGTAAAATACCTACATACCGACATTTTATTTCGTAGGTAGCCATTTCTTTTTCATTCATTATTAAGCATCGAAGTCAGACAGGCACCTTTTATTCATCAAAGTGTAACCTATTATGATATAATCAAATAATGAGGTACTAGTTCTATTCTGATAAGAATGTCATTATATGTAGTTAATAGAACTTTCAACATTTATGACAATAAGTAATAAAATAATACATTTTTACATAATTGTTTATTTGGTTACAATATCTAAGTCATATTATATCACAGAATAATTACTATTGTTACGCCGGTCGATTCTTAGAAAAACAGTAGGTACTAAAATGACGCAATACCTACATTTAAAGGAACATTCTGGAACACACTAGTAGAGCGTAGGTACCTACAAAAGTTTCCAGAGCGCGCGGTAGGTGCCGCCGGCCTTAAGTACCTACAGGCGCGGCGCGGCGCGGCAACTCAAAGGCGCCGCCGACCTTGAAAGTTCAAATACCTACCGACTACTGTTAGTACATACGAGTAGTAACGAGTACCTTCTCGAAACGCCCGTCGCGGTATAAATAGAGCGCGCATCGACTGCCTGGGACATTACTGATTTGGCTGACGAAACGAAACGATCAAAGTAATTCGAAGCGAGTATTCAGTGATAATTGATAAGAGTGTACAGTCAAGTTAAAGAGTGTTTGAGCATTATTTGTTGGATTAATTTCTTTTTGTGGTTTTCGAATTTTGTGGTGTTAATTTTTGGTGTAATTAGCGTACAATTATTTTATCCGAACCCCAGCTCGTAACACTATTACAAGTACCTAGTCATATCTGGATACAACCCTACCGAGCGTAAAAGTGACAGAGCGATTCTGAAACGATTAGAGCAATGTAAGCTCTCGCGCGTTGTGATACGGTACATTCTAGCCTGCACGCAATGGGTGAGCGCCTTCTAGGTAAATATAATTGAAAGCTCGCAGCGCTGTGCGAGTTAAATTGCACTTTATTGCGTTGTAGCGAGAGTTGCTATGTATTTAAATGACTTTACCCAGTTATCCTTTTGTACTTGTACTATTATTTATTCTGTGGTAATATGAGTAATAAACGAAGCTTCGGTAGACGATATTCCCCCCACGCTAATAAAAAAGTGCGCAACTGAATTATCACCTATACCAGTATTATCGATATTTGTCAATAAATCCTTCAAAAAAGGATGCTTCCCCGATAAATTAAAAATTGCGAAAATTAGGCCGATTGCTAAGAAACTTAGTAATTTAGATAATCCGAGCAACTACAGACCGATTGCACTTCTACCTGCCATATCAAAAATATTCGAGAAGGCAATGACCAATCGATTATACCGATTTCTCGAAAATTTTACATCTTAGACTGTAATCAATTTGGATTCCGACAAAATTGTTCTACTACCCTCTCAGTATATAACTATGTTCAAGAAATATATAATTGTATGAATGATGGAAAATATGCCCTTGGGCTCTTTTTGGACATGACTAAAGCTTATGATCGAGTAGCCCATGACATTTTGTTACAAAAAATATACGGTTCAGGAATCAGAGGAATGGCATTCTCCTTGTTTTGTATCATATTTAAATGACAGAACACAACTATTTGAATTCGAATATTTAAATCATATTTAAATGACAGAACATTAGTTGAATTGGAATATTTTGATGAAAGCATGAATGAAATAATTAACATAGGATCAACTCAAGGTAGTGTCTTCGGATGTTCCCTTTTTCTCTTGTATATCAACGACTTACCAAAATGTATAACTACGACGAGTATCCTATTCGCAGATGACATTTCCCTTTTATTTAAAACACCACAAAATGTGGATTTCTCTGCAATTAGAAAAAGAAATATTTTACGACACTAAAAAATGGCTTAGTGATCACAACTTAGAAATAAATTTAAGTTAAACAAAAATTGTTCAATTCAGAACCTATCAGCGATCGCTGCATGAACATAAAAGCTTTAGTACCAATTATAAAATTGAAGAAACCAATAACTTTACACTATTAGGCCTAACAGTTGACACAAATTTAAATTGGAAATCACACATAAAAAATATCAAATCAAAATTAAGCCAATTCATTTATGCTTTGGGAATACTAAAGATGAATACAAACTTGGAAACTGCCCTCTCACCTTATTATGCCTACGCATATGCCTGGTTAAACTATGGAGTCATTCTCTGGGGGGACAGCACAGATTCCAATGATTTGTATATTCTACAAAAAAAAAGTATAAGAATATTGGTGAACGTAAAACCGCAACATAGCTGTAAACAACATTTCAGTAAATTAAAGTTTTAACATTACCGTCAATATACATGTTACAATTGGCCATATATGTAAAAAAAATATAGACATCTATTAAAAATATAGATACAAACATAGAAATTAATCAAAATTATAACCGACGTAACAAAGATAAGTAAAATTCCGGATACTCGTCTGTCAACATTAGGAAATAGTCCATACTGCAAAGCGATAAAAATATATAACAAAATTCCAGAAGACATAAAGTCAGAGACTAAAACCCACATATTTACCAGAAAATTTAAAGCATTCTTATTAAAACAATGCTATTATTCGGTTAAAGAGTTTGTTAGACGATAATGAATGGTAAAAAATGATAACATTAAAAGGAAAAATAATACTAGTGATTAATTATGGCATGACTAATATGACATTGAAAATAAGTTCAGAATCGACATTGTATGTAAAACTGAGATAAAGTAGGGAATATTCATTAATATGTAAGTTTGTTTTTATAGAAATATATTGTAACTCCACTCATGAGTGCAGCGTCTGACAGGGCACATGTATTATTTACTAATAAGTCATTTTTGTAGACTGTCTGTCTACATGTTGGCATTATTAAATTAATAAATGAAATGAATAAACAAGATCGGACCTGTGCTTGATTCAAAAGCTGTCCCGGTGTGAAGTACCGCCTATCCTTAGACAAAATACCAAGTTTTTTTGCAGCTACCTTGGCTTTGGATTCAATGTAAGACCCAAAATTCAGGTTCGATGTGAGTTCGACACCCAACAGCTCCAGATGGTCACTAATGGTATTGTTACACTACGGAAAGACGAAGATCGATAAACTCTTATATATTAAAACGTGTGATAAAACCACGTATGAAAAAAAGTAATTACAAAATCATTGCCTAATTTCCTCGCAATGGAAATGAAAATCTCGACTTCAATATCTACCCTGGCCTTAGGCTCGGGCGGATAAATGCCACTGATAAAATGACATGTTCTGAACTTGTTGTACAATCTGCTATTTTTGTATCTCATCGAGTAAGGTCTCGTCGAATAGGCATTGCTTGCTTGTCATATTAGGTAATTCTGGCCTCTGCTTTCAGAGTTTTCAGGCATTTGTTATCAATAATGAGGTTTCGTTATCAGTTTTTATTCTATTTGGTTCCATTTACGAAATATTCGGTTCTAAAATGACCTTCTTGCTTGACTTGCATGTCCCCCCTCATCATCATCTTTTAGTTCTGTACTCATGGAGTACAGAATTAAAATTAGCGTATAATATGAATTTGCTAACAACATTATCACTCCTTACAAGATATAAGTATACCTCCTTATATCTCGTAAAGTAGTATACTTTACGAGATATAGCCGACCAAGATAACATATTTTATGCCCGCTTCAAGTCTGGAACAAATTCCATAGTGAGAGACATAATCCGACCTTAATAACAACTTTGTTGGCGTGTAACGTAAAAACTACTGGACCGATTGCAATTCGGTTTTTACGGTCCTGGCTGCCGAACCTATGCGTGTCCGAGACGCACTTATCGGTTTTTGTTATAAGTAGAGATTACTAGTGTTGTATACTGTCGTGTCGCTTGCAGGACACTGTGTGTGCTGCGGCGTTGCGCGGCGCTCTGCAGCTGCTGCGTTACTTTGGCGACGCGCTGCCGGTGCGAGAGCTGGACCTGCTGTACGCACCGCTCGCAGGGGAACTGTTCAACGTGCCCGCTTGTCGTGCTGGTATGTACCGCGGCGCTCTGCAGCTGCTGCGTCACTTCGGGGACGCGCTGCTGGTGCGAGAGCTGGCCCTACTGTACGCACCGCTCGCAGGGGAACTGTTCAACGTGCCCGCTTGCCGTGCTGGTATGTACCGCGGCGCTCTGCAACTGCTGCGTCACTTCGGCGACTCACTACCGGTGCGAGAGCTGGACCTGCTGTACGCATCGCTCGCAGGGGAACAGTTCAACGTGCCCGCTTGCCCTGCTGGTATGTACTGCGGCGCCCCGTCGTCTCGCTTCGTCGTCCCTTCGTTCCACGCGCACAGGAACTCTTTATACGAGCTTCTGCGCGTTTCGGAATTGCACCCAGGGGTAGGGCAGAGTAAGACCACGTGGAAGTCGGGTGCTTCGATTCATTTCTACGAGTATTAGCAAACCCCCCAGTTTCCTGGATGCTGGATGGGTATTTATAGTAGAAAGGAAATAAGGAATAATCAAAAACGCGATCCTACCATACTGAAACATCCGAACGTTTAGGATTTCCAATATCCCGTGAGCTTCTTCCTAACTATACCCGACCACAACTCTATGGGAGTTTCCACAATGTATATCTATATCTTTAAAACAGTACTGTGATATATTTATTGCCTGACCGACAGACAACTCACAGCCTAGACCTACAGATTTTGAATTTGGAGGAGATATTCTTAGAGTGGGCTGGGCAGCGTTTCGTCGAGTCTTCTCGTCACCAATACAAAGTTTGAAGACAAAAGTCTTCAACCAGTGTGTCCTACCTGTTATGACATACGGAGCCGAGTTGTGGACACTCACAGTACGACTACTTCACCAATTTAAAGTCGCTCAGTGGGCTATGGAAAGGGCTATGCTCGGAGTTTCTCTGAAAGATCGTATCCGGAGTGAGGTGATCCGGCAGAGAACCAAGGTTGTCGACATATCCCTTAGGATTAGTAAGCTGAAGTGGCAGTGGGCTGGTCATATCTGTCGAAGGACTGATCACCGTTGGGGGAGTCATGTTCTTGAGTGGAGACCGCAACCAGGTAAACGTAGTGTAGGGTGCCCTCCGCCTAGGTGGAGCGACGATATACGCAAAATGGCTGGCAGCACTTGGAAGAGAAGAGCTGAAGATCGGGCTCAGTAGCGTGCTTTAGGAGAGGCCTATGACCAGCAGTGGACTGACACGGGCTGATGATGATGGTGATTCTTAGAGTTCCCTGGGGTTGAACTAAGGAGGGATTTTTTGAAATTCCATCCCTAACGGGGTGAACGGGGGTGGCAAAGATTTCACGCGGGAAAAGTTGCGGGGCGCCGCTAGATTTGGACGCGTTACGGAGCCCTCAGTGCGTGTGTATACCGCTCGAATATATCGAATAATCGCTATCCCTCTATCATCCAATATTCCAGTAATACTGGAGATCCTCACTGCGCACGCGTCACTATTCTGCGAGCGACTCGCCTGCGACAGCGTGCTACGGCGCGCGGTGTGGGCAGCTGTGGGCGAGCGAGGCCGCGCCGGCGCCTGTGCAGCCAACGCGTGCCTCAAACTATATAAAGCGGTGCTGTCGGTGCCGGGACAAGTGCAGGTATGTTACGACAGTGTGGGTAGCGGCGGGCGAGCGCGGCCGCGCTGGCGCCTGCGCTGCCGCCGCGTGCCTCAAACTATATGAAGCGGTGCTGTCGGTGCCGGGAGAAGTGCAGGTATGTTAGCACAGTGTAGGTGGCGGCGGGCGAGCGCGGCCGCGCTGGCGCCTGCGCAGCCGCCGCGTGCCTCAAACTATGAAGCAGCGATGTCGGTGCCGGGACAAGTGCAGGTTTTAATTTATTTTAGGAAACTTACAGCATGAACCTTTAAAACAGTTTTTTTTATTACATTAAAATAAAACACATAGTCGAACGTAGAAGCTCCAATTTTTGTAAAGTAGATTACGAATAGAGGCTTCTGCATATATAAAATACTTAACGAAAATTAGTGAAGGACCTAATGACTGTTTCAGAACTTGCAAACCATTGTACAAGCGGAGATCCAGCCGCGCACCAGCGACATGAACGCGCGCATAAAATTCACTGCGTTGCGCGTGCTGGACTGTGCGCGCGCGCACTGCACGGTACGCGCCGACGCGCTGCACTCCGTGGATGTGCTCGCGCTGGAGTTCCAGCTGAGGAGTGAGATCGACGATGTGCCTGACTATGTCGCTGAAGCGGTGAGCTCTCCACTGTTACTGTGAAAACGTGCGCGCGCGCACTGCCGTAAGTCCTGTTCGTCGTGCTTGGAACTTGAAGGAACACACACACACACTATTGGCCAATATTGTATCATAGCGTGCAAACCCTGATCCTTTGCGTTCGCAATAGTGTGTGTGTGTTCCCTCAAGTCCCAAACACAACGAACAGGATTTACGGAGTACAACTCCGTAAATAGAACGTAATAGACTTTAGAAAAGCTCGGCGACAAACGCCGACCGTACGATCCAGGAACCTGGGGAATCCCGGTGACTCCCAGTCTAAAAGGCAGCTCCCTCCAAAATGCAGTAAATTGTTTCTACCAGTGGAATCAGCCCCTTACCTACTAGGTAGGGGTAGGGATTGGTGGAGTACCTTGGTTATTAATGTTAGTGTTACAATAAGGTAACTAGATGGCGCTACTATGCACCGCTAAACAGCTCACAGAGCCACTAGAAATTTAGGTATAAGTTTAGCACTAACTATGCTTAGCGTGAACATATCACATAATATTTCTTAAGAAAAAAATTGAATCGCGGACTGAGCTTGAACCCGCATTATACTTGCCTCTGCGCGGCACAAATTGCTGCTGAGAGCTTAGCCACCATAACAACTGTAAGAAACTGAAGGAAGAATTTGATGCGCGTGGTTGCGATTGGCTACGCACACGACACGTGCCGCGCGAAGGCATGGATAGATAGATAGATAGATAAGTCTTTATTGCGCTAAAAAACTTAAATTAAGGCACATCAACAATGACCTTAAAATAGTACAATCGGCGGCCTTTCTCTAAGCAGTGATCTCTTCCAGGCAACCTTAGATTACAAAGCGAGAACTTGAACATTAAAATGATAATAAATGATAAATGAGTTTTTATTGCCAAAAAGAGATTAATACAAGTGAAAACAAATAGGAAGAAAAAACAAACAGAGAAACATCAAACAAGATTGTTGGCGAACCCCAAACGAAGCACGAGGCCTGTATCTTGGGGCTCGAGTGCAAATTTAGCAGATAAGTTTGTTACATTTAACTGAACCGAAAGAAAATAATTATAAATAAGGAAAATAATTATACAGTGGCAATGCAAAAGACGAAAATTTATGGTCTTATTTAGTAAAGGTACACAAAACAGAATCTATATAATTATAGTGCCTATGTTCATTATAAAACTAGAGAAAAAGGAATGTGACATGTCTGTGCGTTACGCAAATGTGTGTGAGTGTGATAAGAAGATTGTTGTGTTTGTGTATGTGTGAGGGTGTGTGTGTAAGTGCGCGAACTTAAAATTCAAATAACTTCTTCAGTTTCGTCATAGGAAAGTAGCCATTCCCTAATACATTTTTTACACTGATATATGGAGAGATTTTTAATTTCACACAGTTTGCTTACTTTATTGTAGGTGCATAGGTGAGAGTAAGCAGGACTACGTCTACCCAGCAGAGATTTGATCCGGGGAACCGGCAATCTGAAAGCTCGTCTAATCATGATCTCAACATAGTCTCAGCGTTTTTTTAAGCTTTTGTGAATTTTTAGAGTAGCATTATAAACAAATAACTGTCGTACGCGCAACACTTTGAATTCTGCATACAACGCAGCAGTAGAAAAACGAAACGGTTTTCGTAACATGACTTTTATCAAGGCTCTCTGTGCTCTCTCAATGGTAATAAAATAGCTTTTACCAGCACTACCCCAGCTGGACAGAAACTCAGTATTTTATGATAGACTGACACAATGCCAGGTATATTTGTCTAAGTAAAGGGACAGGAGTGCAATCCCGAAGGGTCTTCATAATAAATATTAATTTCCTTACTCGAGCAGAAAGGTCAGTTATGTGTTGCTTATAAGAGAGATTTTCGTTAACAATTACGCCTAAATATTTCATACTAGTAGTGCGGTCTATAACGCTGCATGTACACGTGGAAGATTGATCAGAGCAGTAGTGAATTTTTAAATCTTTCCCGATGGGGGGCAGAGAAACACAAGTCTCGGAAAAAGCAATATACTTGGTCTTTTTTGTGTTCAAGGTAAGGAGATTCCTATCTAGTTTGTTTGCAATCACAGAGAGTCCTTCTTCTGCAATGCTGTACACTCGGTCCCACGCTTCTCCATGAAATAAGATTACTGTATCATCCGCGTATGTTATAATTTCTCCATTTTTCAAATTGCTGCATAGTATGTCATTTATGTATAATATAAAAAGCGTGGGGCCCAGTATACTGCCCTGTGGGACACCGTAATCAATAGGTAACTGGTCGCTAAAGTGATTGATAATTTTGGTGAATTGTTTACGGTTGGACAGATAACTCGTGAACCACTCAAGCGACACACCCCTTACACCCATAGATTCTAGCTTCCTCAGAAGTAGACCGACCGAGACCGTGTCAAACGCCTTTGCCAGATCGAGAAACACACCGATACAGTTCTCACCATTTTCAACATAAGATGAGGCTAGATTGGCAAGAAGCGTTGCAGCGTCCTCGGTCGATCTACCCCTGCGGAAACCGAATTGTCTATCCGAGATAAGTTTATACTTTTCCAAGTAGTTCGTAAGTCTTTTGTTAACAACTTTTTCTAATATCTTAGAGAATACGCATAGTAGGGCTATAAGTCTAATTGTCTGGTATGTTCTTGGGACCGTTTTTATATATTGGAGATACTACACCCACCTTCCAACAGTCCGGAAATATGCCAGTTTCTAAACTGAGGTTGAAAATAAAAGTTAGTGGTATAAGAATAGCGTTCAGTGATTTTTTAATTAAAGCCATAGAGATTTTGTCTGGACCAGAGGCGCTGTCTATTTTAAACTTTGCAATAATTTTGGAGATTTCATCAGGATCAGTAGGGTATAGAAACATAGAATGAGAGACGGATGAATCAGGCCTGTGTGATAAGATGAGTGATTTCTCAGTTTCTAACAACTTGGTCAAAATATTCTTAGCTAACTTTTCCCCTACAGATACGAAATATTTGTTGCAGCTATTAAGCGAGTCATCAATATTGTTACAACTAGTTAACAATTCTGAAGAGTCATGTTTGCGATTAGAGTTATAACAGATATTCTTAATGGTCTTCCAAAGCTTTTTAGGGTCATCTTTATTTTGTTCAAGTTGCTGACTATAGTATTGTGCTTTAATTTTCCGGAGAAGTTTATTACAGAAATTTCTGTATTTCTTGTAGATTTTAGACCGCTGAGTATCGTCAGGATGAATTTTACAGTCACTATGAAGCTTATCTCGGTGGCGCATGCATCTGATTAGGCCTGGTGTGATCCAAGGTTTCATGTTTACCATTTTCCTACCTATTTTTACCATATATGTGTTTTTGTTTAAAATGTTAATTAATATCTCGCTGAAGGCAGCAACTGCAGAATTCACACAGGTTTTTGTGATAACCAAGGACCATTCTGTATTGTTAATCTCAGAAACCACCGCGTCAGTATTAGTTTTAAGACGGAATCTAGCATTATTTGAGTGTAGTTGCGGTTGTCGTTCGACTTGAGTAATAACAATGTTATGTGGTAGAGGACATACAAACCACGCCATTAGCCTTCGTAGTAGACTTGATGAAAATATGATCTAAACAAGCTTGACCTCTTGTGGGTTTGGTAATAGCAGGAAGTAACCCGTGCGATACCAGTAAACAGAGATAATCAGAGACCTGATTATTCGATGAATTCAGCAGATCAATATTCATATCACCTGTCACAATAATAAGCGGCATACTTCTATAATCATTCAGGACCAAATCAAGCGAATTTATAAACGGTTCAATAATAGATGTGGAAGGAGATCGATAAATTCCTAAGATAGCAGTTTTACCATCAACATGTATCAAAAGAGAGTCAGCACCAGTGATATTTGGTTCAGAAGCCACGGCATTAAAATAATTTTTGATATACATTACTACTCCACCATTTTTATTTTTTTGTGTGTGAGATCGAAACGCGTTGTAGCCTGGAAGACAATCGATTATCATAACCTCAGATAACCAGCACTCCGACATTATGATGGCGTCAAAATCTAAGTTGAAGCGCTTAAGAGTGATCGCAAAGTCAGCAAAATTGTGTTGATAACTTCTTATGTTTAGGGAGATGGTCCTAAAATTATTATCAAGTTGATTACTTAAAAAAATCCTGCATGATTCTACAGAATCGTAATAATGACAATCAATAGAGATAGTTTCATCAATGTCATTACTTACATTAACTAAACCCATCTTGATAAAATAAAAATTTTAAAACAAAGACAGAACCCAGTGTGTAATTTCAAATAAACAAGTTATAAATAAGTAAACTTGAAACAACATAGGCGACAGAATACCTTTTGCATTACGAGCGCAAATGAGAAAAAGTGAGTGTTTGTACATGTTAAGTTGAGAGTATGTGATTAAACGTTTGAGAGATGAGTGAGAGAGTATGATGAGTGAGCGCATTACACAAAAAATTACATGAACCACTAAATAGTAAGTTATAAGAAAATTATAACTAGATCTCGGCGGGACTGAGGAGATTTCAAGTAGGCACCAGAAGTTGCTTTTGAGCAGGTAAGTTACCCAAGTGACGCTCCTGGTCTTCCAGAGATCTGATGGTGATTGCTGGGCTTCCCTCCTTCCTGCGCACGTGGATAGTGCCGTTCTCGGTCCAGCAATACATAAAACCTGCTTCCTTGGACTGATGCCTGGTCGAGCGAAATAACTGCCTGTTCTCTTGAGTCAAACGTTCGTTGAAGTACAACTTTTTACTGGGCCCCTCAACTCCAATATCAGCACAAGATAAGTTACGCCGGCTTTTGGCTGCTTTCAAAAATTCCTCTCTTTTTTCACGTCTCACGAACCGTACTACTAACGGACGAGAAGTCTTCGAAGATGCTGGCAGTGCATCGCTTTTTTCCGGGCGACGCGGCCCCACACGCAACGCATGGTCAAGGTCGGAATCATCAACAACAACTCCGATTTTTTGAGCCGTTACTCGTATGATATGCAGTGGATTTTCGGCAGAGGTCTCAGAGATACCCACTATCTACATTAATGAACGATTGTGTGTATATGCCAGTATACATTTCCTGAAATGAATTAATTTGTATTTTTAGAATATAAATACGATAAAATATTACTTATAAATACCATAATTCCAATATATACATTAAAATAAATATATATATATATATATATATATATATATATATACTAATAATAATAATACATACTAAATAGTAGTGATAGTGCAGGTTCTACTTTCGTCCGTAATCAATATTTCTTTCTTGAGTTATGCTTGATATTTTTATAGATATTATTCTCTCGTATGGCGCAGGTGTCGTGGTGCGTAGAGTCAGGGGTGCCTCACAGCGACGTGTTGCTACAGACTGCGATATTGTTCCACGCGCGGCTCTCCGCTGCACGCGTGCGGGACATAATCACGCAGGGCTTGCGGGCCGCCGCCGACCGCGCGGACGTGAGTTTTTTATTGATGTCTATTTGCATTCAATAACAATGCACCTTGCGTTAAATAAAAAACACTAAAATCTCAAGATACTATATCACAAGGCTAGTTGGGTTCGAGCCCATGACAACCATTTGAGTAATGATAGTTTCAATAGCAAGGCTACAAGGCTGGATGGGTTCGAACCCATGACAACCAGTTGAGTAATGATAGTTTCAATAGCAAGATTACAAGGATAGTTGGGTTCGGACCCATGAAAACCAGTTGAGTAATGATAGTTTCAATAGCAACGCAATCTTGGTTCGGTCCGAAGTGTTTGTACAGCAAGGCCACCAAGACTGTCCGTCTCCAAGATTGGAGCACGAATTATATCCAATTGCAGAAAGGGGTGAGACAGGGAGACGTTATTTCTCCGAAACTGTTCATCTCTGCACTGGAAGATATATTTAAGTTTCTGAACTGGAACGGATATGGTGTTAACATCAATGGCGAATACATCACTCACCTTCGATTTGATGATGATATAGTCATCATAGCAGAAACCCTGGAAGACCTAAGCACAATGCTCAGTGACCTCAATATTGTTTCCCAACGGTGGGGTATTAAAATGAACATATCATATCATTCATTGTAGCCATCGCAGGAAGTCGGTGAATGGAGGTGGCACAAGATCGCTCGTCATGGCGCTCCTTGGGGAAGGCCTATGTTCAGCAGTGGACTTCTAAAGGCTGACATGACGATGATGAATTTTACATCTATCTTACAATCTAAGCTTTGAAAAATAGTCTGCCACAACAAAAGAAAATAAAGGTACCTCAATTGGGAGGCCTATTTCAGGTGTGGAGGTCTTTCGGCTGGTGATGATAATGATGAGTTCGCTTAATGCATCATATTGTACGTTACAGGGAAGCCTGTCGTTTCTGCTGACTGAAACCTGCCAGGAGGGCGGGTACGAGCGGTACCGCCCCCTGTGGGAGGCGCTGCTGGAAGAAGACGCGGCGGGACTGTGCGGGGCGGTGGTGAATCGCGCGGGGCGGGCGTTACGGGACGCGGCGCGGGGAGGGAACGAGGTCAGTGCACTACTGACTGTTTGTTTGAATAACACGTCCTAACTCTTCCATTTTCCACCATACTACACGCACAACATCGCGCCATTTATTTATTACTAGCGACTCGTCCCAACTTTGCAGGGTAGCGCTCGCACCGCGGCATTTTTCTTACTTTAGCATTTTTAAATGCGCTTTATTTTCAACAAAAATAAAGCGCCTGTAAACGTAATTCATAATCTTTGGCAGCAACGATCTTGGTGCTTTTTGACCACTATGTCAAAAAGCACGAACGAAATAGTCGTATCGCGAAATGGGCAATTTAAGATATAGACTAATAGCGACATAGACAAATAGCTATTTAGTCCAAACGTTTATTTGATATGACATTCAGGCACAACGCGATTAAGGCATACTGCGTTTTAGGTACGCAGTGAGCAAACGATTATTTCTCACGTACTTGACAAAATTGTTATTATTTCGTTTCCATTGCAATGTCATTCCGTTCTGTATTTTTTATACCTAGGGTAACATCAATGCAATTTTCGTAGGGATCTCTATTTTCTTGAATAATAAAATACTGCCCATGTTAATCGCTGATAATGTAGCTTTCTATTAGCGAAAGAATTTTTAAAATCGGTGTAGCATTTTTTGAGGTTATCCATTCAGGCTTAGTGGCGTTCATTAGGAGAGGCTTATGTCCATCATTGGACGAACAAACGCTGATTGATTATGATGATAGTGATGATTTTATAATAAAGAAATTTGTTAGCAAAAACTAAAGAATGAAGATACCTATTTTAAAACAGAGGAGAGCAGCCAAAATCAGCCTGCTGCCCGCCGAGTTTTTGCGAACGGCCCGGAGAGCAAATAAAAATAATTTTGTTTAAAAACTTCCAAAAGTTTTATTTATTTATTCGTAGGAAGACCCAACAGCTTATGTAACAAAGTTGATTTTATTATACGCGCCAGAAAGCTAATTACAGGTCCTCGCGTTTAGAAACATAATTAAAACAAAACACATGAGCATACACTTTAAACTAATGAGATGTAAAATCAAAACAATAGTTCGGGATGAACTTAACATTCCCGAACTATTGCTCCGGCCCACACCTTACACCTTATCTACCATTAGATAAGTAACAAGGTATACCTAAACTAAGTAGCACACTCTAATCAAAGAATGGACTGCTCAGCAGCCGCCTCGCCGGGATTACGCTGATAAAGAATAACCCGATTAATTCCTATAAAAACGAAACGAGTCGTTTTTCCAACGTTTCGTTACATTTTGACTGACCTGATCTATGCTGTACACTCGCGTGTTTGCAGATACCGACAGAGTTGCTCCCACTGCTGCGGGTGGCGGCGCTAGCGCTGCGAGCGGCGCCGGAGCACAGCGCCGCGTTGTCGGCGCCGTTATGTGCCGCGCTACGCTGCGCTGCGCCCGCGCCCGCGCTGTCGTTGCTGCCGCTGCTGCCAGACAGCGAAGATGTCAGAGAAGTGTACGAGGTAAACATTGTTATACCTGCTTAATGTCAAAAAATATACATAAAGCCAACTAAAAAAAAAAAAACGAGTGATTCTTACAGTAGTCGCATATGATGTGTAACATTTGACGTCTGGCTTATTCCATCTCACCTTGGTAATAAGCAACATCAACATAATCTAGCACCGCGCGCGCTCATTGGTCAAATCAAATAGCGCGCGCTAGGAATCCGGGAGTTACACACTTACGGTTTCACTTTTACACATTGTTACGCTTTTCATGAAATCACTACCATAGATTTCAGGAAAACGAGTAGAAATATGTTACACATCAAAAATACTTTATCACAGAAGAAATAAGGTAGTTTGCTTCAATCGTACGTCGGGCCGTACTGTCATACCAATATCCAGTAGGTTAATTAGGCTTTGGCATGACTTGAGTTATCTGAAGTTGGGCTTTAGTCTGTACTTTGTATGGTTCAATCATCATCATCATCATGTCAGCCTTTAGAAGTCCACTGCTGAACATAGGCCTCCCCCAAAGAGCGCCATGACGAGCGATCCTGTGCCACCTCCATCCACCGACTTCCTGCGATGGCTACAATGTCGTCGGTCCATCGTGTGGGGGGGGGGGGGGTCTCCCCACACTTCGCTTGCTTGTACGTGGTCGCCATTCAAGAACCTTTATTCCCCAACGGTTGTTGGTTTGCGACTTATATGGCCTGCCCATTGCCACTTCAACTTGCAAACTCTGAGAGCTATGTCGGTAACCTTCGTTCTTCTACGGATTTCCTCTTTTCGGATTCTATCACGTAGTGAAAAATCGAGCATAGCTCTCTCCATTGCGCGCTGCGCAACTCTGAGCTTGTGTATGAGACTAATAGTTAGCGACCACGTCTCTGTGCCGTATGTCATCACTGGCAACACGAACTGGTTATAAACTTTCGTCTTGAGGCTCTGCGGTATTTGCGACGAGAAGATATGGCGTAATTTCCCGAACGCTGCCCATCCGAGTTGGATTCTTTGGTATACCTCTGACCCAAGTAGACATAGTGATCAACAGCTTCGATTATATCGTTCCCAACATAAACCGGCATGGGTACGACATGGGCATATGACATGATGTTCGTCTTGCCCATGTTCATTTTAAGACCCACCTGTTGGGAAACAATATTGAGGTCACTGAGCATTGTGCTTAGGTCTTCCAGGGTTTCAGCCATGATGACTATATCATCAGGAAATCGAAGGTGAGTGATGTATTCGCCATTGATGTTAACACCAAATCTGTTCCAGTTCAGAAGCCAGTTGAGTTTCCAGTTTGAATATATCTTCCAGTGCAGAGGTGAACAGTTTCGGAGAAATAACGTCTCCCTGTCTCACCCCTTTTTGCAACTGGATAGAATTCGTGCTCTGATCCTGAAGACGTACTGTCATGGTGGCCTTGCTGTACAAACACTGCAATACTTCGATGTACCGGTAATCAATCTGGCACCGCTGTAATGACTGTAGCACTGCCCAGGTCTCGACTGAATCAAAGGCTTTCTCGTAGTCCACGAACGATAGACACGGTGGCCGATTATACTCTTCGGTCTTCTGTATAATCTGCCTGAGCGTATGGATGTGGTCTACGGTGCTAAAGCCTTTCCGGAATCCAGCTTGTTCGGGAGGCTGAAAGTCGTCAAACCTACGAGTGAGACGGTTTGTAACTACTCTCGAAAACAGTTTATAGACGTGGCTCAGCAGCGAAATGGTCATATAATTCTTCAAGAGGGTTTTATCACCTTTCTTAAAGAACAAAACCACTACGCTCCTGTGCCACGCCTCTGGCGTAGTACCCTCGAGGATGACGGAGTTAAACAGCTTCTGAAGGACTTTAAGTGCCGGTGTTCTACCCGCTTTCAGTAGCTCAGTCGTTATTCCGTCCTCCCCTGGTGCCTTGTTGCTCTTAAGCTGTTTGAGAGCCATTCTGATCTCGTATAGGCTGACGTCCGGGATATCTTCGGTATAATGTCGGGTCAAACGGGCTCTTGCATCGCTAGTGGTGCTAGGAGGACTACGTGATGAGGTGTATAATTGTCCATAGAACTTCTCGAGCTCACTCAAAATCTCTGGCTTCGACGAAAATTTTCAATTCAATTGGTTCAGTATGGTCAAGCAATTAATACAAAAATACAAAAATATTAAATAAATAGTTGGACTCGCGCACGAGGGTTCCATACCACCAAACAATCCGATGAGTCGGGACTCACACTTGGATGGTATATATTAGAAGGGTACAGGCAGAGAACAAGAAATAACACCTTTTTTTGATGTTTACCTACCGCTCACTTTCCTGCAATCTATGGGAGTGATTTCGTGAAAAGCGTAACCAATTTGTAACAGGAAGCTGGGTGTTCAATCACAACGCTGTATAACGTAGCGCACAATGAAAGGCGACCGTAAGTGGTTAATTGCGAACTAATAATATTATATAAAATGAATGAAAAGTGCTGTGCTCGTACACCGGGTAAGCACGCGCTATTTGATTAGACCAATGAGCGCGCATGGTGCTATCAAGCTAGAAGCCATCACATAAAATGTTTAAAGTGCAAAATGTAAACACTTCAGTCGGGAATCGAACTCCGATACTTCAGATTAGTAGCCGGCGTTTGCAAGATGAGCTATCCCGTCAAACAGTTTTCTGACGAAAAGTAATATCTATATCAGAATCAGAATCAGAATTATTTATTCACAATATAGATCAGATGAAGTAGTTGCTGATTCACAGTTGACCAATGTGCGCGCGCGGTGCTAGAGAATGTTAATGTTGCTTATTACCAAGGCGAGATGTCAAATATGCGACTACTGTAAGGCTCGCTTGTTTTTTGTTATCTATGGTAATTTCTTTGCCGCGCACTCTTTGAATTTAGAACATCTTAGTGTTCAGCGCCAAAGAAATCGAACCCAAATATTGTTTGAATAAAGACTGGCTGGTACGACGGCCCATAGTCGCGCCGCCGGCTAAATAAAAAACAAATTAAAAACGCGCGAACTACCCGCTTTTTCGACAATTTTCACGGATGTTAAAGTAAAAAAAAAAGTAAAGTAAAATAGTATTTATTGCCACTAGAAATAAGTAAAGTGTGCACACAGTATCAATACAAAAAGGATATAATTATATTTAAGGGCAAAGGGGGTAAACTCAGCATGTGCGGCGTTCACATGAGAATGTGGAGGCCGCGCTGTTTTTCAGCTCCCCAAAAAAAAAAAAAAAGAAGAAGAAGATTAGATTTTTTATTTTGTTAGAAATTCTTGGTTTTGTTTTGAAAAATGTGTTCTTCAAGTGACAGTGAAAGTATAGAATTAACTCCTGAAAGTATTAGAACTGACGCAAGAAATGTGATGGATAATCTATTACCTGCAAAATCCCGGGAGAAATAAGCCTATGGTAATTTTATTGAATGGAGAAATGGAAGAGGAGCCAAGATTCAGAATCTGTGTTTTTGGCCAGTTCCAGCCAGTAAAACAGGACACATATTCTAAATTAATAGCGTATCTGAAGAGGATGACAGATGGATTTAAACCTAAAAAAAAACAAAGTGTTCTCAGTCAAAAACGTGGAGACTTTCCTTAATGAGGCTCCCGACAAATTCTTTCTTGCCGTAAAAGTAAGTAACTATGTATATGGTGGATTAGTAAAGTGTTTTAAAATGCGTATTTTATTGTAACCTGTACAATAAAAGATACCTTTATAGATACTTGTCTTATTCACATTCGGTTTTGTTACAGGTGGCTTTAATTTTCGGAGTACATGGAGCTTGTCATGGCAATGAACTTTTAAAAATAACTGTTGATGATGTCGAAAATCACTCGGATGATTTACTGTTAGTAAAGCTGACAGACACAAAAACATAAATTGACCGATCCTTCGCAATCCGAGGAGAATACAAAACTATTGTACAGAAATACCTGGACCTACGTCTTGCTGATATGAAGTCCAATCGGTTTTTCATCCGTTATCAAAATGGCAAGTGCTTCAAACAATTTATGGGAAAAAATCAAATATCTAACATGCCACAAGAAATCGCTACTTATTTGAAGTTACCAGATATCAAGCTGTATACAGGACATTGTTTTCGTCGTACTTCTGCTACCCTTTTGGCAGATTCTGAAGCGGACTTAACTGTTCTTAAGCGACATGGAGGATGGAAGTCGAGTAGCAGAGGGGTATATAGAAGATTCCATTGAGAACAAGGCGAAAACATGTGAACGCATCGTGGAAAACATTAAATTGCAACCTTCAGTTAATCCATCCATGCCACTGTCGCCGCGCCCATCTACATCCAACCAACGAGATTCACCGTCACATTTTCCTTAAAATGAGACAGATTCGGACATTATTTCAAACTCGCAGAATATAAAATATACAACAATCTCTAATCCTACTAAAACTATAACAATAAATTTTCATAATTGCGAAAATGTCTCAAATGTAAATATAAGTTTTTAGTTGTTTTATTATTAGATACTATTTAATATCAATTTAGTTGTTACTCTATGTTTTATTTAATAATAATATTACAATAAAATATGAGGCGCCTTTTATTTTCTCATAGTAGGTGATGAAACGTAGAGAGTATCACTAGGGTGCAAAATATATTTTTGGCTCGGGCGTCGTACTTTGAATCCCTCGCTACGTTCAGGATTCTACTAAATAATCCCTCGCTACGCTCGGGATTCTACTCTAGAATCCTATACTCCGCTCTGGATTCAAAATAGCGCCCTCGCCGGCAAAATATAATTTTGCTCCCTAGTGATATAATCTACTATTGAACTTAATGTGGCGTCAGTTAGTAATAACTGTTAGCTCAACACGAACGCAACTGTCACCCAAATGGGCATTGTCAATGTCGCGTCCATCTGACAGACGTTGACAACCTGTGCTACAACTTCGCTACCAGCTCTCTACCGGTGTCATGGGTCAGAGTGAGTACGCCAGCACGCGCAGCCAACCATTTGTACACATGTAACAATAACGTAATTAATATTAACATTGGTATATCTCTTTTGTGTTGTGATTGTGACACCATATATAAATGTGTTAACTGATTTCATACATATCTAATTTCTACATCCCACTTAGGATACCTACAGTCGTGTCGTGTCAGACAACCATAGACAAAAGAAAACAATTTTTCATGGACGCTGTTTTTTCTTGGCAAAAAGACATTGCCATAACTTTATCGATATGAAAAATCAATTATGTTGTATCCCATGACTTTCCGCAAACATCATTAATGACATGGTAGCTTGGGCAGACTGTAAGCCTAGTAGTACGGGGAAACAGCCCCCGTTTTAGCTATATTGGTGACCTCGATGTGATACTTAATATGACCATTGAACTTTTTCCAGCGACTAGACATAGAGCGCATGCCAGACGAGGAGTCTCTGTGCGCGTGCGCACTGGCGCTGCTGAGTGCGCCGCCAGGTGCGGTGCAGCCGCGCGCGTGCCTGCTTGCAGTACAGGTGAGTGACTGGACATAGTGTGCGTGTGTACACTGGGGCCGCAGGGCGTGGTGCTGCCAAGCGCGCGCCTGCTCGCAGTTCAGGTGAGCGACTGGACATAGAGCGCAAGCCGGACGAGGAGTCTCTGTGCGTGTACACTAGTGCTGCAGGGCGTGGTGCCGCCGCGCGCGCGCCTGCTCGCAGTACAGGTGAGTGACTGGACATAGAGCGCATGCCGGACGAGGAGTCTCTGTGCGTGTACACTGGAGCTGCAGGGCGTGGTGCCGCCGCGCGCGCGCCTGCTCGCAGTACAGGTGATTGACTGGACATAGAGCGCATGCCGGATGAGGAGTCTCTGTGCGCGTGTACACTGGGGCCGCAGGGCGTGGTGCAGCCGTGTTCGCGCCTTCTCGCAGTGCAGATCAAAAAATATATAAATACGGTACAATTCACACCAATAACCTAGCCCCAAACTAGGATACCGTTACTAAGGGTACTAGACTACGGATAAACAAACATTTCTGCTCGTCACACAAATGATTGCACTTTGCTGGATTCGAACCCGCGATCGTTAGTTGACTTCGCAGTCAGGGTGTCCTACAATAAAAAACAAATTCCAGATAGTGATGTCGCGACGCGACGCCGAGCCGGTGACGCTGTCCCGTGCGCTCGCACAACTCGACGCCCTGCTCAACCAAAGAGACAGCCTCGACGAGACGTTGGTCTCGCAAGTAAGTTCACAAGTACCTACTGCGTTACAGAATCAATATTACCGACATAGCCACGAGAAAAAAAACTATTTTTATTTGTAACGTCTTTCGCTCGCTTTGCTACAATCTATGGTAGTGATTTCGTGAAAAGAGTAACAATGTTTAAGGGGGTATCCGTAAGTGTGTAACAGCATAGATAAATAATAGAAGGACAGATTGTTCTCTTCTTGTATCTCACAGTAGTTTAAAAAATGTTGCTAGATGGCATTACTTGGTTCGCTAGAACTAAAATTTTGTTTGAAATCGACGAAATATCGCATTTCACTGTTCTGGTTCATCATATTTATTTATTTTGAAAAAATAAAATTTTCATAACATTAGTTACGAAAATAGGAAATTAATAATCAGATATTTTTAACATTTGATTTAATGAACATGATTGAACCAATATCACAACAAACTTTATACACACAACACTTAGCACAAACAAGTAGGTATTTACATACAAACTGCTATATGCTATGCAAGCCTATTGTCTCTCAGCACGCTCTTACATTATAGCTGAAGAAAACACCGAAGGCTTAAGAAATCACAAATCTAAATAACTATTATGGCATTTCAATATGGTTGGACTGTTTTCTCCCTGCTAGTATTGTATTCACCACACATTTGAGAACAAAGGTATTCTCTTTGCTGACTCGTAGAAGAAAATATTCACTTTTAATAAAATAATAAAGAAAATTATGTTCGACGTATTTTGCCTTACTGACCACCAAAAACAATACAATACTGACCACTGCGCATTGCGCAAGTTCTGTCAATGAAAGTTGTCAAACAGACCAACCAACCAACTTGTCCGACCAACTTATCTTAGAAATGGCAAAAAAAAAGTATTTTTACCTGACTGCAGCGAAGCAAGGGAAGGGTAATGTGTTACAGTCTATGTATGTATGTATCTATGTATGTGGTTATGTGGATGTTCCACCACAGTGACGCTCCTATTGGTCCGATTTTGACAAACGAGGTGTCAATCGATTTGTCTTTTGGTACAAAGTGTCGTAGGCTATTTTTTTTATCCGTCTACGGTGATTAAACGGAAATGTTATGTGTAAAAACATAAAAGCTAGGTCCGATTTTGACAAGCGAGGTGTCAATCGGTTTGTCTTCATTTATAAAGTGTCATAAGCTATTTTTTTTGTCGACTAGAGCGAACCAAAGAAGGTTATGTGTTCAAAATAAAAACTTGATCCTATTTTGACAAGCGAGGTGTCAATCGATTCGTCTTCATCGCAAGAGTGTCATAGGCAATTTTTTTACCTAACTGGGTTTTAATTTATGAACTTATATCTTGTTTGAGTGGTCTACTTATCGATCGACTGGACCACTCACGCCACCATTCAGTTCACAGATAAGTTGGTGGCACTGTAGCACAAATTCATGGTCAAGAGCGGTATTCATTTTTTCCCAGCTGATTACTAGGTAGTACTATGCATCATTCTGTGCTACGACAGGGTTTGATGTATTGTTTTTTGAGAAATCATTAAACGTAATATCATGATTGAAAAACGTGTTACGTTACGATCAAAGGTCGTAAAACATCGTGTAAAACAAGACATTAGTTCAATAAAAAATAGCCTATGAAGACGAATCGATACCTCGCTTGTCAAAATCGGACCAAGTTTTTAGTTTGTCAACTGCATTATTACTCACGTACTTTAGACAAGCTTTTGACGAACGTAGCAATGAGAGCATTTGATTATCGCAATTTTGACGCTGATAGCAGTAGTTTGGCAGTAGTGAGGGTCCACGGAACTAACGTGCTTGTACTATTATTTATTCTGTGAATAACGTCAGGTCAGGAGGTAAAACAATGTAAATTTTATTTTCATGGACACTCGGTCGGGGCGCTTTGAATGAGCACAAACGAAAGTACGGCAGATCCCATCAATAGAGATCAGTGCCTATGACACATGAAGACGAATTCGATTGTCAAAATCGAACCAATAGGGGCGACGCTATGGTGGAACATCCACTACTGACTACATCTATACTTATAATAAAGCAATTATAAAGAAAAACTCTGTACGTAGAAGTTAATTTAAAAATAAATGGTCTAGGGTTCTTAAAATAAGCTACTGAACAAGAATATAACATTTTTTAAATTCGCATCTTTTTTTTTGTCTCTTTGTTAGTTTTTTGTCTGTATATTTGTTCGCGCATCACGTATAAACTACTGGACTGATTGCGATACGGTTTTCACTGTTGGATAGCTTAGGGTTTGAATTAAAAACTGGGGTACTTGCTATTTTAATCCAATGATTAGATGCCGAGAAATCGATAAGAAAAAATTTGACGGCTGAAGGAATTTTGATCATATCTTGGTATATTGGTATTTTAGGTCTTCGAATAGCATATAGAGTACTTTTAACCTAGAGAAATGACCACGCGTGCGAAGCCACGGGCACAGCTAGTACATTATATACACTGATTACCCTTCCCTTGCTTCGCCGTACTCGGGTAAAAATCAACTATTCTGGACTTAGCGTTTTTACGAATGTCCACATCTTCCGTCACATAACACCAGGCGAGGTACTAGTCAAACGCTATGCTATACTTAACAAGATATAAACATATCAAAATCGTGGCGATTCTGATTCCTGAGGCGAGTGTTTTCATGGCTTAAATTGTTGTCCCTGATGTGTTATAATACGTGCAGGTGATCCGACTGGTAGAACGACTGCGCACGCGCACAGACCTGTCGGGCAAGGAGGCGCGCGTGTTGCACAGAGATGTACTTCTGTTCCTAGGTGAGTCAGGCAATGCAAACTCGAAGTATTTATTGTAAATAGCCAAAATGACAGCACTTTTACAAGTCAAAACTTAACATCTCATAAACAAAGAGAACAACATAAATTATTATGAATAGGTCAAATCAATAAAATTAGGTAAACTAAGTGAGTTTGAAAATGAAATTTCCCTTTTATGTGCCGACTCATTAATATCGCACAGAAAATATATAGATATCATTTGAAACGAACATGATTTTGATTTCATATTGTTTAGTTACAAGAAAATTTACCCGACTTGTGAAAAACCCGACTGCGAATTTTAAATCGCTATTAATCATAAATGATAATTCGCAATAAAACATGATAATAGAAATATTTTCAAATACCTATTCAATGATACCCCACTTAGCATAGTTCATCAACTTTAATTTTTGTAGTATTCACAATATGGCGTCTGGTTGTCGCCATATTGAATTTTGATTACTGTCATTTCTTTAGTGACACTTGCAAGATTAAGATAAATCGATTGACGTAACCATCAAAATAGGCAAAAGCATTTGTTCTCTAGAGCGCCACAAAGGAACAGGCTTACATACGATTACATATATCCATATCAATATATAAAAGTGAAACGTTGTCTGTTTGTTTGTTTGTTTGGGGAGCTTTCACGCGATAACGGCTGGACGGATTTTAATGAAATTTGGAATGGAGATAGCTTTATACCCTGGAATAAAACATAGGATACTTTTTATCCCGGAAAATTGTAAGTTTCCATGGGAAAACTGGAAAATGTAGATTACTAGCCGTAAGGAACGGTTGCCATGGAAACGAAATAACAAGTCTGTCAAAAAAAATCAAGAGCTTATACTTACTTTTGCATTGGTTTTTAATATCCTAGAAGAATATAGGATGTTTTTTCGCTATAAACTTTAGTCCGCGTGGATGAAGTTGCGGGCGGGAAAACTAAACTGATAAACACATTAGCTTCATTTGCGAGGCGCAGTCTGGCAAATAAGCTTCAGATGAAATAAATTTTATTTAAAACAGGGATATATTGGGACGGTGCTGAGCACGACAATGCAGAGAACATAGAAATAGAGGCGGCGGTCGTGAACCTCAGAGATCTACTTAAACTGTCCGTGCCGCAGGCCGCCGGGGACGACTACCAGGTGAGTAGTATGAGGGAATTTGTGCGTATGTACAGTAGTCGCAGCGGAAGTATGAGTCTCGGAAGTTGTCTGCTAGTCGCTGCGCAAACTGCTATTTTTTCAGGCGCAATCCCAATGTTGAAGGTGAAGACAGCATTCTATAACTACCTCGCTCACTCGCTTACGTTTTTATCATATACTATCTCGCTCTTACTTTATGCTGTTTTATCCCCACAGCAATACCTGCGCAATCGTTCACAGAGCCTAACTTCACAAACATAATAGATAGATTGGCTGTGACTCTGTATATGTATGGAGACCAATGGGGGAGAATTCGTGAGATAATACTTGTGTATAAGTATAGATTTATTTAGGTAACTTTATGAAAGAATTTTCAGTATAGATTCCGTGCACATATAGTCTTGTTGGAGTAGCCATTTCTTTCGTGCCACTTTACATGCGTGGCGCGTCATCCACTCCAATATATAAAAGTAAAAACGTTTGTTTGTTTGGGGAGTTTTAGCTCGTTAACGGCTGGACGGATTTTGATGATATATGGAATGGAGATAGCTTATACCTTTTTGCTTCAGCAGGCTCACTTCGTAGATTTCGCAATTTTCTCCCTATTACCACTAAAACTGCCTCCCACAATCGCTTTTACTGCCAATACTTGATTGTGCCGACGTTTGCTATCTGGATTTAACAGAGGAACAGTCTAATAGCTTGAATGCCTACATAATTACTGTATTCGGTTTATATATGGTTTTCGCAAATATGAACATGTGTCTGAATAAGTGGTTACCGATTCGTCTTCGCCGGAATACTCACATTATTTCCCTTCTCTACACCATTCTGTTTTTTTCCCACCTAAACGCTAAATCTATAGATTTAAAAAAAAAAACCTATCTCGAGGAGCGGTTCTAATTCTTACACCTTTCCAATCCTCGACACTTGCGCTCCTCAGAAACACTTCAATTGAAGATGCCTGACACACAATTCTTCAGCAAATCATTTACTGTGCCAGCAGTCCGATTATGGATTAAACTGCCGATAATCACCAGGCAAGCTAAATCTATAGAGATTTTCAAAAAAATAATTAATGTCCAATACTTGTCCTCTCTGACTTAGAACTGTTACTTACACCCGTATTCACAAACTTTACTATGAGGTCTCACAGTGCTCACGAACGCACAGGGTCCTACAATCCTATTCATAAACGACACTTGAGTGCCGAACAACACTGTGCGTTCACTTGAAGCAGCGCATTCGTAAAGTAGCTAGCTAGCTGTTTTAAGCAACGCATAGTGCCGAGCTACCAAAAAAGTTAGGTTTCTATTATTATACCGTCTATGGATAAAATAAACAGCAGTAGTTAATGTAAGGGCATGAAAATAGAATTCAATAGTGTAGGTTTATGATCAATATTTCTCTATGAACACCTACTTACCAGTTAGTGGTTGATGTCCTATTAGACAAATCTATCAATGTAACTGTTGTAGACATGTCCAAACTTGCCAAATTCACTTCGCACAGAAAAATATTAGGCAAAAATTTTACAAAATAGACATGAAGTTTACCAAAACTTTCGGTTGAGATTGTTGCAAACAATTTTGAGCATTTACGACCACAGATTAACAAAATATATGTCATCGGCACAGCTGCCATATTTAAGAATGAACATAATATTACACGGACCAATCAGAGCGCAGTGCGTTCTCACAGTAATGAGTCGCGTAAGTATCGTTTGTGAATTAGAAGGCTCGCATCGACGAACTCATAGTGAAATGGCTTACTTCGCATAGTGTCGCTGCTTTACTTAGGCAAGTATTGTTTGTGAATACGGCTGTTAGTCTTATTACATTACATACTGCGTATACAGAGTGGATTTTTGAGACGGGACAGTAAGTTCAGGTACCTTAACCGGTATAGTTAAAGGAAAACGGCCTTAAGAGACCTGCCATAACTTTTTGAGATATTTTGGACTGCGTTCACAGATTTTGGAAAAAATGTACAGTCAGCAAGAAAATGGTAATTTTACACAAACACTTTTTTTGATGCCAATCGATCCAGTTTCTTATAAGGATCAATAGTCTCTATCGGACCGACTGAGGTTTGAGTACTAGAAAAGTCAGAAATGGAAAAAATACTTTTTCCATACATTTTGTACGAAATGAATAAAATAAAATTCTAACATCGATCGAATACAAACTTTTCAAAAATACTGGCGGCTCTAACCTCAGTTGGTCCGATAGAGACTTTGATCCTTATAAGAAAAAGGATCGACTGTATTTTTTTTGTAAATTGCCCATTTTCTTGATGACTGTGTTTTTTCCAAAATCTGGGAATGCAGGTCAAAATATCTCCAAAAGTTAAAGAAAGTCTCTTATGAACGTTTTCCTGTAGCAATTACGGATAAGGTAATTTCGTACAAAATGTATGGGAAAAGATTTTCGCAATTTCTTACATTTCTAGTACTCAAACCTCAAAAGTACGTCAGTCCAGTAGAGACTTTTGATCCTTATAAGAAACAGGATCGATTGTGTAAAATTACAATTTTCTTGCTTACTGTACATTTTTTGCAAAACCTGTGAATGCAGTTCAGAATATCTCAAAAAGTTATTGAAGGTCTCCTAGGAACGTTTTCCTGTAAATTTCTTTCTTTTAGGTTGTCTGTAAGAGATTACTGTAAGCGATAAGACCGCCGATTGTGTTACCGCAATTTCAGTTTTTTATGTTTTATGATGAACAATGTACGATTTACTTTTAAGTGGTATGCAATAAAGAGTTATCTATCTATCTATCGTAAGTTATATATATATTTAAACGGGACTTAATCGCGCTGATAACTTAATATTTATTTACCTCGACGTTTCGATCAAGTTGCGTGGTTCGTGGTAACAATCGCGTGTTCGAATCGCGAAAGTTAAAAATTTATCTATCTTTACCCTGGAATAAAACATAGAAAGAAAATACATTTATTTCTGACAACACACAACATTAAACATTATCAAGAAGAAAAAAAATTAGGAAATTAGAAAACAAACAAAAATTAATGCTGTGTGTTGTCACAAACAGGTCCCGACTCAGCAAACGCAAAGGCCAAGGCTGATTTTCTGGCACTGATTTTCTGTCGGAACCTATTCGTGGCACAATAATATAAACACAAAAAATAATAATTAAACGAACATTCTTAGAAATAAAACAATAAAATTTACAATAAAAGAATGACTTCAGAAATATAGAAACATAGGATACTTTTTATCCACGAAAATTGTAAGTTTCCACGGGAAAACTGGAAAATGTTGATTACTCGCTGTAAGTAAGGGTTGCCATGGAAACGAATTAACAAGTCTGTCAAAAACAGACAGAGCGTTGGTGCTATAATCCTTGAAGAACATTGGATGCTTTTTTCTTGATAAACTTTAGTCCGCGCGGACGAAGTCGCAGGCGAAAGCGTAGGATATAAGTTTAGTATTTAATTTATTATAAATATAGGCTCCAAAGGTTAATGCCGAACTAAAACCTCGCGATGTTGTTTCTCACATGTTGCATTATAGCGTTGACATGTTCGAACAAAACCTATTCATATTGTCGCCGGAGCTCCCCCGAGAGTTAGTTACCAGTTCAAGGAGACTCCGGACAGAGAAGCGGACAATGTATGTACAGAAACAGAAGATTTTAGAATCGATAAGCTCAAAAAAAAAGGTTATTTATAACTATAGACAAATTATTTTGTAGAAGAATAAAACCAGAGACTGTGCCGGTTGATTATGTATTAATACATTTTATATATCAATACATATTTACACATAAAGACTGTTAAATATACGAATTACTAGCTTTCTTGCCCGCGACTACGTCCGCGCGGACTACAGTTTATCGCGAAAAAAGCATCCTATGTTCTTCTAGGATATTAAAAACCAATGCAAAAGTAATTATAGTACCAATGCTCTTGTTTTTTTTGATACACGTGTTATTTCGTTTCCATGGCAACCGTTCCTTATAGAGAGTAATCAACATTTTCCAGTTTTCCCATGAGAAATTACAATTTTCCGGGATAAAAAGTAGTCTGTTTTGTTTAAAAGCTGTCTCCATTCCAAATTTAACAAAATCCGTTAGGCCGTTACTGCGTGAAAGCTCCCCAAACAAAAAAAACAAACAGACAACGTTTCACTTTTATATAATGGTATGGATTTCAGATTGTAGTTTTCCTTACTATTTTACGCACTTATTCAAAACATCTATTTTATATAGGTAATGTTATGACGTAAGCTGTACGTCTTATCTCAACCAGAAGTATCGATTGAATGAATCAAATGTAAGAATGACAGGATCAATGAAAGGTAAGGAGTATGTGTGTGGACAGTACGCAGTGATAAACTGTGAAGGAGATTGTAATGTACATGAAAAAGACACCATACACCAAAACTTATTCTATTACTAGCGACCTCTCATCTCATCATCGCCTTAGAGTGCGAATGTCACTGTGCGATCGGTACCTTTCGATGTGGCCATACTAAGAAAAATTTAAAAAAACTGCCAATTTTGAGGGATAAAGGTTTTGGGGAAGTTAGGGAAAGTGGAGGAAAGGTGGGGCATGTCGGGGAAGGGTGCGGGAAGTGGGGTAGGTGATGCGAAGTGGTGGAAGACCGAAAGCCGATATTTAATCACTTAATACCGTAACAAACTCGGACTTTTTAGCTCTGGTTTAATCAAGGACTAAAATATTTTTTGTAATTTTATGACGGTTCGGGTTTAAACCGAAAAATCGCGGCCACTGATCAAACCTTAATAAATCCATAGAGGACTTAAATGCAAACAAAACATATTAGAACACGTCCATCCTAAAGTGTCAGTTTCTAAATTATTGGACCTCAATGATATCGTATTAGACAATATGATATCCTAAAATATCTCCGAAAAGCAATACTTTAGGATACTGATATTCTAACTTTTGTTTGTATTGAAGTTCTCTATGGATTTATTAAGGTCTGATTAGAGCAATGGTAGCCTAACGGTTCATTAGTGCAACTTGGAATCCAACGATAACAGGTTCGTTCCTGTGCTCCGCACCAATGACTTTACATGGCATAACGAATGATAGCAGTCGTTAAGCCATGTCAGAGACTCTCGGGCGGCCTGACAAACTCTGACACCAGAGTCCAGCACTACCTCATAAGACAAAAATACTTGTTAATATTTGCACGTCTGCATGCAGGCTGAATGCACTTTACCTACATTTTAAAATTAAGAACTTTATGTTGTGTATTCTAGCAAATAAATTATTGATTTGATTTGACAAACAAACAAGGTTTGATTGGTAGGCTTCATACTAAAATGTAAGGACCTCTTTCACGTGTTTAACACCTCTGGCTTAGGCTGTGCGTTGATTGTCAGTTAGTCCACCAGAGACACGATGCAGAAAATTATAGATATATGTATAGAATATTATCCTATCTACTTAAAACCAAAAACCATCTAGTATATCTAAAATGTTCAAACCCAAATATCTCAGAAAGTATTCCACTTACGCGTTTTATTACCAGTCTGGACCAGTCCCCACAAAAAGCACGCGTGGGCGAGTATGACATGTGTAAAAGGGTTAAGTTATTGTCAACAGATCAACGTGCAGCGGATTCTGCTGCTGGCGTTGAAATACGAAGAGCATGGCTCTCTGGAGATGCTGTCAGCGATCATATGCGCGCACTGTGAGTACTGTCCAACTGCAGTGTCACCCACAGCTTTGCATTGCAATGTTTTGACGACCGGTTGGTCTCGTGGCTAGTGATCCTAGGTACATAATCAAACGGTCGCGGGTTCGAATCCTGCAAGGTGCAATCATTTGTGTGATGAGCAGAAATGTTTGTTTCCGAATCATGGATGTTATAATATTGGTATCTATGTATGTTTATCCGTTATCTAGTACCCACAGTACAGGGTATCTTAGTTTGGGGCTAGTTAATTGGTGTGGAATTGTCCCGAATATATTTATATATTTATTTAATGTCTTGCGCGACACTGTAGTGCGCTCGTCATATTGAGAGTATTTCAGTTTAACACAAATATAATGTGTAGTTTTCATTGAAAAATAATAATAATTTTCAGATCGATGTGAAACTGCTCCGAATTCAAACGATTTTTACAAATACTCACCGTTTTAGTACCGTTATTTTTAATTGTTATTTTATTATGGTCTGAGCAATCGCTTGGCCACGATCTCACGTGATGGGAAGCGGCCGAAGGTGTAGCACGCTTGCCTCGTAGATACCTATTCACTCTTGACTTGAACACACCTGGGTTATATTTTACCGGAAACGCTGACGTGGACACTCAAGGTCAGACTAGTCCACAAATGTAAGGTCGCTCAGCGAGCTATGTAGAGAGCCATACTGTGACTTTCTCTGAAGGACAAGATTCGTAATGAAGATATCCGGCGGTGAACAAAGTTGACCGACATAGATCAAAGGATAAGCACCCTAAAGTGGCAGTGGGCTGGTCACATTTCCCGAAGAACCGATAACCGTTGGAGTAGACGAGTTCTCGAGTGGAGACCACGTTTAGGCAAACGTAGTGTAGGACGGCCTGTGGCCAGGCGGAGTGACGACCTGCGAAAAGTGGCTGGAAGAAAATGTATGAGGAGAGCTGAAGACCGATCAGTGGCGTGCATTTGGCCTCTGCCTAAGTCCAGCAGTGGTCAATCATAGGCTGATGATGATGACTGACAAGGGCAGAGCATTCCACTCCTTTGCAAGTCTCCTCCTCCAGAGATCAGGCCCCTTTGGTACAAGCTATAAAAGTAATGTATTTTTTTTTAAATATTGTCTATTCTTTTGCAGTCTGTCTCCAACTGTATTGTTGTTCCTCAGCTTCAGTGGACGCAGAGACTGGTGCGGGGCAGGCGCTGCGTGCGGGATTGGCGCACGCGCTGCATGCGCGCGCGCACGCGGCAGCGCGAGAGGACGCGCCTCCGCCCACCGCGCCCCCGCTCCCGGCCCTGGCGCTGCCTCTGCTAAAGGTAACCTACTGATAAAGACTCTTCGCATTCTACATTCGTGCTATTCCCATCTAAAGAGTAACTACGAATAAAAGAGAGGACATTGTCACCACAATTATTAAGGGGACGCCGCGCAAAGTTGCCCAAATTAGAAGTTTTATCTTAAATAAATGGTAAATACACTGGCCTTCAAAACTTAGTACAGTAGGCGCCGCAGCCAATCTATGTGTTTGTGAAGTTAGGCTCTGTGAACGATTGTGCAGGTACTGCTGTGGGGATAAAACAGCGAAGTAAGAGCGAAAGCATAAAGTAAGAGCGAAATAAATTATGCGAAAAACGTAAGCGAGTGAGTGAGGCAGTTATATAATGCTGTCTTCACCTTCAACATTGGGATTGCGTCTGAAAAATAACAGTTTGCGCAGCGACTAGCAGACAACTTCCGAGACAAATACTTCTGGTATGACTACTGTACCACACTTTTAAACTTGCAATTTTTCCTATGTATAGAAGTCAGAGTTTTGTCATAAATAACGTTTTATAGCAAATTTCATCAACTTTCTTTGAAATTATAGTTACTAACTTTAGCACGCGACTTCATCCAAGCAGACTACAGTTTATAGCGAAAAAAGCATCCTATGTTCTTCTAGGATATTAATACCAATGCAAAAGTATAGCACCAATGCTCTTAATGTTTTTTGACAGATTTGTTATTTCGTTTCCATGGCAACTGTTCCTTACAGCGAGTAATCAAAATTTTCCAGTTTTTCCGTAGAAACTTACCATTTACTGGGATAAAAAGTTTATTCCAGAGTATAAGCTATCTCCATTCCAAATTTCATCAAAATCCGTCAAGAAGTTATAACGTTAAACTCCCCAAACTTTTTCAGTTTTATATATTGGTGTGGATTATACATTATACTTTGATTTTTATAGTTTGATCTCCATTACGCCTGTCATCGAGATAACGCGCATGAAGTTTCGTATTTTTTACAGTCAAAATGTACCCAAAACAATGGCGCACTTTATTGGTGTGACGGAAAGGGATGTTCAATTTTCATTGCGACATCTTAATCACAGACTATAAAACAATAATAATCGATTATGGAAATCGAAATAACTTTATCTGCTTATTCGTAATAAATTCATTAAAAAAAATACAAGCTAATTTGAATCTATTGTTGTGAAAAAATACAACGATTTTGAATTACGCCTACTGGCGTGAAATAGATTCCGCTGTAATCTTATTTTGTTCTAGCAAAATGTCACGTTTTATCTGTTCGATATGGTTTATACTCTTTAACTAACGTAGTGAGACCGCTGGCAAGGTGGAGTGACGAGTTGCGAATGGCGAGAAGAGTTGAAGATCGGACTCAGTGGCATTTGACAAGGAGAGGCCTACGCCCAGCAATGGATGAATACGGGCTGATGATTTTGATGATGAGGATTATAGATGATGTGTCACCACATCAAAATAAAGATAATAAATACTTACCTACGATTTATGAAGACCTAATATATTATGATATTTATTGATCCATTGGATTACAAAAAGTGTAGGTACAACCTTCAAAATACATGCTTGACAATTGTACGTTTTCACTTTTATATATTGGTGTGGATGCTTCTAACTAAATAAACCAACTATTTATTTCTTCTAGAATTCTTTAGTTCGGGATTTTTGATTGGGGGGGGGGGAGGGTACTTCCCCAAAAAAGGGGGTATGTATAGATAATGTATGCACTAGAGAAGTCACAATTAGAATATGGAACATAAGTGAGGAACATAAGTGAGCAACATAATTATATGATCGTTATTTTTCAACAGCTTTCGGTAATCGATTTTTTCCTACAGTACTTCAACCCTAGAAATATCATTCTGGCAGCTGTCTTGGCGATCAACTATGCTGTACAAACTATAGTAACGTTTTTAACATAAACAATAGGACCGATTGCGATGCGATTTTCTATGTTGGATAGTGGTGTACTTATCTCCAACCGATAAGTAGGAGCCAAGTAATTTAGTAAAAAAAGTTTTGAAGTAAATGTAAAGTTATTTAGTAATGTTGTAAATAATAGTAGTAAAAAACACGTAGTAGTAAAATAGTGAAAAAAACACTTAAGTTTAAACAATAACTGGTCTGCATGAAGAATTAATCAGTTTTACAATAGTTTGTGTTGCTTTTAAATAAACCTATGGCAAAAATAAGAAAGGTGTGCCAGAGAGTCAGTCATTTTTGATACTTACCTGTAGAAATGTATCTCAAACTTCCATAAAAATAAATGTAATTAAAAAAAATATATAAAAAAAGCTGTTACGTGTTCTTTTTATTTGTTGTAACTTTTACGTTTTTTTTTTCTTTTTCTGCTTTTTTCCTATGTTTTCTTTTTAATTTTTTCTTTTTGGCTTTTCACTTTTAACATTTTTAAGTGTTTTTTTATTGCATTGTCATCTTGTCATCTGTTTGTGAGCTACCCTGAAAGATTCAGCCGGATAGCTAATCGGGAAGTGCTCGAAATTTGGATTGCAAGGTTCCAGGACAGACAAGATACATACATAGATAGTGAAGTTAAATAAAAGCTTTTAATAAAATGTATACTAATGTACTTATTACAAATTGGTGCAATACGGCCTGCTTTCATTTTAAATTAATGTTAATGTTTTTTTGTGAACCAACTATGAACTGAGCGCACAAAGCACAACGCCGAGCGTTAATGCGCACCATTTTACACCAATTGCCCAACTCATTATCATCATCATAAGCTTATACAAGTCCACTGCTGGACGTAGGCCTCTCCCAATGAACGCCACTGAGCCCGATCTTCGACTCTTCTCATCCAGTCGCTGCTGTCTTTTGCAAGTCCTCTCCGCCGGGCCGGCGGGCGTCCCACACTTCGTTTGCCGAAACGTATCTCCACTCTAAAACCCTTAACCTCCCTTGGGTATATAAGGGTTTTAGAGTGGAGATATATACACAGTCTTCGACATGTATACAGTCGTCAAACAGTCGTCCAACGGAGACGTCTACATAGATAGAGTAATATTACATCACGCTTACATTATAGTTGTGCCCCGTGGCTATGCCCGTGTGGATATGTATCCGGGGTAAAAAGAAAAATATACAGTCTTCGACATGTATACAGTCGTCAAACAGTCGTCCAACGGAGACGTCTAGATAGATAGAGTAATATTACATCACGCTTACATTATAGTTGTGCCCCGTGGCTATGCCCGTGTGGATATGTATCCGGGGTAAAAAGAAAAACAAAGTTATTGGTGTGGTGGAGACCGGGCGGGCGCGTTGGAATGCTACGATACCGGGTTCGTTAGGATTCCTCGGCTCCACACTGTCTATTGTCTATTCCAGGAGTCTCCAGACTGATTGCTCCACTAAGCCCCAAGAAAATTTTGATCTGCTCATACACATCAATAATACCGATAAGGTGTGAGCGAAGTGAACGCGAAATTTATGTCGGGCATATTATGATTTTCTCAATAAAAAAAAAACAAGAATTGCGAAAATAAAATTACAAATGCACGAGCAAAGCGAGCGCAAAAATATCCAACTATGAATTAATTTATAGCGAAAAATGTGGAATAATTATCGTGGATCTCTTGGGTAGGAATATGAAAGCAGCTGCCAATATTAACAACAAGGCACGAGTGTAGCGAGCACGATAATTTCAAGCAAGTCTTAGTTCTTAAACTGAACGGAAACAAAGGATCTCTTGAGGGCTCAATAGATCCGCCGTCATTCGACAGTCAGAATTAGAACAAAATAATGAAACATCTTATTATTATTTTGTACTAGCTTTTCCGCCCGCAACTTCGTCCGCGCGGAGTACTGTTTAGCGCTGAAAAATACATTCTATGTTCTTCTAGGATATTGAAAATTTTCATTTTCCAGTTTTCCCTTGAAAACTTACAATTTTCCGGGATAAAAAGTTTTATTCTAGGGTATAAGCTATCTCCATTCCAAATTTCATCAAAATCCGTCCAGCCGTTATCGAGTGAAAGATCCCCAAACAAACAAACAGACACTTTTATATATTGGTATGGATTAATACTTTGTTCTGAGATTTATCAAAATAAATTAAATGGATGGGGACAAGGCACGCCCGGCGCGCTGTCGCGGGCCGGATTGGTGGTGCTCGCGGGCCCTAGTATGGAGATCCCTGGTCTATTCTAAATTATGTGCGGTTAAGTGCGAATTTGAATCGCTCCGTGCTTCGGAAGGCACGTTAAGCTCTCTATTATTCATTAAAAGCAGTTGTTAAGCCATGTCAGAGGCGGCCTGAAAAACTGACACTAGAAGCCAGCTCTATCTCACAAAACAAAAAAAAACAGGACAAACAATTATCATATAATATGAATTAAAAATATTTCCAGCAAATAGCAATGTGTTCGTCACCGGGCGTGCGACAAGTGCTGTGCGGGTTGCTGCCACCGCTGCTGCGCGGCGACACGGTGCGACATGTCGCGCTGCGTGTCTCGGACATGCTCGCCGCGCCATCGCGTGAGTCATACAATTAACTGTGTGTTCGTCAACGGACGTGCAACAAGTGCTGTGCCGACCGTAGCTCTCAAACGGATGGAACGATTTTTATGTTTGAAAACTGATTTGATCGAAATGCTTCCTAGCTATAAAGCGGGGTGGGAAGCGGGGGGGGGTTATATAAATGTTTACTTTGTGCTTGTTTATTCTGGACTAGGCTATCGTTTGACCACGTTCTCACCTGATGGAAAGCGATGATGTGGTCGAAGGTGTAGCACGCTTGCCTAGTAGATACCTATTCACTCTTGCCTTTAACACACCTGGTTTATATATTACCGGAAACACTGACGAGGGCAGAACTCATTCCACTTCTTTGCAGTTCTTATAGTAAATGAAGAAGCGTACCGCTTCGTTCTGGTGCGAGATATTCCAACCATGTAAGGGTGGCGCTTTGCCGATCGTCTCGTCGTACGGTGACGGAAAGGTGATGGGGGAATCAGATTGTGCAGTTCTTGTGCACACTCTCCATAGTGCAATCTGTAGAATACCGACAGAGTAGCGACCTCACGTAAATTTCACAATAACATGAAAGTGTACTGCGTTAACATTATAATGCTAAGTAATAACATAAGTACAACAACAAGCAATAAAGCCACATAATATTGCCGTTAAATTATACAAAATAAGTTCATACAGATGAAAAATCAAATCATTTTGGATTATCCCTACGTCTGTATATTTTCTAGGTATGGGCATAAAGAGTTTTTCTATATACTTTTGCAGTAACATCGCGCTTGGGCGGTCTGGCCGCGTCCTCACCAGTTCTATCAGCCCTCCAGGAGCAGAGCCTCCTCGCCCAGGAGTTCCTCCCTCGTCTCCTACTCCTCATCGCAGCCTCCTACGAACCCGCCTCACGAGGACCGTTCGAACAAGCGTCCGCGCTCTACGCAGACATGCGAGACCTATTCAGTGCACGTGCACTCGACAGCACGGTTACTGACCTCTTACGAACATTGACGGACTTGAACGTCACATGCGATGGGCAAGTCTACAAGGCGACGGTAGCGATGGTGGTCGACTTTTTGCGTAAAGTGTGCGACAGTGCGAAAGTGACGGAGTTATTTCGCGAAAGGGACGGCGATAGTGCGAAGTGGTTTTACGTGTTGGCGAAATTGAAACGTGTCGAGTTGAGTGAAGTAGTTTTGGAGCGGACGGTCGTTCAGAACTTGATCGAGTTGAACAGAGCGACAGATTTTAATACGGAAGTGGTGTTGGTGTATGTGACTCAATTCGCTGATGACCTTTTGGAGTCTTATAATGAGGTATGAGTGTTTCTTTAATCTTTTTTCTTGCTTTGTATGGTTTTGTGACTAAAGGGTCCAAACGGAACAGTACTGTTGTGGCCACGCTGTCTAGGCCTGTAGAGCATAAATAGTTTGACTTGGATGTTTGAAACTTATTTTCAACTACGTTAATATTATAAAGAGGTGAATGTTGTTTCATGTTTGTTTGTTACCGCTAATCTCTGGAACTACTGATCCGATGCTGAAAAATCTTTCATAGATAGAAAGTTACACTATAACAGATTGACTAAGGCGTCGTCCTAATTGAACGCGATTACGCGATCATCGCAAGTTCGCGCAAATTTAGTTCGTACGAATCTGCGATCAAACATATTGATGGCGAACAGGTGTCCTAATTAACATCGCGCGAATTGGTTTTATTTTCGAGTGGGTTTGTGAATGTCACTGTTAGCTTTTTTTATTGCATTGTAACTTTTTACGTTTTGCAATATTTTTATGTATAGATGTTTGTTGTTTGTTTGTCGTATGAGGTAGTGCTGGCCTCTGGTGTCAGAGTTTGGCAAGCCGCCCGAGGGCCTCTGACATGGCTTAACGACTGCTATTAATCAATAACAGCTGAGACCGACAGCTTAACGTGCCCTCCGAAGCACGGAGCGATGTACGTATGTATAGATACATACATACAGGTGAAGTTAAATAAAAGCTTTTAACATTTTAAAAAAACATCTACGATGTGATTTGACTTTTTGCTCTCGGAACACCACGAAAGGAGCGGTGGCCTAACGGTTTATACGTACCCTTTTGCGATCTTAGATATCAGGTTCTATCCTCGGCCTAGGACCAATAACTTTTATTAGTGTAACAACTTCCACACTATCTGCCAGTAATTGTATTTCAATCCATCCTAATATTACAAAAGCCTATCATCACTATAATATTAGAAAGTAACTGTATGTCTGTCTGTTCGTTACCATTTCACTACTAAGTAAAAGCTGAGCCGATTTTGATGAAATTTGGAATGGAGATAGTTTCAAGCCTGGGGAAGAACATGGGATACTTTTTATCCGGGAGGAAGTGGCGGGCAAAAGCTGGTTCCTCACAGTGAGCCCTGCTTTGTTCCTAGATGACCCTGGCGTTGCTTGGCGACGTGCTAGAGACGCTGCGACCCGCACGCGTGCTGTCGCTGCGGGCGCGGCTGGCTGAGTGCGTGGCGGCCGTGTCGCGTGGCGCCGCACGGACGCCGCACGCCCTGTGCCGCCGGCTGGAGCCCTGGGCAGACGCACAGCCGCTTAGAGAGATCGCAGGTGCCGTATAATTAAATTTTTACAAGGTTTCGCTAGTGATTTTGATCACGGGAACCTCTACAAATTATTCAAGTTACTTTTTGAGATATATTGATAAATGAAATATTATTTTGATGAGTCAGTCAGTCAGTGGTATCTAGCGCAAAAGTTTCGTCACAGATCACATCAAGCGGCACAGCTTCCCGCGCACGCACCGTATGTCTGTGGGCGCGCTGCGTGTGCTACTGGAGACTCTGTCCCCCCCGCACCCCGCACAGCTGCTCACGGACGCGACCGCGCTCGCTCGCGCTTGGCCGCGCACTGTGCTCGAATACTACGCGGAGGCGCCGACAGACCTAGAGGTAAACAGACCGACGCGGTCGACGACCTCCGTCAGTTGTAGTCGGCGGGACACGCTGCCACCTCCCCTCCCCTCACCCCACGTACACCCCGTGTGCTCAGTCGCAGACGCCGTACCTGACTGACGTGCTGTGCCCTATTTCATAAAGCGACAAATCATAATAAAACTACAAATGTCAGTCAAATACGCTAAACCTGCGTTTCATATAACAAACAATCACGACAGGACTGATGATTGTCAGTCATATTGCATTTCACAATGCCAGTCATAGTAGTGTGATGGGTAAAGCTTCGGCTGTCACAATTGTCACGACTATTCTACAAATCGTGGTAATTTTTGAGCAACCGCCGTTTCATAAAACGTTTTTCTATTGATATTTGTTAGACAATTGTCGGTTGACTGCCGGTCACTACTAATGTTTTATGAAACACATTTAGTAATATTTTGACAATACATTGAATGAATTGTCGGGTTTTTATGAAACGCATTTCGGTAGTTTGACTGACATTTGTCGATTGACACTTGTCAGTCTACTATAGTTTTATGAAATAGGGCCCTGGCCGTGGCGCTGCGGCTTGGCGCGGTCGATGACCTCCGTCAGCTGTTGTCGGCAAGACACAAGACCTCCCTTCCCCTCACCTCACGTACACCCCGTGTGCTCAGCCGCAGACGCCGTACCTGACCGACGTGCTGGCGGTGGCGCTGCGGCTTGGTGCGGTCGATGACCTCCGTCAGCTGTTGTCGGAGGGACACTCGCTGCGAGGCGTCTCGCGTGCCACCCTGGGCGTTGACTTCTGTCGACACTTCATGCCGGCTTTTCACAGGTGTGTTTATATTAATTAACGTATAGATGAAAATCTAAGGCTTTAAAAATACTTTTTTATAAAAGCAAAAACGGTTGCTGTTTAACGGTTGCTGGTTTCAGTGACGGCATGACTGACACTCGGCGGCAGATTAGGGGCTAAGAGTTCGCCTCTATTTTGTGTACCTTTAGTCTATCTAGACAAGACATATAATTTATAAAAGCGTTTACAATAGAGTTTTAGGTCCAAAATATTTTTCCATTAGTCACAATGAAGGCATGACCAACTAGATAGAGCGCGCTCAATCTGCGGTCGATCCTTACTGCTGTCAAATCAATTTGACCAATAGCAGCGCAGATAACTTGAATAAATCCACTCGGCGGACAACCCCAATGGGCAATAAATTTTACACTGAGCAGCTGTACAGGTACTAACATAGATATATCAGCCGCGCGGCCAAGGAAGTTATATGTACTTACGTACATCTGGAACGATATCTGTTAACGAGCGCAATAAAAAATCACTCTATAGCTATAACTAGACATAAGAATAGCTATAAGATAAACATGTAAGGAGTCATAACATTTTAAGTTGCGCAATTGAACCTACAGGAAATAGGCACATAGGTAGGCAATAAATAACAACACACGTTGTAAGGCTTGAGTGTTATGTACATTATGCACCAATCGGCATAGTGATGGGCCGACACATTGGCGAGAAATAAAATATTTAGTCGAGGTTTCGGAAAAGGCGAACGTAGTTCTGAAATCTAGCATACGGGATGGCCACGTAACATGGTAGGATAACGTAAACAAAAGCATACAGCCACAGATAGATTGAAGTTCTCTGTGGTTGTATGGTCAGGTACAGGTTGGCTCAGGAACAGCCCCGCTTTGTAAGGGTACTAATTTACAACGCGGGGGGATCCTGAGCTGGCCTAAAATGGTAATCTGCATCGGTAAAGCATAGGTAACTAGAAATATAGGCAGTGGGAGCGAGAAGAGGCTACATAGGAAAAGCTCCTCTAAAAGCGGTCAAGCTTGTTGACTCGTGATGAATCATACATCGGAATGTTATGATTTGGGACAAAAATTAGTTAGCTGCCTAAAGTTTGAGTACCGTCTCTGTACGGGTGCGAGGAGTTCGTAAGATCGGAAGTTCTCCTCGCACCCGTAGCTAAGCAATAAAATTTAGGCTGCCTTTACGGTACTGTTTCGAGGTACGACCGTAACCTATTTCTGGGACAATTTTTTGTGGCTGTTTTCGAGCGTGGGAAAGTTTTTACTTACAACAAAAGGCTCGCACCTACGTCATGGAAAAATTGTAATAAGTCGCCCAATGGAAGAGCTTCGAACACTTCTGCGTTTAGTATAAATACCAATACTTGGTAAAAACTGTGTGCATTATTCTATCGTCGTTCGAGATCGCTGAAGCAGTCGAAGCAAGAAGTTCTTGCATAAGTGTCCAAAGTGAGTGTATAGCACAAATAAGTATATTACGGCTCCGTAGCCAAAGTTTATAATCGGTTACAAAACTAATATTCTGTTCTATCCTTGTTTATTGTGACAAATATACAAACTAAACTGTGAATAAGTGCGTTTCCGTTTCGTCCACCTATCCTGAGCTCATTGAAGTCTCATTTCTCTGCAACTGGGACCCCGTACCTACGCGAGAGTCTGCAACAATATCTCTCATACACAAAAGTGGTTCCACCGAAAACGTAATTTAAAAAGAAAATGCGAGAAAAAGAAGTATACGTTAGATCGGAAGTCTCTCTCTCTCTCGTACAAAGTTTCAGAGTTTTCGCACAGACTAAAATAAACTTGCAAAAAAATGTTCGCCAAGACAACTGTACCAAAGAGTTAACTTACTCAATATATTTACATAGTACATCCTCTTTGGTGTCTGATGAGATTTTTAATGCTATTCTGGAAATTAAAGAAGTTCTTGTCCGGTTTGTCTTATGAAATATTTGCTGTCATCTGAGATTGTCACAAAGAGACAACAAGGGCTACTGCCAAAGTTCTTTGTCTTTTATTATTTTTAAATATTTTTTAAGGTCAAATAATCGATACCCCGCTTTTTCTATGAAGAGATCGTTCCAGTTGTACGTAAGTACATAGAACTTACTTGCGCGCGGCAAACTCATCGCGACCCTAACGCTCATTAACACATTTACACTGCGTCTAAACACATTACACACACATTAACACTGGCGTGTAGTACTAGGATTTTTGTGTGAAAAGTCTCTGCGTGTCCATACTGTCGTGACGCACAAGTCTCTGGATGATTGTACGATATTAAACGTTTTAGGCAGTGACGCCTGATTAGCAAGGGCATCATATTTCATATTAATACTAGCTGTGGCCGCGGCTATGCCCTTGTAGTAATTTTTCTGGGACATAAGGACCCTGTATTATTCGAGAACCAAATGTACCAATATCATAAAACTTCGTTCAGAAGTCACATGGTTTTTTATCGATTGCTCGTATTTTACTCAACGGATCAAGATACCAAGTACACCAGTTTTAAGTCAAACCCCAGCTATCCAACAGTGATAACCGGAATGCAATCGTTCTAACAGTTTCTACGTGATGCGCGAACGATCTTGATGAAATTTGTTATAAAGATAGTTTGAACCCTGGGGAAGGACCTAAGAACTTTTATCGTTCTAAAACGTTGTGCTCGCGGACATAGTCGCGGGCAAAAGTTAGTATCTAACAGTCATGATATTTCTCGCCACTAGGTATCTGTTGCGGACGCCGTTCGTGCTATGCGAGCCTGGCATGGAGGCGTGCTGCACGCTGCTGCGCGACGTGGTGGAACACTGCGCTGCGTCGCATCATGTCGCAAGCGACAACCTCGTGGAGCTAGCAGACGAGGTGAGCACCGTTGTCTAATTTGGGACCCGTAGTTAACACTACTACTGGTGTCAATTCTGGATGCACCAATTAAACCTAAAACTAAATTTGATAGCTCTAAAATTATTGTTGTCATTTTCAAACCTTATGGAAACGAAAGGGACACACCAATTTTAGAGCTGTCAAATTTAGTTTTAGTTTTAATTAGTGCACTCAGAATCGACACCACTGTCTACATAAATTGTACATAATTGTAAAATAGCATGGAACAAAGAATCAACTTCAAATAGACGAAATAAAAAAAAAAAAAAAAAAAAAAAAAAATGAAATATCGGTGAACATACATAAAAAAGGCGAATTAGGTACCTCCTCCATTAGTGAAGTCTATAACAAATGATATCTATTTAACTTTTGTATTTTAAGGCAATGAAAGACCATTCCGAGAAAACCATTTCGAGATATTGCGACAATGATCAATATTCTTATTTTACAAACTTTTTAGTGCATTAACTACAACGAAATTAAGTAATGACTACCAAGCAGAGTACGGTGGAATAATAAAATTTCAGATGCCTGTAAAGAAAAAAAAACTACGTTTGAGCCTGACTGACCGATATAAATGTTTTTTTTGGACTGTGGGTTCGGTAATCTTGTTCATAACACCGAACGCTTGCAGTTACGTCCTTTAAGAATAAGCTACTTCTAATATTTTATTTCTCGGACAATATAGCTTATATTGGAAAAAATAGAAAATACGTATATATTATTTTACAATATTTCTTCAGAGAAAAATTTAAGTACTAATATAAAAAAATTGAAATGTTGTCAATTATGTAATTTTACAAGGATCTGTCGCGCACACGAGTGTCAAGTTAAAGCCAATGTTTTTTTTTAAAACTTACCCTTTTAAATCATCGTAACCTAGAATATAATAGCACTTATCTCATTGTCTATATATTAAGGCGGAAAGACTTTGTTGACGTGTTATTTTATCAGCTCTTGCATATATTACACTAAAACACACACATAATACTACACTAACGAACGGTTTTTTCTTTTGAGCTTTCTCATTATACACATCTCACATACTTTGTTAACCCTGGAATGCTATCCGTTCCCCGGGGTACATAAAAGATAACCTTTTTTTTTAAAGTATATATTTTATTAGAATGCAAGTTATACTTACACCTAGTAATATTTATCAGTCGTTATTTGAAATAACAACAGTCTTAGAACACAGATCTTTGAACACAGTTTAGGGGAATTTTGCGTTACAAATAAATGCTTGGTGCATCGCACTTGTGATTTACGATCTCCACTCCTCGAATATAATAAAATTTATTATGTTCGAGGAGGAATTTATATTGCATCGAAAGCAAAATTCCACCAAACTGTGTTCAAAGATCCTAATAATAAGACTGTTAATAATAAACAATTATAAAAGTGACACGTTGTCTGTTTGTTTGTTTGTTTGGGGAGCTTTCACGCGATAACGGCTGGACGGATTTTGATGAAATTTGGAATGGAGATAGCTTATACCCAGGAATAAAACATAGGATACTTTTATTCCAGAAAATTGTTAGTTTCTCCGGGAAAACTGGAAAATGTTGATTATTCGCTACAAGGAACGGTTGCCGTGGAAACGAAATAAGAAGTATGTCAAAAAGCATCAAGAGTGTTGGTACTATACCTACGCTAAAAAGCTAGAAAGCTAGTTTCAAATAAAGACTGATCGAGTCGTTCTCTCATAGTTTTAAAATGGACATATATTTAATGTCCTTAAATTTTGACATTATGAGAAAACGACCCATCATATGCCCTTTTTTTCCAATGATAATACAACCCTTTCATGCTATAAGTCTCTATGTAAATTTCAATTTGTTTCTTTGTCAGTTAATTATTTGGGTACTGGTATTCCCCACACGCTAGCTAGGCCCGCGGGTGATGAATGCAGAGACGCACCTCCCGCACTTCTTTAAATACCTGGGTGCTCGTAAGGACCCCGCGCGAAGTTAGAAAGTTATGAGGATTTTAAACATATTTTTGTGACTTGTACCTCAGGGTTCGGTTGTAGGGTTAAGAGGTTGATAAAGTAAGTTGTTCCGTGTAGCTGTGGGACACGTTCGCGGCGCGCAGCTCTGCGGCGACATGCGGTGTGGTGTTGCACCAGCTGCGGCGAGCCGGCGCGGCGCCGCCCGCGCGCTGCGTGGCGTGGGCGCTGCGTGCCGTCGGCGAGCCGCAGCGGCCGCCGGACGAACGCGGCGCGCTGCTGTTCGCACTACCTCTCCACGAGGACTCCACGTATGTCCTCGTGTTTAGGGATAAGTATCCAAAGCACAGAATAAATGATTGTACAAGTACAGAAGGATATCTGAGTGAAGTCATTTAAATACAAAGCGACTCTCGCTACAACGCAATAAAGTGCTATTTAACTCGAACAGCGCTGCGAGCTTTCAATTAGAAATGTATCGCTAGAATGTATCGTGTTCAGTTTCAATATGAAACTCATTGTTTGAGTTACGTGGTGCGACCGCCCGACGCCGCCTGCGCAAAACGCCAGATGCCAAAAAAAGTTATATGTCACTGAGACATTCTGACCTGTCGTCGACGATCTCGCTAACGTGTTATTACCGGTAAACTCAATTGGATGGTTTTAGAAAAAAAAAAAAGTTGTAATCAGCAATACTACAATAATATGATTGGTAATAGCAAAAGCGCGCGTCAACAGCTTAGGGTTAATCCCCTTACGGAAGAGGGAAGGTTCCGATCGTTGATAAGGATTGTACAATAGTTTGTGATTATTTCGGCACGGGCCGACATACGGGAAACATGAATCGTGTATGGATACATGCGGTGTGAACTTGTTGATTGGAGAACTAAATGGTGAACAATTTGGTGTTCGAGGCAGCCGGGCGACCTTTGAAGACGTCGGACTGGATACGCGGTTTAAGCACATTTTAAAACACTGTTGGCCGTGTTGGATCCTATGTTCTACTAAGCCAACGAACGACATAGGTATGTCATCTTTATTGGTCAATACCTACTTAGTAGTTAAGCAAATCATCAGGAACGCTCGACGACATACGTCGACACAAACGGAACCTAAGGTAGGGCTCGTTTTGTGGGTTCATCAGGACTGTCAAAACACCTACCAGCCAGCACTTGACCAAACGTGCGTCCTAGGAAGGCGCACGTGTGTGTGACTAGTAGGTGGGTTACGGAATTACCTACCTAGCTTACAGACACCTACTGCTGACTGCTTGACCCGATGTGTGTCAGTGTGAAAACACGGGTGAACAAACGAGCAGAAGATGTCCCCTTACTTTTACCTTACTGTGACGCCTACCTCCCTACCTGGTAACCCTAACGTGTGCGTCTTAACCTACCATATGAACATATATAGATAAGATGTTTATATAGATAAGATAAGACGGAATGTCTGTTACCATGAGACCTAAGGTAACAGACGGAAGGGGGGTAGGAAGTAAGGTAGTGTACTTCATGCAATGTTCACAGGGAATGATTTTCTCACTGCCGGTCAAGCAGACTCACAAGACCGATCGTACTGACGGCTAAAGGTGTCTAGGCCGCAGTGAGAGGAAGCTGTAGAGAAATGGGCCGTCCAGCGGACGCTGGGCGGCTCCTCCAGCGGTTGCTGGGTGCGTCTCGGGCGGCACCTCCAGCTGATGCTGGGCAGATCCTCCAGCGGTTGCTGGGTACCTCTGGGCGGCTCCTCTAGCGGGTGCTAGGCACTTCTAGGGCAGCTCATCCAGCAGTTGCTGGGTACCTCTGGGTGGCTCCTCTAGCGGGTGCTAGGTACTTCTAGGTAGGTAGGTGGTGACTTGGAGATGAGTGAAACTCGACGACTTGTTGGTAAGTAACTTTATTTGTTGTCTTTAACTTCTTATATACTGGTTTTGCGTATAAACACTAATACTATTTTACATTTGTGTGATGTCGGTGTTAGTGCATAACGCAGCATCTTTAATCTAGGGTGCTTTGTTTATTAACACTAATAATATTTTATATATGTGCGTCGTCAGTGTTGACTTCGACGCAGCATATTTATCTAGGGTGCGGCGTTGGGTCGTTAGGCGACCCACGACACACAGGTCAGGGGTGGAAAAAGTATATATAAAAAACAAGTAGTTAGAGACTTGTTTATTCCTTTATAATTTAGATGCGCCCTTTCTCAAACCAAACCCATGCCGCACTCTTGGGTTTAGGTACACTTTAGTCACTGGCCTGAACTACGCTTCGTAGGGAAACGGTACGTGGCGTCGGTGTCGCCTCCAGGACTCTTCGGAGGCTGGCACTACGTTGGTATCCGCAGATCTCAAGCGGAACCAGACCGACGGGAGTGGTTCGGTCCGGCAGGACTCAGGCCAGGTGGAGTGCCACGTAGGTAGATCTTCCTCAACGGAGATCCTCAATGGTGTTGATCAGTGGAGATCGTCAACGGAATCATCAGAGGAAATCTTCAGCAGGAAAACATCAGGGGTGTTGATCCTGGAAGTGACGCAAGCATTAGGGATACATCTTTTCCCATAGCTGTGCCACGCTACCACCATAACGTAATCCCAAGCCCAGCGACTGTGGTACTGACAATTTAAATAGATAGGTAGGTAGGTACCGGCAGTTCGTTATGGTGACGCGGAACAGCTATTACACAGTGAACTAAACTATTATTTAGTATTAGCGTTAAATGGTTGCAGTAATTATATATAGGAACTCACCCTAGAGGGAAATAACACTGAATTTACTAAATTATTTATATAAAAGGTGACGCGTGCTCGCGCTAGTACGTCTGTCTGCAGAATGGAAGTCAAGGCGTAGGTTTCGAGAACATTTGAACATTTATTTAATTTGTAAGAGAGCGAACTAGCCTGCAGTGTGCCACAGGTTAGCTCAGAGTAGGCGTCGAAATCGCGCTCGCGCCGGAGTCCCATATCAGCGCTGTGGTACATTGCGGAGCCATTTTGCAATGTGTTATATTTCAATGGTTCCGTAGTTAATTATTATATTATTGTTTAGTTGTTAAGTATTTTGTTTGATAGATTTATTATTTTAATATGATTATAGGGTTATAAGAGTTTGGAACTAGTTTTGGTTAGCGTAGTACATACCAGCGTAGTACATATCAAAATTATAATTTTGATCGTTTATATTTTAGATTTAAGTTTTACTTATTAAGGTTTTAGTACTAAGATCTTATTATTTGTTAGAAAGATAAACGCAACGTTACAAGGGCGCTTGACGGTCGGACGCTGCAATGCATAACTATGTCAGATGAATGTAATTCACGGAGTAATAAATTGAAGTGTGCACTTCGGATAAGCTAATGTTCGTAGTTGAGTATGGATATTCATGTTCAATGATTGAACAAGGACCTCCAGGCCCGCCTAATTTCGTTCATATCGTATCACTATGCGCGAGAGCTTCCATTGCTCTAACCGTTTCAAAATCGCTCTGTCAGTTCTGTCACTTTTTCGCTCGGCAGGGTTGCATTAAGATATGACCAGGTACTTGTACTATTAATTATTCTTTGCTGTGATATTACTTAGATATTGTAACAGAATAAACAAGTATGTAATACTGTATTATTTTATTACTTAACAATATTAATTTTGATAGTTCTATTACCTACATACAATGTTATTTTAATCAGAATAGACCTGGGACCTCATTTTGATTATATCATAATAGGTATTGCACTTTATTGAATAATGGTGCCTGTCTGAATTCCATGTAATATTATAATATAATATATGTACTTATTGCGGAGTGCGACCAGCCTGCCCAGAGGGACTAAAAGGAAACCCCATTGCAGTGGCAACGTTTTCTGTCTCTCTGTATGTCCGTCTGTCACATTCTTGTAGCTCCTAACCGAAATAAAATAGATACGCAAATGTACATAGTACATACACAAAACATGTGGTCGTTTGACCCTAAGAGGAATATCATAGCAACTGTCTCTCTGTCTGTTAGTTACCTATTCACTACAAAACGGCTGAAACGGTCGTGATGAAATTTGGTATGGAAATAATCTGAACCCTAAGTAAGAACATAGGACACTTTTTATCGCGATAATCTGTAGTAAGCGCGGACGACATCGCAAGCAGAAGCTAGTTTTTATTTAAACAAACAAGTTAGCGCCTGTCAATGTCAGCCTTTTAAACTCCCGAACAAAGAGATGGGCGTTATAATTTTAGGGTGTATATCACTTTGTCACTGTGTGTATGTGTGTGTGAGGGTGTGTGCGTTCGTGTGTGTTTCTGTTTGTGGCATCGTAGCTCCCAAACGAATGCACCGATTTTGATGCGTTTTTTTCTGTTTAAAAGCTGATGTGATGGAGATAGTTCTTAGCTATAATTGGCTGAAGGAGAAGGGGGGGGGGGGGGGGGGGTTTGAGAATCGTAGTTTCCAAACAAATAGACTGATTTAGATGCGAATTTAAATGTTTGAAAACTGATATGTTTGAGATGGTATACCTCCAACGCTCCAATACAAGCGCTATAGAAGAAGCGATAGAGCAAAATCATGGGTCAAAATTCTTTGTACAATAGCTTGCTCGAAGCCATCTGACGACCATATCAAGCGGGAAAGTTGTTGTTTCTAAGCCTTACCTATATGGGAGGGGGATGGGGGAGTTGAGAAAAAGAGGGGTGTAAATCGTAGCTTCCAAATGAAAAGACCGATTTAGCTGTGGTTTTTTAAGTTTGAAAGCTGAGGTAAACGAGATGGTTTTTAGCTTGGGGGGTTGAGGGGTTATTTTTTTATTTGTGTTTGTTGGAAAATTTTGTAACGCCTCTTATCTCAAAAACGATCTGACTTATTTAAAAAAACTTGTTTTTAGAACTATTAATACATATTTTTACATGTTATAAAAAGATAATAGGTATCTATTATCTTTTTATATTTTACGATTATTATAGCTACTGCATTATACGAGTAACACTTATATTTCCGCTCGCACAGGCCTGCCTACTTGTCTTTCGTGGCGACGCTGCCCGCGCGGCTGTCAGACTGCACGCGTGAGCACGCGCGTGCACTGCGCGCGGTGCTGGACGCGGTCGCGGTCGAACCGCATCCGGTGCTGCTCGACCTACTCGTCAGGCTCGCGGCGGGTACGAACTATATATATATATATTTTTTTTTAATGCTACAGCCACGGATAGTACTTATGATAAAAACTATGCAGCTTACAAAAGTTTCCACATATGTAATAAAGTACACAGTAACATAAACTTAGAAAAATATAAATAAGTACACAAAATGTTGAGTAAGTAGTAAGTACCATGCTGAGTCATCTCAACAAAATTTTGAGGAAGTAGTACCACGCTGAGCCATCTCAACAAAGTTTTGAGTAAGTAGTACCACGCTGAGCCATCTCAACAAAGTGTTGAGTAAGTAGTACCACGCTGAACCATCTCAACAAAGTTTTGAGTAAGTAGTACCACGCTGAGCCATCTCAACAAAGTGTTGAGTAAGTGGTACCACGCTGAGCCATCTCAACAAAGTGTAGAGTAAGTAGTACCACGCTGAGCCATCTTAACAAATTTAGTTTATATTCATCATTATTTAAACAATCTACTTCCGCGAGGACCAAATTTTCTATTTAACTGTATTTTTAAGATTCCGTACCCAAGGGGTCCAAAATCCGTCCAGCCATTATCGCGTGAAAGCTCCCCAAACAAACAAACAAACAGTCAACGTTTCATTTTTATATATTGGTACGGATAACAATTATCGTGCCTGACTCTTTTTCTCGCATCACGATTTTTTACCTACTGGAAATCAAGATGGCCGTTATGTAAATATTTCCAAGTGGCCAGTATTAAATGTAATAAATCCTTAATGATATGATTCCACTCATAAAACCTCTTTGTCTCGCACATTTAATAGTAGGTAATAGCGATACAAACTAGTGTCACTGTACCATTAATGGTACTGCATGGTACTTGTTACCGAGCGGAACAATTTAATAAACATTAGTACATAGGTAGGTATATAGGACACTATGTATCCCTCGTACGTAAGACTTGATAAAGATTGCTTTTTGTGTAGGGCCTAGTAAATAAGAATGTAAAGCAAAGTAAGATTAATTTACACTATTCTTATTATTCTCTATTTACTTATTCGTTAGGCACCCTGATAGAATCTACGGTAGATCACGTATGGCGTCCAAGCATACGTAATGACTCTGTACATCTTTAGGAATAGGAAATACAAGCATACAGCCACAGATAGGGTAAAAATATATGTGGTTGTATGACAGAGGCACAGGTGTGCAAACATCTGTTACACACGTCGTCGCAAGGGAAGGGTCGATGATCCATAGGGTTATGTAATTAAACCACAGTTTAGATTCCAATATCAGAGACACCTTTATTTTCCTAACCAAAAAATACCACAATGTTCTGTGCGAATTTCGTAACCGCGATTCAGGAATTGTCCGCCCAACTACATCGGCCATTTAGTACAGAAATGAGGAACTAAATGCGAACGTCGTTTTACAAATGTATGAAACATAACTATGGTTCTCGTTTGGCGTTACTGGTGGGGTTTTAATTCTACACAGGCGAGCTCAGCGTAAAAGCTATGTACTAACTTACTTAAGCAAACACGTCTGAGCCGACCTATGATAATTTAATTATCACTGAAAATGTATGAAAAGACACAATTGTAACTTGGAGGACAAGCACAAACGGAGAAACTCAGAGCGGGAGAACGGAATGTGAAAAAGTAAACAAACATTTTGTTAAAACCGTAAGTAAAGACTGCTACAAAGTGAGCGTACAATAGTACAAAAAAAAGTAAATACGTTAACTACTTACGTACGAGTTCCGTTTTACGTTTACGTTGACGTTTATTCCGTGTTCACTACTGCCAAAGTACTGCTAACAGCGCCAACAGCACCAAAATAGCTATAATCAAATGTGCTAATTGCGGCGATTATTGTTAATTTGTCAATAGTTTGTCTAGAGTACTAGTAATATGCAGTTGTCTATGGGGAAGAGCCAGATTGGCTACCGAACAATAACAGTTAATTATGTTCATTACACTTCAAATTAGAAGATATGTATAACACTCAAAGAAGGATATAGGAAGATATTAAAAAGCGCAAGTACATATTTTTGGGTAGCTGATATGTACTTACCTATATTAAAGAGCATATTACCTTATTGGCGTACCAAAAAGGACGCGAATTTTAAAAAATTGACGATTTTTTGGCCAATGAAACTAGTCGTATCAGTCGTCAGGAAAAAATATAGTAAACATAAAGTATATTAAAAAACTGCCTGAGTGATATATTTTCTGAGATATTTGGGTATAAAATATTATTTCGTCTTTTACATGCGTTAGGAACATAAAGTTGCAATATTGTTTTTCAGTCTTGGTCAGGGAGGGATGAGGGGGTCTGATGAAATTAATGTCACGGACAACTAATCTAACTTGCGCCATCCCAAAATTGCATGACAAATTAATATTGTCGTGAAATTGAATGAAATATATACCCAAATATGTCTTAAAGTATATCACGATTTTTTCATAGAACACTTTTTGTTTCTTATAATTTTCCCTATCGATTGGCATTAGTTTCATTTAAAGCCAAGCAATCGAGTTTTTTTTCAAATGTTAATCATAGTTTATCAGCGGTCCGAGTGTGATTAACATACAAATAAACTTTTGTAAATGGTTTTATTGGATAATAAAATGATTAAATGTTGTTACTCAAGCACACACTAACAGCGAATATGACTGTATTTAGGTACCTACTACAAATTGGTTGGATTGGTGATCAAAGCGCGGTAGAAGCTAATATTATTTTATTTCATTGAAATTTATTTGCTGACGGTTCCTTACATTTATTTTTGTGTACGTACTAAGACGAACTTACCCGATACACGAATCGTATTTGGTTCGAGAGTTAATGTTGTTATCTCTTTTGCGCTACTATCTGCCTATGTCTCTCTATCTTTGTTGTTGGTGCATGAAGTGTAAGACAATGCAAATGTTGCTGTGTGGGTGTCTTTGCCTGTAGTTGTATCTAGTCCTGGTGTAGTTTACGTGAAGTTCTAGGTTGCCCCATCCTCCTTTGTTTAATAGGGTCGATGGGAGTAAGTCAACAAGCTGTGAAGGCTCCGATACCCGACTTTTATATTTGCGAAAAGCCAGCTTAGGGCAAGAGTCTCTACGAATAAGCCTAGTTACTAAGTGTTCAAACTCTGTGTTTATCTTCACTCCGTCCTGAAGCGTCATTCTCTCAACTGAAACTCCGCACCTATGCCAGAGTCCGGTACAGTAGTTTATAATAATAGATTCTAATGTGCAACATTTCCAGGAGACGAGAGCGCAGGATGGTGGGACGCCGCTATGGAGGCGTGCATGGCTTCACTAGCGCTTCGCGGCGAAGCGAACGGCGAAGCGAATAGCGAATCAAGCCCGCTGTCGGCGCTGTTCCGGCGGCTAGACCACGACCCGCTGTCCGCAGCAACTTGCACGCGGCTCTTCGTGCCGCTGTTCAGGTGATGTCTAAACCCATGTGGAAATGAGGCTTGCGGCTTGCTTTCAACAGTGCAACTTAGAATTCAACGATACCGGGTTCGATCCTAGGCTCTGCACCAGTGTATTTTCTAAGTTATGTGCGGTTTTCCATCGCTCCTCCTTCGGAGGCACGTTAAGCTGTCGGCTCCGGCTGTTATTGATTAATAGTAGTCGTTAAGCTATGTCAGAGGCCTGCGGGCGGCCTGACAAACTATCACCAGAGGCCAGCAATACCTCATACGACAAAGAAACAAACTACTACTACTATACTATTAAATAGGTACTTTATTAAAGCAGTAAGTAACAAAAAGTTTGTACGAAGGAGGAAATGTATACGAAGAATATAATTATCTCACAATATTGAGAGATTTACCATGTTAGTTGAGATATACCAAGTTAGTTTAAGATTTACCATGTTAGTTTAAGATTTATCATGCTAGTTTAAGATTTACCATGTTAGATAAGGACCATAGTCTTTTTATACATTTTAAAGTAAAGAACTAGTTTCGGAGATAAAAGAATCAATTTTCATCTAAAGCACGGCCATTCACATATTATGTGCAAATGCGACGGCAATACATTTATGCGCGAGCGAAAGAGATAAGTAGTGAGGGGTCAATGTACGAATGTATCTGTCAATCGCGGTGCTTTAGTTTCTTAAATCATTAAAACAATTTATTTTAAATTGAAGTGTTTAACCTCGTTTTTATTAAGTCGCTTAAATAAAAACGTCACTTGTTTGTCTGTCTGTCGTTCCGGGTGGAATCTTGCTACTCATATTTTGAGCACTTCCCGATTAGCTATCCGGCTGAAACTTTCAGGGTAGTACAAAATTCGACGATGCATTCTAAAAAAAAACATGGTTTTTAGATTAGTTTTTTTTTGTACATTTGCTGCTTGTTAGCATCTCTACCTCTCCGTCTCGTTCGCCGAGATCCTCGAGGAACAGCCAACACATTTGATCCTCCATTAACGTTCCAGCTATTCTCCCGCGGGCGCGTGCGAGCGGTTCTTGGGCGCAGTGCTGCCGGCATTGCTGTGCGAGCTGCGCGACAGGCAGGTGGCGGTGTCACCCAGCGGCGCGTACCATCGCTGCGTGGTGCGCAACACGCGCCACGCCATCCTGCTACGTCTCATGGTGGAGAAGGTACTATTGGATATTTTGTAAGCCCCGACGCAACACCATCATCAGTCTATACTTGTCCAAAGCTGGACGTAGGCCTCTCCTAATGCACGCCACTGAGCTCGGTCATCAGCTCTCTGCATGCATTCTCATCCAGTCGCTTTTCGCAGGTCGTCACTCCACCTGGCCACAGGACGTCCTGCACTACGTTTGCCTAAACGTGGTCTCCACTCGAGAACTCCTAACAAGTCGACGCAACAAGATAGATGTTTTGTCTGTTTGTGTGTTTGCCTGTGGCATTGTAGCGCCCTAACGGATGGACCGATTTCAGTGCGGTTATTAGGGTTCCGTACGTATTGAAATAGGGAACCCATATAGGATCTCTCGTGAGTCTGTCACAGCCAATTTGCTCCGAATCTATTAGACAGATAAAGTTGAAAGGTACACAAGTGAATTTCGGAGACCCAAACACGCACGTTTAACGTAAATAAATGAATTTTGAATACCTTATATTACCTTTGTGTCTCTATATAGACGAAACGCGTGGAATGATTTTGATGATTCTTACGTCAATCGATTTGTCTTAATCTTGCGAGTATTGCCATAAAGTGAAAAAAATAATTAACGAACTATGACAAACTAACTACGAACTATGTGGGGTATCAATGAATAGGTATTAGAAAATCATCATTAGGTTTCTTTTATCATTTTTCGTTTTGAATGACCATTTAGGATCTATAACGATTTAAAGTTTGTCGGGTTTTTTCATAGTGCGTAAATTTTGTTGCTACAGGTGCCGCGCGGCTCGCTTGAGTCACCCGCATCGGCACTGCACGTGGGTCTGGCCGCTGGCAATGCCTCGTTGCGGCCGTGGCACGCCGTGCGCGAAGCGTGCAAGTTGTTCGCGCAGCTACGAAAACGAACTGTCGTGCCGGACAACGCCACGCCGGAACTAGCGCGCGTCGTGCTGTGAGTATATACTACTATTTTTTTTATTTGTTCTTGTATTCAATGAATAAATACTACAAAACCGGCGGATGATGATGATGGTGATGCGACTATTTGCATGTTACAGCGAGTTCCAGCAGGCGGCGTACAACACTCTGGCGGCGTGCGCGTGCGTATGGCGCGCCAGCCCCGCGTTATTCGACGTGGTGCTCGGCGCCGCCTGGGACTCGCTCGTGGGATCGGAGCCCTACAACCTGCCCCTGCGGGCCCGACAGGTAACTTCATACAGTTACAGTACGGCGTACAACACGCTAGCGGCGTGCGTGTGCACATAACGCGCCAGAATTATCTTGCGGCTCAAAATCAGAGCGTAGGGGTGGAGAGGTCAGCTTTTCACACACGAAGTACGTCCCATAAGCGGGACATTTAAACACATCCTCGTGATAGGCATACCACCCGAGGATGTGGAACTAATACGCAAGCTAAAGTGGCAGTGACCTGGTCACATTTCCCTAAGAACCGATAGCCGTTGGGGTAGACGAGTTCTCGAGTGGAGACCTCGTTTAGACAAACGTAGTGTAGGACGCCTTGTGGCCAGGTGGAGTGACGACCTGCGGAAAGCAGCTGGAAGAAAATAGATGAGGAGAGCTGAGAATACCTAGCTCAGTGGCGTGCATTAGGAGAGGCCTACGTCTAGCAGTGGACAGATATAGGCTGATGATGATCGCTTGAAGCACTTGCTCACAGACCATATTGGAGATATGTTGACTTTGCCTTTTGTCTTTGATTTTTAACTTCAGAACGAGAGGGATGTTATAAGTTGTTGACAATTAATGACACTTGTTGTTAATTTTCAACTGACAGCAGAGTTGAAGTCAAAGAGGTTGAATTACAAACTCTTCGATGTCAAAGTCATAGTTATCGAAGCGTCAGGTGTCAGAGTAACAGTTGTCAAAGCCTCAGGTGTCAAAGTGACAGGTGTGAATCCTAGGGGTGTGACAAGGATGGTTTGTTTTTATAAACTTGTGACGTAATGGGTATGTAAATTCAAAATGAGAAAGTTTGTGTATGTTAGATAGATTAATGTTTTATCATCATCATCAATCGCGGGTGAAACCGCGGGCGTATCTTGTTGTACATAACTTTCATTATTGCGGAGTCGAGGACTGAACTCGGTATCGTTGAATTCTAACTTGCACTAGTATACCTCTCAGCTATCTGCATCAGTACTTTTGATTTTTTAATTAGGGCCGCGTATCGAGGGCGAGTGATCGTTCCACAACACTATTGGAAGAAAAACTAATTTTACCAAATTTGCACCATTTCTAGTTTCGCTGTATTTGTTTATTCGCTGTTTTTTATGTATGTGCCAGAGACGAAGCACGCTGATGGCGGCGGGCGGAGTGGGGGCGGGAGCCGCAGGCGGCGGGACGGGGACTGTGGGCAGTAGTACGGGGGGCGGTACCACGCGTCAAAGCGTGTTCCTGCGCACGCTTTCTGAAAACCCCAACAATTTCGATCTCTTCGATGAGCAGGAAGAACAGGTCAGAGGCGGGTTACATATTTAATCTATTTCAAAAGGAGTAGATTCTCAAGTTTTCTCCACTCCAAACAAAAACGGCGTAACCTTCCATACAAAAATGTAATGAAATGTCTTAACCTCTATTGTTAATTCTAAAACAAATTCACAGAATTTGTGCGAGCGCGACAGCAATACACATTTATGCACGAGCGACAGAGACAAGTAGTTCTAAACTCAGTCCGAACCGAGGTATAGAGGTTAGAAGTTAAGATATCCTTAGATTTTGTAGGGCAGGTGGCGCGATTTCTTTTTCGCGATCACAAAGCTACGAGTGAATAGAACCATGAAGTAAATTGTTCCATAAAACTTTAAAACCCTGTATAATCTCCTTAGAGTATGATTTTCGAAAAATGCTTTCGTAGTACATCTCCTTGTTATAAAACGAATATATCTTCCAAATTTCATGGTTCTATGACCAGTAGTTTAGGCTCTTCGTCGATCTCTAGTCATTAAGTTAGGCCTTGTTATTATATATACTGACAGAATTACTTTAAATCGCAGTAGTTGAAAAAACGAAGTTGATTATTTAGGTACCCCGTTTTTTTTTTTTTTTATAATGGATATGTTCTGTTGGTCTATAGCTGACCTCTACAGCGTCACGGCAAGAAACTCGAAGGCGAATAAAGTCGACATTAATTACGGGACCTTCGACCTCGCCGGCGAGGTCGGTGTCTGTGTCTAATTGTGTTGAAAGATGATGAAGATGATGGATTGGGCGAATCTATCGCTGCCTGCACTGCGGCAGCGGCGCGTAGCGGCGAGAGGCATATTTAATGTATTGAACTATCGAGGGAAGCTCGAGATCGCTGTGCGGGTCGATGTTCCTCTGATACCAGGGGGCATCTACTGCACATCGACGAATTTGTTTTGCAAGGTCTGAAGTTTCTCTAGGGAAATACGAGAGGCGTGCGCGAATACTACGTCAAGCGCTCGGAGCGTTCGTTGGATGTCTCTTTGTAGAATAGTTGGATTCCTTCCGGTGGTATAAATCGCGGTGTCGTCAGCAAAGAGAGCGATCTCTCCTTTAGGAATGCGGGGGAAATCGCTTGTGTAAAGCGTGAACAGGAGTGGAGACAGCACGGAGCCCTGAGGGACTCCGGCTCTGATGGGATGGGGGGATGATCGGTCGCCCTCGACACGATAGCGGAAGCTCCGGCTGGTGAGTTAGTCTTGTACATAAGCACAAGACGATCTGGCAACCCAAGCTGATACCCGGGGGTACCCGGCGTGCCATACCTTGTCAAAAGCATTCGCCACGTCTAGGAAGACGGCCATCGTGGTTTGGGGTTTTGGTTTCCTATTGAAACCCTTAAGGATGTTTTCCGTGATGCGGTGCACTTGCTGAGGGCAAGAGTGTCTCGCTCTAAAGCCGAACTGCTCATCCGGTATGAGCTTTTTGATTTTCGCGACGGAGTGGAGTCGATTCAGAAGGATTATCTCGTAGATCAGAGAGCTGAGGAGACTGATAGGACGGTAGCTGGAGGGCTCGGATGCCTTTTGCCTGGTTTGTGAATGCCGATGACGTCGGCACTCTCGACATTGAAGATGCTGACTAAGAGATAAATAACGGGACAGAAAGGTGAGGACCCTGTTGCTGACGCCATCAGCGCCGGGAGCCTTTCGCACTTTGAGGCTCTTGATGATCGACTCAACCTCTGCGGCTTTGTCGGGATTTTTGGGGTAATGAGTCCACTCCAAAGGTGGGATTATATCGAAAACGAGAGGTTCGCTAAAATCGTATAGCCTAGTGCCGTTGTGTTGAGTTTTCGGCACCCCCAGATGGGGTTTTTGCTATTGAAGTCGCCAGCCAGAATGACTGCGCTTCCCATGGAGAGGAGTGCCTCTAGATCACTCTTTAGTAAGCTTTTACTGGGGGAGAGGTAGCAGGAGGCTATAACGATTGATTGATGACCGGTCGTCGCAAGTTGGCAGCAGGAGGCTTCTAAATTGGTCAGAGTAGGGGTGTCAATCGACATACAGTGGAGTGAGTTTTTGTAATAAATTAGAGTACCGCCAAATTTGGTGACTCTATCGTTACGATGGACGCGGTAGTTGGCCATCTCGGGATTGTTGTTACAAGGTTTGAGAAAGGTCTCTTGTATTAACATGATATCGACCTGATGGGTCTTACAGAACTCGTGCACTGGGACACGCTGTTCTCTTAGGTCGTCAGCGTTGAAGAACGCTAACACTACGGAGCGGGGCTTAATACGTTTTGGTGTACTTTACATATTAGTTCGTTAATTAAGGTTACGCAGGGCAGTAAGGAGCGTTCGGTGCTCATATAAAAAGTGTACTTTTTCTATGTCGGTTTTACACGAACGAAGTTTGGCAGCGAGTACGTCCACTTCGTTCAAGTCGACCGCATTTAAGTAGCCGAGTACATAAGACAGGTTGTCTTGACCTGCCTTAGGGGGGGAGGGGAGGAGGAGTGGGCGTGGGCCCGGGGGAGAAGTGGGCGCGGGCCCGGGGGAGGAGTGGGCGCGGCCTCGGGGGGGAGGAGTGGGCGCGGCCTCGGGGGGGAGGAGTTGAGCTTGAGGAGGCCGGTACGGACCGGCGGGCGCAGGTTGCGGTTTTGGGGTGGGCTTGGTCATGGCCGGAGCCCAGGCGTTAACCTTCGGCTGAAGTGCCGGCATGAAGTGCGAGGCTTGCATGAGAGGCATGGGGGAGCTAGGGTCACCTTAGGGGCGTACCTCTGCAGACGTGCTGAGATTGTAGGCTGACTGAAGATTGTAGGCTGACTGAAGATCGCTCGCCGACCGGGCCCTTTTACGCTCCTTGGAGTCTTCGGACAGCCGCGATAGTTTTGCGGTGTGTCCTTCGGACTTGCAAAGAACGCAACTAGGTGGGTCGGGAGTATCGCGAGGGCGGGTACACGCGGATGTGCCGTGGTCGCCCAGGCACTTTACGCACCTGGGATGGCCAAAACAAAACCACGCGACGTGGCCATAAAGTTGTCATTTATGGCACTGACTAGGTGCTCCGTTACGGTTCGGGGGCTCTACGTTGATCCCGGATAGGTGGCAGACCGTCTTTATGTTAAAGACGACCCTCCCCTCCCGTGTACGTTCTAGAACGACAAGGACGAGAGGAAGGGTGTTTTAGGGTTTCCCCTATATAATCGATGTACCTCCACTACGGGGTATCCCTGTGACTGAAGGTCCTTGGAAATGAGCGTGGTCTCGAGTTCGCTGGGGACACCACGCAGTACTACACGGAGGGGTTTTTGTTCTTCGCGGGCGTACGTGTAAAAACGCACTCCTTCCTCGTGAAGGATTTTAGTAATTGCGCGGTGGTCGTTCGCGGTAGGAACTTGCACTTTAATGCCCAGTTGGGTATTATGTGCAGATATGAAGGCCGCCCCCTTTGAGGCTAGGAGCCGCGTGATCGCGTCCCACTTCTCTTTTTCAGTAATGAAAAAGGGAGGTGGGAGCTTAGTCTTCGCGGGCTCTTTTGCCTCAGAGTTGGCGGCTATCGGAGTGGGAGGAGGTGTCGCCCTGGAAGCAGGGCGAGCCGCTTTGGCCGAAAGGGCTTCCGAGCTAGAGGAATCGTTATGTGGACGTTTTCCTTTCGCTTTCCTAGAGACGAGGATGAAGTCGTCGTCCTTGCACGCGGGTAAAGATTCGACCTCCATCTCGGGTTCGGAATCCTGAGATATATTGGGGCTGGCCGGGGAGTCCGGGATGGGACACGCGATCGGAGAGCGAGAGCGAGACCGGCGCGGTCCGGCTGACGACGCGCGGGTTAAGGAACCCCAATACGCCCAAATCAGCTTCGTCAACAATACCACACCACAAGATCAGCACTAATTAAGTAGGACATGTGGCACTGGTGGGGATATGTTGAATTTACATTAAACTAGTATATAAGATCCAAATTTTGTAAAATAGAATTAATTATTATTTGCTAAGGCTATGTTGCCACTCTGTTCGTTTAAATAAAGTTATTTTTTTAACTAAACCAGTAGTACGTTACTTAATTGGCGCTGAGGACAGGATCCTTGCAGCAATTCGTTGCGGTTTTCAACATTAACTGAAGCAATTGACGTCCGTTTCTACGGTTTGGCAAGGATCAACGAACAAACAAATTTATTAAGGACCCACACTGGACAATAACGGAGGACCAACAAAGGCTAAATAGTAATTCAAAGGACATGAGAAGTACAATGGAATTGTGAGTAAATCTTTTCACCCTCCTCTGAACTCTCTTTTCATATCCACCTTGTATTGATTTTATGTTGTGTATATTAGTTAGGATTGGAAAACGCCTAATAATAGCACAGTGATAATATTATAGATATAATTGTTATTACATATAACGTCTTTTAGTTAATATTTTGTAGTTTTTTTTTCTCTTTATCTTTAATTACATATAGTTACAATGGAAGGCATTAACCGGGTACCACAGGAAATAGTTAGCTTAATCCCGATATTTAACGGCAAATGCTAAGGTACTACCATTATTTATAAAAAAGAGTAAATATGTGTTATCAAAGTATAAAGGGGACGCAGCGCAAAACGAATATTTGTTCCACGTAATAACAAGTAGACTAGCCGGGGAAGCAGCTAGCTTAATAGGTGAAAGGGATACGATAGGATCATGGGACGATTTAGAAACATTATTGAACCAGCACTTTGGTGACCCGCGCACCGAAGACTGTTTAGCAATGGAACTGGAATCCGCGAAAATGAACAGGGGTGAAAGTTATTTAGAATTTTGTCATAAATTACAGCATATGAGAAGTGTATAGTACACTTCTCATATGCTGTAATTTATGACAAAATTCTTCCAAGATATCAGGGCATATTTCTGATGAATCCTTACGCCTGGCAAAACAACACATTTACAACAACAGCGCTTTTAAAGTCTTTCTTTATAATCTACCGCAATATTTAGTAAGATTAGTGCGTTTACGTAACGTGTCCACCTTAGAAGACGCTCTAAAGGTAGTGTTAGAAGAACAGAACTTCCAGTTAGTGTATGATTCGAAAAGTAGTTTCGAACGCCGTAATTTTAATAATTTCCCAACTAGACCTAACTTCTCAGGTAATTTCGTTAACCAAAGACAACATTATCAAAGTACTACGAATACACCTGTACCTAATAACACGACAAATCATTCATTTACGCCAAACAGTTCGTTTCAATCTAGAAATTCGAGGCAATTTAATAACTATAGTAATCAAAACAATAGTCCGCGGCAGCAAGTAACTAGGTCACAGTTTCCGTCACAACGCAGTCAGCATTACGCGGCTAATGAACCGCACGTGGCACATTCTGCTGCGCCAGCAACTTCAGGTTCGAATACTGATGTCACAATGCGCACGGCCAGCTCACGACGTATTAATTATACCGATCAATTTAATGATGATTTAAATAACGTGGATAATAACGTACAATTTTGTGATAATGATCAGAGGGCAGAAATTTTTTTTATGATGGCCTCCATCCTAGAGAAAAAATTAAAATTAATCTGAGTAAGCGTTTGAATCTGCCTCACATTATTATACCAGAGTTAAATGCAGTTTTCATGATAGATACAGGTAGTGTCAGATCGTTTATCAGTCCGCATATTGCAAATAAGTATTTTAAAAGTTATATACGGCATGAACCATTTGAAGTTGTTAGCACTCACGCATCAAGTGTTCATAACGAAACGGCATTAATTCCTTTACCGATATCTTTTAAGAGTAACCATTTTCATAAATTTTATGTTTATAATGTGGATGATAGGTACGATGGGTTGATAGGTAGCGATTTGCTTAAGCAGTTACAGGCAAAAATTTATATGGAACATCAAGTATTACATTTAAAACATACAAATATTCCAATAATATATTCACCACCCACGAGAGAAGTATACAGTTTACCTCCTCGTAGCGAACTTAGAGTGAAACTTCCAGTTAATTTATTAGATGGAATAGCTATATTAGAATTTAAGGAATTTACGGAAGGGATTAGAATGCCCGCCGCAATAGTTTCATGTATAAATGGTTATGCTTGCACAGTTATTCAAAATTATACGAACGAGCATAGACATTTAGTAGTAATAGCACCTTTTAGAGTAGAACCGTACTCTCAGAACCAGTCTGTTAATGTCAATTTTACGGAAAGCGATAGAGAATTAGATAGTTTACTCACACAAAATTTATCAAAATTAAGATTTGATAACATGAACCAGGAAGAACGTAAAGCTATCGAAGAGATTTGTAAGGAGTATAAGGATATATTTTACTGTGAAAATATTCCATTGTCATTTACTAATCAGGTAAAACACGTTATCAGAACAAAAAATGAGGATCCTATAAATATTAAACCGTATAGATTACCTCCCGTACAAGCGAAAGAAATCAGGAATCAAGTAGAAAATATGCTAAAAGATAACATCATCCAAGAATCACATTCTCCATGGAGTGCCCCCGTGCATTTAGTTCCAAAAAAAATGGGCGCATCAGGACAACAAAAATGGAGAATGGTCGTAGATTATAGACGATTAAATGACATCACCACCGACGATAAGTACCCGTTACCTAACATAAACGATTTATTTGATATGCTAGGAAAAAGTACCTACTTTACAACCCTTGATTTAGCTAGTGGGTACCATCAAATCGAGGTACAGGGCTTCCTGTACCTCGATTTGATGGTAGATAGAGCTAAAACAGCCTTCTGTACTCCAGCAGGACATTATCAATTCAATAGGATGCCATTTGGATTGAAAACGGCACCTGCCACCATTCAACGAGCAATGGATAACGTCCTGAGAGGTCTACAAGGCTTGCATTGCCTTATTTACCTTGATGACGATTCATCTTCTCAGAAAGCTTGCCTGAACACAGAAAAACTCAAATCAGTTTTTGACCGGTTTCGACAAACTAACTTAAAAGTGCAATTAGATAAATCACATTTTCTCAGAAAAGAGGTACTTTACTTAGGTCATACAATTACCAGCGAGGGTTTGATGCCAAACGATGATAAAATAGATGCAGTTTTAAGATAACCCATTCCAGAAACGGCAACACAAATCAAAAGCTTTTTAGGTCTCACAGGCTACTATAGGAAGTTCATTAAGGACTTTTCCAAAATTACTAAACCCTTAACAATGTGTTTAAAAAAGGGCCGAAAAATTGTTATTAATGAAGAATTTAAGCAGAGCTTCGAAACATGTAATAAACTCTTAACAAATGCACCCTTGTTGCAATTTCCTGATTTCAGTAAAAGTTTCATATTAACTGATGCATCTAGTATAGGTTCAGATAATCCAGTTGCATACGCTAGTAGAACTTTAAGCGATACCGAAGCTAAATACAGCACAATTGAAAAAGAACTGTTGGCAGTTATATGGGCTGTAAAACATTTTAGGCCATATCTCTACGGTAATAAATTCATTATTTATACAGACCACAGACCATTAGCTTGGTTGTATTCATTAAAAGAACCGAACAGTAAATTAACACGATGGAGACTAAGATTGGAAGAATACGATTTTGAGATCCGTTATAAGAAAGGACAACAAAATACTAACGCCGACGCCCTGTCTAGAATAAAAATTAGCGCAATGGACGACGATATGGATTCAATATTTGTGAATGTAGATGATAGCGACAAGCATATTCAGGAAATAATAGAAGAGTTAGAAAATGGAAACAGAGTTACTGAACCTCTAATAGAAACGATAGAACTTTCGGATTCTGACGATGGAGCGACAGCTAACTCAGTCTCAAATAGGGAACACGATGGTATTTCTATTTTAAAGGAGGCAATCGATACAAAACCCAAACAGATACTGGTTCATTCATGGTTCAAGGATCAGTTAACTGTTAAAGATATATCTAATAAAAAACAAAAGATTTTAGAAGTTCATATACCAACAAATAACGAAAAGTTAGTCAAACAATTTTTAAAGGAATATATTGACCCGAAATATAAATATTTTATTTATTTTGAGGACCCAATATTTAGAAAAATGTTCTCGAAAGTCATTATAGCATTATTTAAAAAGGGTTCTGTAAACATAATAGAATGCACAGAAAGAATAGTTTGATTTAAGTGAGTTAGAAGAAGATCAAAGAGATTCGATTATGAAATATCACGATGGCAAAATATGTCATAGGAGTATTAGAGAAACCTTGGCCAAACTTAAAATACATTATTGGTGGCCCAACATGAAAGAGACAGTTACCGCAGTGTTAAACGCTTGCGAACCATGCAAAAAAATGAAATATGATAGGAAACCAATAAAACCACATATTCAATTAACACAAAATCAAGACGCTCCATTTCATGAAGCTTATATGGACTTGTTATTTATTGAAGAGAAGTATTACTTAACTGTTGTAGATACCTTTAGTAAGTTAGGACAAGCTATTGAGATACCTAATAGAAGTACACCAGAGATAGTTAGAGCATTGATTAAATATTTTAGTATGTATGGTTTACCTAGGAGAATTAATTGCGATTCAGGTTCGGAATTCAACAACGCATTGATCAAGGAAATGTTAAGCTTATATAAAATTGACTTACACATAGAGGGACCCCTAATAATCCTAGTTCAATGGCGATAGTTGAAAGGTTTAATTCCACCATTATCGAGATATATCGCTTAGCCAAGTATGATAAAAATAATTTGGACGCAGCTTCCGTTATGATATACTCCATTATGGCATATAATAATACAATACATTCTGCAACTGAATTCACCCCGTTTGAAATAGTTTTTGGTCAAACCGATTCGGGTAGCGTCTTTGATTTAGATAGAGAGAAAAATTTGATGCAAAAGCTGTTAATAGATCATAGGAAACGTTTAAAAGTCCTCTACGAATATATAACAGAAAAGCTAGAATCAGATAAGATTAAAGTTAGAGTGAAGAGAGGTGGGGAAGAACCACCAATGATTAAAACGGGCGATGAAATTTTTATGAAAACAACTAGAACTAGGAAAGCTAAGGAAAAGCCTAGGTTCGAAAAAGCCAAGGTAATTGGTGAAGTCCAACGCAACATAGTACCCGTAGAACTAAACAAAAGGGCAACTAAAGTAGCAATAAAAAACGTAAAACGTCCTTCACAGATCATGCCTAGTACTCCTGGTACTCGTGAACCAAGCGACCATGCTGGACCTTCAAAACCTCGGTCGGAACCCGGGGATAGCCTCACTGAAGATGGGAGTAGCAGCGAAGAAGAATAGCTATTGGACTATATTTAAAACGTTAGATTTATGATCAATAGAATTACAGATAAATAATAACATAGTAGACTTTAATAAATTAAGAAAAATAATTAAGGATAATAAACTAAATAAAGAATTATTAGGTATAGAAAATCAAATAGAATACTTAATTAAAATAACTACTGAAAGGTTATTTCAAATTCTACCCATAAATTCTCGTAGTAAGAGAGCAATTTTTAGTCCCCTAGAATCATTAGTGAAAGCTATATCAGGTAATTTAGATGAACAAGATGCAATTAGGTATAATAATCAGATTATGATGCTACAAAATAAAGAATACCTTGCCGAACGTAAGATTTCATCGATGCAAAAAGCTTTTGATAAACTAATAAATACCTCTGAAATAATAAATTCAAATATGAAAGACTTAGGTTTAAAGACTAGCGAAATGGCAGCGGTAATACAAAATGAATCCAAATTTAACCAAATAATACACTTCATGAATTCCTTATATCAAATCCTAAGTAACTTTCGAACTTGTTACGAAAATATTCAAGAGATAGATACAGCAATAGCATTTAGTAAGCTACATATACTACACCAATCGATTATAAATAGCACTGAGTTATTTAATGCCTTATTAGTCATAAGTAAACATGCAAGAACAATATACCCAGTAAGCAAAGAAAATTTATTGAAACTAGAACGTAATATAATATTAAAATCATATATAGATATTACTGAATTAGTTTTTGTGTTAGAAATTCCTCTAATAGACACCGAGACATATAATTATTACAAGGTTATTCCCTTTCCTATTCACAATTCCTTTAATACCCATGTAATTATTCCCAAATACCCTTATTTACTGGTGAATAGATTGAAATACATGCCCATAGCGAGACCCTGCGAAGAAATGGAAAACAACAGATTCCTGTGCGAGGAAAACAACTTGATCCAATACCCCATGGAAACCTGTATGGAGCAGATAATGCTTTTGAAAAATAATTATAGTGAATGCCTGCAAAACCATTTAAAAATAGAGAAAACGAAAATACAGAAGGTGAACGACAACAATTGGTTAATCTATTCCGAAGAAAACCTAGTACTAACGGAAAATTGCAACAACGAAGTTCACAAACATAACATTCAAGGAACGTACATTTTAACACCGAGTCTACAGTGTAAAATACAAGTAGAAGATATAATTATAAATGCCAGTACAAACACGACGGACTCCGGTCTTCAACTTCCAGTTATTCAAATACCAGAGCTACAGTTCCACATCGAAACCAGAACCAAGAAAATGGGTTTACGAAACGTGGACTTTACTGATATAAAAGAAGTACTACAAAGTGCAAAACTAAGTTATAGTGATAGTGGAAATTTAGAACAAAACATAGTAACTTTTAAAATTAGCGTATGGACTGTCTGCCTTTATATTTTTGTGTCAATTGTAGGAACTGTTATAATAATGCACAAATTTCACCATAAGTTACTTTGTCGAAATTCTCCGAAGTCGACTCTGTCACCTTCGGATAATTTCTCTCTTGGGGAGGGAGGAGTTAAGGAACCCCAATACGCCCAAATCAGCTTCGTCAACAATACCACACCACGAGATCAGCACTAATTAAGTAGGACATGTGGCACTGGTGGGGAAATGCTGAATTTATATTAAAGTAGTATATAAGATCCAAATTTTGTAAAATAGAATTAATTATTATTTGCTAAGGCTATGTTGCCACTCTGTTCGTTTAAATAAAGTTATTTTTTTAACTAAACCAGTAGTACGTTACTTAATTCGCGCCTGTCCGATTTACGATCGGACTTTGAGTTTGTGGCCCGAGCGGCCTTATCTGCGATTGCAGCTTTTATGGCTTTAGAACCCTTTGTCGCGACGGGAGCGGGGGGAGCGCGGGGCTTTACGAAAGAGGGAGACGCGGGGTGGAAAAAGTCGAGAAGGAGTTTTTCCTGCTCGGAGGAGATTCGTTGATCGCGCGCATATTGCGACAGAAGGCCGCAATCTTGCGCACAATTAAGGAAGCCTCTGCAGGTATCCTTAGCGGTACGGGGGCGGTCGGAGTCCATAGTGGACTACGTGGGGGTTACGACCCGGGGGTAAACCGGGAAGTGCGTTTGATAAAACCTGGTCCCCTCCGTCGGGATAGACAGAGAGGGTGTCACTATAGTGAGTCACTAGTGTGGCCCTCTGCCGATCTTATTGTGCAGAGGGATGTGTGCTTTCCTAGCGACTGAGGAAAGGTGACTGGTAAGCCGGAGGCACCAGCCCAAACAAATTGCTAGGGGAAGGAGGTAAGGTTAGGGTGGGTGGGATTTGGGAGATATACGTGTACTCTCTAGTGCTCTACACAAGGAGAATGACTTCCCACGCCCAGCCAAATACTTGTTTCCCTCCTAGAAGAGGAGTAAAAGAAACAAACGCTTTGCGTCAGCGCTACACTGTTCCACAGGTGGACCACGAAACTGTGGATTTTATTTTTTGACTAGAAGAGTCCAAAGTGAATTTACAGTTGAATTATAGTTTTGACCAATGAAATGAATTTAGTTTTGTCACCGAGATGATTCCTCCGGCTGCCGAGACAAGGCACCGTTCTTAAAAGAACGTTTGCCTCAGCGAACCGTCGGGTACCGTCTGGCTTACCGAGACAAAGAGCGCTCCGTTAGGAACGATTGTCTCGCTAAACCGTCGGGTGTGATGCTAGCGTCCCACTAGACACGAGTGCCTATGCGGGGAAGACTGGATCCGGCGATAGATGCGGGCGAGCGCAGCTGGGAGACCGGAGACCGAAGATAGAAGGCGACCGCTCAGCTCGGCGGCGCAGAGTCGAAATGATTATTTGATTGCATTTTATTTTGCACCCGAGGTTTTATCGCCCTCGCTTCGTCTTGTGGCCAATTAACACACGATGCAATAATAAATGTTGTTCTGATTGATGCTAAAAGAGCATCCATTGAGATTACTTTTATACACTTTGCGGAATTGAATTCAGCAATACTATAGCTTGATAATGATAAATACCAGGCTATAAAGCTGCCAAGCTCAAATGGAATTGGTCGGGTCATTTTAGTCGTATGCATCCACACCAGTGGGCAAAGGTCATAGCATAGTGGACGCCTGAAGATGGACGACGCCGCCGAGGCCGGCCTTGCCCAGCAGTGGGACAATGTAGGTTAGAAAAAAAAAATTATTGCTTATATAACCATTTTTTTTAAAATATCTATACTTATAATAAAGCAAATTAAAACAGAAATGGTCTAGGGTACATAAAATAAGCTACTGAACAAGAATAAAACATTTTAAAAGTTCGTGTCTGTCTGTTTGTCTGTCTATATGTTTGTTCGCGCTTCACGTAAAAACTACTGGACCGTCTGCGATGCGATTTCACTGTTTTGCATTAAAAACTGGGATACTTTATATTTCAATCCGATGAGTAGAAGCACCACAATCGATAAAAATATTTTTGACGGCTGAAGGAATTTTGATCAAATGTTGATATATTGGTATTTTAGGTCTGGAATAGCACAAAGAGTACTTTTAACCTACATAAATGACCACGCGTGCGATGCCGCGGGCATCAGGAGTCTGGCAATATAAGTCTATAATTGTATAGACTTATATTGCCAGACTCCTGATGCCCGCGGCTTCGCGGCTTTTGCGGCTAAGCAGAAAGGTGCTAATGCACATTAAACCAATTTCCAGTTATTTGCAGTATTAGGCAATCCTAATACTGCAAGTAACTGGAAATTGGTTTAATGTGCATTAGCACCTTTCTGCGTAACTACGACCAAATATAAGTTATTATCCTAATCACCTTTCAGTCAGAACGGGTGGAGATTGTGGTATCGTCGGGAGGGCTGAACTGTCACCCGTGTGCGGGCGCGCTGTCCGCGCTGCTGCGGCACCTGGCGGCTGCGCGCCCGCCCGCGCCCGCCTGGCAGTGCGCCGTCGCTGCCGCGCTCGCGACCGCGCGCACTAACGTGCGCTGGCTGCTGGCACAGGTACGGGCTCTTATTCTGTATCTCAACTGTCACCTGAGTGCGGACGCGCTGTCCGCGCTGCTGCGGCACCTTTTCCTGAATTTTCCTGATATTTACTTTTCCGATATTATACTCGTATTATTCTGATATATTTTACTCGTTTTTTTCGTATTTACCACATATTTTTCTCGTTTTTTCTGATCATCTTCAGTGCGTGGTGAACGTGCGGGTGGAGTTACGCGCGGACGCTAGCGCGCTGTCCCCGGCGCTGCTCGCCGTGGTCGCGGACACTGCTGAGGGGGGCCTGCTCAACTCGCTGCACGTTGACATTGTGAGTGACAGGAATTGAACCTGCGGCTAAGGGGATCAGTATGGGGATACTTGTGCTCCAAAGATACTACTCTAGTTTGATTCGTGGACGTTATTTCATTTCCGAAATACAGCTAGACAGTAGTTTTGTTTCATATTGTCTGAATTGATTAAAATAGTTTAAGTATGTTTAGTAGCTGCTCTGCCCTACGGCTCCAACCGTAGTTTTCCTGTTACCATACATAGCATCAAAAATTACAAACAAACAAATAATCGAATCTTTTCTCTTTATTATATTAGTAGACATGTAAATCTTTTACTAAATTAAATAAATGAAAATGTATGATGTTCTCTTAGTTAGAGACAGTATCGGAATGGGCGGAGCCTGGCGCAGCACCGCCCCCCGCGCTGTCGGCAGCGGCATCGGTAGCGGCGCGCACGTACCTTCAGCGCCGCGACAGCGCCGCTGCGGGTGCGCTGCTCGAATGCTGCCGAGCGCTGTTCCGTGCCTTCCCGCAGGCGCAGCTGTCGTGGCAGGTGTTCCAACCGCATCTCGACGGTAAGCATGAAACGGTGTGGTACAAATTGACCCTCATGTTGATCCGAATGTATATAACGCTAGCTACACCCCGCGGTTTTACCCGCATGGACAATGGTGATGATGATGATGATGATGAAAGTATCTTTTGTGTTATTTGTGTCTACCCTTAGATGAGCAGTAAACAACTCATAACCTCATGCAAGAGTCGGCACACACATTCTTTAATATATTACTACAGAGTAAGAAACGAGTCGTATTTCCAACGTCTCGTTACTTTTTGACGTTTTTTGTATGGCGCTTGTGTCAAAATCCTACGGCCAGTAAGCGAAATCAGTTCGTTTTAAGGTATAGAAACCAGCCCTAAGTGAACAAATAAAAACCCAAACAACCAACCTAAGCGCTGTGCGCCATCATCAGCCTATATCTGTCTACTGCTGGACGTAGGACTCCCCTAATGCACGCCACTGAGCTCGCTCTTCAGCTCTCCTCATCCATTCTCTTCCAGCCACTTTCCGCAGGTCGTCGCTCCACCTGGCCATAAGGCGTCCTACACTATGTTTGTCTAAACGTGGTCTCCACTCGAGAACTCGTCTGCCCCAACAGTTATCGGTCCTTCGGGAAATGTGACCAGCCCACTGCCACTTTAGGTTGCTTATCCTTTGAGCTATGTCGGTCAACTTGGTTCACCGTCGGATATCTTCATTACGAATCTTGTCCTTCAGAGAAAATCACAGCATAGCTCTCTCCATAGCTCGCTGTGCGACCTTACATTTGTAGACTAGTTAACCGTGAGTGTACACGTTTCAGCTCCGTAGGTCATGACTGGTAGCACGCACTGATTGAAGACTTGTCTTCAGGCACTGTGGTATGGACGACAAGATGACTTGACGAAGCTTGCCGAATGCTGCCCAACCCAGCTGACTTTCTTCTGGTTGCTTCCTTCTCAAAGTTCTTACCTAATTGCAATATTTGCATAAGGTAAACATATTGTTGGACAACTTTAAGAGGTAGACCATTGACTGCAATCGGTTTCGGGTCAACAACATCGTTAAACGTGATCTTGGTCTTATCTATGTTCATTCAGAGACCGATGAGTCGAGAAGCATCATCTAGGTTATTCAGCATACTTTGCATGTCTTTCAGCTACTCCGCCAATAGGACAATATCATCGCCAAACTGTGAGATGTTCTCGCCATTGATATTAATGCCCATTCTTTTCCAATCCAGCGTCTTAAACATATCTTCCGGGGCATTAGTGAACAGTTTCGGAGATATAACATCCCTCTGTCTCACAGACACTCATAGTCGCAGCGTCATATAGAAACCTCTGCACTTCTATGTATCGCCAGTCCACTTGACAATGCTGCAAAGACTCCAGAATTGCCCAAGTCTCAACAGAGTCAAAGGCCTTCTCATAGTCCACAAAAGCAAGACACAGGGATTGGTTATACTCTTCAGACTTCTGTATAATCTGCCTAACTGTGTGTATGTGGTTTATGGTGATAATTCCTCCGCGAAACCCGGCCTGTTCAGGAAGCTGGAATTCGTTAAGTCTTCTTGCGAGACGATTTGAGATGACCCTCAAAATCAACTTATAGACGTGGCTCAAGAGTGAAATATGTCAGTAGTTCTTTAAAAGGGTTTTAACCCCATTTTTAAAGACGAGTACTACCAAACTTCTGCTCCACGCCTCTGTCTAGGCTGACGTCGGGCAGTTCATCAGTATAGTGGCGGGTCAGTATTGCGCGGGAATCCTCTGTGCTGGTTTCGGGTCTAGAAGCATGCGAGTCGTACAATCGGCCATAGAAGTCTTCGATCTCAAAAAGAATCTCCGGCTTAGAGACGACGGTTGTGCAATTATTGGTCATGAGCTCGTCAGGTGGATCTACTCAATTGCTGGGCGAAGACTTTTGACCTCCGATTTTGCTCAATTGCATGTTTTCTATAAGGCGTGTATTTGAGCACCGGAGGTCACGTCGCACCAGCTTACTATGACTTCGTGCCCGTACGTTCAGCGGCGGTCCGCGCCAGAGTGGTCTATCATTATGAGACACAATTGATTTCTATCGTGTTTCTGGCGCTGACCGCCTCAATTTAGTGCCTTCTTCCCTAAGGATTCCCACAAATGTGTGTCATTTGTGGTTTCCAAGGCAGCGAATCGATTTTGCAACTTGAGTTGGAATTGTTCTGATCCAATAGCAGCTTGGAGCAGGTTGGGTTGGAGCGTAGACTTCACCACATCTTTCAAGCTTGTGGTCGATATTCAAGGAGCTCGGACAAGTCGGTGATCACTTCTGGTATTGAACCTGCTGGTCACTGAGACATCCCTGAATGTGTGCTTATTGTCCGTCATGATGAAGTCAATCTGATTTTTAGTCACAGCGTCCGTGCTTTGCCAAGTCCACTTCCTCTAGGACTGTTTTTTGAAAAATGAATTCATCATAAAGAAACACCTCTTTTACCAAAAACATTTTCCGGAAGGTCGCCGGTAGCACTATCAGGGAATGCCTCTGTTTGCAGATCCTGGTGCGGTCGCAGCTTGCTTCAAGTTGCTGACTCGCGCTGCGAAGGAAGGGGTGCATCTTCCGGAGCTGGTGCCGGCACTTTTGCAGCGGGTCGCGGAAGGTCATCGGAAGCACTATCAGGTAATGCCTCTGCTTGCAGACAGACCCTGGCTCAAGTTTCAATGTCAAGTGTAAAGTGTCAAGCGTCAAGTGGTCACAATGTCCAGTATCAAGTGGTCACCGTGTTTCGGAAAAATGAAAATTATATTCAAAACTTTATCATAAGAGCTGTTTTTATCCCCCGAACAAAGAGGCGGGTGTAATAGTTTAGGGTGTGTATCACTGTGTCACTGTGTGTGTGTGTGTGTTTGTGTGTGTGTGTGGTGTGTGTGTGTTTGTGTGTGTGTGTGTGTGGTGTGTGTGTGTGTGTGTGGCATCATAGCTCCAAAACGAATGGACCGATTTAGCTGCGGTTTTTAATGTTTAAAAGCTGAGGTAAACAAGGTGATGGTTCTTAGCTATAATTTGGGGGAGGATAATAGCACCCAAACGAACGGACCGATTTTGATGCGGTTTTTTATGTTTGAAAACTGATGTGATCGAGATACTTCTTAGCTATAATGGGGGTAAAGTCGGAGGCTATATGTATACATTTTTAATTTGCGCTTGTAGCTACAGAGATACATTTATCTCGGAAAATTATAAGTTCAATCGGGAAATTGTGTTTTTTTATGGTTTTTCGCTTTCACTTCAAAATGGCTGAAACTGATTACGATTATAGAATGGGCATTTGCCACATAATCGCCATCTCCACATATATATAAAACTGAAACGTCTGTTTGTTGGTTTTTTTATTTGTTTCGGACGCTTTCACGCGATAACGGCTGGACCGAAATTTTGCCGTATATAGCAGAACGGTCGGTTAAAGTTTTAATCACGCGATTAAAAGCTTTTATTTGCATTTACGACTAGCTGAATCCAATCTGTACGCGCTGCGAAATAAAAACTAATAATCCACACATAACATTTTCTGGAGCCTGGCGCTGACTCCATGTCGCGTAAGGCCGACATAAAAAAATATACACTCGTAAACGATGGTGGGCGCGAAAAGAATAAATAATTTTAGTACATCGTGTCAAATACAAACAAACATACAAGTGAATCAAAATTTCACTCACCCGTACATTCATTCATTCAGACATCAGACCTGGCGAAACTATTCAACGCCGCTGTCGTGACTTGCGACGACGCCGCGCGGCGTTCCGCCTGGGCCGACTACAGCAAGCTCGCGTCGCGTGTCAAAGTGACAAGCGTCAGTGACTACATTGACATGTTGCACTACGCGTCATGTACCGACATGCAACACTTCAGGTGGGCATTTTTAACCGACTTCAAACAAAGTTGGTTAGTTGTTGTGTATACGTATGTAATATTGTTGAAAATATGTAATATTCATATATTTAGCCTATGGTATATAAACATATGTACCAAATTTTGCGTGTGTGTATGTTTGTCCAAGTATTTCTCGAAAACTGCAAGTCTGATTGCAATAATTATTTTTGTAATAGTTTCTGTTTCTTTAAATATTTAAAGTTTCATCAAATTCGGTTCAGCAGTTTAAGAGATATGGACTGTTAACTGCTTCGGTATGTCGTTTTTCTTAGCAAACGGAATAAGTACCTACTTCATTTTCTTAGGCCCACCTTAACTAAACTAAAAAGTATTAAATAAAAACAAATTTAGTAGTTATTTAAATCAACGCAGTTGTAAGGAGTGTCCGGGTTGTGCCTCGATGTTTCAATTTTTAGCTTCGCGTATTAGGTATCGCGTATTCGCTTTCTTCGGTTTTCACATAGACGTACCAATGGATTCCAGACACTCGACAGTTTAAACACATCCTCACGATTAAAGTTTTTGAATTGGGTATTTTAAATATCGGGAACTCAATACAAATAGTTTCCATGGTAAATATCCCGTTTCTTATGATTATACTTTTAATTTACTTGTTTTATTGTAATTTCTGATATATAAATAAATAGATAAAGAATAGACAAAAATTGAGAAAATGACATCCCGTAGAGTTTCTTGGTGTTTCTTCCCTAACGGGCGTATTTCCGAAGCACCGGTAGAGTCAGAAGGGTATTTCCTTAGTGTGACGTAGTGAATTTTCATGAGCGTCACTACGTTTACCAAGCGTAGTCTCCACTCAAGAACCCTTACAATTTAATTCAATTTGCGAAGTTTAAGGTACCTGATGTGGTGTGTTATTTGTCAGCGCGGTGGCGGATGTAGCGCAGAAGGCGCCGGCCTTGCGGCGCAAGTGCCTGTCCATCCTGGCAGCGAGCCTGCGTGCCGCGCCCGCCCCCGGCGCCGCCCTCGCCGTGTTGCCGCCGGACCTGCGCCGGGAGCTGGACGACATGTGCGTCGACTGGGCCTTCCAAGGTACGAACCATTCTCTCAATAATAACAACGTTGGCTGTCTTTCCAACGTGTCTACTACCGTCACTTCCGTGCTGCTACCTTAACCGCCTTAAAATAAATAAAATAATTTTCAAAAAAAAAACTGCTTCATAATAAAAATGTTATTTTGTAAACAATCACTAAAAAGAATAAAATAATTACAATTGTGCAAGAACAGGTGTCCTTTTTTAAAATTACCAACGTAATAATAATGCAAAACTACAACATAAGATAAGAAAGAGTTTTTTTGAAGGTGGTGCCCGGTTTCTTTTTTTGAAAATATTTTATTTTTTGATTTTCATTGGTCTAAGCAAACATCGGAAAGAATATATGCCAAAGAAAATAGTAGAAAATCACTCACTTTAGACTCAAAGCGTTTGTAAATTAAAACTAAGGATGAATAAATCTACATATATAACAACTGAATTATTTTTGACGAAAATTATCTATAATTTCTTTAGGATGAAATGGAACTCTTTAAAAAATGGTTACACATCTTGTAGATATGAGGAAACATAAACCCAAAACAAATGTATTTATAAGTTGTATATGCTGTAATGATGTATGTGTCCTTTTTTAAAGCAATCTTTTACGAGACACCACTTGTACCGCTTAAGACCTGAGAACTCATCGAGACCAATCAATTAAGCCTAAACTCGAAGGGGTTTCATCATTTGATGGTTGGGTAATGGGTTCCTATGACTCCATCTCCATCATCAGACCCTCGATACCTCAGTAGACCGGATAAATTATGAAGACAAACCAAATAAAACCATTTTCGAAGGGGTTCCATCATTTTGTTGTTGAGTATCTGTGACTACCTTCCGTCTCCATCATCAAAACCTGGATACTACATAAAACTAGAGAACTCATCAAGACAAACAAAATGAGCCAAACTCTAAGGGGTTCCATAATTTTGTTATTCAGTTACTGTGACTCCTTCCGGCTCTATCATCAGACTCTGGATACTACATAACACCAAAGAACTAATTAAATCAAACCAAATGAGCCCAAACTCGAAGGGGTTCCATCATTTTGTTGTTGAGTTTATGTGACTTGCTTCAGGCTCCATCATTAGACCCTGGATACCACATAACACCAGAGAACTCATCAAGACATACCAAATGAGCCCAAACTTGAAGGGGTTCCATCATTTTGTTGTTGAGTACCTGTGACTACCTTCCGTCTCCATCATCAGACCTTCGATACCACATAAAACTAGATAACTCATCAAGACAAACCAAATGTGCCCAAACTCGAAGGGGTTCCATAATTTTGTTGTTGAGTTCATGTGACTACCTTCCGGCTCCATCATCAGACCCTAGACTCCACATAAAACTAGAGAACTCATCAAGACAAACCAAATGAGTCCAAACTCGAAAGGTTTCCATCATTTCGTTGTTGAGTTCCTGTGACTACCTTCCGGGTCCATTATCAGACTCTGGATACCACATAACACCAGAGAATTCATCAAGACAGATCAAATGAGCCCAAACTCGGAAGGGGTTCCATCATTTTGTTGTTGAGTTCCTGTGACTACCTTCCGGCTCCACCATCAGACCCTGGATTCCACACTAGAGGTGTTCTTACTCAAGTAAAAACAATCATCTAATTCGGTTCAGAAATCCCAAGATATTAGAGAACGTAAACTATAAAACAAATAGATTTTCTAATAAAACTACTGAACCAATTGTGATGAAGTTTATATAGGACTACACAGAAAGTTTACCCTTTTGAATAAAAAACAATCATCTAAATCGGTTTAGAAATCTTAAAAGATAAACACAAAATCAAGGTAATATAAACACAAAATCTAATGAATGTACTCAAAAAATTATTTATTCTCGAAAAACTGCTGAACCAATTTTACACTTACGTTATAAAGAGGCAGGAGTGTTACTATAAAGTGCCGCAATAGACCTGTAGGGCAATCATGAATTTCCAGCAATTCATTACGTGTGCGGACCGTGTTTACTTTACGTACACGGAGCATGACGATAGTCGGCAGCAGAAGCACTTGCGTAAAACTAGCGTCACTACGACTTCTTTCTAATGTAAATACGGATGGGCTCGGTTGTACGCTTCGATGAAAGAAACAAATAAGGATTCACTAAGTTTGCCTGATTCGTGTTCCACCAAAACTCCGCGCATGGCCCGCTTAAAGTGGAGACGGCTTCTTTAAATGGCAATTATGTAACTAAACTTAATCATCATAAAAAGTATGCTAATCAGTAGTAAGCACATAGCTAATCGACTACATATTACGCGACCACGCGACACGTACACCACGCGTGATCGTACTTTGAATAATAGTAAGTATATTACTTACGTAGTATTTATATGCTCTTTGGTATATTATTTGTTTCTTTTATCGAAGGTTGAACGAAAGCCGGCCAAATTGAATGAACAAAAAACGAATAGCTCGTTTTAAAACCTAATAAAATAATTTATTTTCTGTGAAAACAGTTTTGTCAAATTGCCTAAGAACGGCTCCCTTTTTGACTTGACATTTGCCATGACCACATACTAAAGAGTTATATTTCATGGCTCATATTTTTGTATTGATTGAACTATTGAATTTATTTTGCTTAACTAAGAAGTCACAAATTTATCTTTATTTCGTTCCCTTTTTTTGAGCAACTCGTTGTTTTTACCCGACTGCATGGAGGGTTATGTGTTTGGGTTGTATATATGTTTGTTTGTACGCTTCTTAGGAACGTCCTATAGCCTAAACGGTTTGTTGGATTTTGATAAATAAGGTATCATTGGATTCGTCTTAATCACGAGAGTGCTTTAGGATATATGAAGTGTCAAGAAAACTAAAGCTGCCCTAAAGTTGCCATATTGTATTTCTGACGGAACAAAAAATGACCAAAACCTATCGAGTGAGGTATCAAAATGAAGGTCTATAAAGATTCTTACAAAATGTTGATATTTAGATTATTCTAGTTAATGTAATTACTATAGTCTAATGTTGCAATTGCAAGTATTAAATCAAAGTAAAATATGTCAGTAAATAAGAAACAATAAATTTATATAAATAATAGCTGCACCGGTTTCACCCGCGTCCCTTCAGAAATATTAGAGTGATTATTTTTGCGGCCGGTCAGCTCGTATTCAATAATTCAGTTCGCAGTCGAGTTTGTTGTATTTTTGTAATAATGTTACTTGTTAGGCTAAAGTCTAATTCCAATTAGTGTATGCGCCTTTGGAACTACCGAATATGTAATTCATTTCTGCGTAACGTGATTACGTTACGTTGCACGTAAATAGTTAAATAATATTTATATTGATTTTTGACATATGTAAAAATTACAATGATTTTGATGTATTTTCAATGCTTTATGGTTAAATATATATTTACAAAAATATTGTAAATCAGCGATCACCTTATACATATTCCCGGTTCTTAACATTAACAATTTGTTTGATGAACATATACACTGTGCGAAACATTTGAAGTAATAATGGCGGTCATGAGGAATCAAATTTATTACTTTTTTATACTTAGGTATAATAAATCAGTAAGTACCAAAAATATAATAAAATATAATGTATAATATCAATAATTTAAAAAAAATGTGTAATGTACTTTTAAGTTTTGTCGTTTGAGGAAAAAAACACAACTAGAACCTTATAGTACTTTTTATTGTTTTTCAAAGTATTCACCACGTAGCTTAATACACTTTTGCATTCGCTCAAACCAGTTATTATAACATTTATTCCACTCTAAAGTGGGGGTGTTCAAAATGGCTGACTTGAAAGGGTCGACTGCTTCTTCACCGGACTGGAACCTTTGACCACGAAGACTTTTCTTAATTTTAGGAAATGTAAAGAAATCGTTAGGGCTTAGGTCAGGACTGTATGGAGGATGGTCAAGAATTTCTACTTTTTCCTGCTTCAAATACTCAATCGTTTGACTAGCGCTGTGTGAGCTTGCGTTGTCGTGGTGCAGGATGATGCGTCGCTTTGAGTTAGATTTTCGAAGTTCGGCGATGACTTGTGGTAAACAAACTGTGTTATACCACTCTGCGTTAACGATCTTCAAGTGCAATAGTCGCAACATGGCCGGTTTTTCCAACGAACGAGGCCACCATCTTCTTTGAAGTGCTTCGAGAACGAACAACTTTAGTCGGCTTTGGCTCGTCTTGAAAGACCCAGATTGTAGATTGTTGTTTGGAATCAGGATCGTAGGCATAGATCCAAGATTCGTCACCACTGATGATGTCGTAGATGTGATTTGACTCTCCTCGGTTGAACCTTTGCAGAGTTTTCTTACACCATCTGACGCGGGCCGCCTTGTGATCGTCGGAAAGCAGATGCGGTATCCAACGGCAAACTAGCTTTCTCACACCAAGCGCTTCATGCGCGCTTTTGACACAGCTGACCACGCTTTGATTGAGAGCAAACTACACCACTATGGAATACGGGGACCCGCTTTAAATCTGGTATCCTCATTCATGTCTCAGAGAAGTCAATCCGTGGTGGGCGACCGTGGAAAAATAAGATCGTCCGAACTATCCAATTCTATTGGAGTTCCACAGGGGTCTTGCCTCTCCAATACGCTGTTTACCATTCTACTGAATGACCTTCCCACGGCAATCGACGGTGCAGACATTTTCATGTATGCAGATGACGTCGCTGCTGTTATCAAGGGACAAACGACTGCGGAATTGGAAGCGAGGTCAAATAATGTCATCCACCAACTAGCAAATTGGTTTAGGGGGAATGGTCTGGCGTTGAACTTAGACAAAACGTGCCTGTTAAGTTTCAGTTTGGGAGGTCTATCCCCACCACAGCTACGTGTTAACACAGGGGGTATCTCAATTTACCAGGTCTCCCGCACTCGGCTTCTAGGGTTTGAGATAGACAGCGCCCTCAAATGGGACGCCCATATCGACAGTGTGTGCTCCCGGCTTGGAGGCGCGTGCTTCGCTCTGCGTCGACTGGCCGCCACGGCTTCCAAAGATGTCGTTAGAGCTTGCTATTTCGCCACAATACACGGCGTTCTCTCGTATGGTACGGAACTCTGGGCACGCGCAGCGGACAGAATCCGCGCGTTTCGACTGCAGAAGCGTGCCGTACGAGCAATCGTAGGTATAAAGCAGGACGAATCAGTGAGGGAGCATTTCAAGTCCGAACGTATACTCACCCTCACTAATATCCACGTCTACCAGGTCGCGGTTTTCGTTCACGAAAATAAGCATATGTATGAGCGGATTGGAGCGCACCACCGTTATTTTACGAGGAATAAAACGAAGCTAATGAGCATAGCCCACAGCTTGAGGAGGTCTGAAATGTCTGTTTATGTCGTAGGACCAAAAGTATATAACAAAATACCTGATATTATCGTGACTGCAACTTCCGTCGCGATTTTCAAGCAAAAATTAAAACTGTGGCTTCTAGAACGGCCATGCTATGATTTTGAAGAGTTTTTAAAACTATAAATTTTATTGTTATTTATATCGTTATATATTAATTTGTGAACATTTTTTTAATTATTTGAACTTATTTTTTGTAAGTTATTTATGAATTAATTGAAAAATTGTTTTAGCGTATTTTTAAAAACAATTGTTTGAACAATGTTTTTCTTTCTTTAACATGTAGCATTTGCTATTAATAAAATTTTCATTTTTCATTTTCATTTTTCATGCAAGATCTTCTGAATGGTTGTCCCTGAGATGCCTAATAGAGCCTCTATCTCTCGATACGTCACATGACGATCTTCGCGAATTAGTTGTCTCACAGCAATGATGTTATCTTCAGTGAAGGCGGATTTTGGGTGTCCTTCGCGAGATTTGTCACTAACACTAGTATGTCCACTCTGGAATTCTAAATACCAGCGTTCGACAGTCCGCAGACATGGGGCTTCATCACTGACACAGATGTTAGCTCTTCGAAACACTGTAGCCGTGTCAGGCCTCTTCTAAAGTTTTAGAAAATTATTGCACGAACATTTTCCTTAGAAATGTTAATTTTCGTACGTAACCTGACAGATTCCAATCGACGCTGTGACTAAACAATAGCATTAATCCTAATACTTTCAACTGTTTTGAAATTCAAAATTTAAACACATTCGAATATAGAACAAGTATTTTTTTTTAAATCTTGTCTTTCTGTCTCTTTTGTTCGCACATAAGTTTAAAACAATGAAACCGATTGCGATGCGGTTTTGAGTGTTGGAGCTTAGGGTTCGATTTTAAAACTGGTGTATACTTGGTATCTCAATCTGAGGAGTAAAAGCCAAGCAATCGATAAAAATCTATCTGACGGCTGAACGTTTTTTTTTACTTTGTACCTTTGATCCTGGAATACATACTCGTAGATTACTTTTACCCCGAGAAATTACCACGCGGGAAAAACCGCGGGCACTGCTAGTAGGAAATAAAAAGTATTATATATACTTATGTATTATGTATTACGTTATAAATATTATCAACTAGCTGCGCCCCACGGCTTCACCCGCGTGAGGGATGATGTTGATGATGATGACGATGAAAAGTATCATATGTATTATTCCATGGTATAAACTATCTCCATTCCAAATTTTATCAAAATCTGTTAAGCCGTTTGAGAGTGAAGTATGATGATGATAATGAAAAGTATCCTATGTGTTATTCCATTTTATAAGCTATCTCCAATCCAAATTTTATCAAAATCTGTTAAGTCGTTTGAGAGGTAAGTTTGTTGATGATGGTGAAGTTTGATGATGATGAAAAGTATCATATATGTTATTCCAGGGTATAAGCTATCTCCGTTCTAAATTTCATCAAAATCCGTTCAGCCGCTTGAGAGTGAAGTATAATGATGATGATGATGATGATGAAAATATCCTTTGAGTTATTCCAGGGTATAAGCTATCTCAATTCAAAATTTCATCAAAATCCGTTCAGCCATTTGATAGTGAAGTATGATGACGTTGATGACGATGAAAAGTAGGAAAAGTAGTTCGTTTTCCTGTAGGTATGTTATCCCAGGGTGTAATGTATCTTCATTCCAAAATTCATCAAAATCCGTTCAGCCGCTTGAGAGTGAAGTATGATAATGACGATGAAAAGTATCCTGTATGTTATTCCAGGTTAATTCAGGGTATAAGCTATATCCATTTCAAATTTCATCAAAATCCGTCCAGCCGTTATCGCGTTAAAACTCCTCAAGTAAACAAACAACAACGTTTCACTTTTATATCAATATATCCACACTAATCCACACCAATGTGTGGGTGTGCCATCGGTCATTTATTTAGTGTGGGTTGTGATTTCAGAAGCGTTATCTCCCGCCCCGTCCTCTCCCGTCGCCAAGCGCGCACGTCTCTCCGCCCCCCGCCTCTCCCCGCTGCTGGACACGCGTGGCGACGAGCCAAAGTTCGCGCGCGCGCTCGCGAGGCTGAAGGACGCAGAGGCGCGGCTCGACGAGATACTCGCCGTGGATGACATGGCGCTCAGGTGACGATTCACACTACGCTACTCATACCGTTGGCACATTTAACAGGTGCTGTACAAGTCAGCATGGTACAAAATATCGACTTCAATAAAAAAAACTACAATTTCCGCAGGGACCTCTCATATTTGAAAAATAATGTTCTGTCCATTTTACTCGCTGATAATGATTTATAGGTGAAAGAATTGTTAAAATCGGTTCAGTATATTTTAAGTTTATCCATTGCGAACGAACGTTAAAAGTCTTTTCCTCTTTATAATATTAGATACGAGTAGTGCCGATGTAGATAATTCATTCCAACATTGAGTTTGGTTTACTGGATTGCCTTCTCTGATGCTCCGTAACCTCCCAGGTTCGTGGAGTGTTTCTACGCGTGCGTGTACTTGCCGTTGAAGCACCCCCCGCCCGCCCCGCGCGCCGCCCCCGCGTGTCTGACGGCGGCGCTGCGCCTGTGGTTGCGGCGCCTGCGCACGCAGCACAGGTTCCAACGCGCCGAGCTACCACAGCCGTGAGTCATAGCTACTTCGTCGTCGTCATCAGCAGCAGCCATAAACCTCATTGGTTCACTAACATTATCATATGTATATGGCATGAGATTGAAGAGCCTATATCATCAGTAACAGCATGTATACGTTCATAACACCACGTTTGTCGGCTTTGTGGTCGCAGATGTTGACACTTACACAGGGAATGTTGCTGCCCATTCCATTATTTTTTTATTTGGGGGTGATATTACACAAGAAACTAGATTTCCGTGAACATGTATATTATGTTGTTAAAAAGGGAGCCCGGTCTCGGGTTTCGTGATTCGCCAAAGTAAGTTTTTCAAAGACCCTGACATATCAAAACTTCTGTTTAATTGTTATGTTCGCAGCCTTCTTGAATATTGCAGCACAGTTTGGAATCCTTCATACAAAGTTCATATTGGTAGGTTGGAAAGACTACAGAAACGATTCCTCTATCATCTCTGTTTTATTGATAACCGATGCCGCGAACTCGCGTCCTACGATGCACGAGCCAGTCACTATAAAGTAATCACTTTGGTTAAGCGACGCACTGTTGCAGATCTCGTTTTCCTGTACAAAATAGTCAATGGTGAAATCCATTGTGCAGATTTATTAAAAAGACTGCCTTTCTCAGTACATCGAATTTTATTGCCCTTATTTCGTTCTAATCTTGGACATCATTTGCTGATGTACCGCATGTACTCCACTTACAATAGCATAGACAAGCAAATCGACATTTAATGCGTCTATCAGTGTTTTCAAGAAGTCTTGTCTTCAACAAGACTTCAATTTTTCATAAAATTGTGTTTTTTTTTATTTTTGTTAAAATATCCTCAATGAGTGTTTTTATTCTGCGCATGTTGTGTTTACTTCCAGTAGGTTATACACTAAGCTAGAAAAGTGTTCAATTCCAGTAGGTTATACACTAAGCTAGAAAAGTGTTCACTTCCAGTAGGTTATACACTAAGCTAGAAAAGTGTTCACTTTCAGTATGTTATACACTAAGCTAGAAAAGTGTTTACTTTCAGTATGTTATACACTAAGCTAGAAAAGTGTTCACTTCCAGTAGGTTATACACTAAGCTAGAAAAGTGTTCACTTCCAGTAAGTTATACACTAAGCTAGAAAATTGTACTTACTTCAAATTATGAAATGTGTAATAACCAGTTTTGTGAACCAAGAAATAAAAAAAGTAACACTCATCTGTATGTTACTGCAGCGCAGGCGCAGCTGATCCGGCGCGGCCCGCATGCGGCTCGTTCGTCGGCTCGCTGCGCACGCATGCGTTTGCCACTCACACAGCACGCGCCGCACGCACGTCACTCGCAAGCAAACAAGGTAACATAATTATATCGAATCAATTAATTCTTCATTGATTTCTTATGTGTTATGAGCCTTTATGACATATCAATGTCCTTCGGGTGGCCTGACATACTCTGACCACAGTGGCCAGCACTACCTCATACGACAAGCAGGAAGCTCTTACTATTATGGGGATATATAAAGAACTGATCAAGCAAGTTGAAGTGGCAATTGGCAGGCCATATAGTTCGTAGAGCCGACAACCGCTGGGGAGTAAAGGTTCTCGAATGGCGATCACGAACAAGCAAGAGTAGTGTACACGATGGACCGATGGAGCCATCGCAGGAAGTCGGTGGATGGAGGTGGCACAAGATCGCTCGTCATGGTGCTCTTTGGGGGAGGCCTATGTTCAGCAGTGGACTTCTAAAGGCTGACATGATGATGATGATGATAAAGAACTGACAACAATGGAGAAAATGACATCCCCATAGAGTTTCTTGGTGTTTCTTCTCTAACGGGCGTATTTCCGAAGCACCGGTAGAGTAAGAAGGGTATTTCCTTTTCCTGTGCGAGATTCAACTCTGAGTCGGCACATGAAAGGGAAATTTCCTTTCAAACTCAAAGCATAATTAATTTATAAATAATAATGTATTTTTCTCTTTGTTAATGAGATGTTAAGTTTGACTTGTAAAAGTGATATTTATTTACCTATTTGCAATAAATACATTCTATTTTGACTATGACTTTTTGACTTTGACTTTATTGATTCGTAGTTGTTAACTACTTACTGCGCTTCGCAACTTTAGTAATTGAAATTTACCCCCTTCCTGTTGACCGATTGATCTGAAATTTGGTACACACCTTTAGTTCTGATGACAATACAATTATGTATATTCAGTATCATTGCAAATTTAAGAAGGCCGCTGCAACAAAATGGCGGATTACATATATTTTTTCAACTCCCCATTTATTTTTTTCCATAATTTGATGGGTATCAAATGAAAGGGCTTAACTAGTAGAATGCAGTAAACCATGAAAATTCAAAATCCAAGATGGCCGCCACCATAAAATGGCGGATTACTTCTTTTTTCAATCTCATGAATATGGGTATCAAATTAAAAGGCTTGACCAAGTATAACACATTACACTTAAGAAATAACTAAATAAAAAACTAAAAACTTGAAAATAAAATAGGTAAAAATAAAATACGTTAAACGGTTTTATTGTAAAGAAGATAATGTCCTAAAATATCATAAAAGCTAAAAACAAAATAAAATCGTGGGACGCCGCGTAACCCAAGTAACACAAATACGAATCGCTCCACAATTTTATTTTTATTTTTTAGCATTATGGATTTTATAATTTTAACCATTATCTTCTTTGCAATATCACCGTTTAACTTAAAATATATTTTTACTTATTTTTTGTAGGTATAGATAATAGATAAGCTTTTTTTGTTAAAAAAAAATACAAAACATAGGGTTTTGTATGGAGTTTTCGTTTGTTTGTTGTGTAAATGGAAAATATGCAGTTACAGCGGCGGCGGTGCAAAATGCGGCAGTCTCCGTCGAGCAGGTCCTCGACACGTTCCTCAACTTCGGACAGGTATGAACATACCACATCACCATATCTTATAATATTGTAATGGAAAAATTTGGATTATGGACAGGATTTGAACCAGTATCATCTATGCCTCTGCGCGGCACATGCCTTTAAACGATTCGGCTACCGTGACCACTACATCATCATCCAAATTTTTCCCTCAGGTTCTAAATCCTTCTTACGGGTCGGTAACGCCATCTATTGGTACTTTTTGCTGAACTAACCCGCCAAACACGGCTAATATTGCAATCAACTTCGTGTCGTAAAGATATCATCATCATCATCATCATCATCATCATCATCAGCCTATATCTGTCCACTGCTAGACGTGGGCCTCTCCTAATACACGTCACTGAGCTCGGGGTCTTCAGCTCTTCTCATCCATTTTCGCAGGTCGTTACTCCACCTGGCCACAGGGCGTCCTACGTACACTACACTACACTACACTACACTACACTACACTACACTACACTACACTACACTACACTACACTACACTACACTACACTCCACTCACCCCCCCCCCCCCCCTTTTCTCATTGGTCAACTGTGTGAATCAGCAACCCTTCATTTTTTTATTTTTTTGGATCTTTAATACCGGAGTTCAAATCCCAACTGGAATGTTTATATTTTGAACATTAAAAGTGAAGGCTTATACATTGAATATGGCCGAAGCTGAGGCTGAAAGAGTGGACTAGCCACGGAGACTCATTACTCCTCTCTGAAAGTCTCGAACAGAAAATACCTACTTCGCTCCCTGTTTTCGAGGAACCAATCAATGTTTTTCGAATAGATGAGATGAAAAGGTATTTTTTTACTATTTACTTAGCACAAACTCTAATCAAAATTGGTAATGTGGAAAAAATAAAATGAATTTTTAAATAATATTTTCTTGCCAGTAAGCGTAATTCAAAATCTTTGGGTTGTATAAATAGCTAGTAATCTAAAAGGAGGTAAATATACTACAGAAAGTAGTGTTCATGGTCGATGATCTTTTTGTTTGTGCCAAGCAAAGATCATGAATTACGATTTGTTTTTCTAAGACTAGAATAGTACCATACAACCATAGAGTAACAGGCATTTCTTATGTCATTGCTTACAACTTCCTTGGTTTGTGCTCTGCAGTGCGATTCCGTAAGCCTATACGATTTGTTGCAATCAGTTTTTCATAGCAATATCGACTCTACCGCATCGCTTAATGAAACGTACGCACGTGATAATGAAAATCTGATTGAAACAATGTCCGTGCCGATATAATCCATAGCTAGAGAAGTATATCTCATACACAGAGTTAACTATATGTCTGTCTACAAATATTTTACCGATGGCTGATCATTAGATTAAATGGAAACATTTTTTTCTGGTTGTCAAATTGATACATAGTCACACAGTCGTTTTTAAGAACACATTTAAACTATTATACACACATGAAAAAAAAGATGCATGTATGGGACGTGGGCATGATTCTTTATAAGGAACGAATACGGTTAAATTATTAGTTTGACAATGAAAACTATAGATCCAACATTAGCATTGCATAATGTTTTAGCGCGAATACAGTTTTAAATCAAACCTGATTGCAATTTAAGACTTACGGAAATATGTCATGGACCACATAAGGAGCGAGAATCGTTGACATAGTCCTTCGAGTCACTCATTTTATAGTGAAGTTGATTGAGTGAAAATGAGTGATTGTCATTTATTGATTACGCAATATGGATAACAGTCGCACGGGTCGGCGAGCGCATGGCTGACGGCACAGGTGTGGCGCGCATGCTCGGCGCGCGCGTCCTCTGATCTGTCAGCCGCGCTGGCGGGCATGCTCGCGAGCTTGCTCGACGCGGCGCCGGAGTTGTTAGAGCTGGCGCGGGAACTGGCGCCCACTCTGCAAGCGTTGGACGGGTAACGTTTGTTTATACCAACTATGTCCACTACGTTATTACAATAGTGGAGCATGAAACTCAGTTTTTATTTGCTACGTGGAAATGTCAAGTGTTAGGGAAACAGTATAATAGGAGACTAAATAATACTTGATTACTAAAACATCTACTGAAACAATTTTCATGAAATTTATACAGGGAGTAACATAATTACCTATTAAGTACCGGGTGGGGTAATCCATTTCTTCTAGAAACACTGTAATTCAAACCCTTGTAGCACAAAATAAATAAGAGTACTACCTAGTAGTCAGTTGGGACAAAAACAATACCAACCTTGACCTAGGTCTATGTACAAGTCTGTTTGTCAAGTCTGCTTAACAGATCTAGCGCATCGGAGCTTAATGCGCAGTAGTCCGTCGAACGTCAAAGAACGTCATTTTATTTTGTAAAATGTTAATATTATCTTTTTGATTAATTTCAAGTGTAACATAACATTGTCGATTCTAAGCCTTCGTAAGGTGTTTTCGCCAGCTATACCTAACACTTCTTACTCGAGTTGTGTGCGTGCAACTATAATAGGCTGGGCTCGCTTCATACATTCTGCTTCTTCGGAATGGGGACCCGTTTCTACTCAGCGATGTCTTTCCACCAGTGAGCAAGCGAGGCTCTCCTCTCCAAGTGGAGCAGTATGTATGCACACACCTACTTTTAGGTGCGACGTGATGCGTGCGTGAGAAATTTGCAAAAACCCAATATGTTTGTTTACTATCTAACAAACATTTGGGATGTTGCAAATTTCTAAGATTAATATAATTTTACTGTTGTATGGGAATTTTAGATACTATGTTTTCAACCATTGCAGACGTAAACAAATTTACATGCTTGATCGAAACAAACCTTCTGCGTACTTATAAGGCTATTAAGTTACATCCTGAATAATTAGAATTACAAAAAAAAATAGACATCCCGGCCCACAAATCTCGGACAATTTGGTGTTGATAAAATAGCATACGCATCGAATAGACCTCCGCCTTTTTGAAGTCTGTTAAATCAATATCTCAAGGTAATGAACGCAGTTCTATGCAAGCAAAGACATTGCAATTCAAAATTGTAGGTGGCAGCGCAATTGTTTTTATGCTTGCGCATTAGTTGAGCAGGTGAGTCGCTTACCATCAGGCGATTTCCTGCTCGAGTTGGGCATGTTAAAGATATGTCACATGTGCTGCAGCTTGGAAGAGCGCGTGGAGTCGCTGTGGGCGCTGTGGTCGGGGACGGAGGCGGAGCCCGAGCTGAGACTGCTGCGGGAGGAGCTGCAGCTGCGGCGCCCTGCCCCGGAGCTCTTCGTGCTGGGGTCAGTATGCATGTCACATGGTGTGCTGCAGGTCGGAAGAGCGCTTGGAGTTGCTGTAGGCGCTGTGGTTGGGGACGGAGGCGTAGCCCGAGCTGAGACTGCTGCGGGAAGAGCTGCAGCTGCGGCGCCCGCTCCGGGGCTCTTCGTGCTGGGCTCAGTGTGCAGGGACGTCTCGAAATAGGACACGACGACCACACACACACACACACACACACACACAGGATAAAGGATACTTTCAACGCGACAAACTGTAGTCTGCGTGGATGAAGTCCGGGCAAAAGCTAGTATTATTATACTCTGCATATGGTATGTTGTTAACTAGTTGGTTCAACTACAGGATAAGTAACCTTAATGTTGGAGACATGCTTCAGGTTTCTATAGTCAACGATCGGTATAAACCCCCCCCCCCCATTCCTGTAAAAATGGAACTAGTCGTTCTTCCAAAGTCTCTTTTTTTTTTACGTTTTTTGTAAGCCATTTTTAGGAACCGGCCAATAGTCCTCAATGTCACAGCAACCATTCGTAATCAATAATACTAATTACGGGGCGTCACATAGCGTTCCACAATATTTTCACGGCGACGAGTTTCCGTAGTCTTTCCGAATTACGCTTTGACAGTTCAATCTTTTAAATCTTTTTGCAGGAACACCATAATCTATCAACTCCATGCATTATGCTAGCTAAGGGAACGTAGATGGTACCCTCCCATCCGTTAGTAACAAACCTTCGCTATATAGGAACATTTGTTTCATACACTACTTTATCTACACCATGCAATAGGAACTTACTTTTAATGGAAAAAATAAAGTCGTATTTTTTTCTTGATTTTGCTGGTAAAAGCTCGTTCTTCATGTTCGTTGCTGTTCCGTGATGTCAGGTGGAGCTAAAATCTCCTCACGAACTCTGTTTTCACATGTTTAACACATCTTTGTCACATTTTTAATCAGGAGGAAATACTTAATCAACATAATAAATCACATAAAATTGGTTAGGTACTAATGTAAAGTAAATTATGGCGCCAAAATCCAGTTCACAGTGAATTCGCGCACATAGTCTAACACGCGCCGTCATAGAGAAACCCTATATGGCGAAAACCCTCGCAGTGCGGAGCCAACCCGGTGCTTTTATGGGGAAAATATATATTTTAATATTGTTTAGTTCAAAACACAGGGTTATAATGTTTTTTTCCCATATTAGTGACGTGCCGTGCGTAATGTATGTCATTATGCCACATTTTTTAGATAAAAGCTTTTAATGCTTCTGTTCTTTTGTAAAACGAGTCGTATAGATATATAAACCGTAAACATAGGAACATATATATAACCGGCGGTTAATCTGTTATCTCTATATTTTCAGAAATGATGCAGACGTAGAAGAGAAGTACGACGTTCGAGAAGATGGAGAATTCACTATTGAAGGTGAGCATGCACTATGGGGGAAGGTAACAAATCCTTCATGATGCAACCGTCCACCACACAGTCTTCATAATATATGATGCAATAATTTATTGCATAAAACCTTTGTATAATAATAACTGATAATGTTTTTTTATGCTTTCGAGATTCGAACCTTCATCATCCATGCCTCTGCGCAGCACATGCCTCTAACCAATTCGGCTACCAAAACCACTACATCATAATCCCAATTTCTCCTTCAATTGACACGAACTTAATTACAATATTAGCCGTGTTCGGTTGGTCAGTTCAGAATACTACCAATAGATGGCGTTACCGTCCCCGTACGACGGATTTAGAAACAGCCAAAAAATTGGATGATGGTCCTGTGGTCACGGTAGCCGAATTGGTTAAAGGCATGTGCTGCGTAGAGGCATGCATGATTCGGGTTCGAATCCCTTCCGTAATCCAATTTTTTCTTTTTGAAAATTGTTATTTAGGTAGGTATAATAAATGATGTAATAAACGGTTGGTAGTTTGCTAATGCAGGTTTCAAAAGTGCTAAACTGAAGTGGGATTGGACCAGGCATGTAGCCCGTATGCACCCGAAAGATGGGGAAAAGTTGTCCCACTGTGGGAGTCCAAAGGCGGTCGCCGACGTCGTGGCCGGCCGCATAAAAGGTGGCGTGACAACACACCCCCCATTCCTAAAGAAATTAAACGAGTCATTTTTACGACGTCTCGTTACTTTTTGTCTTTTTTGTATGGTGTTTATGTCAAAAGCTAACGGACAGTAAGCAAAAACGGTTCGTATTAAGATATAGGAACCGGCCATTAATCACTTATTTTCCCCACTAGCTTGATTTCGATTTGGATAGTGACGCGTGGAAGACAATGAGGGAGATCTTTGCCCAGTATTGCGAAACCAAAGGTTAAATAAGTATAATTAAAAAATAAAAAACGAAAAGAATTTCATTGACATGGATTTGTGAGCTTCCCTGAAAGTTTCAACCGGATAGCTAATCGGGAAGTGCTCGAAATTTGAGTTCCTATATTTCACCCGGAACGACAGACAGACAAAAAAGAAAGTGACTTAATAAAAACGTGGTAAAAACGACAGTGTGAACAATGTTTCTGGTGTCACGCGTAATAAACGGGTGAGATAGAGGGTAGACCATTTGGTTTACTCGAAAGTTACCTGCAGTTATTGTAGTTTATCCGAGATCATGGCGCTTGCGACAGTGCCGAAATATATCGTTATCCATTGTAAATATCCCGGTTCTTTTGTAATAGAGCGATGGTAGCCTAGCGGTATGCTAGTGCGTTACAATCCAACGATATCAGGTTCGATCCTAGGCTCCGTACAATGACTTTTCTGTTATGTGCGGTTTTCTATCGCTTCGAAGGGCACGTTAAGCTGTCGGTACCGGCTGTTATTGACAGTAGCAGTCGTTAAGCCATGCTAGAGATCCTCGGGCGGCCTGACAAACTCTGATACCAGAGGCCAGCACTACCTCATACGAACAACAAGCAATATCATCATCATCAATATAAATATCAATATACTTAGTATAAAACAAAGACGCTTTCCGCGTCTGTCTATCTGTCTGTCTCTCTGTTTGTTTGGCCGCTGACTTCTAAACCACGCAACAGATTTTCATGCGGTTTTCTCCATCAGTTAGATAATTTTCACGGAAGGTTTATATATGGAGCGGCGGCGAGCGAGCGAGCCGCTAACCCCTCAAGTGGAGTGAAGGTCATGTGTGCGAGAACTTCACATTATCATCATCATCAGGCTATATCTGTCCACTGCTGGACGTAGGCCTCTCCTATTACACGCCACTGAGCTCGGTCTTCAGCTCTCCTCATCCATTTTCTTCCAGCCGCTTTTCGCAGGTCGTCACTCCACCTGGCCACAGGGCGTCCTACACTATGTTTGCCTAAACGTGGTCTCCACTCGAGAACTCGTCTACCCCAACGGTTATCGGTTCTTCGGGAAATGTGACCATCCCACTGCCACATAAGCTTGCTTATCCTTTGAGCTATGTCGGTCACCTTGGTTCTCCGTCGCATATCTTCATTACGAATCTTGTCCTTCAGAGAAACACCAAGCACAGCTCTCTCCAGTTCGCTGAGCGACCATCAATTTGGGGACTAGTTTGACCGTGAGTGTCCACGTTTCAGCTCCGTAGGTCATGACTGGTAGGACGCACTGATTGAAGACTTTTATCTACAGACACTGCGGTATGGACGACGAGAAGACTTGACGAAGCTTGCCGAATACTACCCAACCCAGCTGAATTCTTCTGTTGGCTTCCTTCTCAAAGTTGTTAGTATCTAATTGCAATATTTGTCGAAGGTAAACATATTTTTGGACAACTTCAAGAGATGCACCACTAACTGCAATCGGTTCCGGGTCAATAAGATCGTTAAACATGATCTTGGTCTTATCTATGTTCATTCCGAGACCGATGCGTCGAGAAGCATCAACTAGGTTGATCAGCATACATTGCAAGTATTGCAGCGACTCCGCCATTAGGTCTATTTCATCGGCAAATCGTTAAGTGTGAGATGTTCTCGCCACTGATATTAATGCCCATATCTTCCAATGATAATAATGCACATATCTTCCAAGGCATTAGTGAACAGTTTCGGGGATATAACATCCCACTGTCTCATTCCCCTGCGCAATTGGATATGTTTAGACTTATGGTTTTGTACTTGGACATTCATAGTCGCGGCGTCATACATAAACCTCAGCACTTCAATGTACAATGTATCGCCAGTCCACTTGACAACGCTGCGTAGACTCCAGAACCGCCCAGGTTTCAACGGAGTCAAAGGCCTTCTCATAGTCCACAAAAGCAAGACAAAAGTACTGGTTATACTCCTCAGACTTCTGTATAATCTGCCTAAATGTGTGTTTGTGGTCTATGTGCTAAATCCTCCGCGAAACCCGGTCTGTTCAGGAGGCTGGAATTCGTCAAGTCTTTCTTTCTTCTTGCGAGACGATTTGAGATGACCCTCGAAAACAACTTATAGACGTGACTCAATAGTGAAATAGGTCGGTAGTTCTTTAAAAGGGTTTTATCCCCTTTTTTAAAGAAGACTACTACCAAACTCCTGCTCCACGCCTCTGGAGTTCTCCTACTGTTAAGGACGGTGCTAAGTAACCCCTAAAGCTCCTGAGTTACGGGTTTTTCCCTGCCTTCAAGAGCTTCGAAGTTATACCATCCTCAACGGGGGCCTTCCTATTCTTAAGCTGTTTGAGTGCCATCTCAGTCTCGTCTAGGCTGAAGTCAGGCAGTTTATCAGTATAGTGGCGGGTCAGTATTGCGCGGGAAACCTCTGTACTGGGTTCGGGTCTAGAAGCATGCGAGTCGTACAATCGACCATAGAAGTCTTCGATCTCAGAAAGGATCTCCGGCTTAGAGACGACGGTTGTGCCATTATTGGTCTTGAGCTTCGTCAGATGGGCTCTACTCAATTGCTGGGCGAAGAGTTTTGAACCCCGATTTTGCTCAATTGCCTTTTCTATTCGGCGTGTATTTGAGCATCGGAGGTCACGTCGCACTAGCTTGCTGATATTTTTATTACACGGCTGCCCAAAAAAAGGTGTGTATTGTTTTTCGCATTCATGTGTGTATGTATGTATGTATGTATGTATGTATGTATGTATGTGAGTTTCTTTATTCCACCATAACTTTTAAATGCCTGAACAGATTTAGACGTATGGGGTATTGTTAGAATCCTTACATCCCCCGATTTTGAAAACATTCAATATGGAGACAGTTAAAAAAAAACTTCTAAATTTACAATATGAGTATCAATTTGAAGGCTTTGCTAAATTAACACATACCAACAGTATATAATTTATTGGCAAAAGCCTCTTTTTTTGCCAGGGCAGGCGTGTTTTTTTATCTTTTAAGCTAGTTATTGAGCTCCCTTTTCTCGGACGGTGAGACTTGCTGTTGCTCCCGTCGCTTGTACATAAGCCGAAGAGACTCATCCGAAATTTTAGACTTCGTGCCCGTACGCTGTTGCTGACAAATTTTAGTGCCTTCCTCCCTAAGAACTCCCACTTTGGCGTTAAAGTCTCCCATGATAATGTTGTAGTGGGCTCTTGTGGTGTTAAGTAGGGCCGAAGCTACGAATAAATAATAAGTCAGGAACTCTAATTCAGAACAAATGTCACAATAAAAGTGCCCCTACTTCAAACCAAAACGACGTAAGATTCAAAGTACGAATCACTTTCGAGGTTACAAATAGACATGCTTGGTGATTGGTTTAAATACAGAACGAAAGCAGGGATTGGTTCACGCGCGTAATGCAATGTCTGCTATGACAGCTGAGTCATAGCGGCGTGGACGATGTTATGCAATAAGTGGACCGGACCAAGTCAGTAAATAAAACAATATTACTGTACAATGTTTTTTTTTGGCTCACTTTTTACAATTCATTAATTTCTTTGTCCCACGAAATATAATTAATTTATTAAGTTTTTGTCCAGAAGACATTAAAAGAGAATCTTTCTTCGCAATGTAGTGAAGACGGATTCTGAGAAATTTAAAACGGAATGTCCTCCTGTCAGCCTGTGAATTTAGAGCTGAGGTTCAAGTTCAGTAAATTATTTTTATATATTTCCATAAACTGTTAGGCGTTTGGGTTATTGTTGCAACGGCCGTGGTTGCGGATCACTCCAAAAACAACTCAATATGATCTTGGCTTAATATGCTTAAATAAATTTCTATATTTGTAACTCTACTAGCCGTGCAAAAAGTAATTTAAAACTTGAAATACATATGAGGAGTCCTAGAAGTCCAGTTTTGGACTGAGTTTTGGTCACTGGTTTCAAAGAGTTAGTATATACTGTTACTCTTTGTCCATTTACTGTTCGAGTTTTTTTTGACTGCACATTGATTTAGAGACCTTTAATATATTTTTCGCTTTGATCCAAAACGTCATGTAGTTTTTCTTTTTCTACCACTGAAAAAGGGTGTTTAAACCCGTATCGGTCGGTCTTGAATTTAGTATGTCGAAAAGGTTGTTAAACGTTTCTAAAAAGCTAACAGTTGCATCTGTTTCTTGAAAATCAGGCATGTTTAACTGTTGCGAACCAAACTTAATCGCATCAGCTACACTTTGACTTAAGGTTTGAATCGCTAGTTTCACGTTCATGATATTATTTCGGAAGATAGTTTTCGGTTATTTTAGATGCCGATTTGACAATTTATTCCCAAAATGCAATCCAACTATATCTTGAACATTTTTCAGTTTCTGCAAATGTGCCCACTCAATTTTTTTTCTTGTTTTTATCTACGAGTGTATTTTTCCTCTAATGTGTTACGCACAAGTTTCACCATATGAAATGGATCTAATATTACAACTACTGGGTCTCCGGTAGATGGGTGGTCAATAAACGATTTTGAATTGTTTGTGTCTTCAAAATTGCAACCCAACATCTTAGCCGTAGCGATGTTAGATGCACAGCCATCAAAGATCAAAGTAACTTTTGACTTTTTCCTTTTAAGGGCTAAAACTATATCGTCCGAAAAATCATTCAATGCAGTATTTTCTGTAGTATCGCCAAATCCATTTTTCTTCAATTGGGATAAAATATTTTAAGTGAAATATTCTTCATAGTTAATCTTTTATTTGGGCGTTGTAGATTTCTGATCTGTGATAGTCGTTATACTGCCAAAATAGTTTTTTTCTTAGTTTTTGCTTTAAAATGTGTGTTTTAGGAGTATTCAGAGCAGATTCAATATCTGACGATGGTATATTTATCGGCGTAACGCATGATCCTCTTTCTTCAAAACTAAAGACTTCGGTTGAAATAAGATTATTTTTTAATTTTGTTTTTCTTGGTTGGTAAGGTTATTTTCAGGAGAATAATATCAACACTGAATGTAATGACGGTGTTGTTTTCAGGTGAATAATATCAACACTGAATGTAGGTGTTGTCTTCAACACCGTCATTACATTCAGTGATGATATTATTCTCCTGAAAATAACCTTATTGAAGATCAGTTTCAAATCTATGAAAGACTGTCTCTAATTGAAATAGATACACATATACAGCTAAAATAAAAATTCCTATCAAACCTAAATATTAAGTGCAAAAAAAATAGTGAAATCTTACAAGTTTTTGTGCCTTATTCCTTGAGGATTTGCATTATTTGTTTTTTTGAGCAACTCAGGTAAATCAAACACTTCAAAATTTCCAGAAGGTGAATTTTCATTAGCCTGAAAAATTAAACGTGCTTTAATTCGATCAAACTATGAACTGTTTTTTTTTAATGCTATTGTTATTCCCATGAGTCGAAAAAGCCGAACCTATATTACATACCAACTGTTATCGTTCATTATTGTTTATTTGCTCATTTTGTTTAGTATTCTCCTAAATATGTTGACGTTTCTTAGGTATGAATCATCTGCGTGAAAAAAATAACAGCTTAATTTCAAAATTTCATCGAGTAGAAATTAAACTTTAGTGCAAAAATTGACTGACTTCATTTTGCATAGTATTGACCATCGCGGTTTGATAATGTATTTGAACGTCTTTGAATATAATTATAATTTTGCAACTACTACTAGTGAAAAGTGATCCCTGGACATTTTAATCTTGTATGGCTCCTGCACCACTTCCCAACACATGCTGGCATGATGATTCACAGCTGTAGTTCACAATGATAAAATTAAAACGTACGCGAAGATATGACGTTGTCACGAGGCGGTCCCAGGGTGTGGGTTTGTTCCACTAGCCCCGGGACTAAGCCTCAGTGGACAACATAAAAGGTCAGGAACTATTGGAGCATTTGGTGATTTCCATAAACAGTGGCTTCAAACAAAACGAACACTAACGACGGAATTATTATATATATTTACAAGTCTCCATTTGTAATTAACTTATTTATGTATTTTATAATATTCTTTCGAAAATTACGGTTTTGCTAATGCAATCAATGTCCGAATGACAGGTTCTTTGTATATAGAATGAATAATGAACTATCAAAATGAAAAGAAATGGATTATGAAAGAAATAAGAGATCAAAAGAGTATTATTATTAAAGAGGTTTGGACCTCGTCACAATACCCCGCCTCCCCGGAGAAAAAAATTTTTTTTTTTGTAAGGTTTATTTAAAAAAAAAAATGCTAAGAACAAAAGAAAAAAATAATAGTAGAAGTTAATAATAAAAATATATATAATATGGGTAATAAGGTTAAAATAGTAAAATAATTAATTAAAATAATGGAAATGCTGAGTCTTTTTAATTTTTATGTGAAAATGTTTATTAACAATGTCAATATACAATTGATTGGATTCCTAGATGCATTCATATTCATAAATCACACATTCATTCATCATCATGCATAGTCTTATTCCCATTCCTTGGAAATAAAACTCATAAGAAAGAGAAACCTTATATATCAATAAGGTCACTCGTGGAACCAATACACTGTAGTGTAGGCTTATTTATACAGTCACTAGCCGCTGATCAGAATGATTATGTGAGTGTATGTGTGTATGTGTATGTGTATGTGTGGTGAATGTGTGGTGTGTGATGTGTAAATGTATGTATGTGTATATTTATATACAATTAGTTTGCCAAAATGGCTAAACGTACCTTAGGGTATGACGTGCCTGTAGCACGTGTATGTACATAATAAACGTTGTGTTAGAACGTTAAAATAATATGAGTAAGGTAGGTAGGTAATAGCATATTAACTATAAAATAATACTGGTTTTGTGACCTAGGCTTGGTTTATAGAGTAATCACATTTGCCGCTCTTTTCAGTGTTGGAAGTTTTGTGTGTAGGAGTAGTAAATAATAATATATGGTACTGGTTTCGCTTTATACTGAACATTATGATTGTAAATAAAATAAAATAGTATAACAAGTAGGCATAGCTAACAAGTAGGGTATTAACTACTGTTAGTACCAAAGAATTAAAGTAAGTAGTAAGTACAATAGCACTGAATAGCAATACGTAGGGACTTGAAGTCAATATTCATAATGAATCCGACAAGTTAATGAAGTGAATAAAAAAAATAGGCTAAAAATGTGGACATTACTCCGTAAAGGGAAATTATATTAAAATTACATTATTTACAACTTAAATTCAAGTTTTTTTGTAAGTAGGGAACCTACAATGGTCATAAGTAGGTATTTAAATTTATGGTAAGGTACAGGAATATGAAAGCAATGTAACTTTCATAGTACATAATTATAATAAAGTATGTAAGTAGAGAAGTGATGGTTAAGGTTAAGACGTACGTGGTATAGGTTTAATGTCTTTGACATGCCAACGGCTTAAGGGATTACCCGATAAATCACTGAGGTCGTAAATAAGTGGTGAAATTTTAGCTGCTATGATGCATTTTACAAATTTAGGAGCTAATTTAGCTGAAAAATACTTGCCTGCTGAACTTATGGGATAATTACGTTTCCATATAATGTCACATTGGTTAAATTCAAGGTGTTGATGATGTTTATTATAATATTTTGCGTTAGTTTCATGAGCGCGAAATAAACGTGTTTGAACTTCAGCAAATAAAGGGCTTAACTGACCTATGTTGTCAGCGTACTCATCGCGTGGAGCAAAAATCAATTCTTCACTTAGATCCGAAGCATTATATACAGAACCACATGTTACAAGTTCGCGACCAAATACTAAGAAAGCTGGTGTGAATTTAGTAGTTTCATTAACAGCTGAATTTATTGCAAATTGGATTTGATTTAAATATAAATCCCAAGTACGATGGTCATTATCAACAAAAGAAGCAACTGCTGTTATAATTGTTTTGTTGTAACGTTCAACAGTATTGACTTGCGGACAGTAACGGGGGGTGTAATGAATTTTTGGTATGTTGTAATATTGAAATAAATCCTGGAGTTCATGACTAATTAGTTGAGGGCCATTATCTAGGATTATGGTCTCTGGAATACCATAAACCATAAAGACTAAGTTCTCAAGTATATGTTTGATTACAGAAGAGGTAGCTCGCTTCAAGGGGAATATAAGACAATATTTGGAAAAACAACATGTGACTACAAAAATAAATCTATTAAGTTTATGTGTCATTGGAAGTGGACCAACAATATCAATAGATAAGCATTGGAAAGGACGAGAACAGTTCTTAGGTTTACCCATCAGACCAATGGTATTTTGATTCTGATGCTTGTAAGCGAGGCATGTTTCACATTTGGAAATATCTGGCAATGTCTTTGTACATTCCTGGCCAGAAGTATTTTTCTTTAATACGATGGCATGTTTTGAAAGTGCCAAAATGAGCTGCTGTTGGTAACGAATGGTTTTCGTCGATAATAGCTGTACGAAATTCAGATGGGATTACTTCTTTCCAACTTAATTCTGAGTTTATGAGGGTATTAGAACGGGTGTACCTGTAGAGTTTATTGTGTCGTATCATATAATCAGGAGTTGATGTGGGATTTGTGCTACACTTGGAGTATACAGAAGTATACCACGAATCAGAAGTCTGTATTGGATCATAATTAATGTCATTAATTGGTTTAATACGAGATAATGTATCTGGGACCAAATGTTCCTTGCCACGTTTATATTTAATGTCAAAATTAAACATTGATAAGCGTATGCTCCAACGGGCAAGTCTACCTGTAGGATTATCTAAGTGTAAGAACCATTGAAGTGCAGAATGATCGGTATAGATAGTAAACTTTTGACCATTGTCTAGATAGCAACGCCAATACTCTAATGCTGTTATAACGCTTAAGAGTTCACGTTCAGTGATAGAATAGTTTCTTTGGGGACCTGTAAGTAATTTGCTCATGTAAGCTATGGGTTTTTCAACTCCATCGAAGTCTTGGGTAAGCATTGCTCCAAGTCCAAAAGCGGATGCGTCGCAATGAACAGCAAAGGGTTTAGAAAAGTCAGGGCAAGTTAGAATAGGAGTTGATATTAAAGCTTGTTTGATTTTATTAAAAGCTTTATCAGCTTCAGAAGTCCACTTGAAAGCGGGAGCTTTCTTACTGGTAGACGTAAGTTTAGTGAGGGGAGCAGCTAATGTGCTAAGATTGGGTACAAAGCGTCTATACCAACTAGCTGTACCGAGAAACTTTTTCACCTCGCGAGCAGACCTGGGTGCTGGTATTTCTAAGATTGCTTTGACTTTATCAGGGTCTGTGTGGAGACCTTGATCATCAATTACGTAGCCTAGGTATTTAAGTTCATTTCGGAAAAATGTACATTTTGGAAAATTTACTGTTATACCTGCTTTTGAAAGTTTTGCGTGTAATTTGTTAAGCAAACGTACGTGTTCCTCGTACGTTTTTGTGGCTATTATTATATCATCCAAATAATAAAAAAGAGAGTCGTTATTAGACTCATCAGAAAGAAGATTATCAATGAATCTTTGTTGCGTAGCTGGTGCGTTAGTAAGACCAAAAGGCATAACCTTAAATTGAAAAGATCCACGACCTGGAACGTGAAAAGCAGTTTTAGGTCTGTCTTCTAAACGTAAAGGCACTTCCCAAAAAGCTTTAGCAATGTCAATTGAACTCAGATATTTAGAATCTTTAAGGTTATCTATGATGTCTGATATGAATGGTAATTTATAAGCATCTTTTCTAGTTATGTCGTTAAGCTTACGACTGTCGACGCAAAATCTCCAAGTACCATCTTTCTTAGGGGTAATAATTACAGGATTTAGCCATGGGCTTTCACAAGGCTCTATAACATCAAGTTCTAGCATTTTATCAACTTCTGCTCGAAGAGCTTTCTGTTTTTCAGGTGATAATCGATAGCAACGTTGACGAATAGGTGGGTGGTCACCTGTATCAATACAGTGTTCAATAAAGTTTGTTCTTCCTAAAGGAAGTACGTCGGTAGAAATATTACGAAATTGTTCTACGACTGCATTAGCAAGAATCAATTGTGTATCTGTAAGTCTGTCATAAGACTGTAAGTAAGTATCATTATTATTGATGATAAACATGGGAGTATCTGAACTCTTGAGCATACTGACCGTATTAAGTATGTCTGGAGCCAGCTTAAAAGTTTTCCAGAAGTCGATACCTAATATGAAAGGTTGAGAAACAGCGGGTATTACATGGGCAGTAATTATAGCAAACTTATTTTTAAATAAAGTTGGAAGCTTAATAGTACCAATTGAATTGATTGTTTGACCATTAGCAACAGAACCTTTGATAATTTGGTCACGTTGTAGTTCCAAACCATTTTCAAGTAATAATTTATGTGAGTTATTACCTAAAATTGTAATGGCACTGCCACTATCCAGCAAACCGTTAAGGGTTAAATTCTCAACATTTACTCTAAGGTATGGACGTTCAGTGTCCGATGTATTATCAAAGAGGAGCGTAGAAACGTTGTATGTTTTGAAAAATATTGAAATAGTTTTAAGCCAATTGTTCCAATCATTTTGATCAAAGTTATTGTTAGTATTACAATTTTGTGTTTCTAGTTCCTCTCTAATTAGTTTTTTTGAATTTTTTGTACATACAGGGCAATTGGTAAAAATTACGTCTTTTTTACCGCAACGAAAACAAACTTTATGTCTGTAGGGACATTGACATAAAGCATGACTGTCGTTTCGACAGCGACGGCAAAATATAGGTAGTGCAGGTTTCTTAGAATCTGCAGCAATTGAATGTACAGGGTAAGGTTGAGGATAAGGGTGTGTTTGAACAAGTGGTTGTTGCAAGGTATTGTACGGATAATGTGGTATGTTAGATGTAGCATTGACTTTGTGTTGGGTATTAGAAGTCGAAGGCTTCGCTAAGTCTTGTAATGTAGAAGGAGTCTCAGAGTTGGAAATTTCAATGCAACTTTCGTACCATTTGCACGATTTTAATAATGTTGCGACCGAGTCGAGATCGTCTGGTGATAACCTTTGACCGAATTCGGGTCGCAAGTTACGCCTAAGAATATCAATCTTGGCTTTTTCTGAAATAGGCTCACGTAATTTCGCAAATAATGATTCTAATTCGGTAAAATAACAAATCACACGCTCATTTGTTTTTTGTTTGCGAGCATCTATGATTTTACGCAGTTTATAGTCGTAGTCTGTAATTTCAAATTCATTTAGTAATGTAATTTTAAAAGATTCCCAATCCGGGATTGTTTGTTTGTGAGCTCGAAACCAATCTAAAGGAGTTCCTTTCAGAATATCGTATATATGATTGTATAGTTCAGTATGTGAAATATTTCGAGCAACTGCGAATTCCTCTACTTTTTCAAGAAAATCTCTTGGACAACTATCCCCCTTGTAAATAAACCGTTTAATTTCGTGACTTGATCTGTTGATCGAAATATTTTGTAGCTTTTGTGTCAGTAGGTCAAAATATGGTAATTGAGTTTGTTGTTCTGGAAAATGATCGTGTGTATAAGAATTTTCTGTAGAAGAGCAGCTAGGATTTTCTAATGTTTCGAAACGTTTTTGTAAATCGAAGAAATTCTTTGAAACATTTTTAAATGTTTCTAGTTGTACTGTCGTAAGTTCGGTGGTAATATCCATGTTATTTAATCTATTTTTAATGTGCAGAATATAGGACGCATTCTTCTCCTTTCGTACCGGGTAAGCTATTAAACGTGCAGAAATAATAGTTAGACATTTTTGAATTTCGGCTATATCCTGTTCAAATGTATACGGACTTTGAAAATCTTGTGTATTCGAGCTGTCAAGTAAGGTCGATAACCTTGAACGTAAATTTTCTGCAGTATCTGTTGTATGAACTTCAGCATTTCTACATTTTAATTCATAGATCAATTCTGGTTTATTTAGATGCGCAGGGTCCATTTTTATTTAATATGAGACCAGCAAATAAAACTAAGTGTTTACTTTGTAGGTAACGTGCGTTTAGTGCGTTAGTAACGCTTTAAAAATATATATAAAAAAATAGCGTTAATGTAAAAAATTATAATGTTAATGTCAAAGTTTAGAGTAACTCGGAACTAGGTAGGCTGATAGTGAAATTCGGAATAAAGTACGTATTAATGAAAATGTCTTACTTACATGAATGACTGGAATGCAAATATAAAATACACTTGAGTATAAAAAACTGTTCTGAGTTTGCCAAATATTTCCAATCCAAATTTAAATCAAGATGGCCTAGTGCCTTTTAGAATTTTGTGGACGACTTAAAAAATGAACACTGATTAAAAAAAAAAACACGGAGAAATCAGGAAGGATTCAGGATCAGGAGGATTTGTAGGCAGGTAGAGCAGGCTGGGTACGGGGACGTTGAGGGCGCCAGTGTCACGAGGCGGTCCCAGGGTGTGGGTTTGTTCCACTAGCCCCGGGACTAAGCCTCAGTGGACAACATAAAAGGTCAGGAACTATTGGAGCATTTGGTGATTTCCATAAACAGTGGCTTCAAACAAAACGAACACTAACGACGGAATTATTATATATATTTACAAGTCTCCATTTGTAATTAACTTATTTATGTATTTTATAATATTCTTTCGAAAATTACGGTTTTGCTAATGCAATCAATGTCCGAATGACAGGTTCTTTGTATATAGAATGAATAATGAACTATCAAAATGAAAAGAAATGGATTATGAAAGAAATAAGAGATCAAAAGAGTATTATTATTAAAGAGGTTTGGACCTCGTCACAACGTGTGCTCGCTTGCATGAAAAATGTACGACTGACGACGCGCTGGACACGACTTTTAAGCCCCACCTACTTGGGCACGACTTTTGTTAGGTCATTTTATTAACGCTGTTACGTTTCCTGACTTATTACTTATTCGTAGGGCCGAAGATATGTAATCAAACATATGTTCTACCTCATCATCCGAGTGTGCCGAGGTCGGTGCGTAAACTTGTACGATCTTAAGGCTATACCTTTCGGTCAGCTTAAGAATCAGGTACGCTACACTGGTCGACACGCTGGATACAACATTATCAATGAGGACTTTATTGACGAGGAACCCCACGCTACCCTGAGACTGTTGATCGCCCTCTCGGATGTAGAGTAGGTGGCCTGATTCTAGGGTTATTGTGTCCTCCCCCCTCTCTTCAGACTTCACTCTTTCTCACTTTTTCTTCTTTCTCTTTCTCTTTTTTAACCCTAGAATATGCCACCTGATCTTAGCTCCGTCTCGAGTTGCGCTATGTGTTCATCAAGCATAATCGTTCGTCCGTTGTACGGAGCCAGGGTCGTTGTTTTTGTTTCGGGTGGCCTACGGTAGCCCGGGGATTCTTCGCACCCCCTGCCCTGCCATTTCCTTTACCGCCACCGTGGTCAGGACTAGCAGGGCGACCGGGAACTGGGGGCAAATTCGTGCCGTTCATGAGGAGGTTTTGCCCATAATCGCTACGCTGAGCATGCGGGTTGGCGATCGCAGAGCGTAGCTTTTCGCACAGGTGACGCTGCTGCCCGTCACCGGCCTGTGTCATTTGGCTTCGTTGTTTTGAGATGGTTATACCGCTATCTGACGGTTGCCAGAGCCTCGTTCGTTATCCAGTAGGATGAACGTGCTTAGGACAGGTTAACTTGGAGCAGTGAGATACTTTTTCGCTCCCATACATCCCAGAAATTCACATATTTCACATATTTATTTTTTAAATTACACCCGTGCGATGCCGGGCGGGTTGCTAGTTTTATTTATATTAGCTTTAAAGCATATTTTGTTAGGGTTGGTACTTGCGTGCGGTGCGCTGGCTTCGTGGGACACTCTGACGGTGCCGCAGCGGCGCCGCGCCGCGCGCCTGCCGCCGCTTTGGACTGACCGGGATGACTTCCGCCGGAAGCTGGAAGAGTTCACACCAGGTGAGTACAAGCCTTTATCCCCTTTATTTTTAATCTAACTGTGTTTGATGCGGAGTGTTTGGGTTGTATGTTCTTTTGGCTCGTCTTACAGCCTAAACGGCTTGATGGATATTGATAAATATATATATACATATAGACGAATAATACTTAAAATATATAATCCAATAATACCGTTTCACGTGCCGTAATTACATGGTCTATATGTATGTATATACATATGTAAAAGATCGTTCATCATTTTCGTTGCTGTTTCCAACGTTTCTCAGAATAAGACTTTTGACTAAGAAAAACACAATAAATAATATATAAATAATATACAAGGCCCCGAAATGCAGTCCAGCAGTCTACCGCGAATGCGCTTTAGCACGCGCCGCCGTAGATAATAACCGGCCACACAATTAAAATCTCCTTAGTTGGGTCAAACTGTACTATTATGGAACAATTTTTTAGCCAAAAACCTCGTTGGTCTGGGCCATAACTGAGCAGCTAAGAAAATATTTTTTTGTTTTGTCGTGCCGCGTGTAACATATATTATTACGCCACCATTTTTGAATTTATAATCTGGATTTTACGTTTTGAGTGTAGATACTCGTAGTCTACTTTTACCGCATTTTTGTTTGTCGCAGAAGGGTCGGGCTGGTTCCAACGCATGGTGTGCGCGTGGCGCGGCGAGCGGCGCAACGTGCCGTGCTGGGTGCGGGCCGCCGCTGCGTGGCCGCGGCGCCGTACCGACCTCGCCGCCCTCGCCGAGGCGCTGGGGGCGGGCGCCCCGCCGCCGCCGCCGCGACCCGCCCCGTCCGACTGCCTGGCGGAGTGGGCGGCGAGACTCATGCTCAGGTTAGAATGAGATCGGGCCTCGTTGCAGTGAATTTATACTGTATGTATGTAATTTATATAAATACGTGCATGGTTCGAATTGAACTTGTCACAATGAAATTAAAATGTTTGTAACCCACTGTAACATTATCGATGCGCGTGGGCATTAGCGCTGTTTGATTCTACGGTACTGAGTGAGATAGCTGGTAGTGGATTCTTAGAGATATGGACAAAAAATATAAATGTAAAAAAACAAAGTATTTCATTGTAAATAGGCAAAATAATAACACTTTTACAAGTCAAAATTAGCTTCTCATGAACAAGGAGAAATACATGAAATAGATGAAATCAATGAAATTTAGGTAAACTTTGAGTTTGAAAAGAAAATATTCTTTTCATGTGTCAACAGAATCAAATCACGCACAGGAAAAGGAAATACCCTTCTGACTCTACCGGTGCTTCGGAAATACGTCCGTGTCAGAAGAGAGCACCAAGAAACTCTACGGAATGTTAGTTTTCCATATATGTTAATTCCTTATATTTTTTCAAATGTCAGGAAGTATTTATAATAAAATATATTTAAATTAAAAATATAAAAGTGACGATGATATGTCCCACAATCATCAGACAATCAAACTGGGAAAAATAAAGCAAATATTCTAACTAAGTATATTCTTTATAACAACGTGACATCATGTCATGATCTCATGGCATGTTGTAGTCATGAGACATCTCACAAAGTACTTTGAACATTTTATTCACTTAACGTAAACATGAAGTGATTATTAATTATTATCATGGAGCTTGGAGACATCTGGCCATGCATTAATATAATCATTTACATTGTAATATTCTATCTTTATGAGATTTATTAAACAAAAGTTTTAAACCTAAGCATTGATCAATCGATCAATGCCGTCAGGTAACTTATTAAAAAAGCGAATACAGTTCCCTGTGTATGAACATTAACTTTCTTTAACCGAAATCCAGACACTTTTAGTTTATTTTTATTTCTAGTATTAAAATTATGAACATCACTATTTTTAACAAAGGTTTTGATATTCTTCCGAACACACATTATATTTATATATATATATATATATATATATATATATATAACAAGCCACTGTAAGAATATTGATCTCTTTAAAACGTTCCCTCAGATAATTGCGGGATTTCATATTATATATGGAACGAATTGCTCTCTTCTGCAGCACAAATATAGATTGAATTCCTGCGGCTTTACTCCACAGCAAAATACCATATGACATAATACTGTGAAAGCAGCTTATATATTCTTGCATTGGCTATATCGGTAAACTGTCTAATTACGTACGTACTGCAACGTAATTATGTACGTACTGAATAGGCTGCAGAGCACAATCTACCAGCTATCAACTATATGTGAGGACCACACTAATTTTGAATCTACAGTAATACTCAAAAAAGTGGTGGACTGCACGAGGTCTATGGGCTCACTATTTATTAAAATACTTGAATTCGTAGGAACCCCTCAATATCACTTAAGGTGCAAGGTTTCGCTCAGCGCGCCTTTTTTTATTTTGTCTTTTTTGTCTTTTACAGTTTAATTACTCATCGTGGATTTGTTGAAACCAATTTTGCGGCAATAAATAGGCTAATCAATTTCTAATGGAAAAAATTGGATCACGGACGAGATTCGAACTCGCATACTGTGCCTCAGCGCGGCAAATGCCTTTACCAATTCGGCCACCGAGACCTATGCGTCGTCATCTAAATCTTTCCACTAGCTTCTTTGAACCCGTCTTATGAGGACGGTAACACTAATACGAGTTAAAAGATCGAGAGCTTCCCCACGAACTCCGTAATACTTCAATTAAAAATAAGGTTTCGTGAGAAACGCAATCAAATGCTTTGGATAAATTACAGAAAACGCTAATTGCGTCCTGAGATTTCTCCCAAGCATCGAATATATGCTTTAAGAGCCCTGTGCCTGCGTCTGCAGTTGAACGGCCTTTAGTGAAGCCATATTGTTCATTATGAAACAGATTAATAACTGAAGTGTGTCAATAACTGGTTTAATATTACTTTCTCAAAAATTTTACTTACAGCGAGAAGTATAGAAATGGGTTTGTGGTTAGGCGGTTTTTTTTTCTGCCAGACTTGAATAACAAAATAAGTTTACTATTTTTCATTATGACAGGAAAAACTCCTTCATCAACATTACTGGTAAATCGAGTTATTCGCAGCAGGACGTGGTAGATTTTTTTTTAGCTTAAATTTACAAATTTAAGCTCCCCCGAATATAATTATGGCCGAAAGCTTTTATCAAAAATAAATGCCAATACACGACTGCCCAAAAAAAGGAGTGTATTATTTTTAGCATTCATGTATTATGTGAGTTTCTTTATTCCACCATAACTTTTAATGCCTGAACAGATTTGGACGTATGTGGGATCGTTAGAATCCTTACATCCCCCCGAGTAACATAGGCTATATTTTTTTGAAAACATTCCATATGGCGGCAGTATGGCTCCATTTTTAAATTAGAAAAATATATTTTTTTCTTCGAATTATACAATAAGGGTATCAAATTGAAGGCCTTGATAAGCACATTCCAACAGTGTATAATTTATTGGCAAAAGCAATTTTTTGGCAGCGCGGGCGTGTTTTTTTAGCTTTTTAGTTTTATTATTTAGTCACAAATACCAACTAGCTTAAAAGCTAAAAAAACACGCCTGTCCTGCCAAAAAATAACTAATGCCAATAAAGTATATATTATTGGGATGTGTTTGCAGCAGTTTGTACCGGGCACATGCCCGGTACAAACTGAGAGTTGTTGAGACATCTCAACAACTCCCAGATCCGCATCTTTTCTCTGTTTTATTGTTTTTACAAGTTCGGGCTTCTTTGTCATCATTAGTTTTAAGACATCAACGTTGGTGACTTTATCCGTCCTGCTTATGCGGAGCATCGGGCGATACGCCCACATTTCAAATGCTTCCAGTTTCTTCCGTAGGTCTTGCATACATTGGGGGGCTTAAATTTGTTGCATATATAAGCACCCCCACCACTTCCTGTCGAGTTAACAGTAGCCCTGTATAAACTAGAGAAAGATAATGAAAAGCAAAATAAATTGATCTAGAAAATGCGTATTGCAGGTCGCTGTACCTGAGCGAGGCGACGGGCGATGATGCGCTGTCTCGCTCGCACGAGCTGGAGTGGTGCCGATGTGCGACAGAGATGGGGCTACCGAGGCTGGCCTTGCAGTGCGTGCAGAGGAACACGAGGTGAGTCGACGCGTGCTGTCTCGTTCACACTCACGATGATAGAGAGAGTGAAAATTAAGCTAGTTTAATTTTAGTATCTAGTATTCAACGCCATCTAGTGACTTGTTGGTGGGATACTGCGAAAGTGAGAGGTTTACCGTCTTACGTAGTATTTATATACTCTTTGATTTACCATTTTAATTGTTCAATATAGTGCAACTTCGAATCCAACGGTACCGGATTTCGTTGCTAGGCTCCGCACCAACAAATACGTATTTCTGATTTATATGTTCTCAGAACGCAGTTATTTGTTTATATGAGAGAGTTCTCAAGTGGCCATACACACGGTTTGTTTACACAAGGGCCGCCAAGGGATTACAGATTGGCTTCCGGCGGCCGCCACACAGTTCGCGTCTTTTTTTTAACCGCCACACGTGAGCGGATAAATGACTTCAGGTAATTATTCAAATTTTATTTATTGGGAAATATTAAACTAAAGGTATGGATTCCAACAAACGCTTGATTTTAAACAATATTTTGAAGAAAATATAATATCAAAAGAAAATTACTTCTCAATCAGCTGATCAATTAAAAGGCATATTAGACACCAATACAGAATGTTTACATAATATAGAGAACCTAAACATACCCGTCGCCTCTTGGAATCCTATAATAATATACCTACTAATCCAGAAGTTTGATCCAGAGACGCAAAAAAGCTTGGAGGAGTATAACGAGATGAGACTGAAGATTTACCAAATTGGAATGATTTAAAAGAAATATGTGATCTAAGTTTCGTACATTGGATTTAGTCACGGCAAACACTACACGAGAAATAAGGCAAGTCAAGGAACGTTCATATTATATTGCCACACCCATCACCCATAAAGTGGAAAAATGCGACATAACTCCCCTTAATACGTTCTTCCATAACTAAAGTAAGGTTTGTGTGTACATAGGGGCCATTCATCTATTACTTAAAACACTGTTCCCACTTTAAAACATGACAACTGAAGGTGCCATGATCTTTAAAACTACTTAAAACCATCATTCATGTAAAAAAATAAGAAAAATGCCTTGAATTGTGTCGGTGTCGTTGTTTGTCGTAGAGACGAGATGTCGGAGGGCGAGGCGCTGGCGTGGCTGTGCGCGCGCGCGGGTGCACTGCTCGCGCAGGGGCGCGGGGAGGGCGATGCACGTTTGCTCGAGAAGGCGCTTCTCACAGCTGGTGAGTCTACTAGCTACCTATATGCCTTTGACGGTTAAGCGCGATCACGCATGCGCTTAAATTGTTAAAAAAAACCTACAATCAGCTTTTCCGCCGATGTACAACTTTTCGTTACAGTTCAACTTGGCGGTCACGCGGACACTACGCGGAAAAAGGACTTTTCACCCATGCTAGGTCCTCAGAAATTGTATAGCCAGCGCAATAGGTTTTGCAGGCTGTAACCTAACATTGTTGCTCTATGTTGTAGTAGCTTGGATAGGTATACAACTGCGGCAAAGAAGGTTTTCTGTAATAAGGTGGCAGCACCGTAGCGTAAGGTCTAATCATCTGTCAAAATACGTGAGTGTCTTGTAGTTTACGATTTATTTATTACGATTATTATTTCATTTAAATTATCTTTTAAATCATTAACAGAGTAATAATTGTTTCATGAAATGCCATGTTGTGCAGTGCCTATGCGTGCAAATAAAACAGGAGGGCATAAGTTGCACCTCTGTGTTTGAGCTCAATCTTTAGTTTAGCCTGGCGGTATTCTACAGATTGCACTATGGAGAGTGTGCACAAGAACTGTACAACTTGATTCCCTCATCACCTTTCCATCGCCGTACGACTAGACGATCAGCAAAACGCCACCCTTTCATGGTTGAAATACCTCGCACAAGAACGAAGCGTTACGCTTCTTCATTTATTATAAGAACTGCAAAGGAGTGGAATGCCCTGCCCTCGTCAGTGTTTCCGGTAAATTATAACCCCGGAGTGTTCAAGTCAAGAGTGAATAGGTATCTACTAGGCAAGCGTGCTACACCTTCGACCACATCATCGCTTTCCATCAGGTGAGATCGTGGTCAAACGATTGCCTAGTCCGTAATAAAAAAATAAAAAATAAAAAAATCTATAATTTTTGTCCGTAATCCATATTTATACAGGATGTAACATAATAACCTATTACATACTGGGCTGGGATATGTGGTGCGGCAGGGTGAGTAACGTTAGTTTTTACGACATTTGAGATTTTAAAGAGAGGAAGAGGCATTTGAGCGACAGGCAGCGGGCGTTCAGTCGCTCGAGGCTTTTGGAGTTCCCTGAAGGTGACAGAGAGAGTTTGTAAGACTGCGAGACAATAGGCTGGCTCTACCCACATTTGCTCGTACTGGTGAACAATCTCCACTCAATGGGGTACTTCCACCAGCGCGCAAGAGTGGAGAGGCCTAGCTAGCAACCTGAACCCGCAGATGGAGCAGTTTGTATGTAAACTACTACTTTTTTGTGCTACGTGATAACAAACATTTAGGGTAGTCGTTTTTTTTTTAATTTTTACTTTTGTATGGGAATTTTAAATATGTACTATGTATTCAACCATTGCACACGTAAACCAATTTACATGCTTGAACGAAACAAACCTACTACGTACTTCTAAGGCCATTCAGTGACACGTTGTATTGTATAACTAGCAAGCTAAAAAAAACGTCTCCCCTGCCAGAAACAAACTTATGCCAATAAATTATATACTGTTGCAATGTGCTTATCAAGGCCTTCAATTTGACCCATATTGTAAATACCGAAGAAAAATTTTTTTCTTTTTTGATAGATGGCGCTGCTTGCATAAAGCTGTACTCACCTCAATTATATTCCACCGCCAAGCAGTACTGTTAATACAGTAATAAACCAATAGATGGCGTTACCATCCGCGACGGATAAAGTTAACTAAATAAAGGAAGAATTTGAAATGCCATGAAATCTGCGGGGATGATGCGAGTTCCCGTTCGTAATCAATTTTTTTCCATATGTTTAGATATGTTTTCGCTTATCATGTGTACTGGTGGTTGCAGAGAGGCACGGGCCGCGCTTGTTCCCCGCCGCGGCAGTAAGCGATGTGCTGGAACTCTGTGTGCTCATTGTACAACTGAGGACGGAACTCGACTGTGAGTATATCTCGTCTGCTCGCAAGCAAGTATACTGAAGGTTGCAGAGAGGCACGGGCCGCGCTTGTTCCCCGCCTCGGCAGTAAGCGATGTGCTGGAACTCTGTGTGCTCATTGTACAACTGAGGACGGAACTCGACTGTGAGTATATCTCGTCTGCTCGCAAGCATGTGTACTGGTGGTTGCAGAGAGGCACGGGCCGCGCTTGTTCCCCGCCGCGGCAGTAAGCGGTGTGCTGGACCTCTGTGTGCTCATTGTACAACTGAGGACGGAACTCGACTGTGAGTATATCTCGTCTGCTCGCAAGCATGTGTACTGGTGGTTGCAGAGAGGCACGGGCCGCGCTTGTTCCCCGCCGCGGCAGTAAGCGATGTGCTGGAACTCTGTGTGCTCATTGTACAACTGAGGACGGTACTCGACTGTGAGTATATCTCGTCTGCTCGCAAGCATGTGTACTGGTGGTTGCAGAGAGGCACGGGCCGCGCTTGTTCCCCGCCGCGGCAGTAAGCGGTGTGCTGGAACTCTGTGTGCTCATTGTACAACTGAGGACGGTACTCGACTGTGAGTATATCTCGTCTGCTCGCAAGCATGTGTACTGGTGGTTGCAGAGAGGCACGGGCCGCGCTTGTTCCCCGCCGCGGCAGTAAGCGGTGTGCTGGACCTCTGTGTGCTCATTGTACAACTGAGGACGGAACTCGACTGTGAGTATATCTCGTCTGCTCGCAAGCATGTGTACTGGTGGTTGCAGAGAGGCACGGGCCGCGCTTGTTCCCCGCCGCGGCAGTAAGCGATGTGCTGGAACTCTGTGTGCTCATTGTACAACTGAGGACGGTACTCGACTGTGAGTATATCTCGTCTGCTCGCAAGCATATGTACTGGTAGTTGGAGAGAGACACGGGTCGCGCTTGTTCCCCGCCGCGGCAGTAAGCGATGTGCTGGAACTCTGTGTGCTCATTGTACAACTGAGGACGGAGCTCGACTGTGAGTATATCTCGTCTGCTCGCAAGCAAGTATACTGAAGGTTGCAGAGAGGCACGGGCCGCGCTTGTTCCCCGCCTCGGCAGTAAGCGATGTGCTGGAACTCTGTGTGCTCATTGTACAACTGAGGACGGAACTCGACTGTGAGTATATCTCGTCTGCTCGCAAGCATGTGTACTGGTGGTTGCAGAGAGGCACGGGCCGCGCTTGTTCCCCGCCGCGGCAGTAAGCGGTGTGCTGGACCTCTGTGTGCTCATTGTACAACTGAGGACGGAACTCGACTGTGAGTATATCTCGTCTGCTCGCAAGCATGTGTACTGGTGGTTGCAGAGAGGCACGGGCCGCGCTTGTTCCCCGCCGCGGCAGTAAGCGATGTGCTGGAACTCTGTGTGCTCATTGTACAACTGAGGACGGTACTCGACTGTGAGTATATCTCGTCTGCTCGCAAGCATATGTACTGGTAGTTCGAGAGAGACACGGGCCGCGCTTGTTCCCCGCCGCGGCAGTAAGCGATGTGCTGGAACTCTGTGTGCTCATTGTACAACTGAGGACGGACCTCGACTGTGAGTATATCTCGTCTGCTCGCAAGCAAGTATACTGAAGGTTGCAGAGAGGCACGGGCCGCGCTTGTTCCCCGCCTCGGCAGTAAGCGATGTGCTGGAACTCTGTGTGCTCATTGTACAACTGAGGACGGAGCTCGACTGTGAGTATATCTCGTCTGCTCGCAAGCATGTATACTGAAGGTTGCAGAGAGGCACGGGCCGCGCTTTTTCCCCGCCTCGGCAGTAAGCGATGTGCTGGAACTCTGTGTGCTCATTCTACAACTGAGGACGCAGCTCGACTGTGAGTATATCTCGTCTGCTCGCAAGCAGAAGAAGCAGGGGGTTTGTCTCACTCCTAGCTTTACCCATCTCATCTTGTCCAATCTCGTATTATCCCATCTCATCTTATCTTGTCCCATGTGACTTAGTCCCATCTGATGTTGTCCCTTATCATCTTTTCCCAACTGATTTAGTCCCATCAGTCTTTATGCTATGTAACATCCTCAGCGCTGAGTAACGACAGAGTGGAAGAAGTGCTTCAATGGGCGGAGACAGCGACGCGGCGCGGCGTGACGGCACGCGACAAGGACAGCCTGCGCGCGCTGAGCGAGACGGTGATACTGCACTACCACGACGACGGAGTCTGGGACAGGAGCGGTACGTACCACTGTTGTACTGAGGTAATGCCGACCGACCGTGTCAAAGTAGAAGAAGTGCTTCAATGGGCGGAGACAGTGGCACGAAATAAAAATATCAGAATGTATGATCAGAAAGTGGAATCCTCCAAATGATTTGTAATAACCACGATGAACATTCTCTATTCCAGAGCCCAACACCTCTCTGTCCGCAATGTGCGGCGCGTTGAGTGTCGCGGTGTCGCACGGATGCGCGGGCGCCGCCGGCACAGCTGCCTTAATCATCCGGCTGTCAGGCGTCGTCAGTCTGCAGGAGGACGTGGCTGACCGCCTGCTGCGGACGGTATGCCACTTTAGTCTCTCAGAAACGGGGGCTACATGTTATCTGCAATTGTACACCTGTCCAAAAAGATACTGCAGCAATCTCGCAATATTCAATTGCGGCAATAATTAACCAAAACTACCCGCTTCTGAAGACCTCAAGGGTCAACTCGCACAGAAAAGCCAAATGTGACTAGGCGAGACGCCCATTTTATGTAGGACAATCCTTTATGGAACATCTCGTAATGTATAGATGCTTTTTCCCTGGGGTACGATACAAGTCGAGGCGTCGCACTATGGGAAGATTGAGTCATTTTCATGCCATAAATCTGTAACTTCCATGTTTATAAAGATATTTAAGTGTTCTTTTTACTGATTATCTTGAATGTATACACTTTCAAATAATACACTTTTTATAAGTATAGATGTATTTTTAATAACGATAAAAATTAATGATCAAAAAATTTGTGAAAATGTTTATCAAGTTACTATTATGAAATAATATAGTTTAGAATTATTAAAAATATAAATCTTAAACATACTATAATTACTAGAGGTTCATAAAAAGTTTATAGCAATTCATGTAGAAGTTCCAGAGCTTCGTCTAGTAGTTCCATAGATTTCTTATAATAAGGTTTTCGTAGACTTGTTATGTAAGGGTCCGAAGTATACAAAAGTGTATGTAGAATGTCTTCGTTAGTGGCTATCCTAGAGCATTTTCTAGCATGATGAAGTCTGAATCGTTTATCATCTTGGTTCCGTGCCTCTTGGGCGTCTTCGGAGAGTTGCCCGAGTGAACACAGAATAAAGGCGAATTACACTTTCTCCGTGAAATTTCCTTGTTTTTTTTTCGTTTTTTCTGTCGAATCTGAACTGTCCTCGTAGGTTTTAGAAGGTCGTCCTCACTTCTCTTTCGATGTTTCTACATCGACAGAGAAGTGAGGGTGAAGATTCACATGTAGGATCTTCTAGATTTACGGTGAATATTCCGTCAAACCGCACGCTTAAAAGACGCAAGATTTAAAAACTTTCAATTCCCGACATAAATTATAGCTTAGAACCATCTCGATCACATCAGCTTACAAACAGAAAAACCGCACCACTCGTCCACTCGTTTAGTAGCTACGATGCCACAGAAAGACACAGATTTTCAGATACTTGAAAGTTATAACACTCCTCTCACTTTGCGTCGGGGGTAAAAATCGATGGCAATTTTCCGAGAAAAAATAACTCTACATACTCACTTCAACAGATACGTAATGATTGTTCAGATGCTGCCGCTGCTAGAGTCGCTGCCGGCGTGCTACTGGGAACAGCTGCAGCACTGCCTGCACGTGTTCCCTGCGCGCGCGCTGTCCACTCACGCCACAGCCATATCTCGCTTGCGGGGCGAGTCGCACAACGAGGTACTGACACAAATAAACTCGCTTATTGACAAACTAGCTTTTGCCCGCGACTTCGACTTCGGACTACAGTTAATTGCGAAAAAAAGCATCCTATGTTCTTCTAGGATATTAAAATGCAAAATTATAGCACCAACGCTCTTGATGCTTTTTGACAGACTTGTTATTATTTCGGTAACCTTACAGCGAGTAATCAACATTTTCCTGTGGAAACTTACAATTTTCCGGGATAAAAGTATTCCATGTTTAATTCCAGGGTAGCTTATACACTGGAATAAAACGTGGGATCTTCATTCCAAATTTAATAAAAATCCGTTAGCGCTTGAAAGCTCCCCAAACAATCAAGCAAACAAACAGACAACGTTTCACTTTTATATATTGGTGTGCATACCTGTGCCCAATGGCTGGTTATTTTCCCGGGCTAAAAAAAGGGTTGTAATTACATGCACATCAAAAATTCCTAATTTTTCCTATACATACATAAAAAATACTGTTTGGCACCAAAATTTGCATCTACACTATTAAACTTATCGTCTACGTAATATTTTACGAACAATAAGTATATGAATGCATATCAAATGGCCATTTTAACCTAAAAATATCATGTTCAACCTAACTAACCTATTTACCCAATTTTTTAGGCACAATGCTTTTTAGGCGAAAATCAAAAATAGTAAGTGAAAATGAAAGATAATTTGAAATGTGCAACCAGTATTTCCGATCAGAAAATTATATTTTATGCAAATGAAAATAAATTATATATATATATGTTGTATTCGGGACAATTCCACACCAATTACCACCTAGCCCCAAACTAGGACACCCTGTACTATGGGCACTAGATAGCGGATAAACATACTTATATACGAATTGGATTGGCAATCAGTGTATTTTTGTTGTACATATAGATTATTAGGTGTAAAGTATTTGATGTAAGAATATGTTTCTGATGTGCAGTTCTATCTATCTATCTATCTAATAATTCCCTTAAAAAATATCCAATATCCTCATGTTTCACACTGTCAAATATCATCGAGATTGGTTCAGCCGTTTAGTCACGTATAAGTAACAAAAAGACAGACGGAGTAACTGTTGCTTTTATAATATAGTGTGATTAATTTGTTTGTCGGTAGAGCGACGACATACACAAAATGGCTGGTAGCAGTTAGAAGGGAGGAGCCGAAGTCGGGCTCAGTGGCGTGCTTTGGTAGATCATCATCATCCCAAAACATGCCACTGCGCACTTTGCATCTTCTTTTCCAACCATTTTAACACGTTTTTATTAAGTTACTTTCTTATTTATCTGTCTGTCGTTCCGGGTGGAATCTTGCGACTCAAAATTCCAGCTGAACTTTTCGGGTTAAATCACAACTCGATGACAATGCATTAAAAAAAAGAAAAAGTCCTTAGGGCATGATTGTAATGCTTACTTGCTTGTCGTGTTGCTGGCCTCAGTCAGAGTTCTCTGACATGTCTTAACGACTGCTATTAATCAATAACTGCCGGTACCGACAGCTTAACGTGCCCTCCGAACCACGGAGCGATGGAAGTCCACACTTAGACAAGTAATTGGTGCGGAGCCTAGGACCGAACCCGGTATCGTTGGATTCTCTCACCGCAAGGCTACCACCGCTCTCACCGCCATAATTGTGATATGTTGCTACAGTAGTCGCAGCTAATCTATATGTTTGTGAAGGTGGGCTCTGTGAACGATTGCGTTGGGGATAAAACAGCATAAAGTAAGAGCGAGATATAATATGCGAAAAGCGTAAGCGAGTGAGCGAGGCAGTTATATAATGCTATATTCACCTTCAACATTGGGATTGCTCCTGAAAAATAGCAGTTTGTGCAGCGACTAGCAGATAACTTCCGAGACACATACTTCCGCTGCGACTACTGTACTATGTTGTGTGTTCAGTTGCGGCGTTGCATACAGCTGTTGTGCGGCGCTGAACCCGCTTTGCTGCAACACTGCGTGAAGCTCCGCGACGCGGCCGACAAACACAGTGAGATTCAATAATTAGAAATATTATATACTCAGACAATTTAAAAAATATATGCTTTTATTTAACTTATTTTTTTACAATGTTAATTTGTTTGTGAAAATGTGTGTTACACGTACAAATTAAGCATGCAAGGTGATTAAAAAGGAGAAGAGCACTTGTTTTCCCTAAAGAAGCGTACAAATTGACAAAAAAAACTAAGTATAAAAATTAAAATAATGCATGTAATCAATTAATTAAATCAGTATTATTTAATTATGTGATTATGTCTTTACTTGTATATATGTATCTATCTGTGTATTTCAGTCTGTCCTGGAAACTTGCAATTTAAATTTCAAGCAATTCTGACTATCTATCCTGAAAGGCTGAAACAGGGTAGCTCACAAATCGATGACAATGCAACCTCAAAAAAAATATGAATAGGTATTAAAAAAATAACAAGTGACAAAAGTTTTTATTCTTAAATTATCTTATTATTTTATTGTTAACTAACTGCGCGCTGCGGGTTCATCCGCGTGGATGATGATAATGAAAAGTACGAATATATCCATCGTTCGAAACTTATTCGCCGTAGTCGGGTAGACTACGGCGAAGCGTGGGAAGGGTAATGAGTTTAACAGTCAATCTATGTATGTATGTATGTGGAAGTTCCAACATAGCATCCCGTCGCCCCTATTAGTCAGATTTTGACAAGCGAGATATCAATCGATTCGTCTTCATCGCAAGAGTGTAAAAGGCTATTTTTTACCCGACCGTAGTCGGGTTTTAGTTTTTGAACTTATGACTTGTTGTGTACCCGTGACGTGGCATGAAGCCCACTAAAGAAGAGAAGAAGGTGTCTTGAGTTTATTCTTGAATTTCGAATGTACAATCAAGATTGAGTTCATACAACAATCCCATAAAAGAAAAGAAAAACAACGTACATACTATCGAACATATAACTGTCTCCTTTTGTGAAGTCGCTTAAAATGGATGTCAGTTTTCCCGAATTTGTAAATTTTCCAATTTGGTCTATTAATTTACAAACATTATAAAACAAAAAAATAGCCAAATCGGTCCAGCCGTTCTCAAGTGATGCGCTTACCGACGAATAGCATTTAATTTTCTACACTAATATTTGTATTTTATATTTTTGTGTGTTTGTTTCATCATCAGCCTATACTTGTCCACTGCTGGACGTAGGCCTCTCCTAATGCACGCCACTGAGCTCGGTCTTCAGCTCTCCTCATCCATTCTCTTCCATCCGCTTTCCACAGGTCGTCACTCCACCAAGTCACAGGGCGTCCTACACTACGTTTGCCTAAACGTGGTCTCCACTCTAAAATTCGTTTCCCCAACGGTTGTCAGTTCTGCGAGAGATGTGACCATCCCATTGTCACCTCAGCTTGCTTGTTCTCTGAGCTATGCCGGTTACCTTGGTTCTCTGGCGGATCACCTCATAAAATATTAAATAAATCAAATCAATAAAATTAGATTTGCTTTGAGTTTGAAGAGGAAATTTCCCTTTCATGTGCCGACAAAGTTAAATCTCGCACAGGAAAAGGAAATACCCTTCTGATTCTACTGGCCCTTCGGAAATACGCCCGTTAGAGAAGAGAGCACCAAGAAACTCTACGGGGATGTATTTTTTTCCATAATTAACAATTCTTTATATGTTGTTCACATGTCGGAAATTATAAGAAAAGCACATTTAAATTACAAATATCCACTGTACACTGAAACGTGTATAACAATAATAATAGTACATATATAATAGTACAAGTTTAATAGTAAAAAAACAAAACAATTATAAACAAATTGAAACAAATATAATAGTACACTGAATCATCAAACTAAAACACAAATTGCTAATAAGAAACCAGGCTGCACCAGTGCCCACAAGCAGCACCCATTCTCAAGTATGACTTGTGTACCAGCGATCACCCTCCTCAACCATTTTAGAGGAAAGTGTGTGTGTGTGTGATTCCGATTCTAACCACCAGTTGTTTGTACAGGAGGTTCAGAGTGGGCGGCGGCATTTAAAGCCATGGAGCAAGAAATCTTCGAGAACCCGTGCGCCGGCGCAGACTACCGCGCGCTGCACCAACACAAGAGAGCACTGTATGCCGTACAGAACTATGGTAAGTTACACACACAAGGCAGCCTCAGTGGCGTAGACGGTTCGACTGCGAAACGTGAGGGGCGGGGTCGATTCCCGAGCAGTATGTGTTTTTTTTTAACAAATTGGTGTTGCTAGATTATGTTTTAATTATCCACGCCAACGTAAGATAACATCGATTCTTGAAACATTGAAATATAGAACTGCATTTTTGCATGATTCGGAAACGTAGATAACCAAAAAAATATGGTTGATGTATAAAAAATACTATCTATTAACTGTTATTTCCCCTAGGAAAACTTTCTCACAGAAATGTAAAATTTTGATAATCCTCTGCCATACGTTCTCCTTATATTCTGTGATTGTACAAAATAACGTCCAATCTTACCTCCTCTGACAACCCGAAAGGGGATCACACCCTTAGACACAGAGACCGACCTCGCGGGTGAGGTCGAAGGTCTCGTTATTAATTCGAGTTTCTTGCCGAATTGTTCTCGATGGATGGATTCCGCATCGGTGGTCAAGTTTAATTAACCAAAGGGCTCCTAGAAACTTTGTCTGGGCCCCCTGGATCACTAGCGATCCAGGGGTGTTTAGTCCGATCCCCGTAATCTAGGCGACCGCCTAAGCCCAGGTTCGCACCCCCTGGATGCCTTTGATCCGGTCCTAGTCCGGTGAAGCTGTAGAGGTCGCAGAAGGTTGCATGAACATCAACTGAATCTTACGGCTACACAAATAAGATCTTTATAACTTGTGAAATCCATAAAATTATTAACATATATTATTTTCTGAAGTAATTTTGAATATGGCTTGAACCCGCAAAATCCATGCCTCTGCGCGGCTCATGCTACCAGTGGCTTCTACCAATTCAGTCACAGTTACAACTACAATGCCATCCAAATTTTCCCCAAGTTTCTAAATCCGTATCAAGTTTGAGATTCAAATTTTTCATTTTAAAACAAATTCTGATTTGTTCTCGCTAAGCAGGTGATAATGCTTAAATACATTATGAAGTAACTTTATCACGACAGCGGATTCATCGGCGTGGCGTCGCCAGAGTCTCGCAGCGCTGCAGTCAGTCGTAGCGGCGCTGAGCGCTACTCAGCGTGCGCGCCGCAGCGTGTCCGCCCTGTGTCCCGCACTGTGCGTGTCCTCGCCCGCCTCGCCCGCCTCGCTCGACGTCGCCGCCGGCCTCGCCACGCTGCTGCAGCTCCCCGCCCAGGACGTTATCGGATTCGATGACGAGGTGCCCGCACAATATAAGCATTCAATGGTATCGATTCTGAGTGCACCAAATAAAACTAAAACTAAATTTGACGGCTCTAAAATTGTTGCTGTCCCTTTCGTTTCCAAAAGGTTTGAAAGTGACAACAATAATTTTAGAGCTCTCAAATTTAGTTTTAGGTTTAATTGGTGCACCCAGAATCGACACCATTATCATTCTTATTCTTACTCAAAGTGGGGGCGGTAAGGCCTGCGCCTTGGGGTGTATTGTGCATTTCCCCTGCCAGTCTCTGCCCAAGCCACCCCAACTCCTTAAAATAGCGGATTGTTGCTAGTACAACTGCTTCAGTGACGATGGTGGCAATGAAAGTGAACATGTTGAAGATGAAGATGGCAATAACAAGTATGGGATAGGTCGCTGAGACAAATCATGTATTCTATTTGTGATTCTGATTTGTTCCGTGGCCGACAGTAGTAGCACGTGCTCCACAGTCTCTTCCATGCAGCCGTGACACAGAGGACTATCCGTTCATCATAATCATCACCCACGTAGCCCTCGTTTTATTAAACGGTTTTATTTAGCTTGCCCTGTTTGTTATTGTTTTTTGTTTGTTTGGGTCAAAACTAGTAATTGGAATTTACCCCCTTCGTGTTGACCGATTAATCTGAAATTTGGTACATACCTTCGGGGCTAAATTGTTTGTCTCATGATGTGTTTTTTTTTAATCAATGTTGTTGAACCAATGTTGATGATTATGATTAACAAGGTTCGACATGGTCCCCAGATCTCGGTGTTCACGGATGCTGTGACGGCGCCGGGCGTGGTGTCGGTGCGCCTGCGCAGTGGTCGGCGTCGCTACGTATTGAAGCGCGCGGCGCTCGCAAAGGACGCCGCCGCTGCTCTAGCCGCCGCCGCGCTAGCGCCGGATCACCACGTAGCCAAAGTCAGTGTTCTAAATATATTCAAATACTATTCTGAACTAGCTGCGCCTCACGGATTTACAAACTCTGACACCAGAGGCCAGCACTATCTGACACGACAAACAAACAAAGTAATAAAAAGAGGAAGACCAGCACCATTTATTTTTTGTTATACAAGCTGTTGGTTTGCATCCCCGCCATATTTACAGAGGTAAAACCGATATGTGTACGCGTTCCTAATTTTAAATCAACCTGTGTCTTTGCACACGCATAGCCATACACACACTTAGAGCGGCACCTTACAAAGCCCAGCCGCCCGCGGGTCACTGCCACATCGCGCGTCGCCCGAGCCACAGAATAAATAATAGTACAAACCCGAGCTATCGGCTGATCACACAGCTTTTTCCTAACTTGATATTTACTTTACTTTAGTATTATTTTAGATTAGACTTAGACTAATTAGGTAAGTATTTTTGACGGTCCTTAACCCGCTCAAGTTAGACGGTAAAATGCGGAGAGGATGGTAGATAAAATTTAAAAAACATTTTTTATCGCGAATAAAATCCTTTTGTGCAAATTTCAGTGGCGGAAGCCTGACTTAGCCGTGATAGGTTACATAGCGATAGGGAGCGAAGCTTAGCGAGCTCCCGCCTTCGTCTTCGTCTTTTTTTAGCCTGGAATACCTATCTGTTTGATCAGCCAGCCAGTTCATGACTAGGCTTTCTTTAAGTAGGTAGTATAACACGGGCAATTTAATATTTTAAATGACCCATATTACTACTGGTAGTAGGATTGGGAGTAACACGGGCAACAAAGGCTGGATATGAATGTGTTCAAGAATAGTCAAATGATGATGATAAATGATGACGATGTTGCAGGTGATACTGGTGACTGAGGATTGCGGACTCATCGAGTACTTGGAAGAGCACGAGCGCATGCGCGACCTCATTAATGAGGGCCTCGAACTTAAAGGTATTATTCATAGGTACTAGCAGTGTAGCACTTCATCGCGTAGTCCTATTAGCAGGAATAGCGATGCAAGAGCCCGTTTGACCCGACATTATACCGAAGATATCCCGGACGTTAGCCTATACGAGATCAGAATGGCTATCGAACAGCTTAAGAGCAACAAGGCACCAGGGGAGGACGGAATAACGACAGAGCTACTGAAAGCGGGTGGCACACCGGTACTTAAAGTCCTTCAGAAGCTGTTTAACTCCGTCATCCTCAGGATCTCACCATCTCTCGTCATCGTCATCGTCATCGTCATGCACAGGAGCGTAGTGGTTTTGTTCTTTAAGAAAGGTGATAAAACCATCTTGAAGAATTATAGGCCCATTTCGCTGCTGAGCCACGTCTATAAGCTGTTTTCGAGAGTAGTTACAAATCGTCTCGCACGTAGGTTTGACGACTTCTTTTGCTGATGATATAGTCGTCATGGCTGAAACCCTGGAAGACCTAAGCACAATGCTCAGTGACCTCAATATTGTTTCCCAAAAGGTGGGACTTAAAATGAACATGGGCAAGACGAACATCATGTCAAATGCCCATGTCGTACCCATGCCGGTTTATGTTGGGAACGATATTATCGAAGCTGTTGATAATATCGTTCCCAACATGTCACTATATCTACTTGGGTCAGACGATCTAACTGGGTAGATCCAACTTCGACAAAGAGGTCAACCGTCGAATCCAACTCGGATGGGCAGCTTTCGGGAAATTACGCCATATCTTCTCGTCGCAGATACCGCAAAGCCTCAAAACGAAAATTATAATCAGTGCGTGTTGCCAGTGATGACATACGGCACTGAGACGTGGTCGCTAACTATTGGTCTCATACAAAAGCTCAGAGTTGCGCAGCGTGCAATGGAGAGAGCTATGCTCGGTGTTTCACTACGTGATAGAATCAGAAATGAAGAAATCAGTAGAAGAACGAAGGTTACCGACATAGCTCTCAGAGTTTGCAAGTTGAAGTGGCAATGGGCAGGCCATTATAGTTTGCAGAACCGACAACCGCTGGGGAATAAAGTACTCGAATGGCGACCACGAACAAGCAAGCGAAGTGTGGGGAGACTCCCCCACACGAGGGATCGACGAAATTGTAACCATCGCAGGAAGTCGGTGGATGGAGGTGGCACAAGATCGCTCGTCATGGCGCTCTTTGGGGGAGGCCTAAGTTCAGCAGTGGACTTCTAAAGGCTGACATGATGATTATGATGATGACGACTAGCAGTGTTAGCCGCCCTAAGCCATGTAGCACCAGCCCAGTCTCACCTGCAATATGATCTAAAGCACGACCGCGATAGACATACATTCGTACATTGACCTCACTACTTATCTCTTGCGCTGTCGCATAAATGTGTATTGCTGTCGCGTTCGCACATATGATTGAACTTTATCTATCGCGGCCTTGCTTTAAAATATATGAATTTACTAGCTGTTGCCCGTAACTATGTCCCCATGTTCAATCGGTATGATAAATTGTCATGTTCTTGTCCAGTGTTAGTAACAGTCATTTGTGTCAGGACTTCATCTCTCTTGCCAAGTTTAGTGTTGCCATACGATAGGAACAATCGCCCATTCACTAACAGCCTTACTTATAAAAAACCTGATAATCAGTGTATAACAAGTGACTAGCTAATCCCTCAATAAATCCTTATTCAGTGCATAAATATTTGTTACTTATATTTCATTAATTTGGTCCTAAATAGTTAATCAGACGCTAGTAAACATTTGAATATTTTTACTCTAACAACATTGGATTTTGGAGGATATTTATTGGATCCATAGACTGTCATTTTCACGTCAGTTTTCTTTATTACCGTTAGACAAATGTCAATAATAACATTTAATTTGAAAATGTTGGGATTGGCGCGAATAATTCAAGTATAGGCCCGAAATGATGGCGAAACGAACCATAACAAAACAAAAGGCGCCAACATATGAACATTTTGGCGCGAACGCTCAAACGCAACGAAAATCTGTAAACGTTCAACTATATTATTCAGAAATCGTCGGTCGGTTTCAACGTATTTTGAATTGTAATACACTCGAGAGCAATGAATCCGGGTCACTTAAAGAAACCTATAAATCTCGGAAACTAAGAATGCAATCTTAATGAAATAAATTGTGTTTAATAGACAATTAAATAATACTTAAGTTAAGGTATTAAAACTTCTTAGTTATTGTAAAGTTATGTCATAAAAAAAAAACAAATTTAAAAAAGGGAGACTTTCGAAGATGGAACTACGAAATTACTGCATTTGATTTTGCTTTTGTTTCTAATCTGTCATTTAAGTGGGTATATAAACCGTATTGATAGTGTTCGATATTTATTATTTAAGCTGTAATCATGTCGCTTACACCTGAAGAATTCTCACAATGCTCGAAACCGGCCGGAGACAGCGCGATACAGCCAGTACTGTCGGTGTGTCGCTGTCAACAGTACAAAGAGTTCTCCGACGTTACGACGTTCCGATGCGTTCCGACGTTTCGAGAAAACTGGCTCTAACTTACGCAGATCAGGAACAGGCAGAACCAGGTGTACCACAGCACGAGAAGATCGATACTTGGTAAACACCATGCTTCGTAATCGCTTTCTCACAGGAACTGAACTTACAAATCAGTTTCGACGCCTCGGAGGAAGTAACCCAAGCGCATGGACAGTAAGGCGATGACTTGCTAAAGCTAACTTGAAACCACTTAGACCTGCAAATGTCCTGTGGACATCGTTTTTCAAGACTAAGATATGCCCAGAACCATTTAAATTGGACTATTGAAGATTGGTAAAAAGTTATGTTCTCCGAGGAATAAAAGTTTATGCTCTACACACAGAGTGTATAGAAGACCAGGAGAAAGATTCAAGCAAGCATGCATCGAAGAAAAAGTAGCCTACGGTGGTGCGTCTGTACTTGTGTGGGCCGAAATTTCATCTGAGTGTCGCACAGAACTGCCTCTGGCTTAGAAAACGGCTCTTTAGCGTAAGACATGTGGAAGAAATCCTTAATGAAAACTTTGGGCCATTTATGGTCAATTTGGGTGAGGATGCTATTTTTATGCATGACAAGGCCCGATCTCATACAGGTTGGATTGTGAATGACTATCTTCAAGAGATGAACATTACTCGTATGGAGTGGCCAGCACGCAGCCCGGATATCAACCCGATCGAGCATGCTTGGGACGAGCTAGGGAGATGCGTAAAACAACGAAAGCCTCCCTCAATCACGCTTCGTGAGCTCAAAATTTCCCCAAAATCGTATAAGGAACTTGGTGTACTGCATGCCAAACCGCGTAAACGCAGTAATGGAAGCACGAGGAGGCAATACAAAGCATTAAAATTCAAGAAAATCGTAAATTTGTTCAAAAATTTCATGTTTCCTATTTTCGTCTTAAAGCGAGATCGGCAGTTTTTTTTCTTTATGTAATTTATAGTAAATAAAATTTAGTGACTCATAAATTTTATTACTTTCATTTAAGGGGTATTATATTATTGTCTACTAAACACAATTTATTTCATTAAGCTAGCATTCTTATTTTCCGAGATTTATAGGTTTCTTTAAGTTACCCGGATTCATTGCTCTCGAGTGTATGTGGATTTATGTCAATAGAGTAATAAATGAGAGTGTATAATTGAGTAGTGCTTGGGTACTTATTTTGTCTACAATGGAAATTCCAACAGTTACCAAGCGAGTGCGGAGCTGCAATTGGGAAGAAGAAGAAAAGGTATTTAATTAGCTAACTAATTAATAATTTACAAGGCGTGCGTCGAACTATTATTAATATAACTCTTAGTTCTTTCCGTAGGCGCAGTGAAGTAACATGTCATATAATTATTTTTATTGGCTGAGACAGTATCCATGATCTACTTTAATGTCGTTACGGACTTAATCAATGATTTTATTCATATTTTCTTTTGTAAATCTGTATCGTAGCCTGAATTTATTAATAATATATACAACCATTTTTTTTGTTTATTTCTGACACTGCCTTTTCGGATATTCCTGAGTTCTTCATGTTCAGCACGAAAGCTTCGTAAGACATCGTCTTTAGGTTCAGGTCACGGACGAGATAAGATGGGTTCAAAGAAGCTAGTGGAAAGATTTGGACGATGACGCATAGGTCTTGGTGGCCGAATTGGTAAAGGCATGTGCCGCGCTGAGGTACAGTATGCGAGTTCGAATCTCGTCCGTGACCCAAATTTTTCCATTAGAAAAATTATTATACATCCTAAAATTGTTAGTTAATGGTAAAAAAGGCGCGCACGCAAACAACAAACCGAGTACACAGACAGCACCATTGAAGTACCATTATGTATGTACCTACCTGGCAGCACAGAGTCTTCTGAATCAGCTATAAACAACTTCCATCTTGTTGATTATTGCTTTTCACTGTTTAAACTAGGGTACAACGATGGTTAATTTGACAGCAACTTTACACAATGAATAGTGACTGATTAAAGTTATGTAGCGTTTATAAGTAACGTTTTTTTCATAAACAATTACTATTCGTTGAATAAGAAGTTAATAAGCGTTATAAGTAAGGCTGATCTACAATGTCTGAACTATAATAGAGAATGCGGTCTAGAGTCTAGACCTTTTTTTTTATACTTTAATAAATTATAAAAATAGCAAGAACGACGTCACGCGTACAGTGTTTTAGTTACAAGGCAAGAAGTAACAATATGTTTTTTATTTTTGTATATTATAATTACTATATTTATTAATAGTTTAAACAGAATGTATTCGGAATCCTTATGACATAATGTAATAAATAAAACAATGAATCGTTTTTTATTGGTTTACTGCTGACTACCCATTTCATAATTGTATGATACTTGCAGCGATCCCGACCGAGCGGCAAGCGAGACGGAATGAGGAGTTAATTCTAGCGCCAGCCCTCGCTTCTGAGCGCAATTACGCGCAGATATGCGCCGCCGCGCCTCCCGCTGCGCTCCGGTAAGTTGATTGTAGCGCCAGCCTTCGCTTCTGAGCGCAACTATAAGCTCAGAAATATCCCGCCGCGCCACCCGCCGTGCTCCAGTAAGTTGATTCGAGCGCCAGCCATCGCCGCTGAGCGCAACTAGGCGTAGAAATACACCACCGCGCTGCCCGCCGCGCTCCAGTAAGTTGATTCTAGCGCCAGCCATCGCTGCTGAGCGCAACTAGGCGTAGAAATGCACCGCCGCGCTGCCCTCCGCGCTCCAGTAAGTTGATTCTAGCGCCAGCCATCGCTGCTGAGCGCAGCTTCCTTTGCTTCGCCATAGACGGGTAAAAAAAAATTGCCCGTGACCCTATACCTGAAGACAAATCAATTGATACCTCGCTTTCAAAATCGGACCAATAGGGCGACGCTATGGTGGAACATCCTCATACCTACATACATAGATAAACTGTTAAACTCCCCTCCCTTGCTTCGCCATACTCGGGAAAAAAAAGATTTCGCCATGGTTTGATTGTACTTGATGAAAATAATTAATCTATTCTAACTAAACTATAGCTGATAAAATAGATGTTAAAGACATTGAACAGAAAAAAATGGTAAGGAGAACCATATTACTACTAATGTTGTAAGCTATTCAATAAATATTTTTTGTATGTGATACTGTCAAAGGAACTTCATAGTAATTTTAAAATACTTACTCAACGAGACTTTTTTATTTCATGTATCTACCAAGTTAGTGTCCGAAGATAAATCGACTAGGTAATCTCTATGCCGGCATTTTCAGCAATGTCACCAATGTAATTTTTTTTTAGATTAACAATAGTTATATTGTCACATCACAGTCACTACTCAAAGTCACGAATCTGTAAAATGGTGGACGGGTCACTGTAACCTCCTAGAGAGTTTGGAAGACATCGCAAAGTGCTCCGTTTTTTATTTTTTATTCTTTGCCTGCACTCGTGCACGCTAACGAACACCTAATGTTTAATATTCCACCAATATTACATATTAACACTCAAAAAAACACAAGTTTAAGGGAAAAAAATAATTTACAATGTGACCGCTTGAATACCTGCAAAAAAAAACAACTATACTTTTAGAACAGTACACAGTACCGTGCTGTATTGACTGACTGACAGACAACTCACAGTCTAAATCGGTGGCCAAATATGTACAGTAGTCGCAGCGGAAGTATGTGTCTCGGAAGATGTCTACTAGTCGCTAAGCAAACTGCTATTTTCCAGGCGCAATCCCAATTTTGAAGGTTAAGACAGAATTGCATAACTGCCTCGCTCACTCGCTTACGTGTTTCGCATATTCTATCTCGTTCTCTCTGTCTGTCTGTCTGTCTGTATGTCTGTATCTTGGCTAGGCGTCACGCCGAAACTACTGAATGAATTTAAATGAAACTTGGTATGACTTGAGTTCATACTACGAGGGCACGTAAAGCTCTCGGTTCCGGCTCTTAGTGATTAATAGCAGTCGTTAAGCCAAGCCAGAGGCCCTCGGGCGGCTTGACAAACTCTGACACCAGAGGCTAGCACTAACTCATACGACAATGTTTGATTGTCGTATGAGTTAGTGCTAGCCTCTGGTGTCAGAGAACAACGAGGTAGGACATTGGATTTTCATCCCGATAAATTAAACGGTTTATCCTGCGGGGATAGGGATTGAAAGATATTTAAAAGAGCACGTATCACGCTGAAACTACTGCACGGATTTAGATGCAACTTGGCACGGTCATAGTTTATATGATGAGTGAAAATTGAGGATACATTTTATACCGAAAAAATAAAGGGTTCCTGCGGGACATGGGTTCAAATTCTGTACATTGAAGATATTTAGTAAATTTTTTTTGGAGGCTGTTTTATTATTCGTACTGAAGCCAAAACCGTTGTTTTTTTAATTTTTGTCTTTTGTTTGTTTGTCTGTCTGTCTGTCTGTATCTTGGACGCGCATCACGCTGAAACTACTGAATGAATTCATATGAAACTTGACATGATTTGAGTTCATACTACGAGCTAGGACATTGGATACATTTCATACCGGTTAATTAAAAGGTCCCCGCAGGATAGGGATATTTTATTTGGAGTTGGTATTCACGTTTTACGGTTTATATTTACTCCCGTAGTTCACCTCTAGTATACTCAAGGTTTTCCTCCAAACTTCAAATACCTAGATCCATCGGTTTAGGCTGGGTGTAAGCAGTAAGTACCAAAATAAACTGTTAAATGAAGACATTAAAAAAAAGATCTAGGGTACTAAAAATAAGCTACTGAAAAATAATAAATCATTTTTAAAATTCGTGTCTGTCTGTTAGTCTGTTCACGCATCACGTAAAAACTACTGGACCGATTGCGATGCGGTTTTCACTGTTGGATAGTTTAAGGTTTGACTTAAAAACTGGTGTACTTATTATCTCAATCCGATGAGTAGAAGCTGAGCAATCAATAAAAAAAATGACGGCTAAAGGAATTTTGTTTAAATGTTGGTATATTGGTATTTTATTAGGTCTTGGATTAGTAATAGAGTTAGAGTTCTTTTAACCCAGAGAAATGGCCACGCGTGCGAAGCCGCAATTTCTCACAGCTAGTTATCGAAATAAAATTGCGTGGCCTACTTATAAATCTCTATTTAACTCTTAATAGAAGTAGAAGTTATTATATAATAATTTAAGATTAGACTTTTCTTTTAAAGAATGAAGCCAATCATGTCACAGTTTATTATCGCTTGCTTCGGTTCGGACTAACTAAAGCCCGTCCTATAAAGCGGCAACGTAAGGTTTTGTGGCTTTTTCGCGCGGCTAATAAGTTAATTACTTATTAGCAGATTCCGCACCGCTGAATTCAGCGCCAGATGCTGGATTGCTGATCCAGCATTGCAATACCTAGTTAGAAACCTTCATCTTCTTGTTTTTTTAGCCTTGGTATCCTATCTGGTATCATGAAAACCCTACTGTAATGATATTTAATGATTAGGCCAAACATGAATTGAAATATCATTAAACGTTGATGTTTCAGCAATATGGTCAGTTTTAGCTGGCCATTTCATGAAATAGAACCTTTTCATAAAATTGTCGACCACATCATGAAATTATCAATTCTATGATAAGGCTACGACATAGACAGGATGTAACATAATTAACTATTAAGTAGGGGGGGGGGGGGGGGTATTCTACTCACCATGGAAAACAACGTTTTACGAATTCAAAAGTCGTAAAGATTCGAGAGTTTTTCATTCATAAATTTACTTAAAAGAGCATTGCACTTAAACCCCTAGTAGCACATAATAAATTAGTTCTGCCTAGTAAACAGCTGGGATATATCAATAATCATCTTGACCTTGAATTTGTTATTGTCAACAGATAACGCGCATTGAAGTATACTGCGCAATGGTCAGTCGAATGTCAGTAGAATGTCACAGTCAAAGTCATTTTCTTATAATATTTTGTGAAAGTGAATCTTATCTTATTTTTTTAGTTTCAAGGGCCTAATAAGTCTTAAGTGTTTTCTTTAATTAAAACTTATGCGTGCAACAATAAAAAACCCGTCCGTGTGTCCGTGGATGTGGGCTGGCTCGCCCCACATTTTCTTTCTCGGACTGGTGATTCGTCCTCGGTCAGAGTGTACCCTTAGGGTACCCTTGCTCTCAACGGTGTATTTTTTCCAGCGCATGCGAGAGGTCTGCTCCTCTCGCTTGCGCTATTAGCAGTATGTACATCCCTTGCAACGTGATAGTAAACTAACATATATGGTTGACGCAAATTTCTAAGATTTTAATTTCAATGCATTCAACCATTGCACATGTAAATGAATTCACATGCTTGCTCGAAATAAACCTGCTGCGTACTTAGAAGGCTATTCATTTACTCTCTGTATAAACTTGGATGTTGTTTTTTTATGTAGGCGGGCGGTGGAGCGTCGGTGCGCAGACGCAGGTGGATTCGAGCGCGCTCGCCGCCGTTTCCGGCGCGACCTCGTCAGCATGACCGTCCTGACGTGGCTGCTAGGTAAGTACTAGTTTCTATGAAGAAAACCTCCAAACTATTGATTTCAATATGGCGTTCACGCGGTTCACGCTTGCGCATAGCGGCTGATGAAAAGGTGGCCATTGACGGTAGTTAGTCAAACTCATACCAATACTACAATTACTCACTTTTCGCCCTCTGCAGGAAGTACTATAATTTGCATGATTTGTGAATTTGATAGATGAATAATTGTCTAAAACGTCGACTGCCCTCTACAGGTCTAGGCGACCGTCACCTCAACAACATAATGGTGGAAACAAGCGCAGGTGACGGCGGCGGTGTGCGCGCCGTGGACTGGGACGCAGTGTTTCAGTACGGACAGAACGAGCTGCCGCCCGCGCGTCTCACGCGCATGCTGCAGGCCGTCTGCCCTGATGGTAAGCGAACTATAATGTGCAGACATGGTCCGGAGTGCGCGCCGTGGAGTGGGACGCAGTGTTTCAGTACGGACAGAACGAGCTGCCGCCCACGCGTCTCAACAGGCATCTCAACACTTGGATATACCGCCAGTCGACTTGACATCGCTGCTCCGCACTCCAGGACGGACCAGGTCTCGATGGAGTCAAAGGCCTTCTCATAGTCCACAGACACTAAGCACAGGGGCTGCTTATACTCTTCGGTTTTCTGTATAATTTGCCGCACTGTGTGAATATGGTCTATGGTGCCGTATCCTCCTCGAAACCCAGCTTGCTCCGGTGGTTGAAATTCGTCGAGTCTACGAGCGAGATGATTCATGATGAATCTTGAAAACAGCTTGTAGACATGGCTCAAGAGCGAGATGGGCCGATAGTTTTCAGAAGGGTATTATTACCCTTTTTGAAAAACACAAGACGACTACACTCGTGTTCCATGTCCGTGGAGTTCTCTCAGAGAAGATAACGGAATTAAATATTACGCTGCATTTCTTTGAGCGTGGGTGTACCTCCTTCTTTTAAGGGTTCTGTGGTAATTCCGTCCTCCGCAGGGGCTTTTCCATTTTTGAACTGTTTAAGAGCCATCACGACTTCATCAAAGATGACTTCTGGCAGCTCTTCGGTAAAGCGGCGGGTCAGGGTGGCCCTGGAATCCTCGGTGTTGGTTTCTAGTCTGGATGCCTGTAACGTGTATAAATGGCCATAAAAATCGTCAACTTCCTCGAGAAGAAATGTCTTCAAAACGACGACTTCCCCACTAGATTTGTTCAGCTTCGTCAGATGGCTCCGACCTAGCTTTTGAATGAAGACTTTAGACCCCTGATTTGAAATCAATTCATCATCATCATCATCATCATCAGGCCGTGCTCGTCCACTGCTGGACATAGGCCTCTCCCTATGAACGCCACAGAGCCCGATCTTTCAGCTCCTCTCATCCAGTTTCTGCCGGTCGCCTTTCGCAGGTCGTCACTCGTCGTCCTACACTACGTAAAAATTAATGAAGTGTTATTCGTCAGGCTTGGAGGCGGAGCTTCAACAAGCAGTGCAGACGCTGCGCCGGCGCACGCGCGCTCTGCTGCCCGTGCTGCTACTCGCACTTGGCCGTGCTGCCACGCCGCAACAGGTAACATGTGTTATTATTTTGTTCCTAAAAGAAGAACTTGGACTGCGGACTAAAATCGAATCCTCATTGGCCGTGCCTCTGGCCGTGCACTTGCTTTTAGCCAATGGAGCTACTGTAGCCAACGCCTGACACACAGTTGTAGCTGTTCATTAACGCGTGTTAATGAAGAAAAAATTAAATTAAAAAAAAAACTTTTACGTGTTCTTTTTATTTTTGTTGATTTGTAACTTTTACGTTCTTGTGGCTTTTCTACATTTTTCCCTTTTTTTTTTAATTCCATTTTCATCGGTTTGTGAGCTACCCTGAAAGTTTCAGCCAGATATCTAATCGGGAAGTGCTCGAAATTTGAATTGCAATATTCCAGGACAGACAAAATACATACATAGATAGATACAAGTGAAGTTAAGTAAAAGCTTTTAAAAAAAACAAACCCATATATCTCAGAAAGTATAAAATAACTTTTTTTTTATGTATATATATATTATTTCCAAGATAAAAGTAGCTCAAAGGGTGATGGAGCGTGCCAAACTCGGCATTACGCTCATAGACCGAATCCTAAATATTGAGATCAGGAGTAGAGGACATTTGGTTCCTATATTATTACCAAGATAAAAGTAGCTCAAAGGGTGATGGAGCGTGCCAAGCTCGGCATTTCGCTCGTGGACCGAATTCTAAATATTGAGATCAGGCGTAGGACATTTGGTTCCTATATTATTTCCAAGATAAATGTACCTCAAAGGGTGATGGAGCGTTGCCAAGCTCGGCATTTCGCTCGTGGACCGAATCCTAAATCAGGCGTAGGACACAAATCGTGGACGTAGGGAAACGGATCACAAAGCTGTAGTCTGGGTGGGCAAGGCATTTGTCGAGACGAGAAGATGGCAGATGAACAAGGGCAGTGACGGAATGGTGGCCAAGAGAAAGACGTAGATTAAGAAGCAAACCGCCTGCTCGATGGCAGGCGACGTCATCAAGGCAGGTAGGCAGTGGACGCTTGGCACAGGACCGGAAAGAGTGGCTGCACATGAGGAAGCCTATGCCCAACAGTGGATCGGTATATATAGACTGATATAGATAGATATTATTTCCTATCGACTAACACTATTTTTATTGATATAATATAATAAGCCTATATATATCCATATCCCTTCATTTTACAATTCAAATGTTAGTGCAATTAAAGTTGCATCTTATTCTATGGGAACATGGACCCCTTCTTGGGTAAAGGCTTCCTCCAACTTGTTTCATGACTCTCGGTCTCTACCCAGAATCATCCACTCTGTCCCTGCATTCTCAATAATATCATCAGCCCACCGCTTGCTTGACCTGCCAACATTCCTTTTCCCTTTTGGTCCGTTCCATTATTTAGTTTGTATAGTCCATCTCTTGTCATTGAAGCGTGAGATGTGACCAGCCCATTTCCACTTCAGTTTTAGAGCGTGTGTTAGTGCATCAGTTACTTTTGTCTTACTTCTGATTATTTCACTTCTGATTCTGTTAATTTTTCTTATTTTCAATGTGCTTCTTTCCACTGCTCTTTGTGTTGTTTTAATCTACACTTTATTTGTGAATATCCATGTTTGACAGTCATACAGTAGACAAGGTAAGAGACAAGTATTCATCGCGATTTTTTCATGTGTAATCTCCCTTTAAAATTTCTTTGAATGACCAAAACTTCTTCCAGGTAAAATTTGTTCTCCTTTCAATTTCTTCTTCGTTACTTAACTTGCTAAATGATACTTGTTTGCCTAGATATATGTACTTATTCACATATTCTATGTTGTTTCCTCTTGCGCTAATAGGTTTGAAAAGGCTGTTGGTCATTATTTTAGTTTTGCTTGCATTCATCTCTAAGCCTACTTTGGAGCTTTCTTGGTCAATGATTGTATCATACCTTCTAGCTGTTTAGGTGTTTCAGATAACAAGACAATGTCATCTGCAAATCTCAGTTGGCTTAAATAATGCCCTTTCAATTTTATGCCTTTGTTTTTCCATTCTAAGTTCCGAAATATATTCTCTAGTACGGCAATGAATAATTTAGGTGATAAAGGATCTCCTTGCATAACTCCTCTTTCTATTTTTATTTCGTCTCCTCTAGTTTCTAGTTTAACCCTGCTTGTACTGTTTGTATATATATTTCTTATGATGTTTATGTATTTTCGATCAATATTTAACCATTTGAGTGCATTCCAACTCTAGTTTTATTTATGGCTGTGAAATCGAACATTTATCAAAATGGCGTAAGTTTACGTCTGCCAATAAGGTTACATGTTCTTTGCAATTGGTTTTAAAGTAACTTCCGCTAAAAACTTTAAACTTTAAACATACCTAGCTCAGTTCTGAGCTTTGTTTAAAGTTTCAAGAATGGCAATGCAATATTAACTCTCTTTCTTGTCTGTCTGTTTGTCTGAACTTGTTAAATCTGTGTATATTATTGTTGTCGTCCAGCTGTTAACCCTGCAAGAGCTCGTTGCTGGTCGCTTGGTGCCGTGCTCGGCGACACAGCTGAACATGTCGCGCGACAAGCCTCACGCGGACCACTACCTGCAGTTGTTGCGCGACACCTGCGCGGGCGCACATGAACCTGGCGGACCGCGAGTCTGTAGTGTACAAGAACAGGTACGTTTTAACACTAAACTCGCACATGAACCTGGCGGACCGCGAGTCTGTAGTGTACAAGAACAGGTTTTTAACACTAAACTGACTTCTAATGAATTTACTATAAAGTACTAAACCAATTTTGATGAAATTTATAAGGGTTCTCACGGAAAGTCGACAAAAAATAACAAAGGGATATCAGATATCCTGGGATATAAGGTAGCAATAGAATACAAAAAAATAATATGATAAGACTTCTTAAGTCGTTTGATTTTATTTTAAAGGAGGTTTTCAAGCTTGGTGGTTGATTCATTAAAGTTCAAATTCATTTTTAATTTAAGGATATTTCCACCATATTATGATCCATCATATTATGGTAATCGTATCTACTAATATTTATTCTGTGCTAAGGGTAAAAGTGACATAATATGTTAAGCCAGGACCAAAAGTACCTATAAAATACAGTATAATACATTTCATCAAAATCCGTTCAGCCGTCAAATAGCTTTCGACTGCTCGGTTTCTATCTATATATCGCTTGTATGTGTTAGAACAGATTCGTTTTACGACAGATTCTGATTAATACAGATTCTTTATAAGACAGATTCAAGCTAAATTTAATGAAAATAAAATTAGTGTAATCAACACATTTCCTAGTTTTGAACTAAAATACGCTCGTTTAGCATTCACATAATATGTATACTTACATTAGGTATGGCTTTCATTAGGTAAAAGTTTTTTTTTGTGAATTTACAAAAGTAGTAGATTAATGGCCGGTTCCTAAATTTTAAAACGAAGTTTTTAATATTTATGTATTTTTAGTTTTAATTGTAAACATTATTTGGTAAATACGTTATTTTACTTTCTCTGTTAATAAAAAAATACGAAAAACACATAAAAGCAATAGAATTTCCAAGTCGCTTCCAGTTTAAATATTGCCTAAGTACCTATAGTAAAAATTGACATTTTTTTATCCCCCCCCCCCCCCCCTCTGCCTACAGGCTCACAGGTAGCCCAAACTTTCTAGCCCAGATATTACAAATGTTTAAAAATGCTTCAATTACAAATGGTTTTGGAATTACGTTTGTAAGGGCATCCATTGTTCGCCGGCCACAACTGCAAAGCTTTAAAAATATTATCGTCCCTTTAGTTTGAAAATGGCATTAATAACTGTATTATTTAATTTTTGCGCACACAAACTTGACATCTGTACGTATAATAAAGCATTAAGTACCAAAAAGTCTTTATAATGATAATAATAAAAAATGGTCTATGGTTAGGGGTTGGTACTTAAAATAAGCTACTGAACAAGAACAGACTTTTTTTTAAATCGTATCTTAATGTCTGTTTGTTTGTGTGACTGTCTGTTTGATCGCGCATCACGTAAAAAGAGCTGGACCGACGGCTGAACGTAAGTTGGTACTTTGTACTTTATAGGTACTTTTGATCCTGGAATAAGTAACTAAACTCAGAGAAAAGACCAGACGGGCAAAGCAGCTAGTCAGTAATAAAACATACAAAAAACTTTATACGTCGACTTAATTATTATTTTTCTACCCTCATGTTTACAGAGTATAAAGGTCGTTTGTGTTGCAGGTGGCATGTCTCCTGCGCATGAGCACGGCGCCGCGCGTGCTCGCAGTCACGCGATCCGAGTGGGAACCCTGGCTCTAATGCACAATACTAAACGTGGGCGTTACTTCGGCTGCCAACTACCACGCGAAGGCACTAAACGCGGGATAAAAAGATGAAAAGTTATTTTGTTAAAAACGAAAACTTGTCCCAAAGGGGAATAAAAAATAGAAGTACAAGTGAAGTCAAGATAAACTTGTTTATATTTTTATACTTATTATAATAATAAATGCGTTGCCTTTGATATGGAGTTTTATTTTAAGAGAGTTAGTTATCGACGAAGACCTATACAATAGGGTACTTGAATAATTTTAGTAAACTGATCGATGGGGATCATAAGCCACGCATATCATAACATTTTTGCACTTTGGAAAGTTTTTACATTGATGCTGTCATGGCGACCGTATAACGTCGCTGCTGCGTAAAAGTGTACAAAAACGCGAGGCATACAGGAACAAAACAAACACGAATCTCTCTGCTCTCTTCTGTAGCACAAATATTCAATCAATATTTGTGCTACAGAAGAGAGCAATTCGTTCCATTTACAATATGAAATCCCGAGATTCTCTTAGGGAACGTTTTAAAGAGATCAATATTCTTACAGTGGCTTGTCAATATATATATGAAAATATAATGTATGTTCGGAAGAATATCAATACCTTTGTTAAAAATAGGGATGTTCATAATTTTAATACTAGAAATAAAAATAAACTAAAAGTGTCTGGATTTCGGTTAAAGAAAGTTAGTGGTTCATATATGGGGAACTGTATACGATTTTTTAATAAGTTACCTGACGGCATTGATCAATTACCAATGCATAGGTTTAAAACTTTTGTTAAAGTAAATCTCATAAAGAAAGCGTATTACAATGTAAATGATTATATTAATGACAGAAATGCATGGCCTGATGTCTCCAAGCTCCATGATAATAATAAGTGATCATATAATATCATATATATCATATGATATCTCATTGTCACTTTTACTTTTTATATTTGTAGTTTACATGTTTTGTTATAATTGTGACATTTGAAAAATATATAAAGAATGAACAAATATGGAAAAAATACATCCCCGTAGAGTTTCTTGGTGCTCTCTTCTCTAACGGGCGTATTTCCGAAGCACCGGTAGAGTCAGAAGGGTATTTCCTTTTCCAGTGTGAGATTTAACTCTGTTGGCACATGAAAGGGAAATTTCCTTTTCAAACTCAAAGAATACTTAGTTTATCTAAATTTGGATTGATTTGATCTTTTTATAATATATTATGTAAATCTCTTTGTTCAGGAGATGTTAATTTTGACTTGTAAAAGTGCTATTATTTATGCCTATTTACAATAAAATACTTTGACTTTTGACTTTGAATCGGTAAGCAGTGATGTCACGCGCACTTCGCAGTGTTTTTGTCAAATAGCAAAAAGTATTTTTTTATGATTTTTGTTACTTTAAAAGTTAAACATGTATTCGGAATCTTATGATATGATATATTAACTCCATCACTCCACACTCTATAACACGTACGTTGTGTTTTTGAAAGCGCGACGCTAGTGCGGCAAAACACGCCCAGCGTGTTATTATTATTATACCCTTGTAGTTTTGTTTTCACTCAAAAACACGTGTTGCTTCAACATCGTTGATATAATGGGCTAAAATTATTTAAAAATGATTTAATTTTTTAAATAGTTTATAATATATAATAGTCTTGTGTGTTGTCTGTACAATTTTATCCAAAATGGGCTTGGTAGTGTCGTTTATTGAAGTAGTATTTGTATACTATTTGATTTATTGGCAACGACACTACTGGTAGTGCGGCTGGCTGGTTGCCAATAAACGGCTCTGCCATACCGATGTTTAAAATAGCATACCGATGGCAGCACAGGTAGCTGCAGCTTTTTCATGTGAAAGTTTAAAATATAAAGTAAGCTATATCTATACATAAAAAAGAAACAAATAAATAAAATTGAAGTCTCTGTTTGTAATGTCAAAATAACATATTTTTAATAAATGCATATGAAAGTATACACGGTACTCATAACAAAAAAGCCATTTTTAAATGTTTTGTCTGTCTTTCTGTCCGACTGTCTGAGTGTTTGTTTGTTTCCGCTAATCTCCGAAACGGCTGGACCTATTTTTACGGGACTTTCACTGGAAGATAATTGATGTCACAAGGAGTAACATAGGCTACTTTTGTTTTCGCTAAACATAAATAGGGTTTCGCGCAAAAAAATACCCATAAATTTTTACCACGCGGGAACAGATAGGATTGACATATAGCGAGAGATACTTGATCAACGACAAGATAGTATAAAAATACCTATTACGAAAACTAGATCGACGGTTACCTGTGCGCTTTCTTGCGTTCTTATTGGTCAAACGCTCTTCCTATAGAGATACAGTAGTCGCAGCGGATCTTTGTGGCTCGGAAGTTGTCTGCAAGTCGCTGCACAAACTGCTACTTTCGAAAAGCGCAATCCCAATGATGAAGGTGAAGACAGCATTGTATAACTGCCTCGCTCACTCGCTTATGTTTTTCGCATACTCTGTCTCGCTCTTTATGCTATGTTATCCTCACAGCAGAACCAGCGCAATCGTTCACAGAGCCTAACTTCACAACCACAGAGATCAGTTGCGACTACTGTTAGTATGCTGTTCTTACGTAGTACCTATTTGTATATTCTCTGAAGGTAGAGTGCGTGCAACATAGGGCGCGTCTGAAATCGGAACTAATGGTGTTTTTATTTCTTTTTTTACCCGACTACTGTGGAGCAAGGAAAGGGTCAGGAAGAAGGAAGGAGAACAGTCTATAGATGTATGTATGTGTGATGTATGTATTTGGATGCTCCACCAGCGCCTGGTGGTGTCTGTCTATCTAGTTGTGGTCAGTTCTTAACAACTTCAAGGGAGACACCGCTAACGACGATCGTTTGCGGGGTAATAAGGTCGTTAAACATAACCTTGGTTTTATCCATGTTCATCCCGAGACCGATACGACTAGAGGCGTGAGGCTAGGTTGCTGACCATTTGCTCGAGATCCTGCAGTGACTCCGCCATAAGGACAATATGTGGAGGTGGTGGAGGTGTGAGATGTAATCGCCATTTGTGTTAATGCCTTTTTTTGTCCAGTAAAGAGTCTTAAACATATCTTCCAGGGCATTAGTGAACAGTTTCGGGTATATGACATCCCCTTGTCTCACTCCCCTGCGCAGCTGGATAGGTTTAGTCTGCCGGTTTTGGACATGAACGGACATAGTCGCGGCATCATAGAAGCACCTCATCACCTCGATATATCGTTCTGCCATTAAGTTTGAGTGTATCAAGCGGTAATATTCTCTTTAGAGTGTATGCACTCTTTCCCCCTTATATTACTATACTCTTTGGTGTATGCTCAATTTCTTACTGTCGTTGATGCTCGGAGAGTGTCATGATGTACGCGTATCTACGCAATGGCGAAGGAAATGTCTAATAGACTGACATGTCATGGCACAACGTCCATGACGGAAAGCAACGAAACCTACGAATAAGTAATAAGTCAGGAAACGTAACAGCGTTAATAAAATGACCCAACAAAAGTCGTGCCCAAGTAGGTGGGGCTTAAAAGTCATGTCCAGCGCGTCGTCAGTCGTACATTTTTCATGCAAGCGAGCACACGTCATATCTTCGCGTATGTTTTAATTTTATCATTGTGAACTACAGCTGTGAATCATCATGCCAGCATGTGTTGTGAAGTGGTGCAGGAGCCATACAAGATTAAAATGTCCAGGGATCACTTTTCACTAGTAGTAGTTATAATTATATTCAAAGACGTTCAAATACATTATCAAACCGCGATGGTCAATACTATGCAAAATGAAGTCAGTCAATTTTTGCACTAAAGTTTAATTTCTACTCGATGAAATTTTGAAATTAAGCTGTTATTTTTTTCACGCAGATGATTCATACCTAAGAAACGTCAACATATTTAGGAGAATACTAAACAAAATGAGCAAATAAACAATAATGAACGATTACAGTTGGTATGTATTATAGGTTCGGCTTTTTCGACTCATGGGAATAACAATAGCATTAAAAAAACAGTTCATAGTTTGATCGAATTAAAGCACGTTTAATTTTTCAGGCTAATGAAAATTCACCGTCTGGAAATTTTGAAGTGTTTGATTTACCGGAGTTGCTCAAAAAAACAAATAATGCAAACCCTCAAGGAATAAGGCACAAAAACTTGTAAGATTTCACTATTTTTTTTCACTTAATATTTAGGTTTGATAGGATTTTTTATTTTAGCTGTATATGTGTATCTATTTCAATTAGAGACAGTCTTTCATAGATTTCAACACCGTCATTACATTCAGTGTTGATATTATTCTCCTGAAAACAACACCGTCATTACATTCAGTGTTGATATTATTCTCCTGAAAACAACACCGTCATTACATTCAGTGTTGATATTATTCTCCTGAAAATAACCTTACCAATCAAGAAAAAGAACCAAGAAAAACAAAATTAAAAAATAATCTTATTTCAACCGAAGTCTTTAGTTTTAAAGAAAGAGGATCATGCGTTACGCCGATAAATATACCATCGTCAGATATTGAATCTGCTCTGAATACTCCTAAAACACACATTTTAAAGCAAAAACTAAGAAAAAAACTATTTTGGCAGTATAACGACTATCACAGATCAGAAATCTACAACGCCCAAATAAAATATTTTAAGTGAAATAATCTTCATAGTTAATCTTTTATTTGGGCGTTGTAGATTTCTGATCTGTGATAGTGATAGTGTGATAGATATAAGGCAGGCAACACAAATAAGAAAAAAATATTAGATTGGTATAACATGTACAAAATTTGCCTATTAGATTAATAATATGAATATATTATATAAAACGAGAGAAAAATTATAATTAGGTAGTATACACATCCCACTTATTAATATAAGTGGGATATGGATTAGCTATCTTAGGATTAGGATTAATGTTCTAATGAAAGTAAGGGATATGTGAACAAATCAATCCATGGAAAATATATAATAATAATATTATGTAGTTTATTAAACATCATTAAATGATAATTACTGAAGCTGATAAATTGTTACAACATATAAGAAAACAATACCAATTATTTAATTATTATCGAGTATAATACACCCAAATTATGAAGCGTCTACGCGTTGCCCCTATGAATCCAATTATAACCTATCGTTAATAATAGGTATAGTGTATAAATTATACCTGGTGTATAATTTATACACTATACCTATTATTAACCTCATATCTCTGCACATACCCTAACACCAGACTGAATTAGTTAGGGTATGTGCAGAGATATGAGTGTAAGAGTAGGCATGAGCAAGAGTAAATGTGAGGCGCGTGATAAAGTCATGGTTCAGAATTGTTTCAAAGAAATGTATGGTTTTGCCAAACAACTCAAAAATTGTGCTATTTGTTAAAATCAGTGCGTGATCTGGTTGTTTACGTCATAAAGATCCTTATTTATTGCAAAACAGAAACACTCATTAAAGTTTGAAAGAGATCCAGAGATATCCTGGCATCAGCTAAAATAAGTTAATTTACATGCTCAAAACCTAGAAATCACAAAACTTAACAAGTCTTTCTGTACTGTCATAAGATAGCGAAAGTAGTCATCAGTCAGGCGAAACAGGTTAATAAAAAACTGTTCATAACTTTTGTATCAAACGTGAGCTAATTTCTATGGCGGCTATCTTTTCTACTTCACTATATGCATGACCTTCTTGCACGCCTTCGCTATGAATATGTGTTTTGTGGTTTAACTTTGTTTACAAAATTATTAGGCAAGTGGATTTTGTGATAATTACCGTCTGTTGATGTATTTAATGCTTTGAAGTGTTTGTTTCTACATTAAATAAATAATAGTGTGATTGAGTTTGAAAGTTTTCTATGCAATGAGCTATAAACTTGCGAAATTTGTGGTTTGCGATCTGTTCGAGCGATGGGTCAAAAACGAACATTTATGGCTAAATTTCCACTGAATAAAGATAGGTAAGTGGTAAATCTATTCGGTAATCTATTAGGTACAAGAAATTAATGTTTTTTCTTTAATAATATTCAACAAAATAACATAGCCTTGCTAGAACTAGTGCGGTGCTGGTGTTATCGATAACCCGTTATTCGACATTTGGTTCCTAATCTTATTCTAAGTCCTGCATTCCACACTATATAATAGTAAACGTAGTAAAAGTATAAATTTAGAATACCTAATTTCGTGTAGCCTAAAACCGCTTAATCATCTAATTTTAATTAAAAAACTTATTTTCAGGTGCAAAAACTGGATACAAGTGACCGATAAAGAGGACTTGACATACATACCGATCGAAAAGCTGCATGAATTAAATATTTCTGTGGCAAACATTTTCGAAACACCGACTACAAAAAGAAACAACCCAATTTAAAAAAAATTGCTACTCCTTAACTGCTATTAATCACGGACCACTGCTAGTTTGTAATATTAAGTAAGGAGTAAGGAAGATTAGACATTATTTTAAGGGAAAAAGACACAAATTATGTTGTGTACTATATAATGTATTATTTTTGTATGTAATAAAAACCACATGCTTAGAAAAGACATATTATTATTATAAACCCCATATAAATTAAAATAGTCCTAATACATTTTTTTTCTGAAAATATCGATATCGATGAAAATGTGCTATGTTTGCAGACATCCTTTTCTGTTTGTCATGTTGGCTAACATGCTCGATATAGAGTGTTATTATCTATGGTCATTCGTTTTGTTATGTTGCACTTATTCTCAGCGCTCGTTTTAAAAATTCAAAACATCCGTTCCAATATACGTCAGTCCCGTCTCTTCTTACGTAGTATTTATATACTCTTTGGTAGTCATCTTTTCAGATTCGATTTGGCTTCGGCATACGTACAATCTTTGAGATTAATAATTTTGCAAACTGCATTGTAGGTATAGATGTGTACGTATTTCGGGTCCAATATAATATAATAATTATAAATTCATTTATTTCAGATAAAGATCCATAATGAGTTAGTAACAAACTTATTATACTATGTTAATAAATACATGTTATAATTTAGGCAAAAACATATAATAAAAATAAAAATAGGCAGAACACTAAAGTTATAAACCCATGCATCATTTTGACACCAATTGCACCAACGGCTTGACCCGCGTCAACCAGTGTCTCATGATGCATGAGTTAATGTGCTCACCTACTATAGTCAGAAGACTGTTGGCGCTCCCACGTAAGCGGCTCATCAGAGATGCAGTTCGTTTACGCATTATCGCGAAAAAAACATCGGTGCGCGCGTTCGCAAACATCCCTGAAGCGCTACAAAAACGTGGCAGCCCCAGCAGCATCCTGAAACCGTTGTTGTACTGGATACGTAAGGCGTTGTAAGCTTTTTGTGTATATTTGACCCACAGACTGCACGTGTAAAACGACTGGCAATACGCCTTGAATAAGGTCACTTTTACTGGTATAGTGCAGCGTCCAAATCTACGAGCCAACATATTGCACCTCACTGCCAACGCCCTACGCAGGACATGTCTGATGATATGGATATCGAGAGGGATCTCGATATCCATATCATCAGACATGTCCTATGTAACCCAGTGTCCCAGGTACTTAAACTGCTTTACCCAGTTAAGGGGAGTTCCGTCGAGCTTAACTGGCAGAGTAGAGTAAGTTTTGGTACCAGACTTGAACAGCCCATGGTCCGCAGCATAGGACTCACATACGCTCATTAAACATCTGAGGGCATTGATCGATGGGCTCAGCAGCACCATGTCATCAGCGTAACTTATATTATTAACACTAGTACCACTGATTGAACATCCGACATTAGTGCTGTTAAGCTCAGCGATCAACCCATTCACATACAGATTAAAAAGCTGTGGTGATGTAATACCTCCCTGCCTCACCCCACACTTCAACCTGTATTCGTCTGAGTACGAACCCGCCCATCTTACAACATTTTCCTGATTTGCATACCAGACTTTGAAAATATTGACCATGTCCCTCGGCAAACTGGTATCGGTCATGAGCTTCCGCCATAGAAGGTCGTAAGAAACAAGATCAAATGCCTTTGACAAGTCCAAGAAGCAAGCATAAACTGGAGTTTTTCTGCTAGTGTAGTATTTAACAGTATGCTTCAGACTCAAGATTGCGGATTCAGTAGAGAGGCCGGGCTGAAACCCAAACTGTGCATCATTTATATTTAAGTGCTTTCTTAAGTGTCCGTCAAGCAAGCTGTCCAATACCTTAGCAATAACCGTAGCTAATGAGATAGGCATGTAATTGGACCTGTCAGAAGCATCACCAGTTCTATTTTTGATAATGGGTACCACAACAGTTTTCATCAATTCTTGTGGCAGGTAGGAATGCCCGACACAGAAGCTAAACAACATTGCCAACACTCTAGGCAAATGAGTCCCGGTATGCTGCAGGTGCTCTATGCTGAGTCCATCATGCCCGGGTGATTTACCCCTCTTCATATTATTAATAACTTCAGCAACATCTTACACGCTATAGTTGTGATGTTTGTAATTGGGATCATGAACAGCACAAGGCACCAGCTGCTCAGAAGCAAGCAGAGGTTCTACCTGAAAATGTTACCTAAATACATTTGCAATCTCTTGGGAGTCACATACGCCATTCATGCTCACGGGTAAACTACTTGAAGGGCTAAGTTTTTTATGTGTTTCCAAAAACTACCAAAATCTTTAGCGGTATGGTGCGAGGCTAAGATGTCCATTTTTATTTGCTGCTGATTGTTCTGGCACCATTTTAACTTCACTTTAAAAGTTTTACGTGTTTCACACATATGACGATAGAATGGCCCACTTGTGGGCTTACCGTATAACATCCACATCTGGAAAGTAAGACGGGCCTCCCTGTGAGCATACTTGACATGCCTGTTCCAGCCTATAACACGATCTCGTCTCTTGACCTTTCTCTCACCATAGCTTAATAATGATGCGTGCCTTAATATACCAACAACATTATTGTACATATTATCTATACTATTTTTATGATAAGAATCATTACACATTTTCCCACAGCACAACCTCAACTCCTTAGGAAAATCAATATCTCGAAGTAATTCATTACAATTTCTATAATAATGATCAATTTGACAAGTTTCCCGCTGACCCCATAGAACCTTATTACAAATTTCATTACTTTTCATTACTTTAGGTTTAATCAAATTAATATTACAGTGTGACACGAGAGGGAAATGATCCGACCAGTAAACATCATAACAAACACATATGTCCTTAATCGTACTCATCGCGGATTGCGTCACTACGCAATGATCTAGCCAGCGCTTACAACCATGCGCGTCACTAATATAAGTATAAGTACCTGATAAGGGACCTAGTATCTCATAGTCTGCACACATCCATTTCTGCTCACCACACAAGTCAAGTAGTTCGTTACTAAATATTTCTTTTTCTTTTGGATGAGCATTAAAGTCTCCTAGAATGTACACAGACTCCGCATCTATACTATCTATAAAGGCACTCAATTCACTGAGACACTCCGTAAATTCAATCAAATTTTCGGTACAAAAAACAAGTAAAGACCGTCCACCATATATTAATTTTAATTGCCGTAAGACGCACATTGCTACACTCTACAACTGCAACATCCGGGAACAAGTTCTTTTTCCATAGAAGAGCAACTCCTCCGTAAGGTCTCCCACGAGGAACCCCCGCAGACGTGTCCACCGCCGAGGTCCCCGTGTAGCTGAATTCATCATCAATATAGAATCTTTCGCATATTTTAGAGCAAGTGGCGTAATGGCATCAATACCCGAGAAGCTGTCAGATTTTAGATTAAGAATAATTCTGTTGATTTCATTGTGATCTACTGGAGCGAAAAATAAAGAGTTTGAACTTTTACTGTGGAAAGAGACCCCTCTACAGAGTGACTACTGTGTTGTTTCCAATTTCCGTAAAATGTTTGAGGCTAAATTAGCTCCTATATTAGCAAAATGATTGTTACAGCTATCAACGGACTTCTGGGGAGCCCGCAAAAGTTCATTTTATTTAGCACTTTAGCAGCTTAAGCCAGCCGTTTGGCCGGATGTAATTTTCAATATTCATTCGGGCATTATTTAAACATACCAGTTTTTTTAATTCACTCATGTTACTAGTACTAGGTTGCTCAATCGCGATTGATTTAACTTCATAGGGAGTCTGAAAAGTACAAAATAAAAATGGAGGTACACATTTTAACATAATTTGGTTTATGATTACATACATACATACTCGTATTACATACAATACAATCATATTACCTAATATGCACATGATTGTACTTTTTATGGGCCAGAAAGACGAACATATTTGAGGATATCATTGTCATCGAGTCTTCAATATGGCATTTTTTTATGGAGCAGCTGCGTATGTATGTTTATAGTTCGTATGCATTGGCTTGCGAAAGCGAAGGGATTAAAAATGTTGTCATCCATCTACAGAGAAATATTTATTTATGGGTAAACTAAACTTTTTGAGCACTGGTATCCCTAACTCGATGGAAACCCAAATAATTTATGGAGACACATCAAAATATGGTTCATGGTAAGCTAGGACTATCTTTTCTAGTCGGGTAATACGAGAAAACAAACTGCAAAATTCGCTTATATTTTAGTTAGGGTCTGAAATAACTAATTACAAATGATTAGAACGTTTTCTATCGCAAATACTTCGACAAACATAAGAAACAGTCGTTGCCTATCGTAGACGCGAGTATTACCTACTCAAATCTGTCATAAAAATACTCTATGGTCATGTCTGTTATGTCAAAGACTAAAGAGCAATATAAGTTACTCTATGCATAGCCGCTTATTGCCCCCACTATAAAAAAAACAATATTGTAAATACACTCAAATAAAAAAACCAATATTGTAGACCACGTGACCATGACATCACCGCGGCAAGACGGCAAAATGGCGCGAAAATATTGTTGCCGTGTAAAATTTATTTTCCGTTCCTTCCTCAACGGTTAGGCGGATCCGTACAAAACTTGGCCTGTGATTGGCTGAATATATGTAGCCACTGACAAACTGAACGAAAGTTTTATGAAATTATTATGTAAGGAAAGGGCACCGCGGAAAAATTATGAAGCCATAAATGGGAGTTGTTTCAGAAAAAAACGTATTTTGGAAACCAAAGCGATGACATACTGTTTTTTTGTTTTATTTAAATACTAGATGAACCAACCTATCCATTAACATTAAAACATTAACACAGTAGTACAAAAAGTGACCAGAATATTTTTTGTGAAAACCAACAAAAATTTCAAAAATTTACGGCTCGCGGAGAAAGGCAGTGCTTCTTTTTTAATATACTTTTTTGGTGTTTTACGTATAATATACATATATATCCCTTTGAAGAGAGAAACACACAAATTCGATAATATATGCGAGATTACATTTAAATCGGTCAAACGGTTAAAATTAACTTCCATGGTTTTTTTTTGGTTGCTCTAGCGCTGGGCTCTTATTCGCTATGACCATTCACGCAAGTAACGCGCCGCGTTAAGATATCTTCGTGGAATCGTACGGCAGTTGCCGTACTGACGTCACACGTTTTCGGCAAGGAATTTTATGCGGCATAGTGAATAAGCGCCCGAGGGATTTGCCGTTTTGGATTCTGGTTGCTACAGCGCCAAAGGGGATTCAGCGGAAGAGAATACAACATACAACGTGTAGTGAACACGTAGTATCTCTACCTAGTCTGTGATCACTACCTAGTCTGTGAATACAACATCTTCTTTGTAGTTTGTGGTATACAACCTTAGTATATACTGTAATCTTTGAATACAACCGCCACAGACACAGACTCAATGACGTAAGAATTTTCTAATTTTCCTCTCATGAAAAGTGCAAATACCTACCGCAAATACTGATAAACTTCTTGCCGGAAACAAAAACCAACTTTATTATGAAATATTGAACGAATGCAATTTGTTAAACCTATTGAGCAGAATGAAGAAAGCCGGTGATGCATCGTAAGTAACATCGAGGAGGTCGCAGCGTGGTGATATGTTCGATATGTATTGATGGGCGTCTATGCGAGAGGTGCTGCGCGGCGGAAGCGCGGGCCCGCGTAGCCGCCGGACTGTTGTCGGCCGAGGCGTGGCTCACGCGTGACTCCGTCGTGTGTCCCGTGCGACATTATGTATTGCGTGTGCGTGTGTGCGACAGGTGCTGTGCGGTGGAGGCGCGGGCCAGTGCGGCTGCCGGACTGCTGCCGGCCGAGGTGTGGCTCGCGTGCTACTCCTCCGTGTGTCCCGTGCGACATTATGGTCAGGGTGGTAAGTGGTCCTTGTCTCTATTCTGGCGTCAATTCAGTATTGTATGAATTTTAAACCGGTGCGCAATGTCCGGTAGGTATGCTTCACCGATCCATCCTGAGCTCAGTTTGCTGCCGGCTGTAAAGACCGCTGCACACTAATGCCGTGATCGTTTGTCCTCGTGATTTGTTTGTTCTCGTGATTTGTTTGTCCTCGTATCTCCATCGATCAAGCAACCAACTCCAATTATTGTTTGCTCGATTGTTTACTAAGAAACTGCAAATCTGATTGTTTTATTTATTTTTTTACGTCATGGTTTCAGTATCTTTTAAAAGGGAATAGTTTAAGTTTCATCAAAATCGGTTTATATAGTTTTTATTTTTTATTTTTAACTGTAGATGCAGTTATCAGACCATCTTGGATGGCTTCTATGTAGGTACCTAATGGTGTAAAGATGATGATGATGTTCATTGAATGGTACTGGTGTCGACTTGCTTTCAGAGGACAGAAGATTCCGTTGGCGCTCGTCGCCGAGCCGGTGAGTGTCACACCATCCCGCCACGACAGCTCTCTAGCACAGATAAATAATAATAATATTTATTGACAGTATAAAAAAGATTACAAAAATACATTTGATCAATAGACTCCCCACTAGGATTCTATTCCTCTTCCAAAAGTTCCAAGAATAAAATAAAAATAATCTTAATTAATTGAAGTAGTTAGTTTTTTAGTTTAATTTTAATTAATTTAATTATATTTGTGTCCGTGTGTGAGTGTGCGTGTATATATTTATTATGTATTTGAGGGTGCATGTTGTGTGTATGTTGTGTGAGAGTGAGGGTGAGAAAAAGCTCACAATGTTTATGATTTATGTAGACCTTTATATAAAACAAAGGAGAAGTTGCTCTGTCTCCCTATAATTTTTATTTTGTAACCAGTTACAGAGTTTATTCTTGCATTCATATCTGGAAAGATTAATTATGTTTATTTTTTTCTCGGGCTGCAATTGATGCCTTACAGCCCTTGGCTACTAATCTACTATTAGTACATACATCTGAAGCAAAATATAAAAAAAAACGTAACTTTACTTACAACACAAAAGATACTAACTTAACACATTCACCCGCATAATGTAAAATCTATGAGGATTAAAATTTTATGTTTAAAAAAACCTTTAATAGAATAAAAATAATGTTCAATTTACCATTTAAAAAGCTGACTCCAAAATCTAAAGTAGGTCAACTCTTTTAATGACTTTGGGATGTGATTAAAAAATGTTATAGCCATCACATAGCAGCTTCTATGAAAAAGCTCGTTATTACATTGTGGTACTAATCTATAGTCCTTCTTTACAAATGCACATATTTCGAAAATATACATTGATGGAAGCGTAAGGACCTTTAAATCTTTAAACAGTGGTTGACAAGCATCTAGAGGCTCGTCACAAATAGCGCGAATGCATCGTTTTTATGCTATAAATGCTCGATTAAGCTCCACTGAGTTTCCCCAGATTATAAGACCATATCTAAAAACAGCAGCCACATATCCGTGATAGGCCATAAGCGATGTTTCTTTTGAAGCTGCTAACGATAACCTATGAAGTGCAAAAACAAAACTGCTAAGTTTTGAACACACTTTGTCGACATGCGCCTTCCAATCACAGTGTCAATAGTTATCCCAAGAAATGTTGCAGAACTGGTTTCATGAATTATATAGTTTTGATATTTTATATGAAAATTTAGTGATTTAGACCTGACATTATAAAATTGCATGAAATTGGTTTTACTTATATTTACTTTTAGATTATTTTTGTTAAGCTAGTCTATTACATTTACAATTGTTTTATTAATATCAAGTTCAAAGTCTTTTGTCTTTTGTTTTGGAATTATTATAGATATGTCATCAGCAAAATGGACAGATTTATGAGACGTTATATTGGGTAGGTCGTTGATGTAGTCACAATACGCTACCTTGTGGTACGCCAAATTTGTTATGTTAATAATTAGATTTAAAACTAGTCATCACGTTATTGCTATTAATTTTATTCATTTTAACACACTGTTTTCTAAAGTGAAGGTAGCTCTCTATTCAATAATAAGCAGCCCCTCGAACATCATATAATTCCAGCTTTTTGAGTTAAATTTTGTGGCACACAAAATCAAAGGCCATGTCGAAGTAAATAACTGACAGTGGAGTTTTTTCATTTATGTATTCTGTAATACTTTTAACCAAGAGGAAACTAGTCAGAGTGGTTGATTTGTTTTTTGAAACCGTTTTGTTGTGTTTTAATTATATTGTGTTACGATATAAAACTATATAGCCTGTGATGCATGGTTTTTCTAATATTTTAGATAGAATTGATATAAACGTAATAGGTCTGTAGTTATTTATATTTAAGTTGTCATATTTTTTGTAAAAAGGCATTATTTTGTATCAAAGCATCAGGAAAACTTCCTTGCTCAAAGGATAAATTAATGAGGTGACTAGTAGTTTCAGAACATTCATCGCTACAATTTTTTAGTATATTTGTTGTTATTTCATCGTATCCCACGGATTTGGTATTATTGAGGGAGGTTTTTTTTTACCTCGTTAGAATCTGTAGATTTCAAGAAAATGCTTAAAGTATTTTTATCAATTGTTCTATTATATTCCAAAGGAGCAGTATGTCTATTTATGTTATTAGTATTAGTTGTGTTTATACAGTTGTTATTAAATAAATTTGAAATTCTGTTGGGTCTTCAATATATCTGTCATTGATTTTAATTTTGTCAATATTTCTTTATATATTAAAACTTTCTTTACTTTTTACTATGTCCCATGTAGTTTTACATTTATTGTTTGATTGAAATATAATATTATGCGTATTATGCTTTTTCTGTGATAGGCGCATAGTTTTTTGAGACAGTTTGCATATTTTCTGTGAGCACTTTTTGTAGTAACGTTTATATTTTTATTGTAATCATATCACATTCTTTTTTTTGTAGGTCATGATATTTTTTTACCTTTTGTGATCCATTTGAGGCTTTTAGCATTATTGGTGGATCGTACCTAACAATCGGAAATCAAGATTTATCTAAAAGGGTAAAAGAGTCGTGATACAGTGAGAATGCGTATTAACGTCTGTACTTTCATATACTTTATTAAATGATAGAATATTAAGGTAATATCGAAATTTTTCAGTATTGTCCTGTCCATAGTCTCATATATCTTTACAAAAGAATTTAGGACGAACTTTGACTTCATTGGCAAAAAAACTTAATGTTTGTCCCGAATGATCTGATAGACCAGTATTGTACACTTTACCAATAGCTTCTGAAATATTGCTGACTATATTGTCAAGACATGCGTTCATTCTAGTTGGTTCATTAATATGTATATTAAATATATAATTTTCTGCAATTTCTTTAAATTCTCTTTAGTTTTGTCGTTTTTTAGTAGGTTAATGTTAACAACAAAAGCAATAAAAAAATAGTTTTTTTATATAGTTTATTTAGTATGGTTTGTAATTTTTGCTTATAGCATTTAGCTTTAGCTTTTTTTTTAGCTATATATTATTCTCATCTCTAGATTTAACAAATGTCTCTGACATCTAGTGATATCTGATGTCTACATCTAGTGTTTTTTTTTTACTTTCAGCGAAATCTAAGATATTCATTTGTAGTATATCTAGCTTACATAGTAGCCCTGTAATGTTTTGGTGTAAAATATTAAAAACTGATTCACCTTTATTGAGGAGGACGAAAAAACTTTTCCTGTTCGTTTTTCTTTGGCGTATTGTTTGTTATTTGCTGAAAATAAAAGGGTACTGTTACTGGTTTTAGGATGCTATTTGAGGTCAGTTAATGTTTTGGAAGGTGCAGTTCAGAGATGTAAATTTAGTTTTTGTTTATGTCAATTTTTTGTTTGCTAGGTTCATTTTATGAAACAAATATGGTATTGTTCCTCTAGTTTGTTGATTTTTCTTAATAATTTTTGCAATGTTTTTGCCTAAATATAAAGATTTATAGTCTTCCGTATTGAATGTATTATTGACAAGTTTATGTGCGTATCTTTTTGATTTCAGATCATTTGATGTGGCAAAGAAGCAATTTATTTAGTTACTTATAATGGCTTTAAGTCCTTGGTTTAGTTTGTCTTTATTAAGGTGAATGTTGTTTACAGCGCCAGTTACAATTATTTGCGGATGTGTTGTGTTTTTTAGGACTGCACATACTTCAATAAAGAAGCATGTAGGGTCCAAGTCAGACCCTGACTTGAGGTTTGGACCCTGTCAGGGTCCACCTACCTGCTGATAAAGTTAGCCAATCATCTTCTTGTTGGTCGTTTTCTTTAATTCCGCTGTTCAGTAAAATATAATCGGTTGGAGCATCAGGATAAATATAGCTAGAAACATTATAATCTTTCGCGTTTCTATATTTACATCGAAGTTTAATGAGAAGCGATGCTAAGTCTCGACCACTGGTCGCCTATTATGTGAATTTTAGGTTTCCTTACCCAACCATTGGTTTAAATGATTCAAAAGTTTTAACTACTGCCGTTATACTAGAGTACAAAGGACAAGCATCTCTTTTTGATGATTTAGGTGGTATGACTACTTGATCTGTTTTCTTCACTTGGTCGGCAGGGCAAGTCTGCGGGCACGCAGTTTCGGCTAATAGGCATTTTTTTGGTTTCTAGTTCTGACCTTATCTTGATATATTGCAGGTACATTTTTTTTCTGGCTTGTACTTGTTGGCTCTCTTACATTTATTGTTTGATTTTTGAGTCTGTGTGAAGCTTTGTTCCTGGGTTATCTTGATCTCAATAACTGAGGATGTCAGTTTTTCTTTGTCTTGATGATTCTTCAGTTTACTATTTATTCCGTTATTATCTGTCGTTTTAAGTCTCTATTTTGTACTTGTAGTTGATTAATTTCTTCTTCGGCTCTCTCAAACTTATTCATCATTTCATCTAGTTTTTGTTTCAGTTGTTCAGTTCAGAATCTTTATTTTCGTTTTTGGTCACATCCAGTTTTCCAATGATAGTAGTGTACGTCATATTTTAGGTTTTTTATCTTTGCATTGTCATTTATATTTTTATTTAAAATAGTATTTAAATGATTGCAAATTATAAAAACAACCACTTAACATTTTTCACTATACCTTTCTTTCAATGTAAGTTTTATTGAGTAGTTCACATTTTACCACTTTATTTATTTATTTATTTATTGGGAGCAAACTTTTACAGCGTGTTACTTGTTGGCAGTGTTGCCATATTGTACAGTACGCATTGTTTTTTGACTACATATTCATTGCTCTCCATTTCAACTATACCTACAGTAGGCATTGATTTTAGGCTACACACTTTGTTTATATTGCTGAATAGGCAATCGTTTGACCACGATCTCACCTGATAGAAAGCGGTGATGCGGGAATCAGATTATGAATTTCTTGTGTTTGTCGGAGATGAGTAACGTCGAGCGTAAGCAAACGATGGTTGCAAGTTTGTCTATGTTCGGGTATAATCGGCGGCGGTGTGAAGACAGCGACGATTGGCAGTTCAGCGAGAACCCTTGAGCAGAGCGGTCATGTCGCATGTACATTGGGAATACAGCGTTATCTCGACTCCGATTATTCTACCTACCTACATAGCAAATTATTGTGATTTGGAATTAGTAGACTGTTCTTATTGTTTGCACCTGTTCACATTAAACTTGTTATTCAAGCCAGTGTTTTTATAACCACCGTCAGTGCCTACAATTTAATGAACACACAAAGCGCCCGCAACGATGGACATCGATGATCCTGACGCAGTATTGATCATTCTGACGCTGATTCATGGCCTTCCCGAACTTCCCCCGGCATGTATATTTTTTGCACTCTCCATATTGCAATCGGCAGTATGCTTGCAAGCCGACATGCTAGCGACTTTACGTCGATGCGTCATACCTTGAAGCCAACTCTTTACCAGAGCGTCATCTCAATGACCCTCATTGCTCTCCACTCTCCCTTTCAACTGTACATTACGCATTGCATTTATCTATCTATTTCAACTGTACAGTACCAGTGCTTTTAGACAATATATAGTTGTCCATTTCAATTGTACATTACGCATTGCTTTTAGGCAACATATAGCTGTCTATTTCAACTGTACAGTACGCATTGCTTTTAGACAATATATAGCTATCAATTTCAATTCTACAGTACGCATTGCTTTTAGACAACATATAGCTGTCTATTTTAACTGTACAGTATGCATTGCTTTTAGACAACATTTAGCTATCTATTTCAACTGTACAGTACGCATTGCTTTTAGGCAACATATAGTTGTCTATTTCAATTGTACATTACGCATTGTTTTTAGGCAACATATAGCTGTCTATTTCAACTGTACAGTACGCATTGCTTTTAGACAACATATAGCTATCAATTTCAATTCTACAGTACGCATTGCTTTTAGACAACATATAGCTGTCTATTTCAACTGTACAGTACGCATTGCTTTTAGACTACATATTCATTGCTCTCCAAAAGTGGATATGATGTAACCTGTTGCAGGGATGGCGAAAAGTGCATCTCACGCAGCCCCTCGCTTACGCCGCCACGCTCGTTAACACGGGGCGGCGACGCGTTGTCACCCCTTTTCAGCGAGTGCGGTGGTGGCAGCCCCTGGCGTCGCAACGCTACGAGTGCAGTGACGGTCGCTGCTGCTGCCCCCACTGCCGCCCCCACTGCCGCCCCCACCGCTGCCAATCCTGTCAGTGCGGGCGCCGCGCTGCTCAGCGCTTGTGATGCTTTCTTCTCGACGTCGCCGCCAGTGGCGCCAATGCAACTTGTGGTCATCGGAGCGCCACGCATACCGTCAGCATCGCGACAGGTTAATGTGCCTCTTTTTAACCCTCGAACTACAAAAGAGAGGGGTCTATAAGTTTAGGGTGTGTATCAATGTATGTTTTGGAGCTACAATCTGGGACCCACGTGAGACGAAGTATACCCTGATGGTTGAAAAGCTCCAGCGTAAATTCACTAGGTACGTCTACAAGCGAATGTACGGATACTATCCGTTACCTCTTACCGTCCTTATTTGTATCAGGAATGATCGGAGTATATACATTGGAGCTAATACTGAAGTTGCAGCTAGTCATACACTACTGTATGATACTTCATAGTAAGATTTTCAATTCGGCTTTATTGGCGAGTATTAAACTATTTGTCCCTAACAATAACGTGCGAACGAGGCGTCGATGTCACTGGTTGTTCGCATGTTCTGGGCACCGCACTCAGCTTTGAAAGCTGATGTGATCGAGATGGTTATTAGCTGTAATGGGGGGAGGGGAGTCGTGGATTATGCTTCCGTCCACTTGGCTCCCCTAACATGGATACCTGAAGGATTCATTTGGGTTTTTTGTCCACACGGATTCTCTGGCCAAGAAAAATCACTGTAGGATCCCCTGGGGGATTTATTTGGACTGGAACAAATAAAAAACAAAATTAAATTTAATTATAGATGGTTTCCTCAATATACAGGTTGGAATTTTTTAACCAAAGTATTCTAAATACTGGAAATAGCAAATTTTACTCAAAGGAAACATTTCTTTATTTTTAAAAAGAAACAAATATGCATATAATGATTTTCAAAAACTCGCTTGCCACACTCGGGAATCGAACCGGCTAAAATAGAAAAAATAACATGCTGTACTCTTTGGTATCAATCGATAGGGTCAATTATAAGAATCAAATCTCTCTAACAAACATTCCAAATAAAACTAGCTATACCCACGGCTTCGCACGCGTGCTCTTTTCTTGAGGTTCAAAGTACCATAATGTCCTATTCCAGGACCAATATACCAACATTTGATCAAAATTTCTTCAGCCGTCAAAAATACTTTTATATATTTACATGATGGGTGAACAAACAAACATACAGACAAACAGACAGAAATACACGATTAAAAAAAATGTTCTATCAAGAATATAACATTTTTTTCAATACCTTTTTTAAACACCCAAGAGCACTTTTTTTCTTCTATGTACAGCCTATTGCTTTATTGCGTACCTATTGCTTTATTATAAGTATAGATATATGATTGTGTTAATTTGCATAAAAAAATATGTTCAGTAGTTTCAGCGTTGAAATGTTCTTTTTAATAACTTTCAACCCATATCTTGCGGAAACCCTTTAATTTTTCGGGATGAAAAGTATCCAATGTATCCTCGTAGTATGAACTCAAATCGTTCCAAGATTCATTTGAATTCATTTAGTAGTTTCGGCGCGAAGCGCGGTCAAGATACGCAGACAGAACAAAACAGACAGACAAACAAAATAAAAAGTAAAATAGTTTTGGCTTCAGTATCAAATATAGAGAACCATCCATAAATATTATTTATAACTTCAATGTTAACATAACTTTGGACCCATATCCCAAAGAAACCCTTTACTTTTTCGGGATAAAACGTGTCCTCCATTTTAACCCATCATATAACTTAAGACGGTGCCAAGTTGCATCAAACGGCTTAAATAAGTTTCAACCCCTACCCTTAGAGAACCCATGAATTTTTCGAGATATAAAGTATCCTATGTCCTACCTCGTAGTATGAACTCAAAAATCATACCAAGTTTCATTTGAATTCCGGCGGCGTGATGCGCGGCCAAGATACAGACAGACAGACATATGGACAAAAATGAAAAAAACTTTCAGTTTAGGCTTCATTATCGAATATAGAGTCACCTCCAAAAAAATACACAATTTTTTTTATGTACAGTTTTTTTTTAAAATAATTTAAAATATCATCAATGTACAGAATTGGACTCGTTACAGTTTTATTATAAGTACAGATAAAAGAAAATCCATAAAATCTTAACTTACTTTAATTGCACGAAAAAAAGGTTAAACTAACTAAATAGTTGCTCGAAATGAGCTCCATTTTGTTGGATACACAAGTTTGTTCTTTTAATAAAAAGAAGAGAAATTACATATCTAATAAAGAGTTTATTTACAATCACGTGCAAATTAAATCTAGATAGTTCATCGTCATTTTAATAAATAAATGACGTCAAAAATAATTGTAAATAAGGTACTAACATAAGTAATCTGATCGATTTTTGAGTTAAAGTGCTTTATCTTATCTCATTGAATTTATAAGTTTAGATTTCATGGTTTTCCTTTTATTTAATTTACCATAATATTTTATAAAGATTTGATCCCTAGGATTGACCCTATCAATTGATGCCATAAAAGTAAAGGCTGTTATTTTTATCTAATTTTAGCAGGTTTGATTACCGATTGTGGCAAGCAAAATTTCAAAAATCTTTGAATGAAGATTGGTTTCTTTTTAAAAATAAAGGAAGGTTTCCGTTTAGTAAAATTTGCTATCTCCAGTACTTAGGGACCTTACGCACTAGCGGTTGGCCGCTAGGCGGTTAGACTCGAGCGGTTGGACCGCTCGAAGGCGCGTGGCTCATAAACAAAATGGACGCCGTCGAGATAGCTTGTGTTATTTATTTTTACTCCCGAAAACAACGAAAGAAAAATAAAAAAAGATACTGGATTCATCCTTTACTAGAAACACGCAACGAATTTGGCCAGTTCGCAAGTTGTTTTCAAGAACTGAAGAAGCACCAAGATAAATTTTTCGGCTATGTTAGAATGAGTGTTTCGTCATTTGAAGAACTACTAACAGTTTTATATGACAGCATCAAAGGACAAGATACTAAATTTCGTGACTGTATCCAACCCGAAGAGAAATTAGTAATAACATTAAGGTAAGTTTGATAAATAAAAAAGTTTTAGTAGTTAATATGTTTTAATTTTAATCGCAATGTGGGTTCATACGAGTAATTGAATAAAAAAAGTAGTAAACTATAACTATTACATACTGAGAATTATTATTATTATTAAAAAGATCTAAATAATCAGATTCTTGAGATATCTGTGAATGTGTTGATTCAGGAGAGGTTACAGATTGTTCTTGATTACATGTTCCACGGTGTGTAGGTGGAACTGAGGGCGATGGTGGTGGGTAATTATTTCTAGCAAATGATGGTATCTGATATCCTTGGGATGGCCCTTGGTTGTAGTTAAATGGTCGTACGTAATCCCAAGTAGAGTTACAGTAGCTGTATCCAGACGTTTGGGCTTCAGTAATGACTTGCATTATTTGAGATTTTGTACGTAGGCGTATATGTTCAGGCACTTTTTTTATTTCACTAACCAACGACAAAAAGAAAAGTCTATCTTCATCTTCTTCCGCCTTTTTCAACTCTACATTCTTATTTAAGACGTTAATCAATTCAACTCCTATATCATCTTCTTTGTTTTTATTTTTTTTTAGTTTTGGCGGTGGTACTACGAGTGGGTCAGCTACGTTTTCTGTTTCATTTCTTTCATTTTCTTGCCTTTGCATGCTTGAATCAGTTTCATTGATAGATACTGTGTCCTTCAAAAACATTAAATTATTGTAAAATATGTATTGAGTCTTTTTCTTAGCCGCTGACCCACTCCTGGTAACATTGTCCTTTAGAGCTTTCACGAAATTATCCCTAATGTTCTTCCATTTCTTTTGTAATTCTTTTCCTAGAACAATACAACAAACAAGTTAATGATTTAGTCATAAAGTAATAGATTTGTTGTAATTCGTGTGACATGTGCAATAAAGATAAAATAAAAAATAATAAAATAATAATAAAATGTTTGTTTCAGATATTTTGCAACAGGTTGTACATTCACGGAACTACATTATACATTCAAAATTGGAGTAAGCACTGTAGCAGAAATCGTACGAGAAGTTTGTTTTGCAATTTGGTTTTGTCTGAAAGATATTTATTTGCCTGAACCAAACAAAGACGCTTGGAAAAAAATTGCCAATGATTTTTTTCAAAGAGCAAATTTTCCTAACTGCTTAGGTGCTGTTGACGGCAAGCACATACGATGCATTGCACCTAATAACAGTGGCTCGATGTGTTTTAATTATAAAAGTTTTTTCTCTTTGGTTTTATTAGCAATATGCGACAGTAATTATAAATTTGTTATGGTTGATATTGGAGCTTTTGGTAAATTCAGTGACTCGTCAATATTTCAAAATTCGGTTTTCTATGAAAAAATGCAAAAAAACCAATTGGATATTCCAGAGCCACAACCGATTTCACAAAGCAGCGAGACATGTATCCCATACGTTTTTGTAGGCGACGAGGCATTTGCGTTATCTACGAATTTAATGCGCCCATACGCAAAAAAAGATTTGGATGAAACCAAAAGAACGTTCAATTACAGGCTTTCTAGAGCAAGAAGATATGTAGAATGCAGTTTTGGAATTTATGCAAACAAGTGGCGTATATTTCATAGACCTCTAAATGTTCAATTCGCTCTAGCAAAAGATATCATAAAAGCTACTTGTGTCTTACATAATTTTGTAAGAGACCGAGATGGCTATTGTTTCGACGACTCACTCAGTTGCCCTTTGCCAGAAAATGTAACACAGGAAGGATTAAGAAGGAACAATAAAACTGCGTTGAGATACAGAGAATTGTTTGCCGAATATTTTATGACTGATGGGAAATTAGAATGGCAAAGAAATATGATTTAACTGAAAATAGACGTATTACTATGTTCTAAGATGTTTAAAGTATGTTTAGTTTCGTTTAAATATATGTAATAATAATAAGAAATACTTACCAAGTTTTTTTTTTGCCTCTGTTGTCATCTCCTCTTTTCCAAAAATATCTATACTAACCGCCAGTGCGTATACACAAGATGGCGGCTAGCCGCGAAGCGGGCCGCGTCACTCCATTTAACCGCCGCGATTGAAATTTTGTGGCGGTTTAGTGCGTACAATCATAAGCGGTTGCATATTAAACTGGAAAAGCGGCTAGCCGCGCGGTTTGCCGCCCCCGCGGTTAGCCGCTAGTGCGTAAGAGCGCTTAGAGTACTTTCCTTCCGGGTGCGGTTAAAAAGTTCCATCCTGTACAGGCAGGTTATATTATTCTAACCAAAGTGTCCAAGGTTACAATATCCAAGTGGAAGGAGTCTAATATAACCTGCCTGGTGCATGTTTATTTAAGCACCAGGCAGTCATCTTCTTGAAGCTCGATAGTAGATTTAGTGTATTGTGTGTGGTTGTGTTGTGTTTTGTATCTCTCTGTATGTGTGTGTGCACCTTGTATTTAATAGGAGGTGATAGGTACCTATTATCAAGTTATTGTTTCAGTTGACTTTTGTGGACATAAATATTACACCTATTTCAACACACATGTAAAAGAAACTTGAAATATAATAATAGACGTCAAGCATAGAACCGAGTCCTTTCTTGTAGGTACTTTTGCTGTATTAGGTACTTCATAAAAACTAAAAAATATCATTATTATTATACATTATTTTAGGCCGAATGTTGATAATAATACTTAGTAATAAAATAATGCCGTGATGAAGTATTTATTACATTAAAATTTCGAATATCATCATCATACATATTTTTTCTCCTCTTTTCCCTTTTCTGGTGCTGTGGCCGCTGACTATATTTTATAATTTTCTTTTGGTTCATAAAAATATTTTGTATATGTATGTATTTAAAATTATTATTTATTGGTAATAACCTACCTAGAAACAATATTTTGAAATAAACACAGTTTCAAATATTTCATAAATAGTAGAAGTATTACAACAAACATTAACTTGCACTAAGGGGCCGAAATCCGGTTCCCTAATATTAGGGGATCCCTTAATACCTTAGCTCCGTAGATGTTGGTGAAACGAATCGATCGATAGGTCCCTTAAAATGTCTTAGGGGCTACCTAAAATTTAGGGATTGTTGGTGAAAACGGACATATTATGTATTTGTAATTATTATGACATTTCAAAACGGAGAGGTTCTCTTCTCATTCCACTTAATTGTACCTATCTGATTTAATGTTATGTCATTTCACTCATTTCCAACATTTATTTTTTGATGATTAGACCTTCAGTTGGATTCTATATTTTCATCCAAATTGGCATAGTACTTGAAATTGATTAAAAAAAAACTATTTTTTAGAAAGTGATACGGAAAAGAGTCCAGAGCCTGCTGCAGCAGTTTATCAGCGAACTGCCGTTGGCACACCAAGTGGGCTCGCAGCCGACCCTGGCCGACAGGTGCGCGCCCTCTGCCGGGTGAGTACAGCCGGGGGCTTGTAAGTGGGTGACTGACGTGTGCTGTGGATAGTCCAGAGCCTGATGCAGCAGTTGATCAGCGAATTGCCGTTGGCACGCCACGTGGGCTCGAAGCCGATCCTGGCCGACAGATGCGCGCTTCTGCAGGGTGAGTGCAGCCCGGGGCTTGTAAGCGGGTGACCGTCGGCAAAATGTGCTCTCGATTGCAGTTATTAACATCATGTGTATCTGCACTGAAAAATTATTCCTTTTAAAATAATTAGAAAGATATATTCAAAAAAACTTGATCTCTCAGTTCAGACGCAAAAAAAAACTGAATATACTATTATATTTGTGTGTTTAATTCCTATTTAAATAATTCTTGTATTTGTCATTCGGTATTTGTGTTTTATTATAATTTCTGACATTAAAAAGCAGCAGTAGAGCCAAAAGGGTACGGATACGATAAGAAATACTTTATTGTATACCAAAAAACCATTCCGGACCCAAGGCACGCCTGGGGACATCTGTGGGGTTGCCACGGGACTTGAATTCGGACCCGTGGCACCCCCAGGTCCACAAAACCATACAACGGTGAACAAGTGGTATCACGGGTTATATTTATTAGTTCCATCCACCAATCGAATAATGATGGGACAGATAGACAATAGAGACAAAATAATTTCCATAGTATTATTTTTACGCAAGTTCTCCAATGCGTGGCCTAATGTTATTTCTCTGTTCAGAAATTTCAATTGAATTTGCACTATTAAATCGTCATTAGAAGTTTTTAGCTTCAACAAGGAGATCTGACTTGGTAGGTACATTATCAAACGTTAAATACAATCACATTAGCTTCATATAAAACAGAGAACAAATAATATAAACACTTAAATAGGGTAATACAATGGGCGGTCTCATCGCAAAGCGGTTTCGTCCAGACACCTTTGGATGAACAGTATCAGCGGAAGCAGAAATTAATTATTTGATTTTCCTGTGCGAGAGCCAACTCTGAGTTATTAAACTCAAAACATACTTAGCCTTACTAATAAAAATTTGCTTACAAATCTGTTAAACCGTTGTACAGTTTCACAATGAATAGCAAGTGAATTGCGCTAAACACGTGTCAATCCATTGTTTGACTAATAAACGTTGAAAAGGCGGTGGGCATTTACACAGATGTTTAACACTTTTTTCTTTTTCGTCTGGCAACTTTTGGTCAATTCGTTTGGAAACTGTTTTCGTCCAAAATAGTTACCGTAAATTATTATATAATGAAGTTCAGTAATTATTAATATTACTCATACAATTTCGTTTTAGGAATGCAATATTAATCAAACTACTTATGTTGTTTTTGTTTAAAATTCCTGTCCTAAATACGTTGATTTAATTGAATATATATTTTTTCGGTTAGAATGGGAGACTAAAAACAAATTTCAGAACGGAAAAATCTATGTCATCTTACCAAATTGGCAGACGAGACGAGTTCTTACTGTGCGTTTTCACTGATGAAACATTTACAAAAAACATGTTGCAAACTCTGTTTTCTGTTAATGTATCAAACTGTAATGTTGACAACTGTACAACTTGTTTAAACCGTAGGTTTAAATGAAACTTGTTTGACATGGTCATACATAAACACGTTTCACAACAAGTTTCGTTATCTAAAATGTTTCCATGCAAATTTTGCAAAGTATTGACAATTGTCATATTTTTTTACATAACTTTTCGTAAACCTGTATTTATATTTAAAATCTGTATCATTCAAAAGAAATGCATCTGCACGCCCTTTAAAATGTTATCGATTTCGTTGATTTTCCTCCTCTATGTCCCATTGGTCAAATATGTCGAAATAATTTATGTAATCCATATAAATCGAGAAACACACAATTTAAGAAAAATATGGCACACTACAAAACGTTTTTAACAGAATAAGACAGATTTTATAATAGTTATAGCGTCTAGACAAGAAGCCGATCAGCTGACAATAGTGAAGTCCGCCATCTTGACCCCTTAGACACCCGCTAGACAAGGTCCCATGCCTGTGTAAAAAATGGATAGCCTCAGTTGATATTGTAATATCTGTATACCAACTATATACAATGTTTAAGCCACAAATATTTTTATTGGTCTACTTTTGTGTTATACAATGTGTATACACAGTGAATAAAACTTCATTAGTAAGGCTGACTTAGTTTACCTAATTTTATGGGTATGATCTATTAATAATATTTTTCTCTTAGAGATGTTAAGTTTTGACTTGTAAAAGTGCTATTATTTTGCTTATTTACAATAAGTACTTTGACTTTCTTCGGAACTTGGTAGCTGATGTTGATATTGGTTGACCCACCTGACGTTCCAGAGAGAGCGCGCGGGCGCGGACGCGGCCGGCGAGCGCTCTTGCCGCCGCGGACGAGCACCGCAGCGTCGCTGTGCAAGCGCACGGGTACGCAGCACCACTTATCACTTAGCTTTCAAACTAAATATTACAGCTTTTAAGTTGAACATTCACTACACGTCTTTGTCCAACTAAAGCTACTGTCAAGATAAATGCATGTTTTTTTTGTTTTTTTTTTTCTAAATGTACTGTTCCGAATTATCCTTCCAATTTGTATTGGAAGGATAATTCATTCGGAACTGTATTTCATTTTTATGGGCAACTGGCACTTGGCCATAAAATTTAGTATGGCGAAATTCTTTCCATGAAAATATACCTAATAGTTCTAAGGAGAGTTAAAAATAACACTGCATATAAATGTGGCGAGTATGACGTGCTAATAATTTATTTTTATTTTAAGAACTAGATGTGCCCGCGTCTTGGCCCGCGTCATTTCATTTATAAGTAGTAGCCCATACGTGTTAATCCAGGACCAAAAGTACTTTTAAAGTACATTATACTACATTTCTACATTTCTTTTCTATTTCATTCTACTTCTTTCAGCCGTCAGATAGTTATTTATCGATTGCTTGGCATCTCTAATCACCGGATTAAGATACCAAGCATCCCAGTTATTAAGTCAAACCCTAAGATATCCAACAGTGAAAACCGCATCGCAATCGGCCCAGTAGTATTTACGTGATTCGTGAACAAACATACAGACAAACAGGAAAACAGACGGACAGGATTTTAACAAATGTTTTATTCTTGTTCAGTAGATTATTTTAAGTAGCCTAGACCATTTTATTATTATCTTCTTTGTACAGACTTTTTCGTTCTTATTGTTTTATTATAAGTACTAGCTGATGCCTGCGGCTTCGTACGCATGGTCATTTCTATAGTTTAAAAGTACTCTATGTGCTTTACCAGGACCTAAAATACTAATACACCAACATTTGATCAAAATTTCTTTAGCCGACAAAAATATTTGTATCGATTGCTCGGCTTCTCCTCATTGGATTGAGATACCAAGTATCTCAGTTTTCAAGTCAAACCCTAAGCTATCAAACAGTGAAAACTTCATCGCAATCGGTACAGTAGTTTTTACGTGATGCGCGAACAAACATACAGACTACCAGACAAACAGACATACAGGGTTTTAACAAATGTTATTTATATTCTTGTTCAGTAGCTTATTTCAAGTACTCAAGATCATCTATTTTTTATCTTCTTTGTACAGACTTTTTCGTTTTTATTGTTTTATTATAGGTAAGTATGGGTGTTGTGTAAAACACTAGCATATTTTCAACGTATGGCTTGGCTAATTAGGGTAGTATTATTTATGCTCTTTTATATAATTTAAAAACGGCGATGACGGCGTTAAGCAGTCGAAGCTACTCCAACACGTTTCTGTGCCGGTAACGGAAAAGCTGCGACGAGCTCTCTTTCGGCACGCACGCAACTATTAAACGAACTAAAAACAAAAAAAAAAGAAAAGTTTTTGACCAAAAATAATGTATTTAGTAGGGATCTAATAATGCTTGCTCCTTGCAGTACTAAATAGTGATTATATTTCCAGGACAGAAGCAGCCACTAAACTTCCGTTGGAATGTGATGGTTAATATTGGCTTTGATTAAATTTAATTTCTCAATTATTTTCGGAATTGTTTTGGTTATTCTCAAAAAACGTCAGTGGGTCCACCGGTCCAGTCATGTTGTTTTATATTTATCTAGTAAATTTGTCATCACGCAACCGTGCATTTTGAGTAGGGTGCAATTTCTAAAGATGTATCTATCATAATCTTACGGTATATAGTATATAGTGTAGTATAGTATAGTATAGTATAGTATAGTATAGTATAGTATAGTATAGTATAGTATAGTATAGTATAGTATAGTATAGTATAGTATAGTATAGTATAGTATAGTATAGTATAGTATAGTATAGTATAGTATAGTATAGTATAGTATAGTATAGTATAGTATAGTATAGTATAGTATAGTATAGTATAGTATAGTATAGTATAGTATAGTATAGTATAGTATAGTATAGTATAGTATAGTATAGTATAGTATAGTATAGTATAGTATAGTATAGTATAGTATAGTATATAGTAGTAAGGTGTATAGTAGGACCACGAGAAATAGCGTACCCTCATGGTCCTAAATGGAAAAGTACTTGTTTACGCAGTTGAAACCTATACACTCGAACTATAGACTCCGAAAATTAATTTTAGACTCATGTCCATTCATTTATCTAACACCAAGTAAGAAACTTACAACGTCTCTAGTTCAACACGGCCCACGGCGAACCAAAGGTTCACGGCAAATCAAATTCACGCATATACCTTAGTCTTGACACTAGACACTTCTCCAAATCGGTCTCGGCCTACGTCAGCACAGAGGACAAAATACCTACCGGATGATGCACACTAATTGATTAAGCTTTTTAGAACATAACTTCGTCCATTTATATATGCAAAATTATGAGCATACCTACACAAATAAATAAACGTATCTTATAATTTTTTAAATGAAAAATTTTGATCATATATGGGGTTCGAACCCGCATCATTCCGTGCCTCTGCGCGGCATATGCCTTTAAGAATTCTGCTATCGTGACAAGTACATCATCAATTTTTTCCGCTTTGTTTATAATTCCGTCTTACGGGGATGGTAACGCCATCTATTGGCAGTACTGACCAACCGAACAAGGCTAATAGATATGTTTTCGCTAAGCCGGCGTTAAAGTTAACATGATATAAACATTAAAAAACGTAGTTAAGATAGCAAGCAATTAGCTAAGATTTGATCGCTTGTGACTGTGCTTGCAGACGAGCTGGCAGTGTGCGGAGACTGCGGGCTACGTTGCGCGGAGTGGGTGAGCGGCGTGCGCGCGTTACGCGACTCGCACTTGCGTCTCGTGCAGTGCCAGATGCGGCACATCGCCGTGCTCAACCGTGCCATCGAGCACGCCTGACCACCCGCACCGCCGCCCTCGGCCGAGGAACCCCGAGAGCCGGCTGTGACGACTTCAACTCACCATTGTTTGCAAACCCTGTCCAAATTTATTATTATACTTGCTCGCCAGCCCTAGCAGTTGTTTGACTTGCAACAATCTTGCGCCCGCGACCGCGATCTTCTTTCGCGGTAGTTATACAGGTACTGGTCGGTTTTACAGGATGAGGCAACTTAAATAAATTCAGAGATAAAAATACTACTCAAAACAAAAAAAGGGCCACCACAAATTTTTTGGCCACTCTATCTGTCAGGTTCATGAACGCAAGGATAAAAAAAAACGGCTATGGGGTCTTGTTCCCCCTCATTTCCTCCTTGAGGGAGACATGAGTGGGGATAAGATCCCGTAGCCAAAAAAATCTCTCCTCTCGTCTCCAAACTCTCACACGTCGATTGTCATTAAAAAACTTCAAAAAATACATCCATGAAAAGCACCTAACGGCATTCATCATCAGTCTATATCTGTCCACTGCTGGATATAGGCCTCTTCTAATATACGCAACTGAGTTCTGTTTCCATCTATCCTCATTCATTTTCTTCAGGCCGCTTTTCGCAGGTCGTCACTCCACCTGGCCACATGGAAGAAAGAAGAAAGAAACAAGAAACAAGTTTTTATTGACAGAACAAAATTAAGTATACAACAATATAATTAGTACCTAATAATACAAATTAACATGTACATTATACGAGTAGTTACGCGAGTGTACCAAAATGGCCAGTGCTCAGAAAAAATGACCAGTGCTAGGCACTGAACGCTGGTTTAAATAAAGGCCCCAAGCGGGTGATGTTAAAAAAAAGGTACGAATTTATTTAAAATATATAAGGGGTTATATCATACATGAGGGGTTATATAAATATAATTAAATAACATAAAAATACATAAATAAGCTATACACTTACTTAGAAAACAAGAAACATAAATGAACTATACAGAATTATAATGTTTTTTCAATGCAATCGAATGGCATAGCAAATAGAAGTATAATCTGCCAGTAGGTAGCGTTCTACACTAAGTTTGCCTAAACGTGTTCTCCACTTGTGAACTCTACCCCAACGGTTATCGGTTCTTCGGGAAATGTGACCAGCCCACTGCCACTTTAGTTTGCTTATCCTTTGAGCTATGTCGGTTACCTTGGTTCTCCGTCGGATATCTTCATTACGAATCTTTTCCTTCAGAGAAACTCCAAGCATAGCTTTCTCCATAGCTCGTGCACTGCACTGTGGTATGGATGAGGAGAAGAATTGACGAAGCTTGCCGAATGCTGCCCAACCCATATGAATTTTTTGTTAGCTTCCTTCTCAAAGTTGTTCTCTCACCTAATTGCAACATTTCCCAAGGTAAACATATTGTTGGTCAACTTCAAGAGGTACACCATAGACTGCAATCAGTTCCGGGTCAACAAGATCATTAAACATGACTTTCCTCTTATCTATGTTCTTTCCGAGACCGATGCGACAAAAAGCATCATTTTGATTGGTCAGCATACTTTGCAAGTCTTGCAGCGACTCCGCCATTAGGACGACATCATCCGCAAATCGTGTGAGATATTCTCGACATTGATATTAGTGCCCATTCTTTTCCAATTTAGTTCTGTTCTATTCTATCTATTTATGTCGGTATCTCGGACGCGTATCACGCTGAAACTTAAGCATGGCATGATTTGAGTTCATACTACGAGGTAAGCGTAAGCGACGGTGCACATCGTTTTTTTGTCGATCGCACAATACAGATATTCCGTATTGTGTCGAAAAAACAATAAAAAAGAAGCTTCTGGGATTACTTTTTATAAGTAATCGATTTAACGAGTAATTCATACTTAAATAAGAATATATTTGACACTGTTTTTTAAAACTCAAAACCTCAACGTGTTAGTGTGGCAAGTGAGGAACATATTTTTTTTCCGAAAAGCTATGGTATTTTGTACTTTTGTAGGAAATCGTGCCATAGTTATGTCTTGGTTCCTTTCACAAATCATCCACCACCATAGCACATTAGTAGGGTATTATCGGGGCTTCTGCATCACTTGCTCTCGCTTTGCTCGAGCAGCGATGCAAAACCACCAATGTAGACCAACAAGGGAGTGCAATTGTTTTTAGTGAGGAAAATATTCAAATGTGTCTCCATTTACGACCAACAAAATGTTTGTGTTTAACCGAAACGTAATACAAAATATAACTACAAAAACAAAATTGAAAAATACTATTCATAAAAACACATTCAGGCGAAGACGGCGTGTTAACGTAACAAAAAAAATAACGAAAAAAAAATAAAAAAAATCTCCGAGCTCTGGGATTTAAAATATGAGTATCCTCCAAGTAAATGATTTACCACAATTCGATAATTCTATAGAAGGTTATGAAATTCATACATATAACCCTTACAGCAATAGTTATAAAGAAAATGATGAAATCCAAATATCTATTAATCAACAAGACATTTATATGCTTCCCTCGGCAAGTTCTATCTACATTGAAGGTTATACGACAGTGACTGAAAAGGATGTTGGAGGAAAACTGGTTAAAAAAACAGTTAACTTCACAAATAATTATGTGTCATTTCTTTTTCAAGATATTCGATATGAAATTAACGGTGTTGAAATAGATCGCATTAGAAACGTAGGAATTTCTTCAACATTAAAATCATATGTTTCATTAAATGAGGCTCAAAGTAAAGTAGCTGCGATATGGGGCTCGAATATTAATGGATTAAAACAAAAAGATGGTTATTTTAGTATTGTTTTACCTCTTAATAAAATATTAGGGTTTGCAGAAGATTACAACAAAATATTTTTTAATTGCAAGCATGAACTTATATTAAACAGAAGTAACACTAGTTTGAATAGTATACTTCTTGAAAAAGATGAATGTGTTAGTATGAACATACAAAGAGTTCAATGGCGCATGTCACACAAAAGTATCCGATCGTGAAAGGCTATCGCTTCTAAAATATTTAGAAAAGGATAAACCTATACAAATAGCTTTTATAAATTGGGATCTATATGAATATCTTTTACTACCTAAAACTTCAAAACATTCCTGGTCTGTAAAAACATCTTCACAGCTAGAAAAACCTAGGTATGTTATATTCGGTTTACAAACGAATAGGAAAAATAAGAAAGACAAAGACAGCTCTATTTTTGATCATTGTAATTTGACAAACGTGACGCTATTTTTAAATTCTCAATATTATCCATATGACTCATTAATATTTAGTTAGTTTGATGAGAACAAATACAGTATATTATATGAATTGTATGCCAAGTTTCGTCAGTCATACTTCAACATCGCAGCAGATCCGTTGCTTGAGTTTAACGATTTTAAAGAAAAAGCTCCTTTGTTTATAATAGACTGCTCGAGACGGATTATTAACAACATGAAAATTTAAAGTCCGGACCCGTGGATGTACGCTTAGAAATAGAATCTTCTCAAGATATACCAGATGATACAGCCGCTTATTGTCTGATTGTGAACGTTAGACTTGTAGAATACAAGCCTCTAACTAACATTACGCGTAAATTATCATGAATGTCATATTGGATTTGCAAGGATTTAAAACGATTCTAATGAATTCATATTAAAAGAATTAGCATTACAATCTGGGACGCAAATAATAGTTTTACTATTTAAGCCGCCTTTCCCGTTTTATAACTTAACTGAAACAGAAAGAAGACAAGTATGCTGGATTGAAAAAAATAGAAAAATATTTTGGAAAGAAGGATTTGTACCCTATCATGAGCATAAAATGTATATTAAGAACATTTTGAGAGATAAAAATATATATGTGAAGGGTCTGGAAAAAATTAACTGGATAAAAAATATATTGGGTACCACAGATAACGACTAGCAACTTTTTTGTAATTTAGAAGATTTTGGTTGTCCTAGCATATTAAGTTTGTATGATAAGTATAAGACGTGTTTAGAAGTTTATCAATGTGTGTATCATTCTAGTGTATGTGCTTTGAAAAATGTAAATTGTATACAAAAATGGATTCTTGAAAATAAAATATGTTTTTGAAATAAAAATTGTTGTTTGTATATCTTAACATAATATTACTTACTACATTTAATTTAAGACTTGTTAATAGTTTTGGAGCCGATGTTAAAACATTGTATGGTCAGAGTGAACTGCTTCAGGATTATCAATAAAGTGGCATTAGACGGTTTTTGCATCACACACTCCAACGAAGTGTGAAGTGTCAATTATACCGCTTAGGTTAAAACATGCAGTGGTCAGTAAGATCTGCTTCAGATTATGTAGGAAAGTAGAATTGATCGGATTTGCATCTCGCTGTTTATTGGGCGGTTTTGCATCGCTGCTCGAGCAAAGCGAGAGCAAGTGATGCAGAAGCCCCAATAATACCCTACTCACATTTCACCACATCGTCGCTTAAGGAGAATCATCTCGCTTATGTGCGAAGTTTTCAAACAGTTTTTTCGTGTTTGGAGCTAGACTGGGTACATAGTGTGGTCAATTCTGTTGATCCCAACTAGACTAAACTATGCTAAATTGATGATTGGTCCTGTCAAACAGACTATTTTGTTTCAAACTCACTAACTAGCCTAAATTTAGCATTCAGACTAAATAAATTTAAGTTTTGCGACGGAACTAAGAGTCTTAGGGGAAAGGGGTGTTGTGTAATGCATGGCCAGAGGTGTGGTAGGGTTGGGGGGATGTGAGAGGTAGGTCATCATCATCATCAGCGATCTTGTGCCACCTCCATCCATCGACTTCCTGCGATGGCTACAATGTCGTCGGTCCATCGTGTGGGGGTCTCCCTACACTTCGCTTCGCTTTTTTTTTTTCGCTTCGAGATCCTTCATTCCCCAGCGGTTGTCGGTTCTGCAAACTATAATGGCCTGCCCATTGCCACTTCAACTTGCAATCTTGAGAGGTAAGTGGGAAAAAGTATCAGTTTTAGTTTAGTTTTTAAATGAAGTTTTTAAGTTAAATTAAATTAATCTCAACGTCTTTGACAATTTATTTGGGAGTCGAAGTAAAATGCATTACTTTCGTATCTTACGTCGAGTGACGCACACAATTATTGACACGAGCCTTTACTTATTTCATCGCGCTTGTTTGCAACAACGCTGTCTTTTTTCTGGGTCCGTGTTTTGTAAAAAAAATGCTTATCCATAACTATAATAGGGTTAATTGCCGTGTGTGCACCGTTTCAAAATGGTGGTGGTGCCGAAGTAGGGGGCGTGAGCTTGGTTAGGGGTCGAAGACAAGTCGGACGCTTTGGTGAACAATTTACTGTTCATGAAGACCATGTAAATTTTATTTTTTTGAGAATTAGCATTATTTTGTTTTTATGTCCCTATTCGAACAAGGAATTCTTAGGAGATAGCTTAGCTTAGTAACTATTCTTATAAGATAACTTATTTTTTTTTTAGAGAGACGGATCTGAAAAGATATTCTAGAGTTAATACTAACAAACGGACCTCGGCACGAATGCGCAAGCTGCCATCTTGGATTAAAGGTGTGAAAACCAAGGATGTTATAATTATGTACTTACGTATAACTGGTACGTAAGTACATAATTATAACTTCCTTGGTGAAAACTTGGTTTAGTAAAAAAAAACATCTACGGTTTATTTTAAGTCAAAAAAAAACAAATGCTATGTTAAAGAGGGTAAAATTATTTTCATTTTTGTAGAACACTTTTTTTTGTAAGTCCGATGATTTGTTGCAAAGCGGTGAAAAGACTTTACCATTATATAACTACTTTCCACAGCACAAAGAGCTTATTATTATTTTTTATATTTTTTTATTGATTTTTTCTTTCCGAGTCAGTGTTTGTTGAAGGAACAACACTTTGGGAGTAATTTTGAGGAAAATACCGAGATTAGTATTTTTGTTTTGTAAAATCTTTCAAAAGTAAAAGGGTAAAAGGTTTTTGTAAAAGGTTTTCTCTGAACTAATTAACTATTGAACTTACAAAATAATCTATACTTATAATAAAACTGTAACAGGTCCAATTCTGTACATTGAAGATATTTAGTAAAAACTTTTTAGGGGCTATTCTATATTTGATACTGAAGCCAAAACTGTAACTTTTTTCATTTTTGTCTGTCTGTCTGTCTGTCTGTCTGTCTGTATCTTGGCTAGGCATCACGCTGAAACTACTGAATGAATTCAAATGAAACTTGGCATAATTTGAGTTCATATTATGAGGTAGGACATAGGATACTTTTCATCCCGAAAAGTTAAACGGTTCCCGCAGGAAAGGGGTTGAAAGATTTTTATAAGAACACGTATCACGCTGAAACTACTGGACCGATTTTGATGCAACTTGGCAAAGTTATAGTTTATATGATATTTGAGAATTAAGAATACTTTTTATCCCGAAAATATAAAGAGTTCCTGTGGGATAGGGGTCCAAATTCTGTAAATTACATAACATCTAGCAACAACTATGAACACGTTGATAAAAACAACGACGGTTACAAGAAAACTTAGTGATAATACGGATAGACAGACGGACTGGACAATCTTATAAGAGTTCCTAACTGGACTGCGGAACCCTAAAAACCTTAAGTAAAATTCTACTTGGTACCAATCTATTAACAAACTATTTTGTTTTTTTTTCGTCCAGTGACCCCTCGGGTCACATGTAATCTGTGTCAACGTCAATGAACTTTGATATTAGTTTTATAATATCCGTGTTTTATCCGAATGTGAATCGCGTGGTAGACATTCATAGGTATAGCATTCCACCCGCAGCTTCGCTTGCAATCTTCATTTGACACAGAGTTACAATAACACGAATATTGAAGAAGTCAAGTCACACTGGTCGGATGTCTAGGTCGTTTATTCCCGTTGTCACCCACTTTTTGTCTACTGATGGGGAACAATGGGAAAAAAGTAGCGTTGTTCCCCACTGAGGAGTGTGTTCAGAACTAGTGCACCAGTTTTTAAGTCTAAACCTACTCTATCCAACAGTGAAAACCGCATTTCAATCGATCTAGTAGATTTTACTTGATGCGCGATCCAGACAGGCCGACACGATGTTTAAAAAAGTTATTTATATTCTTGTTCAGTGGCTTATTTAAAATTAGCTGTGCCTGCGGCATAGCCCGCGTGGTTATTATTCTGGGATATAACAATTCTACGATATTCCAGAACCAAATGTACCAAAACCATCAAACTTCGTTCAGATGTCGAATGTTTTTTTATCGATTGCTTGAATTTTACTCATTAGATTGAGATACCAGGTACACCAGTTTTAAAGTCAAACCCTAAGCTATCTAACAGTGAACACCGCATTGCAATCGATCTAGTAGTTTTTACGTGATGTGCGAACAAACATAAAGACAAACAAACAGACAAATATGATTATAAAAAAATATATATTCTTGTTCAGTTGCTTATTTTAAGTATCTACCCTAGATATATTTTTTTGATATCTTCATTATACAGTTTTCTTTTGTTCTTACTGTACAAACCACACCGGCGTCACAGAATAAATAATAGTACAAGTACAGAAGGCTAACTGAGTAAAGTCATTTAAATAAATAGCGACTCTCGCTACAACGCTATAAAGTGCAATTTAACTCGCACGGCGCTGCGAGCTTTCAATTATATTTACCTAGAAGGCGCTCGCCTATCGCGTGCAGGCTAGAATGCACCGTATCACAACGCGCGAGAACTTCCATTGCTCTAACCGTTTCAGAATCGCTCTGTCCCTTTTTCGCTCGGTAGGGTTGTATTAAGATATGACTATGTACTTGTACTACTAATTATTCTGTGATATGTTATGACTTAGATATTGTAACAGAATAAATAATAATGTAATAATGTATTATGTTATTACTTATTATTATAAATTAATGGGTGTAAGAGGTCTCAACCAACAACTCTAGAGATCAAAGCCAACTTCACCTGCCCGTGGTACATCCTGCTAACTAACCAACGAGGCTCTGGCGACCCGCCAACACGCACTGGACCAGCGTGGTGGGTTACGGTCCAAACCCCCCATAAAAATGATGGACAGTAATTTACCAAGGCGCTAAGTGCCCGGCGACTCCAGCGGCTGTGCTGGTGGTGACGGACACTGGCCCAGCACTGGGGTCAGGGGAGCTAAGAATCTCCGGGTGGCGTTATCTAACCGTCAAACGACCAAAGCACTTTCCATAAAGGATTCCGATCTACTAAATGTTATTACCTACAATGTCCGCACCCTGATGAAAGATGAGCGCCTAGTCGAACTCGAAAATGCTCTGAAGGACATCAAGTGGGACATTATTGGTCTAGCAGAAGTAAGAAGACAAGGAGAACATACAGAAGAAAGAGAAGACAGTGTGTTCTACCACTTTGGAGAAACTAGTGGTCTCTATGGAGTAGGGTTCTTGGTTGCAAAGAAGTGGAAAGACAATAAACTGGAATTCATTGGCTACTCTGAACGGATCGCTGTTTTAAAGTTCCAGGTTGCACCCAATAAAACAATCACAGTAGTCCAAATCTATGCGCCAACATCATCGCATCCAGATGAAGAAGTTGAAGCTTTTTACGATCTTCTCAATAAAGTCTGTGTCGAGAACCGTGGCACATGTAACATCGTCCTCGGGGACTTCAACGCAAAAGTCGGAGCTAGGCAGAATTCAGATAGTGATGAAATTCTCGGCCATTATGGTCTGGGAATCCGTAACGAGCGAGGTGCTCCTCTACTGCAATTTGCCTTTGGACAAAGCATGAAAGTCGCCAACAGCTTCTTTATCAAAAAAATACAAAGACGTTGGACTTGGGTTTCGCCTGACGGGGTGACAAAAAACGAAATTGATTTTGCGCTATCCTCAGAGAATCATATCATCAAAGATGTTGGAGTTATCAACAAAATCAAATTTAGCTCCGACCACAGACCCCTTCGCATAAAACTAAGATTCAATTTTAAAATCCATAGAGCAAAGATTTTTCAAAACGTGTAAACCACATCTCAAAACACACCCTCTATAGCAACTCAAAAGAGTTTAATTTAGAACTTTATAACCATTTCAGCGCCCTTCCGATCGAAGATATAGAAGACTCTAAACAACAATATCAATCAATAGTAACAGGAATCAGTAAAGCAAGTACAAAAATAAAGGAAGTAAAGAAAAAACACAGCAAATTAAGTATCGGCACATTAAATTTAATACAAGACAGAGTACAATTACCCATCGGATCAGAAGAATACAGAAAAATGGACAAAAAAGTAAAGCGTAGTATAAGACATGATCTAAGACAACTGAACTGCCATCTAGTTAGAGTAGCTTTGGAAAGACACAGCTCACTTAGAGCGGCAAAACGAGGCATTTCCAATGGAAAGTGTTGGATCAACCGATTACAAGATGAAAACGGAGTCAAACAAAGCAGTAGAGAAAAACTAGTGGATATAAGTACAAAATTTTATGTAAACCTTTATTCTGACGACACAAAAGATACTACAAAACCACAGTATTGCCGACCTGATAAAATCCCCTCCATAACTGGTCTTGAAGTTCATAACGCTATAAAGACTATGAAATATGATAGGAGTCCTGGAGATGATGGCATCACGACGGAAGCACTTAAAATTGGCTCACGTATCCTACTCCTGCATATTACAAATTTATTCAACACCATTCTAAACACAGGCCAAGTTCCAAAAGAGATGTGTCACTCCAATATTGTCCTTCTTCACAAGAAAGGGGACAAAACTAACATTGGCAACTATATACCTATAAGCCTGGTGTCACATCTCTATAAAACTTTTATCAAAGTTGTTCAAAATTGTATAGAGGGAAAACTGGACAGTCACCAACCACCCGAGCAGGCTGGTTTCCGTCCTAGCTTCTCGACAACCGATCACCTTCACGCTCTTAACCAAGTCATAGAAAAATTTACAGAATATAACAAACCTCTATATTTAGCCTTCGTGGATTATACGAAGGCTTTCGATAGCATTAAACACTCAGCCATATTCACAGCACTAGAAAATCAGCACCTGGATAAAACCTACATAGACCTAATAAAAATCATCTACAATAACAGTACAGCTTCCGTCAAACTACAAGCTCCCGGCCCTCATTTCAACACAGAAAAGGGAGTAAAACAGGGAGATCCACTCTCTCCAAAGTTGTTTACAAGCACCTTAGAGGAAATCTTTAAGAAACTAGCAGATCCCTGGCCAAATAGGGGTATAGACGTTGGCGGTACTAACCTAACCAATTTGCGCTTTGCTGATGACATCGTCCTGTTCGCTCCAAATGCACCCGAATTACAACAAATGCTGGAAGATCTTAGCGCAGCAAGCCTTGAGGTTGGACTTACTATGAATCGATCAAAGACTCAGATCATGACTAATAACACAAAACCTATGATCAAGGTAGATGGGCAGATACTGGAGTATGTCGATGAGTATATCTACTTGGGCCAGCTAGTTTCCTTCGAAAACAGGCAAGATAAAGAAATCGGTCGTCGTATCGAAAACGCCTGGAAGAGCTACTGGTCCATAAAAACGCTAATGAAGGGCTCTGTCGCTGAAACGCACTCTCATCGACATGTGTATTCTGCCTGTCCTAACCTACGGTGCACAAACATGGTCATTGACTGAGGCACAGAAGTCCAAACTCAAGGTTTGTCAGAGAGCCATGGAACGAAGCATACTCGGAGTGAAAAGGATAGATCGAGTCCGGAACACTACACTGCGCTCGAAAACTGGCATCACTGATGCTGGTTTTAAGAGTGCTAGGTTGAAGTGGGACTGGGCTGGACATGTAGTCCGTATGCATCCGGCAAGGTGGGCAAAAATCACCACTCAATGGGAGCCTGCAGATGGTAGACGACGTCGTGGTCGGCCTCGAAAAAGGTGGCGTGATGACCTAAATGCTTATAGAATTGGTTGGCAAGACCTAGCCTTGGATAGAGACGCATAGAAGGATATGGGGGAGACCTTTGCTCAGCAGTGGGACACCATAGGTTCAAAAAAAATAAAAAATAAAATATTATAAATTAAAATAGTTCTATTACATACAATGACATTCTTATCAGAATAGACCGACTACCTAATTTTTACTACCTACCTATCCCGTTTTCAGAACGCCGATAAGTTTAGTGATATACCTACGTGTCGTTGGTTGATTATGATTATATCCTATAGGTATTGCACTTTGATGAATAAAGGTGCCTGTCTGAATTCCATGCTTTTTAATGAGTGAAAAATAAATTGCTATCTACGTAATAAAAGGTATTAAAAGTATGTAGGCTACTTACTAAGTCAGCACAGTAATTCATTTTCCGATCAACAATACCTACTATAATCAATTATAAAATTACGTTGATCGATTTAATAAACGACTTTATTTCTGCGCGAAAAAACCTTAAATATGCGTAGCTTCGGTATAGAACACAAATGAAATAACATAAAACTATAGGAACCTAAGTAATAAAAAAATATCAATATCTAACTACATAACTAAGACCTATTATAGGTATTACAATTTATTACCTTTCAATATCCTTTGAAAGCGTAAAGAATGACAATTCGTCATTTCTATCACTATTCAAACAGCCGAATGCTATGCAGTACTTTCTAGCTTTCTTCTTGGTACTCATAATTAAAACACGAATAAAGTTTGTCAATAACTTTACGTAAGTAGGTGCTCTATCGCTAAGTACAAGGCGCGCGACTCATCGAGCGCACGCTTGACACTCGACTGAACGGACCCGAATATTGGGTCCTTGAATTTATTTGTACTTGTTGCGGAGTGCCGCGAGACTTGCCCGCGTGGACATTTTTCTGGGATCCTGTGATATTCCAGAACCAAAAGTACCAAAATCATAAAACTTAGTTCAGATGTAAAATGTTTTTTTTATCGATTGCTCTAATTCTAATGATCAGATTGAGATACCAAGTACACCAGTTTTTAAGTCAAACCTTAAGCTATCTAACAGTGAAAATTGTATCGCAATCGGTCTAGCAGTTTTTACGTGATGCGCGAACAAACATAAAGACAAACAAACAGACAGACACGATTATAAAAAATTATATATTCTTGTTCAGTTGCTTATTTTAAGAAACCATTTAAAAAAATATCTTCTCTGTTCAGTTTCTTTTGTGCTTACTGCTTTATCATAAGTATAGATAGATAAATGAGTTTTTTTCTAGCCAAGTATGGGGCCTAATCTATAGCACAAAGGACTAAATGCTGAAAAGAACCATGGGCTCAATTTAAAAGGAAATATAAGTGTCATTTGAAAAATATGTATTTTCAGAGATAAGCAATTTTATATGTATAAAAAAACACGGCATTCTCTTTACATAATGTATGAAAATAAAAAAGTTTATTTTCATGAAGTAGTAGCAACTTTAAATAATGAGTTCATCCTGTAAAATGTTCAAAATAATGTGTTCATGCAACTCATTCTGTATAATGTTCAAAATAAAGTGTTCATACAACTCATTCTGTATAATGTTCAAAATAATGTGTTCATACAACTCATCCTGTAAAATGTTCAAAATAATGTGTTCATATAACTCATCCTGTAAAATTTTCAAAATAATATGTTCATACAACTCATTCTGTAAAATGTTCAAAATGATGTGTTCATACAACTCATCTTGTAAACTGTTCAAAATAAAGTGTTCATACAACTCATCCTATAAAATGTTCAAATAATGTGTTCATACAACTCATTCTGTATAATGTTCAAAATATTTAATACTAGTTTTCCCGCCCGCGACTTCATACGCGCGGACTTCTGTTTATCGCGAAAAAAAGCATCCTATTTTCTTCTAGGATATTAAAAACCAATGCAAATGCACCAATATAAAAGCACCAATGCGGTTGCGGTTTGCGGTTTTATTGGTGCTTTTATAGCACCAATGCTCTTGTTGTTTTTTGTTATTTCGTTTCCATAGCAACCACAGACCATTATGTGATGGCAATTCGTTTCCAGTTTTCCCGTGGAAACTTACAATTTTCTGGGATAAAAAGTATCCTATGTTTTATTCCAGGGTATAATCTATCTCCATTCTAAATTTCATCGAAATCCATCCAGCCGTTATCGCGTGAAAGCTCCACAAACAAACAAACAAACATACAAACAAGCAAACAAACAGACAACGTTTCACTTTTATATATTGGTATGGATTTTATGTCCGAAATAGATAAGCTATTGTTTTTTTTTACAAATCGTGTACTTACACAGTTTTTACAACAATATATTTTTATTTCTGTTATATCGATAAGCTTGTTTGTGCACGCTTCGTACACGAGATACATAGATAACTACATATAGGATTCTATGTACAGAGAACTAAATCCATTACTCTTCATTCTGAAACCAACCGGAGTCGCGGGACAACCGGTATTACAATGTACGGGAAATACTTGATTTTCACTTTATTTTACATACATTTTAGTTTTGTAGTTGCTCGCTATTCTTTCTCACGTTATTCATATTTAAAATTGGATGGGAATGAAACCAAAATAATAACCTCATCGGTACCATTTAAGAAAATGCCTCAAAGCCCCAGTAAGTACAACACTTTTATCACTATATATAATTTTATTATGGCTCTATATCATCTATTAACAATCTGTACATATCAATGGATCAATGTGGCCTCCGAAGTACGGAGAGATGGCAAATATGTGCTTACATAACTCATTAAAAATTATTGATGCGGAGCCCAGGGCCAAACCCAATATCATTGGATTAAAAACCACACACACATATTAGCGCTCGGCCACTACACTACCGATCGCTCTCTAACTACGCGCTGTAACAAAATTTTGCTTAAAAGTGGTAGGCTCTAGTGTTGTGGAGGGAATATGCTAGTACGATACTATGCCAAACAAACAGATACAGACACACACACACACACGCACACGCAAACACACACACACACACACACACACACACACACACACACACACACACACACACACACACACACACACAAACAGAGAAGCTATGTCAGTAACTTAAAGCTATGTCATGTACTTTGGTTCTCCGTTGGATATCTTCATTACGAATCTTGTCCTTCAGAGAAACTCCAAGCATAGCTCTCTCCACAGCTCACTGAGCGACCTTAAATTTGTGAACTAGTCTGATGAGTGTCTACATTTCGGCTCCGTAGATCATGACTGGTACGACGCACTGATTTAAGACTTTTGTCTTCAGACACTGTGGTATTTCAAATAGAATTCTTCAATTGGCTTCCTTATCAAAGATGTTCTTACCTAATTGCAATATTTGCCCAAGGTATATTGTTGGACAACTTCAAGAGGTACACGATTGACTGCAATCGGTTCCGGATCAATAAGATCGTTAAACATGATCTTGGTCTTATCTATGTTCATTCCGAGACCGATGCGTCGAGAAGCATCAACTAGGTTGGTCAGCACACATTGTAAGTCTTGCAGCGACTCCGCCATTAGGACGATAAATACTTAATTGTGAATAATTGATCTATTATGTAATTAATATATACAACGAAATAAAATGAATTTGTTTCCAGGAATTTGTGTGCCTCTCTGGGGTGTTGATAATAACATAAGTCCGCCGTACTCCATGACCAATGTGGCTAGCGACCACTTCGGCTCAACGGACCACGCCTGGACAGGACACTTGAACTTCGAGTTACACTTCGCTTTACAAGCGACCGGTACCGTTGTTATCTCGCTGACTCAAAGGGAACACCCCTCTGTTGCTATTACATATGAACTACGTAAGTACACTATTGCTAAAAACAGTAAAATAATAGTAGAATGTTGTTAAAAAATAACATGTCTGTAGATTTGCTAGGCTGCCCACGGCTTTGACCGCGTGGACAGTGATGAAAAGTATCTAATTATACCAAGTTTTATCAAATTACTTGTTTTCCCGCCCGCGACTTCGTCCGCGCGAACTACTGTTTATCGCGAAAAAAGCATCCTATGTTCTTCTAGGATATTAAAAACCAATTCAAAAGAAGCTATAGCACCACTCTTGATGTTTTTTGGCATACTTGTTATTTCATTTCCATGGTAACCGTTTCTTACAGCGAGTAATCAAAATTTTTCAAGTTTTTCCAGTTTTCCCGTGGAAACTTACAATTTTCCGGGGTAACAAGTGTTCTTTGTTTTATTCTAGAGTATAAGCTATCTCCATTCCAAGTTTCATCAAAATCCGTCCAGCTGTTATCACGTGAAAGCTCCCCAAACAAACAAACAAAGAAACAGACAACGGTTCATTTTTATATATTGGTAAGAGACGAGCAGATCGCTCGCCTGATGGTAAGCGTCACTCCTGCTCAAAACAGTTGCAATGCCACTCAAAACTTAAGTTTCAACTCTGTTGGCACATGAAAGGGAAATTTCCTTTTCAAACTTAGTTTTCAAACTTAGAATACTTAGTTTATCTAAATATTGATTGATTTGATCTTTTTATAATATTTTATGTATTTCTCCTTGTTTATGAGATGTTAATTTTGGCTTGTAATTTATGATGTTAATTTTTGGCGTGCTATTATTTAACCTACTTAAAATACTTTGACTTTGACTTCAAAATTTCGTGTGTCACTGCACTGCGCTCATCACTCTGAGACATTAGTTTTTGAGCCTCATTGCCCAGTAATTTCACTGCAAACATTGCCCTTCATACAGGATAACTAGATTGTTTACACACTACTGCTTGGCAATTGAATATCTGACAAATTCATTCAGCCGCTACGAAGTTGAGTGGCAATAAAAATACTTAGGTAGGGTAGTTACCATCTGTTCTACTATTTGTTCTACCAATAGAAAAGGTAGGAAAAAATATTCTCAGTTGTTCTACTAATAGAAAAAATAGTAATATACACACATACTTTCTTATTTATAATACACATTAGTAGTAGGACTAGGATTATGAATGTTGTTTTGTGATTATTGTCTGCAGTTATTGGAGGAGAAGCGGGCAGAGACCAAAGCACGAGTTTACATAGTAGTCGTAAAAAAAAACCAATTGTTCAGACCATTGTCACTCCCAATCTACTTTCCTCGACTCAATACCGCGTCTTTTATATCAAAGTAGATGATGGTAAGTTGCATCTGTTCTTAGATAATAGTTTTAAAATAAATTAAGATAAGTAGGGCCGTTCTACAAGCTTGCATTATTATTTCCATTGCATGCGTAAATGTAAATATTATCTATAGATTTTTAACAATTATTTTGTTGTAATTTAAAAAATCAAATGTATGATTTTAAAAATTCAACCTTTAGGGGGTGAGCGAAGGGTAACAAAGATTGCACGCAGGCAAAGCCATAATATACAGGATTATTGGTAATTCGACGTATACCCGTTAGGAGGTGATAAGGGTGACTATTTGCGATAATTTTAAACCCCATATGCATTTTGCAAAAGTGAACCATTTTTGAGTTATCATGTTTTTTAGCTTTTTTCAAAATAAGTCAAAAATGCAACATATTTTTTTTATTAATAAAAAAGTATCAATTTAAATCTCATTTCTTCTTCTCATTTATAAAAACGTGTAAACACTGGTTATTTATCAATATTAAAACAATAATTATCGGTCACAATTAAAAAATGCTAGACAATATTATTTCAATATTTTTTTGAGTATTTTTTCCACTAAAATGCCTTTAAAACAAAAAAAAAACGTTATAAAACTGGGCTTTGCAAATTATTTTAAAAACATAAATACTTTCATAACTCTTCAACAATGCTTAACAAAACTAATTTCAAAAAACTGAAAAAAAAATGATCACAAAGGAAGCAGGTGGAAATTCGTATTCGAACTAAACTTTAAATCGCTGTTTGAATATCTTGCAAATAGGTTTAATGCGTACCTAAGCCAATGCAGGAAGCAAACTGGCAGGACGAGGAAAAAAATGAAGTTTTCAAAGAGTTCTTTTTTCAAGAACTTTCACGCTTGCATTGGTTTTGATTTACAAATTGGCGCCGTGTTTTTTGAAGTAAATACACTCACGATTGTAGTTTTTAATTTATTTCAGAATCAAAATGAGATTAAAATTAATACTTTTAAAAATAAATAAAAAAATATGTAAAATTTTTGTTTTTTTTTTAAAAAAAAGCTCAAAATCATGATAACTCAAAATGGTTCACTATTGCGTGATGCATATGGGGGGCTAGAATTATCGCAAATAGTCACCCCTATCACCTCCTAACGGGAATACCAATAATCCTTTATACTATAAATTATGAAAGTAAAAAATTAGATAAAAGTCGTAAAAGAGACTACGTGACACTGCCCTCCATTTATCATGCTCTAATAGTCTTCCATTTAATTATTCAGATAAACTGCAGTTCGGCAAGGAAGGTGACAGCACTCCAATTATATCGTACTCCGATTCCAGCATACATTTACTCGAAAATTACCGATTCTTTTTACCGGATACCAATCCACATTTGTTTTTGTGCCGTCCTGTTGCTGAAGGTAATATATCTACTTACAACTAGTTTAGTTACCTAATGAATCCTGTTTTGTAAAAGCTGAATGTAAATTATTGTACATTAATAGGCACTAATTAAATAAACCAGCCAAGTGCGTGTCGGACTACTCATGCTGTACGATTCCACCTCACATTTCCAAAAGTGTCAAAAAAGACGGTCTGACTCAGCTATGTAGGAGGCTTTTTTACTGTTTCATAACTGAAAAAAGAGAAACGAAAAATTTAAAAAAAAGAAAGAAAAAAAGTTAAACGGTTTTATTGTAAAGAAACTGAAGAATTATTCAGATATTGTACAAAACGCTAAAAAATAAAATAAAATCGTGGAGCGAGTCAAATTTATATTACTTTGCCCCACGATATTATTTTCTTATTATATAATTTCGTACAAAAAACCATACCTATTGTTACGGAAGCGGTTACGGTGAGGGTTGGAAGGACTGAGTTTACCGAGTACCGCACAGTCCGCATAAGTGTCCCGAGTCCCGACACAACGCGCACTTGGTTCAGTACTGTCACTGTCCACTGTTTACTGTTCCAATGTTCACTTTACTTCTCTTTTGGCGCTACTGTGCACTGCTAGATTGTTAGCAAAAAAGTTTGTACGCAAGAGATCTACAACTCACAGAGCCACTAGTATTATAATAGTTACGAGTAAGTAGGTAGTGTGACAATGCCACATGGTTAGTTTCAATATCCACCGCAGGGGGACAGTGCAACTAATTTCTTCCACAGGGGGACAGCGGGCAAAAAGTAGCAAAGAAAGTTATCCCGAAGTGGTGGGCAAAAAGTGGGGGACAACTACGAAAGACGATAGACGAAAGAAACGAGTTGATTTTAAATGCTCAAATAGCTAATTAACAACGAAATCTCATTTGGCCATTTTTTGGCGTAACTACGCTAAAACTGAGGAGGGCCCAATGAGATTCCGCTCCTATTTCATTCATTAATGTTTAAATCAAACTACACTCATATACAACATATTTCTTTTAAATATTAGACTATTGAACACAATTGTACTTACTGGTAGTTGGAGCACGAGATCGTGTTAGTACTCCATGCTTCACCCAGGTAGAGGACCTAGGTGGAGCATGGGTCCGTACCCAAAGGAAGTTATTTTTCGTTGTAGAGTATACACACGCCTCAAATCGTGTAAGGAATCACCAGTTAACAATAATGTTAGGACAATAATATTAGGACTATTTTTAACACACTTTTATGGTTAACATAATAGGTATGTTAGTCTTTAAACAAATTTGAGATGTCGACTTTAATTTATACTTCCAAAATGGTCGAATAGAAGTTGGTAAGTAAGTTGACAGTAGGTAAGTAAACAATAATAGTACCATCGAGCCTATGTGATGATGGAACTGGAAAGCAGGTATTTAATCCTTGTTAGTAAGTAATTCTGGCCGTGGTGGTCGCAGCTTAGAATAAGACCCCTCCCAATCCTCCCGTGGATATCGTAAGAGGCGACTAAGGGAATACACACTGGAAGATGGGCAGCAGCGTCCTCCGAGTAAATATTTGTAACACTACGGTCACCAATCTGCCTACCAAGCGTGGTGACTATGGCATATGTATGTACGACGACATTTCTAATGCCATTCATGCCCCGAAAACACAGTTTACAATGGTGATGGGGGATTTCAACGTGTGGCTGGGCAGGAGGAGTGGCGATGAACTGAGAGTGGGACAGTTTGGATTTGGACAGCGGAACCAAAGACAGCAGACTTCATGGAGAAGGAGTGACTCTATGATGAATTCCTTTTTCAAGAAGCGCCCGTCCAGGAAATGGTGGTAGCTGCACCCACCCACCGCAAAAAATAGAACAGAAAATCTCCACGCAATACACTCAAATTTATGGCAGAACGAGGTGAGATGAGGTTGCGGTCTTCAGTGAATATGTCGAGTTACAGCTTGTTTAATAAATAGATCTCCAAGTCGATGCGACACGATTTCTGTTCTTTTAATACTAATTGTAATAAGAACGCATTAGAGCGGAACAAGGGCTCCAAAGTATTTGCAAGAGATCTATCTAATGGGCAAAGCCTGTTGACAAAGCTGAAAACAGATGTGGCAGCATTGTTTCGTCAAAGCCAGAGTTTTAGCGTGAGCTCGAGAAGTTCTATACGCAATTATACAACTCATCGCGTAGTCCTTCTAGCACGACAAGCGTTTTTTTAGGGCGCCTTTTTATTACGGAATAATGTCAGAGGTAATCCACAGACAGAGGTTAAATCCGTCATCTTCGAGGGAACTACGCCAGAGTCGTGGCACAGGAGCGTAGTGGTTTTGTTCTTTAAGAAAAGGATAACACCCTAAGCAACGCCTGAATCTACTGGATAACACCCTCTTGTAGAATTATAGGCCCATTTTACTGCTGAGCCACGTCTATAATCTGTTTTTAGAGTAAAATGTCGGCAAATTGGGTGAATAGCATGAAATAACATTTATGCATATATATATATATATATATATATATATATATATATATATCTTGGACGACTGCTTGTTAGGTATTTGATTTGTTTATTTAAAAATTATATACAATGAACTAACTCTGTTGATAAGCTTAGGACACACTCGTACATGCCAATCGTTTGAATTATTATGAAATAACTTAATGATTTGAAAGTGATTCTTTATACAAGTTTAACTTTGAAATTGGTTTAAAGGATGAATAATTACTTGACATTGATAAATAATCCCCTTAGGCAAGGATATTTATAAAGATAGAATAAAATTGCAGCTGTGCAAAAAAAATATTGAAATGATACCTTTGTGCTCAAGGCTTTATTAATATTGAATGAATTATGAAAAAAAGAACAACAAGATAAATTATTTATTTGCTTGAAACACGGTAAAATATTGATGTTTATTTTTTATAATTCCTACATGTTCCACCAGAAACTGGCAAACAAAAAATGGTTTGAAATGACAAAAATATACAATTATAAATTCAAAACAAATATCGCTAATAGAATTAAAATAATAAACATTTACACTATCGTAATCATGATTAAATTAAATTATTCTTAAATTGAAGTGATAGATTTTGTATTTTATATCGAGATGAATGTATAAAATGAACTGATATTGCTTTTGTGCAACCATATGAAGCTCTTTTAACACTGTGGAGGTAATAACCAGGGTATTTAGATGGCTAAAATATGGGTGTGTATGGAAGTCGAAGGACGGACACTTATCTGTTTCGGATGTTTCCAGACCTGCCTGTACCCAGTAGTGGGATTCGTTCACATCTTTGAACCTCTGAATTAAACGTTGGATTGAAATCCATGCGATGCCGTTGGCTTGGTGCAAACTTGGCCCGTCTATGATCTTCGTCCTGTCACGGTCGCCATTTATGTCTACGCAGGGAGACACTGCGAGTTATATTCCTCGACGAAATAAAACCCGGAATACAGATTGAATTGCCTTTTACTTCAATGTAAAGAAATAAATAGCGGAGTACAAAGTTTTGGTGACATTGCTTGTCTTGGAGTGATTTTATACAAACAAAATAGGGTGGATTGAAAATCATAGTGACGGTGGATAAAAATAAGTTCTTCGTTGATCGTGAGTTCTTGCAGGCGTTATTGATAGATTAGTCTTGATAGTTGAAGCGGTCGAAAGTCAGGCTGCGACAACTAGGTTTGTGTTTAATAATCACACAATTATGTACTATATTCTCAACACAAATACCTCAGGCCTTTCCACCCTTTGTTCATAAAACTAAAAAGCAATTTGCCCCCAGTGTACTGTTATTTACTTTGTTCTTCTGTGGCAATGTCTCGCTGTCTAAAAAGAGAACCCTGAGCCAGGCTCCATCGGCGCCGCCCACCGCCGCCGCCGGCTATCCCAAACTACTCTCGTATCTGTTTCACTAAGTGTGTGTTATACACGAGATCTAAGGTCTGTTACAATTCAGTCCGTGTTATCGTTAGCAAACAGCGCTGCGGGCGCCGTAACACGAAGATGGTTAGACATGGCTACATTGCCTCCAAACCCACGTGAATAAGAGGCAACAGTATACATAATTCATAGCTTTTGAAGGGTTCGTGGAAGGAGCTATGTACAACCACAGGTGCAAAATGTTTTTCACGGATCTTAGAAGCTTGCGGTGGAGTCCAGAGTTACAGCTGATGATGAGTGTGGGATTGAGTGAAGGTAAACCATGTATACGTACATTCACAAAGCAAAACACAAAATTACACGCAACATGAGGACGTGAACGAGGCTCTTAACTTATTGACGTGTCTCAATAATAAAAAACATAGATTATTAGACTAGGTATTTGACTCGCGACCTTGAACCGTGATCTGGCGAAGAGCGTCGGATATGCTCGAAACCTTAGGTCGACATTTTGACTTACGAAACCGTCCAGGACACAAGTTATTTAAAATTCCTAAGTTTAAATAACTCTTTTATGACTTTAATTTTATACCTCAGGTCTTTCCACCCTTTTTTTTTAAACTTAGGAGTTTTATTATTTTGTGTATCTAGGTCATTGTTATAGTTTTAATTATGTACCCAGCGGTACTTAGTACACGGGTGGACAATAATGAAGGATGATGATGATGAAAACAATCCTATCCATCTTGAAAATGGTAATAAATTATTGACCGAACGAGCGAAGCGTCTTTGTTGCAGCTTGGGCAAAAATTATGTTGTATGTCCGAATGTCTGGCTGTCCGCTGTCCGGATCTCTGTTCTCCTCTACAGTACGCAAACTACGAGTCAGCAATGAATAGTTTCCGAGTAGTAATATCTGTTTTAAGTTTGACAGCTGTTATCCGACTTCACACTATACTAAAGGGAGATGAAAAGGAATCTGTCGTGCTGGGCAAAACGGTAAAATATTTTTTTGTCGTTTCCCTAAACACGTTTTGTTAACGTTAAACGTTGGGGACGATCTTACTCCACCTAACCCCCTCTCCTTCCCCTCCCCTCCATTCTCCGACCTCCTAAGGGTTTTTGCTCTCCTGGTAATTTGTGACTATTTTGAATATTATAATAGTTCGATATTAGCCTCGTGTCGTGGTCACACCGTTTTTTCATACTAGTGTGACCACGACACGAGGCTAATAGAGTCCGTCGCCAAACTTTCCTACTAGACCATCCATAACTCTTTGAGATATTCTTAACTGCATTCACAGATTTTGAAAAAAAAAAACATTTAGCCAGATAATGGTCACTTCATAAAAAACTTTGTTTATGCCAATCGATCCAGTTTCTTCTTAGGATTAAAAGTCTCTATGGGACCAACTGAGAGTACTAGAAATGTGAAACTGTGAAAAACTTTTTCCATACATTTCGTAGGAAATTACCTTAACCGTATAGTTATATATTTAAACGGGACTTAATCGCGCTGAAAACTTAATATTTATTTATTTCGACGTTTCGATCAAGGTGCATTGAACAATACATATTGGTACATTAATATAAATTAATTAATTATATTATTAATTTATTAATTATTTACATATTGGTACGTATTGGTAAATTGTTGACGTGGTCACGAGAAGACTGAAGTAGCGGGTCAGCGTCGAGAAAGGCGAGCGTTGTCTCCAACTACCCGCATTTGGTTCGAATCGCGAAAGTTTAAAAGTTACAATTCTTAACCGTACAAGCTAGAGAATTATTTTTTTAGTAGGCTATCCTCCACTTTTGTAGATATATTGACCTGCATTCACAAACTTTGTTAAAAAAATTCAGTCATCAAGAAAGAGTTCAGTCGTTAAGAGCGATGGTGGCCTAACGGTTATATAGTGCAATTTAGAATCCAACGATACCGGGTTCAAAACCTAGGGTTCAATGATTTTTCTGAGTTATGTGCGATTGGCATCAAAAAAAGTTTTTATGTAAAATTACCATTTTCTTGCTGACTGTACATTTATTCCAAAATGCTGTTCAGAATATCTCAAAAAGTTATGGATGGTCTCCTAGGAACGTTTTCCTGTAACTGTAATGGTTAAGGCATCTGCCTTTACTGTCCCGTCTCAAAAATCTAGCCTGTATACCTAATATTTTTGAAGAAGTTTAGTTGTCCCTAAAATTGCATTGAAGCTACCATACCTTAAGTAATGCTGTTAAACAACGCAGTAATGGCAAATGAATCTTAATGGAATATTCGTTTGGAATCCTCGAACAATTTCAACACAGACAATAGCGGTTTATGTTTATTGACAACGACACTGTGACGACAACCAGCCGCACTACCAGTAGTGTCGTTGCCAATAAACGACACTACTGGTAGCCCATTTTGGATAAAATTGTAAAGACAACACACAAAACTACAATATACTATTAAAAAACAAAAACATCATTTTAAAATGATTTTGGAACATTACTGTTTCATGTTAAGGGGCATTCCAATTCCAGGAAGCCATTCTACACAGCTATATCTATCTACCGATGTTGGAATAAAGTTATGCAGATGAAGGCGCGCGGCTATCGACAGGCGGTCAGCATCAGTCTTTGTGACAGGAACCATTATAGAGTCGCTCGTCGCGCCGCAGCCGCCTTAATAGAGTGCGCGCATCAAGTAAATTTTCCATAACGCGCTTTCATTGCTCCACCGCACCACCCGTCGCATCTTATCGTCATAACAGCCGCGTCATCATTCGTGTGGGAACTTCTCAAAATAAGATAAACCTTTAAGTGATCGTCCGTTTCCGAAGAACGTTTTACGAGGGTCCGACAAATCCCCGGAATGGTTCCGCGCGGTGCTCAAACTTGCCAATTCCAACCCGCCGCGTTTCAATTTATCTCTTGTACAGTTAGTCCGTTGAAACAAAACGTAACGTTTTGTTTTTCAACAATCAACGGCCGTAGTTGTTATTTTTACGGCTTAGGGCACGTGCTCATGGGAACATTAAGTTTCACTGCACAACCGAGCGCACAATTTCACAGTCTAGTGGAACATGCAATGTGCATTTTAATTGCAGTAGTTCTTTTATGTTTTTCCCGGCATAAGCGGGCCGTGCTAGTTTCCAACCCCGATTCTAATGAATATTGAGCTAAAACTTCTTTAATATAAACATTTATGTATGCAAACCTTTTAACGGGATTAGGTTTTGTATCAAGCAGAAAGAGGAGAGCTGGTTGATTAAATGGTACTATGTCCTTAAATATTCAAGTTATATTTGAACAAAAATGGGTTCCTAGCTTGATGCTCTTGGGCACTTGCTTGATAAATATGACGTAAATACGTGCCTAGAAATATTATGTTTCTAACTAAGAATGTTTAAAATCAGATAGATTCCACTCCGCCAACCAAAACCATAAGAAGGCATGGCAGGTGCGTATGCGTGTGTTAGTCACTGATGAGTACGGAGTAATATGCAGTTGTCTATGGTGTGATTGATACACTGTGTATTTGTGGTTGATACACAATTTCATCACAAAAGACGGCATAATTTTTCGTGAGAACTTGTCAGAATAACAACGACTAATAACAAGGCCGAGATCTTGTTGCAATGTGGCAGCGGACCGGCATAAAATGGTGTAAATGTGTGCGTGAGGCTTGTGCGTACGAGTGGATCGGCATATCGGCATATCTGCTTCATTCTCTAGTTGGCGGAGTGGAATCAGTTTTTTTAAATTATTATTGTTTTCAACGTCCTTCGTCGTAAAGTTCTTTGTTTATCTGAAAATAAGTATGCAATGATTTTCTAGATATCAACGCATAAGTTCTCCCAGCAAAATGAAAATACATCGATATTGTTACATCAGTCGATTCTTAGAAAAACGCAATACCTACATCTACAGGAACCTTCTGGAACATACCAGTGGACTAGCCCTACGCCCCACTACCTACAGAAGATTCCAGAGTGCGCGGTAGGTATATACCTACGGGCACGGCAACATCAAAGGCGCCGCCGGCCTTAGGTACCTACGGGTGCGGCGCGGCACGGCAACTTCAAGGTCTCCGCCGACCTTGAAAGTTCAAATACCTACCGACTACTGCTAGTACATACGTGTACATACGAGTACCTGCTGGAAATTTCCGTCGCGGTATAAATAGGGCGCGCATCGGCTACCTGACAGTTTTGATTTGGCATTTGGAACAAAACAATCAAAGTGATTCGATGCGAGTACTCAGTGCTAATTGATTAGTGTGTACAGTCGAGTTGAAGAGTGTTTGAGTGTTACTTGTTGTTTTAATTTCTTTTTGTGGTTTTTCGAATAGAGGTGTTAATTTTTGGTGTAATTGGCGTACATTTATTTTATCCAAACCCCAGCTCGTAACAATATTAATTTTGCTATAGAATTAGACGACTTATCTTAGTTTTGCTAGGTACAACACTATTGTCAGTTTTTATTTGACAGGGGACATCAGCATCACCTTCTTTTTTTTCAAGGAGATGCGGCAAATTAACTTTAGTTCCGAGGTCACATTGTGCTTCATCAACAAAATCAGGTTACATGAACGCTTGTTATTATAAGTACTCTCTAGTCAGTTGACAGAATGTTCAAATCAAAGAGGCCAATCTCATGCAACTAACAATTTGGGTTTCTGAACGAGCGATTATGTTAAAATGCCATGTCAAGCTACAGTCAGACGTGAGCAACGACAGTAAGAAATGGACGTGAGTCAACTAATCTGTAGAGAAAGATACGACGTTTCTTACTGTTGTTGAGAAAGGCCGATTATATTTTGACAACTACCTATATCTTTCCGCGATTTGAGTATATTTGCTGTTTTATTTGGATTATCCTCTTTAACATCGAATATTGTGAACTAAAATGTACCCAAAGTTCGATTGAACTTGTGCTGTGATTTAGATTAAGTACCTACATAATATTTAAACTTTCGTTTAACCATGACAAAGTCCGATGGATTTAGAAGTTTTTACAAAAAGCATAATTAAAACAGGTAAAATACAATAACTAAGTCGCTCAGCGAACTATCGAGAGATCTATGCTTGGAGTTTCTTTATGAGATTGAGTTCGAAACGAGGTGATCCGGCAGAAAACTAAGTTTACCGACATAGCTCTAAAAAGCAGCAAGCTGAAGTGGCAGTGGGCTGGCCATATTAGCCACAGATCCGATAGCCGTTGGGGTAAAAGAGTTCTCGAGTGGAGACCGCGAATTGGCAAAAGTAGAGGACGCCCACCGGCTAGATTGAGCGACGATCTGTGCAATATTACTGGCAGAAAGTGGATGCGAAGAGCTGAAGATTGGGCCAAATGGCGTGCCTTGGGAGAGGCCTATGTCCAGCAGTAGCTGAACACGATGATGATGATGAAAATACAATATTAATCAATCAGCTATTTGGGAATACGTTTCAAAGCAAATATTATACGTTTTATTGTTTTAGAACATGTCCTCCCTGTCGTTTTCGTTAGCTACTATTTTTCTTGTTCTTCTTTTAAGGTCAAGTTTGCGCTTAGTAGCTGTTTTTGTGTCCGTGGTAAGTACCTCTGATGAAGTTTTTTTTGTTATTTTCTGCCAAGTTTAATTTTTTGTATAATGCTCAATACATTCGTCACTTTGTTTTTAATCACAGCATTATACCTAAAAAAAACTTGTTAAAAGAGATTTTCTTGTATAATAATGATAATAACTTACAATTTACTTACGAACCTATCTTTTATGCTCAGAAGTGTACACTTCTCGCTTTCCGTGTTGTTTGCCCTCTAGAATTTGATGCCATAATAAAGTAGTATATAGCAGTAACAGAAATTATAAGTAGTTATTAGAACTTTATTCGTTTCTTCTTGTTCAAACAGCTTTTTATTGGTGCCTACGGGTAACATGACATTATTTTGACGTTAAAAGAGTTAACCTTGAGAGAATGATGAACCTAAAAGATTTTAAAGTAAGAGATTGCCATAGCTCAAATATATATTCACAGATCAATTGACTACGATCTTTGGCTAGCAAATTTTTTCGACAAACCCAGTCAAACTTAACAGTCCTGTCAACTTGACAAGGCTGCTAGTTATATTTGTATACATTTGAATAGCCGTTGAAAAACTGGGAGTAAGTTTTCTGCTGTCAACGTCTGGAAACTACCTTTTGCGTAAGCTGCGGCAGGAGGCAATAATGAAGACTCACTCGATGAGAATTAACTAAGAATTAACTCGTTTAATTAACTTAAAAAGAGCCAGAGCTCTAACTTCAACAGAGTTTGGCAAAGATAAAATAATGAGGCCGCCGACACAGCTCGTCGGGTGTGAACTGATTGTTTAATGATTTTAAGTGAAACCTCTTTGTTAAAATTGAGAAAATTCAGCGACCGCTTTTTTTCAAAAGCTTGCGAAAAGAGCAAAGCCATGTTGTGTTTTATGGTTGACCAACTACTAAATAGACTCTTTCAAACGCACGCAAAACATCTTATTGTCAGAAATGTATTTAAATCTATTTTAATAGTACATATTTTCCATTCTAACTAAGACGAATGTTAGACAGTTACAAAATTAATATTTAAAGTGATCATTTTGGTAATTATGAACAGAAATTATTTTAAATCAATAATTTACTTGAAATAAATTTAGTGCAAAACTATTGAACCAATTTTGTTGAAGTTTAAATGGGATTACACTGAAGGTCAACCATATGTAGTTACAAAAAAAAAACGAATTCTGTACAGAAATTTGGTTGTTTCTCACCTTGAATGTCTCATTTCATGGCCACGTGCAATGCAACTTTATTGAAATGTTGAGGTATATAAATGTCTAGTAGACTAGCCAAAGTAAAAATAACGCAATCTTCAAACCATAGAACTTACTGTGCTTCAAATATACCCCATTGAATATTTTAAGAAAATATTTCAACATTTCCTACGTATCGTGCTCATTCCAATGTTGAAGATATTCTCTATCTTATTTACAAAGTGCGCTGCAATAAAGTTGTCTCAAAGTATTTTGACGCATGCCAATTTCAAACATTTTGCATATTTTTTTAATGAAAACACCTTGACTATTATATGCATTACTTATATGTGTTAAAAATAAAAACCAGTGCTTAAAGTGGGCCTTGGGCTTGACACAGTATAAAAGACAATAAAACAAAACAAAAAGGGTCGATGACAAGAGTTCAGAAAATAAAACCCGTCTACGGTCGGGTTAAAAAATTAAGACGAATTGCTTGCTACGCGTGCGCGGTACTGCGCGAGGTAGCTTTGGCGCCCGCGATCCAGGTAGTAGTTAGGATACTTTATGAATGAAAATACAAAAGAAAATTGTAAGCAACACACGGGACGGTTTTAACGTCTGTAGTCTACAAATAATCTTTATAACAACGTATAAGCCGTACAAATTCAGGCTCATATCCACAAACGTGTCTAATCTAATCTACTCTATTCTCCTCAAAGATAACTAATTACAAACATCACAACTGCTTGCGGTCTGCGTCGGAGTCTTCGGTTTTGTTACAAACTTATTTACCCAACTGAGCACAATTTCAAATTCCATCAGTAATCTGGTATTATAGAGACGTAGCTGCTCACTGTGACTCACTCCTATCTGCGGTTATGATCTTTGACATTAGCTCGCGGTCCTAATTATCATAAAGTTTTAACAGCGAGGACTTTTGGCAACACTGTCATCGCCTCGCTGCGAATTTGAATATACTGAGAAGTTTTTTGGCTTGGAACGACCGATTTTAAACTTGATGTTGCTAATTAAAATATACATAAAAATGTAGTCTCGTTCTACATTCCTTTATGGTACTATTAGCTGTGCTCGCGCGGTAATTTTTTCTGGGATAATAGAGTGTCATATGCATTTTTACCAGACTACGGCAAGGCATAGGAAGGGTTATGTGTTCAAACTAAAAACTTGGTCCGAATTTGACAAGCGAGTTCTCTATGGACATGCTTAACATGATATGCGTAATTCACCAGCGATACAGTTTCCATCGCTCCGTGCTTCGGAGAACACGGAGCTATTGGCCCCGGTATTTATTATTAATAGCAGTCGTTAAGCCATATGAGAGGCCTTCAGGCAACAAACTCTGACACCAGAGGCCAGCACTACTCCATACGACAAACAAACAATCCAGTTTGGGGGGGGGGGGGGGGGGAGGAGTGGTAAACATTCTAACGATAACCCATACGTCTAAATCTGTTCAGGCATTTAAAAGTTACGGTGGAATAAATAAACTCACATACATGAATACTAAAAACAATACACTCCTTTTTTTGGGCAGTCCTTTTAGATGGGACGTAATTCTGATGTGATTACGGCTTCACCAAATCTTCCGAACTTATTTATCGAACTTTCTAGAAGTACTTGGCGGAGTCTGAGCCTCCAATTTAAATGATAAAATTCAGATCCTCAAGGCATAAATCTCAGATTTTACGTCGTCTTAAACTAAATTAAAATTCTCAAGTTACAGTTTCGGTTTAAATCCATGGTCTTTATCTAAGTAAAATCTTTTTTAATAATTAAAAATAAAATTTACGCACAATGCAAAAACGCGACTGCAAACTTTAAATTGTTATAGATCCTAAATGGTAATTAAAAAATAATAATGATTGAGAAACCTAAAGATGATTTTCAAATACCTATTCAATGATACCCCACTTACGTAACATACATCATCGACTTACATTTTTTTTTTACAATAATGAGAATAATTGCTAGCACGCGCTACACAAACTACACTTTGAAAGTGACTAAGGCTAAAGAAGGCTAATTGTGTGTGTATTATAACCAGGCTCTGCTTTTAAGGGTTTTTTCCATAAATATGCTGGTTCAACCACAAACCTGATAAATGTGAAACTTGACATTTATGTTTTTGAGATCATTTTCATATTTATCTCTCTAAGACTAAGACAAAAAACATGATTAACAGAATTTCATCCGATATATTTTCTTATAAAAAAAAAATACGTTATTTTCGGTAATGTTTACATTTTCCTACTCAACGGCTTAAGTTTTATCTATAAATTAAATCTCACGGCAAGAAAATATACTTTATTATCTAAGGCTTAGACAAAATTTACCTAACTAAATTATTAGCTTGCCAATAAAATAAATAACTTTTGAGACATACGTCATTTAGTTCCGAGCTAAATTGTGTGTTCAAACAGCGCTCGCGATATTCAACCTTGTTACGCAGGTACTTCAGTGCTTATTGCGGGTAGCGGGTGGCAGAGTGTAGGGTAGGTGGCAGGGGAGTGGGGAGTGGGAAAATGTAACCTTAGAGCCGGACCTTAACTGGTGCGGTCACTCCCGAGGAACAGGTACGAATTTTAATTACATCTATGCCCTTAACTCGAAATCTCGTAATCCTCGCAATTTCGCTGGCAGATAGCTAATGTTATAAAGAGTAACATAGGCTACTTTGTATTTTGTAAAAATAATTAGGGTTCCGCGTAAAAAAACCCATGAATTTTGACCACGCGGGCAAAGCCGCGGGCACAGCTAGTAACTGTAAGTAAATAACTATTGAGTGCATACTAGAGGAATGTCTAATTAATAGTTAAGTATTCATCATCAGCCTAATAGGCCACTGAGGCCGATCATCGGTTCTTCTCATGAAAAAAATAAAATTAGCTTTTATTTTACGCAGGTCGTCGCTCCACCTAGCCGCCCTACGATAAGGCGACCTCCGCGTTTGCCTACACGTGGTCTCCACTCCACTCAAGGACTCACATACCCCATCGGTTATCGGTTCTTGTACTTTATGTTACCGGCCCATTGCCACTTCAGCCTGCTAATTCTTTGAGCTATGTCGGTCAGTGGTTATTATATAAATACATTTTTATATAGTAACCCAATCCAAGCAAGGAGGCCTATGGTAATTGACGGCTGATATTGATTTAGGTTCAATAATATTTAAATTAAATTACAAAAACAGATAAAACAAAACAAGTATTTTTTTAAATCATATGATTAACAGCCATATTATAAAAACTCCGCACAGATTTTATATATTCACAACTCTAAATATTTATTCCGTTAATTTTAAAGCGATAATTAAATCTATATACGTATTTTACGAACGTTAACATGAACCTTATCTATATACTTATAATAAACCTGTAACAGGCCAAATTCTGTACATTGAAGATATTTAGTATGTTTTTTTTGGAGGCTGTTCTGTATTCCATTCTGAAGCCAAATCTGGTTTATTTTTTCATTTTTGTCTGTCTGTCTGTATCTTGGCTAGGCATCACGCCGAAACTACTGGATGAGATTAAATGAAACTTAGTACGATTTGAGTTCATACAACGACATATGATACCTTTCATCCCGAAAAATTAAACAGTTCCCGCAGGATAGGGATTGAAAGTTATTTACAAAAACACTTACCACTCTGAAACTACTGGATGGATTTTGATGCACTTTAGCACAGTCATAGTTTATATGATGGGTAAAAATTGAGAATACTTTTTATCCCGAAAAAAAAGGGTTCCTGTAAGATAGGGGTCCAAATTCTGTACATTGAAGTTTTTTTTTGTGGCTGCTCTGTATTCCATACTGAAGCCAAAACTGTATTTTTTTCATTCTTGTCTGTCTGCCTGTCTGTCTGTATCTTGGACGTGCATCATGCCGAAACTACTGAACGAAATGAAACGTGGCATGATTTGAGTTCATACTACCAAGTAGGACATAGGATACATTTTATCCCCAAAAATTAAAGGGTTCCTGCAGGATAGGGGTTGAAATTTATTTCAACGAATACTTATCACGCTGAAACTGCTTGACGGATTTTGATGCAACTTGGCACAGTCAGTTTATATAATGGGTGAATATTCAGGATACTTTACATCCCGAAAAAATAAAGGATTCATGCAAAATAGGGGTCAAAATTCTATACATAGAAGATATTTTGTATTTTTTTTGGAGGCTGTTATATTATGCAGTAGTGTCGGCGTGATGCTTTGCCAAGGCAAACCTGAAACTACTGAATAAATTCAAATTAATGTTGGCATGATTTGAGTTTACACTACGAGGTAAGACATTGGATACTTTTCATCCCGATAAATTAAATGGTTTCCGCAGGATAGGGATTGAAAGTTATTCAAAAGAACACGTATCACGCTGAAACAGATTTTGATGCAACTCGGCACAGTCGTAGTTTATATGATGAGTGAAAATTGAGGATACTTTTTATACCGAAAAAATTAAGGGTTCCTACGGGATATAATATTGGTCCAAATTCTGTACATTGAAGATATATAGTAATTTTTTTTGGAGGCTGTTGTGTTACTAATACTGAAGACAAAACTGTTTTTTTTTTCATTTTTGTCTTTTGTCTGTCCGTCTGTCTGTTTCTTGGACGCGCATCACGCCATCATCAACTACTGAATGAATTCAAATGAAACTTGGCATGATTTCAGTTCATACTACGAGGTAGGGACATTGGATACTTTTCATAGCGGTAAATTAAAGGGTATAAGGGCTATGGTCCCCGCTCCTGCGGGGACCATAGGGTTGTTTATTTGGAGTTGGTATTCATTTTTTACGGTTTATAGTTACTTCCGTAGTTCACCTCTAGGTGAAAATGTTGTGTTCGCCTCTAGAAGGTTGTACACTCTTCGCATTATCTTTATGAATGTTTTGACTGTTTGTAAGACAAGTGTATAGCCAAATACGAATAAAAAAAATAAAAAAACTCAAGGCATATTCCTCCAAATTTCAAATATGAGTAGGTACCTAGGTCCACCGGTTTAGGCTGAGTGTTGTCAGTCAGTCAGTTAGAAGGTATGTCACGGTGCTGCTTTATAGATGATGAAAATAAATAAAATAATGTAATAAAACACATATTTTTATTATTCTGCCCAAATGTGAAGGACATCTATACTTATAATAAAGCAGTAAGTATCAAAAAAACTGTAAAAGGAAGATACGAGTGTAATAAATAAGATCTAGGGTATTAAAAATAAGCTACTGAAACAAATAAAACATTTTTACATCTCTCATATTCGGTAAGTAGGTCCTTATTACCCCCAAATGGGGCTTGTAGGTGACCAATTAGCGCTCTAGGGTAATAATGTAGCTAGAAAAGCCCTAGGGCGGTAAGTAATTAAAAAAAAAAACTTCACTCTTTAAAAAAGTTCGCGTGCATCTAACCATCATACCGGCAATAGACATCATGCATTGGGCTGACCCAATGACGAAAGAGGTCGCATCGCTATTCAGCCTTGTCTTTGTCTTCGAGTATAATAGTCATCAATTTTAAATATCGAACGGCGAAGCTCAATTTCGTTTTTGAAAAAAATAATTTAAAAATAGATAAAAAAAGGCGGGAATAGAAAACTTTTACTTTAAATATTGTTTGTTTTTGGGTTTTTTTTAGAATTACGTGCTAATTAGGAAAAAAAACATGAGTTCTGCAACTGATGAAGATATAAGCTGCACTCCCGATTCAATGAAAATGGAAGCTGAAGCAGCAATTAACAATATTTTGCCTGAAAGTTCTAAAGAGAGATATTTGAAAACTTACGACGAGTTCATGAAGTGGCGAAAAGAAAAACGAGTAAAGTCTTTATCTGAGACTGTATTCTTAACATACTTTAGTGAGCTATCAAAAAATCTCCAGCCATCTAGTTTGTGGTGCATTTATTCAATGTTAAAAGCAACTATGAGTACTAAACACGACATCAATATCAAGAACTTTTCAAAATTATCATCTTTTCTAAAAAGACAATCAGCTGGGCACAAAAGCAAAAAGTCAAAGGTTTTTACAGCGCAAGACGTGAAAACATTAATAAATGAAGCCCCTGATGACATATATTTAGCTGTTAAGGTACGTAAAATAACAAATCACATAATGGTAATACTTCATCATTTATCTTTTAAATTCTTACAATCCTATAAAACATACTTACTTATTTTTATATTTCGCTTGTTTTAGGTGGTTCTTATCTTCGGTATAACTGGCGCATGCCGAGGTATTGAATTGACAAATATAACAATAGAGAACATAGAACAACAGGGTCAGTTGTTAGTAATTAAACTACCGAACACAAAAACTAAAATTGACCGAACATTTGTAGTTCCTCAAGAATTCTCTGAATTCGTACAAAAATCTTCGTCCTGAAAATGTAAACACCTACCGATTTTTTTGAAGTACCACCAAGGCAAATGCTACAAACAAGTTATTGGAAAAAATACCATCAGAAGTATGCCGAAGCGAATCGCAAGTTATTTAAAGTTAGATAACCCGGAATTGTACACAGGTCATTGCTTCCGGAGAACATCGGCTACACTTTTAGCCGATGCTGGGGCTAACTTAACCACTATAAAAAGGCACGGTGGGTGGTAATCCAGCAAGGTGGCTGAAGGTTACATCGAAGATTCCATACAAAATAAAAGTAACATTACCAACCAAATAACGGAAACTATTCAGCTTTCAAAAAATGAAACATCTTTCTCAAGAGATGATCCGCAACCATCAACTTCTGCTGAAGAAAGCTTCATCCCGTCAGATTTTGTCCATGACCAACAAATATTACAATCTCAAACTATTAACATACCCAAAAAACACGTGTCCCTAAAATTTGAAAATTGTTCTCATTTCACTATAAATTTAAACTAATAAAATGTTTTATTCTTGTAATGCCGGTTTTTTCTACTTACCTCACAATCGAGATGTAAAGCAGAGTAGTTAGCTCGGGTGTAAGCATCAATTGCACCCTCGAACTATAGGCGCCCTCGCTGCGCTCGTCGCCTAAATATCTCGGGCTGCAATTGATGCCTTACAGCCCTTGGCTACTAATCTACTATTAAAATTCGTGTCTGTCTGTTTGTCTGTTAGTCTGTTCGCGCATCACGTAAAAACTACTGTACCGATTGCAATGCAGTTTTCACTGTTGGATAGCTTAGGGTTTGACTTAAAAACTGGTATACTTATTATCTCAATTAGATGGGTAGGAACCGAGCAATCGATAAAATCATTTTGACGGCTGAAGGAATTTTGTTTAATTGTTGATATATTGGTATTTTAGGTCTTGGAATAGTAATAGAGTTATTTTAACCTAGAGAAATAACCACGCGTGCGAAGCCGTGGGTACAGCTAGTTAAAATAAATATCAAGAGTACATGAATAAATAGGTACTACTACATTGTATCGCACTCTTGTATGTATACCTGTCACTAAGTTTGTGAAGTGGACTTCAAATTACTGAGTACCTACTATGTATATAACCCCCGACTTTCCCACCCCCCATTATTGCTAAGAAACATCTCGATCACATCAGTTTACAAACATAAAATAGTGCCATCCGTTTGAGAGCTACGGTCGTCACCCCCATTCCCCTCCCCCCAACCCCTCTCCTTACCTCAGCTTTCAAACATAAAAAAACCGCATCAAAATCGGTCCATTCGTTTGGAAGCACGATTTTCACCCCCTGTTCTCCCCCTCCCTATATATCTAAGAACCATCTCGATCACATCAGCTTTCGAACAGAAAAAAACGCATCAAAATCGGTCCATTCGTTTGGGAGCTACAATGCCACAAACACACACACACACACACACACACACACACACACACACACACACACACACACACACACACACACACACACACACACACACACACACACACAGTGATACACACCCTAAACTTATAACACCCGTCTCTTTGTTCGGGAGTTAAAAATACTTTTAGTGGTAGTTATAAAAAACGCAGCGTTAAATCCATATAGTTTGGACCAGTAATAATCGTTATCTGCTGCGGTATCGTCAGTCCATTCTGACAAATAGGGGTCAGGGCTGCTATCCGTTTTATTTTCCTCAGACATGGTAGTATAGCTACTCGTATATATAAGCAGTTGCACTGGAATTCTTTGTCTTTTCAGAACGTTTGGCCATGCAAAGGAAGGTTCAACTTAGTATTTTGTTTTTCTGCAAACTGCTGAGATGTTGTTACCCTTGTAGCATTCAAGAAATGACTCGTATTTTCGCGAATTCACATCTTGATACACATATTTGCTTATTAGTCGACTTCCAATTGCATAAGCATCTGAACTCGACAGTTGTTTTGTGTGTTATGTTCTCAACTACATAAATATCGATTTAATCATCGACCTACGATTGCAAATACTCGTAGTTTGATTGATCGAACCACCAGGACCTAAAAACCCTCGTGGTTCACTTGATTTTCAATGTTCGAACTACGGGGAATTACAAATCTTCGTAGATCGATTGATCGAACCACCAGGACCTAAAAATACTCGTGGTTCGCTTGATCGAACTACGCGATCGAACCTCGCGGCCGGAGGGGAATTTGCACAGGCTACCCCGAAATTGCTGTTCTATGTTGCAGTAGCTTATCATTTAAGTGTACACATGCAGCAATTCAGGCTATTCTGAAGACCAACTCTTTTTCTCGTGACTTAGAAATACTCTAGTTGATATTAACAATCAATTTGCAAACTAAATGAGTCAGTAAAGAATCATTCGTAAAATTGATACATACCATAGTCGTAGACGGACTAATAGGTAGGTATAGAAGATTATGGCTGATATTTATTAAATTTTCGGACTAGAGTCCCATCCCAATATCCTAAAAAGATGGTCATACTACCAGCAGAACAATACATTAACGAAATATTCCTTTGTAATATTGAATCGCTTCAAAGACATGAGTTAATGGGCCCCTACAAAGGGATGCACTGACCGCAAAGACCCAAGATTGAGAATTTCGCTTTATATTCCAATAATGGAACGTCAATAGTTTTGCATTCATAGTTTCAGAATGTCTTTGTGTGGGTATTTGGTTCGTTTTACTGTAGCTACATGTGCTTTATTTGAGAGTAGCCTGTTTTTTCTGGACGTCATTATTAGTGTCATCATACCTTTATTTAAAGTCAAATGAGGGAAGTATACTGACCTCTGGTGGTAGAGATTGTCCGCCGAAGGGCCTCTGACGTCTGCTATTAAATGTTGGGCAAAAAATATATGGAACTAGTTTTCACGCCCGCGACTTCGTACGCGCGGACTACTGTTTATCGCGAAAGAAGCATCCTATTTTCTTCTAGGATATTAAAAACAAATACAAAAGTTGGTATAGTACCAATTTTGCTCTTGAAATTTTTTGACAGACTTTTCATTTCGTTTCCATGGCAACCACAGACCATTCTGTGATGGCAACCGTTCCTTACAGCGAGTAATCAACATTTTCCAGTTTTCCCGTGGAAACTTTTTTTTAAATATATTTTGTCATCGTCTAGGCAACCGTTTGACCACGATCTCACCTGATGGAAAGCGATGATGTGGTCGAAGGTGTAGCACGCTTGCCTAGTAGATACCTATTCACTCTTGACTTTTTTTTTTTTTTTTTTTTTTTTTTTTTTTTTAGGAATGACTAATGCTGTTGGCCTTATTGGCCTCTACAGCTTGAACCGGACGGTGACGGTGACGGTGACGGTGACGGTGCGTGACGCAGAAGGCGCACGCCAAAGTTAAAATTTAGACGACCCGCACGAGGGTACCCAGGGGGTACGGCCCTCGGCTTGGACGGCCGTCTGATTACGGGGGTAACGAACTAAACACCCCTGGATCGCTACCGTTAAGTAGTGATCGAGGGGGCCCTGAACAATGGCTAGGTGCCCTTTCATTGATTATTATAACTGACCGCCGATTCGTAATACACCTTCGAGAAGAATCGGCAAGAAACTCGAAAGCGAATAATATCTGACTATGTGTTATGGGACCTTCGACCTCGCCGGCGAGGTCGGTGTCTGTGTCTAAGTGTGTTGATACCCCCTGGCGGGTTGCCAGAGGTGGTCGAATTGGACGAGGCCATCGCTGCCAGTACTTTGACTGCGATGGCGTCGTCCGGATCGTCCAGGACATCGCGGGGACGTCTACGGAGGACATCGCGGGGACGTCTACGGAGGTCTCTTGACTTGAACACACCTGGGTTATATTTTACCGGAAACAATGACGAAGACAATGCATTCCACTTCTTAGAAGTTCTTATAACAATTGAAGAAGCGTAACGCTTCGTTCTTGTGCGAGGTATTTCAACCATAAAAGATAAAAATTTAATATTAAGGTTTTTTTTCATTTTCCGGGATAAAAAGTATTCTATGTTTTATTCCAGGGTATAAGGTATCTCCATTCTAAATTTCATCAAAATCCGTCCATCCGTTATCGCGTGAAAACTCCCCAAACAAACAAACAAAAAAACAGACAACGTTTCACTTTTATAATTGGTATGGATAAATTACAATTTGTGCTGGCTGAAGATCAAACCCGGTTTCGTTGGAATGTATAGAAAGTTTCAAAATAATTTAGTTTTTGATTATGTGTTTCCGACAAAAAAATATGTAAGTACCTTTGTTATGGGCATATTTTTATGGGTTTTATTATCATAACTATGTTGTACTTACATATCTTTTGGTAATAATAAACTCAATACAATGGGTAATGCTCACAATATTTGTTAGAAGAGAGCTATACCGCATAATTTTTTTTTTAGCTATTACTTCAAAAGTAAAATTTATTCGCAGACCTCAAAACTTTGCTCTGCCTTGCATTTGAAACATTGGCAGCGTAACAGAAACGATGCAATGTCCTTTGTGACGAATGTTACCTCTTTTCCCAGATTTGATGCCGGATATGAAGCGGTATGACTTCATCGGGATGAGAGATTCTGATGATATGTAGCAAACCCAGAACCTGAGTCAACGTTCAGGGGTATAAAGTACACTATACATCAGATTATCAATGGTAGAAGACCCAAGGAGAAACTTTTTTTGTTTAAATTAGAGAGGCTATGTTAGCGTGATAGGCGCACCGCGAATATATGTCTCAACGTACATATTCAAACGTTCGTAGTAAGTACATAATTGGAGTACCTAAGAGAAAAAATACGACAGCCCTGCCAAAAAAGAATTTTCCTATAAAAAGTCACTCTGGATGCTGTAAGGATTCTAATAACGATACCACATACATCCAAATCTGTTCAGGCATTTAAAAGTTATGGTGAAACAAAGAAACTCACATACATACATGCATACATCCATCAATTTTTGGCAAGTCGTGTATAAATGCCTACGGAAACTATCCTTATTGCCCTACAAACTTCTATACATAGTCAGAAACCACACATTTTCCGGGATAAAAAGAAGCCTATGTGCTCATCCAGGCTATAAGCTACCTCCGTACCAAATTTCATCCAAATCAGTTCAGCCATTTAAGTGTGAAGAAATAAAAAACTTACATACACAGACACCCCCCCCCCCTTACCCCTTGCTTGAAGCATACATAGAAACTTTAGTCATTATAATATTAGTATCGATTATTTTTTTATTATTTTTGTCAGCTCGTATTCTTTAAAATTATAGTAGTTTAATTAGTATTGTCTCTCGGGTTTTTTTAATTTGATTACAGTTTTACTTGCTGCTTGTTGCCACGATAGCGGACGGACGCAATGCGAGTTTTTATGTTTTTATGTATTTACGTTTATAACTCCTTCACGCTAAAACGACTGAACCGATTTGGATAAAATTTAGTACCAGGGTAGCTTATATTCTGGATTAACACACAGCTTAGAGTAATTTTATCACCATCATCACCATCACCATTGTCATCATCATCATCATTTACTCCTTCACGCTCAAAAGGCTGAACCGATTTGGATGAAATTTGGTATCAAGACAGCTTACATCCTGGATTATCACAAGGCTACTTTTCATTACCATCACCATCATTATCATCAATATACACGTGGGTAAAACCACGGGGCGCAGCTAGTAGTAACATATATTTAACGTTTCTTATATAATACATGTTTTACTTTACTTTAATAGTTGCAATTGTAAGAATGGACTCTAAAGCACTTATAAATTGATTTCTAATATTGTATTTTTTTTGTAAGAAGCTTAAAACACAAATGCTAAGGTAAAAGAATTATATAATTTTGGAACTGTCTTTTATGGACCTTCATTTTGATACCACACTCAAAACGTTATGTTAAACAAACAAATAACCAAACATACATACAACCCAAGCTCATAGCCCTCCTCAGTCGGGTAAAAACGGTAACCAAAGTAAAATCTGTACACGGAAGAGAATTGAGAAAAAAACGGTTTTATTTGAGTATATGAAAGAAGTAGAATTCAAAAATATCGTTTTTAGAATTTTTAAACAGGAGCCACTGAGATCAGAAGACACTGAGCGTTAAACTAGATGGCGTTGGCGATCCCTAAAACACGCAAGCGTTTGTCGCACGAGTTACCTAAATATATAAGACAAAGTTGCATACGTTTCTTATTTCACAACACAAGAACAGCTGGACCGATTTTTACTCCGAAAAGAAGAATAACTAATAAAATCCAAAAAAAAATGAAGTTAAATTTCCTGGAATGAATTTCTTTTTCCTATTTCTTACATTTAGCATAGAACGGCTTTTCAAGAACTTTTATTTAACTTGCAATATATGTAATGTATGTATGTTTGTTTAAGTCAAATCTTGCAAGCTGAATTAGAACCACTTCCTTTAAACCTACGGAGTTGATTTTTTTTATGTTGGTTCTGATGACAATGCATTTTTATTGTAAGCGTGACCTGAATCGACATCCAGGAATAGGTCCAGATAAAGGATCTCTTCAGCGGTTAACGGCACAGACACGAAATTCTGAGTACGCATGTTATTATGATAGCCAGTTTAAATAATGACATGATCTTCAGATTAAGAAGCTCTTCAACGGTTAATGATATCTCGAGAGCGGATTGATTGATTTCAATGTTTATTTTTTGTTCATCTCTGAGTTTAGAAGGGACGGGGCAAGTAGGAGTAAGGGGAAGGGGGGAGGGAGAAGAGTAAATCGGGAAAGGAAAGGGGGAAAGGTGAAGGGAGAAAGGAAAGGGAGGTGGGAAGGGAGAGAAAGGGAGGCGGGCGAAATAAGTACGCGTGCAAAGCCGCGGGGCGCGGCTAGTAAGGAAAATTCTTATGAAATGAATGGGATTTATAGCCTTTAACAAGCAAAAATGAAAAAAAACCCTAGACCCCCCTCAATGTGTGACTAAATGACATGAATAAATGATTTGACATCGTTTTGTTTTTACCAGACTGCGCAACGCAAAGGCCCGGTAACGTGTAATCAGTCTATGTATGTATGTATGTATCTGTTCCTTTGTGGCACTATATAGACCAACGCGTGGACCGATTTTGATGATTTATACGTGAATCATTTTGTCTTAATTTTACGAGTGCTACTAAAGACATGACATTAATCAAAATTCAAAATGGTGACAACTAGACGCCATATTGTGAAATATAAAATAAATTAAGTCGACGAACTATGTCAAATGGGTTATCATTGAAAACGTATTTGAAAGTGATCTTTAGGGATTTCTTATCATTTTTCATTTCTAATGACCATATAAGACGTATAACGATTTAAAGTTGGTTAGCAACTATTCTCACTAATTTTTATAAATATAAACTAAAATATTTAAAATAAAATAGATTATTTAAAAAAATAAGAAACCCGACTAGCTTTTTTACAAAACTAAAATGAGGCAAACAAGATTCAGATTTTTGATTTTGAAATATAAGATGCCTGTGATGGCATGAAGAGTTAGCTCGCCAGGTTCTATCTAGCTGATCCCGGCAAAGGACAAATTATGTGCATGATGTCTCCGACTGCATCTTATATTTCAAAAAATCTAAAGCTTGTTTGCCTCTTTATAGTTTTGTTAGCAGACGGGTTTTTTTTTGTTTTGTATAATAATTTATTTTATTATTATTATTTGTTACGGTATTCGCTATGATAGAACAAAATATTCTGTGAATCAGCTCATGATTAAAGTTAAAAGATAAGCGCCTTTGAAGGTTAGAGCAGACAGACGGCGGGAGTAGGCTTATGTAAGTAAACCTACCCTTTGGCACCTTTGGGTAGTAAGAAATCGTGAAACGGTTGCCCCAGTTGTATAAGGGTTCGTAGTTTATAATTTGCAAGTATATATTAATTCCATTCATGTCAAGCAGGCTAAGTTGCAAAATATATCAGACGATATAACAATAAATTAAAAATAAGATGAAATACATTTACAATTTATTAAGTACATAAAACAACGACGACTCCTGTTACGATTACTCTGATTACGCAAGTTATTTATGACAGTAGATTTTATCTAAGTAAAAAATAAAAACAAATTTTATTAAAATTGGTTTAGTTTCTGTTGTCAGTAAGGTTTTGTTTTTTTAATCCATTGCCAATTGTGATTTTTCAAAAATCAAATTCAAGTTCAATTATTTATTTCAGGGGCTACAGTCTCAACATCGATAGGAATAACTTTACAACCGAAATCTGTCGAAAAGTACATATAGCGATGAAAATCGATAGCTTCTCATTAACTGCGGAAAGCTAACGATTATCATCGTTACCTATACTGTACTGTTGTTATTCGTATTAATTTAGCCATGGGTAGCTTGGAATAGCTATCTGTGTCAAGACTGCATCTACTGATCTGATCTAATGATCTGTCTGTCATCTATTGTTGTTTGTTTGCAAATAACTTTACGTCCATTAGTGACAACGCGCAAAGTTTTCGGTACACTGACGACTAATAATCAAATTGGTCGAATTACTATGCTAAGTGTAAGTCATCCTCTTTGTACTTTTACGCCAGTAATCGTAATTCAATATCTGTGACTAGTACGGATGGAGGCGGCACAAGACCGTTCGTCATGGCGCTCTTTGGCCTATGTTCAGCAATGGACTGCTAAAGGCTGAAATAATGATGATGATGATGATGATGACTAGTATATCAGAGGATCTTTTTAGCATAATCATGTAAACTTTTTTGAAAAATTGGTACCTATGAAGATAGTTCCTATTTGTATTCTCTTTCCTCGTAATCACCATGGGCGCAGGCAGGATTATTTTCAAGGGGGGTGCATGCTTACATTACACAATATATTTCTGTGAACGTAAAAGTAAAATATAATTTCATATCATAATGAATATTTTAATTAATACAACTAAATATGCGCGATCGAAGCAGTGCAAATAGTTTAAGTTATTTATTTATATCATTATAGATATTTGAAATGATTTACGAGGCTAACCAATATGTGCATGCTCAGTGGTCATAGGGAAAGGGACTGAAAGGGTAAGAATACTGATATCAATCGACAATGAGGTCACCCATTTTGGAAAACAACCCAGACCTCTTTACATTCCATGACTTTTCCCTCAACCTAACCTTGTTTTCGTTATTATTTAGCGATCGGTAGCCTCGTTATCCATGTCAAGACTGTAGCCTAAAATGGATACATAGTAATATTTGGTCTGAGGTAGGCCCTGACCGTAGTTCTTATTTTTGTTAGTATTCAATACAAATTTGATAACTAATGTTAGTAATACACAAAATTACAGATATTTTTGTACAAATATCCAGTGGCTCAGCACAGGACAGTTCCAAAGGTGAAATTTCAGCTATGTGCTCAGGGTGCTGTAAAAGCTGTAAAAGCTAGTCGCGCGCGATTTTGTGAAGAGGCAAATCTCTTGCATATTATCGCATGAAAATCATCAACTCCTGCCTCCACAAACAACCAAGAAGCACTAAAAAATCTTAGCAACTCCAGCAGCACCCTGAACGCATTATTGAACTGAAACCATTTGGGCATTGTATGCCCTCTACGTGTAGTTGACTCACGGGCTGCAAGTTTAAACGCTTTAAAGAGCGTTATCTTTACCTGCTTGGTACATTTTGAAAACTTTGTTTTTGAAAGTAAAATGTCAAATGATATACCTATATATATATATATATATAGGTATATCATTTGACATTTTACTTTTAAAGGTTGGTTATATATATATATATATATATATATATATATAATAGCTGATGCCCGCGGCAAAGCAAGCGTAGTAAGTTATCTAGGTTAAAAGTACTCAATGTGCTATTCCAGGACCTAAAATACCAATATACAAACATTTTATCAGAATTCCTTCAGCGATCAAAATTATTATTATCGATTAAATAACTTTCAATCCCTATCCTGTGGGAACCGTTTCATTTTTCGGGATGTAAAGTATCCTATGTACTACCTCGTAGTATGCACTCAAATCATATCAAGTTTCATTTAAATTGATTCAGTAGTTTTGGCGTGATGCCTAGCTAAGATATAGACAGACAGACAGACAGACAGACAGACAAAAACGAAAAAAAAACATTTTTGTCTTCAGTACCGAACACAGAACAGACTCCAATATTTTTTTTTACAAAATATCGTCAAAATATGTACAGAATTGGACCTGTCATATTTTTATTATAAGTATAGATTAGAAGTATAGATAGATAGTTCATCGCACTTTGTGTTTTATCTACATTGTCGCGTTATCTATTGCATTTCTGCAATGTTTCGATGTAAATTGTACTCGCAGCGATGCTGGAATACATTCCCCATATTACTAATGTACTTACTGTGGAATGAGTAAGTAAGGCGCATAGCATACTTGTGGCTCAATCAATGGCATGTAATAGCATGTTTCAGAATATAAATCTACTTGGAAGATTTAATTACAGTTCTTGGCATATTTATTTATAATGACTTCCAGATTAATATTTAAGCTTCAAGCATAACTAACGATTAAGCAAAAATGTACAGGGAAACAGGATTAAACCGTAAGTTACGCACGAGGGAAAAGGACAAAAAAATAAATGACTAAGTAATATAATAATTATAACATTGAAACCATTAAACACAAAAAAAAACCTATGTACGTAAAGTGACTTCATATTCAAAATGTTATTTTGTAAACAAGCACTAAGAAGAATAAAATAATTACAATTGAGCCAGAACAATATCATTTTTTCGAAATTACCAATGCAATAATAATACAAAATAAAATAAAACATAAGATAGGAAAGAGTTTTTTGAAGGCGGTGCCAAACCAAGCCATCATTATTAATATGGTGAATAATATGAATTTATTCAAAAAGGTGATGTCTGAAATGGCTTGATGTGCTATATAAAATAAGTAAAAAACTATTAAAGTAATTATCTAAAAAACCTTTATCATTTACTAGATTGCTAAATTCGTGTCTATCGGTATGTGAACGTGTGAAAGTCAAAATCCGCTCGTGTGAGTCTCTTGTTTTGTTTCTTCTGCGTTTCGTGTTTTGTATGAGGGTGTGTCATAGACAACTGCAAATTACTTCTTACTCTAGACTCTTGACGAACGTCGCAAATTTGATTATCGCCATTTAGGCGCTGATAGCAGTAGTTTGGAAGTAGAGAGCATCCACGGAACTAAAAGAAATTACTTTTATTTAATCTGTGACTTACGTCAGAAGATGAAACAATGTCAATTTTAGTTCCATGGACACTCACTCGGTGGCGCTTTAAATCAGCACAAAGGAAAATACGGCACAGCAAATCCATAGAGATCACTGGGGTGCGAGAGACCTGCATAGATAGGTGTTTTTTTTTTTGTAAAGATATTAGAGTTAAATGATTCCTAGGTTTGGCACCGCTCTCAAAAAATCTCTTTTTTATCTTATGTTGTATTTTGTATTATTTAATACATTGGTAATTTCGAAAAAGTGATACTGTTCTGGCTCAATTGTGGTGGTTTACAAAATAACCTTTTGAATATGAAGACGATTTACATATTTTTGGAAAAATATTATAAATTTTTGATTTGGAGTGGCTTAAGCAAGCATTCGTAGGAATATATGCCAAAGAAAAATTGTTAAACTCACTTTAGATTCAAGGCGTTGGTAAATTAAACCAAGGATGAATAACCTACATATAAAAGAATTAGTTGAATTAGTTTTAAAGAAAATTATCTATAATTTCACTGGAATTAAATGGAACTCTTTAAAAAAATGATGACACATCTCATATATATGAAGAAACATAAATACTAAACCATTATATTTGTTTAAGCACAAAACAAATGGATTTATATGTTGTAAATATATAAATCCTTTTTTAAAAAAACAATCTTTTACGAGACACCACCAGTGCCACTTAAGACCAGAGAACTTATCAAGACAAACCAAATGAGCCCAAACTCGAAGGAGTTCCATCCTCGGATTGATGAGTTCCTTTGACTACCTATCGGCTCCATCATCAGGTCAGCTCAACCTTAATTGTCATCAGAACTACCCATGTGCAAAACTACAGCGTCTTTGGACGTGTTTAATGGTTCAATATTGACTTGCAACCTAGTCCCAAGCATAATAACACAGTGAATTAAATTAAAGCTTGTTTAACCCGTGAGAAGGAGCACCCTAAAAAGTTACACAGAAAGGCGCGCGCGAGCATTTCTCTCACGCTATTTAAAATGTAATTTATTACATAATTGGTCGATATTTTGTTAAAAAATTGATTGATATTAATAAAATACCATGTATATAATATGAAAAATAGTCGTGTAATTAAAATTATTTAACATAAATGCAACTTTCAGAAGTCATGACAAAAAAATATATATAAAAAAAACTTTACTTAAAATTAAAAATGTCACTCTTCCATAAGATCTTGATGAACGTTTCTCTCATAACATGCACAGCTCGTGAACGTCACGTGCTCAGTGCAGAGTAATTTTTGGCACTAAGTGCACGGTTTTTAGAGTAATATGCAGGTCTCGAGTTCGACGACTGTCACCAATTTTATATGTTTTGGAAGCTAGAAAGCAAAAAAGGTCATTTATATATGATACTTCAGTATTGACTTGTTTTATAAACAGTGCAGTACAAATAAACAAAGAAAAACAAAAAAGAAAAAAAACATCAATAAAAATACTTACACGGGTAGGCGCGCGATGAGCAATATGCCACCCGATGGTACTTAACCCACACAAACACTTCGCCACGCTAACAGCGCGGCATTGAGCGGTGCAAAGTTGCATCCGTGGCTGTATTACAGAACTTGGCTTCAATCAGATTGTCACTTTCTTCATAGGAAAATCGACTCTATTGCAAAGCATTATTGAATTTGACGGCTTGAAACCGTCAATCGCACTGCAGGGGTGAGGCGGGTGATTAGTTAGGAAGGTACATAGACGCCGGAGTCACTGTGTTGCCGCTAATATTTAAAAAAAAAACACTATCAATTTTTGCGTGAGCAAAATGCTCATAGCGTGCCTTCTCACGGGTTAAAGCTACTAAATCAATTTTGATGAAATTTATACAGTACCACTATAGATGTCTTCTTTCTCAAGTAAAAACAATCATCTAATTCTGTTCAGAAATCTCAAGATTTAGTGAACATTAGCTATATAACAAATAGATATTCTAATAAAAACTACTGAACCAATTTTGATGAAGTTTATATGGACTACACTGAAAAATTACCTTTTTGAATAAAAAATAACCATCTAAATCGGTTTAGAAATCTAAGAGATTTGAGTCAATATAAACACAAAATTAAGGCAATAGAAACACAAAATCAAATTGATTTACTAAAAAATCTAATTTTGATACAATTTACATGGGACCATTTCGAAAGTATTCCAAACAAAAAAAGATTATTTTCGCAGTATTTTTTTTTCTTAAATTCAAGAAAATATACTTAGTAAAGCACAATCAATATAAGCTTAGTATGAACATGAAACCAATCATTATACAAAAAAATAGCACTGTACTATATTATGCGAAAATACGATGTGCCCAACTTTTTCTGCCAAATAAATTAGGCGTTCAGATATGCGAAATAGGCACTAGGCACCTAGGCGCCCTTGGAAAGTTGGTAAGGAATTTAATATTAATGATATACTAGCTGTGCTCCGCGGTTTCACCCCCGTTGATGGTGTTGATGATGTTGATGATGTTGATTAGCATATGTCTCTACGGTGCTTGAAGTATATCTATGCTAATAATCACAATGAGTCAATCCGTCGGGGTTATTTGCCATGTGAAAGAGGAACAAACAAAACAACACACTTTCGCATTTATCATATCAGTGTGATTTTTATCAGTTTAATGCTAGTTTGCACGTGCCCAGAATAGGGAGGGCCACATTTCCCGAAGAACTGATAACCGTTGGGGTAGACGAGTTCTCGAGTGGAGACCAAGTTTAGGCAAACGTAGTGTAGGACGCCCTGTGGCCAAGTGGAGTGACGACCTGCGCAAAAGCGGCCGGAAGGTAATGGATGAGGAGATCTGAAGACTGATCTCAGTGTCATTATCTTATTAGGGGTTATAAAACCAAGTAAGAAGTGTCAATGGTTTCCAGTAACTTTACTCTAATATCTTATGCTCATATAGGACCCTTTTTCTTGCACTGGCCATACATTATTACCTTCTAAGCGCTTACAAGTGTGAGTAACCAGACCAGCTATACCTCAGTATGGTTACTTTTATTCTTGGTTTTTATTAGAGTATTGAGCTTATAATAGCCAAATAAATAACCAGTTGCTTGCCACGCGCGCACGCGCATGCATGCGGTTAGGTGCTGCGCAATGTTAGCTATTGCGCCACCCGATGATCATAAACGCTTATAAGTTTAAATCTAGGATTAAACGTTCTTGCTGTCAAACAGTCTCTCTATAGGCTAATACGAATCCTGTAGCAATTTAAATAACAGAATCATTAGAAGAGTTTTATAAGCGGATTGACTCTTATAATATATGCGTTTCAGGATTATTTTGCTTGTTGGGGCTACGTCCAGCAGTGGGCAAGTGAAGGCTGATGATGATGAGGGCTACATATGTAGTAGTATGTAGGAAAAAAGTAACTGTAAGAGGGCTACATGTTATTTCTTTTACATAAATACAAGAAAATATACTTAGTACAGTATAAAAGTAATAATTACTATAAGGTATAAAAGGTGAGGTTTTTTTTTCAGCAGGGGAAATCTTAATCCCGTATAGCACATACGGGAAAATTCTCAAAGAATCCATATTTTATTGTAAATAAAATAAAAGTGTCATGAATTTTTCTAAAAAAAAATAATGAAATAACGACGCATTTCTTTTTCGAATATTTGGATTACTGCTTCATAACGAACAAAAAGTTTTGTTTTTTAAATTAACAATTGCGTATTTCTGAAAATAAACGTTTATTATGTATCTTTTATTACACGACTGTCCAAAAAAAGGAGTGTTATGTTCTTAGGATTCATGTATTTTTTTATGCATGTACTCGTATGTAAGTGAGTTTCTATATTTCACCATAACTTTTAAATGCCTGAACAGTTTTGGATGTATTGGGTATCGTTAGAACCTTTATATCCCCCCCCTTAACACAGGCTATATTTTTAGACACTTGCGCGGGCTACAGCCCGTCTACATACTGTCCGACTTCCGCGGAGAGAGCGGAGATGAATACTCGGTCGACACGCTACTGGAGGGAGCGGGGATGAGTACTCGGTCGATACGCTACTGGAGGGAGCGGGGATAAGTACTATAGTAGTGTGTCGAAAGTGGGTGGAAAGTGAAATTGACGTCCTCCTCCCACCCTTCTCCCACTTCCCCTCACCCTTTCCCTTTCTTCCTGCCCTTCCCTCTTTCTCCCACTCTACCCCCACCCTTCCTTTCAGTCTTCCCCCACTTTGCACCACCTGCCCCACTTTCCACAACGTTCCCCACTATTCCCCACCATTCATCCATTTCCCACTACGCCCTTCTCAATTTTCCCCACCTTCCCCCACTTCCCCAGATCTATATACCCCTCATATATGTAGCCCACGCGTGCATTCTAGTGTTAATGACTATCGATTCTGCCACACAAACATAGTGGAAGTATGACATATGTAAGGTATAAAAGGTCATATTATTCATAAGTATGAATAATATGACACATGAAAACAGTCAACCAACAGTTTATATAAATTAAACACTTTTAAAAAAAGCAGTAAGTAGGCAACAAAATGTCTGTAAAATTAAAAAATGATTAAAAATAAGACGCCTGAAAGAATTTGGATGCAATGTACCTAGTATTATTGTACTTTATACGTTATTTTGCTCCTGGAATAATATTTAGGTTACTTTAACTCATGGTAACAACGCGGGCAAAGCCGCGAGCACAGCTTGTAACCAATAAGATAACAGTGATTTGATGAGCGTTTACTCTACAGCTGTGTATAGCCTCTACATATCACAGTTTTCCAACAATGAACCACTCGTGCATTATAAAACCCGCTCCCATTTATCTCAGCACTCCTTTTCAATCATATTCGGATCACTGTCAGATCACAAAACACAGATATGGAATAAAACTACCACAATATTCAATTTGAATGTTAATGTAGACAGGGTTTATCTGAAGAACAACATTTATATTAATTAATATTATATTACAGGTTATAAGCCTTGCTTAGGCATCTGTGGCTCAATAATATTTATTGTGAAAATGTAGTAGTACGAGTATTACATAATATTGTATTCAAATTTTTTGTAAAAAATTATTTTGGTTTCTATAAATTAAATTATTATTATAAATATTACTGATACTTTAAAACAACAGGCAAAAATGCTGCAAAAACATAAAGTAATAGTTTTAATATAACATTAATTTTTATTTATATATGTAGTTAAAGTTTATTTGAAAACTAGCTGTCCTTGCAGCATTGCAAGGACAGCTAGTTTTGTTAGCATGTGTGGTCATTTCTATAGATCTAGACTCTATAACCTATTTGGTATTCCAGGACAAAAGTACCTTAAAAGTTATCATACGACATTAATTCAAAGTTCGTTCAGACGTCAAATCGTTTTTTTATCTATTGCTTGGCTTCTGCTCATCAGACTGAGTTACCTAGTACATCAGTTTTTAAGTCCACCTTGTCTAAACCTTATCAGTTAATCTACGGTTTTTTATTACAATTATTGTCATTAGAACACCATATCGATCTCTAAGCCTTGACCTAAAAAGCACCGGGTAACAAAACTGAAGCTCGATGTTCGATTGTAAGTGTTTCTCGCTTAAAAATCGTAAGGCATTTTCCTCCTCCACGGTATCCGCCTGTTCCTCTGGACCAGTGCCAATAATCTGTCACCAGTGTTTGAAGTGGCTTTTATTAGAAATGTTTCTATTAAAAGTTATTTCTGTTCCTGCAAAAAGATGTCACTGTCCTTCGAATGGAAACCGATGTGTCAAAGATATAAGAACATTATGAAACTTTATGTACCTGCAATAAATAAATTTCATTTCATTTACCTCTTGCTGATATACTAAAGTTTTAATAAGTAGGAATTGATTCTTATGGCACGATCAGGAATTAGGTACTTGTTTCAAATATCACATTTAACAAGCGCAAATTTATTATTATTATATTATAGCTAAGAACCATCTCGATCACATCAGCTTTCAAACAGAAAAAAAACGCTTCAAAATCGACCCATTCGTTTGGGAGCTACGATGCCGACCTCCTCTCGTCCTCATCTATAAGAATCATCTCGATCACATCAGCTTCCAAACAGAAAAATAAAAATGAATTATAATAAAACAAAAAACCCGACTGCGAGCAAAACTAAAATGAGGCAAACAAGCCTTACATTTTTGATTTTGAAATATAAGATGCAGTCGGAGGCATGCATTCATTTCTCCTTTGACAGGATTAGCTAGAACCTGGCGAGCTAACTCTTTTTGACTCCGACTGCATATTATATTTCAAAATCAAAAGTCTAAATCTTGTTTTCCTCTTTTTAGTTTGAACTTGGGTTTTTATAATATTTTTATTTTTATTTTAAACTTTTTAGTTTATATTTATAAGAATTAGTGAGAATGGTTGGTTGGTTGGTAACCAACTTTAAATCGTAATAGATCCTAAATGGTAATTCGAAATGAAAAATAATAAGAGATACATAAAGATAATTTTCATATACCTATTAAATGATACCCCACTTGACATAGTTTGTCGAATTTTATATATTTTCTTTTTCTCAATATGGTGTCTGGTTGTCGCCATATTGAATTTTGATAAATGTATTGTTTAGCAGCACTCGCAAGATTAAGACAAAACAATTGACGTAAGAATCATCAAAATCGGTCCACGCGTTTCGTATAATTATGGTGTCACAAAGGAACAGACATACAAACATAGGCTGATAAATACATTACCGAGGCTCTGAGTTGCGCAGTCTGATAAAAAACGCATCAAAATCGATCCATTCGTTTGGGAGCTACGATGCCACAGACAGACACACGGATACATACACACCCTAAACTTGTTACGCCCTCACTTTCATCGAGGGTTAAAAATCGGCGCGTTAAGCAAACAAAAAGTGTGGTGTAGTGACGATTATCGACTTGAGAAAGGCGGCTGGCAGTTACTGGACGAGAAACGCGAACATCGAATTCAGTGGCATTCGCAAGGTGAGATCTCATAATTATGATGATATCTGAAAGTGCATGGCATGACGTCTGCGAGCATTCTGCACTCACATTGAAAGAGTCCGGATGAGGTTGAATCAAGTGTTGGAACGATCCGACTCTTGGAAGCGAGTAATTCCCATTTGTGACATTCAATCGTTTGAAAATCACGATAATTGCTATTGAGCAATTATCGATAATTGCTATCGTACGTCCTTTCATGCAAATGATGAAAAGCCTGTGTACCTAATCTGTCTCGCATTAAGTCTCAAACATGACCGGGTTTGTAAGTTTGCTATGTTTGGAGGGTAAAAAGGCACTTTATGCATTCATATTAAATGGAGAAATCTCGGTTTAATATACATAATGTGGCGTATTTACATAGCAGCTATCGAGACATCGGTCGGGAGCAAGGCGGCGAAACTACATTATCGCTTACATTAAATCTGCATAAATTTGCAGTTTTCTTATTGTTACACACAATTTATGATGTGGAAAATTGTTAATTCATTACAAATTTTTGTATAACAACATTCGGATGTACACTTCAGTGTGTAAATTGGTTTTATTCGCTTTAGATGAATACATTACAATAGGTTTAACGAGGCTTAAATAATTTGTGAAAGTTAGCTGAAAATGTTAACTACAAGAATAGTAAACATCCCGTCACAAATAAAACAGCGACGGTTTTGAGAAATATATTTTGTGGATACAAATATAGCCTATTATTTTTACGTAGGTACATATTGTTTTGTATTACTAAAGAGACATAATACATATACTATAAGATAAACGCAATATCAATGGTCTTATTGTGTTATTATATTGGAGGCGAGTAATTTCGTTTTCAAAAAATAGGACCATAATAATATCGTATATTTGATTCTAAAGGGAAAATTGTTGCCTTATAAAAAACCCCGTCCTTCCAAATTTTACTTAAAAATTATATACCCATCGAACAGTTTGTATCGGCTTGACATCCGATAATATAGAGACAAAAAACGCTTATTTTATTCCAGTTTTTACCTGCACAAACGGGATAAAAACTTGTAGAAAAATATACGGAAACTTCTTAAAGGTCTGCTGCGCAAGTCTGCTTCAACAGTTTCTTTTTCTATGGATATTGTTTCGATTCTAAAATTCGAAGTTAGCTATTCCAATTCCTAACTTTGAAGTTGTAATTTTCCTTTCTCGCAGCCCTGTAAGTAAAAGTTTTTGCATGCAGATATGGTGACCATAAAAGTACAATTTATTTCTCTATAGGTATTTTAAAATTCAAAATTTATGTTTTCAAGATATCGTCTGACCATCGTCCTTCGACATCTTTCGCCGAAAAGTTTGCTGTTGCGACATGTTAACACTTAATTTTGATGTCATGTGGTGATTCTGGTACCTGATGGGAACCAGATGGTGATCTTCGTCCTCGATACCCTATATATCTATGTATAGAGATGGGTATTCTTCGCGGAAGTTTAAATTGAGAAACTTCTTGATCCATGAAGATTTTATGAGTACAGTGAAGGTGATGCAACTTCAGAACAACTAAGATCTAGAAATTATGCGAGAGCAAAATTTCTCTTAACTGTAGATTTCTCGCAATGACGCACATTGTAAAGTCTACTCTAGAAGCTTCGAAGGCATTGCAGAATGCTTATGAAGATAAAGATATGGGTAGAAGGTTGACATTAGAGAGGAAGACTTTTCAGACTCCCTCTGAAAGGAGTTCAAAATATTGTAATGTATATTAACGTTGTTTTGAGTACAGCACAAGATTAAGCTGACATTGGAAAGGTTGCTGATGATGCTTCTATTACTTCAATCTTGTTAGGAGGTCTCACTTCAAAGTTTGTGCCTCTATTAATGGCATTGGAGAATAGCAATGCAATTGAAGTAAGTACTGATTTAGTTAAAAGGAAGCTACTAAATTAAATGTCCAAGATTGAATCCACAGAAAGGGATGCAGCTTTTCAATTGGACAGCCAATCAAATGATACTGAGGCTGAGGCTGAAAATCGTCAAGTCTTCTTGCGAGATGATTTGTGATGACCCTTGAAAACAGCATATAGACGTGGCTCAGGAATGAGATGGGGGGTCGTTATTCAGGAGGGTTTTATCACCCTTTTTGTGAAATAAAACTGCTAAACTCCTGTTTCACGTCTTTGCAGTTCTCCCAGTATTCAAAGCATAGTTAAACAACTTCTGAAGCTCCTGACGTAGAGGTTTAACTCCTGCCTTCAAGAGCTCCAAAGTGACACCGTCCTCACCTGGGGCTTTTCCATTTTTAAGCTTTCCGAGCGCCATCCCAATTTCATTTTCTGGCAGATTTCTGGCAGGTCTTCTGTGTAGTGGTGAGCAAGCGTGGCTCGGGTATCCTTTGCATAGGGCTGGGTTGTGAAGCATGTGACTCGTACAATCGGCCATAGAAGTTTTCTATCTTAGCTGAGATCTTCGGCTTTGAAGTTACGGTTTGGCCACTTGAACTCCTAAGCTTTGTCAGATGCGAGCACTTCAACTGCTGGTTGAACACTTTTGACCCCCGATTTTCATCAATTGTCTTTTCGATTTGGCGTGTGTTGGAGCATCGGAGGTCACGTTGCACCAGTTTACTAATTTTACAATTGAGCGGTCGCTTTTCTGACGGCGTGGCTTGCGTAACGTTCCATTTGTTCTCCATAAGCTGGAGAGTCTCAGCTGAGAGCTTGGACTTCAGGCCAGTACGTTGCAGCTGGCAAAACTTCACACCCTCTTCCCTCAGGACTCTCACCACTTGTTGGAGACCTTCGTCTACGACCTCTGTGGTATCCAAAGCAGCAAATCGATTTTGTAGGTGGAGCTGAAACTGATCTGATCCCACAACGGTTTGAAGCAGGTTAGGACGGAGCGTAGATTTCATCATTCGACATCTTTCTAGCTTGTAGTTGATATTCAGAGAGCCTCGGATAAGTTAGTGATCACTACCGGTATTAAACCTGCTAATCACTAAAACATCTCTGAATATGTGTTTCTTGTTTGTCATAATGAAATCAATCTCATTTTTTGTCTCGCAATGTTTTGTCTCGTGGACTTTGCCACGTCCACTTTCTTTGGGGCTGTTTCTCAAAGAAAGAGTTCATCATGTACAGTCCCTCTTTTTCCAAGAAATTGAAAAGCATTTGCCTTTTGATTCCTACTTCCGTATCTAATAATAATGTAATGATGTATCTAGTAATACCTTCCACTTCATTGTTCGACTACCTTCAATTCACCGCAAGCCTGTACAACAAACACTGGAGATTTCTACAACATTGTCAGCGAGGGTCTTATTGACGAAAAATCTAACGCCACCCTGGGATTGTTGATCTCCCTCTCAGAAATAAATAATGTGGCCTGATTCCAGGGTTAAGGTGTCATCCACCTCTCTATGGACTTCGCTCAACCCCAGAATCTGCCACCGTATCCTATCTAGTTTCGATTCTAACTGTGCCAAGTCTTCATCTAGCCGAAGCGTTCGTCCATACACGAGGTCGATTTGATTTGGTTTTTGGTAGCCTACCGTCACCCGGGGATTCTTCGCACCCCCTGCCCTGCCATTTCCAGGACCACCACCTTGGTCAGGACTAGCAACGAATGTCCGGCTGTTCTCCTCTACAGGTTGCATTTCTCAACCGATCTATACGAAACTTGGTAAGTATATAGGTATAACAAATTTTTAGAATTTTTTAGCCGTCTGGGATTTTTTATTGTGGGATACTTCCTCCAAAAGAGGGCAAAAGGGGGGCTACTGGATATCTCCGCCTTATTATGTCCGATTTAAAAGTTTTTTAATTTGAAAGTTAATAACTTTATGTTAGTCTCGTGAAAATTTGGTGAAGATCTGATGAGGATCTTAGGCGTAATGAGCAGAATAGCATCAAATGTGAAAATTATGAAATCTATACAAAGATAGTCTTTCGATCAGATCATTTGTTGTTTATACGTCAGATCACTATGAGAAAAGGACACATACCATAAAAACAGTAAGATTGAGCAAGACGAATATGCATATTTTTTATCCTTTTCGCGTATACGCCTGCTTCAGTTGGGAGCCAGTGATTACTGGCTCCCAAAATAAACAAAACAATGTCAGCTGGAGGTAATTTGATGGCAAATTATTTGTAAAACTAAATGTGTTTGTTTGAATGTTGTTTTTATTTCATAATTGTGTATATTTCTCAGTGTAACAGTTTTTTTTTATTACGGACTAGCCAATCGTTTGACCACGATCTTAACTGATGGAAAGCGATGATGTGGTCGAAGGTATAGCACGCTTGCCTAGTAGATACCTATTCACTCTTGACTTGAACACACCGGGGTTATAATTTACCGGAAACACTGACGAGTGCAGGGCATTCCACTCCTTTGCAGTTCTTATAATAAATGAAGAAGCGTAACGCTTCGTTCTTGTGCGAGGTATTTCAACCATGAAAGGGTGGCGCTTTGCTGATAGTCTAGTGGTACGGTGATGGAAAGGTGATGGGGGAATCAGGTTGTGCAATTCTTGTGCACACTCTCCATAGTGCAATCTGTGGAATACCGCCAGGCTTGCTACCTCACGTCGATGCGCCAGACTTTGAAGCTTACTCTTTACCAGTGTCATCCCCAATGAGCCTGTTAGCACGTCTCTCAATTGAATCCAAAGACTCATTCAAAAGCTGTCCCGGTGGAAATACCGCCTAACCTTAGACAAAATAGCAAGTTTTTTTGCAGCTACCTTGGCTTTGGATTCAATATAAGACCCAAAATTCAGGTTTCAACTAAATTCATACTAGTTGTATTAAGCGGCGTTTTTGTTTCTCATGTTGTACAAACCGACGTGAGCAGAAAAATGCAGCCATAACCTTTCATCGGCAAGTGAGCATGTTTTCTTAAGTTTGTCGAAGTATTTGCGATAGAAAACGTTGGTATCATTTGTAATTAGTTATATTCACATGTTATTATCAGAGCCTAACTAGATTAAAAGCGAATATAGCAGTTTATTTTCTCGTATTACCCGACTAGAAAAGATAGTCCTAGCTTGCCATACCTCTCAAGTGCGGCACTTCAAAATGACTGCCGCGAGACTTGCGGAGCTAGCGAGCTGTCAAAATTTTCGCGGGAAGCCCATTTGCCGGCAGCTACCTTGCGTAAACAAACCGCAGCTAAAATAATATACAATAGATTTGCAGTGTTATATTAGTACATCCCTAATTAAAATATTTATAAAAACACGCTGAAAGTTGAAGAAAAGTCAAAATCTATGAGTTGATATTTTAAATATTTTTTTATTCGAGGACTTCAGCGTCGACCTATGGTTTTTGATCTATATTTAATACCGCTACAGATGTGCCTTTACAGAAGATAAAAAATAAAGTCATCATTGATTAGGTTTTTTTAAATAATAGTTTAAAATAGAAAATAAATTTGCCCAAAAATCATGCGTGATCTTTAAAAAATATTTATGGAAAATCTAGATCATAGAGATGAAATATAAAGATAATAATGTGTTGCTACATGTTATTACTAGTCCATAGATTAATTATATGGCCCTACATTCGATAAAATTTCAATAAATTAAAGAATGTTTGCCTGGTAACTATTGTTTCCAGACGGCAATCAGGCTTGTAAATTTTGGCAACAATCGGGGCTTTATTCATATAAATGTTTAAATAATTATAACACTTGAAATCACATAAACTAACGGCATATTTGCAGAATTTGCAAGATATTTCAAAGACAGTTTTTTTTCTCCCGAGTCGTGCGAAACAGTTTTTTTTTAATTGTATTTATACTGTTTTCTCGATTTGATTTTTGCATTTAATGGGATTGCCACACAAAAACTAGTACCATAAACCAAAAAAAGAGCCTTAATACTACCCAAACTTGCAATAACTCGAAAAGTTTGCAAATTTGGGTGGGTGGCTTCCACAGAAGCCACCGTGAAGGGTATTCGAGTTTTTTTGATGGTTAACCAGGGAAGCCAGCCGCACTTGGGAGGGTAAGTGCCATAATTTTGATGTGTCTCCATAAACTATTTGGGTTTCCATCGAGTTAGGGATACCAGTGCTCAAGAAGTTTAGTTTACCCATAAATAAATATTTCTCTGTAGATGGATGGTAAATGAGCAATGTTTCGTGAAGTTATTCCTGTTTAGGTAGGCCTAGGTGTACCTTATTTTATGTATTTTGTTATTTCTTTGTTGCCAGCTTTCCAAATAAAACAGGAATACTAATATTACTCACTGGACAAAAACATTGGCAACCAGCTCGGAATGCTATACTCAAAACATTTCGAATATTATTAGTTAGGGAAGTAGGAATCACAGGAGGCAAATCCTTGCCAATTTCTTGAAAAAAGAGGGACTGTACATGATTAACTCTTTCCTTGAGAAACAGCCCCAAAGAAAGTGGACGTGGCAAAGTCCACGTAAAGTCCATTAAAAATAGCAGGTTTAATACCGGTAGTGATCAGATCACCGACTTATCCGAGGCTCTCTGAATATCAACTACAAGCTGGAAAGATGTCGAATGATGAAATCTACGCTCCGTCCTAACCTGCTTCAAACCATTGTGGAATCAGAGCAGTTTCAGCTCCACCTACAAAATTGTTTCGCTGCTTTAGATACCACAGAGATCGTAGACGAAGGTCTCCAACAAGTCATGGAAGCTGTTGATCACTATGTCTACTTAGGTCAGACGATCCAACTGGGATGCAACTTCGACAAAGGGGTCAACCGACGAATCGTATGTTTTTTTTGGTATGTTTCATCATGCTGCTGTCGGATGACACGACTCTACACTTTATTACACGAGGGGTCAGAAGGAAATCTACAAATGAAAATTTTTAAATATTGTATGAGTTTAGGAGGTATGACGGAACTGATGAATTAACTATGTAAAGTGCTGAATCATAATTCTACTTTTTAATCTGATGTTAAACATTTCATTAATTAAATAAATAATAAAAATAAAATTTTGAAACGGTCTTACAAAGTTAAGCGTTCAACGCCGATGATGTTCATACATTAAGTGTTCCAAGGTTACCGACATAGCTCTCAGTGTTTGCAAGTTGAAGTGGCAATGGGCAGGCCATACAGTTCGCAGAACCGAAAACCACTGGGGAATAAAGGTTCTCGAATGGACACCACGAACAAGCAGAGTGTAAGGAGACCCCTCACACGATGGACCGACGACATTGTAGCCATCGCAGTAAGTCGGTGGATGGAGGTGGCACAAGATCGCTCGTTATGGTGCTCTTTGGGGGAGGCCTATGTTCAGCAGTGGACTTCTAAAAGCTGACATGATGAAGTAAACCTACAGAGATTGGGCAATTTTTTACGACGGACTGATTGTGAAGCCTTCTGGAGTTTATGTGAATACTAAGCGCAAATGAGCCGTAATCCCTACTACTACCACTGGATAGGCTCTGCTGTACTGTCGTTTGTGCCGATTCAAAGCGCCCCACCAAGAATCCATGGTACTAAAATTGTTTTTTTTTCATCTTGTGACATTACTCACCGTCAGTTCCATGAATACTCACTACTGCCAAACTAAGATCAGCGCCAAAATGGCGATGGTCAAATGCACTCATTGTGACGTTCGTCAACAGCCTATCTAGAGTACGGAGTAATGTGCAGTTGTCTATAGCCGTAACCTATTACGACAGCACTCACTAACAAATATAACATAATACAATTACCTAAAAAGCTTAAGCTTTTTTGTTCTTGTAATCTATTTTTCTTATGATACTCTTATAAATATGCTAATCATGTTAGTGTACGGATCTACTCTGAAATGCTTTGAACATTCAAATATCGTCTTTATGTCCATTTCAAACTGGCCAGGTTCGTGTTGGAAACGCATAAACTTAAAGTCCCATAGCCAGGACCCTACGAAACTAAGGACCCAACTAAGAAATTCGCATTATAATCGGTCTAGTAGTTTTTACGTTTTTCGCTAACAATGTTGTTTTTACGGTTGGATACTATTTCTCTCACTATGGAATTTGTTCAGAGTTGACGTGGGCATAAAATGCGTTAAAGTGTAAACACGTGATAATTTTGTGTGTAAATTCGTATTATGCGTTAATGCCCAGATCCGTTAATAGTTTTACTTCTGTACTTTATGAATTAGAGGGGTGAAACATGCAACTCAAGTAAAAAGGTTACTAAGTATATGGCCAAATATTTCGCAAAGGGACGCTAATAGAAAATTAATAAATAATAATATTACAAATTATATACAAGGAGAAACTGAACAGCTATACAAATACGCAGCTGGTTTGTTTGATCGAAATCAAGCATGTGAATTCAATTACGTATGCAATGGCTGACATCATCATCATACATCGTATTTAAAATTCACATACAAAAGTAAAATCTTAGAAATTAGCGACAACCATAAATATTTGTTTGCTATCACTTCTCACCAAAAAGAAAATTTTTAATCATTTTCTTCGATGGCAGTTCGCCTCTGGAATAAAATACCTTTAAATATAAAAAGCATCTGCACCAAAGATAACTTTAAGCTAGCAACTCAAAAATATTTTGTCAAAAATCTTTATCCTGATCATCCTCCTAAATCATCCACCTAGGGTAGTAGTAAGTGTGTTATTTTCATTAACTGATTTAATTCATATTATGGTAGGTACGAGTATGTATATTATATTTAGTAAAGTATTTAGGTATGTATGTATGTACTAGTTTAGGTATAATTATTGAAATTTTTATTTAATATAACTTATTATTATTTTGTTTTTTATTTACTTTGTTTCTTTTGTATATATTGTTTAGTACTTTGAGCCGCACGCCCTACTATTATTCATCTCACGACCTGGATGACTGGTAGATAATGCTGTTTAGCATTAAGTCGTTCCTTGTACACTATTTTTTGTGCAAAAAAATTAAATAAATAATAAATAAATAACTTTGTGTATGCTGTTCCATCTAATCCTCTCGCTGGCGCTCTGGTGTTGTTGAGATAGAGCCCCCAAGGGTAGGTACACTCTGACCAGAGACGGTTCAGCAGTTCGAAGAAATACACATGGGAAACCGAGTTTGTTATTATTGTTGCATGCAGTGAACCTCAATATACACACACACTACCTATTTATTCTCTTGAAACCACAAATTATATGGTAAGATACACTTTTTACAGAAAATGTTGTAGAAAATTCTGACATTATTTTCATTATGACGTCTACTGACGTCTACTGACATGCGATTGACTAGGCACTGCGCAATAGCTATTTATTGCAATTCAAGTAAATTCAAGGTTAAGATGATTATTGGTTTTTATCAGCTGATGACTAGGCAGTATTATTATTTATTCAGTGCTATTACAGGGTTTAATGTACAGAGTTTTTTGCAAAAACATGAGCTAACATTGAACTAACGTTATTCGCCATGCCGGACCACATACACCACTCTGGTATCTAAGAGGTAATTCTGTCACATCCTGTATATATTATTATATATATATAATAATAATTTTAAAATATCTATTCAACGAGAACCCACTTGACAAGATAAAAATAAAACTTCTAAATTCATATATGGGACAGCCACTCAAATAAACAATTTGTGTATTTTTTTATACACCTATGAAGGGGTTATAAATATCTAACCACGTGCCAAATTTCAGCTCGCAGTGTCAATATAGTTTTTGAAATATGGTAATAATTTTTGGCGTTTATAAAATGCTATTTTCTGTTCGTGAACATACCCGATGTTGTCTTACAATTGTGATTTAAACTCGCGAAAGTTTAAAAATTGTCTTGTTCTCTACCATTTCTTAGTAGACCCCATAATTGGGCACAGAGTTCTGGCATTTACGTCAGAGACATTAAGAGAATAAATGACATCCATTTCGGTACCTGGGAAACGTCTAGGAATATCTACGAATATGCGAGCTTTGGCTTAGTCTGATAGAATTATGCTATGAATTAGGTAATTTAGATGTTTTGTCTTTTATGTAAGCAGATAAAGAGTAATGACTATAATTAAAAAGAAATTGATTTTATAAAACTATTACATCAAATTGAACTGTGTTCTACAAGAAAATCATTTGTATAAAGGTACTAACATCTATCAGTTCGTAGTAGACTTTTTCGGTAGAGCTTTGCGATTCTGAAAAAAATATGCTGAATACATTACAAACATTAACACTAACAAATCTTTTACTTTTACAGATAGTAAAGTAATATGGTTAGTTACTCAGGAAAGAATATTTAGTAATTTAAACTAATTCCTCTAATAATTAGAATAGGCACTTAGTTTGAGTTTCTATTCTCTAGCACTTCCTAGTAGACCCCTAAATTCGACATGAAGTATTGCCGTTTTCAAATACCACCAATGTTTCAAAAACTGCAGGGTCGATATGACCTCCATTCCGGTACATAAAATGGGTATCGTTTGTGGCAACGGTATACCTGACTAGGTTTACTTTTCAGATATATCGAAGCTCCCTTGATGGGATAACTGTACAGTTTTATCACCGGTTTACTTGTAGCGAGCTTTGCTCGAGTTTGAGACGATTATGCTTTATGACGGCTTATAGGATGCGGAATTAGATGAAAAACTTATCAGGCAACAGTTATTTACCTATATTCAATGTAGAGGGCAGGCATAGTTTGTATGTATAATATTATAATTTGCAAATATTTATTTAGAAGTCCGCACGCGTTAATCTTTGCCCTCTCTAGCTAGTAAGATGAACATCTACTTTGTTCTGCTCTGATTTAATATCAGGGATTAATAACACACAATCTCCCCATTTAAATCAGGGGACAACATTAAAAAAAACGGGACAATTCCACACCATTTACCTAGCCCCAAACTATGACACCCTGTACTATGAGTACTAGATAACGGATAAACATACATATATACGAACATTATAACATCCATGACTCGGAAACAAACATTTCTTCTCATCACACAAATGATTGCAATTTGCAGGATTCGAACCCGCGACCGTTTGATTACGTGCCTAGGATCACTAGCCACGAGACCAATCAAGGGTTAACAACACACAATCTCCCCATTTTATATCAAGGTCTAACAACACACAATCACCCCATTTTATATAAGGGGTTAACAACACACAATCACCACATTTTCGCCATAATTTTCCTCTTAAAAGTATTTCAAGTACCGTGATAAGTAATTCTAATAAATTATTCAGCACAGAATCGACAGCTGACGTAAAGGCCATAAATTCAGATGCCTCTCGTTCGATAAATTTATGCGCTCTGAGTCTCGATACAAAGTTATTCATACCACTTTAGCTAATTACTAATAGCGTGGATTACATTAATTGATTACGGAAAATGTACATACAAGATTAGGAAAATGGGCGTTTGTTCAATCTGTTTTGTTAATTTTATTTTAATATTACATACAACTTCATTTAAATTAACCTGCATCTATGACTAAAATAAAGCAACTTGATTGCGTGTCCAGACACAAAAAAAAAAAACAAAAAACTTTGGAAATAGATTGATAGATACAACACTTTATTACATCTAAGAAGACATTAGGTAGGTACACACAATACAAATAAGGTACACTTCTTAGATAGACTATGTTACATACTTCGGAAAAGACTCAATACTCTCAGAGTTTGCAAGTTGAAGTGGCAATGGGCAGGCCATATAGTTCGCAGAACCGAAAACTGCTGGGGCATAAAGGTTCTCGAATGGCGACCAACAACAAGCAAGCGATGTGTAGGGAGACCACACGATGGACCGACGACATTGTAGCCATCGCAGGAAGTCGGTGGATGGTGGTAGCACAAGATAGCTCGACATGTCACTCTTTGCCTATGTTTAGCAGTGGACTTCTAAAGGCTGACATAATGATGATGATGACTTTGAAAAACCATAAATGATTACTATATATTTTATTTTACTATCTACTAAATAACTATATTATATAACTTTTAAATAAAATAGATATTGTGAGTGGGGGCCAATAGTCATAAATATATAACCATTGTCCCGCCTGTTCTCTGGTGTTATTTGTTATCCAGGGTCTGATGATGGAACCGGAAGGTAGTCAGGAGATAGACAGGAGCTCAACAACGAGTTATCTGGTGTTATGTGGTATCCTAATGATGGAACTGGAAGGCAGCCACAGGAACTCAACAACATAATGAAGGAATCCTTTCAAGTTCAGGCCCATTTGGTTTGTTTTGATGAGTTCTCTGGTGTTATGTAGTATCTAGGGTCTGATTATGGAGCCGGAAGGTAGTTGCAGGAACTCAACAAGAAAATGATAGAACTCTTTCGAGTTTTAGCTCATTTGGTTTGTATTTGGTTGTTATGAGTTCTCTGGTTTCATGTGATATCCGGGGTCTGATCATGCAACCGAAAGGTATATCGAGTTTGGATTCATTGGGTTTGTCTTCATAAGTTCTCTGATCTAATGAGGTATCGAGGATCTGATGATGGAGATGCGAGTTATAGGAACCCACTACTCAACCATCAAATGATGAAACCCCTTCGAGTTTAGGCTTATTTGATTGGTCTCAATGAGTTCTCAGGTCATAAGTGATACTGGTGATGTCTCGTAAAAGACTGCTTTAAAAAAGGACACAAACATCATTACAGCATTTACAACTTATAAATCCATTTGTTTTGGGTTTATGTTTCCTGATATCTACGAGATGTTTAACAATTGTTTTAAAGAGTTCCATTTCATTCCAGTGTAATTATAGAAAATTTTCGTCAAAACTAATTCATCATTTGTTATATAATGTAGGTTTATTCATCCGTGGTTTTAATATTACCAACGCTTTGAATCTAAAGTGAGTGAGTGTCTACTATTTTCTGTGATTTATATTTATATATGCTAAAGTTGGACTTTAGCTTTTTGCAAAATCAAAAAATAAAATATTTTTCCACAAAAAAATGGCTTCTTTTTAAAAATGTTATTTTGTAAACAACCATTAAAAAGAATTAAATAATTACAATTGATCCAGAACAGTATCACCTTTTTTTATAAATTTTAACTTTATTATAATGCAAAAGTACAACATAAGATAAGAAAGAGATTTTTGAAGGCGGTGCCAAACCCAGGCATCATTTTAATCTAATATCTTTACAAAATTAATACATACCTATCTATGTACGAAGTAATAGACAAATGCAAGGTTACATAGATCAGAAAACAGAAGCTTGTTAACAAATCTAATGAACAGAACAACTTGATTAGCGAATAAATAAGACTAATATATCCCGATAGCAAAGTTATATAAAAATATTCAAAAAGCCAACGAAAAGAAATAAGTTATTTAAATATATTATATTACGACTGTCACTCACGTTAGTTTATATAGCAAGAAATAAGTTGAGAAACAATCCGAGAGGTAAACAAACAGCTTCCATACGACAGAGAAAAGAAAAGCCATTCATAAAGCGAAACAATTTCGAAAACGCTTAGAAGTTCTCTCGATACAAATAAACAAATACTCTATTGTTTCGTATTAGTTCAGTGAATATCGTAGATTGTTATTACAAATAAGTTTGCGCAAGTTGAGTTGAATGGATAAGATGAAGCTAACGAATTACGGACTCATCAGCGCTTTTGGGGTAGTTGACCAAGAATTGGTTAAAACCATCAGATAAAGATTGTTTTTTAGTAAATACTTACTTATAATATTGGTAAAATATTAAAGGTATAAAAGACAAGAGCAAATTAAAAATGTATATAACACCGACCCCCCATCCCCCATCCCCCATTTTACCTAAGAAGCATCTCGATCACATAAATTTTCAAACATAAAAACCGCATCATAATTGGTGTTGGAGCAATGGGCTGGTATGTTTGAGCCCACTTGTAGACTGTATCTAAAGGGGGAATTGATAGGATGAATGAATTTTGGATGGGAACTCACCGGTCGGCAGCTCAGCACTTCTGGTGTCTCTTGGGGGCCCCCGCTGTTCGTATTTATTGTCCAGAATGGTCTGAAGCACTTCAATGATGATATCACAACACAATGATTTTTGGTTTTATACTTTTGTTTGTAATTTATACCGGAGCTGTTTTTCGTCACAATTCGGTTGGAAACATGAGAGAGGAAGTGTGTCAAGGAGGGAGGGGAGTCCTTGAATTAACCTCTACAAACTCATAGATAAAAAGCGGGAGAATTTAAATATTTAGATTCAATGATTTGCTTTAACAATTGGTCCATTCGTTTGGGAGCTAAGACTCTCACCCCCATTCCTAAGAACCATCTCGTTTACCTCAGCTTTGAAACATAAAAACTGCATCTAAATCGGTCCATTCATTTGGAAGCTACTATTCAAACCCCCCAATCCAATCAGAAACTCTGTTAGTTCCTTCAATTACGCAACTTAAAGTAGATTATCAAACAAATGTGGGCAGAAACAATAACAATAATAACATCCAAAATACTTCGCGCCCGAATAGTCACTTCCAAGGATAAGCTCTTATAATAATATCCAAAATACTTTGCGCCCGAATAGTCACTTCCAACGATAAGCTCTTTAACTTAAATTAAAAGTAAACCCTTTTACAACACAAACCATTAAATTGTACATTTTTGCATCTTCCGAAAAAGTATCTATATTTCTTGTTGTTATATAATTTATCTAAGAGGGTTAGCGGTTCATAAGAATTGAAATATAAATCGGTTTGGCGGAACAATAACCAAGATACATTTATGGTCAAATCTTTTGTTTTTAAACAAAGCTCTGGGATACGAAATAAGCGTTCTTTCCCTTTGTTCATTCAGAAATACTTTTATAAACTGAGGGACAAAGACCATTTTTAGCCATGTGACGATTTCACAAGGTCACTATTTCATAAATTATCGATTTTGGAATAAACGTGAAGGTGTTACTGTCTTTGTATGGTTTTAATTGTATATGTTACTAGCTTCCGCCCACGACTTCGTCTGCGCGGATACAGTTTATAGCGAAAAAAGCTTCCTATGTTCATCTAGGATGATAAAATACAAAGCAAAAGTATAGCACCAATGCTCTTGATGCTTTTTGAATGCTTTGTTATTATTTCATTTCCACGGCAACCGTTCCTGACAGCGTTTAGTCGTCATTTTCCAGTTTTCCCGTGGCAACTTACCATTTTCTGGGATAAAAAGTATCCTATGTTGGTCTTTATATTGTACAGTATCTATTTACAAAGTTTCATCAAAATCAAATCAGCTATTTTGGCGTGAAAGCTCCCCAATCAAACATACGGCCAACGTTTCACTTCCAGATACTCGTATTATTGGTTTTCAATTTCTTCAGCCGTCAAAAATATTTTTATCGATTGCTCGGCTTCTACTCATTGGATTGAGATACCAAGTACCCCACTTCTTAAGTCAAAGCTTAAGCTATCCAAAAGTGGATCCAGTAATTTTTACGTTATGTGCGCACAAACATACAGACAAACTAACAAACAAACAAGCACACAGACACGATTTGAAAAAAAGTTGTGTTTGTTTAATGTTGTCTTGTTTAGTAGCTTATTTTAAGTACCCTATACCATTATTTTTTAAATTATCTTCATTGACACACTTTACAGGCTTATTCGTTCCTATTGCTATATTACGAGTATAAGTATAGATGTATTGATGATGATACGAACGAAGCAATCTAAAACCCACGAAATTATCAGCACCAGAACCAGCAATATATCCCACATTTAAAGTTATGTTATGCTTGCAAGATACGCAATAAACCTGAAATAAGCCTGGTGCTCGCATATGTTGAGATACCCGTCCCTGTTGCAATGAGATTTTTAAACGTAAAGCGAATTTTGAATAGTCGCGTTCGAGCTGGAAATTCCAGTTCCTAATGCTTTGAGAAATGCAAGTAGCATGAAATTGGGTCTTGTATCTATCATTCTATTCAAATATTAATTGTTTTGTATATTATATCGTACTAGCTGTTGTGCGTGTGTGTGTGTGTGTGTGTGTGTGTGTGTGTGTCGTGTAGCTTCGCACGCGTGGTCTATTCTTTAGGTTCAAAGTACCTTACCAATTACTTATTCTTATTCTTCTATTCTTTATTACCTATTCCAGTAATAGGTACGAGTATTAAAATTTCTTCAGCCGTCAAAAATACTTTTATCAATTGCTCGGCTCCGGATTCGGATTGAGATACCAATTACATTAAGTTTTTAAATCAAACCCTAAGATATCTAAAAATGAAAACCGCATTGCAATCGGTCCAGTAGTTTTTACGTGATGCGTGAACAAACAAACATACAGACAAACAGACAGAAAGACACGATTAAAAAAAAACTTGTTCAATACCTTTTTTAAGCACCTAAGATCATTTTTTTATTTATCTTCTTTGTACAGCCTTTTTCGTACTTATTGCTTCAATTATAAGTATATCTATTATACTTTTAATAAAACTGTAACGGGTCCAATTCTGTACATTGAAGATATTTAGTTTAGACGGGTTTAGTTACTCTAGATTCGATACAGAAGCCAAAACTGTTTTTTTTTCTTTTTTGTCTGTCTGTCTGTCTGTCTGTATCTTGGCTAGGCATCACGTTGAAACTACTGAATGAGTTTAAATGAAACTTGGTATGATTTGAGTTCATACTACGAGGTAGGACGTAGGCTACTTTTCATCCCGAAAAATGTAAGGGTTCCCGCAGGATTGGGGTTGAAAGTTATTTAAAAAAAACACTTACCACTCTGAAACTACAGGACGGATTTTGATGCAACTAGGCACAGTCATAGTATATATCATCATCATCATCATCATCATCATCATCATCATCATCATCATCATCATCATGTCAGCCTTTAGAAGTCCACTGCTGAACATAGGCCTCCCCCAAAGAGCGCCATGACGAGCGAACTTGTGCCACCTCCATCCACCGACTTCCTGCGATGCCTACAATGTCGTTGGTCCATCGTGTGCGGGGTCTCCCCACACTTCGCTTGCTTGTTCGTGGTCTCCATTCGAGAACCTTTATTCCCCAGCGGTTGTTGGTTCTGCGAACTATATAGCCTGCCCATTGCCACTTCAACTTGCAAACTCTCGAGAGCTATGTCGGTAGTATATATGATGGGTTAAAATTGAGGATACTTTTTATCCCGAAAAAATAAAGAGTTCCTGTGGGATAATGTCCCAAATTCTGTAAATTAAAGATATTTTGTAATTTTTTTTGGGAGCCGTTCTATATTCAGTACTAAAGCCAAAACTGTATTTTTTTATTTTTGTATTTCTGTATGTCTGTCCGTCCGTCTGTCTCTCCTACCTCGTAGTATGAACTCTAATCATACCAAGTTTCATTTAATTTCATTCAGTAGTTTCGGCGTGATGCCTAGCCAAGATACAGACAGACAGATAGACAGACAAACAGACAAAAATCTTCAATCAGAGCGTCCTACCAGCCATGACCTACGGAGCCGAAACGTGGACACTCACAGTCAAACTAGTCCACAAATTTAAAGTCACTATGCTTGGAGTTTCTTTAGAGACTAGATTCGAAATGAAGATATCCGATGGATAACCAAGGTAACCAACATAGCTCAAAGGATAAGCAAGCTAAAGTGGAAGTGGGCTGGTCACATTTCCTGAAGAACCGATAACCGTTAGAGTAGACGAGTTCTTGAGTGGAGACCACGTTTAGGCAAACGTAGTGTAGGATGCCTTGTGGCCAGGTGGAGTGACGACCTGCGAAAAGCAGCCAAAAGAAAATGAATGAGGAGCGCTGAAGACCGAACTCAGCGGCGTGCATACCTACGTCCAGCAACGGATTGATATAGGCTGTTGATGAATACACCTGTAAGCTTAATTCAATCTCCTTGCCAATACTACACGCCCAAATCTAATAGACAACCAATAATTACCGAATTGAATCAACCCTCCATACAAGCAGATTATCTTTAGTTTTAGTCACTATGATGTGCGTAGAGAGAATATCAATATAGAGAAGCTCCACGAGTATACTGAAAAAAGACGGGTATAAAGTACCAACAATTTTAGGGGTACCCGCTTTGCAAAATAAATAGCCTGGTGAGCAACAATATTTAAGTGCAAAATCAGCCCAAATTATAAAGTTAGTGTACAAGAATAAAAGGATAGTCGATTTTTGAGGTTTTGATTGATAGGACTAAATAATTTTCCTGGTAAAAAAAGGATGTTAATAAAATAAAATATATAATATATTCGGTAGAATTCAGTACCAATTACCTAGCCCCAAACTAGGATACCCTGTATTATGGGCACTAAATAACGGATAAACATATATACGAGTAGATACGAATATTAACATCCATAACTCAGAAACAAATAATTCTGCTCATCACACAAATGATTGCATTTTGCAGGGTTCGAACCCACGACCGTTTGACTTCGTATCTAGGGTCTCGAACCACTAGACCAAAAATGGAATAGTGTAAAGTACACGAAAAATATAGATCACACTAATATTATAAATGTGCAATTTTGTAGGTGTGTTTGTGTGTGTGCGTGTGTGTGTGTGTTGAGTTATACTATGTTTGATACTCCTTCACGCTGAAAGGATTTGGATGACATTTGGTATGAAGGTAGCTCATACCCTGGATTAACACTTAGGCTACATTTTATCCCAACAAAAAAAAACAGTTCATGTAGGAAATCGGGAAACCGCGGGGCGCTGCTAGTGTATAATCATGAAGGGCTGACTACACAGTATAGAATTAACTTACTCAATTGTAGGTTCAGAAGTGATTCGTAAGAACATCAAATAATTAGAACATAGTCAGAAATAATTAATTAAACTAACGTTATTCACCCTTCCATGAACATTATTGGAGTGAGAAAGTGCACAAAAATCCTAATAAATGAGGCAAAAATCGTCGCAACGCCATTTTTCGGTCAATGTGATGGGAATAATTGACGACAATTTAATCGAACCACATTTTTTTACTGAGAAATTTAAATGCTGCAGATTACGTTTTTTTTTGTCAAATGAAATGTTTGACATCTTCGAAGACGTGCCTTTGGCTACAAGGCAAAACATGATATACCAGCAAGACGGATGTGCTGCACATTTTGGTGTCAATGTTGGGCGATGGCTCGATAGCCATTTTCCTAATTGTTGGATAGGGCGAGGAGGACCATTCAGTGGCCTGCGAGGAGTCCGGATTTATCGCCAGTCGATTTCTATGTCTGGGGTCACATGAAATCCCTAGTTTACGACGTCTCGCCTGTGTCATCACCGGAAAAACTCAAAACAAGAATTATAAACGCAGCAAATGCGATGCGGAATAATTTGACTACTTCGGTAGTTGAGTCAACTCAGAAAAAGAATGTGACTTTGCGTACGCAACAGTGCAAGTCACTTCGATTAAGAACTTTAATTAGGCTAAATTACAAAATGTCTTAATTGTTACTTATTATTAATTGTTATTACTACTAAACTGTAACTGTGTTACTGGTTCTAAATTTTATTTTAAATTTGTATATTTGTTTTATTTACAATGGGTCTTTAATTAATATTATGGAAATTTTAAAGAACGACCTTAAGTTTATTTCGAATACGAATTTCCACCTGCTTCCTTTGTGATATTTTTTATTTTAGTGGAAAAAAACTCAAAAAATATTGAAACAATATCGTTTTTCGTCTCGCATTTTTACATTTTTATAAATCAGAAGAAAAAATCAGATTATTGATACCTTTTTTAATTAAAAAAAATTATGTTGCATTTTTGACTTATTTTGAAAAAAGCTAAAAATCATGATAACTCAAAATGGTTCACTTTTGCATAATGCATATTATTGCATATGGTTAAAATTATCGCAAATAGTCACCCCCTATCACCTCCTAACGGGAATACGTCGAATTACTTATAATTCTGAAAATGGAAATCTCAATAGCTTAAAATAAAAATTAATTATTATAAAAAAAAAAACAAAAGACCCGACTGCAAACAAAACTAAGAAGAGGCAAACAAACTTTAGAATCTTGATTTTTAAATATAAGATACAGTTGGAGGCATGGGGTTCTAGCTGACTCCGTCAAAGGAAAAATGAAATGACTGACGCTTCCCACTGTATCTTATATTTGAAAATCAAGAATCGAAAGTTTGTTTGCCTCTTATAGTATTGTTCGCAGGCGGGTATTATAATATTTTATTTTAATCTTGTAAGTTTTTGCTTGCTTGTCATAATGAGGTAGTACTAGCCTCTGATGTCAGAGTTTTTGTCACCCAAGGGCTTCTGATACAGCTTAAAGACTATGTTTTTAATCAATAACAGCCGAGACTCTCTGAAGCACGGATTGTTGGATGTGGTGTGAAGTGCCAAAGATATATGTCATCAAAACTGTGGGAAGATAAAGTCCTCGCTCCTCGGGCTAGGACCGTATAAATTAGGTGCAACGCACATAACTGCCGTAAAACACCATAAAAAACTTCATCTCTAACGTCCTTTTGTCATGTGCTATAGAAGCATGAACATTTCATTATATAAAATGTGGGTAGGTACAAAAACAGCGTACGCGGAGCTCCGGTCACCATTAAAAGATGGCGAGCTTCCCACTTAAGGCCAGGCTCCAAGGTTACATTTCTCATTCCCCACTACCTTGCCACCTACCCTGCACTCTGCCAACCGCTACCCTCAATAAGCACTGTAGTGCCTGCGTAACAAGATTGAATATTGCGAGCGCTGTTTGAAACCACAATTTAGCTCGATGACGTATGTCTCAAAAGTTATTTAGGTTATTGGCAGGTTAATAATGTAGTTAGGTAAAGGACGATGACCATTCCTGCCCCACCTGTGATTGACATGACCAGCAAAATCTTATTTTTAGTTATACTTCATTTATAAAACTAGGATTTATTGTGATAGTTTTGAATGCATCAAAGATACGGATTATACTTATAATATAAAAAATCGTAAAACTGCATTTCCGGGTTTCAATGGCGTCTCCATGAAATATAAGTGTCCGCTCGACTTGCAAAGATACGTGTTTCTGGCAGATGACATCGTTTCGGCTGTCAAAAATGAATGATTTCAATTGTGCGATCTTTGTTTTTATTGCACTTAATTTCGTTTTGATATTTTCTTGACGACTCGAGCTTCTCTAACGGACTACGATAAGCATACGGTTTTTATTGGTGAACTAGTTCATCATGTTGCTATTACTAGCTGTGCCTGCGGCTATACCCGCGTGGTAATTTCATTTAAAAGGATACAGAACCAAAAGTACCATATCATTTTTAAAATTCGTGTCTGTCTGTTTGTCTGTTTGTTTGTAAGTTTGTATGTTTGTTTGTAAGTTTGTATGTTTGTTCGCGCATCACGATTGATTGGCTGAACGAATTTTGAGAAATCTATACTTATAATAAAGCATTAAGAATGAAAAAGTCTGTACAATGAAGATAATTAAACCAAAAGGTCTAGGGTACTTAATATAAGCTACTAATCAAGAATATAACATTTTAAAATTCGTGTCTGTCTGTTTGTTTGTAAGTTTGTATGTTTGTTTGTTTGCGCATCAAGATTGATTGGCTAAACGAATTTTGTGAAATTTATACTTATAATAAAGCAATAGGAATGAAAAATTCTGTACAATGAAGATAATTAAAATAAATGGTCTAGGGTACTTAAAATAAGCTACTAAACAAGAATATAACATTTTTAAAATTCGTGTCTGTCTGTTTGTTTTTTGTTCGCAAATCACTAAAAACTACTGGACCGATTGCAATGCGGTTTACTTGCTTACTTAATTACTAAAAGATGGTGTACTTAGTATCTCAATCTGATAAGTAGAAGCAGAGCAATCGATAAAAATATTCTTGACGGCAGAAGGAATTTGATCAAATGTTGGTATATTGGTATTTGAGGTTCTGGAATAGCACATAGAGTACTCTTAACCTAGAGCAATGACCACGCGTGCAAATCCGCGAGCATCAGCTAGTGTTGGATACTTTTGATCCTGAATTAACACGTATGGGCTATACTTTTAAATGAAATGAGACGCGGGCAAAGCCGCGGGCACAGCTAGTACACTTATAAGATTGATAAAAGCAGGCAAACACAAGTTCATAATTCTTGGATCCTGGAACAATCAATGACTAGATGAAATGATAAATGCCTGACAAGAATAATTTAGCAAATAACCTTCGACAATATAAGTGCAGAATAGTTCACGGTAAAAAAAGTCTACTTTTCGCTTCTCTATTTAGAAAAAAATTAGGCGAATCGAAATCTAGGCCTCCTAATGATAAAAATGGGCTATGGGACCCTTCTGGACATTTCGATTCATTGGTGGGGCAAGCGCCCATACAAATTGGTCATCTTTGCGTAATTGTGCTAATCTTTCGAAGGAAAGGACCAATTTAGCTGTGTTTTTTTAAGTTTCAAAGCTGAAGGTAAACAAGATTGTTCTTAACTATAATGGAATGGTTATGAGCTATAATGGGAGGGAGGAGGAGGGGGCGAGGACCGTAGCTCCCAAACGAATGGACCAAATTTGATGCAGTTTTTTTTAAATCTGATGTGATCGAGATGGCTCTTAACAATATAAGGAGGGGGGGGGGGGGGGGTGAGTTGAAAAAAGAGGGGTGAGAATCGTATTTTCCAAATGAATGAATCCAATATATTTAGCTGTGGTTTTTGGGTGAGGTTCGTAGCTCCCAAACGAATGGACCGACTTTGATGCGGTTTTTATCTGTGAAAAGCTGATGTGATCGAAATACTTCTTAGTTATAATGGGGATGTGGGGTCGGGAGTTATATAAAGTTTTAATTTGTGCTTTGTTTGTATGTACGTGCTAAATGTACGTGTGTTTTTCACAAATTAAACATTTAAGGTTAGATTAATTAAATTTAAGTCCCGAAATATATGAAATCAAATTATAAATTAGTTAACAGGCAATTTTGGTACATCAAGTAAGAGTAAAGTAGGTACCTAAGCTTCAGTTTCAAATTATAACATTACACATTACCGGTTACATCATGAAATGGTTTGGCCAGATGAATAATTAGCTTTTGACGATATAAATTCCTAAATGCACGGCTACTTCATGATATGGTCAAACATTTGTGATATTAGAAGGCGAGGGCGGAAGCGCGATTTGGCCGTGATAGGTTAAGGCCATGTTTTTTTAAGCCATGAAAACTTATCGGTTTGAACATTTTTGGTATCAATAAAAGCCTACATTAATGATATTTAATGATGTGGCCAAACGTGGATTGTTTCAACAATATGGTCAGTTTTATGTGGCCATTCCACGATTAAGAACCGTTCCGTTCGTTATCGACCACTCATGAAGCTATCAATTCTATAATTTGGCTATGACATATATGTACTCGATGGTAATGTTATATTAAGTCGAATGTTACGGGAAATTAAAGCGGCCTTTCTCTTCCCGCATGTAACGGGAAGATATCTTCTAGAAAGTTTAGTTTAATAAATGTATTTTTGGGAAATGTAAGTACATTCTGAAACTTTTGTTATTTTGGGTATTTGTGATTTAAATTAAGTTTTTTTTTGTTAAGGTTCAATAAAGTAAGCTATTTTGCAAAGAGTAAATATGGAAGTAAACAATGAGCAACCTAATGATAAATATAAGAGTACTATTTACAGGGTGGATTTTTTTAACCACCCCCGGATGGAAAGTACTCTAAATACTGGAGATGGCAAATTTTACTCAAAAAAACATTCCTTTATTTTTAAAAAACAACAAATCTGCATTCATTGATTTTTGAAATCTCAATCAAATCTCTTTAACAAATATGGTAAATTAAATTAAAGGAAAACCATGAAATCTAAACTTATAAATTCAATGGGACAAGATAAAACACTATTACTCAAAAGTCGATCAGTACTTTATAAACAACTATCTTTGACGTAATTTATTTATTAAAATGAGGAATACCTACTTAGATTTCAATTTGCAAGTGTTTGTAAATAAACTCTTTACCCTATCGATTAATGCCATACAAAGAAACGCAAAAAATAATTAAAATTAACGACATGACAGCTGAAGAATACTTTCAAAAAACCCAGGGAATAAAGTTACACATTAGATTTTTATCGCTCTGACATCTGTAATAGTAGCACTATACAAGCTCTCGTCCGTAGAGTTCTTGATACTCTCTCTACGAGTTCGTCAAAAACTTCAGGTACTAAATCATAGACAACTGCATATTATTGTAATAATATACTGTAATAATATGCAGATTAGATTCTTATTAATTGATTAGAATTTGTGCAGTGCATTTTAAAGGAACTATACTGAAAATTGTCCCGATTGTAGTCACTCTTGTCATCACATCTTTGTCCGAAATTCGTAAGGAAAGATCACTACATCTCCTTGTTTCTATTATCAGAGCTAAATAATACCAATTGTTAATGACGATAGTATTTGGTTCTATTTCAATGGAGATATCAGATCCAGGTTTAAGACTGGTACCTAGCGGTTGTCAACCTTAATTTTACTATGTTTCGTTTAATTTCATTGTATACCTATTCCATTTACTTTTATACAGTACAATTTTTTTGATAATCAAGACTCAAAAAGCCTTTTATACAAACAGTAGGCAAAAATAAAAACATGACTATAACTTAAAATTCGCTGCAAATACTTGTAATGAAATGGAAAATTGACACTTTACTTATAGTTCTCTAATAGGGTAAGTGAAATTAACGTTTATTATAAAGTAATCGAAGGTACCCTACAACAAGCCCAACATTGAGTAAATTAAATTATAAAATATTCATTAGTTTAAATTATGAAGTTGTTTAACAAATAAATCAACTAAAATACAAACTTTTGAAGCTACGGTTCAATCGAAAAACTTACGAGAAATTACGGCACCAAATCCAGACTTAAAATCAGGCACGCGGTTCGCGCAAATACCTTTAGAATTGGGTCAACAATACTCAAAGTCCCTAAAAAGAAGGCCAATCAGCACGACTCTTAATTGAGAGCCGTGGATGGCGTTGAGACTGTTAAGTCAGTTAAGATCCAACGCTGCTGTAGCGAAAACTTTGCGGAGTTCATAAAAAACTTAATGAAAAATTAGGTGACTGCTCTGAAGGGTCATAGGCGTTTTTTCAATCCTCTTTGGAAATTTCGGGACACCGAGGTTCCCACCAACAAATTGAGAGATACATGATCACGGTTAATTTAGTCCATGAGAACGAATGCATGTGGCGGATTAAATGGATAGTTTTGTTAATAGAAAGGAAAACTAGTTTTTTATAAAAAAATAAACAACATTTGAGTTAACTGGCCAGAAAAGCCCGTGTATAGTTGCTAGTGAGGCCAAATTAAAGCCTTCCTAAATTAGTCAATACATATTTCAGGATTTTTTTAGGAAATCTTGCATCATTAAACATTGAAAGCTGTTCACATACTATTAGCTAACTAATAGTACCAAGCTAATGGGAAGTGAGGCTTTGCGTATCACTAGATACTTCTCGCTTTCTTTTATTTTTTGGCTTTCTCGCTCCGCACCGCTCTCCGCATACCAGATATAATCTCGGAACGATTTGGCACACTATTATAAAATAATTTGGGTATTATGAAATTGTGACACCATATCTCCACAGCGCGGCGTTTAACTTAAATAGACTATTTAGTCATTTTCGAGCAATTCAAAGTTACGATTCAATAGAATACATTGGAAATCGACCAAAATGAGACCGTTTAAGATGCAGTTTCTACAATTTTATGCAGAACTGCCGTTTTATGACCAGTTTGCTTTGCATTACCTACGTAGATGGCCAGATTAAGAAGGTCCCTGGCAAATGGTTATATTAGTTGTTGTAATAGTATTTTATTAGTGAAATACTGTAATTTTCTATTTACGATGAAAGAAAGACCTTGGTGTCCTCATTTTTAGTTTTAGATCATTATTTGTTATGTTTTATTACTGTTTAATAGAAGCTTAATCCCGGAAAACAATATTCTATAAGGTAGAATAAATATTATGTTATTGGAGTAAAATTAGGTTGTGGTTTTATGCAAAATAGTATAGATATACTAATTCTGGGCTAAGAAACTGTGCTGACCATAATTTTGGATTATAACTACTTATTTAAATCCTAGTAAGCTTTGAATAATGTATTTTATGTATTAATGTACCTTTCCGAAGCTTTGTATTTGTGTCCTGAGTTAGAAATCAATTTTCATCTTAGTAATACATCTTTTTTAATTGACTTCAGAAAAGGAGACGGTTATATGTTCGGCTGTTTGTTTGAACGGTTATACTCTTTAAGTGGTCCCATATAAATTGTCTCAATATTGGTTCAGCAGTTTTTCGAGAACAAATAGTTTTGTTGAGTAAATCCATTCGATTTTGTGTTTATATTGCCTTTATTTTGTGTTTATCTCTAAGATTTCTAAACCGATTTGGATGGTTGTTTTTTTATTCAAAAGGGTAAACTTTCCGTGTAGTTCCATATACCTTTCATCAAAATTGGTTCGGTAGTTTTAATAGAAAATCAATTTGATTTATAGTTTATGTTCTCTAATATCTTGGGATTTCTGAACCGAATTAGATGATCGTTTTTACTTGAGTAAGAAGACCTCTAGTGTGGTACTGTATAAATTTTATCGAAATTGGTTTAGTAGTTTTAGAAAACCTTTAATTTATTCACTGTGTTATAATGTTTAGGACAGGATTGCAAGTCAATTTTGAACAATTTAAAGACGTCCAAAGATGCTGAAGTTTTGCATTTTGGTGTAGTTCTGATGACAATTAAAAAACTACAGTAGAAGTAGTAGTAGTAGTAGTAGCTGTAGTAGTAGTAGTAATCACAGGAACTACACAATCGGATGACACAAGGGATGAATCCCTTCGAGTTTGGGCTTATTTGGTTTGTCTTGATGAGTTGTCTGGTGTTATTTGGTATCCAAAGTCTGATGCGGGGGGCCGAAAGGTAGTTACAGGAACTCGACCACAAAATGATGGAACCCCTTTGAGTTTGGGCCCATTTGGTTTGTTTTGATGAGTTCTCTGGTGTTATGTAGTATCCAGGGTCTGATGATGGAGCCGGAAGGTATAGGCACAGGAATTCAACAACAAAATGATGGAACCCTTTCGAGTTTTGGCTCATTTGGTTTGTCTTGGTGAGTTCTCTGGTTTTTTGTGGTATCCAGGGATGATGGAGCTGGAAGTAAGTCACAGGAACTCAACAAAAAAAAATAAGGAACCCCTTCGGGTTTGGGCTCATTTGGTTTGTCTGGATAAGTTATCTGGTGTTATGTGGTTTTCAGGGTCTGATGATGGAACCGGAAGGTAGTAACAGGAACGCAACAACAAAATGATGGAAAATGGTCAAAACTAATTCAGTTGTTATAAATATAGGTTTTATTCATCCTTGGTTTTAATTTACCAATGCTTTGAGTCTAAAGTGAGTGAGTGTCTACTATTTTCTTTGGCATATATTATTTCCGATGTTTGCTTAGGCCACTAAAACTGAAAAAATAAAATATTTTTCAAAAAAATATTAAATCGACTTCATAATAAAAAGGTGAACCTATAACCGTTGGGGTAGACGAGTGCTCTAGTGGAGACCACGTTTAGGCAAACATAGTGTAGGACGCCATGTGGCCAGGTAGATGGTCGATATTAATGAGAATATAGAAATTGTACAACTTTTCAAAACGGGCTTCCGCATTCACTCATCGACATGGAACGAACTTATATGGAATAGGAAAGACAATAATAACATATCGATCGTCCCAAAAAACTGGGAACCATCCCGTGGGAGCCCGTGGATCGGCCAAAATTACGTTTCGTATCGGATCATCCAGCTGTTCATAAACGCTCTATATATCTATATTGGGCCTTTTTATATGTAGGGACTTTATTTAGATGCATTAGTATTTATTTGTAGTCTAGCAATATAAGTGAAACCCTATTTAGTTGTAAATTTTTTGTAATACTAACTAGGTTATATTTGGAGCGGAAGAAGGGGCGAGTGGGGAAGACGGACAAGGGCTCGCGCCTCACGCCGCGCCTCACCCCCGCGGAGGTTGTTTTATAAGGATTTCGCGCCCGTGGAGGTGGAGAGAACAGACCAGCCACGTCTTTGGGGTAGGCGTGTCTCCCGTCCCAAAGGGACGAGTAGTGAAACAGCCGCGTGGGCGGCCATTTTGACGAGAAAAGACTGCCGCGAAAGGGAGTCGGAGCAGGGAGCAGCGCGATCAGCCCGCAAGCAGACCCAACGCGAGGGAGCAGGGTGCTCCCGGACACGAAGACCACCAAGCACGTGGGCAAGCGCTTGCGCTGCCAAAATCGTCCCGTCCAGTGAAGTAAGCCAGCCGGCGTAGAGGTACCTAACAACTATTACTCCCAGTGCGCGAAAAACAGACGTTGTACGAATCTCGCGCGCCAAGTCAGAGGCCCCGACAAACTCTGACACACTACTTCAGATGCCACACTACCTCATACGATAAACTACAATTTAAGATATTGATATCATAATTAGACATAATAATTGTAAGCTTTACTATAGGTAGGTAAAGTTTTACTAATAAAGTTATTGTTTAAAAAAAGTGGGTTTATTTATTCCTTTCAAATCCACACTGAAAACATATATTTATGAACAACTCATCATAATCCCCATCAGGTATTTACCTATATTTTGACATTTGATAGTTGATATCTGCTTGTTGATCCTCAGCTTAACGTGTCCTCCGATGCACGGTACGATGGAAAACCGCACATAACTTAGAAAAGTCATTAGTGTGGAGCCTAGGACTGAACTCGGTATCGGTAGGTTCTAAGTTGCACTATTGAACCGTTAGACTACAACCGCTCTATCATTTTAAGGTATGCATTACTGGCAGTCCATATAAACGAGATAGTTCTGGTTTTTTACTTCCACCTTCTTTATAATGAGAACATTTTCAACTATTACATTAATCTATACTTATAAATGAGTAACTCGATTTCAATTATCATCTCAAAGGCCAAATTACTGATGCTATGCACTTGAAATTTTGACACGAGATTCCTACGAGTATCATCGACACCAATATATAACAGTGAAACGTTGTCTGTTTGTTTGTTTGGTTAGCTTTCACGCTGAAATGAATAATCCGATTTTGAACCAACTTCAAATATCGGTACAATATTCAGACATATGATACTTTTTATCCCGAAAAATGGGAAGTTGCCACGGGAAAACTGGAAAATGACGATAGACAAAACGTTTCCATGGAAACGAAATAATAACAAGTCTGTAAGAGCCGAGCTGTGGTAGTATTCTTAATTAGTATTCTTACGTAGTATTGTATTCTCTTTGGATCCAAGTGGAAGGAGAGAAACTGACGGTGATATGATAAACTATATGACAAACAATATGTCATTAAAACGTACAAACAAAATATAATATACAGCCAGTTACTTTCTCAAGTGCTCAGTTCGAAAACTTTTAGCTCAAGAGTGCTTCCCAAGTGGCACATAAAGAGAACAATTATTTTAATTTCAGCCATATGTAGGTAGATTGAAAAGGAGTTATAATGGCAGCAATTCAGTCATTTTACTCTTTGAACTAAACTAGACAAGAAAAAACAAAAGTATTTTAAACCTTTTCGACTTTGTAACCAGATTCGTTTTTTTTTTGCCCCTGGTATCTATTCTAAACTTAAGTCAATAAAAAAACGTAATTAAAACAGGTTTTTAATACGCTGTCTAACAGCGTTTAGATAAATTCGGACACGTTTTGAGACAGCGTTTGGACAAATCGGGACTCTCGCCGAGTGAAACAAAGCTGATTTTACGCTGGCTTTAGTGCTAGCTTTGTGATTGAGAAATAGATGCCAGGGGAAAAAATACCTTGTCACGAAGACAACAAGGTTAAAATTACATTTGAAGAAATTAAGTTTAGAGGATGTCCGAATCGCTACCAATATTTAGGGATCCACCTGTGGACTTAGGAGGAAAACACCTGTGGTAAAGGTATCCGCGGATCCACATTTGGAGCCGAGCTGTGGATCTATGTAGATGGAGCCTTTTTTTGCGAGAATTTATATTCCGCGCGGGTGAAGTCGTGGGTGTTTAGTAATAAGTAATTTTGCGAAATTCACCCTAAAAAAAACGGTTAAAAAGGGCGTTAAAATTCGTATTAAAGTTTTTGTTATTATACTTAGAAACATTTAACTTTTCTAAATGTAACCTAAGAATCTTGTCTGTTCAAAAATGATTTCATATGGGCGTGAAAATCTTATTAAAAGTCTTGGTAGTAAAAATCGATAAAACCGCGTATCTCCAAAACAGTTACAGATTACAAATTATTGTATAGGCTTTCCATTGCAAATAAAAAAAATACATTTTTTATAAAACAATTAAGCGTTTTTCAAAATTTTGACGTTAAAGGCGTCCAGATATCAGTCAAATATTTTTCAGCAGTAATCGTATCTCGAAATCTACTCAAGCCTAAAACGTCAAAATTGGGATATTAACTTATCATTGTGTAGTAAGAAAACTAGTATCAGGATTTTTCAAAAACCAACCACTAAGTGGGAAAACGTGGACTTATGCAGCTGGCAGTCATTGGTAGAAAAAAGCCGAAGATTGGGCACAGTGGTGCGCCTTGGAAGAGGTTGTTGATGATGATAGTGATGCATTTGTGTATAAGGTTGTTGATATATGTTAGACTTCAGGAATAAATAAAACGATTGAGTATATTTAGTCCTTTTCAAGATTGTTATCAAGTTAGGCTGACAGTGCCAATGACAGTGTCTTCAAAGTTGGAAGTAATAATAATGTATCTGTGTAGATGTCTTCATCATTAGTTTATTTAATCCGCGCAGACGAAGTCGCGAGAGTAAGATAGTTCATGTACAAGACTTACAGTTACATGACTAATTACTTGTATAATAGATCGGTATTTTGTATAATTTTATTTCTATGTGTCTCCATGTTTATTCTCATTTGTTTATGTACTTGGATTAAATCGTTTGACGTTAACAGCTTCTTCGTGTGTATTGAACAACATTGCTGTTAATGTTTGATTCGCATTTGAAAACACCTCAACAGAAGAACGAATATTCGTTCCATATTTTATCAAACACTACATACCTACCTTATAATTATTATTTAAGTTTAAATGAGTAAATCTATGTATATGTCTATAGTTACAATAATTAACGCATTAAGTAACTAAAGAGAAAATAATAAAAAAAATGGTTTAAGGGACTTAAAATAAGCATCTGAACAGGTTTTTTTAAATGGTGTGTGTCTGTCTATCTGTATTTTCACGATTGAAATACAGTTTTCACTGTTGGATAGCTTATTTTTTGACTTAAATACTGGGATACCTCAGTCCGATGAATAAATGCCGGTAAATCAATAAAAAACTATTTAACGTCTGAACGAACGTTAACAACATGTAGTATATTGTACTTTAAAGAAACTTTTGGTCCAATAAGACATATTATGTTACTCTCAACCCAGAGAAATGAACACACAGACCTACGCCGCGGGCACAGCTAGCTATAGAATAATTCACTAGCAAATATGTCCATGTGTCCAAAACGAAATAATTGAAGTATTATATTAGAGGCGAGATAAGCACACTAAAATTTCCCATCCAATTATCAATATCTGTTTAGACAGATCAACCGATAAATTAAACCCGGAATATAAATGTCGGAAATGCATTTGAAATTTATCGAGCGTTCCAAATACTCGATAAACGATTTTATCGGTTTGCTGGACAAATCAGAGGTCATTAATATTTGATTTTCAATTGTAAATATATTTTGTTATCTGCAACTGTCAATAATGTAAATTGGGCTGCCTCTTAAAATTAGAGTGGAGTATACAATGGACCCATATGAATAATCTATAGGCAGATTTCACATCACTTCAGTAGGATTTATTAAAATTTTAAATAGCTGGCATACATTAATTATATTTATTAGAACTAGCTGTACCCGCGGCTTCACACGCGTGGTCTTTTCTTAAGGTTCAAAGTACCATAATGTGCTATTCCAGGACTTATATACCAACATTTGATCAAAATTTCTTCAGCGGTCAAAAATACTTTTAACAATTTGTTGGCTTCCAGATTGAGATACCAATTACACCAATTTTTAAATCAAACTTTAAGCTATCTAACAATGAAAACCGCATTGCAATCGGTCTAGTAGATTTTACTTGATGCGTGATAAAACAAACATGCAAACATACAGACAGAAAGACACGATTCAGAAAGTTGTTAAATTCTTGTTAAGTAGCTTTGTTAAGCACCCAAGAGCACTTTTTTATTCATCATCTATATACAGCTTTTTTCGCACCTATTGCTTTATTAGTATAGAATATGACTGTGTCATTTGCATAAAAAAATCCGTCCAGTAGTTTCAGCGTGATACGTGTTCTTTTTAATAACTTTCAACCCCTATCTTACGGAAACCCTTTTATTTTTCGGGATGAAAAATATCCAATGTCCTACCTCGTAGTATGAACTCAAATCATACCAAGTTTTATTTGAATTCTTCCAGTAGTTCCGGTGGCGTGAGGCGAGGCCAAGATATAGACACATAGTCAATAAAGACAAAAAAAAACAACAATTTAGGCTTCATTATCGAATACAGAGAAACATAAAAAAAACACGATATCTTTAATTTACAGAATTTGGACCCATATCCCGCAGGAACACTTTATGTTTTCGGGATAAAAAGAATCCTTAATTTTCACCCACCTTATATACTATTTCTGTGCCATGTTGCATCAACATCCATCCAATAGTTTCAGCGTCTACTGCGTGGTAATTAATGCTACTTTATAGCATTAGCTCAAGCCTCCAAAAAAATTACAAAATGTCTTCAATTTACAGAATTTTGGAAATTAACCCGCAGGAACTCTTTATTTTTTTTTGATTAAAAGTATTCTCAATTTCTACCCTTTTTATAAACTATGACTGTGCCAAGTTGCAACAAAATCCATTCAGTAGTTTCAGCGTGATACGTGTTCTTTTAATTACCTTTCAACCTCTATCCTGTAGGAACCCTTTAATTTTTCGTTATGAAAAGTAGCCTATATCCTACCTTGTAGTATGAACTCAAATCATATCAAGCTTCATTTTAATTCATTCAGTAGTTTCGGCGTGATACCTAGCCAAGATACCGACGTACAGACAGAAAGACAGACAAAAATGAAAAAAAAATACAGTTTTGGCTTCCGTATAGAATAAAGAGTACCATCCAAAAAAAAACTAAATGTCTTCAATGTACTGAATTGGACCCGTTACAGTTTTATTATATGTAAAGATAGATTTTCAAAATACCTAAACGTTTTTATACTCCCATTCACAGTCTTAAGATAATCGATTCTTGCAATTCGATTCAAATTTATGGTTAACTAGCTGCGCCATGCGGTTTTATCCACGTGGATGATAATGATTATCAGAAGTATGCTATGTAGGGTAAAAGCTATATCCAGACCAAATTTCATAAAAATCCGATGACACATGAACACACCATCACACACACACACCCTCAGACATATACACACACACACACGACACACAAACGCGCACACTAACTACTGGTACATAAAAAAACACATTTTTTTAATAACTCTTGGTACGTTTCAATGAAAATTCTATGTATACAGGGTTATTGGTAATTCTCAAAAACTACCAACTTTCGGCCTTACATTGGGGGTTTTAAATTTGTTTCATATTAGCACCCCTACCACGTTCTGCCGGGAATACGTTGAATTACCAATTTATATCGACAGGATAACCCTGTATATACATGATATCCGGTAAGTAATGAATAACCCCTCAGTACGGCAGGTTGGTCTAGTGGCAGAGACCCTAGTTACGAAATCGAACGGTCGCGGGTTCGAATCCAGCAAGGTGCAATCATTTGTGTGATGAGCAGAAATGTTTGTTTCAAAGTCATGAATGTAATATTCGTATCTATGTATGTTTATCCGTTATCTAGTGCTCATAGTAGAGGGTATTCTAATGTGAAAATCCTTGGTATAGAATTGCCCCGAATATATTATTTATTTTTAGGGGTGCGCCACGTCCAGTCAGGAAAAAATAAATACCACAACAGCATAGTTTTTTTTTTAAAGTGCTATTTTTGATACTCTTTTTCACATTATTGGATACTACGGCTACACATTTATTAATAACCATTTGTTTTTTTTCTAGGAATAGCCGTGAATGTTTGGCTTTGCCATCGCGCAATAAAAAATATTTCTAGTTGCAACTGTTTTAAGATATTTAACATAAAAAGTGGTGTTTTCGATTTTTTTATAACGAAGTTTGAGCACCTATGGTATAAAAATGACATAATGGTAACCTGTCTGGTTCATAGCTTCAAAACATCCTTTTTCATGCAGTCTAAAATAGTACCACACTCAATTTTTGTAATGTCAAATTACTGAGTTATTGCTATTAACATTACAGAAGAATTATTTTCACAACATTGTATTCATAAATGTTACTAAAATCAACTGCATTAAATTATAATTCAAGCTACTAATTGTGATCAAATGTTGACGGGAGTTCGGGCGGGGATGGGTTGGCCTCAGGCCTAGGTAGCTGACATTGAATATATTATACCTGCTGCGTGGGCATATGCAAAATGGGTTTCTTATTGAGTGAGAGAGATTAACATTATTAATTGTGTACAAGTAAGAGAGCGATAGTCGTAAAGGAAGCTTCTTTGCGTTCTTGAACTTATGTTTAGTGCATGTTTCGGTACCGTCTACTTCGCATGTGCTTATCTCGGTTCGCGTGGCTTATCTTCAATTTACGATGACTCAGCATTCCTATTGGACTTTGTGTTCTGCATTACTATTGGAATGTTATTTGTCACATTTACACGACTCGGCATTCTACTGGACTTGTTGATTTATGCACAGCGATTGGATTGTTGTTGGAGGTGTCAAGACAATACTCAAATGCCTCGCTTAAGATACTCAGCTCAGGAGTATGCAAATATGCATTTCATATATGGGGAGTATGGCGGCAATGCCAGTGAAACTGCGGTACTTTATCGTAGGAGATACCCTAATGTGCGCCATCCTGACTACCGAGTATTTATTAGAGTGCACACAGTTGCTGTGCACTCTAATAAATACTCAGAAGGAAGAATACCTGGACATGGCGTCGCTGGTATCGGCGATGGAAGACCCCAGCGAAGTGACAAGGAGGATATTGTGCTCAAAGCCATTGAGGAAGATCCTTCCACTTCAACTAGAGAAATAGAAAGACGGGCAGGCATTGGAAAGTCGTCAGTTTATGATATTCTGAAAAACACTAATTTCAGCATAACCACGTGACCTGTGTGCAAACTTTGGAGCCAAGGGACTATGCTGCAAGACAAAATTTTGATACCGAACGCAAAAAAATATTGAGGAAGACTCTGAGTTTTTCGACAAAATATTGTGGAACGACAAATCATCGGTCAGAAGAGATTGATATCTAAATCTACACACCCTCCATTGCTGGCAACTAAGAAATCCTCACTTATCGCGTCCCTATCTATACGTGATCCGACAACTTAGACCGATCAAATTGGCCGACCAACAGGTCCGTTCGGAAGACTTGTTCCAAAAATATATGGTTCTCGTAGTGCGATTGCCTAATCGGACCAACAGGAAAAATAACATTGTCCGACCAATCGCACGACATGTTCAGAAAAAAAATATGTCCACGTGATGCGATTGTCTAATCGGACCTTCAGGAAAAATAACTAGCTTAAAAGCTAAAAACATACGCCTGCCAACCAATAGATAACCTAAGCCAATAAATTTTATACTTTTGGAATGTGCTTATCAAGGCCTTTTCAATTTGATACCCATATTGTAAAATTCGAAGAACAAATATTTTTTTCTCATTTCAAAATCGAGCCATACTGCCGCCATAATAAATTTTTCAAAAGAATAATTACCTACGGATACTTGGAAAGATGTAAGGATTCTAACGATACCCGATACGTCTAAATCTGTTCAGACATTTAAAAGTTATGGTGGAATAAAAAAACTCACATACATACAAACATACCTACATGAATCCTAAAAACATTACACTTCTGTTTTTGTACAGTTGTGTTATAAGTTCACGTCGTCCGACCGAGCGGACTAAGCTGTCGGACCACGTATACACAGTAATACCCTATATTGCGTGAGGACAGATCCCAATATCAATTCAAAATAAATTATTGGACTGGCTTATGGAATGGCCAAATTATAGGCCTATTCGAATTACCAGGAAACCAAGATGGACCGGGTAATTAGTTTTTTTTTTTGAAAACTGTATACATCATTTTTTTAAATGATTTACCTGAACTATAAGAAGATATGCTTTTAGCGGTCCGTCTCAGAATGTGGCTGCAAAACGATGGGTGCCCAGCGCAAATTACGCTACGCTCGCGCCCATAAGAAGGTACCTGAATGAGCTGTATCCTAAGATCGATGATATATCGATGATGATCGATAAAGGACTAGGCGCTCCTATAATTATGATAGAACTTTATTTACAGGTAAGTTCATTTACAAAAAGCGTTTCACTGACAAAAAGCGCTATTACTATTTTTTCTTTTTATTTTATTACTTATATGTTAACAAGACATAAGCTCAAAAACTAAAACACGACTACGGTCGGATAAAAATAGCCTACAACTCGGATAAAAATAGCCTACAACACTTGCGATAAAGACGACTCGATAAAAAAGTCGCTTGTAAAAGTTGGACCAAGTTTTTAGTTTGAACACATAACTTTGCTTTGCCGTAGTCGGGTAAAAATAAAGCCCATGACACTCTATACATGAAAACAAATCAATTGATACCTCGCTTGTCAAAATTGGACCAAATTTTTAGTTTGAACACTTAACCCTTACTTTGTCTTGCCGTAGTCGGGTGAAAAAAATTGCCTAAGACACTTTATACCTGAAGACGGATCGACTGACGCCTAGCTGGATAAATCGAACCAATAGGAGCGACGTTAGGGTGGAACATCCACATATCCACATACACAGATAGATACATACATACATACATAGACTGTTCAACTCATTACCCTTCCCTTGCTTTGCTGTAGTCGGGTAAAAATTACACCATTATTATACTGTCATATATTATAAATGACAGTATAATAATGGTGAATTAACTGTATAGGACTTTTTCTGTAGTCCAAAGAATATATAAGTTAAAACGGCAGATGCACGTCCTCACACTTAAAGTGGATCTTGCGAATATTAGCGGGATTCACTCCAATCTCCAACCGGTCCATTATCATCTGGAGACCTCTAAGCCCCACTTGTTCTTCTTGTCAGAGACGCAGATAGGATTTCTAGCTGATACGGCATAGTTGGATTACCCAGGCTATATCTTGGAGCATCTATTTATCCCAAATCCCGGCGTTTGTGTATACGCCCGTGATGACATTTGCTGTCTGCGTCTCCAAAATCTTGAGCACCCTAATTTCTCGGTGATTTGGGTGCTGGTGGACACGGGCATAGAGAAAATTGTGTATGCTTGTGTGTACCGCTCACACAGAGGAGATCGGGGGGCAACTTTATTGGTAGACTATCTAGGTGAGGCGGCAAGTGTGGCCCAACAGCGTTACCAGTCTAATCAATTGGTGTTTTTAGGGGATTTTAACGCCCACCACAAGGAGTGGCTTGTTCCATAAACCGACTATGCTGGTAGAGAGACGCGGAAGCTTGCTCTGGCGTTAGATCTCTCTCAGCTGGTGCAGGAGCCGACACGGGTACCTGACCGTGACGGTGACACTGCCAACTGTCTCGACCTGTTGATGACGACTGAACCAGACCGATACTCCGTATCAGTATCCCCACCTCTTGGTAGCTCTGATCACTGTCTGGTTAAGTCCGTCTCAGTGTATTCCCCACCTGATCCTAGCCTTAAGGGAAATAGGCGCATGTGGAGTTACAACTCAGCAGATTGGGACGAGATGCGGCAATTCCTTGCATCGTACCCTTGGCGGCAAACATGTTTCACCTCCCAGGACCCGTCGACTTGCGCGTCTGCTGTTACAGAGGTAATATGTCAGGCAATGGAATATTTCATTCCATTCAGTGACAAGACTCTTTCCAGCAAAGCTCAGCCTTGGTTTGGATTTGGCTGTGGTTGTGCTGTGGCTCTAAAGCGTGCGGCATATCTAGACTGGGCTGATGCTCGAAAGCGCAAGTCTTCTGATATTTGGGCTAAGAAGAGAAAATTTTACGTCGCCGCTAAGATCTGCAAGAAGATACTTAGGAAGGTCCATTTTGATCACGTAAGTCAAATTGGGGCCAAACTGGCTTCATACACCGCGGGTAGCAAAGCTTTTTGGTCCCAGGCCAAGTCGGTCGAAGTAAACTTCTGCCGCCCCTCACTGCCACCATTGCTGAAACGTGATGGATCACTAGCTCACACTGCTGGAGACAAAGCGAGTTTATTTGCTTCTCTTTTTGCAGAAGCCTCGCATCTAGATGCTTCTGGCAAGACACCTTCCTGCATTCCTCATTGCGGGGTTTTTATGCCCGAAATTCGCATTCGCCAGAAGGAGGTTCTCAGAACGCTTCGAGCTCAAGATGTGAACAAGGCCAGTGGTCTGATGGTATTCCAGCGATTGTGTTGAAATACTGTGCGCCCGAATTGTCTCCCATCTTAACGCGTTTGTACCGCCTCTCTCTTCACTCAGGTAAAGTTCCGAAGAGCTGGAAGCTTGCATTGGCAAATACATACATACAACCAGTACCAAAAAAAAAAGTCAACATATATACAACCAGTCCTAGTCTACATTGGTACAACCAGTACCAAAGAAGGGTAGTCGTGCTGATCCGGCCAATTATCGTCCCATCTCGATTACCTCCTTACTCTGTAAGTGTATGGAGCGTGTCATAAACATTAGGCTCTTGGTATACCTTGAAGACAATGATCTTCTCAGTGACCGGCAATACGGATTTCGCCGAAACCGGTCTACTGGGGTCCGAACCGGTCTATCTTCTCGCGTATGCCACTCACGTACTGAGCGAAGCCATAGAGATGCATGATGAAGCGCTTGCCGTCTCCCTTGACATATCGAAGACATTTGATCGGGTCTGGCACGATGGCCTTTTAAACAAGCTTTCCTCATATGGTTTTACCTGTTGGCTTATGCAATTGGATAGTTGATTTCATGAGGGAACGATCTATTCGAGTAGTCTTAGAGGGCTGCTCGTCTGATCAAATGGCTATCAATGCCGGTGTACCTCAGGGATCGGTTCTCTCGGCTACACTGTTTTTACTGCACGATAATGACCTTCTGAAGCCCGATACCTTTGGGTATTCTGATGACCGTACTGTAGTTGAGAGACACACTTCCAATGGTCAAGCCAGCTGTAACGCTGAACAGTTTCAGAGAGGCTATGGTAGGCCGTTTAAATTTAGCCTTAGAAGCCGTGTCCGATTGGGGCGATGTTAAGCGAAAAAAAAATATGAAAAAAAGTTTGCCTGTTAAGTTTAATGCTACTAAATCGCAGGCGTGTTTGTTTTCTGCTAAAAGAGTCCTCTAAACCGATCTCCGTCTTTCCAAAGTCTAACAATACCAATAGGCGACCATTTGGAGCTTTTGGGTGTCGAACTCACAACAAACCTGAATTTTGGGTCTTATATTGAATCCAAAGCCAAGGTAGCTGCAAAAAAACTTGGTATTTTGTCTAAGGTTAGGCGGTACTTCACACCGGGACAGCTTTTGAATCTTTATCAAGCACAGGTCCGATCTTGTATGGAGAACGAAGCGTTACGCTTCGTTCTTGTGCGAGGTGCATGGTGAACTGCAAAGGAGTGGAATGCCCTGCCCTCGTCAGTGTTTCCGGTAAATTATAACCCCGGTGTGATCAAGTCAAGAGTGAATAGGTATCTACTAGGGAAGCGTGCTACACCTTCGACCACATCATCGCTTTCCATCAGGTGAGATCGTGGTCAAACGATTGCCTAGTCCGTAATAAAAAAATAAAAAAATATAATAATGAATACAGCGGATCACAACACTACACCGTGAGTTCGAAGTATTTTTCAATCGAAACTCAATGAATTCTTAATAGCATTTAAATTAGGAATCGCCACGCAATATTAGTGTTCATTCAAGGCAATTGGTTAGATCAACGTACGCAACGAACTGGCGCTTTCCGGGAGGTTTGGAGTTTGGGACACCTAACTGGGGTGCGATTCAGTAAGAAAACCTAACCAGGCACTGTGGCCGGAGCCCCCCCGAGGGTGTTTACCAGCTCAAAGGGACTCCTTGCTCACAATAGTAAGTAACAGGTGTAGAGTAACTTCGTAGTGCGAGCCATCCTTTTGGCTATGGGTAGTAGATTTATCTCATATAGCTGACATAACTTTGAGGTACACTTCTTCGAACCCACAGTTTTGGTACTATGGTATTTCCAATTAAAGTATTTTCACCATCAGGAATCGGCGTGAGGTAATAATAAAAACATAGTACTATATATGCAGGTGCACAATTATTGTAATATTATCATGAAATCTTGTTTTACAAAATCGCAACTCCTCACCATAGAGTTGGGCCAATGCATGAATGACAATCTAGGAATGACAGGTTATTTGAATTTAGAATTAATATAGACAAACTATCAAATGGGTATGATTATGATGAAAGAGGTTTGACATCGTCACAGCACTGCAACTGCTCGGGAAGTGAGGGAAGGTGGGGGAAAGTGAGGGGAGAGTAGGGGGAAGTAGACGAATGGCTGGGAAGGATGCGGGCAGGTGGGGCAGGTGGTGCAAAGTGGGGCAAGACTGGAAGGAAGGATGGTGGCAAAGGAACGGTGGGGGAAAGCCTCTTCCCTATATTGTAACGATATAAAAGGGTGTTTTAGTAAATTTCTGGAAATAAAGGTAATAAAAAATAAATTGGGGCGAGTCAGACCAAGAGTGGGGTGAGTCGGGATTCTTACCCCATTCGGTCGCTTTGGACGCGAGGACGCTATATCTTTCTTCGGAATCACTCGAAACTAAAAATACTCGTTACTATTTTGAAATTAATAAAATTACCTGGATAAACTTAGACCGGAACGAGCTTCAAGAACTATTGGATCAAGACCGTTCGGTAATGCAACTCAAATTCACCAATACAATATTTATTATCCTTGGTTTAATTTTGCTTACTTACTTAAATCTAAGGAACCGTGCCGTAGGTACGTTGGACGGCCATTCAAGCTAGCATGTAATAGTGGAAGACAAAACATGCAATTTAAATTCACCAATACAATATTTATTATCCTTGGTTTAATTTTGTTGACTTGCTTAAAGTCTAAGGAACCGTGCCGTAGGTACGTTGGACGGCCATTCAAGCTAGCATGTAATAGTGGAAGACAAAACATGCAATTTAAATTCACCAATACAATATTTATTATCCTTGGTTTAATTTTGTTTACTTACTTAAAGTCCAAAAAATCCTAGCCTGCAGATCCAACTCAGCAGCCAAGAAATACCAAGATCTAAGATTACCCTGTTATAACTAGGGTCGATATAGAACTGACAAAATTAAGTATTTACTCTAACAAAACATTGATGAATTGCCGGCCGGCAGTGTAGTCTACTTATTTACCTTTTTCTATAGGATTTAGCCGTTATGTTAGTGAAGGTAATTCTCCATCCGACGTTTCAGCAATGTCCGATTCGCGTGAGAGGTAGCCAGGTTAGACCCCTCAGGCGTTGCAGGTGTCCAGCAGGTCGGTGGGGAACCAAAGTTCAACACTCCGGTTAATGAAATATATGCAAAAATACGATACCGCATTCTAAGAACGTGGCAGGAATCGTTGGGTATAATGTCGTCGTGGCGTATCGCGACACGGCGCCTTTCTACTTAAATCCGGAGGAAGAAGCCTCCGTCGTAGGGTATTTCAGTCCAGGGGGAAAACCCGCTGTGAATGAATAGACACAATGTTTTTTTAGAATTCGAGACTTTGAAAACGCCACCGCTCTCAGTTCACTAAAATGGCGTATCGAAAAATGGATAAAAGTGATTTCACAATCGCAATCATTACTGCAGACAATACAAAAAATACCGACAAATGCTCTCACCTTTTTTACGGGTTTTATAATATGCAGAGAAAAAACTTGTCAGTTCTGCTACTGGGCTCTCCAGCACAAAAAGAAGATTTACGCCTCTCGTCTCCATTCCTCGGTTTCTTTTGTCTAGCCGGATCTAGTTTTTTTTTTAGTTAGCAAAATCTATCCGATTTCGTTCCACCAAGAAACCGATCAGCGCCTACACATGGGCTTTGGAAATGATAATATGGTTTTATTTTTATTTTTAAGATTTCTCACCCTCGAAATCGCATTTGTTTATTTACCGTTTCTTTAACCATTTTTGACAGCTAAACAACTGCCAAGAGACGTCTAAGAATTGTTATAAACTATAGTCCATAAAACGTTCCGTACCAGAAACGATCCGTTCACTTCCAGACGAAAGCTACGGAACGCGGTTTTTTTGCTTCGCTATCGTTATATTATCATAAAACTATATACTGTAACTATTACATTATGATATTGTATGGGTTTGCTTTGGAAAAAATCTACGTTCCTAAATTTGACATTCGTTGCATTTAATTGGTTTGTTTAATTTTATTTCCTATTTGCTGACATTGGGGGACCGTGCCGAACAACGGAACGCGCCCTTTTGCTTTGACAGCTAATCGATGCAAAGATAATTAGAACCTACGGTAGATGTCACCACCCGTCTCCGTGTCTATCAATTGTACTTAATTATTATTATTATTAATTATTTATTTATTATCTGATTCCCAGTTATTCCTTGTTCCCTTTTGTATTTATTTCAATCAATTGACCTAATGAGAGTTATAAAGTCGTGATCCGTAGTGCGTGGACGTGTTATATTTATCGAAGTGTTTATAACCTCTGATTTTGTTATGAATACGTGCGGCGAACAAAACAACCGGCGACTGTTGTTTATTTACTCCAAAAACGAAGATACATTCTAATATGTGAGTATATTGAACAATATGCAATTATAATTCTAGTTTTACTATTAGAAAGATGCGTTTCTATTAGTTGTTTATGTGCTGTCTTGTTTATTCCTACTTTTACTTGTCGAATTGTTGTTTTGTATTTGGTTTATTGTTTTTTTTATTTAAGTAGCGTTTTGTCAACGCTACAATATCCTTCCTTAACTTTACCCACCTTCCCTCACTTCCCCAATACTTTCACGCTGTTAGGTTTCCCGTACTTAGAGCAAAAGTTTCCACCGTGACGTTTGTGCCATAACGGAAATTTCTGACTAATTAACGAGTCAGCATATTCTGCATTGTTGGTTGCATCTGGCGCTCGGTTGTAACAATAAACTTTGCATTTTGTGCAAGCTCTTGGTGACTTTGTGGTAGTAAGTGAATCATATGAAGGCATTTGGATTAGAAAAGGCTATTTTTTTATAAAATGTTTTATATAATATAACACCTGTGTAAAAATAAATGTTATGTTTCAGAATAAGGTAAATTTAATTGCTAGCTACGTTTTTATATTACAACGTCTGCTATATAGTTTTAAATCTTAATACAAAAGAAAATTATTAAATTAGAATTCTATTCCGAAACTATTATGATCAGATAAATAAATAACTTACTAAATATTATTTTATCGAACAATAGTTACTGAACCGCAGTATTGTGACCATCCTAGCAATATAATTTATGGCTACTCTTTCCTCGTATTCTGTTTAATTATTGAATGAAAGTTAACTGAATCGAAATTGAATTGTGAATTGAATAGAAATGTATTTCCATCCGAAAACGGTAGGTAAACAACAATTTTATTGACAAAACCTTAACGAAAAATCAGAAAAATAACCAGTAAAATATTGACCACACATTTCTCAATTGTGGATTGGAGTAAATTGTTATTATGGAACCCAAAGACAAAAATATGATCTTATGCTTGAATTAGTCATTTCTATAGAGATGGTAGGTAGTTGTAAATAAATAAATGATTCAGCCGGCGAAGCATTAAAACACGCGTGCAGTGTAGTGAGCGGGTGACGTATCACGCGGCTAATCGGACGAGACATTTGTCATTGTTTGCGTGCTATGCATACTGTCGTGCACAAATACAAGCCGCGTTTTTTACCACTCTGTGAAGTAAACATAATATTTTTCTGTTTCTACTCTGCTTTCGTCCAACTCTCCAACTCCCAACGTTTGGCCAAACATCGAATCGATAGGCGCGGCCGCGTTGTATCTGATCTTTGCCTAAAATTACTAAATTCAAACCTACTGAAGAATAAATATTAAAAAACACGCGTAATCAAAGATAGTGGATGCTAACAATACATCGTAAATATGTTTTGAATAAAACGAGAACAAATCTTGCTGGACCGTCCAACTTATCGCAACCTTCGATTTGTTGAAAACTGATTTGAGCGAAATCAAAAACTTTTTCAAACTTCTTTGACTTGTGGTTGATTTACCGCCGCCACTCCGATCTCGTGCTAACATAACCGAACTACTTATGTTAAATGTGCACATACCACCCTTTCACATATCAAAGGTTGGAAGATTTGTTAGATGGTTAGGCGATCAGTTGGATGGTTAGAAGTTAGTCTGGGACTATCAAAACTAAACTCTCGGTGACATTACAATTACATTCGCATTGCAAGCAACGTTTGACGTTATTTTTGAACTGTATTTTCATGAAGTTGATGAAAATATAGTTAGATCGGTAGATTGGAACTAAAATTTGAAAGCATTTTATAATCAGAATAGATCAAAGTTGTTCAAATAACTGTTTAAAATAAAACAAAAGAAACATCACATTATCCGCATCTGTAAACTAAATAGTTTTTAAAACGTAAAACGAGATGATGAAGCCAAAAATGGGGAGCTTTTCTGGAAAATATATGTATCTTGGAAATAAAATCTATGATACCCTGTTATTATGTTTTATTTAAATATAACATACATTTATCTATCTAATAACATTAAAATATCAACACAGTTTAGTAGAAAAAGTGACCAGAATATCTTTGTGCAACCAACAAAAATTCATAAATTTCGTCAAAATTACAGGTCCTGTTTTATTTTATTTTATATTTATCCTACTAAGGTTATTGGTACTTGTTGGGTGTTTTACCATAGAGGAAAAATATCCCTTGAACGAATAAAATACTCAGATTAGGTAAGCAACCCGGGATTACGCAGCAGCCAAGTGAATCGGGCATTCAAAATTTTGGTAATAGGAGGGGCCGCGTGTATTGGGAGCTCGGGGATTCGAGAGCAAAGTTGGAAGTCATTAACTAAGCGTAAGTTCGTTACTCCTCGGTCAGAGTCGGTCTGCTGCAGGGTTCAGGCTTCAGGAACAAACAAGTTTCGGTCCCAGCTGCGTTACAAAATAAACAGAATGAGATATTCAGACCCGGCTTCCGTTCGAGAATGATGTTCGTAGAAATGTTTAACAAAATACGTTCTCTTTTTCAGTACCCTTATTATGAAAACCTTATTAGATACTAGGAGGTGAAAGAGCGACCGGTTTGTCTTCTTTCAGAAAATCTTTTTGGTCAGCAAATTGTTGGTCATCTTCTTGGCAGCTGATGTGGATATGAAACAGTAACCTCGGGTTTCTGAAACGTTTGTTAACTTTGACAACAGATTAAGTCTATTGCTGTCTTTGTCATTTGTTTAGTGCCAGACAAAGGCAGCATTGAAATTTCAGAAACTGAAGGTAACTCACATAATGTGTATGACTTATGACGGATCGTTTCTTCAAGGCTGGCAGGCTTACGCATGGTTTCCTCCCATTGGTTGTATTATTCCTCCCCCTTCCAGAACCATTCGTAACAAAAAATAAGTAATTTAAAACAAAACACCTTGGTTATTTATTTTATTTGTCCTAGAATAACCTTTGTTTGTAGTTTTTACAATAAAAAGTATTGATCTGATGCATTTCTCAAAAATTCCTTCAGAGTTTCTCAAGATAATATTTTTCTTGCCCAAAGATACTGAGGGTTTCCAGCCGCGGCAGGGCAAGATTGTTTGCTCAGTTAAGATTATTTACCTTTGGCCCTGGGTACTTTACCATGACCATGGGACCATGGGACCATGTTGTTCCAGATAATCCTAGGTTTGGATGGTACGTTAAATATTTTCCTTGGTCGTAAACTATTTATAAGATGTTGTGGATGTATGAATTGATAACGTTTGCAGATATAGAAATTTGATTACCTAATTCAGTCATAACTTATTTATTTTTTACTGCGGCTGTTTTTTTTTACAATATAAATATTGTAAGGAGTGTAAGGAGAAAAACAGGAAGTAGGCGGAGCCTAGAGGCGGGGCTTAGCGTCGCGTGATGACTTGTTTGCGCACAATACCAGCTGAAACTGGATCCAGCCGGGCAGACCTTTTCCTCGGCGAGGCAGCGAGAGCGGAGCGCTACTTTCTAGTCGGCAGCCGAAGCAGTTGGACGCTCCTGAATATTTCTTGAGTTCCTTATATTCCCGTCATCTGATTTTGTAACAGTGTTTAGTTTACTTTGTTGAGTTTAATAATACCTTTATTTGTATGATCGTGTATATTTTTTTAATAAACCCACTTCTGGATGCTAATATCAGAAGTGGGATTCGAACTGACGTGATTTAATCTCACTTGCCCACTGTTTTGCTTATTTGAACTGGTAAAAGAATATCAGATCATGAGCACAGTCACACACAACAGTCACACAAAAAGCCCGTGCTCTTAACCTCACTTTTGTGTACTGTTTTGTATTAAATCTTTGTTGCGTGTATACGCACCACGTTTTAATTCTCATTTAAGAGTACAAGTAACGCCTGCGTGTGCAGCATCCACGTAGTCCACGGAGGCGACTTCGCATAGCGGACGCTCACGAGGTTGGCGAACGCGCGGTTTGTCGTGGGAGCATTCTCCAAGTCGGCAAGCGTCGAGCCACTGCCGCCATCGGGCAGCGTGACGTGTTACGCAATCACCGCAGCATTTTGGCGCGTAGCCAACACGTGGCACGAACGTGTTCGGAAGATTGTTGTCTTCAATTCAAGTAAGATCAATCCAAGTACGAGTATTTAGTGCACGATGGTCGATCGAGACCGTGACTTGAATCTGCTTACTTAAGCTACGACTTATTTTCGTAATACCCACATGGAATTTCGTTCAGTTAGAAATTGAGGCCATTTTGTATCTCTCAAATAGAGACTACAAAGCAACATATGAAGTGTTTTATATGTGCTAGTGTTGGTCATAGTAAGTCACAATGTGCAACAAGGCATACATGGAAGTTTAATCATAGATCAGTTATATAGGCGTGGACCACGCAAATAAGGTGCAACGCATTGGTAAGGGCATTTTTTTTTGTTGGTCCCCTAAAATGCCTTAAAAAAACGTTATAAAACTTGGCTTGCAGATTAGTTTAAAAACATAATCGTTTTCTTGTCGCTTGCTTATTCGTGGCCGCCATTTGAGAACCTGTCGTATGTATGTCGGTTCTGCGAACTATATGGCCTGCCCATTGCCACTTCAACTTGCAAACTCTGAGAGCTATGTCGGTAACCTTGGTTCTTCTACGGATTTCCTCATTTCGGATTCTATCACGTAGTGAAACACTGAGCATTCTGCTTAGGTCTTCCAGGGTTTCTGCCATGATGATTATATCATGTGTATTCACTATTGATGTTAACACCATATCCTTTCCAGTTCAGAAGATTGAATATATCTTCCAGTGCAGAAGTGAACAGTTTCGGAGAAATAACGTCTCCCTGTCTCACCCCTTTTTGCACCTGGATAGAATTCGTGCTCTGATCCTGAAGACGGACTGTCATGGTGGCCTTGCTGTACAAACACTTCGATGTACCGGTAGTCAATCTGGCACCGATGTAAAGACTGTAGCACTGCCCAGGTCTCGACTGAATCAAAGGCTTTCTCGTTCTCCACAAACGCTAGACATAGTGGCTGATTATACTCTTCGGTCTTCTGTAAAATCTGCCGGAGCGTATGGATGTGGTCTACGGTGCTAAAGCCTTTCCGGAATCCATCTTGTTCGGGAGGCTGAAAGTCGTCAAACTTACGAGCGAGACGGTTTATAATTACTCTCGAAAACAGCTTATAGACGTGGCTCAGCAGCAAAATGGGCCTATAATTTTTCAAGATGGTTTTATCACCTTTCTTAAAGAACAAAACCACTACACTCCTGTGCCACGCCTCTGGCGTAGTACCCTCGAGGATGATGGAGTTAAACAGCTTCTGAAGAACTTTAAGTACCAGTGTTCCACCCAATTTCAGTAGCTCTATCGTTACTCCGTCTTCCCCTGGATCGTTGTTGCTCTTAAGCTGTTTCAGAGCCATTCTGATCTCGTATAGGTTGACGTCTGGGATAATGTCGGGTCAAACGGGCTCTTGCACGCTAGTCATGCTAGAAGGACTACGCGATGAGGTGTATAATTGTCCATAGAACTTCTCGAGCTCACTCAATATCTCTGGCTTCGACGAAACGATGCTGCCACTGTCGGTTTTCAGCTTCGTCAATAGGCTTTGCCCAATAGACAGATCTCTTGCGAACACTTTGGAGCCCTTGTTCCGTTCTATTGCATTCTTAATGCAAGTAGTATTTTAGGAACGCAAATCGTGTAGCATCGACTTGGAGATCTGTTTATAAAGCAAGCTGTAACTCGACATATCCACTGAAGACTGCAGCCTCATCTCGCCTCGTTCTGCCATAAGTTTCATTGTATTCTCAGAGAGTTTGTGCTTTATTTTTGCGGTTGTTCTTAAAGAACTCCGACCCGACCGCGTGAACAATTTCCACTAGCCCGTTGTTTAGTTCGTCCACTGTATCGCATTCGGTAAGGATTTGGAAGCGATTTTGGAGCTCCAACTGAAAGCTCTCGGGGTCTTGGATTTGGGCAGGACTTAGGCGAAGAGTAGATCTCATCAAACGCGACCTCCTCTTTACGTTGATATTCAATGAGCCTCTTACCATGCGGTGATCACTGTCGGTCTTAACCTGTTGATCACAGAGACATCATTGAATGTATGCTTATTGGTCGTCAAAATGAAATCTATCTCGTGCTTATGACCACCGGGGTGCATCCACGTCCATTTCCTAGACGGGCGCTTCTTGAAAAAGGAGTTCAAGGAGTCCCTCCTTCTCTATGAAGTCGACCAATTGCTGACCCCTTTGGTTTCGCTGTCCAAATCCAAACTGCCCCACTCTCAGTTAATCGCCATTTCTCATGCTCAGCCTAGCGTTGAAGTCCCCCATCACCACTGTGAAGTGTGTTTTCGGGACATGCATGGCATTAGAAATGTCGTCATACATAGCCTCCACTTCATCGTCCGGGCGTTTCGAGTGTGGGGCGTACACCTCTATGACCTATAACGAATACCGTTCGGGAATTCTGAGTATAAGATATGCCACCTTGCCTCGAAACGCTTTCGATCTTCACAATGTTGTTGACGAGGGACTTGTGGACGAGAAACCCAACACTGTGTTGGGACTGCTGGTCGCCCTCCCGGTAATAGAGTAAGGTGCCGGAATTGAGGGTCAGGACTTCTGATAACCTTATAATACTCCAGCGCAACTTACTTAACTACTTCTTCCAGCTTTATCTACTTCTCATCGGTTCTCAAGGTGCGTGCGTTATAAGTTGCCAGTTCCAGAGATTGTGGGGGTGTGTAACTGGATCTCTGCCGGGGACTCTTAGCACCCTCTGCTCCGCCGTTACCGTGGCTGCTACCGGTGCCAGGAATAACGGAGCCGCCGGGGACTGGGGGCCGACTTTGCGGTGTGTCTATCATAATGGAAGGGTTTGCCATAGTCACCACGCTTGGCAGGCGGATTGGTGACTGCATTGTTACAAATATGTGCTCGGAGGACGCTGCTGCCCATCTTCCGTTGTGTATTCCCTTAGTCGCCTCTTACGACATCCTCCACGGGAGAATTGGGAGGGGTCTTATTCTAAGCCGAGACCACCACAGCAATACCATAATGCATATGGGGTTAAAATTATTGCAAATAGTCACCCCTATGACCTCCTAACGGGAATACGTTGAATTACCAATAATCCTGTATATATCGTAAGGTAACCTAGAGGTGGAGCCTAGCAGCTGGTGCTGACTTGTTTACGCAAGACTTGTTGTGAAAAGTTGCGGCTGGACAGACCCATCATCAGCGAGGTGGCGGGAATGGCGCGCCACTTTTTTGTCAGCAATCAAAGCAGTCGATTGTTCCTGAATATCCCCCCCCCCCTATTTAATTTTGTAAAAGTGCTTAGTTTACTTTGTGTAGTTTAATAATAATACCTTTGTGTGTGTGATTGTGTATATGTTTTTATAAAATCCACTTCTGGTTGCTAATATCAGACGTGGGATTCGAACTAATTCGAACTTATTTCGATTTTATCTCACATGCGTACTGTTTTTGCTTATTTTAACTGGTAAAAGAATATCAGATCGTGAGCACAGTAACACACACCTGTTTAAAAGCACGTGTTCTTAACCTCACTTTTGTGTACTGTTTTGTGTTTAATCTTTGGTGCGTGTATATGCACCACGTTTTAATTCTGATTTAAGAGTACGAATAACGCCTGTGTGTGCAGCATCCACGTTGTCCATGGAAACGACGTTCGCGCAGCGGACGCTCACGAAGTTGGCAATCGCGTGGTTTGTCGTAGGAGCATTCTCCACTTCAGCAAGCGACAAGCCGCCGCTGCCATCTGGCAGCTTGACGCAGTGCGCAATCACCGCAGATTCGAAGAATTTTGGCGCGCAGCCAACACGTGGCACGCTCGTTTGTCAGAAGATTGTCAACTTCGATTCATGTAAGACCAATCCATGTATAAAGTGCGCAAAGGTCGATCGGGACCGTGAGTTGATTCTGCTTACATAACTTAAAACTTATTTTCGTAATACCCGCATGGAATTTCGTTCGGTTACAAATTCAAGCCGTTTTTTATCTATAGTATTGTTGTTGTTGCTCAGAAGCACTAAAGTGGAAATATAGCCGTCTGAAAGTGTTTGCCTGTAGTGTTATCTAATTCAATGATTGTTCACGTGATATTAATGCGTGCCGTATCTTTCCTCCTAAACTACTACCACCATACTTACTACCATATTATACTTTCATCATCCTTATCATCATGCATCATCATTGTCCACACGGGTAAAGGAGCTCTGGCGAGAGCCAATTTACTCAAGTATTTCAGTAGACATAGTCGGATAGTTATGTTGGCAGTGGGGTGATATGGTAGGTATGTCGATTGTGGGAGTGTGATTGAGTGATTTGGAGAGTTGGTGAGTTATTTAGTGGGGGGGGGGGTCTGGTAGTAGGGAAGGGGCATGGGGGATGGGAATGGGCATTGGAGCAGGAGGTTGATGGCTTGGGGGTTTTAGAGAAAGGCACAAGTAAAAAAGTACCAAGGCAGGCTGGTAATACATATCGACGGGCTTCTACAGTTTCTTATAATTTTTTAACTGCAAAAACATAAGTCCAAGCTTCTTTTTTAAAACTCGCGGGCCGCGCGCGGCCCGCGGACAGAGCACCATCTAGTTCCTTCTATACGACTTAAATTTTATTAGAGAGTTAGCCCAGTAAGTAGAGAAATTTGCCTTCTTTCAAAAGGTGGTGTAGTAGCGATTTTCACATATATTGTTTAGGTTTACACTCCGATGAAAAATCCAAGATTTTGACCTCTTTTGAGGGAAGTGCAAGCCATCATCTTCGATTAAAGATTTGAAAAATTGGTTAAATCAAAATAAATTCGACAAAACAAATGTGAAAAAGCAAAGTTAAGGAAGGTAAAATTATTAAATTTTTGTAAAAACACTTTTTTTTGTAAGTCCGATGGCTAATTCGAAAAGATTTTACCAAAAAACCCCGTATTATTATTTTCCTCAAAATTACTCCCAAAATGTTGATCTTGCAACAATCACTTTGACTTAGAAAGATGAAAAAAGGCTCCTTTTTCTCTACCTCATGGTGCTGGAAAGGAGTATATAATTGCAATGAACTGCCAGAAATATTGTGAGGAAAATACCTTGTATAGGGATTTTTTGGTAAATTTTTTTCGCCGCTGTAATAAATTAGTAATCAGACTTAAAAAAAAACCGTTACCCGTAAATGGAAATAATTTTACCCTCCATAACTTTTCCTTTGCAATTTTTGACTTAAAATAAACCGTTGGTGAATTATTTTGATTATACCAATTTTTCACAACGCCCCGCCCCCCCTCGCCCCTCCCTAAGGTCGAAAACTTGGATTTTTCATCAGAGTCAGAATCTAATAGACCTTAACATATGTGACAATCGTTAGTACACCACCGTTTGCAAGGCAAAATCCTTTTTATGTCTCTACTTACTAGCGTAGGTAGACTGTGAGCGAATGTACATCTTTTAAGTAATTGTCACAGCGAATTCAAACTTAGTTCGGAGCTCTATAAAGTTCCTTTTAGAATAATTATTATGTTAAATTAATCTGTACCTCCTTATGTCTTGAAACGGCTAGTATAAGAATACCTACTATATATTTGTAATTTTATATTCAAGAGTTTCTTCTATAAAACTGAACCAGAATGTTTAATAAACTCCACTATAAGATTGCTAGACTTCTAACGCCATTCGATAACTCACTGGAGGAAACTTTGGAAAAAACGTTTAACAGTTTGCTTTGAACATGTTTAATGGAGGAACCGGCGCTCCGCTGAAATTACTAGATTTGTTCTGGGACGCCACAAATCTTAGACAATACGCTGGGAGCAACACTGGGTGGTCTCTAGACGGAAAAGTGGGACGTATAGCTGCAGAAAATATAAACCTATGTTAAGATACCGTGTACCCAGTATTAAAATCAAAATCTAAGCTATCCAACAGTGAAAACCATACAGTAGTTTTACGTGATCCGCAAACAGACAGATACAATTAAATAAAATATTTTTCATTTGAATTATCCGTAGCTTATTTAGTCCATTAAAAAAACACAATAGATGTAGTCTATAGATATAGTTAGATAGACACAGGACTGATCGTTGTATATACACTCGAGAGCAATGAATCCGGGTCACTTAAGGAAACCTATAAATCTCGAAAACTAAGAATACTAGCTTAATGAAATAAATTGTGTTTAATAAACAATATAATACCCCTTAAATGAAAGTAATAAAATTTGAGTCACTAAATTTTATTTACTATAAATTACATAAATAAAAAATACTGCTGATCTCGCTTTAAAACAAAAATAGGAAACATGACATATTTGAACAACAATACGATTTTCTTGAATTTTAATACTTTGTATTGCCTCCTCGTGCTTCCAATACTGCGTTTACGCGGTTTGGCATGCTGTACACCAAGTTCCTTATACGATTTTGGGGAATATTCTCCCATTCCTCTGTGAGAGCAATTTTGAGCTCACGAAGCGTGATTGGGGGAGGCTTTCGTTGTTTTACGCATCTCCCTAGCTCGTCCCAAGCATGCTCGATCGGGTTCATATTCGGGCTGAGTGCTGGCCACTCCATACGAGTAATGTTCATCTCTTGAAGGTAGTCATTCACAATCCAACCTGTATGAGGTCGGGCATTGTCATGCATAAAAATAGCATCCTCACCCAAATTGACCATAAATGGCCCAACGTGTTCATTAAGGATTTCTTCCACATATCTTACGCTAGTTAAAGAACCGTTTTCTATAAACACCAGTTCTGTGTGACACTCGGATGAAATTCCGGCCCACACAAGTACAGACCCATCACCGTAGGCTACTTTAAATATCTTACCATTTTTACTTAATTATTCTGTGAAAACAAGTTATATCAAAAGAACCAAAAAAGTCCAAGCTAAAGGTACACTCTGACCCCAAGCTGCATATTGTATCCAAGCCGCAATACAAATGCAAATATTCCTTGATCCATTCTGTGAAACTCAAATAAGAAACGGAGTGAAGAGAGGTTGATTGTGCCTCTTCATCCCAATTGGTATAGTCCTGCTTTATAGGACGATTAATAGGAGTTTACTAGAGTGAAAAACTAGCGTTTCACTTTACGGAATATAAATAATTTAATTCTGATATAATAATTTATCAATTTAATGTTTACTGATCAATTCGAGTATTTTTTCTCTCCTAGACTAAACATGCTATATGACAAAACAACTTGTCTGCTTTATTTGAATCGTGTGTGAATATATAAAACACTTCAAAGGTTGGTAACAATACTAAAAAGGTTAGACGTGTTTTCGCCACAGGAGGACCGTAGGCGCAATGACTGGAAATTATGAGAAGACTAGCTTTCCCGCCCGTGACTTCGTCCGCGCGGACTACAGTTTATCGCGAAAAATAGCATCCTATGTTCTTCTAGGATATTAAAATCAATGCAAAAGTAAGTATAGCACCACAGCTCTTGATGTTTTTTGACAGACTTATTTCGTTTCCATGACAACCGTTCCTTACAGCGAGTAATCAACATTTTTCCAGTTTTTCCGTAGAAACTTACAATTTTCCAGGATAAAAAGTATTCCATATTTTATTCCAAGGTATAAGCTACCCTCATTCTAAATTTCATCATTATCCGTCCAGCCCATATCACGTGAAAGTTCCCCAAACAAACAAACAAAGAAACAAACAAACAGATAACGTTTCACTTTTATATATTGGTATGGATTAGCTCCAGCCTCATAAAAAAAAGTCAAGATACAACAGGTAAATAGGATAGGGGCACTTGGATAGATTGCTGTAGTGTACCTGATCGCTGATAGCACAGAATAAGTAATAGCTGATTGTATAAAATGTTCAAGTTCTACTACTTGTTTTTTAGCAGTGATGCCTGCGATGACAAAACATGATGATTATTCTAAAGGAAAAAATTTGATTTCAGACGAGAAACATATATCAATTGACAGATTTTGAAATGAATATATTTATATTTATGATTTATATATGTTACTAGTAGCGTCTCGCGGTTTCACCCGCGTGAGGGATGATGAAGAAATGTTTCCTATGTGTGATTCCAGAGTATAAGCAATCTGTATTCTAAATTTATACAATATCCGTTCAGTCATTTGAGAGTGAAGTACATATGATGATGATGACGATGCAAAGTATCCTATGTTTTATTCCAGGGTCAATCAACAATCAGCAATCAATCAGGGACAATCTGTGTCCATTCCAAATTTCATTACAATCCGTCCAGCCGTTTGAGTGTAAAGGATGATAATGATGATGATGATGATGATGAAAAGTATCCTTTGTGTTATTACAAGGTATAAGCTATCTCCAATCCAAAATTCACCAAAATTCGTTCTGCCGTTTGAGTGTGAAGAATGATGATGATGATGACGAAAAGTGCCCTATGTATTCTTCCAGGGTATAAGCTATCTCCATTCCAAATTTCATTACAATCTATCCAGCCGTTATCGCGTGAAAGCTCCCCAAACAAACAAATAAACAGACGAAGTTTCACTTTTATTTATTGGTGTGGATATTATACTTTTGAAAACGTTAAAACGAAGTGACGGGTGTGTATACTTTAGAATACACAATGCTTCAGACAATGTGTGACTAAAAGATACACGTGGCGCTGAGGATGATAAAACTCGAAAAATAGGTATGCCCGAAAGTTAAATCACATTTGGCATTCAAACAATTGCGCTAACACTGGACGTTTTAGCATACTAGACATTTTAGGACACTAGACAATGTGAGCCTGAACGGTTATTTGCGCTTCGATTTCCATTTTTTTGATGCTATAGCTGGATTTGGGGAATGTGCATATAAAAATATTAAGTTCTAAACCACTGCCTTTTTTTCTGATACGCAGCAGGTTTTTCGCCAAGGGACCGGGATTGAGCAAACCCACGAAATAAAGCATTAAACAGCCTGACCTACGAGACATTCTATGCTTTTTGGTGCTGCGGCACGCTTGTTAGGGCCAGTACCGGACCACGATCCCTCGCGTCGTTTTTCTTCGATCAACCACCTCTGCGACGATCGAATACAACTGGATTCCGGTATCGTGCCATCCTATACATCATTTTTCCACCACATCTGGTTGGAGGCTTGCCGTCACCTTTATGAAATCCAACACAATCTTCAGTACTGGTTCAAATCAACTGCATTCGGAGCAGCCTAGTATTACATAACTAGCACCTGCGCTAGCCAGTGGATAGTAAAACTTCATTCAGAATTCATCTATGAAGATTTGCGTTTTTAGGATTTGCATTACATAACATTACAACCAAAATTATGTAACTTTCATGTATTTACGTCTCGGTTAAGCTCGAGAGTAACATAATTCGTAGTGAAACTTTGTTGCTTGTAGTGCGAATGATTCGAAACTATAAGCTACATGATAAGTTAAGCTTTCATTATCTACAACAACAGAATGAAAAATAGTATTCAATACAGAAGACTCACTCTTTTAGATACCTACTGAAATATACCTACAGTAGTAAAATCTATTCAGCGCAAGGCAATTTGTACCCTGCGCGTATTGGAGAGCGGCGATATTACACTGAACCGCTTCAGTCCAGTCACCACACGCCGCACCGCACTGCACGCCGTTATTGCTGGGCTGCTCTTCTCGACTTGCGGAGGCCCGCACTCTGCTGCGCCCCTCTGTGGAGTCTTTTATTACTTTTATTGGATCGAGGCGTTGTGTTGTGCGCCTCGATCCAATATAAGTCTACAAGGACGCATTTCTTTACATTTTAATAATAAGTTATAGAATTAATCTTCATCGTCGGAGCATGCAGTTATGGTACCAGAAGCAACGCTCATGGTATCGGTACCTACAGTTACCGTATCGTTACCGTATCGTTCCACCAGAGTGGTGTTGCACTCTCAGTTTGGTGGATTGCGCCAAGATCTATGCGCCGTCATATATATAAAACATAAAACTAGACTTTAAATCAAACTAAAAAGAGGCAAACAAGCTTTAGAATATAACATGCAATCGGAGGCATCATTCATTTCTCTTTTGACGGGATCAGCTAGAACATGGCGAGCTAACTCTTCTTGCCTCCGACTGCATCTTGTATTTCAAAATCAAAAATTTAAACCTTAATGCTACTAAAACGCAGGTGTGTTTGTTCTCTACTAATAGAGTCTACTTAACCGATCTCCGTCTTTCCGTAGTGTAAGGTGGTCACCTAATCTGCCGTCCTTAAGCTATAACGCCGTTATCTACCAAAATCAAGTTTCGAGTTATGCGTGAAAAGGCGGCAAATAATGAAAAAAAAATGCTACTGTGTAACTATAAATTATATTCGAAACATTGAGGTATCAAAAAATAGATCTAATCAAGCACTTTCAAATGGTTAAACTTTAAATTCAAAACAATGAGCTTAAATTGAAATAAACCGGTTTTATAGTTTTAATTAAGCATTCTTCAAATTATCAGTACAACAAACAGCGACATAAATGCCGCTAAGTCCACCTTAACGGCTGTTTAGTGCTTGGTTTTCATTCAATTTTTTTTGGCATTTACTAGACTTAAAAAAAATATTATCATTTCTGAACTAAAAAGCCGCTAATGTAGCTTTAACGCTGTTTTAGCTTAGAATCTGAACTTACTATATGCTACACTTAAATGTGGTTAAGGAAGCATAACCGCATTTAAAACTAGTAAATTTAGATAATTTACAAAGATATTTTTTCTGTACTTATTATTGGGTTTGTTGCAATGCTAGAATGTAGCTAAACACAAATTCTTCAACGGTTACTTCGTTTTAGCCTAGAAAATCTTAGAAGGTAGTCGAGAAAATCAAATAGACAATAAATGAACTGTATAAACTAAAAAGCAAGATAAAATAATATTATTGTTTGTTTCCTTTTCTGTGGTATTCTTTTATGTTCATTATAAAGCTCCCTTGCCTTTTTATATTTTTCGTGATGCTTGCTTGTTTTTTCGTCTCATATTTTTCGTGGTTCAGTGTGCCCACTTCACGCTGACTGTACAGTCTACAACAATTTGATCAATCTCTACATGCGACGTTTCCTTCTTATGCAAATTATAGGCCTCACATTTTTTAATGTAAATGCTCATTTTTGTTTCCTCTTCGGTTCGGTGGTAGTTTTTCTCTTTGGAACTGCTACTGATGTGTGTGATTGAATAAATGAATTCTGTTCACCCCAGGCAGGACATATCCCAATATAATTTGTATTGGGAATTGTCCTGGATATGTCTAAGAGCGAGAAGTATCTCGCTCTTTTTCGTTAAATCGAGAGACACATTTCTTCAAACAATTTTCATTGCATCCTGTTTTGACGCAGTTCTGTCTTTCGTTTATTTTCGGGCATCCCCTGTATCAATGTATTTTAAGCCCTGTTGGCTTCGTTACAAGGTATTTTTCCCCTGGCATCTAATCCTCACTTTCTAAACTACCACTAAAGCTTGTCAGCGTAAAATCAACTTTGTTTCCACTCGGCTGGCTCTCTGTCCCGATTTGTCAAAACGCTGTCTCAGAACTTATCTGAATTTATCCAAACGCTGTTAGACAGCGTGTTAAAAACCTGTTTAAATTACGTTATTAAGCGATGCAGCTTAAATTGACTTAAGTTTAGAATAGATGCCAGGGGCAAAAATACCTTGTTACAAGGTCGACAAGGTGTTAGATTAAATTTGAAAAAAATTAGTCTAGTTTAGTTTAAAGAGTAAGTGACCAAATTGCTGCCAATATTGAGAAAATCCGAAGTAAAGCTCTTCGTGACATTAGCTGGTGAAACAGTATGTGAGTTAATTTTCTTTTAACTTTTGTTTTGTGATACTCTGGACTTGACTCTTTTTGGTCTTAAAATTCTTGAAAATTAGCTTGAGAATTGTCACTCGAATAAGATTGGTAATAATTTTTATCACGTACCGAGTCATCGGAATCAAAATCAAAGTATAACTGCAGTGTTGATGGATTTTCAGTTGTGCTACAATTGACATTCAGTTCGATGTCATTACAAAACGAGGGTTCTTCGAACAGCATGACTTCGTTGCAGGCTAAAACCATAGATTCTGATAGTATCAACACATTACAGGTTAAATATTCTGATGGCACCACTTTGTTGCATGTTAAATCTATCGATTTATTATCTGGATTTGTTGAATATTTTTGGCTCTGAATAGTTTGAAATTTTGTTGTATCAACTTTTTTTTCTTCAGGAAAAGCTTCATTTAAAATGTTTAATATTCTTCAAATTAGACTAGTGATGCGAATCGTATGTTATTTGCGTTTCACAAAAGGTTTCAAAAACACTTGAGTTCAAAGAATAGGGCCTGATTAAACCTGACTTTTAATATAATCTTCAGTTGCGGGCTTGGAATATTTTTGCTTTCTTCTATATTAACAGCCTTCGTATATTTTTCCTGGTCAGTATTTGTGACAATACTAATAATTTTGTAGCTATTTTAAAAATGGTTTAGGCTCTTCGTGAAATAGTGGAGCAACTGTAACAAGTAAATAAATTAGAAATCATAACAATAGGTCCCTAGCGTTTGTGGATTATGAAAAAACCTTTGATTCAGTCGATACCTGGGCAGTGCTACAGTCATTACAGCGGTGCCAGATTTATTACCGGTACATCGAAGTGTTGAAGTGTACAGCAAGGCCACCATGACAGTCCGTCTTCAGGATCAGAGCACGAATTCTATCCACGTGCAAAAAAAGGGCGAGACAGGGAGACGTTATTTCTCCGAAACTGTTTACCTCTACACTGGAAGATATATTCAAGCTTCTGAACTGGAACGGATATGGTGTTAACATCAATGGCGAACCTTCGATTTGCTGATGATGAAACCTGGAAGGCCTAAGCACAATGCTCAGTAACCTCAATATTGTTTCCCAACAGGTGGGTCTTAAAATGAACATGGGCAAAACGAACATCATGTCAAATGCCCATGTTGTACCCATGCCGGTTTATGTTGGGAACGATATTATCGAAGCTGTTGATCACTATGTCTAATTAGGTCAGACGATCCAACTGGGTAGATCCAACTTCGACAAAGAGGTCAACTGAGAGAAAAGGAAATCCGTAGAAGAACGAAAGTTACCGACATAGCTCTCAGAGTTCGCAAGTTGAAGTGGCATTGGGCAAGCCATATAGTTCGCAGAACCGACAACCGCTGGGGAATAAAGGTTCTCGGGTGGCGACCACGAACAAGCAAGCGAATTGTGGGGTGACCCCCCACACTTCGCTTGGATGGACCGACGACATTGTAGCCATCGCAGGAAGTCGGTGGACTATGTTCAGCAGTGAACTTCTAAAGGCTGACGTGATGATGATGATGACGAGGAACCTTACAAACCTACCCCCAAAAATAAAATGTAACGTTTCGACAAAAAAATATAGAAATATTAAATAGTACTAGCTTTTACTCGCGAGTTCAACCGCTTTGAATTTAATAAAAGAAAATAGTAATTAATAATTTAAATAGTATTTAAATTTACATACAGTCGATATCCGCATTTTAGTGTAGTAATGTGGGTTAAATGCATTTTAGTGTTGGCATCATAGAAAAAATATTATGCTGTCATTTAGAAAATACAGTTATTGTCTTATAATACCGTTACAAGTTTGTGAACTCCGATTAAAAATATATCGAAATACAATGCTAAAATGGAGTTAAGTGTATTTAACCCCATTTATGTATAGCATTTTCGTAAATGGCGTTATAGCAAAGGAGAAGTATACCACAATTTAAAACAAAAGCTAAACTAGAAATTAGTTAAAGTACTTTAATTGCATTATTGAGTACAAAAATCAATTAACGGCAATTAAACCAAGCAACCAATGATACACATTCTAGTAAAAATAACAGTTCATAGCTCTTAGCCGCATTTTAGGATAGCAATGATACTTAACTGTGTTTCTGGAAAGAAAGTAATAGTCTAGGATCACTAGTTTCAGAGTTACAGGCCTTTTAAGTTTGACAGCTGTCATGCAAAACGAAGATATTGATGAGATCTATCTCTTCTGCAAAGAAACTACTAGTCTAGGATCAATCTAGGTTTCAGCGTTATAGCCCTTTTAAGTTGACAGCTGTCATAGAAAATGAAGACATCGAAGAGATCTATCACTTACCCTCCCCTCGCCTTTCCCTACCCTCCACGTACCCTTCTCTCAGCTTTTCTCATCCTTCTCTCACCTTTTCCTAAATTCGCCTACCCTTCCCTCACTTTCCCCACCCTCCGATCTTTTTGTCACAATTTACCCCACTCTTCTCTCACCTTTCCCTACTCTTCTCTCACCTTTCCCCACTCTTCTCTCACCTTTCCCCACTCTTCTCTCACCTTTCTCCACTCTTCCCTCACCTTTCCCCACCTTTCTCTCAGCTTTTCCCAAATTTCTCTCACCTTTTCCTAACTTCGCCTACCCTTCCCTTACTTCCTCCCCCCCTCCTATATTTTCGTCCCAACTTACCCCACCCTCTCCTAACCTTTACCTACCCTCCCTCCCCTTTCCGACCCTTCCCTCACCTTTTCGTAACTTCGCCTACCCTTCCCTCACTTCCCCCACCCCCTTATCACTTTTTCCTAACTTACCACACCCTCCCCTCAACTTCACTTTGACTCCTGTCACTTGAGCACCTGCCACTTTGACACCTGTCACATTGGCAACTGTCACATTGACACATGTCACTTTGATACCTGTCTCGTTGACACCTGTCACATTGACACCTGTCACATTGACACCTGTCACATTAGCAACTGTCATTTTCACACCTGTTACATTGACACATGTCACTTTGATACCTGTCTCGTTTTCTTTTTCTTGACATTTGTCATAATTTTATTTTGATGGTTTCAATGTAATACTTGAAAGGGGGGATACAGGAGTACTCAAATTATTATTTTTAAAGTAGGTTCTGATATCTCCCCGACCTTGGGGAGACATCAGGATTTAAAAAGTCCTGATGTCTCCCCAAGGGGGGAAATCAGGGGAGACACGAGTCTGGCACCGAAAATATTGCTTAGATGAATCGATAGAGTTTTTTTTTCTGAGTATGATGACGTTTAAAAGTAAAAATCATCGAGATGTTGGATAACGGCATTATAGCTTAAGGACGGCAGTAATGGTATTGTTACACATCTGAAGTTTTTGGGTGTCGAATTTTGGGTCTTACATTGAATCCAAAGCCAAGGTAGCTGCAAAGAAACTTGGTATTTTGTCTAAGGTTACCGGGATAGCTTTTGAAACTTTATCAAGCGATCTTGTATGGAGTACTGCTGCCACCTCTGGGACGATTCTGCCAAGTATCAGCTTGAGGCTTTGGATTCAATTGAGAGACGGTATTCTACAGATTGCACGATGATATGGAGAGTGTGCACAAGAACTGCATAATCTGATTCCCCCGTCACGTTTCCATTACCGTACGACTAGACTAGCAGGGTGGACGCCTAGCCGTCAACAGCCATAAGCGAGGCGTTCCGGTGCCGATCCGTTGCCGGGGTGTAAATTATGCGGTGACCTTAATTCTTCGATGAAAGAAACAAATAAAGATCAAGCATTTCATACTTACTTACTTACTATTATTACAGAATACTAATAATCTATTATTCAAAATGCGACCACGCGACTAATTGTGGTGTGCGTGTCGCGTGGTACAAAACCGTACGTCACAGTTCATCATCAAAAGATCGCAAGCGATATTGTGCCATCCTTTTTCCACACGCATTAACCCGTATCGCTTGCTTGTTTGCTCCACGCAAACATTTACGTGTTACGCAAGAGCGTATGTCAGAGCGCGTAGTCGATTAGTTATGTGTGCTGCCCCGACTCAAAACTATGGATAGTGGCTTTTTACTTATTATGATGATTAAGTTTAGTTACTTGTTTGCCAATTCAAGAAGCCGTCTCCACTATAAGCAGGCCATCTGCGGAGTTTTTAAATTGCGCGGAGTATTTTGGAACACTTAGTGAATCCTTCGAAGCCTTAATTCAATGAATTGTCGATACAACAATACGAAAAACAAAGTGGGTATTATATACCCGCAGTAACTTCAAGCACCTGTATCTGCAGATGCAGCACTGTTATATCATAATTACACTAAATGAATTACACTGAATTTATGTTTGTGGGAATATTATTTATTTTTACAACAAACCGAGTTCGCTTCTCATTCGTAAAAACAATATATTGCCCCATTCGGGGAGTTTTGCAGTGAACTTTGAAACTAAGAAACAAACAGGGACATGACAAAGTTTGTAGTACGTTAGGTACTAAGAACACACATAACTGCACAACTAGCCAAGTTGTAGGCAAGGATATTAAAAATGCATGAGTCAGTGGCCTCGCGGGATATCACGCCGTAACTCTGTCGCCAAAACCACACAAAGTTTTCTCGAAACAAGCACACATTTATTATTATTTATTTAATACCTTATGCACAAAAACAGTGTACAGAGGAGGACTTAATGCTATGAAAGAATTTTCTGCCTGTCATTCTGGTTGTGCAAGAAAGATGTGTATAGGCGTGCACTCGAGATATGGACAGTAAAATAGAAAGAAATAAAAATAAAGAGAGAAATAAAAATAAATAGAAATAAAAAAAGATGAATTGACATGAATTCATAAAAATAAAACTTGTATTATATTTATATGTAATAAATCATACTTTTAGCTACGAACCATCTCGATCACATCAGCTTTCAAACATAAAAAAACACATCACATTCAGTCCATTCCTTTGGGAGCTACTATCCTCACCCCCCCCCCCCCCCCTTATCCCCTCATTATAGCTAAGAACCATTTCGATCATATCAGCTTTCAAACATACACAACCGCATCGAAATCAGTGTTCGTTTAGGAGCTACGATGCCACAGTCAGACACCGTATAAGATTCGAATGAAGTCAGCCACAGGTCTTTGAAGTGATTACTCAATTACTAAATTAGCTAAATAATTGAGGTACTGCTGTCATAGCTATTTATTTAGCACCTATCCTTCGCATTATCATCTCTTGAGTTATAACGTTGCTCATAGATGTTATTATTTCTATACATTAATAGTTATTCACCTTGTACTTTGTTAGTCAATGTTGATTTATAAAGATTAAGGCTAGGATGTCAAGGTTACGTTTTCCTCTCCCCACTCCCCTGCCACCTCCCCTACACTCTGCCACCCGCTATCCGCAATAAGAACTGAAGTGCCTGCGTGATAAGGTTGAATATCGAGAGTGCGGTTTGAACATACAATTTAGCCCGGAAGTAAATGACGTAAGTCTCAAAAGTTATTTATTTCATAGGCGGGCTAATAATTTAGCTAGGTAAATTTTGTCTCGATAGTGGATAATAAACTATCATTTTCTTGCTGTGAGATTTATTTAGTAGATAAAACTTTAGCTAAAAAAACTGAAAATAAATTGAATGTTCAGTATGTATGTTTCAGTGTTTTTTTCAGTATGGCTCGCTGTACAACCGCAAAAAAAAACTCTCGCAAAAAACTTCAAATTTTACAATATGAGTATCAAATTGAAGGCCTTGTTAAGCACATTCCAATAATATATAATTTATTGGCATAACTTCATTTTTGGCAGGGCAGGCGTGTTTTTTTAGCTTTTAAGCTAGTTATTCCCTGCTTTACATGAGATTAGGACTTATTCATCTAACTAGAAAAAAATATTCAACCTTTATAACATTACATTAAGATTTTAACTAGTCTGAAATTGTATTTAGCTCAACGCCCACTCACATCCTGTTAGGTAAAACAACGCCAAGTAGACCATGTGAAAAAATGAAAATTAATCTTGGAATATCGTTAGGAAATCACACATTTCAAAATTAAATACTTCATCACCATCATAATCATCTTATTCCTTACTACTGGACAGGCCTTATTCTGAGCTACGTTCGATAATGCTCGATTACATAATACGCTTACTTCTTATGTTCTCGAGCGTCATCGAAAGACGTAGCCCTGGAGAGATAGATACAATCAACCTCGCTGGACTCGTGCAAGATAGTAGATGTCACATCCTTAAAAGTTTTGGTTCTTTGGCATGGTGTGATTTTCACGTTTTTCATAATAATCATTGCATGGTTAAAATAACTATGGAGTAGACAAAAATACCATTAATCTAGATATTTCACAACCAATCTATCACAATTTAGTAACTATTATCAACAACTCTTTCATTACCCCACGAAAGTTGGCAGAAGACTATTAATAGCTTTACGAAAATTTCTGCCGTCAGCTTACGAGAGAAAGACATCCTCAACTAAACTGACTGCTCATCAAATTTGCAAGTATAGTATGTTATTACTATTAAGGGAATTGCCTTTGTCTGCTCGAGTCTCTTCTCTAACAGTCAGCGGTTCTAAAGTTTCAAGTAGATAATTTAATTGTTAAAAAGGGATAAAAAGCCATTATTTTACCAATGTCCTCAAGGTATGTAGTACCGCCCAATGTTTTGCAATACAAACTTCGGAACGGTACTTAAAGAAAACAAATTAATCGTTGACCAAAAAAAAAAGTATTGTACCTAAGTAATATATATATATATATATATATATATATATATATATATACTTATAAACTGTAACGGGTCCAATTCTGTACATTTAAGATATTTAGAATTTTTTTTTTGGAACGTACTCTTACTCTCGATACTGAAGCCAAAACTGTATTTTTTTATCTTTCTGTCTGTCTGTATCTTGGCTAGGCATCACGCCGAAACTACTGAATGAATTTATATGAAACTTGGTATGATTTGAGTTCATACTACGAGGTAGGACATAGGCTACTTTTCATCCCGAAAAATGAAAGGGTTCCCGCAGGATTGAGGTTTAAAGTTATTTCAAAAAACACTTACCACTCTGAAACTACTGGACGGATTTTGATGCAATTTGGCACAGTTATAGTTTATATGATGGGTTAAAATTCAGGATACTTTTTATCCCGAAAAAATAATGAGTTTCTGTGGGATATCGTTCCAAATTCTGTAATTTTTTTATTTTTTTTGTTGCCGTTCTATTATCAATACTAAAGCCAAAACTGTATTTTTAAAAGTTTTGGTCTTCTGCCTGACTGTACCTTGGAAGTGCATCACCCCGAAAATACTCAATGAATTCAAATGAAATTTGGTATGATTTAAGTTCATACTTCGAGGTAGGACATTGGATACTTTTCATCCCGAAAAATTTAAGGGTTCCTGATGGATAGGCGTTGCAAGTTATTTAAAAGAACACGTATCACGCTGAAACTACTAGACGGGTTTTTTGAAACTTGGCACTTTCATAGTTTATATAATGGTTTATATTGAGGATACTTTTTATCCCGAAAAATAAAGTGTTCCTGCGGGATAATTTCCAAAATTCTGTAAATTGAAGATATTATGTAATTTTTTTTTGGAGGCCGTTCTATATTTAATACTAAAGCCAACACTGTATTTTTTTATTTTTGTTTGTCTATCTGTCCGTCCGTCTGTCTGTCTATACCTTGGCAGCGCACCACGCTGAAAATACTCAATGAATTCAAATGAAATTTGGTATGATTTGAGTTCATACTTCGAGGTAGGACATTAGATACTTTTCATCCCGAAAAAATTAAGTGTTCATGCAGGATAGGGGTGGAAAATTATTTAAAAGAACGCGTAGTATGTTGAAACTTTTGGACGGACGTTGATGCAACTTGGCATAGACATAGTTTATAAGATGGGTGAAAATTATGGAATTATTTGGCCCGAAAAATAAAGGGTCCCTGTAGGATATGGGTCCAAATTCTGTACATTAAGGATATAGTGTTTTTTTTGAAGTTACTCTATTTTCGATAATGAAGCCTAAACTATATGTTTTTTCATTTTTGTCTGTATGTTTGTCAGTCTGTATCTTAGCCGCACATCACGCCGCCGGAACTATTGGATGAATTCAAATGAAACTTGGTATGATTTGAGTTCATACTACGAGGTAGGATATAGGATACTTTTTTATTCAACCTGTAGTGTCCCACTGCTGGGCAAAGGTCTCCCCCAATTCCTTCCATTTATCTCTATCTTGTGCAAGTTCAAGTCAATTTCCTTCGAAAGTATCAAGATCGTTACGCCACCGCTTCCGTGGACGGCCTTGACGCCTTCGTCGGTCATTGGGTACCCAATGTGTTGCGATCTTTGCCCATCTCTCGGGATGCATCTTGCTCACGTGACCCGCCCAATCCCACTTGAGCCTTGCAGTTTTTTCTCCTACATCTGCAATACCTGTCATGGAACGCAGTACGGTATTTCTGACTCGATCGATTCGCTTTATACCTAGAATGCTGCGTTCTATTGCCCTTTGACAAACCTTGAGCCGGGACTTCTGACATTCAGTAAGTGACCAGGTCTGGGCACCGTAGGTTAGAATGGGCAGGATACACATGTCGATGAGTTTGCGTTTCAGAGAGATCGGAAGGTCTCCCTTCATAAGCCTCTTCATAGAGCAGTAGCTCTTCCAGGCGTTATCGATACGGCGACCGATTTTTTTGTCTTGCTTGTTTTCGAAGGATACTAACTGGCCCATACTCATCGACATAATTTATCACTTGCCCATCAACTTCGACCCTACGCTTTATGCTGTTGGTCATCAGCTGCGTTTTAGACCTGTTCATCATAAGTCCCACCTCAAGGCTTGCCGTGCTCAGTTCTTGGAGCATTTTCTCAAGATCAGGTGCAGATGGGGCAAAATCCTTTTTGTATCACAAACCTAAGAATGTCATCCTCAAATCTTAGGTTTGTGATACGATTGCTACCGATTTCTATGCCCTTTGATGCCCAGGAAACTGTTAGTGTCTTAAAAACCTCTTCGAGGGTGCTTGTTAATAATTTGGGAGAGAGCGGGTCACCTTGTTTTACGCCTTTGTGTATTGGGAATGAAGGACCGGATGAATTAAGTTTAATGTCTGCTGTGTTACGGCTGTAGATGATTTTAATTAAGCCTATGTCAGTTTTATCAACGTCTTGTTGTTCTAATGTTGAAAATATTGCAGCGTGTTTTAAGCTATCAAAAGCTTTGGAATAATCCACAAAAGCAAGGTACAGAGGCTTATGGAACTCGGTGAATTTTTCTATTATTTGGTTGAGTGTGTGGAGATGATCAGTGGTGGAGAAGTTTGGTCGAAATCCGGCTTGTTCGGGTGGTTGATGTCTGTCGAGTTTGCTTGCGATACGGTTTTGGATCACTTTAATAAAGGTTTTGTAGATATGTGAGACTAACCCCCTTACTTATAAAAAGTTATGCAATGGTTATGCAATGATTAAGAATTCCGCGCAGTACAATATTGTACTGCGCAGTTTTACTAATCATTACTTAATCATTGCATAACTTTTTATAAGTAAGGGGGTAAGCTTATTGGTCTGTAGTTTTCAATATTAGATCTATCACCATTTTTATGTAGCAGGACGATGTTTGAGTGGCACATGTTTTCAGGCAGTTTTCCAGTTTCTAGTATGGAATTAAATAAATTAGTGAAGGGTGGCAGTAAAGATTGTGAACCTATTTTCAGAGCCTCCGTTGTGACACCATCTTCTCCTAAACTCTTGCCATATTTCATGGTTTTTAAAGCTTTGTGACTTCTTGGCCCGTTATATAAGGAATGGTATCAGGACGGAAGTACTGTATGTCTGCTTCATTTTTGGAACTATCGGAATACATTTGTTTGTAGAAATTAGTGCATATTTCCGTTATTTTATTTCTGTTATTGTGTTTTTTTCCTTTATCATCTTGTAACCTATTTATCCATCGTCTTCCTGTTGAAATTCCCTGTTTAGCTATTCTTAATGAAGTATTTCTTTCTTTTGCAACTTTTACTACATGACAGTTAAGTTTACGAGTATCGTTTCTGATGCTACGCTTTACTTTTCTATCTACTGTGTTGTATTCTGCAGTGCAAATTTCAAAGATTTGTCTATTCTGTAATAGGTTCTGTGTTTCTTTTGATAATTTTGCTTTCGTTTTCTTATTAGATTTTATTTTTTCATGCTATTTTCTATTTCTGTAACAATAGTATTATACTGGTCATCGACATTTTCCATTTCTCTGATGTTTAGACTTTTGAAATAGTTAGAAAGATCTAAATTAAATGTTTCGGAATGTTTTTGAAGTGTGTGCTTTGAGTGCTTTGCTGTTCGTTTTGTGAATAGTTTCATGCGATGAATTTTGAGGTCAAATCTTACTTTAGCGCGAATTGGTCAGAACTGTAATATATTTGTTAATGCATGAAACATCTTTGACTATTTTCATATCAGAGGTGAGAATGAAGTCTATTTCATTTTTAGTGGTACCATCTTATGAAACCCACGTTCAGCGTCTCTGAGGCTTTTTACTGAAGAAGCTATTGGCAACTTTCATGCTCTGTCCAAAGGCAAACTGGAGTAGTCGAGCACCTCGCTCGTTGCGGTTTCCAAGACGGTTTCCGTAATGTTCTAGAATGTCTTCGCAATCCGTAATTTGCCTTTGCCCGACTTTAGCATTAAAGTCACCGAGGAGCATGTTCCATGTACCGCGGTTTTCATCGCAAGCACGGTTAAGATTCATATACTAACTAACATAACTAACTATTATGACCATATTCAAGAGGTCATAATAGTTCTCGACTTCTTCATCACAATATGCAGATGTTGGTGCATTGCAGTATATGTCGCCGCGATAGGCTGCGTGCCACGCGGCGGGCAGTAATAAACCACCTACCAAGCTAAACGGTCGTCTCATTGATTGCCCACAAACACACCATTTGGCGCCGAGGCACCTACCCACGCGTGCAATTAAAATGGCTAGTTATATCGGAAACTTATCCATTTTTGACTACAAGAGTCAAAAATGGGAGATTTTTTACGGAAAAATGAAAAACTTTGTCAAGTTGAACGATATAGCGGAGGATAACTGGCGTGCGGTACTGTTAACACATCTGTCGGACGAGTCATATCGGCTTGCAAGGAATCTCGTACACCCTCAAGATTTAAATACAGTGCCGTGGAAAGACCTGGTAAAAGTACTGAATGAGCATTTTCAGCCGAAGAGATCGACGTTTGCCGACAGGGCAAAGTTTTATGATGCTACCAGATCTGAGGATGAAAGTGTTGAGGAGTGGGCGGCACGTTTACGAGGTCTCGCCGTGTACTGCGACTTTGGAACTGAATTGGTGACGCTGTTGCGGGACAGGTTCATACTGGGTCTAAAAGCCGGCCCGGAGAGAGATCGCCTATTCGAACAGGACTTGAAATCGCTGACGCTTGCCAAAGCGTTGGAGATAGCTCAGCAGGCGGCATGTGCACGGGCTGCACGTGCCTGCGTTGGAGTCGGAGGGCATCAAGTCAAGGAGGAGGTGGTGTACCGTGTCAGTGAACGCCGGCCACAGGCGGCGCCGGCGCACGCTATGGCGGCAGCTGGACCGCGTTGTGCAGTATGTGGATTAAAATATCACTCAGCGGATAAGTGCCGTTTCAAATTTTATACGTGCCAAAATTGTGGTAAAAAGGGGCACCTTAAGAAAGTGTGTAGTGAGAAAAGGAGCAATAACGTGGCGTTGTATAACGTAGAAACGGAAGTTAATGCACATGACTGCAAAGAGTGCGACCTTTTCAACTTAAGGTATGTCAACAATGATCCCATTACAGTGGATGTATTAGTAGGTGTTAATTCATTTTCTATGGAACTGGATTGTGGTGCCGGTCGTAGCGTTATGTCGGAGAAATTTTATTTAGACCATTTTCAACACTATAAGTTGTCAGAAACTGACCTTGTATTCTGTCTTTATACTAAACATAAAGTTGCACCCTTGGGTTATTTTACGTGTGAAATTTCTTACAATAACATGAAACGTCGTGTTCAATTTTATGTATTTAAAGAGGGTGGACCCCCACTACTAGGGCGCGACTTTATGAAGCTGTTTAATATGAGATTAGTTTCCACGTGTGAAAATTATATGCTAGGGACAGATTCAGTCGGTGAGGTGCAGCAGGTCTTAGACGAATTCCCTGAACTTTGGAAAGATGAGCTCGGTTGTTTTAATAAATTTGAAGTCGAGTTACACTTGAAAGAAAATACAGTACCAAGGTTTTTTAAGCCGCGATCTATACCTTTTGCCTTAAAAGACAAAGTAGAAGGTGAATTGGATAGACTTGTTACAACGGGTATTTTAGTGCCGGTTAAATTTTCTGACTTTGCAACCCCTATTGTCCCAGTGTTGAAAGATAACGGCAAGATTAAAATAGCCGGAGATTTTTCATGTACTTTAAATAAGGTGCTTAAAATCGATAAATATCCTTTGCCTCATATAGAAGAGGTGTTTGCGAAAATTGGAGGTGGGCAACACTATTCTAAGCTCGATTTAAGTAATGCCTATAACCAATTTAGGTTGTCTAAGTCATCCCAAGAGCTCACCACCATCAATACACCGAAAGGGCTATTTAAATATACGCGCCTCGTCTACGGACTCGCGAATGCACCGGCGATTTTCCAACGCACCATAGAAACATTAGTAGCCGGCATCGAAGGTGTTACATGCTGGTACGACGACATCTGCCTTACTGCTCCTACCAGAACCTTGCACCTGGCTAGGCTTCGAGAATTATTGGGCAGGTTACAGAACGCCGGGTTAAGACTCGAAAAAAGCAAGTGTGCGTTTTTTCAAGAAAGCGTCACTTATTTGGGATACATGATCGATAAAAACGGTCTGAGAACCTGTCCCAAGAAGGTAGAAGCGATCTTAAAAGCACCTACTCCTACTAATGCTCTGGAATTAAAGAGATTCCTCGGTGTTATGAATTACTATAGGAATTTTGTTCCCAACGCGTCCTCGTTGTTAAATCCCCTGCATGAATTGCTACGTGAGGGCGTGACCTGGCAGTGGGACCAGCGGCACCAGCGCGCACTGGACTTGGTCCGCAGTGAGCTGGCATCGGAGCGCGTGTTGGCGCACTTTGAGCCAGGGGCGCCGCTCGTGCTTACAGTTGACGCGGGGCCTGCAGGCCTCGGGGCAGTGCTCGCTCACGTGCTGTCTGACGGCTCCGAGAAGCCGATCGCCTTCGGCTCCCGTTCCTTGTCACCGAGCGAAAAGAATTACAGTCAAATACAGAAAGAAGCGACGGCTATCGTTTTTGGCGTTAAACGCTTTCATCAATATTTATACGGATGCCAAGAGCCTTTTATTTTGAGAACCGATCATAAGCCACTTCTTTCAATATTTGGTAAAAAAGATGGAATAGCATTAACAGCCGCACTCCGTCTACAACGCTACGCAATAATGCTGTCAGCTTACAACTATACCGTTGAATATATAAGAAGCAAAAATAATTTAGTTGCAGATTATTTTTCACGAGCGCCGTTGCCAGCAGTTTCCATAAGTGAAAGTCAAAAAAGCGATAAGACAGGTGAAGAGGAGATACCTATTCCCCTTTTATTCCTAGATGCTACTACGAAACCGGTTTCATTCGAACAGATAAAGCGCGCTACGGCGGACGATAAGGTGTTAAAAACTGTGATTAAGTACATGAACAGTGGTTGGCCGCGTAAAATCAAATGTAAAACTGTCATGCCTTACTTCCTGTGTAAAACCGATTTAGAGGTGAATAGTGGCTGTCTTTTTGGCGGTCATCGAATTGTCGTCCCTTCAATATTTCGCAATAACATGTTGCAGGAACTACATTCGGCGCACTTTGGTATTGTAAAAACGAAGTGTTCGGCTCGTAGTAGAATGTGGTGGCCGGGAATCGACTCAGACATCGAGCGATGGATAGGTAGCTGCGGCGCGTGCGCTAGTGTGCGTAGTGCGCCGCCACGCGCACCCCCCGCGCCCTGGCCGCGTCCGCCCGGGCCATGGCACCGCATTCATATAGATTACATGACAATAGGGCAAGCGGAATACCTTATCATAATCGATGCATATAGTAAATGGTTGGAATGCTTACATATGAACTGCGGCACCTCCACCGGCGCACTGATTATTAAACTAAAAGATATATTTTCTACATTTGGCATTCCTAATATTTTAGTGTCGGATAATGATGTCAAAATACGTTCTAAAGAATTCCATTTTTTTTGTGAAAATAACGGAATCAAGTATTTAAATTCTCCTATTTATCATCCAATTAGTAATGGTCAAGCAGAAAATTCGGTAAAGACTTGCAAGAAAATGATTAAATGCATAATTAGCGAAGGGAATGTTGCATCTCGTCAAATTCACGACACATTGATTGGGTTCTTATTTGAATACCGTAATACAAAACATTGCAGTACCGGTTCAACGCCTGCTGAACTAATATTTGGACGAAAGCTAAGATCTAGATTGGACTTAATCTTACCTCAGGAAAACATCCATCAACCTGTTGTGAATGATGTTAATTCTGTATGTAACAAGGCTAGAAGTTTTGAAATTGGTGAAATTGTATGGGCTAGATGGTTTTCTGCTCGAAAAGCTAATTGGATGGAAGGTAAAATTGTAAACAAAATTGGATCGAGAATGTTTAATGTTTATTTTGAGAATTTTAACATGACCTGTGTAAGACATCTAGATCAGATTAGAAAACTCGTTAAACCATGTTCTGTCAACAACGAATTTAGCTGTGGTGACGGCCCGGAAGAGTCGGCAATAACATATAATCCGATGCAGCCTTCCGAGTCGTACACTACACAGCCACCATCTCCAACAAATGTTACAACTGTCTCGCCCCCTTCTTCACCGCGTTCGGTGGATTTTGACTCCGAAGTAATCAGAGTACATGATTCTATAGCGTCGAATACAGCCGACCATGGTACGGACATCGCTGCTGAGGTGATTGGGGGAGGGGACGGGGACAGATGGGAGGAGGCTAGTGAAAATCTAGGAAGTAATCAGGTAGCCGAATGTGATGGAATGGGGCCCAAGCGTTCCGCCACTGAAGTTGATGCTGATAACCGTACGCCGGAACCGGAAGTTGGCAGAACGCTTGGGCGAACACTGAGACAGAAGAAGAAAGTAGACTATAAGAAGTTTTTCTAATCATGTTTTTGTATATTGCCAGGATTTCAAAATAATGTAAGAGGAGTGCAGTATATGTCGCCGCGATAGGCTACGTGCCACGCGGCGGGCAGTAATAAACCACCTACCAAGCTAAACGGTCGTCTCATTGATTGCCCACAAACACACCATGCATACATCTGGATGAGCGTTAGGGTCTTATTGGGCGTCACTAGAAATTTGAGGACAGCTATTCTTTCTGAATATCCAACAAACTCAATAATATTGTCTTTCCACTTTTTAGCTATAAGGAAATCTACACCATGAAGTCCACTGGTTTCACCAAAGTAGAAAAATATATTGTCGTCCCGCTCTTCTGTCAGTTCGCCTTGTCTTCTCACCTCTGATAGGCCTAATATGTCCTATTTGACGCCTTTGAGTGCATTCTCAAGCTCCAGTAGACGCTCATCCTTCATCAAGGTGCGGACATTATAGGTCATTATATTGAGCAAATCAGTATCCCTTATAACGTGAGCCGTGGTCGTAGAACGGTAGATCGATGCCGCCCGGAGATTTTCAGCTCCCCTAACTCCAGTACTGGGCCGGCGTCCGTCTCCACCAGCACAGACACTGGAGTCGCCGGGCACTTGGGGCCTGTCTTTTTTATTTCTATCCATGAAATTGGGGGGTTTGGACCATAGCCGGCCACGCTGGTCCAGTGCGTGTTGGCGGGTCGCCAGAGACTCGTTGGTTTGTCAGCAGGGTGCACCACGGGCAGGTGAGGTTGGCTTGAGTCCTGAAGGTGGTATGAAGGACCCCTTACACCCCTAGGATACTTAACATCTCGAAAAATTTATGGGTTCTCGCAGGATAGGGGTTGAAACTTATTTAAAAGAACACACACCACGCTTAAACTCATGGACGGGATTTGATGCAACTTGGCACTGTCGTAGGTAAGTTATATGATGTGTTAAAATTGAGGACACGTTTTATCCCGAAAAAGTAAAGGGTTTCTGCGGGATATGGGTCCAAAGTTATGTTAATATTTAAGTAATAAAAAATATTTATTGAATGGTTCTCTATATTCGATACTGAAGCCAAACTATTTTACTTTTTAATTTTATCTGTCTGTTTGTCCGTATCTTGACCGCGCATTGCACCCAAACTACTAAATGAATTCAAATGAAAAAAATGCTCTTGGGTGCTGAAAAAAGGTATTGAACAATGTTTTTTTTGTAAATCGTGTCTTTCTTTCTGTTTGTCTGTATGTTTGTTTGTTCACGCATCACGTAAAAACTACTGGACCAATTGCGTTGCGGTTTTCATTGTTAGATAGCTTAGAGTTTAGTGTAATTGTATTGGTGTAATTGGTATCTCAATCCGGTGAGTTAGAAGCCGAGCAATTGATAAAAGTACTTTTGACGGCTGAAGAAATGTTGTTCAAATGTTGGTATATTGGTCCTGGAATAGCACATTATAGTACTTTGAACCTAAAGAAAAGACCACGCGTGCGAAGCCGCGGGTACAGCTAGTACACAATATATTTTTTAAAACTGACATTATCACAAATAATTTTGTTCAAGTATAAACATTAGAAACGGGATATTTACCATGGATACTATTTGTATTTCTTAATCTTTTATTACGCGCGACACCAGTACCATTGTACACATTTTCGTTAGTAACTCGATCGCGACACACAACACTAACAGTATCACCTCGCGTATTAGAGACAACATGTCTTCGGTTTTTACATAGACGCACCAATGGATTCCAGACACTCGACAGTTTAAACCCATCCTCACGATTGAAGTTTTTGAATTTGGTAATTTCAATTGCTTCTCTAACCAATCTTGTTATGTAGTGGCGTTCTGTACATAGTATCTGAGGGTTATGTAACTCGATCCATTGGTTTGACCCCGACTCCAAAAGATGTTGAGCGATGGCTGACTTCTGCGTGTCATTGTTCTTGACTGCCCTAATGTGCTCCTCAATGCGGCATGAAACAGTCCGTTTAGTCTGGCCAATGTAGGAGCTCCCACAACTGCTGACTGCAGTTGTGGGAGCTCCTACATTGGCCAGACTTTGTAAACTCCTGGACTCTCCAAGGGAAAACTATCTTTTGGTGAACGTAAATACTGATACAGCTTCTTGAAAGGAGTAAAAATGGTTTTCACAGAGAACTTATTAAGAAAATTAGCGACCTTATCTGTCACTCCTTTTGCGTAGGGTAAACACGCTGGCTGTCGTTCGACCTTGTGCTAAAGGAGTTTAGTTTTGTGTCCAGGTGGAAAGATCCGCAATGAAAAAATATATATACAAATACAATACAAGGTAAATATCCCGTTTCTAATGTTTACACTTGTAGTAATACACCTTTCTATTTCGTGGGCGGGCGTGGCAATAACCATTAGGCAAAATACGTGGGCTTCTGGTCAGTTGTATAAAAAAAATTGGCATTTTAGCGACAACTAGAAGCATTATATAGTTTTTAATCCAATTTATACAGAATAAAAAAAAATGCGACAGAAGAGTTTCTGCTTGGAGCTGCTTTATCAAAAATCTCACTTTTGAACTTAAAATAAAAATTTGCCATCGCGGGATGCCAAGCAGATGTGTAATAAGTATAAATAAAAAAATAAGAAGCTTTCTTTTGTATAGGTACGTTGTTGCTTTTTAAGTTCCTGAGTATAATTATTTTTTAATTGCGTTGTAATCGATTTGTGAGCTACCCTGAAAGTTTCAGCCGGATAGCTAATCGGGAAGTGCTCGAAATTTGAATTGCAAGATTCCAGGATACACAGAAGTGAAGTTAATTATAAGATTTAAAAAAACAACGAACAACCGTTTTGCTCTCATTGGTCAACTGTGAATCAGCAACTCTTCATCTGATCCATACTAACTTTTCGGCCTAATACATACGTCTGGTTGATGCGACGCAACATCGTGCGATTGCCGTTCGTTAGTACCGGAGTTCAGTTCCCAACTAGAGTGTTAACATTACACATGTCATTGTTTGTGTTGTCATATTTTTTATTTTTTACACATAAAAAATATGACTTGAATATTGCCGAGATGAGGCAGATAGAGCCGACGAGCCACGAGTGCTTGCGTCGCGGAACCACTTGATCGCCACGCCCACTCGATTGGCAGGTCAACAGGCAGCGTTACTCCCGTACCACGCCATTAGATGTTTACACATCAATAAGTCTTTGTGAATATTAATAGGGGGTGACGTACAATAGTTTGAGAAATACTGACTCAAAGCCAGTTCCAGGAGCGCCGAAAATTGATGGAGTATGTATCAAAGCGAGCATTGTATTGGGGCTTGATTGACAGTTTAATTAATATCTCTGCCACCCTCAACATCGCTACCAGCGATTTGCACGGTGATGGATTTTAGATGATTTTCAATCGTTTAATTGTATCCTAGAAGGAAATAGTGAGTGATGAAATTATGTTCCTTTGGTTTTAATAAATTGATGCCATTAAAATGGAACAGAAAAAGTTTTATTTTATAAGTATCTAACAGACACTTATTTAAACTTTTACTAAAAATACCACCCGCAAAAAACACACACCGACACACTTTCACGTATCACTAACCTGCTCGCATACCTTGAATTGGCGTATATTGGTCATTGTATTATTTGGTATTTTGTTTGGCAGAAGAAATAACATTTACGTTCTCTGTCCTTGAAAAGCCGTAGAGTACGTGGCGAATGGCATGAATTTGTGGACCCTCAAAGGCCGAGCATGCCAAATGGCATGTTTTCGTCCAGCTGATTTTTAATAAACTTAAAACTGTACCAGGGGGTAGCCCTTCACCTCCCCTCTACCCTCTACCTTAAATCAGTCGCATTAGAAGTAAATTTGAAAGTAAGAACGGAAAAAAAAAGAAAACTTGGAAGGGAGGGGGGGGGGGGGGGGGGGTCTGCGCAACTTTTCCTTCAAAGGGGAGGTTCCTACATCCCCTTTCTACCCCCTCCACCCCTCCGTCCCCCCCAAAATCGATTGTATATATTGTACAGTTTAGCCAAAATCTTTATGTGACTATATTCTTGATATTATGTTAATATATATTTAGTACTAGCTGCGCCCCGCGGCTTTGCCCGCATTGACTACCTTTGTCCTTTCGTTATAATTTTTGTCGTGTTCTTTGTTTATGTGAAAATAGACTATGTCTTACCTCACAATGCGCGCCATTTTCTTGAAGCCAACTTTAGGTCAGGTGTCTCGGAATAATGGTTTAAAAGTTCAACATTTTGTTTTCAATTTCTTGGCAAAGAGTTGCTATGTAATATATTCGTTTTCGTTTCTTTAAAATTAAATTGAATGGGCTAAATTGCTTTGGCATTTTGCAGGAATCTGACTTATACATATACATATATGTCAGATTCCTTTAAAATTCCAAAGCAACAGTTGTATTCCCTTTGGAATCTGAATTTGCTCATGCGTTAATCTCGCAACTGATTTAATTTTTAATTAGATTAATTTTTACTAATTTTTAATAAGTAATTATACTCGTTTCAAATTCTGTTTTTATTATAATAAATTCTGTTATGACATACCATGTCATAAAAATGCGCGGTTGGGTGAATCAACGGCTGAAACTGAAATAAGCCTTCAAGAGCAAGCTCAACGGCAAGCTGAACTACGATCTCAAGAAACGATTGAGCAAAGCCAAGATCGGGTATACTCGTAAACCCTTCGGCAGGTATCTATGCAAGCCTCTGAGACATCAGATCAGAATGAAACTTGGCGTCAGTCGCAAGCCAGTTGACATGCATCCTTACGTGCCTCCGAGACGCCAGAGCAAAACCAAGCTCGGCTTCATTCTCAGGCTACTCGACAGGTATCCATACGCGCTCATTCAAATCAGTTTGAACTTCGAACAATAAATGTAATTCAGTATTACACCACTATCAATTTACCATACATTTCACCATCATCATCATTTCAATATCCACAACAGTTATCGACACACATAATGTTAGACCCTTAGATAGTTAGATCTTTGTACTCGGAAAATCTTGTCAACGCAATTCAGAAAATTCGTTTCGTTTATCAACGCCATCTAATTTAATTTTTGGAACCAACCAATTTGTTAACAAGATATAAGTTCAAAAACTAAAACCCGACTACGGTTGGGTAAAAAATAGCCTTTGACTCTCTTGCGATAAGGACGAATCGATTGTCACTTCGATTGTCAAAATAGGACGAAGTATTTAGTTTGAACACATAACCCTTCCTTTGCTTCAACGTAGTCGGATAAAAATAGCCTATGACACTCTGTACCTGAAGACGAATCGATCGATCTTGCTTGTCTAAATCGGCCCAATAGGAGCGACGCTTTGGTGGAACATCCACATAACCACATACCCGTATATACATAGTACTCTGTGCCACATACATAGATACATACATAGACTTTTGAACTCATAACCCTTCCCTTGCTTTGCTGTAGTCGGGTAAAAAATAATGTATGTATGTATTTATTAATAATTCTGAAAATATGTCTCGATTATCATCGCCATCTAGTTTAATTTTTGGAACAAATTAATCTCTCATAAACTAATGTTAGACCGATCTTTGTACTCGGAGAATCTTGTCACCGCGATGAAGAAAATACACGTCGTGTATCATCGCCATCTAGTTTAATTTTCGGAATAAGGAAATCTGTCTAAAACAAATGTTAGACCGATCTCAGTACTTGGAAAATCTTGTCACCGCTATTCAAAAAATAGGTCTCAATTATCTTTGCCATCTAGTTTAATTTTCGAAGTCAAGCAATCTGTCAAAAAATAATGTTAGACCTATCTTTGAACTCGGAAAATCTTGTCATCGCGTTTCAGAAAATTCGTCTCGTTTATCATCGCCATCTAGTTTAATTTTCGGACTCCACTGAACCACGGTAATGTTATCTATACAGTATTCTATCTTCATACAAGCGGCCGGAAAGTGAGTTATACCTACGTGCCTCGTGTCGGTACCCACTCGGTACTCGGCCAGTCGCGAATGCGCCGCAGCTCGGTGTGGCTCGGTAATGTCGTGGCTGCAGTGACGAACGAACGGTGTGTTTTTTTTTGTAAGCAGTAAGCGTACGATTTGTGAATATTTTACTGAAATAAATACAAGTACTAACTTAATATGGCAAAGAGCACGAATAGACTATATTGTGCTGTTTTTGGTTGTTTGAATTCTTCAATAACGCATCCAGAGATAACATTTTTTAAATTACCTGCAAACTCTGAAAGGTTAGACTATAAAAAAATATTATAACCTAATTTGTTTCTTTTTTTAATAGGTAGGTATTTCGCTTTTGGGGTGATACGTTGCGAGTACGGTATCCTCTTTGTCCATGTTTCCCAAAAGTATTTTTAAATAAACTATTTATCCGAATGCGGATTATTTATACTATTAAATTTAACAATAAAGCTTTTCGTACGTCTCAGTCGAGGCGCAAATACTTTTGTTTCAAATTTATAAGGATGTATTTTTTTATTAAATTTACTAATTAAAAAAACACACATGTATTTTTATTGAACACTTCCTATTTCATTCACAACGAATTTCTTTCATTTTTACATATTAAAATATACAATCACAAAACTAGAAAGAAATTCAAGTAGGTAGATGAAATTAAAATACTGCTGGCGGGCAGCCCTATCGCGTGTTTACGTACCACACGGCTGTAGGTAGTTATTTCAAGGACAGAGCCGAGTCACAATACTGATAGATAACATTACCGTGACTGAACTATCAAAAATGACTGTTAGACCAATCTTTGTACTCAGAGAATCTTTTCACCGCGATTAAGAAAATACTTCTCGTGTATCATCGCCATCTAATGTAATTTTCGGAACCAACCAATCTGCCAAAAAAATAATGTTTGACCCATCTTTGAACTTGGAGAATCTTGTCACCGCGATTCAGAAAATACTTCTCGTGTATCATCGCCACTAGTTTAATTTTCGGAACCAACCAATCTGTCAAAAATTAATGTTAGACCAATCTTTGTACTCGGATAATCTTGTAACCGCGAGTCAGAAAATACGTCTCGATTATCATCGCCATCTAGTTTGATTTTTGGAACCTTTATGAATCTGTCAACAAAGAATGTTAGACCGATCTTTGTACGCGGAGAATCATGTCACCGCGATTCAGAAAATACGTGTCGTGTAGATAGATATATAGATAGATAATACATTATTGTACACCAGTTTCCAAAAAAATACAACAAATAGGAACAATCTTATAACTAAAGTACAACGGGGGGACTTATCGCTAAAAGCGATCTCTTCCAGTCAATCATCGTGTATCATCGCCATCTAGTTTAATTTTCGGAATCAAACAATCTTTCAGAAAATAAAGTTGACCCATCTTTGAACTCGGAGTCTTGTCACCGCAATTCAGAAAATAGGTAAAAAAGGTAGTAACTTACCTATGGTTACCTAAAAATTTTGATAAAAATTTGATGATAATCTTCGGCAAAATAGCTCCTCAAAATGCACTAAATTACTCACTTTTAGGTTACTATCAGTGGAATCAGCCCTTTACTAGGTAGCGATTGATCATAATGTATGTTTTATATAAGACTAGCTGTGCCCGTGGCTTTGCCCGCGTGGTCATTTCATTTAAAAGTAGCCCACACGTTTTATTCCAGGACCAAAAGCCAAACCACCACCATACCAGTTGTAGGTTTGGTCCAGAGGACCAGGAGGACCAGGACCAAACCTACAAAGTACAATATTATACTACATTTCTTAAAAATTCGTTTAGCCGTCAAATAGTTTTTTATCGATTACTCGGCATCTAATCATCGAAATAAGGCAATCAAAGGCCTTGCCTTTTTATAACGCATATTCTGTGAAGTACGGCACTCCGTACGTACAACACACTTGCACTTCCATGACACTTCATAGAAGTGCACGTATTGCAATGAAATGAACGCATATAATATAATATGAAATAAACGCATGTAATACAATGTGAAATAAACGCTAGAATAAACGCACCGCGTTTCACTGCAAGGCAGTGCGTGCAAGGCCTAAGATACCAAGTACCCCAGTTTTCAAATCAGTCGCAAGGGCTTGAGTTGAGAGCAGGGCCTGGATTCTGTATGACCACTCACGCCAATTCCACGCCACCTGCGTGGAATTAGGGAAGGTGGGTATTTACGCAACCAGGTTTTTAAACCAGGTTTTGGCTTGTAAGTACGCCGCCCTGGTGCGGACCCGCAATACTTGCAAGACTTTGAAAGTATTTTACTCACCAACTCGCTCTTTCGCCACGTCCGCACCTACATACTCGGTGGCGGGTTCGGCTGAGTTCGGCCGCACTCGGCCAGCCGGGTCACAACAACCTAGGTGGCTGAAAGGTCGCTCAAAAAACTTGCAAAGCTTCGAAGTTTTTTTAAGCAAACGCAATTGTGCTCTTTATTTACATAAGCGCACGGGTCAATTTCCTATGCAGTATTTTTTACTTTCAATTCCACGCTTCCAAGTACTTTTTTCGCAAACACGACTGTGCTCCTTATTTATATGGACACGAAGATCAATTTCCTATGCAAGTATTTTCTAATTTCAAGGCTTCGGTTTACAAACCACTTGAAAGTATTTTGAACCCTGGTTTTTATAATGAAAGATTCATGACATGAATGAGTTAAATTTATTTTTTTAATTAATAAATTACTATTTTACTGTAAATAATTCACTTAATTTCGCTGCGGAGTTCATTTAACGTTCAAACCACTTCGTAACAAACCGCTTGCGTGTTTTAGGGTAGACAACGCCATCTAGTTTAAATGAAGTAACTTGTTATCATGAACGTCTTGTTATTGAGTAGAGAAAATTATCTCCGAAGGTAAGGTGGCACATATTAGAGAGTAATTAAGGTGGTGAGGTAAATTGGATGGGGCATCAAAGGATTCAAGGGTCGGTCATTATTATGAGGTCCATACGAACAAATTTTAATGCAACGAAACATTGTGTTCCTAGTACAAATTATTTTTTATGATGTTTCACAGAACGACGTACTTACTGGCACTTTAACTGGCTCTTAATAATTACCTACCCTACCTACCTACTTTTTGAGCTTTTTCAACACGATATGAGGACTGATTTAAAAAAAAAAGTTTTCTATACTTTCTCTGTGAAGAGCAACACATGTACCTACCAGTCAGGCGAAACAGCATAGTAAAAAACTGTTCATAACTGTTGTATCAAACGTGAGCTAATTTCTATGGCGGCTATCTTTTCTACTTCACCTATATGCATGACCTTCTTGCACGCCTTCGCTATGAATATGTGTTCTGTGGTTTAACTTTGTTTACAAAATTATTAGGCAAGTTGATTTTGTGATAATTACCGTCTGTTGATGTATTTAATGCTTTGAAGGTGTTTGTTTCTACATTAAATAAATAATAGTGTGATTGAGTTTGAAAGTTTTCTATGCAATGAGCTATAAACTTGCGAAATTTGTGGTTTGCGATCTGTTAGAGCGATGGGTCAAAAGCGAACATTTATGGCTAAAGTTCCACTGAATAAAGATAGGTAAGTGGTAAATCTATTCGGTAATCTATTAGGTACAAGAAATTAATGATTTTTTTTTCATAATATTCAACAAAATAACATAGCCTTGCTAGAACTAGTGCGGTGCCGGTGTTATCGATATTTTTTCTAACCCGTTATTCGATATTTGGTTCCTAATCTTATTCTAAGTCCTTCTGCGTTCCACACTATATAATAGTAAACGTAGTAAAAGTATAAATTTAGAATACCTAATGTCGCGTAGCCTAAAACCACTTAATCATCTAATTTTAATTAAAAAACTTATTTTCAGGTGCAAAAACTGGATACAAGTGACCGATAAAGAGGACTTGACATACATACCGATCGAAAAGCTGCATGAATTAAATATTTCTGTGGCAAACATTTTCGAAACACCGACAACAAAAATAAACAACCCAATTTAAAAAAAAAAGCTACTCCTTAACTGCTATTAATCTGCTATTGCTAGTTTGTAATATTACGTAAGGAGTAAGGAAGATTAGACATTATTTTAAGGGAAAAAACACAAATTGTGTAGTGTACTATATAATGTATTATTTTTGTATGTAATAAAAACCACAATATGCTTAGAAAAAACATATTATTATTATTAGCCCCATATAAATTTATATAGTCCTAATACGTTTTTTTTTCTCAATATATCGATATCGATAAAAATGTGCTATGTTTGCAGACATCCTTTTCTGTTTGTCATGTTGGCTAACATGCTCGATATAGAGTGTTATTATCTATGGTCATTCGTTTTGTTATGTTGCACTTATTCTCAGCGCTCGTTTTAAAAATTCACAACATCCGTTCCAATATACGTCAGTCCCGTCTCTTCTTACGTAGTATTTATATACTCTTTGGTACCTACCTCTGTATGTACACATTACAATACCGACAACTAACCATTTTGCCAGTAAGACATTATGAAGAAATCTCCGATATAACTATATAATTATGTAGGTACGCAGGTAGTACATTATAATATCTCAATGGAAGAAACAATCGATTTTGAAGTTCATCTCAATTAAAATTTTCAAAAAAGATCCACGTGCAGACTTAGCCCAGTTACAGTTTTAATGGTTGCAGGAATGAAATGATTGCGTGTTTTAAGGTCAATCAGCGCCATCTAGTTAAATCGGAGGGAGAACTTTGATGCCTTTGGTTTATTCGCTTGAGTTGTTTATGCCATTGTGCTATCTATACTCGTACCAAACTCGTACTATACCATCTCGATTACCTCAGCTAGCAAACATAAAAAACCGCACCTAAGTCGGACCATTCGTTTGGATAGCTCCCATTATATATATTGTTTTCAAACAAAACTTGACGGTTTACTTCAGGAAATTAAATAAGCCTTAAAAAATCAAAGAAAATGTAAAAAAGGCACAAATTATGTAAATGCTTATAAATATTGACGCAAAACAGTCATAGCAGCGCGTGGATTCGATCCATGTGCCTCTGGGTTGCGAGCCAGACACCGCTTCTATGTGCCACTCGGACTTGTGGTATAGGTGCCGAATTTACGGTACCGTTTTATAAACGGATGTGCAATTATTATTCCTTTCAAATTAACATAACTTTAGACTCATATCCCGCAGGAATCCCGTATTTATTCGTGATTAAAAGTATCATTCATTTTAACACATACTATAAACTTTGACTGTGCCAAGTTACTTCAAAATCCGTACGATAGTTTCAGCGTGATATGTGTTTTTTTTAAATAATTTTCAACCCCTATCCTGCGGGAACCATTGTTTTTTTCGGGATAAAAAGTATTCTAAATGTTAATCCATAACATAATCTATGATTGTGCCAAGTTGCATCAAAATCGGTCGGGTAGTTTCTGCGTGATGCGTGTTCAAAGAGACAGACAGACAGACAGACAGACAGACAAAAAATAAAAAAAAAACCTTTTTGCACTCCATATCGATTTTGAAGTTCATATCAATTAAAATTTTCAATAAATATTTAATGTACAGATTTAGCCCAGTTACAGTTTTATTATAGTAATAGATATCTAGATGGTGCTAATGTGCACCGCTAGATTATTTGCAAAAAAGTTTGTGCTCGCGAGGTCTACAGCTCACAGCGCCACTAGAACTATTATTTCTATGATACTAGCTGTAAATGAAGCCGCGAGGCTTCATTTTGGTAGGTTAAAAGTACTCTTTGTACTATTCCAAGACCTAAAATACCAATATACCAACATTTGATCAAAATTCCTTCAGTCGTTAAAAAGTTTTTATCGATTGCTCGGCTTCTACTCATTGGAACGAGATACCAAGTACACAAGTTTTTAAGTCAAACTCTAAGCTATCTATCAGTGAAAACCACATTGCAATCGGTCTAGTAGTTTTTACGTGATGCGCGAACAAACATACAGACAAACAGATAAACAGACAGACACGAATTTTAAAAATGTTATTTCATTTTTCAATAGCTTATTTTAAGTACCCTAGATCATTTTTTTTATTATCTTCTATGTATTGACTATTTCGTTTTTATTGCTTTATTCTAAGTATAGATAAAGGTCCAACTAAGATCACTCTCTCGGTCTCGGCGGCCGAGATTCTCGGTAAAAAAACAGATATTCTTGGTTTCGTTCTCGGCGAAAAAACACAGAGAATCTCGGCCATGCTGAGACAATGCATGGCTTCGTTTTGAACTGTTTGTTTTGTTTTCAATCTCCTAATTTAAAGTAATCATTTGCCTTTACTGCTTGGTTATCTCTATGGGTTAGTCCCAATGACATTTTTAAGTCCTTTGTGTTGCAAAGTTTTGTACTTATGATCTAACGTAAATAAAACCCAACTCGTTAGCATAAAAATCATAACAAATTGCGATTAAGGTATGTTGGATTTATGTTTTCAATAGTAATAATCCATTTAACTTTATGCGTTAGATAGTAGCACTGTTAGTACTGATAGTAATAACTGATGGAGATATTAATGATTAGTGTTAACAGCATAGGAACACTTTATTCCTATAAGTTTTGCTTCGTCTTTCTCAGCTTTGCGAAAGCTTTGTTGGAGTGTTAGGTGTATAAATAAGATAATAAAAAGCCTGCGTTTTATAAAATTGTATTTTTTACACATACTTATAAGCACTAAGTAAAATTTAACTATTCATCCATTTCATGTCCCAATAATCCAAATGAATAGAAGATTTGCAGTCTTACTTCACTACTTAATACTAATGGTAGTATTTTGTTTGGCAGACTAGTCTGCACCTCAGCAACAAAAACTAATAACTATTGCTCCATATCTACTAAAAAACTACACAATAAACTACTATTTAATTAGATTCCAAGTTACGGACTATCGATTAGTAGTTTAAGAACTTGGCAACTATTTTGATGTTATTCATCAGTCGTGCTATCAATTATTAAACACTAAGTAAAAAAAACCTTATTGTTGGATCCTTTGATATCTAGGTCAATGAAAATCGTACAAAAAGTGCTTACTTGGTACCTCCGCCAGGTGGCGTTGATATTTAAACAACGTTTGTTTTTTTAATCCGCGAATAAAAAACGGTGTGAATGTTATCTCCTAGTTATAAATAACGACTGAGAAATTAATCCAGTTTTACAAAGTGACCGGTACAAATTATTTGAATTTTGATTAGACGGAAAATTACTAAAATATCGATGTGAAGTGCTACATTACAACAAAAAATGTAGTGACTATTTTATATTGGTGATATTTGAGATAATTTAACTTCATTTTGTGAAATTTCGCGTTTTAAAATAGTTCTTTCATTTTTAAAGTGACGTAGTGCGACACCTAGTTATTTTATTGGACATTAAACCCAATCTTTGAACTTTGAACCCAAGGCTGAGTCACTGTCACTGCGAGTGTTTGATAAAGAACTAAAGATGGCGTTATCATGCAGTTTATGCCTAAATCCTATAAAAACTAGACAACATATAACTTGCGCTGAATGCAAGAAAACATTCGATTTGCAATGTGGAAACGTAGCGGTTCAAAGATATTATTTAATGTCACCAAATAAGAAAATGAGCTGGAACTGTACTCCTTGTATAGATGCAAGAGTTAAAAATAAAAACTTAAATATACCAGTGAGACAGCACCATAAACAGAATGGGCAAGTGAGCGAATCTGAACCTAAGAAAGGCTTCCTATTAAATGTTACTAGCGTAAAACATACACCTCCTACTACTCGCTTGAAACATACCCCACAATCTTCTCGCAATCACAACAGCATCAAATGCCCTACTGAAACCCAAGCCGTGAGTAGACCTAAAGAAGAAGCGAGTGTTGAACCCTTAGTGGGTAGTGATATTTCTAACAGTGTTATCTTAAATGAAATTAAAGCCTTTCGCGCGGATGTTACAAAGCAACTGCAGACTCAAGAAATTAAATTAAGTAACGCTTGCGAAATACTTAGTGAATTAAAATCTGGGTTCATCGAACTTAATAACAAATACAACTCATTGAGAAGCGACGTTGACAGTCTAACTTTATCTTCAGATAACTCCGCAGACGACTATCACACATTAAAAACAACAGTCGAGTCTATCTATCTTGAATTTTGTAACGAAATTGAAACAATAAACCTCAAAATGCAACAAGAGCTTCTCAATACCAATAAGGAAATGGCAATCGTGGGTGAACAGTTAAAACATCACGTATTTAATCAGACCGATGATATAGATAAACACTGCGTACTTAAAAAACCAGCCCTTACTCTCCCCGAACTTGCTGTACCTTCTGCATCCAATAGCACACTACTGAAAAAGTATCCTAAGGAATGTTCTGAAAACAAGACCAAAAATAACATCCAAACATGTACCACCTCCACAAATACTAAGTCATCGGTTTCAGTTACGCAACCGGAAACAAACGAAAGCATTGCCCATATTGTAGAACTTGATGATGTTAGCAGCAACGGGCCATGGCAAACAGTACAAAAACGCAAGTTTAAGCCTCCACGTAGCCAAGTTGTAAAAGGAAGTGGACAGCACCACGAACAATTGATTAATGTAGAGAGAATTAAGAACGCATGCTTTTTCAGACCAGACACTACCTCTGATGCAATAAAAGCCCATATGCAAAAATTGCCAATAGTATCAATGTTGATGTTGAAAAACTCACATTAAAACATAACTACTATGCGTCTTTTATTGTGACGATCCCTGTAAGCGCATTTAAACTATTTAAGACGTCTGAGTCTTGGCCAGCCGGGACAGAAGTAAGAGAGTGGTTTCGTAGAGATGACGGGCATGGCATACAACATAGTCGACCCCACACGCTTGGCCAAAACATCATCAAGAAGGGTAACGCAGTCAACAATACGACCAAAACAAGCTGCAAGTAATACCAAACATGTGTCACAAACGAGGAATGAAAAATCATACATTAATAATAAATATGTTTTCTCAGTAATTCATCAGAATGTTAGAGGACTAAAAACAAAGCTCCGATACTGGCGAGAACAAACAACTCAGCTCCAAGCCGATCTCATTGCAGTCACAGAAACTTTTCTTGACTCGTCAGTATGTGATCCAGAAGTATCTCCGCTTGGGTGGAGTGTGCTCAGGCTCAGGGTACTCCTTGCAGCCAGACCGGGCCTTGAAATCCGGCGCCAGCAAGACCTCAAAACCGAATACGGTGAAGATCTCTGGGCGGCCCTAACATACCGTGGCAAAGAATATTACATTTGTATAGTATATATCAAACCTTCCGCGAAAGAAGATGACTATATGACTTGGTTCTGTAAAGTGGAGGAGAAACTATATTCAGTATTACTTAATGCTCCTTTATTTGTATTTGGTGATCTCAATCTTAATACTGCTAATGTAAATGTAAATAATTATGGATTTCAAAAAAGCAAATGCTTTTTTGAAATCCAGGTAGGCAGCGTCATTTTCAACTTGATCAAATGATCAAGTTGATAATGACGTCCTTATAGAGAAGCTTGACTTGATCGGCTTTGCACCAAAACTTGTCAACTTTTTCGCAGACTACCTTCGCGACAGGTTACAGTACGTTCGGCTTGGTTGTTATGATTCATCATCTTACCACACTCGTTCTGGGGTAAGCAAAGGTTCATCGCTCAGATCTCTCCTTTTCACAATCATGATTAATGACCTGGAAACAATTCTTATCTCAAGTAAATGTCTGATTTATGCTGATGACGTAAAGGTAATAAAAGACATCCAATCTGAAGAAGATGGCCATTCTACTAGATCTCAATGCTATACAACATTGGAGTTCTAAAAACCGGCTGCACCTGAACGTAAATAAATGCTATGTCATGTCTTTCACACGATCAACTCACTTTAATAACATAGAGTACAGGCTTGACCAAAATTTGATTTCGAGGACACTGTCCGTAAAAGATCTAGGAGTACTATTTGATCCTAAACTCACCTTCCATGGTCATATGACTGCTCTCGCAGCAGACGGTTTCAAAAGGTTGGGTTTTGTGACTAGAACCTGTGGCGAGTTCACGAACGTCACAGCAATTAAACTCCTGTACAATGCGCTGATCAGTTCAATGATGGAAGCGAGTTCAATGGTGTGGAGCCTTTTCTAAGGTTTCTATATAAGAAAATGTACGCATACTATCCGTATTTATATCCTACGAGGTTTCTGCAGGGCGCATTAGGGTTCCACTCCCTTGAAACTAGCAGGTTGCATGATCAGCTGCTAACAATGTACCGATTCCTTCACGGTATTTTAGACTGCCCCACAATATTAAGCGAGGCCAGTCGTTTATACGTGCTGGAATAGCGTGCTAGATTCCGTAGTGGGCGCGTTCCTTTATTTGCACCGATGCCGGCTCGCACGGTCGCTCGACAACAGTCCCCTGTCTGCCGCGCGCAACGTCACCTCATCGCACTTTTCACCTCACAGGTACAATGCGACATATTCAATGACAGGTGTCCTATATTTGCTATGAGCTCGCTATTGTATTGTGAGCAAGTTAATATGTTGTAGGTAGGTAGGTACATGATTTTTGCGCTCTTCCTAGTTCTTTAATTATTATTTACCTATTGTTATTCCTTGTTTTGTTTGTATTTTACTGTTGTTATTTGTTTAGTTTTAAGCCTTTGATGTTTGGTTCATGTGTTGTTTTGTGTAGTTCTGCAAAGACTGCTTTTGTTTTTATTGAAGTTTGTCTTGTATATTTTTTAAGTAAATATCCTTAGAATAACTAGTAGCATTGTAACGCAATGGATGTTTCTGTAATGAAGCAATTGTGTAAATAAATAAATAAATAAATATTTTCCGAGCATAATGTTCACGCCAAGCCGAATTTGGACATAACCCTATTAATGTAACAGGTATGAATAAGCTATAATAGGTATTAGGTACATATCTTCAGTTAAAAAATTGGTTAAAATAATGTATTTGAGGCGGTCAAATCTTTATCCACGACATGGCTGTTGCACTCAGGGTTGGTTCCTAACTAATAAACTCCTCAGTGGTTAACAGCACGTACACGAAATATTGTGTACGCATTTAATTGTAATAGCCCGTTCATTAACCAGACAGTGATCAGAGCTACCAAGAGGTGGGGATACTGACACGGAGTATCGGTCTAGTTCATCGACATCAGCAGGTCAGTACCAGTGTCACCGTCACGGTCAGGTACATGTGTCGGCTCATGCACCAGCTGAGCGAGATCTAACTCTAGAGCAAGTTTTCGCGTCTTTCCACCAGCTTGGTTGGTTTTCTGGTATGGTACAAGCCACTCTTTGTGGTGGGCTTTAAAATCCTCCAAAAACACCAATTGAGCAGACGGGTAACGCTGTAGGGCCACACCAGCCACCTCACAGAGATAGTTCACCAATAAAGTCGTCCCCCGATTTCCACTGTGAGAGCGGTACACACAGGCATAAAGAATTTTCTCTATGCCCGTGTCCAACAGCACCCAAATCAGGTGCTCAAGATTTCGGATAAAAAGTTGCTCCAAGACATAGCCTGGGTAATCCAAGTATGCCATATCAGCTGGACATCCTGTCTGCGTCTCTGACAAGAAGAACAATTGGGGTTTAGAGGTCTCCAGATGATTGTGGAGCGGTTGGATATTGGAGTGAATCCCACGAAAATTCGCAAGATCCACTTTGAGTGTGAGGACGTGCATCTGCCGTTTAAACTTATTTCTTCTTTGAACTTTTTTCATGATGAGTGTGAATAGGTTGGACAAGTACAGTATTACTTGTCGTAATGGCTAACCCACGGAAGTCAAGTCATAAGTACAACGTTGGAGAACTTGCGCAGAGACTGCGGGGACGCCCGAACCCCTCTGAATCGTAACTAATTATCATGCATCTTCAATACTAAAACTAAGTAGGTAACTGTTTTGTACTGGTTTGCAGCTGTTAAAGCTCGTTTAAACGTTCCCGTCACTTCCTTGGTGAATTGCGCTGTTCCACTTAAAGCTCAGTGTTTGCTGTAAATTGTTGTTGCGTCCCGTGCAAAGCTCGCTTATCTCGCCTGAGTAACGTTTTGAATATGAGATGTGCATTGTGACAAACTTCAAGGATCCTATTTATGTTGCATGCCTTTTCTCCAGCTATGTATTGTGTAACATAATATTAAAATTATGCATGGAATTACGTTGGTTTATGAGCTTGTGTGATCTCGTAACTGAGCCCTGCTGTTAACCTGATTGTAAAAGAATGATACATTTAAGCCTGTGTTGGGTTGCAGGGCATCTCTTCTGAGCAACTACTAATTACAGAGTCATTTTTTTTTCCTATGTATTTTTGGAATATTTGTAGTTCAGTCAGCGGCAAAAGACATACAATGTCCAAGCTTTCTTATCGACTTTGAAATCAATTGGACTCTTATCCCATGATTTCTGAACTGTTTTTTTTTACAACATTGGAGGTGTGTGTATGAGGTGAAATGAACGTACTTACTCAGTGAAGGTATATTGCAAAAATCAAACAGTGAAGCCACAAGTTCGTGCACAGTTGAAGAAAGAGGGCCAGAAATCAGAAGTAAACAATAGATCTATAAAAATCACAGGCATTTTTTTTAAATGGGTATTTTACAATCCTAACAGCCGTTTACATTTTGAAAACTCACGCACACTTGAAAATGAGGGTTAAATGTACTAAAATTGAAAATTGAACTGACTAGTCAATAACATACACAATGTTAGTGTTAAATGATAGTTGACGTTCCGTTCCTTTTTTTTCCACTTTTATCATGAATGTTTTGACATTGTCTTGGTCATATCTATGTTCATTCCGAGACCGATGCGTCGAGAAGCATCATATGGGTTGGTCAGCATTCTTTGCAAGTCTAGAAGCGACTCCACCATTAGGAAGATATAATTGGCAAATCGTGTGAGATGTTCTCGCTATCGATATTAATGCCCGTTCCTTTCCAATCCAGCGTCTTAAACTTATCTTCCAAAGCATTTAGTGAACAGTTTCGGGGATGAAACATACACCTGTCTCTCACTCCTGTGCAGTTGGATATGTTTAGACTGCTGGTTTTGTACTTGTACAGTCATAGTCTCGGCGTCATACAGAAACCTCAGTACTTCGATGCATCGCCAGTTCACTTGACACCGCTGCAAAGACTACAGAACCAACTAGGTTCCAACGGAGTCAAAGGCCTTCTCAAAGTCCACAAAAGCAGGACATGGGGGCTGGTTATACTCTTCAGACTTCTGTTTAACCTGCTTCACTGTGCAACCAGGCCTGTTGTTCATAATCATCATCATCATTTCAACCTTTAGCAGTCCACTGCTGAACTTAGACCTCCCCCAAAGAGTGCCAGGACAAACGGTCTTGTGCCGCCTCCATCCACCGACTCCCTGCGATGGCTACAATTTCGTCCGTCCATTGTGTGTGGGGTCCAACTCCCTACACTTCCCTACGTGGTCGCCATTCCAAAAACTTTATTCCTCAGAGATTGTCGGCTCTGCGAACTATATGGCCTGCCCATTGCTACTACAACTTGCAAATTCTGAGACCTTGGTTCTTCTACGGATTTCCTCGTTACGGATCTTATCACGTACTGAAACTCCAAACATAGCTCTCTCCATTGCACGCTGCGTGATTTTAAGCTTATGTATGAGACCAATAGTTAGCGACCACGTCTCAGTGCCGTATGTCATCACTAGCAACACGCACTGATTATAAACTTTCGTCTTGAGGCAATGCAATATGTGTGACGAGAAGATGTGGCGTAATGATGTGGCGTAATTTCCCGAACGCTGCCCATCTGAGTTGGTTTCGTCGTTTGACCTCTTTGTCGAAGTTGGATCTACCCAGTTGGATTGTCTGACCGAACTAGGCATAGTGATCAAAAGTTTCGATTATATCGTTCCCAACTAAACCGGGATGGGTGCGACATGGGCATTTGTCGTGATGTTCGTCTTACCCATGTTCATTTTAAGACCCACCTGTTGGGAAACAATATTGAGGACGCTCAGCATTGTGCTTAGGTCTTCCAAAGTTTCTGCCATGAAGGTGAGTGATGCATTTGCCATTGATGTTAATACCATATCCGTTCCAGTTCAGAAATTTGAACATATCTTCCAGTGCAGAGGTGAACAGTTTCGGAGAAATAATGTCTCCCTTTGTTATAATGTCTTTTTGCAGCTGGATAGAATTCGTGCTCCGATCCTGAAGACGGACAGTCATGGTGGCCTTGCTGTACAAACACTTCAAGTCAATCTGGCACCGCTGTAATGACTGTAGCACTGCCCAGGTCTCGACTGAATCAAAGGCTTTCTCGTAGTCCACAAACGCTAGACATAGTGGCCGATTATACTATTTGGTCTTCTGTATAATCTGCCGGAGCATATGGATGTGATCTACGGCGCTAAAACCCTTCCGGAATTCAGCTTATTCGGGAGGCTGAAAGTCATTGAACCTATGGGCCAGACGGTTTGTAACTACTCTCGAAAACAGCTTATAGACGTGGCTCAGCAGAGAAATGGGCCTATAATTCTTCAAGATGGTTTTATCATCTTTCTTAAAGAATAAAAGCACTACGCTCCTGTGCCACGCCTCTGGCGTAGTACCCTCGGGGATGGCGGAGTTAAACAGCTTCTGAAAGACTTTAAGTACTAGTGTTCCACCCGCTTTCAGTAGCTCTGTCGTTATTCCGTCCTCCCCTGGTGCCTTATTGCTCTTAAGCTGTTTGATAGCCATTCTGATCTCGTATAGGCTGACGTCGGGGATATATTCGGTATAATGTAGGGTCAAATGGGCTCTTGCACCGCTAGTCGTGCTAGGAGGACTGCGTGATGAGGTGTATAATTGTCCATAGAACTTCTCGAGCTCACTCAATATCTCTGGCTTCGACGAAACGATGCTACCAGTGTCGGTTTTCAGCTTCGCCAACAGGCTTTGCCCAATAGACAGATCTCTTGCGAACACTTTGGAGCCCTTGTTCCGTTCTATTGCGTTCTTAATACAAGTAGTACTATAGGAACGCAAATCGTGTCGCATCGACTTCGATCGAGATCTGTTTATTAAGCAAGCTGTAACTCAACATATCCACTGAAGACTGCTGCCTCATTTCGCCTCGTTCTGCCATAAGTTTGAGTGTATGCTCAGAGAGTTTCTGTGTTCTACTTTTGCGGTGGGTCTTAAAAAACTCCGACCAGACTGCTTGAATAATTTCCACCAGCCCGTTGTATAGTTCGTCCACTGTATCGCATTCGGTAAGGATTCGGAAATGATTTTGGAGCTCCATCTGAAAGCTTTCGGGGTTTTGGATTTGGGCAGGACTTGTTTGATAAGTAAATCTCATGAACGAGAACGAGACTTCTCCAGCTTTACGTTGATTTTCAATGAGCCTCTTACCATGCGGTGATCACTTCCGGTCTTAACTCTGTTGATCACAGAGACATAATTGAATATATGCCGATTGGTCGTCCAAATGAAATCTATTTCGTGCTTATGACCGCCGGGGTGCAGCCACGTCCATTTCCGGGAGAGGCACTTCTTGAAAAAGGAGTTCATCATAAAGAGTCCTTCCTTTTCCATGAAGTCGCTTACCCCTTTTGGTTCCGCTGTCCAAATCCAAACTGCCCCACTCTCAGTTCATCGCCATTCCTCATACCTAGCCATCCGTTGAAGTCCCCCATCACCACTGTGAAGTGTGTTTTTGGGACATGTATGATATATATGCCTTAGAAATGTCGTCGTACTTAGCCTCCACTTCATCTTCCGGGCGTTTTGAGTGTGAGGTGTACATCTGTATGACCTTCAACGAATACCGTTCGGTAACTCTGAGTATAAGGTATCCCACCCTGCTCGAAACGCTTTCGATCTTCACTTTGTTGAAGAGGGACTTGTGGACGAGAAACCCGATACCGTTTTGGGACTGCTGGTTGCCCTCCTGCTAATAAAGTAAGTTGCCGGAATTCAGGGTCATCGTATCCTCTCCCTCTCTTCGGACTTCTGATAACCCTATAATATCCCAGCGCAACTTACTTTCTACTTCTTCCAGCTCTATCAACTTCTCATCGGTACTTAAGGTGCGTGCGTTGTATGTTGCCAGGTCCTGAGATCGCGGGGGTTGGTAGCTGGGTCTCTGCCGGGGATTCTTATTAACCCCTGCTCCACTGTTACCGTGGCTGCTACCGGTACCAGGAATAACGGAGTTGCTGGGGACTGGAGGCCGTCTTTTCGGTGGTTCATATTTGTGGGAGGGGGGGGGGGGGGGGGGGGTTAGGGGGGGTTTGAGGGGGAGGGGTGAGGGTGAGGGGGTGAGGGGGGGGGGGGTTGCCATAGTCACCACGTTTGGCAGGCAGATTGGTGACCTCGGTGTAAAAAATATGTTCTCAGAGGACGCTGCTGCCCATCTTCCGGTGTGTATTCCCTTGGCCGCCTCTTACGACATCCACGGGAGGATTGGGAGGGGTCTTATTCTAAGCCGAGGCCGCCACGGCAAAGCCTGTTCAGAAGGCTGGAATTCGTCAAGTCTTCTTACGAGACGATTTGCTGCGATGACCGTCGAAAACAACTTATAGACGTGGCTCAAGAGTGAAATAGGTCAGTTGTTCTTTAGAAGGGTTTTATTCCCCTTTTTAAAAAGAGTACTACCAAACTCCTGCTCAAAGCCTCTGAAGTTCTCCCAAAGTACGGGCTTTCCTCCTACTTTCAAGAGCTCCGATGTTATTCCGTCCTCTCTAGGGGCCTTACCATTCTTAAGTTGTTTGAGCGTCATCTCAATCTCGCCTGAAGTCTGGCATTTCGTAACTGTAGTGGCAGGTCAATATTGAGCGGGAATCCTCTGTTCTGGATTCGGGTCTAAAAGCATGCGAGTCATACAATCGGCCATAGAAGTCTTCGATCTCAGAAAGGATCCCCAGCTTAGAGATGATGGTTGTGCCATTATTGGTCTTGAGCTTCGTCAGATGGGATCTTCTTAATTATTGGTCGAAAATTTTCAAAATCCGTTTAGACGGAGATAATTGGTAACAATCATACTTACATAGACTTTCACATTTCTAATTTTAGTTCGGATTTAGATGTTAAAAATTAGGATTATCGCCTATTCCAGATAAGTAATTAAGTCTACTTGTAAGTCAAAACAATTAGCAGTATTCAATATGCAAGCAGATCGTAACCCTCCCTTACTCGTTACCCTTACTCGTTATTCCTCTCCGTGCACGGTTGTCTGGAAGAGATCGCTCTGAGCGATAAGACCGCCCCTTGTGACACTCATTGTTATACTTTATTTTTAGATATAATTTCTTTTTGTGCTTGTAGTGTCTAATAAAGAGTTAATCTATCTATCTATCTATCCTGTAAAGACGGACTCTGAAGCATCGATTCTATTATTCACTGAATATTTACACGTCTACAGTATGAAATGCGAACTCCTGAATGGAATAAGCTTGGTAGACGCAAATTCTATCGGGATTGCAAATAAAACGTAAAACGATACCTATTTTTCTACCGGGACTTGAAATATCTCTGCTCAAGGTTAGAAAAAATAGGTATGTATAGGTACTTTGCGATACCTAGCGAAATTATGTAGCATTTTGTGAGATGTGCATAGATATGAAAAAAAAATGTAAAGAAAAAAGTACTACCACGAAGCAAAATTTTAATCTTGTTTTTAGTAACTGCAGGTCGTTAACCAAATAAAATCTTGCGGTTTACTACCCTGCGTACATAGCTCTGAGATATTGGTTCATAAGTATTATAAATACACAGTATTTTCGCTGAAAACATTGCATTGAAAAACTAGTAGTTCTGCGAACAGTAGTAGACCTCGCGAGCACAAACTTTTTTGCAATAATCTAGTGGTGAACCATCTTGACCTTACTGTAAAACTCACATTAACAACCAAGGTGCTCCATCAATCCCTATCTAGTAGTTAAAGAGCTTTTTCCACTGGAAAAAACCTAAAAGTGAGCAATTTGAGTATCTATTCTGCTCATCACGTCAAAGTTCCTCATCAAGTCTTCACCAATTTTTTGTGAGACCAATTTAAAGTTTAAATTTACTAACTTTCAAATAAAATAAGAACCCCATCGCCCCTTTTTCCAATTTTGGAGGAAAAATAATCAAGTCCTCCTGTTACCTCCTGTCAATCACCTATTTTTTTGGCGTGAACATCTCACACTTACGATTTGCAGATATTTTTGTCCTAACGGTGGAGCCGCTTCTAGACTTGCAAAGTATGCTGACCAATCTACACGATGCTTCTCGACGCATCGGTCTCCATCTCCATCTCCATCTGAACATACATAAGACCAAGACCATGTCCAACGATCTTATTAACCCGAAACCGATTGCAGTTAATGGTGTGCCTCTTGAAGTTGTCCAACAATATGTTAACCTTAGGCAAATATTGCAATTGGGTATGAACAACTTTGGGAAGGAAGCCAACAGACAAATTCATCGGGTTTGGTAACATTCGGCAAGCTTCGTCAAGTCTTCTCGTCCACAGTGTCTGCAGACAAAAGTCTTCAATCAGATCGTCCTACCAGTCATGACTAACAGAGCCGAAACATGGACACTCACGGTAAAACTAGTTCACAAATTTAAGGTCACTCAGTGAGCTATGAAGAGAACTATGCTTGGAGTTTCTCTGAAGAACAAGATTCGTAATGAATATATCCGACGGAGAACCAAGGTAACAGACAAAGCTAAATGGATAAGCAAGCTAAAGTGGCAGTGTGCTGGTCACATTTCCCGAAAAACTGATAATCATTTGGGTATATGAGTTGTCGAGTGGAGACCATGTGTAGGAAAACGTAGTGTAGGACGCCCTGTGGCCAGGCGGAGTGACCACCTCCAAAAAGCAGCTGGCAGAAAATGCTTAAGGAGAGCTGAAGACTGTACTTAGTAGCGTGCATTAGGAGAGGCTTACGTCCAGCAGTGGTTAAGTATAGACTGAAGGGTTTAAAAAAATATTATGTAATCTGCTATTTTGTGGCGGCTCCCATCTTGAATTTGCAATGATACGAAATATACATAACTGTATTGTCATTCAAACTAAAGGCGCGTACTAAATTTCAGATCAATAGATCAACAGTAAGGGGGTAAAATTTCAATTACTAGATTTGACCCAAAAAATCAAATAACAAATGAATAAACCAACAATTAAAAATCAATAAACTGGTCAAACTAAATAAAACCGTTTAAAATGGGTTATTATAACATACAAAAGCGATTTGTGTTACATTTCATGCGTGTAAACCCATTCAAGTAAGATTCAAATACAATCTTCTATATATATATATAATGAATGTGTGTTTGTATGTTCTCGATGCGGTCCTAAACCTTTGAACGGATTGTAACGAAACATTGACAGCGTCTCCTGATGACACCCGGGATGGTTTATAAGAATGAGTAAAAAAAAGCTGTTAAACCAGCTGCTTAATTTTAGAATATTTATATGTATTTTTTTTTATTATATTATATAATATTTTTTATATACATTTTAATAATTATATATACATTATATTCAAAGTTTTATTTTTATGAATTCATTTCAATTCATTTCTCTTTATTTCCATTTTACTTACTGTCCATATCTCGAGTGCACGCCTTTACACATATTTCTTGCACAACCAGGATGACTGGCAGGAAATGCTGTCATAGCATTAAGTCCTCCTCTGTACACTGTTTTTGTGCATAAGGTATAAAATAATAAATAATGATAATAATAAGATATAAAATTTCATACATTTAATATGGTTCTCCACTATAAGGAGACTTTTTTTTTACTTTGCCATCTTTATTAAGCAGGTTTCTCAGAATACTTTAAACAAAATACTGTATAGTCGTATAGTCCTTTCTCCACGCCTGTGTAATTTGGTTGTTAAATTCTACCACGGGAGATTTTTAATTATAAAATTAACTTCCTATATTAGGCGGCAATTTGAGATGCAACATTAAAGTCAACATAATACCGGAACCACAGTAACATCAATTATTCTAAATGTAGGTAAAAATTGTACGATTGCTATTATTAATCGTTTAGCACGCGGCACATAGCAACGAGCGTGTTTTTTATACGCAGTGAACAGTATTAAAACTCTTCTTGTACTCATATTTTCTGTATTATACTGAGATATTTTCTGCGATAAAAAACATAATTAGCAAATAACTAAACTTAATCATCATACAAACTAAAAAGCCCCTATCCAAAATTTTGAGCCGGGGCAGCATGCGGCGCGCACACAATCATAACTAATCGACTACCCGCGGCGATACACGCCTGTGTGCGTAGCACGTAAATGTTTGCGTGGATCGAACATGCAAGTGATACGGGTTAATGCATGCTGAAAAAGGATGACACAATATCGCTTGCGATGTTTTGATGACGAACTGTGACGAACGGTTTTGTACCGCGCGGTACGCACATTACAAATAGTCGCGTGATCGCATTTGAATTATGTACAGTAAGTATCATTATTTTTTCTGATCGAATTCCTCATACAAGAACAACAACAATTCTGTATTGAGGTCCGAGATTTTCCACAAGTGTATAGCCGGCACCTTTTTCTCAATACACTAGGAAGAATGCGAGGATAGAATGCCGGTCCCACTGACCGCAACGCTGACTCCGGATTCCGTCGCATCTCTATCTCAGCCGTTTATCAAATAAATTCACAGTCCAAATAAAATTTATTAGTTTTCAAATAGCCACCTCCGCGGCTACACGACTTGCCGGGCCTTTTATTGCGACCCACGAATTACAGCCGGATTTTCTTTTCGGCGTTAAGATGAGCTTTATGAATTATGTAACTTTTTGTCCGTTATAGGAAATAAGCGAAACCAAACGACCATTCAGATACATCTGCCATATTTTTGTGGTAGCTGGGATCCTTATACCTCACTTTAATGCCTAAATCTCGTATAAATTTCGGTAAACCGTGCCCTCTTAAACATTCATTACGGATATTCTGCTTTTGGATCAGTAACACTGGCACATGTTATTTATTTATTTAATACATTAGCACAAAAAGTGTACATGGAGGACTTAATGCTAGGAAGTATTTTCTATCAGTCATACTGGTCTTGCAAGAAAAATGGTAAGGTGTGCGGCTTTAGTGTGAAAGAGCTCTAGAATTGATAACAAAATCTATATCTATGTACACTTATAATACAACTGTAACGGGTCCAATTCTGTACATTGAAGATATATTGTTTTTTTTTGGAGCGTACTTTTTATTCGATACTGAAGCCAAAAATGTAATGTAAAATGTAATAAAAATGTATGTTTTTTTTTAAGTTTTGTCTGTCTGTCTGTATCTTAGCTAGGCAGCACACCGAAACTACTGAATGAATTTAAATGAAACTTGGTATGATTTGAGTTTATACTATGACGTAGGACATTGGATACTTTCATCCCGATATTTAGCATGGTTCCCTTGGGAGAGGGTATGAAAGTCAAAATGTGTACTTAGTTGTAATTCATGAACGCGTAGTCCAATTCCATTCATTATTTTTTTATGGTATAGGCTGATGATGATGATGATGATGATGATTATATAGACACAAAACTCATGTTAGGCTAATTCTGTGGCCGTTTCTATCAAGTTACATTGATTGTGGTCACGAGGACACTGAAACAGCGGGTGTCAACGTCGAGAGGGGTCAGCGTTGTCTCTAACTATACCCGCATTTGGTTTTGTATAAGGTCAGAATTTGTCACGAATCAATTGTCAATTCTTTTATGTTGTGTAGTTTAGTCATTAACTTCAGACTTATTGCGGTATGTATTAAATAATATACTCAAATCTACTTTTATGGTAAATAAAATGAAGTTAATGTATGATAATAACTTGCTCATATACATATACAACAAATAGCATAGAGAACATACTATCAAATGATAATAACCAGCTTAAAAGCTAAAAAAACATGCCTGCCCTGCCCAGAACTTATGCTAATAAATTATATTATATTGTTGGAATGAGCTTTAATTAATAATTTAAAACCCATAATGAAACCCCTTTAATTTGAAACCCATATTGTAAAATACGAAATTTTGCTTATGAAAATGGAACTATACTGTTTTTTTTTGATTATTTTCAAAAAATAAATGTCTTATGTTACTCGGGAAAATGTAAGGATTCCCCAGGTGCAGACGTGACAGACTGGATGTAACGATACCCCATACGTCTAAATCTGTTCCGGCATTTAAAAGTTACAGTAGAATAAAGAAACTTATATACATACAAACACACACACAAACATCCATACAAACATACATAATCCTAAAAACATTACACTCCTTTTTTGGGCAGTCGTGTAAAAAGTGTATTTTTCAATTTTTTTAACGTGGTGTCTTAATTTTTTTTGTGACTAAAAGTGTTCCAAGTCTGTGTGCATCATACGCTCCTGAGCATAAAGGAACATAATAATCTCATAAATAATATCTCATAAATTCCACAATAATATTTCACAACGAATAGGTAGATCTTCGAGTTTTATTTTTTTATTTTCTCACGTACTAACTTAACCATCCAACTCGCGTGTAACGGATAGCGAGAGTGAGTAATATAACAATATGACACCTAACGACAGCGAGACCTAAAGGTGAGATGCAAATATCCAGCTGAGACGTGCCACATAAGTTCATAAGCACGGGTTGAATAACTAACCTGACGCTTCTGCAATGGGACACAGAGAATCATGACGAAGAGAGATTCTTACGTTAGATGCATGCTGGTCAAGCACTATTACGCGCCCTTTGAAATTCAACGCCACTGAGTTTCATATTCGGAGCTGCGCCAATTTTTAATTAACAGATTTGCCATCGTTCCGTACTTTGGAGAGCACGCTAAGTCATCGGTTACGGTTGATAACAACTGATAGCAGTCGTTAGGCATCGTCGGAGGCCCTAGGGCGGCCTGCCAATTGTTGAAAACAATACCTCATCAATTAGTTTAATATTGTACGCCTAATAGAGTGCCAAATGCCAAACAAAACATAATTCGATATAATCAAAAAGTTCTAAATCTAAATATCAAAGTCAAAAAAGTCGGATTAGACGCACAATTGTAACTCAAGATTGGCTGGACCGATATTTATGTCCTTTGATTTGTTGTATTTGTCTCTGCCCCGAATAGCAGATTCGAAGAAAGAATTATTTAAACATTAGAAAAAAACACGGCTTTTTTATAAATAAAAAATATTTTCTCGTTCAATTTTATATGGAACGGGTTTTTTATGATATCTGATAACGGATTGACTGATTTCGATGAATGTGGTGGGGAGTCAGGGGTGGTTGGTGGGGGTTTAGAGGTGGGTGCAAGGCGCAGCTAGTTATAAATACCTAAGTAATATATGTATCTACTCATTTCCTTATGGCAGATTAGAATCACGGACAAGACTCGAATTCGCATCATTCAAGCCTCTGCGCGGCACATGTCATTACCAATTCGGCTACCGTGATCACTACATGGCCATCCAAACTTTTCCCTCAGTTTCTAAATCCGTCGTACGGGGACAGTATCGCCATCTATTGACAGCTTAGTTACACTAACCAAACCAACAAGGATAATATTGCATTTAACTTCATATCGTAGTGACAACGCCTCCCAAATATAATGTTTTTATGATATTAGCAATAACGCCTGCTTAGCGAGAATTTAACACATATAGTAATGTTCTTATCGCAAAATGTGACCACTATACCGCCATCCAATTTTCTTCCTCAGTTTCTAATTAAGTTTTAAAGGGATAAAAAAAATGAACAAAATAGAAATATGTAGCTTACTTCCGCTAAAACTGTAATTCAAACAAATGATAAAAGGTAAAATATAACAAAAAAATAAAACACCACGTTGTCCAAACCCTACCCAAATTGAATTATCGTAAAATATAAATGAATGAAAGACAAAGCCTGGAGGCCAGAAAAAACACTTATATATCAATACACATATAATACAGGGATGATAACACAATCTTAGCTCAGTTGAACTTACGAAACCAAGACGGCCAATATTGCAATTAACTTTGTGTCGTAAAGACAACGCCTCTCAAATCTTATATTTTCATGATATTAGCTATTGCTAACGCAAGTTATCAAATAATGTTTTCGCTAAGCAGGCGTTACTGCTAAAATCATATATACATCAAACAATGATTCACTTATTATTCAGACATGTGAACTTGATCCCTACACTAAAATACTCTATCCACGATGTGATACGATACATTACAGTGTGCAGTTTCAGTTGTCGTTAAGTTAATGTTAACATTTTTCATATCACTATTTTAAACTTGAAAACCTTCCCTACCGCTTTCACTGTAACCAGCACTAGTTGTGGTGACTCTGTAGAAGTATACTGTAGACACTAGCGTGACTACAGTATACTTTATAAGCCGGAAAGCTGCGGCCCTTATCGCATACGTGATTTGAATGCCCTCCGCAATTTTATTCAACCAATATGACAAAAATGTTTGAGACGACTGCGCTTTGAATACATAAACACTCTGATTTAAAATTTCTCTTTTTATCATATCCCGTTAGGAATAGTGACAATTGCATTCTTACACCGTACGATTTATTTCACAATGAGAATAAAAGTATGACACTAGATTTTTTTGTTCCAAATAACCACACCGACTACCATAAAAAAGCAACGATCGGGGCTTTTAAGTATTCTGACAGTACTCTAGCTGCACCCCCCAGTTTTTCCCACTTTCAAACTTTATGACCCCGTTCATCTCGTTAGGGGTGGAATTGAAAAAAAAAACTGCATTGTAGACCCCCCTAAGTATATATTTTATATCACAAATTTCTTCAGATTCAGATTCATTTATTTGCTTAAAATACTGGTAAAAAAGATGTCAAAATTATAACAATTGGATAGATCTCCGTATTTTGTCTATGAAGACTTCACCGGTTAACGCTGTTTATTTTTTGACAGTGTGTTAAACAAAGTACATTTCATAATTATTGATTAGGTTTGAGTGTAAAATCGAATGTTGTCAAAAATACCGTATCTTTGCCGTTCTTGATCTGTGTAGGTACTAGACTACATGAAAAACTTGTGTGTTTAGAACACTGAGGGACGGAGTAATTGAATTTTAAGCTCTTGACCTCTTAACTTCTTTTGTATTATTTTTTTTATCTTGAGCTATCATGTTAGTTGTTATTATTCAGTAGTGAGCTAGGATAACAGATCAACAAATCCAACTGTCTGAGGTATGCCGGACTAAATTACGGGGATCGGACTATATTACGGGGATCGAACTAAGAGGTGTGCCAGGAATGCCGAGATGCTATAGGTCCTTGTACTATTATTTATTCTGTGCTATAGGTAAAGGTAGCTCTCTCTTAATCTTATATCTACTGGTGACAACGTTGATGATATTGTAATGTCGTATCACATCGTGTAAAGATTATTTTAGTGTAGGGATCAAGGTTCACACGTCTGAATATTATATGAATATAGCACTGGCATGACATATATGTGAAAATAAAAATGAAAGAGAACTACTTCTTATTGTGGTTGCAAATGCTTGGAGAGAGTAATACTTTCTTTAGCGTTAAAATAAAAATAAATATTATATATTACAGATGTAATAACCGTGAAAATACCAAGGGTAAATTAAGTTGTTTTGATTGTTTGACTTTGGTGTGAATTGTTATAGTATGTTTTTATCAAACTTTAAAGATGAATGTGGTAGTATTGTCGGCTGTATGATAAATTGTTGTGTGTTGTTTCAGCAATCACACTTTATTTTGTAGACAGATTATAATTTAAATAGTATTCGAAGAACATATATTTTATTGCGTTTCACGTCATGTGTTCCGAGACTACAAAAATACTGTACAGATACCAGTTTTTAAATTTCCAGGAGAGTTTGAAAAATGCCCAATATGAAAGGGCAATATGATAATACCTATTAAAATAAAAATTTACCGGGCTTTATGAATAATGCTTTTCACTATTGGGCAGTACTAATGACCGCTAGCTTAGAAATGGTGATGAAAACCGTATCAAATCCATTGCGTGGTTTAGGAGGAGTTAGCGGCCAAACAGACAGAGAGACAGACAGATAGACATCCGCGGAAAGCGACTTTGATTTTAATTGTCTTCTAAAAGGAGGAGATCCTCAAGTCGTCTGTATTTTAATGTTTTTTTTTGTATGTTTGTTATCTATAAAACTACTGAACCAATTTGATAAAAACTTTAATTGTTTGAAAGTGTATTAGGCCCCATTTTTTTCTAGTCAAAATTGATTCATTAGTTTTTTGAAAATACATAGTTTTTAAGAAAATCCATTTTATTTTGTATATATATTGCCTCATATCTCTAAGATTTCTCAACTGATTTTGTAAAAGAATAGACTTTCAGCGCAATCCCATAAAAACTTCATCAAAATTGGTTTAGTAGTTTTTTATTCGAAAATAAATTTGTTTTAATGTTCATGTTCTTCATATCTTCGGGATTTTGGAACCAAATTAGATGGTTATTTTACTTGAAAAACACACCTCATGTGTGGTACTGTATAAATTTCATCAAAATTTCTTTAGTAGCATTTTACTAATTGGATTATTATGCTTGGGACAAGTTTGCAAGTCAATTTTGAACCATTAAACGACATCCAATGATGCTGAAGTTTCGCATTCGCGTGTAGTTCTGATGTCAATACAATATGGTACTATTGAGCTCATCTCATGATGGAGCCAAAGGACAAAGGTAGTCAAAGGGACGTAACAACAAAATGATGGAATCCCTTCGAGTTTGAGCTCATATACTTTGTCTTGATGAGTTCTCTGGTTTTATGTGGTATCCAGGGTCTGATGATGGAGCCGGAAGGTATATTTATATTTTTGTATTGATTTTAGTCATGCCTATAAAACAGTACCGTGACATTCCTCTGACTGACTGACTGACAGACAACGCACAACCTAAGCCAGTGGAGCTAGGGATTTCAAATTTGGAGGAATATTCCTTGAGCATCCTAGAGGTGCACTACGGAAGTAAGTATAAACCGGAAAACTTGAATACCAACTCCAAATAATATAACCTTATCCTTACCCTTTAATTTATCGGGATGAAAAGTATCAATTGTCCTACCTCGTAGTATGAACTGAAATCATGCCAAGTTTCATTTGAATTTATTCTTTAATTTCTGATAGAGACAGACAGAGGTTTTTTTTCTTGAATTTTTAACATATTTTTATTGCATTTTCAGTTTATTTTTCGTCCAACTTCACAATAATATTAATTTGTCGTGCAATTATGGGATAGCGCAAGTTAGATTAGTTGTTTGTGACATTAATGTCATCAAACAGTCAAATCAATATTGCAACTTTATTTTTCTAACGCATGTAAAGATGAAAAAATATTTTTATACCCAAATATCTCAGAAAATATATCACTTAGGCAGTTTATTAATACACTTTATGATTATATATTTTTTTCTGTCTATTGACACGAACTCATTAATGGCCAAGAAATCGCCATTTTTAATCAAATTCGCTGCTGTTTAGGTATGCCAATAAGGTAATATGCTCTTTAATATAGGTAAGTACATATCACCTACCCAAAAATATTGTCCTGCGCTTTTTAATATCTTTCCTATATCCCTTGTGAGTTGTACATATGTTCTGATTTGAAGTGTATTGAATATAATCAACTTTTATTGTTGGGTAGCCAATCTGGCTCTTCCCCATAGACTACTGCATATTACTAGTACTCTAGACAGACTATTGACGAACGTCGCAATTAGCTCATTTGATTATCGCCACTTTGGCGCTGTTGGCGCTGATAGCAGTACTTTGGCAGTCGTGAGCGTCCACGAAACTAATGTATTTACTACGTACGTAAGTAGTTAACGTATTTACTTTTTTTTGTACTATTGTACGCTCAGTGGGGCGCTTTGAGTCGGCACAAACGAAAGTACCTCAGAGCCTATCCATAGAGATCAGTGCTCTTCCCTCTGTCTTCTGACAACTTGTAGCCACCTAAGTTTCCGCAGTTCGTCTTTAGGAAACCTATTAATAACAATTAACAAATCAGTGGGTATAGAGTAGACAAAATAAACATGTGAAGAAATATCAGGAACATGTTAGAAAGTATCTATTATGTTGACGCTTCTAATATAAACAAGGGGCAAATAACTAAAGGTAGGTAGATTAAAATAAAATATGCAAATTTTAAGTGAATGAAATCAATTCTAAAATCTATGTAATTTTTTTCTTCCTGACGGTACAAAGAGATCTGGGCCCTATTTCATACAGCGACAAATCATAATAAACCTACAAATGTCAGTGGAATACGCAAAACCTGCGTTTCATATAACAAAAATGTACGACATTTCTATAGTTTGACTGACAATTGTCGGTTTGATTGACATTTGTCAGTGTACTATAGTTTTATGAAATAGTGCCTTGATCAAACTTTTATACGCCGTTTGTTTTGTCGCACTCTTACGAATCGTATATTTCTGTCCCTTTCTGCAAATGGCGATTTTCAAACAATATCAATCAATAGAATTTTAAAGAAAATTATGATTTATAGTACTTACGAGTGAAAAGTACTGCAGTGCAACTTATTTTTGGTTCTTGAGCTATTTGTGCACCTTAAAATTGACAAAGAATTGACAGCATGATATCACAGAGGAATACATTCGCATTGAGTGTTATTGTATCCACGGCAAAGTAAAAGTACATAGGTAAATACTGCAACTGACACAAAGGGAAGCGAGTCTGTTTGAATACAATGCGCACTTCCCTGAGGCAATGCGGGAGTGCCCCGCGCGGGTACTGTAGACACACATTCTTATATGTAAGGGAAAAGGATGGTTTCTAAGCTCCTAGGAGTAAAATACTATGAGCTTATCATAATGTATTCGTAATTCTTGTTCAAAACTTTACGATTTTGTGGATAGTAGTATTGAATTTAATTTTAGAAAAATATTACGCATTGTGTGAATATTGGTCAGAAAAAAAATTGGTTTCGGTTTGGTTTGTGTCCTGTGATAGTAAAAGCTAATCATTTCGTTATTTTTTTAGTTATATAAAACATACTTTCATTCTGTCTCTGTCTGTTGTTGTCTCTTAAAAACTAGACAGATTTGTAATAATATGTAATAAAAAAGTATGTTCATATTAACAATTATGATTCTATAACCAATATGTTATCAATATGGGTTGTGTGTAGTGTTATGTTCATTTGAACTGTCATGTTCACAGACTGATAGGGCTGTTCTCTAATAGTCCGCCCGTAGAAGTATCATACATGTGCCGGATATTAAATTGCCGAGTAATATACAAGTGTGTTCCAATCTATCGAGGGCATGATGCCGAGCGCAGTGCAGTGCCGGACTCTAAAGTCAGGACTTTACGGATGGCACTGCAATTATATGCAGATAGAGCGATGGTACCCTAAGGGTTTAAAAGTGCAACTTAGAATCCAACGATACCGGGTTCGATCCTAGGCTCTGAAACAATGACTTTTCTAGGTTATGTGTGGTTTTCCATCGCTCCGTGCACGTTAAGCCGTCGGTGCCGGCTGTTATTGATTAATACAGCAGTCGTTACGCCACGTCAGGTATCCTCGGGCGGCCTGCCAAACTCGGACACCAGAGGCCAGCACTACCAGGCAGGCGTGACATTTACCATCTAGCGAACAACTTGCTCATCTCGTCACTCCGTTACTGTTGTCTAAAATAAATTCAAATTGGCAAATTTTACGCGTTTTAACTCTCAGTCCATCGACCTCACCTCGGGGAATTACTAGCGAAAGCGTCCCTCCTAAGACACAGGTTTAAGATGACTAAAGAAATTGCAACTAGACTGGTCACTATTTCGTGACTAAGTACTACCGCTCGTCCGTAGCGTCATCGAGAATGACATTGAGGCTTATTCACTCAAAGAATGTAACCTGCGGCTATGCGTCTTCAAACTTTAATTTCAGCTCATTTTTATGCACTTGACGTTAAATAAGTGATTGAAGTCATAATTATAATCCTAAGTTATTACATATTGATCTGGTAAAGTACAGAGTTCCTAATAGTAGCTCAGTTAAACTTCTAAAAGTAATGCAATATCAAAGTGATTGGATCTTGCACGGCGCGTGCAAACTACGTGCCCATCACCCACCGCCAGTCTCACTTTAATCTGGCTATAACGACCAAGCCGACCAACATATTAAAATTACAGAAAAAAAGTTAAAGGAAATGGTTAAATACACAAACAGAATTTACTCCAAAAATAAACACCACGATAGTATAGGAGACTCTGTAAGTAAATTATCTTCTTTGCAGTCGTCAAACTTTCGTAAAACTTTATTACCAACGTGGAAACTGACAATTTATTACATTCGGATATTATGAATGCTAATTAACGAAGAGTTGTTAATTATCATTCATAAGCAGCATACCTAATAAAAATGCAAGATAATGTTTTTCGAAATAAAAAAGACATTAACAAAATGGAGAAAAGTTTTGAACTATGTATTGGATACAATAATCTTGACACTCCTTATTTCCTCTGTTTAGTTTATTATTGTATTTACGTCTAAGATTTTGCTAAAATATTGGTGAAACTAACCTCAAGGAACATTTGTTATGTTTTTTTTGTCTTTGTTATTTGAAGTTGTCTTCGTATTATACTGGACATAAATCTTATCTTCTTGATCTTGTGTTGAATACGATTAGTTACGCCAGCTTTTCCGGTCTTGAGTAGGAACTATCCATAGAACAAGGGTCGTCATCAGCTTAATGTTCCTACTGCTCAGACTGGACTTCTCTCAGGAAGAGAGAGAGAGAGAGAGAGAGAGAGAGAGAGAGAGAGAGAGAGAGAGAGAGAGAGAGAGAGAGAGTATGGGCAATAATCCAACCTGCAGGTCCAGTGCAGTTTGGTGGAAGTCAAAATGGTCTTTAAATTTTGAGGTACTTACACATGTTGTTTTTTTGGCATTAAAGCTTTTATGAAATTGACGAAGATAAGCTTAAATGTAGAATACAGTAGAAGTTTACTGTGAATGTTACTATGGGTACTACAGTTACTTCTTGGTCGTACATCAGAAACGCCAAGACATCGTAACGTAAGTGTACTAGCTTTAAAAGCATTGTAATATACCAATTGATTGTTTTAAAATACATCGACAAGACCAAAACATTACTTATCTCATAGGACTTCGGTGTATAATTTAAATAATGATTAACATAATATGTAATTTATGATTATTCTATGTAATGAGTTGACTGGCCTTCTACAAAACATCAGAGAATCGTTCGATTCAGTACTAATTCCCGAAGCTATATAATGAAAAACGTAGACATAGAAACGAGTAATTTGTACCTACGTCTGATGCCAAGTGTATTTTACTCCGAAAAAAATATCGTCTCTCACTCCTTATGTATCTTTTGGGACTTTGTACAAATAAACAGGATTAAAATATCATCTTAAAAGAAAGTAGATGAAAGTCTCTTTTAAAGCAATTATGTAAATCTTAAGTAGGTACCAATGGAATTTAAAAAAAAATATGAAAATGTTGCCTTTCAACTTAAAATTTAGACGGCAATTATTTTTAAGTAATTCTCGAGGGTCAATTTTGGCATCGAAATAAATTAACTTTGAGGAAAGAAGATAAGTAGAAAACGCATTTTAATTTGGGAAAGGGATTGTCCTCGTGTTACGCCAACGCGACGACACGCGACGTTTTATGCCTACATTCCCAAGATCAATTTTCTTAGCAACGAGCCCTTTTGATGTATATTTGCGGGGAGCAGATGCTCTCCTTAAAAACGACACAGTGCCCACCAGTAGGATAATAGTTGCGTATTAGCCATTGAGATTTAAAACGATTTCCCTTATTGGGGTCTAAATTGGATCACCAATAAATTATTGAAAACAGTGCTTATGTTATAATAACTCTGGAAATACATGTTATATGAGCATGTGCCTTGGTCAATTGACATGGGTAATTAAATATTACTTACCAGCCGAGCCCGTGGCTTTGCCCCCATGGTCATTTCTATGGGTTAGAAGTAAACTTTGTGTTTTATCCAGGACCATTTTTTTTTTGTCAGGCAGACATTTTTTTTTGTGTTTTTTTTTTGTGTCTTTACGCATACCCGCCCGCTTCTGGGAGAGTCGAGCGGATTATGTCGGGCTCGGCAACAAGCCAACTTAAAGTACAATAAACTACATTTCATCAAATTCGTTCAGCCGTCAAACAGTTTTTTTTATCTTTTACCTTTTAGCTGCAGATACAACACACAGTACACCAGATTTTAAGTCGAAACCAAAGCTATACAACAATGAAAGTCGCATTTCAATCGGTACAGTAGTTTTTACGTGATGCGTGAACATACAAACAGACAGATATAATTTTACCATTCATATTTATTAGACAAACTAGCAGTACCCATGGCATTCTACTATTATTTATTCTGTGCCGCGGCTTCGCATGCGTTGTAATTTATCTGGGTTAAAAGTGCTCTTTGTACTATTCCAAGACATAAAAAACCAATATACCAACATTTGAACAAAATTCCTTCAGCCGATAAAAATATTTTATCGATTGTTCGGCTTCTACTCATCGGACTGAGATACCAAGTACACCAGTTTGTAGGCCAAACCATAAGCTATCCAACAATTAACACCGCATCACAATCCGTTTAGTAGTTTTTACGTAATGAACGAACAAACAAACATACACACAAACAGACAGACAAACAGAAAATATGATTTAAAAATTGTTATATTATTGTTCAGTTGCTAATTTTAAGTTATTTTTAATTATCTTTTCCTCCCCCTCGCCCCTCCCTCCATTACAGCTAAGAACTATCTCGATTACCTCAGCTTTCAAATATAAGAAACTGCAGCTAAATCGGCACATTTGTGTGGAAATTACGATTTTTAGCCCCCTTTTCTCAACTCCCCCTTCCCATATATTTAAAAAGCATCTCGATCACATCAGCTTTCGAACAGAAAAAACCGCATAAAAATCGGTCTATTCGTTTGGGACCTACGGTCATCACCCCCCATCCCACCATCCACCCTCCCCGCTTTATATCTAAGAACTCTCACGTTTACCTCAGCTTTCAAATATAAATAGCTAAAGCTAAATCGGTCCATTTGTTTGAAAGCTACGATTTTCACACCTTTTTTCTCACCTTTTCTCTCCCTCCTCTCCCTCCTCATATATATAAGAACCATCTCGATCACATCAGCTTTCGAAAAGAAAAAAACGCATCCAAATCGGTTCATTCGTTTGGGAGCTACGATGCCACAGACTCACACAAACACACACACACGCGCACACACGCACGCACACAACACAGTGATACACATTACATACCCTAAACTTATAACACCCGTCTCTTTGTTTGTGGGTTAAAAATGAAAAAAAAAAACCAACAACTAAAAAAACTGTTTTGGCTTCAGTATCAAATAGGGTACCTTGCAAAAAAATATATTAATTACTGCAAAATTAACATAAATTTTGACCCCTATCCCGCAGGAACCCTTTATTTCTTCGGGATAACAAATACCGTCAAATTTAACCTATCATATAAACTATGACTGTGCCAAGTTGCATCAAAATCCGTCCAATAATTTCACCGTGATACGTGTTCTTTTAAATAATTTTCAACCCCTATCCTGCAGGAACCCTTTAATTTTTCGAGATGAAAGTATCCAATGTCCTACATCGTAGTATGAACTCAGAACTCACCAAGTTTCATTTGAAATTATTTTGTAGTTTCGGCGTGATGCGCGGTCAAGTTACAGACAGACAGATAGAAAGACAAAATAAGAAAGAAAAAAAACAGTGTTGGCTTTAGTATCGAACATGGAGTACCCTGCAAAAAATATTATTTAATACTTCAAAATTGACATAACTTTGGATCCCTGTCCTTTGTTTTTTTTGGGATGAAAAGTATCCTATGTCTTACCCTCGTAGTATGAACTCAAATCCTGTCAAGTTTCATTTGAATTCATTCAGTAGTTTTGGCATGAAGTGTGGCCATGATACAGAAAGACAAAAAAAATAGTTTTGGCTTCAGTGTTGATTAAGGAGTATACTTCAAACAAAATATTCAAAATATCTTAAATGTACAGAATTGGACCTGTGACAGTGTTTTTTTTATTACGGACTAGGCAATCGTATGACCACGATCTCACCTGATGGAAAGCGATGATGTGGTCGAAGGTGTAGTACGCTTGCCTAGTAGATACCTATTTACTCTTGACTTGAACACACCGGGGTTATAATTTACCGGAAACACTAACGAGGGCAGGGCATTCCACTCCTTTGCAGTTCTTATAATAAATGAAGAAGCGTAACGCTTCGTTCTTGTGCGAGGTATTTCAACCATGAAAGGGTGGCGCTTTGCTGATCGTCTAGTCGTACGGTGATGGGAGAATCAGGTTGTGCAGTTCTTGTGCACACTCTCCATAGTGCAATCTGTAGAATACCGCCAGGCTTGCTACCTCACGTCGATGCGCCAGACTTTGAAGCTTACTCTTTACCAGAGTGTCATCCCCAATGAGCCTGATAGCACGTCTCTCAATTGAATTCAAAGACTCGAGCCGATACTTGGCAGAACCGTCCCAGAGGTGGCAGCAGTACTCCATACAAGATCGGACCTGTGCTTGATAAAGATTCAAAAGCTGTCCGGGTGTGAAGTACCGCCTAACCTTAGACAAAATACCAAGTTTTTTTGCAGCTACCTTGGCTTTGGATTCAATATAAGACCCAACATTCAGATTTGATGTGAGTTCGACACCCAAAAGCTCCAAATGGTCGCCTATTGGTATTGTTACACTTTGGAAAGACGAAGATCGGTTTAGAGGACTCTTTTTAGCAGAAAACAAACACGCTTGCGTTTTAGTAGCATTAAACTTAACCAGGTTAGCATCTCTCTCTGAAACTGGACAGCGTCACAGCTGGCTTGAGCATTGGAAGTGTATCTCTCAACTACAGTACTGTCATCAGCATACCCAAAGGTACCGGGCTTCAGAAGGTCATTAATGTGCAGTAAAAACAGTGTAGCCGAGAGAACAGATCCCTGAGGTACACCGGCATTAATAGCCATTTGATCAGACGAGCAACCCTCTAAGACTACTCGAATAGATCGTTCCCTCAAGAAATCAACTATCCAATTGCATAAGCCAACAGGTAAACCATATGAGGGAAGCTTGTTTAAAAGGCCATCGTGCCAGACCAGATCAAATGCCTTCGATATGTTAAGAGAGACGGCAAGCGCCTCACCATGCATCTCTATGGCTTCGCTCAGTACGTGAGTGGCATACGCGAGAAGATCCCCAGTAGACCGATTTCTGCGAAATCCGTATTGCCGGTCACTGAGAAGATCATTGTCTTCAAGGTATGCCGAGAGCCTAATGTTTATGACACGCTCCATTACACTTACAGATTAAGGAGGTTATCGAGATGGGACGATAATTGGCTGAATCAGCACGACTACCCTGTTTTGGTACTGGTTGTACATTGGCAAGCTTCCAGCTCTTCGGAACTTGAGTGAAGAGAAAGGCAGTACAAACGCGTTAAAATGGGAGACAATTTCGGGCGCACAGTTTTTCAACACAATCGCTGGAATACCATCCGGACCACTGGCCTTGTTCACATCTAGAGCACGAAGCGTTCTGAGAACCTCCTGGCGAATGCGAATTTTGGGCATAAAAACCCCGCAATGAGGAAGGCAGGAAGGTGTCTTGCCTGAAGCATCTAGATGCGAGGCTTCTGCAAAAAGAGACGCAAATAAATTCACTGTATCTCCAGCACTGTGAGCCAGTGATCCATCAGGTTTCAGCAATGGTGGCAGTGAGGGGCGGCAGAAGTTTTCTTCGACCGACTTGGCCAGGGACCAAAAAGCTTTGCTACCCGCGGGGTATGAAGCCAGTTTGGCCCCAATTCGACTTACGTGATCAAAATGAGCCTTCCTAAGTATCTTCTTGCAGGTCTTAGCGGCAACGTTAAATTTCTTTTCTTAGCCCGAATATCAGAAGACTTGCGCTTTCGAGCATCAGCCCAGTCTAGATATGCCGCACGCTTTAGAGCCACAGCACAACCACAGCCAAATCCAAACCAAGGCTGAGCTTTGCTGGAAAGAGTCTTGTCACTGAATGGAATGAAATATTCCATTGCCTGACATATCACCTCTGTAACAGTAGACGCGCAAGTCGACGGGTCCTGGGAGGTGAAACATGTTTGCCGCCAAGGGTACGATGCATCTCGTCCCATTCTGCTGAGTTGTATCTCCACACGCGCCTATTACCCTTAAGGCTAGGATCAGGTGGGGAATACACTGAGACGGACTTAACCAGGCAGTGACCAGAGCTATCATGAGGGATACTGATACGGAGTATCGGTCTGGTTCAGTCGTCATCAACAGGTCGAGACAGTTGGCAGTGTCACCGTCACGTTCAGGTACCCGTGTCGGCTCCTGCACCAGCTGAGAGAGATCTAACGCCAGAGCAAGCTTCCGCGTCTCTCTACCAGCGTGGTCAGTTTTTTGGTATGGGACAAGCCACTCCTTGTGGTGGGCGTTAAAATCCCCCAAAAACACCAATTGAGCAGACGGGTAACACTGTTGGGCCACACTTGCCACCTCACCTAGATAGTCTACCAATAAAGTCGTCCCCCGATCTCCGCTGTGTGAGCGGTACACACAAGCATACATAATACAGTTGGACCTGTTACAGTTTTATTATAAGTATATAGATAGATATAGATTAATTACCCCCTTACTTATAAAAAGTTATGCAATGATTAAGAATTCCGCGCAGTACAATATTGTACTGCGCAGTTTTACTAATCATTACTTAATCATTGCATAACTTTTTATAAGTAAGGGGGTTATTCTTGTTAATTAGCTTAGTTTAGACAATCTTCTTCTAATTATCTTCTTTGTACTGACTTTTTGGTACTTATACTGCTGTATTATAAGTTTAGAATTAGATAAAAAAACGTTACTTTTCCTATAATTATTATGACATGTCCACCAGAAAACAAGGGCTCCAATAGATAACCGTTTTTTTTAACTTTTACCTAATTTGTAAACGGCGGCCGTTGAATTTAATTTTGTTATCTTCTAACTATATTCTTGCAAAGATAAAATAAAAAGGGTCGTGACTAGCTACTGGTTTAGTTTTTCTGTAGATGCAGAAATGAGCCGCTGGTTATCTGGTTAGGGCGTGGTATTCGAAAAACAATGTTCAAGGTTCGGCGTTAGACGTATGCTAGGGAGCGTACGATAACAAAAGGTATTTGGACGAAATTGTGTGTACCTAGCACTTTTAAGGAAGCCCCTCGGGAGGGAGTTATGATAAAAATGCTTTTGTTTACTCTCATCATACTTTGGGTGATATCACAGTATTCGGTATATGAAAAGTGTTCAAGAAACGTAACGATGTAAGAGTGGCTTTGAGTCCTTTGTTATTTAGCGATTTTTATTTGGTCACGGTTTTCGCATTTATTTTTATTTTACTGAGATGTTAAATCTGAACGTTGCGGTTGGCAATACAGATGTACGAATTTAACATTGGTGTTGGAAATACTTTTTAATATGATGTGAAGTTTTTACTATATTTGTAACTTTTAAAATTCACACACATAAATATTATTATAATTATTTGTTCGATTCGAAGACAATAATTAATTATTTATTACTTTATTTCCGAAGAAATCTGCAGATGTCATTAGTGTTGAGTTTCGTGACAATACGACTTTTTTGAAAACCAAATGCGGATAGTTGGTGACAACGCTCGCCCTTCTCGATACTTTCACCCGCTACTTCAGTCTACTCGTGACCACGATCAATACAAGTTGATGGAAACGTCAAGGTATATAAAATAACATTTTCAGTGCAATTAATCCTTGAGTTTACTTACCCCCATCTGTCTCGACCTGTTGAGTTGATTTTACTTTACTACATATTTTTTTGTAGTTGCGCCTTAGGTAGTAGGGAGGTATACAAACAACTAAAGATAGTAAGATCCTAAGTTTATTTATTTACCCAATAAATGTTTTAGTAGATAAATTTCAAACGCATAACTACGATCATAATACAATTTGATGTTTATTTTTATTTTTTATTGCGTATAATATAAAACAAATGTTTTGGAAACATTATAGCTGTAAATGATCTTTTGTAAATTCTGTCTGCTAAGTTAGAATTCTCAATTATTATTCAGGTATAACTAACATTTAAATAATAGCTGTGCCTGCGGCTTAGCTCACATGGTCAGTTCCCTGGGTATAACACAAAGGTTACTTGTAAGTAACCTTTGTGTTATTCCCTTCCAAACGTACCTACCTACAAAGTACAAAATACCAAATTTCGTTCAACCGTCGGATAGTTTTTTATCGATTGCTTAGCTTCTTATCATCGGATTTAGATACACAGCACACCAGTTTTTAAGTCAAAGCTATCATACAGTGAAAACCGCATCGCAATCAGACAGACATAATTTATGAAATTATTACATTCTTGTTTAATAGCCTATTACCCAACCTATTATTAGCCTATTAGCCTAGTACCCTAGACCATTTTAACGATCTTCATTATTCAGATTTTTGATACTTAGGTGCTGCTTTATTATAAATATTATAATAATAATAATAATATATTCTTTATTTCGACCATCTAGGGTCATTCTGAAGTTATCTAAGACACATTGTTAAAATACACAATTTAAAAAATTACACTAAAATTAAAATTAAACGGAATTTACCTCGTCAGTACATGAACACTGCAACAGTAGTTCATGTACTGACAATCGAACCTCTCTGCAAATGCTTTAAGGATACTGCCGGGGCCACCCCGCACCCGGTGCACCAGGGATGTGCACCGTTTCCGCATAGTTGCGTAAAAGCAATCCACCCGGCATTCAGCGAACATCCCAGATTCGCGACAGAATCGGGGCAGCCCCATCAGCAACCTAAAAGCGTTGTTATATTGGACGCGTAAGGCGCTGTACTGTTTTTGTGTGTAGTTCACCCTCAAGGCGCTCGTGTAGAAGGACAAATAGAATATAGTATAGGTAATATAGAAGTACAGATTAAAACTTACCTTTATAATTCCTTGCGGTTAAATGGGATTATTCAGTTTATTTGTGTACAGCACTCATAAATTTATGAGTAATAAGTTACAAAAGCTGGTGATCCAATTATAAGTTTTTATTCGCACAGCTCTCACTATAGACTGAAAAACAGCGTAAACACAAGGAAAACCATGCAACACTGATTTCATAACACAAAAAATAAAGTGTTTTCTTTAATTTTTCTGTCAGCAACTAAACGAAAATACTACAAATCTTTCTCTGTTATTTAATCGAATTGTTATCACCAATAGAAAAACATAGATACAAGCAGATATGTACGGAGGAGGGAAGCGTTTCCGATGTCGGACCCTTTTCAAGGGCGCTCAATTCTCCTCGGACGATTTTGTACGAGTCTATTTTTCTATCAGTTACATACCTACAATGTTTATTGACCATCCTATATCAAGCCTTATTTTCACCACAGCACGGCACAGTTTAGTTTAATGCTTGAGAGAAATTGGCAATGTTTTCAAAAATACAAGCTCAAATGATATTGTTAAAGATATATTCAATTTTTATGAAGCCAACGAAATAAAGCATTCGCAAGCAGTTGACCTCATTGTTGACCTGGAAATTCGTTTTGTGGGTTTGTGTTATTTACAAAATATATGTTTATGATTATGTTTGAAGCTATACAGTGTTTAAAACTTAAAAATTTTGATTGAGTATGTACATCCATTCCAATATATAAAAGTGAAAAGTTTTCTGTTTTTTTGTTTGTTTCTTTGGGGAGCTTTCACGCGATAACAGCAGGACGAATTTTGATGAAATTTAGAATGGAGATAGCTAGGAATAAAACAGGACTTTTTATCCCGGAAAATAGTAAGTTTCCACGGGAAAATGGAAAATGTTGATTAATCACTGTAAGGAACGGTTGCCATCACAGAATGGTCTGTGGTTGCCTTGGAAACGAGCATTGGTACTGTACCTACTTTTGCATTGGTTTTTATTATCCTAGATGAAAATTGGATGGTTTTTTCGCGTTAATCACTATTCCGCGCCTACAAAGTCGCGGGCGGGAAACTAGTAATAATAATAATAAAACACAAACTAGAACGATGTATCTATTCATTTATGATTGCGTAATTATGAGAGACATCAATGACCTTCGACCACATTTACACAACACCAAGTGTAATTCAGATATTAGTATGATATCTGAATTACACTTGATATTAGTAATCAATTAAGTAGGCCTTCAAACAATTTACATCAGCATTAAAAATATGTTAGTACACCTATTGATGTTTTTTGTCGAATTATTTCAATTCATAAATAATAATAAAACACAAGCGTTTTGGTGATATTAATTAGAAAAGGTATTTTTGCTTATGCTCCAGTTTATGCTTAACTGGAGCTTAAATTAACGTAATTACTATGAAACAGGTAAATAGGTGTGTATGAACAAATCGTTAACAAAGCGGAGCAAGAAATGTAATAATGATGCCATAATGTTGATATCATACCAAACATCAAGGGCTGATGACGATGATGATGATACTCGTGCATCATCATCATCATCAGCCCGTGTTCACCACCGCTGGACATAGGGCTCTCCAAATGAACGCGCTAGAGCCCATTCTTCGGCTCTTCTCACCCAGTTTCTGCCAACCTCCTTCCGCAGGTCATCACTCAACCTGGCTGGTGGGCATCCTACACTACGTTTGCTAAGACACGGTCTCCACTCAAGAACACGTCTACTCCAGCAATTGTCTATCCTTCGACAAATGTGACCAGACCATTGTCACTTCAACTTGCTGTTCCTTTGAGCTAGGTCAGTGTCTATGGTTCTCAGTCGGATAATCTCGTTTCGAATTTAATCATTCATAGAAACCCCGAGCATAGCTCTCTCCATAGCTCGCTGAGCGACCATAAATTTGTGGACAAGTCCCACTGTTAGTGTCCACGTTTCGGCTCCGTATATACTCAAGGGTAGGGTACGTGTTAGATTATTACTTATTGTCAAGTTTTTTTTTGTAGTGGTCGGCCTCTTACGCACGAATAATTTAATTAATTTCATTTTTTATACTCCTATGTTTATTTTTTCCGCTCTCTCTGGGCTTTAGCTGAAAACCAGCTGCGTGCCTTCGGCAAACAGCCTAATGCTGAGTTAAGGCCCATTCATCACTACTTTAACTATCTACTTTTACATTTTCTTTGTTTTCCTTTTCTGTTGTTCCTACTTAATTTTTCTAAATATTAGTATCGTTTATTTTTGTGTGTGTTGAATAAATGTATTTTCTTTCTTTCTTTCTTATTTCTTACGCAAGAGGCTGCCTGGAGAAGTACCACACCTTTGTCAGATATTCAGCCGCTAAGCAGCAGTGTACAAATATTTCTGTGTTTCGGTTTGAAGGGCAATGTTTCCAGCGAAATTACTGGGCAATGAGACTTAACAACCAATGTCTCAGGGTGACGAGCGCAGTGCAGTGACGCGCAACGTTTTACAACCAAAGTTCTGGGTGGCACTGCAACTATTATGGGTTACCATCAGGCAAGCGACCTGCTCGTCTCGTCAACCAAATTAATAAAAAAAAAAAAAAAAAAAATTTGAAATGTATACAAATACAACTTGATATATACTTTGAGAGGCCTACGGCCAGCAGTGGACAGATATAGGCTGATGGTAATCTACTTAATATGTGTTAGTATTCACACTAAATCTTTTTAATACTCGTACGTATAAACTAACACTTTGTAGCAACGTTTCCTGTAAACAACATTATCTGCAAATACGCAGGTCACTTTCAGAACAAAGTATTCGTTATGAAACAAAGTATTGTCTACTTAAGTCTGACCTCTTTTTAGAACGAAGCTCAGATCACTTTCAGAACGAAGTATTCATTCTGAAATGAAGTATTATCTACTTTAAATAAAGTAAGGTATTACGAGTACGTGTAAACTTCCGATGTATGTTATCACTATAAAACATCTGTATTATTATGCATTAATTATAACAAAGATTTAAAAATGTATTCCAATATTTAAATAAAAGCGCAACGTTTTGCAACCAAAGTTCTGGGTGGCACTGCAACTATTATGGGTTACCATCAGGCAAGCGACCTGCTCGTCTCGTCAACCAAATTAATAAAAAAAAAAGAAAAAATATATTTTGAAATGTATACAAATACAACTTGATATATACTTTGAGAGGCCTACGGCCAGCAGTGGACAGATATAGGCTGATGGTGATCTACTTAATATGTGTTAGTATTCACACTAAATCTTTTTAATACTCGTACTTATAAACTAACACTTTGTAGCAACGTTTCCTGTAAACAACGTAAATACGTAAATACAAGCGAATCCCGAAACATGAAAAATTAATCAAAAATGCCATTTTGTGTGTTTAGAAAGCGCACTACATACACTGGGACGACTGTTAAAGGCAGGAAGGATGTGTCTTTTTATTTTTAAGTACTGTTTACGGTATTGAAAATGGAAAATAATAAATTTCATTTTACCCTAAATCAACTGTTGCTATGTTGCCGCTTCGCTACCTACACGAACGAGACAAGAGACAGAGAGAACGCAATAATGGCGCGCAGCGTTTATAGTTGGTCGTATGATGCTAGGGGATGTTGGGGCTTACCAACGGCTGATGATCGTCAGTCTGCGCTTCGACCCGTAATGCCGGGAAGACTAGCGGAGTTGCAATCCTAATTGTATTGGATTAGGATAGAGTATTGTATTTGTGTTACATAATTATTTGAAAACAGCATGAAAAGAGCGATTTTATTGGATAATAAAGTGAATTGGTCCCAATCGTTTTTTTTTGTGGGTTCAGGTTATCCTAGCGAGTTCATCGACCGCGTAGTGAGTGATTGTGATTTTTTATTTGAATTGTTTTTAGTGATTTATAGCTTGTATTTTGTGTTATTACGTATAATAATACTGTAAGGAAAATATTAAAATGATAAATGTTTTTTATTGCCAAAAGAAGATTAATATAAGTAAAAACAAATAGGAAAAAAACAAACGGTGAAACATCAAACAATGATTGTCGGCGAACCCCAAACTAGCACGAGGCCGAAGTTATATGTAAGAAGATATAGTACAATTTCGCCGTGTTTTTAGTGTTTTATAATGAATATGACGTCTCTATTGGTAAAATCTCATTGGATAACTCGGACGTTGTCGCTAGTCATCCGTTCAGATGTCTTCAGACTACGCCGGATGTTTGAATAATAAAGACCCTCTCGACTTAGCAGTTAATCAAAAGGCCCCTAGCCATTTTCTAAGAGCCCACTGGATCACTACTAACACTAGCAATCCAAGGGAGATCCTCACTCACATTTTCCCAACCTACCCTCACTTCCCCTCACTTATTACCAACTTCCCCTTACCCTCCTCTAACTTTTCCCACACACCCTAACACCTAATCCACCCCCCCCCCCCAGCACCCCCTACCCCGCCCCTTGCCGTTCATTACACAACACCCCCCTCCCCCAAGTCCCTTAGTTTCGTCGCTGAACTTAAATTTACTTGGAATGCTAAATTTAGGCTAGTTTAGTGAGTTTGTAACAAATTAATGTGTTTGACTATACTTAAATTTTAGTCTAGTCTACTTGTACTATTATTTATTCTGTGGTCTAGTTGGGAACAACATAATCGACCACACTATGTACCCGGTCTAGCTCCAAACACGAAAAATGTTTGATATTTAAACATTGGCGCCTAAGCGAGACGATTCACCTCAAGCGACGATGAGGTGAAATGTGCTGTGGTGTGGTGGTGATGTTTTGTGAAAGGAACCCAGACATTACATAAGACACGATTTCCTACGAAACTACAAAATACCCTATATTTGCCACACTAATACTTGGGCGTTGAGGTTTTGAGTTTCAAAATTACATGGCCAAATATTTTTACGTAAAATCGATTACTTACTAGTGAAAAGTACTTAATCTCAAAAGTTTTTTTTAAGGTGGGATTATTTTCACGACACAAGATGGTATGATTTCTGTGTTATTCGATTGACCAAAATTCGACGTGCACTGTCACTTTTATGCCGGGTCCAAACCAAGAGAACGAGTGCGAACGAAGGCTACCGTGCGAAAGCGAACAAATCAATGTGGACGACTTAACGAAAGCGAGCGAGAGCCAGCGTAGGCCTTCGTTCGCATTTGGCCGTGCTCCACCGCGTGTCGGTAGTCTCGGTACATCAACAGGATTATAGCGAGCGAGCGCACGCGGTGTGTACGAACGGGCGAATGCTCATTTTGCAGCGACCGTTGCACGGAGCGGACGTCATTTTTAGGAAGGTTCATTCTTGACGTAAGTATGGAATGGTCGAATGAAAATCCTCTGAGGCTCATAGAGCTTTATAGGCAAAAACCTCGGCTGTGGGATTCAAAATATAATAGCAATAATAAATACTTATCAGGGGCAGCTTCACGAAGTTTTTGTAATTTCCCCATACGGAGCAAAAAAACTCCCCAAAAAAGATACTATTTCAGCAATTTTTCCCAAATATTTTGAAAATACATATTCCTTATATTGGGTAATTATCATATAGGTAAATAAAGTGTGATTTGTAAATAAATAAAAAATTGTTTTTTTTTTGGTGCGCCTCTTATTTCTTAATTGTATTAGGCATAAATATAACGTTAATTAAATTGAAAATAAATTAAAAAAATTAAAATATTTTAAATGTCACGGTCTGTGTAATGTGACATTATCGTATTCTAACAAAAAGTACAATTAAATAAAGAAACGAATCTTTAGCTGTTCAATGTTTAAATTCACTAAAAAACATAGTTTTAGGCAGTCATCTTGTCTCAGCCCAATTTTCGTACGCTAATGATAATCTGTGGAGCTACATTTATTAAAAGTAATTTGTTAACAAAATAAGCATAACGTGTCACAACTGTGAATATTCTGGCAAGGGTATGTAAACCTCTAACTTAAATTCCTGATAACATGAGTTGCGTAATGTAGTACAGTTTCTTCCTAAATTATATTAATCGCATTTTATTTATTTATTTTTAGTTATAAAATGTCAATGTCAAAATGTCACGTCCATAGTTGTCACATCCGTAATTTCACTGTGACTACGGCTGTGACATTTTTAATACTTTTGGGTTTGGTTTGTGTAAGTAATGGTCAGATCCGTAGTCGAGATGTCACATCAGTATTATAATAACTAGTTTTCTCTTTTTTAAGGATGTCCAGTGCCCAAACAAAACACAAAAAAAAGCTTTTATGTTATTTTGATCAATAAATTTTTGATAATGACCCATTTAACGATCTATTTATTACCATTTACATTGAAATAAAACACCTTACCACCCTAGCAACAACGCGCAACACTACATCATTTTAAAATGATGAATTAGGTGGCATGCGAAAAAGTCACAGTCGGAGTGGCGTTTGTGTAGAAAGTGTCAGTAGGGTGAAGTATTGTTATCTCATTCACGCTACAGTCTGCTTATGTCTATATCTGATGCACACGAAGCACGACAGTGGCAATGTAGCTGTGTTTGCTTGTAGTAGTATCTAGTCCAGTTTTTGTTTATTTGGTTTTAAAACGTGCCGTATGCCCTTTAACTAAATCTATGTCAAAGTGATTTTGTCTTTTTGTTTCCCCAAAGATTACCCAAACATATCAATTTTCCCTAAAAGGGGGAAAAAATCCCCAGATCTGGACACCCTAATTCGCCGTGGTTCGCCGATTGTCGCCGGGTTCACACGCGTTCACTTAGTGTGGACACTACGACAAAACCGAGCGAGCGTGCGGTACTAATCAGCGAATCCGCGTTTGCCTTCGCTGGCTCTCGTTCTCTTGGTGTGGACCCGGCATACTCGCGGCGGACTGGCGAGCGATTTTCTTCCTATGGCCGGATTGTCTTCCTATTGCTTCCTTCACATAATAGCGTGGAAAGTTCTGTCATTTTTTCTGGGTCTTTGCCTTGGATTAAATTATTGCAATTTACGTAGCGATTTCTAATTTTTCATAAAATATAATATAGCGCATGTTACTCGCCGAAAATGTAGCTTTCTATAGGTGAAAGAAATTTAAATCGATTCAGTATTATTTGAGTTTATCCATTTCAAACTAACACTCATATAAACAAACAAACAAATAAACAATCATACAAAAAACCAATCTTTCCTCTTCATAACATTAGTGTAGATGTAGATATCTACCTAATCTATAAATTATACACTACTAGTTCCCCGCCCGCAACTTCGTCCACACGGACTACTCAATCTTCTTTGTCGCGAAAAAAAGCATCCTATTTTCTTCTAGGATATCAAAAATCAATGCAAAAGTAGGTATAGCACCAATACTCTTGAAGTTTTTTGACACAGTTTATCTGTCTGACAAGTTTCACTTTTATATATTGGTATGGATATACGATCAACTGAGCAACGCACAGAACAAGAAGTCATTGCCAGTTTAAACCCTTCATGGCTTCATCTTGGATTAATCAATACTAAGTGCTCTTACTTCACGGCAAAGAATAACTAATATACTACTTTTACTACTAGTATACTGCTTTAAGAATAACTAATCTATACATATAATAAAGCAATAAGAACGAAAAAGTCCGTACAATTAAGTAAAAAAAAAGGTCTAGGGTACTAAAAATAAGCTACTGAACAAGAATAGTTTTTTTTAAATTCAAGTCTGTCTTTTTGCCAGTTTGTCTGTTAGTTTGTCTGTAAGTGTGTCTCTATGTTTATTCCCGCATCACGTAATAACTGCTGAACCGATTGCGATGCGGTTTCAGTTAATTGTTGGATAGTGTGACAATTGGCTGAAACATAGCTTGATGGATGACTCCGTTCGTTGCGAGATGTCAAACGTCATCGTCAAACGTCAACATAAAACCAAATGAATTGACAGCTTATTGCCGGCCTCCATGCGGATGGTGCCTCGGTGCAGTCTGTCGAGGAGGTCTGGTCGAGGATTGGAGCGGAAGAGCGTCAAATCATCCATCTACGAGTACTTCCGTCATAAAGCGACAGTTGGTATACCTTGGAAGAGGAGTGGTATTTCCGTCGAGGCAGTTGGCGGCCTTGGGAGCGCCAGCCAATCAGCGTGAAGCATTTTGCCGCCTGTAGAATGGCGCCAGTAAAGCAAACCTGTTGGATCTTCAACATTTTTCAGTTTAGTTGTTCATGAGATTTACAATCAGCCAGATTGGCATATGTTTAGGAGCGGTAATGTGTGGCTTCTATTGAATTGTGTAAAGCTAAGTATTTTATGTAGAACTAAGTGTGTTTTAGATTATGTTTTGGTTCTTAAAGTGAAATAATAATAATTTACTAAGTTTTGATAATAATGTGTCTGTGGTCATCCTTTGGAAGTTACTTGATTGAGATTTAAGATTTGTGTTGTAATTACATATGCAAAATGTGGAAAATATAAATAATGGTTGAATTTACTGTTTAATTATTATTTTCTATCCTAATGCGTATAACAATAAAGAAGGGTTTGACTTCAAAATTGGTGTACTTGGTATCTCAATCCGACCAGTAGAAGCCAAGCAATCTAGCTGTGTCCGCGGCTTCGCACGCGTGGTCATTACTCTAGTTTAAAAGTACTCTATGTGCTAGGTATTCTGACCTAAAATAAGCTACTAAACAAGTATTTTTTTATTAAATCATGTATGTATGTTTGTCTGTACGTTTGTTCACGCATCACGTAAAAACTACTGGACTGATTGCGATGCGGTTTTCACTATTGAATATCTTCGGGTTTGACGTAAATATTGGGATCTTTGTTATCTCAATCTGAAGAATAGAAGCCGAGCAATCAATAAAACACTTTTTGACGGCTGCAGGAATTTTGATCAAATGTTGGTATACTGGTATTTTATGTCTAAGAATAGCACATAGGAGTTATTCGGGTGCCTTAAGGTTGCTCTAAGAGAATACAATACTTCGTAAGACTCGGGGCTTCCGCTTCTCACTACTTCCTGGGACATACTGTATAGGATAATCTTCTTTTTTTTTTTTTTTTTTTTATGCGATACTAGTTTTCCCGCCCGCGACTTCGTGCGCGCGGACTACTTGTTTATTGCAAAAAAGCATCTTGTTTTCTTCTAGGATATTAAATATCAATGCAAAAGTAGGTATAGCACCAATGCTCTTTATGTTTTTTGGCATACTTGTTATTTCGTTTCCATGGCAACCACAGACCATTCTGTGATGGCAACCGTTTCTTACAGTGAGTAATCAACATTTTCCAGTTTTCCCATGGAAACTTACAATTTTCCGGAATAAAAAGTATTCTTTATTTTATTGCAGGGTATAAGCTATCTCCATTCTAAATTTCATAAAAACCGTCCAGCCGTTATCGTGTGAAAGCACCCCAAACAAACCAACAAACAAACAGACAACGTTTCCTTTTTATATATTGGTATGGATTCAATTTAAAAATGCTGCGTTCTCTGCCAGTAACATTCATTTGTTAATCCCCGAACAAAGAGATTGGTGTTATAAGTTAAGGGTGACTGTGTGTCTGTGGCATCGTAGTTCCCAAACGAATGGACTGATTTGTTTTTTGTTTTTTTATTACTGTCTAGGCAATCGTTTTACCACGATCTCACCTGATGGAAAGCGATGATGTGGTCGAAGGTGTAGCACGCTTGCCTAGTAGATACCTATTCACTCTTGACTTGAACACACCAGGGTTATATTTTACCGGAAACACTGACGAGGGCAGGGCATTCCACTCCTTAGAAGTTCTTATAATAAATGAAGAAGGTTCTTGCGTATTTTAACCATAATACCTCGCGTATTTTAACCATAAAAGGATGGCGCTTTGCCGATGGAATGGAAAGGTGATGGGGGAATCAGATTGTTCAGTTCTTGTGCACTCTCCATAGTGCAATCTGTAAAATACCGACAGGCTTGCGACAAACAAGCAAACAGACAATGTTTCACTTTTATATATTGGTGTGGATATTTGAATTCCCCTTTTGAAGATAATGCTGGTAGTTTTTTTTGAATATGTGAGTGAGTAGACACGTTAAAGCCAGCTATCTCCAGATAGCTTATATCCTGTAATAAAACTTAGATATTATATCCAGGAAAATGGTAAGTTTCCATGGGAAAACTGGAAAATATTGATTACTCGCTGTAAGGAAAAGTTGCCATGGAAACGAAATAATGACGATTCTGTCAATTAACATCAAGAGCATGGGTGCTATACTTTTGCATTGGTTTTTAATATCTTGAAGAACATATAGTATGCCTTTTTCGCGATAAACTGTAGTCCGCGCAGACAAAGTCGCGGGCGAAAGCTAGTGACCAATATAATATAAAATAATAAGATAATACGAAAATAATATAATTCGCGCGCGGTTCAATGCAAAATCTGGGGAAGTATGCTTATTGAAAATATTTCCATTGAGACGGAAACAATATTGTGCATATGAATAAAATGTTCATGGCAATAGGACAAAAGGGGTGAGATCTGTGACAAAAGACATATCCCTTGCTAAATCAAGTAAATAATTGAAAAATTCCTTCTGCCATAACCAGTGACGCTCCACCTTATGGGACATGTGAATCGTAAATGTGATTTTCATGTGCGACCTTTGAGAGAATTGAATTCTATTATTTGACATGGAAAGAGCGTGGAGCAATAGTTTTCGACTTCGAGAGATAGTTTCTGGTTCTAAATTCATATTGTAACTTGATGTGCACTTAACTTCATAATGATTCCGCTGAATGTGTATCAATTATTGGATTGGTATGCAAAAGAAGCTGTATCTTAGTCAGTCATTTATATTTTTCAAAACCTTCGTCATCTCTATCCAACACCTGTGATAAAAGCATTAATCGAGAGGTTAATAAATGGATCACTACTAATACTACATAAAACTTAGATGATGTCAATAAGTCTCGTGTTAGCGAATCTTTGCCCGTGTACAAAATTATACATATTTAATAAACTTATCAACATGTAACTTAGCACAAAAGATTATATTTTGATTATTGATTGATATTGTGATTGCCACCGAGCACCCATTGCGGGTGCGCTTGATGGTCGTGAAGGTCTTGGAATTCACTAAACAGTTAATGCGCACCCGTCAAGCACCCGCAATCAACACTAATACCGGGAAACCGACCAGTGGCGGCAATCGCCCTCCAACAATCATCGTCTGAATTTATTTTCTGTTTTTTAATCTATCTAAAATTTTGTTCCCGTGTAGATATTAAGTATAATTAAAAGATAATTAGCATCGTAAGTTTTGTAGTGATCTAATAATATGCCAATAACCTTTTTGTAGATTGTACGTCTCTGAAAGAAAATCTAAACATTGATACCTATTATTTCTCAGCAATAATGTACTTACCTAAATACGACTTCCTATTTAAAAATACCATGTTCCTATAGGTATAGTGACTATAGTGCTTCTCAGGTAAAGTCTTCAACTGAAAATAATCTTTGCCGTCGAGTAAAAATGCTGTGAATGAAAACATGAATGAAAACATGTCATTCCTTGTACACTACTTTTGTGCAAAACAATTAAATCAATAAATAAATAAAATGCCAAAAAACGAAGAAAGAAATATACTTGCGATTTAGAAAATATAGTATTTCTAGATAAAATTTCTTGCTTTGTACCTTTATGGATGTGTACCTTCCTACGTCTTATGTATCGTTGTAGATTCACAAAAATTATCAAGTCTTGGAGAGACGGACAAATGGGAGCTCGAGAGTTGATAATTATAGCCTAGGATTGGATAGACAAGTACCTAACTATATTGAATGTTGAATCTACTTGATTATACTAATAATATGATACATTTGTTTCAGGTGGATGCACACAGAACTGCAGTTCATAAGAATGTATAGATCGCCGCTTTCCGAACTCATAGGATAGTGTAAATCTCAAATTATGTGAAAATTATAACATTATTGCATAATATTTAATACTTACACTTGATTTCGTTTTTCTTATATTTGCCCTTATATATATCTTATATATACCCCTCGTTGTTAGTAGAACTACACATAATTTGGCTTTGTAAGAAAACTACTAGATTTTAAAACCAGTAGGTATTTTTCTATTTCAGGGTTAAAATCCTACTAGCTAACTAAGCTATGAAATAGATAGGTAGGTTCTGTGAAATACCACATAGGTACATACATGTCATTAAATCTACCTTTCACAAAAACAACACAATTTCATGTCACGATAAAACATGATACAGTGTACCTAGGTAGATGTTGGAACTATAAGTTTCATAGTAACTATGCATTATCAATGATCTTCATTAAACAAACACTGCTAGATAGTACCTAAATGCAATGAACGCACCGGGTGCTCTTCGGTTGATGAAAACTCATTGCTACTGAATTCCTTGTGAATTCTGATTTTGAATTACCGGTTTTGTATTTCCTAGTAAAATGAGAGTTTCCGTGCGGTTGAGTGCTCATCACCTTGATGACGTCATTTCACATGCTCACTGAGCTTAGTGAATTCGAAACAAGTGATCGGTGGCAATGAATGGTCCAAGTGGCATTAACCGAACCTCACTTTAACTCTACGGAATCAGGCCACTGAAGGATATAAAGTTCACGGAAACTACTTTATCGGATGTCAGACACAAAAACCATTGATTTATATTAATAACTAGCTGATATGCGACGCGGCCTCGCTCGTGTAGTCATCTTTGTAGGTTAGAAGTATTCTTTGTGCTAATCCAGGACCTAAAATACCAATATACCAACATTTGATCAACATTATTTCCTCTCTCACTCCATTATTTCTTTCCATCCATAGGTTGACTGGAAGAGATAGCTTTTAGCGATAAGTCCGGCCGTTGTACTTTAGTTATTAGATTGTTTCTATTTGCTGTATTTTTTTTTGAAAACTGGTGTACAATAAAGTATTATCTATCTATCTATATATTCCTTCAGCAGTCAAAAACATTTTTATTGTAGCTCGGCTTCTACTCATTAGATTGAAATATAACGTACCCCAGTTTTTAAGTCAAAATATAAGCTATCTAACAGTGAAAACCGCATAGCAATCGGTCCAGTAGTTTTTTACGTGATGCGCGAACAAACATACATACAGACAGACCGACAAACAGAAAGACACGAACTTTTAAAATGTTATATTCTTGTTCAATAGCTTTTTTATGTACCCTTGACCATTTCTTTTTTAATTATCTTCTTTGTACAGGTTTTTTCGTGCCTATTGCTTTATTATAATTATAGATTTATATTTTTCATGGTGTCAATCAACCAAACTTATATGAAGTCTTATAATGACTAATTACAAATATGTAACGAACAGGACCATAAAATTTAATTCATAGAGTTTTCAATTACATTTTACGGTTGTTATTGATATGGAAAACGATAAGCACCAAGTTACTTTTCATACATTTCCATTTTGAAAATAGCGGCAGGTATAATTCCCTCGTGGCTTATTTACAGCGGTCTGCGGTTCTTATTCCATTTCAAAACTCAATTCGTGGTAACGTAATCGTTTGATATGAAATTTTCTCTAAAGACAAACCAGATTACGTCACCGTCCACCCGTCTAGTTGACGTCAAATTACTATAAGCTTTTTCCAGAATACCGCTCGATTTATTTGCTGGTAAGCAACTAAATGATCCGTACATCCTCCACAGATGTAATCCTGACATGCAATCTCCGGTGCCATCAATCAGCGAGGGAGGGAAATGGGGGTAAAGAGCAGGATTATACGTTTACAATTATTAAGCTTACTAATCGAAGCATGGATTACATTTAACTCGTATTAGTTCAGTTTCACACACCCTTAGTCACGAAATCTGGCGGTTACTAAATAAGTTTCCCTTTGATAGTGAAGTAAACGGTAGCAAACGTTAGTCTTTTAAGTTTGTTTGGTCACAGAATAAATAATAGTACTACTTGGGTGACGAGATAAGCAGGTTAATGTGATTGTAAGCACTTCATTGTATTCAGATTACATTGGATTTGCCACTCTGATCCTACGTTTAAGTCTCCTACATTTGCTTCTGATACCAACGTATATTTTTTAACTTTTAAGTAATTTCGCTGTACATTAATTTTGTTGGTTGAATATCAAGGATCAGCAATTCTTTATTGTTTAGTATGCTGTTGCAGGTTTTTTTCTTAAAGGACCCAAGCAGTTTAAAGAAAAAGCGTCTGCTGAGCAGAACTCTTCCTGGAAAGTGACAAAAACAGAGTAAACCAAGCTCCTAGTGACGGAAAGGAAAAGAATTAAAAATTGGCGTCTACCAAGCAAGAGAGCTGCAAACATAATTGGCGAAATGAAGATTCAAAGTCCTCGCTGGCTTGACCACTTAGAAATGATGGGAGAAGATTGTGGGAATAGAAGAGCTTACCTGGGACAACTAAAGGACGGTCGATAGGCACAGTTTGGGGACGAAGTGCAGAAGGACCTGCTGGAGCTCGCAAGTTGAGGGCTGCAGAGATTAGAGTATACAGAAATGAGAAATAGAGAAATGGCGCTTAATTTTGTCAGAGGCCAACATCCAACTTGGGCCGCTGAGCTAGCAGATTAATTAAGGATGGACTTTCCGTTAGCAGCTACTTTTTCAATATTTACTCCGATGCAATGTACCAGCGCTCTTTATAGAATCTAGGCATGAAAAGAACTTCAAGTTGTTTGACGATTTAGTAATATTGAATAAGGGTCGGCGGAGGATGAGTTTTCCATGCAAACGTAGTACAAAAATTATTTGTAAGTTGAGCATATTTCCACAGTGTATGATAATATTCGGATTCGGATAGTATTTATCTAGGTTCCCAACTGTATTTTCTTTTGAAAATACTTACCTGAAGCGAAATTTAAGCGAATTGTATGTTTTTCCTGAAAATAAAGAAAATGCAATATTTCTCCTTCTTCGTTGCTGGGATTTTGGATGAAATTAATAAGAATCGTTAATTAAATACCTCCCCTATAAGCGTTGAACGATGAACCATGCCCTAGATAATAATATTTTTTCGAGATTAAGACTTTGATCGTTAAGTCTAGCTTCCCAGCTGTGACATCAAAAGATGTATTACGATAATAATATTTTTTAAAGCTTAGTATTCGTCAAATTAGTTTCAATAAATAACGTGTGTTGTAATATCCTAAGCAGATGGCGAACTAACAACACAGTATACAAAACACAACACAACACAAGTAAAGGTGATACTACAACACGAGCAATATCCAAGGATGAGTATTGAACTGTACCAAAATTAACAGTGGTTTTGCCCTAACTGTAGCTAACGTTTCCGCTCTTGGATACAAAGATAGTATCTCGTAATTTCCGTGTTACGATAGAAGTAGTATTGCTATGAATTCAACATATCGTAAAGCTACTTACTACTATAACTATTCGCTTTAGGAAGATGCACTAAAAACCAATACCCGACACTATTTCGTTGGTTACAAGACCACAGCCACAGCAGCACAGTATATATTTATAAGGACTATAATATATGTAGTGTACCTAAAACGTAATCTAGTTGCCCACTGGCGCTATCTATCTTCGTCACAGCGAGAGAGGTCGTCAATCTGTTGGCAAAGTGTATCACGGCCACTTATCTACACGGGGACGTGGTGGACATTGTTTGGGGAACATAGGTCTATAAAAGGGGAGAAGGGATATATTCCTTGTATGTTCCAAAGATCAGCTGAGCTATCTCTAGGGATAGCTATCTCTATCCATTCAACAGGGCGTCGCATTATTTAATAGACGATATTGCCATCAGAATAGTAATAACCAAAGTAAAATGAAAAATCACTTCAACAACCTCAAGAAGTCAACGGATTGATTAACTAAAGCTATAGTATTGTTTTGCGATGGCTACCGTTTGGTTACAGCGCAAAGTGACGTTGAGAACCAGAATTCGAGGACCGCAGAATGAACCTTCCAATACAATTTCTAACTGCAGTTGACTAAGATTTGGACCGCGCTTACCACTTCGTTGGTTTATTAAAGTCATAATTAAAACGTTATGAAAACTAGGGTGCCGTAGTCCTTTATCTTTATCTTTAACTTGTATCGATTGTAATTATCAATATACGAGAAATATTTCTTACGTATTTTACAAATGTTACTGCTTAATTTATTTTTAGTTTTATTTTAGTATTAATTTATTTTAAGACAATAAAATCTTTAATCATTATTTCCTAGTCCTATTTTGTGATGCAGTTTTTGAAGGTTGGTGCGAAAGAAGAGCATCTCTATTTATGCTGTTTTTACGTGAATTCCCGGAACGGACGTGCAACTAGTGTAATTTCAAAATTAACAATTTGCAAATATTTACCTAAACCTAGCTATCTATTTATATAGAAATGCAATTTTAAATAGTAAATTATTTCTGGTTATTTAGAATGATATTAAAAATATATTTCTACTTATACTTTTAATACAGCAGTATTACGTGTTCAATACGAGCATTAACTGTAGTTACCGTTACACTATATAAAAACCGGTTACTGCACGAGCGCTCGCTTTGAGCTTGTAAAAAAACTGTAGAAAGAGGCTGATTTAAAAAAAACATCTATGTATCCTAAAGTAGGTTGCTGTACAAGAATATATCGTTAATAAAAAATTCGAAAAACAAATATTTCAATAATGTAGAAAGCGACGCATGCCCTAAGGGCATGCATGGTAATGTAAAAACATTATTATTTAGAAAATTATTGTGAAAATGCCGTATCAAAGTTGGGTTCATGATCGTTTTGAATTCCTGATCTTGATAACTAATTTAAAGTAAGAATGGAGTTCCATTCCCTCAGAGTTCCGTCTACAATACTTTGTTTATGAAAGTTTACTCCCTACAGGTAATTCAGGAGTTGTTTGATTGATGTCAGCCTTTTGGATGTTGACTTAGAAGAACTTTCGCTATCAAGATGACGATAGTCATTATGAGAGGTTTAAATTCCCCAATTTTGCTTTTACACTGCCAGACGATGGATCGACGAACGACAAACCATAGTTAGAATTACGTTTAGAGTTTGGACTAGTAAAATAATTTTCTAAACAAAACCATCGACTTCAAATTTAATATACAATGCTATTTATATAAGAATAGGACTGGATTCGTGACTAACTTCATATTCACAACTAAGTAAAAGTAGCGTTAGCACAAATACCAAACAATGTGTATTGTTTGTTTGTCGTGCTGGCCTCTGGTGTCAGAGTTTATCAAGCCGTTCGAGGGCCTCTGACATGGCTTAACGACCGATATAATTAATAACAGTCGGGACCGACAGCTTAACGTGCCCTCCGAAGCACGGAGTGATGGAAAACTGCATATAACTTACTAACTGTAAGAAATGGTTGCCATGGAAACGAAATAATAACAAGTCAGTCAAAAAAACATTTAGAGCATTGGTGCTAAACTATTGCATTGGTTTTTAATATCGTAGATGAACATAGGATGCCTTTTTTGCGATAAACTGTAGTCTGCGTGGTCAAAATCGCAGGCGAAAGCTAGTTGTTGATATATTTCTGTAAAATTAAAAGGACTATAAACATAGTGTGAAAAAGCGTAACAACACTAATAAAGTTGGTTTTGGAATCGCTACAATGTCAGTCGCGTGTACTCAGTGGCCATTATATTTGTATGAAAATCTCATTGCAACTGTTTGCATTCACCTAATTGATGGGCCACTGAATCAACGTCGCGATCGATTAATGGAAAATGGTGTCAAACGTAAAAAACATGTTAGTACGAACATATTTCAATAAATCAGTTTACTTTTTATTTTAATATAATATTATTATTGTTTGGTAGTGACGGTAGCATAACAGTTCTATAATGCAACTTAGAATTCAACGATACCGGGTTCAATCCAAGGCTCCGCACCAATGACTTTTCTAAGTTATGAAATTGACTGACTGTTTAATTTGTAACTTCATTGTGATAAACATGAGACTGACCAATCAAGAGCAGGTTCTTAATTTGACTGTGGCGATAGAATCAAAAAACCTAGAAAAATTGAAAAACTGCACGGATAGGTAGGTACCGTGCATGTTCGTTCACAATTTTTGGTCTGTTTGTACTAAAACAAATTAGAATCCGTCAGAAAGTTATCTATCGGTTCTTACAATGAACCGGTGACAGGTAAAGTAGCTTTTTACTGAATTAATTTCAGTGAAATGTATATGGGACTACACTGGAGAATAAAATTAACCTTTTATATATAATAAACAGAATAACTACAAACAGTCAAACTTGGGAACCAACTAATTTTGGAGTATAAATACTGTTTGATTATTTATTTGGCTTTCAGGCGCAAACGGCTGAACCGAATTTCTTGTGATCTCGCGGGGAAACATATGCTTGAAACCAAGAAAAAGGAAGGAACATAGCATAGGTAATACATAAACGTGACCGAGCCCAACATTCGCCTCTCAAAATGAAACTCTTGCCAGACATATTTGCATTAACCACCACAAGCATCGATACCCATATAAGTACTACCACAGTACAAATACTACTCTGTCAAGAAAGTACCGGGAAACGATCAATAATACACGAAATGTGATTTATTCATCCAAATTTATTTTATCGCCTTCAAAGTATGCTCGTACAGAAACGATACACTTACTCCAACAAATAATCCAATCATGAAAACATTTTTTAAACGTTTTTTCCGGAATTGAGTTTAGTTCTTGCCGCAAATTCTCCTTTGTGTCTTCTACCGAATGAAAACGGGTGCCACGAAGTGGTAATTTGAGTTTAGGAAAAAGAAAGATGTCGGCTGGAGCTATATCTGGTGAATAAGATGGTTGCTCGGTGGTATTTGTTGAGTTTTTGGTCAAAAAACATTCACAATGATGGGCTTGTGCATAGGCGCATTATCGTGGTGAAAAATCCAAGAATTTTCTGTTCACAAATCTAGGCTTTTCCGTCGAACACAAACAATATTATAATTGTTATCATAATTTTTCCGCATAACACTCAAAGATTTTTTTTTATTTACCGTTTGACCTTCCGGCAAGCATTCCGAGTGCACAACACCGCGACAGTCAAAGATAACAGTCAACATGACTTTGTCTTTTGATCGACTTTGGCGTGGTTTTTTCGGGTTTGGTTCTGTTGGAAGGCGCCACTCCAAAGCTTGTTGACTAGTTTGCATGCTGTCAAACTCGTAAACCCATATCTCGTCACCAGTAAATATGCGTTTCATGAATGTTAGGTCGAAATTGACGCGTTCTAGCATGTCCTCAGCGACTCTATGTGATTGAGTTTTTGGAGAAAATTCAGATCTTTTGGGATTAGCCGAGCGGCAACATGTTTCATACCCAATTGATTATTACGATTACGATTGCCCAAACAAAGGAGTGTATTGTTTTTAGCATTTATGTATGTATGTTTGTATGTGAGTTTCTTTATTCCACCATAACTTTTAAATGCCTGAACAAATTTAGACATATGGTGTATCGTTAGAATCCTTACATCCCCCCGAGTAACAAAGGCTATATATTTTTTGAAAACTTTCAATATGGCGGCAGTATGGCACCATTTACAAACTTTATAAAAATAATTTCGAAATTTACAATATGGGTACCAAGGTACCAAGTTCTTGAAAAGCACATTTCAACGGTTTTTTTTTGGCAAAAACTCTTTTGGCATGGCAGGCGTGTATTTTTAGCTTATAGAATTGATCTACTCTTTGCCCAAGTCCTGCCCAAATCCAAAACCCCAAGAGCTTTCAGTTGGAGCTCCAAAATCGCTTCCAAAACCTTACCGAATATGATACAGTGGACGAACTAAACAACGGGCTGGTGGAAATTGTTCACGCGGTCGAGAACTAAAATCCGGTCGCGGGCAAAAATAGAAGACAGAAATTCTTTGAGCATACACTCAAACTTATGGCAGAACGAGGCGAGATGAGGCTGCAGTCTTCAGTGGATATGTCGAGTTACAGCTTGCTTAATAAACAGATCTCCAAGTCAATGCGACTCGATTTGCGTTCCTATAATACTACTTGTATTGAGAACGCAATAGAGCAGAACAAGGGCTCCAAAGTGTTCGCAAGAGATCTTTCTATTTGGCAAAGCCTGTTTACGAAGCTGAAAACCAACAGTGGCAGCATCGTTTCGTCGAAGCCACAGATTTTGAGTGAGCTCGAGAAGTTCTATGGACAATTATACACCTCATCGCGTAGTCCTCCTAGCACAACAAGTGATGCAAGAGCCCGTTTGACCCGAAATTATACCGAAGAAATCCCGGACGTCAGCCTATACGAGATCAGAATGACTCTCAAACAGCTTAAGAGCAACAAGGCACTAGGGGAGGACGGAACAACGACAGAGCTACTGAAAGCGGTTGGAACACTGGTACTTAAAGTCCTTCAGAAGCTGTTTAACTCCGTCATCCTTGAGGGTACTGCGCCAGAGGCATGGCACAGAAGCGTAGTAGTTTTATTCTTTAAGCAAGGTGATAAAACCTTCTTGAAGAATTATTGGCACATTTCGCTGCTGAACCACCTCTATAAGCTGTTTTCGAGAGTAGTTAAAAACCGTCTCGCTCGTAGGTTTCACGACTTTCAGCCTCCAGAACAAGCTGGATTCTGGAAAGACTTTAGCACCGTAGATCACATCCATACGCTCCGGCAGATTATACAGAAGACCGAAGAGTATAATCGGCCACTATGTCTAGCGTTTGTGGAGACGAAAAAGCCTTTGATTCAGTCGAGACCTGGGCAATGCTACAGTCATTACAGCGGTGCCAGATTGATTACCGGTACATCGAAGTGTTGAAGTGTTTGTACAGCAAGGCCACCATGACAGTTCATCTTCATGATCAGAGCACGAACTCTATCCAGTTGCAAAAAGGGGTGAGATAGGGAGACGTTATTTCTCCGAAACTGTTCACCTCTACACTGGAAGATATATTCAAGCTTCTGAACTGGAACGGATATGGTCTTAATATCAATGGCGAATACATCACTCACCTTCGATTTGCTGATTATATAGTCATCATGGCTGAAACCCTGGAAGACCTAAGCACAATGCTCAGTGACCTCAATATTGTTTCCCAACAGGTGGGTCTTAAAATTAACATGGGCAAGACGACCATCATGTCTAATACCCATGTCGTACCCATTCTGGTTTATGTTGGGAACGATATTATTGAAGGTGTTGAACACTATATCTACTTGGGTCAGACGATTCAACTGGATAGATCCAACTTCGATAAAGAGGTCAACCGACGAATTCAACTCGGATCGTTCGGGAAATAACGCTATATCTTCTCGTCGCAGATACCGCAGAGCCTGAAGACGAAAGTTTATAATCAGTGCGTATTGCCAGTGATGACATACGGCACTGAGACGTGGTCACTAACTATTGGTCTTATACACAAGCTCAGAGTTGCGCAGCGCGCAATGGAGAGAGCTATGCTCGGTGTTTCACTACGTGATAGAATCCGAAATGAGGAAATCCGTAGAAGAACATAGGTTAATGACATAGCTCTCAGAGTTTGCAAGTTGAAGTGGCAATGGCCAGGCCATATATTTCGCAGAACCGACAACCGTTGGGGAATAAAGGTTCTCGAACGGCGACCACGAACAAGCAAGCGAAGTGTAGGGAGACCCCCCACACGATGGACCTACGACATTGTAGCCATCGCAGAAAGTCGATGAATGGAGGTGGCACAAGATCGCTCGTCATGGTGCTCTTTGGGGGAGGCCTATGTTCAGCAGTAGACTTCTAAAGGCTGACATGATGATGGTATAAATTGACTCGTGAGACACAGAAAGTTTAGCGGCTATCTCGCTCAAACTGAATGAGGATTTTCAGTCACTATTTCCTTAACTTTTACGATGTCAACTTATTTGAAGACGTTGATGGCCTACCAGAGCGAGGAAAATCTTCCATCACATCTTGACCGCTTCTGAACGCGTTGTACCACTCAAAGGCACGTGGTTTTGATAAAGTCGATTCACCGTAAGCCTTTTGTAACATTTTCAGGGACTCTTAACACGTAATTCCATTGGTGTTGCAAAATTTAAGACAAACTCTCTGTTCGATGTTGTCCATTATGAAATTCGCAATACACACTAGTATGGTCTGACTAATAATGTTTTTTTGACAAAAACGTGAACAACCGATTTCAAACGCTCGTACTTCGCGAACGCTTGAACCAAATTTTTCTTATTATTGGAACTGGTTAAAAACTACTGAACCGATTTTGATAAAATTTCTATGGGACCAATTGTACTCTTAAATACTTGTAAACAAAATATTTTTTGAAATCAATTCGCAAATCACGGAGGTAACAAACATAAAAAAACATACAGGTCGAACTCAGAACGTCCTCCTTTTTTTATTTAATTTATATAACAGATGCAACTCAAACTCCGTGCCAAAATGATCAACAGTTGTACCAATCTAACAACAACAAAAAAACTAAAATTGAATTTCGAACAATAAACTAATCATCCACTCCGTAATCATACTTTTCGACTGAATATATGTATATTCCAAGGATATATATTACACTCGGTTACTGAAAGCTGGCACGTAAAAACACATTTGCGCTTGTTGTTCTTGTGTAGGTTATGTGAATAGGCGTAAGAACACGCATTACGAAAATAATTTCTGTCTCTATCGCGCGTGGCCTGTGACTGACCACTAAATGTGTTGTTTATTGTAGCGTTATGAAATGCTGCATGTTTATTTTAGGGTTTCGTACTCAAACAAGGAACTAGGTCTGTTTGGTTCCGTACACGATGTATTCAGCTCTAAAGTGACCTTATTTATAGAGTTGCAAGTAATTGTGCCAGCTTTCAGCAACCACCTGGATCACAAGTCATGAAGACATAACAGCGAATGTTAGTCGGGAACATGATTCACTATTTGTTTACAATATCACCTCAAGTGAAGTAAATGGATGTGTTGCAATCCCGAGCTACGAGTGCAGCGCAGTGGGAATTATCTCTTAAGTTCTAGCTCAAGACAACTGTGCGATATCATGCACTTCCTCAGAATCTCCGCGTCTGGATCACAGAAGTAAATGAATACAGTAAGTAAACTACTGTACCTACCGTCTACTTATTATTATAAATTAATAGCTGCGCCCAACTCGTTCATTTATTTTCCTATGCTTACAAGCAAAACAAAACCTGCTCGTGATGCACACATTTTCTTTGCCTAATTTCATCAAAATTGGCTAAGCCGTCTAATCGTAAAAAAGATATCAAACCAACAGAGAGACAGAGATACTTACTTTCGTTTTTATAATATCATCATCATCGTCAGCTTTTTTCCACCCGCTGCTGGTAAGCCTCCTCTCCCTTGTGCCATTCGTCTCTGGACTATGCTGACCTCATCCAGGTCATTCCTTTGACCGCCTCCAAACGCTGAATTACAATTGTTGTTTGTTTTGTTGTTTTGTTGTTATTGAATCCAATTGTTACGCTGAAAATGACATAAGCACTGAGTGGCACAACATCAAAATGGTTTACACACAAACTAGTTCTACAGTTCTTGGCCATAAGCACCCCGCCCGAGAAGAATGGATGTCGCAAAACACTTGGGATTTGATAAGCGAGAGGAGGAACTTAAAAATACAACTTGTTGCAAATACTGACACGCTTGAAGGTGTAAACATCCTAAGAGATTATAGAATGATTCGTAAACGTATTTACCGTAGTTCTCGCAGTGAAAGACGTATTTGGGCTGACAAATTGGCCGATCAAGCACAGTCAGCTGCTCGATGTGGAAACTTAAAGGAGTTGTATCGTGCAGTGAAGACCCTGTCAGGCAATAATCATCGCAAGGAACACCCGCTCAAAGATTTAAATGGACACTTTATTGCGACATCAGAAGATCAACTGAATCGCTGGAGTGAGCATTTTACTGAGGTTTTCCGAAAATCATTGACGACTGATATGGATCCTCAGACAGTACCTTCCGGAACCACCTTGCAGTTACTAAATATAAGCACAGAGATACCCACGCATGCTGAAGTTTGTAGAGCTATCACCGGACTTAAGGATGGCAAGGCAACTGGAGCGGACCTTATTGCTGCTGAGATGCTCAAGGCTGATGTCCTCACGGCTACGGATATTTTTACACCTCTTATCCAAAAGATATGGCAAGATGAATGTGTGCCGAATGGAGAACAGGACTTCTTGTAACTGACCCAAAAAAGGGTAACCTCAGTAGCTGCAGCAACTGGAGGGGGCTTTTATCAATCCCCTCCAAAGTCTTATGCAAGATCTTATTAGACCAAATGTCAAAAGCGATTGAGCCCCTTATCAGGAACGAGCAAACAGGATTCCACCCCGGCAGATCATGTACAGACCAGATCAACATGTTGCGTATTATTCTAGAGCAGGGAGCGGAATTTCAAAGAGAGATCTATTCTGTTTTCATAGATTTCGAGAAAGCTTTCGATACACTTCGTTGGTCAGCTATCTGGGTACGACTGGAGGCCATCGGCGTTCCATCTAAAATTATTAATCTAACAAAAGCTGTATACAAAGACTACTCATGCAGAGTTCGTCACGATGGACTTCTTTCAGAAAAAATACCAGTGCACGCCGGTGTGCGTCATGGTTGCATGTTATCACCGCTGCTTTTTCTTATTGTGCTGGATGGTGTCATGTCGCGGGTAAATATAATGCTAATGTGGTATTGAATGGGGTCTAACAGAACATCTACAAGATCTCGACTACGCAGATGACTTATGCCTACTTAGCCATCGCCAAATTGATATGCAGGCCAAACTTGACGACTTGCAGAGAGAAGCAGCCCTAGTTGGATTGAAAATAAATCATCGGAAAACTAAAGATATGAGGAGTGGAACCCGAGACTTAAACCCGCTTATCATTAGCGAGGAAGCAGTGGAAAAGGTCTCGTGTTTTACTTATTTGGGAAGCGTCGTGTCGGGATCTGGAGGGACTGATGAAGATGTAGCTTCCCGGGTTGGCAAAGCAAGAGGCGCCTTTGCTTATCTACGCCCTGTATAGCATTCGAAACACCTCTCTCATAGAGTGAAACTGAGAATCTTTAATACTTACGTAAAGAGCGTGCTGCTGTACGGATGCGAGACCTGGAAGACCACCAAGCAAATCACTCACCAGCTACAAGTCTTTATCAACCGCTGTCTTCGTCAAATACAGGAGATATTTTGGCCGGACACTATCGCCAACGTAGACCTGTAGAGACTTTGTCATGAAGACCCTGTTGACTTGCAAATACGGCGTCGCAAGTGGAGCTGGACAGGTCATACTTTGCGCAGGAATGCGGACCACATCCCCAGACAAGCTCTGGATTGGAATCCGCAGGGCCGGAGAAGGCGTGGTCGACCCAAGCAGACCTGGCGGCGCTCTGTCATTGCAGAGACGAAAGACATTGGCATGACCTGGAGTGAAGTGGGTGGCCCAAGACAGAGTGGAATGGAAAAACCTTGTATCTGCCCTCTGTCCCGATGTGGGGCCTTAGGAATCAAAGAAGTCATGGTGGGTAAAACACACTAGCTAAAAAGTTGGCTTTCAGTCATTGCGGTATCTTTCGAGCCCTTAAAATGCCCAACTTTCCGAAAGCAGCCCAATCTAGCAGAACGCGCCTCGAAACTTTATAGTATACTTAGTGTTAATTAATTAAGTGTTGACTGAGTTATTAAGTCTAATAATTATTGAAAACAAACGTGAGGTGAAGTGAGACATTACAGTACCTGTAATGTCTCACTTCACCTCACGTTTGTTTTAATTCCATTAATTGGGTTTCACGTAATATTGTTGAATTTTATACATGGCAATGATTATCTAAGCTCTACGCAGGTTTACTGTGTTTGGTTTTTTAGTTAGTGTGGCAACACTGTAAAACAAATTACGGAGTTGTCTGGAACGAACTGTCTTTGTATTTTATAATGGCGTTATTCCTTTAAAGTAAAATAAATATTTTATACCTGAAATCACGAGTTATTTGGACTCCACTTTTCCCCCTGATCACAGGTTATGGGCCCAGTCCATAACTTTGTGTTTTTCAGGTGTGCGAGACGTCCTAATTTGCTGAGGAAAAAATATTCGCGTTCGAGGTCTCTTTGAAGATTCGAGAACAAATTTTCGTTTTGTGCTTGTTGAGCCTCGTTCTTGGGTTGAAAATAACGTAGACAGCTATAATGGGAAGTATAAGCACTTTTGGTTTGAAGCTGACTGGAGAAAACTGGACAATATGGAGATTCCAAACGGAGGTCATGCTTAGAGGAAGAGGTTTATATGAAATTGTAAATGGAGAGAAAACAGAGCTGGAGAGAGGAGATGCAAGGCAAGAATGGCTAAGGTGCGATGCCAAAGACCAGGAAATTATAGTAACTAGGATGGAGCAAGGACCAATGACACACATTTTGTCATGCAGTTCATCGAAAGAAATGTGGGGAAAACTAAAGTCCGTTTATGAGAGAGAGTCACAGGTCAGCATTCATCTACTACAACAGAAGTTCTTTAGTGCCAGTTTTGGAGATGGTTTTGTCTCAAATTTTATATCTAGCCTTGAAGAGGTCAAAAATAGACTGAAGCAAATTGGAAAGCCAGTCTCAGATAAAATGTTTATGACAAAAATACTCATGGCATTACCTGAGCGTTTCAAATATTTTCCTTCTGCCTGGGAGTCTGTCCCGTTTGAGAAGCAAAGCATAGAGGAGCTGACGGCTCGATTATTTATTGAAGAGGAAAGATTGAGTTCAAATGAAGTTGCAGTAGCGTTAGCGAGCACGAGTAATAAAAACAATGCTACAATGAGGGAAAGGAAATGTTACAACTGTGGAAAAAGTGGTCATATTGCAAAGTTTTGTGAAAAGAATAAAGGGAAAGAAACAAAAAGTTGTAACTATTGTAGGAAAAAGGGCCACATAATGGATAATTCTTATGCTTTAAAGAATAAAAGGACCCAGGACGATAAAGACAAGAAAGTTAACGCATTTGTGGGTGTTAGTACCGATGAAAATAGTTCAGATTGTTGGTATATGGACACATGAGCTTCGGAGCATATGTGCGGAAATAAGAACTTTGAAGATTTAAAGGAGACTGAAAGTTGTCGAAAAGTTGAAGTAGGAAATGGTAGCGCACTGGCTATTAACGGAACAGGAACTGTGATATTATATGCCTGGAATGGTCGGGAAAATATAAAAACAGTGCTATCTAATGTATTGTATGTGCCTGAGATGAAGTACAATTTGTTCTCAGTGGGTTGTGTTCTAGATAAAGGATATCAGCTAATATCAAACAAAGAACAGTGCCAATTTGTGAAGAAAGGAGAAGTATGTGCGTTAGCGAAACGTGAAAATAAATTGTATAGAATGTGCTTTTCACAAAAGGAAACTTCTCAAAACGTTACCAAACTTTCCGAACAAGGAGGTTCCAAACATAATTTCGAAAAATGTCATTTGACTTCTTCTTCTTTTTTTATTAGATGGCTACTGCGGAGGCACTGGCCTACTAGCAATTTCGCCAATGTCAAGTGTAATAGTTTATAATTAAGTCATGTCACAGTCATTAATTGTCAAGTCAAAGTCACGAATCAGTAAAATGGTGGACATTTACTAAAACTTCCAAGGGAGATTTGGAAAAATCACAATATGCCATTTATATCTGCGTTTGATTCCTTTGCCTACACTCGTGCACGTTATCGAACACCTAATGGTTAATATTCCACCAATATTACACATCAATACTCGAAGCAACACAAGATTGAGAATAAAATCAAACTCTACAACACAACATTTTGAATTTTTGCAAAAAACCCCCCGTCATTTGACTTCTAAAGTTGAAAAGTTAAGTGACTGGCACGTCAAAATGGCACATATGAATTTGTCAAGTGTCAAACAGTCTTTGGTTTGTCATAATATTAAATTCGAGGATAATAGTGGAAGTTTTGAGTGTGAAAACTGTTTATCTGGCAAACAACATCGAATACCGTTTATGCGAAGTGATTCGCGAGCTTCAACGATTCTTGAGGTTGTGCATGCCGATGTTTGCGGTCCCATGGAGCAAGTTTCTATCGGAGGGTCCCGGTACTTTCTATTACTAAAAGATGACTATTCAGGTTATAGATTCGTCTATTTTTCGTGTTGATTGCATTTAGTCATACCAACAAACGATTTCGCAATAATTTGACTTAAAAAGTCAAGTCAATGCAAAAGAAAAAAGGTTTTATACCGCTTTAGTACTCCCTTGATTTCGTGATAATTAACACCCAACTGGTGAAATACCGTTAGTACTATGATTCTCACGTGCTGTATTTTTATATTGGTAAACTTATGTCCGACCCTTCTGGTCTTTCACACTTGTACTGTTCTTTTAACTTTTAACCATAACAATAAACACTTTAGTGCACCAGAATTAAGCGGAAATTATATACATTTTTGTAAAATGAAACATGTTGGTTTCGTATTTATGTTGTCAATCTTTTGTACCATACTGGCTGCCACATTTACTTCCTTGGGGCTTAACTGAAAGAGGCCTCGTCTGGCATGGTGGACCCCAAGGAACAAATACCTGGTGATTTACGGCAGCCAGACCTACTGAACCTGGACTAAGACGTCTAATTCGACCTTTGTATGGTTTTAACCTCGGGCTTTTCGCCTGAGCGCTTCTAAGGGTCTGCGGACATCTGTCCCCCGGGAGCTACTGTGTTGCTACTCTACTGCTGCACCTCTACGACTGCTGCATCATCTACTTCTGCTTCGCCTTCCCGCGCGTGCCTCCCAAGCTAAGTCCCAAGCTGAAAGAGACAATAACATGAACATCACTACCTCCTCGAACACACTCTGAGACTAAATCTGTTACGTTTTCTCTGATTACACTGCTGTACTATCTAAATATTATTTTTCTTAATACATACTGCCACTGCTAGGTAGGTAGGCTTCTTATTGTCTTTCTTACACCTAAACTGCCAGGTATAAGTTTAGCATTTTTATAAAATCATATAACACATAACTACACAAAACTCGAGGAAAAAATGTGACAAAATTCTGTTCTAAACAGTGGCAGTCATAGTGGCGCTAGGGATTGCATTAATAGTTACAATCCATTAGGATTTATTAGTAAGTAGTAGCGAGTATGTGGTATCAACTTTTGATTGCTATTGGGCTGCAGCGGCACGGCAAAGGCTACGGTACAGAAAATAATGTGTTATGTGGGCTATGGCATGGCAAAGCAAGTGAAACGATTTTCTGAGCGGCCGACTGCCTTGCTAGCGGATTTTAATATGACTGCCAAACGCCGTCGCTCGCCGTGTCGGTGCATTTGCCCGGTTTTAAACCACTCAACCACTCATTCACTTCCCAATAGATGAACAAATAACGTAAGTGCGGCGAGTGCTTTTGCAAAAAACACTACTGACTTATTATTGACTGATGAAAATTAATATGTATAGACATACTAAGGTATCTATTGCACTGTGCCTGAGTACTTCCGGGCTTGTTTAAATTGCCTGTAGTTATTCAAGTGGTAATGTTGTGTTGTGGTAGCATACGAAGGAAGTTTTGAATTGTGAAGTAGCTTTTATTACACTACTTCTCGCTTGATAGCTCCTCGAATTGTCTTTTTGAAAAATAAGTTCATGGAAATTTAAGTTGGAACAAAACTATAAGGTGTCATGGAAATATTCTAATTAAAGTAATAGATCCAAAAATTGACAGACTTTGGGAATGTTTTTAACATTTAACCGCTCAGTGACCCCGCTATAAAAAAATAATATTGTAAATATACTCCGACCACGTGACATTACCGCAGCAAGACGGCAAAATGGCGCGAAAATATTGTTGCCGAGTAAAACTTATTTTCCGTTCCTTCCTCAACGGTTCGGCGGATCCGTACAAAACTCGGCCTGTGATTGGCTGAATATATGTAGCCACTGACAAACCAAATCAAAATAATTCTCATCAAACAAGACTTTTTGCAGCTTTACGTTGATACTCAATGAGCCTCCTACCATGCGGTGGTCACTGCCGGTCTTAACCCTGTTGATCATATACACATAATTGAATATATGCCTATTTGGTCGTCAAAAAGAAATCTTTCTCGCGCTTATGACCGCCGGGGTGCAGCCAGTCTATTTCCTAGACGGGCGCTTCTTGAAAAAGAAGTTCATCATAAAGAGTCCCTTCTTCTACATGAAGTCGACTAAAAAAATGTCGTAGATTCTAGTAAGTTTTAAATTTAGGTGGGATTTTGAGATGCAACAATTAAGTAAGTCAAAAAAATACCGGACCTTCTAAACAATGATTTTATAAAAGTTCATTTTATTTTATTTTTGGAGAAGTTATCTTTACGACACGAAGTTAATACTAATATTAGCCGTGTTTAGTTGGTCAGTTTAGAATACTATACGCTAATAGATGGCGTTACCGTCCCCGAAAGACTGTTTTGTAAGCTAAGTGAAAAATTTGAAGCTTGTTGTACCTGTCACGGTAGCCGAACTTGGTAAAGGCATGTGCCACGCAGAGGCACGGAATAATGCCGGTTCGAACCCCGTCCGTGATTCAAATATTTCGTTTAGAAAATTATTAAATGTCTCGCTAAGCAGGCGTTTAGCATTAACGCCTGTTTAGCGAATGCTTATAATCATATAACAATAATTTTATTTTATATTATGTAGATAGATTTGTATATAATGTATTTTGTAGATTTTTATTACAGTTTTTGTTCTTCAATCACCTCATTGCGACCTGAAATAAAGTAGGTAGTGGAATAAAGTTTTCATTGTTAATTTATTTTCCCATAGATTTTCACAATCTGCAGAGAGGAGGAAACAATGGATCAAAGCTTCACTTTCAACGAGAGGTCCTGATTGGAGACCATCAATACATTCCTCTATTTGTTCTCTGCATTTTCATGAATCGGATTTGTACAAAAAAAAACTATACTTACCATGCCGAGATATTGTTAAAGTATTTCCAATAAAAATCATGATTGGCAACTTAGTAACTAGTGGCTCTGTGAGCTGTAGACCTCGCGCATACAAACTTTTTTGCTACCAATCTAGCGGTGTACAGTAGTGCCGTCTAGTTACCTAATTGTAACACTAACATTAATAACCAAGGTGATCTATCAATCTCTTATCCAAATGGTCTTTTAAAACCTGTATTTTGATACCTCACTCGAAAGGTGTTGGTCATTTTTTATTTAGACTAGTGTTAAAGCTGTAGGACGCGCTTATGAAACGTACAAAAAACAAATAAACAAACAAATAAAGATATATACAACCCAAACACATAACCCTCCTAAGTCGGGTAAAAAAATAACTGATACTGTGACCTAGCAGCAACAGTCTGATAACGATGATGACTTGTCACTGGCTCAATACACAAAACATGTATGTTTTATTTTTGTTTCAGAAGGAGTATTTTTTTCGAAACGGATGTTTTTAGGGAAAAATGTTAGTAGATAATTATATAGACTATTATATGAGATAGAACTTACATAAAATACGCCGCTCAACGTACCATTCCAACGTATCATATTTTTTTGGGAAAACTTTCAATCCAAGAATTCCCATAGCTATTTTACAATTTGTCACAAAGTAAATGGGTATGTTGATTCATTGAATATTTAAAAGCTTGCACGGGGGTTAATGACTTTAACGGAACGTCGAAGCAGAGTAACGAATTCTGTATGAAGTGATTATCACTAACTCATCTACAGTGGCTCGAAACATTGGGGGCTTTAATTTTTTGTGATGATGTAGTCGAACAATTTACTCCATAGACGAGAGTACATAGTTCGATAAACTCAGAAGTAGTACTAAATATACCTCTATATTTTTTCGGCTTCGCCCGTGTCGAATTTTTTCTTTGGTAAAATTATCCTTTGTGTCATTTCACGACCAAAAGTATCCATAAAGTACAATACACAAAATTTCATTTAGCCGTCTAATAGTTTTTTATCGAAGGCTTTACAAGTATATATAAATATAGATTGGGAAAAATTATAAGTCTAAAGATACGCATTCTTATTAATGTGTTTAAGTTCTAACTAAAACGTCCATTGTACAATACTTTGTAGGTACAGATCCTACATACGCTTTAACTGCAATTCAAACGAATAAACATGAGAAATTTTCCACTATACGTAACACAATCGACAGGCGTGATTCAGGCACAAACCGAACGGAACGGACTCGCCAGTCTGTAATCTGTCCGGACAAACCGTGCGCTGGATAAATTTGCCGTAGTTAAACGCTCCCTTTTAATGGGAAGGCCAAATGAATTAGCAGCGTCGGTCACCACCACCGTTTTTGCCCAATTTCCAGCCGAAATCGTAGGAGACTAATAGTAGATAGCACAAACTCACGCTCACCGCAAGCATTTAAAATTGCACATACACGTTTTGTTATCAACGTTTGGTAAATCGACGTTCAATTGGTATAACGAAGCGGGAGTATTGGAAAACGAGTGAACAAACCTAGTGGATGGTGCGTATGGTGATGGTCTACGTATAATGTTTTCACGGCGTGCTCAATGTTTTTTTGTTCTACTCGACATTCTTTTAATGGGTTTTACGTTCCTTTTTCCAACCCGCTTTTCGTTTCTTATGTCATTGGGAAATTCTATGTATTTCTTTGAAGATGACACATACAGATAAGGAGTTTCACTCTAATGAAAAATGCAAGGGAAACGTTCTTACGTTGCAAAGCTCAGGCCCGAAAATGTAACTCACTTATTATGTACTTGTCCATCATCATTATTGACCCACAGCACAATCCATAGCTAGACATACGCCTTTTGCAAGTCACACCACTGAGCCCGATCTTAGGCTCTTTATTAAACTACTGCTAGCCATCGTGCGTATATCGTCGCTCCACCTAGCCGAAGGGCGTCGTACATTTGGTTACTTGAATAAAAAATATATAGAAATTCAACTCTCCTTAAAATTAAACTCCCTCCTTATCCTCAATTGCAGGAAAACCTGCATGGAAGTAATGTACAAAAGTGTGACGTAGCTTGCCGACAATCGTTCAAAGCGGTAAGAAACCGAAAGATTCTCTTAACATTGTGTGTAGTGGTAAAATAAACGTTGAACTGAGAAAGCTTTCAAGATATACACATAATTTTTCAAATTGCAGTCGTTTTCTTGCGACCCACAGTCTATTCACCTCAAGGTACTCTCGCGTGGGTGTGTACTATCTGCAATATAAATAAGTGATGCAAAGCTTGATTTGTGTATATAAACACTGTATTATTTTTTCGTCTGTTTTATTAATAATATTTGACTGGCATATAGCCCATATATTCGTTTATATTAATCAGTTATTTTGCTTTTAATACCTGTATTTCTGATCCGACGGAATTGTGATGTGTTTTTTTCAGTTGAACATTTTTATATTTCAAAAGGTTCAACAGGTTTTTTTTTATTCTATTGTATGACGAGATATTGTGCTATTATTTTGCATCTTTATAATAAAATACTGTGATTTTGATTTGGAGACGAGCAGGTGGTAAGGCGCCAATAACAATTGCAGTGCCACCCAGAATTTAGATTGCAAAAACGCGCAAGGCGTTACTGCACTGCGCTCGTCACCCTGAGACATTGGTTGTCAAGTCTCATTGCCCAGTAATTTCGCAGGAAATATTGCCCTTCAAACTAAAACAGAAATGTTTACACACTACTGCTTGGCAGTTGAATATCTGACAAAGGCGAGGTACTTCCCCAGGCGGCCTCTTGCGTAAGAGGCCTACCATTGCACTACATATGTGTTTAGCAGTTCTATATTATTCTTTTTAAACAGTTCATTTACTATACTGACTGTACCCACTGACTCCGCTTCGAACTACGTTATATTGAATACTCTTTCTGCAAGAGTATAAAATGATATTGTATTCGTTTAATAAAGCAGTTTATTTTGATGTTTCGTTACCTGGATAATCAGTTAGCACTGAAACTCAATTGCGTATCCTGCAATACTGGCTGCACTCATAGACGTCACTTATCGCTAGTTAGCATTTAATTGTGTCAAAGTCTATCTGTGTATGTGTGTAGTATTCTTGCCTAAAGACAAAAGTCACCATGCCTATAAAGATAGGTTGTTAACCGGTGCTAGTGCGTACGTCATGACCGACATGACTCAAAGAACTGATTCTTTGAGATTTCTGTTTTTCTGTTTTGTACAACAGTACAAAAACAACACATAATAAATACAATGGTTAAATTTTTACTCATCCAAAACTTTACTAGAAGTAAGCAGAAAGCTTGATAAAAAATGCGAACACCAACGTAAGCTTAGCTTCTCTTCAAATATCCGAACGGAATCGCTTATGAAATATAAACTCGTGTCGATACGAAATATTTTCTAGAACATTAACATTTATGAGAGAATCCCCATTGAGAATAACGCCTGAATAATACACCTTAGGTGTACATTTGTACTCGAATCTCAGTGTGACGGCGAAGTCCCCATCCATTTGTGTTAACATAATATTTGACGATTCAGCGGCAGGGGAAGTAAGAGAATTTATGATGTTCATAATCTCATAATCTCACTTGAATGTTATATTTGTTTGTAATACATTGGCGCCTGGCTCCACTCGCAGTTTTATCACGTAATTAACAGTAAGTAATTCAATAATCAGCTCGCATCACAGATTCTAAAGCTGGAAATTTTCAGTTCAATCTTCAAATTTTCATTTAATATTTTATTTAATACTAGCTGTACACGCGGATTTACTCGCGTGGTCATTTCATTTAAAAGTAGCCCATATGTGTTATTCCAGGACCAAAATTCGTTCAACCGTTTTTTTTTTATCGAGTGCTCGGCATCTAATCAGACTGTGATACAAGTACCCCAGTTTTTAAGTCAAACACTAAGCTATCCAACACTGAAAACCGCATCGCAATCAGTCCAGTAGTTTTTACGTGATGCGCAAACAAACATACAGATAAACAGTCAGATACGAATTTGAAAAAAAAACCTTGATAAGTAGCTCTATTTTAAGTACACTAAAGTTTTTTTTGATTATCTTCATTGTACAGTTTTTTTTGTACCTACTTTATGATAATTACTTGCTGTACCTGCGGCTTCGCACGCGTGGTCATATCTATAGGTTTTAAGTACTCTGTGTGAACAAGTAAATATATTATACAAATACAAAAATCCGACTGCGAACAAAGTTATTGAATACGAGCTGACCACCGCAAAAACAATCACACTTATATTATAAAGGCGAAAGTTTGTATGTTTTGAGGGTGTGTGTGTATATATGTTTGTTACTTCTTCATACTTAGGGCGCTATGTGCTCCAAATTTTTGTCCTGCTCGTTGTGCACGGTAAGCAGGAAAGGTGATGCTTCTCGGGAGCCGATTTTAGTTTATATTTTCAATTGATATTAACTTTTTTTTAATAATCTTACGATTTTTCAAAAAACTAATCCCACAGATGTATTTGAATGTTTGTTGGGATTACACACATTTGGTTTTTGTAAAAATATCCTCGTTAGAAACTGAATAAATTTGATTCATTCCAACGATGGGACCGTCAAAACGGGTGATTTTTAGGAAACTTTAGGATTTTTTTCTATCGAGACAAATTCATTTAATCGTATTCCCGTGACTACAGCCGGAAAAAATATTTTGTGAATAAAGTCAATTAACCGTTTTCAAAGGTCTAGTTTTAAATATTCGTGAGGACGAATCGTCAAATTTGGATACCATTTCGCCTTAAACGGATGAACGAATTTGGATGAAATTTGGTACGGGGGTAGCTTATACCCTGGATTAACACATAGGCTACTTTTCATCTCGGAAAATGTATGGTTCCTGAGGGATGCGGGTGAAACCGCGGGGCACAGCTAGTTTTATATTTCTAATTTACTTACATATTTTACTTAACTTTAATAGTTGCAATTGCAACATTAGACTATAGTAATTACATTAACTTGAATAATCTTAAATTGGAAATTTTGTAAGAAGCAATTTTAAGAAGAAATTTGCTACTGTTTAGTTCATAATTTCAGCCTTTAGCAGTCCACTGCTGAACTTAGGCCTCCCCCAAAGAGCGCCACGACGAACGGTCTTGTGCCGCCTCAATCTACCGACTCCCTGCGATGGCTACAATGTCGTCCGTCCATGTGGGGGGTCTCCCTACACTTCGCTGGCTTGTCCGTGGTCGCCATTCTAGAACCTTTATTCCCCAGCGGTTGTCGGCTCTGCCCATAGTCACTTCAACTTGCAAACTCTGAGAGCTATGTCGATAACCCTGGTTCTTATCACATAGTCTTGAGGCACTGCGGTATCTGTGACGAGAAGTTGTGGCGTAATGTCCCGAACGCTGCCCATCTGAGTTGGATTCGTCGGTTGACCTCTTTGTCGAAGTTGGATCTACCCAGTTGGATCAACAGCTTCGATAATATCGTTCCCAACATAGACCGGCATGGGTGCGACATAGGCATTTGACATGATGTTGGTCTTACCCATGTTCATTCCCACCTATTGAGAAACAATATTGAGGTCACTGAGTATTGTGCTTAGGTCTTCCAGGGTTTCAGCCATGATGACTATATCATGAGTAAATCGGAGGTGACTGATGCATTCGCCATTGATGTTGATACCATATCCTTTCCAGTTCAGAAGCTTGATTATATCTTCCAGTGCAGAGGTGAACACTTTCGGAGAAATAACGTCGCCCTGTCTCACCCCTTTCTGCAACTGGATAGAATTCGTGCTCCGATCTTGAAGACAGATAGTCATGGTGGCCTTGCTGTACAAACACTTCAACACTTCGATGTACCGGTAATCAATCTGGCACCGCTGTAATGACTGTAGCACTGCTCAGGTCTCAACTGCATCAAATGCTTTCTCGTAGTTCACAAACGCTAGACATAGTGGCCGATTATGATCTTCAGATTTTAGTATAATCTGCCGAAGCGTATGGATGTGGTCTACGGTGCTAAAGCCCTTCTGGAATCCAGCTTGTTCGGGAGGCTAAAAGTCGTCAAACCTACGAGCCAGACGGTTTGTAACTACTCTCGAAAACAGTTTATAGATGGGGCTCAGCAGTGATATGGGCCTATAATTCTTCAAGAGGTTTAGTTATAAGAATTATATATTTTTGGAATGGTCTTTTAAAGACGGTCGCGGGTTCGAATCCTGCAAGGTGCAGCCATTTGTGTGATGAGCAGAAATGTTTGTTTCCGAGTCATGAATGTAATATTCTTATCTATGTATGTTTATCCGTTATCTAGTGCCCATAGCACAGGGTATCCTAGTTTGGGGCTAGATAATTGGTGTGGAAATGTCCTGAATATATTTATATATATTTATTTATTAAAAAAGACCTGTATTTTGATACCTCACTCGATAGATTTGGTCCTTTTTTGTTCCGTCGGAAATACAATATGACAGCTGTAAGCCGCTAAGTATATTGGTTTTCTTGACACATCATCTATCCTATAGCACTTTCGTGATCAAGACGATTCCAATGATAACTCATTTATCGAAATCCATCAAGCTGTTTAAGCTGTAGAACGGGCGTAAGAAACGTACAAACATACATACATCCCAAACGCATAACCCTCCTCAGTCGGGCTGCTTACCCGACTGAGGAGGGTTATGATATCAATAAACCAACATTTGTTCAAAATTCCTTCAGCTGTTAAAAAGTTTTTATCCATTGCTCGGCTGCTTTTTATCGGATTGATATACCAAGTAAGTTATTCCTCTCCGTGCACGGTTGTCTGGAAGAGATCGCTCTGAGCGATAAGACCGCCCCTTGTGACACTCATTGTTATACTTATTTTTAGATATAATTTCTTGTTGTACTTGTGGGGTCCAATAAAGAGTTAATCTATCTATCTATCTGTCTATCAAGTACATATACCAGTTTTTAAGTCAAACCTTAAGCTATCCAACAGTTCAAACCTCATCGCAATCGGTCCAGTAGTTTTTACGTTATGCGCTAACAAACATACAGACAAACACAGATAAACACAGAATCGAAATTTTAAAAAGTTATATTCTTGTTCAGTAGCTTATTTAGGTTCCCTAAACTTTTTTTTCAATTACCTATGTACAGACTTTTTTTCCTATTGCTTTATTGTAAGTATATATAGATAGAATAAGCCTGATACTAGAGATGCGCCGAATATTCGTTAATTATTCGTATTCGGCATGGTTATATATGTTCGGTATTCGGCCGAATATTCGGTTTATGTGCCGAATATTAACCGCATATTAAACTTATGTCATTTTAAAACCTACATGGCTTATAATGACTTAAATAATAATATAAAAAACATATTATAATTTATTGTATATAGTTAAAAAATGTCATCATCATCATTATCATCATAAAATTACTTATTTTTTACTTAAATGTAAAGAAAGCGCAAGTGATTATGCCCATCCTAAAAAGATATCAGTTTTCAAATTCAAATGATCCGGGCTCGCGGATCTGTACATACCTGTTTGTGCGACAAAGCGTACCTATATGGAACCTAAGAGTTCGGCCGAACATTCGGTTCGGTGATTGCAGAACCGAACAATGTTCGTTATTCGATTCAGTTTAGAAATCCATGGTCGGCGCATCTCTACCTGATACTGTAGCATAATCTGATTAATTAAACCTTAAACTATATGCTTTAAACTATGTGCTTATGTTGTACAAACTGCGCCCAAGGCTTCGCACGCGTGGTCATTTATCTAGGTTAACTTTACTATTCCAAGACCTAAACACCAATATACCAACAATTGATCAAAATTCCATAATTAAGCCGTTAAAAAGTTTTGATCGATTGCTTCGTTTCTCCTCATCGGATTATTTGAGGCACCGGGTACTCGTACACCAGTTTGTAAGTCAAATCCTAAGCTATCCAACATTGAAAACCGCATCCTAATCGGTCTAAAAGATCTTACGTGATGCGCGAACAAACATACAGACAAACTAACAAACAAACAAACAGACAGACACAAATTTTAAAAATGTACTATGCTTGTTCAGTAGCATATTTTAAGTAGGTACTCTAGACCATTTTTTTTCTTAATTATCTTCAATGTACAGACTTTTTCATTCTAATTGCTTTATTATAAGTAATAAAGCACTAAAAATATATATAATGTAATTGTTTCATATGAAAATCCGGTTGGTTCCCGCGCGTTAAAAACACCCATTTTGACTACGTGACCGTTACCTCACTGCGGCAAGACGGCAAAATGGCGCGAAAAAATGGTTGTCCCGTCGTACTCTAGCTCCATTCTATTGGATAGATATCCAATAACATTAAAATATCAACACAGTTTAGTTGAAAAAGTGTCTAGAGTATATTTGTGAAAACCATTAAAAATTGCAAAATAAACATCTGTCACTTTAAAATGTCTTACTACCTAATTATAAATGTCGTTTTTTTTTATTAGTGTCCAACTCTAGTGCATTGGGTGAAGAGGTAAATGCGAATTACCCGTGCAACTACTAATGGGTGAACTCAGTGGGTGGACGGGTCTTTACCCAAAATTACGGCTCTGGGAAAAAACCCGAAATTAAAAATAAAAACTACTTTTTTGGTATTTTACTGTAGAGTAAATATATCCCTTAGAGAAAAGAAACACATTGGATACTAAATGCGGGATTACATTTAAATTGATTTAAATCGGTAATAAGGAAAAACTTGTTTTTTGTGCATTCCCCGACTCCGATCCGGCTAAATGCAATACGGCTAAATCTAAAAACGGCTAAATCCTTCTACTAGAAAAAATTAACAATCCTTTTAAACTATTGAACTGATTTTGATGAACCTTAAACTATTCCTTATTTGAAATATATTAAAACTATTAAAAAAAAGAATTATAGTAATCAGACTTGTTGTTTCCGAGAAATACGCGGACACACATGCATAGGTACGGTACACACAGCATATAGTCGATTTTTTTTGTGTATTTGTTCAGAATAGTCTAACATATATGAATATAATACATATTCAACGATAAAACACATCAACCTTTTTTTTAAATTTGATTGTTAGGGAACCAGCATTTGTTCACGAAGTCAGCGAGTCACGTTGGCGCTTAGACATAGTTTTAAATACTCATTTTTTCACAATCTCTTCTAGATTTGAATGCCAAACTGTCTTATGTAGAACTCTTCTCTGAAATAGTTACGCTAGTTAGTAAAGCAATTTGCCCTCTACAAAAGATTTTGAGACTGTTTATATAGTAGATTTTAAACTGCCTATGTAGGTACGTACTTAATTTACACTCACTGATTTACTGACTCAGATTGGAGCCAACGCCGCCACAAAGTTATTGGTGCGATTAATAATGCAAGAACTTCTCTTTGTCGCCGAACGAAAATATTGTAAGGATTAATTTATGATTTTAAGGAAACACATATTTTTTGCAACATGTTACGATGACATCTGTTGAGAACAGAGCTTACGCGGCTTATAAAACGTGTGTTGTTTTCGAGCAGCAAAACGTTTTAACCGGTTCGGAAGGTTATTTTTGTGAAGCAATATTGCGTAACTCTAGTAGCTGATAACGAACGATGTACGATTTTTGCACTTTTATGCTTCTGGTAGCCAAATAGTATACAAATACTACGTAAGACTGGTAGCTTCTGACATTTTCATTTATAAAATAACAAGCAACAATAATACATTCAATTTTCACTACAATTAATTGTGATGTAGTAGCAACGGTATGTTGTGTCTTTGTGTGAGTGCATATTCAATTATTATTTTTATTGGCTCTTCAATATATCCTCCCAAATGAACAATGCAGTAATAAGTAAAGTATCTCTTCCTGGAATCTATCGTTTCATAATGCTTCCATGTTACAGCATTGTGCATTTAAGTTGCCAAAAACTATATATTTTGTTACGTACCTAAATTAGTAAAAGGGAAGTTCAAATTAACCAAATTGATTGTAATCCTTTAGAAAATCTAATTTTTGGTGTGGCAATGGCCTCGATGAATTATCCAATCTAAAAAAAAAACAACAGGCACAGAGGATTTCCACAGCCCCAACACTCACAAGTCAATATAAGTTTAAAAAGCTGTATTAGGTGATTTTCCTTACCAAAATCGACCTAGAACTCGATATCTACGGGAGTAGATATATTTTTCCATCTTGATTCTATTTAAGGTTTGGACTGTTAGATTGCAAATAAGATTTGGCTTGCAATAAGAGATGCCGAGGTCGTAGGCCTCTCATATTGCAAGTCACTGAGCTTGGTTTTCAGCTCACTTCATCAATTTTCTTCCACCCGCTTTTCGCAGGTCTCTCCACCTGGTCACACGGCGTCCTATACTACATTTGCCTAAACGTGGTCTCCACTCGAGAACCCGTTTACCCCAACGGTTATCGGTTCTTCGAGAAATGTGACCAGCCCACTGCCACTTTAGCTTGCTTACATAGAGCTATGTCGGTTACCTTGGTTCTGTGTCAGGTATCTTCATGATGAATCTAGTCTTGTCCTTGTCTTGCCTTGTCCATTGATATTTCTCATAGAAGAATTAATGTTCTGAATTTCAGAGCTGCGAATTGGGAACAAGGCCCTGATTTTCAAGCAAAATACAATAATGTAAAGAATTAAACATCGAAACCAACTGGTAAAACATGGTACAAATTAAAAAGTTAAGATTTAGCATTTTTCGTTAGGAAACGCATTCTAATTTTATATTCTATAACTGCCGTATTTTTCGTTAAAATTCATAATTTTGAATATAAATGAACTCCACGAAAACACTCATGTCATGGCGTGGGTCTCGTTGTGTACTTGTGACGTGATGCCACTTTTACGTCGCCTACATGAAACAACCTTGAGACCATTTTATTTTTGTAATATTCCAAATAAAAAAACTGGTTGTAAGCTGTGATAAAAAAAATGGCCGTTTTATTGAGTCACCTTTCAGGGTGACAATAAATAATCCTGGATATATTTTCAATGTGTATTCTAGGAACCAATAGATATTTCTACCGAAGACTATGTTGAAGATCGTGATTCATGTTATAGGTTTCAATCGACGTATTTTGCCATTTAGTTTCGACGTTGCCAAACTTTGTGGATCTCCCTGCAGATCGGATCCAGATTTGCCGACGTAGGAGCAATATCAAGTGAGGAATTAAGTACAGCAGTTCAGACAATGCTGCACATTATATCATGTGCATTCAACGTGTACCTACCCAACCTAGGCCTGCATTATTAGTCATTCTGTTATCTATATGTATTAAGTTCAAAGCATGATATGATCAAATATGGTTAGCACTCAAAAAGTCGAACCAACGAGTGAGACGGTTTGTAACTACTCGCGAAAACAGCTTATAGACGTGACTCAGCAGCGAAATGGGCCTATAATTCTTCAAGAGATTGCTATCACCTTTCTTGAAGAACAACACCACAACGCTCCTGTGCCACGCCTCTGGCGTAGTACCCTCGAGATAGACGGAGTTAAACAGCTTCTACCGGTTTTCCATCCGCTTAAGTAGCTCTGTCGTTATTCCATCCTCCCCTGGTACCTTTTTGCTCTTCAGCTGTTTGAGAGCTATTCTGATCTCGTATAGGCTTATGACGAGGTCCAAACCTCTTTCATAATAATACTCTTTTGATATCTTAATTCTTTCATAATCCATTTCTTTTCATTTTGATAATTCATTATTCTAAATACAAATAACCTGTCATTCTTAAATTGTCATTGATTCGCTCAAGTCTGTGTTCTTGGACCTAACTTTTAAAAGACACAGAATACACACGTTATATATACTAAACTAAATATATTTCATTTCAAAACCTAAGTTTGCTGAATATAGCTGAAGGAAACGTGTACGTATGAAGACTAGCAGCTACGAAGCCTCCGCTGCCCGTTGAAAAATGAAGGCTCGCACTACTAAGTACAATTAAATTATTGTGAGCAAGGAGTCCCTTTGAGCTGGTAGACACCCTCGGGAGGGGCTCCGTCCGCAGGCTGACGTCCCATCCGAGATATTTTTGGCATAATGTCGTGTGAAACGGGATCTTGCATCGCTAGTCGTGCTAGGAGGACTATGCGACGAGTTGTATAAGTATTTGCCCATAAAACTTCTTGAGCTCACTCAAAATCTGTGGCTTTGACGAAACGATGCCGCCACTGTCGGTCTTCAGCTTTGTCAACAAGCTTTGCCTAATAGACAGATCTCTTGCGAACACTTTGAAGCCTTTGTCCCGCTCTATTGCGTTCATAATACAATTTGTATTATAAGAACGTAAATCATGTCGCGTCTACTTGGAGATCTGTTTATTGTTATACGCATTAGGATAGAAAATAACAATACGCATTAGGATAGAAAATAATCATTAACCAGTAAATCCAGCCATTATTTATATTTTCCACATTTTGCACATGTAATTACAATACAAATCTTAAATCTCAATCAAGTAACTTCCAAAGGATGACTACAGACACATTATTATTAAAACTTAGCACCTTATTATTATTTCACTTCAAGAACCAAAAAACATAATCTAAAACACACTCAGTTCTACATAAAATACTTAGCTTTACACAATTCCATAGAAGCCACACATTACCGCTCCTAAACATATGCCAATCTGTCTGATTGTAAATCTCATAAACAACTGAACCAAAAAATGTTGAAGATGCAACAGGTTGCCTTTGCTGGCGCCATTCTACTGGCGACCAAAGAGAATATAAATACAGGGGGAAGAGACGGAACTACATGCATAAGTTTTTTTACGAGATTTTTAACCTTGTAGTACCAAACGCGCAAAAAAAAAACAAAGATACCAATCTACAAATATGAATTGTCACACAGCCTGTCAACGATAGGGATGTGCTACATCTTATCGATATTTAGTATAAGTCATCGATATCGATGAAATAGATACTGTAATGTAGTAGTACACAGAATAACTAATAGTACAAGGTATTCGTTTTTTCGAGATTTACGAAAAATAAAACTATAGTTAAAAATATAATGTTTTATTGCGCATTTACTTAGTTGTAACATAATAGATTTCGTTAAATTAAAACACAAATAACTGCAGTTTTAGTAAAATTAACAGTTCTATATAAATATATAAATTAACATAATTCAAATTCATCATAATCATCAGCCTATATCTGTCCACTGCTGGATGTAGACCTCTCCTAATGCACGCCACTGAGCTGAGCTTTCAGCTCTCTTCATCCACTTTCTTCAGGTCGCTTTTCGAACATCGACCCTTTGGCTTCCTTTTTTTATTTTTGGTTGCCGAGGTGACAATTTCTTTCAAGACCGATGACTCGATTTTTTCTATTAAATTGGCGCTTTTTTTTAGCGATGTCAAGCTACATTTGGTTTTTTGCAACTGTTAAAAGTTTATATAATGTGTTAAAATGTTGAATACTTTTTATCCCGAAAACTGACTGTGCCAAGATTCCCCCCACGTTTCGTTAACCGCTAGACTTACGGTCGCTAGCTATACAGCTGGTTAATTTTGTGCAATTAATTGTCATTATAAGAAAATGTACTTACTTACCTTGTCTCAGCAGTTGTTTATTTTTTACTGATTGAACGCGTCGATTCTTATTGCGTGACTTATTGTGTTTTATCTTAGTATTTCAAGATATTTTTGCTAATTTTTCAAGTTTTGGATGAAATGTTTGTTTGTTTGTCCTATGCGGTAGTGCTGGCCTCTGGTGTCAAAGTTTGTCAAGCCGCATGAGGGCCTTTGACTGCTATTAATCAATAACAGCCGGTGCCGACCGCTAAACGTGCCCTCCGAAGCACGGAGCGATAGAAAACCGCACATAGTGAGTACAAACTGGGAGAATAAACCATAGAAAAGTCATTGATGCGGAGCCTAGGATAAAATAATAAATATATACATAGTAAATATTTACTGTACCATTAAAATAATCATCTACTCGTGGACTTTTCAGTTATAATACATCCTTCCTAGACCTATGTACTCTCATGACAATTGTCGTTAAGCATTAACGTCTCTGAGGTACACTCTCGAGAGAAGGTCACAATTACAGGCACTTCAGACTTTGCAATGTAATCTGGTAGGTACTTATAATAAAACTGTTACGGGTCCAATTCTGTACATTGAAGATATTTTGAACTTTCTTTTGGGGGGGTACTCTATATTCGATACTGAAGCCAAAACAGTATTATTTTACATTTTTGTCTGTCTGTCTGTCTGTATCTTGGCTAGGCATCATGCCGAAACTACTGAATGAATTTAAATTAAACTTGGTATAATTTGAGTTCATACTACGAGGTAGGACATGGGATACTTTTCATCCCGAAAAATTAAAGGGTTCCCACAGGATAGGCGTTAAAAGTTATTTAAAAGAACACGTATCACGCTGAAACTAATGGACGGATTTTGTTGCAACTTGGCATAATGGGTAAAAATTGAGAATAATTTTTATCCCGATAAAATAAAGAGTTCCTGCGGGATAATATATACCCTACACCACAGTACATACATACTGACTATGTATGTACTGTGCTTACACTAAGGAGATCACATTCATCTAAGGTACATTTCATAGATTAATAGTCTGCCCACTCGGTATATGAATTAACTATCGACTGAATTGATGGTTAGACTTCGTACATTCGAGGAGGGTCTGAGGTGCTGAGAGCAGTTAGATATACAATTTATGAATAGGTTTAATAATAATAATAAATCTTTTATTTCAGACGTACATGTCCATAATACACCAAATTGAAACAATGAGATCATACATTTTTATAAAATATACAAAAATTAAAATAACATTGAGAAAATTCACCTTGAAGTACCTATTATCAACTGTATTAAATGTGCTTGCAATTGACAATCAGGTTGTCCAACAATGGTATTTAGACTGCCTCGAGTTCTGCGTGTACTGTCTAGCTTAATAATTGACACTTAAACATTCTGAATCATCTAATGAATGTTTACTTTAATAGATATAATTGAAAAAACTCAATAAAATTTCACAACCTGTGAAGGCAGGTTCCATGGACAAGACGCAGGTTCAAGACCGAAAACCTGACTACGGTTGGGTAAAAAAATAGCCTATGAATACGCCTACTCTTGCGATGAATACGAATCGATTGATACCTCACTTCCTTTACCTTGCCATAGCCGGGGAAAAAAAGCCTTTGACACTCTATACATAAAGACGATTCGACTGATACCTTGCTTGTGAAAATCGGACCAACATGGGCGACGCTATGGAGGAACATCCACATATCCACTTATATAATTATACATACATTGACTGTTAAACTCATTAAACTTCCCTTGCTTCGCCGTAGTCGGGTAGAATTAGACAGACAGTTTATAGTAAAATAATATTAAATGAAAACCATTCTCTTGATGTTTTATGAAGACATGATAGTACTGTTGACGCAAATCTTTTGTGTATTAAATTCTCGACAAGTGAGGAGTCTAAGGCTTTAATTATGTAACGTCTGCGTTCTGTCTGTATTATACCCCAAAAACTACTTTCATTATACATATAAATAAATCGCTTAGACGTTTTTAATCTTGAAAGAAAGAAAGAAAGAAAATAAATAACATTATATTAACAACATTATACTTAATGACAAACAACATAAAACAAAGAAATAGTTTTTTTTTAAATGCTGTGTGTTGTCACAAACAGGTCCCAACTCAGCAAACGCTAAGGCCATAAGCCTTGGCACTGATTTTCTGCCGGGACCTGTCATAAAGTTCGCCTATGTACATACTTATCTTTTGCGTGCAATAAATAATTTTCTATAGATCTATCTACTCCGCCAAATTCGGTAAAATCCTAAAACCGTCTCATAAAACCTTCTACGAGTAGGTCCTATATCGAAGCACGAAACATCCACTGAGTTATTGTGTTTAAAGCTGAATACATTTTTCGTAGAAAATAACCCATATTTCACAATGAAATTCTTGTCGATCGAACAGCCGCTTTGTCTTGCTTCTTTTCCTTCGTTTTCCACGGTTGATTTGTGTTCTATGAGTGTTCCGCTGCACTCGGTCCACTCGCCTCGGGGAATATTGGATATCTGTCATAAGTCATAAGATTTCGCATACTGACTTTATAATGTTCTGCATATCCCGTGCATTCGTAGCGGACAATTTATGGCTGGCTCGGGGCAGGAGCAATAACAGTTACTGCGAAGATTATTGCGATCTGATTGTTCTGAGGGACTACTAATGATGTAAAAATGAAAAGAAATTTTATCAATACCTAGATAATTGCATAGTTTATGCCACCTGTAATTTATTTGATTGGTGATTTTAAATTACGAGTTTATAACCGTCTTGTAATGTGAAAACTCCATTTCTAAGTTTGAAATGGAGTTTATTCATGAGGTTTAATAAGTTCATGAGGTACTCATAATCAGAGCAAATAGTTGTGGATACAAATAAAACCATCGAAATATGCTAAATTTTTAACTATTTTCATATATAACTATAAGTATTTATTTTACCATATAATATTATACCAAGCCGGTTCATTTGATATGTAGGCAATACTATTTAAAAATTGACTATGATAGACGGACATACAGACACGAGTGATCAGATAAGAGTTCATTTTTCATTTGGATGTACGAAACTTAAAAATGAATATCTCATTATCATGACAACAAAAAACTCTTGTCTTATGTTGTATTTATGCATTATTATTACGTTGGTAATTTCGAAAAAGTGATACTGTTCTGGCTCAATTGTAAATTATTTCATTCTTTTTAGTGGTTGTTTACAAAATAACATTTTTATTATGAAGTCGTTTTTTTTTGGGAAAATATTTTATTTTTTGATTTTTAGTGGCCTAACAAAACATTAAAAAGAATATATGCCAAACAAAATAGTAGACACTCGCTCACTTTAGTGAATAAAACCTACATATATAACAACTGAATTAGTTTTGTCCATTTTCCATCATTTTGTTGTTGCGTTCCTGTGACTACCTTCCGGCTCCTTCATCAGACCCTGAAAACCACATAACACCAGAGAACTCATCAAGACAAACCAAATGAGCCCAAACTCGAAGGGGTTCCATCATTTTGTTGTTGAGTTCCTGTGACTATCTTCCAGCTCCATCATCCCTGGATACCACATAAAACCAGAGAACTTACCAAGACAAACCAAATAAGCACAAACTCGAAAGGGTTCCATCATTTTGTTGTTGAGTTCTTGTGACTACCTTCCGGCTCCATCATCAGACCCTGGATACCACATAACACCAAATAACTCATCAAGGCAAACCGAATGAGCCCAAACTCGAAGGGGTTCCATCATTTTGTTGTTGAGTTTCTGGGACTATCTTCCGGCTCCATCATCAGACCCTGAATACCACAGAACACTTGAGAACTCACCAAGACAAACCAAATGAGCCCAAACTCGACGTGTTTCCATCATTTTGTTGTTGAGTTCCTGTGACTACCTTCCGGCTCCATCATCAGACCCTTGATACCACATGAAACCAGACATGATCTTATCAAGACAAACCAAATGAGCCCAAACTCGAAGGGATTCCATCATCCGATTGTGTAGTTATTTTATATACTACTATTACTACTAGTACTGCTACTACTATTACTACTAGTACTGCTACTAGTACTGCTACTAGTACTGCTGCTTCTGCTGCTACTAGTACTGCTGCTGCTGCTGCTGCTGCTGCTGCTGCTGCTGTTGCTACTACTACTACTGTAGTTTTTAATTGTCATCAGAACTACACCCAGGTGCAAAATTTCAGCATCTTTGGACGTCCTTAATTTGTTCAAAATTGATTTGCAATCCAGTCCTAAACATTATTACACAAAGAATTAAATTAAAGCTTGTTTAAAGCTGATAAACAAATTTTGATGAAATTTATACAGTACCTTACTATAGGTCTTCTTACTCAAGTAAAAACAATCATCTAATTCAGTTTAGAAATCCCAACATATTAGAGAACATTAACTATAAAACAAATTGATTTCATAATAAAACTACTGAATCAATTTTGATGAAATTTGTATGGGACTACATAGAAAGTTAACCCTTTTGAATAAAAAAACAACCATCTAAATCGGTTGAGAAATCTCAGAGATAAACACAAAATAAAGGCAATATAAACACAAAATCGAATGGATTTACTCAACAAAACTATTTATTCTCGAAAAACTGCTGAACCAATTTTGATACAATTTATATGGGACCATTTGGAAAGTATACCATTTTAAACAAAAAAAGGCCGTGACTGGCCAGCATCATTTTTAAAGAAGTACGGACCAATTATTCCACCAGCCCATAAAGCACACCAAATAGACAGTTTTTCAAAAGTTTGAATATTTAAAGTGTTTAAAACAAGCCATTTTATTTGAGACATTTATCCGCCCGAGCCCTGAGCGAGTTATACTCTGCTTTTCACTTCAATTGCGAAGAAATAAAACAACGATATAGTTTTAATTAATAATGAAATATTTATATACTGCTAAGAAAATACAAGGGCTTCTTTCCCGCCAATTTTTAAAACTTTCTACATGGTACATTAAGCTCGAGTCGGAGACCATAGAGAATCAGAGACATAAAACACTTTTATGTACTAGAGCTTAAAATTCAGATGAAGTCCACTTACATCCAGCATAAAAAAGAACTTTACGAACATGAGAAGTGAAAATGTCTTTTTTGCATCCAACATTAAATTAACCGGGGTTTCCGTCCACTTTTGGGTACCCATAGATTGATGGTAGGGCTCCGCTTTGTGAGAGTAATTTTTGCTGCTAATATTGTATATTTACTGATTCCCCGAAAAAGAATAACTCTGGTCCCGACGGAGGCGCATAAACACGTGAGGAGGTCTTCGCAATATATTTTCTTCCGTTCCAGGAAATTTCTGCGAGTGAGTAGCTCTCTACTCTTAGAAATGTAATAATACCTTTAATATCTCCTCAGCGGTAGCTTTGCAAACATTCTCCCTTGCCCTAAGATTATCATCACTTTGAGTTAAGATTATTTGTATATAATCTTCCTGTAGAAATCGACCGCCTAATGTATTAGGCGGTCGATTTCTACAGGTGTGTCTGAAAGGTTGGTAGGGTAATGATACTAACTCATAGAGCGATAGTGTCTGAGGAGTTTACTAGTGCGTGTTAGAGTTCAAAAAATACCTTGTTCGATTCTCGGCTCCGCACCAATGACTTTTCTAAGTTAAACTGTGTGGATTTCCTTATGTTAGACTAGCAGTGCCCGCGGCTTCACACGCGTGGTCATTTCTCTAGTTTAAAAGTATTCTTTGTGCTATTCCAGGACCTAAAATACCAATATACCAATATTGGATCAACATTCCTTCAGCCGTCAAAAATATTTTTATGTTAAATTTGGTAAAACGATATAGCTTTGTGAAAGATAACTCTATTGGCGGAGCATTTATATGATAATCCTGAGAAGACAGGTGATGCGGCCGATTCAAGTTATATCTTCGTCGTCTTTATCCATTCATTTACTTATTCTTTTTACTTATTGTTCATAGTACCTACAATGAACACTGTGCATTTTCAAACTTTAAACAGTGAAAGATGAATAGCACTTTTTGTTATCTATGTTAATCAAAGTTTTTTGTCGTTGTTTCGGCATTTTCATTGCTTTTCGAATATATAATAATGATTATTTTGACAGTGACATCGAACTGTAGATGGCAGTCTAGCAGTGATGGCAGTTTAAAATCAAATAAAGAGTAACGAGTATACAGTGTTTCTCATAATGTTTGTTTTTTTGCCTATAAATTTTGGAGGGTATGACTGACCAAAAATAGATCTCAGTAACAGTAGGTTAGGTACTGGAAATATCTAGGAAGTTCTAATTTTCATTAGTTATTTTATTCTACACGGATTGTACTAAATGATGAATCATGAAGATTTGATGATGACCAGAAAAAACTGAATCTCAGCAATGGAAATAGTAAAGTTGTTAACAAAAGTTAAAACAATTGGTGAAAAAGTTCCAGTTTTCACCAATTGTTTTATTTTCCACGAGTGCCAGTAATGATGAATCATGAGAGTATGGTGACAAAAAAATTTTAACTAGGTACCTACCCAATCAACTCAGCCAGAATTTTGTTGGTAGTTTTCATCGAGTTATCCTAAATCATACCAACGGTTCCATGATGACACTCTTTTTATGATGACCAGAGTGATTGATCTTAATAACGAATGTTGTGAGCGGGATCGGATGGTGAAGAATGATAGATAGATGTATGTGTATAGGATGATCAGGCCCCTCTTTCCCACTGGGCACTCTGGGCACTTGCCCAGGGCCCCGCGATAGTTCCTGCCAGATCACTTAATGATAACCTATATTTATTACCGAAAAACATTACTGCCCAAAAAATAAGTCTAAGGGAAATGTTTTAAGGGTGCATGTATGTATGTGAGTTTCTTTACTCCACCATAACTTTTAAATGCCTGAACTGATATTGATATTTATGGCGTATCGTTAGAATACTTACATCATCCCCATCTATGAGAGAAAAAGGCAATTAGTTTTTTGAAAAGTTCCGTTTTTTCAGGGCAGTCGTGTATTTTCTCGTACTTTGACGATTTACTATTTATTACGAAAAAACAAACGATTATCACTGACTACAATACCTACTAGCTTATTAGATTTTGCATGCGTGAAGCACCGAAAATCAGGATTTCCGATATCAGCATGTTTGGATAAATTTATATATATAAAAATACAATTTAATGGTATACTAAGAACACTGTTTTATAGAAACATTATCAGTGAACTAGAATCTCATTATTATTTTTTGTCTTTCATCAAGAGTTACGGTTGAGACTCGTGCCAAATTTGAATTAAGCGAAGCGTGAAGCGTCAAGTTTGAAGTAGCCATTTTAATTGAGAAAGTACATACGGATACGGATGAAGTAGCGGGCAAAAGCTAGTAATATAATATAATACACAAAATTAACTCTTAGCATTCAAAGGTTAGTGCTTAAAAATCTATGTTGATTGAAGAGGTACCTACCCTTGTAGCTTTGAGATGGAAAAATAGTTAATCACTTCTTCAAAATCTATGTTTTTGAGCATATAATATTCTATGGACATCAGCGACATACTAGTTAATCTCTCTTGAAGCATTGTACTTCTTAATTCATTTTTATTCTTTTCAATTTGGAAAAGGAGCGTTCTCCACTGCAGTTAGTTACCATAATGCTTAAAAAGTTTCTCAATGCAATTGCTACATTTGAAAATGTGTCTTCAATTATTTTTGCTTTCAAAAGATTATATAATTCCAATATACTATTACTTCTTTCATTTCCACTATGAACAATTTTCAAGTATTCTGTTAAGTACGACAGATCTACTGTAATTAGTGTATCTGGCAAAGCTGAATACAGGCGAATTCCCAATCATCGGTCGATTTATTTAAGTCAGTCGGTCACCTATGAATCCTGCGAGCAGATCTTAGCGTTGTCTGTTGTTAAAAACTAGAACCTCAGTCCGTTAATAATTAATAATCCGAAAAAAATATTAACACAATTTTTTTATTTTATTTATAAAAGAAATACAATGCATCATTAAGTATTGTTTCATTAAAGATTGCACTAATTCTGTTATTAAAAATCGCCATATTAGTTTTCTTGACATTTCATATATCCTATAGTAGTCTCGTGACTAAGACGAATCCAATGATACCTCATTTATCAAAATCCGTCAAGCCATTTAGGCTGTAGGATGCGCATAAGAAACTTACAAACAAACAAACATACATGTATGTGTACAACCCAAACTCATAACCCTCCTCAGTCGGGTAAAAATAAATCTAGAACTTTGTTTATCTACTTTCTTTGTATATTCTAACAAAATAGTGCTCTGTCAAGATCATAGGGGCCCAATTATCCCAATGTGCCCAGGGCCTCCAATAGGTTAAAGACGGCCCTGAGGATGATGTTATATTATAACAGAACTCTTTATTATAACAACCACCTTGTTTGCTTGCAGTGCTGGCTTCCCATGGCTAAACGACTGCTATTAAACAATAGCAGCCAGGACCAACTGCTTCGTGCCATTAGAAGCACGGAGTGATGGAAGACCACATTTAGAAAAGTAATTGATGTGGAGCCTAGGACCGAACCCGGCATTGTTGGATTCCAAGTTGCACTAGTATACCGCTAGGCTACCATCACTACCATCAACCACTTAATTTATGACGCATGATTTGAATAGTATTTATTCAATGGGTATAAATACTATTCAAATCTCTCTATGATTAGTAAAGAGATTGAAGATTAGTAAGAACCAGGATATCATGGCTCGCAACAATCAATCGAAAAAACTCGATTTTGAGTGTTGTTTTGTTTCAGGCTGCAGCCGTAAATGCATGCGAGACTCGGTGGCAATTTATAAATTGTATCCTAAATACTTTGCTACAATTCCACTCCTCTTTCGGAGCTAGGTCAATGGTATCGGAGTTGATATATACACTCTGGTCTACTGAAATTTCTGTATCAGTCATAGTTTACGTAGGTTCTGCTAAAATATCATAAATAAAATATTTCGGACGAAGCCACGACTTAAAAACAGCCGATCTCTCTCTCTTGAAAAGATAATTTAGAAGCAAGAAAAGCCTTTATAAAATGTTGAAGTTGGACATAGGCTTCACGAGTCTTAAAGCAATAATTTATCATTATGGTACAGTGAAAACCAGACCAACTAATAGATGACGGCTTTTGGTACATACCTAGTCGGGTCATTATATGTTCTGTCACATCCTTATATATATTGTCCAGAAATATTTGGATTGATTATGAATAAGAAACTTTTCTGCCATCTTAAAACAACAAGTAAAATAATTAAGTATATCAAAAAAACCCGACTCCGAACAAAATTATTGAATACGAGCTCAAGGCCCAAAAAAATAATCACACTAATATTTTATGGACGAAAGTTTGTATATATACTTAATGTTCGTAGTTTGGTGTGTTTGTTACTTCTTCACGCTTAAACGGCTGAACCGATTTGGATGAAATTTGGCACGGGAGCAGCTTGTACTCTGAATTAACACTTAGGGTACTTTTTATCCCGTAAAAATGCGCTGTGAAACCGCGGGGTGCAGCCTGCGATGAAATATAGGGTAGATCCCCTATCGCCGCTAGAAAAACGGCACCGTCATGCTCCCAGTCGCAATAGAACTCTCTTTCTCTCTGCTTGTGGACAATTTTTATATTAGCTGGAGAGGTATATATCTGTACAAGCACAGAATAAATAAGTACAAGTAAACATTGGAGCAGGGACACTTTTGAGGTTTGATTTTCATAGAGACTGTGTATCTATAGTTTATTTGATTGAAGGGTGCAGCTAATATTTTAATGTTTATTTTCTACTTACATATTTTACTTTAATAGTTGCAATTGCAACATTAGACTATAATAAAATACATTAACTTAAATAATCTAAAATTGTTTTTTTTTTAAGATGTCATTCATGTTAAAGCTGAGGTAAACGAGATGTTTCTTAGCTATAATGGGGAGGGCGAGGGGAAGAGGGGTGATGATCGAAGCTCCCAAACGAATGGACCGATTTTGATGCGGGATTTTATGTTTGAAAACTGATGTGATAGAGATTCTTCATAGCTATAATGTGAGGTCGAGGCTCGGTGGTTATATAATTTTTTAATTTGTGCTTGTTTGGCTATAATAGCTAAACATATTTTAACGTAGTTTTTGTCACAGCGAACTCACCCCTAACCCTAATATACTTTGCTATGATGGCAGCACAAGCTACAGGCCATGTTTGTATTTCTACCATATATTATACATTGGGGACATAACAGTTGGCTTGTGAGGTACTCCAACACTGTTGGCCACATTGATGGATTGACAGACGCTAGTTACACAAATCATGCTCTAGCCTTTGAACGGTAAGTTCCAATCTAGTCCGCGTCCCATTCTGTGATAGATTTACCGCTGATAGAGTTCGTGGGCCTGTGCGTCATTTCACAATGGAAACCCAAAAATAAACTTCTCTATTATACTGCCTAACAACTGGAGATTTAATTGTAAATATTGAGAAGATTGCTGTTTATTATTAAACTAATACCTACTTACTAATACTAACTACTAAAGCTATAACGAAATTAGCCACACTGTGCCGAAATCTGAAAATTAGTTTTTAATGAGTTATCTAAAGGATTATCACTCTGGAGGAAAATCCTTTGAAATGCTACAAAGTTGGTACCCCAAAGTTGATGTCACGGTTACAAATCCGACTTAATTAACCGTTACTGACGTTGGGAGGGCCTCGAGTTCCATAAAACATGATATAACACATCTATGGGAAGAATACATTTAATTACTCCGTGAATACTTATGTAGACTTTAAGTTACTTTCGTACTAGATTTGCTGTAATCCTGTGCCACACACAGGATGAATTTGTTGAACACAAAATTCAACAAAGCCATGCTTAGTTGTTTACTGGAAATGCATTTTTTGCATGTGTAGATAATGTTATGACATCACAAGATTGAATTTCTTTTACAGGAGTTTCTCAGTTCAGTAAACAATAAATCAGTAAAGAAAAAAACGGTATATAGTAAGTAACTTCTGACATGAACGTGTCTCTATATTACTACTCGCCATATTGATTATAACAGCAGATAGACAAACAGACTTTTAGCATGATCTTGTGCTAACGCTTATTAAGATGTGGCAAGCAAAAGCATTAAGAATATGGGTCTAGCATGGAGCCAGAATATGGACTGTACAAGAACTGAACGGATCGTCGCCTTGTCTTTCATGTCATTTCACACTGGATGAGTTGTGTGTGTGGATATTATATGGTAACAAAAGGAAAATAATGCGAAACTTTTGCGAAGTCTGGATTGTTCGTTGTTACATATAAACCCCATCAATAATTAAAAAAAATCCTTTCATAAATTATACTCAATTATCGTTATTTGATAGTACCTTACGAACTACCTATATAAGACCTTCATAGACGACGTGTGAGAGTCGCTGGCAGCGCCACTGGATGCAAAAAGCGAGATGTTTACAAAAAATTGTATCAATAAATTATTATTATTAAATACACAAACCACTAAATTTACATTACATTACCGAATTAAGTAGTCAGAAAACAGTAAGAGTAAGATATAGAATCTAACACAAAAGCAGTTCTAAGAAATCTTGACATCGACGTCGTTAACTTGGTCAAAGTTTGCTGAAGACTGAAGGAAGCCTAAAGAAACAAAGTTGATGTGTACTAAAGAAATAGCGGGCTTATAAAAATATTTCTTAGCTCATTACCACACCATTTTACATGAATTTGTCATCAACGTTGTTCCATCAACGCAATTTCGTGTCGACGAAGTAACGCGACACAGAAATTTTATTACCCGACACGCGTTTTTTCGTCTTATTTTTCGTGTTATTCATTGCGTGAAGAGTTATTATTCCTTTCGAGCAATCAAGTATTGGTTACGCCGCTTGGAGAGAAGAATAAAATGTGAATCGCTTTCATTTTATATTTCGTTCGTAACCAAACAGTGACTAATGGGTTCTTCAATTTTGTAAAATGTACTACTGGTCACAGATGATAATTAACAGTTATACTCAAAGACCGAACAGAGCGCTGGCTTGTAGTATTTAGATGGAAAACCTTCCTTCGAGAAACTTTGAAAAAAAAACAACTCCGTGGTTGGATTTTTTCGCGAAACGTTTAACAAATGTTCTGCACTGATGGGCGGTGCTTCAACAATCATTTAGAAGAACAGTTAAACCAGAAATGGTGGGCATTTTTTTTTTTGCGTCATCTCCGATTCATTTTTGTATCATTCAAGCCCAAATGAATCGTGACCGAAATTGGTAGTCTACACTTGTAATTGTACAATGATACAATTGTCACTTTAATCCTAATACTGGAAAAGCGTTTTGGTTTGTTTTATCTATCAACAAACGTTCACAATGACTCTTTTGTGAACTAGCGAGCGTGAAACCAAAAGCAATTGCTGTTAATTTCCGTTCATGAACTAGGATCAATAGCTACGAAACAACTTGCTGGCGTAACGTACGTTGTCGTAACTATTACTGATTTAATAATGCTAGTTTTTTGAAGATACATTATTTTGCTATCTTCCCGACAGCGAATAAACCATAATCTACCATAATCTACCATAAAATAAGGATCTCCAATAGACACCGCACCGACTTAAGTTTGTAATTATCATTCAAGCTTCAAGTATGCAAAATCAAACCTGTGGTTTTTACTATTTCACATTCTTCCATGCTTTTTCCACACTTTCTTTCACCCGAAGGCCTTTCTTCCTTACTCACTGCCTCTATTCCTATTTGCGCTACACTAAACAACTTCTACTTTTTGAAAGAACTATAAAAGACAGATTTTGGTTTGATGATTGAAAATCGACAGACTTTTGTTTTGTTAGTATAACGAACCAACAAAAGTCCGGGTAAACCCGAAGTCCCTTTTCTTCCTCCCTGAGTCTATTCCTAAGGTGCATCAGCAAACAACTTCAACTGTTTGAAAAAACTAACACTGAAAGTCAGATTTTGGTTTGATGATTGACAATCCATAGAGTTTTTCTGGAATTACTATTCGGCAATTGGCTAATATAGACACTTTACAATCCAGAATCCGGGGTTGTGAATACCCGGTTCAAAACTTTGGGCACAAACAATAGTAAGTAGAAAAGCCGGATTTCATTGGCATCGCTCAAAACGGCAAAGGAATACCCGGCACATGCAAGAACCTCATATGACATGCACCAACTTGAACAGGGCCAGCATCGTTGATAACTCTTCAAATTGATTGATAACTCTTTATTTCAAAAGTAAGGAATTACAATATCTCTATATATATATATATCTATATTTTATCACACGTTATAAGTTCAAAAACTAAAACCTGACAACGGTCGGGTAAAACTAGCCTATAATAATATTGCGATGAAGATGAATCGATTGATACCTCATTTTTCAAAATCGGACCAAGTTTTTAGTTTGGACACGTAACCATTCAATTACATTGCCGTAGCTGGGTAAAAAAATTAGCCTATGACACTCTATACCTGAAAACGAGTCTTGTCCGCTTGTAGAAATTGGACCAATAGGGGCGACATAGCGTCGCCCTATTATTTCGTGGAACATCCATATACCCACATACATAGATACATACATACATAATATATAGACTATTAAACTCATATCCCTTCCCTTGCTTCGCCGTATTCGGGTAAAAATCATTTGACGTCTGAAGAAGGTTTGATGATATGGGCACTTTTGGTTCTAAAATAACAGAGAATCCGCGGGCACAGCTAGTCACACAATGAAAGTCATAGATAGGTAAGATGTGAATTATGGCCTAACCTCTAACTCAAACTCAATTATTTTTGGTGTAAATAGGCAATATTACTAAAAAACTTTTACTAGTCAAAACCCTAAATGTCTTCTAACTAGGAGTTTTTTTAAATTCTAAATAGACCAAATCAATAAATATGGTCAACCATACTTTGAGTTTGAAAAGGAAATTTTCCCCTTCATGTGCCGACTCAGTGTTGAATCACGCACAGGAAAAGGAAATAGCCTACTAGGCTTTACTGGTATTGCTTCGGATATACACCCCGTTCGAGAGCACGAGGAAACTCTTCGGGAATGTCATACTTTGTCCATATTTTTTTATAACTAACACGACAAATTTATAAGAGCCAATGAGAAGTCACACAGTAAAAAAACGGGATATAAATCATGAGAATAACAATTACTAATAAGAAATAGGCTGGACTAGTCCCCGCAAACAGAACCCATTGACGAGTATGACTTGTGTGTTGACCATTTTAGAGGGAAGAGAGTGACCCGACACACAGAGCCCCCGAAAGTGTATCTCACAGAAAGAACCTGTGTCCCAGCAGCGAGAAAGATAATTGGCCACTAGAAGTAAGAGCACTTCCACGTCATCGAGACACGTAATAAAAAGAAAAACAAAGGAAAAACGTAAAGCAATATCAAAACTCATCCTCATCATCACGCTTCCGAAAAGCGCCTTCCATGCCTTTGTTGTCTACTAAGTTCTTAGCCAATGACATCAACGCACAGTAGAGCTATGGAACGAACGCAATCTGCATAAATTTGCAGTTGACCCTGCTATAACAGCGCCCATTTGTATAGCTATGCATGTTCACGACAAATTTGACGCTATACTGCTTGTAGTTTTAAAATTGTGGAGCGAAAAGTTCGTGACAGGTGCCAAAGTTGTTAGTTGTTTACGCTGTGCGCATTTCAGATGATCCAAACTACATTTTTCAGTACACCAAGTTTGTTATGCTGTTATAGCTTTTTTACAATGTTATTTTTTTATCGGATCAGCATTTGCCTTGACCTTTTTTACCCACCTAAGGAAGGTTATGTGTCTGGGTTGAATGTATGTTTGTCTGTACGTTTTTGGCGTTTTCTATAGCCCAAACGGCTTGATGGATTTAAATAAATGAGGTATCGTTGGATTCCTCTTAACCATAGGATATATGAAGTGTCAAGAAAACTAATATGCCAGATTACAGCTGCTGCCATGTTGTATTTCCGACGGAACAAACAATTACCAAAAAACCTACCGAGTGAGGTTCTAAAAATGAATTTCTTTTCTAAAATTATATAATTCTTTTACCTAAAGCTAAACAGAAGTAACTGTCTATCAAGTTTCTGACAAACATCTCAATTTTATATTTAAAGGTTTTAAAAAACATTCTAATATTATATAATTCTTTTACCTAAAACTAAACAGTAGAAACTGTCTATCCAGCTTCTAACAACATTTTAAATTTATTATTATTCAAGTTAAATGTGAGTTCTAGTCCAATGTTGCAATTGCAACTATTTTAATAAAGTAAAATATGTAAGTAAATAAGAAACATCACTACTGGCTGTACCCGCGGCTTTGCACTCGTGTGCTATTCCAAGACTTTAAATACCAATATACCAACCAATAATTGATCAAACTTCCTTCAGCCGTCAAAAAGACTTTTATCGAATGCTCAGTTTCGACTCATTGCATTGAAATACCAAGTACCCAAGTTTTTAATTCAACCCTAAGCTATCTAACAGGGAAAACCGCATCGCAATCGGTCCAGTGGTTTGACGTGATGCACAAACTAACATACTTCGTCTCTTATGCCCAGTAATTTCGCTGTTTTTTTCTCTCTTCAAACCGGAACTTATTTATTCTGTGCCGGACACAGAAGTAATGTTTGCACTTTACGATTGAATATCTGACAAATCCTTAGCCATACGAATTTTAAACAGCAAAAGTAGCTCTGTCAGTCTGTTTTTTGCGTTTTAACAAATAAACGGCTGAACCGATCTTGATGAAATTTAGTATGGAGATAACTTGAACCCTGTAGAAAGACATTTGACACCTTTTTATATAGATAAACTGTAGTAGGTACGCGTGGGGCGAAATTTAGTGTATAAATACTTCCCGAGGAAGACTGTTACAGATGGGGCCTAGCTACCATTAAAAACCTATTTAATTATGGTCTGAAAGACGGTAATCATTCAAATGAGTGCTTGACTACTTTGGTGGTAACGTTAGTTGTTTTACCACCAAACATTATTCTTGATAAATTACAGAACTGAGTAAGCATCTACCCACCGAAATTGGGGTTTCGCAATAATAATTTTAAAGCCTGTCGAAGTATTTCCAAAACCCAGCCCAGCGAGTAAATTACTTCGTGCAAAAGCAGACGTCAAATTTCCGTTCGTATTTCTATCCTAAACAAGCACCTTTCTAAAGATGAAAGGTGCATAATAATAAATACACACCGGTCGTGAGCAAATTCTCAGAAAAACGACTGTAAGCAAATCTGTAATTAAAACCTCATCTTAGACAAAATTAAACCGCAAGTAGTTAATGGTTCTAAGCCCGATAAGGAAACGCTATCTTTGTCGAGAGCAACTCGTTGGCTTCAATAAGATTCAGACAAGTTTGGGGAAAAAAGCTTCCTTTTAAAGTGGTCCGCCATTTAACTATTTGAGAGGAAGCACTCAAAAGGGTCGATTTATTTATAAAAAAAAAATTATTTAGAAAAAATAATTGCATTGTTATTGGACAAATTGGACCCATTGTACTTAGAGACGTTTTCTGGTAAATTGCCGCAGAACTTGGGATCATTCGCTTACGGTCCAACATCATCATTCAGAGTTAATTTTATTTCAGAGTTTTTTTTTATAATTCTACAGCAGCAGATGCAAATCGATCAAACGTGATCGGTGACATCAGAAATGGAGGCCAAAATTGGTTTAGTTAGGTTTGGTTAGGTAAAGTTAGGTATACTCATAAACAACGAGTACCTATTAACTATTAACACTTCCGTTCTCAATATAACGCATCCTTCGGCGAGAAGTTCTGAGTGAACTTAAAACTCATATATTGAAAATGCAGTAATTAAATTTTGCAGGTTTTTTCCCCTTGCGTAGCTCAAGACCGCCTTTACCCGTTTGCCTCTAAACTCATTTAAAAAACGCAAGCTACGAAATAAATAGAAAACCTTCTTTATTTTTTTTTTTTTTAGAGTACCTGAACGAATAAGCACGCCATTGAAGCAAATAGGTACTTGAGGTAAATTAAGTAACGTTCTACTGGTTTAGTTTAGAAACATAACTTTATTCAAACGAACAGAGTGGCAACATAGCCTTAGCAAATAAAAAATAATTCAATTTACAAAAATTGGATCTTATATACTAGTGTAAGTTCAGCATTTCCCCACCAGTGCCACATGTCCTACTTAATTAGTGCTGATCTCGTGGTGTGGTATTGTTGACGAAGCTGATTCGGGCGTATTGGGGTTCCTTAACTCACGCGCTGTATGCGCGCTGCAGTGCGCAATTTTATGGTGCATTCCGATTCACGATAATATCGCTGTGAGCGATCACAGTGCTAACTTTCGTTCCGATTCAGATATCGCGCTCACGGTGATATCGGTTTGGGGCATGGTCGATGTAATCGCAAAATGGCGGATGTACTGACGTAATCCGTGACGTCACAAGGGATATCGTTGTTGCGCTCACGATGACTCGGTACGCGTTTTAGCGCGATAATATCGATTTTATCGATATTTGCGCGTCTCGGAATGCACCCTTAGATATATCGCCAACCGATGATCTACTGGTTATAGAACTATTGATCCTAGACTAGTAATTTCTTTACATAAAGCATAGATCTCATCAAGATCTTCATTTCGTTTGACAGCTGTCAACAAATTTCCTCTGCAATAATACTAGAAGACCAGAAATAGGGCAGAGGTAAAACGTAAGTCTTGAGGATAGAATTTATGGGGGTGGATAGGGAGAGGTGGGGTTGGGTAGGGGTAGTTGGGGATTGGTGGAGATGTGTAAGGATAGGTGGGGCAATTCGGTATAACTCGCGATTTGTACCTGGCGTAGACGTTTCACGACAAACAAACGGCCGTGCGCCCCGACACAGCACCACCCGTTTTTTTAAGTGAATGAATATAAGCTAACCGAACATAACTGATTTTACTTACGAATGCTTCTAAGATTCCTAAGGATGAAAATATACCTGAGACGTGGAAGAATACCTGGGAAAGTCACGAAGTCATCAGTAGTATGTAGTCTACATTTTAAAGATGAAGACTATATTAATCAGTCAAGAAAAACATTGAAATTTGATGTCTAGTTTCTGAATAAAAGGCTTTATTATTAACTACCCCAGGAAGTATTTAAGTACGCCACACGAGGCTATCTTTGTTGCACTGAAATGTTTCTATAACACCCCTTATTTCATTTTGATAATATAATAGGTTATTGTAACAATAAATGTTATTTCACTATCTATCTAGTTTTATTTATTACACATGTGTTAGAAAATAAACTCTTCTAGGTTATCATTATACAATATATTCTGGTACCTACTTACCTAACTCAATCATAAAAAAATGGCTCAAATTATCATTAACAGCCGGCAACTGCTCATATTGCTGAGTATATGCCAGTATAGGCCTTTATTCTTATCTTACGAAAAAAAACCTAGCTTTTTATTATTCATTTCGTGGACACCGTATTAGAAAGAGATAAGATACTATTTCGATGCCTCTCATTCGGTTCGTTTATATGAAACACTGCGCAGTCCCGTTATAGTAGAGGTTCGTATTTAAACCATTGACTGTAATTATTGACATTGCTTGTCATTGCTGACATCAGCTGTCAATACTGGATTTTCTGACGTTTGACAGCTGTTACCTAACAATTTGACAACTGTAATTTTTTTTTCTCTGCATAGGGGAATGTCGTCGCTTTTAATATGTCAAATTTAACTATCATGTAATCTAAACATGCAAACGAACGGTGATTGAAAACATTTCAGAACGCTAATTTCGCCCACAAAGTCCGAACCGAACGGAAATGTGATCATTTTAGGCCTATTAAACGTTCTCTGGTAAGGTCCCCAGATAAGGGCTTTTACCTCATCTAAGAGCAGTAAAATATTTTTGTGGAATCTTTGGGGTAACGAAATGATTAAATGGCTATAGACATTATAATCAATTTCTTCATCATCATAAACAGCCTGCATTAGTCCACTGCTGGACATAGACCTCTCCTACAGTGCGCCACTGAGCCAAATCTTCAGCTCTTCTCATGTAATTGCTGCTAGCTACTTTGCATAAATCGTCACTCCATCTAGCTGGAGGGCGTCCTAACTTCAGTTTACTAGTTTTTTGAGCTATGTCGGTGACTTTCGTTCTCTGCCAAATCACGTCGTTTTGCTTGTGATCCTTTAAAGAAACCCCGAGCATAGCCCGTTCCATAGCTTGCTGAGCGATCTGAAATTTGTGGACCAGTCTCACAATAAGTGTCGACGTTTCGGCTCCGAATGTCATTACGGCTAGGATGCACTGGTTAAAAACTTTGGGATGGATGACGAGAAGATATGACGACGTTTCCCAAGTGCTACCCAGGCCAGCCGAATTCAACTATAGGCTTCCGTCTCTGTTTTTCTGCCCAACATAAAAGTTTGTCCTAGTAAGACATACTCCTGCACAAATTTGAGAGGTATGCCACTACAGACTATTGGTTCCGGTTTAGTGTGAAAATTCATCATCAATTTTTTTTATCGCTGTTCATGCGGAGGTCAATACGTCGGGTGGCTTTTGTAGGCTGGTCAGCATTTGTTCCAACTCTAGCAGTGACTCCGCATTAAGGACAACATTGTCTGCGAATCACAAGTTTGAAATATACTCGCCGTCTATGTTGACGTCCATTCCAGTTTAACATCTTGAACATATTCTCCATTGCGTTAGTAAACAGTTTCGGGGATATGATATCCTCCTGTCGTACTCCCCTAAGCAATTAGATTTGTTCAGTTTGCCGGTCCTGGACACAGAAAGACATCGTAGCAGCATCATACATGCATCTCAACACTTGAATATATCGCCAGTCTACTTGGCTTCGCTGCAAAGAATCCAGAGCAGGCCAGGTTTCGATAGAGTCCTTCTCGTAGTCCACAAAAGCCAGACAAAGCGGCCGATTATACTCTTCTGACTTCTGCATAATCTGGCGCACTATGTGAACATTTACTACGTATACGGTGCTATATTCTCCGCGAAACCCAGCCTGCTCGGGAGGCTAGAACTCATAAAATCTACGCGCGAGACGATTAGTGATGACCCTTGAGAACAACTTATAGACGTGACTCAAGAGTGAGATCGGCCTATATTTCTTGAAAAAGGTTTTATCCCCTTTCTTGAAGAATAGTACCACAGCATTCCTGTTTCATGTCTTTGGAGTTCTACCACAGTTGATGAAGGAATAAAATAATGCCTATAGCTCTCTGAGCACAGGAGTACCTTCTGGAGCTCAGAGGTAATACCGTCCTCACCAGGAGCTTTTCCATTTTTAAGTTGTCTCAAGACTATCTCCACCTCGTCCAAGCTGTAATCTGGCAGCTCATCGTTGTAGTGGCGGGCCAATGTGGCTCACTAGCGATTTCCGATCCAGGAGCATGTGGATCATATTATCGGCCATAAAAATGCTCGATCTCAGCGAGAATATCCAGTTTTGGCAAAGCAGATTTGCCATCAGCTGTTTTTAGCTTTGTCAGATGACTCCTCTCAAGTTGTTGCACGAAAACCTTGGAACCTCGGTTCTCCTCAGTTACCTTTTGTATTAGGCGGGTATTGAAGCACCGAAGGTCACGTCGCGTCAGTTTCGTGATTTTCTTGTTGAGTGTCATCTGCTCTGCCAAAGAGGCCTTAGCATTTTCCCATCTTTGTGCCATTAACCGGAGAGTCTCATCTGAGAGCTTAGATTTCTGGCGCTTACGCTGCAGACTACAGAATTTAATGCCATTTTCCGTAAGAATTCTCACCACCGTGTTAAGTCCCTCGTTAAGGTCACTTATGGTTTCCACGGTAACGAATCGTTTCTCTGGATTTCCTTGGAATTGTTCGGACTGAACTATGGTTTGCAGCTAATTCGGTCGGAGCGTGGACTTTATCATACAGATTCGATCAAGCTTAAAGTCGATACTCAGAGTGCCTCTGACCATTTGTTGATCACTATTGAATCTGATAATCATAGAGACATCTCTGAATATATGCTTTTTGTCCGTCATGATAAAGTTGATCTCATTTTTAGTAACGCCATCCGGGCTTCGCCATGTCCACTTTCTCTGGGGCTGCTTCATATAGAAAGAATTCATTAAGAAGAGGTCCTCCATCTGCAGAAAGTTAACAAGCATTTGCCCTCTGGCGTTTCTGCTGCCCAACCCATGTGGTCCCATTCTTGATTCGTTGTAGTATTGTACGATACGATACGATACGAAATACTTTATTGTATACCAAAACAAAGAACAAACAATATCAAAACTTAATAAACTTACTTGTACTCCAACTTTAGCGTTGAATTCACCCATAACAACGTTGAAGTGAGCCCTCCTGGTGTTATGAAAGGCCTCAGATATGTCATCGTACATATCTTCAACCTCAAAGTCTGAGCGATAATATCGGTGCGTAGACCTGTATCACTTTGAGAGAATATCTCTTGGTGAATCAATTTTGTAAAAACAAAAATACAAACTATATGTCTAAAAAAAACAGTGAGAGTTTTTATTTTTCTTTTTAATTTCTAGTCTCCATTATGATTTTAATTAATCGATGAACTTTTATGGAAATAAAAACAAATGTCATTTAAATCAAACTTTTATAAAAAAAACAGCTTTCCCACCCGTGACATCGCCCACGCGGACTACAGTTTATCGCGAAAAGGATATTAAAAATTTATGCAAAAGTTGGTTTTGCACCAACGCTCTTGATGTTTATTGACAGACTTAGTATTTCGTATCCATGGAAACCGTTCCTTACAGGGAGTAATCAATATTTCCCTGTTTTTCCGTGGAAACATATAATTTTCCGGGATAGAAAGTATCCTTTGTTTTATTCCAGGGTATACACTATCTTCATTCCAAATTTCATCAAAATCCGTCCAGCCGTTATCGCGTGAAAGCTCCCCAAACAAACAAACAGACAACGTTTCATTTTTATAAATTGGTATGGATAACACTAAATTTAAATCAATCAACCCTGAAACATAATTTGTATTTGGTAAACAGTATTTGGCAACTTGTCGTACACGGTTGGGTCCATGACATGCTGGAGTTCAGAACACATCGCGAGTGATCTTCCGATACCTACAAACTTTCTTGCACACCGTGTATTTTATGAATATATGTCACTGAGCTTCGTGAAGGAGGCTATGTTGTTCCTCACATAAATCGCTACTTGCACTGCACATTGTGAGGTTTCAGTTCATGGGGAACCAATGGGTCATGCGCTGGGCATGCGGGTTAGCTTTCGCAGGGCATAGATTCTCACACCAATGCTGTTGCCTGATTCTGGTCTGTGCTACGCCATTATCGTGATGGTTATACCGCCATCAGTTGGTCGTTAGAGCCTCGTTTGTTGTCGGCAGGATACAACGCAGGCAGGTGAGGTTGACTTGGAACTTCTATGTTGTAGTTCGACCCCTAATATCCCACATAATAATCATAACCACCAATAATTATTCCAAACTTAATGTTCATTCAAAACTATTCACAGATTACGAAACACGGTCAAGTGCACATACACAGCAATCCACGAAAACATGCAGTTTCTGACAAAACACACCTCGCACGAGAGCGCTACCAGTGGTCGTTAGCACTTGTTTAGTTTAGCCATTGACTTTACTCTTATAAAGGGTCTGCATGGGTCAAGAGAGCAGAGTTAAGTGCCGCATTGCACACTAGACCTGCGTGTAAACGCTGCCAGTAAAGAACAAAAAATTGAAAGCTTTGCATTTCTGCTTCGTTTTATTTGCACTGAAAGCTTTTACATAGAAACACAATTATAATTTATTCCAACCCTGTAATAGATGAAATTGATTGTTGATTGTTGATGGCAGGAAGGCCATGAATCAATTAAGCAGCTCAGGAAAGCTCAGGATGATCAATGCTGCGTTAGGATTATCGATGTAGGTGTATATAGTTGTGCGCGCTTTTTGTGTAGGTTTGTAAATTGTAGGAACTGGTGGTAGTTATGAAAACACTGACTTGAACCCTTCTTGAATCACACGTTTAATGTGTGTATAGGTAACTACATTACAGACGTCTCTGACAAACTCTCTGCATGTCTTATATGCACACATTCATGTCAATTCCAAATATGAGTACGTATTGTTTCCATTTTTAGCAAGCTGTGCTACTATACTAATAAATTTTACTCGTATGTGTGTAAAAAGACTACGATTCTTTTGCATGTTCCCACTCGATAAAATTGTTATCTATAAGCTTTCAAATATTTTACCAGGGATTTAGTTGGTCATAGATATGACTAAGTTGATAGTTGTAAACAACTTATGCAGTATGCTACGTTATGCAGTAATATTATAACAAGATTGTTATAATATTATTATATTATTATTAGTAATATTATAACAATCTTTGACTTCAAATCACCGCATAACTATAGGATAATATACATATCTATATTAAAACCTGTGGCTATAGGAATAGTGAATACTAAAAAGAATCGGTGCACAACTAAGCCAAGCTAATTTTTTTCTAAAATTTCTCTTTACATTGAACCTTGACACCAGATCAATTTGAGACCCTTAGCCAGTGACTTACATGCTTAATTATATAGTCATTTTCAGTAGATTTGTAAATTTTTTTTTTAATAATCTATAATTTAATTCAATCATTTTGCGAGCCAAAAGTGAAATGCCAACCACATAAAGATACTAAAACAAAACGCACCTGTGGTTTCATTAGTAGGTATCGGAGAATAATGCTATCCATTATTAGAAGGATCCCATAAGATCTTCAAAGGGTACGTTTAAATTTACGTTCAACCTATTTGCCTCAATGACGTCAGTTCTCACTCACTCGTTAAAAGAAATGAAAAAGAAAAACAAATAAAGAAGGATTTCTATTTATTTTCGTAGCTTGCGTTTTTTAAATGAGTTTGGAGGCAAACGGGTAAAGGCGGTCTTGAGCTATACAAGTAAAAAAAACCTGCAAACTTTAATAAGTGCATTTTCAACTAACTCATATAGAGTTTAAAGTTCACTCAGAACTTCTCGCCGAAGGATGCGTTATATTGAGAGCGGAAGTGTTAATAGTTAATAGATACTCGTTGTTTATGAGTATACTTAGGCTGCGTCCCCAGTAGTCAAACTGTTAGCCGCCGACTGAGTTAGCGGCGTATCGGTTTAGTACGCCTTTCCACATATTTCAAATGGAATGTTCACAGTTTGCTAGTTTTGCGCTCACTGTACGCAGTTTGCAGCGTTACGCGCGCCGACTATCTTAGTGAGCGGCCGACTCCCACCAAAACCGGTTCCAGTCGGCGGCGGCGATTGGTTGTTCGCCGGGCGTAGTGACTCAGTTTGCCGCAAACTGATTATTCGGATAGTTGGAAAAAAGCTATCATCGTGTTAGGACGTGTTTTTTTGCATCGCACCTAACTAATCTCAACGCACACACACATCACTGAAAATCCAAGATGTCCTTTGATACGAAAAGGTTAATTAGTGAAATACAGAATAGACCATGCATATGGAACATGTCGAGTGAAGAATACAGCAACAGAGTATTAAAGCAGAGCAATTGGAATGAAGTATATATTATATACGATGATTGGCAAAACTTAGAAGAAAACACTAAACAAAAAAGAAGTAAGTTCCATTCTAATGAATTTATTATTTATTCAACAATATACTTGTATCACTCACTACATAAAACAAAGTATCATAATTTACATAGTATTTACGGCTTTACACACTCCATTACACTATTTCTTCCTGTAGCTACAACTTACAAATATTTCTCTTGCCAGGGTAGCTTTCCTTCGTTAAGAAAATAGTTTTTAAAGTTTTCTCTTGTTATTTTTCCAGAATTTGATACAGTAATAATTTGGCTCCTTGAACTTGTAAGAGTTATTGAGGTACGTCGCGAAATATGTGCATATTGTGCTTGTTCTCTTGCTATGACAAAATTATGTAAAATACAAACAGCTTTTACGATAGCGATGGTTGTATTCACATTAGTAGCGATCGGTGTATGCAGAACTCTCCATTTGCTTGTTAGGATGCCGAATGCACATTCCACGCATCTCCTAGCTCGACTATGACGATAATTGTAAATTCGCTCTTCCTTATTTAAACTTTTATTAGGAAAAGGCCTCAAGATATGCTTTTGTAATCCAAATGCCTCATCTCCAAGAAACACGAAAGGTTGGGGCAATCCATTTGAATTAGGCAATTTAGTTGAGTTAGGAATCTTCAGAGACCCACACGCCAATTTTTTGCCAAAACCACTTTCTTTAAATATATTACTGTCAGCATTTCGTCCGCAAGCACCTACATCAATAGCTATAAAAGAACAGTTTGCATCTGCTACGGCTAACAGAACAATTGAGAAGAACTTCTTATAATTAAAATAGTTAGACCCACTTTTTGGTGGTTTTCTAATACGGATATGCTTGCCATCGATAGATCCTATACAATTAGGATAGTTGGTTTTTTTATAATATCGTTTTGCTATTTCTAGCCACAATTCTTCAGAAGGTTCCGGCATTTCCTGTGGCTGTAAAATATCCCATATAATGCATGCAGTTTCACTTATTATTTTCGATACCGTCGATTTTCCAACAAGAAACTCTTGTGCAGTTTTTCTGTAACTTAGTCCACTTGACAGGAATCTGGAAAGAATATTGAACTACCGATTATTTCTGTTTCAGTAAAAGACCTACAAAAAAATGGAAGGGTTTGCGCGACTATCACACCAGAGAAAAAAATAAGGATTCCTCAGTCAAAAGTGGAAGTGGGGCAACAAAAAAACGCAAGACACCATACTTGGACATGTTACACTTTTTAAATGTTTCTAGAGCTAGCAACCAGACATCTGGCAATATTAGCGCCGAGACGTCTAGCGACAGTAGCGCTATTTTAGATGAAAATGATTCTACTGACTCGGTAGTTAATGTCAGTAGACCAAAAATGATGACTGTGTTTCAAGAAGCACTAATTAACTCGATGGAAAAAAAAAGAGAAAACGATCCAGATATGAACTTTCTACTAAATATTTTACCGGAAATGAAGACAATGTCCCCAACACAGAATTTTGAATTTCGGTTCGAAATGATGAAAATTATTAAAAATATAAAATATAGTGTACATAATAATTATGACGGTGGTATGATGCAAACTGGATGGACGAATGCCTACCAGTAGGTACCCACATCAGTATGGCTATGCGAGTGGAAGCAGCAGTACACCAAATGTGCAAACTACCCTCGAAACAGTCCATCACATAGCTCTACAGGTTCTTCAGCGGAAGTAGAAGACATAGAAGCAATATTGCGAGGCGATTCAAACCACATTGAAGATGAGGAATGACTGGTTACCAACTTAATGTTACCATATTTGTTCCTAATTCAATTTAATAATACAGTAATTTTGAAAAGTGATTGTTAAATTAAAAACTATAAATGCGAAAGTGACTTTGTATTAAAATAAAAATAACAAATTTTTTTAAAATCCTAAAGCGTTAATTATTTACTTACCTCAAAGTTATAGTAAGCCGTTCTTCGGGACATAATGTATCTCTTGTGATATTATTTTTAGCTATGTACTGGGTTATAGATTTCAACAATTCATCAAATGTATGAGAAGTCATATTGAAATAGTCGTAAAAATTTTCTGGATGTTTCCTTAGTTCTGGGTAAAGAGTGTGAAATTGTCCAATGCTCAACCTTTTCTTGTATAATGGGTGAACCCAGTGCTTCCTTTTATCCTCTTTCAGCGCTTCTAAGATACCAATTACTTCAAAAATATCCATCGTGACCAACACAACCACTCCCTTCGTACAACAAAAGTAAAGTGATAATTCAGTCGGTCGGCTAAATAAGCGGCTAACTCTTAACAGTTTGCTTGCGACGCACGAAAATTGATTTGAGTCTGCAGCTAACTCAAATTTCAGTTCGCTGCAAATTTGCGGCTCACTCAGTCAGCCGCTAACAGTTTGCCTACTGGGGACGCAGCCTTAACCTTACCTAACCAAACCATTTTTGGCCTCCTTTTTTGATGTCATCGATCACGTTTGATCGATTTGCATCTTCTGGGCAGAATTATAAAAAAAAAAAACAAACTCTGAACCCAATATAACTCTGAATGATGATGTTGGACCGCTAGCGAATGAACCCAAGTTCTGCGGCTATTCACCAGAAAACGCCTCTAAGTCCTTTTGGTCCAAGTTTTCCAATAACAATACAATTATTTTTTCTCGCATACCTACTAACGGAGGGAAATCTTTTTAAAAATAAATCCGACCGTCGCTCTCGACAAAGATAGCGTTTCCAAATCGAGCTCAGAACCATTAAGTACTTGCAGTTTAATTTTGTCTGTGATGAGGTTTTAATTCCAATTTTACTTACAGACTTTTTTCAAGAATTTTCTCACGACTGGTGTGTTTATTAAAATATGAAAGGTGCTTATTATGATAGAAAATCAATCGAAAACTTGACGTCTGCTTTTACACGAAGTAATTTACTCGCTGGGCTGGGTTTTCGAAATACTTCGACGGGCTTTAAAATTATTATAGTGAAAACCTAATTTCGGTGGAAGGTGCCACTCAGTTCTGTAATTTTTAAAGAATAATGTTTGGTGCTAAAACAACAAACGGTAACACAAGTCACTTATTTGAATGATTATTGTGTTTCAGACCATTCATGAATAGGTTTTTAGAGGTACCTAGGCCCCATCTGTAACAATCCTCCTCGCGAAGTATTACACACTAGCTTTCACCCAACGCGTACTACAGTTTATCTTAATCAAAAGTATTGCATGTCTTTCTACAGGGTTCAAGCTATATTCGTACCAAATTTCATCAAAATCGGTTCAGCCGTTTAGTTGTGAAAAGGTTAAAAAAAAAACAGACATACAGAACTACTTTCGCTTATATAATATTCGTATGGTTAAGGATTTGCCAGATAATATTCAATCTCTCAAGTGCAAACATTACCTCTATGTTCCGGTACAGAATAAATAAGTTCCGATTTGAAACTGAAAGTTTCCATTGAAATTAATGGGCATAAGAGATGAAGTATGTTTCTTTGTTCGCGCATCACGTAAAATCTACTGGAGTGATTGCGATGCGGTTTTCACTGTTGGATAGCTTAGGGTTAGAATGAAAAATTTAGGTAATTGGTATCTCAACCCATAGAACAGAAGCCGAGCAATCATAGTCCACAAAAGCAAGACACAGGGCTAGTAATACTCTTCAGGTTTCTGAATAACCTGCCGCACTGCATGGATGTGGTCTAAGGTGCCGTAACCCAATCGAAACAAGACCTGCTCAGAAGCTTGTCAAATATTCTCGCTAGACGATTCAAGACTACCCTCGAAAATAGCTTATAGACGTGTAGGCCAGTAAGTAGAGAAATTTGCCTTGCAAAAGGTGATGTAGTTATGATTTTCACATATGTTGTTAAAGTCTAAACTCTGATGAAAAATCCAAGTTTTCGACCTTGAATTGAAGGGGCCAAAATTAGTTTTTTTTTCTAAATGGTTATTAACCAATTAGCTTTGTGGCAAAATTATAAAGAGGACAATATTTGCAACATTTTCTGCATTCACAGTTGTATGAGACAGTGTGTATGTCTCATAGGTAAAAAGTTACAAGAAGTGAAAAAAACATGTTTGCTAAAAATGGTTCAATGCCGGAACAACGTTAAATCATACATATTTCCCTCAAAAGCGACAGTTGTTATACCTCGGAAAAATTACATGGTATTTCCGTCGAAGCAAGCATCGAGGCAAAATGCTTCATTAAATGGCGCCAGTTAGTCAACCTGTTGGATCTTCAACATTTTTAGTTCAATTATTCTTGAGATTTAGAATCAGCCTGATGGGCATAGGTTTAAGAATGGTAGTAAGTGTGACTTCTATTGGTTTGTGTAAAGCTAAGTATTTTAAGAGGAACTAAGATTGTTTTATATTATGCTTTTTGGTTTTAAGTGAAATACTATTAAGTTGCTAAATTTTAATGATAATGTATCTATGGTAATCCTTTGGAAGTTACTTGATGGAGATTTCAGATTTGTATTGTGATTATACACCTGTAATAATCACAATACAAGCCTATAGCCTGTTGACGGAGCTGAAGACCGACAGTGGTAGCATCGTTTCGTCGAAGCGAGAGCTTTTGAGTGAGCTCGAAAAGTTCTATGGGAACTTATACACCTCATCGCGTAGTCCTCCTAGCACGACTAGCGAACCAACCCGTTTGACCCAATACTATACCGAAGATAACCTGGACGTCAGCATATACAAGATCAGAATGGCTCTCAAACAGCTCAAGAGCAACGAGGCACCAGGGGAGCATGAATTAACGACAAAGCTACTGAAAGCGGATGGAACACCGGTACTTAAAGTCCTTCAGAAGCTGTTTAACTCCGTCATCCTTGAGGGTAATACGCCAAAAGCGTGGCATAGGAACGTTGTGGTGTTGTTCTTTAAGTAAGGTGATAACACCCTCTTGAATTATAGGCCCATTTCGCTGCTGAGCCACGTCTATAATCTGTTTTCGAGAGTAGTTACAAACCGTCTCGCTCGTAGGTTTGACGACTTTCATCCCCCCGAACAATTTGGATTCCGGAGATGCTTTAGTACGGTAGACCACATCCAGACGCTCCGGCAGATTATACAGAAGACCGAAGAATATAATTGGCCATAATGTCTAGCGTTTGTGGACTACGAGAAAGCATTTGATTCAGTGGAGTCCTGGGCAGTGCTACAGTCATTACAGCGGTGCCAGATTGACTACCGGTACATCGAAGTGTTGAAGTGTTTGTACAGCAAGGCCACCATGACAGTCCGTCTTCAGGATCAGAGCACGAATTTTGTCCAGTTGCAAAAAGGGGTGAGACAGGGAGACGTTATTTCTCCGGAACTGTTCACCTCTGCACTAGAAGATATATTCAAGCTTCTAAACTGGAACGAATATGGTGTTAACATCAATGGCGAATACATCACTCACCTTCGATTGTTCGATGTCAGAGGCAGTCGAGTGGCCTGACTAACTCTGATACCAGAGGCCAGCACTACTTCATACGAAAAATAAACAAACTTCTCCAAATTTTAAGCAATACTTAAACAAAGTAAAGTTTAAAGAATAAATCGATAAAAGTGCTTACTTTTCGTTATCAAAATGAATCTGGCTTGGATGTCCTTCAGTAGTGCATAGCGAGCAGCGAGGAGTCTTATCTGGACGTATTACCTGCGCTCACTTCTCCCTCCCACGTGAAACGTTAACAAGGGGAAGAGGGTGAGGGGACTTACCCTCTTCCCACGAACGTTTCACGTGACATTCACGTTATTTCAACCGTACCCATTTCCCCTACTTACAATTTTACAAAATATTTCTGCTATGATGTTTCTGGATAAAAAACAAAACTTAAAAAAAACTAAAAAACACGCTTTTATTATTTTTTTTTTTTTTCTTATTTGCACTATTAAAATTAATTTTCTATTTTTTAGTTTGGTTTTCTATATAAAGCGTGTTTTTTATTTTTTTTTAACTATTATTTATTTTGTACTTTTTAGTTTGGTTTATTTATAAAAGCGTTTTTTTTTCGAATTATTGCATTGTCATCGGTCTTTGACAGGTGTGCAAAATTTGAATGAAATCTGACCGTTTAAAGTGGGTCAAAATAGCGTCCAAAGCAGTCGGTTACAAACTTACAAACATACAAGTGAAGCTAATATAAAGCGTATAAAAACATCCATCATTTATTGCGTCAAAGTTGCGCGAATTGTAAAGTTACATTTGGAGTTTTTGGCTCGTTCGTTACTAAAAACTACGTTTCTGTCTATTACAAAATAGCTGTAATTTAAATTTGGACAAAACATTTTATGCAAAATGTCTAGCACTTAACTGTACCACTGAGGTCAATGGTTTAATAAGTGAGTCGATTGGCGTTTCCAAGTAAAGAGAGGACAAATCTAAGCTCTCTCGAGAACTAAGAGAAATGGCCGAAGTTAAAAGGGTTCACATGTTTTATTCCCATTTGAATGAAACAGAATTTTATAAAATCTTTTTTTTTCTGTCCTTTTCAATTAAAAATAATGCTACCTTTTTAGTTTCTGACATTTAGGATTGATCTTATATATCAGTTTGATCTGTGTCCACTTTGGTAAGTTCTGAATACGGAATTTTCCCACAGAATTATATATATATATATATATATAATTCTGTGGGAAAATTCCGTATTCAGATATATATATTATATAGATTTATATATTATTGCTTAAACTCACATGGTCACAAACAGAATTATATATTTGGTATGTATTTTATAGTTAAGGGATATCAGACAAAAGCCTCCCTGCGTTTTAGAAGATAAATCAAAACGCTCGAAGCACCTTTCTAGCTATTCTTATCAACCACAATATTTTTATCAAAATGGCGCATCTTCCGGCACAAAGGTTGAAACGTCAACACGACAAAAAAATGACTATTTCAATGGGCGAATTTCTAAATTCAATGGAAAATTCCTATTTCAAATTCATCACCACCACAAAAAATAGCTAACATTTGCATTCAAAATAAAAAAGGCTTTCATCCAATAAAAAAGCACCAGTCAGATGTGAAAAATCACTGAACAACCACATAGAAATCAATCAAGTTAACGGCTACAGCGACCTGCACTTCGCCGCTCGTGACTTGTGACTCACACATTTTTCCTGCTTGCTGACAGCTAGGCCTCCACAAAAAACAAACACAAATATGGGCACACCTGACGAGAGTGAGTTCTGAATTTGGTGTTCTGTGTCTTGTAGCTTTTTGTTTAATGCAGTGTGATATTTGAGAATTGTTTGGAAATAGCAAAACACAGAACTGTTAAACCACGCATTTTAAGGATTCAGGAAGTTTAAAAAATCTGTAAACTTAAATATATATATTTTTTTCGAGGAAGATTTAATACAACCATGGCATTGTACATATTTTTACTGTTATCCTGTGATAATTCTGATGAAAATAACCCATTTTTTCAATTTACGAAGTAATATTCTGACGTAGATGTGATTGAACTCGTATTTATTCCCATCAATACTCATCAAGCCAGATTCAAATCAGCACACAAAAAGTCTCCGCAAAAATTTGCATTGAAGATTATTATTATCCGTTCGTAAATAGCTTTTCTCTACAGAACCCTAAAAGAAGCAAAGCACAATGACCCACCGCTCCCTGATATTGAAAACGATGTGAAAACAAGCATTGTATTGTTCCCGTCGCAGCTCCACGTCGCCGCGCGTCATGCTACTGTGCACCGGAAATTGCACTATTAATAAATTCACAGTTTTAGGTTCAATTAACAGTATTCATGTTTCACAGTTGTAACAATACTCGTAACATCAATCGTAATGCTGCTGAAATTGTATACCTTTCTGTGAAAAACCTTAGTTTTTAAGAGCTTTTATTTAATTTGCAATGTTTGAATCTTGTATTTCTGTATATATGTTTGTTTAGGTCAATCTTGCAAGCTGATTTAGAACTACTTCCTCTTATCGTATGTTCTGATGACAATGCAATTTTATAATAAACATGACCTGAATCGACAGCCAGGAACAAGCTCCAGGTAAAGGAACTCTTTAACCGTCAACATCACGAAATTTTGGTACACTTTCTATTATGATAGCCAGTTTGAAGTTTTACCATGACATGGCTGCTGCACTCCAGGTTGTCTCCTGACTAGGGAACTCCTCAATGGTTAACACCACAGACACAAAATGTTGTGTACGCATTATTATTATGTTTGTAGTTTTACCGTGACATGGTTGCTGCTCTCTGGGTTGGCTATTGATTAGAGGACTCCTCAGTGGTTATCAGTGTAGAGATAAATTGTTGTATATGCATTTAATTGTGATAACCCATTCTAGGTTTCATAATGACATGGCTACTGCATAGAAGCATTTTTTTAATGTGGTAAAATTAAATTACTAAAAGTTTCTAAGTCATTTTATTTCGAAATAATGAGTAAATATTTGAACACTTCTGGATAATTACCAAATTAAGTGACGACTTATTCAGAAAGTGTTGAACATTAATCCCATAGAAGTTTAAAGGAACTAACCAATATTAAAGTGATAACAGTTCAAATATGTTCTAAAGCCATAGTAACAGTTACTCCTCCCTCAAATTAATGAAATAAATAAGATATATAAATAAAATCAACCCGTTCCGCACTGCTAGCAAACATAGCTCATGCTCACCTGTAGTTTAACCAAATTGTAAATTAACTCGACAACAAGAAGCGTTACTGCCCAAGTGTCACACGTATCCCACAAAACATGGCGAAGTCGAGTTGGAGGGACTTTTAATTAACTTTAAAGCTAGATACAAACTTCCTCTGAAGCAAGAGGCGACCCGGGATTCAACCACAGAACATTACTAGTAGTAATAGTTGGTCAAATGGTCAAAATGATTACTGATGGATGTCAATACAAATTCTTACGATTTTTAGAGAAAATTGAGTGACAGCCCAGGTTAACAGCAAGCAATAGCAGTGGTTTGAATTGATGATGACAATGATGAGATGTTAACATAGACAAGATCTCAAGCGTATGAGTTAAGTATTTTTGAGGATTAAAACTGTATAATATTCAAATTAAATTATTTATATAAGTAATTTAAAGAATAAATCGATAAAAGTGCTTACTTTTCGTTATCAAAATGAATCTGGCTTGGATGTCCTTCAGTAGTGCATAGCGAGCAGCGAGGAGTCTTATCTGGACGTATTACCTGCGCTCACTTCTCCCTCCCACGTGAAACGTTAACAAGGGGAAGAGGGTGAGGGGACTTACCCTCTTCCCACGAACGTTTCACGTGACATTCACGTTATTTCAACCGTACCCATTTCCCCTACTTACAATTTTACAAAATATTTCTGCTATGATGTTTCTGGATAAAAAACAAAACTTAAAAAAAACTAAAAAACACGCTTTTATTAAATTTTTTTTTCTTATTTGCACTATTAAAATTAATTTTCTATTTTTTAGTTTGGTTTTCTATATAAAGCGTGTTTTTTATTTTTTTTTAACTATTATTTATTTTGTACTTTTTAGTTTGGTTTATTTATAAAAGCGTTTTTTTTTCGAATTATTGCATTGTCATCGGTCTTTGACAGGTGTGCAAAATTTGAATGAAATCTGACCGTTTAAAGTGGGTCAAAATAGCGTCCAAAGCAGTCGGTTACAAACTTACAAACATACAAGTGAAGCTAATATAAAGCGTATAAAAACATCCATCATTTATTGCGTCAAAGTTGCGCGAATTGTAAAGTTACATTTGGAGTTTTTGGCTCGTTCGTTACTAAAAACTACGTTTCTGTCTATTACAAAATAGCTGTAATTTAAATTTGGACAAAACATTTTATGCAAAATGTCTAGCACTTAACTGTACCACTGAGGTCAATGGTTTAATAAGTGAGTCGATTGGCGTTTCCAAGTAAAGAGAGGACAAATCTAAGCTCTCTCGAGAACTAAGAGAAATGGCCGAAGTTAAAAGGGTTCACATGTTTTATTCCCATTTGAATGAAACAGAATTTTATAAAATCTTTTTTTTTCTGTCCTTTTCAATTAAAAATAATGCTACCTTTTTAGTTTCTGACATTTAGGATTGATCTTATATATCAGTTTGATCTGTGTCCACTTTGGTAAGTTCTGAATACGGAATTTTCCCACAGAATTATATATATATATATATATATAATTCTGTGGGAAAATTCCGTATTCAGATATATATATTATATAGATTTATATATTATTGCTTAAACTCACATGGTCACAAACAGAATTATATATTTGGTATGTATTTTATAGTTAAGGGATATCAGACAAAAGCCTCCCTGCGTTTTAGAAGATAAATCAAAACGCTCGAAGCACCTTTCTAGCTATTCTTATCAACCACAATATTTTTATCAAAATGGCGCATCTTCCGGCACAAAGGTTGAAACGTCAACACGACAAAAAAATGACTATTTCAATGGGCGAATTTCTAAATTCAATGGAAAATTCCTATTTCAAATTCATCACCACCACAAAAAATAGCTAACATTTGCATTCAAAATAAAAAAGGCTTTCATCCAATAAAAAAGCACCAGTCAGATGTGAAAAATCACTGAACAACCACATAGAAATCAATCAAGTTAACGGCTACAGCGACCTGCACTTCGCCGCTCGTGACTTGTGACTCACACATTTTTCCTGCTTGCTGACAGCTAGGCCTCCACAAAAAACAAACACAAATATGGGCACACCTGACGAGAGTGAGTTCTGAATTTGGTGTTCTGTGTCTTGTAGCTTTTTGTTTAATGCAGTGTGATATTTGAGAATTGTTTGGAAATAGCAAAACACAGAACTGTTAAACCACGCATTTTAAGGATTCAGGAAGTTTAAAAAATCTGTAAACTTAAATATATATATTTTTTTCGAGGAAGATTTAATACAACCATGGCATTGTACATATTTTTACTGTTATCCTGTGATAATTCTGATGAAAATAACCCATTTTTTCAATTTACGAAGTAATATTCTGACGTAGATGTGATTGAACTCGTATTTATTCCCATCAATACTCATCAAGCCAGATTCAAATCAGCACACAAAAAGTCTCCGCAAAAATTTGCATTGAAGATTATTATTATCCGTTCGTAAATAGCTTTTCTCTACAGAACCCTAAAAGAAGCAAAGCACAATGACCCACCGCTCCCTGATATTGAAAACGATGTGAAAACAAGCATTGTATTGTTCCCGTCGCAGCTCCACGTCGCCGCGCGTCATGCTACTGTGCACCGGAAATTGCACTATTAATAAATTCACAGTTTTAGGTTCAATTAACAGTATTCATGTTTCACAGTTGTAACAATACTCGTAACATCAATCGTAATGCTGCTGAAATTGTATACCTTTCTGTGAAAAACCTTAGTTTTTAAGAGCTTTTATTTAATTTGCAATGTTTGAATCTTGTATTTCTGTATATATGTTTGTTTAGGTCAATCTTGCAAGCTGATTTAGAACTACTTCCTCTTATCGTATGTTCTGATGACAATGCAATTTTATAATAAACATGACCTGAATCGACAGCCAGGAACAAGCTCCAGGTAAAGGAACTCTTTAACCGTCAACATCACGAAATTTTGGTACACTTTCTATTATGATAGCCAGTTTGAAGTTTTACCATGACATGGCTGCTGCACTCCAGGTTGTCTCCTGACTAGGGAACTCCTCAATGGTTAACACCACAGACACAAAATGTTGTGTACGCATTATTATTATGTTTGTAGTTTTACCGTGACATGGTTGCTGCTCTCTGGGTTGGCTATTGATTAGAGGACTCCTCAGTGGTTATCAGTGTAGAGATAAATTGTTGTATATGCATTTAATTGTGATAACCCATTCTAGGTTTCATAATGACATGGCTACTGCATAGAAGCATTTTTTTAATGTGGTAAAATTAAATTACTAAAAGTTTCTAAGTCATTTTATTTCGAAATAATGAGTAAATATTTGAACACTTCTGGATAATTACCAAATTAAGTGACGACTTATTCAGAAAGTGTTGAACATTAATCCCATAGAAGTTTAAAGGAACTAACCAATATTAAAGTGATAACAGTTCAAATATGTTCTAAAGCCATAGTAACAGTTACTCCTCCCTCAAATTAATGAAATAAATAAGATATATAAATAAAATCAACCCGTTCCGCACTGCTAGCAAACATAGCTCATGCTCACCTGTAGTTTAACCAAATTGTAAATTAACTCGACAACAAGAAGCGTTACTGCCCAAGTGTCACACGTATCCCACAAAACATGGCGAAGTCGAGTTGGAGGGACTTTTAATTAACTTTAAAGCTAGATACAAACTTCCTCTGAAGCAAGAGGCGACCCGGGATTCAACCACAGAACATTACTAGTAGTAATAGTTGGTCAAATGGTCAAAATGATTACTGATGGATGTCAATACAAATTCTTACGATTTTTAGAGAAAATTGAGTGACAGCCCAGGTTAACAGCAAGCAATAGCAGTGGTTTGAATTGATGATGACAATGATGAGATGTTAACATAGACAAGATCTCAAGCGTATGAGTTAAGTATTTTTGAGGATTAAAACTGTATAATATTCAAATTAAATTATTTATATAAGTAATTTAAAGAATAAATCGATAAAAGTGCTTACTTTTCGTTATCAAAATGAATCTGGCTTGGATGTCCTTCAGTAGTGCATAGCGAGCAGCGAGGAGTCTTATCTGGACGTATTACCTGCGCTCACTTCTCCCTCCCACGTGAAACGTTAACAAGGGGAAGAGGGTGAGGGGACTTACCCTCTTCCCACGAACGTTTCACGTGACATTCACGTTATTTCAACCGTACCCATTTCCCCTACTTACAATTTTACAAAATATTTCTGCTATGATGTTTCTGGATAAAAAACAAAACTTAAAAAAAACTAAAAAACACGCTTTTATTAAATTTTTTTTTCTTATTTGCACTATTAAAATTAATTTTCTATTTTTTAGTTTGGTTTTCTATATAAAGCGTGTTTTTTATTTTTTTTTAACTATTATTTATTTTGTACTTTTTAGTTTGGTTTATTTATAAAAGCGTTTTTTTTTCGAATTATTGCATTGTCATCGGTCTTTGACAGGTGTGCAAAATTTGAATGAAATCTGACCGTTTAAAGTGGGTCAAAATAGCGTCCAAAGCAGTCGGTTACAAACTTACAAACATACAAGTGAAGCTAATATAAAGCGATATAAAGCGTATAAAAACATCCATCATTTATTGCGTCAAAGTTGCGCGAATTGTAAAGTTACATTTGGAGTTTTTGGCTCGTTCGTTACTAAAAACTACGTTTCTGTCTATTACAAAATAGCTGTAATTTAAATTTGGACAAAACATTTTATGCAAAATGTCTAGCACTTAACTGTACCACTGAGGTCAATGGTTTAATAAGTGAGTCGATTGGCGTTTCCAAGTAAAGAGAGGACAAATCTAAGCTCTCTCGAGAACTAAGAGAAATGGCCGAAGTTAAAAGGGTTCACATGTTTTATTCCCATTTGAATGAAACAGAATTTTATAAAATCTTTTTTTTTCTGTCCTTTTCAATTAAAAATAATGCTACCTTTTTAGTTTCTGACATTTAGGATTGATCTTATATATCAGTTTGATCTGTGTCCACTTTGGTAAGTTCTGAATACGGAATTTTCCCACAGAATTATATATATATATATATATATATATATAATTCTGTGGGAAAATTCCGTATTCAGATATATATATTATATAGATTTATATATTATTGCTTAAACTCACATGGTCACAAACAGAATTATAGATTTGGTATGTATTTTATAGTTAAGGGATATCAGACAAAAGCCTCCCTGCGTTTTAGAAGATAAATCAAAACGCTCGAAGCACCTTTCTAGCTATTCTTATCAACCACAATATTTTTATCAAAATGGCGCATCTTCCGGCACAAAGGTTGAAACGTCAACACGACAAAAAAATGACTATTTCAATGGGCGAATTTCTAAATTCAATGGAAAATTCCTATTTCAAATTCATCACCACCACAAAAAATAGCTAACATTTGCATTCAAAATAAAAAAGGCTTTCATCCAATAAAAAAGCACCAGTCAGATGTGAAAAATCACTGAACAACCACATAGAAATCAATCAAGTTAACGGCTACAGCGACCTGCACTTCGCCGCTCGTGACTTGTGACTCACACATTTTTCCTGCTTGCTGACAGCTAGGCCTCCACAAAAAACAAACACAAATATGGGCACACCTGACGAGAGTGAGTTCTGAATTTGGTGTTCTGTGTCTTGTAGCTTTTTGTTTAATGCAGTGTGATATTTGAGAATTGTTTGGAAATAGCAAAACACAGAACTGTTAAACCACGCATTTTAAGGATTCAGGAAGTTTAAAAAATCTGTAAACTTAAATATATATATTTTTTTCGAGGAAGATTTAATACAACCATGGCATTGTACATATTTTTACTGTTATCCTGTGATAATTCTGATGAAAATAACCCATTTTTTCAATTTACGAAGTAATATTCTGACGTAGATGTGATTGAACTCGTATTTATTCCCATCAATACTCATCAAGCCAGATTCAAATCAGCACACAAAAAGTCTCCGCAAAAATTTGCATTGAAGATTATTATTATCCGTTCGTAAATAGCTTTTAACTACAGAACCCTAAAAGAAGCAAAGCACAATGACCCACCGCTCCCTGATATTGAAAACGATGTGAAAACAAGCATTGTATTGTTCCCGTCGCAGCTCCACGTCGCCGCGCGTCATGCTACTGTGCACCGGAAATTGCACTATTAATAAATTCACAGTTTTAGGTTCAATTAACAGTATTCATGTTTCACAGTTGTAACAATACTCGTAACATCAATCGTAATGCTGCTGAAATTGTATACCTTTCTGTGAAAAACCTTAGTTTTTAAGAGCTTTTATTTAATTTGCAATGTTTGAATCTTGTATTTCTGTATATATGTTTGTTTAGGTCAATCTTGCAAGCTGATTTAGAACTACTTCCTCTTATCGTATGTTCTGATGACAATGCAATTTTATAATAAGCATGACCTGAATCGACAGCCAGGAACAAGCTCCAGGTAAAGGAACTCTTTAACCGTCAACATCACGAAATTTTGGTACACTTTCTATTATGATAGCCAGTTTGAAGTTTTACCATGACATGGCTGCTGCACTCCAGGTTGTCTCCTGACTAGGGAACTCCTCAATGGTTAACACCACAGACACAAAATGTTGTGTACGCATTATTATTATGTTTGTAGTTTTACCGTGACATGGTTGCTGCTCTCTGGGTTGGCTATTGATTAGAGGACTCCTCAGTGGTTATCAGTGTAGAGATAAATTGTTGTATATGCATTTAATTGTGATAACCCATTCTAGGTTTCATAATGACATGGCTACTGCATAGAAGCATTTTTTTAATGTGGTAAAATTAAATTACTAAAAGTTTCTAAGTCATTTTATTTCGAAATAATGAGTAAATATTTGAACACTTCTGGATAATTACCAAATTAAGTGACGACTTATTCAGAAAGTGTTGAACATTAATCCCATAGAAGTTTAAAGGAACTAACCAATATTAAAGTGATAACAGTTCAAATATGTTCTAAAGCCATAGTAACAGTTACTCCTCCCTCAAATTAATGAAATAAATAAGATATATAAATAAAATCAACCCGTTCCGCACTGCTAGCAAACATAGCTCATGCTCACCTGTAGTTTAACCAAATTGTAAATTAACTCGACAACAAGAAGCGTTACTGCCCAAGTGTCACACGTATCCCACAAAACATGGCGAAGTCGAGTTGGAGGGACTTTTAATTAACTTTAAAGCTAGATACAAACTTCCTCTGAAGCAAGAGGCGACCCGGGATTCAACCACAGAACATTACTAGTAGTAATAGTTGGTCAAATGGTCAAAATGATTACTGATGGATGTCAATACAAATTCTTACGATTTTTAGAGAAAATTGAGTGACAGCCCAGGTTAACAGCAAGCAATAGCAGTGGTTTGAATTGATGATGACAATGATGAGATGTTAACATAGACAAGATCTCAAGCGTATGAGTTAAGTATTTTTGAGGATTAAAACTGTATAATATTCAAATTAAATTATTTATTTACTAAAGCATTCAATACCTCATGCTCATGAAGCGTATTAGGCAACTTGAATCTGTACTTTAGTTTAGCCCTAGCTCATGTGAAATAGAGTAAATAGCTTACTTCAAAAAATTATACACGTAGTTGTAGCACAGCTACGTAAATTACGCATAGTTAGTAAGTCTGCAGCTATTAGTTTCCAAAATCTCTTGTTCACTTTCAAAGGTCTAATTCTTTCTGGTTTCCATTGTCTGTGGCTAGGCTCTGCCACACATTGCGTTATTTGGTTAGGCACTCCCGTCTACTGGCCGGTTCTTATATCTTAAAACGAACCGTTTTCGCTTACTGTCCGTAGGCTTTTGACATAACCGCTATACAAAAAACGTCAAAAGTAAGACGTAAAAGTGCGATGTTATTTGCCTTCTTTGTTCGCACAAAGGGCCTAATGTTGCGTGTCAATTGCCTGAAGTTAGGTTCATATTGTAGAGTTCTTTATTTGATACGTGTCGTTTCTTATTATGAATGACAATACTTTGTGTTTATTGTGTCTGCTACTTTGAGTTTGCCTATCAGATGGGGGTGAACATATTGTTTCTTGGAGAAAACTGATATATTTTACTTTATTTAACTCTTTACCTATAGAATCCTTTACCATATACTTTTAATACGTAAAAACTTATGTAAAACAAAATAAACTGGCCTTCAAAACTTAGTATCACACTTTTATATGTAATAGAGTTTTCATTAAATTTCTTGGTTCCTACTCATCGGATTGAGCTATCAAGTACACCAGTTTTTAAGCAAAAAACTAAGCTATCCAACAATGAAAATTGCATTGCTATCGGTCCAGTAGTTTTAACGCGAAGCACGAACAGACATACCTATTGCTGTACTCGTATTATAAGTATAGATAACTGTTTATATAGTATATATAACTGTGTCAATTTGCATCAAAAAACCGTTTAGTAGTTTCAGCGTGATACGTTTTTTTTAATACCTTTCAACCCCTATATTGCGAAAACCCTTTAATTTTTCGAGATGAAAAGTATCAAATGTCCTACCTCGTAGTATGGACTTAAATCATACCAAGTTTCATTTGAATTCATTCAGTAGTTTCGGTGAGATGCGCGGTCAAGATACGGACAAACAGACAGACAGACAGACAGACAGACAGACAGACAAAAATATAAAGTAAAACAGTTTTGGCTTCAGTATGGAATATAGAAGTATCAGTATCGAAGCGTTACGCTTCTTCATTTATTATAAGAACTGTAAAGGAGTGGAATGCCCTGCTCTCGTCAGTGTTTCCGGTAAATTATAACCCCGGTGTGTTCAAGTCAAGAGTAAATAAGTATCTACTAGGCAAGCGTGCTACACCTTCGACCACATCATCGCTTTCCATCAGGTGAGATCGTGGTCAAACGATTGCCTAGTCAGTAATAACAAAAATATATATATATATATATATATATATATATATAGAGAACCATTCAAAAAATATTATTTATTACTAAAATATTAACATAGCTTTGGACCCATATCACGCAGAAGCCCTTTACGGGATAAAAAGTGTCCTCAATTTTAACCCATCATATAAATTAAGACGGTGCCAAGTTGCATCAAACCCCGTCCATTAGTTTCAGCGTGGTACGTGTTGTTCAAAATAAGTTTCAACCCCTATACTTCGAGAACTCGTTAATTTATCGTGAAAAATTATCTTATTTATTTATCTTTGAGGTACTTTCCTACCTCAAAGTATGAACTCAAATCATACCAATTTTCATTTTAATTCATCCAGTAGTTGCAGTGGCGTGATGCACGTCTAAGATACAGACAGACAGACACACATACAAAAATGAAAAAACATACAGTTTAGGCTTCATTATCGAAAATAGAGAAACCTCCAAACAAACACAATATTTTGAATGTACAGAATTTGGACCCATATCCCGCAGAAACCCTTTATTCTTTCGGGACAAAAAGTATTCATAATTTTTACCCATTATATAAACTATGACTGTGCCAAGTTGCAACAAAATCCGTCCAGTAGTTTCAGCGTGATACGTGTTCTTTTAAATAACTTTCAACACCTATCCTGTAGGATATCTTTAATTTTTCGGGTTGAAAAGTATCCAGTGTCCTACCTCGAAGTATGAACTTAAATCATACCAAATTTCATTTGAATTTAGTGAGTATTTTCAGCGTGATGCGCTGCCACGGTACAGACAGACAGACGGACAGACAGACTGACAAAAATTACATAAATACAGCTTTGGCCTTAGTATTGAATATAGAATGGCCTCCAAAAAAAATTACGAAATATTTTCAATTTACAGAATTTGGGATATTATCCGGCAGGAAATCTTTTTTTCGTGATAAAAATTATCCTCAATTTTTACCCATTTTATAAACTACTAGTTTAGCCGCCCGAGACTTCGTACGCGTGGACTACTGTTTATCGCGAAAAAAAGCATCCTATTTTCTTCTAGGATATTAAACCAATGCAAAAGTAGGTATCTAGCACCACTCTTGATGTTTTTTGGCAGACTTGTTATTTCGTTTCATGGCAACCACAGACCATTATGTGATGACAACCGTTCCTTACAGTGAGTTATCAACATATTCTAGTATTCCCGTGGAAACTTAAAATTTTCCGGGATAAAAAGTATCCTATGTTTTAGTCAAATATATATAGGTTATTTTTTATAGGTGTATGCTATCTCCATTCTACATTTTAACAAAATTCGTCCAGCCGTTATTGCGTGAAAGCTCGCCAAACAAACAGACAACGTTTCACTATTATATATTGGTATGGATGACTGTGCCAAGTTGCAACAAAATCCGTCCAGAAGTTTCATCGAGATACACGTTCTTTTAAATAACTTTCAACGCCTATCCTGCGGGAACCCTTTAATTTTTCGGGATTAAAAGTATCCTATATCGTACTTCGTAGTAAGAACTCAAATCATACCAAGTTTCATTTAAATTCATTCAGTAGTTTCGGCATGATGCCTAACAAAGGTACAGTCATACAGACAGACAAACAGAAAGACAGACAGACAAAAATGAAAAAAAAACATTTTTGGCTTCAGTATCGAATATAGAGTACCTTCCAAAAGGAAATTTCAAAATATCTTCAATGTACAGAATTGGACTCGTTAAAGTTTTATTTTTAATTCATTATTTTAAAAAGAAATATTGAATTCAAATAGAAAAAAAATGGGTTGAAATTTTCACAGAAAATGGCATGTGTTATGTTTTATGGCGAGGAAGGCGAGCGATGGTAGCCTAACGGTTCAAAAGTGCAACTTAGCAACCAATGATACTGGGTTCGGTTCTAACCTAGGCTCTGCACCAAACATTACAAACACTATGTTTTATATCCTAACAAATAAAAAACAAAAGTTCACTAATTTTTAAACATTTTAAACAACGTGTTTTTTCTCAATGTTTTTCTTTTTGCTGTATATAAAGATAGAGAAAAACATTGAAAAAATACATAAATAACACAGATTTGAGAACAAATAAATAACTATATACAAGTGCCAAACTGGTGTGACTATATTACAAATTAAAGTAAAACACAAAAAAAACGATCAATTGCGAGTAGGACTTGCGCAAATGATTGCGCAAAGTCCGCCGGACACGAGCCCTGTTTGCGAGTCAGTTCAGTGAGTCAGTTCAGTCACTGGCCTTTCACTGGTCTCGTGTACATTTACATATTTTTTTAGTACATTTGTATGTTAATTTGAAGAATGGCCATAGGTTTATTTTAACCATATTGTGCAATTCACGTGTGCAAAGATATACAACCTCGTGTTAGCAGCGCGTGAGGAAAACGTCGTCTGCATAGTCACTAAGCTATGTTTTTCATTAGCCTTCTGGCAAATGTGAGTTAATTCATTACAAGGTACCCAAAAAAATAACCATGCGAGCGCAGCCGCGGGCAAATGCTAGTAATAAATAAATATATTTGGGTAGGTACGTCCACAGTACATGTAATTATAGTCCTTATTGACTACTGTCCGTCGAGTAACGAGAGTAAACTGCTGAATTGAAGCACGTGGTGCGGGGGCCGGGAGGCACGGATCTCACAGTGGTTTTGAAACGAAAGCTGCGAGCGAGTTTCGCTCATGAAGTATCTTCACGTACAAATGCGGGAAAGAGAGAGAGAGAGAGAGAGAGAGAGAGAGAGAGAGAGAGAGAGTGCTGTGCAAGTAGGATGCCAGTACCACAAATAAATTGGAGCAAAGCGTATTTACCTAGTACCTAATAAAGGTACCTAATATAATACCTGCATCAGGATTGGCCTCTTTAGTTCAATCTTATGACTCTTATTGACCAAAAAAAGAAGTAAATTTTCTGTCAAATCTTCGACAACTTAGTTAAACATTTAAATTTCAAACATAATATGTGAATATCTTCACATTTTTGCAATTCTATCGGCCGGATTTGATTAGTTTATATATAGTTTTTTTTAGTTTGTTCTAAAATAATCTAGGCATAGAGTCGTTATATTATCCTCCGTGGCTTTGCCCGCGTGGTCATTTTGTGAAGAAAATGTATTCCAGGACCAAAAGTACATAAAATTAAAAACACTTTACCAGAATTCGTTCTGTCGTTAAATAGTTTTTCATCTATTGCTCGGCTTCTATACTCATCGGAATGAGAAACTAAGTAGGTACATTAGTTTTTAAGTCAAAACCTAAGCTATCCAACAGTGAAAACCGCATTTTAATCGGTCGAATAGTTTTAACGTCATTTCGAACATGACCATACCTATATACATTCATGGCGCATGAAAAAAAAAATCTTTTTTCATCTTTTTTTCGCATACCTATGTACATACCTATATACATTCATTAATGGCATACGTAGGTATTCCGATAAAATCATAACCCTCCTTTTTGTGGCCGGGTAAAGACCCGCCAGTGACAGCCCTCGGTTTCCAACTGACAGTAGACATCAAACTCGAAAACAATGCTTCGATACTCTACTGTCCGTCACGTCTGTCACGTTGCCACGTATATAGTTTTTATTTTAAATACATAAAACACTTCATTTACCTTGCCGTAGCAGGGTAAAAACTTTGACACTCTATACATAAAGACGATTCGATTGATACCTTGCTTGTCAAAATCGGACCAATATGGGCGACTCTATGGAGGAACATCCACATATCCACATATATAATTATACATACATTGACTGTTAAACTCATTAACCTTCCCTTGCTTCGCCGTAGTCGGGTAGAAATAAACAGACAGTTTATAGTAAAGTAACATTAAATGAAAACCTCTCTCTTGATGTTTTATGAAGACTCGAATGTATTGTTTACGCAAATATTAAATTGTTTAAATGTTCGCTCGACAGGCGAGCGTCTTAGGCTTCAATTATGGTACGTCTGCGTTCTTTCTGTATTATACCCCAAAGACTGCTTTAATTATACATATAAATAGATCGCATAGACGAATTTAATCTTGAAACAAAGAAAGAAAATAAATAACAACATTATATTAATAACAACATTATTTTAATAACAACATTATATTAATAACAACATTATACATAATGACAAACAAAGTAAAACAAAGAAACAGATTTTTAAAAAAACCTGTGTGTTGTCACAAACAGGTCCCAACTCAGCAAACGCTAAGGCCATAAGCCTTGGCATTGATTTTCTGCCAGGACCTGTCATAAAGTTCGTATGTACATACTTATCTTTTGCGTGTGTTAGGTTATAACTTATTGATATGTTTAATCTGTCTAGTAACAACCATTTTTACAACAATAGAATAAAAATGTAAGAGTTGACGATGTTCAGTTGCAGTACTGGACAAGACATTACAACTTGGTACTTACATTTTACGTATTTCACAATGAAATGAATATTCTCAAGTTATAACTTATTGATATGTGTAATCTATCTAGTACCAGCCATTTTTATAACAATGTAAGAGCTGAAGATATTCAGTTGCGGTACTGGACGAGATAATACAACTTGGTACTTACGTTTTACGTATTTAACAATGTAATGAATATTCTCACTGAATCAACTCACCACTGACGATATTATAATGTATTTATAAAATATTGCACTTCAAGACAAAAGTGACTACCGATTGAATCTTTTTGTAAATAATTATGTAATTTCTTAGATCTAGTCAAATTTAAGGGTTGAGGGAAACTGTTTTTAAAAAGCACAAAAATTATAAAGTGTAAATTTATTGAATGTACGATTCATTCGAGAGTGTCGTTCAGACTGACTAATAAAACTTAATTCTAATACGAGTGCCTAAATGCATGCCTTATCTAGTTGTACATCCCGGCCAGGCGCCGGCCGTCCAGACGCAACTCAGCGGTTTTGCCGCCTACGCCAGGCTACGTGTGTATTGGTACCGTCTCATGCCTAATACCGGAATGCATAACTCCTCTCACCGTAAGTTCGAAATTCTCGGGTGAATTTACTTCATTCTGAGAATTTTGAAAAATGCGATACAAAAATGGCTTAAAATATAAAAGGAGAACTATTACTAAAAGTACATATAATACTAAGGTACCGATGCTTATGTCCTTCACGTTAATAACACTTTCATTTTCACTCCTTTCAACTTTAACACTTTCACTTTTTAAAACTTGAGACAGGTGCTGCAGGTTTGTTAGGTTCACTCCATCCAGATTTACAGGTTTCGATTCCAGAGGTGTTGATGTCAGCGGAAATATCTCAGGAAGGTTTATAATTGGTAATGCAGGTGAGGAGAATCTTTCCAGGTTCCCGTGATGCCTTTTCAATATTATTTCGTTAATAACAGCCTCGCAGTCGTCATCAGCGGTGATTATGTAGGTTCCACGTATGTGGTGATGGGTCATCTCGTTTCCACAAGTTTTAGTAATTAATAAGGTTGCTTTAGTGTAGAGCATCCATCTGTCTGCTTGTATCTTCTCTATCTTCACATCATCAAACTCTACCAGAATTGGTCGGCATTCAGTGGTATTGGTTGCGAATCTCATCAGTTCAATAATACAGGAATCTCTCATCATCAAGGGTGAATATTCTTCATCACATAAGAATAATGACTCATCCATCTTTCTGCAGGGGTGGAGTAGCGACACCGTTTTCAACCCTTTCATTAAAAGGTAAGAATATTTAGGTAATACTAAGGAAGTCTGGTTTACGGAATTAGTGATAGGTAGCGGAAGGATTTTATAATAAGTATATTTATCAGATTCAACTAATGGTATGTCCATAATAAACGTTATTTGATTTTCTTTTGCATAAACCTTTAATTTTATACAATGTTCCAGTTTAAAAAAGTTACCAAATGTTACAGGAAATACAAGTGTATTCTTAGTTTCTATTGCTTTTAGTAATGATAACCACTCATCAGCATTTATTATAGATTGATGTAGAGTCCCTTACTTACTAAATGCAACTGCTGTTTCAATTTCGTCCAGTCTGACATAAAGAGTTTCAAAATTATGGAAAAACAAATGGTACACGTTTATAATTTTAAGTTCATTAAGAGAATTTTTGGTATCATTAAGTTGTTTTCTAACATCCCAAATTGCCTTGCCTAATTGGATGAAATTATGTTTTATTGAACTTGAAATAATTATGAATGAATCCATCATTTCAGCGACTACTGTAATCTTTCTATCTACCGCGTTTTGGCTTGTCTTAACTTCCTTTATTAGTCTATCGTACCTTATTGCATCGTCATTATCCAAATTTCCAGTTACTATTTTTATAATAGAATCGAGAGGGTTTAGAATTCCGCGTTTGGATCGTTTTGAAGGTAATAGCTGACTTACGACGGTTACGTTTTGAATATAGTCAGTTTGTGTTTTTATATCATTTATGGCGGAGTTAAATGTTTTCTTGCTATAGTAATTATTAATATGCATATTTAAATCTGCATATCGATTTATATTAAATTCTAAATCCTCACGTATGGAACTTAAATCTAATATCTTAACAATAGTCCACTTATCATTACTAACAAAGGTTTTCCCTTCCTTAATTGGGAGAATTCCAGGGTTGCGATCGATCGGCTGAAGTAGAAGGGCCTGGATGCTGGTCACGTGCATCAGGAGCAGGATGAATCTGCGAAGGTCGTTTTATGTCCTTAATAGGGGCTCTAGTATCATGTCCGTGAAATTTTACTGGAACTATATTCCTATCTACCTCTCCAGTAACTTTCGATTTTTCATAACGAGCTTTATCTTTGCTTCTCCTAACGTTGGCACCTTTTATAAATACTGTATCCCCAATTTTAACATCAAATTCTTTTTCTCCTCCGAGCTTTTCCTTGATCTTTTCTTTTCAGTTGATTGCCTTATCTGTTAAATACTCATTAAGGTATTTCGTACGTTTTTTATGGTCTTGTAATAACTTTTGTGTGTAGCTTTTATTAAATTCAACATCAAAGGTACTTGTTGCGTCGGTATGGCCAAAAACGACTTCAAAGGGTGTCAGACCCGTTGTGGAATGTATTGTCTGATTATAAGACATGACTGCATACGTCATAACTGACGCAGCATCTGTGATTTTATGCTCATATTTTGCCAAGCGGTACACTTCCAATAGGGTTGAATGAAGTATTTTAATCAGCCCCATGGAATTGGGATTACGGGGGGTTCCAATATGCAAGTCAATTTTGTAAAAACTAAGGGTTTCTTTAATAAGTGTATTATTAAATTCGGTTCCGGAATCTGAACTTATTTTTCGTGGCACACCATACATTGAAAAATACTTAATGAGGGCTCTGATTATTTCCGGTGTCGATTTGTTATTAATCTCTATTGCTTGGCCAAGCTTGCTAAAAGCATCGATAATTGTTAAATAAGGTTTTCCTTCTATTGTAAAAACGTCTATGAAAATTTCTTGAAATGGTCTATTCTGTGTTTGGGTCAATTCTAGCTCTGGTTTTAAAGGCTTTCGGTCATATTTCATAGCTTTACAAATTTCGCAAGAGTTTATTATAGCCGCTACGGTAATATCCATATTGTTCCAAAAATAAGTGCGTTTCAGGTGCATAATTGTTTCTTTTATTCCCCGGTGGCATGTTTTACCTACATGATATTTCAACACTATCTCACACTGCTCACTTTCCTCATTCACGTAAACTACCCTTTGCTTACATTCCAATAACTTAACTGTACCCTTCTTAAATAACGCAATTGTTGCTTCTGCAAATTGTTTTCGGTGTGTTTCATGTTCAAAATATATGAAGTGTTTTATTTTGGGCTTAATGTACTCTTTCAGGAATTGTTTAACTAATTCAGGTTTATTTAGGGGTAAGTGCACTTCCAGAATCTTTTGTTTTGGCCGCGATATATCTTTCACAGTCATTTCGACCCCATACCAAAAATGGACAAGGATTTGATTTGGTTTTGTATCTATAGCTTCGTTTAAAATGGGAATGCCATCTGTGTCTACTTCATATGCAGAATGTTCAGTAAATGTACGATTACTTCCAGATTTTTCAGAGACTGCTGAGATAGTACTACTTGTCGGGGATGGAATCGATAGAGTTTTTTCCGAATCTGATGTAATATCTATAGGTTCTGATTTTGGTGGTATTGCAGTAGAGGGTGCAACTAAATTACTTGTTTCCAGTCTATTTTCTCTTCCCAACCTTACTAAATCTCTCATCACTTCAGCAAGATGTTCTTGTAATCTTTCTTCAGTGTCTACATTAACCTCCATTGAGCTTTGTCCATCTTTACCTAGCGCATTTACCTTCACACGAGATAGGGCATCCGCGACGCAATTTTGTTTCCCATTTTTGTAGACTATATCGTAATCGAATTCTGCAAGACGCAGCTTCCATCTGGTAAGCTTGCTGTTTGGTTCTTTTATGGAATTTAGCCACGCCAACGGCCTGTGGACGGTGTATATAATGAATTTCCTGCCATACAGGTAAGGCCTAAAAATTTTTGCGGCCCAGACAATTGCCAAAAGTTCCTTTTCAATGGTACTATACCGAGTCTCTGCATCGTTTAATGTCCTGCTAGCGTAAACTATAGATTTATCTTTGCCAATTGGGCCTTGAGATAGTACTGCTCCGAGAGCATAATTTGACGCGTCGGTTGTTAGTATGAATGGTTGTGTAAAATCCGGAAACTGTAAGACGGGGCGTTCACTAAAAGTTCTTTACATCGTTCGAAGGCTGCTACATATTGCTCAGTGATTTCGATTTTGTTTCTTTTCTTCAAACAATTTGTAAGGGTTGAGTTACCTTTGCAAAATCCTTAATAAATTTTCGGTAATAACCTACCAGGCCCAAGAAACTTTTAATTTCTGTTGAAGTTTTCGGAACCGGAAAATTTAAAACTGCCTGAATTTTGTCATCGTTTGGCCTGAGCCCTTCTCTAGTTATCATGTGTCCAAGATATAGCACCTCTTTTCTGAAAAATTCACACTTATCCAAAATCGCCTTCAAATTTGTTTCTCTCAAACGGTCAAAAACCATGCGCAGTTTCTCTATGTGTTCTTGCAAACTACTGGAATACACAATAATGTCATCAAGATAAACGAGACAATGCGGTCCTTGCAAGCCCCTCAGCACGTTGTCCATTGCGCGTTGAAACGTAGCTGGGGCGGTCTTAAGCCCGAAGGGCATACGAGTAAATTCGAAATGTCCTGATTGTGTCGAAAATGCCGTTTTGTGCCTATCCTCTTCCTCTACTTCGATTTGATGGTAGCCACTTGCCAAATCTATTGTACTAAAGAAAACTGAATTTCCTAATTTATCAAATAGATCCGAGATGTTTGGCAAGGGGTATTTGTCATCAGTTGTAATCTCGTTTAATCTTCTGTAATCTATTACCATTCGAAATTTCCTTTCGCCAGAAGCATCAAGCTTTTTGGGGACTAAATGGACCGGCGCACTCCATGGAGAGTATGATTCCCTTATCACGTCACTTTTAAGAAGTTTGTCTACTTGGTTCTTTATTTCATCGTTATGTGCGGGTGGATGTCTATACGGCCTGATAAAAATGGGGTCCTCATTTTTGGTCCTAATTTGATGCTTCACATGATTTGTAAATGTAAGTGGCATCTCGTCACAGTAAAATATGTCGCGATATTCGTAACACAGTTTTTTTATACACTCTCGTTCTTCTTTTTTTGTATGTTCTAGCCGTAATTTTTGTAGGTTTTGTTTAAGCAGTTCATCTACTTCATATTCATTTATTTCCGAAGTCAAATTCACCTTACATTCTTCATTTTTATACTTATCCACCCTAAGGGGCTTTCTAAACGTCATAGTTATTCTGTCTTCAGATAACAAAATCAACATAATCAATGATCGCATCTCCGTTCTGCAAATTAGTAGGCACTTTCACCCGCAATTCTGACCTTGGTTCCAATGTAATTTCATATGGAGGATTGTATATAATAGGAATGTTCGTGTCACGTGTGCGTAAAATTTGGTGTTTCATGTCAATTGAAGCGTCAAGTTGTTTTAAAAGGTCAGATCCTATTAAACCATCGTACCTGTCGTCTACGTCATATACATAGAACTTATGTTTCTCTGTACTATTAAAAGTTTTTAAGAGTGGTATGTATATAGCTTCATTGTGCTGGTTACGAGCGTGCGTGCTTATGACTTCAAAAGGTTCGTATAACTTGAAGGCCGTGAAAAACTCCTTGGCTTTGGCTGGGCTTATGAACGACCTTGTACTTCCGGTATCTATCATAAAGCGAGCACGTATTTCCGGAATTTCAATATGTGGAAGCTTTAAAATAGAATCACAATTAATTTGTATTATTTCGGGTGAAAACTGGAGGCTTCCAGCTGAAAATTTTCGGCATTGTATGAATCTACTTCCTGATGATAGACTTCGGGTGCCCCCGCATAAGGCTCAAACGCAATTTGAGGTGCATCTAAATCGGCCATGTAATTTTCATTGAAAGTTTCATTTTGGTATTCATACAACTCGTGGGATGCATCGACTTCATTGTTGTAAAATACGTTACTATTATCATCTAACATATTTTGTCTGAATGGGCGAGCAGTGCGCATGGATACATCGGAATTCATGGTCGGTTTTTGTAAGTTTTGATGAGGAATCCCAAATTTAAAATTGTTTTGGGGTTGGTATCCTGGTGGTGGCCTCGCAAAATTGTTAAGTGGTGGCCTGAAGCCTTGACCTTGTTGGGGGATTCCGAATCTAAAGTTTTGCTGTTGGTTTGGAATACCAAATCTGTAATTTTGGGGTCCCAAATTTTGATTGAATTTCCAGCCACTGGGGTTCTGCTGGTTTGGAGACCCAAATCTCGGTGGATTTTGTGGTTGATGTGGGATTCCAAATCTGAAATTCTGATTGGGTATTTGGAATTTATTTTGTTGATTAAACTGGGGATTTCCAAACCTGAAATTTTGATTGGGTATTTGGAATTTATTTTGTTGATTAAACTGGGGATTCCCAAACCTGAAATTTTGCGTAGAGTTAGGCAACATAACAAGCTGAATGGCTTGTGGTGGTTTGAAATTTTGGGACGTGAGGGCTTGTTTTGTTTTGTTTTTAGCGTTGTACTGATTCGTAAAGTTAACTTCCTCAACTACCACGCTCAAAGCCGTTTCCAAATTTACACACTGTTTGAGGCGAACTATGCGGATTAAATCCTCTGGCAAATTAAATAAAAACACGTTTAATGCCATGTTATTATATATGATCATTTTTGCTGCTTTTACACCCTCATCACTTAATAAATTCACTTTGGCAAATAAGGTACTGCGCATATGTTGTATTCTATGGCAAAAATCGATGTAAGACTCGCCCTGTTTTAATTTTAACTGTTCAAGTTCGATTGCAATACAGTCCTAACAATCCTTTTAAGCTATCCCAAGTAGCAATGTCTTCGCGTTCACTTAATAAGGCTGCAGCTCTACCAGCCAACCTACTGCTAATCGCATAAAATACATACAATGATTGGACTGGAGTATTACCAGAAAATCCTCCATATATATAATGAGCTTTCTTAATAAACAAATTTAACAAGTTTTCTTCCCCTTCAAACTTAGGGATGAGGCAAAAAAGCTCTTTTGGTACTACACGTATTTGTTCCATTATTAAAAACTCTACTTTACTAGCAACACAATTCGTAAATTTAGCGCCGATATAAAGGCTCAATAATACCTAACAACACACAAAATATAGCGCCAATATAAGTGCGCAATAAAGAAAATCAAATAACGATTAATAATTTGGCAAACAGAAATAGACAGGAACGAGAGGGATGTGAAAGGGTTTACTCACAGTGTACTCGAACACATCCTTCCGTTATAGCCAGGTAATTTCTTCGCTGCAATCCAAATCACTTGACAATATTTTTGGTTCGTGGATTCCGCGCAAGTGCAAAGCGGCACTGCAATAAACTGTGTCACAATCACAAAAACTGATTTTTGGAGTTTTGCGGTAGATACAGCCTCCTACCGATGCGCGAAATCCTACCGGCTGCGCCAGTCAAATTTTAGGGTTGAGGGAAACTGTTTTTAAAAAGCACAAAAATTATAAAGTGTAAATTTATTGAATTCATTCGAGAGTGTCGTTCAGACTGACTAATAAAACTTAATTCTAATACGAGGACAAAATGCATGCCTTATCTAGTTGTACATCCCGGCCAGGCGCCGGCCGTCCAGACGCAACTCAGCGGTTTTGCCGCCTACGCCAGGCTACGTGTGTATTGGTACCGTCTCATGCCTAATACCGGAATGCATATATACTATCTATTGCGAGTTTGTAATCTGTGATAATAACAAATTATGTTTATGAAGAAAAACTGATCTGGAATCTGTTCCACAACTTATTAAATAATAGCTTACAATTGATAATTATAGATTTATATGATGTTGTTTAAAATGCTTAGTACAGTTATCCTTTAATTTTAAGTAAAATTACTGAGTCATTGTATTATAACTCTGAAACATCTGTATTTATATTTCCGTTCAAATTAGAATGATTTAAAATCATGAAAACTTACGATATTGATAGAAATGCTTAAAACTAAGTACTTACCCGATTAATATTAATGTATTATTACTTAATCAGCTCTGTACATTTACACCTATAATTGTAGTAAAAATACAACTTCTCCCGCAAAAAATTGTAATTTATGAGAATAATATAAGAATACTGTTCTGACTTTCAATATTTGTTAACATTCTGAAAAATATGTATTTAAACGTCTTAATTATTTAAATGATTAACAATGTGTAAACAATACCGAGTTAACAATTATTAAATAGTTTCAATGTAATAAAATATATACATTTCCGTCACTTCGGCGCCATCTGCAGGCTCATTCCTGCTGGTGCAAAGACTACGTGACTTTGGCGGGTAGAATCTCTATAAAAAGCAGCCTCTGGGCTGAGCAGCCCTCTGTTCGTTTTCTGTCGTCGTTGCATCAACAAGACACCAAAAGTTAAGTACAATTAATATTACCTACACTGTTATTCTGCTACTGTTTCCTTGTCCCATATTTACTGTGTATAACTGTGTATTTTGCAAATAGATATTGTCGGTTCTATGGTTTTTCCATATTGGTTATTATAACCAATACGATCAACGTGATTGTGTTAGAAATGATTAGGATCACTTTGTTCATGGTAAATGCTTTTATTTTGTGCCGGGTGTAAATATGGTAATTGTAAAACGATAATTAAGTGTCATTATGACCTAGTATCATATAGAGGTTGTTAGTATTTATGGTATTTAGTGTATGATATCTATGTTAATGATAATTGTAAAAATGATGATGAAAAAATATATTCGCCCCGTAGTTTCTTGCCAGTTCTTCTATGGTGGTGTATTCCGAATCTGGCGGTAGAATCAATAAAAAATATAACAATTCTATTTCCTTGTTTCTATGATAAATCCTTAGATTATACCTTTTTAGTACACGTTAAGTAGGTACTAAACTGCTCAGTAATTTTCAAGCTTTTATTAGATATCAACTTGCTTATATTTTATTAGGTTCAGAATTAGTTTTACTTGCTATAATATAAGAAAGGGAATGAAGTAACAACATTTTAGCGTCAATAATTTTAATTATATTCTAAGAATAACATAACCAAACTTAGGTGTGATGTAATTACAGTATTAATGATTCCTAGATAACTTTATATATATCAACATATGTCTATTAATCTCACACGTACAATAAATAATTTTCTATCTTTCTATCTACGCCACCAAATTCGGTAAAATCTTAAAACTTTCTTTTAAAACCCTCTAGGTCCCATATCGAAGCACGAAACATCCACTGAGTTATTGTGTTTAAAGCTGAATACATTTTTCGTAGAAAATAACACATATTTCACAATGAAATTCTTGTCGATCGAGCAGCCGCTTTGTCTTGCTTCTTTTCCTTCGTTTTCCACGGTTGATTTGTGTTCTGAGTGTTCCGCTGCACTCGGTCCGGTCGCCTCGGGGAATATTGGATATCTGTCTTAGGTCATAAGATTTCGCATTCTGACTTTATAATGAACTGCATATCCCGTGCATTCGTAGCGGACAATTTATAGACGGCTCAGGGCCGGAGCAATAAAAGTTGCTAAGAAGATTATTGCGATCCGTTTCCACACATACCTACTGATTGTTCTGAGCGACTAATAATGATGTTAAATTGAAAAATATTTTTTATCAATACCTAGTTAATTGCACAGTTTATGCCACCTTTTTTTTGTTTGTATGTATATTTGATTGGGGATTTTAAATTACGAGTTTATAACCGTCTTGTAAAGTGAAAACTCCATTTCTAAGTTTGAAATGGAGTTTCCGGTCTTCATAAGCTACTCATAATCAAAGCAAATATATATAAAAAATGTATGAAATATGGTAAAATTTAACTATTTTCTTAACTAACTATTACTATTTATTTTACCATAAAATATGATTTATGACCCTCAAGACAAGCCTTTTCATTTGATATGTCACACTGTAGGCAATACAATTTTAAAATTGACTATGATAGACGTACCAGACACACGAGTGATCAGATAAGAGTTCCTTTCTTCATTCGGATGTACGAAACCTAAAAATGAATATCTCATGATAGAATCTAAATTTTTAATAGGTTACCTTTTAACTTGCATTATTTTATTCAATAAACCAATATTGTGCTGTTACTCTGTTTTTCAAACCCCAAAGATAGCTTATATAGCCGCAATAGCTGTAATTCCCGTCGATTATTTACTAATAGATTGTACAACAAGTGCTTAAAAAAGCCATTTTATCTGATACATTTATCCGCCCGAGCCCTAAGCGAGTATAACTCGCTTAGCTATGGAAGTGAAAAGATACTCTGCTTTTCACTTCAATTGCGAAGAAATAAAACAACGCTAAAATTTTAATTAATAATCAAACATTTGAATACTGATAAGAAAAAACGAGGGCTTCTTGCGCGCCAATTTTTAAATCTTTCTACATGATACATTAGGCTCGGGTCTGAGACCATAGAGAATCAGAGACGTAAAACACTTTTATGTACTAGAGCTTAAATGCACATTTAGTCCACTTACATCCAGCATAAACAAGAACTTTACGACCATGAGAAGTGAAAAAGTATTTTTGGCTTCCAACATTCATTAATCGGCGTTTCCGTCCACTTTCGGGTACCCGTAGATTGATGGTAGGGCTCCGCTATATGAGAGTAATTTTTGCTGCTAATATTGTATATTTACTGATTCCCTGAAAACGGATAACTCTGGTCCCAACGGACGCGCAAAAACACGTGAGGAGGTCTTCACAATATATTTTCGTTCGATCCCGGAAATTTGTAATAATACCTTTAATATCTCTTCAGCAGCAGCTTTGCAAACATTCTCGCTTACCCTAAGATTATCATCACTTTGAGTAAAGATTACTTGCATTAGGCGGTCGATTTCTACAGGTGTGTCTGAAAGGTTGGTAGGGTAATGATACTAACTCATAGAGCGATAGTGTCTGAGGAGTTTACTAGTGCGTGTTAGAGTTCAAAAAATACCTGGTTCGATTCTCGGCTCCGCACCAATGACTTTTCTAAGTTAAACTGTGTGGATTTCCTTATGTTAGACTAGCAGTGCCCGCGGCTTCACACGCGTGGTCATTTCTCTAGTTTAAAAGTATTCTTTGTGCTATTCCAGGACCTAAAATACCAATATACCAACATTGGATCAAAATTCCTTCAGCCGTCAAAAATATTTTTATCGATTGCTCGTTATGTTAAATTTGGTAAAACGATATAGCTTTGTGAAAGATAGCTCTATTGGCGGAGCATTTATATGATAATCCTGAGAAGACAGGTGATGCGGCCGATTCAAGTTATATCTTCGTCGTCTTTATCCATTCATTTACTTATACTTTTTACTTATTGTTCATAGTACCTACACTGTGCATTTTTAAACTTTAAACAGTGAAAGATTAATAACAGTTTTTGTTATCTATGTCAATCAAAGTTTTTTGTCGTTGTTTCGGTATTTTCCTTGCTTTTCGAATATATTATAATGATTATTTTTGTACCTATGTGAGGGAACTTCTTTATTTTCAACTAAATATTGTCATCAATCAGTCGGTTACGATACCAGTTTTCTAATATCAATTTTTTTCTCAAAGAGATAGTTAAAGTAAATGTAACGCTTTTAAATTTTGAGGCCTCACGAAATTTTCCCGAATATAGCTAAGAAATTCGCTTACTTTCATTTATGTTAATTTGGCTAATATAAAATGAGGCCAATTGAATCCATACCAATATATAAAAGTGAAACGTTGTCTGTTTGTTTGTATGTTTGTTAGTTTGTTTGTTTGTTTTGATGAAATTTGGAATGGAGATAGCTTATACACTAGAATAAAACATAGAATATTTTTATTCTGGAAAATTGAAAGTTTTCACGGGAAAACTGGAAATTGTTGGTTACTCACTGTAAGGAACGGTTGCCATCACAGAATGGCCTGTGGTTGCCATGGAAACGAAATAACAAAAAACATCAAGAGCATTGGGTGCTATACCTATTTTTGCATTGGTTTTTAATAACCTAGAAGAAAATAGGATGCTGTTTTTCGCGATAAACAGTAGTCCGAGTGTACGAAGTCGCGGGCGGGAAAACTAGTTTGTTACATAGTTCACACAAAACGTCAACGTTTCACTTTTACAGTCAAGTAAAATACACACCTAATGCAAAATGAGAACTGAAGAGTACAGTCAGCGATAAAAGTCGCTTAATATTTCCAATCATTCATTTAGCTTATACCAAATTTTTATTGAGTCACTACTGCCCATAACAGAGGATGCAGTGCCACCCAGAACTTAGGTAACAAGGGTCGATCAATTTTTTCTTGTTCCGAGGCTGTCCTCATGAGTGTCGACTCAAGAAGAAATACTTTTAATTACGGATTTAACTCTTTAAACTATTAATAAGGTAAACTGGCATTACATTTCCGTGTCAATAAGGGCAATATTCGTATATTTTCCTTTAAAAATAATGGTTAGCCAGGGGATGATACTGTGCTTCAGAAATGTCCTTTTCACAAAGCTAAAATGTTAACTCACTGCGCTTTGAAAATAGTCAATGCAAATCTGTAAATAATATGAGATAAATAATAACAATACTACTTACTAATAATTACTACTATATAATTATTTATTCTCAGGACAATGCATTTTCACTGCATTGCCCTAAGACATAGTTTTTTAAGACACATTGCCCAGTAATTACGCAGGAAACATTGCCCTTCAAACCGAAACACAGAACTGTTTACACAATACTGCTTGGCGCTTGAATATATGACAAAGGTGTAGTTCTGACAAGTGTGTAAACAAAGTAATAAAAAAAATGCGTGTAAATAAAATAATATAACCCTGGACATGTTCAATGACTGTACCCGGGTGGGTACAGTCATTGAACATGTCCAGTAAGAAGACGAAAAGTGAATGTTAAAACAATTTTTTCTGTGCAACATAAGTATAATCTAATCAGTGAAAATCCGTACCCGTTTTTTGCGTCTTTTCCACAGCCTAAAGATTGTTAGCAACCAAATACATGGGTACTTGCTTACGCTCAAACCGGGCCTTTCCTTTGATGCTGGGAACGTCTTATGTAGCGATTTGTAAAATCTACTTTACGATAAGCTCCGTCCACATGAGTTTAATGAAGCATAAATTGGAGGATATCTGATACTTTCTGATTAGAAATGAGTGGCAGTTCGGATATGGGTAATCGAATTTTCATTGCCATGTGTTGGATTTTCAGAGCCTTAAATGCTACGAGTGTGATTCGATGAGCATCAAACCAGCTTATTTTTGTAAAGGAAATTGGAAATGCGATCCATCATTCATACCAATATATAAAAGTAAAACGTTGTCTGTTTGTTTGTTTGTTTGTTTGTTTGTTTGGGGAGCGTTCACGCGATAAAGGCTGTAAGGATTTTGATGAAATTTTAAATAGAGATAGCAAAGACCCTAGAATAAAAGATAGAATAGAATGTTTATGACATTCTGTTTGATTGCTCTTATCTAAATATTTTAACCAAAACCATAGGAAAATGTAAGATAACATAACAATATTCGTATGCCAAAAGTGAAAAAATAAAATAAAAGGATGTACCTAGTAAAAAACAACACAAACAATTTTCATGAAACTTGTTATATAAAGAACTATCCTGCACCCGTATTTACGTTGTTTTTAACCTAAAAAATTACATCAGAAAGTATTCGGAAAACTAAACTTATTGTTTATTGTGATTATATTAATTAGAGTGATGGGATTACGAAAGTTATCTTGCCCCACTTTCATACCTTTTCAATCGATCGATCCATTTCCATGAACTGTGATTGCAACTTGTTTGCAACCGGACTTCCATAATTAATAATAATATGAGTTAAAATAAAAAAGTACCGCCTCCTTTTATAAGCGACTTAATAAAAATATATTACTAATACTCATATTCTACGTACACATTGCTTTTTTTTATCTAATTATACGGAGTACATCGTAATAGGTAAGTCTGAATTAGCCAGAATACGTCTGTAAAAGAAAATGCAATACCTATTGAATACGGAGAGTATTCTCGATTACTTTAGTCTGCTTCGACTTATTACTTAATCCATACCAATATACTAAAGTGAAACGTTGTCTGTTTGTTTGTTTGTTTGTTTGTTTGTTTGTTTGATTGGGGAGTGTTCACGCGGTTACGACTGGGCGGGTTTTTATGACATTTAGAATGGAGATAGCTTGTACCCTAGAATAAAACGAAGCAAACGTAAAAGTAGTCGTAACGTTGTTATCCCGTTTTTTTTAAAGTGTTCACGAGGAAATTAGAAAATGTTGATTACTCGCTGTAAGGAACGGTTGTCATGGTAACGAAATAACAAGTCTGTCAAAAAACTTCAAGAGCATTGGTGCTAGAGCTACACTTGCACTAAAAACCAATGCACTTGCATTGGTTTTTAGTGCAAGTGTACCCAGTACCCATAACAAAGCATTATAGCAAACAAGTGAAATTAAAATAATAATACAAAACCCGACTGCGAACAAAACCGCCCGAAAAATAATCACACTAATATTATAGAGGCAAAAGTTTGTTTGTATGTAAGTGTGTGTGTGTGTAAGTGTGCGTGTGTGTATGTTTGTAACTTCTTCACGCTTAAACGGCTGAAAAAATTTGGATGAAATTTGGTAAGTACGGGAGTAGCTTATAATCTGGATTACCACATCATCATCATCAACATCATATTTTCAGCCTTTAAAAGTCAACTGTTGAACATAGGCCTCCCCCAAAGAGCGCCACGACGAGTTATCTTGTGCCACCTCCATCCGCCGACTTCTTGCGAAGGATACAATGTCGTCGGTCCATCGTGTGGTGGGTCTCCATACACTTAGTTTGCTTGTTCGTGGTCGCCATTCGAGAACCTTTATTCCCCAGTGGTTGACGGTTCTGCGAATTATATGGCCTACCTATTGCCACTTCAACTTGCAAACTCTGAGAGCTATGTCGGTACCCTTGGTTATTCTACGGATTTCCTCGTTTCGGATTCTATCACGTACAACTTATAAACACCGAAGATAGCTCTCGCCATTGCTCGCTGCGCAACTCTGAGCTTGTGTATGAGACCAATAGTTAGCAACCACGTCTTTGTGCCGTATGTCATCACTGGTAACGCGCACTGATTATAAACTTTCGTCTAACACATAGGCTAACACGTAGACATAGACATAGGATTAACACATAGGCGACTTTTTATCCCGGAAAAATGTATGGTTCCAGAGGGACGTGGGTGAAACCACGGGGTGCAGCTAGTATTTCATTTTTACTTACATTTTTTACTTTACTTTAATACTCGTAGTTGCAATTGTAACATTAGAATAATACCTATTTACAGTAACTTGAATAAATTAAAATTGAAAGTTTTGTAACAAGCTTTAAAGAAAATTGCTACTGTTTAGTTAAAAGAATTATATAATATTTCAAAAATGGTCTTTTAAAGACGATAGGTTTTGGTAATTTTTTGTTCCATCGGAAATATAATATAGCAATATTGGGTTTCTTGACACTTCATAAATCTTATAGCACTCTCGTAATCAAGACAAATTCAATGATACCTCATTTATCAAAATCCATCTAGCCGTTTAGGATTTAGGATGCGTCTAAGAAACGAACAAACAAAACACATACATACAACCCAAACACATTAACCCTCCTCAGTCGGATAAAAAACACGGCAATTGTTTCATATATGGTGGAGATAGGAGGTGACATACAACCACACAAAAAGTATTGATTAGAAATCCTTTTAAATAGGTAATGTTTCTCTATAATAATGTTAAAAACATCTCGTTTGAAATGAACAACAATAACAAACCGACATCTCGTTCATCTCAACAGGCGTTGCGGTGTATAAGGTAGGATATTTCTGGCACATATATACGCGAACACACACAAGGTAACGACTCACGGCTCATGGCTCTTCTTTGATCTCAACATCCAGTCTTCTTTGCTTCTTTGAAAACTGATTGAGCGCAGCACTCTGTGTGCATACGAAAACGTCTGGCAACTCGTACATAGGGATTGCTAAAATACTATGAAAGAAAATGTTTATGTTGGACGGCTTTGTGACTAACTTCGGCTGCTTGCCAAAGCGTAATAATAAGGCTACGGATGACTTGAACCTGTGTTCAATGCGCTATTGATAACGGTCAGAGCAAAAACTTTTTTTTAATGATTGCCTCACATTCTTCATTAATTCATTTAAATGATTGACAGATTGAAGTTAAGAACTGAAGACCGAGCTCAGTGGCGTGCATTAGGAGAGGCCTATCCAGCAGTGGATAGATATAGGCTGGATGATGATGATGATGATGATGATGAAAAGTTCAAAGGGCAGTTTGAAAAGTATAAGTCTAAACGATTTACACTTAATGTTTATTAATTCCAGTGATTGTTTCAATCTCAGAGATCAATCGTTAAACAGTAAAGGCATTCAATGAATCGGTAGGTACCTGAACTTTGTCAATAGTAACAGATTTAACGATTCACTGCACAGGTTCGCCTTCACCTCTAACATCTGGCATTAGTTTAATTCAGGGTGAGTCTCAATTAAAAAAGGTATTGAACAACTTATTTTTTCTGTTATTCGCGTCTTTCTTTCTGTTTGTCTGTATGTTTGTTTGTTCACGCATCACGTAAAAACTACTGGACCGATTGTAATGCGGTTTTTATTGTTAGATAGCTTAGGGTTTGATTTTTAAATCTGGTGTAATTGGTATCTCAATCCGGTGAGTTAGAAGCCGAGCAATTGATAAAAGTATTTTTAACGGCTGAAGAAATTTTGTTCAAATGTTGGTATATTGGTCCTGGAATAGCACATTATGGGACTTTGAACGTGCGAAGCCTCGGGTACTGCTAGTTATAAAATAAAATCATTTTGGTAGGTTCATAGTTACTGCAATATTTTGAATGACTCACACGTTGGTTGAAATATGAATAAAAGTGATCGCGCGTCACGTGATTATGAAAATATTTCCTTTTAGTTTGCGTGGAAGACATTTTTTTGTCCCTGCTCTTCTTATTCATCCAAAGTTTGTGTTTCTGTTGTCTCTTAAAATGCTTTGCACCATAATAATTGTCAGAAGAGAGGCAGTTTGATTGACTGAAGTCATATATGTAACATCCACAGAAATATATAAAAGTGATACGTTGTCTGTTTGTTTGGGGAGCTTTCACGCGATAACGGCTGGACGGGTTTTGATGAAATTTGGAATTTAGAGAGCTTATAATCTGGAATAAAACATAGGATATTTTTTATCCCGGAAAATGATAAGTTTCTACGGGAAAACTGGAAAATGTTTATTACTCGCTTTAAGGAACGGTTGCCATAGAAACGAATAAATAACAAATCTGAAAAAAAGCATCAAGAGAGTTGATGATATACTTTTGCATTAGTTTTTAATATCCTAGAAGAACATAGGATGCTTTTTTTGCGATAAACTGTAGTCCGCGCGGATGAAGTCGGGGGCCAAAGCTAGTACGTAATATTGTATACATAACTAATTACTGGAATAGAAAACGAACAAAACTGTCTACATGACGAGAGTCTGGGTTTCACCCGGACACTTCTTGAGAAACCCCCTCGGACGCCCCCCGGACGCCTCTCATACTAGGACAAATCTGGGGAAACCCGGACGGATGACAGCCCTAGTCTCAAGACATCTATTTCTGGCTTTGGTATTCGCCTATTTCATTACCGGCTCAAAATAGGTAACCGGGAATGAAAGAATTCCTCGGTTCCATCTGTACAGATGGAACACACAAGATAATCGTTATTTATTTACCTGAGCGTTGGTTACCCGACGCTGAAGCCGCAACTTTTACTTATGCTTACCCTGTGGTACTTACGCTTACAATGTCCACTTATTTCGCGTTATCGGACACAGAGTGATCCAATAATGTGAGCATTTTCGTCATTATATTAATTTCTTAGTCAAATCTAAATTAGGCCCATTTGATAGATTCACGCGTTACTTTACGGAAATCCATATTGAAAATAAAAATGAATATTTTTACCCTATAGGGCGAAGCAAGGGAAGGGTAATGAGTTTAACAGTCTATGTATGTATAAAATACAAATACAATACAAATTCGTTTATTATGCGAAATACATTTTTACAAAATAAATAGTTTCCAGTGGCCCCCGCACTAGGTCAAGCCTGTATCGCGGGAGGCCGTTACAGATTAACAAAACATGTAAGTATGTTATGTAGTAAGTATGTATATAGTGTTCGTTTGGATTATAACAGGGGTGTGTGCATGTGTATAGTTATGTTTGTGTGTGTGTTTGTGTAGATGTTTAAATGTTTTGCATATTATATGTTTGTATTTACTTATGCTATTTCTGAACGATCAGAAGTAACTCAGATTCATCATAATCCAAAGTGAGGAGCCATTTCCTCACTTTTTATTTGACACCGTAAAGCGAGCTATCAGTAAGATTGCAGAGCTTCATTATGCGTATGTATGTGAATGTCCTATAACGTCACCCCTATTGGTCCGACCTTGGCAAGCGAGGTAATAATAGATTTTTCTTCATTTATAGAGTGTAATAGGTTTTTTTTACCCGACTACGGGGAAGCAAAGGAAGTGTGATGTGTTCAAACTAAAATTTGGTCCGATTTTGACAAGCAGGGTATTAATGGATTTGTATTGATCGCAAGAGTGTCATAGGCTATTTATTATTACCCGACCGTAGTCAGGTTTTAGTTTTTGAACTTATTATGTCTTATTTGTTTTGCAGCTTGGTGGAAGTTAACTACTTAGTTTTCCTTCGTTCATTTTATATAAAAATTATTATTAGTAATCAATGAAGCTTGGTGTGGTCATTCACCTTTTAATATTTTTTATTTTTCTTTCAGTCCCCTGAAGCTTAGCCATTTCGCGTGGTTCCCCGAAAATCGTAGAGACCGTATTATAAAACGAACTTTTTGCATAATAAAGAGGACTTGTCATAGAGGATTTGCGATTTTTGCTGTTATGTTATGAGAAGTTGATAACAATAAAATTTTAGCAACTTTAAAAATAAAATAATTTAAAAAACATTACCTATACGGTTTTATTGTAAAAAAAACTTAAGAAAATATAGGTGTACTAAAAGCTAAAAAATAAAATAATAATGATAGTCTGCATAACTATTAAGTTATTCAGACAATAAAACTGTTTAACTTATTATTTATTTACTTATTTTATTTACAAGTTCTTAGTTTTTATTTAGTTATTTCTGAAGTTTACTGTGTTCTACTCGTCAAGTCCTTTCATCTGAAACCCATATAGAGAGGATTGAAAAAAACTATTCCGCCATTTTGTTGCGGCGGCCATCTTATATTTACAATGATACTGAATATACATACTTAATTGTATTGTCATCAGAACTAAAGGTGTGTACCAAATTTTATATTGATCTAAAATCTAAATTTATCTGTTCCTGATGGAAGGGGGTAAAATTTCAATGACTAAATTTGACCCAAACAAAATACGTTTGTCTTTTGTTTGGTCAAGCTAAATAAAACCGAATAAAAATTATACATATTTCTCACAATAACCGCTCGAATCTTTGACTCATTTAGTCCCCCATAATGTATCTCTAAATGTAGTACTCTATCCATACCAATATATAAAAGTGAAACGTTGTCTGTTTGTTTGTTTGTTTGGGGAGCTTTCACGCAATAACGGCTGGACGGATTTTGATGAAATTTAGAATGAAGATAGTTTATACCCTGGAATAAAACATGAAATACTTTTTATCCCGGAAAATTGTAAGTTTCTACGGGAAAACTAGAAAATGTTGAATACTCACTGTAAGGAACGGTTGCCATCACAGAATGATCTGTGGTTGCCATGAAAACGAAATAACAAGTCTGTCAAAAAAGGTCAAGGGCATTCGTGCTATACCTACTTTTGCATAGGTTTTTAATACCCTAGAAGAAATTTGGATGCTTTTTTTCGCGAGAAACAGAGTACGAAGTTGCGGGCGGGAAAACTAGTATAAAATAAGGTCTGGTAGAAACAAAGCCGCTCTCCCGATTCCCCTCTTACATTTAACGACACTTTAAGGACGCCAAACGTGAGACCGGATGAGGCTCAGAATGGGTCTGGGCGAAAGGATGAGGTAAATAAGGTAGTTAGTGAGTAAGTGCCGTGTAGAGTAGCCTTTGCTTTTTGTACGCAATTGTAGCTTGCTTTGTCCGGCGGAAGGGGAAATAGTGCTATAATAAATACATTTTGTGATTTACGAGGAAGATGGTTTTGATGGTTTTCTACGTTATGTTTCCATTCAGGAAAACATTCATACAAGAACACAAGTATGGTGTGGTGATCAGTACATTAGAACAAAGTTTTATTTTTGACGTTTATGTCCTTAAAATTTTCCCAGCTCCATTATAATTATATAGCAGCTATTATAATTATAAAAAGTATAAGTACGTCTATATTTTGGTGGATTCTCATGATTTACCCAGATTACTTAGATGTTTTTGTAATTATCGTAATTTTTATACTATTGTTACGCCGGTCGATTCTTAGAAAACATTGTGACGGGGTCCAAACCTCTTTCATAATAATACTCATTTGATCTCTTAATTCTTTCATAATCCATTTCTTTTCATTTTTGATAGTTGGTCATCATTGATTCATTCTAAATACAAATAACCTGTCATTCGAATGTTGATTTTTGGAAAAACCTAAATAATATTATTTAATTCATAAATAAGTTTATAACAACTTGAATTACTCTTTAAATATATATATAATAATACCTACATAAGAGATTATTTTCATCCGTATTGTTTCACCACGAAATTCTCAAAGTGCTCCCTATTGTTCCTGTTCCTGTAATTCTGTTGTCCACGGAGGCTTGGTCCCTGGGCTGGTGGAGCAAGCCCAAACCCTGGGACCGCCTCGTGACAACAGTAGGTACTAAAATGACGCAATACCTACATTTAAAGGAATATTCTGGAACACACTAGTAGAGCGTAGATACCTATAGAAGTTTCCAGAGCGCGCGGTAGGTATATACCTACGGGCGCGGCAACATCAAAGGCGCCGCCGACGTTAGGTACCTACGGGTGCGGCGTGGCGAGGCAACTCAAAGGCGCCGCCGATCTTGAAAGTTCAAATACCTACCGACTACTGTTGGTACATACGAGTAGTTACGAGTACCTTCTGGAAACGGCCGTCGCGGTATAAATAGAGCGCGCATCGACTGCCTGGGATAATATTGACTTGGCTTTCGGAACGAAACGATCAAAGTGCCGTGAACTACTTACTATTGTAAGTTTCAGTGATAATTGATAAGAGTGTACAGTCAAGTTAAAGAGTGTTTCAGCGTTATTAATTGGATTATTTTCTTTTTGTGGTTTTTCGAATAAAGGTAGTAATTTTTGGTGTAATTAGCGTACAATAATTTTATCCGAACCCCAGCTCGTAACACTACCAAAGAAATCACTTTATTATTTTCCTGGTGACTGTCCAATTTACATCGTTTGGTTTGTAGGCTTTGTGCATTTCCAGCTCCTCTAGTCCAGTCATCACCTCTCTTCTCAGATAAGATAAACTATGAAAATAAATGGTGTCCAGTCGAACCTGAGAGAACAGCAAATAAAAAAACGAGCCTTACAGTAGTCGCATATGATGTGTAACATCAAGCTCTGATTCATCATCGCTGGACTCTGTTTTATCTTAACTCTAGCACTGCACACGATAATTGTTTAATGTTACACTTTTACACATGTTAACATGTTACATTTTTCACGAAATCACTCCTATAAATTGCAGGAAAGAAAATATATTACAAATCAAAAACTTCTGGACAGATTGAAAAGCGGTTTCCATTCTTGGATAGTTTAAGGTTTGCCTTAAAATTTGGCGTATGTACTTTGCATCTCAATGCGATGAGTTGAAGCCAAACAATTAAAAAAAAACGATTTGACAGAGAAAATTGATGAAATTATAATACTGTACTCCGTAGGTTTTTTCCTGTAATTAATAAATCGTATATATGTATAAATATGATACGTTTATCCGAAAAAATTACCAAGCAGATAAAGCTTCGGGGCGCAGCTAGTAACAACTAAACCCTCGCGTTCTCTTCAGTAGGTACACAAATATACATTAATAGTGAAAGTAGAACTGTGTTGCTAAAACTTAACAACAGGCAGTTATATTTACACTTTGCAGACAAGACGTCGGTACGAAAATAATTCCCTATTTTTGTTTGTATATACTTACCGTAAGCAACATCTCTATTCTACAAGAAGATACAACCATAGACGGCGTTAACTAGGTCAGATAAAAGAGTATCTTATATTTTATTGCTTGTTTCAATTTGTTTTGCAATAAAAAAAAAACACCGCCCCCGTCTGGAAAATTACCGTTTGCATTACATAGGTACACTTTTTCCTCGTTGAAATTTCCTGAAAACTGTGCAAGTTTTTGTACACAAGATTGTTTTCGATTATGTTGTCGAAATAGTTTCGAAGCCAATATTAGGGATTCAATGAGTGTTTTGTTATTTTATAACATGCTTGCAAAGAATTGAAACAGGAAAGATTTTGTATATATATATTTACGGCACTGGTAATAATGTGAGCGTTTGATAATAGAGTAGCGGAGATTATTTTTTTCCTTGATCGCGCTAAAAACATAATTTTTATTTACCTCGACGTTTTGATTAAGTTGCATTGATTATGGTCACGAGAAAACTGAAGTAGCGGGTGCCAGTGTCGAGAAGGGCGAGCGTTGTCTCCAACTACCCGCATTTCGTTTTGTAAAATTCTGAATTTTCACGACACACAACACTAACGACATATGCAGATTCATATTTGAATATTTTTTTCTTATGATAATATATTTTGTAGCATTAACTTCGCATCGAATATATCATTAGACACAAGTGAATGTAGATTTAATTTTAATACATATAGATCAAAATAAGACATGAGGTTGGCGATCTATAGCAAGAGAAAAAGCGACAGTTATCAAAGAAAATCCTGACCAAGTGCGAGACGTGACTCGCGAATTTAGCATTCCGTACTAAAGAAGAAGAAAAAGAAGAAAATCAATTTATTTGCAAAAAAATACATTTAGAACACTGACAAATAAAAATAAAAAATACCTTAACACTAAGGTACGTCTAAAAATTTATGAATTTATTATATATTATACTACATATTTTTAAGACTCATTTAAACAGCAAATTTTTTTTTTAATACTACTTTGTACCACTGCCGGGCAAAGTATCAAATTTATACAGAATGGAAATTTCGGACGGGGCCTGGAGGGAAAGTACTGATAAGTACAATGTTTCTTTAGAGAGATTTGATCCCTATGACTGACCCTATCGATTGGGGCCATAAAAATACAATATTTTATTTATTATGTGGCTTTGAAATACATGTTTGAAATAATTTATATAGGGTTTACCATTCAGCCCAAAAAAGTATTAAAAATAATATGATCAGAACATAATTAAAAAAAAAAAAATTGATATAGGTCATCACTATTCGACCACAAACACATCGGCCTATTTTTTTAGGCAATATCTAACTGAACATGAAATATAGTACCTACATATAAACTGTAATACTGTTATTTTTAATACAAAAGTAATGAGGACTATTTTAAAATGTTCAATGCTAGACTAATCAACGCTACCCAAACCTAACTAACAGAACGAGCTATAGATTATCTAGCTCTGTAGAGTAAGGGGACAATTAGAGAATGCAAACTGCAGATCACAGAGGTCGGACATCGTCGTCGACTAATTACATTTGCCTGCTTCCTCGAACACAGACATTTATCTGTATCTCTGTAGTGACTACACAATATGTATTGAACGGTGATAATTGCTGTCGTGATTGGAATTGTATGTTAAGACTTATAGGCGTACAGGGAAAACGAATGTGGTGAGCGGAATCGGATGGTGAAGAATGATAGATAGATGGTTATATAACAGAACTCTTTATTATAACAACCACCTTGTTTGCTTGCAGTGCTGGCTTCCCATGGCTATACGACTATTAAATAATAGCAGCCAGGACCAACAGCTTCGTGCCATTAGAAGCACAGAGTGATGGAAGACCACACTCAGAAAAGTAATTGATGCGGAGCCTAGGACTGAACCAGGCATCGTAGGATTCCAAGTTGCACTAGTATACCGCTAGGCTACCATCACTACCATCAACCACTTAATTTATGACGCATGATTTGAATAGTATTTATTCAATGATTAGTAAAGATAAACCAGGATATCATGGCTCGCAATAATCAGTCGAAAAAACTCGATTTTGAGTTTTGTGTGTTTCAGGCTGCAGCCGTAAATGCATGCGAGACTCGGTGGCAATTTATAAATTGTATCCTAAATACTTTGCTACAATTCCACTCCTCTTTCGGAGCTAGGTCAATGGTATCGGAGTTTATATATACACTCTGGTCTACTGAAATTTCTGTAGCAGTCATAGTTTATGTAGGTTCTGCTAAAATATCATAAATAAAATATTTCGGACGAAGCCACGAATTAAAAACAGCCGATCTCTCTCTCTTGAAAAGATAATTTAGAAGCAAGAAAAGTCTTTATAAAATGTTGAAGTTGGACATAGGCTTCACGAGTCTTATAGCAATAATTTATCATTATGGTACAGTGAAAACCAGACCAACTAATAGATGACGGCTTTTGGTACATACCTAGTCGGGTCATTATATGTTCTGTCACATCCTTATATACCTATATTGGCCAGAAATGTTTGGATTGATTATGAATAAGAAACTTTCCTGCCATCTTAAAATAACAAGTAAAATAATTAAGTATATAAATTCAAAAAACCTGACTCCGAACAAAATTATTGAATACGAGCTCAAGGCCCAAAAAAATAACCACACTAATATTTTATGCACGAAAGTTTGTATATATACTTAATGTTTGTAGTTTGGTGTGTTTGTTACTTCTTCACGCTTAAACGGCTGAACCGATTTGGATGAAATTTGGCACGGGAGCAGCTTATACTCTGAATTAACACTTAGGGTACTTTTTATCCCGTAAAAATGCGCTGTGAAACCGCGGGGTGCAGCCTGCGATGAAATATAGGGTAGATCCCCGATCGCCGCTCGAAAAACGGCACCGTCAAAACAAGGCATATGCCTTTTTTTGCTCCCAGTCGCAATAGAACTCTCTTTCTCTCTGCTTGTGGACAATTTTTATATTAGCTGGAGAGGTATATATCTGTACAAGCACAGAATAAATAAGTACAAGTAAACATTGGAGCAGGGACACTTTTGAGGTTTGATTTTCATAGAGACTGTGTATCTATAGTTTATTTGATTGAAGGGTGCAGCTAATATTTTAATGTTTATTTTCTACTTACATATTTTACTTTAATAGTTGTAATTGCAACATTAGACTATAATAAAATACATTAACTTGAAATTGAAATTTTTGTAAGATGTCTAAAAGACAATTGCTACTGTTCAGTTATAAGAATTATATAGAGGTATTTTTGACATGGTCTTACCTTACCTTGATTTTGATATACTCGATAGGTTTGATAATTTTTTGTTCCGTTGGATATACAATATTTGAGAAATAAGCCGTTCATGTTAGATATATACTTGAAAGCTGAGGTAAACGAGATGTTTCTTAGCTATAATGGGGAGGGCGAGAGGAAGAGGGGTGATGATCGAAGCTCCCAAACGAATAGACCGATTTTGATGCGGGTTATTATGTTTGAAAACTGATGTGATCGAGATGCTTCTTAACTATAATGTGGGGTCAAGGCTCGGTGGTTATATAAATTTATAATTCATGCTTGTTTGGCTATAATAGCTAAACATATCTTAACGTAGTTTTTGTCACAGCGAACTCACTCCTAACCCTAATATACTTTGCTGTGATGGCAGCACAAGCTACAGGCCATGTTTATATTTCTGCCATATAATTATACATTGGGGACATAACAGTTGGCTTGTGAGGTACTCCAACACTGTTAGCCACATTGATGGATTGACAGACGCTAGTTACACAAATCATGCTCTAGCCTTTGAACGGCAAGTTCCAATCTAGTCCGCGTCCCATTCTGTGATGGATTTACCTCTGATAGAGTTCGTTGGCCTGTGCGTTATTTCACAATGTAAATCCAAAATAAACTTGTCTATTATACTGCCTTACAACTGGAGATTGAATTGGAAATATTGACAAGATTGCTGCTTATTATTAAACTAATACTTACTTACTAATTCTTAAGAATCTCAACCTAAACTCCATGAAAAACAATTCAGTTTCTCTGCGATAACTAAATTAGCCACATTTGTTTTTAATAAGTTGTCTAAAGGAACCCTCACTCTGGAGGAAAATCTATTGAAATGCCACATAGTTGGTACCCCAAAGTTGATGTCACGGTTACAAATCCGACTTAATTAACCGTTACTGACGTTGACGTATGATACGAGTACCACATCTACGGGAAGAATAGATTTAATTACTCTGTGAATACTTATATAGACTTTAAGTTACTTTCGTACTAGATTTACTGTAATCATGTGCCACCCATGATGAATTTGTTGAACACAAAATTCAACAAAGCCACGTTTAGTTGTTTACTGGAAATGCATTTTTTGTATGTGTAGATAACTTTATGACATCACAAGATTGAAGTTCTTTTACATGAGTTTCTTAGTTCAGTAAACAATAAATCAGTAAAGAAAAAAACGGTATATAGTAAGTAATTTCTGACATGAACGTGTCTCTATATTACTACTCGCCAGATTAATTATAACAGCAGATTATGACACAGACTTTTAGCGTGATCTTCCGCTAACTCCTATTAAGATAATGGGGTGGCAAGCAAAAGCATAAAGAATATGGGTCTGGCATAGAGCCAGAATATGGACTGTACAAGAACTGAACGGATCGTCACTTTGTCTGTCATTTCATTTCACACTGGATGAGTTGTGTGTGTGGATATTATATGGTAACAAAAATAAAATAATGCGAAACTTTTGCGAAGTCTAGATTGTTCGTTGTTACTAATAAACCCCACCCATAATTAAAAAAATAACTTAAAAAAAAAGTGATCGTATTTCATAGTACCTTAGGAACTACCTATATAAGACCGTTATATATATGTGTGTGTGTATATATATATATCGACGACGTGTGAGAGTCGCTGGGAGCCACTGGATGCAAAAAGCGAGATGTTTACATAAAATTGTTGCAATAAATAATTATTAGCTAAATACACGAACCATTAAATTTACATTACATTAGCGAATTAAGTAGACAGAAAACAGCAAGAGTAAGATATTATAGCACCTAACACAAAAGAAGTTTCTAAGAAATCTTGACATCGACGTCGTTTACTTGGTCAGAGTTTGCTGAAGACTGAAGGAAGCGTAAAGAAACAAAGTTGATGTGTAATAAAGAAATAGCGGGCTTATAAAACATATTAATACTGGTTTAAATGTTCTACTGGTTAGCTCACCAATTAATTATTTTAGTTATATATTTAAACGGGACTTAATCGCGCTGAAAACTTAATATTTATTTACCTCAACGTTTCGATCAAGTTGCATTGATCGTGGTCACGAGAAGACTGAAGTAGCGGGTGTCAGCGTCGAGAAGGGCGAGCGTTGTCTCCAACTACCCCCATTTCGTTTTGTAAAAAATCAAAATTGTCACGACACACGACACTAACGAAATCTGCAGATTTCTTCCGACGTAAACCGCGACGCGAACACTTGCTTATCACGGGATTCTAGGACACAGCCAACTTGAAACCATGCTCTTGGTTGAAATTGGGATACATTTTAATTTCAACCGCTTCACGTACAATCCTGGAGTAGTAGTGACGTTCCGTGGAGAGGATCTTCAGGTCATGGAGTTCTATCGTGATTAGTTACAATTACCAATTAAGTGTTCGATTTTTACACTGCTAAGTACCACACAATTTTACGTGAATTTGACATCAAGCGTTGTTCCACCAACGCAATTTCGAAGAGGCATGTCGACTAAGTAATGCGACACAGAAATTTGACTACCCGACACGCTTTTTTTCGTGTTCATCGTGTTCATTGCGTGAAGAGTTATTATTCCTTTCGAGCAAACAAGTATTGGTAACGCCGCTTGGAGAGAAGAATAAAATGTGAATCGTTTTCATTTTATATTTCGTTTGTAACCAAACAGTGACTAATGGGTTCTTCAAGTTTGTAAACGGTACTACTGGTCACAAATGATAATTAACAGTGATACTCAAAGACTGAACAGAGCGCTGGCTTGTAGTATTTAGATGGAAAAATTAAAAACTCGCACTTGTCTTTGACTGCGATGAATAGAAGAATCTTCGAGAAACTTCGAAAAAAAAAAACAACTCCGTAGTTGGATGTTTTCGCGAAACGTTTAATGAATGTTCTGCACTTATGGGCGGTGCTTCAACAATCATTTAGAAGTACAGTTAAACTAAAAATGGTGGGCATTTTTGCGTCTTTTCCGCCTCCTTTTGGTATTATTTAAGCCCAAATGAATCGTGACCGAAATTGGTACTTGTAATCGTAAAGGACATTAAAATGATACAATTGTCACTGAAATCCTTATAGTGGAAAAGCATTTTGGTTTGTTTTCTCTATCAACAAACGTTCACAATGACTCTTTTGTGAACCAGCGAGCGTGAAATCTAAAACAATTGCTGTTAATTTCGGTTCATGAACTAGGATCAATGGCAACGAAACAACTTGCTGGCGTAACGTACGTTGTCGTAACTATTACTGATTTAATAATGCTAGTTTTATGCTATCTTTCCGACAGCAAATTTATATCTACCATAGATTAAGGATCTCCAATAGACACCGCACCGATTTAAGTTTGTAATTATCGTTCAAGATTCAAGCATGCAAAATCAAAAATAGCGCATATTCGTACCTGTGGATTATCCTATTTCACTATTTATATATTTTCAGTACCTATTTCACATTCTTCCATGTTCTTTCCACACTTTCTATCACCCAAAGGCCTCTTTGTTTTACTGCTTCCTATTTGCGGTCATCATCATCATGTCAGACTTTAGAAGTCCACTGCTGAACATAGGCCTCCCCCAAAGAGCGCCATGACGAGCAATCTTGTGCCACCTCCATCCACCGACTTCCTGCGATGGCTACAATGTCGTCGGTCCATCGTGTGGGGGGTCTCCCCACACTTCGCTTGCTTGTTCGTGGTCGCCATTCGAGAACCTTTATTCCCCAGCGGTTGTTGGTTTTGCGAACTATATGGCCTGCCCATTGCCACTTCAACTTGCAAACTCTGAGAATTATGGCGGTAACCTTCGTTCTACTACGGATTTCCTCATTTCTGATTCTATCACGTAGTGAAACACCGAGCATAGCTCTCTCCATTGCTCGCTGCGCAACTCTGAGCGTTTGTATGAGACCAATAGTTAGCGACCACGTCTGAGTGCCGTATGTCATCACTGGCAACACGCACTGATTATAAACTTTCGTCTTGAGGCTCTGCGGTATCTGCGACGAGAAGATATGGCGTAATTTCCCGAACGCTGCCCATCCGAGTTGGATTCGTCGGTCGACTTCTTTGTCGAAGTTGGATCTACCCAATTGGATCGTCTGACCCAAGTAGACATAGTGATAAACAGCTTCGATAATATCGTTCCCAACATAAACCGGCATGGGTACAACATGGGCATTTGACATGATGTTCGTCTTGCCCGTGTTCATTTTAAGACCCACCTGTTGGGAAACAATATTGTGGTCACTGAGCATTGTGCTTAGGTCTTCCAGGGTTTCAGGCATGATGACTATATCGTCATACTATTTGCGGTACACTAAACAATTTCAAATTTTTGAAAGCACTAAGAAAGTCACATTCTGGTTTGATGATTGACAATCGACAGACTTTTTTTAGTACTACGATTTCACCAGAAAGCTTCTTTTTTTCCTCATTGCGTCTATTGCTGAGTGCATCAACTATTCAAAAAAACTAACACTGGTTTAGATGATCCAAACTAAATTTTTCAGTACACCAAGTTTGTTATGCTGTTATAGCTTTTTTACAATGTTATTTCTTTATCAGATCAGCATTTGGCTTGACCTTTTTTACCCGCATGCGTAAGGTTATGTGTCTGGATTGAATCTATGTTTGTTTGTACGTTTTTGGCGTTTCCTATAGCCCAAACGGCTTGATGGATTTAAATAAATGACGTATCGTTGGATTCCTCTTAATCGCCAGAGTACCATAGGATATATGAAGTGTCAAGAAAACTAATATGCCAGCTTACAGCTGCTGCCATATTGTATTTCCGACGGAACAAACAATTACCAAAAAACCTACCGAGTGAGATTCTTAAAATGAAGGTCTTTTCTAAAATTATATAATTCATTTACCTAAAGCTAAACAGAAGTAACTGTCTATCAAGTTTCTGACAAACTTCTCAATTTTATATTATTCAAATTAAATGTGAGTACAAGTAAAATAATGTTGCAGTTGAAGTAAAATATGTAAGTAAATAAGAAACATGACATATGACTATTGGCTGTATCCGCGGCTTTGCACTCGTGTGCTATTCCAAGACCTTAAATACTAATATACCAACATTTGATCAAAATTCATCCAGCTGTCTAAAAGATTTTTATCGAATACTCGGCTTCTACTCATTGCATTGAAGTACCAAGTACCCGAGTTTTTAATTCAAACCCTAAGCTATAATATTGAAATACATAATAGTGAAAACAGCATCGCAATCGGTCCAATGGTTTTACATGATGCGCAAAAAAAAAAACAAACATTTTTCGTCTCTTCAAACCGGAATTTATTTATTTTGTGCCAGAACACAGGGGTAATGTTTGCATTTACGGTTGAATATCTGACAAATTCTTAGCCATACGTAGCGAAAGTAGCTCTGTCTGTCTGTATTTTACCTGTTAACAAAACGGCTGAACCGATTTTCATGAAATTTGGTAAGGAGTTAATTTGAACCCTGTAGAAAGACATTTGACATCTTTTTATATAGATAAACTGTAGTAGGTACGCGTGAGGTGAAATTTAGTGTGTAATACTTCCCGAGGAACAGATACACATGGGGCCTAGCAACCACTAAAAACCTATTTGATTACGGTCTGAAAGACGATAATCATTCAAATGAGAGCTTGACTACTTTGGTGGTAACGTTAGTTGTTTTACCACCAAACATTGTTCTTGATTAATTACAGAACTGAGTAAGCATCTACCCACCGAAATTGAGTTTTCGCTATAATAATTTTAAAGCCTGTCGAAGTATTTCCAAAACAAAGCCCAGCGAGTAAATTACTTCGTGCAAAAGCAGACGTCAAATTTCCGTTCGTATTTCTATCCTAAACAAGCACCTTTCTAAAGATGAAAGATGCATAATAATAAATACACACCGGTCGTGAGCAAATTCTCAGAAAAACGGCTGTAAGCAAATCTGTAATTAAAACCTCATCTCAGACAAAATTAAACCGCGAGTAGTTAATGGTTCTAAGCTCGATAAGGAAACGCCAACTTTTTCGAGAGCCACTCAATGTTATTTTTGGCTTCAATAAGATTCAGATAAGTTTGGGGAAATTCGCATCCTTTTAAAGTGGTTCGCCATTTAACCATTTGAGAGGGATCACTCGAAACGGGCGATTTATTTATAAAAAGATTTCCCTCAGTTAGTAGGTATGCGAGAAAAATAATTGCATTGTTATTGGAAAACTTGGACCCAAAGGACTTAGAGGCGTTTTCTGGTGAATTGCCACAGAACTTGGGTTCATTCGCTAACGGTCCAACATCATCATTCAGAGTTAATTTTGTTTCAGTTTGATTTTTATAATTTTTATAATTCTACAGCAGCAGATGCAAATCGATCAAACGTGATCGATGACTTCAGAAATGGAGGCCAAAAATGATTTAGGTAGGTTTGGCTAGGTAAGGTTAGGTATACTCATAAACAACGAGTACCTATTAACTATGAACACTTCCGCTCTTAATATAACGTATCCTTCAGTGAGAAGTTCTGAGTAAGCTTTAAACTCATATATTGAAAATACAGTAATTAAAGTTTGCAGGTTTTTTTTTCATTGCATAGCTCAAGACCGCCTTTACCCGTTTGTCTCTAAGCTAATTTAAAAAACGCAAGGTACGAAAATAAATAAAAAAACCTTCTTTATTTGTTTTTCTTTTTTGAGAGTACCTGAACAAGTCTCAAATTGACCTGGCATCAAGGTTTAATGTCCAGAGAAATTTTAGAAAATAATGAGCTTAGCTTATTTGAGCACCGGTTCTTACGAGTGTTCACTATTGATATAGTCACAATTATGTTGTATCCTATCCTGTAGTTATGCGGTAATTTGAAAAGTTCAGGATGGCTTAAAAATCGTTCTTCAGCAGGGCAATCATCTATCTTGATATGACTTGCTGCAAACAGATTTTCATAGCAATATCGACTCTAACGCACCGCATTAAGTGATAGTTATATTGAAGGTCAGGAGAAGTATCAGGTATCATAGTGACAGTTGGTGGGGGAAAGTGGGCAAGAGCGGGGCAAAAGTATGGGAAGGTGGGTAAAGTAGGACGAAGGTAGGGAAAGGGTGAGGAAAAGCAGGGAGAAGGTGAGGGAAGGCGTGAGGGAAAGTGAGGAAGGGAGTGAAAGGTGTCAAAGTGATAGTTGCTGGGGGAAAATGGGGAAGGAAGTCAAAGGTGTCAAAGTGAAAGATGGTGGGGGAAGTAGGGTAGGAAGTGACAGATGTCAAAGTGACAGTTGGTGGGAAAAGGGTGAGGAAAGAGCGTAGGAAGAGTGGGAGAAGGTGGGTAAAATAGAAAAAAAGGTGGGGGAAGGGTAAGGGAAGGTGGGGGAAGGGTGAAGGAAGGTGGGGGATGGTGGGGGGTGGTGGGGGGTGGTGGGGGGTGGTGGGGGATGGTGGGGGGTGGTGGGGGATGGTGGGGAAAGTTTTTCACCATCATCCCCCACCTTCCTTTATTCTTCAAGGTGGGAGGAGAATGGTCAAATTCAAAAGGGCTATAACTCTGAAACTATTGATCTTAGACTAATAGTTTCTTTACAGAAGTAATAGATCTCATCAATATCTTCGTTTTGGATGACAGCTGTCAAATTTAAAAGGGTACCTTACCTTTTTTTTGCATGTTTTTTTATGTTTTTTTTTTAATTTATAACTCTGAAACTATGTATCATAGACTAGAAGTTTCTTTACAGTAGTGATAAATCTCATCGATATCTTTATTTTGAATTACGGCTGTCAAATTTAAAAGAGGTCTTACTCTGAAACTATTTAAGAGCGCGCCATAACAGCGCTTCGAATTGGACTTCATGTATTCCTTCCCCCCTCACGTCTATACATTATTACGCGTGGCACCAGCACTACAATGCGACCGAGTGCGCGTGTTCGAGTTACGCGGCAACGCGTTTTAACTTAGCCGGTTTATATTCAGTTTAGCACACCAAATTAAAATCACAGAATAAATATTAGTACTAACTAATATGTGCATGTTTTGACATATACCTATACCCTACCTATACCACACCTATACCAACCTACATGAAATAGTTGTACTTACCTAGGTTATGTTGCAAATAAAATGGTATGATGGGAACGATCCTTCCCAAGCCGAATGACGGATGACTTTCTTGAAGTTTCCTCTATAAAGTGGCATTTCTGAAGTAATTTTTTTTTACTGTAAATTTTATTGTTTTATTTGTAAGTATGTTCGTTTAATTATTATTTTTTGTGTTTATATTATTGTGCCACTCTGCGTTCGTGATGTCACGAATAGGTTCCGACAGAAAATCAGTGCCAAGGCCTTGGCCTTTGCGTTTGCTGAGTCGGGACCTGTTTGTGACAACACACAGCATTAATTTTTCTTTGTTTGTCTAATTTCCTAATTTTTTTCTTCTTGATAATGTTTAATGTTGTGTGTTGTCAGAAATAAATGTATTTTCTTTCTTTCTTTCTTTCTTTCTTTCTTTCTAAGGTGACCTTATGAATTTTTCGACTAATTATCTACCAATCAAGATTAGGTGCAAGTAAATCTGTGTTAGAAATAAAATACTATAGGTAATTAAATATTTAATCTTTTATACATCTATGCAAGTAAAGTGCCTTGCACCAGACCCACGTGTAAACCGCTGCCAGCAAAGAACAAAAAATTAAAAGCCTTGCATTTTCTGCTTCGCTTTATTTGCACTGAAAGCTTTTACACGAAACACACAATTATAACTTGTTTATTTCAGCCTGCTAATAGATGAAGTTGATTGTTATTTTCCTAAGAGCGATATTTGTATATCCTGTTAGGTTTTACTGTTTTTTTTCGTTACTGGCGGTAGTTTTTAAACCACTGGCTTGAATCACATGTTTAAAGTGTACAGGCACAAATAATAGGAACAGTCTACTAATTCCAAAAAAACAATAATTTTCCTTGGTGGGTACGTAGAATACACGTAGTCGAGATAACGCGGTATTCCCAAAGTACGCGTGCGACACGACCGCTCTGCTCCATCGTTCTCGCCGAACGGACCCATCATCGCTCGCTTCGCACCGCCACCGATTATAACAGAACGTAGACAAGCTTGCAACCATCCTTTCTTTACGCTCGATGATTCTCATCTCCGACACGGCCATTCTGACCTGTCATTGTCCTGTCTCTGCAACAAAACAAGGCAACGAAAGTAGCTTCTCTACTCGGCCTTCCTGCCCAACACACTAGGGGTCTCAAGAAGATAATACAAGATCTCAAAGATGTTGTGTATTATAATAAGAAAAATTTAAGCTTTCTTTCATACACAGCAGAGATCACATTATCCGCGAATCAACTGAAAATCAAATCATTCATCTCTATCCAAGTTAGACAATTTTCTATCTAGGTACATTGTTTTTGCCTCGACCACACTCTGGCACTATCACTTAACCAGCGATAGCAATACCCCTAATACTTAACTAGCACTCTGACACTATCATTTAACCAGCGTTAGCAAAACCTCCAGTGCTTAACCAGCACTCTGCCAATATAACTTAACCAGCGATAGCCAAACCCTCAGCGCTCAACCAGAACTCTGCTACTATCACTTAAACAGTGATTAGCATTTATACAGTGTGGTAGAGCCAATCAACATGAAACAAGTCAATTAGTTTTAATTAAGGCCTCTTATCTGAATAGATTTGATTTTCAGCCATTCGTCTTAAACGATCATGCTATAAGTAGCTATCGGGTAACAATTACAAATTTAATGTCAGGAGTTACGTCATTCATCTATACCGTGAATTTCAAGTTAAGTAACAAACATTAGGTAACAGTCATAATTAAATGTAAAGGACTGACCCGATATATACTTATATGTACTTTTTATTATGAATCATTAAGTGTTTATCATGAAATAAATAAAATTTGAAATTTGAATTTGAAATTGGATATATGAAACGACTTAAAGGCGCACCGATTGTGCACATGTTCTTCCGTTTCTCCCCTGCTGCTCCAAGGCCCTGCTCCCGGTGCCAACCTCTGATCCTGCGTTGTCTGATTGCAGTGTGCTCCTTGAAGCGTAGTTAACAACGCGACCGCATTTGAAACAGGAGTTAAATGCAGGGGGCAGTCGTCCAGGCAAGGATGGATTTTATTCTGCAAACATTTCAAACGCAGTAGACACTCACGCACTCACATAGCAAATTTTTGTTTCACTAAGAAGTTGGAAATTGTACAGTAATATTAGCTAAGAATTTACAACCAAAAATGTAGGTAGATAGGTAAGCATTTCTGACTCAATATTCTTCCGCACTGTTGTTTACAAGTTTCATTGCTTAGAACAATTAAAAAGGTTCGATGTCGAGCCAAAACCGTGCTCGAGGGATTACCTAATCAAGTAACATAGCCAGGTTTAGAGAATTTATGAAACTGAATTATGCCAAGTAGGTAGTACTACTTAACTTTTATTGTACCTAAATCACGACTAAGAATGTTTGGTATGCGGTACCAACACAATAAACGACTCACCGATTTATAGCGATAGCTTTGCGTCACTTAGCACCGGCCAAAACGGTGATGATAAAGATCCGATCATAACGCAGTAGCCTCAATTAGCATGTGCTTTGTACCATCTAGTCTAAAGTCCCTCTTTTCTTGTCATTCACATACATTACTGCACAACCTGTTGTCCATTATTTTGCTTTAACTGTCCTATTGCCATCGTATGATTTTCCATCTCCATTTGCTCACAGATTTTCTGAATAGTGGACGTATGCTTTGTTCATTATCTTACCTTCTGATGATAGGGGACGGTCAGGAAGGCCATTAATCAGCGTCAGGATGATTAACTCAGCGTCAGGATGATTAATTTTAGGTCAGGATTATCAATGTCGGTGTTTACAGTAGATTTGTACATTATTTTTTTATAAATAATCTATAATTCAATTCAACCATTTTGCGAGCCAAAAGTGAAATTCCTAGCACATAAAGATACTAAAACAAAACGCACCTGTGGTTTCATTAGTAGGTATGGGAGAATAATGCTATCCATTATTAGAAGGATCCCATAAGATCTTCAAAGGGTACGATGGGCTCCATTAAGGGTTTGAATTAAGTAGCCTCTTGGTTTTCAACGAGAATTTACGTTCACTTTTTGCCTCAACGACGTTCTTTTTCGATCAGGCACTCACTCACTCGTTAAGAGAAATGAAAAAAGAAAAACAAAATAAAGAAGATTTTATATATATTTTCGTAGCTTGTGTTTTTATATGAGTTTGGAGGCAAACGGGCAAAGACGGTCTTGAGCTATGCAAGTAAAAAAAACTACGAACTTTAACTAGTGCTTTTTTAATATATGAGTTTAAAATGCACTCAGGACTTCTCGCTGAAGGATGCGTTATAATGAGAGCGGTAATGTCAATAGTTAAAAGGTACTTGTTGTGTATGAGTATACCTAACCATACTTAAATAATCATTTTTGGCCTCCATTTCTAATATCATCGATCACGTTTGATTGATTTGCATCTGCTACTGTAGAGTTATGAAAAAACAAACTGTGAAACAAAACTAACTCATGAATGATGATGTTGGACCGTTAGCGAATGAACCCAAGTTCTGCGGCAATTCACCAGAAAACGCCTCAAAGCTTTTTGGTCCAAGTTTTCCAATAACAATACAATTATTTTTTCTCGCATACCTACTAACTGAGCGAAATCTTTTTAAAAGTAAATTGCCCATTATGAGTATTTCCTCTCAAATGGTTAAATGGCGGACCACTTTAAAAGGAAGCAAATTTCCCCAAACTTGTCTGAATCTTATTGAAGCCAACGAGTCGCTCTCGACAAAGATAGCGTTTTCAAATGGAGCTCAGAAGCATTAACTACTCGCGGTTTAATTTTGTCTGAGATGAGGTTTTAATTCCAGTTTTACTTACAGTCGTTTTTTTAGAATTTGCTCTTGACCGGTGTGTTTATTAAAGATGAAAGGTGCTTGTTTATGATAGGAAAACGTTAGGAAATTTGACGTCTGCGTTTGCACGAAGTAATTTACTTGCTGGGCTGGGTTTTGGAAATACTTCGATAGGCTTTAAAATTATTATTGTGAAAACCTAATTTCAGTGGTAGGTGCTACTCAGTTCTATAATGTTTGATAGTAAAACAACTAACGTTAACACAAGCGCTCATTTGAATGATTATCGTGTTTCAGACCATAATGAAATAGGTTTTTTAGTGGTAGCTAGGCCCCATCTGTAACAATCGTCCTCGCAAAGTATTACACACTAGCTTTCACCCAACTCGTACTACAGTTTATCTAGCTAAAAAGTATCACATGTCTTTCTACAGAGTTCAAACTATCTCCATACCAAAATCATCAAGATCGGTTCAGCCGTTCAGTTGTGAACAGACAGACAGAGCTACTTTCGCTTGTTTAATATTCTTATGGCTAAGGGTTTGCCAGATATTCAACCTCAAAGTGCAAACATTACCTCTGTGTTCCGGCATAGAATGAATAAGTTCCGGTTTGAAGGGGAAAGTTTCCAGCGAAATTACTGGGCATAAGAGATAAAGTAATGTTTGTTTGTTCACGCATCACGTGATAACTAGTGGACCAATTGCAATAAGGTTTTCACTGTTGGATAGCTTAGGTTTAAAGTTAAAAATTTAGGTATTGGTATCTCAATCCATAAAGTAGAAGCCGAGCAATTATAGTCCATAAAAGCAAGACACAGGGGCTGGTTTTACTCTTCAGTCTTCTGTATTAACTGCCGCTTTGTGTGGATGTGGTCCATGGTCCCGTAACTCCCTCAAAACCCAGCCTACTCCGGAGGCTGAAACTCGTCAAGTCTTCTCGCTAGACAATTCGAGACTAACCTCAAAAACAGCTTATAGACTTGTAGGCCATAAGTAGTGATATTTGCCTTCCAAAATGTGGTGTAGTAATGATTTTCACATATGTTGTTAAAGTCTAAACTCTGATGAAAAATCCAAGTTTTCGGCCTTGGGAGGTGAGCGTTAGCCGCCATATTGAATTCGAGGGGCCAAAATTAGATTTTTTCTAAATAGTTTTTTAACAGTTAGCTTTTTGGCAAATGTATAAAGAGGACAATATTTGTAACATTTTCTGCATTCACAGTTGTTCTGCATGTCTCATAGGTAAAAAGTTACAAGAAGTGAAAAAAACATGTTTACTAAAAATGATTCAATGTCGGAACAACGTTAAATCATACATACTTCCCTCAAAAGCGACAGTTGTTATACCTTGGAAAAATTTCATGGTTTTTCCGTCGAAGCAAGCATCGAGGCAAAATGCTTCATTAAATGGCGCCAGTTAGTCAACCTGTTGGATCTTCCTTCTCGAATTACGGATCTTTCTTCTTCGAATTACGGATCTTACATTGTTTTACGTCCGCGTCTTAGCTGCGATGCCTGCGAGTCTTGTGACGCGGAAAACCACCACGGCCAATGATGTTCACCTGTTGGGCCAGATGATAACTCCAACAGTACAATAAATAAATCCAACGTAAACAGGCCAATCAGAGCGTAGAGTTTCAAAAGTGAATAAGAGAGTATTCTTATTCATTTATGAATATATCGAGCAGAAAACTTATATGCGTGATGCAGAACTCCATACATTAGAACTGACAGTCCATACAAAACATAATAAAATGCATAGAAACTGATTAGCGCAATCTATCTTTAGAAGTGTGTGTGTGTGTGTGTGTGTGTGTGTGTGTGTGTATGTGTGTGTGTGAGTGTTAGTGTGTAAGTTTAGAACTCTTTCACACTCAAAAGGCTGAACGGATTTAGATCAAATTTGATACCATGATAGCTTATGGCTGGCGGCGGTTGGAAAAGAGCCGAAGATCGGGCTCAGTGGCGTGCTTTGGGAGAGGCCTATGTCCAGCAGTGGACTGATGCGGGCTGATAATGATGATGATGATGATGATGATGATGATAGCTTATATCCTATATTAACACATATGCTACTTTTCATCATCATCCCTCATGATCATGGATTATGCACGCGGGTGAAACCGCGAGGCGCAGCTATTATGCCTATATGTCACAACCATTTATAAAAAGAATTAGACGCTTTAGAAAAACTAGAATACTTAAAAATGTGTGTTTTTACCAGATTATGGATCTGGAGCTCTAGATTTCAATAACGCAATAAAAAAGGAATTTTTATTCAAACGCCTTTGAAATAATGTCCTATGTAATAATGCTCTCGATATTTTCATCTTACTGTCTCTCTTGTCTGGTTTTTAGACGACATAACCATCCTGTTATTTTAGGTTTCATAAAAAAAATTTTTTTTGAAGTTTGAACTTCTGCTGCTAGTCTTAAAAGTAGTTGTTTAAAAAAAAATTATACTTCAGTCAACCATTTTAAATGGAATCACATATAGGCACCTACACTATAGTGGATCCCTACTCTAGACCTATGACCAAGACCAATGTAAATGAATTGCTGTTATATCTAAGTGGTATTTCCCTAAGATTACGGCAACAGGAGCCGAGAAATAATTACTGATTAAATGAACTTACCTGTAAGTGAAGTTCTATCATAATTATAGGAGCGCCTAGTCCGAAGTGATGGATGTCTTTAACTTCCGAACACCGGTCGAATTGAATTATTCGACGAAACAACTCGTGAGTGACAGTCGTAAGATATCTTTCAAAACGAAACAGTTTTACAATTCACAAATTCTAGTGGTGTCTAAATTAAATTCAAAATGATATAGCAGTTAGCGCCTGCTTAGCGTAAATATATATAATAATTTTCTAATGGAAAAATTTGGGTCACGGAAGAGATGTCGAAGTTTACTGCAGATACTTTTCAGCCCAAGAAAAATAAGTGAAATAAGTTGCTTATCATACATATTCACAATGCATTACTCGTATACTCTGATATAGCACCCACTTGTATAGGTTAAGGACTTCTTAGAATTGTCATAATAAATCATAGCTCATGAACTGAGTTAGAAAGTTTTTACATCAAACTACGATGTTCAGTTATTGAAGCTGCAAACTGGATCTTAGACCCATAAATGCAAAATAAAAACAGAATAACGACCAAAGTACTTAGCTGTGTCTTTGAGTCCGCGCCGGAGAGATTGCAAGAGGAAACCTCGTGCTCGCTGCTACTTGCTGGCGGCTCCAGAATGCACCATCTAACTACACACCTGGGGCCAAGCTCGAAGGTTTTGGTACACTCGTTGTCAATAATAACCCCCATAAACCCCATAAACGATCCGCCCGATCTGTCTACTGTTTTAGCAGACTTCAGTATAAAGTCTAAAGACTTCGGAGTAAGCTCCTATATATATTGGAGTTAATGTTAGAACTGTTTTAGATGATGCATCAAATAGTTTTCTAGTTTGCATCATAATTACCATTTTCTTAAGACAATTTATTTTTCAATTTAACAGCATGTTAACGAGATCTCCAAGCTATTGCGCTGGACTCTTATTATAAATCACGTATCATTATAATATTAGTAATATTTCTTTACATCCAAAAGATTAACTGGAAACATAGCTTTTAGCGATAAGTCTGTCCATTGTATAGTTATATGATTATTTCTCAGTTCTGAATTTATTCTTGTATACTGGTCCCTGGCTCCAGGCAGGTATCTTCAAGTAGAATATTTGAACGTATTTCCTTCTAGGCATTTTCTTGTACAAGCGGTCTACAAGAACTTTGCGTGGCCTGGATGCTGGAAAGATCAACTTTTGCAGCTTATCGGATATACATCTTAAAATGAGAGAACTGCTGGATCTAGATCTGTTAAAAAACACAAGGTCCTTGGTGAGGCTCCTTGACTTTATCCTCGGCTATCTCGGTAATCTCGTTCGAACTCAGTGCCACGTAAATACTTCATGTGTTATTCTATGACTAAATAGTCAAACATGGTCATTCATTATTTACAAATATTATCATGATGACAATTCAATGTAGATAGGTAGATAGATAGATAATACTTTATTGCACCTAAAAATATATTATTACACATAAAATATCTCTTTAAAATAAGTACAATGGGCGGTCTTATCGCTAAAAGCGATCTCTTTCAGACAACCTTTGGATGGACAGCAATGGAAGAACAAGGAGTAGACGGCAATGTAATACAACATATTTCGGTAAGTCGTTTACCAGTGTCACGTAAGTACTTCATATGTTATGTTCTTTGACTTAAGTCAAACATGTAATTTACCTAAATAGGTAAAAGTAAACGATTGTAACTACAGAGTAAGAACCGCTTGTGATATTTCTATGGCAAGACTAATTTCCCAATGAAAAGAACGCAAGCCAAGATAATAATATCAGATTAGGTATTCTTCCCGGAGCGGAAGTAACGCCAATCTTTCATCGATGCAGCGATCAAGTCCCAGACTGGTCAGTCCGGACAGGTCAGATTGCATTCTCATCGTAGCGTAAATACGCTTTTTCAAGATGTGAAAACATCAAAAAAAATTAAATTCATCCATTGAAAAATACCTGGCTATAATGTATTGCAGAAGGAAATAGTCATCATATCTACAGGCGCACACCGCCTGCTATCTTGATATCCCAATATATATATATATATATATTTTGGAACGTTTATTTAACACATTTAGTTATATTTGCCTATTTAACTTCGTAGAAACATCCTAAAAACATTAAAAATTAATAAAATATTTTTATTTCGTGTGCAAATGTGAGCACAGATTATGCGGATGACATAACTAGAAATAGGAAAATACGGGAAGGTTTTAATGGAGTAAGGAGGTATTCTTCAACTTTTTACTCTCAACTTGTGCATAAAATGGTGGGACCGGGTGGCGATACTACATGTGTTTATATATCAATCTCTTCGGGCTAGGCGCGAAATATAATTTATCATAGTCATGTCACTTTCGCGCTAGCTTCTGAGAAAGGAGAGAAACACCTTTTTAAGAAGTTTTCGCACATACGAGAAGGTATGTGATTGATTATTCGGTGTGTGTTGATACTAGCTATGGTTAGTGATGTGACGATTAAAGAATTAATATCGGAAGTATAGCTCCAATGTAAATATTATCATAATAAAATTTGGCAACAACTTCATAACTTATAAAATCTTCTTATTTTTCTTTCCTTTTCAATTAAAAATAATGCTGCCTTTTTAGTTTCTGACATTTAGGATTGATCTTATATCAGTTTGATCTGTGTCCACTTTGGTAAGTTCTGAATACGGAATTTCCCACAGAATTATATAATAATTATAGTTACGGGATGTAAGACAGAAGCCTCCCTGCGGTTTAGAAAACAAATCAAAACGTCCGACGCACCCGTCTATCTATTCCTATCAACCACGATATTTCTATCAAAATGGCGCATCTTACGGCACAAAGGTTGAAACGTCGATACGACTAAAAAATGACTATTTCAATGGGCAACTTTCTAAATTCAATGAAATATTCCTATTTTAAATTCATCACCATCACGAAAAATAACTAACATTTGCATTCAAAATAAAAAAGGCTTTCATCCGAATAAAAAAGCACCACCCGAGGATTTAGATGTGAAAAATCACTGACAAACCACACAGAAATCATTCAAGTTAACGGCTACAGCGACCTGCACTTCGCCGCCCGTGATCTATGACTCGCACAATTTTCCCGCATGCTGACAGCTAGGTCTCCACGAAAACAAACACGAATGTTGGGCACAGCAGGCAAGCATGAGTTCTGAATTTGATGTTCTGGGTCTTGTAGCTTTTTGTTAATGCAGTGTGATATTTGAAAATTGTTTGAATATAGCAAAACTTAATGATTCAAAAAGTTTTAAAAATCTGTCATCATCATGTCAGCCTTTAGAAGTCCACTGCTTGAAAGTAGCGAACGAACCAAAGTGTCGAATTAGGTTGCTGGACCCGAATATAGGCCTCCCCCAAAGAACACCATGAGGAGTGATTTTAAGCCACCTTCCTGCGATGGCTACAATGTCGTCGGTCCATCGTGTGGTGTCTCCCTAAACTTCGCTTGCTTGTTCGTGGTCGCCATTCGAGAAGGTTATTCCCCTGCGGTCGTCGGTTCTGCGAACTATATGGCCTGCCCATTACCACTTGAACTTGCAAACGCTGAGGGCTATATCGGCAACCTTGCTTTGGATTCTATCACGTTGTGAAACACCGAGCATAGCTCTCTCCACTGCACGCTGCGTGACTTTGATTTGGTGTATGAGACCGATAGTTAGCGACCACGTCTCAGTGCCGTATATCATCACTGGCACTGAGACGTCTGTATAGTTTTTTAAACATATATATTTTTCCGAGGAAGCTTTAAAATAAAAATAGCATTGTACATATTTTATTTAACTGTTAACTAGTGATAATTCCAATGAAAATAACCTATTTTTTCAATTTACGAAGTAATCTTCTGACGTAGACCTGATTGTACTCGTATTTATTCCCACTAATACTCATCATGCCAGATCCAAAGCAGCAGACGAAGTCTCCGCTAAAATTTTCATGGACGATTGTTATTATCCGTTCGTAATCAGCTTTTCTTGACAGAATCCCACCGCTCCACTGATATTGAAAACGATGCGAAAACAAGCCTTTTATTGTTCCCGTTGCAGCTCCACGTCGCCGCGCGTCATGCCACTGTGCGCCGGATATTGCGCTTTTAATAAATTCACAGTTTTAGGTTCAATTAACAGTGTTCATGTTTCACAGTTGTAATAATACTCGTAACATCAATCGTTATGTTGCTGAAATTGTATACTTTTCTGTGAAAAACCTTAGTTTTTAAAAGCTTTTATTTAATTTGCAATGTTTGAATCTTGTATTTCTGTACGTATGTTTGTTGTGGTCAAATTTTGCAACCTGAATTAGAACCACTTCCTCTTATCGTATGTAGTTTATTTTATTTCAATTCTGATGACAATGCATTTTGATAATTAGCATGACCTGAATCGACAGCCAGGAACAAGCTCCAGGTAAAGGAACTCTTTAACGGTCAGCATCATGAAATTTCGGTACACTTTCTATTATGATAGCCAGTTTGAAGTTTTACCATGACATGGCTGCCGCTCTCCAGGTTGGCTCCTGACTAGGTAACTCCTCAACGGTTAACACCACAGACACGAAATTTTGTGTACGCATTATATTATGCTAGGCGATTTGGAGTTTTACCATGACATGGTTGTCATGGTAAAACTGGGGTTAGCTACTGATTAGGGAACTCCTCAGCGGTTATCAGTGTAGACACGAATTGTAGTATACGCATTTAATTGTGAAAGCTCATTCTAGGTTTCATAATAACATGGTTACTACAAGAAACATTTTTTAATGTGTTTAAATTAACTTATTAAAAGTTTTTAAATCATTCTATTTCAGACATACGAAATAATGGGTAAGTATTTGAACACTTCTGGATAATTAGCAAATTAAGTGACGTCTTGTTCAGAAAGTGTTGAACATTAATCCCATAGAAGTTCGAAGGAACTACCTATAGTCCCTAACCTATATTAAAGTGATACCAGGTGAAACATGTTCTAAAGCCATAGTAACTGTTACTCCTCCCTCAAATTAATGAAATAAATAACATATTTAAATAAAATCTACCCGTTCCGCGCTGCTAGCAAACATAACTCATGCTCGCCTGTAGTTTAACCAAATAGTAAATGAACTCGACAACAAGAGGCGATACTGCCAATTTAGTCCATACCAAGTGCCACACGTATTGCACAAAACATGGCGAAGTCGAAATGGAGAGACACTTAATTAACTTTAAAGCTAGGTACAAACTTCCTCTGCAGCAAGAGGCGGCCTGGGGTTCAACCACAGAACATTACTAAGTAGTACTAGTTGGTCAAATGGTCAAAATGATTACTGATGCATCAATACAAACATATTCTTACGATTTTTAGAGAAAATAGAGTCACAGCCGAGATTAACAGCAAGCAACAGAAGTGGTTTGGGCTGATGATGACAATGATGAGAGGTTAACATAGATAAGATCTCAAGCGTATGAGTTAAATATATTTGAGTTCAAACTGTATAATATTCAAATGAAATTATTTAGTTACCAAAGCATTCAATACCTCATGCTCATGGAGCGTATTAGGCAACTTGAATCTGTACTTTAGTTTATCCCTAGCTCATGTGAAATAGAGCTATCTACTTCTTCAAAGATTATACACTTACGTAAATACGCAAATTACGTAAATTACGCACAGTTTGTAAGTCTGCAGCGATTAGTTTTCAAAATCTCCTCACTTTTACAGATCTAATTATTTCTAGTTTTCATTGTCTATGGCTAGGCTCTGCCACACATTGCGTTATTTGATTAGGCACTCCCGTCTAAGAGGTCAAATGCAAAACTAAGCCTCTTTCCTAAAGTATATTGCCTATATTCATTGCGATGTTTTTTGCCCTCTTTATTCGTGCGTGTGAAGTGCCCGAAGTTAGGTTCATATTGTTGCGTTCTTTATTTGATACGCGTCGTTTCTTTTTAGGCATGGCAATACTTTTGTGTATTTATTATGTCTGCTACTTTGAGTTTGCCTATCAGATGGGGGTGAGCATATAGTTTATTGGAGAAAAGAGATATATTTTACTTTGTATTACATGACTCTATACCTATAGAATATTATCCGTATAGTTTTAATACGTAAAAACTTGTGTTAATACACTGGCCTTCAAAACTAAGTACCACACTTTTAGAAGTAACTAGCTTTCCCGCCCGCGACTTCGTCCGCGCGGACTATTGTATATCGCGAAAAAAACATCCTATGTTCTTCTAGGATGTTAAAAACCAATGCAAATGTAGGTACATCACCTGTACAGTAAGTAGTAGGTAAAAGTAGGTAGTTTTTTGACAGACTTGTTATTTCGTTTCCATGGCAACCGTTCCTAACTGCGAGTAACCAACATTTCCCAGTTTTCCCGTAATAACGTTCAATTTTTCGGAATAAAATTATCCTATGTTTAATTCTAGGGTATAAACTATCTCCATTCCGTATTTCATCAAAATCCGTCCAGCCGTTAATGCGTGAAAGCTCCCCAAACAAACAATCAAACAGACAACGTTTCACTTTTATATATTAGTATGGATAGTGTTTTCATTAAATTTCTTAGCTCCTACTCATCTGATTGAGATACCAAGTACACCTATTTAAGTTTTTGACAGTTAAGTCAAAAACTAAGCTATCCAACAATTGCATTGCAATTGGTCCAGTAGTTTTAACGTGATGCGCGAACAGAAATAAATTAAATGTACTAAGTTTTGAAGGACAGTCCTTCAAAGTTCAGTAGTTACTTGCAGTTTTCACCGCAGTGTGGTAATTGCATAGAAGCGTATGTCCTCGATTAGAAGATAATTAGTTTCATAACAGCTTATGTTGCGTTACGGGCAATGTTTCAGGAGCAAAGTTTTGCGACGTTGCCTGAAGCATGTTTGTCAATGCTGCACAGAATTTGATTACGTCTTATTATAAAGTGCTGCTGTTTTTTAGAGGAGAATATGTTTATACCTGTGTTGATTAACCTTTTCATTAAAATCATACACACGATACACAATGTGAGCCCTATTAATTACAGGCGCTGAAAATATCTCTGCGGTGCTTTTGATTTAGTAAATAGTGCTTTATTAGATGTGGTTGATTATATTTGGCGTATATTGCTAAAACTACAACAGTATATAACAAACACTTTTTAAATTTCAACCTCAAGACCAGGCTCTGCTTTTTAAGGGTTTTCCCATATATATGCTAGGTCAACCACAAACTTGATAAATGTGAAAACCGACATATATGTTTTTGAGATCTTTATCTCTCTAAGACTTAGACAAAAACATGATTAACAGAATTTCATTCGATACATTTTCTTATCAAAAATTACGTGATTCAGTGTTTATTGCGGGTAGCGGGTGGCAGAGTGTGTGACAGGGGAGTGGGGAGTGGGAAAATGTAACCTTGGAGCCTGGCCTTAATAAAGGTCAGGCTGTTTCATCATCATCGTAATCATCAGCCGGTAAACGTCTACTGTTGAACATCGGAATCCCCTTTTTACCTGACTTTGGCTAAGCAATGGAAGGGTAATGAGTTTAAAAGTCTGTGTATGAATGTATGTATGTATATTGTAGGTATGTTGATGTTCGACCATAGCGTCGCCCCTATTGGTCCGATTTTGACAAGCGAAGTGTATATCGATTTGTGTTCAGGTATGGAGTGTCAAAAGCTATTTCTATTTACCCGACTAGGGAGGCCGGGGCTTCAATTAACAGAGGTAAGTATTAACAAGCGAATTTCTAAGAAGCAATAAAAAAAATATAAAAAAAATTGAGACAATTACCTAGCCCCAAACTAGGATACCCTGTAATATGGGCACATATAAACAAAACATACATACATACATATCATACATAAACATACATAAATACGAATATCACATCCATGACTCGGAAACAAACATTTCTGCTCATCACACAAATGATTGCACCTTGCAGGATTCGAACCCGCGACCGTTTGATTTCGTTCCCAGGGTCACTAGCCACTAGACCAACCGGCCGTCAAAAAAAACACTTCACTAGTGATTCCTAAAATTCGTTCCTGTGACAGCGGTCTCGTTGACAGGTTGAGACTCGTCAGTCCAGCTCAGTGCGTGCCCGTGGGAGTGTTTTGTGATGTGCATCTATTTTGGCCAGGTAACGAACTTTATTCACTTTATGATTTTTTGATTTACGTGTTGAATATTTGATTTCGCCGTAATAATTTTTTTCGCAGTTGCTTGTTTTATTCATAATAATGTTACATAAATTTACCAACGCTAATGTACACAATTTCGTAATTATATTTTTTTTATTGAAAAGGTTAAAAAAAAAGGTTTAAATAAGGTTTAAGGTTTCAATTTTTTTTATTCAAGAGGCAAAAATTGACAAAACAAACGGGGCTAGTATTAACATGTTAAATCTTACCCCGTGGGGTTAGTATTAATAGTATATCCTTTTTACCTAAATAGTATAGTATATACTAATAGTAATAGTATATACCTATACCTTTGGATTCTATTTTGGTTCCGTACCCGAAGGGTGCCCAACAGGACCTTATTACTAAGCCTACGCTGTCCGTCTGTATGTCCGTCCATCTGTCTTAAAAGAGATGTATATTCACCACGGTACCTAATTATTTATTTATTTATTTATCTTAAACGTCATGTTGTACATGAGGACTTACGAGTACAAGCGGAAAACTACTCGAGGCATGACTTTGCTGGCGACCTACGAGTCAGCTGCTTTAGAAATAATGGATAAGACAAGGACCTACAAAAAAGTAGCCACATATCAAATTTGACATGTTTCGCTGTAAATAAAGCAGGACTTTCAGAAGAAGTAGGCTACAAAAAATTCTGGTAAGATTTCACTTCTGAGCAGGAGAAAAAAATAGCAGATTATTTATTTAAGTGCTCCAATATTTATTTCGGACTGCTACCTGCGGAAGTAAAAAAAATAGCCTAGCAGTGTGCTGTTTTTTACAAAATCCCGAACTTGCCAGAATCGTGGAAGGCTAAGAAAAAGGCGGGTGATGACTGGTTCATAAATTTTATGAAAAGAAATACAATTTTGTCGATTAGAAGCCCTGAGGCGACAAGTTTAAGTAGGGCATCCTTCAATCGAACAAATGCGCATGCAGTTTTTGATAAATACAGATCTGTATTAGCAACATACAAACTTAGCCCTCCTGGATTTGGAACATGGATGAGACGGGCGTAACTGCAGTGCAAAAGCCGAAAAAAGTTGTTGCTGGAAGGGGCATAAAGCAGGTCGGTGCTGTGACATCCACCAAAAGGGGCGTTTTTGTTACATTGGCTGTAGCCATAAATGCAATTGTTAATGTGATTCCCTGTATGTTCGTCTTTCCTCGTATTCGTTACAGCAATTTGTTTGTTAGAAATGTACCACCAGAATGTATAGGCTTTGGTAATAAATTAGGATGGATGACACAAACAGAGTTTTTGAAATTTCTCGATCATTTTATTCATCATGTGAAGCCGTCGGAAGAAGAAGTTTTGCTTTTAATGGATAACCACAAATCACATGTAAACGTTGATATCGTCGACAAAGCGAAGAGAAACCATGTCGTTCTTTTGTATTTTCTGCCACATTGCTCGCACAATTTACAGCCTGAGAGGCTGTAAATTGTGCGAGATGTAATATGTAGGAGTATATGGTCCGTTAAAAAAATACATAATCAGAAAACAGACCAACTGGATGACGAACAACCCAGGAAAAACCATGATAATATATGATCTCCCAGAGATAGTCAGAGATTTGTTCCGTTATCCCATGAATATCACAAACGCGTTCATGAAAGCTGGTATCTGGCCATGCAACGAAGACGTCTTTCAAGAATCAGACTATGCACCATCTTTTGTCACTGATCGTCCAGATCCCACCCCAAGCGGTCCTAACGTAGTGACTACACTATCTGTTGAAGGCGATAACTTGCTTGATGACGTGTCATTAGTTTGGATATTAACGTTTCTGACGTGAAAACACAAATGTCCAATGAACCAGTGGCTGGACCCTCAGGCATACAAAAAGAAAATGATTTAAATTGATAAAATACAAATGTAAATTTGTCTGAAGTACAATCTCAAACACCTATAATAGGTAGGCTAGTTTTTCACGCGCTCAAATAGATAACTGTTTTATAATTGAATCCGTACCTCTCCCAAAAGTTCAGCCACGGGTTCAATTGAATCTTAATCGCACCAGGAAATTTGCCATACTCACCGACAACCGGAAAACAAGCACTAGAAGAGATAGAAAGTAACAGAAATGTAAAAAGAAAGAAACCGCTGAATAAAGAAAAAATGCAAGGTAAAGAAAATGATAAAGGAAAAATTGCTAAAAAGGGGAAACAAAAGGAAACATTATAAAAAAGGCAAAGAAAAGGATATTGGAAGAAAGCAGTGACAGTGCAGAAGATGAATATTTCTGTATAATTTGTGGTGTCTCTTATAATGAAAACACATCTGGTGCAGACCGGATGCAATGCATCTTGTGCAAGCAGTGGGCTCAGTCCGGATGTATCAGAGTCAACACTGTTTTATACATTTGCCAAAATTGTGATTCAGACGATGAATATGATTAAAAATGAAACATATTGTTAAAATGTTGATTTTATAATGAAACTAAGCTTTATTGAGACTACAGACTTTAGACTATGTAGGTAGGTTATATAAAGACTGCTACGTTTAAGAATAAGCTGTTTACTACCTCATTTGAGGTGATAATATTGTTATTCGATAACAAACATAAACGATTAAACTACTTAAATGACTGTTAACTTAATAACGACACAAAAAATGGTTATTAATTAGAAATTATTTAAATATTAGTTGATTTTTGTTGTTTGTTTAACGGAGTGTTACAACTTTTAAGCATAATGTTAATTATTGTTCCACTAAGTGAACATTGTTATTATTGAAAACTAACTTTTTCTGTAATGATATAACAGTAAAAGTAACTATTAATAAGAAATCATTCAGATATTTGTTGATTTATTGTTATTATATAGGTTTTGTTTGGGTTTCTTTCTCTATGAAATTATGTCGCTGTTGCAGGGACAAATATATTGTTTCAGCCTAATGCTAATTATACTGCGGAATAAAAAATAACATTGTAATTTTGCGTTTTCTTTATTTAAAGAGGAAAATACTTACAATGTTAATTGTTGCCCCTTTTGTTAATACTTACTTCGAAACCGTTAATTGTAGCCCCGATCGCGGGGTAGGTATTAATTTCTGACTTTTCTGGGGAAAAAAAAAGTTAAAAAAGTTTCCAATTCCTTGTGAAATTAAAACCAACGATATGGTTATTAAATAGCTTGGACATCATTTGATACAAAAATCATTTTGTTGTTAATTAAACTGTTTAGTTTGAAATGATTTTTGTATCAAAAAAATGGAAAAACAGCCTAAAACAGACGTTTTGAAGCTACAACTGAAAATATAAATTTTGTTAAGTTGCGCCCCGGTCTCCCTGCGAAGCAAAGGAAAGGTTACGTGTTCAAATTAATAACCTGGTCCGATTTGACTAGCAAGCTCTCTAATTCAGAACCTTTTAATAGCGAACCGATTCGATATTGTGAATGCAAAGGAAAAAATGTATTGAATTGAACGATTGCAAACCGAATCCACAGAATAAATAATACCATACCGATTGACAACTGAGTTTTCGAAGGGTTCTGAATCAGGTGGAAGGTGTCAATCGATTCGTCTTCATCGATGTCAGAGGCTATTTTTTACTCGACCGTAGTCTTTTTTTATTTTTTTTAACTTATGTCTTGTTCTGTTACTGACTGCTTGTCTATCATAAGAAAGAAGTTAACCATAATTTGCGCTCGTATCAGGCGGCTCGGTGATCATATCAGTTGGTGATAATATACAGTTGCATGTTGCTGCCTATTTCCTGAATTCCTTTAGCTGGTTCTTTCAGCACTCGCGAGGTGAGAAGGGGTGGCTAAATTTGATGCATTGGTGTTTACTAGAAATTAATTATCAATTATTTTCGTCTAAATATACCCCACTGTATCCTTATATTCAACACCAAAACATAGCATTATGTACTGTGTAACTTTAAAAAACAATTTTAAGATTCGTTGAGTTGATAATTAATTCATCAAAAAAAATAACAGACTACAAAAAGCATATCATATTTCCAACGCAGTATTTTCAACGTCAGTTTCAACCAAAACATGGACTGTTACGCTGTCAATCAATTCAAGCATAATGGAATGTTAAACTCCGGCTTCCGCGTTCAATAACGACAAATTCTCCGAAATATTTGTAAAAATTTAGAACGTGGCAATAAATACTGAATAATAATAATACACGTATTTCCTTGACGCATAATCGAATCGAATCACTCGCGAGTTACTACGCTTAGAGACACAGGGGTGCACGTTTTCCTTATTCCATTTATTCCGAGATTCCAGCTACGTTCGGTGATATCCCCTCCCCAGTGATTCCTTAGTGATATTGATATTGATATCAGTTTAACATTAACATAGAGAGAAACCTTGTCGCAGCAAAGATTAAGGGAAATTACTTCAGAGGCAAAAAAAATACCTTCACGGTTATTGAAAATGATTTACACAGTGTTAGCTTAAATTAATAATGTGTCCGCCTTTAGGGTTATAGTTATAGGGTTATAGCACAATTTCAACAAATCATAATACAAGAAAATACTTGTAAATAAACTATTATTAAATAGAAAATTATGTGCTAACCGAGATTTTCACAATTCCATTTATTCTGAGATTTAAGAAAGCACGTGGTCGTGCGCGTGGTAGCTTTTTCGCGTGCAAACATGGTAGTAGTTTTTCGCAGATTTCGCAGGAAGGCATCTAGGTAGGCATTTAGGTAGGCAATAAATATGTAACTAATTTAATATTAACGAGATGTGACAAATGTGGGATATCTTCAAAATTACTAAGCATAAAATTAATTTCAAAGGTTCATCTGCAATTCCACGGTGTTATCTCGAAATAACATATTTTTTAATCGAATTTAGGAGTCTTCAAAGTAAAACTGAATCTTCTAGGGAAGTGTCATATCCTACAGACATTGCTTGCATTCCGAACGATTACTTTTCATAAGGCAAATTACACGCGTGGTAAACGGGAGCCTATTTTGATACAAAAGCAATAACAGGAAAAGTCCTTGTTCTAAAATTTGTCAGTTAGACATGTGTCATAGGATATAGGAGGCATATAACCAGCCGATGTTAGGGTTTGTGTGTTATATTTAGTTTTAGTTAAGCAGCATCTCGATCACATAAGTTTTCAAACACAAAAATCGTTCCATCCGTTTGAGAGGTACGGCCGTCACCCCCATTCCCCTCTAATTCCATTTTCCCCTCTATTGGTCCATTTGTTTGGAAAATACGATTCTCACCCTCCTTTTATTGATTCCTCCCCCTCCTTTTATTGATTCCTCCCCCTCCTTTTATTGATTCCTCCCCCTCCTTTTATTGATTCCTCCCCCTCCTTTTATTGATTCCTCCCCCTCCTTTTATTGATTCTTCCCCCTCCTTTTATTGATTCCTCCCCCTCCTTTTTTTGATCCCCCCCAATACAGCTAAGAACCGTCTTAATCACATCAGTTTTCAAAACATAAAAAACCGCATCAAAATCGGTCCATTAATTCCTCCCTCATTATAGCTAAGAACAATCTTGTTTATCGCAGCTTTGAAATATAAAAAACCGCAGCTAAATTAGTCCATTCGTTTGAAACATTCGATTCTCACCCCCCTTTTCTAAACTCCCCCTCCCCTTCCCCCATATAGCTAAGAACCATCTCGATCACATCACTTTTCAAACATAAAAAACCTGATCAAAATCGGTCTTTTCGTTTGGGAGCTACGATCATCACTCCCATTCATCCCCCTCCCACTCCCCCCTCCCCCCATTATAGCTAAGTACCATCTCGTTTACCTCAGCATTCAAACATATAGCTATGAACCATCTCGTTTACCTCAGCTTTCAAACATATAAAACCGCAGCTAAATTGGTTCATTTGTATGGAAGTTACGATTTTCACCCCCCATTTCTCACCTCCCCCTCCCCCTCCATATATCTAAGAACCATCTCGATCACATCACCTTTCGAACAGAAAAAACCGAATCAAAATCGGTCCATTCGTTTGGGAGCTACGATGCCCCAGGCACACACACAGACACACACACACACACAGTGATACACACCCTAAACTTATAACACCCGTAATTATTATTGCAAAATATCTCCGGGCTTGACCTTTGTCAGACCTGTCACAACTTTTTTCATCACAGTCTTTTAATTAGATTCAATAGAGAACCTCTTAAAGTAATGTGTACTTACATTGGTTTTATTGACACTCACATATTTTTTTCTGGCAATGTTCTTAATATCTGTAATATCCGTCATAAAATGGGAAATGGTGATCTATAGTGTCACATTGGGATATTATGTTAAAAGTTTTTGTTTCGATTTTGTTGAATGAACATTATTTGACCGAGAGAACACGAAGTGCGAGCGAAGTGTCTCCGTTTCAGCTTGGGCAAAAATGCTTTCGTATATCCGGAGGGTGTCACTGACAAACGAATTTAAAAAAAAAAACAGTCGTCGTGAATTTTTGATTAGGCGGGTACTTCCTCCAAAAAGGCGGCTACTGTATATCTCCGCCTTATTAGATCTGATTATTTTTTATTTAAAAGACAGTAACTTTGAATTAATCTCATACAAAATTGGTGAAGATCTGATGAGGATCTTCGACGTGATAAGCAGAATAGCTCCTCAAAATGCAGGAAATTACTAACTTTTAGGTTTCTTCCTGTTGAATCAGCCCTTTACCTTCTAGGTAGGGATTGATGGACCACCTATAACCAAATTAATCTTACTTTAACAATAAGGTAACTACTGTGCACCGCTAGATAGTTTGCAAAAAATTTAGTGCTCTCGAGGTCTGCAGCTCACAGAGCCACTAGTTTTATTGCCGGCCTTACATGAGCTCTTTAAAATTCATCCCGCACCACCTTGCTAAGCAATGATGTGGTACTACTGCAATGTAAGATTGAGGAATATTTATAGAAACAGTCCAATGTGTTTTAAGATGAAGCTTTCAAAATTAGCGCATCCACAATTAAAAACTTAATTTTTCAGACCTTTCTTTTGTCTAATACTACAGTTATATACAATATGAGCGGACTTTTGCTTAACTTAAAATTATAAGAAACCTACAACATTCACGGGGAAAACAGATCCCACATTAACCTGTGGACGAATGCGTTATTTGAGTTCATGGATTATTTTTTGATAAAGAATGATTAAAAGGTTTGCCATACACAAAATCTGTTTTTGAGGAAGGTAAATGAACCAAAATGTTGAAAATTAATATGTATTTTTTTTGTTTTATTTTCGCATTTGACCTCTACGGGCTACCGATAGAGCCCGGTTCTAGCATTTTTATCAACGTTCATCATTTTTAAACGTCTATATGTTATTTTATAATTACTCTGAATTATGAAATAGATATCACGTCATTTTATCTCGTACTTTGTGATCACAAAAACATGATGAGTGATTCACTCGATAGAAAATAAAATCAAAGGTAACACCAATTTATGCTTTCAAATCTGTGCTTAGAACATTGATTGAAAACAGATCCCGTCACTAAATGAAAGAGATAGAGCTAATTATTATTGAGAAAATGGTAAGACATTTTTTTTGTTAGCTCTCCTACAAATAAATAAAAAACTTAAATTTTACTGCGGAGATGCATCATCTGTCCCGCTCTACTTTATCACGGATGAGAGGGAGAAAAATTCACTTCAACCCGGCCTTAATGAAAAAAACAGTTTTTTTTTCGTAGCCTGAATATATTTAACGTAATCAATGTTTTTTAACATAAATCTTTAATCAGTGTCTTACCTTTGATGCTGTCTCGTAAGCTTTAGACAAAATCAAGGTATTCAAGGCCTAATCTTAAACTCAAAGGTCTTAAATCTGCGGCCTAAGGTGACACGTTGTCGGGTATTATCCCAAAGTTAAAACCTTACTTGTCGGAGTTAGCTCTAATGACTAGGTTTCGGTTTTGAAAACTAATTCCACTGAATGTTTTTATGTTTTTTAGCATTAACCTGCTTAGCGAGAACATATTAATTTTAAAAGGAAAATTTTGCATATGCCTATAACTAATTCACCAACCCCATTTTTTACTTTAGAAAAACAAATTCACTGGTTTTGTTTAACGTAGTATAAATAACTAATTGGATTAATTAGTGAATTCTATTCTGCTTTATTGATCGAGCGAGCGCGTGGCCCAAGCAAAGCGTCTCCGTTTCAGCTTGGGCAAAAATGCTTTCCAACTGTTCTGCTGTACTCCTCTACAGGTCGCATTTCTCAACTAATCTAGATTAAACTTGGTATTCATGTATAACTTTTTTATTTCATTTTGTTTTCACTGGGGATTTTGGATTGGGGGGAGAGGTGTACTTCCATAAAGGGTAAAATAAGGGGCTAATGAATATCTCCGCCTTATTAGATTAGATTTAGATAGTTCTTTTTTATTTGAAAGGTAGTAATTTTCAGTTAGTCTCATAAAAATTTGGTGAAGATCTGATGAGGATTTTCAGCATGATGAGCAGAATAGCTCCTCAAAATGCAGTAAATTTCTCAATTTTAGGTTACTACCAGCGGAATCAGCCCTTTACCTACTAGGTAGGGATTGATGGAGCACCTTGGTTTTTAATGCTAGTTTTACAATAAGTTAACTAGATGGCACTATTGTGCACCGCTAGATTGTTTGCAAAAAAGTTTGTACTTGCGAGGTCTACAGCTCACAGAGCCACTAGTTTTAAGTACAATATAATAATATTACATTTATGCACACCTTTTAAAAAATAAGCAGACAAAGTGTCACACAAAATGTTCACGTATAAAATTACATTGGTTCGTTTAATTTTACTGCATAGTTTCAAATTATACTTAACCATTAAAATATAGTACCTGGATGACCACCGAGCTTTGCACGGTATTTTCTTCTTTTTTTTTGGTTAATTGTTTTTTAGAAATTATATTTAAATACGAATTACATACTGATGAAATGATGAAATATGAATAATATTTTTCGATCTTACCGACTTAATAAAAAAAAATGACCTATTTAAATAAAAAATCACGAGTGCAATTAGTTTAATATTATATTAGAAATAAATACTGAATTTTTTACAGTTTATCAACCTATTACGTAAGTATAGAAAAAAATATATAAGTTGATTATCGATAAAGTTAATTGTTGAAAACACGAATAAAACAACATTTTCTAAAAATGAATCCTATCTAGACCGACCGATTTATTACCCCCGAAATCTTCTTCTGTATGCTAAATTTCGTGAAAATTGTTGGAGCCGTTTCCGAGATTCAGATTATATATATATTTATATACAAGAATTTCTCGTTTAAAGATATAAGATAGGTAAGTTGCAATACATATTTTGACTCTCAGCACTAGAAAATACCTACAATTTAGGGTTAGGCTCAACTCTCCACACTGTAAACTGATCGTGGTGTAGAAAAATACTACATTTTCTCGAACGAGATTAGGTTTAATATGAGCATTTAATTCATTATTCGAGTCGTTTTATCAGTTTTCTAATATATGCCCTCCGTAATAAAACAACCATTACCTTAAATATTTTGAGTCCTGTTTAGAATCAGTTTTAATAAGATATCTGTTCAAGATAGTACCTTTACTCATAATACCTTTGCAAATGATACCTGTTTAAGTTTATTTATATCTCATTGACATGAACTCTATAACAAGAATGTTTATGATTTTTAAGCTTCTCTCAAAAAAACTAGATGGCATCACCATTCAAATTAGATCGCGGTGACATTATATTCGCGATATTTAGGTAGCTATTCCAAATATGAAATTAAACTGTCTTGCTATCCGGAAGAGTTCGGTGTTTTCTTTGCCTCCTGGTACGTGTTGGACAAAGGTCCTTCGAGCCGGATATTTTTGAAGAAACTGAACCAGAACGACGTCATTTGGTAGAGTGAACCCAAGAAGAATACACAAGTGAATCAACAACCATAGAGTGAGGATCAGTTTGGAAACCTGTTTGGAAATTTGGTTGGTAAAGTGCAAAACTGTGAGTACATTTTCCTTTGTAAAAGTCAGTGCTGTCAGTGAACTTAGAATTTGAGTGAGTCAAGGACTTGTAATAAAAAGTGTGTAGTTTGAACTTAGAATAATCGCGCTAAAAATGACGGAACGGGGAATCCACGCCCGATTTCTCTTCGAAGCGCAAACTTCCAAACATTTCAACTTGTTTTTTGACTTAGAAAAATTCTGAAACTTTTTCAACATTGAATTTTTCACTAAACATAGTACTACTAAACAAAGCTTAAAGATAGAAAAGGACATCAGAATCATGGAGGACTTCAAAACCAAATAGGGAGAGGATGGAGTAACTTTAAAAAATCACCTAAAGAGCGGATTACGGAAACTTACATCAATGCAAGATAAGATGGATTAGAGGAATTGATGAGCAAGTTTACAACAAAACACGAATCCATCATATCGCAGTACGAGAGTGAAGCTCAGGACGACAGCAATTACATGAAAGACGACATCTTCACTTCGATCTTTTAGATACCACATCTGATTGCATGCATGAATTGTCAAGCTTAGGTATAAATGTAGATTCATGGGACATTATTATTATTTATATTGCCAGCTCGAAGTTGGACGCTGAGACTAGGAAACAATGGGATTTACAGGTTAATAACTCATGTGAAGACTTGCCCTCATTTGCTCACTTCAAAGAGTTTTTAGAGTCTCGGTTCCGCGCTAGAGTTTGTAGAGCCTACTAAATGCAGCCAAGGTCATGCACGTCACTTCAAACTCGAATGTCCCTTCAAATACCAACGTCGCCTGTCCTCACTGCAAGGAGGACCGCAAGTTGCATACCTGTGGTATGTTTGCCAAAGAAAATGTCACTAGCCAACAGAATATAGTAAACTCGCTTGGACTTTGCTTCAATTGCCTTGGCAACAGCCACTCAGTTAAAGTATGCCGCGTACTCACCAAATGTCGTATATGCAATGGAAAATATCATACACTTCTCCATGGGAAATATAATTCGCTTACATTTGCAATCGCAACTGAAGCACCAGGAAAGGAGAATAACCAACCGGAATCGTCTTCTGAGACGAGTGAGACCACCAATATTGCAAGCCATTTTGCGACAGGGGAGATCCATAAGCAGACCTTATTAGCCACAGCCTTGGTAAAAGCTGAGTCAACGAATGGTTAATCTCAGATATTGAGAGCGCTACTGGACCAAGGGTCACAAGCATCTTTCATATCTGAAGCAGCTGTACAATTGTTACAGCTAAATAAGATCGCAGCTAAATGCAGTATTTCAGGTTTAGGTGGAGGTCAGAGTGACTTAACCTCGAGGTATGTGGTTATGGTAAATATTCAGTCGCTCTGTGACCCTACCTTTAAATTGCAGGTAATGGCGCATGTACTAAAAGCCGCAACCTCACTTTTGCCAACAAAGAAATTCGTCCATCCATGTTGGACTGAATTAGATTGCATCAACCTGGCTGATCCACAATACAATTCACCAAATAAGATCGATATCTTATTAGGATCTGAGGTATATGGGAGTATCCTGAAAAAAGGCTTACTTAAAAGTCCAACTGGTTCCATGATTGCGCAGGATACTTACCTTGGATGGGGATTGTCGGGTCAAGTGAGAGGTTACGATGACAAGCAACAAACTTGTCATAACGTTGTTTTGAATTTGCATGTCAAGCTGGAAGATACCGAGTTGCTCAAGAAGTTTTGGGAGCTTGAATCTGAACCTAGTTCGATTAAGGCAAAAGTTTTGACTGCAGAAGAGCAAGCATGCGAAGAACACTTTAATGCAACAACGTGTAGAGATGAATCTGGTCGTTATGTAGTAAAATTACCTTTTCGTCCAGATGTAGAGCGCAACTATGGAAACACTCGAGCAGTTGCAGTGAAAAAGCTGATAAGCCTTGAGAAAAGACTGGCACAATCCATGGAACAGAAGAAGAACTATTCTCAAGTGATCAATGAGTACTTGACGCTCGGTCACATGGAGGAAGTCTGAAATAATATGGATTCAATGGACGGAAAAATGTAGTTACCACATCACGCTGTTATTCGCGTGGATAAAACCACCACAAAAACGAGATTTGTATTTAATGCATCGGACAGAAGTGGCAATAACGTCTCGTTGAATGATACGTTGATGGTGAGCCCAACAATACAACCGGAGTTGCGACATACAATCATGCGTTGGCGTTCTCATCCCATATGCCTCACAGCTGACATTGTTAAAATGTATGTCTATACATTCAAACTATCAAAGAATAGTATGGAGGGAAGATAACGCTGATATAATTCGTGATTACCGACTTCTAACAGTCACTTTTGGCACCTCAAGTGCACCATACTTAGCAATTTAAGCTCTTCAACAGGTTGCAATTGACGAAGGTCATAACTACCCGCTAGCAGTTAATAGGGTTAAAACAGACTTCTACGTAGATGACCTTTTGACCGGCTGTCAATCTGAAACAGAAACAGTCATGATATACCATGAAATGAACGAATTGCTCCAGAAAGGAGGATTTACATTACAGAAGTGGTCAAGCAATAGAAGAGGATTAATAGAACCAGTTCCAGAGAACTCGGGAACAGACAGGAAGTTAGGAGAAGACGACTTGGAATCGCTGGACTGATCAATTCGACTATAGTGTTAAATTGTCGCCCGATTCTCCAGCACCTGAAACCGCACGTGGAATTATTTCAGAAATAAGTCGTCTTTATGACCCACTTGGGTGGATTTCTCCATGCATCATTACAGCGAAGATATTTATACAAAAACTTTGGATAACTGGACTTGATTGGGATGACCAATTGCCCGAAGATCTTATCCAAGAATGGGAAGTTTGTCGGAAGGAACTGGGCAAATTAGTGAATTTCCACATTCCACGGTGGATGGAAAGTGCCGATAGTGACAATCCGAACCGAACAAGTAGAATTACATGGATTTAGCGACGCATCCAATGCAGCTTTTTCAGCAACGGTGTATATTCGTTGCGTCTCTATGGATGGTAAGATTAAAACTCACCTGGTAACGTCCAAGACCAAAGTTGCTCCCATTAAGCAGGTCTCGATTCCACGCCTGGAATTATGCGGAGCTGTTCTGGTCGCTAAGTTGCTTCTGGAAGTTGCTGAAACTTTGAACATTCAAAAAGAAAATTTACATGCCTGGACAGACTCGACTATTGTCTTGGTTTGGTTGTGTGATCATCCAAGCCGATGGAAAACCTTTGTTGCCAACCGTACTTCAGAAATTTTGAGTATTTTAGATTCATCTCAATGGTCATATGTACAGTCCACACAAAATCCCGCCGACAGTGCGTCAAGAGGAGTACCAGTTTCTGAGCTTATTGACAGTAAATTGTGGAAGTACGGTCCAAGTTGGCTACAAGATGAGAAAATTCTGTATCAGAAGCTACAATCAATCTGTACAAAAACAGATCTTGAAAGTAAAGCAGTAAAGGTTCATACTATATCAATTGAAGCCAGTCAGGACATGGACATTTGTTTCAGATTTTCTTCTTTTAGAAAGTTGATACGAGTCGTAGCATATTGCAGGAGATTCTTGAGAATGAAAGATGCTGTTGCATCTCAAATCAAACCTTTGCCATACTTAGCCGCTTCTGAAATAAAAGAGGCTGTCAACTGTTGTGTTAAACAACATCAGGCTAGTTCGTTCCACGAAGATATAGCAAGCATTCTGAAAGGTCAAAATGTCAGTTACAAGAGTAAATTGACAACTCTTAACCCCTTTATCGACAAAAATGGAATAATGAGAGTCGCAGGTTGCATCGAAAATTCGGATTTTCCTGATTACAGCAAACATCCCATTATTGTTTGTGGAGAATCCGATTTGGAAAAACTTATAATAGCCGATGCACACGAAAATACAATGCATGGAGGTCAACAGCTCACATGCAATTATGTTTGATCTAAATATTGGGTGACTAAATTAAAAAATGTAGTACGGTCCCACATTCATGAATGCATCCCTTGCATACGAAATGCATCCAAAACAAGAACCCAGCTAATGGGTCAAGTACCTTCTTATCGAGTTACTCCTCATAAGCCATTCCTGCATTCGGGCGTAGATTATGCGGGTCCCATAAATATAAGAGTATCAAAAGGAAGAAGTCATAAGTTGTATAAAGGCTATATTTGCTTGTTTATATGTATGGCGACACGAGCAGTTCATATCGAAGCTGTGTCTGATCTCACTTCTGAAGGATTTTTGTCCGCGCTTAAACGGTTTGTGGCAAGGACAGATCACTGGAAAGAGAGGTCGCTGCATTCACCTGTGGAGCGAATTAAAGACATTGCTCTTAAGCGAGCGTTTATCATTTCCTAATGAAGTCGCGGCATCATTAGCCAATAATGGTACTGAATGGCATTTCATTCCTCCTCATGCTCCAAATTTTGGTGGATTGTGGGAATCAGGGATAAAAAGCACAAAACACCATCTTCGTCGAGTAATTGGAGATTCTACTCTTACATATGAAGAGTTATCAACAGTCTTAGCCCAAATTGAGGCTTGTTTGAATTCACGGCCACCATCTCAGATCAGCCCCGATCCAGAAAATCCTGTACCTTTAACGCCAAGACATTTTTTAATAGGTGAACCTTTGTTTATGGTTCCTGATCATAATTATGACTAGGTGCAAACTAACAATTTACGTCGTTGGCAACTTACACAACGGATGGTATAGCATTTCTGGAAACGATGGCCTCGAGAATATGTAATTTATTTTTACCAACGATATAAGTGGAAGACTAGAACTCCAGAGTTAAAAATAGGCGACGTTGTTTTAGTAAAGGAGGATAATTTACCTCCAGCGAAGTGGCTGTATGGGCGAGTTGTATATGTTCACCCGGGCAAGGACAACATAACACGAGTTGTTACGTTGCGCTAAAAAAACTCGTTGATCCAACGACCAACTTCGAAGTTGTGTCCCTTACCCGTTAATTAGAACTGAAGAAATTGTAAAATAGCTTTAATTTCATACAAATATAATGTAAAGGACCATCGGTCCTTGGTGGGCGGTATGTTCAAGATAGTACCTTTATTCATAATACCTTTGTAAATGATACCTCTTTAAGTTTGTTTATATCTCATTGACATGAACTCTATGACAAGAATGTTTATGATTTTTAAGCTTCTCTCAAATTAACTATATGGCATCACCATTCAAATTAGATCGCGGTGACATTATATTCGTGATATTTAGGTAGCTATTCCAAATATGAAATTAAACTATCTTGTTATCCGGAAGAGTTCGGTGTTTTCTTCGCCTCCTGGTACGTGTTGGACAATATCTCAAAAATATGGAGTGAAAAAATTACCTGAATTTGAAGTATGCGACATATGATATAAGTACTACGAACTTTTCTATGTCTAATAGCCATAGAAAAGTGCATGTTAATATCTATAGAAAATATCTATATTAATAAGCACCTCTTTACTAGTAGAAAAAGTCTATTCTAGTTTAGTAGGTACTACAGCGAACACGGATGTGCTCTTTCCATACATTTTCGTTTAATTCCTGAGTGTTCACGCTCACTGAATTGCAACATTTGTTTAAAAAGTTAAAAGCTTTACCTATCAGCAGCTCTTAAGGCGAAATATGCTCCAAATTTGACGATTTGGCCTACAAATATTTAAAAGTACGGTTAAATTACTTTATTTTTACTTAATATCCGGATGTACGATACACGATTTAATAAAGACTTGATAGAAAAAATCGTTCCTCCTCCTCTGATTCCGTTGAAACCTGGGTGATTCGGGAGTCTTTACAGCGATGTCAAGTGGACTGGCTACATCAATGTGCTGAGGTTTCTGTATGACACCGTGACTATGAATGTCCAAGTACAAATCAAGCAGTCTATCCAACTGCGCAGGGGAGTGAAACAAGAAGATGTTTTATCCCCGAAACTGTTCACTAATGCCATGGAAGATATATTTAAGACGCGGAATTGGAAAGGAATGGGCATTAATATCAATGGCGAGAACATCTCACACTTACGCTTTGCCGATGATAAAGTCCTAATGGCGGAGTCGCTGCAAGACATGCAAAGCATGCTGACCAACCTAGATGATGCTTGACGATGCATCGGTCTCAGAATGAACATAGATAAGACCAAGATTATGTGTGATGATCTTGTTGACCGGAATCGATTGCAGACAATGATATACCTCTTTCAGTTGTCCGAAAATACGTTAACCTTGTTCAAATATTGCAATAAGGTAAGAACAACTATGAGAAAAAAGCCAACAAAAGAAATCAGCTGGGTTGGGCAGCATTCGGCAAGCTTAGTCAAGTCTCCTCGTCGTCCATGCCACAGTGCCTGAAGACAAAAGTCTTCAATCAGTGCGTCTGATGCGTTTTTTTTTCTGTCTGAAAGCTGATGTGATCGATATGGTTCTTAGCTATAATTTCTCAATCGTAGCTCCCAAATACCAATACTTTGGTAAAAAACACAATAAATGACACAATTACTTAGAGTACCTGCACCAATTTTAGTAAAAATGAATATGCTTTTTACAAACATTACATGATGGAGACGTATCGGGACGATAGATTGGTCAACAAACGATGCATCTTAATAATATAATGTTGAGTGTTGAACGTGCAAATGCAATCGCATCAAAGTCGGTCCATTTGTTTGGGAGCTACGATGCCATACACACACGGATATACACCCTAAACTTATAACACACCTCTCTTTTCGAGTTCAAGGGTTAAAAATAAGCTTTAAATAATATCAATAAGCTCTTTTAACAATTCTTTGTGATCTTCAATCAAAACATTGATAACAAAATGTAGGTACCTACAAATACAATTTCGTTCAAAGGAAATTACTTTTGTTATAAATTCGATAAGAGGAATCAGGATCTCTCAAGTTTAACAATGGATTGAAAATAATCCACGAAAAAATAATTGCTCTATTGCTTGTTGTTTCCATGTCAGTCATTAATAAAAATTCCTTGAAGAATATTCATAGTTTTTTATATATACTAGCTAGTCAAGTGAAGTCGGGCGCTCAAATTTCTATCGCCTATTTTTTTATTTTTTTTTCTATTTTTTTTTCTTCACTACAAGCTAGCTCGTTTTGGGCTTATCAGTTTTTTTTGTACTGGGCCCATATTCGCTATGACCGTTCACACGTAACGCATCGCGTTACGATACCTTCGGGGAATTGTTCGTGGATTGTCATAATGACGTCACACGTTTTCTGCAAGGAATACTGTGTGGCATAGCTAATAAGTGCCCTGGCTACCACTAAACCACAATGCGGCAATGCATGTCAAATAAACCACAATGCGGTAGTTTGCCATGAATTATCTTGAATAGTGTTTATTTATTTATTTTAATCCAAATGCTGACTGCACTTTCAGTATTGCGACCAAAGCGCACAGGAAACCAACAAACATTTAAACTTACATACAAAACTAACATAACCATAAAGACATTATCATATTATTTTTTAAATACTTATACTTTTATCTACTTAAAAAACTGATACATGTGTAGACAAATATATCAAATGTTGAGGATAACAATGACTACCAGTAATATCGTTGGCAATAAAAAGGTATGTATTTATTAGTTTGTGAAGTGGTCTTGAACCTACCGATTTTTCGGTATTTCTTCCGATATGCGGACCGATTTCTGAGATTTTTTTTTTTTTATTTTGTTTTATCTGTAATTTAACGAAATAAATAAGCAATTGCTTTTTAAAACTTAATTGTTTAACATCGACTCGAATCGAAGACGTTGATTATAAATAATTATATCCGAAACGACCGAGTCTAAAATTTTGATAAAAATACGTAATATAGTTTTTTTTTTCTTTCTTTCGAGGATTTGGCGTCACACTTCTCGTGTATTTGCCAGTGTCAGGTTTTTCATTTTCTTGCCAGTTTTCTTCATTTTTCTAATTAGAGTTCTTTTTTCTTTTGCTTTCTTTTCCTTTTTTTTAATTTTTAAATTATTAAAACGAGGGAAACAAAGTAACTATTTACAAAATTAACAAATTGGAGAACGAAATATCGGAGGAAGGAAAGGATGGTCAGAGGAGCAAGGAGAGTATACGTGAGTAATAATAATAGAACAAAGTATAAAAATAAAACATATTATACTTACATAATGCAAAATTATAATGTTATGTCGTTAGCTTCAATAAATGAAGCTAAGACTTTATATATAGGAATATAGTTGTTATGGAGTAAACATTATATATTTGTAGGAAAAGGAATTTCAAGTTTTGCCAGGTCTTTGTAAAACCGTAATATAGTTATTTACTTAAAGATTCCAGCAAAACCTCTATTCATAGTAGTTTTGATTTTACTTATAGGTTACATCAAAACCTCTATGAATAGAGGTTCTCATTTTAATCAAAGGTTTTGTTTTTCTCTTTTTTTAACCTCTATATTGAGGTTTTAATGTAACATATAAGTAAAATTAAAACAACTTAGGTAACATATTATAAGTTTCGAACTTGTAAAGGCTATGACTTTCGAGTCCACTGGTTTGTAGTATTTTTGTTACATCACTTAGACTTTTGTAGCTGTGAGCTGTAATCGTTTGACCACTCAAAAATACATTTAGTATAAAATTTAAAGTGCTTGGGTTATGAGGATCCAAATTTGTATTGTTCTGACTCGGACTCAAAAGGGGTTCAATTAGTTACTTTTTGGCACCTTATGTTATCTATTATAAATATTATTTTTTCTGAGTGATAGCGGTTTCCTTAAGTAGACCAAACCTTAAACTTTGCTCCAGTATCTTTTGATTTTGATTTTCCAAATAATTTTCACGGTTTAATTAAGGAAATCCGGGCATCTAAAGTGCGGGAAGACTAGTATTCTAACGTTCATTGCTGCGATTCCTTTCCGATGAGGCAGTAATGGAGTCGTATATATGCACCCAATGCAAGTGAAAATCACATCGTATCTAAAACCAGCCGGGTGTGAAGTTTTGCAGGCTATTGCGGATTCCGCGCGCAACCTTACGTGCAGAGTTGCCTTTGAACCTGATTTTCTTCGGACAATCTTCTTCCTAATCGACGATTTAATTTTTTGTTTTGTATCAACTATAATATAAAATTTCACGGCCGTATCACATATCCTCATTTACATTGGCGGGGTGCTCAAGGAATACATCTATCAATCTTCAATCTACTCGTAGATATCTATCTTCTATAGTTATGGTTAAACAGAGAGTAACAAAAAGTCTGTATATAAAGATGATAAAAAAGTACTATCGTACTTAAAATAAACTACTGAACAAGGACATAACATTTAAAATAAAAAAGATATGTAAAGAAAAGAAATAAAGAAAATACATTTATTCACAACAAAAACAAAAATAATTAAAACACAATAAATAGAATAAGTAAAGAAAAATTGTCATGAATCGGTCGCAACTCAGCGTTATGCTGGTTGTAATCGACAGATCAACAACCAGCGCTGGTCTTCCGTTGGGGCTGGTAGGTGACATCACGGATCTCTCCACGACCAGTATTACGTGTCGTCTTAAACAATAAACCATGTGGCAATATATGTAAAATACCGCCTCAGCGCTGGGTCGACGACATTAGATGACACGGAGGTCAGGATTGGATGCAGCAGGCATAAGATCCTTGGGAGTGGAGACGAAGGGGAGAGAGGCCTATATCTAAGAATGAATTACGAGACGGCCTTCCATGATGATGATGAGACATTTTTTAGAGTAAGTGTCATTGGCTAGAGTGGCACGGCAGCGGGTGGTCGGTGCAGTGAGCGGGTGACGTTTCATGTGGCTGTCGCGGCTACGGCGGTGCGGCCCGACTAGCATCGGCCTATTTGACCAGTCATTTGTCATTGTGTGTGCGCTGTGGTGCGTGCATACTGGCACGCACACATACAACTGGAATTTGGTATCTCTCTATGAAGATAACATACTTTTCTGTTTCTACTCCAATTTTATTCTGATGTACTTAATTCACGAATGTGTAAGTATATCACTAGCATAGTATTGCAGTAGCGATATACTTTATTGGCAAAAAGCCCTGGACTGGTTAGATAACCTGCATTACAAGGCTTTCAATTCCAGTCCTAGATTTCAAATAGGTGATAGTAACCTCATGCGCAAATAGATTCCAGCTGGATCCATTCCAATAGTCCGGTTTATTGCGACATAAATCCTTATCGGGAAGCTTTGCTTTTTGTGCGGCTGCCTGCTATCTGGAACAGATTAGAAGTCGTTATTCGGGAGCGTAAATATTTTATTTATTTTGATAAGAAGGTGGAGCCCTCAAAATGATGCTGTAGTACCCTTGGGTAATTTACCTTTCTTTATCTCTTGTCTTACCTTTGAGTTATTAAAATTCTAATTTAATTGTCTAGCATTGTTGGTTTATTTCCTTAAATTAATCCAAAACCGACGAAAAATCTGTACCTCAGTTGTAAGTACTAATCTACGATGTATCAATTAGGTTGCAAATTACCCCAACCAAACACCTTGAGTTGAAGAATCAGAACATTGTTATCAACGTGTGGAATCACGTTCCCTTTGTTTTAAACTTAGACTCCTTTATTGAGCATAACGTTTGAAACTAAATGACGCAGATTGACCAATACGTGAAATAACCATCTCTGTACCTATATACCAAAACCAGCACATGTAGTGGCGTTTGAGCCGTAAACGAAATAAACTAGATATTAATAAAAACAAATTATTCATTCGCGAACAACTTTAACATTATTTTTCATTATATTAAAAGGCTAACAACCAACGTTACACGTTTTATCACTTTTGAACGCACGTTGAAATAAATGTTTTATAAAAATATGAATATTGTATTAATCCATTAACCAAATTCTGTAAAAAAACGTTACATAAAGCATTTAAATTATCATATTGTCTCGTAACGAGGTGCGACAGTAAAACAGTCTAAGAGCTTTGTAAGCATTTTACGGCTCAAATTTACAGTCGTCGTTAATAAGAATAATAAAATTTAATATTAAAATTATCTGCTCTCGCATTGAAAACGAGGTACCTAGTGAAAACCCTTGTTTAAGCTCTCAATAAAGTGTTTATTTTATGCGCGCTGAAGCCATTGCTTTACATTAAAAGTGAAAATTATTATAAAAATGGAAAAACCCGACTGCGTGACATTGTACATAAATTATATCTCAATGCTGTGTGACTGTACTGTGTGTGTGTCTACTGAATAAATTTATTTTTATTTTTTTCGTGATAAAAAGTATCCTTGATTTTAATTCATAATATAAACTTTGATTATGCCGAGTTACATCAAAATCCGCGAAAAAAAGTTTCAGCGTGATATGCGTTCTTTTAAATAACTTTCAACCCTTATCCTGCGGGAACCATTGGTTTTTTCGGAGTAAAGAGTATTCTAAATATTAAAATATAATATAAGCTATCATTGTGCCAAGTTGCATCAAAATAAGTTTGGTAGTTTCAGTGTGATGCGTGTTCAAAGAGACAGACAGACAGAATGACAAAAAAAAAAACTATTTTGCAATTCATATCGATTTTGAAGTTTACCTCAATTACAAGTTTTTAAAAATATTTTATGTACAGATTTAGCCCATTTACAGTTTAATTATAGTACGTAGCTGTACCTGCGGCTTCGCACGCGTGGCTTTTTCTCTAGGTTAAAAGAACTCTATTACTATTCCAAGACCTAAAATAGCAATATTTAAACAAAATTTCTCCAGCCGTAAAAAGTGTTTATCGATTGCTCGGCTTCCACTTATCGAATTGAGATAATACGTACACCAGTTTTAAAGTCAAACCCTAAGCTATCCAACAGTGAAAACCGCATCGCAATCAGTACAGTCGTTTTTCGTGATGCGTGAACAGACTAACAGACAGACGCGAATTAAAAAAAATTGTTTTCTTTTTCAGTAGTTTATTTTTAGTACCCTAGTTTTTTTAACTTCTTTGTTTTACAGATGTTTTGGTACATACTGCTTTATTATAAGTATAGATTCCCTTCACTTTTGAGCAGAATAATAAAAATATGTGTATTATTACATTATTTTAATCATGCCTATAAAACAGTACCGTGACATACTGACTGACTAACTGATTGACAGACAACGCCCAACCTAAACCGGTGGAAAAAATAAAATAAAATAAAAAAATAAAAATATGTAGCTTACTTCCGCCAAAACTGTAAGTCAGACAAATGATAAATGGTAAAATTAACAAAATTAGTTTTATTCTAAGTATAGATAGATAGGTAGAAAGATAGATTAACCATTAATTAACCAAATTATTTGAGATCATTTTAAACTTTGCCAATTTCAGGCAAACAAACTCTTAAAGCCCTGCTGTATAACAACTCTGTGTATTTTGAACTCTAAAATGTAAATGTCTTCGCATAATGCTTAGGTCTCGAATAAAGTCGTTTGCTTAAGCGATACCTCCATTACCTACACTCATTGGGTAATCGGAATTTTATTGTGATAGTTGGAAATACCTACCGATAAAATAGCTTAGGGCATTTGCTTAGTTATTGCTTCAGATGTTTTCTATGTCCTAGTGGGGCAAATGTTTATTACTCGAGTACGGCGAAGCAAGGGAAGGGTAATGAGTTTAACAGTCTATGTATTCATGTACTTATGTATGTTTGTATATTGGGTATATGTGGATACCACGATAGATTCGATAGCGTCGCTCCAATTGGTCCAATTTTGACAAGGATAATGTGCTATATTTTTTTGACCGACTACTGCAAAGCGTATGAATGATTATGTGTTCAAATTAAAAACTTGGTCCGATTTTAACAAGAGAGGTATATTCAATCGATTTTTCGTTATTTATAGAGTGTCATGGTCTATTTTTTTACCCGACTACGGCGAAGCAAAGGATCAATCGATTCTTCTTCATCGCAATCGCAGAGAGGCTACTGACCGTAGTCGGATTTCGAGGGGAAGTTATGAGGGAACAGATGAACAAACCCACATAAATACAAATCATAACCATCCTTTTTACACGACTGCCCAAAAAAAAGAGTGTATTGTTTTTAGCATTCATGTATGTATGAATTTATGTTTGCATGTGAGTTTCTTTATTCCACCATAACTTTTAAATGCCTGAACAGATTTAGACGTATGGGGTATCGTTAGAATCCTTACTTCCGCCCGAGTTACATATGTATTTTTTTTTAACATTCAATAGTGCGGCTGTATGGTACCATATTAACCATATAAAATTTAGAAGATAAGCACATAAGCACATTCCAACAATATATAAAATTTATTAGCAAATGCTCTTTTTTGGCAAGGCAGGCGTGTTTTTTTTAGCTTTTAAGCTAGTTATTACTTCACAGTTGTCGGGTGGTAATAATTCATACCTATGTACATACAATATTATGAATACATAGCTTCCAATAAGGTTATTAAGTATTGAAGATGCGTTTTAAAACTTAACCTTTTTGTTTGTTATAAGAAGTAGAATCCAATTTCGCAAAAAAAAAATGGTTTTCACATTTAATCGAGTTTAGGTAGAATAATGTATATTTCTTAACCATTCTTGTAGTTTTTATTGGTTATTATACATAATTATACTGCCATAGAGATCTCTATTAAAAAGAACACCTGCATAGTATAGCCACCAAACCTCTAATGCAGTTGTGTATATAGAACCTGTAAAACAACGTTGTCAAATGTTCTAAATTGTAAGTAATGTTCTAAGTACTTCTTGTATTCTGTAGTAGTAGTAGGTATAATAAATCTAACAAATATCAAACCCACAAAATACTTAATTTTAAAAACCAAATTGAAAAACATAGTATGAGTGTCAGCATCTATAATAGATTTATCAATGAGTTTAACATTCGGCGAGGAGTCTCCTCTGGCGAACGGCATTAATTCAAGGTTAGTGTCACATTATTGTTAGCTTAATCAGGGAAACAGCTGTGTTCTTAGCAATTTGTATTTAAATCGCAATATTTTTAAAAAGATTTTCTTATGTATAATGTTTAGATTTTAAGGTGTACCTATAGAAGCAAAACAGGCCCTCACACACACAGCTACGAAATCTACTGGGAAATAGACAAAGAAACGCAGAAATATTTCGAGGTATACTTGTTTGGTGTGTTGTGTTGTGGAGCGGTGGCGTTAGACGCGGCTCGCGTACACCTATTCCGTCATCAGTCAAAATAATAACCATCCTTTTTACACGACAGCCCAAAAAAGGAGTGTATTGTTTTTAGCATTCATGTATGTATGTATGTATGTATGTATGTATGTGAGTTTCTTTATTCCACCATAACTTTTAAATGCCTGAACAGATTTAGACGTAGCCGTCTGCCAAGCTCGGCCAATTGAACAAACCGTAAGCGTAATTCAAAATCTTTGAACCATACGTATGTAAAAGAAAGAGAGCGCGTACGGTATGTGACATTTCGTGTCGGTGTTTCAGCCTCATAATACTAAAATGAAATTTGTTGGGCCCAGAAGGTGGCCACATTTACCGCACTGTCTGTGGCTTCCATTAATTCTACTGGCGTGCAGGTGGTCGGACGATGTCGGTTGTAGTCCGACATCGAAATAGAATTTGAAATAGCTGTGCCCACGGCTTTGCACGCGTGCTCATTTCATTAGGTTAAAAGTACTCTATGTGGTATTTCTGGACCTAAAATACCAATATACCAACATTTGATCAAAATTCCTCAAGCTGTCAAATAGTTTTATATCGATTGCTCGGCATCTAATCATTGGATTAAGATACCAAGTACTTACCCCAGATTTTAAGTAAAACTCTCAACTCTCTGACAGTGGAAACCGCATCGCAATCGGTTCCAGTTTTTACGTGATGACATACAGACATACACATAAACAAACAAACAGACATACACTTTTTTATAATTATCTTCTTTAAACAGACTTTTTCGTTCTTATTGCTTTATTATAAGTATAGATAGATTGATAGATCGAAGATGCTTTTTATTGTTTTCCTAAAAAGTAAAAAAATAAAGAAAGCGTCGACGTCGAATGATTTTAACAGTACGCAGTACGATTTTTCTACATTGTACATTTTCACAAAATCTTCTATTTAAATGGCACCCGCGTCATCCGAGAACGGTAGCAGTTGACGGTAAACGTAATGCCATCGTTGGCGCAGGAGCACTTGTTTGCATGTCAGTGGACGTGTCATTCAAAGGATTTAAACCTGCGGTCCTGTGCAAGATGCATATAGCAAGGATATTCTACCAACAAGGAAAGATTACGAATAGTTCTATTATCACGTCAGATAGGTATTTCAATGGTTGCGAATTGAAAACGACCACGAAGCTGCAGCTGGTGTTGGTGATATTTTTAGCAGACTGCGAAACGCAAACGCAATGTGTTTATCAGCCTTTGCCTATGTATGTATTGTTACGCGTTACCGCGCTGCACACATTTGTTCAGCTAGCTCGTGCGAAGAGGCAGAAGACCGTCAGGGCTGCGGGTTCACTCGACGGGTTCTTTTACTCACCGGAGGATGTGTGGAAGTTAGTTCCTATTTTGATGTAGCTCTCCTGAGAGAGCGTGAGCGTTGTTCTACTTTTCTCGGTTAGGCGCCAGCCGATCGACTGGTTCTCAATAAAATGTAAAATTGTTAGAGCCTTCTTCTTTTTATTTAATGGAAACACATATCCTATTTATTTATCTAAACCTAATAAAATTCTTCTCCGCACATAGGGTGGGTATTCACAAGACGGCCAATGTTAGAGTCCCTTCTAACCTGAATCTAAATCGTATTCTCTTTATGATAACTTAGGTTATGACGCCAATCTAATATAATCTAGTGGTATAAAATTGATAGGGTCTAATTTGGTACTTATAAATGACCACGCGGGTAAAAATGCGGGCACAGCTCGTCCATCCATACCAATATGTAAAAGTGAAACGTTGTCTGTTTGTTTGTTTGTTTGGGGAGCTTTCACGCGATAACGGCTGGACGGATTTAGATGAAATTTAGAATGGAGACAGCTTATGCCCTAGATTAAAATATAGAATACTTTTTATCCCGGAAAATAGAAAGTTTCCACGGGAAAGCGGAAAATGTTGATTACTCACTGTAAGAAGCGGTTGCTATCACAGAATGGTCTGTGGTTGGCATGGAAACGAAATAACAAGTCTGTCAATAAACATCAAGAACTATATAGTTTGTGTCAAGGACGTCGTTGCTATACCTACTTTTGCATTGGTTTTTAATAGCGTAGAAGAGAATAGGATGCTTTTTTTCGCGATAAACAGTAGTCCGCGCGGACAAAGTCACGGGCAGTAAAACTAGTACCAATATATAAAGTGAAACGTTGTCTGTTTGTTTGTTTGTTTGTTTGGGGAGCTTTCACCCGATAACAGCTGGACGTATTTTCATGAAATTTGGAATGAAGATAGCTTATACCCTGGAATAAAACATAGGATACTTTTTATCCCGGAAAATTGTAAAATTCCATGGGAAAACTGGACAATGTTGATTACTCGCTGTATGGAACGGTTGCCATGGAAACGAAATAACAAGTCTGTCAAAAAACATAAATAGTATTGGTGCTATTCCTACTTTTTCATTTGTTTGTAATATCCCAGAAGAACATAGGATCCTTTTTTCGCGATAAACAGTAGTCCGCGCGTACGTAGGCGTGGGCGGGAAATCTAGTTAAGTATATAGAGAAACTAAAAAGTAAATGATAATAACAGTCAAAGTTACAATCAGGAGATTACCTGGTCTGACCACTTAATTACTTTAAAAAAGTTTCACTTTCACCGTAACTTTTGTGGCTCATCCATCTCAATTAAAAAGTTATTTTCCTTTGGCATTTTACTGCACTCTGACACCAAATTAACTTCTAATTCTAGTATTAAAGGACTTGAAAAAAACTCGTTAAAGAGGAGCGTAGAAAATTAGAAGTTAAAGAGAACCGTAATAGTTTTTTATTCATTGGAATCACTAACAGAAAACTAGAACTTTGCAATTTCCCAAAGAGTAGAGAGAAGAAAAAACTTGTTTATCAGACTTTGACGTGGCGGCGAAATCAGAGAGCGATCATGAGGTCTGTTTAGGCCAAGGAAGTTATATGTACTTATGTACAACTGGAACGATATCTTCAAAGAAAAAGCGGGGTATCGATTATTTGACCTTGAAAACGATTTAAAAATAAAAAAGTCAAGGACGTGAGCGGAAGCCCTTGTTGTCTCTTTCTTATTTATAGTGGCAAACTCAGATGACAGCAAATACTTCGAAAAACCAACAACACAAGAACTTCTTCAGTTTCCAGAATAGTATTTAAAATCTCACCAGATACCAAAGAGGATGTACTATGTAAATGTATTAAATACGTGACCTCTTTAATAAAGTTGTCTTTGTGAAGATTATTTCGCAAGTTTATTTTAGTCTGTGCGAAAACTCTGAAACTTTGTACGAGAGAGAAAGAGACTCCGTATACTTCCTTTTCTCGCATTTTCTTTTTAAATTACGTTTTCAGTGAGACCACTTTTTTATATGAGAGATATCGTTCCATTTGTACGTAAGTACATATAACTTCCTTGGATTAGGCACACTAAAAAAAAAAAATGTATCGCTGCCATCAACAATTTGTTAGTAGTGATTACGTAACATGTTTATATAGGGGAACATAAAGCTGCTTGTTTCCTGACAATAAAGACAACTTGATCACTGATCTAAGCAAATAACATAGTAAAGTTAACTAAACACTTATTCATGTTATACTGTGAAATTATGCAATTCAAACAATGTGTTTGGTATTTCTCATTATGTTGTTGATGCTGTTAAACAAGCGTTATGATAAAATTAGCCAATACCATGATAGATTTATTAAAGTCCAGTAATTATTTATAGAAAGAAGCTTGTTAGATTTATAACTTAACTTGCTGGGCAGAAACAAATAAGATAGTTCAATCAACCATGAGTGTTTATGAAATAAAAAAAATATATGGTTGTTTTTAATATTTTAGTTTAATAAATTTAATAAATACCTAGTAATAAGATGGTCAGATATATCATGGGTTTTTATGAATATAGAAGTAAAGTTGTTTGTTTTAAATCTCATTGAACATTATATTTAATAAATGCCTTGTTACTTTCCATAAAAGGTTGGTAATGTGATTTATCAAGTTAAATGTTTAGTCCAATATTGTACAAAATTTATTTTAATCAAGTTACTTTACTAAAAATAGGGTTGGTCTGTAACGAAAAATTAATAACAATTAAATGAAAAAGAACATAACAGAATAAACAATTATATAATAAGAAAATATAGCTCCTTACACACAGAACAGTGTAACATTGAAACGGACTAAGCATTAAAATTGATTTAAAATAAAAATATAGTAAAAATTATTATGAATTTATACATTACAAAAAAAAGCCTTATCTTATACTTATTAAAACAAATAAGTTACGCGCTGAATCCTCTGATAGACAATAACCCACTCCGGCCAACAGAGATGAAGCCTCCAAGTTTCCTTTGAGTAATTTTACCAAAATCTGCAAAAATAAACAAATATAATGTACTAGCGGATTCCTACTAGTAAGTCCACATGGAAATGCTGATCCTGTGGGAATTATTTATAGACTATCCGTTCTATTAGTGTATATAGTTAAGCAATAATGTGATCGATGGATAAGTGACGGTGGTGACCAATAGAGGCATTTAAAAAAAAGTGGCATAATAAAAGTAAACGTACTTGTACTATCTGAATTAGAAAATTCAGGTTCCTCATATCGGGTCAAAGATCTTTCTGTATTTTCTTCAATGATTATCAGAGTTTCTTGATGTGCTGCGAGTTCCACAATCTGCAGAGTCTCGTGTTCTTTTTCAATTGATAATACTTCAATGACCTACAAAAAAGTAAAAGTAATTAACACAAGATTATTCTGTTTAAAATAAAAAGCAAAACACAATCAAATTTATATTAAATGATTACACTTAGAGTAATATTATAAGTATTTAAAATACAGATATTGTTAATGGTTGAAACATCTAATGCCCAGGCTATCCAGAAATGCATAAATAAAGCACGAGGACCTACTTAGGAGGAGATTAACTCCTTAATTTCTTCAGGGATGAGGGATGCCAAAGCTAGTGTATTTCCTACAAAAAAAGCTTATCATGAGAAGTAGAAAAACAAAAAGTATTAGGTACAATTTTCCACAAACACCTCAAGCATTTTATTAGAATAGGTAGCCTTATAATTTATGCTACATATTTACAAGAAATCTATGCTTTTTAGTAAAATTATGTTAGGCAACCTTCAGTGTGCCCTATAACTTAAACTTGTCCGACCTTATTTACCTATATGTGTATGTATGTTCAGATCTGTGATCAGACAGCTGCCGGCAAGTTATTACTTGCACTCGCGAAATGCCGTGACGCGTGCTGCGAAATGTGGGCGATGCGGTGGCCACGGCCGGCGTTAAATTTCGCATTTTAAATGTATAGATAATAATATGCCTCCATATCGCGCTTATCAAAACGACAAATGCATTTTGCACTAGGTAGGTACTTATTAGGTTAGGTTACAGAATACTGTACTATTAATCATTTAGGTATGGGTACACAAAAATGTCTGTGGAATTGAGGATCCAAGCTTTGAATATACACTTGAAAATAATCAAAGAATCCAAAGATGCCAACGACGCCGGGGTGGCGCAAGCATGGCGTCTAAAAAAACAAATTTAATGGAAAACTTTGGTACTTACGCCGGAAAGTAGGTCTCCTAATTCCAGTGCCCTTAGAAGATCGTCCACTTTTTCTATAATTAGCTTTTCTTTTTTTTTCACATTTTATTCAATAAGGTCACACAATTTTAAAAAACAGTGTATGTATCACGAACGAACTTGCTTGGCAGAGGCCGCGAACAATGAATGAAATAACCGCGAGATCGATGTTGCCGGTTTATTAAAAAAATATGCACTGTCCTATTAATGTTTAGTCTTTCATGTATTCAAAACTGCAGTCTTTTGAGATTTAGAACATTAAAATGAGAATTTCTAACCACATCAAATTATAAACTACGATTTAGATACCAAAATGCAAGATAAAGTCAAGAAATATACTAAAGTTTCTTTAACTTGATTATTTTAATATTAAAACTGGCAAGTAGAGAGATAGAATAAACAAACATCAACATATTCATGACAATAACTTAAAGTTGTTAGAATTAAACTCGATTATGTTTCATTCTATGTTCTTGTTTATTTTCATAATAAAAAGTCTTATTGAAATTTACCAAGAGGTGTAATACATCCAAACAAAACTTGTTTTAAAATAGCATGCCAAATGGACCTCTACTGCACTTTATAGAATTAACAAAGGCAGTTTTCATGGTGTTAAATTTAACCAAGTTACTTATCAGTAATAAAAACGAACCTTTATGAATGTTTTCATCATTTTGGCTTTATTGTCAATAAACATGTGTGGTTTATGAAATCGACCATTTTCTTTTTGAAATTAAACCAAAAAAAGTTAATCAAGCTAAAATCTCACTTGTTTAGCGATCTTTTTTTTCAGTGCAGAGTACATTATTATAGTCCTTACGGACAGTAGTGTATCGAAGGATTGTCTTCGAGTTTGATGTCTAATGTTAGTCGGAGACCGAGGGTTGCTACCCGGCTACAATTAAGTAGGGATATGATTTTATCAGAATACCTATGATTTTAATAATTAGACACCGATGATAGAGCGGTTGCTCAAACCAGGAATGTAGTTACACCGTAGAATCTCTCCAGACCATCTTTGCATCTTAGAAATGCACTGCGTCAACCGATACGTTTTGGCTTTGATTCCGATGAAAATTAGGATTGATTTTTATGTACCTACTTTTAATTCATTTATTAATGTTTTGATGTAGACTTAATGTAAGAAGAGTGAGGGTGTGATGTATGCAAACCTCTTTTGTAGTTCATATTTTTGCTAGATGCGTACACTTTTGTTTTCATCTGTCTGTCAATAAATATGAAAGCTGGAAGACGTGCTTTCCTTGTTTTTCCTAGATCCTGAGGTATTTGATGGCAGAACCTATATATCAAAAGGTACCTACTTTTGATCCTGGAATACGTGGACGTACGTTTGGTACGGTTTTTCACATACGTTACTTTTAACCCAAAGAGATGACCACGCGGGCAAAGCCACGGACACAGCTCGTACTTACAGCAGTAAGTAACAAAGGGGATGTACAAAGAAAATGATTAAAAATAAATGTCTAGGAGATTTAAAATATGCTAATAAACTTTTTTTTTAAATATTTTGTTTATATTCGCGCATGACGTTAAAGCTACTGGACCGATCAAAATGCGGTTTTCACTGTTGGATGTTGGAAAGCTAAGGTTTTGACTTTAAAAATAATTTACCTACTTTGTATCTAAATCCGATGGGTAGAAACCAATCAATCGATGAAAAATTATTTGATGGCTGAACGGAATTTGGTAAATTGTAGTTTAATTGTGTTTTTGGTCCTGGATTACATAGGCTACTTTTTAAACACAAAAGTGTCAACGCGGGCAAAGCCACGGAGGATAATATATCTACTCAATATCTACATCATTTGATCCCAAGTTCAATGGCGGGTCAAAAAGATTGGACTAAAGAGTCTAATCCTGATATTTTATACCCATATTACTGGGTTATACTCTTTGGTCCAATCTATTTGTAGTATTGGCATCCTACTTGCACATCACGCTCTCTCTTTCTCGCATTTTACTCACTACTTACTTCATGCGTGGCACTCACTCGTAGCCGTTTTTACAAAACCACTCTGACACCCCTGCCTCCCGGCCCCCTCACCGCAAGCGTCAATTCAGCCATTTACTCCTCGATACACTACTGTCTTATGGACTATTTAATATGTACTGTGGCTTATGTCACAAAGTTTAATGAAAGCAAAGAATATGCAACTGAGAAAAAAAAGAAGTTTATGAATGCTGTTCGCTTTTGTTTTTTTAGTAGGTACCTTGCGTATATTACTTTATAGTAAAATAATAGTACATTACTGCCGCGGTCTGTAATGACTGCGTTGCTGGCAGCGATGATGATGGCCGAGAGCGTAGCTAAGCTAAGTTCGAGGCCATCACAGCGCGGTCAGCATTGCAGCCCTTGATGGCCAAGCTGGAATGAAGGCCGAGACCGAAAGTCGAGGCCTTTATAGCGCGGATAGCAAGGGCTGCAATGATGGCCAAGCTTGAAGGCCGAGAACTTATCTAAGCAAAGCTCGAGGCCATCATAGCGTGGCCAGCAGGACAGTCATTGCGGACCAAGGCTTGTATAGTGCTTTACTCAAACAATGCGAGGTATTTAAATAAAACTAACAAACTGATGAAAAAATATATAACCCACTAAAACAACAACAACAAAAACCAAAACAACACCAACAACAACGTCAAAAACAACAAGAACAATTAAAAAGAACAACTACAACATGAACAACAAAAACAACAAGAACAACCAGAACAACAATAAAAACAGCAATAACTTTAAAAACAACAAGGAAAACAACAAAAACAATAAGAACAACAAGAACAACGAAAACAACAAGAACAACAACAAAAACAACAAGATCAATAACAATAACAACAAAGACAACTAGAACAACAACAAAAACAACAAGTAAAACAACAAGAACAACGAAAACAACAAGAACAACAATAAAAATAACAAGAACAACAAAAACAACAAGAAAATCAACAAGAACATCGAAAACAATAAGAACAACTAAAACAACAAGAAAAAACAAAAACAACAAGGACAATAACAGAAACCACAACAACAATAACAACAAGAAACACAATAATAAACATCAACAAAAAACAAACTACAAACAACTGTTATTGAACAACAACAAAAATAAATAACAACAACAAAATAACAAAAACAACGAAAATACAACAACAAAAATTACAACAACAACAATAATAGCTAAGAACCATCTCGATCACATCAGCTTTCAAACAGAAAAAAAAACTATATCGGTCGATACGTTTGGGAACTACGACGTCTCTCTGTTCGCGTTCGGTGGTTAACAAAACCACAGAATAAATAATAGTATTAAAATAAGTCGACAATAATGGATTTTCAAAGGAAATTGCTGGCCGCAAAACACGACAGTAATGAAATTCCATACAACTTTGCTGGCTCCTATTCAAGAAGCGCGGCAAGGTCGATTTTGCCCAAAGAAGCTTGTCGAAATAATGACCACATTACAAGCTTGTTTGAGTAAAAAATAAAACATACATACAGCGGAACATATAACCGTCTCCTTTTGTGAAGTCGATTAAAAACTTAATCAACTTGGTAAGTGAGATAATAAAATACCTCGTACTCGTATTAATGCTATCATTAGTTTTAACAAGGGAAATCGTAAAAATATTTCATTATAAATAAGGTCAATTTGATCTTTTTAGGACATAGTCTAATCCCAACGAAAAGCGGGATGGTTCTTCTTTTCGACCTAAATTAATGTTTGGGTGTGGGCAGTGTGGGTAAGTTATTTATGCAGTTACTTTGAAGGTTTTTAAGACTTTTTGATCAACGTGAGTACGTCGTCATTTTTGAATGACTACTAATGAAATAGACACATACATGGATTTGTTAATATTTTGATAGTTGATAAGTTGACATTAAACTAAAATGACAATTCTATTTCTACATTGACAATTAGACAATGGGTATCCATTATAATCGTCACCTCGTGACAGTAATAGTTATAAATATAAATAATCAAGAAAAACGCAAGTAAGCATAATTCAACCTAAATCTAAAATATTGTATAGCATACTTATTGGAAATGAGGTCATGATATTTTCTCATCCAACTATTTACTTTCGGTTAGTTATTTATATGCAAATTTTACGTCCAGAGCTCCCATTTTGAGGAATTATTTGTGTCTTCTGTCAGCTTTAGAAAGACATAAAATAAGCAGAACTCACCGCAAGCAGATTACGACTAATGCGGCTATAAGCAAAAGTGAGGCGTCCCTAAGAAGAAACAAAGAGTAATGCCCGCTTTAAGGTGTAATGGGAGGTGCGATATAATTGAGTCAGTAGTTAATCTCAAGCGGTTCTTCTGAACAGTTCTCCTTTGTATTGTATAACATAATTTCTATATATCATCGACTGCCATCTTCATATTGAACTTTGGAGGTTGTTGGGCAAAACTTATTGTGATCCCACGGTGCGTCACTGAGTTTCCGGTATTCAGTCCACCCTTTGATGTCATTCAACCATTTACAAATTGAACGTTAATGATGTATTATAATCTGTAAGGATATAACTGTAAAATTTCATGTCGTGTTTTCATTGTATATCTTACATTTTCATGCTACATATCTGGTAGTTGCCTGTACACATTTGACGTTAACTTTGCTCTTAAGTCGTGGTATCCGTTATTTGAAAACTTCTTCCAAGTTTCTTGATCTAAGCTGGACGCATCTCTATATCTTCTTACTCATGGACTCTGGACAAAAAACATAATAAAGAATTGCCATAGTCTATGAAAAAACAGAGTGTATTATCAAAGTGTAAGTTAGAAGCACGTAGGATTTGTCAGAACCTTATTCACTGTTGCCCACTGTTGTAATGGCATACTGTACACCACTCTGCTCTATGCTGTAATGACGCCATTTTCGCTATAAATGAAAACAAGTGGCTTAACCGAGACACTGCGTAATGACATTATTAATAAAGTCAGAGCTGCCTCGTGGCCTCTATGGGGTTCTTTAAATTCACTTCAAATATATTTCATCACTAGCTGTACCCGCGGCTTCGCACGCGTGGTCTTTTTTTAAGGTTCAAAGTACCATAATGTGCTTTTCCAGGACCAAAAAAAACAACATTTGATCAAAATTTCTTTAGCCCACAGAAATATTTTTTTCAATTGCTCGGATTCTAACTCACCAGATTGAGGTACCAATTACACCAGTTTTTAAATCAAACTCTAAGCTATCTAATAATGAAAACCGCATTGCTATCGGTCCAGTAGTTTTTGCGTGATGCGTGAACAAACAAACATACGGACAAACAGACAGAAGGCCACGATTAAAAAAAATGTTATATTCATGTTCAGTACCTTTTTTAGCACCCAAGAGCATTTTTTATTTATCTTCTTTTTACAAACTCTTTCGTACCTATTGTTTTATTATAAGTATAGTTATATGACTGTGTCAATTTGCATTAAAAAATCTGTGTAGTAGTTTCAGCGTGATAAGTGTTCTTTTTAATAACTTTCAACCCCTATCTTGCAGAAACCCTTTAATTTTTCGGGATGAAAAGTATCCAATGTCCTACCTCGTAGTATGAACTCAAATCATACCAAGTTTCATTTGAATTCATTCAGTAGTTTCTGTGCGATGCACGGTCAAGATACGGACAAACAGACATACAGACAGATATGAAAAAACATACATTTTAGGCTTCATTATAGAATAAAGAGTAACCTACGAAAAAGAATTCACAGTATCTTTGATGAACAGAATTTGGACCCATATCCCACAGGAACCCTTTATTTTTTCGGGACAAAAAGTATCCATATTTTTCACCCATCTTATAAATTATGTCTGTGCCAAGTTGCATCAACATCCGTCCAATATTTTCAGCACAGAATAAATAATAGTACAAGTACAGAAGGATAACTGAGTAAAGCCATTTAAATACATAGCAACTCTCGCTACAACGCAATAAAGTGCAATTTAACTCGCACAGCGCTGCGAGCTTTCAGTTATATTTACCCAGAAGGCGCTCACCCATTGCGTGCAGGCTAGAATGTACCGTCTCACAACGCACGAGAGCTTCCATTGCTCTAATCGTTTCAGAATCGCTCTGTCACTTACGCTCGGTAGGGTTGTATCAAGATATGACTAGGTACTTGCACTAGTACTTATTAATATGACTTAGATATTGTAACCGAATAAACAATTATGTAAAAATTTATTATTTTATTACTTATTGTTATAAATGTTCTATTCACTACATATAATGACATTCTTATCAGAATAGATCTAGTACCTCATTATTTGATTATATCATAATAGGTTACACTTTGATGAATAAAAGGTGCATGTCTGACTTCGATGTTTAATAATGAATGAAAAAGAAATGGCTACCTATGTAATAAAATGTCGGTATGTAGATATTTGACGAGATTTGTCAGACCGAATGCTATGCAGTACCTTCTAGGTTTCATCTTGGTATTCATAATAAAGAAAAGAATAAAATTTGACAAAAACTTTACGTAAGTTTACGTAAGTAGGTACTTTATCGATAAGCACACGGCGCGCGACTCATCGAGCGCACGCTTGACACTCTACTGAATGAACCCCAATATTATAGCTCCGAAGTTTAGGTATAATATTTGTACTTTTTGCGGAGTGCGATCGCCCTGGTTTCAGCGTGCTACGTGTTCTTTTAAATAATTTTCCACCCCTATCCTGCAGGAACTCTTTAATTTTTCGGGATGAAAAGTATCCAATGTCCTACCTCGAAGTATGAAGTATGAACTTAAATCATACTAAATTTCATTTGAATTCAGTAAGTATTTTCGGCGTGATGCGCTGCCAAGGTACAGACGGACAGACGAACAGACAGACAGACAGACAGACAAAAATGAAATAAAAAAACAGTTCTGGCTTCAGCATCGAATATTGAGTACACTACAAAACAAAACAAAAAACAGGTACAGAATTGGGCCCGTTACAGTACAGTTTCATTAACTATTTTATTGGCATTCACCTTATTAGTACCAACCATCAGCTCTCAACCCATGGCGCCCCGCCAATGTTCCCAAAACTTTTTACAACATTTAATTAAAATGTCCATTTCGCCACGTCCCTTGCCAAAGTATCGAATCTGGACGAATACGCGTTCGATTTGCATCTGATTAAGGCATTGAAGTGGAAAATTTATGGTGCCGTAGAGCCGTAGACACTATTACATCTAAATGGTGTTGTCACGGAGTTGAATATTCAGAAATTCTGAATTGAGATCTTAGTTACTGCATTGTGTTTGTCTGCTTGATAAACGAAAATTAATTTAACGATTAAAATATTATTTTACATATTTGCACTGTGTCTATAGCAATTAAAAAGCAGTTAGTAACAAAAAGTCTGTGCAAAGAAGATAATTAAAACATATATTTAGTAAGCAACTGAACAAGAATATATTTGAAATTTTAACATTTTTGAAAATTGTGTCTCTATGTCTGTTTGTTTGTCTGTCCGCGCATCACATAAAAACTACTGGACACATTGCGATTTGGTTTTCACTGATGGATAGCTTAGGTTTTGACTTAAAAACAGGTGTATTATGGTATCTCAATCTGATGAGTCGAAGCCTAGCAATCGATACAAATTACTTCACGGCTGAACGAAATTTGCAAATGTGTACTTTATAGATACTTTTGGTCCTGGAAGAACACTGTGAGTAACTTTTAGCTCAGAGGAATTACCACACGGGCAAGCCGCGGGCCTAGCTGTGCCCGAGGCATTGAATATGTTTACACATTACTTATCATTTTTGTGATGAGATAAATTGAAGCAGGTTTTTGATTGCTTTTTTCTTCTGTACCTATAGGCTTCCAGTGTTAAAATTATTGCAATATTTTCATTCAAAAGATTAATCCAACAACCAAAACAAAAGTAAATAAGTACCCCCTAGGTATTAAACAACTTATAATGAAGAAAAGAAGGCAAAAAAAAAAAGTTAAGAGGCTGATCCAGTGCTTTAACGATGACTTCGCCAATAAGTATCTTCAGAAGCTAACCAGTGACCACAGTAGAGACTACCCTATGGGAAGCAAATAAGAATTAAAAAATGCCGATTTACCAAATTCCACCGATAAAAAAGGAAAACGGGAAATGGGCAGTTAACAACGAACAAAAAGCTAAGAGGTTTGCAGAGCACCTAGAAAATATCTTTAAAAGCTGACTGAGGGTGAAACTAATGAAGCCCTTACTTTGGTTAACAAGTTGCCACATGAAAGTGATGAGTACATAAAATTAGTAACACCCAGTGAAGCTCTGAGAAATAAAATTAAGTACCAGTCAACGGAAATCACCTGGATATGATTTGATATCAGGGGAACTACTTTAACTACTTTTTTTTTTAGAATCGATACTGTCAAGTTAACAACACTAATTAATAGCGCACTACGGTTACAGCATGTACCAGACTTATGGAAAGTTGCAGAAGTGATTATGATAACAAAACCTGGGAAACCCCATCATAAATCTACTTCTCGATCTCCTTGCTATTTCAAAGCTATATAAAAAGTTATTGCTCAAAAGACTAAAATTAATCGTAGATAGCAGGAACCTAATACCGGATTACCAGTTTATGTTTCGAGAAAAGCAAATATATTCGAAACTAGCTGTGCCCGCGACTTCGCACACGTGTTCATTTCTTTAGGTTTTATAACCTAAAGAAACCTAGTCCTTATGGACTCTACGTCAATTATAATATATAATTTTATTAATAATATTGTTTTAAAGTCCTTAGTTTGTAAATTAAAAATCTTTGTTTATAGTTTTAGATTATGTTTTGCTTTTGTGGTATTTTATTAATAAATTATTATTATTCTTATTCCAAGAAATAAAAATACCAATATACCAACATTCAATCAAAATTCTTTTTTATCAATTGTTCGGATTCTGCACATTATTTTGAGATACCAAGTATATCAGTTTTTAAGTCAAACCCTAAGCTATCTATCAGTGAATATTGCATCATAATCAGTGCAGGAGTTTTTACGTGATTCGCAAACAAACAAACAGACTCAGATAAATAGACATACACGATTTAAAAAATACACGATTATAATAAACGATTACCACGCTTTAAATAAAGTTTTATGTAGGTATGATACACTGAAAATAAATAAACTTTTAATAACATTACAATAGATAACTGTACAATATAAATGACAATTTACATAATTATATTGAAAATCCGATTTCCTTCATTTTTCGTTTTGTCCAGATTACGTACAGGTCCTACGAAGTTTCAATTCTGCTGATAGTAAAGTTAAATAACTGTTCTACAAGTTTTTCTCATGATTTTCTTCGTAGAATGAGTATTATAGCCGATATTATGCTCGGAAAGCGACTAAAATTACAATGTCGAACTTCTTAGGGAAAGTGGCCAATGTTTGAAGTACTGCATCTGAGGTTTTTCAAAAATTAACAGAGCTGCAGTTGGGCTCAAATTTTAGCAAATGTTGTCTTCTAAATAAATGTGTTATATAACTTTTCCGTGGGAAGCACCTTTTAGAAGTTATAAGACAAAATTTGAAAAAGGACCGAAAATTTCGTTATTTTTCGAGCACCACGAAGACACTACTGGTATAAGCCTAACAACATCCTAAAAAACCTGAACAGTACAGATTTTTGCGACCTAACCACAGAATAAGCCTAACGAGATTTTTGTGTCTACATCATCATCATCATCATCATCCTATACCAGTCCATTGCAGGACGTAGGCCTCTCCCAATGAACGCCTCTGAGCCCCATCTTCGGCTCTTCTTAACCAGTCGCTGCCAGCTGTCTTTCGCAAGTCGTCTCTCCAACTGACTGGCGGGCGTCCCACACCACGTTGTGTTTGTATCTACGGTGACCATTAATCCTATATGATAATGTGCAAAGCCATCTTAAGATGACCCATAAGTTCAAACGTTCTTGTAAATTTATTGTTTCAAGTTATTTGGACATAATACTGAGGGTTGTGCTTTCTGTAACTTTCTAATAAAATATAAATAAATGAAATACAGTTTTGGCTTCAAAATCGAATAGAAAATCCATCTGAAAAAAATAAAATTACTTCATACTGTCACGAGGCGGTCCCAGGGTTTGGGCTTGTCCCACTAGCCCAGGACCCAAGCCTCAGTGGACAACACAGAATTACAGGAACAGGAACAATAGGGAGCAATTGGAGAATATCGTGGTGATACAATACGGATGAAAATAACCTCTTATGTAGGTTTTAACATATATATATATTAAAAAGAGTAATTCAAGTTGTTATAAACTTATTTATGAATTTTATAATGTTATTTCGGTTTTTCCAAAAATCAATATTATATAATAAAAAAATTTAAAAAAAAATATTAATTTTTAGCCGCTGTTGATGGTCATCTCCTCCTGTTCCTGTGCTTTTAATAGTTCCTGACCCTTTTATGTTGTCCACTGAGGCTTGGTCCCGGGGCTAGTTCCCGCAGAAACTCTTTATTTTCTGGGATTAAAAGTATCCTTAATTTTAACCCATCATATAAACTATGACTATGCTAAGTTGCATCAAAATCCGTCTAGTAGTTTCAGCGTAGTAAGTGTTCTTTTAAATAACTTTCAACCCCTATCCTGCGGGAAACCTTTAATTTATCGGGATGAAAAGTATCCAATGTCCTACCTCGTAGTATGAACTCAAATCATACTAAGTTTTATTAAAATTCATTCAGTAGTTTTGGCGTGATTCCTATCCAAAATACAGACAGACAGACAAACAAAAATGAAAAAATAACTTTTTTGGCATCAGTATCAAACTTATAGGAACTTCTAAAAAAAGAACTTCAATATACAGAAATGGACTCGTCACAGTTTTATCAACTTAGTAAATCGAGATAGACTTACCTATCAACAACTAAAAGACATGGGATCGCAAGAAGTTTTGCCGACTGACCGCCAAACTTCAATTTGAAGACGGCACCCGAAGATGATGACGATGATGTGATGGGTATAACGACTTTTTCTCATTAATTATGAAATTTTTGCTGCAACATTATAGATCCGGATAATACTCTGTTATTCATACAATATTTTTGACATGAATTTCCGGTATTTTAGGACAGTTGAAAGCACCATGAACACGGCTTAATTCAACCCGTATCTCTTTCTATTGTTGATTTTAGTGTTAGAGACCATGTCAGCTTATAAACTAATATATCTACACATATCGTATTAACACCACATTAACTTTGTGAGTTGTCTTGTCACATTTTTGTTTTTGTTTGTCGTATGAGGTAGTCACTCTGGTGTCAGAGTTTGTCTAGCCACTCGAGGGTCTCTGACATGGTTTAACGACTGCTAAATCAATATCAGTCGGGACCGACAGCTTAACGTGCCCTCCGAAGCTCGGAGCGATGGAACATTTAGTGCACACTTTATACTTAGGTCCAGATGCTAATCACTAAACAAAACTGACACACCCATTACAGTCATTCCAGTAAAAACTGTAGACCACTATAAATTACCCAATATCTACGAATAATAATATTCGTAGCTCGATATCAAGTCACAGAATCGAAGCAAACATACAAAGGGCAGAAGTCGATATCATTAACCATAAATTTCACTTATCTAGCACAATCGGTACAATTTGCCCGGATGCCGCTGCCAACGAGCATTTAAAGGTGTGTGTTGTGTGTGTGTGTGTTTGTGACCACATTAGTGTGTGCTTTTAAGTCGATTATAAAAGAGATTTTTGAAGTGTGAGTGAAAGTGAAGACACCCTGATAAAGAAAATGCCTGTGGGACGAGCAATTAACAGAATTATAATTTATTACATTAAAGATATACTTGATGGTATCGGGTGTAATAATCGATCACATATATTATCATCTGAATTACAGGCCAGCTGCTCCAAAATTTTTAAACAAGTTTACGTAGTCTAGCAATACTTTACGCAAGCACAAAGCGCGAAATTTAGAGCTAAACGATTGTTTTTAAATAAATCTAATAATTTTCTAAACGAATAAATTTAATCACGTTTGGGGTTTGAACTGATAGGTGCCATGCTTGTTGTATCATGATATCTTTATGTTTTATAAGGTTGAAAATAAATTAAAAATTGAAATCCAATTAAAATTATGTGGCCCTTTGATATTTGAAACACAAGAGAAGGCAACAATGAGGGCTCGTAACAAAAATCTATCTATATATATCCACACAGTATACTTATAAAAAATTGGTCTAGAGGACTTAAAATAATCTACTTAACTAGAATATAATATTTTTCATATCGTTTCTGTCTGTTTTTCTGTACATGCATCACGTAAAAACTACTGGGCCGATTGCAATGCGTTTTTCTTTGATAGATAGTTTTGGTTGTGACTTAAAACTAATGTACTTAGTATCTTATCACCTTACAGTTAAAATAGAAGTAGAAAGAAGCCTCCTATCAGTAGCGGTAAGAGTTAAGAAAGAGAAGGAATAGCTGTTTTTTTAAGAAAAGCTAACAGGTGGCGATGGTGTTCGTGTTATTGTCTTTCAGATCGGGACTTATCTGTGAAGGCGTAGTAAAGGGTGCAGCAGAAGTAAGGGGGCAGCAGTTGAAAATTCAGCAGAGGTGAAGGTGCAGCAGCCGTATAAGTGCAGCATCAGAGGTGCAGCAGTGTAGTGGAACAGCTCCCAGGCGACAAGTGTCAGTAGACCCGTAGCAGCGCTCGGTTGAGTGTTATAGAGGTATAACACTCAACCGGAGCGCTGCTACGGGTATTGTAAAACCCCAAAAAAACGGGTGAAGTAGTTGCTTTATACCAGGTTCAGTGAGTCTGGCTGCCGTACATCACTAGGCTTCCATTCCCTGAGGCCCACCATACCGAACAAGGCCTCTTTCAGTTAAGCCCCAAAGAAGTAGATGTGGCAGCCAATATTGTACAAAGATTAACATTAAGTTAAAAGAAAAGTACAAGCGTGAAAGACCAGAAGGGTCAGACGTAAGTTGTTTAATATAACCGTTAATACAGCCGTTAGAAGCATGAAATTAATGTATTTCACCAGTTGGATGTAAAATATTTTGAAATAGCGAGACTTCAAAAGCGGTTTATATCCGGCTACAATCTTCTCTGTCTATCTGTCTGTCTGTCTCTTTGGACACGCATCACGCTGCAACTACCAGACGGATTTTAATGCAACTTGGCACAATTACAGCTGATGTTATGGATTAACATTTAGTACTTTTTATCCCGAAAAAATAAAGGGTTCCCGCAGGATAAGGGTTGAAAGTTATATAAAAGAACTCGTATTACGCTGAAACTACTGGACGGATTTTTATGTAACTAGGCATAGTCAAAGTTTATATTATCTGTTAAAATTTGGAATACTTTTAATTCCGAAAAATAAAGGATTTTTATGGGATAGGGAAGTTTATGTTAAATTAAAGTAATAATACATCCAATTAAAGAACTGTACCAAATTTCGTTGTTCGCTTCATGAAACAGAGTGGCGAAGCGAGTGTATCACGAGTGGAAATGTAATCCAGACGTCCATGAATTGAAACCACGCACTTCTAGTTTTTTTTGCTCCATAATTAAAAGCATTTACATATTTTATGCGTTATTTTTACATTTTTTAACCCCCGTACAAAGAGACGGGTGTTCTATGTTTAGGGTGTGTATCACTTTGTGTGTTTGTGAGTGTGTGTGTGTGTGTCTGTCTGCCTGTGGCATCGTAGCTCCCAAACGAATGAACCAATTTTAATGCGGTTCTGTTTTAAAGCTTATGTGATCGAGATGGTTCTTAAATATAGTGGGGAAGAGGGGAGAGGGGGGGAGGTGAGAAAAAGGGGTGACAATCGTAGCTTCGAAACGAAAGAACTGATTTAACTGCGGTTTTTTATGTTTGAAATCTATAGTAAACGAGATGGTTCTTAGCTATAAAAGGGGGAAGGAGGGCAGAAAGCGGTATGAATGCGGTTCTGTTTTAAAGCTTATGTGATCGAGATGGATCTTAAATATAGTAGGGAAGACGAGAGAGGGGGGGGGGGGTGAGAAAAAGGGGTGACAATCGTAGCTTCCAAACGAATGGACCGATTTTGATGCGGTTTTTATGTTTGAAAACTGATTAATTATAATGGGGGTGGAGAGCCGGGGGTTGTATACATTTTTAATTTGTTTGTTTCGTTTTGTTTTTATCCTTGATATTTTTAAGGCTGCTGTAATTTTCTGAAGTGAACCTTCAAGTTATATTTTAAATCAAGCAGATAAACATATACAGACGACTGCGCGTCTATTATGTATTGGGATATTGATAAAATATTATAACACAGGGACCGTTTTGGCGTCTGGCATGTTTAAAAAAAAGCGAAAACCCAACTTTTATGGTCGAGCTTACATCGGGTATACTTTTGAATTTAGGATTTCACGTAGCGTATTTCGAAAATATACCTCCATACAACGCTACCGTAACACAAATTTCAGTCAACAACCTTAAATGGCGATAACGACCATGTCGGGTCGCTACTGAAGGTTCTTAACACAGGTATGTAGGTACCTATATTGGTACTTTTGGTACTGGAATAGCTTATAGGATCCTTATATCCCAGAAAAACAACCACGCGAGCAACGCCGCGGGCAGAGCTAGTGTGTAATAAATGTTTACAAAATACTTTATCCGGCTGTGGTCACCGAAACACGATTACATATATTATGCTCTATTGAAAAAAAAACGAAATTTTCCTAAAACTCACCCGTTTGGTCCCGTCGTTGGAATGAATCAACTTAATTCAGTTTCTATCTAAAGATATTTTTACAAAAACCACATGTGTGTAATTCCAACAAACATTCAAATACTTCTGTGGGATTAGTTTTTGAAATGTCGCAATCTACGCTTGATGCAAGTTGAATATCCGCCAGACTGGAGAAACGCCAGATAGCGGTTTTTTATGCACACAAAAATATCTGTGAAGTGTTGCTACTGCAATATTAATTTTGAACTGTTAAAAACCTCACGTAATCTACGCTGTATGCAAGTTGACTATCTGCCAGTCTGCAGAAACGCCAGATAGCGGTTTTTTATGCACACGCAAATATCTGTGAAGTGTTGCTACTTCATTATTAATTTTGAACTGTTGAAAAACTCACGTAATCTACGCTTTATGCAAGTTGACTATCCGCCAGACTGGAGAAACGCCAGACAGCGGTTTTTATGCACACGCAAATATCTGTGAAGTGTCCCTACTTCATTATTAATTTTGAACTGTTGAAAAACTCACGTAACCCTCTTTATGCAAGTTGACTATCCGCCAGACCGGAGAAACGCCAAATAGCGTTTTTTTTATGCACTCGCAAATATCTGTGAAGTGTCCCTACTTCATTATTAATTTTGAACTATTGAAAAACTCACGTAATTTACGCTTTATGCAAGTTGACTATCCGCCAGACAGCGGTTTTTTATGCACAAGCAAATATCTGTGAAGTGTACTTCAGTATTAATTTTCTTTATTTGGCAAGTCTATTCAAACGCGTAAATAATTTGGTGCAATGTACCGATAGAAACAAAATTATTACTGTCTAATTTGTCCATACATGTTCCACTGCTGCAATTTACGCATTTCACTTTTTTCTTGAAGCTGGAAACAAGAATATATAAAAGAAATGACGATGAAACCCCGATGTAAAGCCGCGTCCGTTGTCCATGGTCTGCCAGCGTTACATGAGGCATTGCTGAAACTTCTCCTGTTGCCTTTCCTTGAAATTCCCAACATTTAAATTCCACAAAGACTTGCTTTATTTTACATCAGCGGGTGTATCAATTCAAAGGCAAATACCTAAACTTCTTCATTCGCAGAGCTTCGATGATTTTTGAATTTCCCCAAAACGTGACTATGAAAGACCGATAGCTTTGAAAATGACATACCGTTATTTTATAAGCCTAAAAAATTAACAGTCTACGAGAAACATGTACCTACTCACACAAGAATTGGTACTTATTATAGTATAAGGACCTGTCTCTTAAACTGCTGTACTAAGCGATACATTAGGGGTGATTATGTAAGATAGTAGCCGGGACCACGGAGTTAAAATAATTAGAATTATGCGCAGGGCGACGGCAATTAATACTCATGAGATTCTCGTGAAGGGATTAACTCGCTGGAGGTTTTAATGCAATGTTATCGCATTTAAAAAAATATTATACTAATGCGTTTGTACTGAAGGAGGACAAATAAACTTTTTATAAGCAAGAGTTAGTCTGCGCTTGAAATCTAGGTTGAATCCGCAGTCCTGACGCTCACGACAATTCACCCTTATGCGTTAGTCCTAGCCAACTAAAACTCGTTGTCTCCTGTGTCTAAAACAGTTATTGAGAGTCGATGGGGCTAGTCTTGCGCTAATACTTTCTTCGACAACGCATTCAATTTAAGTAGATACCTGCCTAATATTTTAAGATTTGAATCCCACCTACTTTTATAATTAGGTAGCTATTTTAATTATTAAAATATATATTCCTTTTTTGTGTGCAGAGCTATTTCTGTTTAAAGCCCGATTCAACCAAAATTTACCTAAAACTGAAACGGAGAAATAATGTGTCATGAATATTTACGACACCATTTTGAGTTATATTTTTACGTGTGACTATCTTACTATATTCACGTATTGGTTTATCTGTTTCAGGTGAAATAGGTATAGGACTAACTCTGGCTATCGGCACCAAACATGACAATTTTCTGAGGAATAACTTACGATTGGTGGGTTATAGGTTGGTTACAGTACTTTTTCTTGCTATTTTGATTATGGTTTTAGCGTTCTATATCCAGAGCGTCCAAACAGAACCTTGTTGCAGTATTAGATAATGTTTGTCATTCCAGAAGACGTTATCTTAGTATCGCTATATTGGGTTAACTATAAAAACGGCCGAGTGCGAGTTGGACTGGCACACTGAGGTTTCCGTACAAAGTTATCTTTGCCGTTAGAAAACTGTTTTCCCCATATATCGATATAGGTCGCGGTCAGTTACAAAGGAAAATACAATTTTTAGCTATTTCCCGAAATCCCCACTGGTGGGGACGGTCTGGTGGGGATTTCGGTAATAATCCAAATTTACGGCTTTCGGACTTTTACTTGTACTTTAAGACATTTCTTCTTGCCAAATTTCATGACTCTTAGTCAACGTGAAGTACTCTATAGGTTTTGATTCCCTTACACGTGTTAAAATATACGGCATAAACGGCCGCATCTTTTGTTTGCTTTGTCTACAGTACATATATAGACTGTGCTTAGACTAAGAAATTTGTTTTTTTTTACAGCTCCAAGAGATTGCAGACCTGAGTTTTTGATATTTATTTCTCCTTAATACCTCCACGCGGACAGACATACCGACGGACAACAAAGTGATCCTGTTAGGGTTCCTTTTATCCTTTAAAGTTACGGAACCCTAAAAACGATATATGGTCATCGTTTTTAGGTTTACTACTCACAAAAATATGTACGACCGTATGTAGACTCTCGCCTGTCGTGCAATCCGTTTAACTATTAAAATATTCAAAACTCAATAGATTTGTGTATACAACACATTCAACGAAAAAACAAATATATTTTTTGGAATCAATTTCCATATGTTCTTATTATTTAAGCACAACCGTTGCTTTATCGCCACCGCTCGCCATCTGATCATGATCATTAAGCTAATTATTATTATTACACGACTGCCCAAAAAAATTAAAAAAACTCACATATATACAATTTGTATATATATATATATGAGTTGCTTTATTCCAAAAATATTTATAAAAAAAGTGTTATGTTATGTTTGTAATACAAACAATACATAACATAATAAAAAAGATTATTGGAATAAAGCAACAAACATATATACAAATTGTATATATGTGAGTTTCTTTATTCCACCATAACTTTTAAATGCCTAAACAGATTTAGATGTATAGGATATCCTTATATCCCCCCCGAGTAACGTAGGTAACATTTTTTTTTTTAATTTTTACTGTATATATACAGTAAAAAATATTATATATTGGGATATGCCATGCCTATGCCAGTATATATAATTATGCCAGTAAATTATATACTGTTGGAATATAATATACTGTATTTATACTGACATATACTGTATACAGTATATGTCATGTATGTATATATCTGGCATAAGTTTATTTTTGGTAGGGCAGACGTGTTTTTTTTTAGCTAGTTATTGTCTCTAATCTTATTTGATGTATTTCCTTTTAGTTACATCGAATACCTACTACGTATGATGAAAGTTCACTATTCTGTTAACATTAGTAACACAATTATTGGTTAGAAACCCCAATAATTGTGTTCAGATTTATTATATTTTTATTGTATTTCAGTCGCTTATATATAGGTTTCATAGTTTTCAGAACCACAATTAATAGTAGAGTAGAGAATAATAAAACAAAACACTTTTTTATAACTTTATTACGTTTCCCATCCAATTTTAAACTTACAATAATATTATAGTACAATACAAAATAATAACATAACAATTATAAAGTGTACTTTACAATTATAGTAAAAGATGATTGTGCAAAGAATTGACATTATCTTAAGTGAAACACAGCCATATGATAGGTTAACACTAATTTACATCTAACAATATTAATATCATCCAGCCCGAGTTTCACAATCTCTCATATCACGAGTAAACATGATACTTGCTAGCTCCTGGTTCTTAAGATAATTTAATTCGTTAAAAAAAGTAAAAAGCAATCGTTAAGCCATGTCCTCCGGCGACCTGATAAACTCTGACACCAGAGGCCAGCAATACCTCATACACACATACAAGACGAGCAAGCAAGCGTGAACTCTAACCATAATGTCCAATCTGATGTCCACAATCCCTAATATATTATAAAATTCATAGTCAATAAATCGTTAGGATACAATTATTTGCCGAATATAAACAAGATATAAGTTCAAAAAGTTAAACCCGACTACGGTTGTGTAAAAAATGCCTATGACGCTATAACTGAAGACGAATCGATTGAGACCTAGCTTGTCAAAATCGGACCAAAAGGGGTGACGCTATGGTGGAACATCTATATACAAGCATACATACATACATACATACATACATACATACATACATACATACATACATACATACATACATACATACATACATACATACATACATACATACATACATACATACATAGACTGTTAACATAATTACCCTCCCCTTGCTTCGCCGTAGTCGGGTAAAATTATGATTGCTTTTTAAACGTAGCATTAATTTAAAGCGACCTAAATGAATGAAAAGGTAAAGTGCTCATGGATAGTGCTCACCTTAGATCTAGATTCACGTGTTTTCCGTTCTACTGGCAAAATTAATTTTGAAGTTTTATGTAAGAAAATATATTTAACTGTACAATAATTTGTCAAGAGATTGTGAAACTGGGATACAACAAATCTTACGAAGTATAAACTACAGAAAAAAATAAAATGGAGAAAATGTTAATATACAAAAACATACGATACAAAAGACTTCTTCAAATTGATAATAATATATTTTAATAATAGTGTTTTTATTATAATAATATCTTGTATCTTTACCCAATTATTACAAACGAAAAATTCAAGTAACGTTAATTCATCAAATCGTGTATGTAACAAAAATTATCTAGTGTTTCTAAGTTAACTATGTTATTTACAATAATTTTTGTTATAAATATTACCTACAGTTTTAATATATTTTTAGCATGGTTACATTATGTAACCGGCTAATGATAAGAGCTAATGTTTATTTAGGTGTTATTTTAACTAACGTTAACAGACTAAAGCTTGTAACACAAACTTTATTTCATAAAAGCTTGTTGGATTGAGCTTTTTACTTAAATTTAACATATTTTCTAAGTTGGAATTCAGCTTGAACAGAATAGAATTTGTATGACTGTAGTTTAAGCCAAATATTTATTTTAAGTTTGATATTTCAGCTGCTGAAATTATAAAGTGATTCTTTCTTAGTTATAAAAATATAAATTAGGTATCCAAGATCTATGTACCAACAAATGATTTACTATTAACCGTTTCGTCAATAATTTGTTTCCAAGAGAAATACTATTTATTTCATGAAAGTCTATCTCAGAACCGTGCCATTAAATATAATTTACGAACATTTTATTCAATACAATTATAGTATACGCAAGCCCATTTTCACGGTTTATTCGGTGGAATAAACCGTGAAATGGGTGAAGTGATGTTAACCTGGTTGAAATCACCTGGATGAATAAAGTGGAAATTATGGTTTCCTCATTTCACCTCGGAATCATTGCACCTAGGTGATATCACTTGAGTAAAATGATTCGAAATATTTGGTGTATTCTTTCATCTTGGAATTTAATCACTTAGGTGAATAGGGGCAACTTTTTTATTATTCTTGTGGAGTTCATTCACCCACATACTATATGTTTAATCTGTCAAATAAAAGCCAAGTTAATATTCAAATCAATTTAATATACAAAGTCAGATCGACAAGAAAAAACAATCAATCTTACAGGGAATCGACTTTCTTATTTTAAAGTCAATACGATTTTTGTCATTTCGACATAAAACATAGAGCAAAGGGGCTGTAACTTAATTACTTAGAGATACGTAGATACTTGACAGGCCGTTATTTTATCTACATCATTTTATTCTAATATCACCATCACACCGATCCTCATAAGCTCATAAACATTGATATTTCTTTTACAGACAACAGAATTGCTAATAACACGATACCGATACCGTCTGTCGTAACTGTGCCTAATTTTGTACCTGAAACAATAAAGTGGGTTAATTTTGTTAAAACAACAGCTAAATGAGTAAATAAGGCGGGGTGGGTTATTACATTGATTCAGTTGGACATTAATTTACACTCCGTCTACTGGAGTCTTCTGGCGACATAGCCGAGAAATAACAAAGTTTTTTAAAGTAACAATAATATTTAATATCAACATCAACATCAGTCAACATCAGGGGATCTCTTGTCAACATCAGGTGTTGGCTGAGGATGTATTGTCCATACAATTGTAATATCAAAATTATTTGTGGTGTAAAGAAATGTAAGCCTTGATAATTACTATCCAAATCGGGATAATATCTTCATAATCAGCCTATATTTTACCACAGCTGGACGTAGGCCTCTCCTAATGCACGCCACTGAGCTCGGTCTCCAGCTCTCCTCATCCATTTTTTTCCAGCCGCTTTTCGCAGGTCTAATAATGTGTGAATATGGTGAAAATATGCATCAATTGGTGATTTTGGTATTATGTTTGTACCAACCCTTCATCTGATATGTTTTAAAATAGTTCGTTAGTTTTAGTTAGTATATAAAATTAGGTAGTACTGATCTCTGGTGTCAGAGTTTATGAGACCGAAAGAGAATCTGAAGTATTAAAAAAAATTGATTTGGCAATCGTTTGATCACAATCTGACCTGATGGAAAGCGATGATACCTATTCACTCTTGATTTAACACACCTGGGTTAAAATTTACCGAAAACATTGACAAGGGCAGAACACATTGACAAGAACAAAGCATTAAGCTTCTTCATTTATTATAAGAACTGCAAAGGAGTGGAATTCCTTTGCAGTTCTTATAATAAATGAAGAAGCTTAATGCTTTGTTCTTGTGCTAGGTATTTTAACCATAGAAGGTGGTGCTTTGCCTATTTTTTTTATTTTTTTTTTGTTTTTTGTTTATTTTTTTTGGTTAATTTGACTTATAAAAGTGCAATTATTTCACCTTTACAATAAATGCTTTTTGATTTTGAGTATAGCAACATTCCGTTAAAACGCAAATTACTTGTTAAAATCATTGGTGCGGGGCTGAAGACTGAAACCAGTGGATTGCAAAGCACACAATAATACTGCTCGGCCACGGTTTCTCTCAGTCTCAAAAGTCTAGATTATGAATGATTATACACTTCTTAAAACTCCAGTTTAAATGCTTATGATTCAATCGGATCGTGCTACTAAATTAAACATTGTCCTTCATCATTTACTTTTGAACCTTTTTGGTTCCGTTATGGTTTCAAACAAAGTTTTAATTTGCCTCGTTGTTAGAAAGCTACACTTTAAGTTTCTAAGAGGGGAAAATGTAAAGTTTCCGCGGATACGGGAAGACTGCAACTGGAGCCAAATAATATGCTAAATGGCGAAGTGTGTAAGTAATTAGAACTCTCCGTTTCCAAAATAACAGAATAAAGTTGAAAGAATACTAGCTTAAAAGCTAAAAAAACACGCCTGCCCTGCCAAGAATGTGCTTCAACTTGATACCCATATTGTAAAATACAAATATTTTTTTTTGCGTTTGAGAATGAAGCTATAGTACGGCAGCCATCATACAAACATGCATACAAACATACAAATACACATACGTACATACATACATACATACATACATACATACATACATACAAACAAACATGAATCAATTGATAGATTCAGGCGTTACTTTGCAGAAATCCATATTTAAAATGAACAAAATAAAAATATGTAGCTCACTTCCGCCAAAACTGTAAGTCAGACAAATGATAAATGGTAAAATTAACACAAGTAAAACCCCACGCTAAACAAAACCCTACCCCAGATTAAACTAATGAAAAATATAAATGAAAGAAAAGCTAAGGCCTGGAGGCCAGAAAAAACACTTATATACAAATAATTAGCTTAGCTTAGCTTTTCTTTCATTTATATTTTTCATTAGGTTAATCTGGGGTAGGGTTTTGTTTAGCGTGGGGTTTTACTTGTGTTAATTTTACCATTTATCATTTGTCTGAGTTACAGTTTTGGCGGAAGTGAGCTACATATTTTTATTTTGTTCATTTCAAACATGAATCCTAAAACATTATATTCCTTTTTTTGGGTAGTCGTGTAAAAATAATATTACTGTTTTGCATTCCAACAAAACAGGTATTATGTGTTGAATAAAACACAGCGTTGAGATGAAGAAGCTGATGTAAATTCGCCTTGATTTAATAACATCTTATATAAATTTACCAAATAGTTGTCGGTTTTATACCTGTCCTGTAAGTATGAAGGAAGCCTGTCACTAAGTTGACAGTTTCATAGTCTTCAACTCACCAGCAAGAATATTGCTGCAACGCTGTGTCTTTTATTCAACACATAATACCTGTTTTGTTGGAATGCAAACCAGTAATATTATATGTTTTCCTAAAACACACAGCGTTGAGATGAAGATCTGTTTGTTATCTGCTGGTGATGGGTATACACAAACGCTATGATGAATGGAATATAACACTGTTCTGGAAATTAAATGTGTTATATTAAAATCTTATGATTTTCTATGTCAAAATGCAACTATAAAACTATTATATTCTTAGTTTTATAAATTTCCTTAAAAAATAACAAGACAAAAAAATAAAAAACATAAATCAATTTTATAACAAGGGATGCTTGTCACCTTTAAGTAAATAAGAACTTTCACAAAAATAATACAGTAAATAATGTTTCTGGGTGGCTTATTAGAAAAATTGGCGTACAGTAAAAGAGATCGACGTGCATTAAATCAAAACTAGAGGAGGCATTATTTACATTACGTACTGGTCGACGGTAAAATTTTCTAAATGTTTCTATACTTTTCCATTTCCTTCTGTTAAGTATTCCCTGTACAGGTCTACTCTCTAACCAACTTCTAGATGCTACGGCTGACCTAATACTTCCTGGTGGAGCATAAATATTGGCATCTTTAATAATTCTATGTATGTATCAACCTGCTATCGTTGTTCTTGAAGCAGGTCTTAATTTTCCTGACAGAGAAATGAATTAACCTGTCATATTCCTGCCCTCATTTCTTCTACAATCATTTATTTTTTTATAATGTCTTTAATGGTCCATTTATATATTTGATATATTTTATTATTATGATAATTACTTATGGAGGGCAGTAAGTAATTATCCACTTATGGAGGGCAGTTGCCCGTAGTGCAATCTATCAAGACCTTCCGCAGGTTCTTTTTGGTAGTGGGTCTACTATAGCTCTCGCTTGCAGGTCGGATAGCCAGAAGCATTTGATCCACTCTAGTGCTATTATAATGTACATTCCCTTAGCACTGTTCAAGTGAGCTAGTACTCTGGGTATTAAGCTGGGTGAGGGGAATGCCCAGCCCAGCTGATAGTCCCATTGTCGGCTGAAAGCGTCGCAAAAATTGCGGAACTATTTCTGGTTTCCAATGTTACGTACTCGGGTACGACAGCCGACTTTTCTGACGTGAACAAATCTACGTCTGGAACGCCTCACACTTTGAATATAGCCTCCATGGCTTGGGGCAGAAGATGGCACTCTGGTACTTTGCGAAACCTTGATAAGTAGTCTGCTATTCTGTTTAGTGTTCCCGGGAGATATGTGGCTGAGAGAGTTATCAGTAACTGTTCTGTAAGTTCCAGAAGTCTGGTTCTCAATTGTAGTAGCGCAAGGGAACGTGTCACCCCTTGATTCTGTTGTAAGCAACAAGAGTCTTGTCGGTCTGTATTAGTATGCGCGCACCATGTAGAGTCATCCGCTGACTGTTTATAGCTACAAATACGGCATACATCTCCTTCATGTTTGAATGCCAGGGTCTTTCGTTTGGAGCCCACTTCCCTGAAAGGTATGCTGTTCATTTGGTCTCCTCAACCTGTCTGCTGCATCTGAGCTGCTTAAGAAGTGAGTCACACACTTTTTGATAAGTGGTGCTGAGCTATGGTCTGCAGTCTCTAGCCACCATCTTAGATCCTGCTGAACAGGTTGAGGTAGACTTTTTCCGCTCTCTTAGTCTATTTTGATTTAACTTTTTTAGAAACAGTTGCTTTCTGCGACAGTTTAGTGGAAGACAGCAAACCTAATAAACTCTGAGCTACTGTTTCCACTGCTCAACATCTTGCGTATGATCAGTTTTATCTGTTCTGTTGGGTGGTCCATACAAGACCAAAATATATTGAGAGGGCTCCAGAACAGATTCCAGATAATTACGTGCCACCCTAAAGTTTGCAATATTCTCAGTGTTTCCGCAACCTAAGAAACAAGTATTATCCGGTCCTGATTGACTAGGAAATAATCGTCCAGAGACGTACTAAACGATGTATATGACGTATTATATGGAAACCTTGTGCTCGTAGGATTTCCGCAATCCGATTCGATTCTGTGGCAAACAACTTTGTAGAGGATGCTAAACCAAACAGCAATACTGTCGGTTGAAGTATTCCGTTGTTGTAAATTACACGAAGGAACCTTCTGTGAGTCTCAGCAATGGGCAGATGAAAATAAAAATAAATGTCTATTTTCATCAGCCAATCGTTTATCGGCAGGAAATCTGCTACATCTGTTTGTGGAATTAAATGGGAATGTTACACTGATACATATGAGTTGAAAACTCTGAGATCGAAGATGGGACGTAGTCCCCCATCCGATTTTTTTCACTAGAAACATTCGACACAGAAACCCTGGATTTAAGCTTGGTGGTGTCTCTAATACCACCAAGCTGTTGGTGTTTTTGTTTTAAGTTGAGGATCATGTCCGTCATGTCCTTTATCAACTTGGTGGCAATAATATATTTTTGAAGCAAATTAGTCTGGGTATGTAGTGGAGGTTTCTTTAAGAATGGGATTCGACCACCCTTTATTAACTTCACTATGTATTTTTTTGTTGTTGCCACATGTGGGTGTAGTCCATTAGGCAACCCCACTGAAGGACTTGGCTTGATAGTCAGCTCTGTTTATTATTGGTGTTTAGTGGGTTTGTTAATTGACAAGTAATTTTTACGTAACGGCTGATTGTTTTTAAATTTTGGGTTCTGCTTCTTTTCTACTTTGTTATCTTTTCTCTGTATTTCGTATGGGCCCTGAACCCTGGTGCTATTTGCTATGAAATTGAGGTGTAGGTACCCAAAGACATTTTATTTCTGACATAAGCAGGAGTGTTAAGCCAAACTTGAGATTTACCTAAAGAAGCTATCACAGGTTGCAAAGCTCTTCGCCTAAAAAGATAATCCATATATTAAGATATTTATTTTATTTATGACTAGGTGGAAACTTTTGTAAAGTAAGAAATAGCAACTTCTTTTAAAATGCGGTACGGATCACTTTCACATACTATCTGCATAGCAGTTTCAGATCTTTTATGTGATTATGAGCCTGGACCAAACGTACCTAACTGGTAAACTTTAATAGCTGTAGTTGTTCCAGCATGTTGTTGGACATGCCTACTAATAACTGGTCCGTGGATTAAATTTAAGTCCTACAGACTGGCAATTCTTTGTTGTAACGAATGCCCTTCTAAGCTGGTGAATCAAATTTTTGAAGGTGAGCTATCTCTTGCAACCGTTCTTCGTCAATCTGCGGAACGATTGTTTTGTCGTCACACTCAGTAACTAGTTCACCTAAAAACAGCTTACAAGATGAATAAAACTTACATGCTTCCTAGTCTCGTTAGAAAAAAATGATGTAAAAGGAATTGGATCACTATTACGCTGTTCGAACATAGATTGTATTGGGATGTAGATTCCAATTCTTGAATCAACGTATATACACGCGGATTCAAACATGTTACAGCCTGTTTGTACTTACGAAACTCCTTTCGTCTTTTGTTTGGGTGGAGGTGATGTGATCCTTGCTTCAACCTCCGAGGATAAAGAAGGTTACGAGTCATCATAACACATTGTATTCGAAGATTGATCCCTCCCCGAAGCACCAATCTCCGAGCGTTGTACCTCCGACACTTCGCACTTTCTTTTTTCTTTTTTTTTTGTAAATATTACATGGGTGCGAAAATTGCACTGTGTGATAATATAACATAACAAACTATTGTATTTCAACACTATTTTTTAAAGTTGAAAAATTCTACGATCTTTTACTGGCGAAAAAACAAAAGGCTATGAAGTTGTCAACTTAGTGACAGGCTTCCTTCATACTTAGAAGAGGATGCTCGGTGGTGAAAGGAGGCAGGACAGGTATAAAACCAACAACTATTTGGTAAGTTTATCTAAGATGTTATTAAATCAAGGCGAATTTACATCAGCTTTTTCATCTTAACGCTGTGTGTTCTATGAAAACATATAATATTATCCTGACATTGGAAGAATTATGTCGTCAATCTATAACAACTCTATTAAAGTCGTTGCGCTTACGGATAGTGATAATTTTTGTTGACTCTCAAAGAATTGTTTTTTCTAACAAACGGATGTCCCAAATTCATGCAAGAAGTAATTTTTATAGAAAACTCAGTTCTTTATTTTTTATTTCTTAAGGTATAGAATACACGATAGGGTTATTTGTATGGATTAGAATATCGGGTAAAAAATACAAGCATTTAGGGACAACTTTTATATGCTCTCTTAACTTCAATGATAACTCACCTCTATTATTAGAAACATATTTCGAAAGCTGCGTGCGTGAATGGATAGTGATGACGGTGGTCGTGTCCCGCACGACCGGCGGCTCTACTAGTAGTATCGCCTCGCACCGCACTCTTATTGCGCCGCTTGCAGTCTGTGGGACTTGGATTTGGAGGGTCCGCCAAGACCGGCGGAGGCCGCCGGGTTGTGGACTGCTGTACTCTTTCTGCTCCCAGGGATCGGGCTGTGAACAAATTCAATGTTATTCAATCGGCAGTACTCAAACAATTTTTTTAAGGATCTTAAATCAGCCATACCGATTGTCTTATTATCATTGATATCATCCTTAATAAGGATAAGAGTTTGTAAGTACACGTAAAAGTTTAGTGTTCTGGGTTTTCTTTTTTGAATAGGTACTATAAATGTATCTATTAAGGAGACTGCGTTTATTATTCTTGTAATGTATGAATATAATTTACTTTATATACACTTTATATACTGACCGTGAATGCACCTCCATTATCTATGATAGAGTAGAGAGAATAATGTATCTGTGGTTATCTTTTGCTTCCGGCCTCCGCCACAGAATAAATAATAGTACAAGCTCCGCCGCCATACGTGTCAAATCGTAGACAGAGAAACCAATAGACTACTAGATAGCTTCCATCGCACTCATACAAGAAAGAGAACAATACTTATGCATAGGTCTAACAACAACTCTAACAGCATCCTAAATATATTATTATGTTGTACGCACAGAACGTCTAGAGATCTTTTGGTATAGTCAACCCATAGACTGCCCGTGTAAAGACCCTGACAATGCGCCTTAAACAGTGTTAAATGCCTTAACCATTAGAGCTACATACATAAAAACTGTGTGAGCCATGTCAGAAGCCCTTCGGGCGGCCTGACAAACTTTGACACCAGAGGCCCAGCATTACCTCATACGACAAACAAACAAACAAACAAACTGTGTGAGAAGACTTTTCGTGGATTTTGGAGAAAATTTGATTAAAATTCAAAGATTTTGGAAAAAAATACAGTGTGCATGAAAAATAATAATATTAACAAAAAATAGGCGTTCCTTTTCCTTTTATGGATCAAAAGTATATATGAGATTAATATTAGTTAGAGTAGGTACTAAACAGGTTCAATAATATTGAAAGGTATTCCCTTACATATGAGTACAAAATAATTACAGAAATTCAAAGTGTGACAATTAAACACAGTAGAAAGAAAAACTGATCACTATCGAGGAGACCAACCAGCTATTTTCCTGTCTAATTTATTGCAGTTAGACAGGAAGAGAGGAGGTCGGTCGGGAATTAATAAATTTCATTGTGGGCGTATTTTAGCAATGTTTTGCCACGACACCGCGTTCTTATGTTGACACGCACTATTTTAGATCATGGTCACCATGATGGATCATGTTGGACCAAAATAAATAATTATATTATGAAGCATCATGGTATATAATGTATATAATGGTATATATAGTGCCACCAGTATGTTTGTACATTTTTTTTTCATGCATGATACACCATATTTAATCTATTTATTTTACGCTGAGGATGCCCCACCATGGATGACAATGGTATATTATTATACTGTAAGCATGTTCAATACAAAATGTTTGTAGAAATTGTAAAAAAGCTTTCTGAAGTTCCCTTATCCAACTTAGTCCCGTAAAGATTCGATCTTTTTATGGAACGAGATCGTACAACACCTAGAATTATTCAAAATATCTTTCTGACTATACATTTTTCGTAAATCCATACCAATATATAAAAGTGAAACGTTGTCTGTTTGTTTGTTTGGGGAGCTTTGACACGATAGCGGCTAGACGGATTTCGATGAAACTTGGAATGGAGATAGCTTATACCCTGGAACAAAACATAGAATACTTTTTATCCCGAAGAATTCTATATTTCCACGGGAAAAATGGAAAAACTGGAAAAATGTTGATTACTCGCTGTAAGAAACGGAAATGGAAACGAAATAACAAGTATGTCAAAAACATAAAGAATGGTGCTACACTTACTTTTGCATTGGTTTTTAATATCCTAGAAGAACACAGGATGTTTTTTTCACGATATACAGTAGTCCGCGTGGACGAAGTGGCGGGCGGGAAAACTAGTCTGTAATATAATCTTGAATCTCGGATTACTTAAAATCAGGGTAAATGAATTTGAAATGGATTTGATATCGTTTTATCTCACAAGTGGCACGACAACCAAGTGTCTATTGGTTTCTCTGTCTACGTGTCAAATATACCTAATCAAAGAGTATAGTAATATAGGGTACCTAATATTGAAATTAATGTGTGGAAACAATAAACTTATGATTCTTAGCTATGTATGTTTATCCGTTATCTAGTGCCCATAGCACAGGGTATCCTAGTTTGGGGCTAGATAATTGGTCTGGAAATGTCCCGAATATATTATTATATTATTATTATTATACAACGACTCGCATCTCGTTATCATAAAAAACCTGCGCCAAAAACCAACAATTATCATCTAAATTCTCAATTTATCTCTTAACAATTCCGGAAGGCCTTAAAATAAATATCCGTATTATACAAACTATTACTCCAGAAAACGGTTTAACTGTTCACTAAATATATATGTCTATGCTTTTCACCGGCCGCGTTTTCAGGCAGAATTGATCTCAAAAACCGCACAATTAAAGGCATCGAGACATTTTCATCGTTCTACGAGATGTATTAACCCTTGCGATGGTTGAACATTAGGAGCATTCCGCTGTTTACAAAGTTCTAATTATGACCATTTTACTGTTCACAACTGGGAAAGGAAGAGCATTTTGGAGAAATGTACAGGTCGTTTTAAAAAGCCATTATGGAAGATTTAAAGAGTATCTCGACTGCTTAGAGTCGTTTAACAATAAGCTGCCATAATGGCAAACAAAGCAAACGTGCCGGCACAATAGGTAGGAAACGTAAACTGAAAACTGCAGACTCCGGGGTATACCTGCACATTGGCATGGGAATACGAAGTTGTACTTTCATGCTTTTGATGAAACTGTAGCAGTGTACTATTTTGTAATTAATTGTACATAACATTTTTTATATATTAACTAGCTGCGCCCCTCGGCTTTGCCCGGGCGCAACAAGGTAAAGATTTTTTTAAATGTCTTGTTTTTTTCTATTTGTATACATTTTACTGGCCATAAACCCTCGTGGGCGTCCTCAGAAGTCCCTGCCTCTTTGACTCCTGACATTTTGAAAAAGCTTCAAATGCTCAAAAGCTTAAGATATTTGGTCAAATTAGATTTAAAAGCTTGAAATGCTTCATATAATACAATATCTAAAAAAAATAAACAAAACAAAACTTTTTTCTTCTTAATTTTGATGTTTTTTTAGCCATAAGCCATCCCGGGCGTCATCAGAATACCCTGCCAAAGTTTCGACACAATCCGTTCAATGGTTTAGGAGCGCGTCGCGCACAGACAAACACACGTTCATTTTTATATGTATAGATTATTTACTGATTATTTATATATATATATACTTATAACCTCCTGAGTACCAGACATACTTTTTTGGAGTTTCTTTCTGAAACTCTCGTATTGCACTATTAGGCTATTACTGAACACGGAAAAAATATTTAAAAAAATCATGAACCGGGAAAACTGGTTTTTCACTATGTCCTACACAAAGTACAAGGGAACTAAATAAATATGTGTTTTATAAAGGACATAACATATTTCTGACTTAGATTTGTGGCATAATGAGGAGATAGGGGTATCAAAAAATAGATTTCAGATATGTATTAATTAGTTTTATTAAATTCTTCAAAATCAACAGAAATTAAACTTTTCTTCGAAGCATATCTCAATAATATTAAACTTAAACGTACAAACTTACTGTTATTCAGTGGTAGGAACATTAGAGATTAATAGTTATTAAATGGTAGGAACATTAGCGTTTTTAACGACTGTTATTAATCAATAATAACAGAGATTAATCGCTTAACGTGCCCGGGGAAGCAAGGAGCGATGACAATTCGCACATAACCTAGAAAATCATAGGTACGGAGCCGAAGACTGAACCCATATCATATGATTCTAATGCGCACTTGTAAACCGATTGGCTTCCATTACTCTGTTTATCTCATTTACTAATTTCTGGTTACATTATGAACGCCTCAAAATTGTGTTTTTTTATCTTCAAGCTAATAAAATAGTCAGTAGTGTAACACCCCACTGCACGCACCTACTAGTGTGCTCAAAACTACACACATCTATCATGTCAGTGGCAACGCACACATCGAGAGTCGCAACCCGAGGCCCTATATAAACCCAACGCTCCCAGTCGGCAGCCAACCCCCACCGACGATCACGTTGATCATGTCCACATCGCCGCGGTGGACCGCGAAATCGAACATAGAAACGCCCAACCTCCGACTGACCCACCCCTCGAGCCCGTGAAAGCAGCCGAGGTCGAGTCGGTAATCAAAGGTCTCAAAGTGCGGAAGGCCCCTAGCGCTGACGGTATCAGCAACAGGGTGCTCAAGCACCTCTCTGTCCCATTAGTTTATCTCTTAGTCAGCATCTTCAATGCTGCTATGAGCAATCACTCGTTCCCCGACGCCTGGAAGAGTGCCGACGTCATCGGAATTCACAAACCACGCAAAAAATCTACCGTGCCCTCTAGCTACCGTTCAATTAGTCTCCTCAGCTCTCTGGGGAAGATCTACGAACGAATCATTCTGAGTCGACTCCGGTTCATTGCAAATTCTAAAAATCTCATTCCAGAGGAACAATTTGGCTTTAGATCCAGACACTCTTGCCCCCAACAGGTGCACCGCATCACGAAGCACATTCTCGCTAGCTTCAACAGATATCTGAAACCCCGAACCACGATAGCCGTCTTCCTAGACGTGGCTAAGGCTTTTGACAAAGTCTGGCATGCCGGGCTGATATACAAGTTGTATCAGCTCGGATTGCCAGATAATAATAATAATAATAATAAAATGTATTTATTGCAAACAAACAAACAAAAACAATCAACACAATAAAAAAAATAGATATTCCACGATAACATGACTCGCGACAATTAGTAACATTAAATTTACCGTGCCGCGCGTCATGTTAGCATGCACATCTGATGTTTTTTTTTACAATAATGAGCTTGTTTGACAATTGGGGTATGCTCAGCACTGTACTGCGCAGACTAAGAGTCTACGCAGGGCTGGTTTTCAGCATACCCTGTTGTTTGAACTCTGGTGTTAGTCAAGCGCAAATAAAGTGTTAAGCGAGCAGTAATAAAAAAATAATAAATATCCATTTATTATTTTGTACACAAAAAAAAACATAATTGCAAAACAGCACTTATGATGGACTTTACAAAATTAATTTACTAAAGGCCGTAAGCTCTGTGATTCAAAAAGTTTCACCATTGACTACAATATGCGGGAGATGAGTTTATGGGGATGGGGGTCGGTTTGTATGTTGTATGTCGGTTTGATCGTCTTGTGCTCATAGTACAAGACTACCTCAAAAGCCGCAGCTTTCGTTATCGTGTCGAGGGAGTCAAATCCAACCCCATCCGAGCCGGAGTCCGCGCCGGGCTCCGCGCTTTCCCCGCGTCTGTTCTCACTGTACATTAGCAATTTTCCGCGCCCCCCAAACGTAGAGATCTCCCTCTTCGCCGATGATACCGCGATCTATACGACCGGATGGAAGCCAACCCATCTCCGGAGACATATCCAACGGGCGCTCGTCGCCCTCGGAGAGTGGTTCCAAAGATGGCGCATCTTGGTGAAACCTGAGAAAAGCGTAGCAATGCGCTTTAGTTAGGACATCAAGCGGTACCTTTCATCCGGTCGTCTTACGATGTTCGATCAACCCATCCCGTGGGCGAAACAAACCAAGTACCTAGAAGTTACCCTTGATTATCGACTGAGATTCGACAAACACGTAAAAGTAGTCCGCGACAGGGCATCCTTCTTCCAAGGCCGCCTTTACCATCTCTTAGGCAAGCGGAGTAAAATGTCCCTTAGAAATAAGGTGACACTTTACAAAGCCTGCATCCGCCCCGTCATGACTTACGCGTCTACAGCATTCGCGCACGCCGGTCCGTCAATCCTGGAACCGCTCCAGAGAGTCCAAAATATATTCCTTAGAAATGCAGTAGGCGCTCCCTGGTATCAGAGGAACGCCGATCTGCACCGCGATATCGATCTTCCCTCGATCAGTCAATTCATGAAAAATGCCTCTCGCCGCTACTTTGATGCGGTGCTCCATCATCCCAACCCGCTCGTAGTTTAAAGCCTCCGACTATATGACAGACAGTATTGCTCCGTAGACTCCGTAGACGTCCCCGCGATGTCCTGGACGATCCGGACGACGCCATCGCAGTCAAAGTACTGGCAGAGATGGCCTCGGCCAATCCGACCACCCCTGGCAACCCGCCAGGGGGTATAAACACACTTAGACACAGACACCGACCTCGCCGGCGAGGTCGAAGTCAAATAATATCTGACTATAACACATAGTCAGATATTATTCGCCTTCGAGTTTCTTGCCGATTCTTCTCGAAGATGTATTACGAATCGGCGGTCAGTTATAAAAGCCAATCAAAGGGCACCTAACCATTGTTCAGGGCCCTATTGATCACTACCTAACGGTAGCGACCCAGGGGTGTTTAGTTCGATACCCCCGTAATCAGACGGCCGTCCAAGCCGAGGGCCGTACCCCCTGGGTACACTCGTGCGGGTTGTCCAAATTTTAAACTTTGGCGTGCGCCTTCTGTGTCACGCATTGCGGCGGAGTGCGGAGTTGCGCCCGCCCCCAAGCCCGGTTCAAGCTGTAGAGGCCGATAAGGCCAACAGCATTAGTCATTCCTAAAAAAAAAAAAGTCGGCAGCCAGTCTGTTACGCGCAGTCGCTGCTTCCGTATCGGAACAGTGTCTGAGCTAATAGGCGCCTCCGCACGCGATCTATTCAGTGTGTGACGTATCCGGTCGGTGCTTCATCTCGAACGCCGCTTCGGTCCGCCCGCTCGCTAATTATAGTCGTGTCATTATCAACTCAGTGTACATAAAGTTATTGTTTTATTTGAGTTAAATCAATATAGTGATTTCTGTGAAGAGACCCATTTTTTAATTAAAAACTACCTCTCAGGAAATACTTTGTTACAGTAGTAATAATAGTAATGGTCCAAATTTGGTGAAAAACTAATGTATACGTTTTTTTTCAATCAGACAATGCCGTGATGAATAAGGATTTTTATGAAGTTAAGATACTGTTCGTGTTTTGTATAATTGACGTCTTCTCATTTTTTGCGCAGAGTATTAAATTATTGATAGTTGCAGTATAAAATATGCCTTTCGGTGTATCTATTTTTTACTTCATAATAGCTTCTCCCATACTCGTAGTATGACTGTATCATGCAACCGACAGAGGATAGAAACCGGACGGGAGAGTTTCGTGGAATATTAATAAGAATAAAATATACAGACGACATATAATAAATAAATAAAATAAATTATAATGAATTAATAAAATAAGGTATAATAAATTGAAATTATATGAATATACTGATATATATATTCAGACGTTATATTCTACTTAAATTAATTAAATTACTGAATAGTATTTATTAAGTATGATCAAATGTGTAAGTTTAGCAATATAATAAGCCCTCATAGTAAACCCTCATTAAAAACGTGTTCTTTCGCTCTACTCTAAGGATATCTGGTTCGCTTTGAGCGATAAGACTGCCCATTGTTACACTTATTTGTTAACTAAGTAATGTTAATTTGTTTTAATTGTGCTGTCTAGTAAAGAGTTTATCTACCTATCTTTCTAATATTAATAATTAAATGTTTAGATACAAAACAAGACAAAAATGTCTATTACAAATCTTGTTTAGAGGCCAGGTATTGTTATCATGTGATTGTTTAATGTAATTATTTCTCGGCTTCTAATGCGGCAGTTTAATGTAATTACTTTTCGGTGTGTGTGTTTTGTGTGTGTATTTTGTGTATGTGTGTGTTAGGGTGAGTGTGTGTGTGTCTGTCTGTGGCATCATAGCTCCCAACAGAATGGACCGATTAAGATGCTGTTTTTTCTGTTTTAAAGCTGATGTGATCGTTACGGTTCTTAAATATATGGGGAGGGGGAGGGAGGAGGGGGGAGGTGAGAAAAGATGGGTGAAAATCGTAGCTTCCAAACGAATGGACCGATCTAGCTGCGTTTTTTTATGTTTGAAAGCTGGGGTAAACGAGATGGTTCATAGCTATACTGGAGGGATGGAGGGAGGGGACGGTGTGGTGCAAATCGTAGTAGCTTTCAAACGAATGGACCGATTTAGCTGCGGTTTTATGTTTGAAAGCTCAGGTAAACGAGATGGTTCTTAGCTATAATGGGGAAAGAGGTAGAAGGGGTGAGGGGTGTGGAGGGGGGAGGGGGTGAGGATCGTAGTTTCCATACTAATGGACCTATTTTGATGCGGTTCTTCATATTTGAAAGCTGAGGTAAACGAGATTTTTAGCTATAATGGGGTGATGGGGGAATGGGGGAGACGATCGTAGCTCCCAAACGGATGGAACGATTTTCATGTTTGAAAACTGATGTTAACGAGATGCTCCTTAGCTATAATGGGGGGTGGTTCTATATTTTTTTAATTTGTGCTTGTATGTGTTTAGAGTTGAACTTCAGCGTAGCAAGCCATTGCTAAATGAATTATTTATATGTACACACATAAAAAGTGATGTTACTAACCTGAAGGAACAAACATATAAGTAGGTATAGATATATAGATAAGATAGATTAACATAAAGGTAATTCTCAAACAACAGGAGAATCTTTACTTCTATGAGCTTTTGTGTAAAACCTACTAGCTCTAGCTGAATTTTGTTTTTAACACCTGAACTCCAAAGAGCCCTCTTTTTGGAGTTGTAAGTTTAGGGTGTGTATATATGTACCTATCTTTGTATCATTATATGTTTGAGGCAACGTAGCTCTCAAATGAATGGACCGATTTTGATGCGTTTTTTTTAAAGCTTATGTGTTCGAGATTGTTTTTAGCTATTATTATTATTATTGATGTTGTTATTATTATCCGAGGGGGAGAGGGTAGGGGGGAGGGGGGGCTCGAATGGGGGGTTGGGGGTTCTATAATTTAATTATTAATTTATAATTTCTATAATTTTTGCTAGTGTAATCACATATGCAGATTACACCTACATAACCTCTGCTACCTACATAACTTGAAGTTTAACTATTATGTCGATACACTTTCAGCAATTCCCTGTACATAGTAGGAAATATAATACTGTGCTATGTTTTAATTTATTCTTTTTGCAAAAATATTATGTACAAGGAGGACTCAATGCTACGCAGCATTTTCAACCAGTCATCCTGCACGTGAAAAAAAACGTTTCGATGATTTTTAAGTTGTGTTTGTTGTGTGCATTCCGGCAGTTTATTGTTTTCTAATCTTTATAATAAAAACACATCAATAGCATAACAAGATATAATCCAAACCCTCTATTTATGTCACAAATCCATATTACATGTTTATAGAGTTTGTAAGTTTACAGGATTTTTTTTAAATCGATACGAGAGCGGCTCACAATTTATTGTTTCCAATCACATCAATGAAGAGGGCACCCAATCCTGTAGAATTGGATTCCTCTATACCCTACGTATCGAGAACGAGCAAACAATCTGGGTCTATCTCTTGAGTGCAATGCGGATCATGTGTGTTTGAAACTTTAGCCTTAGCCTTAGCACTCTGAAAATTAAATATAAATATCACCACCTTTTCGGAAAAGTTGCTAATCTCCATGAAGGCAACTTTACAGGAAACCAACTAAAAGATATAATTTTTTTGAAAAAAAAAACTTGTCTGGTTTCTCCTTTCATCAATCTTGGGTCAACTAAGACAGATTGAAAGCTTTTTTTTTCCCCATTTTAAGTTATAATTGATCCAGATATGCCATTAGTTTGCGAGATTAAAGACGCTTCTGCCATTTTTTCTCCATAACTTGAAAATTTCGGGCGGGGAAAAATTGCTTGTCTCCAGAGAATTTAACGTACTCAAATATTCTATATTGCTGCATTGTTACATGTTTAACTTTCTGAACCTGTTATATTTGCTCTAGTCGTCGTTTTGTCGTCTTGAGTTTATTGTTATCAATCAGTGCATTATTTTTAAACCCGTACTTCGGGAGCTTCATATCTCGAGCGAGAATATCTCACACTTACAATTTGCCGATGATATCGTCATAATGGCGGAGTCGCTGCAAGACTCGCGAAGAATGCTGACCAATCTAGATGATGCTTCTCGACGCATGGGTCTCAGAATGAATAGATAAGACCAAGATCATGTTTAACGATCTTATTGACCAGGAAACGATTGCAGTTAATGGAAGTTGTCCTCTTGAAGTTGTCCAACAATATGTTTACCTTGGACAAATATTGCAATGAGGTAAGAACAACTTTGAGAAGAAAGCCAACAGAAGAATTCAGCTGAGTTGGATTGGGCAGCATTCGGCAAGCTTCGTCAAGTCTTCTAGTCGTCCATACCAGGCACTGCTGAAGACAATAGTCTTCAATAAGTGCGTCCTACCAGTCATTACCTACGGACGCAAAACGTGGACACTAACGGGTAAAATAGTAGAAACTCACGGTTAAAATAGTAGTAGTCTATGGAGAAAGCTATGTTTTGAGTTTATCTGAAGGACAGGATTCATAATGAAGATATCCGACGGAGAACAAGGTGACCATCAGAGCTCTGAAGATAAGTGAGCTTTAGCTTTTAGCTTTAGCTGGCACATTAGTGCCAGTGGGCCGGTCAAATTTGCAGAAGAACCGATAACCGTTGGGTAGACGAGTTCTCGAGTGGTGACCACGTTTAGGCAAACATAGTGTACGATGCCCTGTGGCCAGGTGGACTGACGACCTGCAAAAAGCTGCTGTAAGAAAATAGACGACGAGAGCTGAAGACCGAGGTCAGTGGCGTGCATTAGGAGAGGCCTACGTCCAGGAGTGGATGAATATAGGCTGATGATGATGATCACTACATTAAACTTACTGTACTCAAAATTCTAAAATACACAGCACTTCAGTTTAAACCTGTGATGTGAATTGTGTGTGTGTAACTTAATTCTCGTACAGTTAAATCTAAATGTTGGCTAAACGTTAATTTGAATTTCCATTGGTAGATACAAGAAAATTGACAAATAAAATATAAAATATTGAAATATGTTACTATCATGAGAAATACTTTCGTTTTTTTTGCATAATCTCATATAATGAGAGAATGTTTAGCATTAAATTAGATTTAATTTTTACCTAAGATAATTAAGGTTTCAGTTTACAGACAGGTGATAGAAACCAAATAAAATGCCTTGGGAGAAGCCTATGTCCAGCAATGGACGAACACAGGTTGATGATGATGATGATGATGATGATGATGAAGACAGTTTGCAAAAAAAATAATTATTGAAATATATTATTACTTAACTCATCATCATCATAAGCCAGTGTTCATTCACTACTGGACATAGGCCTCTTCTAATGAACGCCATAGAGCCTGATCTTTGGCTCTTCTCATCCATTTACTGCCAGCTGCCTTCGGCAGGTCGTCTCTCCATTTGGCCAGTGGGAGTCCTGCGTTTGCCAAAACACGGTCTCCACTCGAGAACACGTCTACCCCAGCAATTGTTCCTCCTTCTAGAAATGTGGCCAGGGCTTTGCCGTTAAAGCACGCTTATCCTTTGGGCTATTTTGGTGACGTTGGTTGAGTGCCGGATAATCTCGTTTCGGTTTTTATCCTTCAGAGAAACCCCAAGCGGAGCTCTCTCTATAGCTCACTTAGCAACTTTAAATTTGTGGACAAGTCCCACTGTTAGTGTTTACGTCTCGGCTCCGTATGTTATCACTGGTAGGACGTAAGCATTCAAGATTTTCATCTTCGGTTAATGTAGAATAGACGAAAAGAAAAGACCTGACGAAGTTTTCCGATCGCTGCAAAGCCCAACTGAATTCTTCTGTTGGCTTCCCTTTCGAAGTTGTTTCTACCCAATTTCAAAATCTACCCGAGGTAGACCTAATCCTTAACAACTTCTATGGGTTCACCATTGATGACTACAGTTCTCAGGATAATAAGACCGTTACATTATCTTGGTCTTGTCTAAGTGCATGCTAAGACCGATTTGTCAAGAAACATCAGCTAGGCCATTCAGCATTCGCTTTTGTTCCTCCAGCAATTCCGTCGAAAGGGCTATGTCATCGGCAAAACTTGAGTGTGATATGTACTCACCGTTTATATTTATGCCCTACTCTTTCCAGTCCAGTATTTTAAATATTACTTTCTAAGGCGTCCGTGAACAGTTCCGGTGAAATAACATCCCTTTCGCTTACTCCCCTGCGCAACTGGATATGTTTAGACTGCTGGTTCTGCACTTGAACACTCATAGTTGCAGCCTCATAAAGACATCTCAGCACTTTGATATACCGCAAGTCCACTTGGCATCGCTGCAGTGATTTTAAAACAGCCCAGGTCTCAACGTAATCAAAAGCCTTTTGGCAGTCCAAAAAAGCAAGACAGGGGTTTATACTTATTATTATTATTATTATCATCATCAGCCCATATCGTCCCACTGCTAGGCAAAGGCCTCTCTTCCTTCCTTCCAATTTTTCCGTTCTATTGTGTGTCACTGTGTGTCTGTGAGTGTGTCTGTCTATGGCATCGTAGCTCCCAAACTAATGGACCGATTACGATGCGGTTGTTTCAATTTGAAAGCTGATGTGATCAGGGGGGGAGGTCGGGAGTTTTTTTTTTTTAAACTGTACTTGTTAACAAAAGTATTGATATTCTTCCGAACATACATTATATTTTCATATATATGACGGCGAGTTCGTACAAATTGTTTTATTAATTCGATTATTTTAGTGAAAAATTTATTAGTTTACATTATTAGATGCTCAATTAACACTTTATTGACTATTTACGAGACACAGAGAGGAAAACCGTCCGAGTGGGCTTGCGAGCGGCACCGAAGTCGGCCGAACAGTGACGAACGACGGTGACGCGGCGATATCGATCGATATTTTAGACTTTTATTTTACACTTTTCACAGCACTATTCACCTCGCCATCTTAGTTCCTGTCGATTGACATTACGTGATTTTGTGTTGTCCAAGTCACACGTACATTTAAAATCAACGCTCCTCGTCAAACAAAAAATAAAGTATGGGGAAAAGAAAACGAGCGGATAAGGATGAAAGTGATATCTTATCTCCTGCGAGTTCGTATCATCACGATTTGGAGGTTCAAGCCAGTGATCAAGAAGTTTAAGGTATTTTCCTAAATTTTACCTACCTAACGTCAAGTGTTTTTTGAACTTAAAATCATGTGTAGGTACCTACTTAATTGACTAAAAATCCCGACGTAAAACGTGTGTGGAAATCGTATCTCGACGCTTGTCGTGTGTAGATACAGTAAATTTCATAAAATGGATACATCCCGACATATTTCATGTATGTGGATGAACATAAAATCTCCTACCCACTTTATTTTAACAAAAATGGTCCCGACGCAATGCGTGTGTGGAAACTCTTGTAACGCTAAACTTATAAGTTACCTACCTACATATTTTAACAACAGTGGTCCCGACGCAATGCGTGTGTGGAAACTCTTGTAACACTAAACTTATAAGTTTAGTGTTACACTATTTTATACACTGCCCTCCTACCCACTTCATTTTAACAAAGTTTGTCCCCTCGCAATGCGTGTGTGGAAACTATTGTAGGTAACAGACTAGGTTACCTACCCACATTATTATGTACACTGGCTATGAAACTAGTAAGTATAGAATTAAGTTAAAATTACGTTTGTACAAACCAGATCTAACTGAGCCACCAGTAGAAGAGATCGAAAAATGACGAATTGGATCCAGTCATTTTGCAATTACTGGGATCAGACCCAACACAAGCCAAAACTTTCGGAGAGAATCTAACAAAGACTTAGCCACGCGACGGAAACGCGCTGCCCACAGAAGATAAAGTCAATCTACTGATATTTGCCTGCCAAAAATTGTACTTAAATGAAAAAACCCTTATTTAATCCTGAGATAAAATCAGCATTGTCAGATATTCAAGTTAAAAGGGATACGTACAGTGAGCAGAAACAAAATCAAATAGCCAGCTGTATCTCAGCAATCGTAGCACTAAACTTGGCTTTAACTCAAACGGATAATATTCCGCAAGAACTAATAAAAACAATCAGCGATGCAGGGCAGTTACTATGTGATACTCACTACAGAGAATCTCTAACAAGACGATTCGCCATCGTTAACCGATCAGCAAACAAAAATGGTAATACAAAATACAAAGACAGACGATCATTTTTTCGATTCCAATTTGTCGGAACACCTTAAATCTAAAGCTATATGAATATCCGCTTCAGAGTTCAGATTTAACAAATTAAATCAGGCACGCTTACAGCCAAGTACTACAGCACGAAACCCTGGGGCTTTAAACGCACGGGGGGCACCGCGGACACCAGCCGTCGAGACGCGAGTGTACCCGAGCCAATATTGCCGCCGCCACTAGCTGCGGCAACCCAGTTGCCAGCGCCCGCGCTGCGCGATTACCGTCGTGCCGCTTCCACTAGCGCCACGTTCGAGGTCGAGGTACCCATACATACCCGCAACAGACTCGACTACAGTAAATAACCTCAGGTACATAACACGAATACATATTTACCTATTGCTGGAAGACTTCAGTATTTTTTTCATGAATGGCTTCATATAACAAATGATAAAACCATTTTGTCTTGGATCAAAGGTTACCTATCATATTCCTTTTTAATGTAAACAATATCAGACAGATAGAATTATAAACAGGTCATATAAAACCAAAGAAATCGACATAATCGATGTGTGTATTATGTTATTAGAGTCAAGGTATATTTCCCCTTGTTCTCCATTTGACAAACAATTATTATCACAGACCCTTAGCCCAATGGAGAACATTGGTTTATTTTATATATAAAAAAATGAAATAAATTCATCCATATCAATCACCTCAAAATGGAAGACTAAACTAATAGATAAAAAATATTATAGGGCCACGTAAGACCTAAGAGATGCGTATTTTTGCTGCCAGTTGCTAAAAGTGATAGAAGATATTTTCGTTTTACTTGGAATTCCGAAACTTTCAACAATCAACTGTTCGAATTTAACGTATTATTTAGACTTTGTACTCGTACTGCACGCATTCTTTTACAAAAATGTTAAAACCAGTCCTACAACATTTACGTCCATTAGGCCATTTAACTGTTAATTATCTGGATGTTTTTTTTTTATGTATAGATAGTTTATTCAGTAGTTGTTTTGATAACTTAGAAACAACTAGACATCTACTGTCCAAGTTATATTTTTTGATCAAAGGAAATAAAAGTCAAATCTACCCTAAGAAAAAATGAGTATTTTTGGTTTCAACTTTGATTCAACTAATATGTTATTCACTTTACGAGAAGAGAAGAAAAACGTATAAAATTATTTACAGTTTATGAAATACAATCAATGAAGATCAAAAATTGAAGTTTATTGAAATGTTATATTCATAATTGCTTATAGAAGTTTAATATTTAAATGGCTTATGTGATCGTCTAAGTTAAATGAACAGTTTGCTGAAAATTAACGTATTTGGTTAAGAGGTAGTTTCGTTATATTTTTTTGGTTGAGCTGTTTTAAAGGAGAAAAACATGTAAAATAAACATTTAGGAAATTATATAAATTGTGCAAGAAATGTGAAAAGCGACTAACTTGGATGTTGTCTTCAACGATGTTGAAGACAACATGTTGCTACGCGTTGTAACTCTCTCTTGCAGGGTGAAGGATTAGACCTCCGACTTCTGTTGGAATATGAAAAATTGTTGAGCGGTTTCTAAATAAATTCCCTATCCTAATAAAATAGATTATTGTTTATATAATAAATAATAGTTTTGTATTTCACTTCTTCAAATGGTTTAAGAAATATGAATATATGGTTTGTAGTATTTGAGTGTAAACATATGTTGTCATGATATTTATTAGCGTTTATAATTCACTTCCTTTTGTCAATGTTAATCTTTGTAAATAAGTAACTTTATTTTATGCATTTAACATTCATATGAAAGACAAATTTGAAGGTTAAATAAAGCGTTATTTACGATTTGTTTTGGTATAATGACATATTTTGTTTGTTTCGGGAAATTCACAAGTTTTGTCGGTAATGTCATGGATGTTATAATATTCGTATATGTATGTTTATCCGTTATCTAGTACCCATAGTACAGGGTATCCTAGTTTGGGGCTTGTTAATTGGTGTGGAATTGTCCCGAATATATTATTATTATTATTATATTATTATTATTATTAATGTCTGTCTTGGAATAATATATTTAGCTAGTTTTAGGGTGATTTTTCATTCTCAACTCCTGGGTAAGTACCAAAATCTGAATCCATCGGTGATACCGTTTCACGGTATATATTGGGCTACCTACACGTTCGGGAAATTCCTAAGTGTGCAGTATCATTGTATGAAATTAAACCCCTGCCACGAAAACATATTGTATAATATTCCTTTTAGAAGTGAAGTTAAATCATTCATTTTATTTACAAGGCTGCCAAGAGTCCATAAGAAGATAATTTCTTCTTAACATAAATAAGAACCAAATCTTTCAGAATTCTCAAGCATTTTAAATGTTGCTTTAATGTAAATCCCACGTTGCGTGTTTTCCACGATAATATGTATATGATGTATGTATATATGTATGTGATGTTTAGTGTGTCTCAGGATGAAACAATCTAAGGGAGATTGTTCTCTCAGCTATTTCATTAAATTATGTAATAATAACAATTACCTTCATAGTAATTGATTATAAAATATGTGTATTTATACATCTTCGTACCAAAACAAAAGGGGTTATGCATTCTTAATGTCTCTCATATGAACATAGTATTTCAATCAATTTATTTATCATTAAAGGTAGGTATATAACCTTCCTCTTTAATATATCTGAACAACAAAGACGAACAAAGTAATACTTTAACATAATATAATATATATGTCATTGTCAGTAATCAGTAATAACCACTTTGTCAAATCATGTAATGTCAATGTCATGGGTTTTGTCAATTTATAATACATAAGAATTTCTCTGTATATTTTTGTATAATATAATATAATATGTGTCATCGTCCGTAAATTCGCAAATAATCACTTCGTCAAAACTTGTAGTATATAAGGTTTTGTCAATTTATAATACATAAGAGTTTCACTGTATGTAAATGACTTGTCTTATACATTACAATAATATCCACATCAATAAATAGATATAAACATCATCAACAATTTCCACTAGACTTCCCCTCCCAGTATTCACAACTGTTATATTTCAATAATATACGAAATCAGTTCAGGTTATCCGTACTCTATAAAACATATGGAATCCACTCGTTCAATAAATAATAAACTCTTCTTAGATCTGTTCTTCTTATAAATAAGCAACTTGAAAATTATTTACTTAGTTATAGTTACATAAAATCAGTTCATAAGTTTTTAGTTCTATTAGTATATAAGCAATGTTATGGCTTATATACTTAATAGCGATTGAAGTTTAAAATATGGTACAATGTCCATCAACGGTAAGATTTATACTCTTAGTTAAATTAGTTCAGTTGAAAATTGTATATCCTGAGTATAAAACAGTCATCGATTATAGACTTAGTTGATATTGAATTTTAATTAGCGATTCATTTAAAATCATCATACGCAAAGTAACATAGCCTTTAGCTCAGATACTTAGGTAAAATCAGTTAAGTTTAGAACTATATATGTATATGCTGAGTATATAAAAGGTCATCGACTCAGTTGTTATTTATAATTTAAATAAGGTAAACTGTTTAGGAATCGCAACTCTGAATCTATCTTCTAGTTATAATTATATGTCGAGTTTACTCAGAAAATCACTAACATCAAGTTTTAAACATAGATAAGAGAGTTTATCTAGAATAAACGATCAACACCAAGTTTTCTACTTAGCTTTGTAATTTTTCTGCATGTAGGCATAGGCACGGCTTCACCCACTTCCTCACTTAACACTGCATCTAAATTTGCTTTAGATATTGAACACGTATGTTGAAAAAACTATACTTTAACACTTTATTTGAATAGTAAATAAACGCGAATTATTAATTATATAAATCACTCGTATTTGTCTCTTTTTAATATGGAGACCGCGTCGCGTTCTAACCTATTATTGTCTCTGTCATCCAGGTTTGCCCTTTTATATTGACTTGTGTTGGGCATACAGGGTCGCATTAAGTCATCAATTTAATGAATAATAGAGATATTTTAAATAGAGTTTACTATATCATGTATTGTTATTTTAATTTGGTTTTATAAGTATTTTGGTAGTTAGTTAGTTTGATAGTTTATTATAATACAATACAAAAGATAATTAGTCAGTTATCTTCTTCACTCTAAGGTTTTCTGGTAGTAATTCTATCGTTGGCGATAAGTCCGATGATGGTACTTTTGATTATATTATTTTAGAAAGTACATAATACATATATAAGTTAATATTCTGAACAATATAATTCATTTAAAAGTAACTATTATGGATTATTTTATAATCAGTAATTATTAATTATGTTTTAAAATATCTAATGTATTATTGGTTTTATGTTTTTTTACAAATAACATTTATTCGCTATTTACTTTGTTCACCTTAATGCGTTCCTGTCTTAAATCTGTTGTTCCTTTCCCACGGCTTTGAAAGATACGCAAAAACTTACTTAACTTTTCGAATGGTTTCAAGTGTTTTTAAAACTATACTAAATCAGATCATTTGAAGTTTTGCTATTAAATTATTTATTTATTATCGTTTGCGTGTTTGTGTTTCTTTGTCCTGTTTGATATTATTTTAAATTATGGACTACGTTACATGTTCCTTTGACAGGTAATCAATTTGGATATTTATAGGTTCCCATTAGTTTTTGTCATTTTTAACCTCTATTTTGCGTTTGTGTAAATATTTGAGCACGTCACATTATTTTCGTATTTATCGTTTTTAAGATTAGATTGCAATGTTTTGTTCAACAAAAAAAAATAGCTTTCGTTTCCTAGGGGCTCGTATTAGATCCCTTACAATGCGTCATGCACCAGATGGGGCGCAGCCTGCAATACAGCTGATACAGCTCAAGGCATTGGAATAATTCAAAACTATTACTACATATAAACACCCTCGAATAACTTGCAGCATTTTTGGTCCAAAAATTGATTAAAATTGCACTTGTGATATGGCAACGTTGCGAAAAACGCACCACAACATAATATTTAAATTTACTACATAATTTTTACATAATATTCAATTAATTGATTATATGTATTTGAAATATTTTGAAACTTTACTGTGCCTGACACCTTTATATTCTACAAATATTTACAGTCAATAGAAGATATTCATTCAGCCTAATATAGAAAATGTTACATAACGTGAAATGCGAAGGCGTGAAAGGAATTGTATTGGTGTCATGCTGGCCCACCCTACCGTGGTTTCCAATATGGAATAACTTACTTGTTTCGGAAATACTCATTTTCAGCCAAACAAAAATATACTAATCTCTCCATTCAGGGACAAACAAGATTTAAAAAAGGCGCTGATTACACTGCACTAAATTACTACATAGTATATACACTAAATAGTTATTATTCAGCACTGTCCATACTGCTATGAAAGGAAACTACAGGTAATGAGACCATTAACAGATTTTTTATAGGTATGTATTGTATGAAATCGCTAGAACCGAAATACGATACTACTTGGGACCCCAATATAGTATTAAATTATCTAGATTGGGGTACAAATAACTCCATTTCATTGAATATTTTTTTCTCATTAAACGCTAACACTCCTGGCATTAGCATCTGCACAGAGAATTCAAACTATTAGCCTAATTAAAATTCAAGATATAACAATCGATTCAACAAAAAATTATATCTTTTTTATAGGCCTTATTAATCTCTTAGGGTCTATAATTAAGGTAATCACGGGAAATTTAGATAGTGAAGATGCTTATAGATACGATAGACTTATTGAAAACATCCGGTCAAAGCAGGGAAACATGAATAAGAAAGTAACTCTGGTCTCCGAAGTCATTAAAGATTTTTAAAATGCAACTCAGTCAATTAAGCGTAATGTGCTACAACTCCATAATGAATTAAAAGTCATTCAAAACGACTTAGCAACCGTAAGACAAATATAAATTTTATACTATGCAAGCAATATGATAAACAATGTATAATAATTTTACATAATTTTCAATGTATTTGCATGAAATTAAATGAAGTCGAAACTGCAATAGCTTTTAGTAAACTAAATAGTCTGCATCAATCAATAATTGATTCTGACCATTTGTTATTGATACTTGGGATTATTGAAAAAACTGAAATATTAGTTTTCCCAGCTAATCATGAAAATCTGGTAAGAATTGAACAGAGTCCTGAGTCCAGAGTCTCGACCTGAGGTGCGATGATAAACTTAATCATTCACTTGTAATGAATGATCATTCTCACGAATGTTACATGACAGGTAAAAATAAAAACACATAAAATATGTAACGGATGAGTTGATATACAGAGATGTGAAATTCAAATCATATCATCATGTGGTAGTAGAAGCGGAAAATCGAATGAAATATAAAAATACAAATGCTACAATAATGTATCTAGCTTCATTATGTTCTAATACAAAAAGAAATGAATTATTTACATATTGATTAGGCGAAAAAATATAATAATTGCTTATACTTATTAGTATAATTGAATGACCAAGTTCTTCCAGTACAATGGGGTGTTTGACTAATATCTGTAAAAAAAACTTAAAAACGGCAATAACTTGCCAGTGAAGTAAATAATTATTAGGTACTTACCACCTAATAATTATTTACTTCACTGTCATTTTCACGTGATTCCACTTGTTTGTTTCATCATTTATATATTATAAATTTTACTATGTACCTACAGTAGAAACAAATATTATATTAAAATATTTTCTTAAACAGTATTCGCCAGAAGCGAAATCCTTACATGATTATTTTACTTGTCTTTCTACAGAGAGTCAAACGCCCTGTTAATTAGTTTCTAATTGTATGATTAATTTTAATTGATTAATATTATTTAAGTTGGAAATGTAATCTCAGAATAATATGCTTGTACACAACGAATGTAATAAAATAATTCTCATTTTGTATCTTAATATTTTCTGTTCCTACCTCTCTAAAACATAAAGGACTATGTCCACTTCCATACAAGATTATGCTAGCAATGAACATTTTTTTTCATGTTAAAGATGATTTAGGTTCAATAGCTAGCACAGTAAGGAACGTAATTACAAAATATTGGGACATCAGGATACTTGTATCAGCTTTAATCTAAGATCCTACTCGGCAATTTTTATAACTACACTTGAAATAAAACCAACATTTTCTTATATATTACAGCCGTAAAACTCTCCGCTAGACAGGTCTTCACCTTCTTTGTGAGACATCGGTGCCGCAATTTAAATAATGTTGCACAGTTTCAATAAAAAAAGTCTCGACGGTGACCATTAGCAAAAGTTCAGAATCCATGTTCGTGCGAAGGTCTATAGTTTGGGAAGTTTCGGTGTCCACAATATGCGTGCCGGGGTCATCGGATGCTGAAAAGTTCTCGGAGTCCATAGTTAAGCAAAAAAAAAAGACAGAAATAGTATTAAAAATACTCTGTGAATAAATAAATTAAATTAAATAAATATATATTCGGGACATTTCCACGCCAGTTACCTAGCCCCAAACTAGGATACCCTGTACTATGGGCACTAGATAACGGATAAACATACATAAATATGAATATCACATCCATGACTCGGAAACAAACATTTCTGCTCATAACACAAATGATTACACCTTGCAGGATTCGAACCCGCGGCCGTCTGATTTCGTTCCCAGGGTTACTAGCCACTAGACCAACCGGCCGTCGGTAGTATCCACAAAGCCGTTTTTTCTTTCTCTTTTTTTAGAGTTTAGTATTAGGTCATTTTTTAAAGAAAATAAGTTAACTTTTGTATTAGAAATTCCACTCATTGGTAAAGAGACCTACATTTATTATAAATTGTATCCTCTCCCTGTACTCCATGATCACATAACTTACATTGTCCTACCTAAATACCCTTACCTGATAGTGAAAGGACTAACCTCCGAGCCGCTTGCCCAACCATGCCAGCCAACAGCCGATTTCAGGTTTATCTGTTTTGAAGATAACACCGCCCAATTTATTGAAGACCCGTGTATTTCCGATTTAATGAAATATTCCAACAACATGAGTTCCTGTACTCTGATTCCAGTAACACTTGAAAGCGCCGTGGTCCAGTGAATTCGACCAAATCGATGGATTGCGTTTTCCAAAGAAAAAACGCTCATTCAAAACACTTGCTCGAACGAAGTTCACCAAGAAAATATTGAAGGAACATACATAATCACACTTGAAGATGTACATTGTGAAGTAAAAATAGACAGATTCATACTCAAACTGCGGCCACATCAAAACAAGAAAAGTTAAATTATACCAGACTACCAATTATCCACTTACCACATATAAGCCACATTAAAACTGAAGATAGAAAACCCATAGAATTATAAGGCATAGAACTGAAAAACGTCCAGTCAACTTTGAATTCAATAAACCTGAAAAGTGTCAGTGACAATGATATCAGTGAGATAAAAATCTATAGTGTCAGTATTTGGACAATAGTGTTATTTTTGATTATTGTGGTGTTTGTTTTATATTTTAGGCTAGTAAAAATGGGTTATAAATGTAATTTTCGAAATTCTCCGAATCCTTCGGATAATTTCGAATCTCAGGAGGGAGAAGTCATGCGACCTGAGTCCCATCCTGTAACGTTTACTGTTCGCGCTTAGTCAGCGCAGAACGATAAGGAGACGACTCGGGTGGTCTGTCTGGTAAGTGGTAATGTTTCTTTGTTAGAATATTAAGTTAGTCCTAAGCGATCCGTCGAATAAACGACACTTAACTTTTTAAATTTTGTATTTTTTACAACTCGTCCTGCGGCCGTCCCAACTTGAGTATTTACTCAACAAAACTATTTATTCTCGAAAAACTGCTGAACCAATTTTGATACAATTTTTATGGCACCAAAATTGAAAGGGTATGGAGAGTATACCTTTCAATTTTTTTTTAAATCGTTCGGCAATTGACGGAGATATCGACCGACATAAATAAAAAATAAAAAATAAAAAGTAAACATACATACAGCCGAACATATAACCGTCTCCTTTTCTGAAGTCGATTAAAAATTGGTGTACACGGTATCTCAATCCGATAAGTACAAGCCAAGCAATAGATAAAAACTTTTTGACGGCTGAAGGAGTTTTGATCAAATGTTGGTATATTGGTATTTTAGGTCTTGGAATAGTACATAGTTCTTTTTATTACCTAGAGAAATGACCACGCGTCCGAAGCCACGGGTACAGCTAGTGATTGTATAATGGGTATATTTATTTATATATATATTTATTTATATCATTAATAGTATATCTTTATATATATTTGTATGGTTGTTATGTTTTGATATTTAGTTATCACTTCTATTTAAGTAGATATAGTTATGTTGTACATTATTATTGTAAGAAAAACCACAGTCCATAATTTGTTTACGTTAATCCTCTCCATGCACGGTTGTCTGGAAGAGATCGCTTTAAGCGTAAGACCACCAATTGTAACATGTTTTTGTTAGACTAAGTTTATAACTTGTATATTTCTATATTGTGGTGTTTTAAGAAAGAGTTCATCTGTCTATCTATCTAATCTATCTATCTAAAGATCACTAATCATGCCTTTTTTTAGACTCGAGTTTTAAGCCATTGATATCAAAAATTGTTTACATCACTATCCGTTATACTGTATCGTTCACAGTTGACCACTATCCCTTGTATTGATGTCGTTTACAGTTTAAAGCTATTTGTATTGTTGAAACTTTAGTGAGAGTAAGTCTTGATAAAAGGTATAATAAAAGGGAAGCTTAGATGTAAATTAACAATAGATAATAGAAAATTAAAGGGACTAAGATGTGCTAGTGGTATGTATTTAGGTATATAATATTGATCTATATTTTATAAGTAGATGATATTTTTAAGCACATTGATGTTAAAAATAATTAAAAAACGTCAGTAAAAAGCTTGTTAAAATAGCATAGTCATAGTGAAACTTGAAACGGGCTGTCACAATTAAATGTGTATACAACATTTAATGTCAGCACCTTTAAACGTTGAAGAGTTCCTTTATCCGGAGACCATGACATGTTTAAACTTAAAACCGGCTATCATAATAAAATGCGTACACAAAAGGTTGTGTCTCTGCTGTTAACCGCTGAAGAGTTCCTTTATCTAGAGCTAATCCTGGATGTCAATTCAAGTCATCCTTACCATAAAAATGCATTTTCATCGGAACTGAACCAAGACGCAAAAATTAAACTCCGTAAGATAAGTGTTTCTTATTCAGCTTGGAAGATTTGACTTATACAAAAATACATATAAACATTGCAAGTTAAACAAAAGCTTTAGAAATAAACACATAAGTTGATGGATACACATCAATATCAATCAGTATTACGAAAAATTACAACAAATCAGACATGAACATAGAAAATAATAATGAATCAACAAACTTTAAGTATAAACTATGGTTAGATGAATGTAAGATATGTATTTGATTTTGAAAACTAACGCGAGTGAAATTCATGTTAAATATAAATAAAACGGCTAAAAACTCACGAAATAGAAAATCGGAAACACTCACAACACTATTTTTTTCGGTAAATATTAATAGATTCTGGTATCTCTATCACATAGTATTTACAAAATAATAAAAAAATATAGTAATGTAAGCATAGTAATATGTACATTACTAAGCATTTTTAAGAACAGGCAACAGCCTAGCTTCATTAACTGCTAACAATGCAATTGGTATTTCTCCTTAAGGCGGGGTCAGTCCCGTAATCAATAAAAAGACGAATAGCAAAACGTCGAGAACGTCGCAATAAAACAACTTTATGCAAACCAAAAAATACTGTGGATAGAAAAGTATACTAGCTAAACAAATAACGGAACAGAATTTTCAGAAACACCTTAGTATCCTTGGAAAAAAATCACAAACTACTACATGAAAATAACTTGTTTCATCGCTGTTCTCGTTATTTTCAGCGACAGGAACATATTTTTTTGTAATAATTATATAGCTACCCTATTAAACTAGACAAATAACCGAACACTTTTTTTAATTGAGTCTTATATATCAAGATATCGATAGAAAAGCACAAAAAAAATGTAAAATCGACTCCCGAGCTGCATCACCTCTCCCGCTCACACTGCACCTGGACGAGCAGGACAAACATTTGAGAGCCTACCCCGCCTTAATACTCGTAATATCAGATAAAGGGCCTATGGGGATGCAACAACAAGGCAGAAACTAAGCGCAGCTGAGCCGATCTCTGCGATCTTGTTGAACAAAGTTCACACGAACTCAAACGATCTAATATTGAATCTCAAATTGCTCTGCCATCGCTTTTGCTATTTAATTTACATTCAAATTAGCCTAATGAATTGGTATGGCTGGCAGTGTAAGCTCTGTACATAAGAAGCAATTTCTTACCTTATGTAACTCGTTATCCAGATACCAATTGATTTCAGCTGGAGGCAGCGAGTAGTCAGATGAGCAGTTCAAAGATATAGAATCTCCTGGCTCCAGCACCTTCTCCACTCTAGTTATTACAGGGTCCACGTCTGGCATAGCTAATGGCAAAATAGATTTGAGTATATTAGAAAATCAAAAGCGTAACTCGTAATGGCACCTATTTATTATTAAGTTAAATAGAACAGCACGCCAAAGATAAATCCCTGGAGAGAATTGAGTCACGAAGTCCTCTGCAATACTAGGCAGGGAATGGTAAACCTAATTAAAAGCTTTAAATTTGAGCTGCAATGTTACTGTAGCTATTGTTAGACTAGGGCCACACTGGCACCGGCAGCCCAGTCGTCGGGACTTCGCTTGTACTATTATTTATTCTGTGATTTTACTGCGATAATTGGGCCGATAAAACGTGCGGCTTTGAAGCCAGCCCTATTTAGTATATGACGCGCTGAGCTAGTGAAAGCTAGTTTGTATATTTGTCACTAAACCAAAAATCAAGGTGAAAATCGACTTATGGACATTTGTAGCTAAACCAATATTATTTAAGTGATCATTTTAACCATAAATTGTTGACACAATCTATTTATTGCGGCAAAATTGGTTTCGATAAATCCACGATGAGTAATTAAGCTGTAATTGTCAAAATTTGAGAAATTTTCAATTTGGCGCGCTGAGTGAAACGTTGCACCTTAACTACGGTAGCGCTTGCAAAACAAGACTAGCTTTCATTAAAATCGGATTAGACTTTTTTAGAAAAAGTCAGTGATAGAACGGCGAATAGATCATGTTATTCGTTCCAATAATTGGTAACTCGATTGCAATCTTCCTAAAGAATACTGGATCGTTCAAACCAATTTTTGAGGATCTAAACTTATCCTTGAATATTTTTGGAATAATTTATAAGTTACAAATGCATTGCTTTACCCATTGACGAGCACCACATCTATTCGTAGCAGTGCAACTCTGAATTGTAAATAATTGTGTGACATTACATTCGATTGGAGATCTTAGAAATTTCGCTTCACTACCTTTTTAAATCATTAACGGCTTGGTTTGGCGCAGAATAAACTATTAAATTATTCTCGCATAAAACAAAAATGTTACAACACAATACTTGTTTCACAATTAAGAATTTTTGCATGTTCAAAAAGTAATTCAAATTAAGTTACAATTGAAATAGTTCAAATTGAATAACTTAGAAGTTTTACAAAACGTAGTGAAGTATATGGTGCAGTATGGTGCAGCAGTTTTATGGTGGAATATGCACAAACCACAATTATGATAGAAATGTAGAGCTGAAATTAATTTCAGCAATTAATCTAGCTTGCTACCTGCCAATAAGTTGTTCTTATCTAAAAATAGTTCATTAGAAGGGCCGAGGTCGATTTAATGTAGATTTTGCGATGTACGCAAAATCTACATTAAATCAACTGCCATCAGCCTACTCTGGCTGAATCTTTGATCTTTCTCGAAAAGGTGAATTTTCGTCTCGATCCATCTTCAATCAACGGGATAGTGTCTAACTTGACATGGACTTGATGCTCATTACCTTGGCTGCCGCGCTGGAATATATTGCTTTAATATCCATCCTTCCATCCATACCAATATATAAAAGTGAAACGTTGTCTGTTTGTTTGTTTTTTTGTTTGGGGAGCTTTCACGCGATAACGGCTGGACGGATTTTGATGAAATTCGGAATGGAGCTAGCTTATATCCATACCAATATATAAAAGTGAAACGTTGTCTGTTTGTTTGTTTGTTTGTTTGGGGAGTTTTCAAGCGATAACGGCTGAACGGATTATGATGAAATTCGGAATGGAGATAGCTTATACTCTGAAATAACACATGGGATACTTTTTATTCCAGAAAATTGTTTGTTTCCACGGGAAAACTGGAAAATGTTGATTAGTCACTGTAAAAAACGGTTGCCATGGAAACTAAATAACCAGTCTGTCAAAAAACATCAAAAGAGCATTGGTGCTATACTAACTTTTGCATTGGTTTTTAATATACTAGAAGAAAATAGGATGTTTTTTTTTCGCAATAAACAGTAGTCCGCGCATACGAAGTCGCGGATGGGGAAGCTAGTACTCTATACAATTTTCAAGGCTTACCAACAACAGTCATATGTTTCGTCTTCCTCGCGATCTGGAACTTCGGTCCTTCTGTGGAGACCTCGCAAGTATAGGCAGCTCTTGTAGCTATAGGAGGGGGCATCACCCTCACTATGCAGAAGTCTGTCTGGCATTCCCCGCCTTGCACCATTATGTCTGATATGTTGAAGAGGCGTAATGAAGGCTGTTGGAAAAGAAAAAAGAAAAAATAACTTTTAATTGTTATGTCTTATAACATTTTAAATATCTATCAAGGTGGCTATAAAAAAATGATTCACATATTGTTGTGGTACTAAGCTATTGCACAAAAGTGAAGCAGTTTTTTTTTACAATCTATGCTTTCTTTAGTCCACGATCTCACACGATAAGCACACTTGCTTAGTAGATACCTATTCACTCTTGACTTGAACACACCTAGGTTAATATTTTACCGGTAACACTGACGAGGGCAGAGCATTCCACTCCTTTGCAGTTCGTATAATAAATGAAGAAGCGTAACGCTTCGTTCTTGTGCGAGGTATTTCAACCATAAAAGGGTCGCTTTACCGATCGTCTAGTCGTACGGTGATGGAAAGGTGATACCCCTATCACCTTTCCATTACCGTACGACTGAATTAGATTGTGCCGAGTGTGTACAAGAACTGCCCTTAGTTTAGAATACCAGCAGGCTTAAGACCTTCACGTCGATGCGTCAAACATTAAAGCTTGCTCTTTACCAGAGTGTCATCCCCAATGAGCCTCATAGCCCGTCTCTCAATTGAATCCAAAGCTTCGAGCTGATACTTGGCAGCAATACCCCAAACAAGAGTGGACCCGTGTATTTTTATGTTTATTTAATTAGCTAGTTAAGTAGTTTATTAGAGTGTAAATAAATACAACGGAATGTTTAGTGATTTGGTTTGGATTTTAAGTACTGAGGAATGAAAATTAATTACTTAATTAATCATACAAAATCATTAAACTTAAATAACTCGTACGAAATGTCAGAGGACTGCTCGTACCAACCCATCGGTCCTTGAAAGGATTGCGTTTGCTGTTCCTAACAACTATGTAAGAGCTCGTCGGCACAAGTTGTTTGGGATATCGTTGTATAGGAGCCAACAGGGTAGACAGGCGCCACTACCGCGGGCGTTGCGGATTCTCAATGCTGTGCTTGATCAAAACCAAGATCTAGATCTGTTTGAATGTTCTGGCAGTGAATTACGCCGGGCGGCAATGGCCTTCATTACTAAGTAATGGAATTCTGTGTAAATTTTACTTTGCTGTATTGTTGTTTAAATGTTATTTTTAGTTCAAATATTATCATTTTGTTAGGTATTTGGTAAGATTCTTGACATTTTTAACAGAGGGTGGGCGAATTAGGAAACTGTAATGCTCACTCGACGGTATTAAAAAATAAATAAATAAATCTGTTCACTAGTTTTAAAGCGAGCGAGCTAAAATAATTCAAAATGCGTATATAATTTGTACAGAAATTAGTCTTACGTTCAAAGAAGGATTATATCTAAAGATCTCGTTCATGTCTCTGTACCACTTGACTGAATGGAGCTTCTGGTCGTCCATTTGGAAGTGGCAGCTGAGTTCCGCGGCTCGTCTCGGATCCGCGTAGAGTGGAACTTTCAACTGTGTGATGTTGTGGGCTGATGTTATTGCTGGAAAGAAAAATAGACTATATAGTGCAACCTGGAAGTTTGAGTTTTGTTTGGCTGCATTAAATTTGAAAATTTTAAAAAGAAGTGTTTTTTTTTTAACTTGCAACCGTTAGTGCAGAATACCTATAGCTCATAATAATTAATAGTACAAGTACATATAGTACTAATCATTAGACTGAAAATGAGATGCTACTTATTTGTAAAAGGTAGCTAAGGGCTAGGTTTTCGTATTTATGTATGTTTATCCGTTATCTAGTGCCCATATTACAGGGTATCCTAGTTTGGGGCTAGGTAATTGGTGTGGAATTGTCAAAAAAAAAAAAACTTAGTAGAAAACTTACATTGCTGAACAGACGAGTATACAAAGAGTAAAAATATATAATTATGTCAACGTCGATGTGTATTATTGGGGTATTCTATATAATGCCTAGGCAATTTATGGAATACCTGGGGCGTTTAGGCAATGTATGAAATATTACCAGAGCACCAGCTGGTCCACAGGCAATGTGTAAAATAAATATATTTTGGTCTGTATTTATCAATGTTATCTAACCTAACCTCTTCATTTTATACCCACCTGGGTATTAGGTACACAATGAACAAACATTACATTACACAACATTGATAAATACAGACTAAGTGGAAGCCCGACTTGGCCGTGGTAGGTTTGAAGACGAAAATTAATAATAAAGCCTAGGTATTCTATTATAAAAAAAAAACATAGAATACCTAGGCAAAGTATAAATTGAATAATATTTCATACTACCTCAACATTTTAGATATTCTATATATTGCCTAGGTATTGTATAGCATACCGGATTAACAGATTGCCGGTAGCAAATATATATATATAATGGATTTTGATTTTGTAAATTCTCCCTTATGACTAAATCGCACCATTACGCACACACACAAAGTGTCTACACTGTATTACCTCAGAACACTTAATATTGTATGTCCTTGACTCTTCTAAAAATTCATGAAGTGCCATGAAATGTTAATGATCATGGCGGTAAATATTAAATAATACAACAGGGTACGAAAATATGCAAATTTGCTACGGTTCATCTCGTTTCTAACAATGCCTGCTTTTGTGCCATTTTGTTTAATGTTAAGTACGTACTGGTACGTACCTGATCAAATGGAACACTCAGTGTCAATATTATTTTTGAAGATACGGGTTTTTATGGATCATAACTTTCAATATTCTGTAATTGAAAGTAAATTAAATGTTATACTCAATGTATCAATAATTTTACTTACAGTGGGCAAAGTCTAAAAACAATTTTGATTTTGATGATCTATACTATTTAATTATTTTACTAAGTTGTAGTTGAAGTAATTTCTACGGTAGGCATATACTAGTATAAGAAAGCAATGTATATAATTGAGTCTTCGATCGGTATAGTAAAATTACAGGTGTATTTTTTCACATTTAGCGGGTTCGATTCCCTGTTCAGACAGGCTATTATTTCAAATTATTTTAGTACAGTTCATAATGTTAAATATAAAATTGAAGTATTCATTTAATTAAAAAAAACTACATTTATGGTACTTTCCCTTCATGTGGCAAAGTCGTGGGACGCCCTGTATACATATCATACGGTAGCATATAATATATATGTATAACTAGTTTCCCCGCCCGTGACTTTGTAAACGCGGACTACTGTTTATCGCGAAAAAAATAATCTTATTTTCTTCTAGGATATTAAAAACCAATGAAAAAGTAGGTATAGCACCACTCTATATGTTTTTTGACAGACTTGTTATTTCGTTTCCATGGCAACCACAGATTATTCTGTGATGGCAACCGTTCTTTACAGTGAGTAATCAACATTTTCCAGATTTCCTGTGGAATCTTACCATTTTCCGGGATAAAAATATGCTATTTAACAGAAAAATAATAAATTAAAAATATTTACACATGACAAAAAATGGCTTATGTGAAAATTTTTATATCATAGAATAACTATCATAAAAATAAAATAATTATCTAACTGAATCATTTTGTTCTATTTTGGAAATTCACACAAAATGTATACCTATTTTAGTACACAAAATTCAAGCAGTTTTTCTTTGCTTGTAAGATATTCAGTACGAACAAACTAATTTGCCATATCGTTGCAATAGCTGCAAGGTAAAAGTTTGTTAAAAAATGCTATAAAGTCACTCCAGTTGCTCAATCATCTAAAATCAGAAGAAATTGAACCATCTGTTTTTAGTAAACCTTGATCTATAAACATAACAAGTAACACTTATTTCAAATCAACACTACTTTAAATTCAACATGAAGCTTATTGTAGTGCTGATGTTCTCACTAATTAAATATCCCAAGATAATTATAATTATAAGTCTGTCTTAAAGATTAATCTAAGTTTTAATCTATGTTTCAAAAACAAGTACCTCTTTGCATTTTAGTTAAATAACGTATTGCTCTTAAAGTTATCTACGCCTTGCTAATTAACTTAATCGAATTACAGTATGTAAAGTCAAGGGCGTCGCCAAGGGAGGCAGGGAGGGGCAGCTGCCCCCTTAGAGATTCAAAAAGATGCCAAATACAAAGAAATCTAATAATGTCCTAAGCAAATCTTTTGATCTATTATTTTTCATTTGACTTATTCCATTCCAAGTATGCCATCCTCGCTGCTACAATCTATTAAGAAACCCTTACAAGTTCAAGCCTACGCGCGCCTTATACGTGTGAAGTCCACGAGTTAGCTGTAAGCTGCAGTTATCCGGGTTCAACCTGGTTCCCATGCTCTATTTAATTTTCTTCCTGCTGAAAGCTTACAATCATAATATTTTGAGTTCCTGTTTTAGAAAGCTATAGGCTATATCAATAAGGATAAGTGAAAATAATATCACTTATAATTATACTCGTAATTATTCGAATCTGCTTGATTCGAAAACAACCTTGAAAAACTGTGTTATTTTTTGGAGGCAAATAACTTTTAAGCAAATCTCATTTTTTACTGATAAATAAATAAAATAATGTTTTATACTACAGAAAAAACAATAAAAAACCTCGAAAAATACTAAACAGTAATAAAACTGTCTAAAAATACATTCACGAACGAAAACATCTTCCCGCCATAGCGGCTCCGCACTTTGTTTACATATTTTAGTTGTCTAATTGAGTTTTTTTTTTTTTTTTTTTAATTTTGAATTATTTTACAGATAAAATCGTCATTTTATCACTTTATTTAATTTTATGCAGGTATTAGTAGCTCAATATTTTCGCGATCTCTATCAGTAGTTTTTATCATTATTTTCGTTTAGTACATTGAAAGAAAATAATTAAAAATATTCGCGCTCGCTGCGCTCGCGCTTTTTCTAACTTATTCCAGCGCATTTAATTTTTTGGAACCATGTTTAATAAAAATATTGATAAAAATAACTCAAATTTCTTCGCTCGTTCACGCCTTTTGTACATGTACAAACAATGAATTTTATAAGATTCTGATTATAATCAATTTATTTCAGCATTGACAGATACAGCTCAAAATTTTCGCTTGTTTTACTTTTCAATATGGTTAAATATTGTTTCATTTTCCACACTAACACAAATAGTTCAACATTTTTGCAATAGCTCTGCTCGTGGCTTTTATGCATGTTCGTGCATAAATAGATTTGGAATTAAAGAAAATATGGGGTGACAAATTCCCGGGCGGCATAAACTCACGCTACGCCACTGTAAAGCATCAGGTGTTCTTATGTGTACCTACAACTCATATCGAATTGCCTCCCTGGGCCATGGGCTGGTGATGCCATTGTGTACAGTATCTGGCAAGATGAGCTACTAGAACCAATAGACAACAATACTTAATATTTAATACTATCGATATCTTCTAGTGCTATTCCAAGACCTAAATTACCAATACACCAACATTTTATCAAAATTTCTTCTGCCGTCAAAAGATTTTCGTCGATTGCTCGGCTTCTAACATCTGATTGAGATACCAAATACATCAGTTTTTAAATTAACCATATGCTATCCAAGAGTGAAGACCGCATCGCAATCAGTCCCGTAGTTTTTTGGTGATGCGCGAACACACAAATGGACAGACATGATTTAAAAAAAACATTTCTCAGTAACTTAGTACCCTAGACATTTATTTTTAATTATCTTATTTTTCAGACTTTTTCGTACTTATTGCTTTATTATAAATAAATATATTTATGTCGTTAAAATTAACACAACTATCGACCCTTATCACGCATCTTCCTTATATTTTTTCGGGATTTTTTCCTTATATTTTTTATTTTTTAAGTAACCTCAATTTTAACCCATCATATAAAATATGAATGCGTCAAGCTGCATTAAAATCCATCGAGTAGGTTTCAGCGTGATAACTTTCATCCCATATCCTGCGGGATCATACAAAATAAAGAAACCCCCAAAAAATAATTCATAATATCTTCAATGTACAGAATTGGTCATATTACAGTTTTATTATAAGTTTAGTAAGATAAGCGTGCTTTAATTGTTTTCTCGCAGTGCACGTCCTACTCATACTAATTAATTCATACACAGATAATCTAATTTTCATTTGATTATACTCACGTAGAGTCAGCTACGAAATTATGCCTACACCGTAGCTAGTCTACAATTTTTCGTAGATGTCTGTCTTACTGGATGTTTGATCGCATATGGATCACTGAATGAGCACTGCAGCCCGATTCCATAACTTGGCTTCAATCGAATTCTCAGTATCGCAACCACTAATGCCTTGCGATAGAGTCGAATTTGCTATGAAAAAAGTGATAATCCGATTGTAGCCAAGTTATGGAATTGGGCCACTGGATTGATTGAAATTCGTCTGGATAGATTAGGATTTGACTTAAAATCTGGTATAATTTTTCTCTCAATCCAACAAGTAGAAGACGAGAAATCAATAAAAAACTATTTGATGGCTGGATGAATTTTATCTAATTAGATAAAATTCGTCCAGCCATCAAATAGTTTTTTTGGTATTTTAGGTCCTGTAATTACCAATAGGGTACTTTTAACCCAGATAAATTTCCACGCAGACAAAGTCATAGCGCAGATAGTATATCTCACAAATTATTCAGTTAACTCGTAAAAATATATATGAAAGTTAAATAATATTAAACTATGGAACCTACTTAACATTAATTTAAGATAACTTTCATTCACAACAGTACATTTCCCTAGTGTCTTCCGAATAAAACACCATTAACTGAGTTTAAGCGAAATACAAATAGCATTAAAATTAATACTTCAGTAATTACGTTTCTTTTTATATCGAGTAAAGGTTCAACAATTTCTCAAATCACAAAATGTTACGTACGTAACCAATTATTACGGAGGTATAGTAAGCGATTCGGATATTATCATTTTACTAGCTGTGCCTGCGGATTCGCACAGGTTCGTAATTTCTCTAGGTTAAAAGTACTCTATCTGCTATTCCAAGACCTAAAATACTAACAACATGTGATCAAAATTCCTTCAGCCGTCAAAAAGTTTTTTTATCGATTACTCGTGATCTACTAATCGGATTGAGATACCAAGTACACCAGTTTTTAAATCAAACCTTAAGGTATCTAACGCATTGCAATTGGTTCAGTAGTTTCTACGTTATGTGCAAACAAACATACAGACAAACAGAAAGACACGATTTAAAAAAAAGTTATATTCTTGTTTATTATCTTATTTCAAGTACCTTAGACAATTTTTAAATTATCGTCTTTGTACAGACTTTTTGTTATTAATGCTTTATTAATGTATAGATAGATTGAGAGCTCCACTGGGATAAATAAAGTCGTTATGTTAAAATATTACGGTAATGAATACTTAAAAATATTTTAATTTTTCTAATTATAAGTCTATAATAAGCTCAGGGTTCATTTCCTGTGGCTGTCGGACTAAAAAAACCTTTGTCATAAAGTTAGGTATATATTAAGCAAGTGCAACACCTTCGATCACATCATTGATTATATATGGTGAGATCGTGGACAAACGATTTCCAAGTCCATAATATAATATAAATATTTATTATTATATGAACCGTTAATTTTGCGCCTACAAGTCCTCACTATTACTTCCATCAAATTTATTCGTTCAACAAATATTCCAGTCGATTTACTCAACTTAAGCGCTTTGGTTCGTCGGTTGGAAAAAATGATTTTAATAAAATTAATTTTGGTAAAAATTCACTCAATTTGGTCTTGGTTAAAATTTGGATCATAATTATGAATCTCCCCACTAATAGATCTGTTGTTGTTGTAATTTGGTGAAACGTGATTCAATTTCACGAAAGTTTCGTAATTTGAAAAGTGGCGTGGTTTAAAATGTCAATATTATTATTATTGTTTTTTTTTATAATTTAGAGTGAATTTGGAGCAAATCTGAGAATATGGAATTGAGAAATTATTAATTTATATTTATATATGATTTTTGTTCAATAAAAGTTTCTCTCAGATATTATAAAGTAACATATGTACTCGTATATGAATTTCTATATATAATATTTAATTTCATAGCCTCTAATATTTAGGAGGATTATGCAATGCCAATTAGTGTGAAACTGTCTCCCATTTAGGTAATGACTTAAGTACAATGAGGTCCATTACAACGGTAAGAACATTACATACTAGTTTTTTAAGTCTAAATTACGCAACATTTGAAACTTTGAGTTAGAAAACTTAGTTTCAAGGAAAATAAAATAAGTGTGAGTGAAGCTAGTTAAGATTTTAAATAACTCAATGGCTCCCTCTCTAGAAGTAATTTAAGACGCTTATTCATGACAGAGCCGACGAGTCGACTCAACGTTCACATTGAAAATATCATAAGTTTGAAACTTATATGCCATCTTGAATATTCTTTATTGTAACCGTTTCATTAGTTAGAATAAAGCTTTTATTAAAATAAATAGCCGCTTAGAAATGTTAATTCTGATTAACAACAAGGTTAACAATTTGCTCTTGAGCTGCTTACTAAGTAACTGTTTAAAGTGCAAAAATCATTTTACATAGTTTTTCTTGTTGTTGGATTTTGTGAACAAATATCTTTAAATTTTGTTATTAGTAAGAACTAGCGCTATATTTTTTCGCCATAAATACATGATACATCCTGACACTTATTTATGATATCCGGTATCTAGGTGATTAGGAATAATAAGGAATTGGGAAGTAGTAGTATATATGAATAATTAGAAATCAGGAAGAATTAGGAATTAGATTAATGTAGAGTGGGAATTAGGTTTATTACCAAAAAATATCTAAACTTAAAGCTTCACACAAATATTTTCCAAACGCGAGAATCAAGCCCATAACCTCATGTTTCGCAGTCATTTTGTTACTAACTACGCAACGAAAGCTGTATGGAAGCTCCACTTAGTTTATTAAGTGTAATATATCTTCGAATTCAGCGTCACATTAATTTCCATACATGAGATAGTGATTAAATATTTCATTATACCTAACCTCAGTTTGAATCATTAGTCACAAATTAAGGCCGACAACATAGCCAGACACCTATTTAACTATCCAGGCAACGGTATGCATGTTTAATGTGTCTACTAGTGCCCGCCCAAATTAACTGCCCTACATAGACATGACCTGACTTACTTAGCTTAGGCGGCTGACGTTGTCGTTGCGATAAAATTTCCTAGAAAAGGCAATAGCCACTCCAGTATATATTATTTTGGGCAGTACTAAAGCTCACACTTACAAATTATACGTGAAAATAATTGAACTGCGTCTTATTTTGTGTTTTTATTTAAATAAATTAATGCATGTAATAATTCTGTATAGATGCTGTGGTATCGTAAATTAGGGTTCGGAACTTTGGATGTAATCGTTAGTTTGTGGTAGTGCTTTATTTTATGCAAATTTAAATGATTAACTGTCAAGGACATGTCAGTATGTACCTATTCCGGATGACGTATTTGTGCGTAGCCCACCCAGATTCCGTTTAGATTCAAATCAATTTGTCATCATACTCTTTCTATCTTTATTTTTTTCATAATGTTTTGTTTACTCACGTACAAGTAATTACAGACACTTCCATGCCTATACTCGTATAACAACCGCTATTCACTTATTCTAATCAAAAGTACTCACCTTGGTACTGAGCTAGTAGATTATTTAAAAAATTGAATCGTATCACCAAAAATATGCTCACACATTTAACACATACTAAACAAGCAATTTATTCAAGTTTAAGTACTACCTACCACTGTGTTTAGTTGCGTGCTACATTGCCCACGCAAAATCCTCCGGGATTCAGCTGATAAACTAATTTTGCTACAACTATCCCACCCAGGAGTAGATAATTCAATACAATTTGCTACAGTATTAACCTAATTAGATTCATGTTAATATATTCACATTAGGTACTCGCAATTTATGGTTTTAATTTTGCATAGATAGTGACAGTTTTTAATAACTAAAATTAATGTTTTGATTAACATATTGTGGGGGTATTATCGTTGAATATACCAGCCCAGTGGGGATATATTATAATGGAAACTATTATACGTCTACTACATTCCTTTAGCTAGTAATCAAATGACTTCATTGTATTTTAGTAAGTACCGTGCTGGTATCTACTTGAAGGGTTAAAAATAGAGTAAAAAAGAGAGAAGAGAAGAGTGAGAGTGAGTGAGTGAGTGAGTGAGAGAGAGAGAGAGAGAGAAAGAAGAGTATATACAATTTCAAGAGGCTGATTTCTGCAAAATGTTCCTTCCATATTAGTAATTATTATAGCTATATAGTAATTCCTCTGAAATATCATGGCTATCATACAACTTAAGAAAACAAGGCATGTTAAAAAAGTAGGTGCGGTAAATATGACTACGAGTTATTTCAAAAGGACCTCAAAATGATTAGGATTAAGTTGGATAAAGCATAAAATAAACAAATTACATGAATCAGACAAAAAACTTGAACAAAAACTGTCACAAACAAGTAATATTATTATAAAAATACAACTAATGGCTCTGTGAGCTGTAGACCTCACGCGTACAAACTTTTTGCAAACTATCTAGCGGTGCACAGTAGCGCCATCTAGTTATTTTATTGTACAATTAACATAATAATCAAGGTCCATCAATCCCTACCTAGCAGGTAAAGGGCTGATTCTAATGGTAGAAACCTAAAAGTGAGAAATTTACTGCATTTTGAGGTGCTATTCTGTTCCGAAGATTTTATGAGACTAACTGAAAGTTTTCTAAAAAAACATTTCAAATAAAAGAAAGAATAAATAAACAATTAAAAAAGAACTATCGCAATCGGATTTAATATTGCGGAGATATTCAGTAGCCCCTTTTTACCCTTTTTTGGGGGAAGTACCCAAAATCAAAAATCCCCGATGATTAAAAAATTCTAAAAATCCGCTTAACCTGTATACCAAGTTTCGTCAAGATCGGTTGAGAAATGCAACCTGTAGAGGAGAACAGCCGGCAGACATCCGGACAGACATCCGGACATACGAAAGAATTTTTGCTGTAGCTGAAACAGAGACACTTCGCTTGCGCTTCGCGCTTGCTTGGTCAAGGCATTATAGGCAAAAGTTTATATGTATGTAGGGATGTGTGTGTGTGTGTGTGTGTGTGTGTGTGTGTGTGTGTGTGTGTTTGTTACTTCTTCACGCTTAAACCGCTGAACAGATTTGGATGAAATTTGGTACGGGAGTAGATTATAGCCTAGATTAACACAGGCTACTTTTTATCCCGGGAAATATATATATATATGTATGGTTGTTGAGGGACGCGGGAGAAACCACGGGGCGCATCTAGTATTTATACAGGATGTCCCGTAATGAGTGGATAATCCTTCAGAGGGACAAGGCCTATAAGGAAAAAAAACGTATAGTGGACCTTAGTACTTATTAATAAACTTGGGAAAATTCGTACCCTGATTGTTCACAGTTTTGGGTTTTTCTTTTTGAATGTTAAGTTTGAGCATCTGTGGTGTAAAAAATGTATGAGACCCTGGCCAAGTACTGTAAAAGCATGTCTACTTCTGCTTTTTTCTTCCCCTTTTTCTTTTCCTCCTTGCCCTCTCTACAAGTATCTGCAGGATTATCTACTTATTACAGGATACGGGTATAAATGTAATCTTCCTTTTTACTCATATATTTTTCTTTAATAGTTGCAATTGCAACATTAGACAACAGTATTAACATTAACTTGAATAATCTAATATTAAAAACTTATTTTATTAATTTTTGAAATGGTCTTTGTAAGACCTGGATCGATAAATTTACCGACTTTTTTAATTAAGTTTCACGTTAATATTCGATAATACGAGTTCAGTAGCACATATATTTAATATATATATTTATATCAACAAAAGGAAGCATGAATATTATTTTCGACAATTGTTGTCGATATAATGTCGGTAATTTTTCCGAATTTATCGAATTTTAACGGCTTTCCAAAGATACACGACAAACTTTTTTTTTTGTAAATTCCTTTTCGGATTATAAGCCAAAACGTGGAGGTATCAGAACATCGTGAGGCAAGTTTCAGGGATGCTAATGATCCTTTCGATCTGGAAGAACAGCATTTTAAGATTATTTTTATAATTTATAAGGAAATTTCCCTCGCCCTTATTCAAGATGTTGAGGGCGTTTGAGAAGGAGTCGATCTAATGGACTGCCTGCGCATGTTGTAGTATCTACTTTACATAATAATACCAAAATACTTAGTTACGTTTTTTCTATTTCCAGAAATTATCTTTTGTTGTGATTGTGTGTAATGCTCTAATTTTTATGGTACCTAGTAGGTACTCAGTCTAAAAAACTACCTGTATAATCATTTTTGTAGGTTCTATCAGCTGTACGCTTTTTCACCGAGGGCAGTTGCACCAACGATGCATCGGCCAGGAATATAATATAGCACTAAGACAGCGCACTGTCAGACTTGTCAGGGAGGTGTCTCAAGCAATAGTGCAACGAGTTATGGCTAGTTATACTTTAGGTTAGGTTCAAGGAATATACTACTTTATGGTAGTTAGGTAGAATTCCAAATGACAGAAGTTTCTCCGTAATAACTCAAAATAATAAAAATCTGCCAAATTGAGTCAAAAAATATTTTTTAGACTATTAGTCGTCTATCTAATATATGGTATAGTCCACGAGTTGCCATTTTTTAAATCGATAAACTCACGACGTGTTATCGAATCAATAAAATTTACCGAGAGGATAGATCCATGCTACCGCATTTTGATAAAATTGATAAAAAAAGAACTGTTTACCGGTCGATAAAATTATCGAATTTTATCGATCGATAAGATCCATACTCGCAGGGCTGTATTTTGATACCTCTCTCGATAGGTTTTGGTCATTTTTTTATCCGTCAGATATACAATATGGCACCTGTAAGCCGCGCGCCGTATTGGTTTTCTTGACACTTCATATATCCTATAGCACTCTCGTGATCAAGACGAATCCAAAATTACCTCATTTATCAAAATTCATCAAGCCGTTTAGAATATAGGACGCTCTTAAGAAACGAACAAAGAAACAAACATACAAAAAAACAAACAAACATACATACATACAACCCTCCTCAGTTCGGTAAAAAGCTACATTTCCCTCGTCTCTTTCAGTTCATTGAAATTGTGAAAGCAGAAAGAAAGATTACGGATCAACATTTTCCTACGATACATTTCCTCGGAATTGTGTCTTTATTCCGCGTTTTTTATTATAACGGGTGCGCGGGTAGGTGAAACATTTTATGGTAGTTTCAAATTATATCGACAGCTGAAAGATAGTTGTCGCCGCTCCTGGCTATCAGCCAGTATTCTACTTAAATTTTGGAACGTATTTGAGAACAAACGTTGAATTTTGAATCTTAACTCCTTCACTGTAAGCCTTAATCAGTAAATTTTCCTCCTGCTCTGGAATACTGTACGGGTGTTTCTTGGTAAATACTTACCGCACTCTCAAGGACATACGAGCACAATTTCTTGCGTGATAGTCACTATCTGATAGTATCATTAATCCATCCGACAGCCGTTGTATAGATGGAGATACGAGTATCTGCTTACTCGCAAACACTTTAAAATAGTAGCTAACACAACTTTATCTGAGATATTGTGAGCTTCCTCTATTGGACTTAAGACAAGAACAAAAAACAAAAATTTTTAGCTTAGTTTTAAGTGACAAGAAGAACAAATTAAATATGTATATAACCCCCGACTTCCCACCCCGTATTAGGAGGAAGCTAGGAAGCATCTCGATCACATCAGTTTTCGAACAGAAAAAGCCGCATCCAAATCGGTCCATTCGTTTGGGAGCTACGATGTCACAGACAGACACACACAGTGATACACAATCTTAACTTATAACACCCGTCTCGTTCGGGGATTAAAAAGAGTAAAGCGGTATCTTGACCAAAATAAATAGTAATAAATATCACAGTTATTAAAAGTCCACATACCACTTCAGGAAAATGAGAAAAATATGGGTGAACTGTTGTTTTGAGTACAGTTTATCTAGACGGAGAGCCAGCGGAGCCAACACAGACCAGCGGCGAAAATCTTTTAGCGCGCTTCGTTTTTCGACGAAGGATATTGTCAATTCACGTCACGCGTCACTATTATATTCAATTTCAAAATCATTTTAATTAATCGATTTGGAAACCAGTACATCAGTGAGCTTTAGTGTTCAGGTTGTTCGGATCTTTGATGTTTTTAGTATGTTGATGTGTATGGTGTATGTCTATACCACTGCGACACAGAGGTTCGTAGTGCGGGGCTTAAGTGTGTAAACTTATTTTTTAAGGTTCCGCACTTCTGATTTAAAAAAACGGGGCCCTTATAGGATCACTCGTGTGTGTCTGTCTGTTTGTCCATTTTGTCACAGCCAATTTGCTCCGAATCTACTGGACTGATTAAGTTTGTTACACTTATGAATTACTGCGACCCAAACAGGGAAGTGTAAAGTAAATAAATGAATTTTGAATTACCGTGTGACATATCCAATGAAATAGCTCATTGAGAGAGCTTCATTTTCCTTTTAATTTTCACATACGTAGTTAGAGATATCGTATTTAAGAAAAAAGACGAAAATTTATCTTACCTTATCTCCAATTCTACCGAGCCTACAATTATGAAAAGACACATATAATATTGCTTTACTTACAGATTACATGAAAACTTTTAAGAAACCTATAGTATAAAAATAACATGGTATATTTTTTTAAATTGTAAGTTGAAGTGGCAATGGGCAGGCCATATAGTTCGCAGAACCGACAACCGTTGGGGAATAAAGGTTTTCGAATGGCGACCACGAACAAGCGAAGTGTGGGGAGACCCCCCTAACGATGGACCGTCGACATTGTAGCCATCGCAGGATGTTGGTGGATAGAGGTGGCACAAGATCGCTCGTCATGGCGCTCTTTGGGGGAGGCCTATGTTCAGCAGTGGACTTCTAAAGGCTGACATGATGATGATGATGATGATGTGATAATATATCCATCGTCCGGAACACTCTCCACACTAGTTCAATTCGCACATGTCTGGTTATTTTTAAATCAATCTGTCGGGAAAATCGACGCCAAACATCTGAAAAATCCCCGCAGCTTCCTATTTTCACAAGGTTATGCGGGAAAAGTTGTGGAAACTGGGCTGCAGTTTTTCAGCGTTTATCCCTCTTTTTATTTACTTACTAACGAACTGTTTTAATTAGAAGTTATTATGAGAGACTGAAGTGGTTTAAACTCCGGTTGGAGCTAATAAGCGAGGTTAAAAGACGCTATATAAGTGGGGTTGTAGTTCTTATTGGGTAAAACAGAAACTACAAGTTACCTATACACTGATTTTTCCTGGTATAACTGTTTTGCGAGCTTCATTCAAAATCTATTGTTTTACCAGATTTTATTAAACACTAGCTGTACCCGCTGCTTCGCACGCGTGTTCATTTTTTTAGTACCATAATGTGCCATTCCTGGACCTAAAATACCAATATACCAACATTTGGTCAAACATACAGATAGAAAGACACGAATTAAAAAAAAACTGCAGCTTATTTTAGGGTACCCTAGACCGTTTTTATTTGCCTTCTTTGTACAGTCATTTTCGTTCCTATTGCTTTATTATAAGTAAAGATAGATGACTGTGCCAATTTGCTTCAAAATCCGTCCAGAGTTACAGCGTGATACGTGTTCTTTCAAATAAATTTCAACCTCTATCCTGCAAGAACACTTTAATTTATCAGAATTAAAAGTATCCAGTGTCCTACCTCGTAGTATGAACTCATATCATACCAATTTTCATTTGAATTCATTCAGCAGTTTTGACGTGATGCGCGGTCAAGATACAGACAGACAGACAGACAGACAAAAATGAGAAAAAAAAACAGTTATGGCCTCACTATCGAATATGGAGTACCCTCCAAATATGTATCATTTATTACTTCAATATTAACATAACTTGGACCACTATCCCGCAGGAACCTTTTATTATTTCGGGATAAAAGTTATCGTCAATATTAACCCATCATTTATACTATGACTGTGCATCAAAATCCGTCCAGTAGTTTCAGCATGGTACGTGTTCTTTTAAATAACTTTCACCCCTATAATGCGAGAACCCATATTTTTTTTGGGATGAAAAGTATACTATGTCCTACCTCGTAGTATCAACTCAAATTATACCAAATTTCATTTAAATTCATTAAGTAGTTTCAGCGGTGTGATGCACGGCCAAGATACACACGGAAAGAGAGACAAAAATTAAATAAAAAACTGTTTTGTCTTCAATCTATACTTATAATAAAACTGTAACAGGTCCAATTCTGTACATTGAAGATATTTAGTTATTTTTTGGGAGGCTGTTGTATATTTGATACTGAAGCCAAAACTGCAATTTGTTTCATTTTTGTCTGTCTGTCTGTTTGTCTGTATGTTTGTTTGTTCGCGCATCACGTAAAAACCATTTTACCGATTGCAATGCGGCTTTCATTGTTAGATAGCTTAGAGTTTGATTTAAAAACTGGTGTAATTGGTATCTCAATCTGGTGAGTTAGAAGCCGAGCAATTGATAAAAGTATTTTTGACGGCTAAATAAATTTTGATCAAATGCCAACATTTGATATTGGTCCTGGCACATTATGGTACTTTGAACCTAAAGAAAAGACCACGCGTGCGAAGCCGCGGGTACAGCTAGTATAATCTATAACTGTGCCAAGTTTCATCAAAATCCGTCCAGCAGTTTCAGCGTGATACGTGTTCTTATAAAAATATTTCAACCCCTTTCCTGCGGGAACCCTTACATTTTTCGGGATGAAAAATATCCTATGTCCTACCTCGTTATATGAACTAAAATTATGGCGAGTTTCATTTGATTCATTCAGTAGTTTCGGCGTGTAGCCTAGCCAAGATACAGACAGACAGACAGACAGACAGACAGACAGACAGACAAAAATGAAACAAATTGCAGTTTTGGCTTCAGTATCAAATATTCAGTAACAGCCTCCAAAAAAAATCCTGTCTATCTGTATCTTGGCTAGGCATCATGCCAAAACTACTGAATGAATTTAAATGAAACTTGGTATGATTTAAGTTCATACTACAAGGTAGGACATAGGCTACTTTTCATCCGGAAAAATGAAAGGGTTCCCACAGGATTGGGGTTGAAAGTTATTTCAAAAAACACTTACCACTCTGAAACTACTGAACGGATTTTGATGCAACTTGGCACAGTCGTAGTTTATATGATGGGTTAAAATTGAGGATACGTTTTATCCCGAAAAAATAAAGTGTTCCTGCGGGATAATATCCCAAATTCTGTAAATTAAAGATGTTTTGTAAAAAATTTTGGGGGCCGTTCTATATTCAATACTAAAGACAAAACTGTATATTTTTAATTTTTGTCTTTCTGTCTGTCTGTCCGTCTGTCTGTCTGTACTTTGGAAGTGCATCACGCCGAAAATACTAAATGAATTCAAATGAAATTTGGTATGATTTGAGTTCATACTTTGAGTTAGGACATAAGATACTTACCATCCCGAAATATTAAAGGGTTCCTGCAGGATAGGCGTTGAAAGTTATTTACAAGAACACGTATCTGAAAGTACCAGACGTATTTTGTTGAAACTTGGCACAGTCATAGTTTGTATAATGGGTAAAAATTAAGCATACTTTTTATCCCGAAAAATAAAGTGTTCCTTCGGGATAATGTCCAAAATTCTGTAAATTGAAGATATTATGTGATTTTTTTGGAGGCCGTTCTATATTCAATTCTAAAGCTAACACTGTATTTTTTAATTTTTGTCTATCTGTCTGTCTGTCCGTCTGTCTGTCTGTACCTTGGCAGCGCACCACGTCGAAAATACTTAATGAATTCAAATGAAATTTGGTATTATTTGAGTTCACACTTCGAGGTAGGACATTGGATACTTGTCATCCCAAAAAAAATAAGTATTCCTGCAGGATAGGGGTGGAAAATTATTTAAAAGAACACTTAGCACGCTGAAACTATTGGATGGATGTTGATGCAGCTGGGTACAGCCATAGTTTATAAGATAGGTGAAAATTATGGATACATTTTGTCCTGAAAAAATAAAGGGTTCCTGTGGGATATCGGTCCAAATTCTGTACATTAAAGATATAGTGTTTTTTTTTGGAAGTTACTCTATATTCGATTATGAAGCCTAAACTGTATGTTTTTTTCATTTTTGTCTGTATGTCTGTCAGTCTGTATCTTAGCCGCGCATCACGCCGCCGGAACTACTGGATGAATTCAAAAGAAACTTGGTATGATTTGAGTCCGTACTACGAGGTAGGACATAGGATACTTGGCAACGAAATAAATTATTATTATTATACTTTACATATCGAAAAATTTATGGGTTATTATTTCGGGATTGAAACTTATTTAAAAGAACACGTGCCACGCTGAAAGTAATGGACGGGTTTTGATGCAACTTGGCACTGTCTTATTTATATAATAGGTTTAAATTGAGGACACGTTTCATCCCGAAAATGTAAAGGGTTTCTGCGAGATATGGGTCCAAAGTTATGTTAATAATTAAGTAATAAAAATATTTTTGGATGTAACTTTTAAACTTTCGCGATTCGAACACATAGTTATATATTTAAACGAGACTTAATCGCGTTGAAAACTTTAGCTTTTATTCTTTTTTTTTTAGTTTTCAGCGCGATGAAGTCCCGTTTAAATATATAACTATTTTTTGGATGGTTCTCTATATTCGATACTGAAGCCAAACTGTTTTACTTTTTAATTTTGTCTGTCTGTTTGTCCGTATCTTGACCGCGCATCGCACCAAAACTACTAAATGAATTCAAATTCACGCATCACGTAAAACTACTGAACCGATTGCGATGCGGTTTTTATTGTTAGATAGCTTAGGGTTTGATTTAAATCTGGTGTAATTGGTATCTCAATCCGGTGAGTTAGAAACCGAGCAATTGATAAAGTATTTTTGACGACTAAAGAAATTTTGTTCAAGTGTACCAACACTTGAACAAAATTTCTATTGGTATGGTACTTTGAAGCTAACGAAAAGAACACGCGTGCAAAGCCGCGGGTACAGCTAGTACAAAATAAACCAGTTGAGTTGTTCACTCGGTCTTCGATTGATTTTGCTTTTGGGATGTATAATCCCAAATATTTAACTGGTGACGAGTATAAACGCGTCTAATTGAGTAGGTAACTAAAGAACTTAAAATGTCATTTAACGAAAATGCCTTTCGTAAAAGTGGAACAGTTTGAGTTAAAACAAGTGCGCATCATATTTGACGCGTCGAACATTTCATGATATTGAATGAACTGCACAAGGAATAAAAAGTATTGCGTGGAGCTACTGTACGTTTATTGGCCTTACTAGGACTTGGAGATTGAACGTTTGTGCAGTGAGTGTACTGTGTGCCAACAACAACGCGATGCATCTCGGCGCTCGCTGCTGCACTCGTGGCCATTCCCCGTGCGATGCGACCCTGACAAAGCGTTCATATAGATTTTGCTGAGGTTAAAGGTAAGCACTGCTTAATGTCCGTAGATGCTCACAGTAAATAGATCGATGTGCAAAAGATGGCGGGAACGACAGCTAACGCCACGGTACTCAATTGCCGAACGATGCCTTACTTGCGCGAATCACCATATCGAATAAGGGAATTTTGGGTCCATAGATTCTCGTAAAATGTAAAACTGTTTTTGGCTTTTTGTATTATCATAAGTTAAATTTAAGTTGCACCAAGAGCTGTGGTTTTTGTTATATAAATAAATAAATAAATAGATTCGCCAAGTTTATATCGAAAATTTTAATAAGTCATACGATCACTAGCCCATACAGGGGGGCGAGAAACGGCGCGACCGAAAACGCGGTGAAGTCACTGAAACGAGTTATGGTAAAGGCCGTGCACGACGAAATAGATATTGATACAACAGTATTAATTTTTTTACATACATATCACAATTGCGAACATTACGGGCGTAGCACCGGCAGTTGCGATGCACGGGCGGCAGCTACCAGGGCCCCGATTCTGTAAGCTATTGAACAGCGATAACGCAAGTCGATCGCTTGAATTTTTTTGAGAAATTTTCTTATTTACCACTTAAAAGTATTAGAAAAGTTTTTTTTTGAAAATATTCAAAAAATAAAAATATGGAAAATAAAAAAACAAAAAAAAACAAATAACGAAAATATTAGCAAAATTTTCGCTTCCAGCACTTTTAAGTGGTAAATAAGAAAATTTCTCAAAAAAATTCAAGCGATCGGCTTGCGTTATCGCGGTTCAATAGCTTACAGAATCGGGGCCCTGGTTGGACGTGGTTCGATCTACCGCTGAGCGGCTGTGAGGCGCCTGGCGAGCGCGCGCCTTCACCCTGGCGTGTGACTATCGCGCGCACGCCCAAAAGTGGACGCCCGACCGCGTCACTGCGAGGGAAGCTCGGCTCACATATCGGGTGAGATATTCGTATGGTAAAGAATGAAAAAGGCACAACCAGTCAATATCGGTAATGATACCTATAATGAGCCTGCTGATTAATTATTTTATGACGCATTAGGTTCGGACTCTATCCCGAAATCAATCACGTCTGCGTACATTGAGGATCCCTCTGATCCTACTTTCCATCCATAGGATGATGACTCAGAAGCTACGATGCCCACACAAAACCCTCACCCTACAAATATGTACGTCCTAAATGTACGTGTGTATTACGTAGACGTAAATAAGGTTCAAATGTATCATGAAAATCATTGCCTTTGGGGAACGCTTACCTATCTTATCATATTAGATTCTTCCTATGTACTTTTTTTTCTTCTTTTTATCTATGCGTTTACCAATATAGCTGTTATTATATACTTACATAATATGCCATAATGTTTTGGTTATTTTTGTCATTTTTAGTATTGTTTCCCTCACCTACTTATAATTGAATTAACATACTAATAGAATTGATAACATTTAAAGAATTTTAAAATAAATTGCATTTTATTGTACATATCAGTTCTATAATCCATTTAGAGACTCAATACATGCGCGCGCGCATATACCCGTTTTTACTGCCCAAAAAAAGGATTCCTATGTTTTTAGCATTAATGAATGTATGTATTTGAGTTTCTTTATTCCACCATAACTTTTAAATGCCCGAACATGTTTGGACGTATGAGGTATCGTTAAACATCCCCGCGAGTAACATAGACTATATTTTTTTAAACATTCAGTATGGCGGCAGTATGGCACCAATTTCAAACTCGAAAAAACTTCGATATTTTCAATATGGGTATCAAATTGAAGGTACATTCTAACAGTACATAATTTATTGGCAATAGCTCTTTCTTGGCAGGGCAGGCGTGTTTTTCTTAGCTTTTATTATTGTTAGTTGCTAGTTATTGTTGTTAGATAAGCATGATAATAAGGGCCGGGCCACATATAAAGGAAGATGCGTCGCGTATCATCAGTCGCCATAACAGTAAAATAGATAGTAAAACGTCCGACCGTCCACACTGGACCAACACTGGACCGATGATCCGTTGCGTACTGTGCGGTATGTTTCTCAGTACGCTCGACGCATCTTCCGTTCCATTGCGTCAGGTGTGGCCCGATCCTAACTACTTTTATGAAGTTAACTGTTTATTTAAGTTTTTGCTTGTACCACATTTAAAATTAACTTAGGTTAATAAAATAAAGAGGGACGTGTGGCATACGTACATAATAAGTGTCTAAGAGCGTTACAGCTGGACACAGCTATGCAGCTCTTACGTACTGAACTAAAAAGTAATCTAGTGCTGACTTCTGGGTCACACGCGATGATCAAGGGATTTATTTAGTAATTATAGATGCCACAAAACCATGAAAATAATCATCATAATTCCCGTTCTTTAATACTCTCATCTGATATGTATAATTTAGTGTAACAATTTCATTCTGACACAAATTTTGATTTTCTTTATTTTCAGTGACTAAAGTATTTTCTTCCAGTGCTAGTTTTGAGGACCCCATAGTTTTCATAGTAAATTGGTTGCAATGATTCCGGTAAACTATAACGTAGTGGAGGTTGAACAAACCTTCTTCGTAGGATTAAATACTGGAAGTCTTGGTCCAAGACTTTAATCGCCTTCTAGACAACAATGAGTTAATCAATATTTTTATTCAGATAAACAGAGTTCAGAGTTTATGGTGGAATACCAAAATTATTATACACAATGATAACAAGATGATAACAGTGGAGCAAGGTTTAACATACAGAGATGCTGCACAAACAAAGAAGTATAACCCTAGTCACTGCACTATACTACAGTAAGCTCCATCTCCAAACGTGGAGTTCGATGGAAGGAATAAATAACTGTATTCAGTATCTGGACTATATCTACTAATTATGTTAGAACTTAGACTACGTGTACGTAATCCAAGTTCATTTTACCTCAGACGCCACCAACACAATATCGAGGTCTTCGAGCATGCGCCCTTGTGCGTTATTGAAAGCAAGAAGTTTACTTATTATGAAACTTCCAGTGCTGCTTTCAAGCGTACTATATCATGCAGTTCATAAATACATAGTGTTCCTTTGACGAGATAATTGAGTGGTTAGAGAACTGGTAATTACTTTTTGTTAGCTTTTTACGCCCTTCGTGCACTTGCTGTGAGCTGACTAATTAATCCGCTGTTATAAGTAGGCGTAAGTATTGATTTGTTTTCGACCTATTGTTTGAAATAACGAGAGAAGAAAATATTCTCACAGATTTTAATTTAATATTGTTCGAAGTGGAGGTTACTAATGAGTTTGTGTTTGAATAAACACGTGGGATGTGTTCAAGTTCAAATTAATGTTCCCAATTATATTTAGCTTCCGGATCGTCACGTGATACCCTGAGATAGGTAAGAAACTGTAATCTTAACGAGAGTTTTCTGCACTATTATTATCGTTCAATATACACCTTGTAACTTTTAATCAGATGGACTTTTATGTTGATACTCATTCACAGATGTTAGTTAAACTATTGTTAATGCTAGACTTTAAATATTTAAGGACGTAGTGCTTCCCTTGTTTTATCTGTAGTTACGTTATATCATTATATTTGATAACCTTCTTTAAGTCACGCGTGAATAATTTACTTCTAAGTGTGCGTGAACTAACATAGACCATATCATCACATAACGCCTGGTGAGATAGTGGTCAAACGCAAACCTATTGATGCTAAAATTAAAATATAAGTAGTAATGTTCATCTGTTTATATCAACTTTGCTAGAGAATGTTCCTACAAATTACATAAACACACGAGGAGTGCGCGCTCGCCAGCTGCCCGTGTCCAGACCATTGTATACAGAGCATCGTAACATAATGGTCAGATATCAGATATCTATCCCATTGTTGACGAGCAGGAAGAAATGGACCACTGTCACACATTTACGCCCAAGCTCAAAGGTGTAAGATGTATACTATAACCTACCAAGCCTGCCACGGAGAGGGAAATAAAATTGTGAAGCGTAATGTCCATATCACGTAACGAACTGTTGGTCTGATCTTTGAGCTTTTATTGCTATGACTTTGTTGTACAATTTGAAATAGCTTATAAACTTAATAACAATATAATTATGGCTATCCACTGTAATATCCATTACCTGCTCGACGTAATTACCTGACCACCCTACGCTCTAATGCGCGCACATTACGTACATGCAGTCGCTTGCATTGCTCCCTTGACAAATGGGCTATTAACATTGGCCCATTGCTGGCCAATAATCTGTAAACCGTGAAAATATTATCTGCATGCTTTATCGATATGTACCGTTGATGCCTTTGTCAGTGACAGTGACGCTGATTTACTCGTAAGTATAATTTATCGCTTACTGCATTGTTATTGAGCTATATATGCAGTGAAGTCGTAACTTTTGTATTGCATTTTAGACATGAGTTTAATGTCCTAAATTAAGTTTATTTTTAGGCATGGGAACGTAACATAACGATAGACTGAGATTCGAAATGTCGGCTTTTTTCTTTTTATATAATAAACAATTGTAGTGACGATGAAATGTGACAAGACCGAATCTGTGCAGATCGTTCAACTGAAGGTTAGTACACCCCTAACACCTGCAATATCAACCAGAATATTAAATTACAAATTCAAACTAGGGGCACTACAGTATGGTCGTCGCACTGTAAGACATTTTTACTCCCTATCTCCCTTCTGTTACTGCATCTGAATTCAGAAAGTGTCAAAATTGTTGGCCTATTAAATTATTACATGTTGCCATAGTCTCGAAAAGCACAATCTATTTCCCCAGCTCTAGATTTTACAACACGGTACTAAGGAACTGTTTTGATGTTAATGGTTAATGAATAGGTTGCCATTTCGCTCGGAAGTTTCAACTGACCGTTGTAATACAATATATTATAGCCCAAATTGTTTTGTGTTCTGAGTTATTTAAAACTACATTGGATTGGGAGGTTTCTTTATTTAATTTTCTATTCTATTAAAAGCTTTTATTTAACTTCACTTGTATTTATGTATCTATCTATATGTATTTCAGTCTGTACTCGAATCTTGCAATTCAAATTTCGAGCACTTCCCGATTAGCTATCCCGCTAAAACTTTCAGGGTAGCTCACTAATCGATGAAAATGCAAAGAACACATTTTTTAATATGTATATTTTTTTTATTTTCATATATTATCCAGCGCATACATAAATCTATTTGTATAAAACTAGATTCTCCTTCGATCGATTTTCTTAGTAAAAAGGGCAGCAGAGAGTTACAACATTCAATAGGTAAAAGATACTAGGCATATACTCACTCAGCAATTGAGGGTTTCAGCCGGTGGATGATGATAATGGCCTCGGAAACGATCTACTGAAGCATAACGGAGCCTGAGTGTAACACACAAATCAAGTTGACTTAGTGAAAAAACAGCGCGGCGCATCATTTACGTACTTACGGGACGATTGATAACAATCGATTAACAAATCGAACTGCCTCGATTAATGGATTAATTCGTTTCGGGAAACGAATAGTCATATTGTCCACAAGCGCTAAATAAAGATCGAATTGCGATCGCATGTCACAGCTTCTGATGGTACCCATCAATTTTTCTGAGCGTTAATTAAACAAGTAGAAAAAATATTTTGTCCCTTGTATTTCATTACGTCAGGTGTCACATGGATGCGATTGAGTTGTTTTAATAGCATTTTTTATTGTTTCCAGAGTCCAGACTGACACAGAGGATGGTTTAAACCAGTCGGTGCGGGTTCGCACAGAGTAATGCGTGAATGTTTTGATACAAGTGTTTTTGTTTCTTTTGATTGAGTCTTTAGCATCACAGACGAAAATAGTTTCTATAGGAAATGAAATTTAATCGCATGTTTCTTTATAATGTTTCAGTTAAATATTGCACCAACAAGAACGTAGTCGCAGCAAAAGTTTGTGTCTCGGAAGTTGTCTGCTGCTCGCTGCGCAAACTGCTATTTTTCAGGCGCAATCCCAATGTTGAACTTGAAGGCAGCATTATATAACTGCCTCGCTTACTCGCTTACGTTTTTCGCATATTCTATCTCGCACTTACTTTATGCTGTTTTATCCCCACAGCAGTACCTGCGCAATCGTTCACAGAGCCTATCTTCACAAATATATGGATTGGCTGCGGCTACTGTACATGAAGTACCAAAAAGTACCGTGAAATCTTCCAACTTTACCCATCCTTCCAATCTTTACCCATGGACAAAAAATAACTTCAAATCGATTTTTCAAAATAAACATTTTGTTTTTGACTTTTTTACTCTGTGGTGGGAATCTACGCTATTTATACCGGCTAACACTAGTACATTAGAAGTTTCTAACCCCTTAGTCAACAGATTATGTCAAGGTAGTGTGTGTGAAAGTGGTGCAAAGTTCGTTACCCAAAAACTTTTCCGATAGCGCCAAAACTACTTAAGGTACGTGATTATGGCAGCGTAGGAAAAATCTATTGAAATATGGAAGATTTGTTGATTTCAGTCTTAAAAATGTATTTTATTTTTTATGTTATGGTCTTAGGCAATTTTAGGTAGTTTGGCACAGAATCGACAGTGCCAACATTGCCCAACGGTATTTCAGTACATTTGATGGCACAGCCCTGACTCCTTTTAGACAGTTGCGTAAACAGTGTAAAAAGTGAATTGGAGGATTTCACGGTAATAAAATAATGTTTTCCATAACTTTACATGCCCGCAACAGCGATATCTTCGTTTATTTTTACATGCTCGTAACTTTGTAAAGTACCACATATTTTTAATTAATTGTTTAATTATGTTATATCAGGAAGAAATTAAGCCCCGGGACCGGGATATTTATTTTAGGAATTACGGCGAATGAATATTTGCGGAAAAGTAAATCCGAGTAGGATTTCCTTTTCGATTTCCGTTCCGGGGCTGTTATTATGGTTATTTTGTAATAAAATAATGCTTGTTTCATAACTGGATTTTTTGAGTACGTACGTAGTATATTGATGGTTTCATATTACGAACATAATTACACACCTTCATGTGCTCATAATTTTCGCTATTATTATATTTTAATCATAGCGCTGGCTGTTGTGTAGGTATGGATTAGCTTGAGCTTAAGCTGACAAGCTACAAATCACAAAGGATTAGTTTATAAGCTACTATAAAAAGTAACCTGACAATAATAATAATAATAATAATAATAAGAAAATGAGTAGGTACAATGACTATTAAACAATAAAATATACGAATTGAAATACTTATTGAAGGGCATGTAACTCGGCACCAAATAAATACTACACCATTTCTCTTCACAGAAATAATTTTACGTTAAGTGGAAAACAACATATCTATCTATACTATAATAAAACTGTAACTGGGCTAAATCTGTACATTAAATATTTTTTCGATATGGAGTGCAAAAAGGTTTATTTTTTATTTTTTGTCTGTCTGTCTGTCTGTCTGTCTGTCTCTTTGAACACGCATCACGCAGAAACTACCCGACGGATTTTGATGCAACTTGGCACAATCATAGCTTATGTTATGGATTAACATTTAGAATACTTTTATCCCGAAAAAAAACAATGGTTCCCGCAGGATAGGGATTGAAAGTTATTTTAAAAAAACACATATCACGCTGAAACTACCGTACGGATTTTGAAGTAACTTGGCACAGTCAAAGTTTATAGTATGTGTTAAAATGAATGATACTTTTAATCACGAATAAATACGAGATTCCTGCGGGATATGAGTCTAAAGTTATGTTAATTTGAAAGGAATAATAATTGCACATCCGTTTATAAAACGGTATCGTGAATTCGGCTCCTATGCCACAAGTCAGAGTGGCACAGTAGAATTGGTATCTGGCTTGCAACTCAGAGGCACATGGATCGAATCCACGCGCTGCTATGAATGTTTTGCCTGAATATTTATAAGCATTTACATATTTTGTGCCTTTTTTTACATTTTCTTTGTTTTTTTTTAGTCTTATGTAATTTCCTGAAGTAAACCGTCAAGTTTTGTTTGAAAACAATATATATAATGGGATCTATCCAAACGAATGGTCCGACTTAGGTGCGGTTTTTTATGTTTGCAAGTTGAGGTAATCGAGATGGTTTATTACGAGTTTGGTACGAGTAAAGATAGCACAATGGCATCAATAACTCAAGCGAATAAACCAAAGGCATCAAAGTTCTCCCTCCGATTTAACTAGTTGGCGCTGATTGACCTTAAAACACGCAATCATTTCATTCCTGCAACCAAGGGTACCGGTAAATTCAAATTTATCAGTTTTTGGGATTCGGCTCACACTAGCACTAGCACGACCTCCAGGGGCCTAATTCTCTAATTTTAAGACGCCATTTCCTCGCTTGCTGCGTGGAAATTGGAATCAATCACGAACAAACTCCACGTAGGCATGGGTGATTTTCGTAATATCCAGCACCAGGGCTTTCAAGTACGTCTATCTTCAAACACCAGGGTTCAAAATACTTTCAAGTGCTTTCTGTAGAAACAGATAAAAGCTAAAAGTAGAAAATACTTGCATAGGAAATTGATTTTTGCCGTCATATAAATAAGGAGAACAAAATTGCAAAATAAAAGTACTTAGAAGCCTTGAAAGTAGAAAATACTTGCATAGCAAATTGATCTCTGTCTCTATATATAAAAGGAGCACTATCGCGTGTGTGAAAAAGTACTCTGAAGCCTTGAAATTGTTTGTTTGTTTGTCGTATGAGGTAGTGCTGGCCTCTGATGTCAGAGTTTGTCAGGCCGCCCGAGGGCCTCTGACATGGCTTAACGACTGCTATTAACCAATAACAGCAGGGACCGACAGCTTAACGTGCCCTCCGAAGCACGGAGCGATGGATAACCGCACATAACTTCGAAAAGTCATTGGTGCGGGAGCCTAGGTTTTGAACCCGGTATCGTTGGATTCTAAATTGTACTATAGAACCATTAGGCCACCATCGCTCTTTTGAAATGAAAGTAAAAAATACTTGCATAGGAAATTGATCCGTGGGTATGCATAAATAAAGACCACAATTGCTTTTGCGTAAAAAATACTTCGAAGCGTTGCAAGTTTTCTGAGTATGTATATACATTATACGTTTTTTTATTATGTTTCTTCCATTGAGATATTATAATGTACTACCTACGTACCTACATAATTATATAATTATATCGGAGGTTTCTTCATAATGTCTTACTGGCAAAATGGTTAGTTGTCGGTATTGAAATGTGTACATACAGAGGTAGGTACACAGGTACACCTCACAGAGAAAGTATAGAAAACTTTTATTTTTTCAAATCAATCCTCATATCGTGTTGAAAAAGCTCAAAAAGTAGGTAGGTAGGGTAGGTAATTATTAAGAGCCAGTTAAAGTGCCAGTAAGTAGGTACATCGTTCTGTGAAACATCATAAAAAATAATTTGTACTAAGAACACAATGTTTCGTTGCATTAAAATTTGTTCGTATGGACCTCACAATAATGACCTACCCTTGATGCCCCATCCAATTTACCTCAGTACCTTAATTACTCTCTAATCTGTGCCACCTTACCTTCGGAGATAATTTTCTCTACTCAATAACAAGACGGTCATGATAACAAGTTACTTCATTTAAACTAGATGGCGTTGTCTACCCTTAAAACACGCAAGCGGTTTGTTACGAAGTGGTTTGAACGTTGAATGAACTCGAGAACCACGTTTTCTTTTTTTATTACTTTATGGACCATTAGAGGCTCTTAAAACGTATTGAGATGTTTTTTGTGTTTTTTGATAGAATAAGTCGACGTCAGTTGTAAAACGCGCAGCGAAATTAAGCTAATTATTTATAGTAAAATAGTAATTTATTAATTAAAAAAATAAATTTAACTGTTATAACGCATATTCTGTGAAGTACGGATAAAAAGGCAAGGCAGTGCCTTATTCCGATGATTAGATGCCGAGCAATCGATAAAAAACTATTTGACGGCTGAACGAATTTTGAAGAAATGTAGTATAATATTGTACTTTGTAGGTTTGGTCCTGGTCCTCCTGGTCCTCTGGACCTGGAACAAACCTACAACTGGTCTGGTGGTGGTTTGGCTTTTGGTCCTGGAATAAAACGTGTGGGTTACTTTTAAATGAAATGACCACGCGGGCAAAGCCGCGGGCACAGCTAGTATATTAATAAACACGTGATCCATCATTGTTGATTTTTGTGGTGCAATACAGTAACGTAGTTGCCATCCGCACCCGTCTTTGTTATTATGATAAAACGTTGCTTTACACGATACTAGAATAAATATACCAACACACTTACGTTTGTGTAATGTTATCATAAGTGACAGAACGCATTAGTGGTTGAGATGAGTGGCTACGTTCTACGTATAATAATTATACGTAGAACGTAGCCACTATTATTATATTTTGTATTATTATTATTCTATCTGATTTTCAAAAATAACACGAGTGAAATTCAAAATACGAAAAAAGTTACTTTTTGAAGTACTTTAAATAGTACGAAACTGGACGGAGTATTTTCGACCTTCTATTTCGTGAGTTTTTAGCCGTTTTATCTGTCATATAATAGCTAGCCTAGCATTCCTACCCACTACATAAGTTCAGACCCCCCACCGAACCGAGTTCTTTAATGAAAACGATCGTAATTTTGCACGAAGTTTACCAAGTGTCGATAATTCGTTCTCATCATCATCATCATTAGCCTTTATCTGTCCACTGCTGGACGTAGGCCTCTCTTTATGCACGCCACTGAGCTCAGTCTTCAGCTCTCCTCATCCATTTTCTTTCAACCGCTTTTCGCAGGTCGTCACTCCACCTGGTCACAGGGCGTCCTACACTACGTTTGTGCACTAAACATGGTCTCCACACGAGAACTCGTCTACCCCAGTGGTTATCGGTTCTTCGGGAAATGTGACCAGCCCACTGCCACTTTAGCTTGCTTATTCTTTGAGCTATGTCGGCTACCTTAGTTCTCTTTCATTGCCTATGTTTAGAGCGCGGACAACATATCTCCCCCAGTTTAACATCATTGACTATGGCTCATTTTTTTTCTGACCTCTCTGAAAGAAGACCTGACCTGGTGATGATGAAATGTCACAGTATAAAGAAGAACAAATATAAGAAAATATTTTTATTTATAACCAAATACATACATATTAATTTGAGTAATTATAATAAAAGAGTTACATAAAAAGTATTATAAACAATATGTTGCATTTAGGCGTCAAAACAAGGGCACAACTCAGCATTGATGTGTTATTTTACTAAAAAATAACAAGCTGTTTCAGTTGCACCCTTCGCAGAGAGCAGTTGTAGAGAGTAACACGAAATTAAGCGTCAAAAATTACTTATTAGATAGGTTTGAGTAATAAATGACACAGATTTTACTAATAGAATATGATACACCAAAAATAAAAGTAATAGAATCCAACGATACCACGTTCGATCCTAGGCTCCGCGCCAATGACTTTTCTAAGTCATGTGCGGTTTTCCATCTCTACTTCGGAGGGCAAGTTAAGGTGTTGATCCCGGCTGTTATTGAATAATAGCAGTCGTTAAGCCATGTCAGAGGCCCTCGGGCGACTTGATAAACTCTTACACCAGAGGCCAGCACTACCTAATACGACAAACAAACAAACAATTACTTCATATCTCAATCCAATGAATAAAAGCCGAAAAATCATGATCTAATGTGGTGTTTTAGGTCTTGAAGAGAGAAATGATAAAGCGGCCAAAGCCCCTAGTAAACTAATAAAATAATTTCATGGAACATGAATTTAAGTTTTCGATTTCATCACGTCAGATATGATCTGCTACAGTTTGCTACATTCAGTGGACAATAGTTTAGCCTCACATTCTGCAATACGGTTTTTTGGTGTACGGTGGACAGAAATTGTTGTTTATTTCACAAGCCTGTTCGATGTGGGCTTAGAATTTAAATGAAGGATACTAAAATACCGTGTAAAATTTGGGGCTAGCTGGGATTTCCCAAATTTGGAGAATAATTGAACAGCAAAGGGATAAATAAAGCCGAGTTAAATAAAAATTATTAGCTTCCAATAAATTTTAAATTATACAACTAAACTAACTATAGAAGACCTATTAAAAAACGTGACTGTTGTAATGAATGTCTGTCTGATAGTCAACACATAGGCTTTGTAGTGGAAAACTTAAGACATGAAATCCTCTCGTAAAACCATGTCTGAATCTTGACTCTGAATGAGAGGTTTTAGTGGCGGTTTCTATGGAAATTTGCACACTAGTCTCGCTACGCCAAGATTTAAAATGAGCGTTGTTTGACAATATACGTTCAATATAATTTCAAATATAGTAAAGGATTTTTCGAACTTCTATCTTGAAATGGCGTGTCAAAGTTTGAAACTTTTATTAGCATCATGACTGAGGAATTGGAACCTGGAGCTAAAATTAGATGAAAAATCACTTCTTGATACCCACGATACCCAGAATACTTATTCAAAATCAGAAGTCTTAATAAGGGTTAATTGGTGAGTGAAGCGGTTATTACATAGACTTATTTCATATAACTTATGTAAGTAATTATGACCTTTCCCAGTCTCCTGATACTCCAAGTGGCAATATACACGCATGAGAACATAGAAACTTTCAAGAAACTTGGAGAAATGCATCGGTACAACCACTCGTAACGCAAATAAACTTTCGGGCGTTCCACGCAGATTGGCGAAGTCTGCTAAAACGCCTCACGTGATGGGACCTGATGTTTACAATAGGCTACCAAATCGTTTAAAAATAAGTTAAAGATTTGGCTCATGAAGCATACTTTTTATTCTTATCAAGAATTATTATTATTGACTTTAAATAACTTATATTTAAAGAATACATTATATACGGAAAAAATATTATTGCATATTTTTAATTTATTGTTAATTATAATTGCTAATTATTATTATTACTTTCTGATCGGCAATGTAAATTATTAATAAATTATGACCATAACTATGACTAGGAATCATAAGACTGACTTCCTATTTGGAAGCTTTCTGTGATTTTTCTCATTGATCATTTTTAAATGGATTTAATAAAATCAGTAGTCCCTTCAGGTCTCATGGTCTAGGTAAAAAGTACCCCTACAAAAATTCAAATCTTGGATTGTAGGATAATATTATCATGATGTTGATAACAGCTCTAATCATAATATAAGTAAAGTTTAATGTAGAATTAATTGAAAAATGTTTCAAAGAGCAAACAAATGTACAAGTTGAAATAAAACCGCATAAAAACAGTAGATCGCGAGGCAACGCCGCTGGCAATAGCTGGAAGTACGTGAGGAGAGCGCGCAGGGCCAACCCTCAGCAACACCCGCGGGCTAGAGCTGTTCCGTTTCTACGTCTTAGTTTACGCCTCGCACTTGGAACGTAATGTAGGCCAACGCGTAGCTTGTACCATACAACATTATGTACTATGTATGTTTTGGTTTGATCTATTGTGTGAAGTTGTCGAACAATACTTTTATGGTGATAGAAAAATCATGATCATGATCATCATCCGGAAGCCGTTCTCTGCTGGACATAGGCATACCAACTGAACGCCACAACGAGCCGATGCTGTTTGTATTCAGCAGCTCCTGCGAATCTAGTCGTCGGTCCACCTCGTAGGACTAAGCCGCGTTAACCCATAGATAAATCATGTAATCAAATCAAATCAAATCAATAATTTATTTGCTAGAATACACAACATAAAGTTCTTAATATTAAAAAGTAGTTAAACTGCATTCAGCCTGCATGCAGACGTGCAAATATTAACAAGTATTTTTGTCAAAAAAATCTACAAACTCCTTAATACTATAAAAACAATTACTTATGAGTCAGTCATTTAAAAATTTCTTAAACCTGTTGCCTTCTAATATTTTAAAATCATTGGGAATTCTATTATAAATTGAAATACACAAATTAAATACATTTTTCTTATAAATTTATTTATGACAAGGTGGTTGGTATAGTAGGTTCGTAAATTTTACTCGTTTTACCAGGTAATGATTTCACGTTTCATAAAAAAAACCGGTAAAAAGACTTTCCCTAATGTAGATGCACGGTAGCGGAAGAATGTTGCTACCTATCCAAAAACCAGGCCTTGTTCATCACCCGATCTTTTTTGTATTTTGAAAACTCTGTCCAACTCAACTGAGTTACCCCACATTATAAGGCCATAGCTGAGAAAAGATGACACGTATCCATGGTAAGCTGTAAGAGCTGCTTCGATAGAAACATTCTGCCTGAGTTTTTTTAGTGCACACACATAGCGTTCCAGTTTATTACACACTTGAACAACATGAATTTTCCAATTGAAGTGTATATAGATTAATTCCCAAAAAATAAATATCATCAACTTCATCAACTTTTTCGTCATTATATTTAATGTCAAGATTTATAGGTTTAGTTTTATAAGAATTAAATTGAACGATTTTTGTTTTATTCATATTTATACATAAATTATTATTTTCCATCCAACGAAACACATCAATTAGTGCTTTGTTAACCGTGGAATGGGCTTGCTCTTTTTTTCCACATTTAACAACTACTGTAGTGTCGTCAACAAAGAGTATACACTTATATGTGGGGTAGCCTCAGGATATCGATAATGAAAACTAGAAAAAGCAATGGCCCGAGAATACTTCCTTGAGGGACTCCAGTATTATTTACAAGTGGCTTCAGACTTAAACTTATTTCTCGAGAGTACATTCTGTCCATTGGTTTCAATTCTTGTCATATCAGTACACTGCTTTCTATCTTTTAAATAACTAGATAGCCAATCAAACGCCTTTCCTCTTATACCATAAAAATCTAATTTGTGCATGAGCTGAGGATAATTAACAAAGTCATATCTAAGAAAAGCGACATTATGGGTACATCATTCTTTATGCTCTCCGTGACTAATTTTACTAAATTAAAACAGGCAAGTGTAGTCGAGCTTTCTTTCCGAAAACCAAACTGTTCCTTCTGCATTATCCTGTGCTTCGTAAAAAACTATTTAACCTAATTATCATTGTTTTTTTTTAATATTTTTTTAAAAAATAGGGACTATAGTAATAGGCTGATAGTGGCCGATTTATCAGTCTTCTTAAACATAGGCTTAACAATCGCCAGCTTCAACTGTTCAGGGAAAACTCCTTCTGTAAAAGACAAATTTATGATTTGCGCAAGTGGGAGACAAATCGAAGCGGCACAACTCTTGCGAGCATTTGTGGTGATATCGTCATATCCACTAGTTTTACTATTACTTAAAGATAGTATTATATTGTAAATTTCACTTTTGTCAACAGGATTTAAAAATATAGTTCTTGGATTTCTATTATTTTCATTTAATTTAACACTATTAAGTGAGTCACGATTATTATTACACGTCAAATTAATAAAATAATGATTACATTTATTACAAATGTCAAAGGAAATTTGTATATGTACTATGATTTAAAATTAACTGGTAACAATGTATTTTTATTTTTTTATTTTTACCTAAACTATTTCCTGTAGTCAATGAAATTGCATCCCAAATGGCTATACTTTTATTTTTACTACTTTGAATACGCCTAGTATTAACATTTTTTTGTGCCTTTCTTGCACACCTTTTAAAAACATTATTGTATTTATTATATTTAATTTTGTTGATCTTTTTATTCTTATTTATCTTTGTTGTGTCAGATATAAATGTCGTTTAGTTTTACAAGACCTCTTTAGACCTTTAGATAGCCAATTAATTTTTACAGGTTTTTTATTAACCTTTACCTTAATAATAGGAAAACACATATTAAAAAACCAGACAAATTATATTATAAAAGTGATCAAAAGCATCTGACAGCACATTAGACTCAAAAACTTCCGAGAAAGAAAGAGAAGACACATACTCGCAAAATTTCCTCATGTTATCCTCACTGAAATCCCGTCTACGCTCAAACCAGCTAGTAAGCTTTTCGTTTCACTGCTTTCAGAGTTATTGATTGTGCAGTTTCATGATCTGACAGCCCAAGATAAAGTAACGTCAAAAACGTGCGTTCTAATGCACGTTTTTGATGTTGCTAGAAATTTGATCCAAACATGCATTTAAACGTGTCACAGACTTAGTATGGGCCTGAAAATTGTATGTTTGAAGCAGACTCATTATTTCTCTAGTAAACGAATTATCCTTTAAAATATCGAAATTCCAGACACCACAAACAACAATGTTTTTTCGTTTAAACTCATCAGTCAAGTAATTCAGTAATTTGTCAAGTTTATGGAGGAATATACCAATATGCGACTTGAATTCTATAGGTAATTCTATATATATTAAATATAACTAGATTAAGGCCAATCACTTCGATACCACAACATTCAAAAGTAATTTTGTGGCCAGATTGGACGGAACCTATAATGGTTTTGTGTTAAATATTTTCATATTTTGATGAACAATTGTAAAATCTCCTTGATTGCAATCCAAATTATTACAGATTTTTAACACTTCCATACACGATTTACTAGGCTCGAAAAAAACATTTATTATTGTGACTGTCATTAGTAACGTGAGTCACATTTTGTTGATGAATAACATTTTTAATATATTGTCTCATATTCCATAAAATCTATTTCTATATTCAATTTAAAAGTGATCAAGTCTAACATTGACTTCCTCCGATTGTAATGTACATACAGCTCCTTCACTTTTACAAATATAGAGTTCTACTCTCGTTTACATTTAAATACCGGTTTTTTGAAACGTTCAACTTTGCACTTTTTTAGTTGGCATAGTGTATTACAGAGGTTATTAAACAAAATGTATGGATCTCTATCATTATTTCCAACAGACAGAATAATAATATCATCCTTATGGTATATCCTATGGTTAAGCAGACGCCCGCGCAATCCCGAGCACTTGTGTATGGAACCGCGAGGGCGCCCGATACGCAGTTACAGGCCATAGAGGACCGTCGCAGCGTACGTTTCGGCTTCCGGAGAACAACAATATTATATACTTTCTATGCCCGCGGCTTTGCCTACGCCATTTCTATCGGTTAAACCACGTTAAAACTACTGGATCAAAAGCTATGTAGTTTATACTGTTGGATAGCTTAGGGTTTGACTCAAAAACTATGCTAAATTTGATATCTCAATCTGTTTAGTAGAAACCTACCAATCGATAAAAACTTTTTGACGGCTGAACGTAATTTGATATATTGAACTTTTGGTCCTCGAATACCACATTATGATACTTATATCGCATAAAAATGACAACGCGGGCAAAGCCGCGGGCACAACTATTAATTATATAAGTTCGTTTGTAATGACGATTATGTAGATATATAATTAGGAACTAGATAGGTATCTACGTGATAATGTATTTATTCAACAGGAGTTTCAATAAGCCACCACATTTTCCGTAATTGTAATAAAAAAATACAGAATAGACATCGGTATTTCATGAAATGATAAATTAATGCAACGTTTTAGGTGTTCAGTATTCCGATGGGGAAATGTACAATCATTATGTTTCGGTGGTCTGAAATTTATATCACGCGCACTCACCCGTTTGATTCGAGCGCTGTTTGAATGTGTACAGTGAACATAATCGGTTTCAGAGATTAGAACGAAAGTAGAGTTGACGTACGTGCCATTCTCAGTTCTGTTACCGTAACAAAGTTGAGCATTAAAACAATCGAAACTACTAGCGAAGAACTTGTCAAGAAATTGAACACAGTAATCTCTATACCTCTACTTATTTCCACTCCTTATGCACCAAGCATTTAACATACTATTTATGCCTTCCTACTTTTACTAATTAAAACTACAAGAATGTATTTTTCTTCTTTTTACGCAACCAACATTTAGCAGACAATTTATGCCTCTTTTGTTACGCGAAAGATACCTTGCAAAAATTCTCCAAAATAAAAGAAGTTTTAATTGTTAAGAAAAAACTTTCTGGTATTCTGTTATTTTGTATGTTTAAGCACCAAGTATTTATGTCTATTTTTAGGTACTTTTATACTTTTCACTCGCACTTTTCAACCCAGGTTTGCTTCTATGTGACAAGCTTCTAAGTGCAAAATATATCTAATTACCCTCATTCAAAACGGTGAAGAGAAACCAGAAAACAGGCATGCCCTGTCCAAGTATCACAAAATTTTAGAAAGACTAATGCCTGGTTTCTCAGGAACTTTTAGTGATGGTTTATTTATTCAATAGCGCTATTGGTTCCATAACTTTACAAATTACGTTTCCGAGCACAAAAAACTTCGTTTATACGTTAGATAACTTATCTGGCCAAAACTTCAACTTTGTTTAATCTTTTCGATAAGTATTTGACGTTTCATTTCAGCATCTAATATCGTCTACGTTTTTGTTGTAATTATCGTGAACGTAATTACTTTTTTTTTGGATTCTCTGTGAATAAATCTATACTTATAATAAAGCAATATGAACGAAAAAGACTATACAAAGAAAATTAAAAAAAAACATACGACTTGAGAACATCCTCATTTTAGCAGACGATTAAAAAAGGTAAAATAAGGGACTGAACAAGTTTTTATTTTTTTAAATCGTGTCTGTATGTCGGTATGTTTTCTTCGCGCATCACGTTAAAACTACTGGAACAGTTGCTATGTGGTTTTCACTGTTGGATAGCTTAGAAACTTGGTTACCTGTTATGTTAATCCGATGAGTAGAAGCCAAGCAATCGTTAAAACTTTTTTGATGGCTGCAGGAATTTTGATCAAATGTTGGTATAATGGTATTTTAGGTCTTGGAATAAAACATTGAATACTTTTAACCCAGAGAAATGACCACGCGTGCGAAGCCGCGGGCATCAGGTAGTACTTATAATAAAGCAATAAGGACGAAAAAGTCTGAACAAAGAAGATAATTTAAAAATATGGTCTAGGTTACGTAAAATAAGCTACAACAGGAAACTGTAACATTTTTTAAAATCGTGTCCTTCTGTTTGTCTATATGTTTGTTCGCGCATCACGGAATTTTGATCAAATGTTGGTATATTGATATTTTAGGTCTTGGAATAATACAACGAGTACTTTTAATCTAAAGAAATGTCCACGCGCTTAAAGCCGCGGTTACAGCTGGTATATTATATAGAGTGAAGCTATGGAGAACGTTATAGATTGGGATAGTTCATCAGAATCTGATTTGAAACTACCTACTTATATTATTGTAAATATATCTGTGCCTAGAAACTTAAGACATCGAAGAAATCCTATAAACATGTTCACGGATGAAGAATTTAAAATGAGATATCTACCGTTTTCACATGAGCACTGAACGACCTATGTGAAATAAATAATAATCATAACTGTTGTCAATTCAATCCAACTTCGATGTGATGTTTTAGTATCTATACAACTCTTGATAAATACCCATCATCGTCAGCCGTGTTCGTCCACTGCTGGACATAGGCCTCTCCCAATGAACGCCACAGAGCCCGATCTTCGGCTCTTTTCATCCAGTTTTCTGCCAGCCGTATTTCCGCCTCACGGATGTCACCCGTGATACCCTCACGATCGCCCTTCCACCACGTTTCTACATACGGAAGGTGCGTCCCTAAGTTGTGCAAACCGTTTGCGAGTCAGTTCTGTGAGGTAAGTCAGTGAAAAGCTAGTTATGTCTAATATACCCCTCCCTCGTCCCTATACTGCACTGACTCTCCATCGCCTTAAGAGGGGTGTATCAGACGTAACTATCCTCTCACAGAACTATCCTCTCATTGGATTTTCTTGAAATTGTCACGAGGCGATCCTGGGTTTGGGTTTGTTCCACTAGCCCAGGGACCAAACCTCAGTGACACAAAATTACAGAAACAACAGGAGCACAGGAACATGTTGATAGACAGAGATCTTGCACTCATCTATTCTATTCAGTCTTCTCTCAATTTAACTTCAACGATGCGGATTAAAATAACCACTTGCGAATTATCATATATATTTAAAAGACTCCTATATATTTGTAATAAACTTATTTAGGTATTTTATATAATATTATTTTGTAAAATTGCAGTTTTTGCTAATCCAAAAGACAATATGGGAACGCAGGTTATTTGAATTTTGAATTAATAATGACAAACTATCAAATGGAATGAAATGGATTATGAAAGAATTAAGAGATCAAATGAGTATTATTACGAAAGAGGTTTGACCTCGTCACAAAATGTATTCATAAACTTGGCCAGTGCCTGAACTTTCAACTGAACTGACTCAAAAAACTGGCCTAGTCCGGAGCGCATTAACACCTATTTTAGGTATACTAGGTACACGACAACCTCTCTTCCCCACCCAGTTCCATGGTTGCGTAGTAAAGTACAATCGCTGACTGGAAGTGTGCCAAACTCTACGAGGGATGTGGGACGCAGCTTCCTATATGTTTCGCTCCAATGGAATTAACAATTTCCTATGCAGCCACAACGCCTCGCTCTCATTGAATGGGCAGTAAAGTATTCTCTGATCTCTGTGTTCCTGTTATTCTTTGACACTTTTTGTTGCGTTCTTATCTGTGTCCTATTAAATGACATGTACAATATGCAGTTGAATACCAAAGAATTTACTTACTGGTAGCGGTAATGATAAAAATGAAAGCATTCTGCTGTCGTTCTACTCTAAAAATAAACATATAAATTGTGTTCTTTATAGGTAGGTACAATTTCACATAAGTATAACTGTAAAAAAGTTTGCTGTAAATAGCTTGCTAATAAAAAGCCGACCTAGTGTTTGCTGCATTAATTATTTGATATTAGATATAAAAGGTGTGGTTCATTTCCCATCGGTTCTTGCAAACGAATCCGAGTCTTAGGAGAATATGCATATTGCGTTTTGGTGAAATTACAGCTCCATATAAATCTTGGAAGTTCAACTTTGTTTACCCGAGATAATACGAGTATTATTAGATCTTTTGTTCCCGAGACAAACAAATATTTGGAACGCGATCTTTTGTTTGACGCTTCTTTGAGTAATTGGGGCAGTGCTTCACCAAAGTCCATATTTATGAGCTCTAACGCTACCTTACGAAAGTTGAGATAAAACAATGCCTGGACGCGAGCCAGCCATCTCACATTGTCAAGAAACGACAAACTTCGATTAATTTCGACGGCAATTGACAAATTATAAAGGAAAATTAATTGAAGTAGTTTAAGAACTTGTCGCGCGGATGTTTTTTTTTTTATTACGGACTATGCAATCGTTTGACCATGATCTCACCTGATGGAAAGCGATGATGTGGTTGAAGGTGTAGCACGCTTGCCTAGTAGATACCTATTCACTTTTGACTTGAACACACCGGGGTTATAATTTACCGGAAACACTGACGAAGGTAGGGCATTCCACTCCTTTGCAGTTCTTATAATAAATGAAGAAGCGTAACGCTTCGTTCTTGTGCGAGGTATTTCAACCATGAAAGGGTGGCGCTTTGCTGATCGTCTGGTCGTACGGTGGTGTTGTTCCCAGTTTCCAGGCTTTGATGGGATTAAGATGCTGCGGCCTTTGTAATTACATCTAAAATAATATTCTTAGAAGTTGTTATCACATTTGTATTCGAGAAAAGCCTTTGTTCATAGATTGTGATCCAAATGATCCGATCAGTTCAATCTTTGGGACATTACGATTTGTCATAGATCAGTAAACTGATACGAAGACGCGACCACTCTCAGCAAATTGAGGTCCTAAATCACAAGTACTTATTCAAACATTGAGCCAAATCGGATCGCAATCTATGGATAAAAGCTTGATAATCGAGCTATACTCTCGATTATCCCTCTTTTCCCGCTCGGTAGTAATCCGTAATTTTGATAATGCAGCAAAAAAAGGAAAAATTGTGGCGGTAAAGAAAAGAGATCTTTCAGTCAAGTAACTAATTTTGTGTTTCGTCCAATTGCTACAATTATAATTAAGTTAGCATGACAAAGGACCGTTTATGTTTTAATATTAGGGGCTAGCGCACAAGCTGTATTATTTCATCGTTACGAGATGATAATTATTAAAAGCATGACATTTAGATTATATTTACACGTAGACTTGGTAATTATTTTGCTTTTTAAACTTGCAGAGAAGTATTGTGCTCACTCACAAAATATTCTAAAATCATTTTCACTTATCTTGCTCGTAAAAATCTTGTTTATGCTGGGTATAGACAACATAAATCTACATTTTATGCTTTCATAAATGCAAGTGTTTTATTTCTCTAATTGTCTATGGTCTCCAACCTGAGCCTAATGTTTAATGTAGAAGGTTTTAAAAAAAGTGGCGGGAAAGAGTTCTTCGTCTGTTCTTATCTGTATAGTAATATCTACCCTCGCCTACGGCTCGGGTGTATAAATGTATCGATGTATCGGATAATTTTTTTTTTTATGCACATGTTGTACAATTTACTATTTATAGCATTTCATCTGCGTTCACTATACACTTGTAGTTTAAAGGTAATGGGGAGTGAATAAGCCAGAAAAAAACATATATACCCTTGTGAAAAAATCTAACATTCTTCCAGTTTTGATTATTTTTTCATCAAAGTGAGTCAATCACGCCGTATAAAATAAGGAGCACCATTTTATCAAACGATATTACACATCCGCTCTCTCTACCGCCCATACCCAACCATTCATTTCCTTACCAAATTACCCAATTTAGAAATAACAACCCTACACGTCGGCAACTCGTACATTATAAAAGCAACTCGTACATCATACAAGCAACGCGTACATCATAAAAGCAACTCTTACATATTAAAAACAACACATACATCATAAAAGCAACTCGTTCATCATAAAAGCAACTCGTTCATCATAAAAGCAACTCGTTCCTCATAAAAGCAACTCGTACATCATAAAAGCAACTCATACATCATAAAAGCAACTCGTACATAATAAAAGCAACTCGTACATCATAAAAGCAACTTGTACATCATAAAAGCAACTCGTACATCATAAAAGCAACTCGTACATCATAATCATAGACATTAACAATGGAAATAACTGTCGAAGTTGGTAGTCGTGCCGCACAGGATTCCATATTTCATAGATCTTAATTCTAAACTCGTTAAACCACCATAATCGTGATATATAGACTGGTTATAGACGGCAGAGTTTAGTTTATTGGTAATAGAAAATATGAAAAATCTAAAAAAAACTTTTTGCATTTACAAGTTATTAGTATTTTTAGGGTTCCGTACTACAAAAGGAAAAAGAAACCCTTATAGGATCACTTTGTTGTCTGTCCGTCCGTTTGTCTGCCGGTCTGTCGAAACCCTTTTTCTCAGGAACACGTGGAGTGAGGGGAGGTATCAAGTTGAAGATACCAAATACTCAAGTCTGCAATCTCTTGGAGCTGTGAAAATAACAAACTTCTAAATCAACGGTTACGGCTGTTTATGTCGCATATTTCGAAGCTTTAGACACTCTCATGGGAATCAAATCCTATACAGAAACAGTGCCAACGCTTACGGCCTTAGCGCTTGCTGAGTTGACCTGTTTATGACAACAAACGGCACAAATTATTATTTTTAGCACACATATATGTGTATGTATGTATGTATGTATGTATGTATGTATGTATGTATGTATGTATGTATGTGTATATATATATATATATATATATAAAATGTATATGTATGTATATGTATATATATATATATATATATATATATACATACAGTGTCTATACACTCAGTAGTGTCAGTGTCTGTCTATATATAGTGTTTTTTTTGGTGCAATAAAGTGTTACAAAATGTGTATGTATGTATACATATATATACACTTACTTACACTTACTTACACTTTATTGCACCAAAAAAACACTTAAAATAAACTTTAAAAAATATTATACTATCGGCGGCCTTATCGCGAAGCAGCAATCTCTTCCAGGCAACGTGTACAAAAAAAATATGAATTAGAACAAAATATAATTAGCAAGATAATACTAATAACATTATCATCATCATCATCATCATCATCAACAGCCTGCATTAGTCCACTGCTGGTCATAGTTATCTCCTAATGCGCGCCACTGATCTTCGGCTCTTCTAATGTAATTGCTGCCAGCAACTTTGCGTAAATCGTCACTTCATCTGGCCGGAGGGCATCCTACACTACGTTTGCCTATACGTGGTCTCCACTCTAGATCTCGTTTACCCCATCGGTTATCGGTTCTTCGACTAATGTGACCGGCCCGCTGCCACTTCAGTTTGCTAATTCTTTGAGCTATGTCGGTGACTTTCGTTCTCTGCCGAATCACCTCGTTTCAGATGTGATCCCTTAGAGAAACCCCGAGCATAGCACGTTCCATAGCTCGCTAAGCGACCTGAAACTTGTGGACCAGTCATACAGTCAGTGTCCACGTTTCGGCTCTGTATGTCATTACGGGTAGGATGCAGTGGTCGAAGACTTTCATCTTTAGGCACTGTGGGATGGGCGACGAGAAGACATGACGAAGATTCCCAAATGCTGCCCAGCCCAGCCGAATCCGCCTATCGGCTTCCTTCTCAAAGTTGTTTCTGCCCAACATAAGAATTTGTCCTAGGAAGACATAGTCTTGCACTAATTCTAGAGGCATGCCACTAACGACTATTGGTTCCGGTGTAATGTGTTGATTTATCATCAATTTTGTTTTGTCGAAAAAATATGTAAATAGCAAATACTACTAAATATATAAACAATATAATAAACTAATAAATATTTGATGGTAGGTACATAAACAATATACAAGCGGTTTAGAAAGTATCAGCCAAAAGTGAAAAATTACAATGACGACAGGTAAAAATTCTTAACCTGACGTTTGAAAGTGTGCAACGATTGTGATTTTGTTGCAATAACCGTCAGGATGTTCCACCATCGTCGCCCTTATTGGTTCGATTTTGACAAACAAGGTATCAATCGATTCGTTTTCAGGTATTGAGTGTCGTATACAATTTTTTACCCGACCGTAGACAGGTTTAATTTTTGAACTTATGTCTTATTATCATAGTTACCTAGGTCATAAAACGACTATACAATGTGTCTGGACACAAGATTCGGAGACTGTAACAGTCTGTTAAACACTTCATGCTATCGAAAAAAATACAAGAGTCCCCTAATTTATCTGCGTTAAAAGTTATGTATTATTCCAGGACCAAAGGTCAAAGACCAAAGATCTATAAAGTACAAAATAACAAATTTCGTTCAGCTGTCTTAATTTTTTTTTATGTTTTTAGCATTCATGTGCATGTATGTATGTGAGTTTCTTTATTCCACCATAACTTTGAAATGCCTGAACAAATTTAGACGTTTGGATTATCGTTAGAATCCTTACATTTCCCCAAGTAACATAGGATACATAACGTTGAAAAAAAAAACAATTTTGCGGCAGTATGGCTCCAATTCCAATAGTAAAAAAAAACTTCGAATTTTACAATATGGGTATCGAGTTAAAGACCTTGATAAGCACATTCCAATAATATATTGGCATAAATTCATTTTTGGCAGGGCAGGCGTATTTTTTTAGCTTTTAAGCTAGTTATTATCGATTGCTCGGCTTTTACTTATCGCATTGAGATACCAAATACATTCGTTTTTAAGTCAAACCTTAGGCTATCTAACAACGAAAACTGCATTGCAAACGATTCAGTATTTTTTACGTGATGCGTGAACAAACATACAAACAAACACATACGATTTTTAAAAATGATATACTCGTATTCTTGTCCAGTAGGTTATTTTAAGTACCCTACAATATATTTTTACATGACTGCCAAAAAAAGAAGTATAATGTTTTAAGAATTCAAGTATGTTTGTATGTATGAATGTATATTTGTATGTGACTTTCTTTGTTCCAACATAACTTTTAAATGCCTGAACAGATTTAGATGTATAGGGTATCGTTAGAATCCTTACATCCCCCCGAGTAATATAGGCTATTTTAAAGTCAGTATAGCGGCTGGATGGGCTTCATTTTCAAGAACGAAAAAAATATTGTATCTTTTAATTTTACAATATGAGTATCAAATTTTAGGCCTTGATAAGCACATTCCAATTGTATATAATTAGTTGATATAAATTCTTTTTTGAGGCAAGGCATGTTTTTTAAGTTTTTGAGATCTTCACTATACTTATTTTTTGGTACTTACTGCTTTATTATATGTATATACAGTACAGATATTTAATAAGCCGACATAAGAAAACCTCACGGCTTCTACGACTACCGTAACTTGATCAAGATAAGATAATTAAATTAGTGCATGGCCGAGGTTAGAATCCGATGTTACGATTCAACCCCAAATATTTCGCATATTTTGTTAAATAATCCAACCTAAGATAACCTCATGACTGTCATAACTTGCTCAGCGTATTAAGATAAGTATGCAAACAGAGGTAAGGTAAAATATACCATAATATCCATGAATATGACGTCACTTTCCCAGCCGGTCATTATACGGAAGCCTACTAAAACTTGCCCCCGCTTGTATAAATCTAACACCGCATTATTGAAGGGACGGGGGATGTGCGCAGATAATGTATGATGAGGAAGGGGAGGCCTCCCCTAGTTTAAAAGTGGTGTATGAAGTTACTTTGGTTTGTACAACAACTCATAAAACATGGAAGAACTTTAAAATGTATAATTAACTAGCTTTCGCCCGTGACTTCGTCCGCGTGGACTACAGTTTATCGTGAACAAGACATTCAAAACTAAAACCCGACTACGTTTGGGTAAAAAACAGCCTGTGTCACTATTGCGATGAAGACGAACCGATTGAACCTCGCTTGCATAGACATATATATTTAATCGGACCAAGTTTTTAGTTTGACCACCTAACCCATCCTTTGCTTCGCCGTGATCGTGTAAAAAATATAGCCTGTGACACTTTACACTTAAAGACGAATCGATTGACACCTCGCTTGACATAATCGGACCAATAGAGGCGACGCTATGGTAGAACATCCACATATTTCGCACATACATAGATACATACAAATATACATACATACATACATAGACTGACTAACTTATGACCCTTCCCTTGTTTTGCTGTAGACGGGTAAAAAAAGCATCTACGATATTAAAAACCAATGCAAAAGTATAGCACCAAAACGCTCTTGATGCTTTTTGACAGACTTGTTAATATTTCGTTTCCAAGGCAAAGTCTGTTCCTTACAGAGAGTAATCTACATTTTGCAGTTTTTCTATGGCAACTTAAAGTATTATATGTTTGACTTTACACAGTACAGTACCTATTTACAAAGTTTCATCATAATCGGATCAGCCGTTTTATCGTGAAAGCTCCCCACACAAACAAATAAACAAAATGACAACGTTTCACTTTTATATATTGGTGTGGATAATTAATTAGTATATTCTATCTACTTATCTATACTTCTAATAAAAAAAAATATATTAAAAAAAAGTCTAGGGGACTTACAATAACCTCTAAACAAGAATATAAAAAATAGTGTCTGTCTGTTTGTCTGTCTCGCTGTCTGTTGTCGCGCATCACGTAAAAGATACTGTACTGATTGCGATGCGGTTTTCCCTGTTTGATAGCTAAAGTTATGACTTAAAACATAAACTAATGTACTTGGTATCTATTGAGTATACAGAAGCCGAGCAATCGATACAAACTATTTGACGGCTAAACAAATGTTGATGAAATGTAGTATATTGCTGTTACGTTTAACCCAAAGAAACGACCACGTGGGCGAAGCTGCGGAACCGGGTAGTAATTTATATTTCGAGACGTCACTGATCTGGTGCCAAACATATGTGTGCAAGTAATTAGGCTATCTATAGTGCAACTTAGAATCCAACGATACCGGGTTCAATTCTAGGCCCGCACCAATGACTTTTCTAAGTTATGTGCGGTTTTCCATCGCTCCGTGCTTCAGAGGGCTCGTTAAGCTATCGGTCCCGGTTGTTATTGATTAATAGCAGTCGTTGAGCCATGTCAGAGGCCCTCGGGCGGCTTGACAAACTCTGACATCAGAGGCCAGCACTACCTCATACGACAAAAAAACAAACTGTGAGTTTTCTTGTTTATTATTTTGAAGATCTTTTCAGAGTTACCGTTGATATAGTTGATCAAACTGCATATTGTTTCATATTCTATGTGGTCCAACACATAATGTGGATAGACACTGTAAAAGCTTCAAGGTCTAAAGCCACCGTTACATTTGGCCAATGTTCGTCAAACAAACTTCAATCAAGAACGCATCCACCCAATGATTAGTACTCCAAGAAATGTGGCCAACCCTCTGCCGCTTCAGCTCGCTAATCCTTTGAGCTATGTCGATGACTTTGGTTCTCTGCGGGATCCGTTTATTGCGGATCTTGCCCTTCGAAGACACTTTAGGTACGTAAGACTGTCTAGGGATTATTTTTAATACATTGATTTTAATATATATATATTAATATTTTGATAGCCTACAATATTGTTCTGGTTAAATTAAATGAAGATATTAAGGTTTAACAAGACATAAGTTCAAAAACAAAATCCGACTACGGTCGGGTAAAAAAGCCTATGACACTCTTGCTATGAAGACGAATTGATCGATATGTGGCTTGAAATACCGGCCAAGTTTTTATTTTGAACACATAACCCTTTCTTTACTTCCGCGTAGTCGGGTAAAACAAATTTCCTATGACACTCTATACCTGGAGCAAGGAAGTTATATGTACTGTACGCAAGTACATATAACTTTATTGACCTGGAGACAAATCGATTGACACCTCGCTTGTCAAAATCGGACCAATAGGGGCGACGCTATGGTGGAACATCCACATACCTATATAAATATATACGAGTACATACATAGTGAATGTGTGGGTGGATCATTTGTGGTATTTTGTGGTTGATACACAATTTCACACAAATTCATTACAAAAGACTGCATTTATATTTTATTTTCCGTGAGACCTTAACAGAATTAACAAGATGCGATAGGCATAACATGGTGTTAATGTGTGCGTAAGGCTTGTGCGTACGAGCGAATCGGCATATCATGGGTGCTTCATTTTAGATTTGGTGGTGCGGTCTCCGTTTGTTTTTAAATTGTCTTGGCTTATATCTGAAAATATAATAACCCGCTGCAAGACGCATTTTAGTATTACAAGATTGTATTTTTTAGAACTGTCTCAAGATTATTAATACTTCGACTGTAGTATAAGTTTACTTTTACAGCCTCATTTTGTAATTACTGCGCAAACTAAACGATTTACTAGTTTATTTCCCGCTGCAGGATGAATATTGGTAAAATTAATTAAAATTTTAAAGAAACTAAAAAACACGCTTTATATACAGAACCAAACAAAACAATAGAAAATAAATTTTAATAGTGTAAATAAGAAAAAAAAATATTTAAAAAAAAGCGTGGGGTGCCTGGGTCAATAGTTATAAACATTTCATTGACAGATATGAGAAGAAGGATTGTCATTTCGATAATATCTTCAAAAGCACCCCACGCTTATTTTTAAATAAAACATTTTTTTCTTATTTACACTATTAAAATTAATTTTCTATTTTTTAGTTTGGTTTTCTATATGAAGCGTGTTTTTTAGTTTTTTCGAATTATTGCAATGTCATCGGCCTTTGACAGGTGTGCAAAATTTGAATGAAATCTGACCGTTTAAAGTGGGTCAAAATAGCGTCCAAAAGATAGATAGATAGATAGATAGATAACTCTTTATTGTACACCACATAGAACAAAAAATACAATAATAACTAAAACATTTATACAAAATAGATGGGACAATGGGCCCAAAGGAGTCGGTTACAAACATACAAATATACAAACATACAAGTGAAGCTAATATAAAGCGTATAAAAAGAATTAGTGCATATGTAAAATTCCCAATATAATCATTACAAATCTCTGTGTTGTGAGGTAATGTCAAACAGTTACTTCAATGCATTGTCCTTTATGCATTACAAAGTCAGTATTCAAAAATTAACAGATGTAACCATAAAACCAATCGACTATCTTTATCTATCTTTATAGTCTTTTTAGTCAACCTTTGGACACAGAATAACTATTAGTAAAAAACTTTGGATGGTCCACCATTTCTTAAAATATTCGGTGTATTTGACCGGCTCCTTGATTTTGAGTGAGGTTTAAGTTCGGTTCACTGAAGTCATTTTTTAAATGGGTGGTGTTGTGGTACACTTTAAAATGTATAATTACATTTTAGCCACAATTTGGGCTAACTCACCAAACCGAACTTATCTTCAGCTTCCGGATCCAGTTTTTTTTAGCCGCTTTTTGCAGGTTGTCACTCCACTTGGCCACAGGGCGTCCTACACTACGTTTGCCTAAGCGTGAACTCTACTCGAGCTCGTTTACCCTAACGGCCATCGGTTCTTCGGGAAATATGACCGGCCCACTGTCAGTTTAGCGCTCTTATCCATTGAGCAATGTCGGTTACCTTGGTTCTCCATCGGATATCTTCATTACGAATCTTGTCCTTCAGAGAAACTCCAAGCACGCACGTAATTGTCCATTGGTAGCTGATCGACCTTAAATTTGTTTGACTTGCCATGTTTAGTGGCCTTGAATTATTGTTTCTTTCCTTTGTATCTCAATAAAATACATAATATCATGTGTAAATTTCAGATCTCTGCCATAACTAGCATAATCTCGTCACAAACGGACGACCGGATGGGTGGACAGACAGACAGCGTTGCCACAGCAATAGGGTTCTCTTTGGACGGATGACTGATAGGCGCGGAACCCTAAACAATAAGACAGTTTTTTTGTTCAATTTACTTGTGTAAACTGCTAAAAGAAACTGACCAATAATTTGGCAATTTTTACATATATATTTAGCATATCTAACTATTTCACTAAATATATGCCTGGAAAACTATCACGTGCGCTACGTAATTATAGGTATAAAAAACTAAATGGTAAAAATACTTTTGTTTGTAAAAATACTCACCCTCTTCTATTTAGGAAAAAATAATTATATTTTAATTTTAATATTCGACTAACGAAGCGTCTTAAAAAATGGCTATTTCGTCAGTTTGTTTATAACGATGACGGATGTAAAATTTGATATCACTTACCACATAGTGCAATTAGCGCTAAAAACTTCATTTTGACAGTTCTCATAATTTTCTTCATATGCATAACGTTAACTATTCACAGTTGAATCCCAACTTTAGTCACATAATTGAACTATTTTCACACATTGTTAATCAACGGCACAATCCATTTCAATGCACAGAGAAAAAAGTTCATTGAAGAAGCAGTTCGAATTTCAAAGTTTATAGTTGCCAGTTACAAGTAACCGATCGCTTCGTGTTCCATTGTTGAATGGTACTGGAGCGAGCGTGCCGCCGGCGGCCGGCGCGAGGGCTGCCCGATTTATGCCCTTGGCTTTCCCGCTGGGAGGGCTTACGCCATGCGCACTGTGAACTCCCTCTTTAAAGTTTTTAAACTTTGACGATGATAAAATGAGATGGGTAGTCTGTTTATGTGAAATCGTTGAGTGGAAAGTTTAAAATCAAATCTTTATTTTAGTAATGAAATCGGGAAATGGTGTGGAATAGTTTCCAATATAGATAGTTCAATGAGTAGAAGCAGAGTACTGTCCACGGTTGTGACGTTATAAAGTTGGCGGTAAATTGTTTTCATTAGTTCTATTTCTGCTTGATGTTTATTTTGTCTATACAAAATAGTAATCTACTACGCTGATTTAACAATGAAACAATGGAACTTTTTGGAATCTCTTTACCAATCTAACCTTTTAGTATCGGCGTCCAAAGGGAATAAATTCTCCATTATGTTTTTTGTATATAGCACTCATATCTCCGGAATTACTGGACCAACTTGTTTTTTTTTAATTTCTGATTGTTGAAAGCTCCATTCTATATTCTGGGACTACCCATAATATAATTTTAATAAAAATTGGATCATTAGTTTTTTTAGTTCGTAGATCTATACTTTGATGTTCATTTTTAATACAAACGATCATTATACTTTATCCAAAACTTCCAAATTTCAATTATTAGGGACTCATTATTTTTTTTCGTTTTATTATGAACCGACAGAAATATCTTTAATATAAGCTTTGAGAAAGATAGCAATTCGTCAGATTCTGGAGTTGGCATATTCCTTGATCATTTCATCGAAATTTGACTGTCATACCCTTTTCAATATTGCATTTTTTATGTGAATTGCTTATGAATGTTACATTGTGAAGATATAATGCTACAATGTTTTCTGGAACATTTGTAGAAGAATAACTTTGTAGGAATTTTCTATAATATTTTCTGTAAAAAGTGAATCTTATTCTAAAATTTGTACCTAGTTTTGAAGAGTAAGTGTAGTATTTGTGATCTGTTTACATAACATTGTTGTTTCCTAAGCCTTCAGTGTTTTCTTCAGCTATACGTAACACTGCTTACACGAACTATGTGCGTGCAGAGACAATAATAGGCTGGCTCGTCCCACATTTGCTCAGGGGCCTAATTCTCTAATTTTAAGACGCCAATTCCACACCAATTCCACGCCGCCTGCGTGGAATCGGCGTGGAATTCGCGTGGAATTGGCGTGAGTGGTCATACAGAATACAGGCCCTGATGGTCAATCTCAACTGAATGGGGGTCTTTCCGCCAGCGCGCAATCGAGGTGAGGCCTAGCAACTTGAACCCGCAGATGGAGCAGTATGTATGTACCTACTTTTTTGTTCAACGTGATAGAATGGTAAACAAACCTTTAGCGTTGTTGCAAATTTCGAATGTTTACTTTTGTATGGGAGTTTGAAATACTATTTATTCAACTATTGCACATGTAAATGAACTTATGTTCGATCGAACAAACCTGCTGCGTACCTAAAAGAGTATTCAGTGACACGTTGTATATTTAGATAGTTGTCTCGAAAACATATCCTTACGTAACTTTTTAATAAAGTTTATAAGGTTCCGCACGTATTTGGCATTGTGCCATGTAGTTTGTGTCATACATTGAGTAATACTAAAATCTGTACTTATTTAATTTGCGGGGACATTTAATGTGGCGCGCAATTTTCGATAACGTTGCAAGGTTTGCAACAAGCTTCAAAAAGCAACGCTAACTTGACAAAAACCTAAACCTAATTGGAAAACTACCCTCCACTTCTCCCAATATTTTCAGGCAACATTTGGTTCACAAAAACGAACCAATACCTCTGAGTGGTTGCGAAACTATCAAAGTACAATATTTTCCTTTCTTACAAGCAAACATCACCCGGGATGGATAAAAAATTGCCTCTCTTGAACTTTTGTAAGACAAACTGGCAAAGTGCGAAGGCAATTTATTTTGTCGTACGTCAACTTAGCCTGTGCCCAGGATATATGTATGCCTAGTGTGGTTGCATCTTTATTATTTTGTACGACCTTTTATTTTGAGTCACATTGTGTATTTAAAGTAATTATCGAACACCTATTTAAAAGCTTATTTAACTTGCAATGTATATTGTATGTTGTACTCGTATGTAAGTATGTTTGTTTCGGTCAAATCTTGCAAGCTGAATTAGAACCACTTCCTCTTATCCTATGGAGTTGAATTCGACATCGAATTTTAATCGACATCCAGGATTAGCTCCAGAGAAAAGAACTTTTCAACGGTCAACAGCACAGACACGAAATTTTGTGTACGCATTTTATTATGATAGCCAGTTTAAGTTTTATCATGACATGGTTGCTGCACTTAGGGTTGGATACTGACTAGGGAACTCCTCAGTGGTTAACAGCATACATATGAAATGTTGTATACGCATTTAATTGTGATAGCCCGTTCTAAGTTTCACAATGATATGCCTACTGCATAGAAACTTATTTAAATGTTTTTACCCGACTGAGGAGAGTTATATGTTTGGGTTGTATGTATGTTTGATTGTTTGTTTGTATATACGTTTCCTAAGCACGTCCTACAGCCTAAACGGCTTAATTGATTTTGATAAATGAAGTATCATTGGATTTGTCTTAATCACGAGAGTGCTACAGGATATATAAAGTGTCAAGAAAACTGATATGGCGGCTTACAGCTGCCATTTTGTATTTCCGACACAACAAAAAATTACCTGAGGTATCAAAATACAGGTCTTTAAAAAACCATTTCAAAAATATATAATTCTTAAATACTAAAGTCAATATATATCTATAGTTGCAATTGCAACTATTAAACTAAAGTAAAATATGTAAGTAAAAAAGATTCATTAAATTTATAGAGACAGTAGCTGCGCCCCGTGGTTACTAAAAATGTATGGTTCCTGAAGGGACGACAGGGGAAACCCCCGTCGTCCCATACATTTTTCCATACATTTAACCATACATTTTCCGGGATAAAAAGTAGTCTATGTGTTAATCCAGGGTATAAGCTAAGCTACCCCCGTACCAAATTTCAACCAAATCTGTTAAGCGTGAAGAAGTAACAAATATATACACACACACACACACACACACCCTGACATACATACAAACTTTTGCCTTTATAATACGGCGGCTGCTCGTCAATCACGAGATAAAATGTTAATTTAACTTTGTTCGCAGTCGGGTCTTTTTGTATTTACATAATAAGTTTACTTGTTTAAGTAATTTAATTAGTACCTACAGAAACACAGCGTGCAGTTGCAAATATGTGGCATATATGCTATTCGGCAGAAATTTTAGTGCAGGTCTATTGTTTGCTGTTTCAGCAGTAGATTTAAAACAGTTCTGCGGTAGATTTGATTCCTGTCATAATTACTTTATTGTTTGAATTTAATTTTGAAAGTGCGCTCGAAGCTTTTCCCGCGTGGTATTTGGGAATAAAAGTATATAAAAGTATAGGTATGTACAAACAACAAATTTCAACAAAATTCGTTTGCCGTTTAATGATTTTATTTTTAAAAGCTTTTATTTTACTTCACTTGAACGTATGATTCTATTAGTCTTGAAACTCAAATTTTAAGCACTTCGCGATTAGATATCCTGCTGAATCTTTCAGGGTAGCTCACAAACCGAAGAAGATGCATTTAAAAAATGTTGTTTAATGCTCGGATTCTATTCATCTAGTTGAGATGCATGGTACCTACACCTGGTTTTATGTCAAATTCTAAGTTGTCCACCAACTTCATTGAAATCAGTCCAATAGTTTTTAAGTTATGCGAGAAAAGACAGACAGAAACCATATAAAAAAAGTTCAGTAGCTTATTTTGATTTGCCTAGTTTTTTTTTATTTATCTTCATTGTACAGTCTTTTTGTTACTTACTGCTACATTAACCTATCGGCTATCGGTACGGGATAAACGAGATAAATATATTAACCTATCGGCTATCGGTACGGGATAAACGAAATAAATATAGCAAATAAAGCAAAAAATAACTATTTTTTTGTTTCCTTCCTCAAATACAGATTTTGTGTATTGCAAACTTTTATCATTCTTTATTTAAAAAATAGCCCAAGAACTCCAAAAACGCACTCGTCCACAGGTTAAAAGTATAGATATAATGTTATAAGTAGGTATATCACAAGAGAGCAAGTCACAAGAGTTCCTATTTCAAATAAGGTTGGTACCTATTAAATTATGATAACTACTTGCTGCCCCTAACTTGGACACAAATTAAGGGTGAATATACCTTTAACAAACAAGTTGAACAATTGGAAGAAGTAGACAGTTGTAAGGTGGGTGCGGTGGCTAGTAAACACATGATGTAATCCGATCCAGCTGGCATTAGGCTTTAATGAAGAAAGGGAAGCAAGGTGGAGGTGTTTAAGCTTGTTTTATTAGTGCGATCACACACAAACACACAAAAAAAACCGTGTAAAAAGTAAATTTAAAGTGCAGTTTCTCTATGAGTAAAGAATGATCGAGAATTGCGGCGCTTCGAGCACAAAACCATCGGTTTGCATGACGGCCCCGTAGAGTAAATAAATGAATTTTGAATATGAGTCAATTTTAGGGCGAGAATTAAAATAGTTTTGCAAGCTGTATCTAGCGTTTGACAAAACAAAGGAAAGGGCTTGTTGCTAGGGTCTCATTTTTTATACTTTTAACATAAATAGTTTTATGATAGTTGATAGACTCAGGCGTTACTTTGCGGAAATCCGTATTTAAAATGAACGAATAATAACTATGTAGCTTACTTCCGCCAAACTTACCTTACTTTAGTTGACAAATGAAAAAGTAAAATTAAATAATATACAGGCTGTCCCAGGAAGTAGTGATAAGCGAATGTCCCGAGGAAGAGCACCCCCAGTTGCACCCGAATAACCCCCATGTATGTTCCGCGATTTTTGATATTTCGGAGTTATTCCATTTTTGTCATAGACATATGAGCGATTGAATACACTCAATATAGCTTTCAGTGTAGCTGCACCGTGCACTAACCACGCAACGCGAGCATTCGACGACCTGCGAGACGTTTTGCGTGCGCTGCGTGATGTGTGCAGCACTGCTCAGTGCTGCAGGGAAGGAGTATACATCCAACTATATACACTCTCAATATACATGTCATGTATGCTTTGTGTTTAATGAAACATTCGCAGCGGGCGCAAACATTTACACAAAACTAGACAATATTTTTAAGATGCATTGTACAGTGCAGTTTTTCTACCCATGAATAAAATGTGATATTGTAACATCTAGTAACGTCTAGTACCTTCATAGGTATTTACCATATATACGAGCATTGAATAAATTTCAAATACATTTATAAATACTCGCAGTCAAAATATTAACATTTAATTGGTTCAACATCCATAAAACGTTAAAAATGCATGCCGTGATTAGTATGCGCTATCAACGCGCCACGTTTTTCGTTGGAAAAACTTAAAATCGTTATCGTTACACTTTTAAAGCCCAATATTTCATATGAAATTCCCCGTTTAAACTTCCACCCGAGTTCGATATAAAATATTTCATCGTAAAACACTTAATTCGTTTTTATATCATCCCACAAGAAATGTAAACCCATCTGAATCCTTGTATTCGGAAAAAGTATTGGGATTCGAGATCGCAAAAGAAAACTATTCGTTTGTTGGAAAAGCAAAATTTGTACACGGAAAGCCCCAAAATCCAGGGTTAACCCTGATGTAACTAGACGTATCGAGCGCGGACATCCCTTTGCGGTCTTATTTTATCGGCCATCAAAACGTTCTCGTACAGTACGATCGAATTAATACATCGCTATACCAAAGAGTCCGTGGCTGCTGGAATCATGGACAAGAAAAACCTACTTAATTAGACCATGTGTGTGTCTTTTGTCATATTTTTGAAGATTTACTATAATATGATCTAGTCAAAAAAAAATGTAATTCAATAATCGAGCTGCAATATGATTGATGGTTTAAAAGATAACTTTTTTAAGAGGCCAACAGTCTCTTAGATTTTTGTTGTGGCCTCTTAAACACAATACTAATAGCTCTTAAATCAAATATGGTTGAAATATTATTTTATGGTTGAAATAACTCGCACAATAACGAAGCGTTACGCTTCTTCATTTATTATAAGAACTGCAAAAAGCGATATCGAGTATCTAGTACCTATCGACGCGCAGTGGATCACCGCTCACCACTTTCGACGATTTTACTGCCTCCCGTCGGAATGTCGTTTCTATTAATCTTTATGACATGAGGACTGTGTGACCCGCTGGAAATTGATGATTACGTTTCGATTAACGGTTTATAGCAGTTTGTTAAATGGGGTCAACGAGTTGCTGGCGTTAGCGGCCAAGCTTACAAAGGCCGGCCGCCATCATACTGTAAAACCCAATGAATTGAAGATAATGTTATTAATGACCAGGTGTGAATCAGATTTTATTTTATTTTATATGTCACTAATCCGGTATTCAATATTCGAAATATGATTAATGCAGAAAGATTTATTAAATAGTGAAAACCTTTTTTTGTGTTATTGGACGTCTAAGTTAACGTAGATTCCTAAACGGATGGATCGACTTCAATAGTTAAATCCAGCTATCAAATAAAAATATTTGAGAGCTGGATTTAACTAGTTGGTTCATAAAGCTTTGTTTGGAAGAAATTGTTGCTTTCGTTCCCAAGATATACAAATAGTGATCAGAGCATCTGATCATTAGTTGTGAAGAGATTTCGGGCACTATTAACGACCGGCTGGCTGAATGTTTAGTGACCCTGACTGCGAAGTCAACCAACCCGTTGGTTGAACAACGCAACGGTCAATCATTTGTGTGAAAGAAATATTTGTTTCGAGACATGCATGTAGCATATATATGTATGTATGTATGTTTATCCGTTGTCTAGTACATTGTCAACGCGTTGTTTGGGGCTAAGTAATTGGTGCGAATTATCCCGAACATATTTTATTTATTTCTCTTTTTATGGTCACAATAACTACCATCTGAAATCAAAAGTTTTGGAGCTGAAAGCTCTGAGTTTTTTCCCGACTGCGGAGGATTATGTGTTTGGGTTGTATGTATGTTTGTTTGTGTTTGTACGTTTTTTAGGTTCATCCTACAGCCTAGAAAGCTTGATGTATTTTGATAAATGAGGTATCATTGGATTCGCCTTAATCACGAGAATGCCATAAGATATATAAAATGACAAGAAAACTAATATAGCGGCTTACAGCTGCCATATTGTATTTCCGACGAAACAAAAAATGGCCAATACCTATCGAATGAGGTATCAAAATGAAGGTCTTTAAAAGACCATTCCAAAAACATATAATTCTTCTAAATAAACAGTAGCACTTGTCTTTCAAGCTTCTTACAAAAAAAAACGATTATTCAAGTTATGTAAGTACTATTAGTCCAATATTGCAATTGCAACTTTATAGTTTAGTAAAATATGTAAGTACGTTGCTCAAATGTTCATTATTCGTTTAAAGGTAATGCAATCATCAGCGGGTGCTGATAATTTTGACCATAATTATGCGACTGGGCTTGTGTAACACAGCTAGTTTTTTTAATATTCCCATTTCCATTTCAATTATTTGAAAACGATCATGTTTAACTCCCGAACACGAAAAGAGAGGGGTGCTATAAGTTTAGGGTGTGTATCAATGTGTATGTATTAAAGAAGTTTGTAAATTAATAGTTAGGTATTAATTTGCTATCAAACATATTAGGAGAAAAAACAAATAATGACTGATGTAAGTCAAGTATCTTGAAAAGAAAATATATATCTATAGATTTTGATGGTTGATGGCGAAGCTAGAAGATAAAAAATAATAATTTGTGTTTGTTTACTTAGTAGTCAGAATTAAAATTAAATATTAGTATGATAATAAGTAATTATTTATAGTTTTTGATACTCAGAATGCAATCATTCACGCGGGTGAAACCGCAGGGCGCAGCTAGTATTATATAAAAAGGATATAGTAAAGGTTCCAAAAAACGAAGGAACTTCCAGCAAATTGCACCTCACTGTTATATTGATTGAACAGCGGTTAAATTAGTTTCACAAAATATTATACTTGTACTATTATTTATTCTGTGCTTACGGTATCTACCATTTAAAACATTATCTGAAAACAATGTTGAAATTATAGGCACAAATTAAATTGCTTACTCTAAACTACTAGTGGCTCTGTGAGCTGCAGACTTTTTTGCAAACAATCTAGCGGTGCACAGTAGCGCCATCTAGTTACATTATTGTAACACTAACATTAATAGCCAAGGTGCTCCATCAATCCTTACCTAGTAGGTAAAGGGCTGATTCCACTGGCAGGAACCTAAGAGTGAGAAATTTACTGCATTTTGAGAAGCTATTCTGCTCATCACGCCGAAGACCCTCATCAGATCTTCACCAAATTTTTATGATTATAAAGTTACTACCTTTCAAATGATAAAAGAACCATCTAAATCGGATTTAATATGCTGGAGATATTCAGTAGCCCCCTTTTATCCTTTTTGGGGCAAGTACCCCATATCAAAAATCCCCGACGATTTAAAAATTCTAAAAATTTGCTGAAACTGTATACCAAGTTTCGTCTAGATCGGTTGAGAAATGCGACCTGTAGAGGAGAACAGAGATCCGGGCAGACGGACATCCGGACATACGAAAGCATTTTTGCCCAAGCTGAAACGGAGACGCTCTCTGTAATAGTCTATGTCTGCCAATAGTTAGACCTAGAACAGAAGGGAGGGTCCCTTCTGTTCTAGGTCTAACTATTGGCAGACAGAGATCCGGGCAGACGGACATCCGGACATACGAAAGCATTTTTGCCCAAGCTGAAACGGAGACGCTCTCTGTAATAGTCTATGTCTGCCAATAGTTAGACCTAGAACAGAAGGGACCCTTCCCTTCTGTGGTGGATTACATTAAGCGTAATTAATATTATCATCTTTAAGTACACTCACCTGCGATAATATGTTTAAAATTTCATGAAATTTGTTTTGTTTAAATTAATTTGTTCAAAAATGTATAAGATTATGGCAAAAGTGGATTGTTGCATAATTTTAGTTGATGTCACGTTTTTGAAATTCAGAGGTAACATGAATTAAGAGATGAAATGGTACGTATAGGTAAATATGAATGTATGTGATTTTACATGCATGAGTCCTAAAGAAACTATACATTTAGGTACCACAGATGCTTTTTCAAAAGTCAAGCTACAAAATAATTATGTATGCCTAAAGCCAAACAACAAACCAACAAACTAGTACCAACCAAATTAATGCGATATCTCTAAAAGGGGCAAAAAACTACGGAAAATTTGTCGAGACATATTAACCATAATAAATAGCTTAAAAGCTAACAAAAACACGACTGCCCTGCCAATAAAGAGCTTTGCCAATAAATTATATACTGTTGTAATTTGCTTATCAATGCCTTCAATTTGATACCCATATTGTATATTTAGAAGCGGGTTTGTAAATAGTGCCATAATGCCGCAATATTGAAAGTTTTCGAAAAAAATAGCATATGTTACTCGGAGGACACCCCATGCGTCTTAAAAGTTATGGTGGAATATATAAACTTACAAACAAACATACATACATACATATATACATACATGAATGCTAAAAACAATACACTCCTTTTTTTGGGCAGTCGTGTAAAAAGTAGGATGACGCTTATATCCCACATTCAAAAGAACCTGAATAGCACAAGTGGGAAGTATTTTGCCGTGAATTGGAACAGCATCGGCTAAACGCAACGATGTTTGTACGCGGCTCAGCCATCTACTTCGACATGTATTCATCCCAGGAGGAATTCCGTAGTGGCAGATTACACTCAGTGTAAAGCTTTCAATCTCGCGCTCACTTGAAAAGGATTTGATGGAACTATCGCTACTTTTTGCAAACTAGTATTTTGTTCCAATATATTCACTTGTTGGGGTTTAGTATAAGTTGTACTATTATTTATTCTGTGGTATAATATATCTAAAGATATCTCTAACATTTAATATGATGACGATGAAAACACACAGGCACAGAAAGATAGATATGTTATACAGTAAAAATATTTTTTTTGTAAACCCTTAACTGGTACACCTAACGAATAAAAAAAATGGGGCAGTTCCACACCAATTACCTGGGCCCAAACTAAGATACCCTGTACTATGGGCACGGATAACCATACACAGATACGAATACGTGGGTAACTTTTGCCGCGGCCGGTCTTTGACTTATGTCTTAACTTTAATGTTGATTAAGTGAAAATATCTGATCGGATCTGATGGTTAAAGTAAGCTTCATATTTTTTTCTTCGTTAATTTATTAACGCCCGAGCCAAGTCTATCAACTACTTATATTTCAACCTGTTGAATGTAAAATACATAATGGAAAATGTTTGACCTAAATGCTTTAGCGAGCGGTCCAGATGAGGTCGGCTTTCCTCGGCTGTCAAACTGGGCGTGTTATTGTTGAGCTTCGACGAGATCTTCTGCAGGATCTACAAACAAAAATAAACATAATAAAAATGTTTCCAATGTTATCAACACCATTTAATTTTATTCTGTGCGAGCTGGTTGGTTTCGCAAACATGTCAAAAATACCCGTTAAGATTTAAAACTGTTTTAACTAATTAAAACTTTTTTATTGAAGGTCTTATTTAATATAAAAATGAGTCGAAAATGAATGGGTGCCCTATTTTTGTGTACATTAAAATATTCGCTGCACTCCAGCTTCACCTGGGTTGCTCTAGAGGGATTTTTGTAGACTCTATTTTTGTGTGTATAGTAAATTTAGTGGATTAGACTAGAGATTCACCTAGAGAACTCGTTCTATCTCAAAACGACGTTTTACCGTTGCAGTTCAGTCTAATTTTGACTAAGGCCTTCAGTAAAAACTAGTTTTAAATCATTTTAACTTGTTAAAATGCCTTATAAATAAAAACAGATTTTTACTGTGACATTAGAAACGCAAAATATTTATAAGAAATGTGTTCCATCGCGCTCACAATTTTGAACGGCCATAGATTATCGTTAAATTCGTATTGGTTAATTCATGTAAGTGTATAGGAAAATATTTACCACATACTTCCTTAAGGAACAAACAAAATATCATCCGCTTCATACTGGAAAATGAAATATAAAACAAACGAGTTCTTGAATTTCAATGACAACTTTTTTTTACGGCCTTGTTTTCATTACCAACTTTATTTAATACTAAATGCGCTTCTGACCTAAATAACTAATCATTGGGAAAACTACTAACAGTGAGTTCCATTCTCATAGTCCACTATAGACCTTCATCAAAATCCACGAAAGTTAACCATTCTACGAAATAGTGAACATACAAAACTAGAATTAACCGAACGATTTTAATTGCCGACTAAAATAAAGTCTCAGTACTCAACTACCTCAGTCATAAGCGCAATGCTACAAACCTGTATAAAAAAACTGACAAGTAATGGAAATTTACACATTAGAAATAGGACAATAAATTATCCTGGCTGTTATTTTTAGTTTCAAATCATAATTTTATTGTTATGGATGGAATTTGAAGCAATAATTGGAATGGTATAGGCATTTTCAAGCAAAAATCACAAGGGCCTATAACTAATTTCTCGTATGTTTTTAGTTTCAAAACATAACTGCAATGGATGTAATATCCATTGCAGTTATGTTTTGAAACTAAAAACATCAATCAGAAAAAAATATGATCTACTTTTTACCTTTATTTTTCTTTTTACCTGTACCTCTTTTTCCTTTTCTTTTTTCCTTTAGGTTACTTCCCAAAAATATCCTTCATTAACAGACACAAAACTGTCACTCTTGCAGTTTTAAAGTAAACGAAATAAACATAGTGCATATTATGGTTTGTTTGTTTCTTGTTTCCATTTAGTACAGTTCCGAAGAGATGCCCTATAATTCTTGGCGAGGCAGCTGCGGATTTCAACGTGCTTAGTATTTCGAGTTTCCATTTCCAGCAGGTTACAGCGAGACATATGTTGGAGTCTGACCTACTTTTTAACTAGTATCGGTGAACATAACGTTTAAAATCAAAGTGAGAACCTAATTCATGAAATAGAATTCGCTCTAGTGGAATATTTACTATACTAACTTAGGACGGTTCGAATTTATATTTTCTCCTATTTATCCTTTTCATTTTTTGTAGGTCTGGATAATGTGAAAATCTATCTATAGGTACATAGTACGTACAATAAAACAGTAACCAAAGTGAAATCTGTACTTGGAAGAGAATTTAGAAAAATCATTTTTATTTGAGTATTACGTATATATTACGAGTGTAGTAGGATCCAAAAATATGGTTTGTAGAATTTTTGTCTGTCTATCTGTATGTGACTTTATCACGCAAAAACAACTAGATGAAATTTGATGCTGTTTGTTTGCTGAACTGTATTTCTTGGAGTCCTATAGAGGTTTCTATCTTTGTTTCATCAAAATCGGTTTATGCCAAAAGGAGTTACAAATTTTTTATATATAGTTGCGCCACTTGCACCACAGAATAACGAATATCTACTAACTACGTATTAAGATAGTAAGTAAATTAAATAATCATGTACCTTTATAACAAAGTAAATAAACAGATATTAATAAGCTTTTCATTTATTTACATAGCTTTCGCCGTATCTACTTATTTGGCTTTTAGTATCCCAAAATTAAACTAGATGGCGTTGGCAATCCTTAAAACAAGCAAGCGTTTGTCACACGAGTTATCTAAATATAATGAACAAAGTTGGATGACTTCCAGCTGAATTAGAACCACATCATTTTATCCTACGGAGTTACATATTGGTTAAATTCCGATAACAATGCATTTTTATGGTAAGCATGACCTGAATCGACATCCAGGATTAGCTCCATATAAAGAACCTCTTCAACGGCTTACAGCACAGAAATGATATTTTATGCCCGCATTTTATTATGATAGCCGATTTAAACCTTTACCATGACATGGTCTTCAGATAAAGGTACTCTTCAACGGTCAACAGCACAGACACAAAATTTTGTGCACGCATTTTATTATGATGCCAGTTTTAAGTTTTACCATGACATGGTTGCTGCTCAGGGTTGGGTCCTGAATATGGAACTCCTAAAAGTTTATCAGCACAGACACGAAATGTTGCATACGCATTTAATAATGATAGCCTGTTCTAAGTTTTACCATGACATGGCTACTGCATAAAAGATTTTTAAAATGAAAATGAAAATATATTTATTACTGCAAAAAAAAACACATGTTAAATCTTTTTACATTGTCAGTGCATATACATATTGCAAACATTTTTTAATCTTAGAATACTAATATCTGTTGGTTTCAACAGATATTAGTACTTAGGCAAAGCCTGTATCGAGGAAACCTGTATTCTTAAAAAGGTTTTACATTAAGATCCTCAGAAAACATAAAAAGGCTCCAAACCTTATTATAATAGAAGTTTTTTTTTTTTAAACAAACTATAATTAAATATGAATAAAGGTATTAATAAATGATAACAATACCTAATGATAATATATTAAAACTAAATATATATATTTATTTAATAAGTACATTTATATAGCCTTATAATTCAATATATATGTGTATACAATCTGACATATAATATTTAGTAATTCTTCTGTTTTATCATATTTTAGAGAAGATAGCCACTCATACACAATGTTTTTTGCTTGCTTTACTGTGTTGTTCTTCATATCACTGAACCTAACAACTTTGTTATAGACACGTATTCTACTAAAATCGCAGATGGAGTGGTGAGCCGGTAAACTCTACGATTCTTCAATGATTCAAACTCACACGAGGATATAACTGATTTATGTACTGAAATCGATGTTTTGAGAATAAACAGCTGCGAACATTGAGCACACCAGAATCTTGATAAAGGGTCGCGGTAGGATACCTGTAAGGCTTCCAAAGCATAACCTTTAGAACCGAACGCTGTGCTCTTTCAGCCTGGATAAGAAATGTTTTAGCAGCACTGCCCCAACATAATAAGCAGTAGACTATCAGGGATTGACACAACGCGTAGTATACGGATTTAAGGGTATCAATGGACGCTACATGTCGTAGATTTCACATTACATGAATGACCTTTCTTATTCTGGCTGAAAGAGCCTCAATATGCAATCGAAATGTAAGGTTCTCGTCGATGTGGACTCCAAGATATTTCATCACATTAGTACGTGTTAGTGATTCACAAGAACATGATTGTGTATTGCTATTGCACAAATCACTATGAACTTTAATACTTACGTCTACGCAAGGAGCAGAGGCAGAAGTCTTATGTAAATATAAATATATGGTAATTTTAGTGTTCAGGGTAAGAAGATTTTGCTGCAGCCATTTGTTAATTAGAACCATACCTTGCTCGGCTGAGGAACATACTACAGGCCATGTAGGTCCATGAAAAATTAATACAGTGTCATCAGCATAACACAAAATATCAGCATTTTTAATTGGAACATTGTGAATATCGTTATGTAGAGAAAGAATAGTGTGGGTTCGAGGATACTACCCTATGGAACTCCAAATCTAATAGATTGTAAGCTACTAGTATTCTTGCCAATACTACTGCCTCCGTTCCGTTAAGTAACTTGTAAACTAGTCTAGGACTATGCCTCGTATACCCATGTATTCCAGTTTATTCAGAAGTATAGGGACGGAGACAGTGTCGAAAGCCTTCGCCAGATGTAAAAAGATGCCAACATTGTTTACTATCTAGATGTGATGACTTTACAGTAGTAAGTAACGTAACTGCATCTTCTGTGCTATTCCCCCTTCGGAAACCAAATTGATTAGAGGAAATCAAATTATGGCGTTCCAGGAAATCAACAAGACGTTTACTAACCAGCTTTTCAAGCAGTTTAGAGAAAGTCGATAACAGGGAGATAGGCCGATAATTATCAACAGAATTTTTTGGTCCACTCTTATAGATTGGCGATATCGATGCAATTTTCCAATCATGGGGGAATACTCCACTTGACAGACTTAGATTCAGTATGTACGTTAGTGGAATAACAATTTCGTCTTTAACATGTTTCATAAGAGAGTTGCCAAAACCATCAATTCCTGGAGCATTTTGTAAGTTCATGATTATTTTTTCTACTTCTTCACAATCAGTAGGACTCATAAAGAAAGAACTGTTAGAGCCAGTAATTTGGTGGAGAATTACTGGCTCTAACAGTTTTTGCAAGGTCCATTTCACTCTTGTTAATTCTAGAGAGTATTTGGTCTGCTAATTTTTGGCCAACTGTTGAGAAGTGGTAGTAAATTAACGTTTTTGTTGATCATTATCACGAGGACGGATTGACTGTTTTGTTTTTTTTTTTCGCTCGTAAATGTTCCTCGCGCATTTGAAAATAAAATAACAAAAAAAAATGAGGCGGCGGGGTTGGGGGTTTTTGATAGGGGTTATAGAGGGGACGGGGGCAGGAGGGGTAGGGAAAGGGGGAGAAGAGGAGAAGAGTGGAGGAGGAGGGGGAGAAGAGGAGAAGAGTGGAGGAGGAGGGGGAGAAGGCGAGAAGGGGAGACGGACTACGACAATGTTCACCTTGTTTCGGGGGAAGTTGTGATTGGATTGGATGGTATTGAGAGAATATCCCATACATGGTATCAACTGAATCCCATACCGACCTAAAAGATCGTCAATGTCCGTGTCTGCGTACTTATTTATGGGATGTAACGAAGTGAAACACTGACTAAACGCTTCAAGCCAACCTCACCTGCACGTGGTGTATCCTGCTGGTTTACTTAACGAGGTTCTGGCACCCGACAGATGGCGATATGACCACCCAAATACGAGTGTAGCAAAAAGGCGCAGGCCGGTGACGGGCAGCAGCGTTACCAGTGCAAGAAGCTACACCCTGCGACCGCCAACCCGTATGCCCGGCGTGGCGATTATGGGCAAAACCTCAGATGAACAACACAAACAATAAATAATAGTTTAAAAAAACTAAAAAACACGCTTTATACAATGTGTCTGGTCACCGGTGTCGGAGACTTAAGGGGGGTTAAATATGGGGATTTTTATCGACAAATCACTATCTCGATTTTCTCTTGGCCTCTCCATACTAAAATGGCAGCCATTTTGTTTTTTTTACTTCGCAGCTCAGACGCCTACACTGATTTAATCATTGCTATCGATGTAGACGTCTTAGGAAGACGAAAGAGGTATCATTTGAAAGCTTACAATGAAGACAATCAATTTATGATACATTTTATTCAATATCTTTTTCACAAAATAACATAACAATATTAACAAAATAAAAATCGTATTTATTTATTGCATTTTTTTTAGTTTTTTAATTTTTTTATGAAAACTAACCTGTCAAGCTATTTTTTTTTAATTGTGTTATCATAGTACAAGATATTTCCATTAAAATAAATCTTACATCAAGGTCCTAAGTTAAATATTTTCGAAGCTATGATGGTTTAAATATGACCCTTAAAAACTCTATTAATAGCACACGTCAAACAATAGACTCAAGACCCCACATTCAATTGGCGTGTCGTATGACAGGCAGCTGTTCTTTGACAACATGTTAGAAAGAGACATGTATAGGGTGTGAATGAGACAAAATTGCGGCTCTACTCAGGTCAGGATACAATTACAGGTAGTCGTCCCTCGCCTAGCGTTGTGATTACATTCTTATCTGCCGAAGTACTGTGCGTTGCTATTTTCTAACCTCTGCTTTGTGTTTTGGACTCGTTTTGTTATTTTAGTTAACTTTCGTTAACTGAAATGGAAGAGCGTCGTTTTTCAAGCCGCGACGTGGCCAACATCCATTTTGTGTATGGATTTTGCGACGGGAACGCGAATGCTCCTGTAAGAGAGTATGCGAGAAGATTCCCTGATAGACCTATGCCGAATGCTCGCACGTTCATCAGATTGCACTCGAATCTCTCCGAATATGGAATAAGAAGACCCGCTAACGAACGTACTCGTTTGGTGTCTCCGCGAGAGGAAGAAGAGGTGTTGGATTTAATAACGCAAGACCCACAACTGAGTGTCCGTTGCATTGCGATTAGACTCGGTCTATCGAAATGGACAGTTTGGCAGATTTTAAAACGGCAAGGATTGCATCCATTCCATTTTAGAAGAGTCCAGGATTTAATTGGACCTGACGTCGCCCGAAGGACAGTTTTTTCTTCGTGGATATTACGAGAAGCGCGATCCAATCCCAATTTTTTAAAGAGGATTATGTGGACCGATGAAGCAACTTTTACAAGATCTGGATACACAAATCATCGGAACGAGCACCTGTGGCTTCAAGAAAACCCGCATGCAGTGAGACCCAGTAGCTTTCAGCACAAGTTTTCGGTAAATGTTTGGGCTGGAATGATAGACGATATCCTTATTGGGCCTCTTATTTTGCCCGCTACATTAAATGGCCCAAGATTTTTGGAATTCCTGCAGAATGACTATCAAGACGCATTAAGCGAATTGCCATTGACGTATAGGGCAAGAATGATACTCCAATTAGATGGAGCTCCGGCACACTTTGCGGTAAATGTGAGAAATTACTTAAACAACACATATCCAACATGGATTGAACGAGGTGGGACGATTGCTTGGCCGCCGCGTTCCCCGGATTTGACACCCCTAGATTATTTTTTATGGGGCACAATAAAGCAGAAAGTGTACGTTAACGTGCCCAACACAAGAGAAGAACTAATTGAAAAAATATTACAAGTCGGGGATGTAATGAGGGCGGACAAAGCCATGATAAAAAGAGCTACACAACATGTGTCAATTAGGGCAACTGCTTGTCTACAACAAAACGGAGGACATTTTGAATCGTGGCTGTAGTACCTAGTTTAGATGGTATTAAATTAATAAATGATAATTAATGGTTTTACTTTGTTCTTTTCTTGCCTTTTCCCATCCCAATCATCATAGCTTTGACGTGTGCTATTAATAGAGTTTTTAAGGGTCATATTTAAACCATCATAGCTTCGAAAATATTTAACTTAGGACCTTAATGTAAGATTTATTTTAATGGAAATATCTTGTACTATGATAATACAATTTAAAAAAAATAGCTTGACAGGTTAGTTTTCATAAAAAATTTAAAAAACTAAAAAAAATGCAATAAATAAATACGATTTTTATTTTGTTAATATTGTTATGTTATTTTGTGAAAAAGATATTGAATAAAATGTATCATAAATTGATTGTCTTCATTGTTAGCTTTCAAATGATACCTCTTTCGTCTTCCTAAGACGTCTACATCGATAGCAATGATTAAATCAGTGTAGGCGTCTGAGCTGCGAAGTAAAAAAAAACAAAATGGCTGCCATTTTAGTATGGAGAGGCCAAGAGAAAATCGAGATAGTGATTTGTCGATAAAAATCCCCATATTTAACCCCCCTTAAGTCTCGACACCGGTGACCAGACACATTGTATAGAAAACCAAACTAAAAAATAAGAAAATTAATTTTACGGCTGGTTGGTCTAAGGGCTAGTAACCCTAGGAACGACATCAAACAGTCGCGGGTTTGAATCCTGCAAGGGGCAATCATTTGTGTGATGAGCAGAAATGTTTGTTTCCGAATCATGGATGTTGATATTCGTATTTATGTATGTTTATCCGTTATCTAGTGCCCATATTACAGGGTATCCTAGTTTGGGGCTAGTTAATTGAAGTTAATTGGTGTGGAATTGTCCCAAATATATTTATTATTATTTATTATAATAGTGTAAAGGTTTTTTTTTTTTTTCGAATTATTGCATTGTCATTGGTCTTTGAGAGGTGTGCAAAATTTTAATGAAATTTGACCGTTTAAAGTGGGTCAAAATAGCGTCCAAATGAGTCGGTTACAAACATATAAACATACAAACATACAAGTGAAGCTAATACAAAGCCACAACCACAACTTTGGAAACCACAAAAGACGTAGACGAAGGTCTCCAACAACTGGTGGAATTCCTGAGGGAAGAGGGTGTGAAGTTTTACCAGCTGCAACGTAGGGGCTCGAAGTCCAAGCTCTCGGCTGAGACTATCTAGCTTATGGAAAACAGCCGCGCCGTCAGAAAAGCGAGCGCCTAATTGTACAATTAGTAAACAGATGCGACGTGACCTCGGATGCTCTAAGACACGCCAAATAGAAAAGGTGAATGAGGAAAATCGGAAGTCAAAAGTGTTCGCCCAGTAGTTGAAACGCTTGCATCTGGCAAAGCTTAGGAGTTCTAGTGACCAAATCGTAACTCCAAAGCCGGAGATCTTAGCTGAGATAGAAAACTTCTGTGGCCGATTTTAAGAGTCGCATGCTTCACAACACGGCCCTATTGCAGAGGATACCCAAGCCACTCTTACTCACCACTACACGGAAGACCTGCCAGAACCAGTTTCGTGGAAGATTTGGTACCATAGACCACATACTCACAGTGAGGCAAATTATACAGAAGACCGAAGAGTATAATCAGCCCCTGTGTCTTGCTTTTGTGGACTATGAAAAGTTCTTTGATTCCGTCAAGACCTGGGCTGTTTTGGAGTCACTACTGCGATGCCAAGTGGACTGGCGGTATATTGAAGTGCTGAGATGTCTGTAAGACGCCACGGCTATGAGTTTTTAAGTACAAAACCAGCAGTTTCTCGACAAATCGGTCTCAGGATGAACTTAGACAAGACCAAGATCATGTTTAACGATCTCATTACCCCGTTACCGTGTTGTAGTCACCAATGGTGAACCCCCCGAAGTTATTAATGAATATGTCTATCTCAGGCAAACTGCAGTTGGGTACACACAACTTCAATATAGGGAAGCCAACAGAAGCACTTAGTTGGGCTGGGCGGCATACGGAAAACTTCGTCAGGTCTTCTCGTCATCCATTCCATAGTGTCTGAAGCCGAAAGTCTTTAATTTGTGCGTCCTACCAGTTATGACATACGGAGCCAAGACGTGGACACTAACAGTGGGACTTGTCCACAAATGAAAAGTCGCTCAGTCTGAACATAGTCCTGAATATAGTCAACTCATATAGTTGAATATGTTTAGGAGTAAGGTACTCTGAAAATCAATATTCATTAAGGCAAATACGTGTCGGACACGCATAGACTTAGGGTTCTGTAGCCAGGACCTTAAGCTACCTAACTGTGAAACCCGCATAGCAAACGGTCCAGTAGTTTTTACGTTACAGATACGCCAACAAATTTATTTTTATTGTTGGATTATGCCTCTTACTTTGACATTTGTTCAGAGTTGACGCGGGTGTAAAATGCGTTGTCATGGTCGCTATATTTTGTAACTAGTAAACCCTAGATAGCCGAATTGTCTTTGTAAATTCGTTCTATGCGCTAGTACCCTAGTTTTTTCTGTTCTATACGAGTTGTGGAGGACTCAAGCAACATTGTCACTTTTAGCCATATATTTCGTAAACGGAAAAAAATATAAAAAAAACGGCCAAGTGCGAATCGGCCACTCGTCGACTTGCGCACCGAACGATGGTTCCGTACAAACTTTGCCATTGGATAACTGTTGGCCCGATAAATTTGATATACGTCAGCTTACCAAGAGCAAATATATTTTTTTCACTTCAAATATACGGGTTTCAGATTTTTGCCTTTACTTGATATACAAAGTAAGTCTCCATCACTGACCGTAATCTTTATATTCAATTTCTGTCCATCCAAAGGTTGCCTTTAAAAAATTGCTAATAGCGATAAGGCCGCCTATTGTACTACATTAGATTTTATGTTTTTTTTTTTTTATTGCGGGCTAGGCAATCGTTTGACCACGATCTCACCTCATGGAAAGCGATGATGTGGTCCAAGGTGTAGCACGCTTGCCTAGTAGATACCTATTCACTCTTAACTTGTACACACCTGGGTTATGATTTACCGGGAACACTGACGAGGCCAGGGCATTCCACTCCTTTGCAGTTCTTATAAAAAATGAAGAAGCTTAACGCTTCGTTCTTGTGCGAGGTATTTCAACCATAAAAGGGTGGCGCTTTGCAGATTGTCTAGTCGTACGGTGGTGGAAAGGTGATGGGGGAATCAGGTTGTGCAGTTCTCGTGCACACTCTTCATAGTTACATAGTCATAGTTAGTCACTGTACGCACGCACACTACTAAGTAGTAACTACACCATATTTTTAAATTATTTTGTTCCTACCTCCGAATAGGAAAAAATATCTTCTTATTTTATTTTTTTATTTTGTTCGTTTTATCTGTTATGTGCACATGGAAGAGACTAGTTCCCACAACACAGGTTCCCCATCCTAGTGTGGGAACTAGAAAGCTCAAATATCATATCAGTTACAATTGTAAAACTAGTGTAAGTTCCTAGTTTTAAGTGTAATTTAGCTGCTAATATATCTTGTTTTTTTGGGTATAAATATTATTATTATTATAGTGCAATCTATAGAATACCGACCGGCTTGCTACCTCACGTCGATGCGCCAGACTTTGAAGCTTACTCTTTACTAGAGTGTATCCCCAATGAGTCTGATAGCACGTTTCTCAATTGAATCCAAAGACTCGAGCTGATACTTGGCAGAACCGTCCCAGAGGTGGCAGCAGTACTCCATACAAGATCGGACCTGTGCTTCATAAAGATTCAAAAGCTGTCCCGGTGTGAATTACCGCCTAACATTTGACAAAATACCAAGTTTTTTGGCAGCTACCTTGGCTTTGGATTCAATATAAGACCCAAAATTCAGGTTTGATCTGAGTTCGACATCCAAAAGCTCCAGCTACCTTTTGGTATTGTTACAATTTGGAAAGACGGAGATCGGTTAAGAGGACTCTTTTTAGTAGAAAACAAACACGCCTGCGTTTTAGTAGCATTCAACTTAACCAGGTTAGCATCGGCCCAATCGGACACGGCTTCTAAGGCTAAATTTAAACGGTCTACTATAGCCTCTCTCTGAAACTGGACAGTGTCACAGCTGGCTTGAGCATAATACTATTATTTTGTTTTATTGTGATGTGTTCAATAAAGAGTTATTGTATTGTATTGTATTAAAAAAATGCTTTTTGCCATATTTTATTATTCTTAGTCAAAGGAAAGTACCCTAGGTTACTTTACTAGGTAGGACAGGTTTTTATTTACTTGCGAGTCAAAATATGCGGCATAAACGGCCGTATCTTTTGATTGCGTTGACTTAGAAGTTTGTTTTCCTCACAGATCCAAGGGATTGCAGACTTGATTATTTTATATTAATTTCAACTTGATACCCCACACGTTTCCGAGAAAAAGGGTCTTGACAGATAAACAGACAGACACGCAGAGAGATGGACGGACAACGAAGTGATCCTGTAAGGGTTCGTTTTTTCCTTTTGAGGTATGGAACCCTAAAAAACTGTCACAGAAACCTCATTATAATAGACCGAACGAGCGCGAAGCGCGAGCTAAACGTCTCCGTTTTAGCTTGGGCAAAATGTTTTCGTATCGGCGTTATTTCCGGCTGTTCAAGGTCGCATTTCTCAAGAAGTCTGTACGAAACTTGGTATACAAGTTAAGCGAATTATTAGTTTATTTTATGTCGTCGGAGATTTTTGATTGGGGGGGTACTTCCTCCAGAAAGGGGCAAAAAAGGAGTTACTGAATATCTCCGCGTTATAAGATCGAATTTCGATGTTTTTTTTTTATTTGAAAGGCAGTTACTTTAAGATGGCCTTTTAAAAATTGAGGGTCTTCAGCGTGATGAGCAGAATAGCTTCTCAAAATGCAGTACATTGCTTACTTTTAGGTTTCTACCAGTGGTAACAGCCCTTTACGTACTAGGTAGGTATTGATGCAGCACCTTTCGTCACAAAATAAATAATAGTACAAGCCTTGGTTACTAATGTTAGTTTTACAATAAGGTAACTAGATGGCGCTACTGTGCACCGCTAGAATACTTGCAAAAAGATTGTGCTCGCGTGGTCTACAGCTCACAGAGCCACTAGTCTATTTGGATCGAATAAATTGTGCATAATTAATCCGCAGACATCCCACCAAATAGATAGCTACTCGTAGTATTACTAATGGGGGGAAAATTTAATCGCCCGGCCTTGTACTATTATTTATTCTGTAGCCCGGCTTAGATTACATAATAATATGGGCCTAAAGCATCCGAAGCTACGACCCAAATATTATATTAGATCAAAAGGCTATGGGCTTAGATTACATAAGAGTATTAAATTTAATTACTCGAATATCGTTTTGACGGCCTTTGTTATAATAGATTTTGAAATAAGGGATTTTAAGAATAATTATTGCTTGTGGTAGCCAGTGCTGACCTTTCCCAGTATTATTTGAGGAGATGGTTGATAAGGGTTATATCGAAGTGTGGATATAGTTTATTTCACTTTGTATAGGTGGTTTGTATTAGCATATTTTTTTAACCATTTTTTGTACTAGCTTTCGCCCGCGACTTCATCGGCACTGACTACAGTTTATAGCGAAAAAAAGCATCCGATGTTTTTCTAGGATATTAAAAACCAATGCAAAAGTATAGCACCAACGCTCTTGATGCTTTTTACACGTCTGCCCAAAAAAAGGAGTATATTGTTTTTAGGATTTATGTATGAATGTGAAGTTCTTTATTCCGCCATAACTTTTAAATGCCTGAACAGATTTACACGTATGGGGTATCGTTAGAATCCTTACATCTCCCCGAGCAACATAGGCAATATTTTTCTTTCAAAAATTTCTTCCAATATTTTTCTTCGAATTTTAAAAAATGGGTATCAAACTGAAGGTATTTGATAAGCAAATTCCAACAGTATATAGTTTATTGGCATAAGTTCTTTTTTGGCAGGGCATGCGTGTTTTTTTTTAGCTTTTAAGCTAGTTATTAACAGACTTTTATTATTTCGTTTCCATGGCAAACATTCCTTACAGCTATTAATCGTCATTTTCTCGTTTCATTGAAATCCGTCCAGCCAAAATTGCATTAAAATTCCACAAACACACAAACAAACAAAAAAACAGACAACTTTTCGTTTTTATATATTGGTGTGGATGTACGTACCTACGTTTCTGTCATCCAGAATCTATAGCAGAATAAGTGTTGTCCAGTTTGATGACAACATTTATTCTGCTGATAAAAAAATAGCGTCTAATTCAAACACCACGAAAATGATTTATCTCCGAAATATCGGTAGGAGAGAGACTTTATTTATGCTGCTTTATAACTACCGAACATAAATTTGGCTGCTTTATAAAGTCTGTTTTTACATAAATTGGAGCTGGTTTCGCTTTAGGAAAGACGAATCCTGTAGCCGATGATGTCATGGCAGTAATTTCAGAATAGCAACATAGTAATTACGAGTCTGACCGCAGTCGAAAGCCGTTTGGTCATCAAACAAACACTTTAGGCATCAAAAATTTTCAATACGAATTAAAACGAGATAAGCATACCCAAACTCTTTGAAACCTTTTATGAAATCCTTCAAGCCTTCGTTAAACCCGTTGTAATCTCGAAAGAACATGCAACACGTAATCACTTTTATATTACGTTGCTGTTTTTACAGAACCCGTTCGTTGCCTATTTATGTCCGTAATACTTGACTTTTATCATAGATGACTCCACACGAGCTTTTGACTAACACTATCAAAGCAAATTGATTTTGTACGGGAAATATTGTATATTTTTCAAGCTGGAGCGATGTGAACGGCGTCAGCAAAACGTCAGTGTGAAACGATCGAGACACGAGTACGATGAAAAATACTTTTACACCATCCATCTTGCTATCTTAGATCTTAAGTTATTCTAATTGTCCTCCCGAAGGAATCCCATCTTACTGGATAAATAGTGAGAGCATGAAAATTTGTTTACGCTAATGCTTCTACTTAATGTAATCATTCGATTAGACCCATTTAAATTTCATTAAATTTATTGCACTTATGAATGTACACTGTGTTGAGGTATTATTTATGCCGTTGCAGAGTCACCGTATCGCATAAACCGCTTCTTCGTGAAAACGCGAGGTGTTTTATGAAAACTATCCAACTTACAATGTTATATTATTCCACACACAGACATGGTTTCAAACTTACAACGCCGCCCTTTTCGCATAGGGGGTTTAAAACAGTTAGTCGCAGTTTTAAAACGATGCCCAACTATCAAACACAGCGCTTATCAAACCCCGAAAGTTACCAGAATACGCTTATTTAGCTTTGATATATGGTTGGCGTGATTAACCCTTGAATTTTAGTGCAAAATTACGGCGGTTCCAAACGTCACCAGAACTTTTCTTCAGGTGATAAATGCTCTCACAAATTGCCCACATTTATTCGATGCTTGTAGGAAACCGGCGCTAATGTGGACCGGGAGGAATTCTTCTTTGTGTGCCTCTGTGTCTCATAACAGAGGTGTGCGAGCTATATCACTTGAAAAAAACGAGAGCGCATCTTTTTCAACTGAAGATATGAGTTGAGAGTAATAATGAGTTAGGTACTAGGTTAGAAGAGTGCATCTCTCACCTAACTCGGTAACTGCATTAGTTCAGAAATTGGAATGAAAGCTGATGTTACCTTGCATACATGTAGATTTTGTGTTATTTTGTTTAGAAATTGGCAATGAATCCAAATAATGTTCTGTAATGTCAAAATAACTAGCTAAAAAGCTAAAAAACTCGCCTGCCCTGCCAAAAAAGAGCTTTTGCCAATAAATTATATACTGTTGAAATGTGCCTTCAATTTGATACCCAAATTGTAAAATTCGAAGAAAATAGCCTATGTTACTCGGGGGGATGTAAGGATTATAACGATGTTTCTAAATCTGTTCGGGCATATATAAATAAACCCACATACAGACATACAAACATACATATACGAATGCTTAATACAACACACTCCTTTTTTTGGGCAGTCGTGTAATAACTATGATTCTGTCTTTCATACGTTCGAAAATTAGCTTTTTCATGCAGACATAGCTTCGTAGCAGACTTATATTTTCTAGATAGAAGAGAGAATGAGCCAACTCATATTCATCAATTCCAACTCATTTCGGCGCAGTCATTCGTATAATATTGATCTTTATAGTGAACACTCGTTGCAAATGATTGACTCAAAATTGCGCTTTAAAGTGGTTTTATGGTTCAGCAAGAGATTATCGGTAAAATGTTCCACTGGGGAATTAATATGCTGTTGTTTTGATTGAAATTAATTGTTTGTTAATGAGGCTAATGAGCTAATGAGGATCGAAATGTTTTGCAATATGTACGGAGATTAAGGTGTCACATCAAAATAATGTAGTGAAATAAGTATTACTTTGAATACCTACGGATAATCTGGCTGGCATTGGGTATTCGGACAAATACCATGAACTGATGCAGCATTTGGTATTTAAACGGTTACCAATCATGAGTTAGGTTATTTTATTTAAAGGAATGCAGAGTTTTGAAGGCCTTTTTGGTATTTGGATGAATAATAACCGAATATTGAGACACTGTATGGCTGAAAACCAAATCCCTGAAACTGAAAGTTTCGAGTTTTGAATAACCTTCAATGTGTTAATGATTATAATTAAGGGGAATACTGGAATGTACCTGTCGGAAAATACAACTGTTAGAGTGTATCAATTCAACTACTACTACTGTCGATCGCCCAACTCCATAGATATCATCAAAAATATCTACAAATATCAAATATTCCTTTTAAATAAAACTAATATCATAAAATATTGTGTGTGTTTGTGTAAATATGTACCTAATCAAATCAAATCAAATTGTTTATTTGCATAAATATGGGTAGATATACAAAGATGTAATAATCTAATAATCTCTAATAATCCTAATTATTTATATGCATGTTAGTTGCCAGGTGGCAGAAAGTGGAACTTAATTTAAATGTGGAACTCAATTTAAATGAATAGCCTAGGCAAGTATTTAAAAGTGATCAATCCAAAATCATTTGACTAGCTGTTTGATTAAATGGCTGAATATCATTCAGGCCGTTAGTTGTATGGCATCATTTAATCCCAAGCCTAGGCAGTTAATTAACCGGCGGATTAAGCTATCGACCGGCAACATTTAGATACTTTATGTCCTGAAAGAATTACCACGCTGTCACATCCGTAGGGCATAGCTAGTATAGAATAAACGCAATACCCACTTTGTACTTTTTACAAGGCTGCCCAAAAAAAGGAGTGTAATGTTTTTAGGATTCATGTATGTTTGTATGTATGTATGTATGTATGTATGTATGTATGTATGTATGTATGTATGTATGTATGTATGTATGTATGTATGTATGTATGTATGTATGTATGTATGTATGTATGTATGTATGTATGTGTGCTTCTTTATTCAACCATAACTTTTAAATGCCTTAGCAGATTTAGACGTATGGGGTATTGTTAGAATTCTTACATCCCCCGAGTAACATTGGCTATTTTCTTCGAATTTTACAATATGGGTATCAAATTGTAGGCCTTGTTATGCACACTCCATCAGTATATAATTTATTGGCATAAGTTATGTTATGGCAGGGCAGGCGTGTTTTTTTTAGCATTTAAGCAAGTTTCATGGAGAGCACACCATTATGTGATGTTAGTTTTCAAACGAGTTAGAAGAATCTCGTTTGAAAACTAACTTCACTTAACTTAACTTGGGCCGAGCTGGGTCCTTATTCTCTATTGCCACTCAGCCACGTAACGCGCCGCGTTAAGATATCTGCGTGGAATTGTTTGTGCATATTCGAGAATTGCGGTACTTTTCCGAACGATTCCACAGCGAGACGCGTTATGCGTGTGACTGTTCATAGAGAATTATGGCCCTGGTCCGTTTACGTCAGTCGTGGCTAAACTTTATCCTGGTAACCTGATATATCGTAACATATTGTTTTATCGTATACTGGAGTTTGTTATCTTATTTTGATTTCCAAATATATAGTATACGCTCTTGAGCGTAATACTGAGATTCTATTAAGTTGTTTAATTTTATTGAGTAAATATTTCAGTTTGCCTATTTATTGGATACTAGTTGAGGAGCATCGGAACAAAAACCGATAAATCGCATTTTGAGATTTTCCGACAAATTGAGAAAACGTCTTCATATAAAAAGAATGGAGTAGGTATGCCAATTTATTGTTTAGGGCAACACTGTTTAGAAGCCTAATTTTCATATTCGTGCGAAAACATACTTACTAATAATAAAAAATATGGCTATTTATATATATGTATGTATATATCTATGGCGGTTTCTGTTCAGACTGAACTATACTATTCTGTGAAGAAAGTACCGGTAAACGATCAATAATACACAAAATGTTAGCTATTCATCAAAATTTATTTTATCGCCTACTAGTATGCTCCTTCAGAAACGATACACTTACGCCAACGAATAATCCAGTCATCAGAACATTTTTTAAACGCTTTTTCCAGAATTGAATTCAGTTCTCGCCGCGAGCTCTCCTTTATGTCTTCTACCGAATGAAAACAGGTGCCACGAAGTGGTAATTTGATTTTAAGAAAAAGAAAGAAGTTGGCTGGAGCCATATCTGGTGAATAAGGTGGTTGCCCGATGGAATTTTTTGAGTTTTTGCTCAAAAATTTGATCACAATGATAGCCTTGTGCAGAGGCGCATTATCGTGGTGCAAAATCCAAGTTTTTTTTTCCCACAAATCTGACTTTTGTCTTTTGAATGAGGATTTTCAGTCACTATTTCCTTCATTTTTGCGACGTTAACTTCAGTTGAAGACGTTGATGGCCTAACAGAGTGAGGCGAATTTTCCATCACATCTTGAAAGCTTTGATGTTTATGTCCCTTATGAAATTCACAATACCGACTAGATATGATCGAACTAAAAACAGCACTGTATTTAACCTAAATAACAGATGCAACTCAAACTCCGCGCCAAATTGGAAAACAGTTGTGTCAATCTAACAACAACAAAACAAAACAGACATTTTTGACAGTTTTTTTTCAAATACCGATATGTCAGTTAATAAACTAACTTACTTTGGATCGGATATCGGTATTTGAAAAAAACATTAATATATAGTCCCGATAAGCATACTATTTATGCTTATCGGGACAGGAGCTACTGCAGAAAAAAATATGCAAATTTCAATCAATGGATTCAAATAAATCATTTTAATCTCATTCGATGGATTTATCGGCGTATGCTTAGATTAGTGCAGTGCTCTTTTTTAAACGGATTTAGTGGATTTTGTATGGAATATAACATTAATGTAGATATCAATGAACACTATCCTAGGGCACAAACAAAAAAGTAAAATATCAAAATGTGATTTATCGATTTTTGTTCCGATGCTCCTCAGTTATGACCCAGCTGTGCCTGCGTGGTTTTTCTCTGGACTATAAGGATTCCTATGTATTATTCCAGAACCAAAAGTACCAATATTATCATCAAACTTCGTTCAGACGTCAAATCGTTGATATCGATAGCTTGGCTTCTCATCGGATTGGGATACCAACCACACAAACCCATTTAAGTCATACCCTGAGCTATGCAACAGTGAATCGTAACCCCATCGCAATAGGTCCAATGTTTTTTTACGTGATGTTATATTCTTGTGCAGTAGCTTAATCTAGACCAATACTTTTGAATTGACTTCATTGTACAGACTTGTTGTAACTAATTGCTTTATTATAATTATCGACAAATAGATAGATTATGTTGATGTTGTATGTTCAAATAGATAATGCTATTTAAATCCAGTTAAAACTGAATAAGTAGTGACTCACAAATATTTTTGTGCGTCGGGACGAGAATAGTGTTGTGTTCGGCTGCTGATTCTTTATTAGTGTTCTGATAATAATATGCCTAATTCCATATTATAATGATTCTGTAATGTCGTATCAAAAATCAGAGTCATAATATGAACATGTATAAGACCAATATATATAAGACCAAAGTCATAACATAAGAACATAATATAAGAACACCCATTCATTACATCAAATGAAAATTTAAACAGTATCATATCTATTTTCATGCTTAATATTCAGTCCAAAATCAATCACGAGCTAAAAAAGCTCAAAAACAATAAATCCTAAGAGAGCTCAAGGAACTCGTTTGTTGGCTTATTCATTTTAACTTCACTGTAGTTGTATCCCCACTCGATAGCCGGTAAGCGCTATGTCACAGTCACAGTACGTGACCCTATCCAACCCCCTATCCTTCCACTCCTACTTGAATAAGTAGGAGTGGAAGGATAGGGGGTAGCACCGATGCATTTTTCACCGGAATAGATTTTGCGCAAGGAAAAATTGCAAATTTCTGCAGCGCTGGCCCGGCCAAGTGTCACGCCCCGCATCGTGACTTTAAAGGGATATTCGATTGCTGATTGGGCTCATATATCTGAGTTTATGAGTTTTAATAATCATGTTTGGAGAACGTGTTCTTTGTGTAATTCGGATTATGCCAATTTGTTTATGTTATGACAAGATTTTCATGAAACAATACTAATTATCAGTACTGTAATATACGGTACCTAAAGCTATTGTGTAGTGTCATATAACTTACTAGGATTACATTAGGATGTATGGGAGTGAAAAACGATCTCATTGCTCCAAGCCAAGCTTAATTGCACCCGGTCATACTGCTGGATAACGAAAGAGGCTCTGGCAACCGACGGATAGCGGTATATGCAACCCAAAAAAAAACGTAGCCAAATTACACAGGCCGGTCATGGGCAGCAACGTCACCGGTGTGAGTCACCGGCCTGAGAAGCTACGCACTGCAATCGCCAGCTCGCATGCCCAGCGTGGCGATTATGAGCATAAACAAAACGGCATATATAACAAATGCTCCTAGTTCCCAGTCGCCCTGCTAGTCCTGACCACGGTGGCGGTCACGGAATGGCAGGGCGAGAGTGCGAAGAATCGCCGGGTTACCCTATTATGCCGCCTAAAACAAAAACAAATGACCCAGGCTACGTACAACGGACGGACGATTAGGCTTGACGAATATATGGCGCAACTCGAGATGGAGCTCTAGAATATTTTAGGGTTAAGTGAAGTCCGAAGAGAGGGGTAAGACACTATGACCTTGGAATTGGGCCACCTGTTCTACTTCCGAGAGGGCGATCAGCAGTCTCAAAGTGTGTGGGAGGGTTCCTCTCAATAAGGTCCTCATTGATAATGTTGTAGAAATATCCAGCATGTCGACCATGGTAGCGTACCTGATTCTTAAACTGACCAAAAGGTATAGCCTTAGGTCGTATAGGTTTACGCTCCGACCTCGGCACACTTGGATGATGAGGTAGAAGATATGTGTGATGACAAATCCTCAGTTCTAAATAAAACCACAAAGGCCCACTACAACTTTATCATGAGATTTTAACGCGAAAGTGGGAGTACAAACTTGCAGTGAATTGAAAATACTCGTAGGTCCACACGGATTTGGAGACAGGAATCACAGGGGGCAAAGCTAGTTAAGTTTTTGGAAAAGTGGGGTTCTTTTTGATAAATTCATTCTTCAAAGAGCGACCCCAGAAGTAGACTTGGCAAAGCCCCGACACTGTGTCTAAATGAGATTGACTTCATCATGACTGACAATAGGCACATATTCAAGAATGGCTCAGTGATCAGCAGGCTTTAATACCGGCAGTGATCACCAACTTGTCCCAGGCTCCTTGAATATCAACCACAAGCTTGAAAGATGCTGTCTGGCGAAGTCTACGCTCCAACCTAACCTGCTCCAGGCTAATGTTGGATGAGAACAGTTCCAACTCAAGTTGGAAAATCAATTCGCTGCCTTGGAAACCACAAATGAAGTGGACGAGGAACTTCGAAAGTTGTAGTAATCCTTAGCATACAGGCACGAAGTCTAAAATCTCGGATGAGGGTCTTCGGTTTATGGACGAGCGACAGGAGCAACAGCAAGAAACACCGTCAGAGAAAAGGGAGCTCAATAAAAAAACAGTAATCTAGTGCGATGTGACTTCCATACACACTAAATAGAAAAGGCAAATGAGCAAACTCGGGGGTCTAAAGTCTTCACCCAGCAATTGAACGACGAAGCTCACAAACTGCCCGTCTGACGCAGCTCAAGACCAATAACCGACGTCTTTTGGCCGGAGATCCTTTCTGAGATTGAAGACTTCTACGGCCGATTATACAACACGCATGCTTCTAGACCCGAACCCAGCACAAAGGATTCCCGTGCAATACTGACTCGCCACTACACTGATAAACTGTCCGAGGTTCGCCTAGACGAAATTGAGTTGGCGCTCAAACAACTTAAGAATGGAAAGGTCCCCGGTGAGGATGGTATAACTTCCAGCTATTGAAAGCAGGAGGAAAACCCGTACTAAGAGCTAAGCTTCAAGGGTTATTTAGCACTGTAATTAACAATGGGAGAACCTCAGATATTTGGACCATGATTTTTGTAGTACTCTTCTTTAAAAAAGGGTATAAAACCCTTTTGAACACCAACCTATTTCACTCTTGAGCATACGTCGTCACATCGTCTTGTTTTCGAGGGTCGTCTCAAAACTTCTCGCAAAAATACTTGACAAATTACAGCCTCCTGAACAAGCTAAATTTTGCTGAAGATTCAACACCATAGACCACATACACACAGTGAGGCAGGTTATACAAAATTCAAAAGAGTATAACCAACTGTCTTGCTTTTGTAGACTATGAGAAGGCCTTTGACTCCGATGAAACCTGGGCGGTTTTGAAGTCTTTGCAGCTTTGTCAAGTGGACTGGCGATATACATCGAAGTACTAAGGTTTCTGAATGATGCCGCAATATGAGTGTCCAAGTACAAAACCAGCTGTCTAAACATATCCAACTGCGCAGGGGAGTGAGACAGGGGGATGTTATATCCCCGAAATTGTTCACTAATGCCCTGGACAATATGTTTAAGACGGTGGATTGTAAAGGAATGGGCATTAATATCTATGGTGAGATTTGCCAATAATATCGTCCTAATGGTGGAGTCACTGCAAGACTTGCAAAGTATGATTACCAACCTAGCTGATGCTTCTCGACGCATTGGTCTCGGAATGAACATAGATATGACCAAGATAATGTTTAACGATCTTATTGACCCTAAACCGATTACATTTAATAGTGTACTTGTTGAAGTTGTCCAGCAATATGTTTACCTTAGACAAATATTTCAATTAGGTTAGAACAACTTTGAGAAGGAAGCCAACAGAAGAATTCAGCTGGGTTGGGTAGCATTCGGCAAGTTTCGTCAAGTCTTCTCTTCTCAGTGCATCCTACCAGTCATGACCTACGGAGCCGAAACTTGGACACTCATGGTGAAACAAGTTCACAAATTTAAGGTCGCTCAGCGAGCTATGGAGAGAGCTATGCTTGGAATTTCTCTGAAGGACAAGATTCGTAATAAAAATATCTGATGGAGAACCAAGGTCATTGACATAGCTCTTTGAATAAGCAAGATAAAGTGGCAGTAAAGTGAGCTGGTCACATTTCCAGAAGAAACGATAACCGTTGGGGTAGACGAGAGACCACGTTCTGGCAAACGTAGTGTAGGATGCCTTGTGGCCCAGTAAAGTGACGACCTGAGAAAAGCGGCTGGAAGAGAATGGATAAGGGGAGCTGAAGTCCAAGCTCAGTGACGTACATTAGGAGATGCCTAGGTCCAGCATTGGACAGATATACGAGTAGGCTGATAATAAACTTACTAGCGGTTAGATAATGTCACTAACATGCCTTAAAACTGAAGCTTAATCAGGCATGGTTACAAGGACTACAGAAACCAAGTTTAAGTTTTTATGTTCCTGAAACAAAAAACAGGCGAAGAGCTTCTGGTACTGAATACTTACCTAACACTTGCTGCGCCCTGTGGCTTTGACCACTTGGAAACTTTGCCCCTCCTACTGCTAAGCATAACTATTTAATGTATAACTGTACAGAAATGTACAGAATGTGTGTATACGAGGAAACATTGTTCTGGTTCAGGTTTGAAAAAAGTGTATTTTGAAAGAACAGAAGCCAGCAATTTTCAAAAGTGTATTTACGGGAAATAATTTCCCGTTCATACCTTAGGACTGGATTAAAAAAAATAGCTTAGAGCACCGGTAAGGCAAGTAGGAAATAAAAACGCCAGGAATATAAACACAGTACTATTTTTTAGTTATATAATTTGTATAGATTTACATGAATAGGTAGTTGTTCAAAAAATCACAGACATTCCTTCGTCTCAATCTAAATAATACCCACACTCAGTAAAATAACAATCAAACACGTTTACTCTAATTACATACTCAAAGTTTGAATTAAACTTATGGTTATTCCTTCGCCCGCGGGATACTTTGCAGACATGTGCAGACTTGAATGATAAATGTAGCAGACAAAAAGTTTAAGTTGGCATAAAGTTGAACAAATGTAACAGAATAAAATTTACTTAGGAGTACATTTTAATATTTTTGTATTAAAAGTACGAAGAGACCTACACATTTTGTATACCTAGTAACAAATAGTTAATTTAATGTACATAGGTGAATTAATACAAGTATATTAGGTAAACGACACCTTATTAACGTTTTTGAATACTTACTTTTAGGATAAAGCACCTACGCGGCTTCTATAGGTTTTGCCTTACATATTCCGTGTAAGGCAAAACCTATAGAAAACCTAAATTTGTGTGCTGCCATACTAAACTATAGCCAAATCCAATAGTTTTGTCCTTTTTCTTATTAATCACAGAATACACTAGGCTTATTGCATTTTCCTTTTCTTTATTTATTATTATTTTTTATTTAAACTGCACACGAACTTGAGAAAAACGTTACGAGGAAATATCGGTATTTAAATACTCAATAATTCAAATTATTTACAAATTATGATATAAATTAAAAACTACAACCGTAGTTTCTTCTGTGAATAATAAAATAAGACCAGAATTATTTCATTTGGTTATCGTTTAGTATGGTAGAAACGTTTTCTCACAAAACACAAATTTCACGGAAAATGTAAGGCAAAACCTGTAGCAGCCGCGTGGGTACCCTATCCTCTGTGCTGTGAGATTCGGGGAATAGGCATCAGCACTTGCCTGTGCAATATCATTACTCTGTGGCTATCAAGGTCGGCTGCCAAGTGCGTCGATTAAGGCAAAGTCCCTCTTGTATGGGGGAGGCCTATGTTCAGAAGCAGATGTCTACTCATGATGATGATGTAACATTTTCAACAGACTTTGCACAAAGCCACACTTACTAATTTTGTACCTACTCACTAAATACACTAATTCAGAGGCACCAAAAGTCTCAACCAGGCGGTTCGAGGTTAGAACTTGACTCCTAAATTGTCACCTAGCAAAACAAGCTGAATAACAAAGATCATTATCATTAGCACACAGAACACGGGCACATAACAACTAAGGTACTGACGATTTACAAGATAAAGTTAACTTTTTAGGCTACAATTAGGATTCAACAAAGGAAATACAAAAAAAAATGCATTGTAGTTGGTCCATTCATTTGTACGTGATGCACAAACAAAGTTGCATTTACGGTAAATCATTAGATCTGCCGTAAATGCAACTTTAGATCTATCGTAAATTCAACTTTGTTTGTGCAAATTTGAGAATCCAACCGTTCAAGCTTTTAATTATAAAAGCGAGAGTGGTTGGATTCTATCTCTCATCGAATTTGTTCACAGTTGGCGCGGGTAGAATTATGCACTAACTTGTTCGTCTGTACATCGTAATCTAGTAAATAGACTACTAGACAGTCAGGATAATTTAATAGCAATTTGTGTCCAAAGTATATATCAATTTTTCCCATTCGATGGGGTCTCCTTGCAAATACGGGAGATAGATATATGGATAATATCAAATATTAAAATTAATCAAATGTATGCGCATAGTCTTTTTGAGGGTACCAATATTTTAAAAGTTAAAAACTCATGTCAATCTGTCAAGTGGCATAATGCCAACATAATGAAAATATTAGTGTTGTAACTTTCTATAGTAGAAATATCGATAAATGAACAGCTTAGGATATGTGTAGTAGTATTCCTTAACTCTAATAAAATTTTCATCCACGATGATCGAATAATAAATTAATACTTATGAATTAATTTTACTATTTGTTTCACTATTATATATTTTAGGTAATGAACTTAGTGTGAAATATAAATAAAACCATAATTCGTAAAACTTATAATATACCACACTTTCAAAAAAAACTTTTATATGGAGTCCTTGAAGTCACTCTCCGTGTTATGGACTCACTGATGCCTTCATCTCAGCAAAAGTACTCGGCTGAGTTGTGGTGAATTTCCCGTGCAGATTTTTCCGTTCGGGCCCTCTTGGATTTTGTTCTGTTATGTTGATCGTTATACTTTTGTATTCCCGTTCTTTGAGCTATGTTAGTGACTATCATTATTCTTTCATTTTCAATTTTTGCGCATGTAGCTTTTCATTTGGCACATATAAGTCCTCTTTTCCAACAGCTTCGTTCGTTTTTTATCCATTCTCTGCACCTGAAAACCACGACATATTTTCTTGTATTTATTACTAGCCGCTTTACCTTACTGCTCCGCTCGTAGTTTACCAGTTATAATACTTTGGATTTAAAAAAATTGCACAAAAATTGCCTGTGACCATGTGGAATAGTGTCGATTTCTATTAGTGAAATAATTTTTTAAAATCAGTTTAGTAATTTTTGAGATTATCCATTATACACAAACAAGGAAGAAAACAACAAAAAAACATTTTTTCTCACTATAATACTAATATGGATTAATATCAAATTTCATCTGAAATTCGCTGAATATTTCATACACACAAACTTTCACATTAATAATATTTATTAGATTAGATTATGTCTGTTCATCTTTTTTCCAAGTAATATCAAATCGAAAAACAAGTACTGTAGCATGTTTGCAATAGGACAAACATCTACAACTTCAAAGTAGGCAAAATTAAAAGATTAAAACCTCACCTTAGCTTTTGCAAAGACGACAGATTGTCTTGTGAAAATACAAGTGAAATACACCACAAAACACAATTGTATAAAACCTATTAATAAGTGAACAACAACACTAACATGTAATATTTAAACAATAAGTACATATTCTTACTATAGAACTAACATACTATTAAAACAATTTTGTGAACAGTGCAATATAAACCGTTGCGGAGTCTTCCAGTGTTTTACATCTACAGTGTAATCGTTTTTGATCTGTTACAATGTCTCAATTGGGAGCACAATCAGATGAGGAGGCGAATTTCACTTCGCCACGGCAGTACCAGGAGATCGATGATCCTGAGGCCGGTCCTTCACAGGAAATTCACAATCCTGTCGACACAGTAAACACACAGCGTCGTATCAATCCTAATGTAACAATTGGACATCATAATGCATTGACGACACCCACAACTGCGATACTGCAATCTATCACCCATACTGCTGCCTATACACCACGCACATATAGGCATGATATAAATCAAATAAATTTCGAAAATGAGACAGTACGTCAATCGAACTTAAATAGAAAACCACTACCACCACCAACTATGCCATATAGTGCGAACGTCAGTTACAAACCATTAAACTTAGCATCACTAAATCTAAAGTTTACAGGTGAATTAGATATTGATGAATGTTTGCTGAGAGTACACGAAACTAGATTAGCGCGTCAGATCGATGACGTAACATTAGTACGAGGTTTTTCAGAACTATTGACAGGTATTGCACTCAAATTTTACAGAACAGTACGTCACCGTCTAGACTCATGGAGTGATATATGTATAGAGTTCAGAAAATACTTTCAAGCAAAAGACTATAGTTATGACATAGAAAGGCAGATTAGAGAAAAGAAACAACAGCCTGGACAGCCAGTGTCATTTTTTGTACTAGATGTTCAAGATTTAAACTCAAGACTAGACACACCAATTCCACAACGAAACTTATTGAAAATAGTAATGCACAGACTATTAAGCTCATATGCACAGTTACTAGCAATAAATGATATAACATCATTCGATCAACTGATAAATATCAGCAAGAATTATGAGGCATATTCAGGGGTTCATTAACCAAGCAAGAGTGACAGGTAGGCGCGAAGTCAACGCAATAGCTAACACTTCGTATCCGTCAAAGCAATACAAGCCGGTAATATGCAAAAAGTGTAAAAAGATAGGACATAGCTACAAAGTATGTAGAACAATTCCATGTTTGGTATGTTTTGGGTGCGGAACAAAAGATGTGACAGTTAGAACCTGTCCAAAGTGTAACATACCTCACACCACCGCACAAAATAAATGGGAATCAAAAAACTAGATACGCCCCAGAGTAGCGCCGAGGGCAAGCAAACCATTCCGTGTACGATTCCAACTCCGGAAGTTTCATCGTTCGTAGGTGATTCACGTTTGTTTGTCAAGTTTAGAGTAATAACAAATGAACACGAGGCATTACTAGATCCTGGGGTACATTTATCAATATTAGGTGCTGGACAGCACCAACACTTGGAAAAACTAGGTTTTCAAATGGATAAAGAGACATCGAAGGTATATTTAGCAGATTTATCGGAAATCAAAGTGATAGGTACGATGCGGCTGCCAATTTCATGCAACGTAGTGCCGTTTTAATTTACATATTTAAATTTGGCGATGTCATAAGAAAAGGGAACTCCAGTAGTTATACAACAAACACTCGCAACGAGTTTTGCGAAGTTAAGGCATTAATACCAAGAGACGATCTTACATACGAACAGTCAGCACGGTTAGAAACCATAATGAGAGAATACGAATCAATTTGATCAGAAAATGTAGGCTTAGGGAAGACACATTTGGTGACTCACAAAATAATAACACAAGGTCAGCCAATAAAACAGAGATATTACCCCCTGTCTCCCGTAAAGTTAAAAGCATTAAATTAACAAAATTCATTAAGCAAAAAATGCAAAAAAAAAAAAAAAAAAAAAAAAAAAAAAAAAAAATAACTACAAAGATTAAGCATTAATGAGTGGTTGCTGTGCCCAACAGGGTCCATAATGATCTGTTATTAGTTATGTTTACCACCTTATTTGTACATTATGGAATGCAATAAACAATTTGAATTTGAATTTGAGGAGGTGGACGAGATGCTGAAGCTTAGCTCCATCAAGATCCCCATGGTCCAACCCGGTTGTTATGACACCGAAAAAGGATGGATCATGGAGATTTTGCTTGGATGCTCGCAAGCTTAACGACGTCACGGTGAAGGACTCATACCCTCTACCATTCATCACCTCAATATTGGACAACTTACGCGGAGTTCATTACCTGACATCAATCGATTTATCGTCCTCTTTCTGGCAGATAGGCTTATCAGATAAGAACAACGGTTCAGAAGGAGGCAGTTCTTGCGAAAAAAACAGCATTCGTAGTACCAAATCGTGGACTGTTCGAATTTAAGAGGATGCCCTTTGGTTTATCCAACGCCGGCGCTGAATTGCAAAGATTAATAGATTCACTATTTCATCACAAGTTTGATGGCAGAGTTTTCGGATATATAGACGATCTACTGATAGCCACTGATACGTTCTCAGAACACTTAACCATCCTCACAGCAGTCAGCAAAGCGTTAAGGGACGCTGGCTTAACAGTAAACCTAAAGAAGTGCGATTTCTGCAAGGGGGAACTAAGATATCTGGGATACATAGTAAATTCAGAAGGCTTACGTACAGACCCAGACAAACTGAGCTGTATAGAGATCTACCCACAACCACAAACTGCAAAGCAACTACGCGGTTTTATAGGACTCTGTTCATATTATAGAAGGCTTGTTAAAGATTTTTCAACAATTATTGCACCCATGACAGCATTAATAGGAAAGCGGAAAGGTAGAGAAAGTATCGAATGGTCGCAAGAAGCAGAGCAATCGTTTGAGACACTCAAGCGTGCGTTAGTAACTGCACCAGTTTTCGCCAAATTTCAAACAACGTTTTGTACTACACTGCCACGCATCATCAGTAGGTATAGGCAGCGTTTTAACACAGGAGGTTGACGGAATTGAACGTCCAATAGCTTTTCATTCGCGCTTGCTATCAAAATCCGAAAGGAATTATAGTACGACAGAGCGAGAACTGCTGACGGTCGTCAACTCCATCAATCACTTCCGCGCTTATATTGAAGGAACAAAATTTACCGTCATAACAGACCACATGAGTCTAAAATGGTTGAAGACCCTTGACAATCCATCAGATAGATTAGCGAGGTGGGCTATGCAAATATCCTCATTCAATTTTGACGTATGCCATAGGGCGGGTATTCCTTTTTTTTAGTCCCGGACGCACTTTCCAGAATAAGCATAAGTACGACATCATATGATGGGGGAATACAGGCCTCACAAGACGAATGGTACAACAAAATCTACAAATATTGTCAAACATCGCCAGCTTACTATAAGAACTTTCAAATAAAAGATAACCGTTTATATCGCTTTTGTAAAGTAAATTCAGGCCACAACAAAACCACTTTGAGAATAGTATTACCAAAAGAGCTGAGTGAAGAATGTATGGAGGCACATAGTTCATTTTGTAGTGTACATCCCGGAATACAAAAGACATATCTCAAAATTAGGGAAAATTATTACTGGAGAGATATGTTCAATGACGTAAAAAAATACATAGCAAAGTGTGACAAATGTAGGGCTTACAAGGGCCCTAACACAGCACCACATGGTCTCATGACCAACCAAAAGCAAGTGGATTCACCTTTACACACCTTATTATTAGACATCATTGGTCCATTACCTAAATCATACTCAGGACATGTATACATTTTATCTATAGTAGATGTTTTCTCAAAATATGTTTGGCTCCACCCTCTTCGAACAGCAACTACACAAACAGTTACTTCATTTATAGAGAAAAAGATTATTTTCAAGTGGGGAACGCCAGCTATTTTAATTTGCGATAACGCAACAATTTTCAAAAGGAAAAACTTCAAAACATTCTGTGACAAGTATTCGATACCAAAAATATTTTATAATGCATATTACGCACCACAATCGAATACAGTCGAAAGATATAACAAGACAGTAGAAGTATGTTTATCAATATTAGTAGAAAAAGATCACAGAAACTGGTGAAAGTATATACAACAAATACAACTATCCTTAAATAGCACAGTAAATTTAGCTACCGGATATGCACTCACTACACTACACTACACTACACGACGTAGGAATAATGACGCGAATTTTATTTAGTAGGAATGACAATACATAAGGCAATATTTGACAGTAATCACAAAACAAAATAATCTGATAAAGTGAAATAATAACCATGAACATAGCCGCTAACGTTCAACGACAAAATAGACGCAAGGGTGCGTTCTTGTGGACGCCGCGAGCGATAAACATGAAGTTGGTTATTATAGATGCAGAAAATGAAAATTAATTAACAAGAATAAAGAAAACAACGATTTTAAATAAGTTATTTAATGGTAAATAAAATATGAATAGTCATAAGATGTTTTATAGTTTAGATATGAAAAGTACGGCTAAATTAATAGAACACGAAAGAAACGTTTCGTTATAGCACCTGCGCAAATAGATAAAGGAGATAAGCGGTAACGAAAAATGATGAGTAATGCCTAGCCACGACTTGTTTATAAATAACAATAGGAAGGGTACGAAATGAAACTGCAATTTTGCATAATGGAATATATTAAATAGGAAAATAAAATATATTATAAAAATAGCAGCCGTAGGGCCAGTCAGTATGGAGGATAGAAACGCAGGGTCCGGCGGTCACGTGACACAGGAAGGAAACGGATAGGGCCATTTTTGGTGATTCGCGATGATGTCAAGGAAGGTGGAAGAAACGTCGTCGTGGCCCAAACTGGAGGCGGTCGACAGATACGAGACACAGTTCCCAGGATACAGGAAATCCCGAAAAAAGTATCTATTTCCTTGCGTTTGTTTCCGTCCAGATTGATTACGTGATGATCGATTCAATCTCGTAAAAAATGTCACGTAGCCATGAGGGAACATGGACGACGCAGTATTTCGCAAGTCTTGACTGTTTCTTCTCTGAATTTTTCAGAGGGTTTCGCCGTGAAGAAATACCGGCCCCCTTGACCCCTGATATGTCGACAAGTGGCAGGCAGTTATCTGGAGCGGACATTACGGCGCGTCGTACTTCGTATTCGGCGTATCGGCCATTTTCTAGTGCAGCTGGACATAAAGGCGAGTTCGTCGTCCACGCGCGGCCATCGCCAGTATACACCATACCATACACGGTATCGTAAAACCTTGTTTCTTAACTTGGTCGAACGCAACATATTTCGTTCTTTTGTGTTTCGTTTTTTCGCCCGACTGGCATACCTTGTATGGAAACACTGAGTGATCTCCCATTGGATTTATTTTGCGCCGTGGAAAAGCTGAACGTAGATTGGATTTCAACTGCAAGTTGTTATTATATCGGATATACTTATAAACAATACAGATATCGTGGTACCGATGTTCGGTCCTTACATTAAATTATTTTAAACAACGCTGTTACTCGCTAGTTTTAACCAGTGTTTAGTTTTTAAGATCGTGTTGAACATTTCGTGTAAACTTGTTTACATACCGCCAGGTCAAAATAAACTGGTAATATAATTATTTTGACATATTTATTTCCAGTATTGAACCCAATAGTTGATTACAATCTGACGGTACTTGAAATAAATGTTCATTGTTCAAACGTTGGTCTATCTTGGTAAATATTTAAATAGTAACGTGTTTATATTACAGAAGGTTTAGAATCGGTGTGGAGGATTCTCGTGGTGATTCCAATAAGATAACATCGATTTCTGGAATTCACCCAATTTACCCATCAAGTTCCAAAAGTTGCTCCTGCCTCTCAGGACACCTTACCCATCACCCCCACACTCGAGAACCCCATATTTCGTGATTTAAATAATAAATTCACTTCTTGAATTTATTAAATATCTTAATTTTTTAAACAATTATTTTTCTCACTGTAAAATCCTATTCTATTACAACAATGTACCATCACTTTACAGTACCTAGATCATCAAAGTCCAGCGAAAAAATAAGACTACCCTGCAATTTTTTTATTTTTTTTTGCTTAAGTTGAATAAATTTGTTTTGCTTAAGGATTCTAACGATACCAAATCTGTTCAGGCATTTAGAAGTGATGGTAGAACAAACTCACATAAATGCATACATACATGAACCTTAAAAACATTACGCTCTCATTTTTGGGCAGCCTTGTAAAAAAAAACGATAATAAAATACAGGCAGCACTATTATTTTGGCGAAATATTTTCTCTAGAATATAAAATAAATATATTGAATAGGTAATCGTTATTTCAAAGGGCTTATAGCCAAACTAGGTACTTACCTTCATTTATAGGAAATGTAGCCATAAAAGCTTTCTTTCATTGTTAATGCAGACGGACCTGATATCACAAATTACACATCTTTTGTAAAACATCATCTAGGTCCACAAAATTAGGACGAAAATTAAAATATTGATTATATCTATGAATTTATTATATCAATTTACTTTATTTTATGCAATATTTTATGCTATTTTAAGCCATTTTAAATATGTTTTAAACCAAAATGACATATTTGAATCTTAACGAAATCAAACGTCAAATTCTATAGAAAAAAGAGAAAGATGCCTAGAACTATGACAAAAATGAGATTAAAAATGACACTTTGTATTTTTGCTCAACGGTAATAGAGTTTTTGTTTCAAGGCTACCTTCGCCAGACTGGACTGCACTGTCAATTTTATTTATCTCTTGTTTTATACTTTTAAGTTTCTTTTTTGGCAGGGCAGTCGTGTTTTTTACCAGATTGCGCAACGCAAATGTGTTTATCAGCTAATGTATGTATGTCTGTTCTTTTGTGGCACTATATAGACAAAACGCGTTGAAGATAATGATGTCGATGATTCTTATGTTAATCGATTTGTTTTAATCTTGCGAGTTCTATTAAACACATGTCAGTAATCAAAATTCAATATGGCGTTAATCAGATAACATAGTTATTGTGAAAAATAAAAAACTGAAAGTCGACGAACTATGTCAAATGTGGTATCATTGAATAGGTATTTGAAAATCATCTCAACATTTTTGTGATTATTTTTCGTTTCGTATGACCATTTAGGATCTATGACAGTTTATAGTTGGTAAGCGACCATTCTAACAATTTTTTATATATATAAACTAATAAGTATAAAATAAAAATAAAATAATAAAAAATTGAAAAACCGACTGTGACCAAAACTAAAAAGAGGCAAATCAGCTTTACATTTTTGATTTTGAAATATAGCATGCAGTCGGAGGGATCATGCATTTAATTTCTCATTTGAAGGGAATAAATAACCTAGAACCTGTCGAACTAATAATCTTCATACCTCCGACTGCATCTTATATTTCAAAATCAAAAATCTAAAGCTTGTTTGCCTCTTTGTATTTTTGTTTGCAGTTTTTTTTTTACTTTTTAATTACAAGTTTTGAGTTATGGCACAAAGAACTTATATTTTTAGAATGTGCTTATCAAACCATTCAATTTGATACTCATATTGTAAAATTTGAAGAAATATATTTTTTTTGCCTCGAAAATAGAACCATACTATACTGAATTAAAAAAAATAGCCCATGTTACTCTAGGCAATGTAAGGATTCTAACGATACACCATATATCAAAATCTGTTCAGACATTTAAAAGTAATGTTGGAATAAATAAACTCACATACATACATATCGTACCTATGCCGTGGCGGTCGCGGCTTAGAATAAGATCCCTCCCAATCCTCCCGTGGAGAGGCGCCAAAGGGATTACACACTGGAAGATGAGCAGCAGCGTCCTTCGAGTACTCATGTACTCATGTACTGTGGTCACCAATCCGCCTGCCAAGCGTGGGGACTACGGCAAACAACCCCCAAATATGATAGACACACCACAAACACGGCCCCTAGTTCCAGGTGGCTCCGTTATTCCTGGCACCGGTAGCAGCCACGGTAACGGCGGAGCAGGGGGGCTAAGAATCTCCGGCAGAGACCCAGCTACCAACCCCCATGATCTCTGGACCTGGAAACCTATAATGCACGCAACTTGAGGACCGAAGAGAAGTTGATAGAGCTGGGAGAAGTAGTAAGTTGCGCTGGGGTCTTATAGGGTTATCAGAAGTCCAAAGAGAGAAGTGGATACGATAACCCTCAATTCCGGCAACTTACTCTATTTCCGAGAGGGCGACCAGCAATCCCAACACAGCTGTTTAACTCCGACTTCCTCGAGGGTACTACGCCAGAGGCGTGGCACGTGACACACTACGCTCCATAGTGATGTTGTTCTTTAAGAAAGGTGATAACACCCTCTTGAAGAATTATAGGCCCATTTCGCTGCTGAGCTACGTACGTCTATAAGCTGTTTTCGAGAGTAGTTACAAACTGTCTCGCACGTAGGTTCGAAGACTTTCAGCCTCCCGAACAAGCTGAATTCCGGAAGGGCTTTAGCACCGTAGACCACATCCATACGCTCCGGCAGATTATACCGAAGACCGAAGAGTATAATTGGCCACTATTTCTACCGTTTGTGGACTACGAGAAAGCCTTTGATTCAGTCAAGACCAGGGCCCCAATTCTACTAAAATAATTGTAATGACAATTGTTTTAGTAGAATTGGGGCCCTGGGAAGTGTTACAGTCATTACAGCGATGCCAGATTGCCTACCGGTACATCAAAGTGTTGAAGTATTTGTATAGCAAGTCCACCACGACTCCAAGATCAGAGCATGAGTTATATCTAATTGCAAAAAAGGGTGAGACAGGGAGACATTATTTTTTCGGAAACTTTACACCTCTGCACTGGTGTAAAGTTATAGATATATTCAAGCTTCTGAACTGGAACGGATATGGTATTAACATCAATGGCGAATGCATGCACCTTCGATATGCTGATGATATAGTCATCATGACAGAAATCCTGCAAGACCTAAGCACAATGCTCAGTGACCTCAATATTGTTTCCCAACCGTTGGGTCTTAAAATGGACATGTGTAAGACGAAAATCATGTCAAATGCCATCATATCGTACCGCCGGTCTATGTTGGGAACGATATTATCGAAGCTGTTGATCACTATGTCTACTTAGGTCAGACGATCCCACTGGGTAGATCCAACTTCAACAAAGAGGTGTAAATACAACTCGGATGGGCAGCGTTCGGGCAATTACGCCATATCTTCTCGTCACAGATACCGCAGTGCCTTTAGACGAAAGTTTATAATCAGTGCGTGTTGCCAGTGATGACATGCGGCACTGAGACGTGGTCGCTAACTATTGGTCTCATACACAAGCTCAAAGCCGCGCAGCGTGCAATAGAGAGAGCTATGCTCGGAGTTTCACTACGTGATCCGTAACGAGGATATCCGTAGAAGAACCAAGGTCATCGACATAGCTCTCAGAAATTACAAGTTGAAGTAGCAATGGACAACCGCTAGTGAATAAAGTTTATCGAATAGCGACCACGAACAAGCAAGCGAAGTGTAGGGAGACCCCCCCCCCCACACGTTGGACAGACGACATTGTAGCCATCGCAGGGAGTCGGTGAAAGGAGGTGGCATAAGACCGATCGTCGTGGCGCTCTTTGGGGGAGCTACGTTCAGCAGTGGACTTCTAAAGGCTAAAATGATGATGAATAATGACATACATACATACAAACGTTCATACATACATAAGTATAAAAAAACATACATGAATCCTAATAAAAACATTACACTCCTATTTTGGGCAGTCGTAAAATATACAGTACATATGAACAATCTTATAACTAATGTATAACGGGCGGACTTATCGCTAAAAGCGATCTCTTCCCGTCACCCTTTGGATGGAAAGAAATACTGGAGTAAGAGAGTATGGTAGTGTTGACAATTAAAACAAAAAAAAAATATAATATAAATAAATAAGTAATAACTAATTAAAATTTGTAAATATATACATATATTTTAATATAGGTACATAAACATATTACTCTAATAAAATTACACAAATATAAATTATAGAATCCAACACATAGAAAATAAAATTAAAATAAAATTCTTGTGCCAAATTTCAACCTTGTATAGGTGTTATTGAGGATAGGAGTTTAATAAAATTACGTCTTTTGCTGGTGAAGTCATTTATCTCTCTTTTTAACATAAAATATGACACTTAAAACTATACATTTTAAATTTAGAAAATACAGTTCTTTCTTTTTCAATATACTGGCCAGTGTCGCTAACAGGTGTTAATCAAAAATGTTATTGAATGAAATAGCTGTGACCTAAATACAGACGGAGGAACAGACGGATATGACGAAACTATATTATAAGGATTCTTTGTTGAATGCGGAACACCAAAAATCAAGTGCTACTGCTACTTTGAAGATAGGTACACCTGTACGGTGACACAGTGCAGATACACAAAACATATTCAATCGAAAGTAACTAATGATATTCTACTAATAAAAAAATGACTGTATAAAATCATTCAACAAAACATAACTAATGAAAGTAATGTACTCGTACATTGGTACTTTAATCACAAAAAGCGTTTCCGAAACCTACCGCACAGTTCACATAATATTATATTACTGTGCGCAACGTGTGAGGATTATGTTTCTAAATCTATTTATATTTATGTGGTCGCCGCGCAAAACCATCGACTAAAAACTCTATGACGCCGCGTCTGCGACATCTATGCACTGGAAAAAGAACCAATATTTTAGTTTCTGATTTGACTTAGTATTTAAAATAGATGTCGCCACTGTAGCAACAACGAAGGCGCGCCATGCCACCATTGGCCAGCGGGACTTGTTTCCGTTGGAAAATGGCGGGATAGTCCCTTCCGCCCTTCAGGCGCTTAAATACGGTTGTTTCAAAGCGGGCGCCCTCTTTTTGATCGCAGCTATATCGTGAGTCACATCGTAGATTTTGTAAAAGTGTACTTTAATTAGGAATAACCTATTTGTTACGCATAAGTACTTGTATTTAACTTAAAATATATTATATTGTGAATCTTTATTTATATCTTTTCTTGGTTTATCTTAGAATAGATTTCATCAGAAGTGGGATTGACCATGCCACGCCGCCATGCCGCCAAGCCGCAAACGCGCAAAGAAACGCAGGAGTAGACGAACTTCTACCAGTTCATCTAGCTCTGTGCGAACACCAAGCCCCGAGAGTTCAAGTTCTTCATCATCGTCAAGCCGTGACACCAGAAGACATAGCAGGAAAGTAAGGCGCACGCGATGTGCGTCTCCCGCAGTAAGTCAGAATGTGATACTTTCTTCAGTGATCCCGGAATTTGACCCTTTAGTGGACGATATACAAATGTGGATTAATGTTGTTGAAGCTAATTCCCGCGCTTTTGGGTGGACTGATCGTGTAATTAAATATCAAGCTTTACAAAAACTGCGTAACACCGCTAAAACGTGGTACGATTCCTTGCAAAAAAATGAAACACGGTGGACCACGTGGAAGTGGAAGCATTGGCGGAATATTTTGAAAGATACTTTTCAAATTAACCGCAATATGTATAGTATGCTAAAAGAGCTTATGCTAGTTAAACCTAGGGAAAATCAATCGTTGTATGAGTTCTATTTTCAACAGAAAGGTCGCATTGATAGATTGAGGTTATCTTTTTCCGAACAAGATATAATATCAATAATTGTAGGTTCTATTGGTGATAAAAACATTTCTACAGCAGCAGAGGCTGGCAATTTTCGACATTGTGAGGAATTAGCTTCCTTTTTGCACGGTAAAAGCTATTCTGCTGTTGAACAAAAGCTACTAACCAAGCAAAACACCATGAGTTCTAAACATTTTTCTCGGTCTTTGCCTTCAAACTTTGAAAAAAAAGTTGATACATCTAACAACGTGGAACCATTTACAAGTGGCTCATTCAATCAGAATGTGTCCTGTTTTCGTTGTGGTGAAGTGGGTCACAAAAAGACAAGCTGCACTCAGAAAGACAATGTCAAATGTAACGCCTGTAACAGATTTGGTCATTTAGAGCTCGCTTGCAGATCAAAGTCTAAGCCAAAAATCGAGAAAGATGCCGAGGTCAAAGTAATTAATACACCTAGTACTTCGGATAAGTTTTATAAAGATGTAGAGATAAACGGCTGTAAACGTCAAGCTTTCATTGATATGGGAAGTGGCTGCTCACTCATTACGTCTGATTTGACACAGGAATTAAACCTTAAGCCGTTTCAGTTAAATGAACCCGTGCTGTTGACAGGGTATAAATCTGATTCGTGTTCACGTGTCACCCAGGGAGTTAAGGTATGTCTCAAAATTGATGATGCTCTCTTAAATGTTATTATGTACATTTTTGATGACTTGTCAGGGTGCCCATTATTGATAGGTAGGAATTTTACGGAGGATAAGAGTTTAATGTACACACGGGTGGGAAATAGCCTTACTTTTCGACCAGTTACCAGTGAACAAGTAGCATTAATAGAATCATCCATGGTTGACTGTAATTCAGTTGAACATATTTCACGTTTAAATGAAATATTTGCAAAATACCCTCGAGTCATTGCTAAAGATTTAACTAACTTAGGTCAGACTTCATGTGTAGAATTAGACATTGAACTGACGACAAAAAAACCTATCTGTCGTCGTGCATATCGCATGTCGGAGTCGGAAAAAATTGCTACTCGGGAAATAGTAGACGATCTTCTAAAGGGTGGTATAATTAGAGACAGTTGTTCGCCTTATGCTAGCCCAGTAATACTCGTTGACAAACCGAATGGGGAAAAACGACTATGCGTCGATTATAGAGCCTTAAATAAAGTAACAGTGAAGGAAAAATATCCAATGCCTATTGTCGAAGATTTAATAGACAAATTACGCGGGTGTAAATGTTTTACTTCACTCGATTTGAAAAGTGGGTACTATCATATTAGTGTCAACGAAAGCTCAATACCTAACACTGCATTCATAACACCTGACGGCCATTATGAGTTTCTAAGGCTACCCTTTGGAGTTTGTAATGGGCCGTCAGTTTTCCAAAGATTGATGGATACCGTCTTAGGAAAGCTACGTTTCGACAGAATTATATGCTATATGGATGATTTGTTAATAGCAACGGAATCCATTGAAGAAAATGTTAAGCAACTAGATACAGTACTAGATATATTGCAAAACAATGGCCTAACTATAAATCTTGACAAATGTCATTTCTTTAAGAGGTCGGTCAGTTTTCTGGGATATGAAATATCTTGTGATGGAGTAAGACCGGGTAGTAAAAAATTAATGTCAATTGAGAACTACCCACAACCCAAAACTATACACCAAGTGCGACAATTTCTAGGGCTTATAAACTACTTTAGAAAATTTATTAAAAACTGTGCTATATTGTCCAGACCGTTGACTAATCTCTTGAAAAAGGACGTTGCATGGGAATGGGGTGCTGTGCAATCTCGAGCTTTTGAGGTTTTAAAAAAGGAATTAACAGAAAACGCTTTATTACAAATTTTTGATCCGAAACTACCGGTTATTCTATACACTGATGCTAGTCGGGAAGGAGTAGGGTGTATTTTAACTCAAGTTACAGAACAAGGAGAAAGACCTATACATTTTTATAGTAGACAAACCACAAACAAAGAAAAGAAATACCATTCGTTCGAGTTAGAATTTTTGGCTATTGTGGTGGCCTTACAAAAGTTTCGGCATAATTTGTTAGGTTCTTCGTTCAAAATTATCACAGATTGTAATGCTGTTAGATATACAATACAGAAACAGGAAATAAATTCACGAATAGGTCGCTGGGTTTTGTTAACCCAAGAATTTACTTTTGAAATTATACACAGACCAGGCACTCAAATGCAACATGTTGATGCCTTAAGCAGAAACCCTATTTCAGATCCAACTCTTCCCGTATGTAATGAAAGTGTGATGGCTATAACTGAGGGAGATTGGCTTTTGTCTGTACAGTTACAAGATCCGAGTATATGCAGCATTAGGGAAGTGTTAGAGTCAGGAGATGCCGAGCCAAACAAAAAAATATTTGACGACTACGAATTGTTGGGTAATAAAGTTTATCGTAGAACAGAGTATGGTAGACGATGGCTAGTCCCAAAACAATGTATTTGGCAAGTAATCAGAGCAAATCATGATGATCTAGGCCATTTTGCCGTGGATAAGACTGTTGAGCGTATTAAGTCCTTGTATTGGTTTCCTAAAATAAAAAAAATAGTATTGAAATATATAAAAAACTGTCTTAATTGTATATACTCAAAGAATATCCACGGTAAAAAGGAAGGGAAATTGTACCCTATACCCAAATATGCTCGGCCTTTCCATACCCTGCATATTGACCATTTAGGTCCATTTGTGAAAACTACCCAACAAAATGTCTATTTACTCGTTACGGTAGATTCTTTTACGAAATTTGTATTCATATCACCTGTTCGCAATACAAAAAGTCAAGTCGTTATTAACGAACTGAACAAAATTTTTAAATTATTTGGCAATCCGACAAGACTTATTTGTGATGCGGGTAGTGCATTTACGTCTCATATGTTCGTAAAATACTGTAAGGACAAAAACATACGCCAACATATCATAGCAACGGGCGTACCACGATCTAACGGTCAAGTAGAACGCTTTAATAGGACGATTCTTGAAGCTTTGCGCAGTATGGGTGCCAGCACAGGCAATAACAAATGGGATGTACATATCACAAGTATCCAACAAGGTATTCACAGTACAATCAATAAAACCACTTCGGCAGTACCAAGTGAGGTATTTTTTGGATACAGGCTTAAAACTGATTCTGATAAGCTTCTTGATTGTGAAGAAAAACTTGTCGACGTAACTGCGGTACGGAGCAGTGTCAGCGAACACATTCAGGCAACTGCTGACAAACAAAAGGATGCATTCGATTCCAAACGTAAAGAAGCTCGCAAGTACACTGTTGGCGATTTGGTGGTAATGAAAATACCTAGTCAGTCTAATGACGGCCAGAGCACTAAACTACTACCAGTATTCAAAGGTCCATTTCAGGTTACCGAAGTATTAGGACATGATCGATATAAGGTTACAGACATGCGTGGCGCTGCGAGAACTTCAAAGCGCTACGAAGGAACAACTTGCGCTGAAAACATGAAACCTTGGATAAGACTTACTGATTTTGAAGAATAATTAGATTCATGAATGACATGGATGTTGTCAGGTATTTGTTATACATTTGGATTATTTTGCTTAACTATTTATCTTTGCTTACTTTTGTATAATGGTTTCACAATAATTTATGTCAAGTGCATTTGCTTCGAACAAATGCATTTTTGCTTTTTTGCATTTGCTTTGGTATTTAGGCAGTACATAATGTAATGGCTGTCAATGACGTGAGTTTCGGAAACCATTACATTATTATTCTAAATTAGGACATGTGGTGAATTGTACCTAGGGTTGGCCTAAGGCATCGCCTAGAGAAAGCTATATGTCTTAATTTTACACTGACCGCCGATGGAACAGTAGAAGGCCTATTACAATACCAATAATATACCAATAAGGTTTTATAGCAACCTTTATCTGCTGGCCGTCGATGGAATAGCAGATTGAGGTTCAAAAACCGTTTGATGTGGAATTTGTTTAATTAAAAATGATACTCAAAGTTCGTAACAAATAACAAGCACAAGTGTTTTAAAATTATATTTTAGTAAGTTTTTAACATATTTCATATTGTTCTCAGCAATTGCACCAGACTATGACGTTAGCCGAGACGGCTACGTGAGCAGGAGGGCCGGATGTTGTCGCCGCGCAAAACCATCGACTAAAAACTCTATGACGCCGCGTCTGCGACATCTATGCACTGGAAAAAGAACCAATATTTTAGTTTCTGATTTGACTTAGTATTTAAAATAGATGTCGCCACTGTAGCAACAACGAAGGCGCGCCATGCCACCATTGGCCAGCGGGACTTGTTTCCGTTGGAAAATGGCGGGATAGTCCCTTCCGCCCTTCAGGCGCTTAAATACGGTTGTTTCAAAGCGGGCGCCCTCTTTTTGATCGCAGCTATATCGTGAGTCACATCGTAGATTTTGTAAAAGTGTACTTTAATTAGGAATAACCTATTTGTTACGCATAAGTACTTGTATTTAACTTAAAATATATTATATTGTGAATCTTTATTTATATCTTTTCTTGGTTTATCTTAGAATAGATTTCATTTATATTATAGCAATAGGAACGAAACAGACTGTAAAAAGAAGATAATTTAAAAAAAGGTCTACAAAGGTCATAAAATAAGCTACTACTGAACAAGAATAGAACAATTTTTAAAATCGTGGCTGTCTGTTTATTTGTTTGTTTGTTTGTTTGTTAGTTTGTTTGTCTGTATGTTTGTTCGCGCATCAAGTAAAAACTACTCAACCGATTGCTATGCGGTTTTCACTGTTGGATAGGTTAGTGTTTGACTTAAAAACTGGGGTACTTGGTATCTCAATCCGATGAGTAGAAGCCGAGCAATCGATAGAAATAGTCTTGACGGCTGAAATAATTTTGAACAAATGTCGGTATATTGGTATTTTAGGTCTTGGAAATAATACATAGAGTACTTTCAACCTAGAGAAATAACCACGCGTGCTAATCCGCGGGTACAGCTAGTCTTCAATAGAAAAAAAGAATGTCTTTAAGTTTTCCACGTTTCAGGGTTGTTCTTCGTACTTTCTATCGGATATCGTTCTTGACCTTAAGGGCCATAAGGACCATAAGTTCGCGCAGTACTGACTGTGAACTAAGCTGTGCGATTTTCGCACGCGCTAGGATTTTATAGTATTTTTAAAAGCTTTTATTTTATTTGCAATGTTTGTATTAAGTATGTATGTATGTATGTATATTTGTTTAGGTCAAATTTTTCAAGCTGAATTAGAACCATTTCATCTTTTCCTATGGATTTGAATTATTGCATGTTGGGTCAGTTCCGGTGACAATGCATTTTTATGTTAAGCATGACCTGAATCGACATCCAGGAACAGCTTCAGATAAAGCAACTCTTTAACGGTTAATAGCACAGCACAGTCACGAAATTTTGTGTACGCATTCGATAATGATGGCCGGTTTGAAGTTTCACCATGACATGGCTGCTGCACTCCGGGTTGGCTCCTGCCTAGGGAACTCCTCACCGGTTAACAGCATTGACACGAAATTTTGTGTACGTATTATATTATTCTAGCCGGTTCGAAGTTTTACCATGACATGGCCGTTGCACTCCGGGTTGGCTCCTGACTAGGGAACTCCTCAACGGTTAACAGCACAGACACAAAATGTAGTATACGCATTTAATTGTAATATTCCATTCTAAGTTTCATCATGACCTGGCTACTGCATAAAAGCTTTTATTTAAAATGTTTATAAATTAAACTATTATATTTCATCATCATAATGTCAGCCTTTAGAAGTCCACTGCTGAAAATACTCGTAGGCCTACCCCAAAGAGCGCCATGACGAGCGATCTTATTACGAGTATATGATTTTTTCTTTTTTTGTTAGTGCCCATATTTCAATTTTATCGTGATGGCAAAAGTGAAAAATATAGATCACACTAATATTATAAATGTGAAAGTTTGTCGGTGTGTGTGTGTGAGAGAGAGAGAGACAGAGAGAGTTTTAGTATGCCTGATACTCCTTCACGCTGTAAGGATTTAGATGAAATTTGGTAGAAGGTAGCTCATACCCTGGATAAACACATAGGCTACTTATTATCCCAACAAAAAAAAAACAGTTCATGTAGGAAATCGGGAAACCACGGGGTGCTGCTAGTGTAATCATGAAGGGCTGACTACACAGTATAGAATTAACTTACTCAATTGTAGGTACAGAACTGTTTCGTAATAACATCTTCTTTTCTGTTTTTCTGAAATATTTTGATTCAAAAATGTTTTGAGCATATACATGAGGACATTGTTGGAAGCCAGTTAGTGCGACACTGTCCCATAACTTTCTTATAGTTAGAATTTTAGGAAATCTGGAAAATCTTGAAAATATTTTGGTTGATTTTTTACACACAGCGCCATGTAACCCCAGACTAAGCAATGCCTTTACTATGGGAACTAGATAACCGGTATCAGTGATCTATACTTTTTATTTTGTAAACACATACTTATTATACATCAAAATACCCACACACAGAACAAACAACAATAATTATTTTATGTTAGATACTTAAAATTACCCAGTATCTGAGGATAAAAAAATTAAAAAATATATGGTATCCCTAAAATCAGATTAACCCTACGAAATGTAGTAGATCTATAGTTTATGTCCTAACTCGTTCCAGCTCACTCAAACCACATCAAGATAGAGCGAGATGGACACAAATGTCAAAATAAAACAAGCCACGCAATTTGTGAGGATAATAGTACGAAAAGATAACCTTTACAAATTGAAAAATATTAAAAATATCGTGTAAAATCAATTAAATCTTACTATACCTAAAGCGAAGGAGAATCTAATAGCAATTATGTATGCAAGACCATTCAATAATGTACTCGAAAATCAAAACTTACGTGTGAAAGGATATGTTTTCATATTTTCGTTCCGTACGGCTTTTACAGCCTACAATGCAACAACTCACCATTATTGTAGGTTACATTTAAGTGATTCACAAAAATCAGCACTCAGAAACGTTCAAATGCAGTCAAAATAGCACAAATCACTAAAATATCGTTGACCAAAATGTCTTGAACGGTTCGTTTGGCTGGAATGAGTTCTTGGGCAAATAACCAATACAGCATACACAGTAAGGGACAAAAAATATTATCGTCTTCTCTTTTACTTTACGGTAACGGTGTATAAGTTTATCTCGCTTGTACAAATATTATTATTCTTTGAGCATCTCTATTGATAGTCCCTCTACGGCTTGGGTGGAATCGTTTTCGTGATATGAAAAGACAAGACACTTTTGATTCTTTCTTCTTCTTCTTTTTATAGAGTGGCTTTTTATCGTTGATTGACGATATTCTGCCAATGTCAACGTGTGACCAGTGTACGATATATTTGGAGCTTGATCAGTTTACAGGAGTAACGTAGGTTTAGATACCAATAATAAAACGGGACATAAACAAGTAAGTATAGGAAAGAAGAATTATAGGTAAAATATTTAACTACTTAAAATAAATAGGAAATCATAAACTTAATTTTATAAACGAATATTATTATTTTTTATAAATTTACATAAAACATATATAAATGGGGAGAAAACGTATGAAAGAAGACATTTAAAGTTTATAGGTCGGGGCATATCAGGATCAAGAACATCATACAAAGAAAAAGACAGCTTAGGGCAGCAAAAGAAAATATGATCAAGAGTTCCGTCATCGAGACCACACTCACAAAGAGAATGGTCCCTGACCCTAATTTTGTTAAGAAAGACTGGTGAGCAAACATGCCCAAGACGAGAGCGAATTATAGTTGAGGTGACTAGTTTATCAGCCTTTTTAAATTAAAAAAACCATGGTTGTACTGGGATATCAGGTTGGATATCACCAAAATGTCTACCTTTAATGGTCTTTGTATGAGACCAAATATTTTGCCAATTGTCATTTAAATGTTTCTTGGCTAGATTACGTAAGTCTCGAGAAAAACCTTTGGTGTAAGTTTCTAGGCCTGTTTCTACAGCTTGTTTAGCGTAGTGATCAGCGGTTTCGTTACCTTCAATGCCGCAATGTCCTGGGATCCAGGCCAGAGCTACCTCAGTACCAGAAATGTAGCATCTATATAATATTTCTCGAATTTTAAGATTTGAGTGAAGCATATCTTTAGCTCTAAATGGATATTTGTAAATGTCTTGTAAACAACTTAAAGAATCGGAGAATATGATAGTTTTATTTAGCTTATGTGATTCAACATATTTAACTGCTTCTAAAAGAGCTACTGACTCACCTGTGTAAACAGATGAGCCAGCAGGGCACCTAAAATTTAATATTATTCTAAATTTAGGTATCCATACAGCCGAACCAACCATTCCATTATTTGTTAATTTGGATGCATCTGTAAAAATAGTCAACCAATTGGGCCATTGAGAGTTCAGATTATCATAGAATATGATATTAGCACCAGGAGTGTCCTTATCAATGCCAAAGTGAAGGAGGATGTTAGGTCTAAAGACTAGACTTTCATACGGAACACTAAAAAGAGGGTGGATAGGAAATTGGAAGAGAGAGGAGGGCCAATTAGAAAGATTATTATAAGAATTTAAAAGACAAGGAGGATCTTTATGTCGCCAATAATTTGATGTAGGAACTAGGTTAGAGAGAGAATAAAGCTTATGCAAGATGGGATGTTTAGAGAACTGAGCGGCTAGATAGAAAAAACGATCAGCAAGATATTGTCGACGTAGTCTTAGTGGAGGTTCGACGCACTCAACTTGGAGCGCATTTATTGGGGAAGACTTCATTGCTCCTGTGATGATCCAAAGACATTTAGATTGAATGGAATCAAACAATCTTAAAGAAACTTTACTACAAGGTTCTAATAAAAATCCAGCATAATCAAAGTGGCTTCTGATGATGGCATTGTATAGTATTTTTTGATTAAAAGGGTGTGAACCCCACCACACACCAGACAGGGCACGGAGGATGTTCACATTTCTTTCGCATTTATTTTTTATATAGTCTATGTGTGGAGTACCTGTTAATTTAGAATCTAAAATGAGACCCAGAAATTTAGTTTGATTACTGACTGTAAGACTATGATCGTTTATATAAATTTGAACATCCGGTATATTTTTTTTTCTAGAGAAAACTACCACATTACTCTTATCTGGAGCTAGTGATAAGCTATGATCTGTTAGCCATTCACTAAGATATGAAAGAGCCGCATTAAGTCGAGCTACTGAATCAGAAATAGAATTAGAAGAATAATAAAGAGCTAAATCGTCTGCGTATTCTAAGATCTCACAAAATGAGTTTACACTTTGGTGAAGATCAAACGTATATAGATTATACAGTAATGGGCTTAAAACTGAACCTTGAGGGAGGCCTTTCCATACCAATCTTGGAGAAGAAACCGTATTTTGGAACCTAACTGATATGAATCTAGTTATTAGGAGGTTGCATATGACATTTGTCATCCTCGCTGGTAATCTCAGTTGTTGCATTTTTTGCCTGAGAAGAGGAAGATGAACATTGTCATAAGCTGCTGTAATGTCAAGGAATACACCAATCAAATGTTCATTCCTAGAAAAAGCAAGGCGAATATCAGTAGTAAACACACTAAGGCTATGAATAGTGCCAAAACCTTTCCTAAAACCAAATTGTGATTTAGATAAATTTCTCTTTGTTCCAACAACCATTCCAATCTATTTTTAAGGAGATTTTCTAGGATCTTTAACATAACCGACGATAAGGCAATAGGTCTATAAGACGTCGGAATTGAGGGATTTCTCCCTGGTTTAAGAATTGGTATAATTACTTGGTGTTTCCAAATTTCAGGAAAATCACACTTTTCATAAAACTTGTTGACAATATCTAAAAAATATTTCTTTGTTAGTATAGATGATCGACATATAAACGAATAGGATATCCCGTCCAGACCAGGAGCTGTATCTTTAAGATGGTTTAAGGCGGCACAGAGTTCATCAAAGGAAAAAAGGTCATCCATAGGTGAAAAAGGAATATTGACAGGAGAAGCAGCAGTTAGGTATTCCTCAGAAGGAACGAAAGGAGGGGCCAATTTATCAATGAAAGCTTCTAACCAAGAAGTGTCATTCGAGCTTATATTCTGAGAATTATTTGTTGAGCTACGGTATGCTTTAATTTTTTTCCATATCAGAGAAGATGGAGAGCGAGGCGAAAGACTTTCACAAAATTTAATCCAACCTGATTTCTTTTTTTTAGACATCATTCTTCTAGATTTTGCTAGAACCTTTTTAAAAAGAATTTTCAATTGTAATGTTGTTATAAAAATATTTTTCAGCTTCATTTCTTTCTCGGATGACAGATGTACATTCAGAATCCCACCAAGGAGGAGAGGGGATTTTGGAACGAGAATGTTTTAGAGGAATAGTGGCATCTGCTGTTGCGATAATATTATTAACAAATTCAGTATAAAGAAGTAGATAATTGTAATCATCAATAGGAGGTAAAGAACTGATTTTAGAATTAAGGGAAGTGGAAAAATTGTCCCAATCAGCATTAGCAAGTTTGTATTTTAAGAGTGGAGGAAGAGGTGAGGAATTGGAAGACTGAGTAGAAGTAGAAATAAGTATAGGAAAGTGATCACTTCCATATAAATTTGGAAGAACTGACCATAACAATTGGGTAGCCAGGGAGGGAGAAGATAGAGTTAGATCTACAGCACTAGGATTCTGTAAAGGAGAAGTTTGGCGAGTAGGAGATCCATCATTAAGAAGGCATAGATTAAAGTCATCCATAAGGTCAATAAGAGTAGAAGAAAAAGAGTCAGTAGAGAGTGAACCCCACATTGGATGATGGCAATTAAAATCCCCAAGAATAATAATAGGAGAGGGAAGGGCCGAAAAAATTGGTGACAGTTCAGCAATGATAGAAGCACTAGGGTGTGGGATATAAATAGAAAGAAATGAAATATTTAAAGTTCTCACAGCAACAGCATTAAAGCTATTGCTGTGAGATGGAAGAGGTAAAAGAGAGTAAGAATTAGTCTTTTGAATGAGGAGAGCGCAACCTCCCCACCCGTCGTCGCGATCGTCCCGAAAACAGGCATAACCAGGGAGCCTAAAAGTGGCTCCAGGTCTAAGCCAAGTCTCCGAGACAGCCGCGACGACAGGCTTATACTTATTAATCAAAAAAAATAAGTCAGGAGTCCTGGATCGGACACTCCTCACATTCCATTGTAAGATTTGTTCCATGTTGGTTATTTACAAGAGTCGATATTTTTTGCAGTATATGCAAGATGTTGTTCGGTAAAGCGTCATTGAATTTGGTTATCATGTTAAGTAACGTGTATGACATAAGTTCTAGAAGATTATCGTTGGGAGAACTGTTGAGGGCACACCCATTGGTCATACTTGAGGAGGGGGTGGCAACTATAGCATCATGAGCCTCTTTGTCATATGCTTTGTTTGGAGTTGGAATGGAGCGACGAGGAATAATTATTGTTTTTTGGTAAGAAGTAGGAGTTGATGGCCGGGTTGGCATATTTCCTTGGATGGGAGGAGGAACTGTGTTATTTTTTACCATGTCAGCATATAAACGGCGGTTGACTGCAGGAAATCGTTGAGATGCTTCGTTGTAGCTGATATTTTCTTCTGAGACGAGTGATTTTATTAATTTTTGTCTGCCGTGCTCAGGGCATTTCTTGTCGGTAGCAAAATGGTTGCCAGAGCAGAATAGACATGATGCTTCTTTTTCTGGTATTGGGCATGTGGTGCCAGAGTGGGGTTGAGCACATTTAAAGCAACGGAGCTTGGATCTGCATAGTGTTTGGATGTGTCCAAACCTACAACAAGCTATGCATTGAATAGATGGTAGTTGGTATGTCTCTACAGGAATTGCGGCATTGAAGCAGAACACTTTTTTTGGCAAAAGCTTGCCCTTGATAGTAATTGTAGCTGTTTGGGTAGGAACCCACACAGGTTTATTTTCTACAAAGGTTTTACGATTCAGTCTTCTTGCTTTGATTACACGACCACTTCCAGGTGGACATTCTAGTGCATTGACCAACTCTTCCATAGACCACTCAATTGGTATACCTTTTATTATACCCATACGGGTGAGGTGAAACACCGGAATTTTTGTTTCATAATTGTTGGAAGACAAAAATGTACTATCCAAGAAATTATTAGCATCCCTCGCAGTTCTGAATTCAATTGATGCCTTATTGCGACCAGTAGATTTAATTCCATCAGACGCAATTCCACACACTTTATTTGAGAATAGTAACTGGGCCAGTTTCAAAAGTCTCATAGTAGTGCCAGAAGCAGGGTCTGAAACTATTTTGTTGATATGAACAATATATGGACCTAAATCAGTTTCATCATATCGCAGATCTTTAGTCTGAGCATATTCAGGGACAACATAAACATGTTGATCTGATGATGCCGGAGTTATTGAGGTCTTTTTAGGGATTGCATCCTCTCCATTCGTAGAACGCAAACGTTTTCGAGACTCCAATGGAAGTGGGGTATCTCCCACCACCATGGACCCATCCGGTGGGTCGGCGTCGGGAGGATCACTCATTTTTCCGTAGAAAAATGAGCGATCCTAACGAAATACTCACTCACCAGACGGCACAGGACAAACACAAATAATAATATATACAAAATAAAAGAATCTAAACCAAGTATGTTAAGAAAAAACAAAATAATTCGTAAATGCCGCGTAAATGCGTACACCAACCAACACACTTGACAGCAGAGCTTTTCCACAGTTCTTGATTCTTTCAACTTTTGAAATGAACTGATAAGCTAGCAAGCTGTCAAGTACTGTCTATGGTCATCACGCACTTTGCATACTTCGTATTTCGATATCCGTTTTCATCCGACTCCAGAGTAATCATTTTGTAATTTACTTGATTGTAATTGCTTAATTGAATATCGAGAAAACTATCTGTGCTCTTATTTCAACGAAATGGATCACCCACGTCCTGAATCCCCTGTTTCGACATATTATGTTTACGCTAAGCATGTGTTAACTGCTAAAATCATAAAAAATGTTTTGATGTGTTAGCGAATACGACTAATCTGCCAAAATTTTATAGATTTTTCGCTTTCACTCGCCTTTTCTCGGGATGAATGTATTTTATGTTCATCTCTATATCCTATGTTCAAAATTTCATCAACATCTGTTAAAACCGTTTTGGATTTACAATTTTCCCGTGGGATTTTTTGTATTTTCCGTGATAAAAAGTAATCTATTTTACTCCTTACATCGTATACAGTATCTATTTGTTAAATTTAATAGAAATTGGTTTTTCATGTGAAAGCGAGTACAACCAATCTAACAAAACTTTCCTGATTTCTCGTTTTCATTTACCTTTTCCCGTGATAAATTTACTACAAGACAGCCCAAAAAAGGAGACGTGTTTAGGGTTCATGTATGTGAGTTTCTTTGTTCTATCATAACTTTTATACTCCTGAACAGATTTGGATGTATGGGGTATCGTTAGAATCCTTACATCACCTTGAGTAGCATAGGCTTAATATAAATATAATATATATATATATATTTATATTATATATGGCGGCAGCATTGCTCCAATATCAAAGGCGAAAAAATATATTATTTTTTAATTAATTTTACTTGATGAGTTTGAGTACATTACAACAATGTACAGGTGTTCAGCGGAACGTGTGCTATACAGTATGAGGAGGGTAGGTAGGACCATTTGCAACGTTATGTCGGTTAATTTAGCCCTCTGCTGCCTCCGGGCTATTTTAAAGATATTTTGGTTATTTTTTTGTCAAAGAAGGATGGTCAAATCTAACCTGACAAAAAGTGGCAGCGATCATTAATGAAAACTATGTTATTATAAAGTTGATTTGTGGAGTATTGAATTGCAACATGCCATATATAGTCATTTTATGGTTTCGGACTGTCACGTAACGCTCAAAGTGTATATAAATACTAACGCTTTTTAAAGAAGACAAGAAATAATGTTTATGAAGAGGAGTAAACAATGAAGACAACTTCCTATTTGGGTCAAGGATCTCTGATCAAGGAGGTTTAGAACTGCATAGGAACTTTGAGTTATGACATAACCCTCAAAATAGGACCGAAAAGATAAGGTATTAACTCACAACATGTGAGATGTTGAAATAAGCTTTAGCAAGCAATTAACCTCTAAAATCCTTGGTTTACGGCTAGCAGACTCCTTAGAGGGTTTGATGTCGAATTAAGCTCTACGTCTCGTCATCATCATCATCATCATTATCATATCAGCCCTTAGAAGTCCACTGCTGAACATTGGCCTCCCCCAAAGAGCGCAATGACGAGCGATCTTGTGCCAGCTCTATCCACCGACTTCCTGCGATGGCTACAATGTCGTCGGTTCATCGTGTGGGGGGTCTCCCCACACTTCGCTTGATTGTTCGTGGCCGCCATCCGAGAACCTTTATTCCCCAGCGGTTGTCGGGTATAGCTCTCTCCATTGCACGCTGCGCAACTTGGAGCTTGTGTAGGAGACCAATAGTTAGCGACCACGTCTAAGTGCCGTATGTCATCACTGGCAACACGCACTGATTACAAACTTTCGTCTTGAGGCTCTGCGGTATCTGTGACGAGAAGATATGGACGAGCGAGATAAGACGACGAGCTCTACGTCTACGGTTCTAGAACTCTAGGAGGTGGTAGGTCATAAAATTATGTTGAATTTCGCCGAGGGCCCACGATATGTCTATGGGAGGATGCATAAAATCTCTAATACGGTTTAATGGAAAGGAAATTGAATTCCGCTACTGCTTTAAAATTAAAGAATTAAACTTGAGGCAAAATTAATATAACTAGTCTATGGCTAACAAGGTTTTAGGTAGTTTGTGGGTCAATTCTTTGACAATAGGTGGGATTTGACAAATGTCACGTCAAGTAACAATCTATGAAAATCATAGAATGTCATTGATGAAAATACAGACATCGGTGAGTCTATGCCCAGTATAAACTGGTATTAGTTATTTTTTAGTAATGGCACCGGTGTTGTATTAAATGATAAGCTCAAAACAAAAAAATTAGTTTACCAAAAAATCCAGCTTTAAAAAAAGAAGATCAATTTAATACGTTATGTTTTATTGTGAACAATCAAAGAAACCATAGATAATTTATGGACGCAACACTTTACGGTCAGGTAACAGCTTGTATGAAACGGGCCGACCTTCTTTCCGATAGTTGGCGGTAACATCACTTATTTTTATGGAAAGGGTTCATAATAATTTTTAATTGTATGTATATTTCTCATTTCCTATTTTAAATATTATTTTTAGTAGAAAACGCATATACTATAGATACAGGAATTTAAAAAATAACTTAAAATTTGCCAGGAGGCTGGAGAGAGCTAACTGGACCGTCATAATGTTGCAAATAGTCCTGCGTGCCGCCCATACTATATGGCACACGTTCCGCCAAACAACCTATATAATTTATTGCCATAACTCAAAACTTGTCACTAAAAAATATGAAATAAAAATAAATAATAAAAAAGTCAAAAACACTGACACCAGAGGCCAGCACTACCTCATACGACGAACAAACAAACAATTATTAAAAAAAACACGACTGCTCTGCCAAAAAAGAACTAAAAAGTCAAAAACAAGAGATAAATAAAATTGACATTGCAGTTGGGGGACCTCTTAGACTGTGTTCCACAGAACGGTCCCCCGACTAAATATTGGGTATATTATATTAATATACCAAATATTTGTACTGCAACCTCATGCTTCGCTTTTGGTTCATCACCAACTACGTCACGGAGTCACGGAGGCTGTCTCGTAAGTACCTATTAATGGTAAACAATTCAATTGCGAAGATTGGTGTTCCAGCTTTTAAAACAGTCGCCAATCAAATCCATTTCAAATCGAGTTGCTAGCATAATAAAATTCTATTACCGTATACCTGTATACCGTTTACCAGCGGATTTATAATCACGCAGTTTACCAGCGCAGGATATTGAAGTGACTAAACTTTAGCGTCAACAAAGCACTTTCATGCAGTTCGTTCGAGTTAGACAAGCAGAGCCTTCAATATTTATAACAACTTCCCCGCCTTGAATACAAACATCAAGTTCAAAACTAGCTTAACCCTTCGGGAAAACTCCCGTCTAAACGGAAATCCGAACAATTTGGTAGGAATTGAGCAGTCCGCTTGGCGCTAAAGTGACTTACTCGCTAAAGAGCCGCAATTAGAGCATAGTTTGTTTTCGAACTAGCTTTGGAAACTGGCAATATATTTAAAGGAGCATTAGGGAATGCACTGTTTCAGACACCGCTAGTTCAGGTCAAATTCGAGCACATTACGTCTGTGCGTACATCGAAGTAATCATACAGAGCGTTGTGTCCAACTGTGCCCACCTACCTATAGAGCTCACATTATAAATCCGTGGTAGTGCTGCATGAAATGCGTTGCTATGTTTCCTAAGTATATCTAAAGGATAAAAAAAACATCTAGATTAGCTAGCTTCATCCTTTTTCCAAGATCAAATGTGAGCTGATGAAAGGGTTACATAATATACTTGCATTAATATACACATTATTTACATTATTTTTCCGCATTTATTTGTTATGATGTTAGTTATCTTTGTAAACTCTAAGAAACATTACTATCTCTAGAAGAGTAATTGAAGAAACTAGACAGTAAACTTGAATAAAGATTTGATATCAAGGGTTTCCGCATTCATAGAGACTTTGAGTTCGGGGTCGGTTTTTTTTTATATCTTTTGGTTTGTTCGATATTTTCAACCACTCGTCAATAGAGAAGTCCGCAAACTGATTCGGCGTAACTTTCTTTTAGCTCGGAAGTGCATTTACCTGATTTATCTTTCTCAAAGTTTTCAGAAAATTGTTATGTCTCTCTTTATACTCCTATATATAATGTTCTGTTATATTTCGTTATAAAGTTGCTGCATAAAGCTGGCCCCTCGCGCAGTAAGTAAATTTGGATGATAGATTGTCATGCCTGTCCATTCATAAGTATTACATTTATCAAACAAAGCCCCCGTCACAATCACAAAATGTTTTCCCATCATCGGGTCGTCACAATTGCAGCGGTTCAATGGATCTGCTTTAATTAATTGGAAATCACCCGTGAAATTTTAATCCAAAAGTTAATTTGCCGTCCGGGTATTAGTAAATGTCACCGGAAAGTCGTTAAAACTGCTTAATGTGAAGTTTCTTTTGGGATATTATAATTACCGCGATAACACGCCCATGGGTTTGGTCAGTCGACCCTTACTTTGTGTGACTTCGTTGAATTTGACGGACCTACAGCCCGCCCACAAGACCTTAAGTTTGCTTGCCCGAGTGGAGTAACTACTTTGTACGTCTAATCCTCTCGTTATTTAATCAAGCGTCCTTTTGGGACAAATTACCTAAGTCGTTCGTTAAATTGATGTTGAAAACTGCTTTGAGGGTGCTGGGAAATATCAGCTAGGCGTATATCTCATTGGATTAAATATTTTCATCGCGACAAACGAGAACATTCTCGGATATGAATAGCAATTCAGCACGAGTATCTGATCCGGGTGACACAGAGGCATCCGCATTTGTAAAAGCCAATGAAATATCTCAAAGGCAATAGAAATGTATCCATCCGTTTCGTTTCGTTCTATCGCAGTCGCGCTGGCTGAATGTGGAGAGGTATTCGACATATAAATGGACATAAATGTAACATCGAGAGCAAGTCGTTCGACTATGAGGCGCTTTCGGCGAATACGACCGGTCGGTGCTGGTGCTTTATGACTGGAAAGAGTTGAGTTCTGTTCACAGCTAAGGTACGAGTACAGTGATGATGAGACACATGCGATGATGTTAGGGATCATAATTTTCGTATAATTTTTCTAAGAAAAAAACAAGGAAGTGTTCTGGCATGGCAGACAGATAACCGAACCTGTTGTGATTAAAACACGAGTTCGTTCAAGACTGCCTTTATTTCGTCTACCCACATACATAATAAATCAACACCTTATATTAAGTACCTACATAATACACAACAGAATCAATGAACGTAACGAAAATATGAGGATTTTATGTGACAAGTTGTTGCCGGATCTCTTACATATACGAAAAATATTTTAAAATCTGTAAACATCAAAAACATTTAAAAAAAACTGTAACTGGGCAAAATTTGCACTTTTTTTTTTTGAAAATTATAGTTTAGGTAAACTTGAAAATAGACATGGAGGACAAAACAGTTTTTTTTCTCTGTCTGTCTGTATGCCTGTCTCTTTGAACACCTACCACGCTGAAACTACTAGAAGGATTTTGATGCAACTTGGCACAATCATAGCTGATGTTATGGATTAATATTTACGATACATTTTATCCCGAAAAAATTGGGGGTTCTTGCAGGGGTTGAACTTTATTTAAAAGAACACATATCATGCTGAAACTACTGGACAGATTTTGATGTGACTTGGCACAGTCAAAGTTTATTTTATGTGGTAAAACAAAGCATACTTTGTATCCCGAAAAAAATTAAGCGTTCCTGCGGGAAAGGTGTTCAAAGTTATATTTATTTGAATGTAATTAAAATAATACCTCAAAACGGTATCGTAATTTCGACCTTCCCGCCACGAAGGTGAGTGGTGAAGTGGTAGAATGTCAGCCCTCTAACTCGGAGATGCTTGGATCGAAATCGCGTGCTTTTTGAAATGTTTTGCTCCATATTTATAAGCATTTATTTATTTAATGCGTTATTTTCCTTGATATTTTAAAGCTCCCGTAATTTCCTGAAGTAATCCGTCAAGTTTTGTTTAAAAACAAGCAGATAAACATATACAGATGATTTTGCGGTTATTATAATATTGAATATTGATAATTCATAGCACGTGCTCGACGATGCCAATGTTATATAAAATCATCCAAATCGTCACAAAAAAAAAGGTCACAATAATTTCAGTTCGGATTATTTAGAAAAAAACTCAAAAACAAAAAATTATAATGTCAATTTACTTTGTTATTTTTTTAGTTTTACCTTAAGTTATGGTTTTACTTTAAATGCTAGTTTTCAAGGAAATAAATTATAAATTACAATGCCTCATAAAAAAGCGCCCTCTTGCGACTGTTTTTCTTGGTAACCAAACTGCTTATTGTATTTAATTTTGTTCTAACAGAACTGTCACAGTCGTGCGAGCAGCGCGAGTCATAGGCCGAGTTTAGATCGGGTATACTTTCGAATTTAAGACTTCACGTGACGTATTTTTTAAATATACCTCCATACAATGCCACTGCAACACAGATAGGTCTAAAATGGGTATATATAAGAGTATATCACAATGGAGTATCCTACTTCCTAAGTATTTTTATTGTATACCAGACCTACACTATAAAGCGTTGTATCTATACCTATAATAAAGTAATAAGAACAAAAAAGTCTGTACCAAGCAGATAATTGAAAAAATGGTCGAGGATACCTACCTACTTAAAATAAGCTACTGAACAAGAATAATATCATTTTTTTAATTCATGTCTGTCTGTTTATCTGGTTGTATATATGTTCGCGCATCACGTAAAAACTACTGGACCGATTGCGATGCAGTTTGGTGCGGTGTTGTTGTATAGCTTAGAGTTCAATTTAAAAACTGGGGTAATTGATATCTTATTTCGATGATAAGATTATTTCAAGATATAAGATCAGACCCTGGATAACACCAGAGACTTCAAGATAAACCAAATAAGCCAAAAGGTTAAATAGAAAATAGAAAATATGTTCATTAAAATGCCACGCCATCTAAAATCATAGACTAATATATGCAGATGTTCCATTATAAAACCGGTTGTAGGTAAAAATGTGTGACTGAACACGGACTTTACGTGGTGTTTTTAGAAAGTGTTTTAATTTGTTTAAGTTATTGTAATTAAGTAATTGGAAACAAATTGTACAATTCTTACTGATCATTTAAATGCGGAAAAATTTACAATTGCTACAAATTTGATTATGGGCTCTATAACGGGCTACGTAGCAAGATAATTTAATTAAAAACTTAAAGGTGAAGAGTGCATTTCTAGCTTGGTTAGTCAGTTCAAATATGGCATCACAAATTGGTTTAGCTAAAAGATATGGAAATTTATACAGTACCACATTAGAATCCTCCTTTCTGAAGTAAAAACAACCAACTAATTTGGTTCAGAAATCCCAAGATATTAGACACTATAAAACAAATAGATTTTCTAATAAAAACTACAGAACCAACTTTGATGAAGTTATATGGGACTATACTCAAAGTCTACCCTTTTGTATAAAACAACAACCATTTAAGTCGGCTTAGAAATATTAGATATTTGAGACAAAATCAAATGGATTTACTTAAAAAACAATTTATTGTCGGAAAATTACCTAACCAATTTTAATACAATTTATATGGGACCACCTAGAGAGTATATTCTTTGTATGAGTAGACCACCTAGAGAGTATATTCTAGAGTATGTCCTCCTTGACGTATCCATCGACGGCGAACCTTGTTATCTCTTGTGTGAGCGAATATGACTGGCAGCGCCAAATTTAGTCTTAAAGCTCCTATTGCAAGGCGCACAGTGCAACTGACCTGAAGAATTGTAGGTGTAGATGTAGGAAGGCTTGGGACGGTTCTATTTGAGATCGTTAAATTGACGGAGAAATCGGCATACATACATAAAAAATAATACATACATAAGCATAAGTAAGCTACAAATTTTTTCTTTGTTTCATTTGTTTTACCTTTACTTATTTACTTATTTACTCAAAAAAGTAAGAATTTCCTCCTGCTAGCCCCTGTTGCAGCTTCCGTGCTTCCGAGCTACCGGCAAAGGAAAGTTGTTGACTCGTATCTGGATTCTAGTACCAACATTAGTTTAAACCAACCAATCGGAAAATGTTATGAATAAAACATTTGCCTCTTTAATATTATGGGGCCATGCACAAGGACGAAACAGACACGACACGTGTGTGGTGACCAGACCTTAAATAAAGAGGCAATCATAATATAAATATAGGAAGAAAAACTTGTTTAATAATGTTTTAATGTCCGGCAACATTTACATTACAGTTTATATATAACATAAACTGTACTAAACTAAGGCATAATAACGTGAGACGGGTATTAAAACTAACGTGGGAATTCTTGCAAGAGTTTATTTATTCCTTTCTTAACGCACCGATTAAGTTGTGTAGGTACATGGTAAAATAGCGTGAAGAGGGGGACGATGCGAAGTAAAATTATAATCTACAAATAACAGGAGGGATGAAAATACAAAAGCTGCTCAACAGTGTACGTGTTTAAACCTTTTTATAATAACTAGCTGCGCCCCACGGCTTTGCCCGCGTGCAATCTTCAAATATGTCAATTTGTAAAGTTTTTTTAACCTTTTTTGGCCATAAACCCTCGTGGGCGTCTTCAGAAGTACCAACTGAAGTCAAGACTGAAGAAGTCTTTGACTGGAAGAGATCGCTTTTAGCGATAAGTCCGCCCGTTGTACATTAGTTATAAGATTGTTTCAATTTGTTGTAAATATTTGAAAACTGGTGTACAATAAAGTAGTTTTGTCACAATCCGTTCAAAGGTTTAGAAGCGCATCGAGTACATACAAACACATTCATTTATATATATATATATATATTCTTAGATCTTCTTGGTAAAGATTCTGATACTCTGTGACGAGATCCAAACCTCTTTCATAATAAAACTCATTTGATCTCTTAATTCTTTCATAATCCATTTCTTTTCATTTTTGATCATCATTGATTCATTCGAAATCATGTTGGTCATCATTGATTCATTCTAAATACAAATAACCTGTCATTCGAATATTGATTTTTGGAAAAACCGAAATAATATTATAAAATTCATAAATAAGTTTATAACAACTTGAATTACTCTTTTAAATATATATATGATAATACCTACATAAGAGATTATTTTCATCCGTATTGGGACCGCCTCGTGACACTGGCGCCCTCTCACGTAGAGGTACCCAGCCCAGCTCTACCTACCTTCGAGTTCCAGTTTTTTTTTAGTGTTAAATTAATTTGTTAATCCGTGTGCTATTTTTTCTAAGCAGTGATTCCCACAAAATTCTAAAAGGCACTAGGCCATCTTGATTTAAATTTGGATTAGATTATTTGGCAAACCCAGAACAGTTTTTTATACTCAAGTGTATTTTATATTTGCATTCCAGTCATTCATGTAAGTAAAACATTTTCATTAATACGTACTTTGTTCCGAATTTCACTATCGGCCTACCTAGTTCCGGATTACTCTAAACTTTGACGCGTGATTATGCGTGACGCGTTAACGCATAGTTACATTAACGCTATTTTTTTATATATTTTTAAAGCGTTACTATCGCACTTAACGCTACGTTACCTACAAAGTAAACACTTAGTTTTATTTGGTCTCATATTAAATAAAAATGGACCCTGCGCATCTAAATAAACCAGAATTGATATATGAATTAAAATGTTGAAATACTGAGATCCATACAACAGATACTACTGAAAATTTACAATCAAGGTTATTGACCTTACTTGATAGCTCGAATACACAGGATTTACAAAGCCGGTATACATTTGAACAGGATACATACATATATTATGTACTATGAAAGTTACATTGTTTTTATATTCCCGTACCTTACCATAATATATTTAAATACGTATGTTTTACCATTGTAGGTTCCCTACTTACAAATAACTTTGTATTTAAGTTGTAAATAATGTAATTTTAATATAATTTCCTTTTTTTTTTTTATTCACTTCATTATCTTTTCGGATTCATAATGAATATTGACTTCAAGTCCCTAATTATTACTAATCAGTGCTATTTTACTTACTACATACTTTAATTATTTGGTACTAATAGTAGCTAATACCCTACTTGTTAGCTACGTATTTTTTTTTTATTTTACAAACATAATGTTCAGTTTAAAGCGAAAACAAGTTCTATATATTATTATTTACTACACCTACACACAAAACTTCCAACACTGAAAAGTGCGGCAAATTTGATTACTCTATAACCAAGCCTAGGTCACAAAACCAGTATTATTTTATAGTTAATATACTATTACCTACCTACCTTACTTATATTATTTTAACGTTCTAACACAACGTTTACTATGTACATACACGTACATACATACGTGCTACAGGCACGTCGTACCCTAAGGTACGTTTAGCCATTTTGGCAAACTAATTGTATATAAATATACACATACATACATTTACACATCACACACCACACACTCACCACACATACACATACATACATACATACATACATACACTCACATAATCACCCTAATCAGCGGGTAGTGACTGTATAAATAAGCCTACACTATATTGTATTGGTTTCACGAGTAACCTTTATATTATATAAGGTTCCTCTTTCTTATAAATGAGTTTTATTTCCAAAGAATGGGAATAAGACTATGAATGATGATGAATGAATGTGTGATTTATGAATTTGAAAGCATCTAGGAATCCAATCAATTGTATATTGACGTTGTAAATAAACATGTTCACCTAAAAATTAAAAAGACTTCTTAGCATTTCCATTATTTAATTAATTATTTTACTATTTTAACTTTATTATATATTTTTATTATTAACTTCTTCTATTTTTCTTTCTTTTTTCTTTAGTTTTTTTTCTTCTTTTTTTTTTTAATAAATCTAATGTTTTGGGATGCCAATAACATCAAAATTTTTACATAACATATTACAAAAAAATATTTTTGTTTACTAAAATAAAAAAAATAAAAAAACTCCGGGGAGGCGGGGTATTGTGACGAGGTCCAAACCTCTTTCATAATAATACTCATTTGATCTCTTAATTCTTTCATAATCCATTTCTTTTCATTTTTGATAGTTGATCATCATTGATTTATTCTAAATACAAATAACCTGTCATTCGAATATTGATTTTTGGAAAAACCGAAATAATATTATAAAATTCATAAATAAGTTTATTTCAAATATATGTGAGACTTGTAAATATATATATATGAATACCTTCGTAAGCCGATGTTTTATAATCATCTCCTCCTGTTCCTGTGCTCCTAATTGAATCCTGACCTTTTGTGTTGTCCACTGAGGCTTGGTCCCTGGGCTGGTGGAGCAAGCCCAAAGCCCAGGACCGCCTCGTGACAACTCTTACTTACTTACTTACTTACTTATGACGGGCTTACAAACAAAGCGGAAAATTTAAAGCATGGAGTACCTGTCACGGTAGCCCAACTTGGTAAAGGCATGTGCCGCGCAGAGACACGGAATGATGCGGGTTCAAACCCTGTCCATGATTCAAATTTTTCGTTTAAAAAATTATTACATATGTTCTCGCTAAGCAGGCGTTAGTGTTAAAAATCATACATTAGATTTGGGAGGCGTTATCTTTACGACAAGAAGTTAATTGCAATACCTATTAGCCGTGTTCGGTTGGTCAATTCAAAGTACTGCCAATAGATGGCGTTACCGTCCCCGGAATGATGCGGGTTCGAACCCCGTCCGTGATTCAAATTTTTCGTTCAGAAAATTATTAGATATGTTCTCGCTAAGCAGGCCTTAATACTTAAAATCATATAAACACCAACTAATTTTTATGTTGATTAATTAGTGTTTCTAAACAAAAAGCGTGCCTGCTGATTAAAACTGTTTTTTTTTTAAATATATGAGCTATTTTATTCGACAATATCAGACGACATGCAAGTCAAGATTGGTAGCACTGGGCACAAGAACGCCCCGGGAGTGAAGATGAAGGGGAGACGTAATAATATAATTAAGTACATATCGCCAATATTAGATTATGAGAAGGCTTCCATGAAGATGAGGATGATCCTATTTTTAACACATCAGAGCTGAAAATCTAACATAGTAAAATTAAAATAAATTTGATGTTCCCTTCATCAATAAAATATTATTTTAAATATATAATATTCAAACTACGCCTGACGTAATTTTCCCTTTGTCTGCGTAACGGATTCAAATTCTATAAAAACGAAACAGCCATTACAGAACTACTGAAAGCGTTACAAAGAGAAGTGCTTACCGCGGACTTTTAACCATTTATAGGGTTCCTTCAAATGAAACTTGAATTAGGGATCACAGTCCCGAAGAATGCTCATTTGCAAGATCCTAAGTTTGAACTTTGCTCGTTATCTGAAGACTATTCAAGTCTCGTCAAAGATGGAGCGCTAACACAATTTACTGAAGGCCTACAGAATAACTATACCTTTGTTTGGCCATTATGTTGTTGAGAAGCTCATAATGATAAAAACTATGTTTTTAGTAAATTTAATAAAGGTCAAATCTTTATTATCGCTAATCAGAGTTAAATTGAATCCATGGATAATCGAATCAATGGCAGCGATTAGCGATGTTAGCAATTTCCGATAATATTTGAACGTCTATACGCCAACAGTAATTAACATATTGGTATCACATCAAAATTTTACATAATGTATTCCATGCTTCGTGAAGACAGAAACGTGATTAGTAACACACTCAATAGAAAATAAGAAAATATCTTCAGCACATGGTCCTAAATTAGGCAAAGTTCAAAATCCAAAAATCTTGCACATGATTGATTAAGACTTTTAATTTATCCATACCATAAAAGTGAAACGTTGTCTGTTTGTTTGTTTGTTTGAGGAGCTTTCACACGAACACGGTTGGACGGATTTTGCTGAAACTTGAAATGGAGAAAGCTTATAATCTGTAATAAAACGTAGGATACTTTTTATTCCGGAAAATTATAAGTTTCCACGGGAAAACTGGAAAATCCGAAAAAAAAAATACTCGCTGTGAGAAACGGTTTCCATGGAAACTAAATAACAAATATGTCAAAAAACATCAAGAGAGCACCACTCTTGATGTTTTTTTTTATACCTACTTTTGCATTGGTTTTTAATATCTTAGAAGAACATAGGATGCTTTTTTCGCGATAAACAGTTGTCCGCGCGGACGAAGTCACGGGCAGAAAAACTAGTTTAGTCATAAAAATTGTAAATGGAAGAAAGAAGAAGTCGTGATTTACTGATCACCCACGCAAATCGAGAACTAAAACGTGGTAAACAAGCTACTGTTTTCGCATTCACAGCCGGTGTAAGCTAGCATTATCACAGATACGTCGGCTCATTAACTTTTAGGTTGGAGCCGAGCCTTTGATAACTTTTTGTGACACCACAAAGCTAGTCTAACGAAAAGCCTGGAAAGGTTTATCCACTAAATCTGAAACGTGTGTGAAAATAAATGTCAAGAGATTTTTAGTATATTCAACTGGGCGTTTTCCAGTATACTATTATTATTCTGTGGTAGTGGCCGGCCACGGCACGATACCGGTTATGGCACGGCAACTGGCGGCATTAGTATATAAATAAATATATTCGGGACCATTCATACCAATTACCTAGCCCCAAACTAGCATACCCTGTACTATGGGTACTAGACAACGGATAAACATACATAACGACACGAATATTACAACCATGACTCGGAAACAAATATTTCTGCTCATCTGAGAAATGAACTGCACCAACTTGCGACCGATGGTTGACTTCGCAGTCAAGGCACAGACTAAATACTAGTACTACTTTAACAGGTTCACTAACCACTTGGCCAATCGTTCGTCATATGAGTATATAATAACGATAATAGTGATTTTCCATTGGTTGTATGTAGAGGTCCGCGCCGCGCCGGCGTGCCGCCGCTGAGTTACCACGGCGCGCCGCCACCGATCATTAAAAAATTCGCAACTACTTTAAATTTTTATTACAAATACGCGCAAGTGACGTTTTGGTCAGCATGAACTGTTTGGAAATCCAGATCACGTCCCAAGAATAAAGACGGCGTCACCGACTCGCTGGCACAGCGTGCTTATAATGCTGGAAAGCTTGGCGTATTGCTGTAACCGGGCACCTATAAACGCGACGCTCACTAAGATTGGTCAGAGTGACATGAAATTTAATGCCGAAGAATGGAATATTTTAGAAGACGTTATAAAATTTCATTGGAGCTTTCAAGAACCCGTGGAAATGTCGTCGCAAAAGTCGTCGTCACTAAATTTGGATTTCTTACTATCGATGCCAGGTGACGAATCGTTAATAATTCAAAGACTAAAAAACAAAATGCTCCTTAGTCAGAACAAAAGGTTTCCAGTTACTAAAAATCTCTCTCTAATTTGGAAGATTGCGATGGCAACATTCTGAAATTCTGGCAACAGAAGAATTTATAATTTCCATGGCTTGCAGGATTGGCGCATTCACTTCTCTCTATCCCAGCTACAAGTACGCCTAGTGAAAGGGTTTTTGCTGTTGCTGGGCTAGTCTTGACTGCAAAGCGATCACGTTTAAATCCTGCTAAAGTAAATAAAATAATATTCATTCATGACAATTACAAATATGTCCAATGTTATAATGTATGATTTTCTTAATAACAAGATTTGATTTGATTTCGACACACTTAACAAGAAAATAAAAAATCAATTTATACTTATAACGGATTTTTATTCCAACATTTCCAACCAAATAATTATTTGCAAAAAAAATGACACCACGCCGGCAACGCCACGCCGCGGCCGCGCCGGTTACTTTTACCAGCGCGCCGCCGCCGGCCTTCTTGACCTCGGCGCGGACCTCTAGTTGGATGTAGTGCATTTATATTATAATTCATCTTTTTTCCTCTAGTGGCCAGTGACGGCACGGCAACTGGCGGCATAAATGTATGAGAACATAATGAAGGCGATTTTCCACTGGTCGGATGCCGTGCCGACTGATTTTGTTTGACTGCCGTTGCCAATTCATCGATGCCGTGCCGACGCCCGTCCAATAGTAGAAAAACCCCCAAACACAAATCGCTTTCCTTGTTTTAAGTTATGCCCCTGATTGTCTGCCGTGACGTCTCCGCTCGGTGCCGGCCAATAGTGGAAAACGCCCATTCGATCATCACACCGACATAAAAATCTTGTTATTTTTATGGCAATTTCTTCTCCATTAGTTTCTAAACCTATATAACAAACCTATATTTTAACAATAGCTGAACAATATTTTTCATAAGCTTGAATATATAGTTAAAAAACATTCTTATTGCCATTAGCATATTATTCTATACCAAAAGTGATGCAATGTCGATCGGTAGCGTAGTATTTCGTTTAAAATAACGTGATTTGTCCAGGAAGATGAAAAGTAACACATTATCTTTTCTAAACTTGGTTATCGCATTTCATCAATAGATAAATACATACAAAGCAAAGTTTTCAGGCTTTATGCTTTTATATATGCCTGAAAACCGTTATGAGTTTCGAGCTTTACACAGTAAGGCAATCGAAAATTCTACAAACTGAATGTTTCATTTGAGCTGCCAATTAAAATTGGTAGAATTTTCCTATTTTGTTTCCTTTGGTACATGACAGACGATTGAAAAATGCGTGAACATTCATTTACATGACGCAATCAAATTAAACTTTAGTAAAAGCTAAAACATAAATAAATTAACATTAAATTTGGTGCCGCTCAAAGCTAATTAAGGCTTTTAGGATAATTAACTCATTCAAAATACAATGACCAACTTCGCTTACAGAGCCATAATTCTTAGAAAAGGGAGGGTTAGTTTTTTGTATACGTACTTTGAATAAAACAACGGCTAAATTCTTTGGAAACGTATAATAAAGTAGACGAGACTCCAAAAAGCTAAGGCTTCGTTATAAATTAATAGTGTGACAAAAAATAATGCGAATGTATGTCGAAGGCAAAGGTCGCCACGATAAGGACCCACTGTAGAAGGTGATGAATTCTCGTTGAGGATTAGCTCTTACAATATGAGCACATTTTCACAAGTGCCAAGGGTCTAAGGTAGATAAATGCCCTCGTGAATGTCTCACAATTTATTCACATTGTCCCATGCTGCGACTACATTTTCTCATAAAACAGGTAATAATATGAAGTATTTTTAGGCTAATTCTCCTCGCCGTGATTCTCATCGTCACCTTCCTGGCAAAATTTGTTTTTTGCTTATTTGAACTATTTTTGTAAAAAAAACTTATAGCGCTTGATAAGAAGAGTAAAGTCATATATAAATTAATCAAATCGTGAGTCTTGTTTGGAAGAATAATGGTTTTGAAGTTGTAGATGCCACGAAAGTGACGCGATGTTCCACAAAAATGACTCAGTAACTTTACAGACATTATTTTATCACAATTTACTACTGTTTATGAGACTAAATATTCATGAAATAACAACTTAATCCTTATTTTATAATTTAACAGGCAAATATATGATAGATATCAGTAATCAAAAGAGATAATTTATTATCAGTTCGGTCCTAAGTTCGGTAATCCAGCAAAATAGGTATACTGATATGCTACGTCAATTAAAACTACACAATTTTTGTGAAAGGTTTTTATTATAAACATTATTAATGTAGATGACAAATAGGAAATTTACTGTGATTTCATTATTCATTACTTATATTTCAGAGTATATTTTTACTCTAAAATAAAATATTATCACATACTTGTGTAAGTAAGTGTTTTTCTTTTTTACTATTTAGTAACAACAAACCGAAATGATGTACCTAACTAAACTCAAAATATAATGATTTCATTTCATTTCACATTCATTTGGGTACTTATTAAATTGTAATGCACAAGTTATTTATAACATTTACAAATAATCAGCCTACAGTAAAAAAAAACAATATAGCCTAATTGGTCGTAATATGAAGTTTTTCCTAACTAAGAAGCATATGAGTCTTTAAAAAGTCTTTAAAAAGTATGTAAATACACCACCAGTTGCTACTTCTGAATAAAACACATGCAAAAATACACTTACGTGGCATAAAATCACCTTCATGGATAAAACGCCATGAAGGTGATGCCACGAAGGTGATGAAAATATCCCTTGTTTATAAATTGCTGCAATGCTTTGGTGTAACGTTTTAAATCAAATACTACATAAATATCTCGCACATTTTGGGGTTTCGATGAGCTAACTCTGATTTCAATTGCTAAAATACAATGCAAAAAAATGTTGTTCACGCAAGTGATTGGTACACTTATGAATAAATATAAACTTACCAATATATTTTTTCTCACGGTACGATTAGCCACACTTCTCACTTCTGCGATGCCGGAACACGACTGACGTCCGTGTAAATCGAACTCTGTGTTTGATTGCTAATGTTGTGTTCAACTGCCAGCCGTTGTACTACTCAAATCTATAGTATTTAAAATCGTGTGACCGATGCATATGTAGTTATAAATTCAAAATTATGATCAAAAGATTTTTCTTTGACTATTGGGTGTAAAGTGTATTTAATTGCGATGACTTTAGTATAAGTAACATACAAATACACTGAAATTTGGTGAAGCTGTAACCAAATGTTTTACTGCAACGGGAAGTGTGACTCGATGAGAATACGAAAAATGCCCCCGTTTTTGACCATTCGTGTTAATTTTTGGGATTATTTTTACTTCTATTCTGACAAGCTTTATTTATTTTGTAGTCTAATAAAGGATTAATCCTCCAATTCAAAAATTATATTTCTATATTATACTAATATAAGTGTGTGACCATCAAAATTGAGCTTCGATGAGAATTACCCTTTAACTGTGTGACGTGCCCGTGTGTAACTTTTGGAAGGTCTACCGCTCTCCGTGGCTGGATAAACATTTTGAAGGAGATAATTTGAATTTTAAATGCTGGATCTAGTGGCCGCAGTCTTGCCGAAGACCGTGAAAATGGAACTATCCTTTCAGATTTACTTTAGCTACAACTCTTTACAAGCTTTTAAATGATGATTTTCCGAAATTTTACAACTTTAATGGACAACTTCTTCAATTTGTACACATCTATTATATAAGTATAAAATAAAGTCCGATTTTCGTGTTATTTACACTATTTATAATTCGAGAACGGCCTGACATATTTTTGAGATCTTTCATTTTTTAGATTTGTCTCGAATAGGATAATAAATATTAAAACATCGAAAAAATTCAAGTATATTTTAATTTTCTCATTCGTTTTGCATTGAAAGTTTTTTTTATAACATTGCGATGTAAGGGATCTAATACGAGCCCCTAGGAAACGAAAGCTATTTTTTTTGTTGAACAAAACATTGCAATCTAATCTTAAAAACGATAAATACGAAAATAATGTGGCGTGCTAAAATATTTACACAAACGCAAAATAGAGGTTAAAAATGACAAAAACTAATGGGAACCTATAAATATTCAAATTGATTACCTGTCAAAAGAACTTGTAACGTAGACCATAATTTAAAATAATATCAAACAGGACAAAGAAACACAAACACTCAAACGATAATAAATAAATAATTTAATGGCAAAACTTCAAATGATATCTGATTTAGTATAGTTTTAAGTATTTTTTTGCGTATCTTTCAAAGCCGTGGGAAAGGGACATCAGATTTAAGACAGGAACGCATTAAGGAGAACAAAGTAAATAGCGAATAAATGTTATACATTAGATATTTTAAAACATAATTAATAATTACTGATTATAAAATAATCCATAATAGTTACTTTTATATGAATGATTATATTGTTCAGAATATTAACTTATATATGTATTATGTACTTTTTAAAATAATATAATCAAAAGTACCATCATCGGACTTATCGCCAACGATAGAATTACTACCAGAAAACCTTAGAGTGAAGAAGATAATAGACTAATTATCTTTTGTATAGTATTATAATAAATTATCAAACTAACTAACTGACAAGGTACCTATAAACCCAAATTAAAATAACAATACATGTTATAGTAAACTCTATTTAAAATATAAATTTATTTCTTGAAAATAATCCTTAATGCTACCCTGTATCAAGGGCAAACCTGGATGACAGAAGCCACAATTGATTAGAACGCCACGCGATGTCCATATTAAAAAGAGACAAATAGGAGTGATTTAAATAATTAATAATTCGCGATTATTTACTATTAAAATAAAGTGTTAAAGTATAGTTTTTTTCAACATACGTGTCCAATATGTAAAGCGAATTTAGTGGCAGTGTTTGAGTGCTGTGTAGTGTTTATTCGTGTCTACATGCAGAAATTAAAGCTAAGTAGTAAACGTAGTGCTGGTTGCTTTACTGAATAAACTGTCATTTATTTTAAATCAAATAACTAAGTAGAAAACTTGGTGTTGATCGATTTTCTAGATAAACTCTTATATTCTAGAATACATAACTAAGTATATACTTGGTGCTGTCGTGATTCTGAATAAAACTCTCATGTTTTAAATTACAATAACTAAGTATTAAGCTGATACTTATTTACTTAGTGCAAAAGGTTTTAGATGATTTACCCTTTAAATTCAACAGATAATTAACTAGAAGATAGATTCAGAGTTTGCAATTCCTAAACAGTTTACCTTATTTAAATTATAAATAACAACTGAGTACATAAACGATGACTGTTTTATATAATCAGCATAATTAAAAAGTTCTAAACTTAACCGGTTTAACCAAAGTATCTAAGCTTAAGGCTATGTTACTTTGTGTATGATGATTTTAAATGAATCTCTAACTAAAATTCAATAACAACTTAGTCCATAATCGATGACTGTTTTATATTCAGAATATACAATTTTCAACTGAACTGATTTAACTAAGAGAATAAATCTTACTATTGGTGGATCTGGACATCGCACCATATTTTAAACTTCAATTGCAATTAAGTATATAAGCCATAACATTGCTTATATACTAATAGAACTAAAAACTTATGAAATGATTTTATTTATCTATATCCAAGTGAATAAGCCACAAATTGCTTATGTATAAGAAGAACAGATCTAAGTAGAGTTGACTATTTATTGAAAAAGTGAATTCCAAATGTTTTATAGAGTACGAATAACCTGAACTGATTTAATATATTATTGAAATATAACAGTCGCGTACACTGGGAGGGGAAGACTGAGACAGCAGTGGAAATTGTTGATGATGTTTTATCTAATTATTAATGTGGATATTATTATAATGTAAATGACAAGTTATTTACATACAGTGAAATTCTTATATATTATAAATTGACAAAACCTTATGACATTACATGATTTGACAAAGTTGCTGATTACTGACAATGACATATATTATGCTAAAGTATTACTTTTTTCGTCTTTGGTTGTTCAGATACATTAAAGAGGAAGGTTATATACCTACCTTTAATGACAAATAAATTGATTGAAATACTATGTTCATATGAGAGACATTACGAATGCATAACCCCTTTTGTTTTGGTACGAAGATGTATAAATACACGTTTTTTATAATCAATTACTATGGAGGTAATTGTCATTATTGCATAATTTAATGAAATAGCTGAGAGAAGGGAGATTGTTTCATTCTGAGACAACATTCAAGTTAGTCGCTTTTCACATTTTCTTACACAATTTCTATATTTTCCTAAATGTTTATTTTACATGTTTTCTCCTTTAAAACAGCTCAACCAAAAATATAACAGAACACCTTTAACCAAACACGTTAATTTTCAGCAAACTGTTCATTTAACTTAGACGATCACATAAGCCATTTAAACATTAAACTTCTATAAGCAATTATGATTATAACATTTCAATAAACTTCAATTTTATGAGTAATCTAGATGATCACATAAAAACTTTACATCTATTCTTTAAATCAGCAATTTTAATAGCAGCGTTTCACGGAACTTCACTTCCTTAGTAAAATAGGAATTATTTAATAGCATTTTTACTTAGGCTAGGAGACTAGAACCTTACAGCGAGAACGAACTGAAGCTTATGAAGCATTTTGATGTAATTTGACCAAAAATTGACTCACAGTTGGTAAAGGATAAGCGCAGCAAAAGAACTGTATGTCGCACCCAAATCTTCCACTCAAGTCTATCTCACAATTCGAGTATCTTTTGCATCCTCGGCCCTTACATCTATAACAAACTGAACAACATCCTAAATATTTACCCATTGCCTAAATCTACCTAAACAAAGACAGCAACAAAATTGAAAAAAACTAAACTACCAGGAAACGGAAAATCTATTGTCTCCACTTATTTGACAGGGTAATCTCTGCCATGTTCTGCACCTCTGCTAAAACCGGCTTTCTACTCAAATCACAGAATAAATAATAGTACTCTAATCAAGAAGATAGTTACTTTCGTCACACATATTCATATTCTCGTTCACATTCACGTCCACTCATATTCACACAACAAACTTTCATTCTGCAACTACTCACACCTCTTCTAAAAAAACACATGATATAGGTTTTATCTATCTATATCTATACTTATAATAAAGCAATAAGAAAGAAAAAATCTGTACAAAGGAGATAATTGAAAAAAAAAGTCTAGGGTACTTAAGATAAGCTTCTACGAATAAAACATTTTTTAAATTCGTGTCTGTGTGTTTGTTTGTATGTTTGTTCGCGCATCACATAAAAACACTAAACCATTTGTGATGCAGTTTTTCACTGTTGCGATAGCTATCTGTTGGTATCTCAAACCGATGAGTAGAAGCCGAGCAATCGATAAAAACTTTTTGACGGCTGAAGGAATTTTGATCAAATGTAGTATATTGATATTTTAGGCCTTGCAATATTACATAAATAACCACAAGTGCGAAGCCGCGGAAAAATATAAGGTAAAGGCACCTATTTCCGCGGTATTTTCACCAAAACTCGAAAGAACGTTGAAAATTAAGATTTACTGAACCTTTCTGACGGTTTGGCTATTTTTATCAGAAGCTTTATTGTTATTACTTTTTAAATGGACTAAATGATTTATTATTGGGTTAAAATTTGTATTCAAAATTAAATTAATACTTCCTAACGCTTGCATTGGATTGTGTATGAACTTTAATTCGATTGTGTATGAGCTCGTCATGGCGCTCTTTGGTTCAGCAGTGGACTTTTAAAGGCTGACATGATGATGATGACACATGAAACCACTTTTATGGTGATATAACTACGCAAAGATATATTATCTATTGAATAAAAGATCTTGAATTCATTTGTATTTATTAGATCCCTTGTAAGCGCCGTTTTTCTAAATACCTCGGAATATAGTGCCAATTCCAGAACCCCTCGGAATTAGGTGCTTTTACCTTACTACACTTATTTAAAAAAAAAACTTCCGTCAACTTATTTCAGACATATTTTTTTGTCACTAAATAGACCAAACGCATGGACCAATTTTGATGATTCATGCGTCAATCGTTTTGTCTTAATCTTGCGAGTGCTACTAAAGACATGACATTAATCAAAATTCAATATGGCGACAACTAGACGCCATATTGTGAAAAAAATGACGACGAACAATGTCAAGTGGAGTATCATTGAATAGGTATTTGAAAATGATCTCATATCATATTTCGTTTTGTATGAGCATTTAGGATCTATAACGATTTAAAGGTAAGAATTTACGTATGTATGTTCCTTTGTGGCACTATTTAGACCAAACGCGTGGACCGATTTTGATGATTCATACGTCAGTCGTTTTGTCTTAATCTTGCGAGTGCTACTAAAGACATGACAATGGCGACAACTAGACGCCATATTGTGAAATATAATAGTTATCAACTACTGCCCTTGGCTGATTATTTCATTAAAAAATATAATACTATTTCTAAAGTTTATATAAAGCCATATGAGTATCATAGTAATTACTTTAAAAATTAATATACCTTTGAAACCATAATCTAAGTACATGTAATAAGTTTTATAAAAGCGTTATAGTTTGCAAAACAAACACAATTTAATTATTTTGTAGCTATTAGGATTGTAATATAGACTAAAATTGTTCCACAGTGTAATTATTATTATCAGTAAAGATATTATGAAATTGAATTGAAAAATGCCGAAATCGAATTGTACGGCAAAATTGAACTTAGCTAAAAAACTTATTATCAAACACTGGCTGAGCTTTTCCTTTCAAATGAGTCGTGTTTAAAAAAATTACTTGTAGGAATATCGAATGTGAATAATAAATATTTCTGTTTATTTCCACTTTGTGAGATCGTCATTGGAAAATTGGCGGTCGGCGAATAAAAAAAGGAATTGGAAAGGGGTTGATGGGCGGTCGAGGTTGTTTTCGGACTCACGGGACCGACTGGTGTTGATGGCATTTACCGAACTCGATCGATTTAGATGCAAGAAGTGGCCTTCCTATTGCTTTTGCCAATTCACTTTCGGGTATTTTTGAACACAAAAATAACTATCTATCAACTATGCTTTGAATTTGATTTGTAATGCAATTAGGAGTATATGGAATTTGATTAGTTTTCAAAAAGCTATGCATAGTGCATAATACATAATATTGATCCAACTCTAACTCCAACTCTTCGATGCACTCACGAATGTGTAATCAAAGAATAGGTACATTTTACAAGGCCACAATGGGCACTGGGTAATCAGGAATATATCGCCCTCCGGCGAGCGAATGTCTTAAAGCAACGAATCCGCGTCGTATCCGAAACAAAACTTATAGCGAACTGATTTGACAGCTCACAAATACCATCCATTCCGCCGCTAGGTGGCGCACCCGGCGGCATTAGGTAATGCTTGCATGTTTTGGGCAAGAGGAAAGGATAATAAAGATTTTACCATTCAAAAAATTAATAATTAATTTATATTAAATACTTTGGCGTCATCAAATTTATTCTTTGCTATCCTTCAAAGTCTATCCTATTTTGGCTCCTATGTCTTAGGGCATATTAAGACATTCTTAATATTAAGTAGACTTCATATTTCAGTACAACCTCCTTCTAAAAGAATAAATATAATCGAGTAGAACTTATCACCATTGTCACATACTTTAATAAAAATATTTAACGCGTAGGAATCGTATCACGTAAAATAACCAAACATTTTTAACATGCTTTCCGATTTAAAAGATGGATCCTTTCCGAATTATTAAAATTTATGCTTTTCGGATGAACCACTTTAATCAGTGGATGCAAATTTTATTGCCCTGACATACAGAGTCACGGGTAAACAATCAATCTACGTATTAAATTTCTCTATAACATTATATCACGACCAATCCACTTAACCCGAAAACCTGCCGGATATGTGACCAACCATGAGCCGATCAAATCACGCGTGGGGTATGGATGATTTGTTTACCTACTTTTTACACCGTACGACTGTACGTATGAGACTTCATACACACGTAGAACCCGACTTCTACCACAGAACTATTAACTATATAGTTCTACCTAAGATTCCTTGTATCTAAGGCAGAGATCAGCAACGGGCGGACCGCGGTCCGGACACGGTCGAACCTCGGACCGCCAAATATTGTTGTTAATTTAATAATATTTTTTTATAACTAGCCCTATATTCATATGTTTGAAAGCCACGTAGAATCTAACTTAGTAATTATTCTAGTTACATAGTACCTATTTTACAAGTAGTTTACAAGTGATTTCATTAGTTATGTGGCCTACACACACACGCTTTGATTACACTTAAAAAGATGTTCACATCAAATGTAGATAATTGACTTGCAAATGTATAGAACTGCATCCACTGAAGAAATTTGGGATAAACTAAACGTCATACTAATATACTACACAAGCGCCTGACGTAAATGTTACTTTGTGACGAGGTCCAAACCTCTTTCATAATAATACTCATTTGATCTCTTAATTCTTTCATAATCCATTTCTTTTCATTTTTGATAGTTGGTCATCATTGATTGATTCTAAATACAAATAACCTGTCATTCGACTAGTGATTTTTGGAAAAACCGAAATAATATTATAAAATTCATAAATAAGTTTATAACAACTTGAATTACTCTTTTAAATATATATATATGATAATACCTACATAAGATATTATTTTCATCCGTATTGTATCAATACGAAATTGTCCAAGTGCACCCTATTGTTCCTGTTCCTGTAATTCTGTTGTCCACTGAGGTTTGGGTCCTAGGCTAGTGGGACAAGCCCAAACCCTGGGACCGCCTCGTGACAACTTATCGCTCAAAGAATCCATTGCCATCATCGGATCTGAAACAGCTAACTAGTAAAATACGCTCAATGCGAGAGGAAATGTACACCTTTAATGCGGTGGTTTAAATTGCACCAATGTGCGCTATGTGTGCTGTCAGCGCGCACAAAGTCGGATTAAAATGCGCATTTATTCTCCACTTCGGACACATGACGTCAGGAGTGACGTCATTTTGGTGTGAAAGCTCTCACATAAAAGAGGTAGAGCAGCGTATGCGGTAACGTCAAATTCAATTGACATATGTCATTCTGTGTTGATATGTTGTTGGAACTCCCACCAGACTGCCAGTACATATAATAATGATTATATTCTTTTAGCAGAAGTAAACGAATTCAACAGAACTAAGAGAGAAATGAGAAAACTAAAAACAAAACAAAACAACAGTAGGTAGATTCACAGAACAGCTGACTCAAGTGACATAAGTATGCAATCGTCGGTTTAATTTGTTAGCGTGCATATGCTGACCAACAATATAAACCTGTCGTTAGCAGTGTTTGCCGTCTCAGCACTGTGAGTGCAATTTAAACCACATTGTAAGTGTAGTATTGATGACGTCATCGTCAAAATTATAGACACAATAAAAAACGGCCCCTAGTTCCCGGCGGCCTTGCTATTCCTGACCAAGGTAGCGGTCATGGTAACGTAAGGGCGATGCGCCGAATCCCCGGGCTACGGCCTACCACCACGCACAACTGACACTGGCAACGTGAGAGAGAGGGTCTATGTTTTTTCAGCTGCAGTGTACTGGTACGAAGTCAAAATTCTCGACTGAGACTCTTTGGCTTATGGATGAAAGACGTGATGATGTACAGGGCACATCTTCTGAAAAGCGGACCCTCACTCGGAACATCAGCAAGCTGGTGCGATGAGACCTCCGATGCTCCAACACACGCCGCATTGTAAAGGCTATTGAGCAAAATCGGGGGTCTAAAGTCTTTGCCCAGCAATTGAAGAGGCCCCATCTGACGAACCTAATAACATCATCTGGCAATATCGTCACCTCAAAGCCGGAGATTCTCGTTGAGATAGAAGACTTCTATGGCCGACTATACGACTCGCATGCTCAATGACCCGAACCCAGTAATGAGGACTCCCAAGCCACTTTAGCCCGCCACTACACCGATGATCTGCCGGAAGTCAGCCTAGACGAGATCGAGATAGCCCTCAAACAATTTATAAATGGAAAAGCCCCTGGTGAACACGGAGTCACTTCAAAGTTCTTGGATGCAGCGGAAAACCTGTGCTTCGTGAGCTCCGGAAGATATTGAACTCTGTTCTGAACGATGGGAGAACTCTCAAGGCGTGGAACAGAAGCATAATAGTTTTATTTTTCAAAAAAGGAGATTAATCGCTCCTTAAAAACTACATGCCCTACTACACTTCTGAGCCAAGTCTATAAGCTGTTTTCGAGGGTGGTCATGAATCGTCTAGCGAGAAGACTTGATGAATTTCAGCCTCTTGAGCAGACTGGGTTTCAGGGGGGTTACAGGACCATTGATCCATACAGTGCGGTAGGTTATACGGAAGACTGAAGAGTATAACCAGCCCCTGCGTCTTGCTTTTGTAGACTATGAGAAAGCCTTTGACTCCGTTGAAACCTGGGCTGTGCTCGAGTCCTTGTAGCGATGCCAAGTGGACTGGCAATACATCGATGTGCTGAGATGCTTGTATGATGCCACGACTATGTCCGTACAAGTACAGAACCAGCTGACTAAGCATTCTACAGATTGCACTATGGAGATTGTGCACAAAAACTGCACAATCTGATTCCCCCATCACTTTTCCATCACTGTACGACTAGACATCAGCAAAGTGCCACCCTTTTATGGTTAAAATACTTCTCACAAGAACGAAGTTTTTTGCTTCTTCATTTATAATAAGAACTGCAAAGGAACGGAATGCCCTGCCCTCGTCAGTGTTTCCGGTAAAATATAACCCAGGTATGTTCAAGTCAAGTGTTAATAGGTATCTACTAGGCAAGCGTGCTACACCTTCGACCACATCATCGCTTTCCATCAGGTGAGATCGTGGTCAAACGATTGCCTTGGCCATAATAAAAAAAAAGAAAAAAAAGGATATCCAGTTTCGAAGGGTTGTGAGACAGCGGGATGTTACATCTCCAAAACTCTTCACTAATGCCCTTGAAGATATTATGTTTAAGACGCTGGATTGGAAAAGTACGGGCATAAACATAAATGGCGAGTACATCTCACATCTTCGATTCGCCGATAATATCGTCCTTATGGCTGAATCGCTGCCGGATTTGAGCGAACGCTGACCTATCTAGCTGGTGCCTCTCATCGTGTTCATCTCGGCATGAATATAGACGACGAGAGAAATTAAGGTAATGTTTAACGAACTCATAACCCCAAGACCTGCTGTCATTAACGGTTTACCTCTTGATATTGTTCAGGAATATGTCTACCTCGGGCAGACTGTGTTATTGGATACGAACAATTTCGAGAGGGAAGCCGATAGGAGCATTCAGCTGGAATGGGCAGCATTTGGTAAACTTCGTCAAGTCTTCTCGTCGTCCATACCACAGTGCCTAAAGTCAAAAGTCTTCAATGCGTGAGTCCTACAAATCCCTACGGAGCGGAAACGTGGACACTCTCGGTGAGGTTGGTTCATAATTTTAAGGTCGCTAGTAGGTAACTAGCTGACGCGGACGGCTGGGCCCTATTTCCTAAAGCGACAAACCATAATAAAACTACAAATGTCAGTCAAATACGCCAAACCTGCGTTTATAAAAACAAAAAAGCACGGCATGTTGATAGCTTGACTAACATTTGTCGGCTCGATTGAAATTTGTCAGTGTACTATAGTTTTATGAAATAGGACCATGTTGGCGTAGACAAAGAAGCTAATCTGTCTACGGCTGTTGGACACTTGGATTGGTGTACATACCAATCCAATATAACGGTGATTTGTAACTTAACAGTGTCAATTTATAAACACGCATGAGCCAATACCTAAATACATAAAGCCATGGCCAGTGTGACCGACTCAGGTTTGTGAGGTCAGAGAATAGAATATAATGTAATTTATTTTATTTTCTATCAGTTTTTTTAATACATTAGTTACAGTTCTGTTTGATTTGGGTATAAGTACCCAAAATCGCAGTAAAAATAAAATATCATTGCTGCACTCGTTGATATCCCGCCAAAAAGCGTAGTGATGTTTCAAAAGTGGTCAGAATAGTAGTTTTTATATCATCTGTCATAATTTCCCAAATTTGACGTCAAAACGATAATTTCAATGTGCAATGTGGGAGTTGGCAACACTGGTAATTTTAGGTACTTATAGCTATAGCACATCTTCCTACGATTCGCACCAAAGCAGCGGAGCCATAGGCGCGGTCTATAGTACTATTTTGGTCTGAGATTTAGCACTGTCGTAAATAGGCCAATAAGAGCTTATAGTTTTACAAATGAATACTCTTTTACCGAGCGGAAAACTTCGTATGCGCGATGCAGAACTCCATTACAAAAACATAGACAGACATACATTAGACCGGACAGTCCATACAAAACGACATAAAATGCATAAAAACCGATTAGCGCCATCTATTTTTTATATTTAGAAGTGTACGTGTGTGTATGTTTGTTTCTTCTTTACGCTCAAACGGCTGAACGGATTTGGATGGAATTTGGTACCGGGATAGCTTATATCTAAAAATCCTGGATTAACACATAGGCAATTTTTCAACATCATCATCATCCATCATCATAATCCACGCTGGTGAAAGCGCAGCTAGTAAGTAATAAAACATCGACATCAACAAAATAACTTAAATTAAACTTTCATTGCATAACCATTGCATAACTTTTTATAAGTATGAACTCCTTATAGTTCAATGTCCATACGCCTCGAAAGTGGGCGCTGGGAGTGATTTGGAGTTTAGAGAACTAGGTGGGTAGAAAGTGAGAGTGAGCGAAGGGAACGGCTCTTATTATCTACACTTGTACTGGTTTTTCTATTCTCGATTCCATTGCATACACATACCACAGCCGTATCTAGAATGAAGTTGACATACTCGTAAGTTTATTGCACCAATATGCTGTTTAAGTGGACCCTAATGATTTGCAAACAACATTAACTGTTTTGTTTTGGAATGAAAAACCATGTAATAATGCATAAAACCATGTAATAATGCATAAAACCATGTAATAATGCATAAAACCATGTAATAATGCATCAAAGTTGGTAAATACTCATCTTCACGAACGGCGTGGCTTCGATACTGTATACGTATTACCTTTAACCGTAACACTGTGAACGTAGCGAACGTAGCCCAGGGCGCGCGCGTTTTTACGCCATTTGAACAGATGCGAGCCAACCAGTCCTGTCTCTAAATTTCACCCATAATTTATAATTACCGCGAGTATTGAACCAGCAGCGTATACTCCATACACACCATATAAGGCGTAAATACATCATGAGTCTTATACAACGTAAAAGCCCGTCACCCAAACCCCGTACATAAGTTGAGGGTAAAATATTCATACTCTAACGCGTAATAAATTGTGTTTGTGCGGCATTCTCTTTTTTATACTTGCATTCTTTTGAGGAGTAGTGGCAAAACAAAGTTAAGTCATCTTATTAAAACTAAATCTAAAATAACGTTAAAATTTACTCGATTGGAACATATTGTATCATTTTTATTTGTATCATTTTTTTTTATTTTTACTTGATCGCGCAATAAAAAATTGTTAATTACCTCAACACATTTTAATCTAGTTCCATAATTACCACGATCAAAGGAAAATAATCAAAAAGTTGAGGTTAAAGAAAACTGTGTCTTGTTCTCAGGCTATTAGCCTCCATCTCGTCATTAAACTGGCTCATCAAAATCAGCCTATAATTGTCCACTGCTGGATACGTCCAGCGGCCTCCATCCATCCACCGGCCCTCTCCTAATGCAAGCCAATGAGCTTGGTGTTCAGCTCTCCTCATCCATTTCCTTCCAGCCGCTTTTCGCTGATCGGCACTCCACCAACTAAACTGGCACGAAAATTTTTAACATAAAAAAATTGTGTACATACATAGCCTGCAGGCAGAGGCAACCCTACTTAGTATAGCAAAAAGGGGCCGGGAGGATTAAAATCTCCTTATCGGGCAAGAGCACAGAGTTTAAAATTGAAGTTTAACTCAACGCTCGGTCGTTGATATCCACGTATTTATGGCAACTCCATCAGAGTGGGTCAATTCTGTTGTAATGTTGACGATCGTGCCTGGGGGCGACAGATCGAATTAATAATACTGAAGTGCTGTAAATAAAGAGGGATAAGTTTTATAAGGGATTATTGCTATTGATTGAGTTTGAGTTTTATTAAGGACTAGCGACCCAACCCTGCTTTGCACCGTAGCTGAAGTATCTAAATAGAGCTGCTTTATCCTACGTCTCCGCCCGTAGTTTTACCGTTATGGAGTACGGAGTTATATGCAGTTGCCTATGGCGTTTTCCCACCGAAAATTTGCATTTTCCTGGAAAAAAGTGACGTACTATGACCTTCAACAGTGTAGCTTTCTATCAGTGAAAGAATTTCCAGAATCAGATCAGTAGTTCTAGAGATTACTTCATTCATACATACTAACAAACCACCTACATACATACTTTACCTGTCTATAAATAATATCATAAACTATTATAATAAAAATATTTCGCACATAGTTTCCAAGGCTTCTAAGGCATTAGGTTTTATTATAAGAAGTTCAAAGGGTTTTAAGAAAATTAAAACACTTAAGATTCTCTACTGCACTTTTGTTCGGAGCATACTGGAATATGCGTCTCAGGTATGGAATCCACGGTACAATAGGTATATTTTACGAGTTGAACGAATACAAATTAAGTTTATTAAGTTTTTATGTTTTCGTTTGCGTATTCCATATCAGTCAGAAAATTATCTTCAACTATGTAAACAATTCCATTTTTTACCACTCAGTGTCAGACGTGATATTTCCGACGTATCATTTTTAATAAAAATAGCTTCAAATCAAGTTGATAGTACGGATTTAGTCGGTAAAATTAATTTAAATGTCCCCCTCAGAAATATTAGATTCAATCCTCCTGTAAGCATTCCACTTGTTAATACTAAGTATCGGCAGAACTCATTTTTGCACAGGACGAGCAAGAAATTCAACAATCTTTGTAAGGATAACCAATCAGTTGACTTATTCTGTACAAGCGTACACTCGGCGAGGCGGCTGCTGAGCAGTCAATTCTTTGATTAGTGTGTGTTACTTAGCTTAGGTATAACTTGTTACTAGTCTAATGGTAGTAGATAAGGTGTAAGGTGTGGGTCGGAGCAGTAGTTATGGATGTGCTTATCCCGAACTATTGTTTTCATTTTACATCTCATTAGTTTAAAGTGTATGCTCATGTCTTGATTTAATTATGTTTCTAACCAACAAAAAAGGGTAAAAAGGGAGCTACTGCATATCTCCGCCTTATTAAATCCGATTTCAATGGTTCTTTTATTTATTTGAAATGTAGTAACTTTAAATTAGTGTCCAAAAAATTTGGTGAAGCTCTGATGAGGATATTCGGTGTAATGAGCAGAATAGCTCCTCAACAGGCGGTAAATTTCTCACTTTTAGGTTTCTACCAGTGGAATCAGCCCTTTACCTACTAGGTAGGGATTGATGGAGCACCTTGGTTATTAATGTTAGTGTTACAATAAGGTAACTAGATGGCGCTACTGTGCACCGCTAGATTGTTGGCAAAAAAGTTTGTACGCGCGAGGTCTACAGCTCACAGAGGCACTAGTCTAAAATTATGTGTGGTTTTCCATGGACCCGTGCTTCGGAGGGCACGTTCCGGCTGTTATTGATAGCAATTGTTAAGAGATGTCAGAAGCCCTTGGGTGGCCTGACAAACTCCAACACCAGAGGCCAGCACTACCTCATACGACAAGCAGCATGCATAATAAAATACTTACACACTATATTATACAGTAGTGACTCCTTCGCACAGGTAGCGCTCACACCGCCGCATTTTTCTCGCTTTAACATTTTTATACCCGTCGTAACTTCTACAAAAAATAAGCTAGTAAGCGTAATTCAAAATCTTTGGCAGCAACGATCGTGATGTTTTTCGACCATAGACTACAGCATTGTCACTCTTCCTTACATTGGAGCTCCTGAAGGCCTCCTGTACTCCTATGCTTAATGAGTTTTAGCGAATGTTTAATTCTGTCCTCTCTCTGGGAGAACTCCAAAGGCATGGAACAAGAGAGTGGTCGTCCTGTTTTTCAAAAAGAGTGACAAGACCCTTTTGAAAAACTATCAGCCAATGGGCCTAAAACACCTTGTAGACATGGCTCAGGAGGGAAATGTCCCTCCTGAGCCTGCATACAAGGTGTTTTCGAGAGTCCTCACGAATCGTCTTGCGCGGAGATTCGACGAATTCCAGCCAACAGAGCAGGCCAGTTTTCGGGGAGGATAGATAGATAGATAGATAACTCTTTATTGCACTAAAGAAACTTAAAATATGGCACATTAACAATGAACTTAAAATAGTACAATCGGCAGCCTTATCACTAAGCAGCGATCTCTTCCAGGCAACCTTAGATTAGAAAGCGAGAACATGAACATTAATGAACGATTGTGTGCATATGAAAGTATACATTTACTGAACAGAATAAATTTATATTTTTAGAATATAAATACGATAAAATATTACTTATAAATACCATAAGTACAAAATATAAAATAAAATAAATATATATATAATATAAAAATACCTATACACAAAATACATTACACTACATAAACATATTAAACATAAAAATAAGTAAATACAGCAACATGTCATAGCGTTGAATGATAAAAGTTTCTGACCCGATCTTTAAAACATTGAAGCGATGTCGCTTGCCTACACATAGAAACCGTTTTTTTTTTCACGTTTTTTTCCAGTTCTTTTGGATACTGCACCTTAGACCACATTCATACAGTGCGGCAGATTATACAGAAGACAGAAGAGTGCAATCAGCCCCTGTGCCTAGCGTTTATGGACTATGAGAAATCCTTTGAATCTATCGAGACTTGGTCTGTTTTGGAGTCCCTGCAACGATGCCAAGTCGACTGGCGGTATATCCAAATGTTGAGATGTCTGTATGACGCCGCAACAATGACCGTCCAAGTACAGAACCAACATAATAAGCATATTCCCCTGCATCGAGGTGTGAGACAGGGGGCGTTATCTCTCCGAAATTGTTCTCAAATGCATTGGAGGATATGTTTAAGACTGGACTGGAAAGGATGTGGAATGACTATTAACGGTGAGTATATCTCACACTTGAGATTTGCAGATGACATCGTCAACGTGGCAGAAACATTGCAAGACTTACAACAGGTGTTGGACAGCCTAGCTGATTCGTCTCATCGCATTGGTCTCCGGTTGAACTTGGACAAAACAAGGTTATGTTCAAAGAACATGTTGTTCCGGAACCAATTGTTGTTAACGGAACTGGGGCAAACTTTGCAACTAGGTGAAAACAACTTTGAGAGAGAGACCCGCAGAAGAATACAGCTGGCCTGGGCAGCATTTGCGAAACTTCGACGAGTCTTCTCATTGCCAATACCGCAAAGTTTGAAGTCCTATCTGTTATGAAATTCGGAGCCGAGTCGTGGACACTCACGGTACGACTACCCCACCAATTTAAGGTAGCTCAGCGGGTTATGGAAAGGGATGGTCGTAAGTAGCAGAATCGAACTTTTTTTTTAATTCTCACTTTTCCGACTGAAATCTTTTCCTGTGCTACGGAAATACGCCCTTTTGAGAAGACAGCACCAAAAACTACAGGGATGTTATTTTTCACTTTTGTATTTGCTTGAAACATGATAATTTATCACTTGTCATTTGGACCACGTTATTTTAGGTTATATCGTTGACAGATAGAGTTATGTATGTGCGGATTGTTAACATATTCGACGTACAAACTTCAAAGGCTCAAAACTTTTTGACCAAGTTAATCTAGGTACTGTTATTTATGCCACACGTTATTCCACAAGATTTCAATCACACATCGTATCCTGCGATATTCTGAATTATGTATGGTACACACAAGTCGCATCTATTTTTAATGACACCGCCCGGGATGCCTCTGCCATCAACTATTCAAGAGGCGGACCAGATGTCAATGTCGTAGTTTCTTCTTGATGTCTGTCGTAAAATATATCTACCACATTTCTAAACTGAGAAGAAAGATTTAATTGCATAAAATATTTCGTTAATTCTTGCATTTTAAGATTGACTTTATTTTGTTATTGTTGTTCGATTCTAAGGGCATTTATAATATACTGAGCTTTTCCAAAGACCTTGAGAAATTAAACGATACACATTTGAATGGCAACAATTTATGTTAATTTAAAATGCATCACTTAAGAGGAGATCTAAAACTAGTAGAATAGCACAACTGTAGATACAGTCAACGAGAAAAAAAACTGAAGTTTTTCAATTTTTTAATAGATTTTCTTTAACTTCACTTGTATTTATCTATGTATTTTGTCTGTCCTGGAATTTTGCAATTCAAATTACTACAAACTTTCAGGGTAGCTCACAAACCAATGACAAAGCAATAAAAAAGAAAGTGAACAAAATACTTATTATTGTTAAAAAAGAAAAGGAAAAAAAAGGAAAAACAAAAAAGAACTTAAAAGCGTAAAAGTTACAAAGCAACAAAACAAAAGAAACAGTAAAAGTTTTTTTTACATTTATTTTTTTATTATAGTTATTTAATTTACTGTAAGTTGTAAGTTAAATAAAAAGCTTGAACATGTTCAATGAGATTCGTCGTTAATTTACTGTAAGTTGTAAGTTAAATAAAAAGCTTGAACATGTTCAATGAGATTCGTCGCTGACTACTCGTACCCATCGCTGATTGACATAGTACGAATATAATCATAACCATTATTCTCTTCGTATTTATTGAACAGAAATCCAGCAAAAAATATATTTGAATAAAAAAACTGATTTTGCTCATTTTAACGAACGATATGCAAATAATTTACAATGTAAGTACTGACCAAAATGCTAGCCAAGTTTAACCAACCAATTAGGGTGTTTTTTAATTAACCAATTACAAAAAATTAATATGCACCAGTAATTATGATAAAAAGATAACGAGAGCGATAACATTAATTGTTGTATATAATAACAATATATTGTAGGGCAGTGAACTATCTCTTTGTAAGAAATGTAAAGATAACACGAAAAATGTGAGGAAACATGAAGGTACACACTCGTTTTTAAATAGATATCCATTCTTCTTTTAAATTCGATGTAAAATAACACAGATAAAACACAAATAACACCAAAGTTTTGTTTTTGTAAATGAAGGCTACCTATATCAGAAATAATACCTGGAATCTTCGGAGAAAAGAGAAATAAAATTGTTTTATTTGTCATGCCATCTGCCATGCGTAGTAAACCCTGCTCCGGACTCGTGGGAGTTGGCCATCAAGGGCGGCGGCAATTCGATGACATCATTGCAGACTTGGACTTTGTGGCCCTTGGAGAATTTACAATGATATATCCATAGTGGTGGTGTTCACTAAGGTTGGATAAGCGATGCGGCACCGGCTCTGTGATCAACTAACCAGCGCTCACTACTATAAAATGCGCCCATCGATGTACCATATCAAATCGACGGACGTGGACCATTTACTTACTGATATTTACTGCGAACTTTTTATGAATTCCGCGTGCTTTCATGTTCTTTCGTACTCTATCATCGGACACTAATTAGTTTTTGTCATCGAACTTCTCTTAAATACATTTTGGCACCCGTACACTATTTCAGAGCTTCACCTGGTTAAAGTGGTCTTTATTGTAGTTTCCAATTGTCCTTTCCTACACTAGTTTGAGTCGCATCGCTTTACGAGACGATGGAGAGTTATCCTTATAATGCGGACATAAACCTTTGTTTACCCTTTTACCGGACTACGTTTTATCTTAACGCAGTGCGGGTGATTCCCTTTCGTTATTGCTCAAGCGTAACTTCCTAACAATTATTTTTATCAGTTTTCTTTGCAATTTTCGGTACTTAAGATGTGTTCAAGAAGAGACTGGAGGTTCAATAAAATGTCTTTGGAGAAAGATATAAGATTAACCTTGTTTTTTTTTTACCTTACAATATTTGACAATTGAGCAGCTAGGTATTGAAGATTCCTTATGAATGCCTTACATCGTCCAACTAAGATATAAGTCTGTTCAATGTCCTTTATGTTAATTGTGCTATGTAATAACAACAACAATATACAGATTAAGTCATGTTGTAAGTAAATAGAGGGTAAAGTTAGTTTTAGAATTTCAAGCTCTTTGGATTTTGTCTATTTTAGTAAACGTTACCGACTTTTACAAATTTCAGAACCATTCAACCATTAGACCCTTTTGTAACCGTCTTACCTATATCAACCTTCTTTAAAATATTATTAAATTTGAAATTCTCAAAGTGATTCTGAAATAAAAAAATTGAACCACTACGCCGGTACAAATTACTGTGAGAGCCACACAGTATATATAAAAATTTAAGTTGCTAGCTTAGTTTTTCTGTTTTTTTGAGTTGCCAGTGTCACCATCGCGCCTTCTACCAGTGCAGTGTATTGATCTCTGTTTGAAGCCAACATAATAAGTCTATAAAATATTCTCATGTTTTAAGCTTTATTTTCTAATTATGGTTGAAATATCTCGCACAAGAACGAAGCGTTACGCTTCTTCATTTATTATACAAACTGCAAAGGAGTGGAATGCTCTGCCCTCGTCAGTGTTTCCGGTAAAATATAACCCAGATGTGTTCAAGTCAAGAGTGAATGGGTATCTATTAAGCAAGTGTGCTTACACATTCGACCACATCATCACTTTCCATCAGGTGAGATTGTGTTCAAACGATTGCCAATTCCGCAATGAAAAAAAATACAATATTACAATATAATAATTTGACGCTCACTTGCTCACTTAAAAACTGGCAGCACCATCAAAAGTGCCAAACTTGAGTCGTAAAAATTGATTCTATAAAGTGATTGTTTATTTTAGAAAATACTACCTGTGTCCGCGGCTTTGCCCGCGTCACAGAATAAATAATAGTACAAGTACCCGCGTGGTCATTTTTCTTCGATATAATAAGGATCCTGTGATATTCCATAACCAAATGTACCAAAATCATCAAACTTTGTTCAGATGTCAAATGGTTATCCATCGATTGTTCGAATTCTACTCATCAGATTTAGATAACAGGTACACCAGTTTTTAAGTCAAACTCTAAGCTATTTAACAATGAACACTGCATCGCAATTGGTTCAGTAGTTTATACGTGATGCGCGAACAAACATATAGAGAAACAGTAAACACGAATTTAAAAAATGTTATATTCATGTTTAGTAGCTTATTTTAAGTACCCCAGACCATTTTCTTTAAATATTTTCATTGTACAGTTGTTTTGGTACTTTCTGCTCATTATAAGTATAGAAATAGACGATAGGTTCTGGATAACAACCGATGGTAGGTTACTATATATTGGTTGTTTTTAACCACCTTTGTACTACATACTTCTATTACACATTTACTATTTTTTCTACTGTTACTAATTTTGACAAGTTACGCAAGCGTAGAGTGTGGTAGAGTGCTACAAGGACGTAGAGCTCTCTCTACGTACAAGGATCTTTTGGCATATGGCTAAAATCAGAACTAACGCCGCCACCGTACTTTCACAAGTAATTTCACGTAGAGCGAGTATTATGTGAAATTACTTGTAAAAGTATACTCTTTCTACGTAATTTCACATCAACTACGACCCCCTTTCAAGTGCCAAAAGATTCTTGTAGCACTGTATCCCTTGACGACACACATGGCGGACAGCGACTTTGAGGTTTATATATACATGCCAGACATTTTTTTGACGAACCAGCTCAGTCAGTTTAGTTCTATGTTCTATGTATCTAGCTGTGCCCCGCGGTTTCACCCGCTTGATAGATGATAATGATGATGAAAGAAAAAATAAAGAAAATACATTTAATAATGACAACACAAAACACTAAACAGGTGACAAAGTATAAAAATTTCAAACAGAAGAAAAAGCACGAAATTAATGCTGTGTGTCACCAGCAGACTCAGCAGACGCTAAGGCCAAAAAGTATGCTATGTGTTATTTCAGGGTATAACCTATCTCCATTCCCATCAAAGTCCGTTCGGCCGTTCGACCGTGAAGGAGTAACAAACACACACATACACACTTTCGCCTATAAAGTATTAGCGTAATCACGCTAATACTTTCAGCTTTATTCAGCTATTAATATGTAATTTTTAATCTACTTCACGAAAGGAAACGATTATACATATTCGAATGTAATCTGATTACTCCAACAATTGCGGACCGATTTTGAAAACGCATTTTTTTTTAAAGTGTACTCTCTAGGTGGTCCCATATAAGTTGTATTAAAATTGGTTCTGTACTTTATCGAGTTTTTTTTTTTTAAATCCTTTTGATTTTGTGTTTGTTGCCTTGATTTTTTGTTTATATTGCCTCAAATCTCTAAGATTTCTAAGTCGTTTTTTTTATTCAAAAGTGTAGACTTTCAGTGTAGACTTTCAGTGTAGTCCCAATAAACTTCATCAAAATTGGTCCAGTAGTTTTTTAGTTCACTGTGTTATTATTATGCTTGGGATTAGTTTGCAAGTAAATTTTGAACCATTTAACGACGTCTAAAAATGCTAAAGTTTTGCACATGGGTGTAGTTCTGGTGAGCCAGCAATAGTAGTCAAAGGAACTCATTAATTTGATGATGGAACCCCTTCAAATTTGGGCAAGGTCTAGCTAAGAACAATCTTGTTTATCTCAGCCTTGACACATAAAAAAACACAGCTAAATTGGTCCATATGAATGATACGATTCTCACCCCCCTTTTCTCAACCCCAATATAGCTAAGAACCATCTCGATCACATCAGTTTTCAAACATGAAAAACCTCACCAAAACGGTCCATTCGTTTGGGAGCTGTGATCTCACCCCCTCTGCCCCCCCCCCCCTTCCTTTTAGCTAAGAAGCATCTCGTTTACCTCGTCTTTCAAACATAAAAAAACTGCAGCTAAATCGGTCCATTTGTTCGAAAGCTACGATTCCCCCCTACCCCTCCCCATCCTCCCTTATCCCCCTCCTCCTCCTCCCCCTCCTCCCCCTACTCCCCCTCCCCTCCTCCTCCTCCTCCTCCTACTCCTCCTCCTCCTCCTCCTCCTCCTCCTCCTCCTCCTCCTCCCCCTCCTCCTCCTCCTCCTCCTCCTCCCCCTCCCCTCCCCCCCTTAATATTGAGTTTTTTCATTGATTAACAGGAGATGTACGCTTAAGTTATTATTTTTCTTTTTGAATATACATTGCTATCATCATCATCATCATCATCATCATCATCATCATCATCATCATCATATATTCGTCCATTGCTGGACGTAGGCCTATCTTAGTGAACGTCACAGAGCTCAATCTTCGGCTCACCTCGTCCAGTTCCTGCCAGCCGTTTATCGCATGTCGTTTCTCTACCTGGCCGGCGGGTGTCCTACGCTACTTTTGCCTAAACGTGGTCTCCACTTTAGAGTCTACCTCAACGGTTGTGGGTTTTACGAGAGATTTGACCAGCCCTTTGCCACTTCAGCTTGCTAATTCTTTGAGTTATGTACGGTAACTTTGGTCCTCTGTCAGATCAACTCATCGCGGATCCTGTCCTTCAGAGAAACACCGAGCATCGCACTCTCTATAACTCACTCAGCTATTTTAAATTTATGGACAAGTCTCACCATGACTGTCCACGTTTCGGCTCCGTAGGTCATGACTGGTGAACGCATGCATTTAAATGCTTAGAAGACTTGAAGAAGTTTACCGAACGATGCCCCTCCCAGCTGAAATCTCTTGTCAGCTTCCCTCTTGAAATAGTTTGTACCTAGTAGCACAATCTGTCCGAGGTACACATATTGCTGAACAATATCAAGAGGTACACCGTTAATGCTTACAGGTCTCGGGGTAATGAGGTCGTTCAACATTACCTTGGATTTTTCTAAATTCATGCCGAAACTGGCACGTCGAGAGGTATAAGCTAGATCGGTCAGCATTCGTTCAAGGTCCTGCAGGGACTACGCCACAAGGATGATAATTATCATCTGCAAATCGTAGGTGTAAAATGTACTTGCCATTTATGTGTATGCCTGTGGTTTTCTAGTCCAGCGTTCAAACATTAAGGGCATTAATGAACAATTCCGGTGAAATAACATCCCACTGTCGCACTCCCCAGCGAAGCTGGATATACTTAGTCGGCTGATTTTGTACTTCTATGGAGATAATAGCGGCGTCATACAAGCATCTTTTCACCTCGATGTATCGCTAGTCCATCTGGTATTGCTACATCACGTTGGACTCGAGAACAGACCGGGTCTCGACAGATTCAAAGGTTTTCAAAAGCAAGACACAAGGCCCCTGGTTCATACTCTTCGGTCTACTGTGCGGATGTGGGTCTATAGTCCAGTAACTCTCCGAAACCCAGCCTGCTCTGGAGGCTGAAACTCATCAAGTCTTGCGAGAATGCAAGACAGTTTGAGACCTCCTTCGAAAACAGCCTGTAGACGTGGCTTAGAAGCGACATGACCGGTAGTTTTTAAGGGGCGCTTTATCTCCCTTTTTTGAAAAATTAAACTACAATCCACGCCATACATTGCTATAGAATATTTGAAACTTAGGAGCTCACTTTGGTCCAGCCACGCCTTTATACTGAAATATCCTATCATTACATTACACACATTGAAGACTTTTATCCTTGATGCAAAGCTACGCTGGAAAGCCACCACAACAAGAAAAGATTAAGAACTAGAAAAAAGGAATAAAATAATTAATTGACCGTTTGGAAGACACTCTATATTGACAATTCACAACAAACTGTTGTTATATCAAAAATCACAAATTTCCATATTTTTTTAAATGAAAAACTGTGATTAACCAATAATTTTCAAAAAAAATGAAATTTCCTGAAATACTTGTACTTCGGGAGCTAACATTCAAAATTTCGACTGTCTAATGTCAACAGTGTCTTCAAAATAGAGGTATTTTGTTAAAACTTTGACCCCCTTTTTAAACCTCTTGAAATGCGTTTTTTTTTAGTTGATCGTTTCGTGTATGTTGTTACCTCTTTATAAACACACTCTCCAAATATAAATTCTCTACATTCAGCGGTTAAGAATATACGTTGTTACGGAATAGGACCACTTTTAATTAAGTTTATTTTCGCTTCTTGTAACTTTTTATCTATAAGACTTACAGAACATCCGCAAATGCAAAAGAAAAGTTGCAAATATTGTCTCCTTTATAATTTTCATAGACATTTTTGCCATAAAGCTAACTGATTCGTTTTTCAATTTTACGATCACACCTATATGGTCCGAAAAAATAGTGATATTTACTGTTTTCTCACTCCCAAACAATCCATTATTCTTTATTTCTGTACGTATGACATTGCTTGAAGCAGCACATAATTTCCACGGTAATTTTGAGGGTAGAGAGAAATTGTTAGTTTACGAGAATTAGATACATAGATAGATAACTCCTTATTTTACACCAAAAATGTACGTAAACAAATGAACTAAAACTAAAACTTGTGAAATATAATTGTACAATGGGCGGCCTAAAGAGTTTTTAGGTTAAAGGTGATACTCAGTTTACGTAGAAGTGCATAACCATTTAAATCTAAAAATATTTACTCCTGTCCGATTCTTTCAATAGTTTTACGTATCCCTAGCACAATGTGCCACAAAGAGGATTCCATCCAGCCCAAAAACGTCAGCGTCGATAAGCAATACGTTGAAAGGTGATAGGCGCGCGCAAAGCTTTGCCACCAATTAACGAATTTCGCACATGCCTCGCTGTTAGGGCTGCCACTTATCGAATGAAGCTTTTTATTTAATGTTTTTCTTATTGAAAAGAGAGTTATACAAATAACAAACTTTAATTCTCTACGTCACAGATACTCGAGCGAAGCGCAAGGTCTCGACCATTTCTCGCAATTCGAACCATTTCAATTGATCCGATCTTCAAATAAAATTTGAAGTTAATCTTACTGATGTAATTTATTATATGTATAGATAGTACCAACTTGCACGCTGCCTTCTTTTTCTATACATCTTTTTCTATCATCTATATATTCTATACATGAGTTTAGTAATGTGGCTGATGTCAGAGGAGTAAAAATAAACACAAAAAATACCTGACAAGTGGGAGTTGAATTAGTGTGGAAAGGGTTTCATACGATTAACATCTTATCTCACAATATTTAGAGATTTAGCATATTATTTCAAGAAAAAACATGTTTTTATTTCAAAAAAATGACTCGTTTTCGCAGTCAATTATTAGGGGCTGGGGAGGACATTTTTATCTATTTTCTTAAATAACTTTAAAACAATTTACTTAAAAACATTAAAGAAACGAAAAATTGAGACCCTCACAATAAGGCTTTTTATTTGATATGAGTCGGTACAGTTTGCAAAACATTTTGTTTGATTTTTGCAACCATATTCAAAATTCGTTTATTTACGTAAACGTTCGTATTTGGATTACAGAAATTCATATGTACACCAAATTTCAACTTAATCGATCCAGTAAATTCGGAGAAAATGGCTGTGACAGATAGACACACGAGTGCTCCTATAAGAGCTCTTTTTTTTATTCAGATGTACGAGACCCTAACAAACGAAAATTATAATGTCTAGGTTTTTCAAATTAATCAAAGCAACTGAACTAAAGTATGACACACGTCAAACAGCATTATTTATTTTCTGAACTAAATAATGTGTTAAACAATTTAATTTTTAAAACAGTTGGTAACCCTTTGTGCTACGGGCTATCTGGGATACCGCACGATCGCCGGACAAAAATAATTTTCATGATTTTGTTTGTTTGTCGTATGAGGCAGTGCTGCCCTCTGGTGTCAGAGTTAGTCAAGCCGCCCGATGGCCTCTAACATGGCTTAACGATTGCTATTAATCAATAACAGCCGGGACTGACAGCTTAACGTACCCTCCAAAGCATGGAGCGATGGAAAACTTAGCAAAGTCATTAGTGTGGATCGAACCCAGTATCTTTGGATTTACATTGCACTATAGAATCGTTACCATCGCTGGCACCATACCATTTTTCATGGTAAAAACTGCAGATAAGCGCTATTTAGGGTTCTGAAGTTGCCTGAATAGTGGACCTGTGCAGCTTTGCATAGTAGTCGGTTAGTCGATTTTTCCTGTAAACTTATCATAATGTATTAAATATATACTACACTGTAATTTCCTAAATTAAAAGACAAAAATAATACTTTATAAATTTCCATAAAACGGAGGGCCCTGGCGTCTGTAATACAGTTTAATTACTGGCTCAGGCGCCAACAGCTTAACAACATATTCAATGTCAGTATGTTATGATCCACACTAATGTTTGTAATAGGTAGCACCTATTTAGTCCATATAAATTTAGTATTTGGTCAGCATAAATACTGACCGACTTAGTAGGATAATATTATACTTTTGTTGTTATAAATAAGTAGTTATAAGTTATGTCAATAAACAATTTTTTATATTATTATCAATTATTACTATTTTGTTATTAGGTACGATATACCTGTTGTAATGGTTCGGTATTGGCGGGGTTTATCCATATCTACAACTAGCTTTCCCGCCCGCGACTACATCCGCGCGTACTACTGTTTATCGTGAAAAAAACATCCTATGTTCTTCTAGGATATAAAAAAACAATGCAAAATTAGGTATAGCACCAATTCTCTTGTATTTTTTTTGATAAATAAATAAATAATAAGAAAAAAAAAAGTACAACGTTCTACGCCGGGTGGGTTCAAGTCAAGAGTGAATAGGTATCTACCAGGCAAACCAAGCGTACACCTTCGACCACATCATCGCTTTCCATCAGGTGAGTACTTAATAATAAAAAATAAGGCCGCATGTTTGAACTTGAATGAGCAAAGATTATCTTGTTTTTGATTAATTTAAGGTCAGTGAATTTTTTGTCCCTCCGTGATCAAGTAGAGCGGGAAAGATGCTAAATCTCGGGAGTCAAATTTAAAGTTTTTATTTATTTGTAAGAAAACTAAAGCTTTGAATTAAAAAGTGTCTAGCCATTTTCTCAATCATAATAAGCTCTTTCTTTTGGTATATCTTTGATATCATTTAGTGACGGGGTCTCTTTCCAATCAATGTTCTAACCATAAAGTAGTGTTACCTTTGATTTTATTTTCTATCGAGTTAATTCATACTAATCATGTTTCTGTGTTTACAAAGTACGAGATAATAGGTATGTAAAATTTTGTTGTGATACCAATTTCATAGTTCTGGGTTAATTATAAAAATAGATACAGACGTTCAAAAATGATCGAAAATTGTTAAAAGTGCTAGAACCTGGTCTTAATTTTAGTTTTTTCCTGTTAAAATCAAAACTTTTTAATAAGTGCAAAACTCTAAACTTATTTCTCAACTTATTGTCTCGGAGACGGAAGCTCTCTCAAGTGATCGTGATAAATGAATCTTCGCATTGTCTAGAGACAAGACATTTGCGGACTCTTCGGAGAAGTGACAAAAGGCCTGGTAGCAACAGATTGCTATTGCGGGAACATGGATATACTGCGAAAATTTTGACTGAACATTTAAAATCTATAGGTAGGTACATTAAGTAATAAGTACTTTGTACACTTGAGATGATTGAAATAAAATAAGACCAGGAGACTTGATATAAGCTACTGAACAAGAAAAAATATGTGTCTGTATGTGTATTTTCGCATTACCACAGAATAAATAATAGTACAAGGCATTACGTAAGAACTAAATAAAATATATTCGGGACATTTCCACAGCAATTACCTAGCCCCAAACTAGGATACCCTTTACTATGGACACTAAATAAAGGATAAACATACATAGATACGAATATTACATCCATGACTTGGAAACAAAACATTTCTGCTCATCACAAAAATGATTGCACCTTGCAGGATTCGAACCCACGACCGTTCGATTTCGTACCTAGGATCTATCCTAGGTACGAAATCGAACGGTCGTGGGTTAGTGTCTACACTAGACCAACCTCTCGTCAAATTGGTCTGATTTAATTGCGTTTTTTCCTAAGATAACTTAAGATTTGACTTAAAATATAATGTAAGTGCTTTGCATCTTAATATGCGACGAGTAAAAGCCGATCATTCGATAAAAACTATTTGTTGCTGATTTTGATAAAATGCCTACCTATCTACTAATGAGCTAATCTCGCCTTTTATGACACACTTTCCGTCCCTGTGAAAAATAAATAGAGCAGTTGAGGTGAATCGTCTTTAAAAATCACTCTGATACATACGGGGAACCATGACTAAAAGAGCGACCGTAACGAAAATAATTATATCGTCACACTTTTAGAACTCTGTAACTAAAAGCTCCAGAAAGCTAATTTTGGTTTCATTTTTTAGCTTATATAGTCAGCTCGATAATGTTATATTTAACGTATGACAAAAGAGGAGAGGGGAGCGAGCGCGATGCATAGAGCAAAATCAGAAAAATGCATGTTTTTGTGATCTCTAATTCGGTATACTCGCGAATTTTACGTAGCGTAGACGTTTCACGATAAACAAACGGCCATGCGCTCCGACACAGCCACACCCGCTTTTTTTAATAAAACACTAAACACAACCAACTTGTGCAGTTCTAACAAAAAAATAACTAGGTCGATATCTACATTTTCATCGTTTAACTCATGATTGTACGAAAGCTACGAGTATCTGTCCGCATATAAATCTATACTAATATATAAAAGTGAAACGTTGTCCGTTTGTTTGTTTGGGTAGATTACACGCGATTACAGCTGGCTGGTTTTTGATGAAATTGGGAATAGAGGTAGCTTATACCCTGGAATAAAACATAGGATACTTTTTGTCCCGGAAAATTGAAATTTTCCACGGGAAAACTGGAAAATGTTGATTACTCGCTGTAAAGAACGGTTGCCATGGAAACGAAATAACAATTCTGTCAAAAAATATAAAGAGCATTGGTGTTTAATATACTAGAAGAACATATGATGCCTTTTTCACGATAAACTGTAGTCCGCGCTGACGAAGTCACTGGTGAAAGCTAGTTCTAAATATAAGTGTCTTCGAGAATCACGGCTCTCAACAGTCTCAAAAAGGACGGGCCAGGACACTCAATTATATAATACTCGTATTTCAACGTAATGGCATTTAGTCGCCGAGTACCATTAACTGCGATTTTATAGTTCTTCAGAATCCCCTCTCTCCGTGGAGTCTGTGGTTAAACTTTTCCAAAATGCCAGAATGAATGGTGCTATCATAAAATTGTGACCATTACCATAACATAATTGTTTCATTGACTTTAGAGCCACTTTTTGAATTAAATTTATCAGTATTGTATTATTATTTTTTATCATTTTCTAGGCAATCGTTTGACCACGATCTCACCTGATGGAAAGCGATGATGTGGTATTACAAAGATATATTTGAGAAGTTCGGTTTAGGCCATTGCCAAGTATTTGTTAGAGATGGTCCAAAATTTAAAGGACTACCAAATTATTGCGCAAATGGCGGAGCTAAGAATGATCGAAATGTAAGTTAAATTATTATAACAAAAAAAAGAAATAGCTTGTTCTTACAATGGTCTTTTAATTTCATACGTTATTTTTACCCCTGTTTGTGTGTTAATCGTTGAATCACGAATCAAATAATTTCCGAATGTTCTACTCTATAATTTTTATGAGTAACATTTCAGTGAAAATTCTCTTTTGAAAGTGCTTTTCCTGAAAATGTTTAAACGCCGTGATAGTGGGAGAATTTCCTCAAGTACCCTAAAAGTCATGTCCGAAGCGAGCCAAGCGGTGAGTTAGTGCCTGTAAAATACTGTTTTATATTTATGCCGTAGATTAAAACGAGGATCAACATCGTCTTGCTCGGTATATAAGCCATCTCGGTCCCCTGCGAGTGAAGTCATTCCAAGCTCGACGCTTGCTGTCTTCGCTCACCCTTTTTATAGCTCCGATGAATTATGACATAAAATATTTATCACTTTTTCGGTATGTGTAACGCGTCTGCTTCATTTTAGATGATAACACCAAATCCTCGTTTTATAATACGGCAAAATAAATTGACATATCTCGCTGCAATTTATAGGACACAGCGAGATCATAATATTAACAATGTTTTTCCTTCGAAGTTAGTTTTTTTGCACAGTTTTACGATTTTTTGTCTCGTTTGTTTTTAGAATCTTCATGGAATACCTGCAGCTTTGTTTGTAACGAACTGAGCTAATTCATAAAAACCCTCTCAAGCAGTACTCATACTAAAGTTTAGCAAAAAATATGTCTATCGTAATAATTATATAATGTTTACTTAAGTATTTGTGTTCCAAGTAAACGTTTCCGTTATAAACTCGTTTTTCTTTCTTAATATTACGCATAATCCATACCAATATATAAAAGTGAAACGTTGTCTGTCTGTTTGTTTGTTTGTATGTTTGTTTGGGGAGATACGATAACGGCTGGATGGATTTTGATGAAATTTGGAATGGAGGTAGCTTATACCCTAGAATAAAACATAGGAGATAAAACATAAAAAAATAGCCTAGAAAATTGAAAGTTTTCACGGGAAAACTGGAAAATGATTACTCGCTGTAAGGAACGGTTGCCATGGAAACGAAATAACAAGTCTGTCAAAAAACTTCAACTTCAAGAGCATTGGTACTATACCTACTTATGCATTGCTTTTTATTATACTAGAAGAACATAGGATGGTTTTTTCGCGATAAACTGTAGTCCGCGTGGATGAAGTCGCGGGCGGGTAAGCTACTCATTCATAAAAGGAAATCTAATTTACACAACCAGCTTTGAACTGATAAATTCGACGTTCATGGCAAAGTTGTGCTCAAAGGTTTCGTAAACGCTACGCCTAATTAGTCCTTACGATTCCCAAATTAAGCCTCGGGAATTTACAGAATAAATAATAATACTTAAGTAGTCTTGGGTGGGGAATAAATAATTATACAAAGGTGAGTAAGCAAGAAAACTTGGTACCACGCGTGTGTGAAACACTTCTAATAGGAACGTTATTAGGTTGGAATGTGGTACATGTTTTGGAGTGCGATGCATTAGAGTAGATTTAGCTGTAAGTCGGTTATATTGCGGTTTATTCAGTGAAGCAATTGTCACAAGTCAGTCATTTGCGGAATAGCAGGGTTTCTCCGTGTTCTTCACATTACAGTAGAATAATCCTCGATTGTTATTTGCCAAAATTTCGACGTTGCAGGCCTCTTTAGTAGGTTAAGCCAGATTGATAAGCTCAACGTGGTGTTTTGCTAAATCTACGTTAGTTTTTGCTCCTTTTGATTGGGTATATGATAGTGTGTAAGCATTTAACTCGCATTTTTAATGAGCATTTCGTGGAGAAGAAGGACAAATACTTTATATATTTTGTTATGATACACAATTTAAGATAGGTTTTTCAATCACATTCAGGTTCACTTTTAATTAAAAGAAGATAACATAACAGAACTTCACTTTACATTGTACTCGTAGAAACATAAATACCTATTGAAGTACGGAAAAACATTGTACCTAATTTACTGAACGAAAGTTAACGTAATACAGTAGAAATAAAAATCGTTGAAAGTTAAAGTGAAATCAATGAATATAGAAAGTTTATTTTGGAAGTTTTGCTCTACTAAGCAAATGCATTGAATTTCAACATTCAGTGAGCTGTATTTACCAAGACGAGCAAGTCTACAAAATCTCTACACTATTTAGAAATTCGCAAGTGCAGTTTGTTGTTTGTTTGTTTTCTCCTCCTTTGCGAAAGGAACGAAATGAAAGGCTACGATAAATAATATACGAGTATAATTATGGCTTATTCAGATTCCAAAAAAAAAGAAGAAAATGTTACATCGCTATTTTATAGTTATTTTATGCTTTCGTTAAAATCTGTAAAACCCTTGAGGCGAAAATTTATCTAGTTTACTTTGAGATTTTTGTGTGTCGCCAGTCGCAAGGTCATTCGATATTGTATTATTAATCTCCAGCGATCATTGTAAAGATAAAATGTTTGATGGTAGTTACAGATATTGTAAAACTATTTATGCAACCTGCACTTTACATTTATGCTATCAAGATCATTCGCTCTGAACAGTGAACTCCAGTATTATACTGAATTATTTATCTTCTAACAGCAGCAATTTCTAGTCTGACTCTCAAGAGCTAACATAACAGCGCCAATTCAGCCGAGCTCAATGGCTTACAGACAGCAAAATACAGAAAACAACGGTATAAGTCGCGAAACAAACTTGAATACATTACACAAAACATACACAGAGAGAAGATGTGAAAGTGTTATCATATCAGCAAACTTGGTAGCTTACGTACCACTCCTGTTCCCGCCTCAGTATTTGGATACAGTAGCTCCTCTACCGCATGTTTTATTAAATGCCATGGTTCATTCTAATAATAATACGTTATGTACTATAATAATACGTAACGCTCGGAAAACATATGTAGGTATGTTTATTATTTTTCTTCTACCCACAATATAAAATAATTGTTTATTTAGGATGGGGATGCCAAGATAATTTTCTTCCCGCGGGAGGGGATCCTGGTGACCTGTACTACAGGTTTTTTAAACCTATTTCAGGTACCAGCTCCTCACAAAGCTGGGTTTGTTTTTTCCTTCTGTCTGACCGCAATTTCTGTGTAACTATTTGTGAGGAAAATAAATAAACTTTTTGATTTTGATTTGATTTGATTTGATATACTATGGCTATGTTGTAAAGTGAAAAACATGACATTTTTTTTTCACTGAAATAGTATTCCTTTTTAAGAGCTTCAACTTTTAACTGGAAAATATTAGATGCACATCGCAATCGTGTAAGCACATCTTCTTACCCGCCTGCGCGACGCAAAGGAGGGTAATGTGTTTATCAGCCTATGTATGCATGTATGTAAGTTTGTTCCTTTCATCTTCATCATCATCAGCCTATATCTGTCCCAGTGGATAGATATAATATACAGATATATTGCTGGACGTACGCCTCTCCTAATGCACGCCACTGAGTTTGGTCTTCAGCTCCCCTCATCCATTCTCCTCCAGCCGCTTTTCACAGGTCGTCACTCCACCTGGCCACAGGGCGTCCTACACTACGTTTGCCTAAACGTGGTCTCCACTCGAGAACTCGACTACCCCAACGGTTATCGGTTCTTCTGGAATTGTGACCAGCCCACTGCCACTTTCGCACTTTAGCTCGCTGCGGGACCTTACATTTGTGGACTAGTTTAACCGTGAGTGTCCATGTTTCGGCTCCGTAGGTCGTGACTGGTAGAACGCACTGATTGAAGACTTTTGTCTTCAAGCACTGTGGTATGGACGACGAGAAGACTTGACGTAGCTTGCCGAATGCTGCCCAAACCAGCTGAATTCTTCAGCTGGTTTCTTTCTCAAACTTGTTCTTACCTAATTGCAATATTTGTCCAAGGTAAACATATTGTTTGACAACTTCAAGAGTTATACGGTTTTTTCTGTTCGAAAGCTGATGTAATCGAGATTGTTCTTAATATATGGGCAGGGGGAACAAACGAATGGAACGATTTAGCTGCGGTTTTTATGTTTGAAAACTGATGTGATCGAGATGGTTCTTAGCTATATGAGTTGAGAAAAGAGGGGGAGAATCGTATCTTTCAAACGAATGGATCAATTTAGCTGCGGTTTTTCATGTTTCAAAACTGAGGAAAACGCGATGATTCTTAGCTATAACGGGGGGGGGAATGGGGTTGACGACCGTAGCTCTCATGCTATAATGGGAGGTGGGAATTCGGGGTAGGGGGGGTTTATTTGTACTTGTTTTAAACTTTTTAGTTTATTTTCCAAATACCAAACGTCTGACATCAATACGACACGTGTTTCGCCACTGCACGAGGCATCTTCGAGTGATGTTGACTCGTCGAGTGCTGGACTGGAGATAGTCCAGCACTCGACGAGTCAACATCACAGTATTTGGGTAGGGTTTGTTTAGCGTGGGTTTTTTTTATTGTGTATATATATTTATATATATATATATATATATATATTATTTTTATATAAATATATAAGTGATTCTTTTTTTTCTGGCCTTTGCTTTCATTTCATTTATATTTTACAATAGTTCCATTTGGGTAGGGTTTGTTTAGCGTGGGGGTTTACTTTTGTTAATTTTACCATTTATCATTTGTCTGACTTACAGTTTTGGCGGAAGTAAGCTACATATTTTTATTTTGTTCATTTTAAATATGGATTTCCGCAAAGTAACGCCTGAATCTATCAATTATATGTTCTAATAAACTTTCACGTGCAGCGCATTAAAATTTAAAGCAGACTGCCTACTTTACTATCTAATTAATTCATTCACATTGCAGCTTTATAGCGTCTTCCTGGGAAATTTTCATTAGAGCAAAGGAAATAAATTAAAAAAGGTTTTTAACGAAAAACTCATCTTGTAACTTCAAGAGGATATAAAACTAGAATAAAATATTAGGGTTATAAGCGTCTGGGTATTATAGGAAAAAAAAATTAAGAGATAATGTTTCTGGATATATCAGGTACTATAAGGTAAAGTGTTGGGTTTAATGTGCCTTAAAAAAAGGAGGTCTTTTATTAGCAGCACGACGTTTGTTATCTGTGTACGCTCAATTTTGCTATAAGTCTGCTCTCATTTAAATCCCCTTCAAGGGGAAAAATAAAATTAGCTTACTCATAAAATTATAATTTGACGTTCGGGCCCACGAACTAGGGAGCTGGCTCCTATTTTAAGTTTTTGTTATGGAAATACTTAGTGTAGCTAGTGCCTTGAAACACTATTGGTTCAATTTTAAGTGTATATATATATATATATATATATATATTATCGTGTAACGCAGGGTTTAAAGGTGGTATCTACGTGTTACGCCGTTGGGTGACGTAACGATTAGGTAGATATGAGGTTTTACCTCTATGCGTTATATTATTTATGAAGTAACGCTTGGAGGCAAAATCAAAGCTTATCTAGAGTGAGATAGATCTTACCTCTTTGCTCTACGCTATGACATAATGCTCAGAGGAGAGATCTATAACCATAGAAGAACGTTATATCCCTCAAGGAAGAACTGGCTGGAGGGGTAAGATAAGATTATGAATTACCTTACTTTCAGTTAAACCTTAGTCTATGACTAATGGACCGTAGGGGTAAGGCGCTATCTTACAGTTTGCAAGATTGTGAATTACGCTTACCTCTATGTTAAGGCCACTAGGAGGGTATGAAGTCTTATCGTTCTATGTCAATGGCTTGCCGCTCTAGAAGGATAGCCGTAAAATGATGGATGGGGATTTATGCTTTTAGAGCATAAAACCTCATGAGCATGAGACATTAACCTGGCTATTGCATACGTTACGACGAACAAAAATTAAAATTAAAGAATAGATATTATGTATATCAATACTCTTTGATTTTAAATTTAATGACAAGACACCAGGGTCTCTAAGATATGTTGAAGATCTGTTTATTAATAATGACAGAATTACTCCAAGATATCTTTATAGATTAACCAGAGGGAAAACGGGAGGTTTACCTCTAGGTATTATATTAATCAGAGACTATCTTGAATAATCTATAGATAATTGAGGTAATCTATAGAATTATCCAAATCAGTCAAAGGGAATAAATTTTAAGAACAGACTCCTAAAGGTTAAAGAATTTTGGACTCTAAAGCCTTCCTATCAGATTTCCCTAAATTTATTAAGTTGAAGGCCTACCTGTCCTATAAGGGGAGGCTTCCTATATTTAATTATTTTAAATATGCAAATATTAATATGTTAGTGAAGTAAATTTTCTATCGTAGTAACAGGAACTGTTCGGGAGGAAGGCGGCAACTCGGCATCTCGGTGAGGAGGACGGCGACTCGGGGAGGAGATCAGCAACCCGGAGAGAAGATCAGCAACCCGGAGAGGAGATCAGCAACCCGGAGAGGAAGGCAGCAACTCGTTCTCAACTGCCTCGAAGTAGACTCACGGTCCGGTTGAGGAGTTTCGGTCTCCAACTTCAATTTTCGGCGATGTGGTAGAATTGGTCCTGGAGTCGTCTTAATCCTCGATGATCTGTGGGATGAAGCAGGTGCCTAAAGGCAGTTTAACTCCCATACCAGATCAAACGAGCTCCCTTCGAACTGAATCCGTCTGGATGTTCGGTAGATGTCTCTCCTCCGAAGATTTTCGGGGTACGGTGATGTCACCTCCCTGGCGAAGCTGTTGTAGCTGGTGGAGTGTGGTTGAGCCGCAGTCTGATAACTCTTCTAAAATCTATGCGTTTAGGGAGAATAGTTCATTAACTATCATGAATTCTTCACTTTAATAAACGAATACTTTTAAAATTTTGACTCTGTTTATTTAATTAAAACACTTTATACATGAATTTTAGAAAAGGTCAAAATATCTTAAATGGAATTTCTTTTTTAAATTATATTTATATATTCATTGTTAGAAGTCTGGATCTACACTGACCCCCAATCTGCTTTCATTTAAAAGGAAGATTTTCAAAGGCTTTAAAAAAGAACTTTGTAATAAAAGTCATATTTATCAATGAGCAGTAACTTGATACAGAATTAAATGAGGTCAGTTAAGATTTACATTCGAATTATAAAATTTAATAGAACAAGTTGACAACAGATGCCTATTTGACTTCTGTCAAAATGAAATAAAATAAAAATGCGATTTTGTCAGCCTGTAGCAGTCTTTCAAAAATAATAGAAAATTAAACTCAGAAGAATAAGAAAATTCAGGACTATATTTATGATTAAAAATATAATTTTCAAGAATTTTAACAAATTAACTTATATATCAGGATTTACGCAATAAACTAACAAGGTAAGATAAGAATTACAGACAATAATACCTCATATATCAAGTTATCTAAAATCTGACTCTGAACGTAACCAATTTTGGAAATTATTTTACCTACAAAAACCAAATGAACAGATAATATGTTGTTCTATGAAAATACATAATACCGAGGTACGTAACGTGTTTTAAGAGTATATCTGGAGGTAGTTATATATAATTTCGATAATTCTGATTCAATATTCATACTATTTCTAGTTAAAAATTATACATTACTAAAGTAGGTCAGACTATATTGTGGCAAAATACTTGAGGCCGATTATAGAACATTTACAAGAGTTATAAAGGATTATTCATCAGATAACTACTCCTATCATCTCACAATCAATTTTTTACTCTAAAATTATAATATTGTGTAAACATAAATGATATTTTTTACAGAGTTGAAGAGAAACGTAAGATAAATCAATCATCGTAACAGATACAGCTTTAAAACACTACCATCCACTTAAAAGGTATAATTGGAGGTCAAGAAGAGTTAGATAGAAGGATAATTGATAAGATTATAGCTCCAGAAAATAATGGTAAGTACTTAAACATAAAGAGAAGTACTACAATATATATATATATATATATATATATATATATATATATAGTAGTACATGACCTAATAAATCAGACTTCTAGTTTGTCACTTAACTAAAAAAGAAAATGCAGACGTTATATTAATCAACTAATACATAAAATTACAATTTTAATTTCATTTTATTTTAAATATGCATCTGGCAGGATTAAAACCAATCTTAATTAAAACCAATGAGCTTAGAAATGTATTTCATAATCTCCGTTGTAAATGTATCGATAGTATAGATAGCTATAGATATAAAAATTAAACAGTCTTATAGAACACTAGCTGTACCCGCGGCTTCGCATGCTTGGTCGTTTCTTTAGGTTCAAAGTACCATAATGTGCTATTTCAGGACCAATATACCAACATTAGATCAAAATTTCTTTTGCCGTCAAAAATACTTTTATCATTTGCTCGGCTTCTAACTCACCAGATTGAGATACCAATTACACCAGTTTTTAAATCAAACTCTAAGCTATCTAACAATGAAAACTGCATTGCAATCGGTCTAGTAGTTTTTACGTGATGCGTGAACAAAGAAACATACAAACAGACAGAGCGACACGATTAAATAATATATACGAGTATATATTCCTGTTCAATATCCTTTTTAAGCACCCAATAGTATTTTTTATTTATCTTCTTTTTACAGCCTTTTTCGTACCTATTACTTTGTATAAGTATAGATATATGACTGTGTCAATTTGCATCAAAACATCCGTCTAGTAGTTTCAGCGTGATACGTGTTCTTTTTAATAACTTTCAACCCCTATATTGCGGAAACCCTTTAATTTTTCGGAATGAATAGTATCCAATATCCTACCTCGTAGTATGAACTCAAATCATACCAAGTTTCATTTGAATTCATTCAGTTAGTTTCTGAGCTATGCGTGGTCAAGATATGGACAAACAGACAGACAGACACAAAAACAAAAAGTGATTCAGTTTTGGCTTCATTACCGAATATCTCTATAAACATCCAAAAACATTCTTTAATACTTAAATATTAACATAACTTTGGATCCATATCCCGCAGAACCCCTTTAATTTTTCGGGATAAAACGTGTCCTCAATTTTAACCCATCATATAAATTAAGACGGTGCCAAGTTGCATCAAAACCCGTCCATTAGTTTCAGCGTGGTACGTGTTCTTTTAAATAAGTTTTAACCCCTATTCTGCGAGAACCCATTAATTATTCGGGATTTAAAGTATCATATGTCCTACCTCGTAGTATGAACTCAAATCATACCAAGTTTCATTTTAATTCATCCAGTAGTTCCGGTGGCGTGATGCGCGTCCAAAATACTGACAGACAGACATACAGATAGAAATAAAAAAACATTCAGTTTAGATTATCGAATAAAGAGTAAACTCTAAAAAAAAACTATATCTTTAATGAACAGATTTTGGACCTATATCCCGCAAGAACCCTTTATTTTTGCGGGACAAAAAGTATCCATAATTTTCACCCATCTTATAAACTATGTCTTTTAAGACATAGTCGACGACCGGTTGGTCTCGTGGCTAGAGTTCCTAGGTACGAAATCGAACGGTCGTGGGTTCGAATCCTGCAAGGTGCAATCATTTGTGTGATGAGCAGAATAGTTTGTTTCCGAGTCATGGATGTAATATTCTTATCTATGTATGTTTATCCGTTATCTAGTGCCCATAGCACAGGGTCCTAGTTTGGGGCTAGATAATTGGTGTGGAAATGTCCCGAATATATTATTATTATATTATTATTAATATCCGTCCAATAGTTTCAGCATACTACGTGTCCTTTTAAATAATTTTCCACCCCTATTCTGCGAGAACCCATTAATTATTCGGGATTTAAAGTATCATATGTCCTACCTCGTAGTATGAACTCAAATCATACCAAGTTTCATTTTAATTCATCCAGTAGTTCCGGTGGCGTGATGCGCGTCCAAAATACTGACAGACAGACATACAGATAGAAATAAAAAAACATTCAGTTTAGATTATCGAATAAAGAGTAAACTCTAAAAAAAAACTATATCTTTAATGAACAGATTTTGGACCTATATCCCGCAAGAACCCTTTATTTTTGCGGGACAAAAAGTATCCATAATTTTCACCCATCTTATAAACTATGTCTTTTAAGACATAGTCGACGACCGGTTGGTCTCGTGGCTAGAGTTCCTAGGTACGAAATCGAACGGTCGTGGGTTCGAATCCTGCAAGGTGCAATCATTTGTGTGATGAGCAGAATAGTTTGTTTCCGAGTCATGGATGTAATATTCTTATCTATGTATGTTTATCCGTTATCTAGTGCCCATAGCACAGGGTCCTAGTTTGGGGCTAGATAATTGGTGTGGAAATGTCCCGAATATATTATTATTATATTATTATTAATATCCGTCCAATAGTTTCAGCATACTACGTGTCCTTTTAAATAATTTTCCACCCCTATCCTGCAGGAACTCTTTAATTTTTCGGGATAAAAAGTATCCTATGTCCTACCTCGTAGTATGAACTCAAATCATACCAAGTTTCATTTAAATTCATTCTGTAGTTTCGGCGTGATGCCTAGCCAAGATACAGACAGACAAAAATGAAAAAAAAAAACGGTTTTGGCTTCAGTATCAAATATAGAGTACCTTCCAAAAGAAAATTTCAAAATATCTTCAATGTACAGAATTGGACCAGTTACAGTTTTATTATAAGTATACATTTTAAGAAACATGAGTTTCCGAGACATTGCGTCATAATAGATAGATAGATAGATGAACTCTTTATTGAAACACCACAATACATAAATGTACAATTAACAAACTTAATCTAACAAAAACATGTTACAATTGGCTGTCTTATCCCTTAAAGCGATCTCTTCCAGACAACCTTGCATGGAGAGGATTAACATAAACAAATTACGAACGGTGGTTTTTCTTACAACAACAACATAATGTTAGCAAACAACGAAATTGAGACACTTCCGAAGCTAATCTGGTGGCAGAATTAGAATTTCTCTCATTGCCCCGTTGTTTGTTCCACAGTATTTTTGTGTCCTCCGTTATCGCCGTCAAGAGATCCCTTTACCCGAGATTTCCTGCGATGTCACGACTACAAAGTTCAATAAAATGTTATGTACTTTTGCGGGTATTTGGCGTACACTATTTTTCTTTTAGAGTAACGTAGATGACATTGTGATTTTTGGGTAAGTATACACTGATAAAAATGACGGTTATAAACTTTATATACTGTAACTAAAACTTGAACAAGACATAATCGAAAGTGACAAAAACCGGACTTCGAGCTAATAAGAAACCAACAACAACCAACATTAAATCCCTACGTTTCTACGGAGTGTGGCGTAAACAGTATTCAACCCGTGGTGGTAGAGGCGTCATGACTCATGACTTGTTTTGTAAAAGTGTCATGGTTTTCAAGATATTGACAATTGTTTAAAATAATGACACCCTTAGTCACTCTTTTCGATGGCATAAAGGATTTTTTCTTAACCTGTTTTTTGATTAGTACTCCTGGATAAATGTGCTATTTAAATGTTATCTTTTGTTGTTATACCACTAGCTTAGTTTTTTTGTATATTCATTAGATTAATACAAAAAAAGGAAGACGTAAAAAATTACCGAAAGCTTGAGCGACTTTCGTGCAAAAAATATATGTTGTGACCTGTGTAACCAAGTCACAAAAAAATTGTTCATGTAATTGAAATTCTAAAACTGTATAACACACGGTATTTTCATTTTTCAATTAAGTACTATTGCCTGTTAATGTTGATCGCGGTCTAATTGTAGTAAATTTATTAATTGTATCGTTTAATAATTGTTAAAGTTAAGTTTTATTTATTGTATCGTTTAATAATTGTAAAAGTTAACTTCATAAGCCACTAAACTTACAGAAATAATTATAATTTATCAGATTCCAAGAATTATTATTTGTAACAGCGGCATTCTGGCTGTACTCTGTCGTTCTCTCTCTTGCAAGGAGTAAAAATATATCTAGTGACGCACCATCATCAGCCTAAACTTGTCCGCTGCTGGATGTAGGCCTCTCCTCATACACGCCACTGAGCTCGATCTTCAGCTCTCCTCATCCATTTTTGTCAGCCGCTTTTCGCAGGTCGTCACTTAACCTGGCCACAGGGAGTCCTATACTACGTTACTATTTCTATTTCTTGGTCCCATAGACGAAATGAAAATTTCCAAAATAATAGATGGTCTTAAAACTGGATCGGCCACAGGATACGATGAAATAAACAACGACTTACTCAAAATATGCAAGCACGCTGTATTAGCGCCTTTGACACACCTGTGCAATCTAAATTTATCCACTGGTACTGTACCAGATTGTCTCAAAACTGCAAATATTGTACTGATACTAAAGGCTTGGTATCCGCTTGTCTTTGTCAACTATAGGCCGATATCTTTGCTGACATCTATATCAAAAATTCTTGAAAAGGTTGTCAACAAGCGATTTCCCTCTTTTTTTGGAAAATAACGGTATCTTGGCTAAGAATCAATTTGGTTTTTGCAATGGTAGGCCGACGGAGCATGCAGTTGTACACATCTATCTATTTACTATCTTGCAGATAATATGGACCCAGGCCTAAAGTGCATCGGTGTCTTCCTCGACCTTGCCAAGGCTTTTGACACTGTTTCTCGACCAATCCTACTGAAAAAAAGGAATCACTTGGGATTCATGGTTTGGCACTTCAATGGTTCACCTCATACTTTATGAACCATACACAAAGAGTTATCATTGGTAATCAAAGCAGTAGCCTTTCAAGAGTCACTTTTGGGGTCCCACAAGGTAGTGTCCTCGGACTTACCTACCTTACATCAATGACTTGAGTCAGCTGAATATGCTCCAAACTAAAATGATGATACAGCACTCATCTTCCATGGGAAGACTTGGGAAGTAGCAAATAGAATTGCCCAAGCCGGCATGGTTAAAGTTTCCGATTGGCTACAAAACAACTTACTTACGTTGAATACGACGAAAACCAAATTTCTGACATTTAGTATTTCGCAACGCACGGCACCGAAAAATCCAATGGCTATTACAGTACAATAACTGCAATAATGTTGGCAAATGTGATTGTAATGTGTAAAGGTTTGGAACAGGTTTCATGGGTCAAATATTTAGTTGCAGTACTTGACAATCGTCTCTGCTGGAAGAGACAAATTGAAAAGCTAAATGGAAGAGTTAAGAAACTCAAGTACATATTTAAGCGCCTGGGTTCTGTCGGTAATAAAGACACAATATGTCTAACTTTTTTTTTATTTTTGTTATATATTTTTTTATTACGGACTAGGCAATCGTTTGACCACGATCTCACCTGATGGAAAGCGATGATGTGCTCGAAGGTGTAGCACGCTTGCCTAGTAGATACCTATACTCTCTTGACTTGAACACATCGGAGTTATAATTTACCGGAAACACTGACGAGGGCAGGGCATTCCACTCCTTTGCAGTTCTTATAATAAATGAAGAAGCGTAACGCTTCGTTCTTGTGCGAGGTATTTCAACCATGAAAGGGTGGCGCTTTGCTGATCGTCTAGTCGTACGGTGATGGAAAAGAAAGGAAAGGTGATGGGGGAATCAGGTTGTGCAGTTCTTGTGCACACTCTCCATAGTGCAATCTGTAGAATACCGCCAGGCTTGCTACCTCACGTCGATGCGCCAGACTTTGAAGCTTACTCATTACCAGAGTGTCATCCCCAATGAGCCTGATAGCACGTCTCTCAATTGAATCCAAAGACTCGAACTGATACTTGGCAGAACCGTCCCAGCTCAAATCCAATCCAATCCAGCTCAGCTCCAATTCTTCGCGTCCAATTTACACAGCTCTTTGACTTTCTATTCTATCTTACTGCTCTGTCGTGTGCTGCCTATGGAGTACATTTGATAAAGCTAGAGCGTGCACAAAGAGCTATTTTAAAAATAGCTTTTCATAAGCCTTGGCGTTTTAGCACTAATCTACTCTATGCAGAATGTGAGGTACTGTGAGTGCGTCAAATCTTTATTAGCGCTACGGTTATGCGTTTTCATAAAAATGCATTAACCTGTAAAAAAACACTGTGAGATCTCAGCGCCTGACATCTTGGACAACCTCTAAAACAAACTCTGATTTTGCTAAAAGAACACCTGCGATTCTCGGGCCTGACCTTAGCACAAAAATCAATAGAGACCTCAATACTGTACAATGCATAAGGAAGATCTGTAACACAACAACTGACCACATGCAAATGGAGAAATTGATAAAGCTGTGCCATTAAGAACCTATTGCATATTGCTATACGCTTGTACGCTATTTCTTACAAGCATATTATCCTTCCAACCATTTCTTTCTCCTTTTCAACTAACATATCCCTGGAAAAATCACACAAACAAGCAGACGCACTTTTTTGTACCACCTACATAATATGAATGCACTTTTAAAACCAATCTGACGGCATGATATGCAATTAAATTCTACCTTATTTTATAATTATTTCTTTTATTTCTTTGTTTTGTCGTTCTCTTTTGTTTGAGGTATATTTGGTTGGCATTACGCGAACAATACTCAACCTATCGTGTGCACATTTAACCAAAAAATATATACTTTTCTGTTGTTTGCACTGAGTAGGTACAATTATATAGAAGATTTTACATGTATTAATAACTTATTTTAATACAATAGTATGCATAAATTTTGAATTTTGTAACCCCAGGAAGAGACTAGTTTCCCACAACACAGGGAATCCTAGTGTGGGAACTATAATAGTATACCCACAATTAACATAATTAACAAAATATCGTTTTCTATAAGGTGTCCGATTGTTTTGACGACGAACGACGTTTTGACGTTTGTTTAGACTTTTGGCAACGAGAAAAATATTATTATTACTAAATTATTAATGTTAAGCTAGAAAAAGAGCTGTTTTTGTAAGTTTAGTGGCTCATGAAGTCAACTTTTACAAAAATTAAACAAAACTATAATTATTAAATTTACTACAATTAGACCGCGATCAACTTTAACAGGCAATATTATTTAATTGAAAGCTGAAAATGCCGTGTGCTTATACAATTTTAGAGTTTCAATGAAATGAACCAATTTTGGTGACTTATTCATAAAAACACCAGGTTACCATACTTTTTTTTAACGGTGGGCGCTCAATCTTTTGGTTTATTTTTTCGTCTAACTATGTTATGTATTTAACTAATGAATAATCAAAAACTAAGCTAGCGGTATAAAAACAAAAGATTACTTTTGATAGCACATCTATCCAGAAGTACTAATCGTAAAACGGTCTGAAAAAATACCTTTATTTAAGATCATGCCATCGGAAAGAGTGACTAAGGGTGTCTAGATTTCAGCCATTTAAAAAATGCCCAAAATATAGAAAACCATGACACTTATACTAAACACAAGTTTTGTTTTCTGGTCAGTCATAACGCCTTCCACCCACAGACCATCCGTGGTGGGTGGGTGGAAGGCGTTATACTTGACTACTCTTTATGCCACAACCTGTGTATTATTTATCTCAAAATCAAATTGTTCTTGATCCTAAATGATCATTCTAAATGAAAAATGATCAAAGTAACTTAAAGATGATTTTCTAAGACCTATCCAATGACACCTCACTTATTAAATTTCGTCGAATAAATTTTTCATTTTTCAAGGTTCTATATGGCGTCTGGTGGTCGCCATATAGAATTTTGATTAATGTCATTTCTTTAATGACACTTGCAAGATTAAGACAAATTGATTGACGTAAGAATCATCAAAATCGTTCCACGCGATTGGTTTTTGTAGTGCTTTTATGGAATTATTAATTTTAGTATATTTATAGATTTGTGTTCATGTTCTCGCTATTTTACCTTAGATTGCCTGGAAGAGATTTTTGCTTAGTGAAGGCTGCCTATTTTAATATTTTAAGGTCAATGTTGAAGTTCTATAATTTAATGATAGAGCTACGAACACGTAAAATGACGAGGACTGGAGCAATTACAAGAAAGCTCAAGCTGAACATAAAAGACGTATATTCTCCAAGGGTCGTAGGTCATGGAAAAAATGGAATATAGTATTAGTATATAAATGAATACGCAAGAGAATAGGGTAAGGAAAAAACGATCTAATAGCACTTGGTCCAATACGCATTTCGTCCAAATCGCAGTTGGTCCACGCATTTGTCAAATATGCAGATAGTCCAAGTACATGCGAGAAAATAAACAACTGTATTGTTATTTTACTTACATAATAACTGGGTATTTCTAGCGGCTGACCCTAATCGCGGTATCGGGTCCTAAAGAAACTAGATAACACTTACACTAAAACAGAATCTAAAACAAACAGCTTCCTTTTACAAACTCACTTCTCTGGGTGCCACATCACCGACACCACCACTTAGGGTGTTTGTTATGAGGTTATGCCTACAGTTGCAGACTGATCAGCCGCACAGACAGTAGTAACATGGGGAAAGAGCTAACTCTCTATAAACACTTTCCAACCTTTTAAAACTGCAGGTTTCACATCCAACAGGAAACTGCTGGATTTGCTTAAAGGCGTCTTTGGAAGCAAAGCAAACAGGCACCCCACGAACATCATAGAGGAGTATGCAGAGGGAAACCCATTCATGCTCTCCATCTACGATAGGGTGCCAAAATAACATAAATTCGTCAAAGGCTATAAAGTATAATGTACAACTATATGAGAAGTCTAGTGATAGTTCAAACACACATGAAATTAGGATTTACACTGATGGCTCCAAAATGAAAACAAGAACGGGAACGAGTGCGTTCTTGGACGATCTAAACATGCACCTGAGCAATCCTGGGTTCATACAAATCTATTTTCCAGACGGAACGTGTAGGAATAATCCAGGCGGCAACTGCAGTACTACGAAGAAAGGTAACTGACTATAGTATCAGAATACTCTTAGACAGTGCTGCAGTTCTCCAAGCTCTTCATTGGAACGTACACTCCTCAGGGCTAATTATACAGTGCCACAATCTACTGGAGGAGGTTAGTAAAAACAACTAACTCTCAACAAGTAACTCTCCAATGGATAAAGGGGCACAGCGATCCTAGAGATAATGATGCGGCTGCTGAACTGGCGAAGCGAAGCTTGGAATTGCCCGCGATAGGTCCAGGACCGATGACCCCATTGCCTTTCAGACAAATCTGAGCATGGATCAGACAGAGAACAAGCAATCTGCATCAAAACTACTGGGCAAGTATTAAGGACTGCAGGCAGTCGAGGGAGGCATTCCTGGAGTTAAATCCAAGATTATCTCGTAAATTCCTAAACCTTAAAAGGGACAAGCTCTGACAAGTCGTCAGAATAATCACCTGTCATTGTTCCCTTAATAAACACCTAGGTATTTACCTTAGGATTACAGACAGCCCCCTGTGCAGAGGATGCATGGAGCCTGAAGAAACGGCCACGCATGTACTCTTAGAGTGCTGTAGCGTGGCGAATCAGAGAGCATATTTCCTGGGAGCATCAGGAACCCTACAGGAAGCCAGCACCAGACTACAGTAGCTGCTGGCCTTTCTGGAGGACATCGGGTGGGTGTACTTACTAGCAGCACCACCCATCACGCAAACAGGGCCAGCATCCGGCCTAATTGCGGAAAACAGCCCGCGCATCCTTCCCATAATTCGAATATTGTATTTACGGGCACAGAATTCAACATATCATGTTACTTTATCTCTTAACTCAACATATCACGTTACAGCAAAATTGAATTTAATAAACACAACACGTTCTATAATATCATAAAGATTGACTGATAAAGTTCCCCGGTGCCTATTCAGCACGTGACACACCAGTAAATCTTGGGTGCACAAAATATGCACATAATTTACTACAAACGTAAGGATGCGAAGTTGACCGACAATTCCTTTACAAAATCCGGGCGCCTGACTTGAATACGTTTTCATTACCTTTTACCCCTTTTCTTTGCTAAGTAATTATTAGTTCAAAGTTTCCCCACGAACTCCCTTTGCACCGATCCATTAGAAAATTAAAGAACATTCGCTCGAAAACAAGGACCCGATAGCGCGTCATACTAACAAATACTCTGAGAGGTACACCCAAAACTCTTAGTTTATATTATATATTATAATATTGACAAGTTTATATTAGCAAATGAATCATTAGTCCTAACGAATGATTCATTTGCCCACGATCCCAATTACTCGTACAACAAAGGTTACACAATTTTGCTTTCAATTTACCAACCTTCGTGTTCACTAAAGACATTCATTACTAGATGTTATTTGTTTTGCCAAAGAAAATAAAATTCATTCATTAATTTCACTCATTATAGTGAAGGCGCCTGCCAAATGTGAATCTAAATATTGTTTTTTTTTTTTATTTCTTCTAAGTAATTAAAAAGCCCATTTGGTAGATTTATCTCTGGGATGAAACTTGTGCAAAAGTTAGGCCCAAGAATGAACAAAATGTTTTAGAATTCCTTTGGGGCCATTTTCTTATGTTTTGGATGGTCTAGGGAGTCATTAGTATCGTTTGTAACTTTACAGTGAAATTTACCTATAAGTACCTAAAATAAATAATCTTTAAAAATGCAAATCACTTACATGGTAAACCTTTTTAATCGACTTCGCAAAAGGAGACGGTTATATGTTCGAATATATGTATGGTAGTGTTTAATTTTTTATTTTATGTATGTCTGCCGATTTTGCGAACCAATTTTGAAAATTATTTTATTGTTTGAAAGGATATACTCTCCAGGTGGTCCCATATAAACTGTATCAAAGTCGGTTCAGTAGTTTTTCGAGAATAAGTATCTAGTTTTATTTTTAATATATTCATATGATTTAGTGTTTATATTGCCTCTAATCTTTAAGATTTCTACACCGATTTAGATTGTTGTATTTTTTTTTCAAAGGGGTAGGCTTTCAGTGTAGTCCCATATAAACTTCATCAAATTTGGTGCAGTAGTTTTTATTAGAAAATCTATTTGTTTTATAGTTTGTGTTCTCTAATATGTTAGGATTTCTGAACCGAATTTGATGATTGTTTATACTTGAGAAAGAAGACCTCTAGTGTAGTACTTTATAAATTTCATCAAAATTGGTTTAGTAGCTTTATACAAGCTTTAATTTAATTCACTGTGCTATTATGCTTGGGACTAGTTTGGCCTAAAAGAATATTTAATTAAAAAATACCTATAAATTTATTTAACTAATAGGTTTAATTTGAATCTGCAGGATAAACCCAGGCATTTATCAACTCAGTCAAATTCAGTTCCCGTGCCAAAACTGGCAAATGCTTAATCATGTCGCGACAGGCGCCTCAAGTATACCATGCTCCTTCACAGTTCCACCAGCAGAGATAGTCATGTGTCGTTGTGTGATTTTTAGATAACAAAACAAGACTCGTTTTGGGTCTCGATAACGTTTTCCAAACCGTCTATTTTACAACCGTCTAACTCAAAAATATATCCGTTATTCGATAAAGTTTTTTAAATATGATAGATGTTTACGTTTTTAACAAACATCTATTTACAATAACGTGTACGTTTTTCGATTGCTATGTTCATGGCGACTGAATGCGTTTATAAAATGATCATTTTTTTATACTTTTTCCAGGCATATAATGGCTTTATAAATAAAGTAGGTAATAGTAAGATAGTAGAAGTTAGAAGCAGTTCAAATTATTAGGTATGCGGGCGTATTACTAGACTAGACTAAGATAAGACTAGACTATGATCTGACTAAGACTAGACTATGATCTGACTAAGACTAGACTATGATCTGACTAAGACTAGACTATGATCTGACTAAGACTAGACTATGATCTGACTAAGACTAGACTATGATCTGACTAAGACTAGACTATGATCTGACTAAGACTAGACTATGATCTGACTAAGACTAGACTAAGATAATACTAGAATGAGACAAAACTAATAACTAAGACTAGACAAGACCGGACAAGAAAAGACAAGACTAGACTAAGATAATACTAGAATGAGACAAAACTAATAACTAAGACTAGACAAGACCGGACAAGAAAAGACAAGACTAGACTAGACAACACAAGACAAGACTAGACAAGACGATGATGAAGCAACCAAAATGTTTACACATCTGCCAGGTGTCCCGCGACGGCTGATTTTTTTCTTGCAACTTTGTTGTTTTTTTCCTAATAACGTAAACAGTATCATCGATAGCATGTCAAAAATCATTAAAATGCATAAAGCAAAAGCACATCAAAAGTACGATCACGCCGTAACCATCTCTTTCGCACCCGCACATCTAGCGCGTGTACAAAACAGATGGTTCCATTTTTAGACGTCAAATTCAACTCATTCCATTTCACATGATTGGTTCGTTATGTTGGCGGCGTTGTCAGATTTCATGCATCTCGTGCGACCGTTACTCGCAACGCCTGTTTAATAACAACTGTTTAGCAATCTATAAAATAGACGTTTTGAGAAATAGATCGTTGTGTAAGTCGCCCGTAACGTTTGCGTTGTCGCTCACTGAAAACGTTGGGACAACGAGCTATGCTACATAACGCCCACGCCTAAGCAGAGAACATTCCTCATATGTTAGTTTCAAATCCTGGATAATCAACTTATCGGTACGAGCACGCTGAATACAAAGGCATGTCATTTATGATCAAGCACTCGTATCGTAGGTATGGCTCGCGAGGCCTAAGCTGAGCTTTGCATTTGTGTGAGTATACAGTACTTACGTCGCGCGAGGGACTCACCGCGCCTCAGTCCGGTTATCATACCTACACTATCTATGTACACTCACACAAATGCAAGCAATGCTGCAATGCAATGCTCAGCTTACGCCTCACGAGCTTTACGTGACTGTTGACAAAAACAAGCAAGAGACAATTCGGGACAATCGATGAAGACATTATAGTAGGCGTGAGGGCTAAAACACAAATAAGAGCCCCCTAAAAGCCCGGAGACCTGCCTCTTAGGAATTACGAGTAGCTGCAGCCAGCCGGGTTAGGCAATGAAGTTAGCAAAGTAAACGCGAGTCGGCGGCTGAATATTTTACTCCTGCAGCCCGATTCCATAACTTGGCTTCAATCGAATTCTCAGTATCGCAGCCACTAATGCCTTGCGATAGAGTCGAATTTGCTATGAAAAAAGTGATAATCCGATTGTAGCCAAGTTATGGAATTGGGCCACTGTTGTGTCAACTAACTAGGCGGTAGGGCTGTCCCTAAACAACTAAAGTTAAGGAAACATATTTTTTTTCTGATCAGAGCTAGATCAGAGTAAATAAAAAAAACTGGTCCTGCAGTCTTGGACATCTACGGTTAAACCAAATAGCTTTACCATTTTCTTTAAGCTATAAAGCCCAGTTTGGCATTACTTTAGACATGCATGATTGTTACATTGACGGATCCCAGTGGCCCAATTACAGAACTTGGCTTCAATCAGATTGTCACTTTTTTCATAGCAAAATCGACTCTATCGCAAAGCATTATTGAATTTCACGGCTTGAAAGCGTCATGATCAACATTACGTAATCGCAGTGCAGGTGTAGCTGATTTCGTAGCATGATGCCTAGTATCGTACTTAGTTGACTTATTTAAATGTTCAAGTAATCGGTGGCACAATGCCAACAGTTTGAAACCACCATTACAGTAGCTTGAAAAACCTTCATTTGATAGTAGGTATGTGATAAACTAAAAGACTGTGGAGCATGCATACTTAGAAGACACCTTCACTTCTACCTTGAAGACTCCCAAATAAGATTAGATAGACACGCAAGAACTATCAAGATCTCATACTCTACCAAGTGGAAAGAGTATGATCTCAAAATTCATAGAACCGAATTTCTCTGAACCCTAACAAATAAGGGCGTTTCCTCGTGGCCTAACTAGGCAGCCTAATTGATTCGCCACAAGGAATTATTTTTCCTCGACTAAGTAACGAAACTGCCCGTGACCCGGGATGATTATCAAAACCATCCACATGCATTTACTGCCGCCATAAATTGTCACGTAACGTATTAAGAGGTAAGGTTTTATCTTACAGTTTGCAAGATTGTGAATTACCTTACTTCCGATTTAAAGTCCCTAGTTTAAGACTAGTGGACCGTAGAGGTAAGGTGTTATCTTAATAATAGACGTTATCTTACAGTTTGCAAGATTGTGAATTACACTTACTTTCGGTTAAAGACCCCTAGTAATATACTCTTTAGAGGGTATGATGGTCTTATTGTTCTAAATCTGTGGCTTGTTACTCTAGCGAGGGCAACCGTAAAATCTCAGAGATATTATAACTACAAATAGGGTTGCAACTCCGCTAGACTCCCCGGATGAAGATCGTCAGCCGTGGTCATTACGGGTCGGAGCGCAGACTGACGATCATCAGCCGTTGGTAAGCTCCAACATCCCCTAGCATCATACGAACTATTAACGCTGCGCGCCATTATTGCGTTCTCTCTGTCGCTCTTACACGTAACCCGCTACTTGTCTCGTTCGTGTAGGTGGCGAAGCGGAAACATAGCAACAGTTGATTTAGGATAAAATGAAATTTATTATTTTCCATTTTCAATACCGTAAACTGTACTTAAAAATTAAAAGACACATCTTTCCTGCCAACAAAAGTCGTCCCAGTGTATATAGTGGTCTTTCTAAACACACAAGATGGCATTTTTGATTAATTTATATATTTCATATTCGGGAGTCCCTTGTATTTACGAGTTGCGTCGTTGCCACTCTGTGTCGACACAGGCTGATTAGCTTGTGTTTACTTTGCCACGCAGAGCGGGGTACAACTTATCTTCCTCAGTTTATATATACTCGTAACATCATTGCGTAAAACAGTTTATAAAATCGCGTTTGTTTGTTCGCGCATCACGTAAAAAGTAAAAACTAGGTTCGACTTAAAAACTGATGTATTGAGATACCAAGATCTCAATCCGGTGAATAGTAGCTGAGCAATCGATAAAAAAACTATTTGCCGGCTGAGTGTTTGGTATTTTGTACCTACATTATAGGCAGGTACTTTTGGTCCTGAAATAACACCTAGGTTACGGTTATCCCAGAAAAATTACCACGTGGGCAAAGCCGCTGGTTTCCTAATCAGAATAGCAAAATTGATGTTTTTGTAATCTTTCGGTATAACTCGCGATTTGTGTTTTCAGACGTATCACGGCAAAATAACGGCCGTGCGCCCCGACTCAGCCACATCCGCACTTTTTTTTTGTTATGGCAGCACATGGTTCCGAATGTCATGTGATGACGTGCCCCTTTCAGTTTGTTTTCATTTACATGTCAATTAATATATACTATCCAACATAGGTTTGTTATTGGTTGTAATATACCGTAGTCTCCTGATATCCAATCATAGTTCCGCAGGTATATAAAATATGGTAAAAGCGAACAGTCTGAATAGATTAATCCAAATCCCGGAAAAAGTGAAGTCGGGTTGAATTTTTAATAATTTAATTTTATTTGTAAGTGAATGAAGTGATTTAGTTACGTTTTACGAATAAAATATAATTACAGGTAATTATTTAACATTATCATATCATCTAAAAAGGTATATTTTACGAAGTGCTTAGTCAGTACTCTGCGCATAATCTATTTTTTCTAAATTATATTTAGAAAACCTTGAAACTCAACTTTAATAAATTCAATTATTACTATATACTTCGGATCACTTTATCAACGTACTATAAAGTTCTCGCGAGCGCCGGAAGGGTGGCTTACCTTCATTTGGTTATACCAAAATTAAATGGGTCATAATTTAAAGTCTCTTCAACATAATCCCTGAAAAACCAAATGCATACTTGCTAAAACAATATTTACTATATTAAATAACCTTGTTAGTAAGATAAGATTATTTTGTCACTGTAGCTTATACATTTTCTTATTTACCTACCTGCTTATAGTTACTTGCATTACCTACTTATATTATAGGTAAGGTTACCTAGCCAAATCAACCAGTTCAGAGCTAGAAAGTTAGTAAGCATGATAATTAATAACACAATATTTTAACCAAACATACTCGTTTAAAACATTGCTATCTTTCATTGCGTTTATTTGTATTACACCATACAATAAATTGTGAGCATGCACATCATGTAGCATTTTTTAAACCTTTTAATGGCCACAGACGACAAGTAAACATATGTCTCTGAGCCAGCATCAGCATTACATGACTAAAACTACTGCCCCAAAAGACACAAATTAACATATAAAATGAAAAATATGTGATAATTGTGTATTTTTTTATTCATAGATGTCATAGCTTGGAATTTCATGGGGCTTTTGCTTTTTTATGCTTGGCATTCAAAAGTTAATAATATACTGGCGGAAGATAGTAATAATTAGTTTGTGACACAATTAACCTCCTTTCAGAAGAGCGATGCGGTTAGTGCTGTTCCCAATAGCACTGTTGCTGTGTGTGTTTGCTGTGAGAGGCTATGAAGACACAACACTAGAGGATGATGATTTTGCAGAGTTTGAACAATTTGATGCCGAGGATGATACTCCTGTTGATGGTATGATATATTTAAGACTAGCTTTTGCCTGCAACTGTACGCACGGACTACAGTTTTCCATGTCCTTCCCATGGGTTCCCACTAAATATTTTCATAACAAACATCAAGATCAGTTCAGCCCTAGATTAGTTTTGAAAAGGTAACAAATTGACAGAGGTACTAGTGCGTGATACAAATTTAAAATCAAAATTATCATGACTATATAGAGTTAACTAATTGATATAGCTGACCAAGTTATACTAACTTTGTTGGCATATGATGTAAAAAGTATGAACTGATAGAAATTGTGTTTTAATAGTTGGGTAACTTAGCCAGCTTAGGATCCTGGATATGGACCCTAAGTCTGTGTGTCCAATACAAACTTGACCAGTTTTTATTTTCTATAGGCACTAAAATAAGCATTACGTCAATGATATTTCACTGAATGTTAAATAAGGGAGACAAACTAAGATGGTGCATTAAAATTTGAAGAGGTTGGCGGAGTATGAATTTTCCATACAAAATGTAATACCAAAATACTTACCTGAAACAAAATATAAACATTATATATTAACATATATTTTGAAAACAAAATACAGTTGGGAACCTAGATAAACACTATCCAAATCATAACACTGTGGAAATATGCTCCAATAACGAATTATTTTGGTATTACGTTTGTATGGAAAATTCATCCTCTGCCGGACTCTTAATGCAAACTACCAGGAAAACAATAAAGATAAAAATATCCTATTTTGCTTTTATTATTACCATTATTTCCTCAACTATGTTTCTAATTCGTTAATTGTGTAAGAGATGGTGGCCAAACCGTATGCGTCCTATGCAATCCCACTATGCCAGGTTCAGTTCTCCGCCGTGCACCAATGGCTGCTGCTTCCTGTAGGCGCAATTTTCAAAATAGTTTGAACATTAGATAAAACTAGTTTTATCTAATGTTCAAACTATTTTTGTAACATTTGAATTTGTCATTAAATTCTAGTTATAATGTTGCAAGAAAGGCTTTCAGTAAAAACTAGTTTTTAACTAGATAACATGCGTTTCAACTAAATATGTATTTCTACTGTAAGATAAAGATACTTTAGGTTCTGAAATAACATATAATATACTTATCATCCATAATCATTGTCCACGCCGCGCGCAGGTAACACCGCGGGGTGCAGCTTGTTCATAAATATGTTTCTGTACATTTCTTTGCTTGTATCTGTCACCGGTTTATTGTAAGAACGGATACATTACAATTTGACCGATTCTCATTCGGTTTATTATATACAGACGAAAAATGTGAACGAAATGCACTATCAAATATTACCGACCAATCAGTGCCAGTATTAAAATTTATCCGATTTTTGAGATTCTGTCGCCACGGTCAAATTCTCCTTGCGAGTGCCTCTCTCCACGGTGTGAAACTGCACCCGGGGGGACAAGGTCAGACCACGTGGGGGTCTAGCTGCTCCAATTACGTTTCATGAGCTTATATTTAATTTGTAGTTCTATGGTGACAAACCTAGACCAACCAATCCGCTAAGGTTTACAATATAACAGGTGGTAGTATCTGTAAAATTGTAAAACTGCACACTGATTGGTCCATCAACTAGTGAATAGCATGTCCATTAAAAACTTTTCGTTTGTTGATTTTAAAAGCTTTTATTTAATTTCAAGTTTCACCAAGGTTACCGACATAGCTCTCAGAGTTTGCAAGTTGAAGTGTATATCTTGAATAAACTTCAAGAGGAGGTTCTCAATTCAACCACTATGTTTTTTTTTGTATGTATGTTATGCAATATCTCCAATATCTCCGGCAATTGTGGATCGATTTCAAAAAATATTTTTGAATTCGATCCACAATTGCAAATTCGCACGTGCGAGCGCAACGGCAATACACATTTATGCGCGAGCGATAGAGACAAGTAGTGAGGGGTCATTGTACGAATTTCTTCCTCTATCATGGCCGTACTTTAGTTATGATAGAAGACTTTTTTTACTAACACCATGGTTTGTTATTGTCCGAAAAAAATTAATTTCATTTGATTTTGTACTTATAACCAACTAGCTGTGCCCGCGGCTTCGCACGCGTGTTCATTTCTAGGTTAAAAGTACTCTATGTACTATTCCAGGACCTAAAATACCAATATACCAATATGAGATCAAAATTCCTTCAGGCATCAAAAAGTTGTTATCGATTGCTCGGCTTTTACTCATCGGATTGAGATACCAAGTACACCAGCTTTTAAGACAAACCCTTAGCTATCCAACATTGAAAACCGTATCACAATCGGTCCATTAGTTTTTACGTGATGCACAAACAAACATTACCTAGATAGCACATTACAACAATATATAATTTAATGGCATAAGGTATTTTTTGGAAGGGCAGGAGTGTTTTTAAACTTTCAAGTTTGTAACATGTTTTATCTTTTACATTCCAGCATTCAGTGAAGAAGAGAAGCCTCCGGTAAAGGTCAGGCCTCCGCCTGCCAAAGAACCGTTTGAAGCAACAGTGGAGACTGAAGACGAAATCCTTATAGAGGTCAGTACTGTTCATTTGCATACATTCAAATGTGCTATTGTTTACTGCTTTCCATTACTGTTGACTTTGGATTCACTTTCAGAACATTTAGGTACTCTTTTGTAATTTTATCTACAATGGTAAGGAGCTATGGTAGCCTAGCGGTTTACTTGTGTGAGTTATAATTCAACAAAAAGAGTTTGCTCCTCGGCTATGCACTAAAGAATAAAAGAGAAATAGAAAAGAATAGAAAGAGAGAGTTTTGGTACTCAAACTTATGAGTTAAACATTAATGGTAGCTGTTTTTTTTTCAAAACAGTGTCTTAATCGAGTATCTAAATTTTTTGACGTTATTACAAAAAGGAATGCTGGCTCAAAAAATTAGGAGTTTGTGAGTAAAGGACTTTTTGTTCATTCTATTTATATTCATATCATTCTGACCCTAAAAAACACATTTAATCATCTTGAATACCTATAAAAATAAAGGAAGGAAATTGTACCCTTGATATGTTACCAAATTACCAAAATTACTTCAATATTACATGAGAAAGACATGAATGAGCAAAACGTGCTTTTTCATTGTATTTTTTCATGTACTGAATTGAAAAGTCACGTTTTTTTTTTGTAGTCCGGATAATTTAATTTTCGTCTTTTTCTCTTTTAAGACTCAAAATTACTGGCAGATTTATATACCTCCGTGCCTCGGAGGGCACTTTAATCTGTTGGTCCCGCCTGGTGTTGATTAATAACAGTCGTTAAGGCATGTCAGAGGCCCTCGGGCAGCTTGACAAACTCTGTCATTAGACGCCAGCACTACCTCATACAAAAAGTAAAACCTAGTGTGGAATTAATAGAAGTGAGACAGTATGCTTATTTAATTTGATATGTAATGTCTCTATCATAGAAGCATTTATGTCTAAATCTTTACTGATTTTGATGTAGTTTAAGGGCTATATTCTCAAAAAATTAAGGAATTAGGTATCTTGCAGATTTGTCTTTATTTATACTATTATCAGATATTTGTTATGTAACCAACATAATTGGTTAAATTCATAGTAATTATTTAAAAAAAGCATAAACTTTATTTTTGGTAATTCTTCTATGTCTAGAGCTAGACCTACAGACGTTGTCTGGAAGAGGTAGCGTTTTAGCGTTTAGACCGCCCAATAAAATAAGCCCATTGTTTTTATATTTATTAATATTGTTTAGTTATTATGTGGTGTACATTAAAAGTTATCTATGTTTAACAATTAATCGCAACACATTACTATGAAAACTAACGTGGTTCTTAACAATTAATCGCAACACATTACTATGAAAACTAATGTAGTTTTAAACAATTAATAGTAACACATTTACTATGAAAACTAACGTGGTTCCTAACAATTAATCGCAACACATTACTATGGAAACTAACGTGGTTTTTAACAATTAATCTCAACACATTACTATGAAAATTAACGTGGTTATTAAGAATGAATCTTAACACATTACTATGAAAACTAACGAGGTTTTTATAATTTTTAAAATACATAATTGGTCGTTACTCACTTACAGTAGTCGCAGCCAATCTATATGTTTGTGAAGTTAGGTTCTGTGAATGATTGCGCAGTACTGCTGTGGGGATAAAACAGCATAAAGTAAGAGCGAGATAAAATATGCGAAAAACGAAAGTGAGTGAGCGAGACAGTTATACAATGCTGTCTTCACTGTCAACATTGAGATTGCGCCTGAAAAATGGCAGTTTACGCAGCGACTAGCAACTTCCGAGACTCATACTTCCGCTGCGACTACTGCATAGATAGACGTTGAATTATTCTAACTAGGTATAGTTTTAGCCACATCCGGTGTTCTTTCTCAAGGGGAGTGCGGAATGCTTGTGAACATGTTTCGCCTCGCACTCAGGAACTATAGTTGGAATAATTCAACAGCTATACGCGAATAACGTTTTAAAATCGTAACAAAAGCTTACGCTAGTGGTTTTTTTCACCTCTCCAGCTCCTCACAGGCTGTAACTATATCCCAGCACTGACTTGATATGTACTTAAGTATGTATAATTATACATTTATGTGTATGTAAGTTTATAATTACATAAAGGTATATATTTAAACATAGTATTTAGGTGACTATTACTGTGTACTTTATTTTATGTTTTATTTATTCCTTTTGTTTTACATTAAATTTGTAAAGAAATTTGTTTTTTTTTTTTTTCAAATACGGCATAATTATTTTTTGGTTCGTTTACCTTCCTCAAATACAGATTTTGTGTATGGCAAACATATTTTCTATATTAAAAAAAATTGCCCAAGAACTCCAAAAACATTTGTCCACAGGTTTTTTTTTTTTTTTTTTTTTATTACTGACTTGGCACTCATTTGACCACGATCTCACCTGATGGAAAGCGATGATGTGGTCGAAGGTGTAGCACGCTTGCCTAGTAGATACCTATTCACTCTTGACTTGAACACACCGGGGTTATAATTTACCGGAAACACTGACGAGGGCAGGGCATTCCACTCCTTTGCAGTTCTTATAATAAATGAAGAAGCTTAACTCTTCGTTCTTCGTTCTATTGCCACACTACTGACCCTTTTTTAGCAGTTAACGTTCGTTCCACCCTAATGTTGTCTGGAAGAGATCGCTATGAGTGATAAGACCCACCCATTGTTTATGTTATTTCTATTTTTGTAATTTGTTTTTAACTGTGTGTCAATAAAGTGTTATTGTGTTGTATATATTATTTATTTTGAAAGAATCTAACATTATTTTCAGGATGACGAAGACAATGATGAGTTCGAACACTTCCAAGACCCGGAGGAGTTCGAAGGGTTCCAGGACAGCCCGCCTCGCTCCTCTGAACAGCCAAAGATCACTATTTCTAAGGTAACCAAGCAAAAAAGATTGTTAAATGAATATTATATATATATATATATATATATATAATATGTAACTTTTTTTTATTGTCGCATTTTCTTTTTATGATTTTAAGTTTTTTTCTTATTTTTTTTCCTTTGTTTTTATTGGTTTGTCATCGGTTTGTGAGCTACCCTGCCCTTTCAGCCGGATAGCTAATCGGGAAGTGCTCGAAATTTAAATTGCAAAATTCCGGGACTGAACATACATAGATACATACATACAAATGAAGTTAAACAAAAGCTTTTAAAAAAAGATAGACGCCAATTTCAGAGTGAAGCACTATATACCGATCCGCTCGTATCACTGATCTCTATGGATTTGTTGTGCCGTACTTCTTTTGTGCTGATTCAAAGCTCCCTGCCGAACGTCCGTGGAACTATAATTGACATTGTTCTAAATAATAGTACGTTAATTCCGCGGACGCTCCCTACTGCCAAACTACTGCTGTCAGCGCCAAAATGGCGATAATCAAATGGTCTCATTGCGACGTTCGTCAAGAGCCTGTCTAGAGTACGGAGTAATATGCAGTTGTCTATGGCTCGTACGCACAACAAACAACTTTGTTGTATATTTTTTTGTAACATATATTAATTTGAAATATCGTGATGAATCGGTCCAAAACTCAACTGATGACCAATAGCATGAAACGTAGGGTCGAGGTAGATGGGCAAGTAATACATTATGTCGATGAATATATCTACTTGGGCCAGATAGTTTCCTTCAGCAACCGGCAAGATAAATAAATCGATCGCCGCATCGAAAACGCCTGGAGGAGCTACCGGTCCATGAAGTCGCTAATGAAGGGTAACCTTCCACTTCCACTAAAGCGCAAACTCATCGACATCCTAACCTAATAATTAATACCTAATATTTTGCCTATCCTAACCTACGGTGCTCAGACCTGGTCTCTGACCGAATCACAAAAATCTAGACTCAGGGTTTGCCAGAGAGCGATGGAGCGTAGCGTTCTAAGTGTGAAAAGATCTGATAGAGTTCGGAACACTATGCTACGCTCCAGGACAGGCATTACGGACGTAGGCTACAAAGCTGCCAAGCTCAAATGGGATTGGGCGGGTCATCTTAGCCGTATGCGTCCCGACCGGTGGGCAAAGGTCGGGAAGCTGGGGAAGGCCGGCCCAGAAAGAGGTGGCAAGATGACCTAGAAGCCTACCAAGAGGGCTGGTACGAGGCGGCTCAGTAAAGATAATCTTGGAAGGATATGGGGGAGACCTTTGCCCGGCAGTAAAAACACAGACAGTATAGGTTAGAAAAAAATAAAATAGAAAAGTTATCATGCACACACTAGCTTTGTAACGGTAATGGTAGCTCTCGCATGCATGCTACTATAGCGGCAGGCGGCTGAACCATTATGATACCTTGGCTTGCTTGCTGGCCTCTGGTTTCAGAGTTTGTCAGGCCGCCCGAGGGCCTCTGACATGGCTTAACGACTGCTATTAATCGATAACCACCGAGACTGATAGCTTATGAGCACATACACTTTTTATCGAAGTGTTGAAGTGTTTGTTCAGCAAGGCTGTTAGTCTCCAAGATCGGAGCACGAATTCTATCCAGTTGCAAAAAAGGGACGACAGGGAGACATTGTTTCTCCGAAACTGCTCACCTCTGCACTGGAAGATATATTCAAGCTTCTGAACTGGAACGGATATGGTATTAACATCAATAGCGAATACATCACTCACCTTCGATTGCTGATGATATAGTCATCATGGCAGAAACTCTGGAAGACCTAAGCACAATGCTCAGTGACCACAATATTGTTTCTTATAACAGGTGGGTCTTAAAATGAACATGGGTAAGACGAATATCATGTCAAATGCCCATGTCGCATGTCGCGGTTTATGTTGGGAACGATATTATCGAAGCTGTTGATCACTATGTCTACCTAGGTCAGACGATCCAACTTCGACAAAGATGTCAACCGACGAATCGTAACTGGGCGTCGTTCGGGAAATTACGCCATATCTTCTTGTCGCTGATACCGCAGAGCCTCAAGATGAAAGTTTATAATAATTGCGTGTTGCCAGTGATGACATACGGCACTGAGATGTGGTTGCTAATTATTGGTCTCATACACTAGCTCAAAGTCGCGCAGCATGCAATGGAGAGAGCTATGCTCGATGTTTCACTACGTGATAGAATCCGAAACGAGGAAATCCGTAGAAGAACCAAGGTTACCGACATAGCTCTCAGAGTTTGCAAGTTGAAGTGGCATTGGGCAGGCCATATATTTCGCAGAACCGACAACCGATGGGGAATAAAGGTTCTCGAATGGCGACCACGAACAAGCAAGTGAAGTGTAGGGAGACCCCCCATACGATGGACCGACGACATTGTAGCCATCGCAGGAAGTCGGTGGATGGAGGTGGCACAAGATCGCTCGTCATGACGCTCTTTGGGGGAGACCTAAGTTCAGCAGTGGACTTCTAAAGGCTGAAATGATGATGACACTTTTTTACCCGACTACGGCGAAGCAACTGAAGGGTAATGAATTTAACATTCTATGTGTTTAATATTCTATGTGGATGTTCCACCATAGCATCGCCCCTATTGGTCCGATTCTGTCAAGCGAATCACTCGATTCGTCTTCATTTATAGTGTCTAATTTTTTTACCCGACTATGGCGGATCATAGGAATTGTTATGTGTTCAAGCTAAATATTGGTCTGATTTTGATAAGCGAGGTATTAATCGATTCGTCTTCATAGCAAGTGTGTCATAGGCTATTTTTTTACCCGACCGCAGTCGGACTTTAGTTTTTGAACGTATGACTTGTTTCTTATTAACCTCCGTACTCGAAAAACAGGGTGTGTATTTATAACTGTATGTCTGTCTGTGGCATCGTAGCTTCCAAACGAATGGACCGATTTTGATGCGGTTTTTTAAGGTGTTGTGATCGACATGGGCTATCATGGAGGGAGAAGGAAGGATGAGGATCGTAGCTCCCAAACGAATGGTAAAATTTTGATATTTTTAGCTCCCAAATGAAACGAACGGACCTATTTTGAGGCGGTTTTTTATGTTTGAAACCTGTTGTGATCCAGATGGACCTATGATGGAGGGGTTTTTTTTTTTAATTTGTGCTTATTCATAGGTTCCTATAATGGTTCGCCCGCGATGGGACGCGTACTGGCTGGAAGGAATCCTCTGCTGCTTGCTAGCAGGGTACGCGCTGGCGTACGCAGTGGGGAGGGCCAAGAACACTTCCATTGCATCCAACTTCCTCAAGCTGCACAAACCTCTGTTGGACGACAACTTCACGTTAGTTGGTAAGGACTTTATAGGTTTCTATAATGGTTCGCCCGCGACGGAACGCGTACTGGCTGGAAGGAATCCTCTGGTGCTTGCTAGCCGGGTACGCGCTGGCGTACGCAGTGGGGAGGGCCAAGAACACTTCCATTGCGTCCAACTTCCTCAAGCTGCACAAACTTCTGTTGGACGACAACTTCACGTTAGTTGGCGAGGACTTTATAAATCACACTTATACTTACTCTTATATGTGTGCGAAACTCTCGCTGTCTGTTCGTATAACCTTTTCACGGCTGACCCAATATTGATGAAAGAGGACCTGACCTTTATTAAATAAACTAGCTGTACCCTTGTACTAGGTTAAAAGAAGTCTTCGTACTATTCCATGACCAATATACCAACATAATTATGATCAAAATTCCTTTAGGTTACAAAAAGCTTTTAGTCTATTGCTCGGCTTCTAATCATCGTATTGAGATACCAAGTTCCTCAGTTAAACGTTAAAAGTTAAACTCTAAGGTATCCAACTGCTACTTTTAAATGAAGTGACCACGCGGGCAAAGCCGCGGGAACAGTTAGTTAATTATAAATTAGTTTTTATTTCTTACTTTTTATTTACGTTAAGGGCAGGCTCCAAGGTTACATTTTCCCACTCCCCACTCCCCTGCCACCTACCCTGCACTCAGCCACCCGCTACCCGCAATAAGCACTGAAGTGCCTGCATAACAAGGTTGAATATCGCGAGCGCTGTTTGAACACATAATTTAGCTCGGAACTAAATGACGTATGTCTCAAAAGTTATTTATTTTATTGGCAGGCTAATAATTTAGTTAGGTAAATTTTGTCTTAGTCTTAGATGATAGACTATTTTTCTTGCTGTGAGATTTATTTTAGAGATTAAACTTAAGCCGTTGAGTAGAAAAAAGTAAACATTACTGAAAATAATGTAATTTTTGATAAGAAAATGTGTCGAATGAAATTCGGTTAATCATGTTTTTGTCTTATTCTTAGAGAGATGAAGATCTCAAAAACATGTATGTTGAGTTTCACATTTATCAGGTTTGTAGTTGACCCAGCATATTTATGTAAAAAACCCTTAAAAAGTAGAGCCTGGTCTTAAAGTACGCCTCAGAAAAATAAAGTACCTCATTCCGTTCGCGAGGAAGAAGAAAACCTTACTGGAAACAGTTACCGTGCCTATATCTTTTAAACTACACAACCGATTTTGATGAAACTTGAACTATCCAAAACGTACTGAAACTATTACAAGCAACATTTTTTGCAATCCGACTTTTAGATTCTGAGAAATACGTGGACAAACATCCACGAAATTAGGCACATCTGTTTAGATACCCATAGAGAATAATTATATATATGAATATTACGCATTTTCAAAAATATTACATACAAACATACATAAAGTAGTTGCAGCGGAAGTATGTGTCTCGGAAGTTATCTGCTAGTAGCTGTGCAAACTGCTATTTTTCAGGCGCCATCCCAATGTTGAAGGTGAAGACAGTATTGTATAACTGCCTCGCTCACTCGCTTACGTTTTTCGCATATTCTATCTTGCTTTTACTTTATGCTGTTTTATCCTCACAGCAGTACCTGCGCAATAGAATACAGAGCCTAAATCACAAACATAAAGATTCGCTGCGAGTACTATAGGTAGATAGATACCTATAGTTTCACAAATGTTTTTTTTTACCTTCTAGATAATCGTTTTACCACGACCTCACCTGATGGAAATCGTCGAAGGTGATGAAATGTGGTCGAAGATGTAGCACGCTTGCCTAGCAGATACTAGGCATGGCATCGTGATCAAACGATTACCTAGAAGGTAAAAAAAAAACATACGCGTGAACTTAATAACCTCCTTTTATTGAAGTTGGTTAAAAATAACATTTCACTTGGACTGCAATGACGGACGATGGACAAAGATAGTATTGCAATTATAAAAAATACTCCTCCTATACATGATTTGAATCAATGATGCTGTTTGGTGCAGGCGAGACCGGCGCAGACGTGGTGGCGTCGGCGGACGACCGCGGGTGGCGCCGGGAGGCAGAGCATGTCTTCACGATGTGGTGCAGCGGCCGCGTCTGCTGCGAGGGCATGCTGCTCACACTTAAGCTTATCAAGGTACCTACAATAAATATAAACGACTGTCCATTGTACCTACATTTTAATGGCATATAATAAAAGTCCCGAAAAACAAATAAACTTCCAGTGAAAGGTTACTGTAAATTCCGAATATTAAAATCTTCAATTTTTTTTGTAACGGTTTTATAACGGTACATTTCAGGCAAAGTAATACACTGTTATTGCACTTTAGTTGCATGTCCCATTACTTTGGTACCTATAATGCTTTTAAAAAACTTGGATGTCCCCTAATTTTGGTATCCTTGATGTCCCATGAGTTATCATCTGATTACAAACAAAAGGTGATTCATATTATTTCGCTCCCTCCTGTATGTTGCCTACTGACAATAAGTGCTTGGATTTCATGTTACTTCCAGAGACAAGATCTAGTGCACGTAGTGATGGGCACGGTGCGTCCTAGCACGGACACTCTCCTCGTGCGCGTGGAACTCGGCAAGGACGACGGCGACCCCTTCGTGCTGTGCGTGGCGCAGCGGAAACACGCCACCCGCCTCGCCAAGGAGATGCAGGACTTGGTACGTAGCTTCAAATACAATATCGCGTATCTAACCATTTTCTTAGGACAAATTATAATCATGTACGCAAACTCGCATCATCCATGCCTCTAACCGTGACAACTACAACGCTATTCAAATGTTTCCTTCAGTTTCTAATTCCGTCTTACGGAAGACGGTAACGCTATCTATTGGCAGCTCAGTTGAACTAACCAAACAATAAGGTTGATATTAAATATAAATAATACGCCTAAAAACTCACGAAAAAGAAAAAGAAGATCGGAAATACTCCGCGTTAGTTTTCAAAATCAAATAAGGTTGATATTGCAATTAAATTCGTGTAGTGAAGATAACGCCTTCCAAATCTAATGTATTTATGATTTATCACGCCTGCTTAGCAAGAACATATCTAATAATTGTTCTAAAGGAAATTAATGCTAAAATCATAAATACAATATCACGTATATTTTACTTGTTGTTCCAAAGTATAGCTCTGTTTTCGTCCATTGCAGAGCGTGTTCTGTCCCGAGAAGAGGCCCGGCGACAAGCACGGCCTGCCCGCATCCATGTCGGTCATGTCCGAGTGCGCGGAGGCGACCGCGGCGCTGCTGGACCAGCGTGCGTGCGCCGCGCTTGAGCAGTACCACCAGCACGTGCAGTTCATACACGTGTCCGACAGATACTCCGGCCCCAAGCAGATGGAGTGAGTATATGCGACAAGCACGGCCCGCCTGCGTCCATGTCGGTCATGACCGAGTTTTTAAGTTATTTTTTCTTTCACTCCGGACGGCACGTTAAGCTTTCGGTCTCGGCTGTTATTGATGAATAGCAGTCGTTTAGCCATGTCAGAGGCCCTTGGGGCCCTGAAAAACGCTGACACCAGAGGCCAGCACTCCTCACACGACAAGCAAGCTTCAGTCGTATTTTTCGTGGCTTTTGTTTGTTAAATTCCAATTTTATACAGTGAATAAATTGTGTTTGCTTGTCTCACACTTTGCAGGGCTATTATTTATAGAATCATTTTCAACCTGAACTGAGAGCTGAATAGCGCACACAAATTGCGCTCGCTTTATCTCTACCCAAGTTTTAATGACACGTTTAAACGGTACACTCCCCAGGGAGCAAGCGGTGACCAAGCCCCCCGACACCGAGAAGGTGATGCTGGTGAGCCTGGCGCTGGGCCCGGACGGCGGCGCGGACGAGGTGCGGCCGCTGCTGCTGCTCGTGTTCCACCTGCTCGACAAGATCAAGCGGCTGCGGCTCAGCAAGGAGGTGGGTGTATGTGTGTGTGTGTGTGTGTGTGTGTGTGTGTGTAGAGGTGAATAAACAGGATGACCTCTTTCTGGAAAATCAGGGGAAGTCGAGAGTTAGGTGATAATGTTTTACACTATTTGCTACACACTTTCCCAATGATTGTAAAATAAGGGGTATATGGCATGCTCTAGCTTCTATTAATATTGTTTGTTTCGCAAACAATTAATAAACTAATTGCAAAAAATAACAAAATATGAAGGTTATGAAATGATTCATCATTAAGATTACATTATTTTTTGAAAAATTATGGTCATGGAAATTTGGAAAAATGGTCAGGGAAAAGTCAGGGTTATTTTTATAATTTTCAATGTTCACCCTGATAAACGTTGTTGTGGTAAAACAGATAAATCAACTGTTTGCGGGTCATTCGCGGAGATCTAACCTTCGCGCTCAAAAGAAAGAAAGAATGTTAAGACATTTATTCACAACAAAAACAAAACACAATAAATAGATTGCAAAGAAAATTGTCGTGAATCGTAGAATTGTTGCGAGTTCCCGTGATAGAATCAAAAGGAATAAAAGTTGGTCAATACGCACTCCTCGTGCAATAATTGTGCATTATTATTGGATAACTATGTATACTAAACACTCGCCTCCCCTTTATAGCGAGGATGTTTGATTTCAACGTGTGGGCGCGGCTTACACTGGCCTTCTAAACTTAGTACCACACTTTTAATGTCTGTTCGCGCATCACGTTAAAACTACTGGGCCGATTGCGATGCGGGTTTTTGTGTTTGAAATGGTTCTTAGCTATAATAGGGGGTGGGGGGCCGTGGGTTAGTCATATACATTTTTAATTTGTGTTTGTTTGCCAATGGGCAATGATTTGTGTTGATCTCCCTTATGGAGGCTACACCCCACATTTAACACGGTTGGATGAACTTATATTATACTAGCTGTGCCCGCGTCTTTGCCCACGTGGATATTTTCATAGAATAAAACTACATATAAGAATAAGAATAATTTTATTAATAAAATATCACAAAAGCAAAACATAATCTAAAAGTATAAACAAAGTTTTTTAATTTACAAACTAAGGGCTTTAAAACAAGACAGAGACAGAGTCAGTGACAGAGTGGCCTATCATTTTGAGACATTATAGAAATCAATTGTGTCTCAAAATTATACACAATACTACATTCCAAATATCATCACAAATTCATTCAGCCGTAAAAAAATATTTTTTTAACTGCTCGGCTTTACTCGTCGGATCGAGATAAAAAGTACACCAGATTTTACGTCAAATGCTAAGCTCGCAGTGAAACCCGCATTTAAATCGGTCCAGTATACGTGATGCGCGAACATACAACCAGACAGACAAACACGTTTTTATTAAATGTTATGTTCTTGATCAGTTGCTTATTCTAATTATAAATTATTTTATTCTTTTTTAATTGTTCTTTCATTGTACAGACTTTTTGTTACATACTTCTTTATTATAAGTATAAATATTATACTCTATCCACCGAACAGAGGTAATACTAGAAAAGTCACAGCGTCGCCATTGGTTGGCGATAACGATCTAGGAAAGCCTTTACATGGCGGCGAAATGCCAGTCTACATCTGTCGCTTGCACGGCGCGAACGCGTATCTTGTTCTTATTTTCATTGTTCTTGCTCACCCTACGACTTGGCGTATTTTTCGGACTGATATCTGTTTACTCTGTGACTTGACGTGTTTTGTGACGAACTGAGAACTGTATAAAGCACGTCATAGAGGTGGTAGAACCCGAAATGAATGCCATGGTATTAATATAGAATTATGACGAACAGATTTATAATTAATGAAAGAGATGAAAACTCAAGTGAATAAGACACTGATATACTCTTTTTTATTTTAACATTCGTAAAAGGTACCTACAAACAATAATAATCTTTCCTTGCATTGGTTATACTACTCAAAAAAGTAGGAATATTACTCCCCGTAAAGTACACCATGTAAGCCTATCTTTACATTTCTTGGCTATTGTTCACGCCCACTGACTTCAAAATGCAGTCATCTGTCCCTATCATTTGCTATTAACTACTCATTGGATAGATTTTAGCCCTTAGAACCCCTTAGTTTTCCCCATACTTACAAAGAAAACTTTTCCCTACAGGCGTTGATAAAGTGCGAGAAGCGGCGGCAGAAAGTGGCCGAGGCGTGGCTGCGCGGCGCGCACGCGGCGCGGCAGGAGCAGGCGGCGGCGCGCCGCGAGGAGAAACGGAAACAGGAGAAGGAAAAAATTCTGGCGGTGAGTCGCACAAGTGTACCAACTAAACAATAAAAACGGTTGCATAATAAGGAGAATTAATAGTGTCACTTGAGTGTTTTAATACCTACGAGTAGTTATGTGCCGTTTCATACACTACTTTATCTACACTCATGCAATAGGAGCTTACTTTAAATGAAAAAAATAATGTATTAAATATTTCTTGATTTTGCTAGTAAAAGCTCGTTCATCATGTTCGTTGCTGTTCCGTGATGTCAGGTGGAGTCAAATTCTCCTCACGAACACTGTTTTCACATGTTTAACACAACTTTGTCACATTTATAATCAGGATAAAACATTTGATCAGCATAAAAAAAACACATTAAATTGGTTAGGTAGTAATGTAAAGTAAATTATGGCGCCAAAATCCAGTCCACAGCGAATTCGCGCGCCTACGGTCTAACACGCGCCGCCATAGATAATAAATGACGAAAACCCTCGTAGTCAACTGGTGCTTTAATGGTAAAAATATATATTATAACATCGTTTAGTTCAAAAACAGTGTTATAATTCATTTATTTTCTTATTAGAGACGTGCCGTGCGTAATGTGCTCGTATATCATTATGCCACCATTTTTGAGTTCATAATCCGGATTTTACGATATGAGTGTAAATAAAATATTTTGTACACTACATAAGTCAAAGTGTTTTATTGTAATTTAGCTGCGCCCCGCGTCTTTGCACTCGTATAAAGTTTGCTCATCCTCCCCACCTATGTCCCCTTTAAAACCTCTACCAAAACCACCGACCCCCACGCAATCCACTCTCACTTTGACACCTGTCACTTTTACATCGATACTGCAAACAATTCAGAATTCCGTTTTCAAAACTGGTTGCAAAATTTTGCAATGGCACTCGTCACCCTGAGACAGTTGTTAAGTCTCATTGCCTAGTAATTTCGCTGGAAACATTGCCCTTCAAACCGAAACACAGAAATGTTTACACACTACTGCTTGGCGGTTGAATATCTGACAAAGGTGTGGTACTTCCCCAGGCGGACTCTTGCGTAAGCGTTCTACCGCTACATAATTTCCTTTTCACGTGCCGACTCACGGTTGAATCTCGCACAGGGAAATGAAATACCCTTCTGACTCTACCCGTGCTTCGGAAACACGCCCGTTAGAGAACCAAGGAACTTTACTGGGATGTCACTTTTCCATTTTGACAATACTTTGTATAAAAAAAATGATTTTTCTTTTTTATTGCTTAGTTGATTCTACTACACACAGTTCACACTATTCGCATCGCTCACAGTTAAAAGCAGTCGTAGCCACTTAGGAGGCTGGCTACTTATAGTTTGTCCAACATAGCTTAATCCGCAAGACAGCTGCCAGGGTGATATTTCTAGAGTTGAGTTGTTCCTTAAACGATTATAGAACAATATCTAAAAAAAACGATCATATATGTTGCTCCCTTATCCATACCAATATATAAAAGTGAAACATTGTTTGTTTATTTGGGGAGCTTTCACGCGATAACGGATAGACGGATTTTGATGAAATTTGGAATGGAGATAGCTTAAACCCTGGAATAAAACATAGGATACTTTTAAACCCGGAAAATTTAAAGTTTCCACGGGAAAACTGGAAAATGTTGATTACTCACTGTAAGGAACGGTTGCCATGGAAACGAAATAACAAGTCTGTCAAAAAAACATCAAGAGCATTGGGTGCTATACCTACTTTTGCATTGGTTTTTAATATCCTAGAAGAACATAGGATGCTTTTTTTCGCGATAAACAGTAGTCCGCGCGGACGAAGTCATAGACCAATCTGGGGATCAACATCTACTAAGAGCGGTGGTACTCTAACAGTTCCATAGTGGAACTAGAATCCAACGATACCGGGTTCGGTCCTTGACGTCCGCACCAACTACTTTTCTAAGTGTGAGACTTTCTATCGCTCCGTATATCGGAGGACACGTTAAGCTGTCAGTCTCGGCTAGCATTGGTTAATAGCAGTCGTTAAGCCAGAGTCCAGCACTACCTCATACGATAAACAAATCAACAATCTAGAGATTGGAAAAAATGAATAAATATATATATCTACGACTAAAAATAGTAGAACATACATGGGGATCCAATTGATGTACATTGAAACCAGCCCTACCACTCCACTTCTTTTGATCCATGTATAATTTATCATTCTGTACTTATTATCATTATCTATATATTTATCATCTATACTTATAATAAAGCAAGAAGTACGAAAAAAACTGTACAAAGACAAAAATAAAAAAATGACGTCTAAGGTACTTATAATAAGCTGTAGGTACTGTACAAGAATATAACATAATCGTGTCTTTCTGTATGTATGTCTGTAGGTTCGCGCATGAAGTAAAAACTACTGAACTGATTGCGATGCGGTTTTCACTGTTTGATGGCTTAGGGTTTGACTTAAAACTGGAGTTCTTGGTATCTCAATCCGATGAGTAGAAGCCGAGCAATCAATAAAAATCTTATTTGACGGCTGATGGAATTTTCATCAAATGTTGGTATATTGTTATTTTAGGTCTTGGAATAGCACATAGAGTACTATTAACTAGAGGAATGACCACGCGTTCGAAGCCATGGGCACAGCTAGTTCTGTATAAACAAAAAACACTATATCCGAAAATTGACAAATGTCCGTCTGTTCGTTTTCAGGAAGATGACCCGGAGAAGCAACGCCGCTGGGAGCTCAAAGAGCAGAAACGCCAGCAAAAGCGTAAAACGCCCAAAATGAAACAACTCAAAGTGAAAGCGCTATAATTGATTTTATTTATAATATTCAGTGGAGCCGCGACAACTCGAAATCATTTTTTAAGTTGAAGTATATTGTTATTATTTACCTCATGGTCTTTCTTTATCCTGTTTATTATCCACACCAATATATAAAAGTGAAACTTTGTTTGTTTGGGGAGCTTTCACGCGATAACGGCTGGACGGATTTGATAAAATTTGGAATGAGATAGCTTATACCCTGGAATAAAAAATAGGATACTGTCCATCATCATCATACTTCACTCGCAAAAGGCTGGACGGATGTTGATGAAATTTGGAATGGAGATAGCGTATATCCTGGAATAACACAGGATACTTTCCATCATCATCATACTTCACTCGCAAACGGCTGAAAGGATTTTGATGAAATTTGGAATGGAGATAGCTTATACTCTGGAATAATACATAAGATACTTTTCATCATCATCATCATCATCATCCGGGTGCAGCTAGTTACTCATATAATTATATCGTAATTACCGGGTTTGATTCCCGAGTCATGTGTGAATTTTTAATCTTTTTTTTTTGTATGTACACTTTTTTTTGTTGACAAGGATACACTCTCCAGGTGGTTCCATATAAATTATATCAAAATTAGTTCTGTAGTTTTTCTAAATAGTTTTGTTTAGTTAAGCCATTTGATTTTACTTTCCCTCAAATCTCTAAGATTTCTAAACCTATTTGGATGGTTGCTGTTTTATTCAAACGGGTAGACTTTCAGGACCGTAATAATAAACCGACCTCAACTCTGAGAGCGCTATTGAGAGCGATCTCAAGATTCGAATCTAATTAATAAACATATCATAAGCTATTGAGAGTGATCTGAAGATTCGAATCTAATTAATAAACATATCATAAGCATTGAGAGCAATCTCAAGATTCGAATCTAATTAATAAACATATCATAAGCATTGAGAGCGATCTCAACATTCGAATCTAATTAATAAACGCATCTTATGTTAGTATTTAATAATAAACCAATCTCGACTCTCAATAACGCACTTGAGATGTGTTTTAAGATGCATAATGTTGAGTGCAGTCGATCCGTGACTTAAGAGCGTGATTGCCAGTTGCTCCATTCAAGGATTTCGAAAATATGTCAGATGTTGATTATTATAATGATATTATCCATCATTACAAGAATATTTTTATGTTCCTCTGGAAATAAACAAATTTATTTGGCGTGATTGCGAAAAGATCAGAAGATTTGGTAGGTATCAGAATTTTGCGAGGTTCAAAAGTCCTAAAAAATACTAAAAAGATCCGAAATCGGAAGGAAGGATATGGGCTGGAAATACTGGATGGCTCATCAGCGTTTTTTTTTCTCATAAATTATAGTTATTTGTTGATGAATTTTGTTTAGTTTTTTTAATAGATAGTGTAACTTTGAAAATACTGTAATTTTTTTGGAATACATCTTTTAAAAAACTAAAGTAAGGTTATAATAATTATGTAGAAAATAAACATGACATGTAAAATAATCGCATTTAATATAACTCAACTACATCGAAGTAATAAATTTTAATCTAACGTTATATCTTAATTAAGCAAATCCGAACTTTCACTAAAGAAATCGTTCATTCATAGTTCATTCAATCTTGCTCTCAAAAGAAGAAGTTCTGGTTTGTGACGGAGCATCTTGAGATGCGGCTCTCGAAAGCGACATTATCTGAGATGCTCTTGATATGTTTTTATTAATCAGCGACGATCATAAGATGCTGATCACAACTTGAGAGCGTATCAGTTTATATCGCACTTGAGAGTTCCACCAAGAGCGGGCCTCAGTTTAGTCCCATATAAACTTCATCAAAATTGGTTAAGTTGTTTTCTTTGGTTCTTTGCTGATAGCCCATTTGAAGACGATTTTTTTGTACAGAACTTGTAAAATGAGAATGCAGTTTTTCTTATCTCTAAAATCGGGTGTGTTTTGGTGGTCCCAGGAATTTGTCTCATCAATGGGACCACGAAAGAGACCTATTTCTCACTGTCCCATTGTAGTTTATCAACACCTGTATATAAAAAGTCACCTCATAGACGTCAGGATTGTTAGTATGTTCACACTAGTAATGTATATTCAAAGGTTCACTCCTTAACCAGTCGATCATCGGGTGGCGATATATCTAATATTGCGCAGTACCACGCGCATACTGCGCGTGCGCGTCGTGGCAAGCAAATCTAAGCATTCTGAACAAGTTTTAGAAGGAATCGCTTAGGTACCTGCTCACTCATTCTACCCTTTTGGACCATTCGATGACTGGATAGATAGATTAACTGGATTATGTTCTAAGTTTCACCATGACATGAATACAGATTAAAAGCTTTTTCATTCCAAAAACGCTCATTGGTTCCTCGAAAAGAGGGAGCAAAATAGGTCTTTCAATCACTTTTTTTTTAATGTGCAATATGTAAAACACTCCAGTTGAAATTTGAACTCCGGTACTAGAGATCCGAAGTCGAACTATGTCCCGTCGAGGTTTTCCAGACTTATGTTATTAGGCCGAAAAGTTAGTATATATCACGAAATAAATGAAGAGTTGCTGATTCACAGTTGACCGATGAGAGCGCGCGGTGCAAATTGCGTTGCGTAGCGCGCTGGCTGTATTTAAAAAAGAATCATGTAAATGTAAGGAGGAGAGGAAAAAATGTAAAGCGCGCGAATTACGATATCATCGTCACGAAGACAAGGAATATTGACAATGCAAAATCTAAATAATTTCACGAAAATGAGTTCATCAAGTTCAAGTTGCGAAAGTATTAACTATATTACTTACACATGAAAATATAAGAAACTACGCAATAAATGTGATACATAATCTATTACCAACTTATATCCCGGTAAAAATATTTGAAAGCTAATAACAATTTTATCGTTCAAAAAAAGCGAAGTCTTTTTCGGAAACTGTACCTATTTTCAAGAATTACCTAAATGTAAGAAACCTTTCCTTCACACTTTGGAGGTCAGTACAAATAAGGACAATCAAATCGAGGTCTACACAAGATTTAGACCACAATATCTGAAGAGACTGTCTGAAGGCTATCTGAAGGACATCAATCAAGAAGTATAAAGTGAATATTATACATTTTTAGTTGAGCATAAGTACCTAGCTTATTTTAAGTTGTTTATTTTTAGTCTATTGAATACCCTTTTAAATAAATATATGAGTTGTAAAGTATCTGATCACGCCAAAATTATGTTTATTAAATCTTCGATAAACGTCAACGTGTTTTTGTAAAGTAACGGTAAGTACAATCAAAAAGAAGAGAGGAAGGGAAAGACGGGACATGCAGCACATATCTCGAGCAGGGGCGAAGTCCAGACGAACAGCGGCGGCACCGCGCGGAACCACCACGCACGAGGGGCACAACCGGCTCTCCAGAGCAACTTCTCCAACTCTTCGGTGCACTCGCGAACACAATAACACAGAATAATGTTTACAAGACCACAATGGCACGGGATAATCAAGAAATATACCTTCTGGTGAGCGATTGTCAAAAAGCAACGAATCCGCGTTGTATCCAAAACGAAACTTATACTCGTAGCAAACTAATTAGACAGCTCACAACTACCATGACGGCCGGTTGGTCTAGTGGCTAGTAACCCTAGGAACGAAATCAAACGGTCGCGGGTTCGAATCCTGCAAGGTGCAATCATTTGTGTGATGAGCAGAAATGTTTGTTTCCGAGTCATGGATGTTGATATTCGTATTTATGTATGTTTATCCGTTATCTAGTGCCCATATTACTGGGTATCCTAGTTTGGGGCTAGGTAATTGGTGTGGAATTGTCCCGAATATATTATTATCCATTCCGCCGGTAGGTGGCGCGTTTTGGGTAGTTGAAAAAGGGTAATAAGGATTGTACCATTCAAAATATTAATAATTAATTTATATTAAATACTTTGGCGTCACCAGTATCCAAAAGCGCGTTTTATTTATTTTTCTCATAGAGGCGGATGAAAAGTATCACCAACGCAAATTCGGACGCAAAATTATTTTTCTTTGGGCGACGTACCTATATTTAATCCCTCGCTACGTTCAGGATTCTACTTATTAATCCCTCGCTTCACTCGGGATTCTACTCTAGAATCCTTCACTCCGCTCTGGATTCAAAATAGCGGCCTCGGCGGCAAAATATTATTTTGCTACCTAGTAATACCTACAATCTACTATTCTTTGTTAAATGTTTTTTAAATCAACTTATGATAGGTGGGCGTTGCGTAACGTAGCCGGTTATTGAAAACTGCTATTGATACAATAGCTGATAGCTGTTTTTTTTTGTATATGTCAAAACCTGCTACTACACCAAAACAGCTATTTCAAATGCATTTTGATTTATATGACACATCTCACAAATATTATACAGGCGAAGGTTTGTATTTATGCAAGGGTGTATTTGTGTGCGTGCGTGTTTGTGTATCTATATTTGTTAGTCCTTCACGCTCAACCGGCTTGATAAAGGTAAGGTAAGTTCAAAAGTGGTACTTTATTCCGAGAAAATTCCAGCAGCTATGGTAAAACCTCACCTCGACCTCATTGTACCTCATTTAAAAGCTATATATATATTTACTGGGCTACGTAAATGTAAGTAATTTATATTTTATTGGGCCTCCATTTAGGTTTAAATAAAATTATTCTCAAAAAATACATAGTAGTCACTTACTTGAGAACAATAATAGCTTAAGATTAATATTATTACATATTCCCTTTCTTCACAAATATCTAATATCTTGTTTAGAATTTCAAATTATTTTAGTACCAGCCTTCATACATTTTCCGAACATCTCTTTTGGAATGAAGATAGCTTATATCCTGGAATAACACACAGAATACTTTCAATTTCTGCAATATATTTTCATTTCATTTTATTTCATCATCACCAACATCATCATCATCATCAACACGCGGATGAAAATGCGGAGAGCATCTAGAAAATTTTATTTTAACCGTTTACGGCGAAGCAAAGGAAGAGTTATGTGTTCAAACTTGGTCCGATTTTGACAACCGAGGTATCAATCGACTCGTCTAAATCGCAAAAGTGTCCTAAACATTAAAAACACATAAAAAAGCTGCTATTCTAATAGTAGCTTTTAAAAGCAGCTATTACAATCTGATAACCGGTTTCGTTCCGCTACTGAGAAATCCAGCTACTGCCCACCTCTAATGCTTAGCAACATAATATAAGAGAGATTACATTCGAATCTCGTGGATAAAGAGTGGATAAGTACAGTACATACATAGCTACCTACGAATAAATATAGATAGCTACATTAGCTAGGTACATAGAACTTCCTTGCAAAGAGTATACAAATACTACGTAAGACTTCCTTGTTTAAAGCATGTAATCGCTGACATTTGCGATATAAGTATATGCTGTTATAAAACTATGTTAGAAAAATCAAAGACAAGCACAAATAAAAAAATATAACCCCGATTTCCACACATGAAAAACTGCAGCTAAATTGGTCTGTTCATTTGGAAATTACGATTCTCACGCCCCCTTTTCTCGACCCCCCCATATAGCTAATAACCATCTCGATCACATCAGATAACAAACAAAAAACCTCATCAAAATCGGTCTATTCGTTTCGAGAGCTACAATACTCACCCCATTCCCTATAATTAACTTACTACCCAGCTCCGTAATGGCAGAACTGATTTTGATGAATTTAATACACAGGTACTTTAGATCCTTGATACTTTTTATCCTGGTAAAATACCTATGCGGGCAAAGTTGCAGGATGCACCTAGTTATTACAATGTACATATTGCCTGGTCCTAGTCGGTGATCGGGTGGCGATATATGGCCAACACGCCTCATTGCGCGTGCGCACGTGGCAAGGTAATAGCCACCAAAGCAAGGCATACCGGGTTACATCGAAAATCCATAGAAGTTTGTTATAATCCTCACTGGTGGAGACTATGACAGTAAAATTAAGGAACGCTGTGCTACAATTTGGGAAAACGAAGATAACAATGATATGATTTACTGTCATAAAAACAATGTTATGATTACTGTCATAATCCCTACCAACCGTCATTGAAAATGTTGGTGAGGATAACAACAGAACTTTTTTGTAATCTCCACCAGTGGGTTTGTTTGTTGTATGAGGTAGTGCTGGCCTCTGGTGTCAGTTTGCCAGGCCGCCTGATGGCCTCTGACATATCTTAAGGACTGCTATTAAGAGAACTAAGGTGACCAACATAGCTCTAAGGATAAGCAAGCTTAAGTGCCAGTGGGCTGGTCATATTTCCCGAAGAACCTATAACCATTGGGGTAAACGAGTTCTCGAGTGGAGACCACGTTTAGGCAAATGTAGTGTAGGGCTTCTTTACGTAGTATTTTATTCTCTTTGGCCTTGTGGTAGGTTGAGTGACAACCTGCGAACAGCAGCTGGAAGAAAATAGATGAGGAGAGCTGTAGACCGAGCTCAATGGCGTGCATTACGAGAGGCCTACACATCCAGGAGTGCACAAATATAGGCTGATGATGATGATGATGCCCTTCAAACAGAAAATCTTAAATGTTTACACACTGTTTGGCTTTACCACAATCTTTTAGCTAGGGTATTAATTAAATTAGGACCAAGTATCCATCTACGTAAATAAATATATAATGTTCAGTTGAATTAAAAGTCAAGTATTAAATTAATCAAAGCAATATTTATTCCAAATATTTGTTAAATTATTAACAAAATAACAAAATATGTTAACAAACATAAGCATCTAGTTCTAAGTCACAAAAGCGAAGGGTGTTAGGTATATTTATGGGTGTTAAACTGTTTTATTTAAAAACACAGCAAAGTTCACAAATAGTTACTAAAAGAATTTGAGATCTTCATAGTCTTTGATATCTTTTTTTATTTTGATGGAGGTACCTATACAACATATTTGCATGTTGATATTTTAAGCTGTCACTTCCAATTTTTATTATAAGAGATAAATGGACATGAAAAGTGCATCTGTGACCTCAGAATACAGAAAGAACCCTTGAACGCACCTAGTACTGAAGCATCAAAAACAACTCATATATAGAGTAGTTTTATGCGCAGCCGAATAGTTACTATGTGAACGTTGTATCACATATATTGTATCCAATTTAATTAAATTATGCCATCTTATGTCGTTCCTACATGTAAAAATGTAGCTGGGATCAAAAAGGAACTGTTCAGTTTGTAATTGTCTTAGAGAATTGAGTGATTTGGCGAGTTTGTAAAGTGGTCAATTGTCAAGTTTCAAGACTCAAATGTCAAGAGTAGTGTCATGTGTTAAGTTTACAATGTCAAGTGTATTGTCAAGATTCAAGTGTCAATCGCGAAGAGTCAAGAGTATAATGTGAAGTATGAAGTGCAAAGGGTGACGGTGGGAGACGGGTGAAGAGCCATAGGCCAGGGACGAAGGGCCAAGGGTAAAGGACCGAGGGTGATGTATGAAGGGTCAAATGTCAAGGGCCAAAGGCAAAAGTCATGGTCAAAGGATGTTGGGGAAGGGTAGGGGCAAGTTAGGGAAGGGTGGGGGAAGAACGGAAAAATGAGAAGGGTGAGGAAAGTCGAGGAAGGGTGGGGGAAATGAAGGGAAATTGGGGAAAGATTGGAAAACGTCGGAGGAGGGTGCCCACACAAAGTGAGAGGGAAATTCAAAAGTCAAAGTCAATGTCATTTATGTGAAAGCAAAATATCAAACGTCAAAGTCAAAAGTTTAATATCAACTAATATTTATTTAAATTGTCTAATATATACATATAAAATGTTAATACCTGTTTAGGAATGGCCAATTTTGGTTTATTATTAACTAACCTCCAATTTTCTCAACATTACCCCATAAACAAGTAAATAATGTCTGAGCTGGCAACATTATGCGGTTGGGAAGTGAAGTGGGCAAGGCACGGTTGTTATGTTTTAGGACACAGGATGCGGCTTGCAAATGCAGCTGGACACGGCTTCTGGTTCTTTCTGTATACTGAGTCTGTGACTTAGAAAAAACAATTATCTAGTTGTTCTCAACAATCATGTGCATAGATTCAAGTAACTATAAATAAATCATAAATTCTCTGTTTATATAGCAAGGTTCACTAACCAATTCATTTAAAGTAGATACATAGCATTCATAAATATGTACAAATTCCAATTTGTTGAGCCATTTGCAATAATTTTTTCAGCTGCAATGAGATTTTCTTATCCAAACAAATCGTGATAAATCAAATGAGATACTAGGAACAACAACATCCAGCAACTACATAATCCACTCTGACATCATACAAATACACTGAAAAATATTTATTCAACATCCATTAGATCACTTCAATACTACTTCTATAAAACCCCGCATCATTCTTAAAGTATAATGACACTAAGGCCAATACACTATATTTCGATGCATCGGTTGGTGGATGGCTGTGTCATTCATCAACTTGCAACTTCTGGATCTGTGTGGACACTCGGTCCATTTCTGGTGATATTTCGGTCCCTGGAGGAGGGTCCACGGACAGGTTAAGGTTTTCGAGCGACTGACATCGCTTGGTAGGATTGTTTGAGGTGAAGTTGTGCCCACTCGTTGACGGCTCCAAAAAGCTTTTAAAATCGCACCCGCTCTCATTCACGTCACTACCGATCGCGTCTGAGTTTTCACTCTTAGTTCTATGCCGAATCGGCAGTACATACGGACACAATCTGTTTTTATGCGTCGTCCTCTTCATGCAGTAACCAACAGTGACGTTCGATACGTAGCGAGTATTGAAACGCATGACTCCTATGTTAGTTTTCGATTCGCGTAAATAATCACGACGCGCCTCTGTTATTGCACTCAGCATGCCCAGATCGTGCAATGCTTTATCCAAATTATCCAAGTTCATGTGGCGAGATTTCTGTAAACAACGCAATAGCTGATTAGTGATTATCGTGGTCACCGGCAGACAATGTTAGCTAGTCAATTTAGAAGGCAGACTCGACATACACTATTTTCGAACTCATTGCATTTCATCCTGTATTAAATAGGAATTGTAAGATTTATGAATTACGAAAACAGTGAAAATAAACATCACAAAAAGTCATAACATTATTTTTATTACCAAATCGGAATGACATTCATTTCAAGTCGAAATTATTTGACATGAGAGAGGAAATGACATTGACTTGTATATTCGGTGCTGCCATCAAGTTATAAAAAAACATACTGTGGAGGACCAACCAAGGAATAGAAAAAAAACAAGCGGATGGGGCTGTGTCGGGGCGCATGGCAGATTGTTTGTCGTGAAACGTCTACGCCATGTAAAAAATCCATTTGCATCCATTTTGCTGATTCTGAGCGGCATACCCGCGGCATTGCCCGCGTGGTAATTTCTCTAGGTTAAAAATAATCACATAGGTATATGTTATTTCTGGACCAAATATACATTTAAAATAAAAAAATCACTCATCCGTCAAATATTGTAGTATTTTAATCGATTGATCGAGGGGGGGTTGATTCCATTCCACAACTCTTTTGTATGTGATCTGGGTTAACCCTAACCTGGCCACCTGTCCAGTGAGCAGGTTCGGCAGATGGTTGCGGAAAGGAGCGCAGGTCGTGTAGACATCCGTAACAAGTCTAAAAAATTCCTTCACGTGGTGCCACCTGTTATTGGTCTGGTCCCTTAAGGAACAGATGTAACTAATACTTTTAGGCGTATTTATAGACTTCCTGTAAACCCAAACCGTCCTATCCTATTCCTACCCATTTTTCCTTTTCAATACGCTGCAGTGACGAGGTGGTCAGGTCACTGTGGGCCTGTTATCCCAAATGGAGGAGATAATAGGCGGTTGGGATGATCACCCACGTAACTTGGTGCTGTGCGTGGGGGACCCGTATGGTAGGGTGAAACAAACCTGGTGGCTGAGTGGGGAGTTGGTCAGGGTATAGTACCTCTCTTCCACAATACTCCTCTTTGGAGTGGATTTCAACCAAAACGGGGGGGTATGGACTATCCATCCATACCTATCCAGCACTGGTAGCAGCCTTCAGCTCTACCTGGCGAGAATGAGTGGACTATGGGGTCTGCAGCCAGCGGTGTTCGTTGAGGTGCGCCATTGGATTGGGCGTAGTGTCGGACGTAGTGGCGTTGGGCTCGTGGATTCCTGGGACACCCGTTCTATACCTTTCCTAGTAGCCCTGGTATTGTAACCCAATACCCCTGGTGCGGGCTCCGTGGAGGGTGGGGAGCTAGAAAGGTGAATTCTTTAAAACAAACTGTGCATGGATGACTTTAATAAAACATACAATCCACTTCAAACCCCCCCTTAGCGGGGAGGCGGTGAAGAACCTCGAGGTGGCTTTTGCTGCCGATGAAGGTAACACTGTTTCCTGGACGGTCGTCAGACCCAAAGGTAAAAAGGAGGCAAGGAATGTGGGGCAACAGTCATTGGCTGGAACCTCAAGCGCCAGTGCCCCCACCACCGGGGGAGCCTACGTCCCAGGTGTAAAACTCTCAAAGAGGCAAAAACAAAACCTGAGACAACAGCGTAAATGGAAGGAGCGCATGTTAGCGAGCTCTGGAAGTCAGAAGCCAGCGGCGGATGACACCAGACCAATTAAACCGGGACCGCGCGCATACTTCAAGAGTAGACAGAATGAACGCGAGGATCACAGAACCGAGCCAAATGCCCCGCCAGCGACTTCCGTGGATACGTCCAGGGTGACTGCTGTGACCGTGGGTACAGATAAGGGAAAGAGACCCAAGCCCATTGTACGCGAGGACCACAGATCCGAACCGAATGCCCCGCCAGCGACTTCCGTGGACTCGTACGTGGTGACTGCTGTGACCGCGGGCAGAGGTAAGGTGAAGAAATCCAAGCATGATAACAGGTACAATCGCAAGAAGTGACCTGCTATATTGATTGCCTAATCGGCACAGGCTCCGGCCCGCAATGAGTCTAGCAAGCGTACGCCGTTGGATGACACGGTGTCGCCGAGAGACGAACACAAGAAAGCGAAGTTGGATAGCTCCTGTCGTACCCAGGCTAGCTACGCGGATATTGCAGAACAAGCTCTGTGTAGCCGTGTCTAGGGCTGACAGCTTACAACTCAGCGATGAGCAAGTTGCTCTGGTGAAAAGTTCCTGGTTTCCTGGTTGCTCTGGTGAAAGATACTGGAGGGCGTCAAAAACCCTGCCAATACCTTCTCCCCCAACTTCAGAGGGAAGCCCTGATGGATGCCCTGAAGTTGTGGTGCGAGAACGAACCTTCACTAAGGTGGCTTATAGAAACTATCGACAGCAACCAACCACAACATGTCCCAGGCTAGTGGTGAAGCAGCAGAGTGAGCTCAACAGGAGGGTGCGAGCGGCCCTGGCCCATCCAGAGTGTGAAAACACTCTGGAGGATACCAACCTTGTTTTGGCGTATCAGAACAATTGGGCCCTCGTAAATACCTGGACGGTGTTCACGCGCACGAGACAGGGGGATGGGACTCTGTTTTTGACTTTCGGGATTCCCGAGGACGTTGTTCCCATCCTTATGGAACGTGATCGTAGGCTGGCCCACAACCTTGGGAATGTGTATGTCAGGTTCAACACAAAGGACGGTTCGTTAACGGACGAACCACCAAAGCGCGACGAGGGTCCCCCTGAGGAACCGGTGACAAAACCGGGACCTAGCGGGACACAAGTCGGGAAGAAGCTAGTCCCAGCTTCAGCTGATTGTGCGGAGGGAGCAATCCCGGCCCCACCACTGCACTCCTCACCCCAGGCGTCAATTTCGGGGGAGATGGAAGTGATGTCCCTGGATCCGGAACCTTCTGAGAGTGATGTCAGTTTGGATTCGGGAGAGGAGCTGGGAGTATCTGAGTCTGAAGGAGAGGGAAGCCAACTTGATGGTGACCCCGAACCTATTGACTAGTAACTTTATGCAGTGCAACCTCCAGCCGCTACGGCTAAACTGCGCAGTGTGCTGGGGGCAGTAAACAACGAGACCATCGCCTTGATCCAGGAGCCGTGGATCAGGGCAGCGCATGTGTGTGGTCTTAGTAATCTAACCGTTAAGTTAGACACTTGCAACGATCCGCGGGCGTGTATATACTTACCACGTAACGTTGTAGCAGTGCCCCTTAACGAGTTTTGTTCTAGGGACCTGGCAACTGCTAGTCTCCTGAATATTACCGGAGAGGACAATGAGGCAGTGATTGTCGCGTCGGCTTACATGCACGCTGACGAGGACATCCCACCTAAAGACGTCGCTGACCTGGTAAGGCACTGTGAGCTAAATAATTTTAAACTAGTACTATCAGCAGATACCAACGCACATCACCCTATATGGGGAATGCCGACGGCAAATAGCAGAGGTGAAGATTTGGTAAATTTCCTTTTTACAACTAATCTCTACATAGCAAACAGGGGAACGGAATCAACATTTGTTACACGGAGATTGTGGAGCACCATTGTGGATGTTACCATGGTCTCAGGTAACAATTTTGGCAGTGTCAAAAACTGGAGGGTATCTGATGAACCCTCATGTTCAGACCACAGGTGGATCCATTTCCAACTGGAATTAAATATTGCACTACCAGCAAAAACACGCAATCTGCGTAGAACGGACAAGGTAACTTTTTATAACTCTCTAAAACAACGCCTTAGTCCAGAGACTGCGGGATCACAGCTAACAAGTACATCCGATATAGAACAGGCGGTTGTACTTCTAATGGACAGTCTCACCAAAAGCTTTGAAGATGCCTGCCCTCTATCTCCACCGTACGTAAGTAAAGGTGGGAATCAGGGATGGTGTAAAGATTTGGAGAAGCTGAAAGCAAAGGTACATAAACTTTTTAATTGAGCTATGAACACCTACAATGACGAGGACTGGAGCAATTACAAGAAAGCTCAAGCCGAATATAAAAAACATATACGCTCCAAGGGTCGAAGGTCATGGAAGAAATACAGTACTAGCATAGAAACGAATACGCAAGCGAATAGGGTAAGGAAAATCCAAGCGGCTGACCCTAATCGCGGTATCGGGTCCTTAAAGAAAATAGATAACACTTACACTAAAACAAAATCCGAAACAAACAGCTTCCTTTTACAAACACACTTCCCTGGGTGCCACATCACAGACACCACCACTTGGGGTGTTTTTGATGAGGTTATGCCTATCTTTTAAAACTGCAGGTCTAGATGGTATTTTCCGGGTCTCTTACAATGGGGAGAGAGTTACATAAATGGTTCACTGATTCTCATCTTCAGGGCTTGTTTGGCCTTTCGGTTTGTGCCCCTGGCATGGAGAGAGGTCAGAGTTATTTTTATCCCTAAACCGGGAAAGAAGGACTATACGGACCCTAAAGCTTAAAGACCGATAAGCTTAACTTCTTTCCTTCTTAAAACGTTGGAGAGGTTATGTGACCGGTATATTAGAGACAGCATACTAACTATTACACCACTACATCCACAACAACATGCTTACAGTTCGGGCAAATCTACAGAATCTGCCCTGCACAAAGTGGTAAGCTCAATAGAGCAAGACATTAACAACAAGACGTTGTGTCTGGGCGCTTTCATTGACATTGAAGGAGCCTTTGACAAAACAAATTTCATAAGCATCAACGTAGCGCTACAGAAGCACGGTGTGGATTCGACTCTGATTGATTGGGTCTTAAACATGTTGAAGCTTAGGGCAGTTCGCGTCGACCTAGGTGGAATCACCAGGGGTATGGTGTCAAGAGGGTGCCCACAGGGCGGAGTTCTGTCACCTCTACTCTGGAACATGGTTGTAAATAACCTAATCACAAAGCTGAATAACCAACGCTTCCTCACGGTTGGCTACGCAGACGATCTGGCGATTCTTGTATCTGGACATTTTGCCAGCGTGTCTTGTGATATCATGAATAATGCTCTAAAGATCATAGAAAGCTGGTGTACAGAATTCGGATTAACCGTGAATCCAACTAAAACCAATCTAGTAATGTTTACAAACAAAAGAAACTTAGGTAGGTACACACTGCCCTACCTCTTCAATACTCAGTTGACCCTAACTGAAGAGGTTAAGTATTTAGGTATCACCTTAGATAGCAAACTCAACTGGGCTAGACACCTGGAGAGTAAAATAAACAAGGCTACTATCTCACTTTGGCAATGCAAAAGAATGATAGGGAAAACATGGGGCCTGAGTCCAAAGATTACCTTTTGGCTGTATAATACTGTGATTAGGCCTTCAATAACTTATGAAGCTCTTGTTTGGTGGCCAAGAACCAAACAGAGCACCACAGCTAGCAAGCTACAAAAATTCCAGAGGCTGGCTTTGTGTGGCTGTAACTGGATGTATGAGAACTGCCTCCACGGCAGCACTTGAGGCATTACTTGGATTGCAGCCGTTACAGCTTCACATCCAACAGGAAGCTGCTGCATCTGCTTACAGGCTTAGGGCACTTAGTCTCTGGAAGCAAAACAAACAGGCATCACACACGAATATCATAGAGAAGTATGCAGAGGGAAACCCACTCATACTCTCTATCTTCAATAGGGTGCCAAAACAACATCAATTCGTCATAAGCTATAAAATACAACTATATGAGGAGTCTAGTGATAGTTCAAACACACATGAAGTTAGTTTATTTACACTGATGGCTCCAAAATGAAAACAGGGACGGGAACAAGCGCGTTCTCGGACGATCTAAACATACACATAGCAGCAACCCTGGGTTCACACAACTCCATCTTTCAGGCGGAATTATACCTACACAGTATAATCCAGGCGACAACTGCAGTACTATGGAGAAAGGTAACTGATTTTAATATCAGAATACTCTCAGACAGTGCTGCAGTTCTCCGAGCTCTTCAACAGAACGTACACTCCTCGGGGCTAATCATACAGTGCCACAATCTACTGGAGGAGGTAAGTAAAGACAACCGTGTTACTCTCCAATGGATAAAGGGGCACAGCGGATCTAGAGGTAATGATGCGGCTGATGTACTGGCTAGGCGAGGCTCGGACTTGCGCGCGGTAGGTCCAGAACCGATGATCCCTTTGCCTTTCAGTACTAGCTGTACCCGCGGCTACGCACGCGTGTTCGTTTTTTTAGGTTCAATGTACCTACCATAATGTGCTATTCCAGGACCAATATACCAACATTTGAACAAAATTTCTTCAGCCGTCAAAAATACTTTATCAATTCCTCGGCTCCATACTCACCGGATTGAGATACCAAATACACCAGATTTAAATAAAACCCTAAGCTATCTAACAATAAAAACCGCATTGCAATCGGTCCAGTAGTTTTTATGTGATGCGTGAACAAACAAACATATAGACAAACAGAAAGAAAGAAACGACTAACCAACAAAAATATTTTCAATATCTTTTTTAAGCACCCAAGATCTTTTTTTTCAGTTTGGATGAGATGCGCGGTCAAGATACGGACAAACAGACAGACAAAATTAAAAAGTAAAACAGTTTGACTACAGTTTCGAATATAAAGAACCATCCAAAAAATATTTTTTATAACTTAAATATTAACATAACTTTGGACCCATATCCCGCAGAAACCCATTACTTTTCGGGATAAAACGTGTCCTCAATTTTAACCCATCATATAACTTAAGACTGCCAAGTTGCATCAAAACCCCATCATATAACTTAAGACAGTGCCAAGTTGCATCAAAACCCGTCCATTACTTTCAGCGTGGTACGTGTTCTTTTAAATAAGTTTCAACCCCTAAATAATAACCCATAATTTTTTCGATATATAAAGTATCCTATGTCCTACCTCGTAGTAGGAACTCAAATCATACCAAGTTTCTTTTGAATTCATCCAGTAGTTCCGGCGGCGTGATGCGCGGCTAAGATACAGACTGACAGACATTCGGACAAAAATGAAAAAACATACAGTTGAGGTATCATAATAGAACAAAGAAAAACTTACAAAAAAAAACACTATATCTTTAATATACAGAATTTAGACCATATCCCACAGGAACCCTTTATTTTTTCGAGACAAATGTCTGTGCCAAGTTGCATCAACATCTGTCCAATAGTTTCACCGTGCTAAGTGTTCTTTTAAATAATTTTCCACTTCTATCCTGCAGGATCACTTAATTTTTGCGGGATGAAAAGTATCCAATGACCTACCTTGAAGTGTAACTCAAATCATACCAAATTTAATTTGAATTCATTAAGTATTTTCGACGTGGTGCGCTGCCAAGGTACAGACAGACAGACAGACAGACAGACAAAAATTAAAAAAAATACAGTTTTGGCTTTAGTATGGAACACAGAACGGCCCCATAAAAAATTACAAAATATCTTGAATTTACAGAATTTGGGACATTATCCCACAGGAACTCTTTATTTTTTCGGGATAAAAAGTATCCTCAATTTTAACCCATCATATAAACTATGACTGTGCCAAGTTGCATCAAAATCCGTCCGGTAGTTACAGTGGTGTTTTTTGAAATAACTTTCAACCCCAATCCTGCGGGAACCTTTTCATTTTTCGGGATGAAAAGTAGCCACATTTCATGGTTATTCAGTGTTGGCAAAGCCAAATTTTGTTACTAACGAATATATATATATATATATTATCATATTTACATATTCTATATCTCACCATTATTCATAGAAACATACATTGGAAAAATAAATTAAAAATAGTGGCACATTCTCACCTCACGTGGTAGGGTGAGAATGTTCCACAAGGAATACGAAAAATAAATAATTCCCTTTTTGGAAATTAGTAGGTATGGGTTCGTTTCTAATATATTTTATTTTGGAATGGTTAGGTATACTAGATTATGACTGCAGTTTTGAGCCATTTCCATGTAGGTATTATGTACAGCTTTTTCCATGCCTGAAAACTAAAAGTTTACACCTATTCACAAATTCGACACGATGCTCTGAAGACTTTCGTAAAACTGAATGACACAAACTAGGTAGTGATACTGACACTGATTCAGATCATAGAGTAAGGAATTTTGTCTCAGACGAAACAAAATACCCAAAATACGGAGATCTGTGTAATTTTTATAATTTTGACATCTTTTTTGTCTGTATTTTAAGCAAATAAATGAATCTGAATCAAGAAGCCTAGAATTATATACTATAACCGTAGAAAGACTATACCAATAGAATTACTATGAGCGTATAGGTAAGGGATAGCATTAGTTTATGACGTAGCGTAAAGAGTTAATAGGGGAGATATTTTATCCATATTATTGGGTAAAACAAGCAACCATCACCAGCCTTAGTTTGAGAACCAATGTGCCTTGTTTGATAACCAATGGAGCCAGTATCACTGGCTCCCGACAGAAACAGGCGTATACGCGAAATGGATAAAACATATGCATATTCGTCTCGCTCAATCTTATTGTTTTTATGGTATGTGTGTCCTTCTCTCATTATTATTGCTATTCAATGCCAAGTCTATAGTAGGTATATACTCGCGTCTACGACCATAACACTGGAGATTGCCGTAGAGGGACTATCAATAGAGATGCTCAAAGAATAATAATATTTGTACAAGCGAGATAAACTTATACACCGTTACCGTAAAGTAAAAGAGAAGACGATAATATTTTTTGTCCCTTACTGTGTATGCTGTATTGGTTGTTTGCCCAAGAGCTCATTCCAGCCAAACGAACCGTTCAAGACATTTTGGTCAACGATATTTTAGTGATTTGTGCTATTTTGACTGCATTTGAACGTTTCTGAGTGCTGATTTTTGTGAATCACTTAAATGTAACCTACAATAATGGTGAGTTGTTGCATTGTAGGCTGTAAAAGCCGTACGGAACGAAAATATGAAAACATATCCTTTCACACGTAAGTTTTGATTTTCGAGTACATTATTGAATGGTCTTGCATACATAATTGCTATTAGATTCTCCTTCGCTTTAGGTATAGTAAGATTTAATTGATTTTACACGATATTTTTAATATTTTTCTATTTGTAAAGGTTATCTTTTCGTAGTATTATCCTCACAAATTGCGTGGCTTGTTTTATTTTGACATTTGTGTCCATCTCGCTCTATCTTGATGTGGTTTGAGTGAGCTGGAACGAGTTAGGACATAAACGACAGATCTACTACATTTCGTAGGGTTAATCTGATTTTAGGGATACCATATATTTTTAATTTTTTTTATCCTCAGATACTGGGTAATTTTAAGTATCTAACGTAAAATAATTATTGTTGTTTGTTCTGTGTGTGGGTATTTTGATGTATAATAAGTATGTGTTTACAAAATAAAAAGTATAGATCACTGATACCGATTATCTAGTTCCCATAGTAAAGGCATTGCTTAGTCTGGGGTTACATGGCACTGTGTGTAAAAAATCAACCAAAATATAAAATTTTACATTAAATTGTATAAAATTAATTATATTTATCAATTTTCTAATTCAATCCCTTTTCAAGTTTTTCCAGATTTCCTAAAATTCTAACTATAAGAAAGTTATGGGACAGTGTAACAGGTCGCACTAACTGGCTTCCAACAATGTCCTCATGTATATGCTCAAAACATTTTATTTTTATTTTTTTACGTACTTGGCAATCGTTTGACCACGATCTCACCTGATGGAAAGCTATGATGTGGTCGACCACATCCTAGACCTAGTAGGTAAAAAAAAAAAAAAAGTTTTGAGCATATACATGAGGTATCTACTAGGCAAGCGTGCTACACCTTCGAAGGTGTATCACGCTTGCCTAGTAGATACCTATTCACTCTTGACTTGAACACACCGGGGTTATAATTTACCGGAAACACTGACGAGGGCAGGGCATTCCACTCCTTTGCAGTTCTTATAATAAATGAAGAAGCGTAACTCTTCGTTCTTGTGCGAGGTATTTCAACCATGAAAGGGTGGCACTTTGCTGATCGTCTAGTCGTACGGTGATGGAAAGGTGATGGGGGAATCAGGTTGTGCAGTTCTTGTGCATACTCTCCATAGTGCAATCTGTAGAATACCGCCAGGCTTGCTACCTCACGTCGATGCGCCAGACTTTGAAGCTTACTCTTTACCAGAGTGTCATCCCCAATGAGCCTGATAGCACGTCTCTTAATTGAATCCAAAGACTCGAGCTGATACTTGGCAGAACCGTCCCAGAGGTGGCAGCAGTACTCCATACAAGATCGGACCTGTGCTTGATAAAGATTCAAAACCTGTCCCGGTGTGAAGTACCGCCTAACCTTAGACAAAAATCAAAATATTTCAGAAAAACAGAAAAGAAGATGTTATTACGAATCAGTTCTGTACCTACAATTGAGTAAGTTAATTCTGTGTAGTCAGCCCTTCATGATTACCCTAGCAGCACCCCGTGGTTTCCCTATTTCCTACATGAAATCGGGAAACCACGTGCCTAGATACTTAATCAAACGGTCGCGGGTTTAAACCCTGCAAGATGCAATCATTTGTGTGATAAGCAGAAATGTTTGTTTCCGAGTTATGGATGTTAATATTCGTATCTACTCGTATGTATGTTTATCCGTTATCTAGTGCCCATAGTACAGGGTATCCTAGTTTGGGGCGTAATTGGTGTGGAATTGTACCGAATATATTATATATTTTATTTTATTAAAATCCTTTTTTTAACAGGAAAATTATTTAGTCCCATCAATCAAAACCTGAAAAATCGACTATCATTTTACCTACACTAACTTTATAAATTGGGCTGAATGTAAATTTTCAGTTAAATATTCTTGCTCGCCAGGATATTTATTTTGCAAACCGGGTAACCCAAAAATGTTTGGTACTTTATACCTGTCTTTTTTCAGTATACGCGTGGAGCTCCTCTATATTGATACTCTCTCTACGGAGATTGCAGAGCAAAAAATGCCTTGAAGCAAAGAAATATGACCTGGAATGACGTCACGTATGTTTTCCGTCTCTTTTTTTAGGGCGACCACGTTGGATCTTAAGTTTAGGATACATATGTATGGTTTACGAAATTTTATGAAAAACTAGTTATGCCCCGCGGTTTCTCCTACGCCATAGATAGACCATGGTTCTCAGCGATAATGTAACTTCCTATTAGTAAAATAATTTTCAGAATCGGTTCATTAGGTAGTTTCAAAGGCTTATCTTATTAAAGAATGGGAAATTTAACAAATTGTGTGAGTTTGATTCACACAATTTGTTAAATTTCCCATTCTAGAAATGTCAAATTGAGTACAATTGAGTGCAATTACCATTACAGTTAATATCCTTGGTCAGCCCACAGTACAGATAAATTAAAACATAGGATGCAGCAGCACATATACATCAGCCGGCAGGCAGTGCCGGATTAACTACGTAGCAAGAGTAGCAATTGCTACGGGCCCGCACGAATGGGGGCCCCGCTTATTTAAACCCACTCATCTCTGCCTATATTATTTAAAATGTATCCCTTTATGGGATAGGTACGGTACTAAAAAGGATCAATAAAAATGAAAAACGGCAATATGGTAAATCAGTTTTTCACTAACATAATGTTTATTATATTTAATTCGAGGAATACACTTGTCTAAGTCATTAGAAAAACAGAACAGCATACTTAATAACCAAAAACAAGATTCAAACTAAAAGGCACTTGATTCATTAACGTGAAAATAAGATAGTTCTGTAGAATCTTTGCCTTTTTTTCTAATATCCCGCAGAAGTTTTTTAGTGTTTTTTAAGTACGATGAGCATTATTTAGAAAATTTCCTGGCCTTTCTCTGGTTGAGATAAGTTTTTCTCTGTTTTTTTTTTGGTTTTAGTCGTCTGGTTTAATATGTTAGCTGCATATTTTGCCCGATAAATAATTTTTACCCTTTTTTGATATGATTCATAACTAAGTATTTCTTCTTTCGCCATCTTTCGGGAAGCTGAAATATAAAATATATTTAGTATTTCAGCTCATAGAATTTGACTGGATTAGAATGGAACCCTGGGCCATGTTACAATAATTACAGATTAAGCACAATCACAATATATTATGGCGGGTAAGGATGATCTTGTAAGTGCTACAAGATTATATTAATGACTTTTGAATACTTATATGCATAGGATAGTACCATATCCTTCCTTAGAAAATCTCAAGTGCAGTTTTAATGGTCACCCTACATAAATTAAACTGTTTATTTATAGTTGATGAATATTGTTCGAAAAATATGGTATGGTACAGAAAAAAAAAAGTATATCATTAATCTATCAACACATCACACTAAAATTAATAATTCATAAGGTTATAATAAGATTCTAACGTAAAAACGTATGAGTATGGTTAAATACGGTTAATAGCTTAAATATACAATCACCTTTCACACCATCACTTTTGCACAATACAATACATTGTTTAAATCGAGAATTTAACAAGAATACGCTTTTATTTATTCATATAAATATAAACATTCCAAGCTATAGAAAATCTTTGACAGTTCGGCTTAATTCAATTTTGCTATAAATATTAAAATGGCAGCTACCAACAATCAGGGGTGCGTTTAAGTTCAAGCGCGGATCCAGGGGGGGGGGGATCATGGGGGTCATGACCCCCCCCTGGGCATATGTCAATCAGTTTTTTTTTAGTTCCATTTGTTATTTTCATATGTTTTATTATGTTTATTTTGTACACTGATAAGAATAACTAAAAAATTCCGCGCTCGCTGCGCTCACGCTTTTGATTCTCTGTTTTCGTTTTTGTGCAATTTCAAATTATGTTTTAGTTTTACACTATAGAAATTTTATGGAGGGTAAGTTAGGTTGTCGGTCGCGGCTGTTATTGATGGCCGTCGTTTAGCCATGTCGGAGGCCCTTGGCCTGATAAATTCTGACACCAGAGGCCAACACTACCTCATACGACAAACAAAAAATCTATATAAATAGCCAAGAATTTTCGCGCTCGCTTCTGTTGTGGTCATAAACTTACCAGAGGCTTCATCCTTTAATTATGTTAAAAAACGCACTTACTTCGCTCTTTTTGTGGTTATTTTTCAGTTGATTTGATTATGAGGTGTATCAACTGCAGCACATCCACACGTTTGCAAAGGCATAATAATGCGTTCTCACTATCAACGCATTTTCTGATGATACTTACACGATGGCTATCAATTGAGGTAAGCATGTGAAAATGAATTTTAATTGGGCTATGTAAAGATTGTGTCTAATAATTGTTATTTTTCAATGATACACTCTATAGTTCAAAAGATTTTCTCAAAACAAATTCAAATGATAGATTTTTGTGACCAAAAGCGCCTGTATAGTTATTTAAAATGCGTTTCAGTTAGTAAAAAAGCACGTTGTTATCTTTAAAGCTAGAAGTTCTTGAGAGATATTGCTTATTTGCAATTAGTAATAGGGTAATCTTGAACACGAATAACTTTTAATTATTGATTTCTTTAAATTAGTGTTGTTCTTTTAATATCTAGGCAGAGAGCGCTAGCAAACCGGGCCGTCCCCTTTTATTCAGTAATAAAAAAAAGCGTGAAATGGAACGCATCAAAGGACGTTTTCGTTCATCGTTTTGGCGCATTTGATTTTGAGCCATCATCGTCTAGCACAAATTTTTCAAACATTCGTATCGCATGCGTATCGCATGCGTACCGTGTTTACCAGAGCAAGACGATAGTCGCCATGACAACACCTTGCGTACGACTTGCGTACGACTAGCGTCCTTACGTTAGTGACGTATTTCTAATGTAAATAAGGATGGGCTTGGTTGAACGAAAGCCGGCCAAATTGAATGAACTAAGAACGAATAATTTGTTTGAAAACCTAATAATATAATGTATGTTCTGTGAAAACTCCTTTTTTTTACAAATTGTCTATGAACGACATTTCTTTCGTTGACATCAGGGTTGCCAGAATGTTACTTGACCCCCTCATGTTACTTTCATGTTACACGACTTAAAATGTTACTTTTACGTAACTTCTACGACTAAAATATATATATTCAAAGGACATGGCCAGTTCCTGCCTAGAATGTACTTTGACTGTAGTAATTGTTAAAATTCACAAAAATAAAATAAAAGTTATGGCTTGTGTTATGTATCTCTAGAACTCCAGGCTTTAAAGGGCTGCTAATAAATGTAATTAAATTGTTCTACCTGAAAATCAACCACATTTTGAAAGTCTTACGTTCCGTTCAACGAAATGTATGTACGATGATAAATAAACTTCTATATGACAAATGTATCAATAACTAAAGTGAATGCACATAAGGTTTATTCAAAATGCATTTTGTATATTGCAACATTTTTCTATTTCATTATTTGTTTGTTATTTCATTTATACAAATAATACAATACGATTTCGCACTTTCACTTAGCAAAAACGGACTACGAGAAATGTCAGACATCTGTGATATCACAAATATTCCACCTCCAGCTATATGTAGGAATTAAATAGTATTGTTAGTTGATTAAGGTATACCTATTACAATCGACTCTGCGAATATGGCGGGGGTGGAAAACTACAACCTGTATATTGTACCTGCAGTTGGTTTAATTTTTCACCTCGCGGTGTCTCTGAACGGGGTATTTGACGTTTGTTCAGTATAATTTTTATATTGGACTAGCTTTTGCCTGCGACTTCGTCCGCGCTGACTACAGTTTATCACGAAAAAAGCATTCTATTTTCTTCTAGGATATTGAAAACCAATGAAAAAGTATAGAACCAGCGCTCTAGATGCTGTTTGAAAAATTTGTTATTTTTACGTTTCCATGGCAACCGTTCCTTACAAAGAGTAATCTTTATTTCCCAGTGTGCCCGTGGAAACTTACCATTTTCCGGGATAAAAAGTACCATATGTTGGTATCTTTATTGTACAGTACCTATTTACAAAGTTTCATCAAAATCGGATCAGCCGTTTTGGCGTGAAAGTTTCCCAAACAAACAAACAAACAAACAGACAACGTTTCAGTTTTATATATTGGTGTGGATAATTAATTGACTTAAAAACGCACATCCATAAAGTGTAGGGTTGATTATAATTTTTGTTTTCTACATTTTTTACTGACGTCCAAAAATCGCACGTTGACGCGTATGAAATTTATCCAAAAAATCAGAACAGAACAAAAAAAAAAACTTGCGAAATCTTGGCTCATCACACGTTCTGGTTGGGATTATTTGTTTTTTCATGGCAATTTCAGATAGTGAGAGAGGAATAGAAAACATAATAGGGGTAATGACCTTGTCTTCATTGTACATTTCTGGGTGAAATCTCCAGTGTAGGTATCAGCTTCTTGATCTGAATCAAAGCCGAAGGATCCTTCGCCATTGACAGCAATTTGGTCATTTTACTCTTTAAATAAAATGACCAAATTATATTTGTTTTATCATTATTTTTTATTTTAGACTGAATTTCTTCAAATGTAATATAAACCTTGTCGACTTTGTAACAAGGTCTTTTCGCCCCTGCCATCTATTCTAAACTTACGTCAATTTAAGCTTAAAATAACGTAACTAAAACAGGTTTTTAACACGCTGTTTAACAGCGTTTGGATAAATTCGGACACGTTCTGAGACAGCGTTTGGACAAATCGGGACTCTCGCCGCGTGGAAACAAAAACGATTTCACAGTTGATTTCACGCTGACAGGCTTTAGTAATAGTTTAATGAGGGAGGATTAGATGACCGGGGAAAAAATGGCTTTTTACGAAGCTAACAAGGTTTAAATTACATTTGAAGAAATTAAGTTTAGTTTAGGGGATGTCCAAATCGCTACCATTGATAAAGATGTCAAAATTATAAAAATTACACAGATCTCCGTATTTTGTCTATGAAAACGTGCAAACAATAATACAAAGAAAAACAGGTTACATAAAATGCACATGTCACCTATAATTATGGTAGAGGTTCGTACCTTTATTATACTCGAGTCAATTTTACAAATAGTTATTTATGTCAAGCATATTACTATATTCATTGATTAAAACTAATAGATTATTTTTCAGATATCAATTGAATAATGTCATAATATAAAGTTACCATTTCTTGTGCATGTCCAGAAAACCTTTCACAGAATAAAATGTTTTACCTAGTAACCACTCAAATGGCTTTTTCCTAAACATTCCTGTACGCAAAAATTTGAGACTTTGAGGAAGTTAATTGAACACTAGCTTTCCAGCCCGCGAATTCGTCCGCGCGGACTACTGTTTATAGCGATAAAAAGCATCCTATGGTCGTCTAGAATATTAAGGCGGGCTTCTAGCACATTTGAAGGTTTTAAAACCTCTGTAAATCGACTAAAATATAAGAAGGAAAATAAAAAAATAATGTTTTATATCACTCTAGAAATTGTAAATTATAGAAACGTGATTGAGAATTGTTGGATCGATAAAAAATTATTCCAAAGATGACTCTAAATCGGTATTTAAAAAGTGTCCTGTTAAGTGATACTATCATAAAGCCATGTGAAAGTTATTCCAATAGACGTGGCTTTTTATTCTTTAGGAGCTGCATTAAAAAAATATTCTAATTTCGTTCTTATTTTTTTCCAAGAAGGAAAAATAACCAAAATTTTGCATTTCGAGCACTAGTCGTCGTCCGTCAGTGTCTACCGAGGCTTCTTCGAGGAAGGACCTGTGTCGTTTGTCTCCGCAAAAATACCCCTCGCGGTGCCCTCGCGCTTAGTATATTTGTATGATCATTGTAGCGTAGAGCCGTAAATAAATGTTTGGCGTAGTAAAGTTATCGTATAGGTAAAAATTGTGAGTAACGTATTTTTATTCATTGATGTTGATTTATATTTTCCAAAATGGGTAATAATAATAAAATAATTCAGAATGGAACTGAAAATAAAAATTATATTTTAAATAAATATAATAGATACTTATAATAATAATAATAATAATAATAATAAAATGTATTTATTGCAAACAAACAAACAAAAAACAATCAACACAATAAAAAAAATTAGATATTCCACGATAACATGACTCGCGACAATTAGTAACATTAAATTTACCGTGCCGCGCGTCATGTTAGCTGCACATCTGATGTTTTTTACAATAATGAGCTTGTTTGACAATTGGGGTATACTCAGCACTGTACTGCGCAGACTAAGAGTCTACGCAGGGCTGGTTTTCAGCATACCCCGTTGCTTGAACTCTGTTAGTCAAGCGCAAATAAAGTGTTAAGCGAGCAGTAATCAAAAAATAATAAATATCCATTTATTATTTTGTACACAAAAAAAAACATAACTGCAAAACAGCACTCATGATGGACTTTACAAAATTAATTTACTAAAGGCCGTAAGCTCTGTGATTCAAAAAAGTTTCACCATTGACTACAATATGCGGGAGATGAGTGTAAGGGGATGGGGGTCGGTATGTATGTGTATAAGTGTGTAATTTGAAGGAAAGAGGGTGTGTGCGTGTGTGTTTTGTTATTTTGTTTTAAAGGCTGCTTCAAACTGCTTTTTGGAACGGTTCAAAAGAAGATCCTTGCATTTACATTTAAATAGAGCTGAACTTATTTTTTTTCTCATAGGAGGTGGTATATTGTTCCAAATTTTAGATGCGCTATATTTGAAGCAGCCTTTAAATCCAGTGGTCTTGTGCTTGGGTATAGACAGAACATTCAGGGATTTTGACCGAGTGTTTAGTGAGTGAATATCCTTAATCCATGTAAGCTTTTCAAAAAGGTATTCTGGCTTTTTGCTCCACATTACCTTTTGTGTTGTGCAGACTAGGTGAATGGTGGTTATACCTATATCTATCGAAAATAGGTATGTGAATACTTGAAAAGTTGTAAGCAGGTTATTTATTTTTTGTAATAATAATTATTAGGTAAGTATTTTGATTTTTAATTATGTAGATAAAAGTTTGTTACAAAAAAATAACAAAAAATACTTACCGATACTTAATCAATTACCTAACTCATTTACAGTATATGATTTACGTGGATGACCTAATCATTTTTTACGCAAGCATTCCATAGTATAAAAAAGTACAGTAGGTAAGATTTTCTGAACAGATTGAATTATTTAGTTAAAATTCTTTGCTCAATTACCCCAAAATAATACTTGGGTCAGTAATTCAGTATAAAACGATAGGAAATGAAAAAGTAGTGTAGTAAGTTCGCCAGTTCTTTGCCAATTGCTAGTAAAGGTGTTTTATTTTATTTTATGTATGACTGAATATGCACATTTCGCCAGTTTTCGACCCTAAATCCAGTTTCGTCCACCTGCTGACTAGTTTTCAACCAATCACTGAAATCAAGGATAAAGTAGAAACAATGTTTTGATAGACGTAGGTAATTAACAAGTAAAAATTGTTATAAAAATACAAAAAACCAGACTGGCGTGCAGGCGTGGGGCGCGGAACACACGACGCAAACGTATGCTCATGCTCGTGTTTTTGCTTTTCAGCCACGCTAGCGGACGGACCTGCAAAAATGATAATAATATAATTTTAACGTTTCATATTTACTTACATATTTTAAAATAATAGTTGCAATTGCAATATTGGACTATAGTACTAACGTGAAAAGTCTAAAATTGAAAATTTTGTAAGAAGCTTAAAAGACATTTGCTACTATTTAGGAAAAAGAATTGTATTTTTTTGGAATGGTCCTTTAAAGACCTTAATTTTTATACCTCACTCGATAGGTTTGGATCATTGTATGTTCAGTGGAAAATACAATATTTCAGCTGTATGCCGTCATATTAGTTTCCTTGACCTTTTATATATTCTTTAGCACATTCATGATTAATACGAATCCAATGATACCTCATTTATCAAAATCTATCAAGGCGTTTAGGCAAAAATTTAATCTCCTAAGTCACGCCACTGAGTACGGTCTTCAGCTTTCCTCATCCATTTTTTACCAGCTGCTTTTCACGGGTCGTTACTCCACCTGGACACAGAGCTTCCTACACTACGTTTGCCTAAAAGTGGTCTGCACTCGAGAACTCATCTACCCCAACGGTTATTGGTTCTTCGGGAAATGTGACCTCTGAGCAACCTTAAATTTGTGAACTAGTTTGACCATGAGTGTCCACATTTCGGCTCCGTAGGTCATGACTGACGTCAGCCAGTTTGTCAGTTTAGTGGCGGGTCATTGCGTGGGAATCCACTTTGCTGGGTTCAGGTTTAGGAGCATGTGAGTCATACAATCCACCATAGAAGTCTTCGTTCTCAGACAGAATCTCCGGCTTAGAGACGATGGTTGTACCATTATTGGTATTGAGCTTCGTCAGATGGGACCTACTCAATTAATTGCTGGGCGAAGGCTTTCGACTACCAATTTTGCTCAATCGCCTTTTCTATCAGGTGTGTATTTGAGCATCGGAGTTCACATCACACCAGCTTACTAATCTTCTGATGGAGCTACCTTTTTTCTGACGGTGTGGCTTGTTGTTGCTCCCGCCGTTTGTCCATAAGTCGAAGAGCCTCATCTGGGATTTTAGATATCTTGTCCGTACGCTGCAGCTGACAAAATTTTGTGCCTTCTTCCCTAAGGATTCCCACAACTTTTTGGAGTTTCTCATCCAATTCATTTGGGGTTTACAAGGCAGTTTTTTTTATATAGCTTTTGCCCGCAACTTCGTCTGAGCGGACTACAATTTATTTCTAAAAAAAGGCATCCTATGTTTTTTAGGGTATTAAAAATCAATGCAAAAGTATAGCACCAACGTATAGTATTCTCTTTTGCACCAACTCTCTTGATGCTTTTTGACAGCATTGTACAGCGAGTAATCGATAATTTCCAGTTTTTCCGAGGAGACTTATTATATTCCGGGATAAAAAGTATCCATTGTGTTCATACCATGGTTTGTTATGTTTTTTTTTCAATAATACGCCTGCGCAAGTGATTTTGTGTATATGTGTTTGTGCTGCTAAGATGGTTGCTACAAAAACACATATTTTTAAAGTATATATGTCAATATTTATTATTTTTGTCTTTGATTGATAATGAAGCATCAGAAGGTCGAAAAATTGCCGTATAAATGGCGAGGATAACACAAAAAAAATGCTGTGCTTTGATGAGAAGAAATAAATACCATCAGCAGACCGCTGATGTGATCTCTGATTTTAGTTTCAATGTCATTCTAATTTGATTACCTTTGTTTCTGTTTTTATATTTGAGTATGATTGTCAATTTCAATTCATTTATTTTAATATAGGTACAACACGGTACACTTACAAGCATCAACAGAGAAAACATAAAAAATCTATAATAAACAATAAAAATATCCATATATTAAAGAATTAAAGTAAATTAATGCTGTGATAATTATCTTAGAGTTTAGTACTTATGGTACAGTCCAAATTCAGCCATAAAGCCTTGTCACTTAAAAAATCTTTAACGCTAAAGAAACCACCACTGACACCATCACTGTCACATATGCACTCATTATATCACTTTGACACATTTTTTCACAAAACTAACACTTTTAGTGACCAGATATATATTCTAGCAATAATCTGTGTAACTTTCAACACTTTCTATGCAGTATTTACTGATTTACTAGCCTTTCAAAACAAAATAATTCGCGGCGCGATCCGACCCCGCGCTCAGCAACGTCTAGCCGTGTGACCTTGTCAGGAAAGTATCATGCGATACACAAACTGCAGGTAGCTAACCGTACGACGCGACGTATTTTTTGTTCCAGGTAGGTTTGTGATGGGCGATGACGCGATTAGAGAAAAAAAGTTTATGCGTTGAATAAACGATTGGTAACGACTTAGGTACCTACTTGGAAAATAAAATGTATTTATCATCAATAATAGCTTTTATAATACACGCTGTAACTACAGAAACAATTTTTGTTTTTTATTCTTTTGATATTATTCATGGTTTTAGACTTTGGTTTTTTGTTAGGTATCGATTATTTTAGTCTAAGAAAGAAAGAAAATGTACTGACGGAACTAAGGTACCTTATTTATCATCAATAAATAGCTTTTATATGGATTTTAGATGGAGAAAATTGGTAATTGATAGTTGAAATAGTAGCTTATTCTACCTATTTTTGTAAAACCTAAGTAAATGTACCTACCTACCTACCTACTAACAGATTTTGACTTACGCTTACTGGGATAGAACATAGGTACCTGTCAATAAAATAACATTGCATTTACCTAACAATAGCTTTTATTTATTGCATTACTCGTGTTTGAAAATTCGTATAGATCATTCCGTCATATAACGGACAAGACGAAATATATTTCCCACTTGAGAGAAATAAAGGAAAACAATCTACTACTGAATTCTTCGAAAGCTGATGTCTACTACGTAATGGGATGGGTAAAGGGAATATGATACCCACACAAAAAAACGAAGGGAAATAATCTAGACGATTTTTCTTGGAAACAGAATATCTAACTTTTATTATACCTACTTGAGTTTGGTAGTCCCTACAGCTTATTCCGCCATAACAGGTAGGTATATTTATCACTGGGATGAGAAATGTCATTTTATCAGTCTATGGTATGTATGGATTTATACCTAGCAGTATTTTCTACCATATGCCTTCCATAGTAAAAAGTAATTCTAATGAAATTGAAGTGGTCTCAACTGACTATAATGACATTTTATCAGTCTCTATTACAAGAAACGGCTGAACCGTTTGATTTGTTTCATAGCATACCGTATGTATTACTAATTTGATACTTACTAATGATAAACATGATACTTACTGATGACAATAGCATGTAGTTCACCTGATGGTAAGTGCTGTGCCTGCCTGGCATTCCTAATGATATATTTGAAACTCACTGATGAAAGTAAGCACACATTGCAAACATATGTTAGGAATGTGTGCTTACTTGTTATGTTTTTTTATATGGTTCAGGATAGCTAAGTAAACGAACAGAAACTGCCATTTTATCAGCCTAGTGTGCCTAACATATAGGGAAGGATTTTGACCTAGCAGTATTTTCTACCAAATGGCTTCCATAGTAAAGTCTTTCTAATGAAATTGAAGTGGTCTCAACTGACTGGATAGATTTTCTAATGACATTATTTGAGCATATAGTATGTAAGGATTTATACCTAGCCTTTACTTAGCAGTATTTTCTACTAAATGCCTTCCATAGTAAAGTCTTTCTAATGAAATTGAAGTGGTCTCAACTGACTGGATAGATTTTCTAATGACATTATATGAGCATATAGTATGTAAGGATTTATACCTAGCCTTTACTTAGCAGTATTTTCTACTAAATGCCTTCCATAGTAGTCTTTCTAATGAAATTGAAGTCGTCTCAACTGACTGGATAGATTTTCTAATGACATTATATGAGCATATAGTATGTAAGGATTTATACCTAGCCTTTACTTAGCAGTATTTTCTACCAAATGCCTTCCATAGTAAAGTCTTTCTAATGATATTGAAGTAGTCTCAACTGACTGGATAGATTTTCTAATGACATTATATGAGCATATAGTATGTAAGGATTTATACCTAGCCTTTACTTAGCAGTAGTTTCTTGATGAAATCATATCAGCCTAACATAAAGGGCTTTTTACCTACGTGTAGTTTATTTATACCATAAAAAGGAAACAAAAAATATGAGTACAAAATGTATTTATAAAAAACGAAAAGATGCATTTATTTACAAAAAGTTGCTGTACAATAGGTTTCAAATGATTGATACATGAAGGAGACAAATTGATTTCACGGGTGACGTCTGGAAAAGTCACTAAGGAGACTCATCAGCCTGGAAGTTAGCGCTCGGCAGTGGCACGGCACCCGACGGCGACTGGTCGCGGCGGGTACTGCCTCCGGGGGTTTTCACTGTGGGCACCACGCCGTCCACGTGGAGGGCACCCCCAGGGATGCGCTGTATGCGAATTGACGAAAAATGTCTGAAAAGAAGAAAAGTCAAAGTTATTCATAAATACAATACATATTATTACCCTACTTTTAGGCTTGTCATGATAAAAATACAAAACACAACTCTTCTAGTCTATGAATGTATCAAGAAGTACTTACAAATCTGTCCTCTTCGGCGGTGGCAATGAAGCCGGCGAGCTGCCACGTTTTGCCGGCAGTGGCACGGCACGCGGCGGCGACTGGTTGCAAACGTTGCATACTGAAAATAATAAAATAAAATTGTAAAGATTACACTCTGCCTTTCAATAGTGGGGAAAAAACATGACACTCCTTTTTTGGGCAGTCGTGTGAAATGGGAACAGGCACAGTTATTCATAACAGAACAGGGCATTCGAGTATAACTGAATAGTGGAACAGGAAAATCCTACATTTCAATCTCTACGGTACATTTATCATGGATTACGTAGTCGGAAAAAAGGGAATATTTTTCCCTCATGAAAATAAAGTAAGGGATAAAATTATACTGAGATTTATCTTCGAAAGATGATGCATGGCCGATAATAATTATAAGATAAGAATGGAACAAAAAATTCATAAAAAATAAACAGAACGAAAAAGGGTGACATTTTTCCCACACGCAAAAAAATGACCGGAAAAAATCTAGGCTGATCTCTCTTTGAAAGCCTAAGTCTATGCTATAATAATTATAAAATAAAGGACAAAAAAGGCGAAAAAAAACATACGAAATAAATACCAAAAAAAAATTTTTTTATGTTACGATATGATCTAACAAAAGCAACGAATCTAAGCAATAAATCGCAATAATCACGTCGACTGTACTTTACGGGATTTTGTATGAAATTTCGTATGAGTTTTTTCAAATTATGATTTTTATAAAGTTACACACTAAAACACTAATTATTGGTGTAAAACATGTACCTGATATAATAATCTCCTCACTAAATTACATTTATTACGTGGAAACACAAATAAAACACAAAATTTCTTTGCTAAAAAGTAGCCATGATTGAGTCAGAATAACGGCAAACACGACTCTAAAAGTTCGGACTCTTTTTCACTAATTTTCATCACTTGAATTGAAAAACTAATATGATACTAATAATCGTCACTGTTTTCCCAGTAAATTGATATATAACACTTATAATTTACTTCACTGAGACATTTTCTATGAATAAATGTATATCGGAGCACAACACCTCAATCCACAGCGAACACAGAAAAATGGCGGCTCGCTCGTGAATGTTCCCGCATAGGGAACATCGACAATTGACGGGGGTAACAGACACACATAGGTATACTAACATATATGAATGTTTATATCTGAAATAAATCGAATTGAATATACATAAATGCACACAAACTTTTGGATATTTATTATAAGATTAGATTGCAATTACAATAATAATTCAGACCTACATAATAATTAAACGTACTCAGTAGAAAAGCAAATTTATTTTCTCTTTCGTACCCACCCAATATAGCGAAAAGCTAAACCAGATTATACCCTAACCCGATCTACATATCTTCTGCATTTACTATACTGTGGCATGCCGAAAACCGCGGCGGCATCCCGACTCGCGCCGCGTTTCTCGCTCGCTGCGTGTTTACGCTCGAAACATTTGCGGGGGCTGAGGAAATGTTTTCATACCTACATACTGCCCTAGAAGAGCGCCTTAAACACCAATGCAAGAGTAGGTGTAGCACCAATACTGATGTTTATGTTTTTTGACAGACTTGTTATTTCGTTTCCATGGCAACCGTTCCTCACAGCGAGTAATCAACATATTCCAGTTTTCCCGTGGAAACTTACAATTATCCGGGATAAAAGTATCCTTTGTTTTATTCCAGGGTATAAGCTATCTCCATTCCAAATTTTATCAAAATCTGTCCAGCCGATATCGCCTGAAAGCTCCCCAAACAAACAAACAAACAAACAAACAAACCGACAACGTTTCGCTTTTATATATTGGTATGGATTTTGATAGTCTTATTATAGGTATAGGTAGGTGGTAGGTAAATAGGAGTTTCCATACTTTAAGAAGAACTAGGTTATCAGGATATCTTGTATTAAACTACTTGACCGTAATTCGAAACCTAATTAAACATGAGAGTAGCGTACTTGACTTCCGTTCCAATTGTGCCGCACCGTGATTGGTCAGCACCTTTCACGCCAGTTTCTCCCGCCAATGCCCCCACCATCACCTCAGGCAGTGCGCTTGAAGGCGAAATTGCGTCATTGGTTTTTCATCCACGAAGTGTCGTGCCTACGAGTTGCACTTATTGAAGTTACAAATATTAATAATTTCTAAAGTAAAAGCATTTAAGTACCTAGTCAAATTTTAGGGTTGAGGGAAACTGTTTTTAAAAAGTGTAAATTTATTGAATGTACGATTCATTCGAGAGTGTCGTTCAGACTGACTAATAAAACTTAATTCTAATACGAGTACAAAATGCATGCCTTATCTAGTTGTACATCCCGGCCAGGCGCCGGCCGTCCAGACGTAACTCAGCGGTTTTGCCGCCTACGCCAGGCTACGTGTGTATTGGTACCGTCTCATGCCTAATACCGGAATGCATAACTCCTCCCACCGTAAGTTCGAAATTCTCGGGTGAATTTACTTCATTCTGAGAATTTCGAAAAATGCGATACAAAATTGGCTTAAAATATAAAAGGAGAACTATTACTAAAAGTACATATAATACTAAGGTACCGATGCTTATGTCCTTCACGTTAATAACACTTTCATTTTCACTCCTTTCAACTTTAACACTTTCACTTTTTAAAACTTGAGACAGGTGCTGCAGGTTTGTTAGGTCCACTCCATCTAGATTTACAGGTTTCGATTCCAGAGGTGTTGATGTCAGCGGAAATATCTCAGGAAGGTTTATAATTGGTAATGCAGGTGAGGAGAACCTTTCCAGGTTCCCGTGATGCCTTTTCAATATTATTTCGCACATTAACAGCCTCGCAGTCGTCATCAGCGGTGATTATGTAGGTGCCACGTATGTGGTGATGGGTCATCTCGTTTCCACAAGTTTTAGTAATTAATAAGGTTGCTTTAGTGTAGAGCATCCATCTGTCTGCTTGTATCTTCTCTATTTTCACATCATCAAACTCTACCAGCATTGGTCGGCATTCAGTGGTATTGGTTGCGAAGCTCATCAGTTCAATAATACAGGAATCTCTCATCATCAAGGGTGAATATTCTTCATCACATAAGAATAATGACTCATCCATCTTTCTGCAGGGGTGGAGCAGCGACACCGTTTTCAATCCTTTCATTAAAAGGTAAGGATATTTAGGTAATACTAAGGAAGTCTGGTTTACGGAGTTAGTGATAGGTAGCGGAAGGATTTTATAATAAGTATATTTATCAGATTCAACTAATGGTATGTCCATAATAAACGTTATTTGATTTTCTTTTGCATAAACCTTTAATTTTATACAATGTTCCAGTTTAAAAAAAGTTACCAAATGTTACAGGAAATACAAGTGTATTCTTAGTTTCTATTGCTTTTAGTAATGATAACAATTCATCAGCATTTATTATAGATTGATGTAGAGTCCCTAACTTACTAAATGCAACTGCTGTTTCAATTTCGTCCAGTCTGACATAAAGAGTTTCAAAATTATGTAAAAACAAATGGTACACGTTTATAATTTTAAGTTCATTCAGAGAATTTTTTGTATCATTAAGTTGTTTTCTAACATCCCAAATTGCCTTGTCTAATTGGATGAAATTATGTTTTATTGAACTTGAAATATTTATGAATGAATCCATCATTTCAGCGACTACTGTCATCTTTCTATCTACCGCGTTTTGGCTTGTCTTAACTTCCTTTATTAGTCTATCGTACCTTATTGCATCGTCATTATCCAAATTTCCAGTTACTATTTTTATAAGAGAGCCGAGAGGGTTTAGAATTCCGCGTTTGGATCGTTTTGAAGGTAACAGCTGACTTAATCTTTCGACGGTTACGTTTTTAATATAGTCAGTTTGTGTTTTTATATCATTTATGGCGGAGTTAAATGTTTTCTTGCTATAGTAATTATTAATATGCATATTTAAATTTGCATATCGATTTATATTAAATTCTAAATCCTCACGTATGGAACTTAAATCTAATATCTTAACAATAGTCCACTTATCATTACTAACAAAGGCTTTCCCTTCCTTAATTGGGAGAATTCCAGGGTTGCGATCGATCGGCTGAAGTAGAAGGGCCTGGATGCTGGTCATGTGCATCAGGAGCAGGATGAATCTGCGAAGGTCGTTTTATGTCCTTAATAGGGGCTCTAGTATCATGTCCGTGAAATTTTACTGGGACTATATTCCTATCTACCTCTCCAGTAACTTTCGCTTTTTCATAACGAGCTTTATCTTTGCTTCTCCTAACGTTGGCACCTTTTATAAATACTGTATCCCCAATTTTAACATCAAATTCTTTTTCTCCTCCGCGCTTTTCCTTGATCTTTTCTTTTCGGTTGATTGCCTTATCTGTTAAATACTCTTATAGGTATTTCGTACGTTTTTTATGATCATGTAATAACTTTTGTGTGTAGCTTTTATTAAATTCAACATCAAAGGTACTTGTTGCGTCGGTATGGCCAAAAACGACTTCAAAGGGTGTCAGACCCGTTGTGGAATGTATTGTCTGATTATAAGACATGACTGCATACGTCATAACTGACGCGGCATCTGTGATTTTATGCTCATATTTTGCCAAACGGTACACTTCCAATAGGGTTGAATGAAGTCTTTCAATCAGCCCCATGGAATTGGGATTATGGGGGGTTCCAATATGCAAGTCAATTTTGTAAAAACTAAGGGTTTCTTTAATAAGTGTATTATTAAATTCGGTTCCGGAATCTGAACTTATTTTTCGTGGCACACCATACATTGAAAAATACTTAATGAGGGCTCTAATTATTTCTGGTGTCGATTTGTTATTAATCTCTATTGCTTGGCCAAGCTTGCTAAAAGCATCGATAATTGTTAAATAAGGTTTTCCTTCTATTGTAAAAACGTCTATGAAAATTTCTTGAAATGGTCTATTCTGTGTTTGGGTCAATTGTAGCTCTGGTTTTAAAGGTTTTCGGTCATATTTCATAGTTTTACAAATTTCACAAGAGTTTATTATAGCCGCTACGGTAATATCCATATTGTTCCAAAAATAAGTTTGTTTCAGGTGCATTATTGTTTCTTTTATTCCTCGGTGGCACGTTTTACCTACATGATATTTCAATACTATCTCACGCTGCTCACTTTCCTCATTCACGTAAACTACCCTTTGCTTACATTCCAATAACTTAACTGTACCCTTCTTAAATAACGCAATTGTCGCTTCTGCAAATTGTTTTCGGTGTGTTTCATGTTCAAAATATATAAAGTGTTTTATTTTGGGCTTAATGTATTCTTTCAGGAATCGTTTAACTAATTCAGGTTTATTTAGGGGTAAGTGCACTTCCAGAATCTTTTGTTTTGGTCGCGATATATCTTTTACAGTCATTTCTTCCCTATACCAAAAATTGACAAGGATTTGATTTGGTTTTGTATCTATAGCTTCGTTTAAAATGGGGATGCCATCTGTGTCTACTTCGAATGCAGAATGTTCAGTAAATGTACGATTACTTCCAGATTTTTCAGAGACTGCTGAGATAGTGCTACTTGTCGGGGATGGAATCGATAGAGTTTTTTTCGAATCTGATGTAATATCTATAGGTTCTGATTTTCGTGGTATTTCAGTAGGGGGAGCAACTACATTACTTGTTTCCGGTCTATTTTCTCTTCCCAACCTTACTAAATCTCTCATCACTTCATCAAGATGTTCTTGTAATCTTTCTTCAGTGTCTACATTAACCTCCATTGAGCTTTGTCCATCTTTACCTAGCGCATTTACCTTCATACGAGATAGGGCATCCGCGATTCCCGTTTTTGTAGACTATATCATAATCGAATTCTGCAAGACGCAGCTTCCATCTGATAAGCTTGCTATTTGGTTCTTTTATGGAATTTAGCCACGCCAACGGCCTGTGGTCAGTGTATATTGTGAATTTCCTGCGATACAGGTAAGGCCTAAAAAATTTTGCGGCCCAGACAATTGCCAAAAGTTCTTTTTCAATGGTACTATACCTAGTCTCTGCATCGTTTAATGTCCTACTAGCGTAAGCTATAGGTTTATCTGTGCCAATTGGGCCTTGAGATAGTACTGCTCCAAGAGCATAATTTGACGCGTCGGTTGTTAGTATGAATGGTTGTGTAAAGTCCGGGAACTGTAAAACGGGGGCGTTCACTAAAAGTTCTTTACATCGTTCGAAGGCTGCTACATATTGCTCAGTGATTTCGATTTTGTTTCTTTTCTTCAAGCAATTTGTAAGGGGTTGAGTTACCTTTGCAAAATCCTTAATAAATTTTCGGTAATAACCTACCAGGCCCAAGAAACTTTTAATTTCTGTTGAGGTTTTCGGAATCGGAAAATTTAAAACTGCCTGAATTTTGTCATTGTTTGGCCTGAGCCCTTCTCTAGTTATCATGTGTCCAAGATATAGCACCTCTTTTCTGAAAAATTCACACTTATCCAAAGTCGCCTTCAAATTTGTTTCTCTCAAACGGTCAAAAACCATGCGCAGTTTCTCTATGGGTTCTTGCAAACTACTGGAATACACAATAATGTCGTCAAGATAAACGAGACAATGCAGGCCTTGCACGCCCCTCAGCACGTTGTCCATTGCGCGTTGAAACGTAGCTGGGGCGGTCTTAAGCCCGAAGGGCATTCGAGTAAATTCGAAATGTCCTGATTGTGTCGAAAATGCCGTTTTGTGCCTATCCTCCTCCTCTACTTCGATTTGGTGGTAGCCACTTACCAAATCTATTGTACTAAAGTAAACCGACTTTCCTAATTTATCAAATAGATCCGAGATGTTTGGCAAGGGGTATTTGTCATCAGTTGTAATCTCGTTTAATCTTCTGTAATCTATAACCATCCGAAATTTCCTTTCGCCAGAAGCGTCAAACTTTTTGGGGACTAAATGAACCGGCGCACTCCATGGAGAGTGTGATTCTCTTATCACAACACTTTCAAGAAGTTTGTCTACTTGGTTCTTTATTTCATCGTTATGTGCGGGTGGATGTCTATACGGCCTGATAAAAATGGGATCCTCATTTTTGGTCCTAATTTGATGCTTCACATGATTTGTAAATGTAAGTGGCATCTCGTCGCAGTAAAATATGTCGCGATATTCGTAACACAGTTTTTTTATACATTCTCGTTCTTCTTTGTTTGTATGTTCTAGCCTTAATTTTTGTAGGTTTTGTTTAAGCAGCTCATCTACCTCATATTCGTTCATGTCCGAAGTCACATTCACCTTACATTCTTCATTTTCATACTTATCCACCCTAAGGGGCTTTCCAAACGTCATAGTTATTCTGTCTTCAGATAAATTTTGTATCACCGTATGTGCAAATGAATCTTTACATTTTACAATAGCGCTCGGCATTCTGATTCCCTGTCCAAAATCAACATAATCAATGATCGCATCTCCGTTCTGCAAATTAGTAGGCACTTTTACCCGCATTTCTGACCTTGGTTCCAATGTAATTTCATATGGAGGATTGTATATAATAGGAATGTTCGTGTCACGTGTGCGTAAAATTTGGTGTTTCATGTCAATTGAAGCGTCAAGTTGTTTTAAAAGGTCAGATCCTATTAAACCATCGTACCTGTCGTCTACGTCATATACATAGAACTTATGTTTCTCTGTACTCTTAAAAGTTTTTAAGAGTGGTATGTATATAGCTTCATTGTGCTGGCTACGAGCGTGCATGCTTATGACTTCAAAAGGTTCATATAACTTGAAGGCCGTGAAAAACTCCTCGGCTTTGGCTGGGCTTATGAACGACCTTGTACTTCCGGTATCTATCATAAAGCGAGCACGTATTTCCGGAATTTCAATGTGTGGAAGCTTTAAAATAGAATCACAATTAATTTGTATTATTTCGGGTGAAAACTGGAGGCATCCAGCTGAAAATTTTCGGCATTGTATGAATCTACTTCCTGATGATAGACTTCGGGTGCCTCCGCATAAGGCTCAAACGCAATTTGAGGTGCATCTAAATCGGCCATGTAATTTTCATTGAAAGTTTCATTTGGGTATCCATACAACTCGTGGGATGCATCGACTTCATTGTTGTAAAATACGTTACTATTATCAGCTTCATGGGAGGCGTCTAACATAATATTTTGTCTGAATGGGTGAGCAGTGCGCATGGATACATCGGAATTCATGGTCGGTTTTTGACCTTGTAAGTTTTGATGAGGAATCCCAAACTTAAAATTGTTTTGGGGTTGGTATCCTGGTGGTGGCCTCGCAAAATTGTTAAGTGGTGGCCTGAAGCCTTGACCTTGTTGGGGGATTCCGAATCTAAAGTTTTGTTGTTCGTTTGGAATACCAAATCTGTAATTTGGAGGTCCCAAATTTTGATTGAATTTCCAGCCACTGGGGTTCTGCTGGTTTGGAGACCCAAATCTAGGTGGATTTTGTGGTTGATGTGGGATTCTAAATCTGAAATTCTGATTGGGTGTTTGGAATTTATTTTGTTGATTAAACTGGGGATTTCCAAACCTGAAATTTTGCGGAGAGTTAGGCAACATAACAGGCTGAATGGCTTGTGGTGGTTTGAAATTTTGGGACGTGAGGGCTTGTTTTGTTTTGTTTTTAGCGTTGTACTGATTCGTAAAGTTAACTTCCTCAACTACCACGCTCAAGGCCGTTTCCAAATTTACACACTGTTTGAGGCGAACTATGCGGATTAAATCCTCTGGCAAATTAAATAAAAACACGTTTAATGCCATGTTATTATATATGATCATTTTTGCTGCTTTTACACCCTCATCACTTAATAAATTCACTTTGGCAAATAAGGTACTGCGCATATGTTGTATTCTAAGGCAAAAATCGATGTAAGACTCGCCCTGTTTTAATTTTAACTGTTCAAGTTCGATTGCAATACAGTCCTCGGAACGAGGGTCGCCGAAATGTTGAATTAACAACCCTTTTAAGCTATCCCAAGTAGCAATGTCTTCGCGTTCACTTAATAAGGCTGCAGCTCTACCAGCCAACCTACTGCTAATCGCATGAAATACATACAATGATTGGACTGGAGTATTACCAGAAAATCCTCCATATATATACTGAGCTTTCTTAATAAACAAATTTAACAAGTTTTCTTCCCCTTCAAACTTAGGGATGAGGCAAAGAAGCTCTTTTGGTACTACACGTATTTGTTCCATTATTAAAAACTCTACTTTACTAGCAACACAATTCGTAAATTTAGCGCCGATATAAAGGCTCAATAATACTTAACTAACATACATAAAATATAGCGCCAATATGAGTGCGCAATAAAGAAAATCAAATAACGATTAATTATATGGCAAACAGAAATAGACAGGAACGAGAGGGATGTGAAAGGGTTTACTCACAGTGTACTCGAACTCATCCTTCCGTTATAGCCAGGTAGTTTCTTCGCTGCAATCCAAATCACTTGACAATATTTTTGGTTCGTGGATTCCGCGCAAGTGCAAAGCGGCACTGCAATAAACTGTGTCACAATCACAAAAACTGATTTTTGGAGTTTTGCGGTGGATACAGTCTCGCGCGCGAAATCCTACCGGCTGCGCCAGTCAAATTTTAGGGTTGAGGGAAACTGTTTTTAAAAAGCACAAAAATTATAAAGTGTAAATTTATTGAATGTACGATTCATTCGAGAGTGTCGTTCAGACTGACGAATAAAACTTAATTCTAATACGAGTACAAAATGCATGCCTTATCTAGTTGTACATCCCGGCCAGGCGCCGGCCATCCAGACGCAATATTGGTACCGTCTCATGCCTAATACCGGAATGCATAACTACCTGGTAAGTTTGTTTCAAATACAATTATTATTTTGTGGAGGTAGATTCAGAAATTATTTCTAAAATCTTTCTGTTTTAAACGGTGTTACTGTTCGTTTAGTATTTGAAAATGTAGAGTTCTGGTCCAATTTCGGCGGCATTGGGAAACAAGGAAGGAAAGGAAAAAAAGAGGAAGGCATCGGAAAGCTCGGAATCAAGTTCCAGCTCGTCATGTGACTTCCTCATCAAGCAGCAATGACAATAAGAAACGCAGAAGGAGCCGGTGGCACAAAAGGAAGCGTTACAACAGTAAGTTAAACAGATTAATTAACGAAGTGTCTAATATAAAACAGTTGTGCAGTAACAATCAAAATAACACTTGCAATGAACCTAATAGCGATAACGACTGCCTTAGCTGTTACATTGATCCAAACATGCGTGGGGAGCTATATAGTGACGAGCACCAAGACGAGGCCATGTGCCACCAAGGCCTTGAGCCATCAAATGAGGAACAATTTGTTTTTTTTTAACTTTTAAACTTTCGCGATTCGAACACATAACACAGAATAAATAATAGTACAAGTACAGAAGGCTGAGTAAAGTCATTTAAATAAATAGCGACTCTCGCTACAACGCTATAAAGTGCAATTTAACTCGCTCGGCGCTGCGAGCTTTCAATTATATTTACCTAGAAGGCGCTCGCCCACCGCGTGCAGGCTAGAATGCACCGTTGATACGGTGCACGCGCGGTGGTACGCGCGTTGTGATCAACGCGCGAGAACTTCCATTGCTCTAACCGTTTCAGAATCGCTCTGTCCCTTTTTCGCTTGGTAGGGTTGTATTAAGATATGACTAGGTACTTGTACTACTAATTATACTGTGATATGTTATGACTTAGTTACTTACTATTATAAATTAAAATAGTTCTATTACATACAATGACATTCTTATCAGAATAGGCCTACTACCTCATTTTTACTACCTATCTATCCCGTTTTCAGAACGCCGATAAGTTTAGTGAGATACCTACCTACGTGTCGTTGGTTGATTATGATTATATCCTATAGGTATTGCACTTTGATGAATAAAGGTGCCTGTCTGAATTCCATGCTTTTTGAGTGAAAAATAAATTGCTACCTACGTAATAAAAGGTATTAAAAGTAGGTAGGTATTATACGAGACCTGTCATCCATCACTGGTGCATGGACTTGCCACGACTTGCCGAATCTGGGCGCGCGGTGATTGTGACCGTACGACGTGTAGCAACGCGACGCGCGGCTATTATAGTTCGGGAGCAGAGGAGCGATTTTGGCAGTGAAAAATTGAATGTATATTATAGTAATAGCACAAAATAGATAATAGGTTTAGGTACAGGATATTTTTATAATTATAACTTACAAATGTTTAACTTTTATATATTATTTGATATCCTTTTTCCCGTCTTTAAATTTTCGATTATTGAATCTTAGAGTGGCGTATATGCGTAACCGAATGAACAATTTTAAAAGGTAATTTAAAGGAAAACGGACACACGGTGTCTCGGGAAATACAGCTTGCAGCAGTTCGTAAAGTTTTGTACCTGGTTTCCCTTGTATTACCTTTTCAAATGTTTTTGTGAAGACGTCTTCCAAATTTTGGATGTACTGGATAAATTTTTATATTCTTTCATTTTTAGTGAGCCATATAATCCAGATTTTTTGTTGTAGGCTTTATATTTTGTGAAGTCCCAAATCTGGAATCGCTTTCAATGCTCCATCAATGTTATGGCATTTGTTTACCCATACACTTGAAAAGTAAGTATCCTGAAACATAAGTTAGGGCATTTTCTTCAGGCACATCCATATGGTGATCAGTTTCACCATTTAAGCACACAACTGATATTTCTGCCGAAGGAGGGGTAAACAAATTAAACGTTTTCATAACATCGTCGAATTGGAGCAAAATGTAATAAATATCCGTCTCGCAGTTAGCATTTGGTGTTACATACGAATAGCTTTGAAAAAGCTCTTTGAAATTGAATTGGTGTAGGCTCTGTGCAAGAACCGCTTTGCTGCCTAACTGAACCAAAAAAAAATTCCAAGCTGTCTTGATTCAATCTTCGAGTGAACATATATTTGAATCCTTCTTTTTTTAAATCTTCACAAAGCATTTGAATGGATTGTATTGATATCTGTGTATTTATGAATGATTTCATGTGAGCCGTATTATTTTTTCCTGTTTTTTTATTAATGGTCTTAATTTTGGAAAATATTTCTAAGGCATCATCGAGTACTTTCTTTTGATAATCACATTTTCTGAAGGCACTTTGATACTTGTTTTTACAATTTATTCTGCTAGAATTTAAAACGTCAAATAAGTTATTCATGGATTCCATAAAATTGGCTGTCGGCCTGGCCTCTTCGGAAATAATTCCCAAGTCTATGTAGGTATGAAGAGCAGCGGAAACTGTGCGACTAAATATTTGCACTGCGTATTTCACTCGCATTTTTTTGAAGTTATTAGGTAGGATCTATGTGAGCTTCAGTTATTTTAGGGATAACCCTTAAATTTCTGTCTTTTTGGTGGTCGTAAAGTTCTTTTATGAATTTCCAGCATATTTTTTTGTCATCATAATGAGTCACTGGTGATTAGATTATTGTGAATGCACTTGATTGAATGAGGGACGTCGAATATATAAAAGATCTTTTGATCATCATATATGAAGTAAGGTTTATCTACTGTTAATTTTTTTATATCTTTTGCGAATTTGTCGAAGTTCGATCCTTGATCAGAAGTAATAGCTTTTACCTACGAAGCTTTTACTTTAATTCCTATTGCAAGAAGTTTGGAAATTACTTCCTCCAACTATAAATCAAGCTCGCCATAATGCTTTGCAGATGCTAGCAAAGCGTAAGCAATCGGTTGTTTCCATTTTATGTGGATACCTTGAAGCATTATGGTATAAGCATTACTAGCAATTTCTGGTGATATCTTTCCATTAATATTGTGAAAAACCAATCACTTCATCTGTTTTTGTATTGTAATACAAGTTTATTTTAAGGGTCATCTCATGCACACAAATTGTGCAGTATTTCGCGGCATCAGGGAGACATTTAATTTTAAATTCCAAACTTTTGATTACTCGATCATCAAATTTTGGTGGAATATCAATTTTAAATCTATTAATAGTAGCTTTATGTGGTAGTTTTAAAATTGCTTGTAATAATCTGTAAGCATGGGTACTTGCATAGTATAAATTTAGTGCAAAAACTTTGTATTCTAATTCGTATCGATTGCCTTTAAATCTGCTTTTTAATTTGTTCTGCCACTCAAACAACTTATGGAATCTTTTACTGACTTCGTCATCAGGATGCTCGCTTGTAATGGCTGTATTCTTGCCTTCTAATTCCTTTTGTATTTTTGTTATTTCACGATCTAAACGCCTGCATTTATGTTGAGAACTCCGTAATTCTTCTGAAAGTCTACGTTTCCGAGGAGTTTGAGCTGACAAGAATTTAGATGTCTGTGTTTCCTTATCTGATTGTTCTATAGATTCTGTCTGAATTTCGGCTGAGGCAGTATATGCTTTTTGAAGTTGTGCATTGGATATAATTTTGATTTTCGGTTTGCTTTGTGCGCTGGTCTGTGCGTCTGTGTTAAATGAGTTTTCTTGCGATTGATCAGTTGAAACGTTAAATTTAATTGGAAATGATCCCATTTTAAGGCCCTTTTTAGCGATGAATCTTTAAAATGTTCCGAGCATACTGAATAACTGTGGGGTTTCAAATTCTCTTTGATTAATAAATCTTCTCTATCAAGTAACGCTGACCACTCACTGCGCCTGAAAATATACAAGAAATCGCAAATTGTATAATAATTATCAAACATCCTTGAAAACGATAATTGAGGACAAAAGGACATATCTTGGCGTCCATATATAGTTAGCCCAAGAACCGACAGCATGAATTTACTTCGACATTTTTATGAACTTAAAATAGCATTATTATGATCACCAGTACTACTAGTAATACTTTCTATTATAATCACTAGAAGACGAGAATGGTCAACAATTGAAAATCCAGCTTAAAGCAGGTTAAGCACTGTAAAGAAATTTTGAGGTTTGCTGCAAAAAATAAGTAGTAGTTGTCTACCTAGTAAACAAGAATAGCTCATAGCACTTCATAATAATTTTACGTCAGCTCTCGGACTATATCACTCGTTTGATATATTGCATGATAGGTAAATTCCTTATTAGTTGTAGGCTACTTACTAAGTCAGCACAGTAATTCATATTCCGATCAACAATACCTACTATAATCAATTATAAAATTACGTTGATCGATTTAATAAACGACTTTATTTCTGCGCGGTAAAACCTTAAATATGCGTAGCTTCGGTATGGAACACAAATGAAATAACATAAAACTATAAGAACCTACGTAATAAAAAAATATCAATATCTAACTACATAACTAGGACCTATTATAGGTATTACAATTTATTACCTTTCAAAAATCTTGATCAAGATTTTTATATCAAGATGTTTATTAAAATACCTGATGTACCTATCATATAACATGTAATGTTTTATTACTATGTTTTACTTCTAAGCTGTTGCAGTTTACCTTATATGCTAGTTAGCCTCTAGGACCTATAAATGTAGATAATTATCACATTGGCGTCACCATCACCACCAGGCGATAACAAACACGTCTCTCATGTTTAATTAGGTTTCGAATTACGGTCAAGTAGTTTAATAGCGATGTTTTACCTGCAATTAAAACATGTATTAAACATACTTACCTAATTCGAAACCTAGTAGTTTCAATATCTGCCTGGTGGCATAACATAAGAAATCCAATGACGCAATTTCGCCTTCAAGCACACTACTTAAGGTGATGGTGGGGGCATTGGCGGGAAAAACCGGTGGGAAAGGTGCTGATTGTACGAGTGGCGTGGCTGGACCAATCACAGCGCGGGCACAGTTGGAACGGAAGTCAAATACGCTACTGTCATGTTTAATTAGGTTTCTAATTAGGTAAGTATGTTTAATAAATGTTTTAATTGCAGTTAAAACATCGCTATTAAATTCCGCTATGTGTCTTAATTTTTTTCTTAACATACGCACTGAGCTCATAAATGTACATGCTTGTCAATGTAAGTACACGACATACGTACAGGACTCTTCCATGAGCATTGGTTATCAATATTTATTCCTAAAAAGGTCACTTAGCTACTCTTATTTCTTGGCTATTACATATGATGGGTAAATGATCTTGTTTCTTTTTTATATAGAAATGTAAAACCTTTGCTTTGCTGACGTTTACAGTTAAGTAGTTTGTCTCTATCCATTGGATTATATTTGTTTCTGACTTAGTTCCAGATAATGAATGCTTTTATCGATGTTAATAACAATTAATTAGACGCCATCTGCGAAAAGCACGCATTTTTGCTGTGTTGCTTCTGGAAGATTATTGATATAGAATAGGAATAGAAGAGGCCCCAAGACACTTCCTGCCTGCTGTGTAAGTGGAACTGAATGTTTTCAAAATATTACTACTGTCCATTCCAATTATCTCAACTAATTGTTCTTTATTGTTCAGGTATGCTTCAATCCAAGTAAGTGCTGGACCACGAATACCGTAAAGTTCCAATTTTTGCAGAAGAATTTTGTGACAAACAAAGTCAAATGCTTTGCTAACTACAGATACCAAACGGCCCATGTCTATATCTCCTTTAATTTTATTAAGTTATTGGTATATTGCTAATATTGTGGTTTTTTTTAAACCCATATTGCTCCTCTCGCAAAATATATCAAATTGTATCAAGAAACTAAAAATTCTAGAATGCATTAGTTTCTCAAATATTTTCGACAATATTGGGATTGTGGGTTGGTAATTATTAACATCGAACGTGTCACCCTTTTTATGCAAAGGTAAAAAATAGTGTTATTACAATAGAACGTTTAAGCTCCTCAGGAAATATACCTTACAAAAAAGATAAATTTATTAGGTATGCAAGCAAAGATGCTATTTTTAAAAGCAAATTAAAAAAAAAAAACAGTATACCATTGTATCCAATGGCATTAGTATTACTCAGAGAATTAATTACGAGTACGTATCTTACTCCATACGAATCACAGGGTTTCAAAAATATGATTTTCGAATTATTATTTGAATAGTTGCATTTATTTTGATTTGTACTATAGAGCTTGTTAAGTTTGTGTAATAATTATTTAATAATTGAGATATAAACTTTTTATTGGGTCAATGTTATCAGTAACATCACCATTGCGGAATGTGTTTTGCTGTATATCCCATGCTGCTTTACATATATTTCTAGGCATGTATTTCTTATGAAACATTTTTTGTAAGCTGTGTCAAAATTTAATTCGTAATAAATGTCTTCTTTGTATGCGTTATTGTTTTTTAAAGCACTAATTTGTCCTTTTCTTCTAAATAAATACTATAGAACTGTCGTAGAATTTCATCTGCAGAAGCGTTTTTGTTTTATTTTCCAAATTAACTAGAAGAAAAAAGTGGCTTATATCAAAGTTGAAAATAAATTAATAATATTCTAGTCCATGACCTCCATTGCACATACTCACCTGCCTGGCCCGTGTCCGTCACTACAGCCGGCCATTTGTTTGTACAAAGACCAAAACTTCCCAAACTGTAGTGCTCTCAAGTGCTCTGTAGTGCCCAAATATGGCCATTAGTTCTCGATTACTTTAAGAGATATTTCAATTCAAAGGGTGGCCTGCCGGGGTGACGCTGCGTTCAGCGCGTCGATGTCGACGAGCCGAATCCAGCGAACAGATTTAAATGAAACGGCTCGGCTTTTAGTTCTCAAAATAATAAGCGAAACTGTGACAAAATTACAATCGAATTAGTGGTTTATGAGAACCATTTTATAAGGATGGTTAGCCAGGATGACGCTTGTTTCAGGGCGCTAACTCTATAACAACAAAACGAGTGAATCAATATTCTTCAAATTAAGTGGAGCTGCAGTTCTTCTGTTTGTGCTTTTTGTGCCCAAAAATCAGTCGCGTAAGTTCAGTAGTTTTTGCTCGTTCGAGGCTCGAAAGGTGGCCTGCTGGGGTGACCCTGGCTCTGGCGCTCTACCCTGAAACTCGACAACGGCTGTGCCTACAGCTTTGAGACGTAAACCTACAAATAGTTCACGGTAAGATGGTCTTTGTGCCCGAGAATTAGACACCTACCTAACGAGCTTTACGAGAAAAAAGCTACCAGTACTTATTATAATGGAAGCTTGGATTTCCATTTTGGTCGGATCATACAATGTGTACAATCACGTTCAAAAGTGATAACTAGTATGTATCACTTTATTTGGTATTATATTTTTATGATTTTAGGATCAACGCCTACTTAGCGAGAACATAGGAAAAATTTAGATCACGTAAGTAGTTGGTGGTTTGGTTTAATTCAATTGAGCTACCAATAGATGGCGTTACAGTCCTCGCAAGACAAAATTCATACAAAGTATTAAAATATTAAATGAAGTTTTACTTGATATCACTCTATTTGGTATAATTTTACTATATGTTCTATGATAAAGAATGAACACTTACTTAGCCAAAACATAATAGTATTATTTAATAGGTAATTTTCTAAAGGAAAAATTTGGATCACGTTGGTTGGTGGTATGGTCACGTGTTGGCTTGTTTCAGTTTAACTGAGCTGCCAAAAATGGCGGTACCGTCCCCTTAAGACGAATTTAGAGAGGCCCTTTATTGTACAGCCAATAATTCGCGACCAAATAATGCACAGCCAATAATTGGTGTCCAATATTTCGTTGACTGACCTTGGATATCAGGGTATACACAATACCATCAGTGCCGTAACTAGGGCGGTGCCAGCGGTGCCCAGGCACAGATGCAGAATCCATTTTAATGTGAGAACCGGTTATGATTAGAAAATATTTATAGCAGCTCGCACCGGGCGCATAAAAGGCTAGTTACGTCTGCGAGTAACATACGGGTCTTATTGTGCATTATCAACACGAGCTAACTTTGTACTGGCGTTAATTCGCAGCCAGAAAAAAGAAGCCATTTGATGTACGTGGATATTTCGCTCGTAGACTTTTCGCTCGGGCGATAATGTACAGAAATGAATCCGTGTACATAACAGATTAAACAGAAATGTCATAGTCAAAGCCTCATTTGCACGTTCGGCGCGGTCCGAATCAGGCTATAATCAATATTATCGCGCTCACAAGCGGTCCAATTCAACATAAGCGCACGACAGACTGACGATATCGCGTGTGATGTCATAGATGACGTCATTATTGCCGCCATATTGAACTTACGGTGATTATGCTCCTGCATGAAATCACGTAACAAATTTATAGTCAGCGGTACGCGGTACGTATCCAAAGAACTGGGTAGGTGGGTAGGTTTTTACCACGGCACGTATCTCGACTCGAGAAACGAGCAAAAAGAGACCCCTGTATTGTACGGCCAATAATTAGCGACCATAATTCCATGAATTGGCCTCGAATTATCACGGTGTACAATACTTGGTTGTACATTATCACCACGAGCAATGAGCTCTGGCTGTACAAAATCATTGTACAGGCGATAATTCGCATCCAAGAAAAGGAAGCTACATGAATTAGCAAGGTGTGCATTATTGGTAATCTAAGGTGGGCCGGACACTTTGCACTAGCGATAATGTACAGCCGATAATCCGTGTATACCATAGACTAAATAGAAATGTCTTGGTCAAAGTTTGCACGTTCCAGTATCCTTTACCTGCGCCCCCTGCGCCCTTAGGGAAGCAATAATTATCAACACGGACCGTTTTTGTATGGGCAATAATGTGTAGCTAGGAAAAGCCGGCCAAATATTTCGAATCAATGTACACGAATTATCCGGCCATGCATTATCGGCTGTACAATACTGGACATTATTTGGGTCATACATTAATGTCAAGCAAAAGAAGTTGGGATTAGGATTGCCAGATGGGTAGTAGATAGGTACTTACCCTCAGAGCATTCTTTATGTACTTTCTGTTGGATTATCGAACAAAAGTCTTAAATTCGCGTACTCTTATGTATCTTGGGTAACTGTCAAAGTTACCCAAGATACATAAGAGTACACGAATTCAAGGATCTTATCACGTAGTCAAAAGCATTTGAAGGAGTTGGACATGACCTCATTCAAGAGATTATACTAAATGCCATCCAACTGATGTTGTTAATGTCATAAATAAAAATAAAATGAAGTTATGGGGTTGGGCACCTACGAAATAGATGACAATTTGCTGTACATGGAATGGGGTAGTTAAGCAAAGATTTTCACAAAGTTTTCATGTAGAAAAATAATTTGTTTGTTTAATTTTAAATCAATAATAAAACGGCAATCAGTTGTCTAATTATTAATATGAATCAGTCTCTCCAAAATAACTACCCTGATTCAGTGCAATAAAACGCGTTCTTTACCTTTCTTTATTCAAATATACCCCCTATGAACAGTTTGTTGAATAGTGTTGGTAACCGAGAATAAGAATACATTGACCAAAGATACCCAGTCAATAAGAATTAAGCATAAAACGGCTTTATATATATATAATAATTTTCTTGGAAAATTTTTGATAACTTTTTTGAAGATTATTAAAATCCCCACCAGTAAGAATCTTGTACTTGTATGATTTAAGTTCATACTACGAGGTAGGACATATAGTTTTCATCTCGAAAAATTAAAGGGTTTTTGCAGGTTAGGGGTTGAAATTTATTTAAAAGAACACGTACCACGCTGAAACTACTGGACGTATTTTGATGCAACTTGGCACAGTCATAGTTTATATGTTGGGTGAAAATTGAGAACACCTTTCAATGCCGAAAGTTCATGTCCAAGTGCCGGGGTCCAAATTGTTTACATTAAATATATTTTGTATTTATTTTTGGAGGCTGCTATAAATTCAATACTGAAGCCAAAACTGAATATTTTTTAATTTTTATTTTTCGGTCTGTCTGTCTGTATCTTGGCTACGCATCACGCCGAAACTACTGAATAAATTCGAATGAAACTTGGTATGATTTGAGTTCATACTAGGAGGTAGGACATCGGATTTTGATGCTGATGATATCTATAAGTACTTATAATAAAGCTTTAAGTATAAAAAGGTCTGTACAAAGATGATAAAAAAATGTCTAGGGCATTTAAAATAAGCTATTGAACATACATAACATTTAAAAAATCATGTCGGTCTGTTTCTCCATCTGCTTGTCTGTATGTTTGATTGTTCGCGTATCACGTAAAAACTACCGATTAACCGATTTTTAACCGATAAACCGATTGATATGCGGTTTTCATATTTGGATAGCTTATGGTTTGACTTAAGAACTGGTGTACTTGACATCTTAATCCGATTAAAAGAAACCGAGCAATCGATAAAATCTTTTTGACGGCTGAAGGAATTTTGATCAAATGTTGTTATATTGGGGTTTTAGGTCTTGGAATAGTAGATAGATAGATAGATAGATAGATAGATAACTCTTTATTGTACACCACATAGAACAAAAAAATACAATAATAACTAAAACATTTTTTTTTTTTTTTTTTTTATAGTACATAGCGTACTTTTAACCTAGACAAATGACCACGCGTGCCACGAATATAGCTAATTTTAAAATATGGTCATCAGTCTACAAGTTATAATTAATATATTTACTTTAAATTTTATACCTTCTATTTTCAATTATTTATTCTAATGGTTCTTTATTTATTCCGAAATCTGTTGTATTTCAATAATGTACCAACTGGTAACATTATAAATTGTACTTAGGGCTGTGTTCACTTACTACGCTCGAATCATCCGTGCGATTATCGCTCGATTATCCGGAGTTAGTGAACGACTTTGGACGTCCACATAAAACTGACAACTGTCAGTTTCATACTATTCCTCCCCTGCCCTACTATTTTTAGGATGACCCAGGCGAACGCCCGACGACGCCGTGAACTATTTCGAGTGATCGCAAGGATGATCCGTGCGTCCTCGAACGTAGTAAGTGAACGCGCCCATGGTCTATGTACCTAGGCCCGGGGCCCGGCCGCGTGAAGATTGGAAAAGCAGCCACATGTTGATATGTGTCACTTTTCGTGAAATCCATTTTTACTTGATTGTACATCTAATATTAGCCGGCTAAATGTAATATCCGTGCCTAATGCGCTTTCATTCATGCTAATGACAAATACTTCATGTTAGAAAGGGACAGCTGTAGCTTCGAGAACCTTCTAATGGAGGTACTTACGATAAGGTGTGCAAAAAGTAATGATAGCTTTCTTCTCGTAAAGTTCGTTAGGTAGATGTCCAATTCTCGGGCACAAATACCATCTTACCGGGAACTATTTTAAGGTTTACATCTCAAAGCTGTAGGCACAGCCGTTGTCAAGTTTCAGGGTAGCGCGCCAGAGCCAGCGTCACCCCAGCAGGCCACCTTTACACACTCGAATGAGCAAAACTTACACGACTGATTTTTGGGGCACAAATAGAAGAACTGAAGCTTCACTTTATTTGAAGAATATTGATTTTATTTATTTGAATATTGCTTGTTTTGTTGTTATAGAGTTAGCGCGCTGAAGCAAGCGTCATCCTGGCTGACCACCCTTATAAGATGGTTTTCTCATAAACCACTACTTCGATTGTAATTTTGTGTGACAGTTTCACTTATGATTTCGAGAACTAAACGCTGACGGACACGCCTGGCACATAGTCACCATGTCTGATGGTACTGCTTTATTAAAAGTTCTTTATTAATTCCTGAACTAGAAAAGAGAGCGGTGTTATAAGTTTAGGTTGTGAGTGTATGTATCCGTGTGTTTGTTTGCAACATCGTAAATCCCAAACGAGTGGACGGATTTAGATGTATTTTTTCTGTTTGAACGCTATTATGGAGGGGGGGGGGGGGGGGGGGGGAAGCTGATGTGATCGAGATGGTTCTTAGCTATAATGAAGGGTAAGGCATATTTTAAAATTTGAGCTCGTTTTAAGTTGTAGATGAAAACATGAATTACTTAATACTGCTTATAACTCTAACTTATGTTACACGCTATGGTGTTAGGATAGAAAATAATAGTAATAAAACAGTATAAATCCAACCTTTATTTAGATTTTCCACATTTAGCCTTTGAGGTATTTAGTAATAATACCTCAATGCATTTATTTAGCTCATGTAATTACAATACAAATTTTAAATTTCAATCAAAAAACTTCCAAAGGATGACCACAGACACATTATCATTATTTATCAACTTATTATTATTTCACTATAGAAGAACCAACATGAATATCTAAAACACACTTAGTTCCACATAAATCTGTTTTTCCTTTCAGAAGTACAATTTCTATGCCAACCTGAACTTTTGTTCGGTAGCCATCTTTAAAAATGGTTTCCAGTTGTCCGACTGTCCTCTACAGGTCGCATTTCTCAACCGATCTAGATGAAACTTGGTACACACATTACACGAATTTTTTGATCGTCTGGGTTTTTTGATTAAGTAGCGTACTTTCCCCAAAAATGAGCAAATAGGGGGCCACTGAATTATTAGATCCGATTTCGATGTTTTGTTGAAGTTGGTTTCATAAAAATTTGGTGAAGATTGATGAGGATCTTCGGCGTGATGAGCAGAATAGCTTCTCAAAATTAAGTAAATTGCTCACTTTTAGGTTTCTTCCAGTGCAATCAGCCCTTAATGGCTCCTCTACACGCTGGCCAGTGTACTGGCCAACCTGTAGAGTAAACTGCAAAACGCGTTTCAAAAGGCGTTGCCCGGATATGACCACGCGCATTTAACTATACCTTTATGCGCAGAGAACTATAGGTAAGCGTAATTCAACCTCTTTGATGCTATGTGTGTATCGCGGAATAATATGCAGTTGTCTATGGTCTTATCGTTGAAAGAGACGACCATAGAGTAACTTTGGAGACGACATTCTAAAGAGTATAGTAATTTATGCGACATTCCGTTTCAAAGGTCAGATTCTTTCGTTGACAACAAACAACAAATTAAAATAAATTATATGCACTTATTATCTCCTGTATATTATGGTCTCTGAATTATATAAACCAATTTTAAGCAATCAAAGTACTTATATAATTTAACTCCTTGCTGTAAACTATGCAATAACCATGGCTGAAATATTAAAAGAATGGCTAACGGAGAGATTACAAAGACCAATAAAATGGAGCGCAGAACAATTTGGAGAAATTATGAAAAATGGTTACGTTATAGCTTGTGTGCTTCGCAGCTATCATGTCATTAACGATGAGAATCATTTCTTGATAAGCTCCAGCAATACTCGTGAAGCTACAAAAAACAACTGGAAATATTTAGCGATATGGTTGAAAGAACTAGAAGTGAATATACCTGATATAGAGCTTGCTAATATTATGGAAGGACAAGGTTCTAGCCTTCTTCGGCTATTTTACCAACTTTTCCTCATATTAGATAAAAGAGATCGTACTGATTTCATAAAACGGGAGAGAAAAATGGTTTCGGAACTTGTTGAGAAAATGGGAAATAGATTCAATGTTGATAAAGTATCTGAAGAACGAGAGTCGTTTGTCGACGATCTCTCAAGGCCGTTACTTAATGAAAAACATTTCATTGAATGGCAAAGAAAAAAAACAGAACAAGTACAAGACACATATAATTACATACGCCACAAATATTCAAAAATGTTAGCGAAAATTGAAGATTCTAAAATACCCATGCAGTTCAATCCTTCCAAAACTAAACAAATTTTATCAGCGAAGGAAAAGGCAGACATGGATAATTTTGCTCAGCGACACCCTTGTAAATTCGAAAACTACACATACAATCAATTACTTAACATGGATGAAACAGCTCTTCAGAGATCAAGATCTTTTGCTGATTCCGAATGGGCTAAAAATTATATGGATAATTTATACACGAAAATGCACAAAAAGTCTGAAACTGAAATGTTTCAAGAGCACGCTAGGAATGTGCTAAGTGGATCATTATGGGATCTTTCAGTAGCTGAAGAGGAAAGTAAACTTGATACTGCACTTGCTAAGAAAGTAATGAAACTTTCTCAGTTTGAGAAACAAATGTGTACACAAATAATGGAGACGAAACAGCAGGCACGAAATCTAGTGCAGAACAGAATCAAAGGTGAAAAGGAATTCGAAGAACAAAGACAACAACAGTTTACCCAATTCTTGGACAATGTTAAAGAACAAATGAACTTGGAACTTGTAGAAATTGATTTCGAGAAACAAAGGCAGGATATGCTCCACAAGAAGTTGTTTGCAGAAAAGATGAAGAGAAAACGACAACATTATTACAAAGTATGTTACGATACCATGCTATCCATTGTTGATTATGCTACTAAATATGCTTATTTCAAAAAACTAATCGGTGGCGACATTCCCGATCATTTCATTCATGAGTGGAAGACTCTTTATTTTAAGCAACAGCCTACATTCGACTTGCTTGATCCTATGGAAGAAATCATAAAGGAGCCGGGAATAAAAGAAGAGCCTGCACGCGAGGAAGAAGAAATCATACGGCTTGAGTTGGATCGTCAAGAGGCGCTAAATGATAGTGAATTGAAAGAGTATCATAACTATTCATATCCTTGGATTTTAAATCTGCTACTTCCTAATTATGATCCTGAGTCGGAAGAAAGAAAATACGAGCATCTAGGTAATCACATACTTGGGCATGTTGTTTACACTTTACTGCAGATTAAATACCCATACCCACAACAGAGACCGCCTGCTGATCTCCCCAATTTTGCTGCAAAGGTTTTACTGCGTGGGGTTCCAGACAGATCGATAACTGTCCCGATGCAAATCTTGCTCAATATGAAAAAAATATATGTAGCGCGCTTAGAAACTGCGATAAACTTTTGTTTAAGAAAATTCAAGGCTGAAATGGTTGGGTGTGCTGATATAGAATTATCGTTTGATAAATTAATGAGTGCAGCACAAAAAGAAAAAGAAAGAGAACTTCTAAAAAATGTGAAGGCAGAAGATGATGCCACTTATAAGATTAGTGACGCTAATATTACTAGTATGCTTGGAGTTATACCACCGAACTCAAAACAAACACAAACTCCTAAAACTCTACCTGAAGACATAATTGTATTATCCTCTTCAGCAGCTTTGGGAAAATATGCATACGAATTACTTAGTTCCGGGGATTCATTGACTGATTATCTTTTAGCGGCCATGTTAGTAGAGCTCATTAAGGAACAGTATGATATTAACGGATTTGTAATCATAAACTATCCAAATACATATAGAGAAGCTCAAATATTAGAAGAAACTTTTTCAGGTCATGAACCACCAGATGAAGAAGTACTAAATGACAGAGATGAGATCTATTTAGAAGAAAGTATAGCAAAGCATCGAACAATTGAGAAAGATGAATATAAAGAGGAAAGAATTTCCAAATTAGTGAATGATCCTCATATAAACAAAATCGATATACCATTCGAGAGCTACTTCACCTGTTACATACGTCTAAAAGAAACTGATGATATTCTTCAAGAACTAGTCATTTGGGACCTTACTAAAGAAAATTCTGAACCTATTGATCGATTTTATGCCATTCTTGGGATAAATTACAGTATGTATTACGAAATTATAGATAAGGAATTTCTGGCACAAGTATGCAAATACGTAATTGGAGATTATGCCATGCCTCTTAAATCATGCAACAATCTCTTTGGTGAAAATGTTTTAAGTCAGCTCGATTTTCTTTCTTCTGAGGATAAGAGAATGAAATCGAAAATTGTTAAACCTGAAGCATCTAATAGAAAGTCTAAAGAAAAACTACGAACTAGATCTAAAATAAGCAAATCGACAATGAATCATGAACAAGAAGTATCAAAGGCACCAATGCTAGGAGAATTTAATAAAACAGTTACGGATGAAATACTCCCAGTATTGGAAGATGATAATGAAGAAGAAGATATTACTAGGTCTATACTTAGCTCAGATGTTATAAAACCATTAGCAGGAGAAGATGATTGGGTATATAGTGAAATTCCTATTCCAGAAATAATTGGTGTTGCATTAGCATCATGTTGGGAAGCTATTGAAAAAGCTTATATTCAAGACATGCAACAGCTATTTTTCGCCAAAAGACTGCAAATGAATTGCTTAATTCCATACACTAGGTTTATTAAAGACAAAATGGACCAAATAATTACGATGCCTTCAGAGAAGCAGGACTTTGTGAGTATATTTCAAAAAAACTATAATGACTTCGAAAATGATTGGCGTGATGTCAACTTAACCAAGAACGAGTGGCATTGTCGTGTGAAGGAGTTACAAAATAAATTATATACAATTTGCGATCAAAGGAAAATATTTGCGGAAAAACAAAGACGTGCTCTTATTTGTGAAAATTGGGCAATGGAAGAGCTTACTACTATGGTCAATACCTATATATCATGTATGCAAACAGAATTAAATCGGTAAGTGTACATACATTTGTTCATTTTTAGTTTAAACATTGTTGTGACGTGATTAATATATTCGAATCTAAGTCGAAGTCTATCTGCCCAGGGCGCATTTCATCGGACGTTTTAGAATCATATATTCAAATTATTAAAACATCACTCGGGGAGGATCCAGTCTTGCAATATTTAACAGTTTACACTATGCATCTCGGTAGGCAGATAATACCATCTGGCAGGACTCTTCAACGATGGCCAGCAGTCTAGTCCATATTTGATATCACCACTGTAGGACCTCTCATTTAACACGATTGTGCAGTCTCTGACCTGGATTTACACCTTTCAAAAGACACACGTAGCGAAATTACTGAAGAAGACTAATTAAGAACCAAACAATAGATAATCATTTAAAAGGGACTTAATCGCGCTAAGTATGTTGTTTTTATTTACCTCGTTTTTGTATTCCCGTGACGTTAAGTTATATAATTATATACAGGGCTATTGGTAACTCGACGATTTCTTGGCAGGACGTGGTAGGGGTGCTAATAAGAAACAAATTTAAGGCATTCAATGTATGACCAAAAGTTAATATTTTTTAAGATATTTGAAAGGGGTCCCTACATTCCACTGTGAAGCTTGGCCTATTAAAACTCCGCCATTTTTAAAAGTTTTGAAATCGTGGCCCCTGTTCAAACCTTAATATATCGATAGAGGACTGCAATCGTACTTCAATAAAAACAAAAATTTTAAGAACTCTAATATCATAAAGTGTCGCGTTTCTTAGCCACTCGATTGATTCTATGCGCTACAGTCACTTTTTTTGTTTTCATTGATCATCGCAACTAACGCTACAGTCACTTTTTGTTTTCATCGATCATCGGACCACTCGATAGCGACGTAAATTTTGCCCCTCGATTTTGAACATTATTGACCTCAATAATCATTCAAATCTAAGCGTGTTTATATAATTATTTTGCTTCGAAACCCACAACATAAACACTTGAAATATGTGCCGTACCTATTTAACTCCATAAATCACCAGTTTGTTTATCTAAGCGCTCAATGAAGTGGTCATAAAAACTGTTTGTTTACGCAAAGTCGGCGCGGCCAGATGTGTCGCGTAGACCTTCTTTTTTTTGTGGGTTGACAATCAGATACCTGTGATCTCGGCTTGTACCCAATAAATCGCCAGTTTTCAGCCAGATGTGTCGCGTCGACCTTATTTTTTTTGTGGGTTGACCATCAAGTACCTGTAGTCTCAACGCATATACAATCAATTACCAGTTTGAGGTTAGATGTGTCGCGTCGGCCATTTTTTTTTTTGGGTTATCAGTTTGGTCCTGCGGTCTTCAGCGCGTGGACAACCGAGCGGTTATATATTGGAGCTCAAACATAGCATATGATCTACATCAACCGGTTGGTCTAGTGACTAGAAACCCTGCTACAAAAACAAACAGTCGTGGATTCGAATCCTGCAAGGTAATACTTTCGTGACTCGGAAACAGTAATTTCTGCTCATCACACAAATGATTGCGAAATGATTGTTTCCGAGTCACGAATGTATTATTCGTATCTATGTTTATCCGTTGTCTAATGCCCACAGAAAAGGGTATCCTAGTTTGGGGCTAGGTAATTGGTGTGAATAGTCCCGTATACATTTATTTTATTTATTTATTTGTTTAGCCCTTTCTAAGTTATACTATATAGTAGTTCAAAAATTTTTCAGCTTTAAACGATTAATAAAACAGTGTAACGGAATAATTATATGTGTTAATCCAAGATACAAGCTATCCTGGTACCAAATTGCATCCAATTCCGTTCAGCCATTTGGGCGTGAAAGAGTAACAAACATACAAATACACACACTTCTAAAGATAAAAGATAGTAGGCGCTAATCAGTTTTAATGTATGGAGTTCTGCTTAGCGCATGCAAAGTTTTCCGCTCGATAAGACAGTGCTCATTTTTAAAACTCTGATTGGCCTGTTTACTGCAGTGTCTGCACTTCTCAGACATAATATTAGTGTGATATTATTATATGCCGTTTGGGCCAGTTATTATAATAGGTCTACCCGTCCTCATACCGCGGATGCAGTGAGATCCAGCATAGTTTAGGAAATGAGCACCAGTATGCACCTGTGTCAGTATTATCAACTACTGCGTGCAATAACTTCTGCCTAAATTATGAAAAACCCACCTATTATGAGGGACGCACATGTGCAGTAGTGGACTTCATCAGGCTGATGATGTAAAATATTGCAAACCATTGTTTCTACTCATGATAACAATGAACTTTTATTCTGAGGTGAGATCAAAATGCAACTTGAGTAGTATGAAACTAAGAGACAAATGATATTCCATTCCATCTATTCGAATAACGGATGATTGACTCTTCATTAAGTGCGAGCAAAGTAGCTCTTTTCTCCAAAAGGGCACTAATGAGTATTGTTCCTTAGTTTTCCGCGACCAAATAGATCGAACGAAGCGGCACGCTGTATTTATTTAATAAATATGAAAAGCGCGCGAACATTTGAATTGTACTGACAAATAGTTTTCGTTATATTCAGTGATTCTACTGGTTGTTTGCGTTGTTATTTTTAAATAATTATAACATTTTATTCAGGCAACATAGTCAATAAAGTAAGAAATGACAAGCGTGACAATGTTTTTCTGTGGTGTACGTATAGGTCCCCGCACCAGGTGCCACATGATGGCTCTAGTGGATCCACCCGCTACCGATGATGACCTTATTAAGTTGGCAGGAAGCCGTAGGGTAGGGTCGGCTCGCAGGACCAGCCAAAGTGGAAAAAGCCTATGTCTAGCAGTGGACGTGTACGGGTTCAGATGATGATGATATTGACAGTGTGCTATGAGATAACGTTAATAATAACTTTTACACAGTCATACCCTCGCACTATGATTCCATGTATCGCGGGTGGCATGGACTGGACACATGCATCAAAATATCTAAGACCCAATATCAAACATTTAAGTTCATCTCACAAATAAACATTTAACAAGCGCCCCGGCCAGGATTCGAACCCGGGACACTAAGCTTCGAAGGCAGGAGTGATACCAACTGCGCCACTAACTAAGCCCATCTCATACAATACATAGTTTAAATCTGAGAAACGCAACACTTTAGGGTACTTAGTGTACAAACATTTTTTGTTTGTATTGAAGTCCTCTGTCGATTAACAGAGGACTTCAATACAAACAAAAAATGTTTGTACACTAAGTACCCTAAAGTGTTGCGTTTCTCAGATGGTAAGGTGCTAATATACAACAAATTTAAGGCATCCAATGTGTGGCCAAAAGTGAATAGTTTTTAAGATATTTGAAAGGGGTCTCTACATTTCACTATGAGGCCTGGAATAGTAAAATTCCGCCATATCGTGGCCGATATAGCGTCTATAAAATGGCGGAATTTTACTATTCCAGGCCTCATAGTGAAATGTAGAGACCCCTTTCAAATATCTTAAAAACTATTCACTTTTGGCCACACATTGGATGCCTTAAATTTGTTGTATATTAGCACCTTACCACGTTCTGCCAGGAATACGTCGAGTTACCAAAATCCCTGTATAAAACAACACAACAGTGCCTAAAGACGAAAGCCTTGAATGCGTGCGTCCTACCGCCCTACCAGTCAGGACCATCGGAAACGTACACTCACGGTGAGATTGGCTCATAAGTTTAACGTCGCCCTGCGAGCTATGGTGAGAGCTCTGCTCGGTGTTTCTCGTAAGGACAAGATCCGAAATGAAGTAATCCGACGGAAAACCAAAGTAACCGACATAGCTTAAAGAATTAGCACGCTGAAGTGACAAAGGGCTGCTTACATCTCTCGAAGAACTGACAACCGTTGAAGTAAACGAGTTCTAGAGTTGAGACCTCGCTTATGCAAACGTAGTGTAGGTGGCCCGCCCGCCGGTGAAGTGGAGTGACGACTTGCGAAAAACGGCTTGCAAGAACTGGATGAGGAGAGCCGAAGTTCGGGCTTAATAGCGTTCACTAGGAGAGGCCTAAGTCCAGCAGTGGACGAATATTAGCTGATGGTGCTGAAATAAAAATAACATTCTTATCGCGATTCTCCAGTACCGCTACAGACCGGTTCTCCAGTAGCTAAAATATTCTAACTGAAAAAAAAACAAAGACGAACAATGAAAACCGCGTCGCTTCGGTCCAGTAGATTTTAAGTGATGCGTGAAGTTGTTTATACAGTTGGATTCTGTCTCTCATTAGGGAATTTGTTCAGAGTAAACGCGGGTAAACTATGCGTCATCTTGGTTGGCTTTAACTCGTAAACTTGTAAGTCCTATGTAGTAGTGATAATATTGTTAGTAAATTCATATTACATAACTGCCTTGTATTGGTTGAATAAAATAACTGTGGCATTGGCATACAGTCAGACGGCCAGATGGACAGAAGGATGGACGAACAGACGGACATGGAGAATATATAAGGGGTATTTTCTGAACTTTTACAATAAGTATTATAGTGAAAGTGTCACAATATCATACATAGTATTTTAATTTTTCAGATTTTATCTTACGTATCAAATACTCCACGACTTCTATTATGCTATGATTAAACGAATGCCACCAACAGATAGACTTTCTTCTAAAGAATTGGTAAAGATATTCAAAGATTCAGATGAAACATCTGGAAGTAAAAAGGGTGGAGAAGATAAAATATACAGACAATTAAAAAACGCTTTCCAAGAATTACAGCTCAAGAATATTCAAATTGATTACAGTAACAACCCTTTCAATTTGGTGATAGAAAATAATGTCAAGTTTGCACTGAAACTTATAAAAGATACCAATGACTCCTACAGATCTCTTACCAGCAAAGAGTACATTGAAGTTGCTAAAATGGTAATTCCAGTTAAAAAGAAAGAAGAAACTGATTCTGAAGAATCCATTAATCTTGAAGAGATTTTCAAAAATAATTGCCTAAAGTGTATTGAAGAGTGGACGATGGGCATTAACGGTGAGATGTTCAGGGCAAGCTTGCGTATGGTCGCTCTTCAATATAAGTGTTACCATGATATGAAGCTTTTTAGTGATCATGTTTATAAAACCTTCAAGGAATTACAAGACGATGTAAACTCTTACTATTTGAATGAGATAAAGTCTGTCGATCGTCTATGCAAGTATATTCAGATGACTGTGGAAGATGGCAGAAAAATACCGGAAACGTTGGTCCTGGAACGTGACAAATTTGTAATTGATCCTAATCTACTGCAATTCGCACAACCCGAACCACCCGTGGACACGGGAGTGGTTACTGAAATGGTGACTGAATTTGAGTTCAAAATTAGCCAATTGGCGAAACTACGCTCTCAATTAAAAATTATTGCTCCTAATGGTATTGCCTTACAGCAAGCTTTCATTTACATTTTGCAAGACTTTACCTTTTTTGGAAAAGAGTGTTGTGAAGGCCCTCTGTTTCCCGAAATGTGGGTTAGGGTGGATCCCGAGCAGATACCTAAACTAGTCTACTTGCTCTTTGGTGACATGTGTTACATTGACTGGAGAGACTTCCTCATTTATTGTTTGAACATAAGATTTCCCACGGTAGAAGAACTTTTAGAATTGCGTAGTAATTTACGATGCTGTGATCTCCAGTCAACAGAGTTAGTTTCTAGAAATGACTTCATCAACCAACAATTTTGGTTTGACCAAGACTTTGATCCTGAAGATAAACAAGCAAATCTAAGAAAATGTTTGGTCAAGAATTTCTTATTTGAACTCTTTGAAGTACAAGAAGACCTAATGAATTATCCAGCATTTCTTTTAGCCTTTTGCAAAAACGTGAACCCTATCGAAGGGTTTGCTACAGCTCTTTCTATGGCGGTTGGTAAAAAGACTTGTTTCCTATTCGAAGAATGTGAAGAAATCGTGTGCAAATTAATCAGTGACAAGAAGTACAAAGACGAGTGCTTAGCTTGTGGTCATAGATGTACTGAGGAATTTCTGGATAAGTTAATTGCTTCGGTCGTAACTACATGCGAAGGTGTTACAGTTGTCGAACTAGAGTATACGGAGCCTGCCCTTGAAGATAAAAAGGTTAAGAAAGGAAAAGATGTAAAGGGGAAAAAGAGTGAAATGTCTCAAAGCGCTCGCTTGCCCAAGTTGCAAAAGAGTGCGATCAGCAGACATAAAATTATTCAATCTGAAACAGATGTGAAGAAAACGTTTATCTGTCAACCGTGTGAAGAGGCCGCAGAACTGGCGGAAGAGAAAACTCCTGAGAAGGAGCATGTTAAAGAAGAAAAAAAGACTGAGCCTCAACTTGATCCCAAGTTAGCTTACGCTCTAAGCCAGGATGTGATTTGGAACGTGCTAAAGATCTGCTTGCCGTGGCATTTTGTACTGTTACCTGAGGAAAGGCCAACTCCTTACGTGGAACAAGTAGAGCATCTTATGAAGCTTCTGAAGCTTGACACAGACAATGGTGATATATACATTAGCAAGTTTGTGAAGGACCCGAACATTTGCAGAATTCTGCACAAGGTCAAGAAGTTCACGGCTCTCAACTTTGTTGAAGAGGTTCGTAAAGTTTTTCGTTAGTTTTCAACGCATATTGTTTTGCTTTTTAATTAATTCATTATTATGTTTTTTGTTCAGTAAAGACGTGTTTTATAATAATCATGTTTTTCTTTTTATATTAAACAGAATAGAGGGTAGATCCACATCACACATCACGTGAAGGACAACGGGAATAGACGCACATATTCAGTATTCACTAATCAGCCCGTATCAGGAAAAAATTACTGCTCATTTTGTTAATTCACTTAGCTGGTTCCTTAGGCTTAAGTTGTCATTCGCGAGGAAGATACTTATACTTGGTGGTAGAATATACTTGTATGCCTGGCTACCATCCTGAAACAGAAAGTCTGTTGGAACACTACCTCTAAAGGCTCGTAGTCTAACTAGTTAGACAGAACAGTTGGACTAAAAATGAATTCAGTGGTTTCAGCCACCGAAGTGATAAAACAAACAAGTTATTAGTTCAAAAACTAAAATAGCCTATGACACTCTTGCGATGAAGACGAATCGATTGATACCTCGTTTTTCAAAATCAGACCATGTTTTTAGTTTGGACACATAACCCTTCCATTTTATAGCCGCAGTTGAGTTAAAAAATAGCCTATGACTTTATAACTATCTTGTATACTTACCTTAGGACGAAACGATTCAGACCTCGCTTTTCTAAATCGGATCAATATGGTGGAACATCCATATACGTACATACAAATACTGTTAAACTCATTATCCCTCTTGCTTCGCCGTACTCGGGTACTCGTTTTTTTAATGGTTTTAGCAATAGTCTAGTATGACATTCAGCCCCATTCTAGCGGCTGGCTAGTGGCTAGTAGCTGGTGGTTGGTTAGAGCAGCGGTCAGCAAAAGGCGGACTGCGGTGGTCGAACCTCGGATCGCCAAATATTGTTAAATATAACTACATATTTATTATAATATTTCCACAAAACTAGCACTATATTATATTCTAGTTACCTAATAGTTAATCGAACCACCTATCTCAAAAATGATTTTTTTGGAGATCAATTATCGTTCCAGATTAACGGACGCCCTTGAAGACACTTCGCATTTGCTGTTCCTCTCGTAAACCAAACCATAAAAAGCTGGCTCAGACCGTCGGTGTATTTTCTCGCATTCATTTTACGTATTAGCTTTTATATATAAACTTAATTTTAGAGCAAAATAAAAGTTGTATTTACCTGCTTAATCATTACTTATCAGTTTATATCTGGACCACGAAAAAAAAACAATTGGTACGGACCCCACTTAAAACTACTTGCCGACCCCTGGCTTAGAGTGTTTATCAGTTTTGATCACATCGCCAGATAGTGGTCTACTAATAGCCTAATCTCTTGTTCCTATAAACTAAAGGCACTAAGGACACAGCTGCTGTGTTAGGGATGCTTCGTAAATCTGCAACCGAAACTATCGATGTCCGAAAAAAACAGTGTTTGTAAAATAAATCTAAATAAATAATTTTGATATCAAGTGGTTTAGGAATTAAACAAGTCAGTTTCATGAGACATTATCGCTAGATTTAAATAGCAACTGTCTCTCATCGTATTGAATGTTGTAATACTTCTAACTAAATAGGCTCAAAAGAGCACAGAAATGCAGCTAAACAAAAGCTCAGCTATCACTTCAGCCTACCTTTTCTAATTTAGTGCACAACGGAACAAAAATCTAAGCATGCAGTAAGCGACCTAGTTTTCGCCAACGATCGCTACATTCCCGAACGTCAAATTCCCTATTTCCGGAGCGCAGCTTCGATTCCGGGCTCCAATGTCCGGAATTAATTCCGAGAACAATCTGACCGGGGCGGGCGGCACAATGATAAGCTCATCAGTTATTAAGACAATGCAATTTAGGGCTTCATTGCAAATGCTAGAGTTATTGGTAATTGCTTTCATTCAAAACTGCACTGAGGTAGAACTGTTACTTATTCTGAGGATGATATGCATGCAAGTTAGGTTCAAAGCTAACTTGCATGGATATTCATCCTAGGACACGTTAAACTGTCGCCCAGGGCACGTTTAGCTGTCGGTCCCAGCTGTACTGATTAATAGCAGTCGTTAAGCCATGTCAGAGGCCCTCGGGCGGCCTGACTCTGACACCAGAAGCCAGCACTACCTCATACGACAAGCAACAAGGTTTGCAGGTTATTTTTTTCTATTACTTATTCTGTGCCCAAAGTGTCGAGTTTCTGTGATATTGGCATATTATTAATTCCGTGATATTGGACCTCAAAGATAGTATAATGACATGATTAAAATATGCCATCTTTGACGTCCAATATCACAGAAAGCGTCATTTTAGCGTGCACATTTTGTGTGTATTTTTTGTTTGTTTGTATTGATGTCCTCAGCGGATTTATTAAGGTTTGTTAGATTGCGTTTTTTTTTTTGCTCTACCACAGCAAAGCAAGTGAAGGGTAATAAGTTTAATAGTCTATGTATGTATGTATGTATGTATGTATGTATGTATGTATGTTTGTATGTATTTATATATGTGGTTATGTTGATGTTCCACCACAGCGTCGCGTGGCGTCGCCCCTATTAGTTCGATTTTGAAAAGTGAGTTTTCAATCGATTTGTCTTCAGGTATAGAGTGTCATAGGCTATATTTTTTTACTCAACTGCGGCAAGGCAAAGTAAGAGTTGTGTGTTAAAACTAAAAACTAGGTCTGATTTTGACAAGTGAGATGTCAATCGATTCATCTTCATCACCAGAGTCTTAAGCTATTTTTTACCCGACCATAGTCATTGGGACAATTCCACACCAATTACCTAGCCCCCAAACTAGGATACCCTGTAATATGGGCACTAGATAACGGATAAACATACATAAATACGAATATCACATCCATGACTCGGAAACAAACATTTCTACTCTTCACACAAATGATTGCACCTTGCAGGATTCGAACCCGTTTGATTTCGTTCCTAGGGTCACTGGCCACTAGACCAACCGGCCGTCGGGTTTTAGTTTTTAAACTTTGTCTTGTTTCACTTGTAAGATATGCCTCAAATGTTAGAAGACCTTTAGGATATGTGAAAGCCACAACGCCAACCTTCACTGCGCCAGGTTGGAGGATTATGCACCATCTTTGAGAGCAATGTTGCAATGAGTCCCTGCAATGTTACTTACGTAGTAGGCTAATTCTTCTCGCCAGCCTTCGTGGCAAATTTTATTTTTTGCTTAAGGTAAAGGCACCTAATTCCGGGGGGTTCTGGATTTGGCACCATATTCCGAGGTATTTAGAAAAAGGGCGCTTACAAGGGATTTAATAAATAAAAATTAATTCAAGATCTTTTATTCAATAGATAATATATCTTTGCGTAGTTATATCACCAAAAAAGTGGTTTCATGTGTAAACGGTTTGAAAAAATCAGTTTATATTGCGTAAGCAGCTGGCCCGATCGCACGCTTCATACATTTTGGACCCTGTGCACGTGAGTACCATGTTTTTTTAAATAGAGTTTTTATCATTATTTTTAAACTGTGTGTCTACTTCTTAGGGATAAACTAATGCAAAAATTATGTTTTCAATCGAAAACACTTAACTTTTGTAGATTTTGGAGTAAATTAGGGTAAAAATACATTTCGAATATACCGCGCATTAGGTGCCAAATATTTTAGTCAGTTTCTTATTCCGATGTATGCCGCGGAAAAGTGATTTCATAGACTTGTTTTATTTTTGATTTTCAGGGTTGTTTTATTAATTAGGAATTTCTCAGTTTGGATTTGACAACTTAAATAGTACTAAAATATTAAAATCTATTTCCGAGGTACATTTTTGCGTCACATTCACTAATTATAATATGTTATAGGTGATCAATTTAAGTATTTTATTAATTCGTTGTATAGAAAAGATAAGATAGAAAATTAAAGTTCATACACAATACAATGTAAGTGTTAGCAAGTATTATATCTAGTTACGACGAAAAAGAAATTAATCATTTTTCTGTAAATAAAATATGCAAAAATCTTATATATTTTAGTACTCGGAATTAGAAAACGAGTTTTTGTGCTATTCTGATGTACAGTTAGGTCAGGATAAGGTTCTAGAAGCATGTTATTCCGCGGTATAGGAACTACTAAAATACAGCATTCAGCTTTTTTTTCCACATCTTTGTATAGGTGACTATGCAGTTTTCTTTAGTTCAATAATGCGAAAACTAATTAAAAATAATAAAATTACTATTATTTTTTACTGTAATTACCCTTTTTACTTTGTATATTGTACACTCGGAATTAGGGACCAAATACATCGGAATAAGGATTTTTACATCTAAATAAGGTTCCCAGGACTTTTTCAGATTTAATTTAATTTTGAATTCAAATTTTAACCCAATAATAAAAAAAAATGTCTATTTTAAAAGTAAAAACAATAAAGTTTCAAATAAAAGTAGCCAAACCGTCAGAAAGGTTCAATAAATGCTTAATATTTAACGTCCTTTCGAGTTTTGGTGAAAATACCGTGGAAATAGGTGCCTTTACCTTAAATTATTTTTGTAAAAAACTTATAGCGCTTGATAAGACGAGTAAATTCATATGTAAATTAATCAAATCATGAGTCTCGTTTGGTAGAATAATGGTTTTGAAGTTCTAGATGCCACGAAAGTGACGTGATGATCGACAAAAGTGATTCAGTAACTTTACAGACATTATTTTCTCACAATTTACTCCTGTTTATGAGACTAAATGTTGATGAAAGAACAACTTAATCTTATTTTCATAATTAAACAGGCAAATACATGATATCAATAAACAAAAGAGACAATTATCAGTTCGGTCCTAAGTTTGGTCATCATATGAAATAGATATATGCTATGTCAATTAAAACTACACAATTTTAGTGAAAAGTTTTTATTATAAACATTATTTGTCCCCCACTTTTTATCCACAACTGTAATGGGAAAAAAGTAGCGTTGTCCCCCAATTGTAGGTGACAAATAGGAATTTTACTGTGATTTCATTTTCTAGGTATTTATATTTCAGAATATATTTTTACTCTAAAATAAAATATTATCACATACGTACATAGTAACATGAAACTGAAATGATGTATCTAAACTTATAATGATTGTGCGTCATTTGAGTATTTATTGAATTGTAATATCACAAGTTATTTTTAACAGATAAAAACAAGTAATTTTTTAAATTTAGATAGGATAGGCCACTAAAGTGGCATAAAATCACCTTCATGGATAAAAAAAGAATATACCCCTTGATTATAAATTGCTGCAAAGTTTAGGTGTAACGTTTTAAATCAAATACTACATAAATAACTCGCACATTTTGGGGTTTCTATGAACTAACTTTGATTTCAATTGCTAAAATACAATACACAAAAATGTTGTCCACGCAAGTGATCGGTACACCTATGAATAAATATAAACTTAACAATATTTGTTTTCTCACAGCACGATGAGCCGCGCTTCTCACTTTTGCAATACCAGAACACGAATGACATTCGACTGAATCGAACTCTGTTTGATTGCTGATGTTAGTCAGTCAGCAGATATACTACGCAAATCTAAAGTACCTAAAATCGCGTGATCGACGCATATGTTGTTTTAAATTCAAAATAATGATGAAAAGTTTTTTTTAGAGTATTGGATATAAAGTGTATTTAATTACAATGACTTAAGTATATGTAAAATACAAATACATTGAAATTTGGTGAAGAAGTAACCAAATGTTTTACTGCAACGGGAAGCGTGACACGATGAGAATATGAAAAATAGCCCCGTTTTTGACCATATTTATAACATAATATATTTATTTTTCCCAGCTGGTGCGCCACTGCCTAGAGTGAGATTTTGCCGCCCGGGGCCGAGTCGAATTTTGCCGCCCCCTATTTTCTTTAATCCCAAATCTATTTAGACATTGAAATGATTAAAAGGCGAGAACAGCATCGCAAAAATGTTGAGCTATTTCTGTTTATATAGAAAACGAAACATAATATCAAATTAAACAAAAATATGCGCCATGGAAGCGATCGCAAAAATGTTGAGCCTTTTCTATCAGTACAGCGATTAATTTATAAGTTTAAACTTTACATCATACATTGTATTGACAAGAACAAAAAGCGCGAGCAAAGTGAGCGCGAACAATTTAGAACAATTTCTATCAATATTTTGATTAAAATATAATATTGATTCACAAGCGAACCGATCACGAAAATCAAGAGTTGACACAGGAAAATAAACAAAAACTATTTAAATGTTATCGAACAAAAACATAAAAACGTGAGCGCAGCGTGCTTGGTCAAAAAGTTTGCGCCATTTAAATAAGTACAGCAAGAGTTTTTTTTTTTTTTTTTATAGGAAAATTAGCAATTTTTTAATGTAATAATCGTCCATAAACCTGTGCGAGCGAAGCGCTGAATTTTTTTAAAAGGTTTTTCTATGTTAATTTGATTTGGAGACGAGCCAGTGCTGCCCGGTGCCCCTACAGAATATGGCACTCGCTGCTTTCAGAGTAAGGCGTCATCACGGCGTTATGGTGACCCGCCTGGGACTAAGACGCTCAAGGTTTTTTAGAATCAAACAGCTGTAGTTAATAAAATAATTATATAAATGATATTATTTTCACTTATCCTTAGCTAATTCCAATGGCTTTCTAGAACAGGAACTCAAAACATTCTAATCGTAAGCATTCAGCAATTAGACACGTAATTAGAGTATGGAAACCCGGTTCAGCTGTTCGAGTCGAGGTGCAGGTCGTGGACCTCACACGTTTATAGGCGCACACACGCAAGAATAGACTTCACATGGTAAGTATATAGAACACTTATGTACAGTTTTGACCGTTTATTGGCAACGACAATACCAGCCGCACTACCAGTAGTGTCGTAGCCAATAAACGACACTACCAAGCCCATTTCGGATAAAAGTGTACAGACAACACACAAAACTACAAAACTATTTTTATTATTATTAACTAATTAAAAAATTAAATCATTATTTTTAAATAATTTTGGAACATTACTGTTTCATGTCTGTAGTGAAAGATGTCAAACTGGCAGGTGTCAAAGTGATAGGTGTAAAAGTGACAGGTGTCAATATGACAGGTGTCATCAAAGTGACACGTGTCACGTAAAAGTGACAGGTGTCAATGTCACAGGTGTCGTCAAAGTGACAGGTGTCAAAGTGACATTTGTCAAACTTAAAACAGCTATTACTCGGAAACTATTGCTCGTTGACCAGTAGTTTCTTTACAGAAGTGATAGATCTCATCGATATCTTCGTTTTGGATTACTAAACTAGGATCATTAGTAACAGAGTTATAGCCTTTTTCAGTTTGACAGCTGTCATCCAAAACGAAGATATCGATGAGATCTATCTTTTCTGTAAAGAAACTACTAGTCTAGGATCAACAGTTTCAGAGTTATAGCCCTTTTAAATTTGACAGCTGTCATCCGAAACGAAGATATCGATAAGATCTATCACTTCTTTAAAGAAACTACTGGTCAACGAACAATAGTTTCCGAGTAATAGCAATTTTAAGTTTGACAACTGTCACTTTGACACCTGTCACTTTGACACATGTCACTTTGACGACAACTGTCACTTTGACGACAACTGTCACTTTGACGACAACTGTCACGTTGACGACAACTGTCACTTTGACGACAACTGTCACTTTGACGACAACTGTCACTTTGACGACAACTGTCACTTTGACGACAACTGTCACTTTGACGACAACTGTCACTTTGACGACAACTGTCACTTTGACCTGTCACTTTGACGACACCTATCTCTTTGATGACACCTGTCACTATAGAAATGAAACAGTAATGTTCTAAAATTATTTTAAAATGATTATTTAATTTTTTGAATAGTTCATAATGTATCAGTCTTGTATATAGTTTTGTGTGTTGTCTGTACAATTTTATCAAAAATGGGCTTGGTAGTGTAATTTATTGGTAACGACACTACTGGTAGTGCGGCTGGTAGTGTCGTTGCCAATAAACGGTTTTGACGTCAAAACTTTAAATTCTATTATAAACAACTTGCACTTCCATTGACTTGAATTTTTACGTAAATAAGTACGTAATTAATCCCGATGACAATACAATCATCTTATCGCTGCAGCCAGGTGATGTCGAGCTCCGCTGGCCACCGCCCCTACTTCTGCGCCGCCCTGGACCTTGACCCCCTCCCCCCTCCCACTTCTCCCCCTCCCTCCCCCCTCCCCCTCCCCCCTCCTCCCCCCTACCTTGGCAGCTACCTTGGCTTATGGATTCAATATAAGACCCAAAATTCAGGTTCGATGTGAGTTTGACACCCAAAAGCTCCAGATGGTCGCCTATTGGTATTGTTACACTACGGAAAGACGGAGATCGGCTTAGAGGACTCTTTTTAGCGGAAAATAAACACGCCTGCGTTTTAGTAGCATTAAACTTAAGCAGGTTAGCATCGCCCCAATCGGACATGGCTTCTAAGGCTAAATTCAAACGGTCCACCATGGCTTCTCTCTGGAGCTGGACAGCGTCGCAGCTGGCTTGAGCATTGGAAGTGTATCTTTCAACTACAGTACAGTACTGTTATCTGCATACCCAAAGGTACCGGGCTTCAGAAGGTCATTAATGTGCAATAAAAACAGTGCAGCCGAGAGAACCGATCTGTGAGGTACACCGGCATTGATAGCCATTTGATCAGACGAGCAGCTCTACTCAAATAGATCGTTTCCTCAAAAACTCAGCTATCCAATTGGAATGCCATCAGGACCACTGGCCTTGTTCACAACTAGGGATCGAAGCATTCTGAGATCCTCCTTCTGGCGATTGCGTATTTCGGGCAATGAGGAAGGCAGGAAGGTATCTTACCGGGAGCGTCTAGATGCGAAGCTTCTGCAAAAAGCGAAGCAAATAAATTCGCTTTGTCTCCAGCAGTGTGAGCCAGTGATACATCGGTTTCAGCAATTGTGGCAGTGAGGGGTGGCAGAAGTTCACTTCGACCGACTTGGCCAGGGACCAAAAAGCTTTGCTGTCCCCGGGGCATGAGGCCAGTTTGGCCCCTATAGGGTAGCTGTGAGTCGCCATATTAGTTTTCTCGACACTTCATATATCTTACGAGTATAGCACACTCGTGATCAAGACGAGTCCAATGATACCTCATTTATTAAAATCTATCAAGCCGTAGGACGCGCCTAAGAAACATACAAACATACACACAACCTAAACACATAACCCTCCGTGCAGTCGAGTAAAAATACACTACTACTACTACTAGTACACACGATGCACACCATAAAATGGATATACGCAAGAATCTATAACTCATAATAAAGCAGTACCCAATTAACAAAAAGTCTTATTTACTACCTTGCTCGCGCGCGAAAAAGCTACCACGCGCATACTGCGCGTGCGCACGCGTAACAAGCGACGGGTAAAAAAAACAATATAAAAATGGTGTCTGTCTGTTTTTTTGTTTGTCTGTTTATTCGAGCGTAATTAGTTTTTACTGTTAATTGACCGAGCGAGCGCGAAGCGTCTCCGTTTCAGCTTGGGCAAAAATGCTTTCGTATGTCAGGCGGATGTCCAAATGTCTGAAAGTCCGGCTGTCCGGCTGTTGTCCTCTACAGGTCGCATTTCTCAACCTATCTAGACGATACTTAGTATACAGGTTTAACGAATTCTTAGAATTTTTTAGTCGTCGGGGTTTTTTGATTGGCCTGGGGGGTACTTAGCTCCACTAGCTCATAAGCTAAAAAAACACGCCTGCCCTGCCAAAAAATAACTTACGTCAATAAATTATACACTATTGGAATGTGCTTATTAAGGCGTTCAATTAGATACACATATTATAAAATAATAAGTTTTTTTTCGCCTTTGAAAGTTTAGCCACACTGAAGAAATATTCAATTTTTTCAAAAAATAAATCCTCTATGGCTCGGGGGATGTAAGAATTCTAACGATACCCCATACGTCTAAATCTGTTCAGGCATTTTAAAGTTATGGTGGAATAAATAAACTCACATACATACACACATACATACATACATGAATCCTAATAACAATACACTCCTTTTTTTGGGCAGTCGTGTAAAAAAGGGGCAAAAAGGGGGCTACTGAATATCTCCGCCTTATTAGATCCAATTTCGCTGGTTCTTTTTTTAACATTAAGTTGATCTCAAAATAATGGTGTAGATCAGATGAGGATGTTCGACGTGATGAGTAGAATAGATCCTCAAAATGCACTAAATTGCTCACTTAACCAGTGGAATCAGCCCTTTAGGTAGGGATTGATGGAGCACCTTGGTTATTAATGTTAGTTTTACAATAAGGTAACTAGATACTGAAGCTACTGTGCACTGTTAGATTGTTTGCAAAAAAGTTTGTGCTTGCGAAGTCTACAGCTCACAGAGCTACTAGTGTACTTCCTCATTATTATTTTTATTCTGTCTAGTATTTATCTATCTATCTATCTGATGATTAAACTTACACAAATTACACGTATTTAAAAAACAGAGGATGTTTGCATTGATATACAAACATCCTATTTTTTAAATACACAGCCCAACTGAAGACTATTTACCAACAACCGTAGCGAGACTTCAGTTCGGTCATTTGTGAAGTCGCAGTCAATCGCGTCGCCATGTTTCAGGTTTTATGGATAAAAAGACTGTTTAAAGTGTTTCATGCTAAAGGATCATGCAAATTATCATCTACAAGTAGGTGTTTACTAATTCGTTTGTGATTATCACACACCAATCATGTTTACAAGTCGTAAGACTGGTTAATAGAATACCTACTCGAGTTATAATGAAGTAAACTAAGTCCAAGAATGAAAGGTCTAAACGGACTTCAGCGACAGAAGTGCGATTGAAGTTAGATATCCAATATCTCGACAGCCTTAGAAGAATGGTGATGGCAGAGTCACGATTGTGACAGCTGTTAGCAGTTTGTCATGCAATACAAACAGCGACTCCGATTCAGAAGTCAACCAAAACCCGGGTTCGAATCCCGCTATGTGCAAATATTTTGTTTTCATTTTATTTATTTTTAAATTCATAGCGTGCCTAAATGTTGCATTACTGTCGTATCTGTTGTAGACATATAACTCTTTAACGTCTATTCCTGTTGTCCCCCACTTTTTGACCACTACTGGCAGAGAAGCAAATCATATGACTCCCAGGTTGCACCACGCAATCTACTTCTATACCCCAGCCTGGCCCTGCACAATGACTTAAAATTAAATGCTGATTTTCCATCGTTCAATAGCGCTGAAAGAAAATATTGTGTAGAAACCGGCACGACTTCATAGTCGTGAACCTTGTGACGTCGAGGACACATCTCTCTCTCTCTCTCTTTGCTCTGAAAGAATTTTCGAGTTGCAGCAATGGTCTGATGACAATAAGTTGACTTTTAACTCTACTTTTCAGATCGACAGCGGGGACCTTTGACGGTTCAGGAATGCTTTGAAAGGGCCGAAAGACCTCGCGATTTCTGGAAGCCCTGCCTCGTCATGTCTCTTCTGCTGCCGATCATCTACTACATGTTTTACTATAATACGCATGGTGAAAAACCTAGAGAGCTAGGACAGTTCAGTGAGATTATTCTTACAGATGAATTCCTGGTTACCGAATCAGGTAAGGATGATCAAAATATTTTGTGTCAACCTCGGGTGCACATTTTATCTATAGAGAGTAGGGTTAGGTACAGATTGGGTACAGTTCAGTCATTTTTAGGGTTCCCTACCTCAAGAGGGAAAAAAAGGAATCCTTATAGGGTTACTTCCTTGTCCTTCCGTGTGTCTGTATGTATGTATGTCTGTCTGTCTGTCTGTCTGTCTGTATGTATGTCTGTCTATATATATATATATATATGTCTGTCTGTCTGTCTGTCTCACTGTCTGTCTGTCTGTCTGTCTGTCTGTCAAGACCCTTTTTCTTGTGGAGGTATCAAGTTAAAATTAATATCAAATATTCAAATCTGCATTTCCTTGAAGCTGTGAAAAAAACAAACTTCTAAGTCAACGCAATCTAAATATACGGCCGTTTATACCACATGATATACTCGTATGTGCCTCCAACACTCACAAGAGAATCAAAACCGTACCTACTAAAAAGGGGCAAAAAGGGGGCTACTGAATATCTCCACCTTATGAGATCTGATTTCGATAGTTCTTTTTTTTTATTTGAATGGTAGTAGTAGCTTTAAGTTGGTCTCTAAAATGTTTTTAAGTGATGAGGATATTTGGCGTGATGAGCAGAATAGCTCCTCAAAAGCAGTAAATTGCTCACTTTTAGATTTCTACCAGAGGATTTAGTTTCACAATAAGATCACTAGATGGCGCTTTTGTACAGTGCTAGATTGTTGCCAAAATAGTTTTACAATAAGGTCACTAGATGGCACTACTGTACACCGCTAGATTGTAAAAAAGTTTGTGCTCGCAGAGGTCTACTGTTCGCAGAACTTAACTAGTTTTTAGTTTCTTTAATTCAACGCAATCAAAATATACGGCTGTTTATGCCGCATATTTTAACACTCGCAATCGAAATAAAACCTATAGGATACTTCCCGTTGACCTGGAATCATGAAATTTTGAAGAAGCAATGTCTCATAGCAAAAGTGAAGGGATAAATCCGAATAAAAAAAGTGTCCAGTTAGACACTTTTTTTATTCCCGTGATGTACGAACTATTTAAATACCAAAAAGTTTGTACGGAACTCTCCGTGCGCGTGTCCGACTTGCACTTGGCCGGTTTTTTGTTATCTATATTTTGTGTGTTTTTTATGTTTATGTGGTTGGGTTGTTCTGTTTATGTTGTATTTGTATAACCGACTATTACAGATGGAGTCAGCGTTGAAAACATGAACGTGGAGGTTCCAGAGAAGGCAGTCCAAGTTAAGACACAATATATTATAAAAAGTAAGTATCTTCCTAGGTGTTATAAAAGGTAAGTACCTTCTAAGGTGATTCTGGTCTGATTTATCCCCAATGCGATCTACTGAGTCTGACTCTAGGAGGATACATTAGTAATATTTGGTCTAGGTCTGACTCTTCTGTCCAATGTCTCCCAGCTACCTTGCGCAGAACGTCATTTAATATGTTGAGATAATGCACAATTTATAGATTTAACTAAGCATACAATGATAGGGTTTGTACTAGATCGGTTTGGTGTAGCAACAGATCGCAATGACTCATGGCCACTGAAATCACGATCCATTTCCACACAAAATTTATTCAATATTGTTCCTATGGGATCGCGCAATCCTTTGACAATCAAATAAAATAAAAATATTTTAATTTTGTCACGATTGTCCATTCATGATTAGATACGGTACGGATCATCGATGTATGTACCTAGCTAAATGATACTTTTAAAATATAGGTTTTGTTAGTATATACCTAATTGAATGTATATAGCATACATCATCATCATCATCAGCCTATATCTGTCCACTGCTGATGGACGTAGGCCTCTCTTAATGCACGCCACTGAGCACGGTCTTCAGCTCTCCTCATCCATTTTGTTCCAGCCCATTTTTTGCAGGTCGTCGCTCCACCTGGCCACAGAGCGTCCTAAACTACGTTTGCCTAACATTAAAAATTACGTAAAAATAGTAATATCATTTTATATAATCTACTCTTAACTCAAATCGCGATCCGTTAGGATAATATTTTTATTTTATTTGTATGTCCATGGATAGCGCGATCCTATTGGAAAAATCTATACTTATAATCTATACTTCAATCTACGAGTATACTTATAATAAAACAATAGGAATGAAATAGTCTGTACAAAGAAATATGGTCTAGGTTACTTAAAATAAGCTACTGAACAAGAATATAACATTTTTATTTTTTTTTGGTAGATTTTTTCTGTCTATTTTTTCGCGCATCACGTAAAAACTACTGGACCGATTACGATGCGGTTTTCACTGTTAGATAGCTTAGGATTTAACTTAAATCTGGTGTACTTGCCGAGCAATCGATAAAAACTTTTTAACGGCTAAAGGAATTTTGATCAAATGTTAGTATATTGATATTTTAGGTCTTGGAATAGTACATAGAGTACTTTTAACCTACAGAAATAACCACGCAAGCGAAGCCGCGGGTACAGCTAGTAAAGCAATAAGAACGAAAAAGTCTGTACAAAAAAAACAATTAAAAAAAATATATCTAGAGTACTTGAAATAAGCTACTGAACAAGAATATATCATTTTTAAGTTCGTGTCGGTCTGTTTGTTTGTCTGTTTGTCTGTATGTTTGTTCGCGTATCACGTAAAAACCACTACACCAATTGCGATGTGGTTTCACTCTTGGATAGTTTAGGGTTTGACTTAAAAACTGGTGTACTTGGTATCTCAATCCGATGAGTACCTATACTTGCGCAATCGATAAAACCTTTTTGACGGTCGTAGGAATTTTGATCAATTGATATTTTAGGTCTTGGAATAGTACAAAGAGTACTTTTAACCTAGAGGAATAACCACGCGTAAGAAGCCGCGGGTACAGATAGTATTTAATAAATTCTAGGTGGAAACGGATTGCGATATCAGTGGCGAGTCACTGCGTTCTGTTGCTACGCCGAATGGATTGCAAGATCCGTTACTGCAAACTCAAAACTTACACAACATATTTCACGAGAACATGGAAATGTGTGAGGAACCGCAGTGATCGCTATTTGTACAATATTTACAAGTTCCATAATTGTTTCAGAAAAATATACACGAGAACGATATACGGATCATTTACCCCTATGTTCCGTCGTGTTAGTTACTACTAACGGTGAGTTTGATCCTAGTTGCATCCACGATGAAATTACCTTGTACCTATATTCGCCTTTAATTCTTCCACTAACGTACAATAAGGCCTCTCCTACTCATTTCTCTTTTTCCAATGTGTGTGAGTTAAACAATCAAATCAAACATTTATTTGCAAGAATACACAACACGCAATCATGTGCATTCAGCCTGCCGACGTTTTTCACTAAATTCTATAAATTCCCAAATGCATAAACAATTATATATCAGCCAGTCACTTAAAAGCTTCCTGTACCTGTTGCCTACAAATATTTTAAAATCAATGGGAATTCTATTGAAATACACATCTTATATAAATTTTTCTTATAAGTTTCTTTATAAACCTGCTAAACCATAGCAGGTTTGTAAACTTTACTATTTTTTTGCCGGGTAGGTAAACTCACTACGGGTTCGGGTTTCACTACGTTTCATAAAATATTCCGTGTGAGTTTTGGTAAAAAGACAAATATCCCTATGATGCCCGGTAGAGGAAGAACACTGCATTTGTCATCTCCTTCAGATGAACTTTTCTGATGGTGTCTCAAAATTCATTTATGATGGTAGTTGATGAAATTTAAGCATCTACTAGAAGTACATATACCCATGTTCGTTCTGAACAACAAGACACAAGTTAAAACCCGACTTAGGTCGGGTAAAAAATGCCCTATGACACTCTTGCGATGAAGACGAATCGAAAGATACATCGCGGCCTCGCTTGTAAAAATTGAACCAAGTTTTTAGTTTGAACACATAACCATTTATTAGCTTCGCGGTAGTCAGATATAAAAAATAGCTTAAGTATGTATGACAATCTATAATACTTAAAGACGAATCGATTAATACCTCGCTTGTCAAACTCAGACCAATGGGGGCAGCGGTATGGTGGAACATCAACATACCTACATACATAGTCTGTTAAACTTATCACCCTTCCCCTGCTTCACCATACTCAGGTAAAAAGAACCACGATGTGATGGCGTGACCCTCACCTGAGTAGCTATGTAGCTACTCAGGTGAGGGAATTCCTCAGCTGTCAATTGAGGGACGACTCAATTGTTCTAAGGTCAGAAGTCTATGTAGACTTCTGACCTTTGTTATCCTGCCTAAATCATTGGTACGGACTTCGATGCAAACCCATGGATTCCCACCGCTACTGACTTTTTAAAGAGTTTTAAAGAGCTTTTAAAGAAATACTTAATTTTCCAGTGACTGTTTACAAGAAAGTGAACAATTCTTTGGACTCCTTGTTCCCAATGGTGGAAATGGGTGGACATTATATTCCCTCAGATTGTCGCGCCAGACATAAAGTGGCAATTTTGGTGCCGTACCGGTGAGAAAAAGCTTCTTTTACAAGCCACTTTATTTGACTCAACGTTTTAGTATCAGGATGTATGTAGTTTAGATCAATCTGTTTGAAGGCTTCCTTTTGACTAATTTTTACATTATTTATTAGATGACATCGTAATGTACGTACATACTCGTAATGAAAAAAAGAAACCACATGGTCATTAAATCATAATCAACAGTTTATTTTAATATTTACAACTTTAAGCTACCAGTGAACTTAATATTCTTTTATACACTTATATATATTTTTAACTATACTTATACTACACTGGACGACGATGTAGTACGCAGCTTGAGAGCGAAGTTGTCTCGACGGCGGCTCGTAACAAAGTGGCCTTCGTTTTCGCTCCCTTGCTCCAACCTCGCCGAACGTCAAACGCTGGGCCCGCCAACCGCACGTTTGACATTTGACAGCTGCGCGACGTCCGCTTAGCACTGACTGAAGTCAAATCAACTTCGTACCGGAAGGGGGAACCATTGCGACAACATCCGGCCGTCCTGCTCACGCGTTCGTCCTCGAACTGCGTCTTGGTCTGAGGTAGAGCTGAAAACATTTAGCCATATTAGGTACAAGTTCATAAACACATCTATTTGTTATTCTCCAGCATTGGACTGTATAATAGAATGTTTGATCTCCTTTTACTGTGGTTTGGAATAGATGATGTTCATACAAGTCGTGTATCACCACTTACACTACAACAGCGTTCACAACGGATGCCTGTTACAGATTTTTAGACCATACATTCCAAAATACCAGCACAATGTTTGAAGCGCTGCATTAGACCATCATTATAAGCGTTATCTGAGTTATTCTGTAAAATTGTAGATAGTTTGTTCATGAAAAGTCTATAGATTTTGTGATAAAATTACTGAATTAAATAATTTAGTACATAAATACCTGTACTTTTGTTTGTTCGTTATCAGTTTTCCGACAACATCCGGTTTCATGCACCAATATGAATCCATGGCTTCATACTCTCCACGCATGATATTCCATCATACCGCTTTGAAGATCTTTCAGCTCTCATGTCCGCCATTTGAGATCTATCATGACCTAAGATTTGTATCACTTGGAATGGACTCTTGTAGAGGGTCATCAGCTTTGTGCTTTGTCCATCATTTGAGTGGCTTGGAATCTTAAGTACCATCAAGTCACCGATGGCATAGTTAGGGGCGTCTTTTTTTTTCGCGTGCTCTCACCTTTTTTTACGGGTTTTATAATATGCAGGGGAAAAAACTTGTCAGTCCTGCTACCGGGCTCTCCAGCACGAAAAGAACTTTCACGCCTCTCGTCTCCATTCCTCGGTTTCTTTTGTCTAGCTGGATCTAGTTTGCTCCTCAGTTAGCAAAATCTATCCGAATAACATTTCGTTCCACCAAGAAACCGATCAGCGCTTACACATGGGCTTTGGAAATGATTATTTGGTTCTATTTTTATTTTTTAAGATTTCTCACCATCGAAATCGAATTTGTTTATTTACTGTTTCTTTAACTATTTTTGACAGCTAAACAACTGTCAAGAGACGTCTAAGAATTGTTATAAAGTATAGTCCATACAACGTTCCTTACTAGAAACGATCCGTTCACTTCCAGACGAAAGGAACGGAACGCACCCTTTTGCTTTGACAGCTAATCGATGCAAAGATAAGTAGAACCTACAGTAGAGGTCACTACTTGTCTCCGTGTTTATCAATTGTACTTTATTATTTATTTATTTATTATCTGATTCCCAGTTATTCCTTGTTCCCTTTGTACCTATCTCAATCAATTGACCTAATGAGAGTTGTAAAGTCGTGATCCGTAGTGCATGGACGTGTTATATTTATCGAAGTGTTTATAACCTCTGAACATGACTACTGTTTTTTGGAATTCTGATTTACATGATTATATCATGTAAGTAAACAACGTACGATAATCTATTCTATGTACCCGATCGTCTGCTTTCGCTGGTATTCACCAAATACGAACGATAGTACTATTTCAATCAACTATGTGCGACTTCAATGTCGTCATCTGATACATTCTAACAATAAACAACAACAGAATGGCTTGTCTGTTTAGAGATTTGACCTGTAGTCACAGCTATGCTAAGCTTTTATTTAAAGAAAGGGTTTTATTGTTCATCTGTTTTCGAAATATTATTTTTTATTATAAAATTAGTAGCTCACGCTACAAATGGCATAGCATGTTTTCTAATCGGATACAGTTTCCCTTTTTTTTTATTTATTTTTTCTTTTTTTGCCGTGTTTTTTTTTAAATAATACAATTTAAGCAATTTTTTATGTATTTAGTTACAGTTTCTTAAAACGACTGAACCAGTACTTTGACCGGATTCTTACTGGGGTCTTGTAATTGAACAGATATCAACCAGTCACCTTCTGTTATTGTGTTTACGCTTTCAATTACATTAGCAGAGTTACTAACATCGCTAACTGGGTTCCTGCTAAGCGCATCTACATGTTGCATCTGTGACCTAGCTTTATGAACTACGTCAAACGTGAAATCTTGTGTATACAGCACCATCTACTTATGCGTGGTATAATTTCCATTTTACTTAATACATGTTGCATGACATTGCAGTCTGTCGTTATTTTGAAATTGGCACTTAATAAATAATGACAGAGTTTCTGCAATCCTGCTACAATTGCTAAAAACTCCAGTTTGAAGAAGTGATATTTCTTCTCGTCATTACTTGTTTGTCTACTGTAAAAGTATACGGATTTTTTTGACGTTATCAGTGGTTTGCGCTAAAATACATCCTATACCGTCATGACTGGCATCAGTATATAGGTTTATGGGCAGTTTTGGGTCAAAGATTTTGAGTTCTTCATTATAAACTAACGCGCCTTTCAAAGAAGTTGCAGCTTGATCATGTTGAGAGCCCCATTGCCAGATTGCTCCTTTTTTTAAATAAAACTGTTAGTGATTTACAGAGAAGCGCACAGTTTTTAATCAATTCCCGAAGTAATTAATTAACCCTAAAAATTGCCTTAACTGATGAACAGTCTTTGGGATAGGGTATTTAGAAATGGCATCGAGTTTACGTGCACTTGGGCGGACTCCCGAGTTCGGAAATATCATACCCCAAAAACGTAATTTGATGTTTGAAAAAATAACATTTCTCTAAATTAATAGTCAGCCCGTTCTTTACAAAGATATCTAAGACCATTTCTAGGCCAGCTATATTTTCTTCGACAGTTTTAGTAGCAATAAGTAAATCATCCATATAACAAACTACCCTCCCGAAACGAAGATTTCCCAAAACTGTATTCATTAATCTTTGGAACACCAGTGGCCCATTACATACTAGGAAAGGCATTCAAAATGGTCATCATTTGTCATGAATCCCGCTTTATGCACATCCTCCTTTTTAATGCATATTTTTTTAGACGTATAGAATTTACACCCCCTGCAAACTGTCAATGTGGTCCTCAATTATAAGCATCGGATGTTTCTCTTTTACGGTGATTTTATTTAACTGCCTATAGTCGACACATAACCTCTTAGTACCAGATGCTTTGTCAACTAGAAGAGCTGGTCTTGCCTAGGCAGAATTACTATTCTGAATAATCCCATTATTTAAGGGGTCGTTTGTTATTTTTCGCGTGATAGCTCTTTTTGACTGACATTCTATATGGCCGGTGACAAATTGGTTTATTTGACGTTAATTTAATTTTTAATTCAACACAAGAAGTTTTTCCCAAACATAAATCCTCAGAAAATGATTGAGGGTATTTTGATAAAATATTCCTCAAAATCACTTCATGGTCACGCCAACATACATAATACTCCTATCTACAGTAAAATTCCGCCCAATAAGAATGTCGCAGCCGGATATAGCATCAATGACGTATAACTTTATCATAACTTCTACAGAATCGACTTTAAGTGTGGCTGCTACAGCTTTAGTAACTTGAGCCGATAAATAATTCGTAAAACCTACCAAGTTAATGGGGTTATTCAAGGCAAAAAGTTGCAAACTATATTGCTTCACCAGCGCGGTTGTAATCAATGAGCAGTCACTACCCATATCAAAAAACGCGTTACACTCAGAATCATTCAGCAAGACTTATTTGTAAAATTTTTGTTTAGTTTTTGAATCTGAAATTATTTTAACTTCAACATCCTTCTCGAGCTTTGGTTTAGGTTTAGATTTACAAGCGGCCTCTAAATGACCTAATTTGTTACATGAGGCGCACTGAACGTTGTCTTTGACAGTGCAGTTGTTCCTTCTATGACCTACTTTCACCACAACGGTAACATGTAAAATTCGAACTAGTCACGTTATTAGCAGTAGGCTCAGTTTTGCTCTCAGGTTTAAAACCCATATTTTTCTGGTGTCCTAACTGCAACGGTAGTGAAGCATGTTTCAGCTGAAATGAACTTTTTTGAGGAAATTCTTGTACCATGTAAAAAGGATGCTAAATCATCACAGTATCGGAAATAGCCAGCTTCAGCAGCAACGCTTATGTTCGTATCACGGATTGAATCGACTATAACAGATATTATATCTCTTTCCAGAGACCCTACTTGTCACCGATAAAATTTAGCTTTTTGTTGAAAAAAATCATACAACGATTGGTTAGGAGTAGGTTTTGCGTCCACTACTTCTTTAAGCGATCTAAACATATTGCGTTTTACTTGAAATGTATCCGACAACGTATCACGCCAATCCCTTCACCTCCACGTGGTCCACCTTAGTCTCATTTTTTTGTAGTGAATCTAGGCTTGTTTTCGCGGCATTACGTAATTTTTGAACGGCTTGATACTTAATCATATTATCAGCCCATCCAAATGCACGAGCGTTGGCCTCTATTACGTTAAGCCACATATCTACATTTTCTACAAGCGGGTCGAATTCGGGAACCACTGACAATAGTACAACATTCTGACTCACGGTTGGCGATCCTTTACGACGTTGCTTCTTCCTTTTACGGCGGTCATTTCGATCGCTGCTGCTTGAGCTGGTGTCCGATATGCTTGAGCTGCTTTATGAGGGAATCATGTTGATCTATGTTTGCGCTTACGTGGCATTTCTGTGGGCGTCACACGATCTGCACTTCTCATAAAAGAAAGCACATGGTCATTAAATCATAATCAACAGTTTATTTTAAAACGCCCACTACACTACTCGCAAAGTTGATCGAAGTTAAGCGAACACGAGAGTGTAGACGGGCACTTGAGTTCGCTTCGTGCAGCCTTGGCTCGCCTCGCTCGGCGCGACTTCCGATTATTGTCAGTTTTTGCGCCCGAGTCAAAGGACTCGAAGCATCCCGAAGTTCTATAACGAAGCGTCTCACTACACTACTCGGCTTACTTCAAAAAATTCAAGTCATAAATAATTATTAAATGTAATGTTAAAATTTATTGTGCCTTGTTTATTCTAATAACACAGTTCTGTTCCGGTGCATTGCAATCATCCACCATTATTACATATTTTTTTCTTGTGGTATATACGCACGTAGATATAATATAAGAGAAAAAAATATTGCAAAAGCAGCTGCCATTCGAATATTATCCATGATACATAGCGTGCGGGCGCCGCCCGCGCCGGGCGACTGAGCTCCTTGCGAAGTTGCACGAGTGTCACGTACGTCACGTACTTCGAACTTCGGTCAACTTCGAACCGTACTTTGTCGAAGCAACTTCGCGAGTAGTGTAGTGCAGGTTTAACATTTACAACTTTAAGCTACCAGTGATCTTAATATTCCTTTATACACTTATATATATTTTTAACTATACTTATACTACACTGGACGATGATGTAGTACGCAGCTTGAGAGCAAAGTTGTCTGGACGGCGGCTCGTAACAAAGTGGCCTTCGTTTTCGCTCCCTTGCTTGCTCCACCTCGCCGAACGTCAAACGCTGGGCCCGCCAACCGCTCGTTTGACATTTGACAGCTGCGCGACGTCCGCGTAGCACTGACGAATCAACTTCGAGTCGATCAACTTGAAGTCAAATCAACTTCGTACCGGAAGGGGGAACCATTGCGACAACAATAAAAAACATATGAACTGATTATATTGGGAGTGTCAATAATTCATCGTCATTATGTGATATTGTACTATATTTGGGTTAATTTGGCTCAACTAAGCGACTAGGTTCTTACTTTTTCTGCTTTCCCGCCCGCAACTTCGTCCGCGCGGACTAGTTAATCGCGAAAAAAACTTCTTCGAACGACTAGTAGACGTTCAATTGTTTTTCTGATATTCATTTCATTAGTTTTTCTGATGTTTATTTGTTTTTCTTATTATTTTTTGTGTTTGGAGTATTTGAACTTTAGTACGGGAACTATCTATTCTCTATGGCGGTAGTTTTTTGCTCGCAGGCCATTTTTTTATCAGATCCTGAAAAAACCAAGGACTCTGAACAATTTTAGTTCCAGCACCGTCCCGCTGCGATTTATATTTTTTGAGATATTTGCAAAAAACTGCTTTTTGCGACCTTTGACCTTTAATAACATAAAGCGCGTCACAGACGACTAAGATACTATAATAGATAATGTATCGCTCGCCATACAATTTATATGAACCATCACAAACGGCGAAGATAATATATATTTGCATCTTACAGTATCTTAAGATATCGAGTGATATGGATTTTTTTAAAAGATCTTATCTTAACATACGAAATATATCGTAAAAGATACAAAATATATATTAATATACTATCTTAAGATTCAAAATATATCGTAATATGCTCTACAGGTTGCTCTGTTAACCCCTGAACAAAGATACGGGTGTTATATTAAGTTTAGGGTGTGTATCACTGTGTGTGTGTGTGAGGGTGCGTAAGTGTGTGTTCGTGTGTGTGTGTGTGTGTGTGTGTGTGTTTGGGTGTGTGTTTGGGTGTGTGTGTGTGTGTGTGTGTGTGTGTGGCATCGTAGCTCCCAAACGAATGGACCGTTTTTGATGCGTTTTTTTCTGTTCGAAAGCGGATATGATCGAGATGGTTCTTAGATATATGGGGAGAGGGAGGGGGGAGGTGAGAAAGAAAAGGGGGGTGAAAATCGTAGCTTCCAAACAAATGGACCTATTTAGCTGTGGTTTTTTATGTTTGAAAGCTGGGGTAAGCAAGATGATTCATAGCTATAATTTGAGGATGGAGGTGAGAGGGGGGGGGATGAGGTGCTAATTGTAGCTTTCGAACGAATGGACCGATTTAGCTGCGGTTTTTTATGTTTGAAAGCTGAGGTCAACGAGATGGTTCTTAGCATACTGCAAGTCGTTGTTCTGTACAAATGCTTTCCCGCATTTTCGTATTTTGTTTCACTATATCTTCCTTAATCAAATTATGAATTTCGAGAAACATTTCCTTCGACTTATTAAAATAAGTTTGATATTTTTTTGTAGAAACATCTGCGTAAAGATTAAATTCACCGCGGCTTTTTCTAAATGGGATTTTCTGTCCAAATTGATCGTCTTTTACAGTGCGCTAATGCATATCAAATTCGAAATCAGAATCGTCGTCTGATGAGCTATCTAATAAATCTAATAGTGAAACCGTATTACTCATATTTTATCATTCTGTATATAGAAATCGGTAAAGAAATACGTGTGGCACCTAGGACGGCCTGCGAGCGAATGAATAATTTCAATATATTATCGTATCTTTACCGTGGGTGATACCCTAAGTTGCTATAATATTTTATATGCAGATATCGTAACATCAAATATTATAGTGTCTTAATCTTCTGTGATGCTCTTAAAGATACGAGATTTTATGAGACTTTTGAGATAACTAAATAAGAATAGCAAAATAAAGGTTTATAAGTACAAGATTCCAGCTTATTATCTCACATTCCGAGGTTGACCCTCTTTTTTCGCTTATGAGACTGTTTTAAAAAAATCTTAAATATCATTTCAGTAATCGCGAAGAACACCTTAAAATATTTTTATACAATATTCATCCATTTCTAATGCGACAACGGCTGGAATATAAAATATTCGTCTTTGAACAGAGTGGTAAGTTTTTATTGGTCGTGAATCGACGCCACACTTCTGTCATGAGAAGAAGGCAGAAGCTAGGCTTTTGTCTAGAAGGGTTCGTCGTCAAGGAAATCACTTTATTATGTCCCAATCCCAGTGCTGGGCTTGGTTACAGGCCTTTCCTCAGGCCTTGTGTTTTACTGATAACGGTCCATCTTTTTCCCTGAGGGTAGGCCTGGAACCAGTAGTGGCCTCAAAACTTAAAGAACAAAGGATGATATTAACTCTTAACCCTAATTTTTGTCTCATAATGAGAAAACCTGACAAGACAATAGGTGGAAAAAAGCGGGAACGGAGAGATGACCTAGAAGACATACTAGACCAGTTGGCAGACCACCTACGCGATGGGTGGATGAAATCATCCAAATTGCAGATAGAAAATGGTGTAGGTTGGCTCAGGTCCGGTGTGAGTGAAGCCATGTCACAGAATAAATAATAGTACAAGTGCCATGTTCAGCAGTGGATCGATACGGGATGATGATGATGGCGATGAAATTGAGTCTTGACTCCCATATGTGTAACCGTAATTATCCGACGATGATGATAATTAAATACTACCATATTTTGGGTTCCGTACCTCAGAAGGAAAAAAGGAACTCTTATTGGATCACTTCGTTGTCCGTTTGTCTGTCTGTCAAGACCCTTTTGCTCAGAAACGCGTAGAGGTACCAAGTTGAAATTTATATCACATACTCAGGTCTGCAATCCCTTAGAGCTATGAAATAATCAAACTTCTATGTCAACGCAATTAAAAGGTAGGGCCGTTTATGCTGCATATTTTATTAATTCGTGTTTCAACGGATCTCGAGATCCAATGGGACAAAAAAAAAAAGTCTATTTGAGATGCAACGGATTTCGAGACCAGACGAGAAAAAAATATATGTTGGAGTTGCAACGGATCTCGATATCTGATGGGAACACCGAGAAAGATCAGATTCTGATTTCGAGATCCGATGGGAGTAGAGATCGCAAGGGAATCAAAACCTACAAGAGTACTTCCCGTTGACCAAGAATCATGAAATTTGGCAAGAAGTCTCATAGCAAAAGTAAAGGGAAAAATCAGAAAACTGTAAATGTAATTAAAGAAAATTTTAAAAAACTGATCCTCGATGCGAGCCCATGGCCAGTTTTTTTATCCCATTATAGTATTCTATTTATTAGGATTATATCACCCAACTGGAATCCTTCTTTCTCGAGGTTACTAAAGTGGTAAAAATTCCGGCAAAAGCTAAATATCTCCTTCTTCTCGTAGGAACGAAATTGTTCAACAGAGGCCGTCTCTTCAACGCTGGGTTCCTGGAGATCCAAAAGACCGATGAGTGGCAGTGCATAATATTCCATGACGTGGATCTGCTACCTACTGATGACAGGATCCGATATTCCTGTCCCGTCCTACCCAGGCATATGTGTGCAGCTGTTTTGGGGAGAGAGCATATGTCAGTGAGGTTTGGATGTTTAAAGTATAGTTAAAGGGGGAAGATAGAGCCGGCACGCTTTAATATCACGTAAACATAACTAGTTACAGGCAAACACACACACACATACACATATCTACATTCCCAACGTAGTTCTTCATGTGCATCATCAACAAAGATAGAGAGACGTACACTGTTTGTAGCGTTGTATTTTTTCTGCGCGGCATTTTTAGCACCGCACTTCAAGTTTTTTTTCTGCTTTTGTGAGGAAGTGTGTGTGCCGAAAAAAATTTTTTCTTTAATTCTTTCTTTAATGAGAGTCACTGCTAACCCGTGCTGCACAAATTCCTCTCGGATTGTGACTAAGATCAACGAAGGCCAATTGTGTGCGTTGCAACTAATTTATGCGATCCACACCCGAGGAGCCGGTATCATAACGGCCCACTTTTTTTTTTAAAGTAACGTATTAGGAGGAGCATACTTCATAAAATATTCCTGAGTGATAGTGATGTATTACAGAAATAGGTCGTTTGGTCTAGTGGCTACAGATTCTAGATACGAAATATAACGGTGGCGGGTTCTGCAAGGTGCAATATTTTGTGTGATGAGCAGAAATGTTTGTTTCCGAGTCATGGATGTATTATTCTTATCTATGTATGTTTATCCGTTATCTAGTGCCCATAGTACAGGGTATCCTAGTTTGGGGCTAGGTAATTGGTGTGCAAATGTCTCGTTTTTATTTTATTTTATTTATAGTCGATGGAAATGGTCTTTATTTAAGGTTTCTTTACGAATCTTCTTCTCGAAATCTTTACGAATCTGTACGGTTTCCTTTGCGAATCTTCTTTACAAATCTTCTTCTCGTAATCTTTACGGTTTTCTTTACGAATTTTCCTTGTCGAAATCTTTACGAATCTTTACGGTTTTCTTTACGAAGCTCGAAGTTACGAATGTACATTTTCAGTCCTAAAAGCAAATACCGCTCCTTATTTGGTGGGGTTACCGCTCTGACGATGTGGCAGTACAAGAAAGTCAACGGCTATTCCAACCTGTATTGGGGTTGGGGCGCTGAAGATAACGACATGTTTACGAGGTATGTTGGTTTCAAAAGTTGCTGAACGAACAATATGTTATTCAGAGGTACCTTATCGTTATAGGTTTCTACTACAATATGTTTACATTTCAAATGTTTCAGGTTGATAGCGACTGGAATCGGAGTCACTAGATACAAAAAGGAAATCGCAAGATACGTCGCTTTAAAACATTGGAGAAGAAAATCGAATCCTAACAGGTAGGTACATAGGTCTTATCATCTTACCAAATACAATTTACAATGAATCCACGCAAACTAAAAATATAGTAGAATGCATAAAATAAGCCTTTTAATCCGGGACATTTATCCGCCCGACCCGAAGGCGAGGGTAGATAATTGAAGTCGAGGATAAAATGCCTTATTTATAAAGGAGCTACCACACTGCTTTTCGCAGTGGTAGGAAATTAAACATTGATATTTTAATATTTTCTCGTTTCCCGCTTATCTAATGTACGAAATCAAAATACTTACGTTTTAAAACATAATTGCCAAGATTTTTCCGGCAACATCTGCTCAAAGTATTTCTTTTACGTTATCTTCCAATATTTTGTTAGGAGTAACTACCGTATTATTTCATGTTAACTCATGTCATATTTAACATTCAGATATAACCAAACATTTAAATGCCTACAGCTAAGAAAATACGAGAGTTTTTTCCCGCCACATTTTTGTTTAAAATGATGCAGGGTCCCGTTTCTTCGCATTTCTTTAAGCTTGGGTCCTCAGAGAACAGACGCCAGTAAGCGTTATTCAACCTTTTTGCTCGGGTCGTAGTCGTAGACCATAGAAAAGTAAACACTACGCAGTTTTAGGTAGTTCAATTCAAGGATTGTTTATATTGTTACGTAAGTTAGAAGATGAAGGCGGGTGCTCGCTACGGTTCGCTACACTTCGCTACGCTTCGCTTCCGCCTTCGTCTTCTAACCTACCACGACCATATCGGATCGCCACTGAAGGTTGTTGACAGAAATCTGTGATACAGTAGCGTTGTGTGAAGGTATATTTTCAAAATACGCTGCGCGAATCCTAAATTCGAAAGTATGTCCGATGTCAGCTCGGCCATAAACGTTGGGTTTTCGCTTTTTTTAAAACATGCCCGATGCCAACATGGTCTCTGTGTTATGATATATTATCAATATCCCAAGATATAATAAACGCGCAGTCGTATGTATACGTTTATCTGCATGTTTTCAACTAGAAGGTTCACTTCAGAAAATTACGGCAGCTTTAAAAATATCAAGGAAAATTTAAAAATATCGCACAGAATATGTAAACGCTTTTAATTATGGAGCAAAATACATCTAGAAGCGCGTGGTTTCGATCCACGAACGTCTTGATTGCATTTCTATGCATGTTACCACTGTGCCACTCTGCTTAGTGGAGGGAATGACGAAATTCAGTACCGTTCTATAAACGGATATATTATTACTTTTTAACATAACTTTGGACCCCTGTATCTTAAAAATCTTTTATTTTTTCGGGATTCAAAGTATTTTAAATTTTAATACGTAATATAAACTTCGGCTGTGCCCAGTTACATTAAAATCCTTCTAGTAGTTTCAGCGCGATACGTGTTTATTTAAATAACTTTTAACCTTATATTTTTTAGCGGGAACCCTTTATTTTTCGAGATAAAATGTATTATAAATGTTAATCCATAACATCAGCTGTGATTGTGCCAAGCTGCATCAAAATCCGTCTGGTAGTTTCAGCGTGATGCGTATTCAAAGAGACCGACAGACAGAAAGACAAAAAATAAAAAAAAAACCGTTTTGCACTCCATATCGATCTTGAAGTTTATATCAATTATAATTTTCAAGGTTACCGACATAGCTCTCAGAGTTTGCAAGTTGAAATGGCAATGGGCAGGCCATATAGTTCGCAGAACCGACAACCACTGGGGAATAAAGGTTCTCGAATGGCGACCACGAACAAGCAAGCGAAGTGTGGGGAGACCCCCACACGATGGACCGACGACATTGTAGCCATCACAGGAAGTCGGTGGATGGAGGTGGCACAAGATCGCTCGTCATGGCGCTCTTTGGGGGAGGCCTATGTTCAGCAGTGGACTTCTAAAGGCTGGCATGATGATGATGATAATTTTCAAAAATTATGTATTGTACAGATTTGGCCCAGTTACAGTTTTACTATAGTAAACATAGATATTCCTTAATGTCCTCAATTGTAATCAAGGGGCATGGGATCTCAAAGGGTACTACTATTCCCTATATTGAAAGATACTGAAACTATAACAAAGAGAATAATTGCAATCAGACTTGAAGTTTCTGAGAAATACGTGGACAAACATACATAATAATATATACATTCGCGAAATTTGGTATATATGTTTAGATAGGTACTCATTTATACTAACATATATGAATATTACGCATATTAAACAATATTACATACTTACTAGCTGTGCTATTCCAATACCTAAAATACCAATATACCAACATTTGATCTAAACTCCTTATGCCGTTAATAAGTTTTTGCTCGGCTTCTACTCATCGGATTGAGATACCAATACCTATTACTTATTCTGTGCCAATACACCAGTTCTTAAGTCAAACCACAGTACATATTGTAAAGACTATATATCTACTGTGGTCAAACCCTGTATTATTGATAGGTTTTTGTATATTGTAGGTATTGATTAAAAGTATAAATAAATGACTGTGCCAAGATGCATTAAAACTGGCCAGTAGTTTCAGCGTGATACTTGTTATTTTAAATAACTTTCAACCCCTATCCTGCGGGAACCCTTTAATTTTTCTTGATGAAAAGTATCCAATGTACTACCTCGTAGAATGAACTCAAATCATGCCGTTTCATTTGAATTCATTCAGTAGTTTCACCGTGTTTCGCGGCCAAGGTATAGAAAGAAAAATAAAAATGAAAAAAAAAACAGCTTTGGCATCAGTATCGAATATAGAGAAACCTCCTAAAAAAATATTATGTTACAGTTAGACCTGTTACAGTTTTATTATAAGTATAGATACATAAGGTAACATTACATAAGGTAACATTTTCAGGTTATTTTAAGGTAATTTTTACATTTACATATTTTTTTAGGTACATTTTCCCACTCCCCACTCCCCTGCCACCTCCCCTGCACTCTGCCACGCACTAAATTCTGTTAATCATGTTTTTGTCTTAGTCTTAGAGAGATAAAGATTTCAAAAACATGTATGTTAAGTTTCACATTTATCAGGTTTGTGGTTGACCCAGCATATTTATGGAAAATACCCTTAAAAAGCTTGTATTTTGGAGTATGTTAAGAAAATGAAACTCATAATAAAATCAAAGCTGTTTATTGACATGAGTCCCAAGAGGCAGTCATGATTGTGTTATTTCTACCACTGGAGAACCAATAAACCAATTTGTGCACGACTAAAGTTTGTGTACTAAACCAAAACAAAAAGTTGGTGGAAGTTTCAACGTGTTTTGGAGCGTGTTCTTTCTTTGTTATAAAGCAAGTTGATGTTTTATGATGCCATTTAACAATACTATTTCATAACCAATTGATTGAATTGAATTTCAATTTGATATTGGTTTTTGAGACCAATATCAAATTGAAATTCACTGCGTATTTACGTGAGGACGCTAGGATAAGCCTCATTTAACCTGTCGGCTATCGGTATTCCGTACGGGATAAAAAAACGTTTTTTTTTGTTATTTACCTTCCTTAAATACAGATTTTGTGTATGGCAAACCTGTTAATTTTAATTCTATATTTAAAAATTAGCCCTAGTTTAAATTGATTACCTGTATCTTTGGTGAGAACGCTAGGATGGGGCCCACTCCTTAAATAGTATTTGTATACCTACTCTTTGCCTACTCCGTTATCGCGTAGTAATTAATTAGCCGATCTATTTCGAAAAGTAACCTAAAACCTAATAAACCCGCTCTCTCTACTGTACCAAACAAACAATGTTAACAAATTAACAAAGGCATCATCGCTGGTAATTTGCGACAGCTTTTTCCTAAAACTTTATGTAGTATAATCATAATCTGTATGCAGTTTTAAATATTGAATGAATGTATTTCAAGCGCGCGAATGAAATACCACTGCAAGCTAACATGACACTAACGCCATCTAGTTAAGATTATTCTAACTAAAGCCAAATGGGAAACTTAAGAGTATACAAAGTAGTCAATGACGTAAGAAATGTGGATATCCGCCTTTGCCGTACAGTCCGACCAACTTATTTGTGAAATGGTGAAACAGATGTCATGTTGAAATGTCATTCGATTGTCAGTGTCTACTACTTTCGAGTGCTCCATGCGTTTTATTGCGATATTTCAGAATTCTAAACGTCTAACCGCTCGCGTGTGTTATTTAACACACGCAACGGCGCCGGGTGCGGAGCTGTCAAAATGGAGGGGGGAAACCCATCTGCCGGCAGCTACCTTGCGTAAAAAAACCGTTTTTATGACCGCTTCATACGGTTGTTTATGAAACAAACGACTGTTCTGTTTAGCTAAAATAATATACAATAGATTTGCAGTATATTTGATAGTTATTTTAGTGCATTTCTATTCAAAATATTTATAAAAACACGCTGACAGTTGAAAAAAGTCAAAATCTATGGATCGATATTTTCAAATTTTTTTGTTCGAGATCTTCAGCGACAACCTATAGTTTTTTATCTGTATTAAATACCGCAACAGATGTGCCTTTCCAACAAATAAAAAATAAAGTCATAATCGATTAGGTTTTTTTGAAATAATCGACTAAAATCAAAAAGAAATTTGGGCAAAAATCATGAGTGATGTTTAAAAATTATTTATGGAAAATCTAGAGCTTTTAAGTGAAATATAAAGCTAATATTGTGTTGCTACATGCTATTACTAGTAAACTAGAAAAAGAGCCCTAAATTTGATAACTTTTAAATAAATCGATAACTTGTTCGGCTGGCAATTAGAGAGACATGCCGCAATCGGGTTTTTAATTATTTTGCAACTATTCTTTTTTTTGCTTTTTTAATATATTTTTTGCTTTATTCATAAGAATGATTTAATCGATAGAGATTGAAACAACGATAATTTTAATTTAATTTTAACACTTGTTATCCATGGTGGCCTAATGGTTCTATAGTGCAATTTAGAATCCAACGATACCGGGTTCAAAACCTAGGCTCCCGCACCAATGACTTTTCGAAGTTATGTGCGGTTTTCCATCGCTCCGTGCTTCGGAGGGCACGTTAAGCTGTCGGTCCCGGCTGTTATTGGTTAATAGCAGTCGTTAAGCCATGACAGAGGCCCTCGGGCGGCCTGACAAACTCTGACATCAGAGGCCAGCACTACCTCATACGACAAACAAACAATCCCATGAACTTACGGCATATTTGCAGAATTTGCAAAATATTTCAAAGTTATTTTTTTTGCATCCGGGTCGTGCGTCACTGTTTTTTTTTAATTTGAAATTAATCTGTATATTGGACTATGGCATTTTATTGTATTGCTACAAGATATTACTAGTATCTTAGATTAACTAAAGGGGCCTCCGGACGAACCAAATTGAATAAAACGAAAACAAAAGTGTCAAGTGCGGCAAGCCGATTGTTGCCAAACGCACTTGACCTTGAAAGGGCCGTTGCCCGGCTAAGGAAACGGACCTCCTTCTTAGGTAAAGGCGAGGAATTAAAACAAGATGGTAAATTCAATAACAAAGGGCTTTATTACAAAAAATAGAAAAAGCACACATGAGTTATCAAATATTGGTACTCTCCCCTTTACTGAGGAATTCAAAAAGAAATATTTTACAATTAATTTAGTTTGTTCTGCATCAAAATAATTATAAACAGCAAGATCTTATAATAGGAAATATTACTAACTTAATACTCAAAACTCAAAATTCTCAAATATGATTACAATTTTCTCAAACATATAAATTTTAGTACATAACTCCGGCCTGTATGATATGAATTTACAATAGAAAAGCAGTATCCTAGGCTAGTAAAACTTAGAGAGTCTGTGCTCAGCAGTTGTTCATGTACTTGTCACAACGCAACGGAATAATCTTGTCTTTACCTTAGAATGTTCTAAATTAAAAGAGAACTTGTGCAAACAGAGTGTGTGTGTGTGTAAAATTGTGTTTCCCAGAGGGATATTAAACTCTAAAATAGAAAGTGAAACAGAAAATAAACAGATAGTATCTTTCAACAATATATTAACACGTTAGAAGGCGAAGGCTTCCCTCGCTACCGTAGCTCGCTGACTCAAAATGATTTGGAGTGGACCAACCTGGAAGCTTCCTGGGACGCCGTACTGTAGTCTCGCGTGCCGCCGCGGAACGCCTCCTTACTCCACTCGATCAGCTCCTACAGCTTGACCACGAACGGTGCCTGGTATCTTCTACTGGACAGGTGGTGCGTTGGAGTCCTTCTGGAGTCCCCCGTAGACCGGCTTCTTCCACGAACGGTGGTGAGCCCCGGGTGATCGCGCACAGCAGCTCGCAGTGGTGACGACAATAGCCGACCGTAGATGCACGATTTTAACCTGGCTTTTGCACTCGTATACTTATTTCGCCTGTAACATGGCAGCTTCGTTCTGGACAGCGTGCCTCGGTCGTTTTGTTCACACAAGAGAAACTGCGTGTTTTTCTACTGCCTGGGCCGATCTTAATCACGTGCCAACTACGTGAACTAAATCCAGTTTTACGTCCGAAATCAAAATCCCATCCACAGGCTTCTCTCTTGTATATATACGAACTTTGGTTTGCACTTCGAGTAGCATTCTACTCAGACCTCGAACTTCCGGTTATCTCGAAAAGTCCAGAACTAACTCTGCCATTTGCATCATAAAGCAGACCTTGTCGGCCTAGCAATACTGGTCACCGTCCTCCAGCCAGATCTGGTACATTTCAATCAGCATCCGGTGTTTACTTCACAAAATTCCATATAGAAAAAACCATCTCTCCGGAACTTTCATGTGATTTCGCCATTATGCCAAAACCTTCCACGGTGTGACCATCGCAAGCGATTTCTAGATGTAAATTATTTTCGACATATAAATCGCTGCCTTTTGAATTTACGATTTGTTAGCCAACTTAAAGATGCGACCTATTCTGGATTTTTAAACAACCCGTTCCTCGTCCAAAGTTATCCAGAGCCCGAAATATTCCTGGAACGTCAATTAATAATAGAAAAACTCAGAAGCCCTGCTACTTGCCGTCAGAGGCCACCGCTTCGTTTACACCTTCCTTCTAGTTCACGCCTCTTGTCGCTAGCTGTCGCTGCGTGTCGCCATTTTATCTATTTTTAGACAGTAGATGAAAACTTTTCCCTTTCACTCGCAGAGGCAAATTCAACCATTATTTCTTGATTCTTAGATAGGTGAAATTATCAATCTGTCTTCAACAAGAAAAGCTTTCATTATTCCTTCAACGAAGAAAGTGGCGCGCGCGTGGTGGAGTTCGGCGTTTTTTACAAACTCGGCGTCTGGCTTTCAGATACGGAGAAAACACAACTTTATCTAATAGAAAAGACGCTGCTCCTCGCCAGGTGGCGTTGTAACCAATACATTTTATTTAATCGAGATCTATAACAAAAATCTAACTTGGAGTCATGATTTAACATGTCACAATCTTTGTGCGCTTGTCAACAATTGTTGCCGCGCACACCTGAGCGGAATGAGCAGTTTTCCATTAGGCATTGTCAGTGTAGTTCTTTCATCGTCAACAGATGGCGCTCGCGTAACTTTTGGTATTTACTCAACGTAGTAATCGAAAGCAGGTAAAAACAGAAACAAAATACACAAACCACGAGCGAATCAAACCAACAAGTTGTTTGTGTAGTGAAATTTGTTATTTGTTATTTTTTTTATTATGACATTGGCAGTTTTGACATATTCAGATTTTATTTACCCCTTTATTAAAGCAGATATTTTAAATCTAAATAAAACGGTCCATTTTCTTTGTATCATTAGCTGTGATTTATAATCTAGAATATCTAGAAGCTAGAAAATACTACTAATAAATACTATAAGTAATGAATTTCTTACAAAACTGACGCATAACTTGCTATAAACAAAATCTTTGGTCATACCCAAGAAAGTTCTATGTACTTACAGAACTTCCTTGGTCATACCAAACTACAGTTTTGTTACCAAAACTGTCGCCGACGCCATCTAGCGAGAGATAAATAATGCACAAACACTAACTGACACTTGGAAAACTATCCTATAAAAGTGATGTCAAAAATATTATACTAAAGGTAAAATGTGTTTTCGAAGAAGAAGCTTGTCAGCTGGCTCCAATCATTGCATTTAATCAATTATACAAACAAATTGCGGCCGCTACTGGTTAGTGTTTTCCGTTGTCATTACTTTATTTACCCAAAATAAGTATTCATTTCATTTCTTGATGTTTTCACTAAGCGAAGTTTACAGAATACTTGTTTACATTCTTGTTTTTTTTTATCCTATGTGATGTTTTGGTGGACAAGAAACTACCTACCATGTGCTTCATAGGTCAGGTTGGGTCCGGTCCGGAGTGCAGCACAAGAGCAGAGTAATAAAAAAACACTCTATAAAAATAAAACCATTGCAACAAAAGCAATTGCTTTGCTTTGTTTATCTTTAAATTCTAAGAATATTGATTGACACCTTCGTTTCATAGCTACCTACCTGCGGAGAGCACCTAACCTGCCGGAATTACAAATAGCTACGAGTAAGTAAATACATCTACTTATTTCTAACGAACACAGTAAATTGCATAACTTTAATTTCAGGTCTAAGTCAGGGCTTATTTCAAAAAATATCAATGAGGGGCAAGAAGCAGAAGAAGCTGGTACTAGAATTCACTCAACAGGCAAGAAGAGAACACGTAAAATTGGATTTGTTCATGTTGATGATTTTTACATGGGAAAATTATTTTGACAGGAACTTGTGTTGCGGAGATTATTTAAATACAGCCGCATCTTTGACACTCACTTTGTACATCGGTATCGGCTCTCTAAATAAGGTTTTGTATATCTCTGTAATACTCTGTGGGAAAATACAAAATCTCAGGAACTCTCAAAGAATCTCCCTAGAGACCAAGTAAGTTAATAGTTAAGTAGGTATACACATCTTAAGCCGGCCTTACATTAGCTCTTTAAAATTCATCCCGCACCACCTTGCTAAGCAGTGATGTGGTACTACTGCAATGTAAGATTGAGGAATATTTATAGAAACAGTCCTAAATAACAGTTAAGGAGGTATTTAAAAGAACACATTGGAACTCTTACGGTAAAACCAACTAAACAATTATTTTATAGAACTGGTTAAAACATTTTTCCCGCTGCTCTTTTTTGTGACGATATCTGAAAGTGATATCACCTGTTTCAATTTTTAACAGAATTCTATTTTTCTCTAGGTAAGTCCTACTTACCTAGAGACAAATAGAATTCTGTACCATGTGATTTCTTATTTTATTTATGTAGATATGTTTCTAAGCTCACATCGAGCGACTGAGTGCGAAAGACGGAGATCCAAAGAAGAACCAAGGTGAAAGACATTAGTACATGAACCTCAAGTGGCGATGAGAAAGACTCATAGCAAGATGCATTGATGGCAGGTGAAGTAGGTCACTGATAGATTGGTGGCCCCGCGTGGAAAATTGCAGCCGTAGAAGACCAGTGCAACAAAGAGGGGTCGAGCTAAATTTGATATGACCTTAGCAAAGATTGGCTGAAGGCAGAGATGATAGTGTCAGAGGGAGAAGGTTTATGCCCTGCATTTGAAGCTGACATTGATGATGATGATAATGATAGTAATTATCATAGCAACATCATCTAAGTAATATAACTACAACAAATTCAGTTTAATTTCATCATTGTTATAATCATCCTGGGGCATGCTCACCATCTGTTCACATATGAGGCTGTTGCTTGTCTCACTCACTCAATTATTTCTTTCAAGGTTGACTGGAAGAGGTTTTATCGCTTTTAGCGATAAGTCCGCCCGTTTTACTTTAGTTATAAGATTGTTCCTATTTGTAGTATTTTTTTGGAAACTGGTGTACAATAAAGTATTATCTATCTATCTATCTATCTTGTCCGACACAAAGTCCATAATAACATGTTGTTAGATAAAATAACTAATATTACACAATAATAAGATAGTGTACAAGTATCTTTAGAGAAGTGGCAGTGGCAATGTGAAGAAAACATGGTCCGACTTGATTCGACCTTGGTGATGCCTTGGTGATGCCACAGGGCTCTTTCAGACGAACGGCACAATTCCGTCGACAGAGTAGCTGCGAGTTGGTAGGCAAACCGTGGACTTTTCGCGTGTCTGGAAATATTTTAAAACTAGCGACCCGCCCGCGACGTCGTATGAGTGGGCTAAAATTATCGCGAAAAAAGCATCCTGTGTTCATCTAGGTTATTGAAAAACAATGGAAAAGTAAACCACCTACGTATTGTATTCTCTTTGCCACCAACGCTCTTTATGCTTTTTGAAAGACCTTTTTATTATTTTGTTTCCATGACAACCGTTCCTTACAGGAAGTAATCGAAATTTTCCAGTTTTCCCGTAGAAACTTACTATTTTTCGGGATAAAAAGTATTATATATGTTACTCCAGGGTATAAAGCTATCTCCATTCCAAATTTCATCAAAATCCGTCGCGTTAAAACTCGCCAAATAAACAAACAAACGTTTTTACTTTTATATATTTATATATATATATATATATATATATGTGTGTGGATAGCGAACGACACCGTAGTGACTAGCGACCCGCTACTTAGCTCGTGTATGTCTAGATTTTTTCTAAATATTTATATGAATAAAAAGTATGTGCACCGCCTGTATCTCACCAACACTCCAGCGTTGTTGCACTATGATACCATAGAATAACTAAAAGTAGGTCCGAAGATGTTGCAATTTCCTGTTGAAGATGAGCACATCGGACCAACGCATATATATTAGAACATTACAACATTTTAATAAGGCTCTCAACCATCTGCCTCAAATCACTACTCGAGTATTTCGGACTATTGCAAGGAAGAACCTTGAAAAAACCTTGAAAAAACCTTGAGAAACTTATAGTTGCTGGAAAATAGACGGCATAGGACCAGGGAGCCGCAGCCCGATGCGATCATAAAGTAATGTTGCTATGATAAGTACGTGTTGGACACGCATAGACTTAGGCTTCCGTAAATACCCTAAGCTACCTATTAGTGAAAACATTGCAATCGTTTCTGTAGTTATAGCATGAGTAGTGTTTACATTATACGCCAACAAAGTTTTTTTTTACGCTGGGATTACAACATTATTGTAGCATATAGGTGTGTTGCATATATATGCACCCTTACAATCTACTAGTCAAACATTTAACTTATCCTATATTTATACTCATCATCAGCATATATGTGTTCACTGCTGGACGTAGGCGTTCACTGATGCAAGTCACTGAGTCGGTCTTCAGCTCTCCTCATCCATTTTCTTCCAGACACATTTTCTTCCAGCCGCTTTACGCAGGTCGTCACTCCACCTGGCCACAGTGCGTTCTACACTACGTTTGCCTAAACGTGGTCTCCACTCGAGAACTCATCTACCCCGACGGTTATCGGTTATTCGGGAAATGTGACCAGCCCACTGCCACTTCAGTTTGCTTATCCTTTCAGCTATGTCGGTTACCTTGGTTATCCGTCGGATATTTTCATTACGAATCTTGTCCTTCAGAGAAACTCCAAGCAAAGCTCTCTTCATAGCTCGCTGAAGCACCTTAAATTTGTGGACTAGTTTGACCGTGAGTGTCCACATTTTGGCACCGTAGGTCATGACTGATTGAAAACTTTTGTCTTCAGGCACTGTGGTATGGGCCTTTCTATTCTTAAGTTGTTTGAGCGGCATCTCAATCGCGTCTAGGCTGACGTCTGGCAGCTCGTCAGTTTAGTGGCGGGTCAGTATTGCGCGGGAATTCGGTCATATTGGTCTTCAATCTCAGAAAGGATCACTGGCTTAGAGACGACTGTTGTGCCATTATTGGTCTTGAGCTACGTCAGATGGGATCTACTCAATTGCTGGGTAATCAATTCCCCCGATTTTGCTCAATTGCCTTTTCTTTTTGGCGTGTATTTGAGGATTCGAGGTCACATCGCTCCAGCTTTATAACGTACTTTAATTTTCATTAGAATTAAATCAATACGTAACTTTACATACTATAAACGAATATTTTAATTGATATTAATATAATTCGTTACAAGACATCCCTGAATATGTGCTTATTGTCCGTCATGATGAAATCAATCTCATTTTTAGTCACACCATCGGAACTTTGCTAAGTCCACATCCTCTGTGGTTGCTTTCTGAAGAAATAGTTCATCAAAAAGAACCCCTCTTTTTGCAAAAAGTGAACTAGCATATACGCCCTGTGATTCCTGCGACAACCTCTCCATCAGAAAAAATACTGGGACTGAAAAATGGGTGAAATATCCACATGAATATATAAATGTGAAACGTTGTATCTTTGTTTGTTTGGTTTTTTTGTTTGGGGATTTTTAATGCCAAAGCAGCCGATCCGAATAGATGAATCTTTGCAAATAAATTCTGTACAATATAAAGACCAACATAGAATATTTTTTATTCTAGAAAATGATAAGTTTCCAGGGGAAACTGGAAAATGTAGATTACTCGCTGTCAAAAACAATTGCTATGGAAACCCAAAAATAACAAGTCTGTCAAAAAAAAACACGAGCGTTCGTTGGTGCTACACTTTTGCATTGGTTTTTAATATCCTAGATGAACATTATATTATTAGCAACCAGATGCAGGCTTATTAAAAAGTATACACGATCACACACAATTTTATACTAGTGGATCTGTGGGCTGTAGACCTCGCGTGCATAATCTTTTTTCAATCAATCTAAGGGTGCACAGTAGCACCATCTAGTTACCTTATTGTAAAACTAACATTATAACCAAGGTGCTCCATCAATCCCTACCTAGTAGGTAATGGGCTGATTCTACTGGTAGAAACCTAAAAGTGAGTAATTTACTTCATTTTGAGGAGCTCTTCTGCTACTCACGCCGAAGATCCTTATCAAATCTTCACCAATTTTTTATTAGACTAACATTAAAGTTCTATCTTTCAAATAAAAAAAGAACCATCGAAATCGGATCATATAAGAAGAAGTTATTCATTAGCTCCTTTTTTGCTCTTTTTTGGGGGAAGTAAATCAAAAATGCTAAATATTTTAAATAATTCTAAAATCTCATCAAACCTGTATTCTAAGTTTCATCTAGATCGATTGAGAAATGCGACCTGTTGAGGAGAACTGAGATCCGGACAGACATACGAAGGCATTTATACCCAAGCTGAAACGATGTGTCGCTCGCACTTTGCGCTCGCTCAGTCAATTATACTTCACAAAACAAATTTATTACACATGAAATACTTTTAGAAATTAAATAAAGGGAATTTAAGGAACGCAATTGAGAGATAATTGAACACCTTTGACTGCCGACGGAATAGTGACGTTTCACTCCCGCCATCTTTTCATGCCATCTCACCACCAGCTGCTAGGTTCCGCCTCTTAGCGTGATATTCCTTGCAATATATTATATCAAATTTTATTTAAATCCGTACTCTACTTTCAACAAATACCTAATGTTTCTTCACATAAACTTTGCCATCCCCGTTCACCGCTTTAAAGATGAATTTTCAAATATTATTAAACAAGTGTTTTTATAATCGACTTCGCAAAAAGAGACCGTATATGTTATAAATATAAATCCATTTAATTTTGTGTTTATATTGCCTCTTTAAGATTTCTAAACCGATTTGGATTTTTGATTTGGTTGTTGTTATATTCAAAAGAGTAAGCTTTCAGTGTAGTCCCATATGAACTTCATCAAAATTGGCTCAGTTCTTTTAATTAGAAAATCTTTTTGTTTTATAGTTTATGTTCTCTTATATATATAAGGATTTCTGAACCGAATTAGATGATGGTTTTTACTTGAGAAACAAGACTTCCAGTATAGTAATGTTTAAATTGAATCAAAATTAGATTAGTAATTTTAGTTATTAGTTAATGCAATTGAAGTCGATTTTTTTGTACCATAGTTTTTTGTGCAGCACTTGTTTAAGACTATATTTACAAAGTGTCATCATCATAATTCAATAATATAAAAGCGGTTGGTGCTTTGTCTAGGTGCATGCCCATTTGTTTGTCGTAAAACGTATACGCCACGTACAAATCGTGAGTTATACCGAATTAAAGATCACAAAAACATATGTTTTTCTGATTATCCTCTGTGCGTCCTGCCACGTTAAACTCCGTCTTTTGACAAACAATATATATTCGGTACATCATAGAACTGAGCTGACTTGGATACTCAGAGAATATATCCTCCAAATTTCAAATCTCTAGATCTACCGGTTTAGACTCTGCGTTGTCTGTCAGTCAGTAAGTCAGTCATCAGGTACATCACGGTTCTGTTTTATATGTTTACTAGTGACTCGCCCCGGCTTTACACGGTAAGCGCTCACACCGCGGAATTTTCTCACTTTTAGCATTTATATGTCGTAATTTCTAAAAAACCCAGCAATGAGTGTAATTCAAAATCATTTGCAGTAGTGAGTTTGAACGAAAGACTATTGCCTACTCACGTACTTGACAGACTTGTTATTATTTATTTTCCTCGGCAACATGTCATTACGTTCCTTATACAGCAAGTAATCATAATTTTTGCATAGTTTTGATACCTTGAGTTACATTATTGCAATTTTCGTAGGGATCTCTAATTTTTTGAATGATGAAATATTGCCCATGTTACTCGCTGGTAATGAAGCATTTTATATATGCAAGAATTTTTTAAATCAGTTTAGGATATTTAGAGTTTATACATTAAAACCAACAAACAAACATACAAGCAATCAAATTTTTCCTCTTTAAAATATATGTGTTGAAGTTGATTAGTGTAGAAGAATATGTAGCTTATTATTGTTTATATTTAAATAAGTTAACATCCTATTGCCGTCACCCCAACTGATGCTGGTTGCAGTTGACATCAATAAGTGCCGTTCGTCTGCAAGGGTTTGTAGGTTTTCTTAGCAAAATATTTAAAAATAACCATTTATTTGTGCTATTTGAAAATTTTGATTTAATGTAATGTGATAAGTTATTTTTTTGAATGACAAATGACGGTGTTTTATTTTAGAAAGTGGATGCGAATATTTTCGAAAATTTGATTTCACCTAATTTGGTATGAAATGATCGATAATAAACTGTATAACCATAGTATATAATTTATTTTTCCATGTGTTCTTTTTATGTGTCGATGACGTTGAGCCAATTATACCAAATAAGACCGCCCATAAGGTTTCATTTGGTATGATTGGCTCAAAACTATAAGAAAGGCGAAGCGTCACGGCCAGTAAGCGTAATTCAAAATATTTGAAGGCGGAGCTTGATGACAAAAAATGGGCGTTTACTTACTTATGTCAAAGTATTGACGTAGGTAAGTTTTCCACATTTTCAATTGCTCGATTTATTAAATGTCTTTCACAAGCTATTTGTATTAATAGCGCAATGGAACAGTAGATGATAAAATATCGGTGTCAATTTGAATTATGTAACCTAAACATTACTCCCCTCGTGTTAATAATTTCTTGAGCGAATTTAAGAAATTAGTAGATGTACATCTGACAATCGGCTAACTGCAACCTAGCTTTTGGCAATTTTGTGCTACTAAAAGATATGCTTTGATAATATACTGATAAGATCTATTTTCTAATGAGAAATATCAGTAAGTGCGGCTAAGAAAATCGATCTAAAATATCACAATTTGGATTTTACTTTTTGTGGTGTTAAACAATTGAGAATAAATTGTATTACCATAGTATAGGATTTATTTTTCTTTCTGATTTTTAAACGTCAAACCTAGGAAGGAACTTAGCAAATACGTGCAGTTTCAAGGCTTTCTTTTTATAATGACTCACATAAAATAGGTCTAGATATCGCGTGATGTATATGATACATGTTGTTGAAACTTACGTTTTTTTTTTCAATAAACTAACGTAAACATTGCGCGCCTCGTGCTGATAATTTTATGAACGGATTAAACAAAACGAACAATGCATGCCGAAGAAATTGCTAAATTCGACCTAAAAATTACTGCTTTTCTGCTATTTTTAAAATATGCTTTGCTAATATACTAATAAGACCTATTTTCTAATGGGAAATATCAGTAAGTGCGGCTTAGAAAATCGATCTAAAATTTTGCAAATTGGATTTTAATTTTTGTGGTGTTAAACAATTGAGAATAAACTGTATTACCATAGTATAGGATTTATTTTTCTTTCTGATTTTTAAACGTCAAACCTAGGAAGGAACTTAGCAAATACGTGCAGTTTCAAGGCTTTCTTTTTATAATGACTCACATAAAATAGGTCTAGATATTGCGTGATGTATATGATACATGTTGTTGAAACTTACGCTATTTTCAATAAACTAACGTAAACATTGCGCGCCTCGTGTTGATAATTTCATGAACGGATTAAACAAAAAGAACAATGCATGCCAAAGAAATTGCTAAATTCGACCTAAATATTACTGCTTTTGTGCTATTTTTAAAATATGCTTTGCTAATATACTAATAAGATCTATTTTCTAATGGGAAATATCAGTAAGTGTGGCTTAGAAAATCGATCTAAAACTTTTCAAATTTTCTCAGATTTTATTTCACTAAATGAGTTATCAAATAATTGACAATGAACTGTATTACCACGAGCTGAAATTTATTTTTCTATTTATCAAAAATATGTAGAAACCTAGTGCAAAACAAGCCAAATAAGTCAGATGGAATATTATACCATATTGCAACGTATTAAAATTTATTTTCAATCCGCATACCTCGCGATTGCTAAGAGGTATTTACATGAGTTATAAATAAAAAACGTGTTCTTGCATCTGCTTTTCACCTATTAATTAGGTTCAGATGTACCACATCACTAGCGAATGTCAAGGAGTAAGCGAGCTTATTTTTCTTAGGTGTGAGGAGGCCTTTATTTTGAACTTATATGTTTGTAGCACTTAGGAATGTACAACAATACATCCAAACAATTAAGTACATGAATTGTAGTGCGAAACACTAGGTACCTAAGTACCAATCTACCTACTTTACAATTTTAATGTTGTGATGACGTTACAACGATTTATATTTCGCCAAATAGGTACGACTCAATTCATAAAACAAACAGTCCAAGATTTCCCGCTAGTAATTATCAAAAATCAAGCATTATATCGAAGCTACATGTCGCGTTGAGGCATAAAATCGATATAAAATACCTAGGTATTGTTGGATTAGTTTGATCCGTAACTTCGTTAGTAGGTACAGAACGAAATTAAAGACCAAAAGGCCGGGAGAATCAGAAAAATACGTTCTTTCCATTTATCAGCTCAATTAAACGTCGACCTACTAGTATGATTTTTATCAACTTCACGTCAGTACCTGTCCCTCCAAGCCGATATTTCATTATGCTCTATCAGAACCTTACGATTGGTCTGAGTTTTTTAAAAATCAAAACCCCAAGTTGTGGAGTAGCTTTCAAATGGTTTCTCGCTGCCCTGTGTAATTTATTTCTGTCTTTATGATATCTAGGAGCTAGGAATAGTAGGCACCTCCTTCCTGGCAGAATTAAATTCATGGATTTTTCACCTGATAACACCCATGTCAAAATCATCAACATGAACAAATCCAATTTTACGTGTTCTCTTCTTACCTGTTGAGCGGATTCTAGTACAAGCTTCTTCTGCTTCTTGCCTTTGCTTCTTTTTTCTGCTTCTTTTCCTCAATTTGCATCAAACCACTTTTTTTCCCACGTGAATTTTTAACCGCCAGTGCGGACACTCCTCTAAGATTCAATGTGTTACAGAATTGCGAGAAATAAACTTGCGGTGAAATATCGCAGTGCGGACAGGGCCTAAGAGTTGACTAAAGACCAAAACCTTGATTGACTAAGGAACACTACTTATACTAAAAATGAGTGCTGGGCGTAATCTACCTACTGATAAAACTACGTAATAAGATAAACAAATATTAAAATAAAAAGTACCTACCTAGGTATATGAGATAACGATTATATCGAGCGCTAATACGCCTACCAAATTAGCTTATGATACAGTTAGATAACGATAAATCAGTCACGCCCTCCCATATAAAGCCGCGTTGACACGATCCGAGCCTGCTCGGTCCGATCGCACTCGGATGCCTACTCGGATGCCAGTCGGATCGGAATCGGATGACGGTATTCGATCAAAGTGAACTCGGACCGCGTTCTACTCATCCGGGCTAGGTCGTATACGAGTAGGAAAACAAAATGGCGGCTACTAAAAATTTACAAGCGTCTCGTCGACGTCTAGTCTTTCGAAACAAATACTAAACATAAAAAATTAATACCCTAAAATCCCTATCCTATGACACTCTAAACATGAATAAGAATCAATTGACACCTCGCTAGTCAAAATCGGACCAATTGGGGCGACGCTATTTTGGAACATGCATAGATTGTTAAACTCATTACCCTTCCCCTGCTTCGCCGTAGTCGGGTAAAAAGTGAGGGTGACCACAGAATAAATAATAGTACAAAGTGTGACACTGCGTATGTACGAGTACGCTTAGATACGTGTAAACAATTATCCTTGTACACTCGTATGAAGTTTTTTTCGATTGCTTGCTTAGCTTCTACTCATCAGATTGAGATAATAAGTACACCAGTTTTTAAGTCAAACCCTAAGCTATCCAACAGTGAAACCGCATTACAATCGCAATCGGTCTAGTAGATTTTACGTGATGCGTGACCAGCCTAACAGACAGACACGAATAATAAAAAAAAAAACTATTTCAGTTTTTTTTTTAGATATTACTTTTACAGATTTTATGGTACTTACTGCTTTATTATAAGTATAGATGCCCTTCACTTTGAGCAGAATAATAAGAATATGTGTTTCATTACATTATTTTAATCATGCTTAGAAAACAGTACCGTGACATACCTACTGACTGACTGACTGACTGACTGACTGACTGACTGACTGACAGACAACGCCAAGCCTAAACAGGGGGACCCAGGTTTAGGTAGTATTCCTTGAGTATCTTAGACGAATTTGACGGCTTGAAACCGATATGATCAACACTGCATAATAGCACTGCAGATCACCCGCGCGATCATTCGATATAATTCACGGACTTCGTCGAACGTACACCTGCAGTGCTATTACGCAATGTTGATCATATCGGTTTCAAGCCGTCAAATTCATAGTGCGTTGCAATAGAGCCAAAATTGCTATGAAAAAAGTGTCAATCTAATAGAAGCCAAATTCTGTAATAGGGCCACTGGTATTCGTACAAAGCGTAGACAGAGAAACCAATGGACAGCTAGATAGCTTCCATCGCACTCATACAAGAAAAAGAAGAACTTATGCACAGTGGCCCAATTACAGAACTTGGTTACAATCTGATTATCACTTTTTTCATAGCAATTTCGACTCTATCGTAAGGCATTAGTGGTTGCGATATTGAGAATTCGATTGAAGCCAAGTTATGTAATCGGGCCGTAGGTCCGTGAAGAAATGAGACCGAACGATATGATCTTTTGTTGCAGGTCGCGTGCCGGTTTTTTCAAGGTCAGCACACCTCTATGCTAAACACAAACCATAACCAAAGCATAGTTTGTGAGAAAACTATTCACCTTGGTGTGTTGCCTGCATTCGAAATGAATGTTCCCTAGACTCTTTTAGTATTCTGTGCCCAAACTACTTTTTTTTACATAATATATTTTAATGGCATTGGTTCTCATTTGTATCAATATGATGTAATATCGTACGATATTGTTAATATGTATACAGAATGGAAAGTTTATTGAGAGAGCAATGGCACCTACAACTACTTAAATGCCTTAACCATTAGAGCTACATACATAAAAACTGTATGTCAGAGGCCCTCGGGAGGCCTGACAAATTTGTATACCAGAGGCCCAGCATTACATCATACGACAAACAAACAAACATACTGTGTGAGAAGTTCTTCCGTGGATTTTAGAGACAGTTTGATAAAAATTTAAAGATTTTGGGAAAAAAATTACAGTTTGAAAAATGATAATCCATACCAATATATAAAAGTGAAACATTGTCTGTTTGTATATTTGTTTGTTTGTTTGTTTGTTTGTTTGGGGAGCTTTCATACGATAATGAATAGACGGATTTTGATGAAATTTCGATTCTGTAAGCTATTGAAGCGCGATAACGCAAGTCGATCGCTTGAGATTTAAAATAAGAAAATTTCTCAAAAAATGGGGGGCCCTGCCTTTGTACCGTAGACAGATAATCCAATAGAATAGACACGTGGTTGTCGTGCCACTTGTAAGATAGAACGATAGGTGGGTGTACTGCCATATCAAAACTTTTACCCTGATTTTAAGCAATCCCAGATTCAAAATTTTATTATGCTATTGATGGGTTATAGAGATATTACAGATTTACGAAAAATGTAAAGTCAGTAAGAAAAATTGAGATTTTGAATAATTGTAGGTGTTGTACGATCTTGTTCCATAAAAAGATCAAATATTTATGGGATGAATATGGATAAGGGTAATAGAAACTTCAGAAAGCTTTTTTACAATGGGTTGGCTATAGACATCCGGTACCGAGATTCCCCCGCGTTCAAGATGAAAAAAGATAGTTTTGTGCAGTTTCGATTGCTATTTTGGCTACTACGAGTAACTATACTTCCCAAATCAAACAAAAAACGAACCTATGTAAAACGGAATAAAGACACTTTTCTGATTTCAAATTTAACTGGTATGTCCAAAACGAACATATATAGCGTTTTTATCTCTTATTTATTTTTGATAATTTTGCATACCCTCTCGATTGATTCTATGCGCTACAGTCACTTTTTTGTTTTCATTGATCATCGCAACTAACGCTACAGTCACTTTTTGTTTTCATCGATCATCGGACCACTCGATAGCGACGTAAATTTTGCCACTCGATTTTGAACATTATTGACCTCAATAATCATTCAAATCTAAGCGTGTTTATATAATTATTTTGCTTAGAAACCCACAACATAAACACTTGAAATATGTGCAGTACCTATTTAGCTCCATAAATCACCAGTTTGTTTATCTAAGCGCTCAATGAAGTGGTCATAAAAACTATTAAAATAAAAATATGTAGCTTACTTCCGCCAAAACTGTAAGTCAGACAAAACAGTTACAGTTACAGTTAGTGACTTACAGTTTTGGCGGAAGTAAGCTACATATTTTTATTTTGTTCATTTTAAATATGGATTTCCGCAAAGTAACGCCTGAATCTATCAATTATGTCATAAAAACTGTTTGTTTACGCAAAGTTGGCGCGGCCAGATGTGTCACGTAGACCTTTTTTTTGTGGGTTGACAATCAGATACCTGTGATCTCGGCTTGTACCCAATAAATCGCCAGTTTTCAGCCAGATGTGTCGCGTCGACCTTCTTTTTTTTTGTAGGTTGACCATCAAGTACCTGTAGTCTCAACGCATATACAATCAATTACCAGTTTGAGATGTATCGCGTCGGCCATTTTTTTTTTGGGTTATCAGTTTGGTCCTGCGGTCTTCAGCGCGTGGACAACCGAGCGGATACCCGAACGGCCTCTAGATATATCACAAGATAGGTTAATAACTCTTAGTTTGGTTTGATAAACTTTTTATTCGGTTTTGGGCAGTGTCGAAATGTACATTTATAACAAGCCGTTCGGTTTGACACAACACTTTTGCAATTTTTGCCAGTTACGATCCTTCTCAAACCGAACGAAAAATTACCCTATACCCTACGAAATCAAGTTCTCCAACATTTCTATTAAAAAGGTGTCTACAAACAATGTCTGTGTGGAACAAGTGTCTAGAAAACGAAGTTTCTGTGGAGCAGGTGTCTAGAAAAACTTTCTGTGTAACGAAGTTTATTTGGAACAAGTTTCTATTGAACAAAGTTTCTGTGGAATTAAGTTTATGTAGAACAGGTGTCTAGAAACAGTTGCTGTAGAACAAAGTACCTAATTGTGGAACAAATGTCAAGAGGACAAGGTTTCTATAGAAACAACAAGTGTATGTGGAACAAGTGACTAGAGAACCAAGTTTCTGGCTCACAGTAATTGCTATGAATAAATGTAGAACACAGTTACTGTATAATAAAGTCCATGTGAAATAAGTGTCCAGAGAAAAAAGTTTATGGATCAGTCGCTATGGAATAAATGTAGAACAAAGTTTTTGTACAACAAAGTCGTTGTGAATATCATTGTAGTACGAATTAGATTATTGATAAATAGATAGTAATTATATTATGTAGGTGAATTAACTAACCAAACATTCCAGTGCGTGCAGTGCAGTGCAGTTTACATATATATCATTCAGTTTGTCATAGGTAGGACTGGATCAGCGGTCAGCAACAGGCGGGCCGCGGTCCGTGTCCGGATCATGGAATGCTGAACCTCGGACCACCAAATGTAGTTAAATATACCAACATATCGATGTAAATAATATTTTATGTACTAGGTCTTTATTCAAACGTTTGAAAGCCACTTAGAACCTACTTGGCAATTCTATAGCAAATGCAAATTGTCTTACTTGAAGACAAATTGTCTTACTTGAAGACACTTGGCATTTGCTGTTCCCCTCGTGAACTATACTATAAGAAACTGTCACAAAACCATGGTCGTTGTAATATATCGCATTAATTTTACGTGTTATATTTAATACAATAACTTAATTTGAAAGCAAAATAAAAAATAGTACCTACTTAATAATTAAAAGTTTTTTTCTGGACCTCGATAATTTTTTTCAACAGTTTCTGTATCTCCCTTAAAACTACTTGCCCCTGGACTAGATACACGTAAATAATATGATACAAAATATAGAATATACATAATATAAATATATATCACGCTAACACAATAAATTGGTACTCATGTTTAGTATCACTTCACTTTGCTGTTATTGGTTTATTCTGTCAGCTTATCATAAGATAGGGAGGTATACATATAATTAATTATTTTATAAATAATAATGTACTATCTTGTTATCAGATTATTTAGGTATACCTATGACAAACTGAATGATATATGTGCGAACTGCACACTTGGTTACTTAGAATAAGTTGTTATATTCACCTACTTAATATAATTACCATCTATCTTTCAATAATCTCACTACAAAGATATTTACAACGACTTTGTGCAACAGAAACTTTGTTCTACATTTATTCCATAGCGACTGTGATCCAGAAACTTTTTTCTCTAGACACTTATTCCACATGGACTTTTTTCTACAGAAACATTGTTCTACATTTATTCATTGCAGTTACTGTGACCCAGAAACTTGGTTCTCTAGACACTTGTTCCACATGGACTTTGTTCTACAGAAACTTTGTTCACTAGAAACTTGTTCCAAAGAAACTTTGAATCTCACTACAATGATATTCACAACGACTCTGTTCAACAGAAACTTTGTTCTACAGTTATTCCATAGTACTATGATCGAAAATCTTTTTTTTCTAGACATTATTCCACATGGACTTTTTTCTACAGAAACTTTGTTCTACATTTATTCATAGTAATTACTGTGACCCAGAAAGTTGGTCCTCGAGACATTTGTTCCACATGGACTTCATTCTATAGAAACTTTGTTCTCTAGACATTTGTTCCACAATTACTTTGTTCCACAGCAACTTTTGCTAGAAACCTGTTCCACAGAGACTTTGTTCCACAGAAACATGGTTTTCCTAGATACTTTTTCTACGTGGACTTTGTTCTACAGAAATATTGTAGAAACTAGAAACTTGTTCTAAAGAAACTTTGTTCGATGAAAGTTGGTTTTCTAGACACCTGTTATACATGAACTTTGTTCCACAGAAAAATTGTTTGCTAGACACCTGCTCCACATTGACTTTTTCCACAGAAACTTCATTCTATAGACACCTGTTCCACACATTGTTTGTAGAGACCTGTTCCATATAAACGTTGGAGACTTTCTTTCACAGATACTTTTTCCCAAAGAAACTTTATTATAGACATACTTTTTTTTATTTCAGACTCAAACTGCTGGCCACAGCCGTAGAGAGGTACAAAACAGACGGGCTGAGTTCTCTGCACTATATGGTGACATCGTACGCTTCTCACCCACTGTACACGCACATGGTGATAGATGTTGACCCGCCTATACAGCTGGACTATTTTACCGAGAGCTCTGTCGTCTTTTCACCTTGATAAGAATTCTGTGGAAGATGTCTAAGGCCCGTATTAATAAATCGCTCTTGGTTGAGCTCTCAAGTGCAATATCAACTGATACGCTCTCAAGTTGTGATCAGCATCTTAAGATCGTCGCTGATTAATAAAGACATTTCAAGAGCATCTCAGATCATGTCGCTTTCACGAGCCGCATCTCAAGATGCTACGTCATAAACCAGAACTTGAGAGCAAGATTGAATGAACTACGGATGAACGATTTATTTTCTTTAGTGAAAGTTCGTTTTTTGATCAAATAAGATATAGCGTAAGGTAAAAATTTATTACTTCGATGTATTATCATAACCTTACTTTAGTTTTTTTTTTTAGAAAGGTTGTAAGCCATAATATTTGTCTATATTTCCGCCCATTGTCCCATTTATTTTGTATAAATGTTTTAGTTATTATTGTATTTTTTGTTCTATGTGGTGTACAATAAAGAGTTATCTATCTATCTATCTATCTATATTTTCAAAGTTACACTATCTAATAAAGAACTTAACGCAATTCATCAATGAATGACTATAATTTATGAAAATAAAAGTTCGTTTATTGGCCATGCAGTATTTCCAGCGCGTATCCTTTGGTTACGATTTCGGATCTTTTTAGACTTCAGCGAGTCCTCGCCAGGTTCTGATATCTACCAAATCTTCGGATCTTTTCGCAATCATGCCAAATAAATTTGTTTATTCCCAGAGGAATATAAAAATATTCTTATAATGATGGTTATTATAATTATCAACTTCTGACATAATATTTTCGAAATCCTTGATTCTAGCAACTGGCAATCACGTTCTCAAGTCACGGATCGACTGCACTCAACATTCTGCATCTCAAAGCGCATCTCAAGTGCGCCCTTGAGAGTCGAGATTGATTTATTAATAAACACTAACTCAGCTGATTACGGCATCTCATTCAACAGCTTAAGATGTGTTTATTAATTAGATTCGCATCTTGAGATCACTCTAAAGAGCGCTCTTGGAGTTGAGATCGGTTTATTAATACGGCCCTAACTAAAGGGTTAAGAGATAGCACCACAAGTGGCTGAAAGGTGCAATGTCCCAACCCGGGACCATCGGTTACCTTTACGTTAACTTGCTATATAAAATACCCATTTAATAAGGAACCATTCATATCAAGAGCAACGCTTACTCCATAGTAATAAAAAAACGAGCGAGCCTTACAATCGTAGCTTACAGTCTGTACTCGATATGATTGTAACATCAAGCTCTGTTTTATCATTGCTCGGTTCAAGCTCTGTTTTATAATATATAACACTAATAGGAAACACGAAGCTCTGTTTTATCATCGCTGGGTTCTATTTTATCTTAACTTTAGCACCACGTGGTCAAGTGTAACATGTTAACACATGTTAACATGTTACACTTTTCACGAAATCTCTCCCATAGATAGCAGGAAAGCGAGCACATCAAAAAGAGTTGAAATAAACGGACATTTCCCTGTCGCAACGCTCAACGTAGGTTTATTGATTTACTAGCTGTGCTCGAAGCTTCACACGTGTGTTCATTTCTCTAGGTTAAAAGTACTCTATGTGCTATTACAGGATCTAAAATACCAATAAACCAACATTTAATCAAAATTCCTTCAGCCGTCAATAAGTTTTTTATCGATTACTCGGTTTCTACACTATATTTTGAGATACCGAGTACTTGAGTTTTTAAGTCAAATCCTAAGCTGGCCATTAGTGAAAACCACATCACAATCGGTGCAGTCGTTTTTATGTGATGTACGAACAAACAAACAGACGGAGATAAACAGACAAACAGAAACATACGATAAAAAATGTAATACACTGATAATAAATCAAATTTATAAATATTATATCATTTTGATAACATAACAATAGATAACTGTGCGATATTAATAATAATTTACTTTTCTTGAAAATCCGATTTCCGTAATTTTTCGTTTTGTCCAGATTAAAGGGAAACTTTTGGTCCTACAAAGTTTCACTTGTGCTTAAGGTTAAATAACTGCGTTACCACTTTTTCTCACGATTTTGCTCGTAGAATGAGTATAATAGCCGATATTCTTGCTCGGAAAGCGAATAAACCTCAAATTTCGAACTTTTTAAAGAAAATGGCCAATGTTTGAAGTACATCTCAGGTTTAAAAAAATAACAGGATTGCAATTGGGCTCAAATTATAGAAAAATTTGTTTTTTTTATAAGTGTTGTAGGTAACTTTTCCGAGGAAAGTATTATTTATAAGAAGTTAGGAGCCAAAAACTGAAAAACTACCGAAAAATTTGATGTTTTTCGAGCACCATGAAGATAGCTTAGGTCTTTCGAAGCTGCAAATTTAGTTTAACACTACTGGTATCTATTTTAACAACATCCCGAAAAAACAGGATTGTAAAGATTTTAACCTAACCACAGAATAAGCCTAAAGCGATTTCATCATCAGCCTATACCCGTCTACTGCTGGACGTAGACCTCTCTCAAAGAACGCCACTGAACCTAATTTTCAGCTCTTCTCATCCAGTCCCTGCCAGCTGTCTTTCGCAAGTCGCCGGCTAGGTGGAGACCTAGCCGGCGGGCGTCCCACACTGCGTTATGTTTGCGTCTATGGTGACTGTTAATCCTATATGATAAAGTGCGAAGGCCAGCTTAAGATGAGCCGTACGTTCAAACGTTCCTGTACATTTCAGGTTTCAAATTATTTGGACATAATACTGAGGGTTGTGCTGTCTGTAATTTCTGAACTACAAACTCGATAATCTTGAAATATTTACATGATGATATTTAAAATAGGCGTCCCACACTGCGTTGTTTGCGTCTATGGTGACCGTTAGTCCTATATGATAAAGTGCGAAACCAGCTTAAGATGATCCATACGTTCAAACGTTCCTGTACATTTCAGGTTCCAAATTATTTGGCCTAATACTGAGAGTTGTGCTGTCTGTAATTTCTGAACTACAAACTCGATAACCTTGAAATATTTACATGATGATATTTAAAGTAGGTACCTCCTTTCAAATGAATGAAATCGGACTACGCGTTAATGAATTACCAACTAAGTACACATTTTGTCTGTCATCCCCTCTTCCTAGGGAACCATACTAAATATCTAGATAAAAGTATCCAATGTCCTAAAATCATACCATGTTTCATTTAAATTCATTCAGTAGTTTCGGCGTGCTGCCTAGCCAAGATACAGACAGAAAGACAAATATTAAAAAAATACAGATTTGGTTTTAGTATAGATTATAGACTACAATAAAAAAAAAAAAAAAAACTTCCATGTACAGAATTGGACCCGTTACAGTTTTATTATAAGTATCGATATTATGATTCAACTGTATATATTTAGAGCCATGGTAGCCTAACGGTTCAATAGTGCAAATTGGAATCCAACGATACCGGGTTCGGTCCTAGTCTCCGGAGCAATTACTTTAATAAGTTATGTACGGTTTACCATCACTCTGTGCTTCAAAAAAGTACCGCTTGCGGTACTCCCGGTAGGTACTCCCTCTCGCGTCTTACAATCTCTCTCTGACACCTTCTGGGAACTCCAAAAGCCTCAAGCGCCTGTCGCTCAAATACCTCCTCATCTCTTCAATACGAGCTCTAAGATCTCATCCTCGACGATACGACGATCCAAACCACGTCGGTTGCGAACGTTCGGTACAGACTGTTTACCGCCTCTTACTTCGGCTCTATCCTGTTACAGTTATCTCCCGCACCGTATTCGAACCGCTTCACTTCATCCCGTTTTGTCCCAACTTGGTCCCAACTCGTAAAAAAAAACGACGACGTATTTTGACTATGACATTCGTCTACCACTGCGCAATGCGCAAGTTCTTTCAATCAGAGATGTCAAACTGACTTTAATCCGACCAACTTATCTGTTAAATGGCGAATAAAACCGCCACGAATGAGGTTCACATTTTCTGTATTGTTACCAAGTTTTTATTAAGTCACTTTCTTGTTATTCGTTCCGGGTGGAATCTAGAAACTCAATCGAGCAATTCCTGATTAGCTATCCGGCAAAAAAAGGGTAGCTCACAACTCAATGTCAAGGCAATTTGAAAAAATACTCAATATAAAATTAAGACCTGGTATATACATTAATTTTTAATGTACATTTGCTGCTTGTTCTGTTTTTGAGTGGTCTAATTATCGATTGACTGGAAACACTCAGTTCACAGATAAGTTGGTGGCACTGTAGCACAAATTCAAGGTCAAGAGCAGTATTGATTTTTCCCAGATGATTACTAGGCAGTATTATTATTATTTATTCTGTGCTACTAGGGTACTACAGTGTTTTTGCGTAAACTTTAAAAGTAAATTCATGAATTAAAAACTTTGAAATCTTAAAACTCGTAAAACTAAAGTTGTTCGTCATCCCGAACCACAAATCCCGCCCCGGTATCTAATAGGTGATTATGTAACAGATTGCATAAGCAGAAAATGACACCAATATTAGATCTCTGGAGCTTATATTTACAGATATAAAAGCAAGACGATATAGCGGTCCCTTTTTTAGTCATGGTACCCCTAACATGGTATGTATTAAAACGACTCATCAATTATTTTTTTTTTTTTTTTTAATCTCAAAATTTTTAAGAGACTTTAGTCACTTAGTGACTATGTCAGCCCCGTCTTATCACTTTTATAGAGTGATTAAAAAGACTTTTCACGTCAGCAGTGCGATTCCCCAAGCCAATGCGATTTGTTGCGAACAGATTTTCAAAGTAATATCTACTCTAACGCGCCGCATTATGTGTTAAATACTGAATAATGTAATTCCCCCCTGCAGTGCTATTACGCAATGTTGATCACATCGGTTTCAAGCCGTCAAATTCATTAGTGTTTTGCGATAGAGTCGATTTTGCTATGAAAAAAGTGACAATTTGATTGAAGCCAAGTTCTGTGATCGGGCCCCAGAACTATACCTACGAAAATCGTTCGTCGCCCAAGTAGATTTTCGCAAATGCGTGTATGAAACCTAGTTCTAGTATCCTGGCAGCACCGCTTTCATATTAACTTGACAATCTCATGCAATTGACGTAGACATTTGACAAACAAACGATCAACGAACGTCAGTCAGTCAGTCAGTGGAGTATTGCGGTTGTGTGCGGCAGGTGGTGATTGCTTTGCGGAATTGCCGCATTTCCAGAATAATTATAATTTCGCACTTTCACCTGTTTTTCGTAATCGGTCAGTGCAATAAGTTACATTAACGTGTTCGGTCAAGTGTATCGATAAATTCAAAGTATTTCGGGAGCGTGTGATTGCTACAACTGCACGATTGTTTTCTATAAAAGGACCTGTTTTTGTGATAATTCTTCCCCGTTTTTTTGGCGCAAGTTTGCTGCATATTGTTTATTGGAGAATCTAAAAGGTAAGGCTGGACCCTGAACTTGTAGTTCAAGAAGTAGTTATTAGAAAACCAAAGAAGTTGTCAAGAACGTGTTTCTAAATATAGAAACACAGCAGCGTCGGTTTGTTATTTACGTGGTGTAATCATTGAAGCTTTTTGATGCCTTGTCGTTAACTTGTTTACGAAATGATTTTCTTGCCCAAGTTCATTTTCAACCTTCCTACATAGGTTTACAATTTAATACAGATTTATCTGTTTTATGTCGTGCAATGCACCTTTTGTTAATTATTATTGTTTTCACAAATAACAATAATCTGTGAACTCAACACAATGTAGGATAGGATATTTATCAAATATTGCAGTAAGTCATTACAATGAAATAAGATTGGAAGGGTACTTACATTTTAAACAGCAGCAAATATAGAAAATTCTCATGAGATACTAAGTACATGTATATATTATTTAAATTTGAAATGAAAAATGTTCTCGTGTTATTTTTAGAATAATTCGTCTAATGATCAAATATTGAATAAAACTGATGAAGAAAGTTCAAAACTATTTTACAACTCTTAAATGTATAAAATATAACATGTATAAACTAAGAATAATGATAATATGTCCGATTTAGTTCATAAATCACAGAAAAAAAAACAATTAGATACTTAAAACAATTATTATGATAACCTAAACCTAGCAAATACTCAACTTCTATTTTCTGTCTAATAATAATTAATTTAACATTAATTACCAGCAGGTAATGTTCCCAAAATGCTGGCAACGTTGCCACATTGTATGGCAATGTCTTTGAGCAAAATATAGGCCGGTATTTTGGTCATGTCACATGAAGGTATAATTAATTGGCTACTGAATCAAGTTAAATTAACAGTGTAAACACACAGACTTATCATTCCACTAATTTATTTCTGGACCTCATTGTTATCATCATCACACAAATTTCCTCATTCCATTCAAATTACAAACATACATTCCAAGCCAAAGTATTTTTAATGTGCAAATCAATCATTAACTTAGTTACTGAATAACACCAAAGTAAATCAAAATCATTCTTGGAGAAGGGTAATCTCTTTTTTAATAAGGAGCTCTTTGTAAAGGAAGTTTGTCTAAATCCCAGACAATGTTCAAACAAGGTCAACAAATCTAGACAGATGTGATTGGAGCCCATATAAATAAACTGGAGAACTTGTGCCCTGGATAAACAAACTTGAACAAGCTTTGATTGCTGCCAACGCACCCCACCCCTTTTTATTATTATTTAGGACAAAATAAAAAAATTATAGAAAAAAGACTGCCTGTTAAAATGCTATAGCGTTTATCCCCATGTGACAACCCTCTACTGAGTAGCCAGTACTTGGTATACAGGCTCTTTTCAGCAACTAGGCCAATCATCGGCCCCTTTTGCTTGATACGGGTGGCGATAGTTAGTTCAGCCACCGACGTCCCTCAGGAAAGCCAGCAGATCACGTATTCCGACACAGGCTTCCCTCAGGGTAGAAGTCGTTCCCAGGAACTGTTCCCTTTGTTGAGCCACGTTTTCGCACTCCAGGAGGACATGCATGGCTGTTTCTTCTGCGTCCATGCATCCTTTACACAATGGGCTGTCTGTGAAGGTGTTTGTTAAGTGGACAATGATCCGTGATAAATCCCACTACTTGTCGGAGACTGTTCTGTTTAAGGTTTCAGAAGTTTTCAGGAGTATCTCAGATTTAACTCCGGAAAAACCTCCCTACTCTACTTTTGTAGACAGTCAAGGGAGGTTACTTGACTTAAGGAGGTTACTTTATATACTTGCCCATAGTTCCAGAGTAGCCAGTATAAAACAATTACTAATTCATCATAACAAATTTTTGTGATTTTTTAAGTTGATTACTTGAGAAATTTATTTACTAACAAAATGACAAACCATAGAATCACAGAACATTCAAGGGGGGGGGGGGCCTTAGACTTCCCTGCCTAAGTTTTATTTGAGTGGTGATTTCTATGGAAATTTCCACACAAATCTATGATTATGTTGAGATTCATACAGAGAGTGTTTTTCTGTCATTCTGTATTTCAGAAAGATGCCTAGTTTGAATCTCGTCTTCAGCCTAGACTCCTATTATAGTCTAGGCCCTAGAGTATATTTATATACTCTTTTAAGATATTCCTAGAGGTTAGTGTCAATTTCTAATGACATCTATACTCATTACGCCCAGTTGGTCTAGTGGCTAGTTAACCCTAGAAACGAAATCAAACGGTTGCGGGTTCGAATCCTGCAAGGTGCAATCATTTGTGTGATGAGCAGAAATGTTTGTTTTTTTCTTGGATGGTGATATTCGTATTTATGTATGTTAATCCGTTATCATATTACAAGGTATTCTAGTTTGGGGTTAGGTAATTGGTGTGGAATTGTCCCAAACATATTTGAGCATAGTTAAGCAGAAAGCGACCAACCCTGTTTTTTGAGAAAATGAGTTATAATGCCTATGACTTAAGGTTTTATTTACTATACGTATTCCAAAGACATGTTTCTTCAAAGAACATTCTGAGGTCAAGATATTAAATTGTCCAATAAGATCACATGCCATTATCACCCATTTTTTGTGTTAAAGCCGACCATTTTAGGGGATGGTCTAGCAAAATATCCCTAAAAGAGGAAATTGTGGTAAGCAGAAACCGACTATCGCAGTTGGTCTGGCTTCTGCCAATATTATTTATAATGGAATAGTTCCCATTTTTTATTTGCAGAAGCCGACCACAGCAATGGTTGAGTTTTGCATAAATATTTTTGGCGTATTATAATATTTTTCTTGATAAGATTTCATCCATGTTTTGATCTCGTGTAGCATCACACAGGGGGCAGGGCGCTATGGAAAGAACTCATGAGAGCATAACAATCCCTTGAGTCGTTCTAGGTTTATTTTATATGGTTATTACAATTTGCAGAATAACACCATTGATTATGATCAGCAATTTTGGATACATTGTAAAGTTGTTATAAAATCGAGAGAATACTGAGTAACCAAGAGCAAGATCTTCAAGCCACTTCGGCTGTGAGCCTATTATCTGCTTTGAGAGAGAATCTACTATCTAAAGGTAAGGATGGCTCGCACCTCTAAGTTTCTTCTGCACCTACTAATTATATTATTGTGAGCTAGGAGTCCCTTTGAGCTGGTATACACCTTCGGGGGGCTCCGGCCACATGCTATCAAAAACCCATAATTCTGTTCATTCAAATTTAAGGTAAATAGTAGTACTACTTATACATTATTTAAATTTTATATGGACCGCTACTGATGGATAAATAGAAGCATCCTTATAACAAAGATCAAAACAAAGTTATTATGTAAGCCTGTACAACTCTTCATTATTTTCGACTCAGACGGTTTTATATCAATAATTCATCGGAAACTAAAAAAAGCACTCGAGTTAATTAAAATGTCCCGGAACGGCGGCCATTACCAGGGCTGATTTAGCTTTGCATATCTCTCGGTTGTTGTCCAAACCTCATTAAGCTGAAGGAGACCATTTCTATGGATGCGTTCTGCAAAAAACTAAATTATGAATTGTTGCAATAAGCAGAAAACAACTATGTTTTTTTACAATCAATTTTCTAGTTATAAATAGCCCATTTCGTAGCCTCTGAAGTGTCCTTTGATATAAGTATAATATTTAAATCAATTCTGAACTGTACATAAAACAGCAGTGAAAATCCCTTTAAACGGCTGTATCTCAAAATGCGTTTTTCGTTGATGGTCGCATTCTGTTTAACTACGCTCATTTAAATATTTATTTTATATGCTCAAGCAAAGATTAAATATATAATAATATAATATAATAAGAGTAAATGTTAATGTGCCTATTCCACATTCCCTAAATGTACATGATTAATGTTGTGGTCAGGAACACTGTTGTGGTATTTCAATTCGCACTGATTGAAATGACCTAGAGGTGGACTAGCCCTGCCTCCAGGATGTGTCTATTGTGGTGACAACAAGACAACTGGATAATTTAATTCAACTTGCACTTATCTAGACCACATGGTCTGGCGATACTCATACCTGTTTTGTGGACTTTTTAACTAGCGTTAAATCATTATTTTTGTATGGATTATGACAGATGATAAGGTAATTAGCTTTAATTGACATCTACAGGTAAGGCAGACCTGTTAGTATAATATAAAGCTGAGCTAAAGTTTATGGTTATTTATTTGGTTGTTTAGATATTAATTAATTTTCTTTGTATATTTAGTTGGTTTTATATAAATTAACTTATTTTATTATATAATAATTAATGCACAACACATATACAGTGTACAGAGGAGGAATTAATGGTTATGATAGCATTTTCCAGACGTCCTGGTCGTGCAAGAAAGATGTGTTAGGCATGTACCTTATCTTCAGTCTATTATTTCATCTTTATATAAGTGGGGTACTTCAGTCTAGCGTTTGATCACATAGCAATCTGTCTTGGTGTACATATAATTATGTAGAGTGATAAACTCTTTAAAGGATCAAAGCGAGCCTGCCTGAGAATAGGCTTTTTGTATAGTCTAGTTTTGATTAGAACATTGAACACCCGAGCAAAGAAAAATGATAATTTGAATTATTATTTCTTTTTATGTTTTATATTATATACTGAGTTGGTAGGTACCTACTTACTTATTCCTCGAACACAAGATAAAATTATTGTTTATTATTTCTACTACAGAGCAGTGTTTGCAGGACAATGACTGATTAATTCATTACAAATTACCTACCTACCTATTATATAAATGTTCCTACCTAATTAGCTAAGCTTAAGATGACATATACTGTGTGTGTTATTCCAGGGCATATGTGTCTGTTTATACCAAATTTCATCAAAATCCATTTAGCCTTTCAGCTCGAGTGGTAACTAACATATACACACAAATTTTCACATTTATAGTATTAGTAGGGTGACTTTGAAATATTAGTAGGAGGTATTATTTTGTGTTATCATTTATTCTGCGGTATTATTACAATTTTGTTTTCCTGTTACGCTCATGCATGAAGCACATAATAAGTCCTAACGTTAAACTTGTTAAAAAAATAATGTCAACTTTAGCCTTGTAATTCTTTTGTTGTGAATTTGACAATGTCAGTTTAGAAACCATTAGTATTAAATTAACAAGCAGGTAAGGACAATGTGCGTTTTTCCACTATTGGACGTTGATGGTTCTCATTTGTATGAATGTCAACCACGGGGCTGCCAACTTTTTTCCAGGAAATTATCATACCTACATTAATTTATACTCTTATCTCTGACGAGTAAAAACTAATTAAATAAGGAAGCTTTAATCTTGAGCATGAGATGAAAGTTTTCATACGAGATTATATCACAACTAGTATAGCACAACATTTTCTAAGTTTAGAAGAATGACGTCATCTCGTTTGGTGTTTTATCTCACGCGCCCGAGAATCAACCCCGAGATATGTAGCAGAAGTCTTGCTGTGCGCTTCGTTTATAAGGGCGGCTGCGAATCACAAGGGAATCATCTCATTCGTCTGTCCTTCGTTCGGATATCACGGATACATAGACATTATCAACAGGAACATTTCGTTCCGTTCCACGCCTAATTATTGAAATAAAGTATTTTTAAAAGCTTTAATTTAACTTGCAAATTATGTCTGTATGTAATATTTGTTTAGATCAAATCTTGAATGCTGAATTAGAACCACTTCCTCTTATCCTAAGGGAATTTTTACACGTTGGTTCAATTCCGATGATAATGCATTTGTATGGTAAGCATGACCTGAATCGACATCCACGATTAGCTCAAGATAAAGGAATTCTCCAACGGTCAACAGCAAAGACACGAAATTTTGTGTACGCATTTTATTACCATAAACGGTTTTTTAGTTTTACCGTGGCATGGTTGCTGCATTCAGGTTTGGGTCCTCCCTAGGGAACTCCGCAACGGTTAACAGCACAGACACGAAATGTATTTGCATTTAATTTTGATAGCCCGTTCTAAGTTTTAGGTATATTGGTCTTGGAATAGTACATAGATTACTTTTAACCTAGAGAAAAGACTACGCGTGCAAAGCCAGCTAGCCAAGCGGGTACAGCTAGTACATTATATAAATTTACGCTCCCGATTGCCAAGCCGTTCGCCGTCCAACACTTAAAAACGTCAAATACCTATCCCTGTATTGACTCACGCTGCCAATGGAAAATCCATTTCGTCTTGAATGCAACCATTGAGGAAACATTGAGAATCGTAACTGGATAATAATAGCTTCAGTTGTAAAATTAGATATTTCGCATAGGAATAGGTACAAGTTACCACGTAACTTACGAGGAATAAAAATACATCGGAGCAGAATTATACAAGGTTAGCTCAAATCACGACAATGCTGCCCAATAGTGCTGTAGCTATAATTACTGGGCTTTGTAGAGAGGTAGTTATCACTGTCAATAAAAAATATCTATATTAATAATTTATTAGAGTGAAGTTGAGTAAATCATTTGGCAGCTTAGGCCCGTTTGTTAGATGAACCAGTGCCGTCGCAGCGCCACGACGGTATCGTGGCGGCGAGCGGTGCCGTAGTTCCCAACTAATACGATTTTAGTAGATCGTGTCGCTGGTGCTGCAGCTCCTGCGGCACCGTGGCAACGAAAAACGCTGCCGCTGCGGCACCATGTGTAAACGCTCTCATAGTTTTTGAATGAGACCGTAACTGTGTCTGTAAGGCACTTCATCTGTAAAGAACTCCTTAAATCACCTAGTAATGCATGTTTTTTTTATTTCCAGAATCCCATCCCTCATCCTATCCCTAACGAAGAAAGAAGTGGATTTAACACATCTCAAGAACTTGCAGTTCTGAAGCTTACCTTCCCGCTTTTCTCCCTAAAAGTCGACTGAACTTGCCTTCTTTCACTCCTTTTCTTATCCGATCGTTCTTCTGCCTTCGTCATCCATGTTCTTGACTTTTACCTCTACTATTAAAACCGACTTATAATAAGACTTTCGATAGGAACTTTAGCGTGCGTTTTCTGCATACAGCCTTCCTATTAGTTAATAACTAAGATTAGTGTGAGTGTAAGTTTCTAGAGTTGCCTTTTAGTCTACTGTCTTTTGCTTCATCATGGCTGGATTCAAAGTCAAACTGCTATCAGCAGTACTCATGTTCTTCATTGCTTGCTTAATAACTTTCAGCATGTATTTCTACGTATTCGAAAGTTTGAATAACAGAAAAATGATTGTCTTCGGCAATTTGTTCACGTACTAAATAGCTTTATTAATTATAATAATGCTGTGACCATTTATTGTTTACTTTGCGTATTTCCTCAGCAGTACCCATGTTATTCATTGCTAAGTTTCAGAATGTATTTCTACGTATTCGAAAGCTTGAATAACAGAAAAAAGAATGTCTTTGGCAATTTGTTCACGTACTAAATAATTATGGACTAGGCAATCGTTTGACCACGATCTCACCTGATGGAAAGCGATGATGTGGTCGAAGGTGTAGCACGCTTGCCTAGTAGATACCTATTCACTCTTGACTTGAAAGTTAACACCGGGGTTATAATTTACCGGAAACACTGACGAGGGCAGGGCATTCCACTCCTTTGCAGTTCTTATAATAAATGAAAAAGCGTAACGCTTCGTTCTTGTGCGAGGTATTTTAACCATGAAATGGAGGCGCTTTGCTGATCATCTAGTCGCACGGTGATGGAAAGGTGATGGGGGAATCAGGTTGTGCAGTTCTTGTGCACACTCTCCATAGTGCAATCTGTAGAATACCGCCAGGCTTGCTACCTCACGTCGATGCGCCAGACTTTGAAGCTTACTCTTTACCAGAGTGTCATCCCCAATGAGCCTGATAGCACGTCTCTCAATTGAATCCAAAGACTCGAGCTGATACTTGGCAGAACCGTCCCAGAGGTGGCAGCAGTACTCCATACAAGATCGGACCTGTGCTTGATAAAGATTCAAAAGCTGTCCCGGTGTGAAGTACCGCCTAACCTTAGACAAAATACCAAGTTTTTTTGCAGCTACCTTGGCTTTGGATTCAATATAAGACCCAAAATTCAGGTTTGATGTGAGTTCGACACCCAAAAGCTCCAAATGGTCGCCTATTGGTATTGTTACACTTTGGAAAGACGGAGATCGGTGTAGAGGACTCTTTTTAGCAGAAAACAAACACGCTTGCGTTTTAGTAGCATTAAACTTAACCAGGTTAGCATCGCCCCAATCGGACACGGCTTCTAAGGCTAAATTTAAACGGTCTACCATAGCCTCTCTCTGAAACTGGACAGCGTCACAGCTGGCTTGAGCATTGGAAGTGTATCTCTCAACTACAGTACTGTCATCAGCATACCCAAAGGTACTGGGCTTCAGAAGGTCATTAATGTGCAGTAAAAACAGTGTAGCCGAGAGAACCGATCCCTGAGGTACACCGGCATTGATAGCCATTTGATCAGACGAGCAGCCCTCTAAGACTACTCGAATAGATCGTTCCCTCAAGAAATCAACTATCCAATTGCATAAGCCAACAGGTAAACCATATGAGGGAAGCTTGTTTAAAAGGCCATCGTGCCAGACCCGATCAAATGCCTTCGATATGTCAAGGGAGACGGCAAGCGCCTCACCATGCATCTCTATGGATTCGCTCAGTACGTGAGTCGCATACGCGAGAACATCCACAGTAGACCGGTTTCGGCGAAATCCGTATTGCCGGTCACTGAGAAGATCATTGTCTTCAAGGTATGCCAAGAGCCTAATGTTTATGACACGCTCCATAACAGAGTAAGGAGGTAATCGAGATGGGACGATAATTGGCCGGATCAGCACGACTACCCTTCTTTGGTACTGGTTGTACATTGGCAAGTTTCCAGCTCTTCGGAACTTTACCTGAGTGAAGAGAGAGGCAGAATTATAATAATGCCGTCACAATTTATTGTTTACTTTGCATATTTTCTCAGCAGTACTCATGTTCTTCATTGCTTGCTTAATAACTTTCAGCGTGTATTTCTACGTATACGAAAGCTTCATTAACAGAAAAATAATGTCTTTGGCAATTTCTTCACGAACTAAATAGCCTTATTAACTATAATAATGCCGTCACAATTTATTGTTTACTTTGCATATTTCCTCAGCAGTACTCATGTTCTTCATTGCTTGCTTAATAACTTTCAGCGTGTATTTCTACGTATACGGAAACTTCAATAACAGAAAAATGAATGTCTTTGGCAATTTGTTCACGAACTAAATAGCCTTATTAACTATAATAATGCCGTCACAATTTATTGTTTACTTTGCATATTTCCTCAGCAGTACTCATGTTCTTCTTTGCTTGCTAAATAACTTTCAGCGTGTATTTCTACGTATACGGAAATTTCAATAACAGAAAAATGAATGTCTTTGGCAATTTGTTTACGAACTAAGTAGCTTTATTAATTATAATATTGATGTCACCATTTATTGTTTACTTTGCATTTTTCCTTATTGCATTGGCTGCTTTCGGTTGTTTAGTATATATTGTTTAAGAAGGAACTAATCTACTTTAAGATAGAGTAAAATCTCGTCGTCGCTTGTACTTACCTCTTCATAAAACAATAAAATTAATATTTGATAGGTACTTCGTATAATACTATAGCACCAGTAACAGTTAATAATGATATGCTATTTTCAGACATGTTTTTATCATTCTAGTTATAAATTCTAAATCGCACACAAACCTCGACCTTCGAACAGTGGATATAATCAATTAACAGTTCTGATAATAATGTATTTGGTTTTGGTCTATTCTAGTTGTAAAAGATTTATATTAGATCTCATTATAGTACAGAGTACCCACTGTAACCATGTTAAAACATAACTTTACTCGCTGTTTACGAAGTAATTTAATATACATTGTTGTAGGTACGTATTAGCAATTTCCAAGTATTTCGATCGCTCCAGTAACTGTTGATGTCATAGATAATGTGTTTCATAATTTACTTACCTGAAAGTTTACCTAGTCTTTGAATATATTTCTACGTAGGGGAGAGAGAGAGAATGTAAATAGTAACGAACGTTATCATTTACAAGAAAGAGCAATAAAGTGTGGATGGATTGTGTGAGAGATGACATATTTTGTAGAAGGGAGTGAATACTGAGGTGATGGCTGGTAGGGATAAATGGAAGAAAACATGTACCGACCCCACATAGTGGGATAAGAGTATAAAGATGATGACGTAACTATGTAGGTAACTTGGGACTAACTCTAAGGCTTCGCAGTGGATACCAAAATGCGTCTGAAATCATGCAATGCTTAGCGTGATGTATTGAGCAGTAGAATGTCATAAGTGTCGTCCATCGTACGTACCTATTTGTTTTCATGAGTAACGCAGAGCTGATTCGGTTAACATGATGCAATCTACATTTTTAAAAGCAAACATATGCTAAAGCCTATGGATATATGCTTTTCTCGGCTCTGAGTGAACGCAGCACATAATACACGATTTGTTACACGTTAACCGGTATCTGAACCTGAAATTATTTGTATAAGGTGACCTTGTGCTGGATTGAGGTGTAAATAACGTGAAATGAATGAACCACGACTGTTTGCACATGTTACCTACTGAAAAGAATGCAGCACTGCCGAAACCGTAGTGTCAAGTGTTATTTCGACATTCGTTTGTCAGTCTTCCAAGTGGTTTCGGGATTATTAATGGAAATTAGTGGTAGTCATCAGGTTTCATAGTATAGAAGAGGAAAAATGGTAACTGGGCACATAGCACAACACATTAAAAAATTAAGAAAAATAAAAAAGTACATCAAGAAGCTTCGTAAGTTACTTTACTAGCGAGTGTGCCAAAAAGGGCTTGAACTAAAACTTTGAGATTTAAGGCCAGGCTCCAAGGGTACATTTTTCCACTCCCCACTCCCCTGCCACCTACCCTTCACTCTGCCACCCGCTACCCGCAATAAGCACTGAAGTTGAATATCGCGAGCGCTGTTTGAACACACAATTTAGCTCGGAACTAAATGACATATGTCTTAAAAGTTATTTATTTTATTGGCAGGCTAATAATTTAGGTAAATTTTGTCTAAGAATTAGATAATGAACTATATTTTCTTGCTGTGAGATTTATTTTAGAGATAAAACTTAAGCCGTTGAGTAGAAAAAAAGCAAATATTCCGAAAATAACGTAATTTTTGTTAAGAAAATGTATCGAATGAACTTCTGTTAATCATGTTTTTGTCATCTCAAAAACATATATTTTAAGTTTTACATTTATCAGGTTTGTGGTTGACCCAGCCATATTTATGGAAAAAAACCCTTAAAAAGCAGAGCCTGGTCTTAATTTAATTAAGATAAGAAGTCATGTAAACAATAATAGTAGTACAAATATTTAACGATAGTGGATTACCTGTTGATTACTTTTGGGAGAAATAATATTACTAAATGCAGTTTAATTTTTCGATGACCTGCGAGTATCGTTGTTATCAACGAAGACGATTTGTCAATATACCCGATTTCCCTACAGTACTAATGTATACCTTTATTGATTAGGGAGATTACGAGAGGTATTGTGGTTTTTCTTAACATTATCAGAAATCTGTTTAAAAAAAACACCTATTTATTTGCAATACCATTGAGTCTTGCTTTACTGAATCAGTCACGTCAACTAGGTACTTTGAATCTATTATAAAACGCTAAAACAAAGACTATTTAGCTTTCTGTTGTGGATGCCAATAGGTCATTGAATATTGAATCGATTTAAAGAAACAATTGCGACTCTTTCTTGCGGTAACTATGTCGCTACAAAACAGATGCCAATTTTGATTAGGCATAGAATCAGATGACGGTTGCATTGAAGCCACGATTTGTCAATATGCAATGCAAATCATGCAATCCAATCCATTCATTGGTTGCCTGGCAGAATTTGCAGTTTTGGCCATAAGTCCGGCTGATGTCCTTTAGCTATTTATAATTATTTGTTTGCTTGAATTGGAGCTTTGTGTTAAAATATTTGTATATACAATATACAAATATTTATTTATTTATAGGTAGCTACATATTATTCACTCTTGATCCAATATTGAACTGATAAAATGAATATTCTATCGCCGTCAGTTTTTGACCTTATCTTTGATAATGTTTACTCTCCTATTACATCATGTAAATTGTGGTTGTCAATATTTTTGATGTGGTTTTTTCTCTATAATTCCATCATCTCTACCGAAAATCCGCATTCCTACATTTATGTTCCCGATTACATATTTTTTGTTTGACCGCGTCGTCGGAACCTCGACATACGACATCAGTCTACAAATCAGATAACGTATGTGTGAGTCAATTCTTATTATAGACGATGCTAGATCTGTTTACGTTAGACAACTGTTAGTCTAGTTTCCTTCAAATTTATATCAGATTCAGTTCCGTTCATAACCTAGTTTATAAAACAAAGTTGCGTTGAAAACTATCTTTAGGGTCGTAAGAGAATTCACTACTTTCTTACTTGTATTTGCGTTTTTCAGTCAAATAAGTATTTAGAGGTAGGTACATATTATATTTTTACTGCGTCGAAACATATATTATAATATATCACTATAGCATTGATACGCGACGACAATCTAAGAATTTAAAAAAAAAACTCTTAAAATTGTGCCAAGTGTATTGCGGAAATATGAAATGAAACAAAAAACAATGAATTCAGTGATAGGTAGGGTTGTTATTGCATTTAATTTTTAGATACGTGTCATCTTTTGTTGGTTTTTCCAAGTGTTTTTTACTCTTGTTTGGTATTAATACGTCCCCGTCTGATATTACGTGGTTGACATGTTTATAAATTATAAATAATACCTATTAAAACTTATCAGTTCGTTGGTTTAAAGTGAAATCGCTCGGTTTGTCCAACAAGTCGCGTAAACATTTGGCTATCATTTGACCTGGAGTTTTTATGTATCATGATTATGTATATACCAATGTCAATAAGTTATCAGAGCTTCGTTATAAACTCGTCAATCCTGTCCTGGAACGGTTGGCGAGAATATTCATTAATGTATTGTGAAATTACGCACAAGTTTGATTGACATCCCATTAACTGTGACGCTGAAGCCAACGGGCAGTGGCGCCAAGGGAGCAGATCTGTTTTGTAAATCATTATTCGGGGGTTTAGTTGCCAAAACATAATTTTCACATCATTCATCGGACCTGTCATGATCTTGTTATTGACGTTTGATACGCCTATTTTAGGAGATTTGGTATTGGTTTTCGTCGTGTAATTAATGAGTTGTTTTGTAAACCCATCTGTCCTACAGTATTTTGAAAACAGTACGCTAAAGAAGTTTGATTGGGGATTTCATCGTTGGTACTCGTATATCCCCAGTACAAGTGACATTGTTTTGTGTGCTATTAACAAAGAAGAAATAATAGTACAATATACCTACTATTAAGCATGATGGTTTGGCCCAAACCATAATAATTAGGTACAACTTATTATGTTCCTTCAGATCATCCGATCAAGACGCTTTAGTCTGTCTCGGCAGAAAAGTAGATAGTTATTCAAAGGATTATTATAATAAATTCCTTGTTATAATGTTAAGGATCAAGAAGAGTATTATGTCGCTGATAGATACTCTGTCTAGAAAAAGAAAGAAGTTAAAAGATACCTTCGCCTGTGGTTACAATGATTTTCGTCGTCTCGCTGACACACATTGTGTACTATTCATAGTCTATTGTCTGTAAATTGATCAATGCTGTCAGATTGGGCCAATTTCCGTAGGATGAGGTCACTGGGTTCCTTTTAATAATCATTATGCGGGATGTTTTCGGCCGGCGACAATGATTCACATTCAGTGGATAAAAATTCGCCGCTTGGAATATAAGGAAGGAAATTAAATAGTTTTATGGCGGTAAACATTTAAAATGTATAATATAATATTTAATAAAATATTTGACTTTGTGTCTTATTTTATAATCATCCTTCATATTATTAAGAGCTTAGGTTATTAAGTTTTGACGTAAAAGAAAAAAGCAAAATTGATGTTTTTGTGAGCTTTAATCCGATATAACTCGCGAATAGGAAAAAATATCTTCTTATTTTATTTTTTTATTTTGTTCGTTTTATCTGTTATGTGCACATGGAAGAGACTAGTTCCCACAACACAGGGTATCCTAGTGTGGGAACTAGACAGCTCAAATATCATATCAGTAACAATTGTAAAACTAGTGTAAGTTCCTAGTTTTAAGTGTAATTTAGCTGCTAATATATCTTGTTTTTTTGGGAATAAATATTATTATTATTATTTATATAGGGAAGCGTATTGATTTTGATGTCGTTGTAAAGATCTCGCTGAGAACATTCGATTCAATATGAAAAAGTTTACTAAAAGTATAAATAAATTAAAAAAAATTGGGCGGAAAAAAAGTGGTTGCAGTGCCCGGAAATTTCGTACTAAAATAAAGATTAGGCGCATTGTTGGAAAGAAGAAGTGCTGGAGCTCACAACGATACCCTTAACTCCAGGGTTCCAGGACCGGATCAAATTGTTCGTGGCTTAAACGATTCACGACAAACAACGGCCTTGCGCCCTGACACAGCCAAACTCACTATGATAAATGAAGCCACTGCTAAGAAAAACAAAATGAAGGAACAAAACAAGTAAGAATGGAATGGAGCAGCTGTGATTGACTGCAAGTAATTACATTCAGATTGGCGACTGCGCTCGTCGAATATTGTTTTTCCTTTTAAATTATGAATTTTCTTCGTTCAGTTCAGAAACATTGTCACAGTAGGTACTTGTAATTAAATCAGTTAGGATATTATGTATGTACTCTGACTTTACTTACGTTTTATCTGAATCTTCCCTTGTTTTTCTGCGAATAAAACTTAGGTATATTGCAAAACTAATAAACGATACTGTAGACTGTAGAGGTTTAGTTATGCCCACTGTCAAGGTTCTTATTAAAATTTTAGAGATATTTAGACTTTGGTGTCTGAAACCGAAAATGGCTACAGGAATTACTAAGAATTCGAAGACGTTATATTGTCCTATCTAAATGCTTTGCCCAAAGGCCTTCTAACGTTTGCGGCATAGTAAAAGTCAGCCATTTTGAAAATATGCGATATCGCTCCCTCTGATCACACCTTAAAAATCACTAGAGGACTCGTAACACAAACAAAAAAAAAGTATCTATTTTCCTACAGTGTCGCATTTTTGAGATATTACATCTCAAAAATAGTACCTATGTGAACTACTTTAACCTAAATCTTTCTAAGTCGCTATTTAGTACCAACTTCAAATATTTTGCAAGCTTTAAATCTATTTATACTTATAAGAAAGCAATAAGTACGAAAAAGGCAGAAAAAGGTTTATGAAACAACTAGCTGTACCCGTGGTTTCGCTTTCTCTAGGGTAAAAGTACTCTATGTACTACTGCAAGACATAAAATACCAATATCAGAGAAATCAATTTGATCAAAATTCCTTCAGCCGTAAAAAAGTTTTTATCGATTGGTCGGCTTCTACTCATCTGATTGAGATACCAAGTACCTACCCCAATTTTTAAGTCGAACCCTGAGCTATCCAACCGCATCGCAATCTGTCCAGTAGTTTTTACGTGATGTGTGTTTGCGTCGCATTTACAACTTAATCGCAATATTGCACAGCATTTCGCGTTAGTGTATATATTCTGTGGCATTAGCGAGCTACTTTTACCTTGCCATGTGTCATGTCACAGCTAAGCTCTGTAGATTAGCTAAGAAAGTGATGTGAGATAAGTCGTGTTTCAAACAAATGTATAGTTTTTCCGTCGATCAAATCAAGGTGCCTTTTCTCAGCCGCCAAACGCCATAACTCAATATTTCGTCGTGTCATCTTGTTACGAGTTGTCCCCTATCAGAAGTACTAGAGTCAGTCATAAGTTGAAAAGTACTCTCGCGTGATGTGAATTTGATCTGCGAAATATGAAAAAACATAAGAGGTGACACACGTGTCTTCAATCTCCATATTTTTATTCATTCTGATGTGTCGTATGATAAAAATGAACAGCGAAAAGCTTTAGGTTACTTAATCTGTGTTATTTGCTGGGTTTTTTTCGACTCGTTATTTTTTTACAAGACTAGTGCATTTAGCCAGTGCAAATAGGTAAAGAGATTAAACGGTAGAGACATTCAAGTAAGCACTTTGGTAGAGAATTTCCTAAGCTAATGAATCGCGGAAAACAGGGATTTTAACAGCAAGTTTTCAAATTTAATTAATCCTAAAAAATTGACATAGTTATGCGTTCATAGGGAAAAAAATATTCCACGGCAAAAAAGACAACCAGTTGACATTAACCGCACCACGACGGAATTTTATAACGCTTTTGAAGTATTCTGGATTTTGTAGGTACTTACACTAAGTTAGATGAAGGACATTAATGATGAGGGCGGAACTTGTTCTATTATTCATTCTGTGGCCGAACTCTACATAAATGTTTAAACTGATAAGTAAAGACTACCCTCATTTCAGTAGTAGTAAACCAACTCGCAATCCACAAACTGATTTGAAACTGAGTTTAAATCCGGCCTAAACTATAATTAGCATTGGTCTAAGGGTAGTTTACGACGAATTTGGTGGAAGGCTTGTCATGTAACTTAATTTTACTTGAGTTTGTAGTTAGCGCCCCCAGTAAAGCAGTTTGGGCCAGAGAGAAAGGCAAGGGATGACGAATTACATTCTAGAGATGAGTAACCAAAGTTTGTGGGCTTCAAATCAGAACTCCAATGCTTGTAACTTTAAACAGTTTCTGGTCTAACCGCACTAGGCAAACACCATTTTAGGCATGGGCAGCATTTTACTTTATAATTATGTTAGTATTAACATCTAGTGCCATCACCAAGACGCATGAAAAACGTGGTGATTATGGCGACCCCCTTCCCCCCGCCTCTATTATGGCAAACACCTTCCCCCGCCCCTATTATGGTGACCCCCTTACCCCCCCCCCCCCGATTATGGCGACACCCTTCCCCCTATTATGGCGACCCCCTTCCCCCCTATTATAGCGACCCCCTTCCCCCCTATTATGGCGACCCCCTTCCCCCGTCCCTATTATGGGGAGGCCCATGTCCTGCAGTTGACGTCTTCGGGCTGATGTGATGTGCAAGAATGTTTAATTTTAAACATTATTAGATGTCATACAATTTTATTTTTGACCCCTGAACAAAAGAGAGGGTTGTTATAAATTTATGGTGTGTATCATTGTATGTATGACAGTATCACTGTATGTGTCCGTATGTCTGTCTGTGGCATCGTGCTCCCAAACTAGGGTTGTCATCATCTATATTACTGAAACCGGACAAAGATTACGTAAACCCCGGACATTTGGTCTAAATCAGGGGTTTCCCCGGACGCACTTGTTTTTATTTTTTTATTTGTTTGTTTAATAACATAACTCTCGCCTAATTGGAAATGTCTTTAATAACTTCAATAACATAATTTAATTATATCTATCGTATTCTACTATGAAAATGAGGTTATAAAAATATTAAACAAAAATATTAATAATATAGAACTGTCTTTTTTTTGGCATCGAATTCAAAACAAATTAAGAAAAAAAAACATTTTGGTAGGTTCATAATTACTGCAATATTTTGAATGACTCTCGCGTCGATTGAAATATGAGTGAAAAGCAATCGCGCGTCATTATGAACATAATATATACATGTCGTGATTATGAACATATTTCCTTATAACTTGCGTGGAAGTAATTTTTTTGTCCCTGCTCTTCTTATTCCACCGAAGTTAGTGTTGCTGTTGTCCCCGAAAAATGCTATGCAAAATAATAATTGTGTCAGATGAGAAGCAGTTTGTTTCAAGTCATACACTTACTCGTAACATCCACAGCAATATATGTAAGTGAAACGTTGTCTGTTTGTTTATTTGTTTGTTGGGGAGCTTTCACGCAATAACGGCTGGACGGATTTTGATGAAACTTGGAATTTAGAGAGATTATACCCTGGAATAAAACATAGGATACTTTTTTCCCGGAAAATGATAAGCTTCTACGGGAAACTGTCAAAAAGCATCAAGAGCGTTGATATTATACTTTTGCATTAGTTTTTAATATCCTAGTAGAACATAGAAGGTTTTTTTCCCGATAAACCGTAGTCCGTGGACGAAGTAGCGGGCGAAAGCTAGTACGTCATATAGTATCCATAACTAATTACTAGAATACAAAACGAATAAAACTGTCTGCATGACGAGCGTCCGTGTGAACCCGGACACTTCTTGAGAAACCAGACCAGCCAGTAGATCTCCAGGTTGGTTTCGTTTAAATTGGATCACAAGTTATTTATTTTTATTTATATCATTTGATGTCAATTTTTGTATCATTTTATTTTTTATAGCATTCGTTTGTTTCTCAAGGTTGGCGAGCGTTGACGGGTTAACGTTAGCGCTTTTACTGTGGGTAGGTGCATTGATATTTTAAGTGTTCCGCATCGAAACCAAGTTAATTTATGAATGAAATCAAATATAGGTTGAACGCACTGTAAAATATATAAACTAGTTGTTCAACTATGAATTAGTAACTGTTACTCGTATGGTCTCTCTTTTGGTTTATTACCGCAGCGTCGAGTCTCTGTGTCGACTCGTTATTGCTACTCAGATTGAATCATTTGAATATTTTAAATACTAAGGACACTAACTATGACTTGAGTTAGTTCCTTACGAGTTAGTATGGGGTTTCACTCGCTACTGCCAGAGTGAACGAATAAAATAAAATATAAAATTAAATTAAATAATACACTGGGCCGCAAAGAAAGCGGTTATAAAAATACGATAACTTTTAAAATATTTGAGTCATCATTTTAAAATAAAAACTAAATTAAAGTTTGTTTCATTAAACATATATGAAGAAGTAAAACCTTTTTTTTTATTTTTAGAGATTGTATTAAAAACCATTTATAAAAAACAAAGTACATTGTTATAATTTAGCATCGGCTCAGAAATCTGGTGGAAAGCATGCCGAACCGTATAACAGCTGTATTAACAGCTCGTGGTGGCAATACAATATACTTAAATATGTGAAAATTGCATTTTGATACCGTAGCACATTTTTACTTTACCTGTTTTTATTCAAAATAAAGCCATAATATGACTTTTATTGAAGCACTAAATTGACTATTATAATATAACAGTCTTTATTTCATAAAGCTAGTTCCAATATTTTGGAAGTTATTGAAGTTATTGTTACCGACTCAGTGCGGCCGAGTGTAGACACTGCAGTGGATGGGTAGGCTTCGTTATCTAGTAGATGTATCAAAAATATTATCTGTATAAACAAATCTGGCGACGGCCAATACTTCGATAAGAGCACTTGAATCTTGTTATCTTGTTCGCTCGAGTGGTGTTATCGACATAACACTCATACCTAACAACTTCTTTTGTAGTTGGGTAAATAATTATCAAGTTCACGCGGTTAACTGAATGACAATCAGATAACACAACTCAGGTAGTTATTCCATAATACTATTCTACTACAAGGTCCCTACTTGAGATATTTTGAAGGAGTAATTATTAATTATTCTATGGCTCTCTGCCATAGAATAATTAATAATGATAAATATCTCTGCATTCAGTTTATTCTGGCTGCTTTTCGCAGGTCTTTACCTGGCAGCAAGGTCGTACACACTATGTTTGCCTAGTTACGGTTTTCGTAAATATGCGGGTGGTGCGACGCGATACGCGACTACACCAGAAATTTTAGGTTAATGTTAATAAGTCAATTTAAAAACATTAAAAAAAACCTTTTATGCAGTAGCCATATCATGATGAAACTTAGAACAGATCTATCTCAACAGAGCTATCACAGATGCGTATACAACATTTCGTGTTCATAGGAGTTCCCTAATCAGGAGCCAACCCAGAGAGCAGCAGCCACGTCATGGTGAAACTTCAAACCGGTTATCATAATATAATGTGTACACAAAATTTCGTGATAGTGCTGTTGACCGTTGAAGAGTTCCTTTATCCGGAGCTGTTCCTGGATGTCGATTCAGGTCATGCTTCCCATAAAAATGCATTATCATCGGAACTAAACCAACATGAAAAAATTCAACTGCGTAGGATAAGAGGAAGTGGTTCTAATTCAGCTTGCAAGATTTGACTTTTTAATCAAACATACAGACATAGAAGATACAAACATTGCAAGTAAAATAAAGAAAAGCTTTTAAAAATAGTAGGTACAAACGTAGGACGCGCACAACTTTGAAATATCCTCTCAATCGGTACAATGAGGAAAGCAAATAAAGGCCTCAATATAGAAAGGTCTTACGTAAAAGTTGTAAGGATCTCGACAAAGACATGCCAGTGTCAACAGTCCCATTTCATCAAATGCATTCCAACTTAAATCCTTTACCTTGTTTGCTCAAACTGAAAAAAAGGGAGTTTAAGAATACGGGCGGTACAAGATTTCTTCAGAAGAAACTTCTACAGAGATATACGTTTTCTATTTGTGGATAACAATAGACGGCCGTACAAAGATTCGCGCTGAGCTGAAAGTACCAATATTGAGTGAAAAGATTTTCGTATGTGCTATAAGTAGCTAGGTTAGGTAATAAACATTATGATCAAGCATCTCAATGATATAAAATAGTGCGACCCGCCTCGCCTTCGCACGGGTAGATAGTTAGTAAGATAAATTTTATTGACTAAGGGCCGGTCTTTCAATGGTCAGTTAAAGTTCATATTCTATTGTTAAAGAGTTAGTTAAGATTTATTCTACAGATATAAGAAATTTGAGTCTTTCAAATAACAGTTACGAGTTAACGGAAGAATAAAACACGTATCCGAAGAATAAATTTAACAGACTGTTTCAAAGCCAGATAAGGCTATTATTCTACAGTTAACACATTATGTCAGCGTCAAACTAGCTACATGCGAGTGCGTGTTGAGGAAAAAATGGAAGTTTTGGATTTTGATGAAGATTTGCTGATAATTGAGGAATATGAAATGCTTAACAATTTTTACCCTGATTACCGATTAGATTACATTGTTCGTAATCGCACTGATCATTGGTAAGAATGGGACGAAACTGATTTTCTGCGTCGTTTTCGGTTGACAAAATCAAGTGCAGAATTTTTATTAGCTCAGACTGTAAACGATTTTCAACACCCCACAAACAGGTAAGAAAGTTACATTACCACATAATCATAAAGGTACATACAAAAAGGTTTCTCAAAGCAACTGAGAACTACTTTAAAAGCTACAATGATAAAATCTACTCTTGTTTATTTTGCAGAAACCATGCGATTCCTCCAATGAACCAACTGTTAATGGCTTTGAGGTTCTTTGCCACTGGCAGTTTTTATCAAGCTATTGGAGATTTTGGAGGCATCCACAAAAGTTCTGTTGGTAAAATTATAAAAACCGCAACTTCTTCGATAGCGTCATTACGACCTGGATATGTAAAACTTCCAAGCACTGAAGAGGAGATACAACGCGTGCAACAACAGTTCTACAGAATTGCAAGATTTCCCCGTGTTGTGGCTGCAGTAGATTGCACTCATGTTCGCATTGTTTCCCCTGGAGGAGATAATGCTGAAATATTCAGAAATAGGAAAGGTTACTTTTCCATTAATAACCAGGCAATGTGCAACAGCGATTTAATTCTGTCAGATGTTGTTTCTCGTTGGCCGGGCTCAAGCCATGACAGCAATATATTTGATAACTCTGCAGTCAGAAGAAAGTTTGAAGATGGATTGTTGGGCAATGGCCTGCTGTTAGGAGACAGTGGATATCCATCTAGAAACTATTTAGTCACACCTCTTGCAAATCCAGCTACCCCAGCTGAAATTCTATTTAATGAATCACAGATTAGAACTAGAAATGTAATAGAGAGGTGCTTCGGTGTTTGGAAGCGGAGATTCCCTGTAATTTCATTGGGGCTAAGATGCAAAATACCTCTGGCTCAGGATATAATCATTGCAACTGCTGTGTTACATAACATTGCACGATTACAAAATAATCCTGAGCCACCAAATGAGGGCCCTAATAATGATGTTAATATTGGTAATGAAGTTGACAATGATGAAAACATACTAATCGAAAATGACAATGTGAGAATAAATTTGATTGATTATTTCTCTAGTCTTTAAAAATAAAACAAAAATCTTAAAAAGGCATTTTTATTTTTCTCAAAATGACTCAAATCAACACTCCTTTCTCCTATTATATGCTCTCAAATAAATGATATTCAATGTGATAATTACTCAAGTTATTTTCGTAACTTACAAACTAATGTTTCACATAGGGGAAGAAATAATGAGTACCTACTTTACATTTTTCTTATTTATCACAACGTTTTGAAAAGTACTTATAATAAACAGAGTGAAAAAAAAGTTAAAAAAATATCCAAAATTATATCCAATTTGATATAAATTTTGAATGTTCATGGTAACCACTAATTGTGAAGTGGCTAATAAAACTAAGTGACTAACAGTGGTTTGTACAGAAAGTTTCGATTGCCTATACCAAAGATGATCAGAAAGATCATCTTTACCTATACGTAACAGATTCAAAACAGCTGCATTGCTTCATTCGGATGCGATGACCATTTGTCACATTATCTATTTCATTGCTATCCCTGCTAAGTCACATTCATAATATGTCACTTAGTGCATCTAGTCAGTTTCCTTTGCTCGTGTCATGCTGTATTTGGACTCTTTCCAAACTCGTCCGATGCATTTTTCAAGTTACAGTAAGGCAAGAAAACATTGTACACATGAGTCGGATGAGTTGGGAATGAGTTGTAATACAGCAAGAAATGAATAAAGGAAACTGACAGGATGCACAAATGTGGTGTATCATGAATGTGACCAGTCAGGGATAGAATGAAATAGCTAATGTGATGAATGGTCATCGCATCCCTTCATCCATAATAATATACAATGCATCAAACAAGAAATTGCAGAATCTTACAAATTCCAGATGATCTGTAAGGACAGATCATTTGTAATCTGTAAGGTACCAATGCATGCAACAAAAATAAACTAATATTTCTTAAAACTCTTAATATAAGCAAACAAACAGCCGTAAGCTAATATTCTGCTCGTGGCTGAACAATGGTCCTAAATGTTGATAAAATAATTGTAACAATAATATTATTTAGTTATTTTTTTCCTTTACTAATTTGCTTTTAGCAATTTCTATTTCAATCTGCATGATCTGCATTCTTGCCTGGTGCTCTAAAAGTTGTTGTTCATAACATTTTTCTTTAAATTTTAATTCTGCCTTTGCAATTTCTATCTGTAAATTTACTAGTTCAATACGAGTTGATGCAATTGAACTAAATTTGGTATGCAGGTTTTCTTTAGCATTTAGAACTTTGCTTTTTCTCGATTTCAGAGTCTTCGGATTCCAATTTCTCCAGTCTAAAAATAAATAAGTAATAAATAGTAGGCAAGTTTAAGGTACTAGATATGATTTGTAAAACCTGTAGTTTTTGTATGGAGGGCCTAACTAAATTTCTTTCACTTTTTAGGTATTCTGCGTTTATTTAATAATAAGTACAGAATACCAAATAGTTCAATAGCAGCAGAATGGCAGTTCGATGGAAAGTCATTGGAAAGCCACTGGTCTTAAATGACTAGCAGAATACCAAATGTGTTTCCATCAACACACTATCAAGACTATTGAAACATGCTTAAATTTAACTAGGATAGGTATTGCTCATAACCCTAGATAGATTCAGATCTACTTCAAAATGAGTTCAACATTTAACATGAGACAACAACATTTAACATGAGAAAAATACCAATAACTTTGCTTTCTTCTGCTTCTGCAATATCTTGTGCAGACTTTTTTTGCAGTCCAGGAATAACTTCTGAAAATAAAATTTTGATTTGTAATACTTACATTGTGTAATATTTAAGAGGGCCAGTATTGATAGTTTTTTAATGAGGTGTTACTATAAAATGTGTAGAATAATAACAAAATAATTACCTATGAAATTAAAAAAAAAACATGAGAATGTTTATAATTACAAGGTTTTTTTTTTCCGTTACGGACTAAGCAATCGTTTGACCACGATCTCACCTGACGGAAAGCGATGATGTTGTCGAAGGTGTAGCAAGCTTGCCTAGTAGATACCTACTCTTGACTTGAACACACCGGGGTTATAATTTACTGGAAACACTGACGAGGGCAGGGCATTCCAATCCTTTGCAGTTCTTATAATAAATGAAGAAGCTTAATGCTTCATTCTTGTGAGAGGTATTTCAACCATGAAAGGGTGGCGCTTTGCTGATTGTCTAGTCGTACGGTGATGGGGGTATCAGGTTGTGCAGTTCTTGTGCACACTCTCCATAGTGCAATCTGTAGAATACCGCCAGGCTTGCTACCTCACGTCGATGCGCCAGACTTTGAAGCCTACTCTTTACCAGAATGTCATCCCCAATGAGCCTGATAGCACGTCTCACAATTGAATATTATTTATTACCCCACAACGGTGAAGAACAGTCTATGTATATATATATAGAATATATATGTATGTATATATATGTATGTATGTACAGTATAGTACATGTATGTGGGTATGTGGATGTTTCACCATAAGAGTCACCAATATTGGTCCGATTTTGTCAAGCGAGTAGTCAATGGATTCATCTTCAGATATTATGTCATAGGCTATTTATTTTACCAGACTATGGCGAAGCAAAGGAAGGGTTATCTGTTTAAACTAAAAACTTGGTCAGATTTTGACAAGCAAGGTATCAATCAATTTGTCTTCATTGCAAGAGTGTCATAGGCAAGTTTTTACCGACCTTAGTCGGGTTTTAGTTTTTAAATGTATGTATTGTATCTTCTCGAGACATACCATCAGTAGAAATGTCTACAACTTCCACAGGGATAAATACATTTTCTGCTTCAGAGATGTGCATATTAAACTCCGTATTTTCTGCGAGTTTAGGTTCTGCATGAGTATTTGTTGATCCTGTAGAAAGAAAAAATATTGTAGTAGGGCAGAAAAAACAATGAAAAGTCGACAAAATATGTTTTATGTCCATGGCAGTATTCAGTCACGAACACAGCCATATAGGTAAGTCCTGATACGAACCTGGTAATGTGTCACTATCGTTTCTTGGTTCAAGTCCTCCAATATTTGAACAAATGGCCAGAACAGACTTCTCAGCATCTGTGTAGGGTGTTTGCGAAGAATCCCCTCCGCCCGTTCGATAAAGTTCTTGTCTGTTTGAAGCAGACTTCTTTTTAGCATCTTTTTTTACTGATTCATATTTAAGCTTTAAGTTTTTGGACGTGCGTGTTGTTGAGCCACTGGACGCGTTAAATGACTCTGTTATTTTGTTCCAAGCTGTTTCTTTATCTCTATTGGTTATTGCGTCTGTTTTTTTGTTTTCTAATATGTGTTTGTTAGCACATATTAAACCCATTAAAATCCGCACTTCTTCGTTCGTGAAATTTACCGCCCTTTCTCTTCTAGTTTTATTCTCACTCATTTTTGGAAAATACTTCGTTTTATGCTCAAATTAAAATTAAAAACAAAGTACACAACACAACACAACCGAAGCGACCTTGGCGTGAATCTGTTTATATTAGACAGATGTTCCGGGGCCGCCTCGCTCGTTTGACTACAGGACGGCTATATCTATACATTTCGAGTGCGACAAGGATGCCAACAATATAATGCCGAACAAAAAACGTTATAAAAATTCCCTGAATCATTACAAACATAGAGACGCTAGACGCAAATAAATTGTTGCCACTCTAAAGAAATAAACCTATGTTAGCTAACTGTCCATTAATTTCGAAATGAAAGACCCAAATAAAAACAACAAGCAGATAAAGGATCAGTTAAATTTATTCTTTGGTTAGTTATCCATTCATTTATACTGCAATTGAAAGACCGGCCCTTATTTGAACAAAAAATATTTATTGTAACTTAACTATTATAGTTAGACATACAGCGCGCTTTTTTGTGGATATTGATGAGTAAACATACTATATATCTACCTATTATAAACAACTATTAGTTATATAACTTTGGATGATACATTATTTTATGAATTATCAATAGTTTTCGCAGCGCACGCCTAATAATGACTGTTATAGGCAATTTTTTTATACCTTGGGTTACAGGATTACAATTTTAGTATATAGGAATCTCAAAAAAAACAGCACACGTTACTCGCTGATAATGTAGCTTTCTTCAGGTGAAAGAAGTTTTTAAGGTTTGTTAAATTTTTTTTTAGTTTATCTATTACAAACAAAAATACAAAAAATAACTTTCCTCTTTATAATATTAGTGTAGATGTAATACATAAGTACATAGATTGTAAACAAAGCATAAACTCACAGTTCTGTAGTTTGTGTTATCTAAGTACTTGCCTTATCTTATCATTTAGCAACAAGAAAAAAAGTGCCTGTTTTTTTTTTAATACATTTTCTCCTTCTCGTTACATCACATCAACTAATTAAAATAAAATTGAGGTACATCATACATAAATAAATAAATAAAGTTTGAACACTAGGAGTGTTTATATATAAAACATCTAGTTTTAATTTATTATCTAAGCTCAAGCAGCGCTTCTCATTTAGCCACTGATTTATGACAAAATAAAAATACTCGGCAGACAAAGTTTTATGTACTTTAGCACTTGTTTTTTCTGGAACTCTTGAGAATATTCAGTGGGAACCGCGAACTAGTTAGTAGGTATCTCAAAGATGTTAGGAAAAAATATGACTAAGTTATATTTATTATATACAGTTGCGTGACTAATCGAGCAGGTCGCTCGCCTGATGGTAAGCGTAACGCTTGCCCATAATAATAGCAGTGCCACCTAGAATAGAACCTACCTAGTAGTAGATAGATACCTTTTGCAAAATCTTGCGCGGCCCTGCACTGCGCTCGTCACACTGATACATTTTGAGTAATTTCGCTGGAAACATTGCCCTTCAAACCAACACAGTAAAGTCTGCACACTACTGCTTGGCAGTTGCATGTCTGGCAAAGGTGTGGTATTCCTCCCTCAGGCGGATTCTCGCAGAAGAGGCCTAGCACTAGATGGCGGTTATATAATTTATTATTTTATGTCACAGAACAAATAATTAATAGAAAAGGACATTAAAGAAGTTTCTATTATTTATTACACTTCCGACCAAAAAAAGGAGTGTAATGTTTTTATTAGGATCCATGTATGTTTGTATGTATGTGAGTTTCTTTATTCCACCATAACTTTTAAATGCCTGAACAGATTTAGATGTACGGGGTATCGTTAGAATCCTTACATCCCCCCGAGTAACATAGGCTAAAAATTCAATATGGCGGCAATATGGCTCCATTTTAAAATGCGAAAAATTTCGAATTTTACGGTATGGGTATCAAATTGAAGGTTGGCATACTTATATTATCATATAAGTATAATTAGATAGAGACACTATGCTTGCTTGCTTGTCTTATGAGGTGCTGGCTCTTGGTGTCAGAGTTTGTCAGGCCGCCCGAAGGTCTCTGACATGGCTTAACGACTGCTGTTAATCAATAACAGCCGGGACCGACTGCCGACAGCTTGACGTGCCATTCGAAGCACGGAGCGATGGATACGGAGCCTAGGACCGAGGTGCGTGAAAATGACATTTTAATATGTAAAAAATCAATAAGTCATAAGTAGTTTTATCACCCTAGTCCTAAATCAATATTGAACATTGCAAAAACTCACCGTCTATATGGCCACTGAAACTACCTTGTCCACCCACACTGAAAACCATTGCTGCACGTTTCAATCATCCTGACAAAGCCATTCAGTATTTGCCGTCGAGCACACACGAACAACGCGCGGTCGCTCAAAAATTCTGAATCAGGTATTCAAAGACCTATCCAGTGAAGTGGCATTCAAGCGATTTATCACGTGTGCAACCGAATTTTTCAGTTCAATCTATCTATTGACTGCAGCAAAATTTACGCCACATTTTTGAATGGAGATTTGGTGTAAAGTTAGAATTCCGAACCGAAAAAAATGTTTTATGAAACGAATGTGTGGAGAAATTCGCATCACCGAAATTTTAAACGTGTCGATTAAAACATAAAAGATAAAACTTTTGCTCTTTTGTGGTTAAAACTTTTAACTGATAATTGCCAAGTTATGAGAGCTGTTGATAAAGTTAGTTAAGTATAATTAATTGTTAGTGTTTTAAAATTAGGTGACTTCCCTCTCTTCCCACCAAGGAATGGTCCAAAAGCGTGAGCTAATTGATGGACGTCCTCTCCTCTTATTCGTAGCTACACTTGGGTTTACAAGTAAGTTTACCTACCTAATGACTAAGCATATCTACGGGTCGAAAATTTCACAGTTTTTGTAATTTTCGTGATTCATAATTATTATTGCCTTTAGTTAGATGATACTCACGAAAGTTATGTGACTCTACAATATACAAAGAAACTTGGTAAATATACCTAGGTATAGTTTTATAGGGGCCGTTCGTTTTGAAGCAAATGGCAAAAATAACTGTTAAAATCGCGAAATATGATCACATTTGGCGTTCGCCTTGGACATTTGTGGGCGAATTTAGCGTTCTGAACCGTTTTCGTCCACAGTTCTTTTTGCATGTTTAGATGATCTGTTGACATAGGAAAAACGACTTTATTCCGTCTAGCAAAGGGTCGTTTTTCATTCGGTTTAGAAAGGATCGGTAGTGTCAAAAGTTGCAAAAAGGGCAAAAGTATTGAAAATGTTCAAAGAGAACGGCTTGTTAAATTTGTACATTTCGAAATTTCCCACAACGCCATCTCATCGTCTCGAACGCAGAGCTAGAAACCTAGTAGGTATTAATTTAATCTCTAATTTGATATACCTACAATACTAAATACACTCAATTTAAATTCTGTTGTTACGTCGACTAAAGATGAACTGTCTAAAGCCTGTCTCCGAACCATTCAATCATCCAGGTCAATCATGAACCAAAAAGGGGACCTTCGTTAAAATATTTCACTTTCGAGTGGCGTTGTTCCAATCGATTTGATTAAGGGTGGCCACTCCAAAGCGGCCAATCTACGATGAGTGCTTGTAAATAAAACGGGCTAAGTGCTCTGTGGACTTGAGGTGAATGAAGAACTCAACGTAATAGGTTAATAAGCTTAGGACTTCTCATAATATTGACTTTCACACAGGCCCTTGCGTGGAGTAGGAGAAATGCGCATAGGGTTATGTGGTATGTGGTAATCTCAAATATGCTGTGTCTTTGTAAATTAATAATTCCAAACTAAAGAACTTTGAACCTATCTTTTCACTCATATACTTATAATAAAGCAGTAAGTATGTACCAAAAAGTCTATACAAAGAAGATAATAAAAATACTCTAGTGTACTTAAAATAAGCTACTGAACAAGAATATGACAGTTAAAAATCTTGTCTGTTATGTTCGCGGATCACGTAAAAACTACTGGACCGACTGCGATGCGGTTTCACTGGTCGATGGCTTAGGTTTTGACTTATACACCGGTGTACTTGGTATCTCAATCCGATGAGTAGAAGCCGTGCAATCGATAAAAAAGAATTTGACGGCTGAACTTTTAACCCAGTGAAATGACCACGCGGGTATATCTAGTATAGACACATTTAATATTAAGATTTTCCACTGCCTCTGGAAATGTAGTCCCTATGTCTGTACCTACCTACATTTTAAGTCAGTCATTTATCCATATCGATGTCAGGTACAGATGCGATCGATATTATAAAATTAAAAGTTTGAAATGCGAATTATTCGGATAAAAACTACCTTGCGATTAAAGTGCTACAAAAAGAGTTATAAGCTGTCCCAAGCATAATTCAATTCTAAAATGATTCATATCATTTCAGTCTCATTACTTACAGCGTAATCAAGCAATGAATATAAAAACACTCGCATTTTAATATCGTAGTAGGATAATACACTGGCCTTCAAAACTTAGTACCACACTTTTAAAATTGCAATGTTTCCTAAACTATAGAAGTTAGAGTTTTGAAATAAAAAACGTTTTATAGCTAATTTCATCAACTTTCTTTGAAATTATAGATTATTATAAATTAGTAACGTAAAAAAGGATATAAACCAAAAAATAGGTTCGCGCATCACGTTAAAACCTGGACCGATTGCGATGCGGTTTCACTGTTCGATGGCTTAGGTTTTGACTTATAAACTGGTGTACTTGGTATCTCAATCCGATGAGTAGCCCAAGCAATTTAATAAAAAATAAAAATAAATAAAAAGTTCCTACTAAGTTCACGTTAAAACTACTGGACCGATTGCGATGTGATTGGACTGTTGGATAGCTTAGGTTTTGACTTAAAAGCTGGTGTACTGGTATCTCAATATGATAAGGAGCCAAGAAATTTAATAAAAAAATACTATTAATTTCAAAGTGTTTCACTAAGTTTTGAAAGCCAGTGTATTATCAAGTTATACCGTCGAGTCGGTGTGTAGTGTATTATCACAGCTGACTTAGCTGTGTAATCGCTCACTGGTAACAGGATTACATGACACGCAACTCAGATTTATGGCAACGAGGATGTTATAAACATAGATGTGAATTATTACACTAGGTACCTACCTACAGTAGCACTACTAGATACAGTTAGTCACTTCACACTAACAGTAAAGGCCAGGCCAAACAGGAGGCATCAAAGCTTAATAATGGGTCCTTACTAGCGATGCAAAACTTCCGAAACTTTCGGAATAATTCCATAAAAATCCATGGAATCTTTCGATTGAAGGGAAACATTCCGGTAGCTACCTACATGGTACCACAGTACAGAATAAATAATAGTACTAGTGCGTTTTGCGCTTTGCCGACGTACCGACAAAGGCGCCGCATAAATAAATAGTACAAGGTCGTGCGCTGTGGTTAGGGATTTGCTATCCGGCACCAATTTCAATCCGGCCGGATTATTCTCGGCTTTTAATTCTGAATTTAAAAAACTTTATAATTAAACTTTATTTAAACTGTAATAACAAACAATCACGAAATAACAATAAAAATATAGTATATAATAGTGTTATTAGTTAAAAATTGAATATTTTCATAATATCTTACTTCTTACTAATATTTTATTATCACCGTTGGGCTTGGCTAACCTATATTTGGTATGGCTACGGAACCCTAAGTGTATGCGTTTTTGACACGCACTTGGCCGGGTTTTTTTAATGTCATGGTTCCGGCAATCGCATGCAAATCCGGTATATTATGTTTAATCATGCCGGATACGCCGGATTGCAATCCCTCTAGTAGCGGCATGCTTTTGAACTCGCGAACACGTGCCACTATCTTTGATATTTCGCCGATTGCGGTGGGTTCAAAATTCAAACTTTATTCCATCAGATGGACTCTAACCAGGCATCCGTCACTGTACCTACTTACACGCGCTAATAACCTACAATCCGCTGAGCCCCAGCGCTACAAATCAGTCGCGGCCGTCGCGCGCTTGTATTCAGACGCTTACCGTCGCTCGTTCCAATTTTCGTTAGTAATTATGGCGAAACGTAACTATAATAATAGTAATTAATGTGTGGATGCCTTAATAGGCAAAAAGACACCAACATATATTTTTTTATGATAAAGAAACAGGGATATAATTTGCTACAACTACTTCAAAACATTAATTTTGCGACACCAAGCCCGTGTTTCCCGACACACTATTTGCTAAAACTATTTGTTAGATTCCGAATTTTCACTACCGTAAAATTTTCGAGAAGGTAAAAAGTACATAAGACATTACATTAAAGTGAGACAGATGCACAACACAACCCCCCCCTCCCCCTTATAGCTAAGCGTAAAAAACCACATCAATATCGGTCCATTCGTGTGGGAGCTAAGATCCTCACCCCATTCCCCCTCCCCCCTCATTATAGCTAAGAATCATCTCGTTTACCTCAGCTTTCAAACATAAAAAAACCGCATCTAAATCCGTCCATTTGTTTGGGAGCTACGATGCCACAGCCAGACATACACATACATACTCTCCCTCACACACACACAGTGAGTGATACCCACGCTAAACTTATAAACGCGTCTCTTTGTTCGGGGGTTAATAAAATATATGTTAAAATATATTGTATGGTATTTTATTTTTCTATGCAGCCAACCCTATCACTCGAGCGCGCGGCGTAGGTATTTTATGGACGAGACTCGGCACATAGTAATATCAAATCTAACACGCGACTATTAAGTGCAATTTAGCATGCGTGCTCGATGTATGAATACCTACGTGTTACGTAATTACGTTTGTAGGCTATTAAATCAGCGGCTTTCTTCAAGATCAAAGTAGTGCAACTTCTGTTACTTCTTTATTATGTGTTCTAACTAGAATGTGATGGTCGATAGGTTTTCTTTCGGTCAGTAAACCCTCCTACGAGATTGTGATACGATTACCCATAGACCATAAAAGTATATTGTACCTACCTAGTGAATGCGAGATTGTGTGGTGTGAGTACCTACCATTTTTTTATAGATATGTAGATAAGTAACTACAGGCACAGAATAAATAATAGTACAAGTACAGAAGGCTAACTTAGTAAAGTCATTTAAATAAATAGCGACTCTGACTACAACGCTATAAAGTGCAATTTAACTCGCACGGCGCTGCGAGCTTTCAATTATATTTACCTACAAGGCGCTCGCCCACCGCGTGCAGGCTAGAATGCACCGTATCACAACGCGCGAGAACTTCCATTGCTCTAACCGTTTTAGAATCGCTCTGTCCCTTATTCGCTCGGTAGGGTTGTATTAAGATATGACTAGGTACTTGTACTACTAATTATTCTGTGATACGTTATGACTTAGATATTGTAACAGAATAAATAAGTAATAATGTATTATGTTATTACTTATTATTATAAATTTAAATAATTCTATTACATACAATGACATTCTTATCAGAATAGACCGACTACCTCATTTTTACTACCTACCTATCCCGTTTTCAGAACGCCGATAAGTTTAGTGAGATACCTACCTACGTGTCGTTGGTTGATTATGATTATATCCTATAGGTATTACACTTTGATGAATAAAGGTGTCTGAATTCCTTGCTTTATAATGAGTGAAAGTCGTCATTTCTATCACTATTCAAACAGCCGAATGCTATGCAATACCTTCTAGGTTACTTCTTGGTACTCATAATTAAAACACGAATAAAGTTTGTTAATAACTTTACGTAAGTAGGTGCTCTATCGCTAAGTACAAGGCGCGCGACTCATCGAGCGCACGCTTGACACTCGACTGAACGGACCCGAATATTGGGTCCTTGAATTTATTTGTACTTGTTGCGGAGTGCGACCGCCCTGCTACAGGTCGCGAAATTCTGTACGAGCTCTCTGAACGTAGGCCCAGGAATGATTTCATGCATGCACTCACACAAGCTCATGGCGTTGCTAGACGCTCGAGCGGCCTCGCCTCACACGCGGAGGGCTCGCGTGACGCGAGCCCTCAGCGTGTCCCCAGCTGTGCCCGCGGCTTTGCCTGCGTGGTAAAAAAAATATGTTTATTTTTTGCGCGGTACCTTAATTATTTTTCGAAAATAAAAGTAGCTTATGTTACTCCCTGTAACATCAGATATCTTCCAGTGAAAGTCCCGTCAAAATCGGTCTAGCCGTTTCGGAGATTAGCGGGAACAAACAGACAGAAAGACAGACAAAAAAAAGTTTTTTGCAACTTCTGTACTTGTACTATTATTTATTCTGTGACGCGGTGGGTTCGCGTCGAATAGGTAGGTACTTAAGTAGGTACCTAAAACAGTTTGTGTTTGTACTTTGGAATCCGAAGTAAACCTACAAATGAAATACGTATTAATAGGTACCTACTTACTTACATAATAAAGTTTTATTATTTTAAGAATACAGAAAATAGTTAGGTACCTAGGTATATTAAATACGTGTATGAGATTGTACCGGTACCTTGGTACCTAGTAGTAGTAGTAATAAATCTCAATTAAAATAAGAAAATGGGTACTTAACTTCCCTATATTTATTACCTACTTCATTCAATAAATATTATAGTACACATAGGGTACACTTCACTGATGTGGCAACTATGTACCTAGGCAGATACTTTTACTTTTACCTTTTTCAATGGTACAATGATTCAAGAAGTATTCGCGATTTTTTCCGAATGTTTCGGAATACTTCCCTGGGAAACTTTCAGAATGTTTCCATCCGGCATCGCTAGTCCTTACATATGAATTTGCCGATTTTTTAATACTGGCTATTGTCACAGAATAAATAAGAGTACAAGGTGAACATAGATATTTCATTCTACTTAGAATTTCCATCTCAAATTAATTTTATAATAAAGCCATAACATTTCTTTAAAAAAAAACCAGCTGTTTATTTGTTTTCCCGCCTTTCGTTTTTTTTACATCGCTGTTTTTGTGACCATAAAAAAATCGAAATTGCGCGTTGTTTTCAAATACGAATTCCGCCGTGGCACCAACGCAGCGGCGACGGGACGCATCATTAACGACGTGTAAGGACCAGCAGCCCGATTCCATAACTTGGCTTCAATCGAATTCTCAGTATCGCAACCACTAATGCCTTGCGATAGAGTCGATTTTGCTATGAAAAAAGTGATAATCCGATTGTATCCAAGTTATGGAATTGGGCCACTGGTACCGCAAGTGAACGCACGTTGCGTTTTTGGTTTGATCGCTTCCGCTCTGGAAATTTGTTCACAACAATGAGCCCCGTATTGTGGGGGTCTAAAGGGCTTTGAGTAGACCAAATATACATCTGAAACTTTAAACAATCAAAAAGGATATGGATGGCTTAGATTTTGACTAAAAAACTGGTGTAGGTACTTGACATCTCAATACGACGAGTAGAATCAATCAGAGCAATCGATAAAAACTATTTGACGCCCGAATGAAATTTTGTAGATTGTATTTTATAAGTACTTATTTTGGTCTTGGTATTACATATAGGATACTTTTTCCCATAAAAATTACCACGCGGCCAAAGCCGAGAGCAGTTGGTAATAATATAAATTTATATAGCCAAAGCTAAAACGGCCGGACTTGTCCTTATGATCCTGATACATTATTACTTGCCACTAACAGGGTTATCATTTTCAATCACTTGATTAATATGATTACATGACACTTAGCGCGGATTCATGACGCGCGGTTGGTACTCCATAGTTAGTTCTATACAAGATACAAGGAAGCAAAGCAACGTGTGTCTAAACGGAAAATGTCTTTGGTGTTAACTGTTAAACTTTCTCTAGAGATGTCACAAACTGATGAGGTGGTGGTAAAACTGAAAGGGCAGGTAGTAATTACGCGGTAATCCACACCAATATATAAAAGTGAAACGTTGTCTCATTGTTCGGGGAGATTTCACGCCAAAACGACACATCCGATTTTGATGAAACTTTGTAATTAAACACTGTACAATATAGAGACCAACATAGGATACTTTTTTCCCGGAAAATGGTAAGTAGCGGGAAAACTAGAAAATATCGATTACTCGCTGTAAGGGAAAAGAATGACATGTTGCCGTTGAAACGAAATAATAACAAGTCTGTCAAAAAGCATCAAATACTTTTTTCCCGGAAAATGGTAAGTAGCGGGAAAACTAGAAAATATCGATTACTCGCTGTAAGGGAAAGGAATGACATGTTGCCGTTGAAACCAAATAATAACAAGTCTGTCAAAAAGCATCAAATACTTTTTTCCCGGAAAATGGTAAGTAGCGGGAAAACTAGAAAATATTGATTACTCGCTGTAAGGGAAAGGAATGACATGTTGCCGTTGAAACGAAATAATAACAAGTCTGTCAAAAAGCATCAAATACTTTTTTCCCGGAAAATGGTAAGTAGCGGGAAAACTAGAAAATATCGATTACTCACTGTAAGGGAAAGGAATGACATGTTGCCGTTGAAACGAAATAATAACAAGTCTGTCAAAAAGCATCAAATACTTTTTTCCCGGAAAATGGTAACGCTTGGTACTTTTCGCGATAAAATCTAGTCCGCGCGGGCGAAAGCTAGTTATTCATTACAGTAACAACACAAGTCAAGCATCATACATTGTTACTACATTATACTCGTAGTCTACATAAACAACAATTTTATCATAAAGTCATTTTAATTTTTACCTATTTTGTTATAGCAGGTATGCTTTAATTAACTGAACAGTTTTATGTCATTACTCGCTGCAGATAATTACACAAAAGTCAATTAATTACTGTTTTGATAAACCTATGTGCACAGTAGATTTACCGACGTAATAGTAACTAATAAACTTTTGCGATTCGAACACATATATATATTTAAACGGGACTTAATCGCGCTGAAAACTTAATTTTTATCTATCTCGACGATTTGATCAAGTTGCATTGATTGTGGTCACGCGCAGGCTGAAGTAGCGGGTGTCAGCGTCGAGAAGGGCGAGCGTTGTCGTCAACTACCCGCATTTGGTTTTGAATTGTCACGACACACGACACTAACGACACACAATTTAGCTCGGAACTAAATGTCGTATGTCTCAAAAGTTATTTATTTTATTGGCAGGCTAATAATTTAGTTAGGTAAATTTTGTCTAAGCATTAGATAATAAACTATATTTTCTTGCTGTGAGATTATTTTAGAGATAAAACTTAAGCCGTTGAGTAGAAACATGTAAATATTAACGGAAATAACGTAATTTTTGATAATTAAATGTATCGAATGAAATTTTGTTAATCATGTTTTTGCCTTAGTCTTAGAGAGATAAAGATCTCAAAAACATATACTTATGTTAAGTTTCACATCTATCAGGTTTGTGGTTGACCCAGCATATTTATGGCAAAAACCCTTAAAAAGCAGAGCCTGGTCTTCACGTACAATCCTGGAGTGATGTTCCGTGGAGAGGAAAATAAAAATATAGTTTGTAGCGCGATTAAATCCCGTTTAAATATATAACTACGATTACGTAACAGTAGGTAGGTATTATTAATTTTCAGTTTAATTAGTATTTTATTTTTTAAGTTATTATGAATTTAGTATTAACGCCATTCAGAACATTCTAATAATTTTCTACAGGAAAAATTTGGATCACGAACGGAAGTCGAACCCACTCCACCCGTGCCACTGCGCGGCGGATACCGTGACCGCTACACCGCCATCCAAATTTGTACTTTACTTGTGCTATTATTTATTATGTGCCTTTAATGTCTAAATCCGTCTTACGAGGACGTTACCGTCATCTATTGGTAGTTTGCTGAACTAACCAACCTAACACGGCTAATATTCATCATCATCATCATCATCCCGTGTCAGTCCACTGCTGGACATAGGCCTCTCCCAAAGCACGCCACTGAGCCCGATGTTCGGTTCTTCTCTTCGAACTGCTGCCAGCCGTGTATCGTCGCTCCACCTAGCTGTACAGTCGAGCGACGATAGTCATGATGCATATCACATTTAAGAGCTTTAAAAGACATTCCACAAATAAATTAAACATGTGGTAACGAAGAATTACGTGGAACAATATTTTCATTTCAAGATGTCAAGTTTTGTGTTAGCATGTTTCCAAGTAAAATTGGGCTAGAATTCAGTTGGAATTTACCCGCAAACTGAAAACACAAACATTCTTCCAAACAAGGCAAACAAATTGAATTTGGAACCTGCCAGCTGTCAACTAATCAACGCATTCCATTCCATTGGATATGAGGAAGCCAATCGGATTCTGGGAATTCCAGGCTGGGATAATTTATTATCGATCAATATTATGTAGCGCAGCTAGTCTACACTAATAGCTATATAGAGGTTGTATGTTTGTTTGTTTGTAATGGATAAACTCAAAAAAAACACTGAACCGATTTTATAAACTTTTTCACCTATCGAAAGCTACATTATCAGCGAGTAACATGGACAGTACTTTATTTTTCAAAAAATTAGAGATTCCTACGAAAATTATAATAACGTAACCCAAGGTATCAAAAATTTGTAAAAATGACGATTACTCGCTGAAAGAAACGGAATGACATGTTGCCGTGGAAATGAAATATTAACAAGTCTGTTAACTACTTGAGTAATAGTCCTAGACAACTGCATATTACTCCGTACAGTAATTAGCAAATATCTATGGTCAAAAAGCACCATGATAGTTGCTGCCAAAGATTTCGAATTACGCTTGCTGTCTTTTTTTTAGAAGTTACGGCGGTTAAAAAAACGGTTAAAGTAAGAAAAATGCCGCGGCGTGAGCGCTACCCGTGCGAAAAAGAGGGAAGTCACTAGTGTGTAATAAATTAGATGTTTTTGGGTTGCAACGCAATTATTTTGGAGGTTTACCATCAGTCAAACGGCCTACTCATATCGTTAGCTTAATAAAACCTATTTTATAAGCACAAGATTGAGCGTCTTTTCAAAAGAAATGAGATATGTAACCACCTCACAGATTTGCGCGTTTAATGCCGAATTTATAATCTTCCTTCATTTGGGCCGCATCATTTGCCTTGTTCTGGCTTTTGATAAATTAGCCGCTGAATCTCGGATATTAATGACTACATCAGTGTTTGGAAAGATGAATAGTTCGCTTTTGTTAAATATCTCTTGCCCTTACAACAGTTGTAACTAAAAGCAAAGTTTAACCGTATCTATTTAGTCTCGCGATTCCCGCGCATCGCACGCTTCGTGTGTTACCTAGCAATTTTTTGCATACGTTTCACCATATCGACATATCTAAAATGAACTTTCAAATAAATAATAAGTTAAATTGAAAACATAAAAAGGTATTATGCAGTAGCCATGTCATGGTGAGACTTAGAACGGGATATCACATTTAAATGCGTATACAACATTTCGTGTCTATTCTGTTAGCCGTTGAGGAGTTCCCTAGTCAGGACCCGACCCTAAGCGCAGCAACAGCAACCATGTCATGGTTAAACTTAAAACCGGTTATCCTAATAAAATGCGTATACAAAATTTCGTGTCTGTGCTTCTCCTTTAGGTATCTGGAGCTAATCCTGGATGTCGATTCAGATCATGCTTGACATTAAAATACATTGTTATCGAGACTGAACCAAAACGTGAAAATTCAACTCGGTAGGATATGAGGGAGTGGTTCTAATTCAGCTTGCAAGATTTGACCTAAAAACAAACTAGCATACATTGCAAATTAAATAAAAGTTTTCATATTACAAATGAATTTCAATAAAAAAAAAACAGTGTATTTCAGTATATTTAGATATGGTGACCCTAGACTAGACATAGGGACTTCTCTCTGATGGTTTAAAATAACTATAAACTTATGGCCCATACTTTCCACCCATCAGAATAAAATAATCTTAAGTCGCATGCCCAGTAATTTCGCTGGAAACATTTCTATTCAAACCGGAGTTTAAAAAGGTTTGCATACTACTCCTTAGCGGTAGAATATATGGTAACGTTTTAAAATGAAATAAAATTTGACCGAGGAAGTTCTATGTACTTACAAATACATAGAACTTATATACTTACAAGTATATAGAACTTCCTTGTTTTTGACCATTTTTTGACCCATACAAAACCATAGACAGCACCAATTAATCTACCATAGACAGCATACATTAATCTACCTACTTTCCCTCTACAAAAATCCCCTTTTCTTAAATACTTTTTGAATCTTGTTGATTCAGATTTTCAGATTTCCATCCTATTTCCATATCACCAAGTGGGGACGTGCTAATCTTATCAGGTTTAAGACGCCCTTTTCACTGTTTCTTAACAAAATCCTATAAAAAGTACACAAAACCTTCGTCTTCTTAGATTTTCACTCAATATTGTTTGTTTTACGGAAACTTTCGTTATAAAGAGTTTTGTATTCCGGAGATGGGGTTGTAAAGAGGATAACTCTTCTCAATAGAATACATTTAACCAAATATTTTCTTGGTAAAGTCCATATGATAATGTTTGAGATAGGATACATAGGAAGCGTACATTTATCTGTTTGCTCATACGCAGTTACACACACAGTAAAATCTTATTGATAAAATATGTTTGTTCACTCGCAATTACGCACACTATGAAATGCTATTAATACAATTTGATGTTATATTTAATTTGCAAGTTTAGTGTTCCGTTTCCAAGGTTGTTTTTTTGTGATACCAGCATCTACGATACGATCGAATGAAAGAATTTTAGTAGGTACTTATACGTTTGATATTACTTACTGCTCTGAGTAATTCTGCTCTAAAGTGTAGGTAATCTTTAGCGGGATCTTAAAAAGCGTGCCGTCTCTCCCTTCATCCAACTCTACCTTAAATCACATCGAATAAAACACTTGAAATAAATCCTACTTTCACCTATTATGAATGTGAAAATCTGTGTTTATTTAAGAATGTTTGTTGCCAATCAGCTCCGTAACGGCTGGACCGATTTTTATGAAACTTGGTATACGGATAGGTCCTTTCTAGGTTCTGAATAACACATAAGATACTTTTTATCATATTGCACAGGACAGAGCTGCGGGCGCCTTAATAAATTTAGGTAAGGTCTTAACCCCCTTTTTCTGTGTTTTGTCTATGAACACTTCATACTTATCTACGTTACACTTTCCACGCCTTTTTTGCAACCTACAGCATAAAAATAAGTTAATAAGGTATAGCCGCGATCACCTTGTTGGTGGGCGATGACGTTTATCAGGAAAAAACTCATATCTGCCTATCGTACTTTGCCGTTCTTATTATTACTTGCAGTGCCACGGGTTTTACTCGCATGGTCATTTATCCGGGATAAAAAGTTACATAAAAAGTTTTTTTTTAAAATCTTTTACCTATGAACCATGTGTAGTACCCAAGGAAGTTCTATGTTGTATGTAAGTACATAGAACTTCTTTGGTAGTACCACGGTAATGTTATATTACCGTGGTAGTACCGTAACGACCGTACCAGTGTCATTTGTGTCTCTGAGTGGCACATTATCTTTGCTAATTTAATCCCCCGTAACTATTACCTCAGAATAAATAATAGTAGGTACTACGTCACTATTACGTACATTCACTCAGGGTTTTTATATTGTATTAGCTGCTTTATTATAATTATCTCGGCGATGAGCTTTGTCTGAGCAAAGTGGTAAAATGAAAACCAGCGCTGCGAACACATGAAATTAAGAACGCAGCGCATGCCGAATCTATCCCTTTTGCCGTTTATGTGCAGCTGTGTAGCTATAAGGCGAGCGACATACTAGTATCGTCACTCAATTGAACTAAATAACTAGCTTAAAAGTTAAAAAAAACACGGCTGCCCTGCCAAAAAAGAGCTTTTGCCAAAAAAAAATATAGTGTTAGAATGGGCTTATCAAGACCTTCGAATTTATACCCATATTGTAAATTTCGAAAAAAAAATATTTTTTCCGAGTTTGAAAATGGTGCCATGCTGCCGCCATATTGAATGTTTTGCCATATTGAACGGGGGGGGATGTAAGGATTCTAACGATACCCCATACATCTAAATCTGTTCAGGCATTTAAAAGTTATGGTGGAATAAAGAAACTCACATATAAACATACATGAATGCTAAAAACATAACACTCCTTTTTTGGGCAGTCGTGTAAAAAACAACTAAATATTTTCTTGTAATAATGTCAAATGTATTTAATCTACACTGTGTGATGGCACAGGAAATCGATAACTGGTTTCCTGTAGCCATGTGAGTACGTCCCATTTGTACCTAGATGTTGTCGGTAACACATGGCTACTCTATAAAAAGTTCTCAGAATTATAAACAGATGGCGTTGTACTCTATAAACTGCAAGGAATTTACACAATCACTTAAATTCACTGTGATCATAATTTAATTTAACCAGTTGGGAATGTATGGCGTCCCATGTTTTTACATGTCACGAGGACATAAACGCGTATTTTATATTTATATTACAACTTTTAATCGAAAAATTCACAATTAGAGGTCTATTTGTAAAATACGATGGCTTTTGTGTATATACTATGGTATTTGTGTATATACTATACACAAAAACCAAAGGTTAAACAAAGAAAACATAAAACATTATTTTTACAATAAGTATAAATTTGACAGATACGTAATTCTTATAGCACTACAACGCCATCTGTTTTAGATAATAGAAACTATATATATTTACCTCCAAGAAAACGGCTCATTGTCGCAAAATGCAATCAAGAGGAAGGGTAGGTAATCAACTTATTACCCTCATCGATGGCGGCCTCTTATCACCTCCCTTTGATGTACCTACATAAAACGATATACTTACATACTTAGCAGAGCATTTTAATAACAGCAGCAAGATATGTATGACAGCAACGCTGACCGTTTAAGCTTTACTTGTCTTGATTAAATATTTTCTTAAATACTGGGTTCGGTCCTAACTTTTCTAGGTTATGTACGGTTTTCCATCGCTCCAGAGGAGCGGAGGAGGTTCGGAGGGCACGGTCCCGGCTGTCATTGATTAATAGCAGTCGTTAAGCCATGTCAGCGGCCTATGGGCGGCCTGACAAACTGACACCAGAGGCCAGCACTACGTCATACCACAAACAAAAAAAACTTACTATACCTAATAGGCAGACATACCCTTAAGAAACTATGCTTATATCATGAAATCGATACATTTCCAAGGTTTTATGTGAGAATGGTACAATACGTACCCAGCAATTTTCCTAATGACTCACTCATATGCAAATGACTTGCGACATTCCCATAAAGATAGCGCATGTTCCATATTGTCTGACTTATCCTTAACATGAAAAGTAGTATAAAATGTACAGCTTTTATACGTTTCTGTAGTCGTATTCAGTCCTTTGATCTGGGGCCGCGGAATTAGGCTCATAATGTGACAGGAAGTGTTTACTACTTAAGTGCGGGCTTATTTGCCTTTGAACTAAGAATTCTGGTAACGTTTTTTTTTTTTTTATTTTACGTACCCAGCAATTTTCCTAATGACTCCCTCATATGCAAATGACTTGCGACATTCCCATAAAGATAGCGCATGTTCCATATTGTCTGACTTATCCTTAACATGAAAAGTAGTGTAATATGTACAGCTTTTATACGTTTCTGTAGTCGTATTCAGTCCTTTGATCTGGGGCCGCGGAATTAGGCTCATAATGTGACAGGAAGTGTTTAGTACTTAAGTGCGGGCTGATTTGCCTTTGAACTAAGAATTCTGTTCACGCATCGTTTTTTTTTATTTATGGGTGCTAGCCGGCGTTTATTTTTATTCCGGTAATATTTTACAACAAACAGGAACATCTACAAATTACAAAAACATTGTAAGTTAATGAAAGATTTTATTAATTTTCAATGTTTGTGTGTATGTTAGTTTGTTCCGGTCAAATCTTGCATGCTGAATTAGAATACCTAACTTCCTCTCATCCTACGGAGTTTGAAATAACCTGAATCGACCTCCAGGATTAGTTCCAGAACTTCCAGATAAAAGAACTGTTCAACGGTTAACAGCTCAGACACGAAATTTTGTGTACGCATTTTATTATGATAGCCGGTTTTAAGTCTGTCTGCACTCAGGGTTGGGTCCTGACTAGGGAACTCATCAACGGTTAACTGCACAGACACGAAATGTTCTACACGCATTTAATTGTGATAGCCCGTTCTAAGTTTCACCACGACATGGATCCTGCATAAAAGTTTTTTTTTTTAATTAATTTTTTATTGACTACCAGCTAATCACAAACTTTGACTGACCTCCAAATATTTTACCTATTTATTAATAGACTCGAAGATGTCATGTTAGCACCGGTTAATGCAAACTCCTCCGTATTTTAGCTTCGTTAATGTACGATGACTAAATGGGTATTTTAGGGCTCATTTTAATTGGAATTTGGGCTTCTGACTTACTAAACGAAACCAGGAAGAATCACAGCACGGTTGTTAACCGAGCGGATACGGGAACTGGAAGGGTGGTCTGCGTGGTATCTTCCAGGTGAAGATTATGAGGCCCACGCTACTTCAGATGGAGCGTATGAGATGGAGAGAGAGAGAGAAGCTGCATTGGCCTGGGTTGTGGTATGGGTCCGATGATTTTGCTTACTGGGCCTGTTGGTCCCCCACTCTGATCTAGTAGCAGAAGGCAGGGCAGCATGAAATACTACCCTCGGGACGAGCAATACACAGTGCGAGCATGGTATCGGTGCGTTTCTTTGGAGAGCCTAGGGCGCACCGTCACGTCTTACTTTACGAGACGGGCCGCCGTTTTAGTAGACACAAATCCTACATGTTGTGCTCCAATGTTGACGGATACCTATTCTGAATATAATCCCGAAATAATACACAGTTTTAAATAACAGACACTACACTAACAAAAAGCCAACCAAACAGCTATGCGAATACCGAATTCGCTTCCGTTGGCTCTGTACAAAATTGCAGAATATCTGTCCTAGAGACACAAGAACAAATTGAGCGATATATTTCGGGAAATGAACGTATTGTAATGTAAGCAATTTCCTCGAACGCATCACATCACGTCTCGTCTGCCGATAGCTCACGTTATCGTGTTATCATAGTGTTGTGCAAAGGCAGACCACGTAGTCGCAATCGAAAACGCACGTGTTCAGTCTACCCGCAGTAAACGATACGTGAGCTACAACTGGGAATAGAGTTTGACAGGTTGTTGGTAGGTTAAGAAACAATTTGATTTTTTAGATTTGGTCCACTATTGGTGCTAAATGACTACGTTCCCATTCTGAATCCAATCATTTTTAAACTAACATAATACTGAAGTCATAAGGGAAAGAGGTAAAACTGTTTTTTTTTTTAAATTGTTAGTAATATTTTTGGAATCAGCGTCAAAATACGCTTTTGCCCATATCTTTATTATTTGTTTACGGGAGTTCTTTACACACAAACTCACACACTCACACGCACACACACACACACGCACACACACACACACACACACACACACACAAACACGCACTCAATTATTATTTTTGGTTGCCGCAGTCGGGTGTTTTGTTCCCTATGACGGCATACTTACTACATTCGATACGTACTCATATTTAATTATACATCATCGCAGCGTATGAACCACAGCCATTCAAGTCACGTGCGTAATACGAAATTCACACAAATTATTTTTATGGTGCGACCCAATATGACAGTTGCGAGTATCTCGGAATACTAAATCACTTGAGCGCGAGTCTCGTCCGTTATGATGAATAACGAGGTATTAAGAGAATACCAAAGTGGGTACTTGGAGCCTGTTCCAATATGCCTTGGGTAACTTACACTCACTTTTTATTATAAGCTTTTATTTAACTTGTATGTATGTATGTATTTCCTGGAATTTTGCAATCAATATTATATCAATCAATATTACCAAACGTGTGTGCCAAATTTTGCTGAAATTTGGCACCCTCGTTTGGTTGAAACAATGCACGCCGCCTTAAATGCCGCCATTTTTTATCCAATATGGCGTACGTCACAAAATGGCAATTTTAATTTATTATTGGTACTTTCGTCCTAAAAATTAGTTTGCCCCATTTCTCCAGCCAATAGATAGATAACACTTTATTGCACCAAAAAAAACACTTACCAATAAAAATAAACTTAAAAAGTAGTCTAATCAGCGGCTTTATCGCTAAGCAGCGATCTCTTCCAGGCAACCATAGACTAGACCATAGAACCATAGACTACATGACCATTTAGGTAGTATTGGCAATATTGCAATGGTTACGTTACTGCGTGATGTTATGGCTTCATAATCATCAACAGAATGTTTTAGTCCACTGCTGGACATAGGGATCTCGTAATGCGCGTTACTAAGGCCGATCTTCGGCTCTTCTCATGTAATTGCTATATAGAGTATAGATACTTTGCGCGGATCGTATCGCTTTATCTAGCCGCAAGGCGTCCTACACTACGTTTGCGTACGCGTGGTCTCCACTCAAGAACTCTTCTATCCCTTCGGTTATCGGTTCTTCGACATGTGTTGCACTTCTGCCTGCTTATTTTCTGAGCTATGTCGGTAACTTTCGATCTCTACATTTTCATTATACCTTTACAAATAACTCCAATAAGACTATTATAGAACTTTCCAAACTTGACGTCTGTAACTCCGGCAACATTAGATACAATTTTCTTTGCCAATAATATCTTTTGTCTGGTATAATTGCATTATAACTTGAGTCGTTGGGTGCCTTCCATTGCTCCCTAATAATGTTAATCTAACTTTGGCCATTACTCGGACACAGTTTGTGAGAGCTTTTTAGAGATATTGTTTTAAATGATTGATGGGTCACCTTCTAAAAAACGGAGCTTTTTACACGACTGCCCAAAAAAAAGGATTGTAATGTTGAAAGGGTTCACGTATTTATCTGTGTATGTATGTAAGTTTCTTTGTTCGTCTATAACTTTTAAATGCCTGAACTGATTTGAATGTATGGGGTATCGTAAAATCCTTACATCATCACGAGTAACATAGGCTAAAAAATAAAAGAATTGGCGTAAGTATGGCTCCATCTACAAATGCGAAAAAAAGTTTCTTCGAATTTTTAAAGATGGGTATCTAATTGAAGACCTTAATGAGCACATTCCAACAATATATAATTTAAAGCCATAACTCAAAACTTGTCACTAAAAAGAATTTAAAAAAAGGCTGTCCTGCCAAAAACGGGCTAAAAAGGAAAAAAAACAAGAGATAAATAAAATTGTCATTGCGGTCGAGGGACCGTTCTGTGGAAGAGGTTTTTGGCAGAAGAGTTGTTTATTTTTATTATTTATCTTTATTTATCTAATAGAATATTGAGTGAAGGATTCAATTGCAGTGCCACCCAGAATTTTGGGTTGCAAAGTTTTGCTCGATAAAGCGCTCTCCAGTAAATTAACGAAATTACTAACCACCGTTCTTCGGAGAGCACGTTAAGCTGTCGGTCCCGGCTGTTATTGATTAGTAGCAGTCGTTAAGCCATGAAAGAGGCCCATAGACGGCCTGACAAACTGTGACACCCGAGGTCAGCACTACCTCATACGGCAACAAGCAACTGACCACCAACTAGCAAAAACTAAACAAAAAGGCTACTGTACCCGCCTAATAATTATTAGGATTTCTGTGGTACTCACAAACATGCTACTGTCCTCTGACTGGACTTAAATACTTCTATCAATTGTAATAACCGGGACCGACGGCTTAACGTGCCCTATGAAGCATAGAGCTATAGCAAATCCGCACAAAACCATGTTGTTGGTTCGACGTGCTGAGCCGAGGTCCGAACCCGGTATGTTTGGAACACTAACACGCACTAAACCCCTCGTACCATTGCACCGCTTGCCTCCACTACCGCAGCTCCCTACTACAATTGCTCTAAAGATTATAAGTGATCAATCTCAGATTGCTCTTTGGAGAGTGTGCACAAGAACTGCACAATCTGATTCTCCCATCACCTTTCCATGCCCATACGACAAGACGATCGGCAAAGCGCCACCCATATTGTTGAAATACCTCGCACAAAAACGAAGCGTTACGCTTCTTCATTTGTTATAAGAACTGCAAAGGAGTGGAATGCCCTGCCCTCGTCAGTGTTTCCGGTAAAATATAACCCAGCCGTGTTCAAGTCAAGAGTGAATAGGTATCTACTATTAGGCGTGCTACACCTTCGACCACTTCATCGCTTTTCATCAAGTGATATCGTGGTCAAACAATTCCCTTGTCAGTAATAAAAAAAAAACAAAGCAACTAACAATTTTAATGAAAATCACTAGCTAGACTATTGTTGAAATTCATCTATCAGGGAATTACCACTGGAAAAAAAATGCGGTACGAGTGAAGCTCAGTCAACAACACTAGCTAATGTGTAATTTAAGCTAAAAATCCATTTCTGTATTCCGTCTCATTGAAGTCCTCGTTCGCCCCCAATCTCGGAGTTCAGGTGTCGATGAAACAGGTACGGAGGCAGTAAGCATCTACATAACATACATACATATACAGCAAACAGCCTTATTAGCATATCGTCAACAACTTTAATTAAAGATATACGAATCGTTGTGTACCCGAGGGCGTGAACGTGAATTAGGGTAGATTTAACTTTAGATTGTTTTACTTAATTCAGGGCCAATAGGGTAAACTCGCTAGAGTTAAGCCTAGTATCCTCTAGTCAGCATTTGACGCTCAACATGTTGCGAAACCAAACGCAACGTTGCAAGGTTTGAGTTGCCGCGCATTGAAAGGTATTTCTAATCCAAACACTTTTTTCTAAGATAAAATTATAAACAAAATAGGTATTGCTGAACATAATGAATATTTTATATTGATCAACACCTAGCTCTCTATGATTATCATGGACAGACAGTCGCTCTACATATTTAATGTTGAGCGTTTTGCGCGTTATGTTGCGTGAGTGATGATTGACTAGTCTTTACCTAAGTACGTACGTAGTGTTTCTATTTCTGTGTAAAATTTCAGCAAAATCTGATCAATCATTTGGGCGTGGAAGACAAACGGACAAAATTTCACATATATAAATATTAGTAGAGGCAAGTATGAGTAGATAAATAAGAGGAGAATATAAGTGCTTCACAATAATGTAACCTCAGTTCACAAAACACATTTAATATTTAATAATATAACGATATTTATAAACAGTATAATTAGATGTCTAGATTCCTTTTCAATTACCATTTGGATAACAGTTACGCTAACCTGTCTGCATCCACCGAAAAGATCTGTTTCGTGCGTCCTGCCAGGTTTTTCTTGTAGACAGGCCAAGGATTTTTTTCATAGTGAGACAGGCTGTCCATAGAGATCAGTGTTACCCCCACACAAATTATTCCCCGACCAACTGACCAATCAGTGTTGCTAGTAAAATAACTACCACATGAATAGGATTGGTAACAAAAGCAAAATGAAACAGTAATTGTTACAATCAATTCATAAAATGTTGCCAAAAGTGTTTGGAAATAGGTTTTCGCAATGCAAAAGTTTTCGTTATTCAGAAAGAAAAAAGTGCCGTGAGTAATGGCGAAAATTAAGTTGGGTCGATTTTGAAAACTCAGTTCGCAAATTTGAACTTTCCAAGCAATTTGTAGAAAAACTGACCTAAGGGAGTTGTACAGTTTACGGCAAACTGAGGTTGGTGTTTTTGCGTTGTCACAAGAAACTTCTAACAATAGTCGGACTTGGATTTAGTTTATTATTTGTTCATACTTCTGGGAGCTGGTATGAAATTTGAAGTGGCCTCTTGTCGTTCCTCAGCTGGGGAAGCCCAGCCATTTGCTGCTTGGTAGATTTTTCATCTAGGGAATTCCCATAGCAGTCGTGTGTCATACAAGCTGTTTGTTCGGGTAAAAGTTGATCAGTTCGAGCAATATGGGCCAACGAATTGAGATGACGAAATCTTCATTTCAATACTAGCTTCGCCTTGCGGCTTTGCCCGCGTGCATTCTTCAAACATATTGATATAGTTAATGTGTTGTTTTTTTATTATTATTATATTATTTGTATATATTTTTTTGGCCATGAACCCTCGTGGACCTCTTCAGAAGTCCCTCTACCTCTTTGACTCCTTTCATTTTGACAAAAGCTACAAAAGCTTAGAATTTTTGGTCAAATTTGATTCAAAAACTTCAAATGTCCTTCGAAATCGAAAAAGTAAAAAAAAAACATATTCTTTTTTAAATTAACTACATTCTATTAACCGTTTTTATTTTTTTGCCCTTTTATTGTGCTTTAAGACATTGCTACTTGCCAGATTTCATTCTAGTCTAGTCTTCCCATTGATCTAGTTCCATTGATCTAGATCAACGGGAAGTACTATAGAGGATTTGATTCCCTTGCGTGTCAAAATATGCTGCATAAGCGGCCTTTTCTTCGCGGATCTTTTGATTGCGTTAACTTAGTTTCAAATTTCACAGTTCCAAGGGATTGCAGACCAGAGTATTTCGTTGTCCGTTCGTTTAACAAAGGAACCCTTATAGATACAATAAAAGATTTAAAAATGAGTTCTGACTTTCTCAACGCATTTTCATACATCAGTCATCTGAATATTTTTTATCTAATTCCTTGTTGTGCACATCCAAATTCCTTATTTTTCTTGCAATACCATTTCTTAGTTATAAATGGCTGCTCATCAGTATGCAAATGTTTCATAAAACATTTGTGTGGGAAGATTGTATAAAACATCTGTGCCAGGTCACAGAATAAATAATAGGCCCTATACGCTGTTTTATATTGAAGCTGACTACATAAACTTTTGTTGATATCATAAATTAAACTAGCTGCGGCCTACGGCTTTGCCAGCTTGAACATCACATGGGATAAAGTATCCCATGCGCTGTTCCAGTGCCTTAAGTATCTATATACCTACCTATACCATCAAAATTAGCTCAGCCGTCTATTACTTTTTTCTCGGCTTGCGTCGGTCGCATAAGATGCAACGAGTACATCAGATTTTAAGTCAAATCGTTAAACAAAACCTTTAATTTTGTAAGTATGTTTATGATTTTGTCTCAAAAATGAATTTTAAACATCCGTATCGCAAAGCCCTTTCTGTCTCCATTTTGATCCAAGTTTTGGTTATTGAATGAAATAGTAACTGCGTCTAAATAACCAAAAAGAAATGTATCTACCGTGGCAACGCTCGAAGATTTTTGAAATTAAATTATAATCCGCCTTGAGAAATCAGCTTACGCTTTTGTGAAAACACGAACAAAATCGGCTGAGATTAGACGAACAGTCAATCGCCATCGTTGACTTTTTACCCGACTGAGGAGGGTTATGTGTTTGGGTTGTATGTATATTTGTATGTTTGTACGTTTCTTAGGCGCGTCCTACAGCCTAAACGGCTTGATGGATTTTGATAAATGAGGTATCATTGGATTCGTCCTGATCACGAGAGTGCTTTAAGATATATGAAGTGTCAAGAAACCCAATATGGCGGCTTACAGCTGCCATATTGTATGTCCGACGGAACAAAAAATGTCCAAAACCTATCGACTGTGGTATCAAAATACAGGTCTTTAAAATACCATTTCAAAAATATATGATTCTTATAACAGTAGCAATTTTCTTTAAAGCTTCTTAATAAAATATATTTTAAAAGTTAATGTTATGTAATATTGCAATTGCAACTATTAAAGTAAAGTATGTAAGTAAAAAAAACCCATTAAATTCATACAAATACTAGCTCCGCCCCGCGGTTTCACCCGTGTCCCTCATGAACCATAAAATTTTCCGGGATAAAAATTAGCGTATGTGTTAATCCAGGTTATAAGCTACATCCGTACCAAATTTCATCCAAATCCGTTCAGCCGTTTAGGCGTGAAGAAGTAACAAACATACACACACAAATACACACACACCCTTACATACACAATGACTTTCGCCTTTATAATATTAGTGTGATTATTTTTGCGGGCGGTCAGCTCGTATACAATAATTTTGTTCGCAGTCCGGTTTTTTGTATTGTTAAAATAATTTTACTTATTTTTATAATACTCGTGAGTAACATTGTGTATGTATGTAGTTCCGTATTATTATCGTCGTAAGTTTATAATACTCTTGAGTAACATTGTGTATGTATGTAGTTCCGTATTTGCATATTATCATCGCCAGTTAACTCTGCTATGATTATCTGAAAACGCCATAATCATGCAAAAAGGTCCTCAAACCTTTTAAAGGTCGCCCATAGGAGTCATTACACCTTCATATCAAAATAATTGCGTAAGATAACAACAAAGGGTAATGTGACGAGTCTGAAGGGCTTTTCCATATTTGTTTTAATACTAGCTGTGCCCGAGGCATTGCCCGCTTGGTTATTTTCTGGAATATTCCAGAACCAATTGTACAAAATACAGACGCCAAATGTTTTTTTATGGATTGCTCTACTTTTTCTTATCAGATTGAGATACCAAGTACACCAGTTTTAAGTCAAGCCCTAAGCTATCCAACAGTGAAAGCCGCATCGCTATCGGTCCAGAAGTTTTTACGTGATGCGTGAACAAACAGGGCTAAAAAAACTTGTTCTGTAGCTTATTTTAAGTACTCTAGACCATTTTTTTTCATTATCTTCAGTGTACAGACTTTTTGTTACTTATTGCTTAATCATAAGTATAGATTAGAAATAAACTAACCAATACATAAAATAAAAATATTTGCAAAAACATATTTTAGTTAAAAAAAACAACATAACTATGTACAGCCAGTGACCTTATCGCTGAGAGTTATCGCTTTAATTTAACCTTTGGTGGATATGTGCAGATTGTTGACTTGATCACTTTAGGTATACAAAGCGAGGATAAGTTCAGTTTTCAAGATACAGTCTCATAATACTTCACACAGACTACTTTCTACAGTCTGAAAATACTTTTAAAAGAGTTCAAATCCGCATATAACTTACTAGCTCATACCCGCGGTTTCGCTTGGTTATTTCTCTATGTTAAAAGTACTTTATTTACTATTCCAAGACCTATACCAATATACCAACATTTGATCAAAATTACTTCAGCCGTCAAAAAGTTTTTATCGATTACTCGGCTTCTATTCATCGCATTAAAATACCAAGTACACCAGTTTTTAAGTCAAGCCCTAAGCTATCCAACAGTGAAAACTGCATCGCAATCGGTCCAGTAGTTTTTACGTGATGCGTGAACAAACATACAGACAGACAAATAGACAGACACGAATTTATAAAATGTTATATTCTTGTTCTTATTTTATGTACCCTAGATCATTTATTTTTTAATTATCTTCTTTTTACAGACTTTTTCGTTCCTATTGCTTTATTATAAGTATAGATTAAAGTTAATTTGTGCGGCCGAGGTTCGAACCCAGTGTAGGTGGATTCAAAGTACACATTACCATTCAGCCACTATCGCTCTTCGACGGCATCGGTATCATAAACTGATCCCATAAGACCTCTCACGCCTCCACATTAAACTCACACAAGATAACATACACAGAGCGTATATAAATTTTAATATAGCGCCATTCAAAACGTAGTTATGCGAGAATTAAATGAAGGCGGCTGTTTAATTCTACGTAATGAAGAGGGTGCCCAAGACTAATGATACTGCTCCGTGTAGCGACTTTCCGAAAGGCCTGGTGACGTAGACGGGCCTTTGGGGACGGTAATTTTAAGGCCCTTGTGAGCAGCAAAAGCCCTATGTTTGGAATGAAAAAAATAAAACTTCTAATCAAGTCACAACTCTAATATATTAATACACGCGTGCTTATTTCGTTTAAAAGTAGCCCGTCAAATAGTTTTTTATCGATTGCCCGGCATCTAACCATCGGAGTAAGATACCAAGTAACCCAGTTTTAGGTCAAACCCTGAGCTATCTAACAGTGAAAAGTAAGTAAGATAGTTTTTAAGTTGATCTATGATTCTTGTCTAGCGATTTATCGACATCTCGTATGTCGTTTAAAATCAATGAATTATTATTTATCTAAAATCTGCTCCAGAGCTGCATCACCTCTTCCGCTCAACCTTCACCTGAACGAACAGAACAAAAATATGAACAGTGCCTTTTGACAAGTATTTTTTTGGCAATTTAAAATCTCCTATATAACATAGTACCTATATAACCAAAATTATTAGATACTAGTTGTGCCCCGCGGTTTCACCCGCGTGAGGGATGATGATGATGAAAGTATCCTATGTGTTATTCCAGGGTATAAGCTATCTCCATTCCAAATTTCATCAAAATCCGTCCAGCCGTTATCGCGTGAAAGCACCACAAACAAAGAAACACAACGTTTTACTTTTATATATTAGTGGGCATGTTCTCGCTAAGCAGACGTAAATGCTAAAATCATATAAACATTATTCTATAACTGTCTTGCAATGTTCAAACTCAATTTTAAAGTTTCTGCCACAGTTCCCCTCCATTCATGTCTTCATAATCATATTGCTTTTCATCATCAGACCCACCAAATTTTTCTCCTCAGGTTCAAAGAATGTCATCGGAACTGATCATTTTGAGCAATCGCAGCAGAGTAGTATACTAGTGCGAGTCAGAATACAACGATAAGGGGTTTGGCTCCAAAGCTCCGCACCGATGACTTTTGAGCAATTGCAGCCGAGTGGTATACTAGTGCGAGTCAGAATACGAGTACAACGATAAGGGGTTCGGCTCCAAAGCTCCGCACCGATGACTTTTGAGTAATTGCAGCCGAGTGGTATACTAGTGCGAGTCAGAATACAACGATAAGGGGTTTGGCTCCAAAGCTCCGCACCGATGACTTTTGAGCAATTGCAGCCGAGTGGTATACTAGTGCGAGTCAGAATACGAGTACAACGATAAGGGGTTCGGCTCCAAAGCTCCGCACCGATGACTTTTGAGTAATTGCAGCCGAGTGGTATACTAGTGCGAGTCAGAATACAACGATAAGGGGTTCGGCTCCAAAGCTCCGCACCGATGACTTTTGAGCAATTGCAGCCGAGTGGTATACTAGTGCGAGTCAGAATACGAGTACAACGATAAGGGGTTCGGCTCCAAAGCTCCGCACCGATGACTTTTGAGCAATTGCAGCCGAGTGGTATACTAGTGCGAGTCAGAATACGAGTACAACGATAAGGGGTTCGGCTCCAAAGCTCCGCACCGATGACTTTTGAGTAATTGCAGCCGAGTGGTATACTAGTGCGAGTCAGAATACGAGTACAACGATAAGGGGTTCGGCTCCAAAGCTCCGCACCGATGACTTTTGAGCAATTGCAGCCGAGTGGTATACTAGTGCGAGTCAGAATACGAGTACAACGATAAGGGGTTCGGCTCCAAAGCTCCGCACCGATGACTTTTGAGCAATTGCAGCCGAGTGGTATACTAGTGCGAGTCAGAATACGAGTACAACGATAAGGGGTTCGGCTCCAAAGCTCCGCACCGATGATGATGAAGTTATTTGTGGTTTACAATAGCTCCGTGAGGAGCTCTCGGAGGGCACGTAAAGCTGTGGGCCAGTTGTTATTGATTCGCTAAGCCGTGTCAGGGGGCCTGACAAACTCTAACCCCAGAGGTAGTACTACCTCATACGATAAACACCTGAACATTTGAGCTCATACAGAGAGTTTGTTGCGATAGTTCCCGAGATCACTTCATATATCTTAAATAATAATATTATATTTGTTGCAAAACAAAATTTGTGAAACAAAATAATAAGTGATACTCTACCTTTTTCTTTAGTTATTAACAGAGCCAGACCAGCAGTCTTGGCCCCCTAAGCTAGCACCAGCCGCTCCCTTTTCAGCTCCAATAAGTACTGAGCTAAAATATATGAATGTTTCTCGTTGTGTCCCATAGATCATGTAGACTATATTTGCTATGTTCCCATGCTTAATCGGGATGATAAGTTGTCATCATGTCCTTATCCAGACGTAGTAATATAAGTAATTTGTGTCAGGACTTAATCTCTCTTCCCAAGTTTAGCGTGGCTAATTAATAGAAACGTTCGAACACTCGCTACATCCACAATGTCTGAATGAACACAGACAGACGCACGGCAGTTTTATTATTTTTCTTGATTTGGCCGCCCATAAGCCCGGAGGCCTACTCGGCCTATGGGCATATTCGCCCCTGGTTATGAATTTGTCTTGCAAAAGGCAGTGTTTTCCCATAATATGTTTTACAATAACAGTTATATCAGTAGACTAAAACTAAACAAATGATACTTAATATTAATACAACAATATCTAGCAGTATAAAGAGTGAACAGAGCTTAATTTCTTGGGAACGGCTACACCGATTTCTTTCAAGCAAACATAAAAACCATCTCGCCAACACCAGTTTTCAAATAAAAAAAGAATTGAATCCAATCAATTTTAATTACAACCACAAAAGGCCTAATGTTTTATGGCCGTAAACCTTGATTTAAAGTTTTTCCTTATCAATAAACAAAATCATTAGGCTGTTTTTTCATTTTCTAATTAATTATTTTTCTTTTACAGGTATTTTTCCGACTTTATTGCCCTGCAGTGGTAAGCTATTTTAATATTTAAATGTAAGTCCGAGTTCCGGCGTTACATGGCTTCAATGTTATATCAGTGAATTCCAGTGTAAATACCATGAAAATATTTTCACGCAATTTTGCTGTGTTAATGTTGGGTTTCATTGTTTCTAATGTGAGCTATGTAAATGTACGTATATGCTGTCATAATAGACTTTGTTTATACTTAGGTGTTACTCTATATAGGTACTTAGTTAAAGCCGAGTATCCACTAGGTATCATCAATTGTTGCGCGTCATGTTGCGCTACATTTACGCGCAAAAACTACTCTCAAACTATGTTAAGCAGCGTTGTTTTTGTCCATATCTGATCAATTGTCACCTAAAGCGTTAGTGTTAATAATAGCTCGTTATTGGGTTGTTAATATACTGTTCGTTAGAAATTATATATTTACGTGGTGAGTAAACACACTTAAGTGTTGTACAACGAGGATAAGCAACAATGACGCTCATTATCTGGCAGCTTGGACTGGACGTTGTTACGCAAAGTTGCGCCACATGTTGCGCGTTAATTGTTGCCTAGTGGATCCTAGTCTTAGTTTCCTAGCTGCTCTGTAATCTTTCTAATAAAAAAATAAACGGTCCTTTGTCACTACGTAAAGAAAAAGTTGAGAGTAAGTCCAATTTTGAATAAGAAAAGTTCACCATTCGTCAAAAATTATGAATTTAATCAAGAACAGTGAGTGCTTAAGTTAAGTTAGCGAAGATTTGCTCAGAATAACGGTGCATTTCTCAAGCAGCTCAAGCTCCTTCTTGTCTCTTATTAGGGCACCTCTACATCGTCAAACTAGAGATCTCGGCGAGATAGTAGGAAGTTGTGTTCAATGGAAAGATATGGGGAGTCCCTTTTCTAGAAGAAACTTATCCCAGGTTGTTAAATTCATAATTCTCAATATGAGCGGTAGCTGTGGTTACCAAAACACTGTTCGATTCCGCACGCGCGCTCTGTTTGAGCCTTATTGACGTACCAAAGGGCCAATGCTTATAACTTATTTTTACCAAGTTCTCTCACTTTCGATTGCATCATTCGCTCTGACAATTTAATGAACACGTGTATTACAAGTTATCACTTCAATTATTGCCCGAGCGAGCGCGAAGCGCGAGCGAAGCGTCTCCGTTTCAGCTTGCATGGGCAAAAATTATTTCGTATGTCCGGCTGTCCGGCTGTTCTCCTCTACAGGTCGCATTTCTCAACCGATCTAGACGAAACTTGGTTTAACGAATTTTTAGTTTATTTTTATTCGTCGGGTTTTATGATTCAGGGGGTACTTCGTCCAAAAAGGGGCAAAAAGTGGTCTACTGAATATCTCCGCTTTATTGGATCCGATTTTGATGTTTTTTATTCGAAAGGTAACTTTAAGTTGGTCTCATAAAAATTTGGTGAAGATCTAATGAGGATCTTCGGCGTGATGAGAATAATAGCTCCTCAAAATGTAGTAAATTGCTCACTTTTAGGTTTGTTCCAATGGAATCAGCCCTTTTCCTACTAGGTAGGGATAGATGCCCTCGGTTAGTCTCGCCTCTATGTAGAGCTGGCTTTATTCTCGCCTTTTATTAACTCTGCGACGAACGAAGTGAGATATTCCGAGACAATGTCCGGAACGACGCGCGACGTAGCTCGAGGACCCGCAACCGTGTCAAGAATCTGACGTGAGAGACGATCTATCACGTAGGATGTCTTGTACATACATAGAAAGATACAAAGAGTTCTTCCGTCTTGTGGTAGTTCTGTTTTTAGTCCAGTTGACCGAACTAATTAAACTGGCAAAATAGCACAGAATATATAATTGTTAAAGTCCGACTTGAAGCAAACCACTAATAAACTGAGTTGGTGGTTTGCTTGAAGGAATCAACGTAATATTGATATTATTAGTATTATTTATAGAGATAGATAAATAAATTGAGTAATTGAAAACGTGTTGTGTGTTGGCCAGTTCAGCAAACTACCAATAGATGGCGTTACCGTCCCCGTAAGACGGATTTAGAAACTGAGAGAAAAGTTTGGATGATGATGGTCACGGTAGCCGAATCGGTTAAAGGCATGTGCTGCGCAGAGGCATGGATGATGATGGTTCGAATCCTGTCCGTGATCTTTTTTTTTATTTGCTGTAGTTAGGTTGTACTAATTAAGTTCGTACCACATTTTTCTTTCCATTAGTAGAAATCAGTGTCCTACGCTAGCGTATGTTTGATCATGGTTTGATCTCAACGTTTTGTATTTATGTATATTCTAAGATAAAGTAATATTTTCTCAGAGGTGCAAACATTTGTGTGATTATCACAAATGTTTGTTTCTGAGTCATGGATGTATGTATTCGTATCTATGTATATTTATCCTTTGTCTAGTACCCATAGTACAGGTATCCTACTATGGGGCTAATAAATTGGTGCGAATTGTCGTGAATATATTTACATTTGTTTATTTATATGTCAACTGATTTTGAAAATATAATAATAAGTGTATTGTTTTTATAGCTTTTGGAAATATAACTTTTTTTTAAGTTTTTGAAGCTTTTGTAGCGGTTGAATGGATTTGGATAAAATTTGGTACTATCCTGGATTATAAGTTTGTATAGAGAAATCTAAATCTAAATTAGGCACAAAGAGATACTGTTCATTAGTATCTTTCCATGCGGGTGAAACCGCAGGGCGCACAGCTAGTTTACAATATATAAATAGCATGTTTTTTTTTATGTAACTAAAATAGGAAGGAGCATACAGAATGTTTTAAATTTCCGGAAAGGAATTAGTTACCCATGCAATTCCCACCCCACCCACGAAGCAGGAAACTCCTACCATGTATATTCCATTGACTGCCGATTTTTTTTAGAACCTGAAATGATTTGCCACCACGCAACTGTATCGGTACGAGTTAATTCATAGTTTGCAACTTTAAAAAAACCAGTCTGAATTAGGTTTGACGAGAACCAGCCAACGCCTGCGATATCTGTACGAAATCCATCACTTTGCGTTACAAAGTTTACCATACAGAAACCACATTTCGTTGGTTTTTAATCTATTATTTTGTCCAATATTATTTGGAGCTAACTTTTTCGGACAAGTTTATCGTGAAAAAAAGCATCCTATGTTCTTTTAAGATATTAAAAACCAATGCAAAAGTACCAACGCTCTTGATGTTTTTTGACAGACTTGTTTTTATTTCGTTTCCATGGCAACCGTTCCTTACAGCGAGTTATCAACTTTTTCCAGTTGTCTCGTGGAAACTTACCATTTTCCGGGATAAAAACTAGTAGTATGTTTTATTCCAGGGTATAAGCTATCTCCATTCCAAATTTCATGAAAATCCGTCCAGCCGTTATCGCGTGAAAGCTCCCCAAACAAACAGACAACGTTTCACTTTTATATATTGGTGTGGATTAATGGTTCATTAATCCACACCAATACTTACCAGTTACCAGTTTACTTAAATTTTATATTTTTTGTTTATGTTCATTAAAAATGAACCAACTTAAAAAAACAAGCCGTTCAAGGTACTTACCTACGCCAACACATTTAATTTTCATAATATGTTCCGCCTTTTCGCGCGTACACTTTAATAATTAAAACACAAAAGCTTTGCGTTAACAAGACATTTGATTAAGCTGGCATCCTCCATAGATACCAACTACGAGTTTACTCGAAGTCGGCAGTCAATGGGATATTGTTACAATGCTCTACCCACCCGAGTCATCTCGTAAATCCAAAGGGGCGTATCAATTTAAACTAGAATTGCTGGAACTTCAACAATTCCCGTAGTAACATACACACACGTTATCTTGTTTGCGTCTACCAGTTCCGTACATGACAGGACATATTTTAAATCTATGTTCGTGGTGATATGTAGCATGTGGGAAACCATTTATCACTGGAGCAATGTCAGCTGTTTCTCTGATGCTGCAGACTAAATTGTTTGTGAAATTGTGAGCATTTTCTGGGTTTTTGCATTTTATGCTCCGAGAAATAATTTTCGTGAAAATAAAATGGAAACTATTCTAGTAGGTATTTATGATTGAAGCCTGCTTAAGATGCCAACAGATGTATTTACCGTAGTCCCATAAAACGGTATAAAAGCTAAAGCTTAATTTTTAAATAACAGTCTATTTGTCACGTTGGCTGAAATGGTACCAGCATGTCCCGTCCGTGATTAAAAATTTTCTTTAGAAGATTATTTGACTCTGTTCTAGTATCTTGAAGACCTTTTAGATACATTCAACACTCAGCATTCTGAGACTTCATCATTAAAGGTTGCTAACAAACTTCAAATCGTTATAGATCCTAAATGGTCAATCGAATTGAAAAATTATAGCAGAAACCTAAAGATGATTTTCAATTCCCTATTCAATGACGAAAGAAAAAAAAATGACGAACTATGTTGAGTGCAACATAGTTCTTCGTTTTTTTTCTTATTTACAATATGGCGTCTAATTGTCGCCATATTGAATTTTAATTACTGTCATGCCTTTAGTTACACTCGATAGATTAATATAAATCGATTGACTTAAGAATCATCAAAATCGGTTGAATTTTAATTACTGTCATGTCTTTAGTTACACTGGCTAGATTAATATAAATCGATTGACGTAAGAATCATCAAAATCGGTCCACGCGATTGGTCTCTAGAGCGCTACAGAGGAACAGACATACATAACTATATTGTCTGATAAACACATAACCGTCCTTTGCGTTGCGCAGTCTGGTAAAAATAAGTTACACATAATAGGTACAATATGCGGGATAGGAGTGGATGAGTATAATCGCTATCGATTATCTTCCTTTATTTGTATATGACATCGACGCACTCCATTAAATATCGTTAAAAATCTATAAATGCAGACGCACGAAACGACTGTAAGGTTTGTCCAAAAAATTATGATAAAAATTAACGATTATCTTCAAAAGTCATAGGGATATAACCAAATAGCGCTATCTCTAGGTACTGCTTCTAAGTAACGTTATTTTTGATGTGTAACATCTTTTGCTCTTTTCTTAAATCTATGGGAGTGATGTCGTGAAAAGTGTAACATGTGTAACAGTTGACCAATGAGCGCGCGCGGTGCTAAAGTTAAGATAAAACAGAGCCCAGCGATGATAAAACAGAGCTTCGGGTTTCCTATTAGAGTTATATATTATTCTTGAACCGAGCGATGATAAAATAGAGCTTGATGTTACTGCGTCTACTGTAAGGCTCGCTCATATATATATATATTTCATAATCATATATTTCGTTATCTGGAAAGTCACGCGTTCGGATACCGCCCTGATACAATGTACGCGGTGTAACGCGTGCTCTTTCTTTTCGTTAACTGCATCCCGCTCATTCATGAGGATCACTCGCACTCGAGTCCGCACAACAAATTAGATAGCGTTATTAAAGCGATATAACTAGTTAGTACCGCTACTTTTATTTTGTTCGAAATAATTACGACATTCTAGTATCGAAATTGCATATCGATATACATATTATAACGATTGCGTATCGGTATTCTGCATAACGTTTTAAAGTTCGTGACTCTATTGATTACTTTCAGGATAAATGTGCTGATATTATAAAGATAGTCTGAGACAGTCTTTGTTCATATAATTATTCTGAGCTTTGGCCTTCAATTATATTCTTCACGTTTCAGTTATTCAAATGGTTTGTCGCCGACTGTGATGAAACTGATGAATGATGTCTGTTATCGAAACGGAACTAATGAACCGTGACCAAACTCGAAGGCGTGACGAATGTCCAGTCTGAAGCACAGTCTGAAGCATTCTGAAGAGTATGAAGCCTGAAAGTCATTCACCTGTCTACCAAGTCTCTAACTTGAAGCTACGTAGTAACAGTAATTTAATCTGGGCTTGAAGGCTCTATAGCGGTGACGTCTATTAAGACGTCCGCGTCCCTTCAAGGATATTCCTGAATACACAATCAACTTCTTATTTTTTTCCTCTGAATCAATAAACGGATACAAGATAACTAAAAAACTTCTGAACCAAATTTCATGGGTTATAGGGACTTCTGTTTAAAGAAAGAAAGAAAATATCATCTAAATTGATACGAAACTACCTCCTTTTTGAAGTTCTTCCAAACTAGCACTCGTCTTTTGGTTTACGATGCGCGCGATGCTATAAAGTTTTTACAACGTATTCGTCCGCCAAGTTATACTGTGCAAGCACTACTGTGTACCGTCCGGTTCGTCTGTGTACAGCATGTAGCATGAGCATTCGGTACAATTTTGATTTACTTCCAGTGGAAACGCATGAACAGACTAAAACTGACGAGGGAAGTAGGTATTTTTCGAACTTTTAAGTCTAGTCGCGAACCTAGAATGGCCACTGAAAATAGTACAAACAGCGAGTGAAATGGAGTACACAACAGCTGTCGCGCTCAGAGTGTTGCCCTGTAAATCTCACCCGCGGTCTTGAGAGGTATTTTTAAAATAAAATAGAAAACTTATTTCGAAGGAGCGCACCGAGCTGGTGTGAAACCACGTTGAAACACTCAAGCGAGCGTAGAATATTTCTATTTTATACATAACATAAAGTAATGGCAACACTAAAAGACGAATAGTTTATCTGTGGAATGATAGTGGAAAATACACTGTATGCTTTTCTATCTGTCTATGACTAGAGATAACTTCAATAGGTAGTTAAAGCTGCGCCGGTCACTTTAGTTCTTTTGCGGGTTTTTTCTCGCAAAGAGATCCCAAACGTGAGTATAATGCAGTTGTCTATGGATCCCAAGATCTTTCCATAGCTTGTCAGTGACTTTACCCAATTACGAAGTTGTATGTACTTTTACGCTTTCGTGAACATTTTCGGTTGTTTGTTTGTTTGTAGTAAGAGGTAGTGCTGGTCTCTGATGTCAAAGTTTGTCAAGCCGCCCGAGGGCCTCTGACATGGCTTAACGACTGCTACTAAACAATAACAACCGGGACCGACAGCTTAACGTGCCTTCCGAAGCACGGAGCGATGGAAAACCGCACATAACTTAGAATGTCATTGGTGCGGAGTCTAGGTTTTGAACCCGGTATCGTTGGATTCTCAATTGCACTATAGAACCGATAGGCCACCATCGCTCATACATTTTCAGTAACACCAGTTTTGTACTAAAGAGATATCATTCTTATGAATCAGGACTTTATGAATCAGGTAGATACCACAGGTTTAATAACAATAGAAAGTAGTACAATAAGAACCCTGTCCTTGTTGCGTATAAATTTTATTACCTTTTTCACGGTATTTATTTATATTATTCATGTAACTACGAAGAATACTGAATAGGTATCTAAATGAGTTTCGTGCCTTTGTTATCAAAATTATGCTAACAACGTGTACACAACTGTAATCATGATAACGCAAAGAAACATTTACATAATTTTACGTTTTATGTAAATAAGATTTTTAAATATGTGGTTATTCATAAATAGTACAAGTTTTTACACGCGACTCCGCCTAAGCGGATTACTAAAACTAAAGGTTTTGTATTGTAACCTTTAGTTTGGTGTCAACTCTATTGTCACGGCAATCTAGTCTGCATTTGAGTTTAGTGCTCAAACGATTTAGTCGCTATTAACTAACATATTCAGTGATTTAGTTTCAAAAGATGTGTTGTCGCAGAATAATGAATACTACGTAGTCGGTTAATAGACCCAGGCGTAAATATGCAGAATATTTTCAAGCTAAAAACAATTGTTTTATTTTTTTACTTGTTTTCTTTAATTTCGGTCAGTGTTGGGGGGGGGGGGGGGGGTCATTACTTGTACTACTCATTATTCTGTGGTTGGGCATTTAAATCAAGTGTTTTAAAAAAAAACAAATCAGTGATTTAAATCAAATTAGTTTCTTTTTCCCCTAAAAATTCATCGATTAATTAAAATCATAATGTTTATTAGAAATTAAAAATGCTTATTAAAATACGTAGGTATGTGTTTTTTTTTTCAAAGTTTTTCTCTATAGTTTCAGCAAAAATATTGTTTTGCCCTAAAATGGGGAAAAAACCCATCATCTGGTCAAAAAACTAAAATGATATTATATTTTAATGATAGTTATATTTGACATAGGAAAACCGACTTCATTCCGTGGGGAATAGTACAGATAATCAAAACTACTGTTTACGGTAAAAAACACGAAAAACGTCATAAACAAAAAACCATGATATTTATCAACCCTGTTGGGCAACAACTTCTCGTAGTACATTTTTAGGAATTATCGAAATGGGATTTTCCCTCAGCATTGGTGTCAATAACTATGTATGAGTTACGAGATAATGAAATGCTGTTAGGATATTATTTCGATTTTCTACCTTATGCCTGTAACATAAAGCCCAAATTATCTTTGTTGCCGAATAGCAATGACGCAAATTTCGCACATGTTCCGTTCAGGAATAATAAAACCAGACTGCAAGCGGATATTACAACGCCACATGAAGTGTCACGTGTACGTTTAGCATTCAATATCTGTATGTTCAAAGAGATAATGTTTAATGTGTTTTAATTCGGATACTTCGATCATGCGTGACTAATATTAATAAAAATAAAAATAAATAAAACAAGGAAGTAAAATTAAAGCTAAAATAAAACAAATTTCTATCAAAGTCAAAGTATTTATTGTGTATAGGCAAAATAATATCACTTTTACAAGTCAAAACTTAACATCTCTTGCTCGCAGGCGCCAAAGCTACCTCGCGCTTTACCGCGCGCATACTGCGCGTGCGCACGCGTAGCAAGCGACTGGATAGATATAATTAGGTAAACTAAGTATGCTTTGAGTTTGAATATCGTAATTTTTTTAGCTATTTTAAGACCCCAGACCATTTCATTTTAAATTATCTTAATCGCACAGACATTTTGGTACTTGCTGCTTTATTATAATGTATAGATAGAAGAAGATAGAAAAATCTCTAAAGCAAATTATGATGGTAAAGCATTACTAAAGCTCCCGGGGTAAAACCCCTGCATATACTTGTATGTAGAATGAGGTAGTGTCGACCTGTGTCAGTTTATCAGGCTTGCCCGAAACACGAAGCGAAGGAAAATCCGCACTGAACTTATTAAAAGTCATTAGGGCCGGGTATCGAACCCAGTATCTTTGGATCGCAAGTCGCAAATATTATGCATTAGATATCGCTCGGCCATCATCTCGCTTCTCGAAATGTTGTACAGAGTTCTAAATAGTAATTACGAAACAATAATTACGTATCTAATATATACTTATGATAAAGCAGCAAGTACCAAAAAGTATGTAGGAGAAATATAAAAAAAACATGGTCTAGAGTTCTTGAAATAAGCTAAGGAACAGTATTTTTTTAATTCTTCTCTGTCTCTTTGCGCATCATGTAAAAACTACTCGTCTGATTGCGATGAGGTTTCTACTGTTGGATAGCTTAGGTTTTGACTTTAAAATTTGTGTACTTGGTATCTCAATCCGATGAGTAGAAGCTAAGGAAAGTATACGACTGAGCGTTTGGTATTTTGAAGTATATAGGTACTTTTGGTGTGGGAATAACGCATAGGTAACATTAACCTAGAGTAACTAGTTTCTTATAAGCTTATAAAATTTAAAAACGCAATGCTGAATTATGTAATATCGCACAAAGCTTTCTCTTAAAAAATAGCAAGCCAAAAATCCTTTTCAATCCTCTATGAATTTTTAAAGTTGAGGTTGCTTGCAACATTCTCGTAGTTCTCCGTAAACAATAGATAAGAGGGGCTGTAGTGCCCCCGGCTGAGGGTAGAGGAGGGGGGGGGGGGCTCATTCATCACCCCCTGCCAGCAGGGCGTGTAAATCTACCACTAGCTATTTTAAGGTTTTGTAATCGGCCGGGGTTGGTTTGTTTTTATTTTGTCTACTTTCTCTATGGTTAGACTTATTTTTAAAAGCTTTTATTTTACTTTTAATGTTTGTGTGTATGTTAGTTTGTTTAGGTCAAATCTTACAAGCTGAATTAGAACGTCTTCCTCTTATCATACGGAGTTGAATTTGTACATGTTGGTTCAGTTCCGATGACAATGGATTTTATGGTAAGCATGACCGGAATCGACATGGGTATTTACCATCTGTTCTACTGTTGGTTCCACCAATAGAACAAGTAGGACAAAATATTCTCGGTTGTTCTACTAATACATCTGTTCTACTTTTTGTTCTAACAATAGAACAAATAGGAAAAAACTAGCTAAAAAACGAAAAAAAAACCGCCTGCCCTGCCAAAAAAGAACTTATGCCAATAAATTATATACTGTTGATGTCAATAATCAATAATGCAAAAAAAAAGCTATTTGAAAATGGAGCCATACAGAGTCTGTATGGCTCCATTTTCAAATAGTTTTTTTTGTTTGTAGTTTGTCTGTATTACAGACGCCATATTGTATTTAAAAAAAAAAAACAGTGGCCCTTTTTTACTCTGGGTGATTTAAGGATTCTAACGATACCCCATATTATGTCTAAATCTGTTCAGGAATTTAAAAGTTATGTTGGAATAAATAAACTCACATACATACATGCAAACATACATGAATCCTAAAAACATTACACTCTTTTTTTTGGGAATTGGTGTAAAAATACTCATTTAGTTCCCACATGATACATGTTTACTACGTGTTTATAGTAATCATCATTACTCACAAAAAAGTTCGCGATGCAATATATGTCTAACTATTATAGTTAAGTCACAATAACAGATTTTTGTTCAAATTACTCAATCAATGGCACTTGTACTATTATTTATTCTGTGTCAATGGGAAGAATCGTGTACAAATAAACATAGTTCTTCTATAAAGCCACATAATAAATATAAATAATACAATAAATTAAACAATATTTTTACAGATATAAAATATGATAAATTATTTATTTAAAAAAAAGTTATAATTAAAAGCCCACAACTTAAGTACACATAATTGACTGAGCGAGCACGAAAAACGAGCGAAGCGTCTCTGTTTCAGCTTCAGCAAAAAATCTTTCGTATGTCCGGATCTCTGTCCGGCTGATCTCCTCTACAGGTCGCATTTCTCAACCAATCTAGACGAAACTTGGTACACAGATTAAGAGATTTTTTAGAATTTTAGGATTTTTGATTTTACTTCCCCCAAAAAAGGGTAAAAAGGGGGCTACTGAATATCTCCGCCATATTAAATCCGATTTCGATGGTTATTTTTTTATTTGTAGTAACTTTAAGTTAGTCTCATATAAAATTGGTGAAGATCTGATGAGGATCTTCGACATGATGAGCAGTATAGCTCCTCAAAATGCAGTAAATTGCTCTCTATTAGGTTTCTACCGGTGGAATCAGCCCTTTACCTACTAGGTAGGGATTGATGGAGCACCTTGGTTATGTAAGTTATACAATAAGGTAACTAGATGGCGCTACTGTGCACCGCTAGATTGTTTGCACGCGCGAGGTCTACAGCTCACAGAGCCACTAAGATAAGACCGCCCATTGTGACACTTTATTATTAATTTTGTTTTTTTAGTTGTAAGATTTTTATTTGTGTGTTTCAATAAAGAGTTATCTATCTATCTAATGTCCCTAATTGTTATTCAAGGTCACCGAGTCAACACACTATTTAGGTATTTCTCGTTTAAAGTTGAGGCCATTCGGCTGGACGAGATTAATGAGTCTGATACGCCAGCAGCCCGATTACTGAACTCTTGATGCTAGCGGTTGCAATGAGATATTAATTATATAACTAAAAACAAAAACACAACCGATGCACACCAATCACCTAGCCCCAAACCCAAACTAAGATACCCTTTACTATGGGTACTAGGCAACGGATAAACATAGGTACATAGCTGATACGAATATTACATCCATGACTAGGAAACAAACATTTCTGCTCATCACTCAGATTATTGCATCTAGCGGGATTCGAACTCGCGATCGTTGGTTGATTTTGCAGGGTCACTAACCACTCAGCCAATTAACCTATAAAAATACGAAATAACCGAAATAACACCGAAAAATATAATTTCTCAATCGCCAACAAGAAGGTTTAAGCAAGACGAAGTCTACATCGCCAAATAAACGAGTGAAGCATAGCAAATGGCGGCTGCGTATGAGTGCTTGAGTGGATAATTTGTGGTGTTATGTGGTTGATACACAATTTCATCTGACTGCACTAAATTTGATTATATTTGATTTTTCGTTAGAACTTGACAGAATTAACACGTTTAACAAGGTCGAGACCTTGCTGCTATGTGTCGGCCGATCGGCATAACATGGCGTAAGTGCGCGCGTGAGGCATGTGTGTGCGAGCCGATCGGCATATCTTGGTTGCTTCACTTTAGATTTGGAGGTGTGGACTTTTTTTAAAGCTTTATCGGTAATTGACATCTTTAAATTGCTAACCATCGATTTAAATGGCGTGAAAGCGAGGCAAGACAAGTTGCATAATCCCAATAAAGTAATTAAATAGTCATTATTATTTTTATCCAGCTTCGCCCGCGTGCAACATTTGCCACCCCCGTCAACTCTTTAAAATGAAATTTTAAAAAACACACCAAAGGGAGGGTCCTTTGGGCTTACATGTGTAACTTTGACACCTGTCACTTTGACGGCGGCCGCTTTGACACCTGTCATCTTGACACCTGTCATTTTGACATCGCAAAAAAATACAATTTCGACTTTTGCCTTTATTTTTTCTTCTACATCTACATGTTTTTTTTGTCCATAAACCTTATTTGGCGGCCTCAGAAGACCCTACCAACGTTTCATCACAATCTGATCAATGGTTTAGGAACGCATAGAAGACAAACATACATACAAACATTCATTTTGATATATGGTTTTGGATTGAAATTGTAGGTTAAAAGTTACGCAATACGGGCACTGATACTATTACCGGCATTTCCCGCACACCAGTTTGCAGTTCTTATCACAGCTTCATACATTTTGTTCGAATTAACTAATAAACAATAATATCATACTGTCCATACCACATTGTGTACTGTGTCCATTTTATCCGTACTAATAATTAACCTATAGACTTAAAGAAGCGAAAGTGACTCTGTCTGTTTGTTGCTTTTTCACGACTAAACGGCTAATAATCTTGATTAAATTTGTTATCAAAATAGTTTCATCCCTGGACACAGAATAAATAATAGTACAAGCCCTGGGGCAGGACATAAAATACATTTTATCGTAATAAATTGTAGTCCACGTGGACAAAGTCGCGGGCAATAGCTAGTAATATTATAGATATCTCTCTATGTCTGAGTGTTAATTTTTCACGACTAAACGACTGAACAGATCTTGATGAAATTTGACAAGGTATTAGTGGGCATCACGAGGATAGAACGGACATACGCATAATTTTTTTTTAACCTTTTACCTCGTAAATATAACGACGCGGTCAAAGTCGTGGGCGCTGCTTGTTAATTAATTACAATTATGTTGATTCGCAACTAGGTATTCAATCATCACTGTAATCCTGGTTGTCAGCCATTGGAACTTTTTATGAGAAGGAAGCTACCAAATGTGCAGAACATATTGCTAGTTACAAAAAACTACAACACACAGAAGTAGAGCTTAGTGCAAACATTTCCAAACCAGATCCGGCAGAGAACCAAAGATATCGACATAGCCCTTAGGATTAGTAAGCTGAAGTGGCAGTGAGCTGGTCATATCTCTTGAAGGACTGATAGCCGTTGGGGTAGCGTGTTCTTGAGTGGAGATCGCGGCTCGGTAAACGTAGGGCGCCCTCCAGCTAAGCGGAGCACGCAAGATATACGCAAGGCAAAGTGACTGGCAGCAGTTGGAAGAGCCGAAGATCGGGCTCATTGGCGTGCTTTTGGAGAGGCCTATGTCCAGCAGTGGACTGACGATTATGATTTCCGAAACCTACTATCTTCACTCTACAACAACACAAATAGGTAGGAGAACAAACGCACGTAACACGTTACAGCTTCTGGAATTGTTCAACCAGAATAATAACAGAAGTTCTCCTCCATCTATACAACATTATAAAGAGGAAGAAGTGTATTTGTATGTTTGTTTGTTTGTAATGGATTAACTAAAAAAAAACTGAAACGACGACTGAATGTTTTTCACCTATAGAAAGCTTCATTATCAGCGAGTAACATGGGCAGTGAAATACTTTAAAAAAAAAAAAGCCTTTGTAAATTGCAATAATGTACCCCAAGGTATCAAAAATTTGCCTACGAAAATGTCGATTACTCGCTGTAAGGAGCGGAATGACATGTTGCCGTGGAAACGAAATAACAAGTCTGGCAAAAAGAATCACAAGCGTTGCTGCCAAAGATTTTTAATTACATTTACTGGCATATTATTTTTACACGACTGCCCGATAAAAGGAGTGTCATGTTTTTAGGATTCATACATGTATGTGGGTTTCTTTATTTCACCATAACTTTTAAATGCCTGAACAGATTTAGATGTATGGGGTATCTGGGTTAATATCCTTAATTCCCCCCGAGTAACAAAGCACATTTTTTTTTTGAAAAATTCCTATATTGCTGCCGGCAGTATGGCTCCATTTAAAAACGAGAAAAAAACTTCCAATTTTACAATATACTCGTAGGTATCAAATTGAATGCCTTGATAAGCACATTCCAACAGTATATAATTTTTGTCGTAAGTTCTTTGTTGGCAGGGCAGGCGTGTTTTTTTAGCTTTTAAGCTAGTTATAATATGCTAAAAGTTAAAAAAAACGCGGTGTGAGCTCTACCCGTGCGAAGCCGGGGCAAGTCACTAGTACTGTATAAACACAATCAAGGCTGGAAGCTATGGCCACGGCGCGCTAAGCTACGTAAGCCTACGTACATACATGCTCACCGCACCTCCAGCCGGCGGGAAAGCTTATGACGTCACTGACTCCGGCAAGGCGTCGCCGACTAGACGCCTGTATAAATATGGATACAGGCCTTGAACAACTTCAAGCAGAGAACAGCAAAGGCACATAAGTTATTGTTATGTGGAAGAACATCTGAGCTCTTTTTACCCGACTACGGCAAGACAAAGGAAGAATTATGTGTTCAAACTAAAAACTTGGTCCTAATTTGATAAGCGAGGTATCAATCGAAAATCGATACGTCTTCCAAGATCGGCAAGAGTGTCAGGCAATTTTTTACACGACTGCCCAAAAAAATGAGTGTACCTATTGTTTTTAGCGTTCATGTATGCTGCTGTAAGTTTCTTTATTCCACCATAACTTTTAAAGGCCTGAACTGATTTAAGACGTATGGGGTATTGTTAGAATCCTTACATCCCCCCGAGTAACATATTTTTAAATAATTCTATATGACCGCAGTATAGCTACATTTTCAAATACGAAAAAAGAAACTTTGTGTTTAACAATATGGGTCTCAAATTGAAGGCCTTAATAAGCAAATTCCAACAGTATATAATTTATTGGCAAAAGCTCTTTTTTGGCTGGCAGGCGTGTTTTTTTAGCTTAGCTAGTTATTGCCCGAAGTAGTCTTATTTCTTGTCGAAGAAGCTAAATTATGTCGCCATTGTTGAAATTGGTCTTACCTTGCTTGCTTGCTTCAATATCGATACATAGTATAAATTGAAGTCGCTTTCCGCGTCTGTCTGTATACTATACTGTTAGTCTCTACAGTACAGATTATTAGGACCATGCGACCGATATCGGTAGTAAAGCAATCGCTATCTATGTCGAGACTGCTGACCCGCCGCGCCGCCCGAGGGCTTTTGGCTTAACGAGTGCTGTTAATCAATAACAGCCGGGACAGCTTAACGTGCCCTCTAAAGCACGGAGAGATGGAAATCCGCAATAACTTTGAAAAGTAATTGATGCGGAGCCGAGGAGTGAACCCGATATTGTTGGCTTCTAACATTTATAACCTGCACAAGTACACCGCTCAATCGCCCTTTTAAATCTTGTGACCTCAACCTGATGGTGCAATAAATAAACAAGACATAGTCGAAAGAGCTAAAAAACCTGACGGCGAACAAAACTAAAAACAGGCAAAAATTTAAGTGAGAATGGTTGCTAACCAACTATAAATCGCTATAGATCCTAAATGGTTATTCGAAATGATAAGAGAAACATAATGATGATTTTCAAATATCTATTCAATGATACCCCACACGTATTTTTTTTCTTATTCACAATATGCAGTCTGGTTATCGCCATTCATGTCATGTCTTTAGTGACACTCGCAAGATTAAGACAAATCGTTTGACGTAAGAATCATCAACATGGATCCACGCGTAGTGCAACACGGGAACAGACATATATAGCCTGATAAACCACAATACCCTCCGCTCAGTCGGGTAAAATACGGTCCCTTTAATTCTAAAAACGTCCGGCGCGGCGCACCGAACAGCAAGATTGTGTCATCAGGCAATCAAGGTGTCTTGTCCTGTCAAAAATTGTCTTTAAAACTCTTGCGATAAAGACGAATCGATTGATACCTCGCTTATCAAAATTGGACCAAGTTTTTAGTTTGAACATATAACCCTTACTAAGCCTTGCCGTAGTCGGGTAAAGAATGTGCCTAAGATACTATCTGAAGACGAATCGATTGACACCTCGCTTGTCAAAATCGAACTAATAGGGGCGACGCTATGGTGGAACATCCACATTACCACATACATAGATACATACAAAAATACATACATGCATACATAGACTGTTAAACTCATTACCCTTCCCTTGCTTTGCTGCAGTCGGGTAAAAACAAACTGCTTATCTCACTTGTCCGGTTTTTTCACACGCCCTCTTTATCCAGCTGACCTCTCTACCCCACGCTTTACCCACGCAAAAACAAACATACACACCACCCTGATAACAGTACATAGAATGTAATATCACAGTGTTTATCAGTGGGCAGAGCTGGTTGACGTCACCGACGCCGCCCGGCCTACTAGACGCCGCCGACGCGACGCGACACGTTATGAATATGCAAGCATACGAAACGCTGCCCAAACACTATAAAAGAACCCCTAAAGCCATAATAATGATGTTTTACTCGGAATCTATATTCCATACTTATAATGAAACAGTCAGTAATCTTCAAATCTATCTATCTTCACACAGCTAGTGCTTTAGTAAAGGTGTTGCAAAACAGGAAAAGAAGAGGTGCTAAATTGTAGGAGGGTTTAAAGTAACTTTCCGAGGTTTCTGGTTGTCCCAGGATGGTTGTGAGGCTCACAACTTAAAGAAATGCTCCATTCACATGATGTTTATTCAACAAAAGATAAGTTCAAATAAAATCCGACTACGGTCGGGTTAAAAATAGCCTATGAACCTCTTGCAATGAAGATGAATCGATTGATACCTCGCTTGTCGAAATTGGATCATGTTTTTAGTTTGAACACATAACCCTTTCTTTGATTCGCCCTAGTCGGGTAAAAAAGCCTGTGACACTCAATACCAATAGGGGCGAAGCTATAGTGGAACATCCACATTTATACAAACAGACTGTTAAACTCATTACCCTTCCCTTGCTTCGCCGTAGTCGGGTAAAAATACCCTTAACAAAGGACTATCATTAGATTCAGAATGGCGAAGTCCAACTGCCCAACGACATAGACCTAATAAGTTTCGTGCCCGTTTTTACCCGAGTACGGTGAAGCAAGGGAAGGGAAATGTCATGTATGCATATATGTATTTGCGTGGGTATGTAGATGTTCCACCATAGTGTCGCCCTTATTGGTCTGATCAAGCGTGGTAGGTATCTATCAATCAATTCGTCTTCATAGTAAGAATATTTTTTAACCCGATCGTAGCCGGGTTTTAGTTTTTGAACTTATGTCTCGTTGATAAGTCCATTAGCCGAATTAGATAATATAGGTAGACCAAGGCTATGGTCGTGGACACGATAATGCTTTCTATTGTTATTTATTATGTATCGCCATTCTGACATCATTTTGGTGCCTCTCCTATAGACCAGTTATTGGGGGAAAATATGAAGCTTTGCCCTACAATTTGTGAAGTAGAAGATGTTTTGATTTGTATTGCTTAGCTATGAGGTAATTACGAAAAAAAAACGACCTCGAGAGGCGGGAACGTTAGCCGCCATATTGAATTGAAAAGACAAAAATTATTATTTTTTCTAAATAGTTCTACACAGTTAGCTTTATGGCAAAAGCGTCTATATAAAAAAGACAATATTTGCAACATTTTATGCATTCACAGTGTTGTTCTGAAAGTCTTATAGGTACAAAGTTAGGTACAACAAGCGAAAAACACATCTTTTTTAATATTGGTCCAATGCAGGAACAACGTATATTCTTAACCACTGAATGTGTCGGTGTGGCGATACTTAGAATAAATAAGAAAATGGGGAAATGTGGGGAGATGTCGGAGAAGGTTGGGGAAGTGAAGGAAGGTGGGGGAAAGAGAGGGGAGGGTAGTGGGAAGTGGATAATGGTGGGGGATATTGGGGAAGGGTGCGGGAAGTGGGGCAGGTGGTGCGAAGTGGGGGAAGACTGAAAGGAAGGGTGGGGGAAGGACGTCAATTTCACTTTCCCCCTTTCTCACACTCTGCCCCCACCCTTCATTTCAGTCTTCCCCTTGAGTGGGATAAAGAGGGAAAGTGAAATTGACTTCCTTCACCCCACCCTTCTCCCACTTCCCAACTCCCTTCTGCCTTTCTTCCTATCCGTCCCTTATTTTCCTGTGACCTTCCTCCACCCTTTTTCACTTTCCCTCACTCTGCCCCCACCCTTTATTTCAGTCTTCCCCCATTTTGCACCACCTGCCTCACCTTCCCCACTTTTTCAAGAGGACTAATGGTGGGGGATGTCGGGGAAGGGTGCACTTCCCTGACATCCCCCACCAGTAGTCCTCTTCCCCCTACCCACTCCTCACTTTCCCCCACTTTCCCTCACTTCTCCAAACCTTCCTCCACATTTCCCCAGTTTCTTATTTGTTTTTCTAAGTATGGCCACACCGAAAGGTAATGATCGCGCAGCAACCACGTTGCGATTTGTTAGCTGAATCGCACTGCAGATTGTTTACGTTTGTATCGCACTTTACGCGCGTGCAACGTGCTATAGTAGCGTGTTTTTTCTTTTGTAATGTTTTTAACACAGCGATTGCATCGATACAAACTCTCTAAAACAGCGCGTCTGTAACGATGCAACTAAGGGGTTCACTTACTACGCTGGATTTATCCGTGCGAATATCGCTCGATCATCCGGAGTTAGTGAACGACTTTGGACGTCCACATAGCACTGACAACTGTCAAGTGTCAGTTTCATACTATTCCTCCCCTCCTCTACTATTTTTCGGATGACCCAGGTGAACGCCCGACGATGCCGTGAACGATTTCGAGTGATCGCGCGGGTTGATCCGTGCGTCCTCGTACGTAGTAAGTGAACGCGTCTAAGCGTTTGTAGCGATACAAATACATGACTGAATAATTCACGTGTGCAAAGGTACATAGGCTGTATCGCGAATCGCGCGCGTTAGCAGCGCGTGCCTAAAATACCGCGTGGGGCTGTGTCAGGGCGCAGGGGACTTCTCTCTACTCTACGTAGGTAAAATTTGATCCGGTCCTGGAACCCTCTCGTTCTAGCTGGAGCTTAGGGTACCGTTGTGAGCTCCAGAACTTCTTCTTTCCAACAATGTGCCTAATGTTTATTTTAGTACGGGCTTTCCGGACACTTTTGTGATTTTTACTTTTTATCACCCCTTCTTTTAATTTACATATTTTCAAGTAGACTTTTTGAAAACTTTTTCATATTGAATCAAGTTTTAGCGAGAGTTTTTTTTTCAGCGAGATCTTTACAGCAAACTTTCTTATCATCGAAAAATTCCATCTACGGGCTCGTGCTATGTTTTCCAGTAGGTAAGTTGCACTGCCGTAGATCACGTGTAACTAATGAGTTCCGCCCCAAGTCGTTACTGTGTTTAACGCCCGCCCCGTTGAAGACGGGAAAATATGTGAAGTAGGTACTAGACTAGAGGTTTGAAGTAGTTATCTCGGTGATGAAGTAGGCCTGCAATCTATCTTTCTATATCAACCCGCACTGTTGGGTTATAGGCCTCATGTGCACGCTATTCTTTCCAGTCCTGCGCAAAGCGAATCTACTGCCTTCCTGCCACCTTGGTGACGTCGTCTGGCCATCGTGCAGGTGGTCTGCCTCTTTATCTACTTCCTTTCCTTGGCCTCCATGCCGCCACTGCCCTTGTCCATCTGACATCTTCTCATCTCGCTAAATGCCCTGCCCTCCCACTTAAGCTTTCTTCTTATTCTTATTGGAAGTGGGGGCGGTAAGGCCTGCACTGACGTCCCGCTTGGGGTGTTTTGTGCATTCCCCCTTGCCAGCCTCTACCCAAGCCATCCCAACTCCTTAAAATAGCGGAGTGTGGCTTTGGGTCGCTGGCACAACTGCTCCAGTGACGATGGTGATGGTGAAGATGACGAAAATGAAGATGGCAATAGCAAGTTTGAGATAGGTCGCTGAGACAAATCATGTATTCCAGTTGTGATTCTGATTTGTTCCGTGGCTTACGCTTTATGATGTCTCCCTACTCGTCCACGACTTTTGTGTTTCGCCTGATCTCGACATTTGGGATTCGGTCCTCGAGCGAAATGCCTAGCATGGCACGCTTCATCGCCCTTTGAGCTACTTTTGTCGTGTGCATGTACTCTGTTATGAGAGGCCATATCTCTGCCTAAGGCCTACTAAAGAGCAGTTTTTTTGTTTTAAGTAAAGAAGCTATACTAGGAGACAGGGTTGATTGATTTAAATCAAGTGTTATTTTTTATTAAAATCAGTGATATAAATCTTCTTTTTTTTTCTTTCGTAAATGTTCATCGATTAATTAAAATCATAATGTTTATGAGACTGGAAATTAAAAATTCTTATTAAAATACGTATTGTATGTATTTTTGTGTTCTTTATAAAAAACGTTTCCCCAAAAATTTCGCAAAAATTTTTTTGCCCTTAATTCGCGTACAAACCCTGATCTGGGGGACCCTGCTGGCGAACAAAGATAAGCACATTTGCCGTTCGGTTTGGAGATTTGTGGACGAAATTAGCGTTCTCAAAGTTTTCGATCATCGTTCGTTTTTTTATCAACCCTGCTAGTAGATCTGCGAACAATAGACCTCGCGAGCACATACTTTTTTGCAACAATCTAGCGGTGTACAGAGGCGCCATCTAGTGACCTTATTGTAAAACTAACATTAATAACCAAGGTGCTCCATCAATCCCTACATACCCTGGTGTCCCCACCTAGTAGTAAAGGGTCGATTCCACTGGTAGAAATCTACAAGTGAGGAATTTTGCTGCATTTTGAGAAGCTATTCTACTCATCACGCCGAAGATCCTCATCAGATCTTCACCAAATTTTTTGGAGCACCTTGGTTATTAATATTAGTTTTACATTAAGGTAACTGTGCACCGCTAGATTGTTTGCAAAAAAGTTTGTACGCGCGAGGTCTACAGCTCACAGAGCCACTAGTAACAATGTTCGGTCATAACTCTGGGATTCGTTTTTATTTAATTTATTTAAAAGGCTTAATGTAGTATTTGTATTCTCTTTGGGGTACAAGTGCGTCCAATGTAAATCTCGTAAAAATTGTTTGATTAGTTTTTTAGTTAATCCCGTTAGAGTCAATTTATTTATTCAAGCAAGTATTATTACAATTAAAAGTTACAGCATGTCAGCGTAGCGGTGGTGGAATCCAACGATACCGGGTTCGGTCCCGAGCTTCGCTCCTGCGACTTTTTCTGAGCTACGTGCGGTTTTTCATAGCTCTGTACTTTGGCGGGCGCACATGCTATTGATTAATAGCAGTCGTTAAACCATTGAGAGACCCTCGAGCGGCCTTACAAACTTAGACACCAGAGGCCAGAACTACCTCATACGACAAGCAAAAAACAAGGAACCCAACTTCAAGTTGCCTCATTAAGTATTTTTGTTAAGTAATAAAAGCTATTAAATATAACGCGTGTAAGTTTCAACTGTCAAGTAGAGTAGAAACATCTAAAACCATAGATATTAATTAAAGAGGTACGATTAGGTAAGCTCCTCGGGCGTGAACCTCATAAATTAGGTGCAACGCAATATATTGGAGTCATAATCGGATTGGCGTTTGTTTAGCACGTGTTTGCAGCGACAGTTAATGTTACCTTATACGTGCTACAGTCTGCGAAGGTATATCTCTCTATCTTTGATGTTGTTGCACATAAAGCTCGGCCGTGGAAGTGTAGCTGTGTGGATGTGTTTACATGTAGTCGTACCTAGACTAGTTTTTTACATTACTGGCCAAAAAAAGGAAAGTTTTCAGGGTTTAATGTGTGTTTGTATGTATTATGTGAGTTTCTTAATTCAACCATAACTTGTAAATGCCTGAACAGATTTGGATGTATCGGTATCTTTAGAATCCTTACATCATCCCGAGTAACTAACTACTTCAGAAGAATACATATATTCTCGAAAAAAAAACAAAATTTTCCGAATTATGGCTCCATTTTCAAATGCGAAAAAATACTTCTATTTTTACTATATGGGTATCAAAGTGAAGGCCTTGATGAACACATTACAACAATATATAATTTATTGGCATAAGTTACTTTTTGGCAGGGCAGGCGTGGTTTTAAATTTTTGAATTTGTGACGTTGTTTGCGTTACGTATATTAAAGCGCACCGTATCTTCTCTCCTCTAACTAGATCTATGTCTAAAACATAACTTATGGGCCTCGTGATAATTAGAGGTCCTATCAACAGTTCCCAATTCAACACTATCCTGTTAAACCGTTCAAAGACCAAATAATCCTCGCCAATCTCGAGGACCTCGCGCCCTCGGGGCCCCACAAGATGAAGATTAATTACCCCGGGGCATCCCTTCGGGGGCCCTTCAGCTAATGGTTACTTTTGCCCTGAATAAACTTACGGTAATGGGCCTCGAACGGTTAGCGATATCCTATAGGTTTGTGACGTGGCTTGTGACGTCACTAGGCTGCACCTTTGGAGGAGGGGTTAATGACTTTATGAGTGTGAAGGTATAGTGGGTTATTATCGATTTCGATACGCATAAAGTATAATGTCATAATTTAGTGTTGCATAACTTTACTTATCCTAATAATGTGCAAGCATAATAATAATTGTGCATAATCGTGTTTACCATAGCTAAAGTTAGCATAACGATAAACAAGCGTATTATTTAGTAGCATACAAATTTAATTATTCACCGTGAGTGAAATATCAATTATTTTACGAACCTACCTATGTAAAACGAACATGTTCGCGGCACCTTAACCTACTGTCACAGTATAGTAAGTAGATTATATTCTATGCGACTCCATAGTAGGCCAAAATAATGTAGCCCAAAAGATCATAATGTCAACCTTACCAGTATATCAAATACTGTTTATGTAAAATTAATATTATGTCATTAAAAGATATGCCTAACTCATTATGCCACAGTAAATTAGTATTAAAAATATTGTGCGATACAAAGGGATACCGGAATAGTGATGTATGTAGTTGGAATTTATAGGCATGCGACACAAGCACAAATTAAAAATATATATCACCCCCGTCCCCCCAACCCCCATTACAGTTAAACTATCTCGATCACATCAGCATTCAAACAGAAACAAACTGCGTTTAAATCGTTCCATTCGTTTGGGAGCTACGATGCCACAGACAGACACACGGATACAGTGATACATACATTCACACCCTAAACTTATAACACCTCTCTCTTTGGAGCAACTTAAATACGGATGTCGGGTGGTTGTTATCTGTGACATTCGACAGGATGTTTTCCCGACAGGATAATTAAACGTTATCTCCGAGTTCATTATCTGTCCGCATTACATTTTGGACATTTTAAACGACTGTAATATTTTAATTGTTACTAGATTAATCTACTACCTTGTTTGCGCGCGAAAAAGCTACCACGCGCACTACCACGCATACCGCGCACACTGCGCGTGCGCACGCGTAACAAGCGACTGGTTGAGGTGAGGCCCGAGCATCGTTGCATCTTTCATACCCATTATACGCCTTTAGTGCAAAGAGAATACAAATACCTACTACCAAGAAGGTTTAAAAAAATAACTAGTCTACACCGCTAAACACACAAGTGAAGCATAGCAAATGGCAAATGCATATGTGTGCGTGACTAGAAAAATTGTGTTTTTAAGTTTATACACAATTTCGTCACAAAAGCTGCATTGTTTTAGATTTTTAGTGAAAACTAGACAAAATTAACACAAATATAAAGGTCGAAGGCGTGGCGGCCGATCGGCATAACTTTTTCTTATGCTAAAAATAATATGTGAAAATATAAAAATACTGCTTAAAGACAAAAGTCTTCAACCAATTCAATCACGGTACGACTAGTATGTAGATACTATAGAGATGTTACATTATGATAGCAGCTGTTCTGAACATTATTCCATTACATGCTAGGTCGTAATCTAACCATTTCACACGCGTTAATTGAAATGAAACATGCCAAATGCTAAGTTATCAATTACGTTAACAGCGTTTTCAATTTCTCGTTAAACGAATGGTGGGCGTCGCGTCGAGATAACGAAATAAAAAAAAATGTGTGGATGTTTCTATGTTGGTAAATTATGGTAGCAGTGCCCGCGGCATTGCCCGCTTGGTCATTTCTCCGGGTTAAAAGTAACCTGTTTGTTATTCTAGAATTAAAAGTATAAAAAAGTATAAAATTAAAAAAACCTATATAAACCTATAAAGTATAAAATACCAAATTTCGCAATCAATCCAATAGTTTATACATGATGCGCGAACAGACAGACAGAAAGATACCATTTATAAAAATAGTTACATTCTTGTTCAGTAGCTTATTTAATGTACCCTGGACCAATTTATTTTAAATTAGCATTGTACAGAGATTTTGTTACTGCTTCTTTTTTTTTAATGCTAGCTGCTACCCGCGGTTTCACCCGCGTGGATTATGATGAAAAGTAGCCTGTGCTAATCCAGGATATAAGCTGTCCTGGTACCGAATTTCATTCAAATCCGTTTGAGCGTGAAGGAGTAATAAACACACACAGATAGATGGCGCTAATCGGTTTTTATGCATTTGATGATGTTTTGTATGGACTGTCAGTTCTAATCTAATGTACGGAGTTCTGCACCGCGCATACAAAGTTTTCCGCTCGATAAGAGAGCATTTATTTTTATAACTTTAAGCTCTGTTTGGCTTGTTTACGACAGTGGCTACAGTTCACTGATTTATAATATTAGTGTAATGTAAAGTGTAATAGTGTAAATAAAGTGCTTAGTGTGCTAGATAGATAGATATATAGATGTTATGTTTTCAATAAGTTCAATAGGTCTATGTTAGGATTATTTTGGCGAAAACCTACTACAGTACCCCCCCATCACCCCCATTCCTATAAAAATTAAATGAGTCGTTTTTCCTACGTTACTTTTTGACGTTTTTTATATGGCGTTTATGTCAAAATCGGACAGTAAGCGAAAACGATTCGTTCTAAGATAAAGGAACCAGCCTAAATTGATTGCATAGATAACTGGCCAAATACGCGAGTGCATATTCAGTATTCCGTAGGTACTTGAAATACGTTATTTTTTTTATAAGCTATAACCGTAAACTGATGTCTAAATACGCATGTAATCATTGTTATACATTCATATAATATTTAAACGGGACTTAATTGCGCTGTAAACTTAATTTTTATTTACCTCGACGTTTCGATCAAGTTGCATTGATCGTGGTGACGAGAAGACTGAAGTAGCGGGTGTCAGCGTCGAGAAGGGCGAGCTTTGTATCCAACTACCCGCATTTGGTTTTGTAAAAATTCAGATTTGACACACAAAACTAACGACATCTTAAGTTTGGTTCTGACATCAACCGCGAAGCGAACACTTGCTTATCACGCAGTCAACTTGAAACCATCCTCCCAGTTGTAATTGGGATACTTTTTAAATTCAACCGCTTCACGTACAATCCTGGAGTAGTAGTGAGAACGTTTAACTACATAACTATGTGTTCGAATCGCGAAAGTTTAAAAGTTACATGTAATCATTGTTGGTGAACAATAAAAAAATAAAAAAGAATTAAATTCAAAAAAACTCAACCCCGGCTACGGTCGTGTGAAAATAACTTATCTCTTACGATGAAGACGAATCGATTGATACCTTGCTTTTCACACATAACCCTTCCTTTGCTTCGCCGTGGTCTGGTAAAAATAGGTGTAGGACAGCTAGTCCTATAGCTATGCTCACCAGAACCTATTCCAATCTGAATGGCCAATACTGCCAAATAGCCACATTAATTATGACCAAAGAATTCCCAAACAGAAAACTTAATATAAATATCTTCATAAATTATTCTAAGCTCAATAATCTGTTTATTTAGGAGGCTTTGCAGCCGTTCCCGTAATCTTGGGGATTTGGACGACTAATCTCTCGGTGGCTAGGCGCGTAGCTGGCTTGAGAATTCATTTTCTGGAGGCTTCGCAGTCTAGGTATGAGCATTGATAAAGAACATTCTTACGTCATTTGACTGTTGGACAAGTCCCCTGTAATCAAGCACAAAGTGCACTGTTGTTATTAGGTAGGGCTATTGTAGTTAGTTGAGTTGGTTAGCCATACTACGCTCGAACAGAATGTCGCTAAGCCCCTTTCAGAGTGAGTTGGAGTGGAGCAAACGGGGCAAATATAACGTAACCTTAGGGTGGGGATTTGGAGAACCACCGCGAGCGACCTGGGTGGGGTCATTGGCCTTGACGTGGGCTCATTAACCTCATCTAACCTAATGGTGGTGATCCATCGTTGATCATTGACCTTATCTAACCTAATGGTGGTGATCCATCGTTGGTCATTGACCTTATCTAACCTAATCGTGGTGATCCATCGTCGGTCATTGACCTTATCTAACCTAATGGTGGAGATCCATCGTTGTTCATTGACCTTATCTAACCTATTGGTTGTGATCCATCGTTGGTCATTGACCTAATCTAACCTAATGGTGGTGATCCATCGTTGGTCATTGACCTTATCTAACCTAATGGCGGAGATCCATCGTTGTTCATTGACCTTATCTAACCTATTGGTTGTGATCCATCGTTGGTCATTGACCTAATCTAACCTAATGGTGGTGATCCATCGTTGGTCATTGACCTTATCTAACCTAATGGTGGTGATCCTTCGTTGGTCATTAACCTTGAACTTGAAGTCATTAAACCTAACAAAATCTTTTCTGGGTTTTCACTATTAGTCAGTGGTATCGTATAACTTTAAAGACCCACTGTACCACCAGGGGAATGGTCAGGAGTACGGTGGGTCTGAAGGGTTTCAAGCTACGAATAAATAATAAGTGTTTCAAGTGAGGTCTTGTTATTTAGATTATTACAGGATATGAAGTGAGTCTTCCTTGTCTATGTAAAGAAATAAAATTGCTCTAAATATTTGTCAGTGTCAGCTGTCAATCCTCAAGCAAGCCGCTTGAGGAACTTCCGGTCATCAAAACTTCCGCTATTCATCTGACAGCGCGAGGAGATTGATGCACAAAGTTATGATCAAAGGCAAATAAGAATAGTGGGAAGAGCTAATGTTTGAGTTGTTTCAGTAAGAAAGCGTTAAATTCTTATCTACTCGTAATATACCACCGCAAAACAACAAGCAATAAAAAAATATAGTGTCTAATTCCTCTATTTAACAATTTAAGTAAGGGTTTGACTATTCAGTTACATTATTTTGAGTTCTGTAGTTGACTAAGTTTGATAAACTAAATCGACATTAGAAGTATATGTTTTAGCAAACATATACATTGTCATATATATTTTTTTGTTGAAAATATCAAACGAAAATCATTAGGTATAGTTTTGCACTTTTGAAAGTTGTTAAATTCAATCACGCGAAAACGACCATTGCTTTCATGGCGACCGCATGACGTCACTATGTACAAAAACAAGACAAAAACGCTAGCCACATATAAACAAAACAACCGCGAATTTAGAAAGAATGACGTCACGCGTAGGTACTGCGCAGTATAGCGCAGTCAACTGGCAATAAAGATAAATTATTATATAGAAAAAAAAAACCCGACTGCGAACTAAACTAAAAAAAGGCAAACAAGCTTTAGATTTCGAAATATAAGATGCAGTCGGAGGCATCATGCATTTCATTTCTCACTTGACGGGTTCAGCTAGAACCTGGCGAGCTACTCTTCATGCCTCCGCTTTCATTCTTGATGATACAGTAGGTACATTTTTTCTAAAATCTGTAAATGCAGGTTAAACTATGTTCAAAAGTTAAGGACAACCTCCTAAGAACGTTTTGCTGGTAATTTCGTACATAATGTATGGAAAAAGTTTATCGTGATTTCTGACTGTATAGTGCCACAAAGGAACAGACATACATACATACATACATACATACATACATACATACTAAATAGGCTGATAACACATTACCAGGCCTTTGCGTTGCGCAGTCTGGTTAAAACTTCCCTATTTAACATAAGTATTCGGAATCCTAAAGATATAACCTATTAAGTAATACAATGAATACATTTTTTATTAAAAACTTTTATTTTACTTTACTTGTCTATCTATGTAGGTATCTATGTATGTATTTTGTCTGTCCTGGAAACTTGCAATTCAAATTTCGAGCACTTCCCGATTAACTATCTGGCTGAAACTTTCAGGGTAGCTCACAAACCGACGACAATGCAATAAAAAAAAGGAAAAAAAACTTAAAAATGTTAAAGTGAAAAGACAAAAAGAAAAAAGAAAAAGAAAAAAATTAAGTTAACAAAAAAAACATAAAGCTACAAAGCAACAAAAAAAAACACTTAAATGCTGTTTTTTTTTTTAATTTATACTTATTTCGTTTACTGTCATCTACCAATTCATGACATTGATAATGCTTAGTTACTATAATATAGATGTGAGGCAAGCTTGACGACTCTGACGGTTCTCTATCGATACGCATAAAATATAATGTCATAATTTAGTGTGGTATAATTTTACTCATCCTAATAATGTGCAAACATAATAATAAACACGCATAAATGTTTAGTCATAATCGTGTTTACCATAGGTACTTAAGTTAGCATATTATTTAGTAGCATAAAAAAAACATTATTCACCGTGAGTGAAATAACTAAACTAAATTATTTTACGTACCTACCTATGTAAAACAAACATGTTTGCGTCTTACGGGTGGCCCAAGGGCCACCCCGCCTCACCTTAACCTACTGTCACAGTATACAATCTAGATTATATTTTATGCGACTCCATAGTAGTCCAAAATAATATAGCCCAAAAGATCATTATGCCCACCTTATTGGTATAATACTAGTCATGTAAAATTAATATTATGTCATTAAAAGTTAAACCTAACTCATTATGCCAAAGCAAATTAGTATTTAAAAAGGTATGCGAATTATAGGGATACCGACTCTGACATCTAAATGTCTGATCAAGTCTCTGACTATAGTCAAAGGATCAAATCTCGTACAGCAATGTCAAACATATTTTTTGACTACGCGAGTTTGTTTTTTTTTGTCGTAGGAGGTAGTGCTGGCCTCTGGAGTCAGAGTAGTCAGGCCGCCCGAGGGCCTCTGACATGGCTTGACTACGCGATGAGAGGGACTGATTCAAGATGTTTGCCGGTCTCTGTCTGTACCAAATCAACGCTATCAAACCCAATCACCTTTGCAGTAAGCTCAAACTAAAGTTAGTAACTCAAATAACCAATAGCTTGCCAGTGTTGGAAACAGAACAATAATTCACTTAAGGTACTACCTATTGGAACAGTTTTATGTGCGCAGAGAAAAGTGTTTAATGTTTCAGGGAAGCGCCTGAAAGACTAATGGGGCTGTAGAAACGAACACATTAGAGAATCTAGTTCCTTTGGTTTTCTCGTCTTGATTTGAGGAAAGTGCAGGACTTTACACTTTGGCGGGAGTCCGACTCACTCCATAGACAACTGCATTATTACTCACGTACTGTGGACAGGCTTTTAACGAACGTCGCATTTGATTATCGCCATTTTGGCGCTGATAGCAATAGTTTGGCAGTAGTGAGCGTTCACGGAACTAACGTACTTGTTTATTTATTCTGTGACTATCGTTAGGAGATGAGACGATGACAATTTTAGTTCCATGGACGCTCGGTGGGGCGTTTTAAATCGGCACAAACGAAAGAAAGGCAAAGCAAATCCACAGAGATCAGTGGACTCACTCACTTTTGGCCGATGTTTATTATTCGTTGTTTTATTTTAGAGTTTGCAATATACTCACACCCAGCTAAGTTGAATATATTTAATACCGTTTTAAATATAAACCGAAAACAAGGAAACCCTAAACACTATCATTCGTTTGTCGTATGATGGGGATCCCCTTTTTTACTTTTTTATAAGCTTTTAGGTCAATAACACATATTCATTGAAAATTTCACTTGGATACCTATTACGGTTCAAAAGATACAGGCCGTTTAAGTTACGGTTAAACTAGTCCACAAAAGGTCAGTGAGCTATGGCACAGGCTATGGAGAGATCTATGCTTGGAGTTTCTCTGAAGGACAAGATTCGTAATGAAGATATCCGACGGAGAACCAAGATGACCGACATAGCTCTTAGGATAAGCAAGCTAAAGTGGCAGTGGCCTGGTAATATTTCCCGAACAGCTGTTGGCGTAGACGAGTTCTCGAGTGGAGACAAGTTTTAGGCGTAATGTAGGTCGCCCTGTGGCCAGGTGGAGTGACGACCTGAGAAAATCGGCTGGAAGAAAATGGATGAGGAGAGCTGAAGGCCGAGCGCAGTGGCGTGCATTAGGAGTGGCCTACGTCCAGCAGTGAACAAATATAGGCTGTTGATGATGTTAAAGTTAGGACAGACAGACGGACGAATAGGGCTCCGTTTGGAACCTTTAGTTACGTAACCCTAAAAAGACTTCAAAACTCTCATTCGCAGTACCTATCTGTATGATAGATGATAGATCAGACAGATGGAAGTTTTCCAATTAAATAGAATGCTGGAATGCATTGCATCGCTCCGACAGTGACGTCATTATACACCGTAATTGGATCCCGTTTAGATTTATCGAACTGTTATTGCATTGAATGTTTTATTTTAAAGCTAATGGTTTGCGCTGGAAATACTCGGGTACTGAGAAAGATTCATTATTATTATATGTTCAGTCCGTGCATATCCGCTATCTTCTTTGAAACACCATTCATTAATTTAATTAAGGCGGGGTCAGTCCCGAAATTAGCAAAAAGACGAATAGCAAAACGTCGAGAACGACGTAATGAAACAACTTTATGCAAACTAAAAAATACTAGGTATAGATAAAAAAGTATACCTAACAACCTAAACAAATAACCGAACAGAATTTTCAGAAATGCCTTTGTATCCTTGAAAAAAATAACACAACTACTACATGAAAATAACTTGTTTCATCGCTGTTCTCGACAGCAACATTTTTTTTGTAATAATTATATAGCTACCTTATTAAACTAGACAAATAACCGAACACTTTTTATTTATACATGGAGATATTGATAGAAAAGCACAAAAATTATGTAAAATCGAGTCCCGAGCTGCATCACCTCTCCCGCTAACACTGCACATGGACGAGCAGGACAAACATTCGAGAGCCTGCCCCGCCTTAAAGCTTTTCTCGGACCAGACTGTTGTTATTAAGATATAAATACTTTGGTATTTTTGATTCAGGGTTGCTTTTTAGGTTCTAAAATAAACATTTATTCCATTTCAAAAGTGATTAGTGTTTTTAAACTCTAAAGATACCGATTTTGATGCAAGGGTTTTGTGAGATAGGTAGTATTTTAACAGTATAATATATGTCTATACTTATAATAAAGCAATAGGAACGAAATAGTCTGTACAAAGAAGATAATTAAAATAAAAGGTCTAGGGTACTTAAAATAAGCTGAACAAGAATAGAACATTTTTTCAAATCGTGTCTGTTTGTTTGTTTGTATGTTTGTTCGCGCAACGCGTAAAAACTACTGAACTGATTGCGGTGCAGTTTTCAACGTTGGATAGCTTATGGTTTGACTTACAAACTGGGGTACTTGGTATCTCAATCAGATAAGTAGAAGCAGAGTAATCGATAAAAATATATTTGACTGCTGAAGGAATTTTGATCAAATCTTGGTATATTGGTATTTTAGGTCCTGGAATAGCACATAGAGTACTTTCAGCCTAGAGAAATGACCACGTGTGCGAAGCCACGGGCATCAGCTAGTAAATTAAATAAATATAAATATATTCGGAAAACTTCACACCAATTAGGTACCTAGCCCCAAACTAGGATACCCTGTACTATGGTACTAGACAGAAGATAAGAACTTAAAAGTTAAGATTTTCCGCGAAACCAATTCTTACCGTGATTCGTCAAATGACCAAGGGCAAATCTCCTGGTCACGACAGTCTCAGCATCGAGCATTTGCAAAGTGCTGGATATCAAAGGAGGTTTTAGCTATGTTTTTCTCCCTTTGCCTTGGACACTCTCATCTGCCCCCAGGCCCAATTAAAACAATAGTTGTACCTAAACTGGTGATACCGCAGACAAAAACAATTACAGGCCAATTTCGCTCCCTACAATTATAGCCAAGGTATTTGACAGTTTGCTTGAGAAGCGCCTCGATGACTATCTTCATCTACAATGCTCAGTTTGGTTTCCGGACCGGGTTGTCTACTGAGAGCGCCATCTTTAGTCTCAAACATACTGGCAGATATTATACGGACCGGGAAACGCCTATTTACGCATGTTTCCTAGATTTATCCAAATCTTTCGATCTTGTATCCCATGACATCTGCTGGAAAAAACTACAGGACATTAATCTTCCCATAGAACTAATAGAAATTTTGAAACAACAACTGTGTGAGATAGGTGGATGAGGTGTCCGAACCTTATAAATTAGAATGTGGAGTTAAACAGGGCGGACTAACATCACCCAAACTTTTTAATTTATATGTCAATCAGCTGATTGTGGAGCTCAGCAACATCCGTGCGGGTTGCTATGTTGGTAATACTTGTGTTAACAACATTAGCTATGCTGACGACATGGTGTTGCTGAGCCCCTCAATCGGCGGTCTAAGAAAATTAATTAACTGTTGTGAATCTGACGCATGGATTGCGTTACAATGTAAAAAAAGTGAAATAAGAGCGAGCTTTAGACCAGAGCTTTTTACCCGAGTATGGCGAAGCAAGGGAAGGGTAATGAGTTTAACAGTCTATGTATGTACGAGTATGTACGTGTTTATGTGGGTATGTGGACGTCATAGGCTAATTTTTTTACTCAACTACGGCGAAACTAAGGAAGGGTTATGTATTCAAATTAAAAACTTGGACCGATTTTGACAAGCGAGGTATCAATCGATTCGTCTTCATTTATAGTGTCATAGGCAAAAAAAACGACTACTGCGAAGCACTTACTTACATGACCGTAGTCGATAGCTTTTAGCGATAAGATTGTGCCTATTTTTAAAATATTTTCCTTTATATTTGTCCTTTAATTCTCTATGACACTAAAAAGGATTTTTTCGATGTTGTTAGAACCCCTGTGAGTGTTTATAGGTAGGTACCCAAGTTTGGAAAACTGAAAATCTTGTGCTACTTCACTGGTCCTCGAAATTATAGCGCTGGTTAGGTTTTTTTTTTAAAACTACTCTATTTGAGCGATTTTCGGGTATCTTCAATCAACACTTTTATATAGGACACAAAATTTTCTACAATTTTGAGCTCAACTTGAACTCTGGTCCAGCCAGTGTTGTGGAGATACAGCCAGTCAAAGATGGCCAATTTTTCCAAAAAATATGGATAATAATCGGTTTGGTCATTTCCAAGATAAGTACCGGAAAACGCTTCCCTAAAGTAATAGGGGAAAGGCACCGCATATCGGATAGTTGCGCAAATTCAGGTACTCGACTATCTCAACAATTTCAAATAGCGACATCTGTTTTTAATTTCTTGTACTTATTGACAATCGTAAGACAGCGCCACTGCAGAATGTGTGACAGTCTAGGAGTAAAAATGGCGGAACAGTGAGCCGACGCAACTTTTCTCGTACGCGAAAAAAATATTATTGTGTATAAAAGTGTTGTTTTCATTAAAGTAAGTACAAATAATTTTTGTCATTGCTATGTTTCATCAAGGGTAGCATTTATTTTGTTGTATAAACGTATTTCATTTCAGAAAATAGTAATATTTTAAAAGTTGTTATTGTTCATAGTCAGCCATGTTAAATCTTAATATCGGATACCTACGCGGGCCCAATATCTGATATCCGAATTAGGGAGACAAATTTTTACATATTGTTAAATTTTGGTTGTTTAATGTTTTGTATTTTTTCAGTTTCACCATGTCCTCGAGATTAAAAAGAAAAGCATGGGATAGCAACTCCATGAAAATTGCCTACCTTGCTGTGAAAAACAAAGAGATGGGATATCTTAAGGCTTCGAAATTATATGGTGTTCCCAAAAGCACTTTAGAAGACTATGTTAAGAGTCCCAAGAACATAGATGAGCTCCTGGTAACTAAATTGGGCAGAAAACCTACCTTTGACAAGGAAATAGAAGAAGAATTAGTTAAATACTGCCTTGAGATGGTAAAAAAATATTAAATATTATTACGTGCAAACGATATAAAACACATTGCATTTGAACTTGCTGTGAAAAATAATATTCCGCATCAGTTCTCTCAAAAGGGTCAGGCTGGGAAAAAGTGGCTTGCTAGTTTTTTGAAAAGGCACCCACAACTCGCTTTTAGAACACCTGAAGCTACCACAGCTTTAAGAGCAAGGGGTTTTACTATAGAGAAGGAGACACACTTTTTCGATGAAGTTCTAGGTCCTGAGATGGAAAAAATAAATTATGATCCAATGCGTATTTTTAATGTGGATGAAACGGAAGTCACTGTTGTGCAGAAGAAAATGGCAAAAGTAATTTGTTTGAAAGGACTAAAGCAAGTCGGTGGAATCACTTCTGCCGAGAGAGGGGCTCTTGTGACTCTGGTATTTTGTATGGGAGCTTCCGGCATATTTGTACCTCCACTTTTTATTTTCCCTAGAGTAAATATGAAGAGAGATTTGGAAGATGGAGCACCAGCTGGTTCGAGGTTTGATGTGCATAAATCGGGGTGGATTCAACTACATATCTTCACAAAATGGTTCCAACATTTTATCGATTATGTTAAACACTGCAAGGAAAAACTAGTTATTCTCTTATTAGATGGACATTATTCGCATACAAGAAACATAGATGTAATAGACCTAGCAAGAGAAAATGGTGTAATCCTCATTTCTATTCCCCCCATACGTCACACAGGTTACAGCCGCTAGATGTGGGATTCATGGGACCGTTTAAGAAGTTCTACCATCAAGAAATAGAATCATGGTTATCCAGGACGGGTAGTAACGGCATACCAAGTATCAGAGTTAGTCGGCAAAGCATTTTTGCGTGCTCAATCAGCTGAGATAGCTGTTAATTCATTCAGAAAGTGTGGAATTGTTACGTTCAATAAAAACGTCTTCAGAGACGAGGATTTTGCCGTCGAAGATTCTCCAGATGATATACACAACGCTTCTGAAGCTACAAATAATGATTCTGCAGTCTGTAGCCGACCATCGACTCTACAACCTAGCACATCTGGGTTGCAAAAGTCCACCGGGTCAGTTACGCCTTTACTTTTTAAAGAACCTGCGAAGACAACGTCAAAATTGATGGTGTCGCCACAGATAATTAGCCCTATTCCTGATATTCAGAGAAAACCTAGAATAAACAGCAGAGAGACCAATCCTACAGTTTTATCTAGCTCGCCATATAAAACGACACTTGAAGCACAAATAGAAAAAAGAGATAGGCCTCTTACAAAAAAAAGAACGGCACCAGTTAAAAAGACTAAGTGAAAAAAGAAGATGGATGAAAATAAAGTTTTAAAAGTAAACAAGAATGATGATTTTGATTCAGGAGATTCAGAAATAGAGATGATTTTAGAAAGTGATCGCAGCGAAGCTAACGATGATGACGCCGAATGCACTTATTGCAATATGGCCTTTTCTACCGACAGTCGAGGGGAACGATGGATAAGATGCCTTGCTTGTCGTCGCTGGTGTCACGAAGAATGCGCTGGAGTAGAAGATCATAGTGTTGTAGATTTTGTCTGTGATTTATGCCTTGTTTAGAATATTTTCTCAGGAGAGATTTGATAAATGTTTAGTTTTTAAAATTATATTTTTTTAATTTTAAGGGTTAATTAAGCCTTCATGTGATTGACTTTTAAGTGAGATTTATAAACATAAGAGGCAATATGTTCCTACCTAATTAAATAATCATAATTAAAGACTGATAATCATAATTAAAGACTGATTTCAGTAATCAAATTGACTGATGATTGTTAATTAATACAATTAAAACATTAAGCAGCTCGTTTTATTTTTTAAAAGTAGTCGCCTAATACCAGATATGGTAATTGGGCCCTTATATCGGATATCCGATTTAAGGCAACCTTTTTGAAAACCACAATTTCTACCGATTTTTGTAAAATGAATCTAATTTAAATAATTAAATATAATGCGTTAAAAATAGTTACTGGTTTCGATAGTACACAAATTGAAGATGATATAAATGCAAAGTTATAAGGTCTGAGACATTATTTCCATATTTTAAAAAAAAATTAAACAAAAGTATCCGATAATCGGTTTCTCTTCCCTATTTCGAAAAAACTGAAACAAGTGCTAGAATTTCAAGCATACCGTGGTGCTTGAAACTCTGGCACTTGTTTCAGTTTTTAGCTCAGTGCTGCAAACTTGCATATAAACTACTCTCGTTCATGGGTCCTAACAATATAAAAAAACGTACATACATTGCGATGTTTGATGGATTAATTGAAAACATTAATTGGTAAATACTTAATTTTACTTTCTCTCTTAATAAAATCACCAAACACAAATAAATGTAATAGAATTTCCATGTCGTGTCCAGTTTACATAAAAAATAATGTAATTTTAACTTCACTTTTACCTATAGTAAAAATTCATTATAAATTGAGCTTCCAGTCTTTCCGTATATAAAACGGTGGCTGGTGCTAAGGAATTTCGGGAGGGTTTGAACCCCCAAACCCCCCCTCCCCCTGCCGACGGCCTTGTTAAACAAGTTGCTAATAGGTATTACAAAGTAAATTTTCTCACTGTAATTTTAATTTTTGTTTTAATTATATCTTATTTTATAGAAATGTATGATCTCATTGTTTTAATTTGGTGCACTATGGACATGTACGTCTGAAATAAATATTTATTATTATTGTTATCAGACAGAGTAAAAACTTAAATTCCGTACAAAAATACTTGACTCAAAAGAAGACATTTTATTTCTTTCCCTCTTCATGATCCAGAGGCTCAAGAAAAGGAGATTTGTTATAAAGCCACGTCACACTCAAGCAGATTTGTAGAAATCAACGCGGATGACGTCACATTGCGGATTACACTCTGGAGGCCTGTGCTATTTATTCTGTCAGAAATACTAAATTAGATAGATAGCTAGATAAACGCTTTATTGCACACCAAATAAATCATACACAAGAATAAACATTTAACTTAAATATAGTAGAATGGGCGATCTTATCGCTTAAAGCGATTTCTTCCAGACAACCGTTAGAACCTAACGAATTAGAAACCAATTTTGTGAACAGAACATATTTAAACAGTTCTACATTTCACGTAGTAAGTGTAGTTAATTGTGAAAATTGATGGTTCATACTGCAATCAAAATTAATGACCTTACTGTACCTACCAAGAAAATTAATGTAGGGGTTTATCTTTATTAAACACTAGTTTTCCCGCCAGCGACTTCGTACGCGCGGACTACTGGTTATCGCGAAAAAAGCATCCTATGTTCTTCTAGGATATTAAAAACCAATGCAAAAGTAGGTCTAGCACTAATGCTCTTGATGTTTTTTGACATACTTGTTATTTCGTTTCATGGCAACCGTTTCTTATAGCGAGTAATCAAAATTTTTCCAGTATTTGCATTTTTCCCGAGGAAACTTACTATTCACCCGGGATAAAAAGTATCCCATGTTTTATTCCAGAGTATAAGCTATCTCCATTCCAAATTTCATCAAAATCCGTCCAGCCGTTATCGCGTGAAAGCTCCCCAAACAAAAAACAGACAACTTTTCACTTTTACGAGTATATATTGGTATGAATTGATAGAAGCATTTCGTAAGAGTTGGTGATACGCTAGCAAAAAGAAATGAAACAAGCTTTCAAACAAAAAAAAACAAAATAGGTCCATTTGTTTGGGAGCTACGATTCCACAGACAACCACACACCCTAAACTTATAACACACCTTTCCTTTAGCGAAGGAGGTTAAAAAAATTGCCCTTGGTGAATTCTACCTCTTTGATAAAAGATACACAAAAATACCCGCCCCGCGGCTTTACCCACGTAGACATTTCATTTAGAGTTCGAAACTTATTTAACCTCCCACCCCCCAAAAAAAATCCCCCCCCCCCTTCCTCATAGGTATAGAATTTCAAAAAACCTTCCATAGTGCACCTCTAGGTTACTCAAAGAACATAATCTCCAAATTTTAAATCTCTAGGTCCACTGACTTAGGCTGTGCGGTGTCTGTCAGTCAGTCAGTCAGTCAGTAGGTATATCACGGTACTGTTTTATATGTATAGATAATAAAGAAGATCGACGATTAAAGGATGCTTTAACCACTAAAACAACGATTTTGTAGGACCTGCTAAACAGCCGCGACATCACAGGTTATTGAGTGTTGTACTGCGCAAAGATGTTAGGACATTTCCAAAACCCCCTTCTGGACGAAGCCTTGTTCTACCTTTAACGGGGGTTCGTTAAACAGGGCCCGTTTGTTTTGTAAATTAGGTTTTCTTTAACGAATTGAATTAACGCGGGTAGGCACGTGGGGTTTATTTACCCTCCCTGATTCGAAGGTGAGATGTTAATTTCGATTGTCTACTGTTGCGTTTGTGAAGATGTGTATACTGTGTACTATAAATATGTGAATACATGTACAACGGAAATAACTTTAAGAACTTTTTATATAGCTAGCTTTTAAACAGTTCCTAGCTGTAGAAAACAGAAACTTTTTAGCCGAGTAAAAAGTCTACTAGCAATGCAAAATTACAGATATATATAATCGAAGGCAAAATTGTTCAATAACATTTAACATTTTTAAAATGAAAGATTATTTCCGAGTTATATTCGATAAATGATAGTATTTTCAGTGAGAAATAACCTATTGTTTTTATAGTTCCGTAGTCAACAAAGGAACCAGTTTCGTCACGTCTGTCTGTCCATCTGTCCGTATGTCAGAAAGATTGAAATTTTCGGCAGGTTTTTAATTAATTTCAATGTGTTTTACTAGAAATATCAGCCGTAAAATTCCACAACTGCGCATAATTGGATAGGAAAAAAGGTGTAGGTAAAATCCGCGTGTTAAAATTCCGCCTGGTTCCACCTGTTTCTTAATTATTTACTCAACGACGCGAAAGAATATTTTCACAGGCGTTAATAACACTCTTTCGAGGACCTTTGAATATTTCCTGACACACTCGACCCGTTTTTAGAATCAAGAGTTTCAGGATATTTTGGGTTGAATGAGTGTTGCTTATTCAAAATAAAAAAAAACGGACATGTTTGAGTTGAACTCACAATATTGAGAGACTTAGCATGATATTTTAAAACCATAGACTTCTTATAGTTTTCCTGTAACGAAGTCAAGAACTATTTTCTTTCTTTTTTTTATTTTAGTCTAGGTATTTTCGGAGATAACGGGGGGATTTTCTCATCATTTTATATTTGTCACACGGTACAGAAAGCATTTTTTTTATTTTCTTATTTGAATTAATATTCAAAATTCATTTATTTATGTTACACGTCCGTGTTTGGGTCACTATGTGTACCAAAGGGGTTCGAACATTTTTGTATGGAAGCTGGCATATCCGCACGCGCGCCATTTTGTTTTATTTTCATAGTTTTCGCATACAATTAAAGTAGTATATAAGGGTAGAGGACACTTATACAACCAAAAAATGACTAGTAATATGGTACCCTAAAGCACAGAATAAATAATAGTCCTAAAGTGTCACGTGCCCGACATATTTGGAGATAAAGATCGCCAAATGAAAATAATTATTTTAAATAAATAGTAAAATCAACCTGAAAACTATTATTTGAATACAATTGAGTGCGTATAAACACGTAATCACTGCATTTTTAAATATAGTATACTTAAGTATTGTATTTTACCAATTTGTTTAAAAATAATAGTTTTCAGGTTGATTTTACAATTTTTTTATTTTTTTTGCATTGTATTCGGTTTGTTAGCTACCCTGAAAGTTTCAGCAGGATAGCTAATCGGGAAGTGCTCGAAATTTGAGTCGCAAGATTCCAGGACATACAGAAATACATAGAAATACATGTATGTACATACATACAAGTTAAGTTAAATAAAAGCTTTCTCAATAGAAATTATTTAAAAAAAACAAGAAAAATTCAGTACAGTTCCGCAATATTTAAAATACTTACGCATAACAACTTTCCGAAGATGTCTCCTAAAATTTTAACAGACTAGCTGATTTTCAAATAGGTACCTATAAAAACACTTGAGCAAATTTCTGAGAGGCGTTCCCTAAAATCTAGTGAACCGGTGTCATTAAAACTTGTTAGACACGATTAAGCGCTTAAAATAGCCGGTCCCAAACGTCAAGCAGCTTTGTAGTAGCGAGTTTATTGAAGCTTCGAATCGACCCTCTTTGATGTCGTGTCAAACTGTAGACAACCTTAATTACTTATTTTATATGAATCGATCGATAGGTATCTGTCTCTTTCTTACTCACTAGTTGAAGTTTTAATGAGTGAGAAAGCAACATTATCTTGAGAGGTTATTCTAATAGGGTTAGTTTGCTTTATTTACCCCAATAGATTAAAGTGAAAAGTTGTTTCTTTGTTTGGGGGAGGCTTCACGGCAAAACGGCTGATCCGATTTTGATGAAACTTTGTAAATAGGTACTGTACAATTTAGATACCAACGTAGGATACTTTTTATCCCGGAAAATGGTAAGTTGCCACGGAAAAACTGGAAAATATCAATTACTACTAGTAAGGAACGGAATGACATGTTGCCATGGAAACGAAATAAAAACAAGTCTAGTAAAACATAAAAATAAAGAGGTTTTTGTACTTAGTTGGTAGTGTTAGAAACTTATTTCACTTTAAAAGTGAAACATTATCTATTTGTTTGTTTGTTTGGGGAGCTTTCACACGATAACGCCTGGACGGATTTTAATGAAATTTGGAATGGAGATAGCTTATTCCCAAGAATAAAACATAGGATACATTTTGTCCCGGAAAATTGAAAGTTTCCACGGGAAAACAGGAAAATGTTGGTTACTCGCTGTAAGAAACGGTTGCCATGGAAACGAAATAACAAGTATGTCAAAAAACTTCAAGAGCATGGGTGCTATACGTCCTTTTCCATTGGTTTTTAATATCCTAGAAGAATAGAGAATCCTTTTTTTCGCTATAAACTGTAGTCCGCGCGTACGAAGTCGCGGGCGGGAAAGCTAGTTTCTTATATAGTCTAGAAGAGGACTGGACTACAAATTGCAGGGGTTCTATTTTGCATTGCAGGCCTGTTACGAATTAAACAGTAACGATGCCCGACGCTTCATTTGTAGCTTGATGACTGTTCCTTTACTATTGCGAATTTAAATAAGGACCAAGTCACACCATGTCTGACACAGTACTATTGTACAACACTGAAACCAAATAAGTATCGTATCTAATAATTTTCTAAAGGAAACATTTATACCGTCCCCGTAAGACGGGTTGAGAAATTAAGAGAAATATTTGGATGGTGATGGTGGTTACGGTAGCCGAATTGGGCGTGTGGTGCGCAGGGGCATGAATGTATGCTGGTTCAAATCCAGTCCGTCATCCAAATATTTCCTGCAAATTTATTTTACTATCGATGTATACTCCTAAGTCACGAATTTCCTCAACTTCCTGTAAAATTGCGCAGCCAAGCTTATATGTAATGACAAGTGTTTTTTTTTCGGGTGTATTTAATATAAATACATTTGTTTGCGTTCAGAGTCATACGATTTAACATGCACCAATTAAGAATAGAGTTAAGACCACTTTGAATTAATTTGGAATCAGCAGGGGGTATCAATTGAATTATAAATTTTAATGTCAACAGCGAATAGTGATATTTTGCAGTGATTTATGTGTTTTATATATCATTAATGAATATTAAAAATAATATAGGGCCTAAATGTAATCCTTGAGGGACTGACCCCTGATACGGCATAATATACATGCGATTGAATATTATTCACTGTGACAACTTGAAGCCTTTTGGCAAGATATGATGCGAACCATTTATGTAGTGATCCATCAATACCGTAACATAATATTTTTTTAAGCAAGATAAAATGATCTACTTTGTCAAATGCGCTAGAAAAATCCAAGTAAATTGCATCAACTTGACCTCCTTTATCAACAGATTTCGATATATCAGACACAAAAGATACAAGATTTGTTTCAGTAGAACGGCCACGTATCTAATGAAAATTATTAGATACGTTGCTGGCTTTATCTTTCAGAGACGAAGATAATGTGTGCGTGTGCATTGAGTGAGCACCTTCTGTTTTTTTTTAAAATAAAAGAAGTTATTTAGTAAAAGCTCTGAAATAATTGTAAAACCAATATAACTATTTGTAAAAAGATAAATCAAATCATAAATCATTGAATGTGGGCTCACTCAATTTTCACAGAGGACCGGCGAGATATGCAAATTTATTATGTTTACACTGAAACCTTGTGTACTAGTTATGGTAATAATATCAACCGTGTTCGGTTGGTCAGTTCAAAATACTACCAATAGATGGCAATACCGTCCCCGTAAGACGGGTTGAGTTTTTTTTTGATGATGATCGAGTGGTTACGGTAGCCGAATTGGTTTGAGGCACGTGCCGCGCAGCGGCATGGATGTATATGGATTCGAATGCCGTCCGTGATACACATTATTAGTCAACTAGCTGTGCCCGCAGCTCCGCACGCGTGGTCATAGTACTCTATGCGCTATTCCAAGACCTAAAATACCAATATACCAACATTTGATCAAAATTCCTTCTGCCGTTAAACAGTTTTTTATTGATTGCTCGGTTGCTTCTTATTGGATTGAGATACCTTGTATCCCACTTTTTGAGTAAAAAACTAAGCTATTCAACAAAGAAAACCGCATCGAAATCGGTTCAGTAGTTATTACGTTATGCGCGGGCAAATATGTAGACAAACAGACAGACACGATTTTAAAAATGTTATATTGTTTTTCAGTTAGTTTATTAGCCTACACAAGACCATGTTTTTAAAATTATCTTCTTTGTATAGACTTTTCATATTTCTTTATTATAAGTATAGTTAGATTAAGTATCGTTATAAAACACAAGAAGTGATACTGTTAGTCTAACAGTGATAAATAGTGTATTAGATCGAAATCGAGATGTGAATGACAGTGATACTCGTAACAAGCCTTCTACGATGACATGCGGACTCCCATTCCAAAGACAATAAATTACAGCAAGCAACACTTTATGTCTATCCAACTGTTGGTAGCTTGATTTATTAAACTTTATATTAATCTTATCTTATAGCATCGTATCGTTGAAAGCCCGTTGGGTTTACAGTCCAAACCTTTTGCAAATTTGCTCCATTGTTAAGCCTTCTTTTTTCCTGAATAGAAAGGGGCTGAAACTTGAAAGAAATCGTTTACATAACAATGCCGTATTAGATGCCAAACCTTTTGCAATATGCCTATATTCAAGAAGGTTTAGGTTTTAGAGATATGCCCCAAAATACTACGGTGTTGCTATAAAGTGGTGGACAAAAGCTTGACGTACAAAAGTTAAAAAACTCTTTGGAAGTTGTACACACAGTATAGAATTGGGCGAATCTACCTTGTTCACCTATATATACTACATACACGATGCCAAATTATTATTTAGATGAAAAGTATTACAAAAATAATTAAATAAGTAGGTAGGTATTAACCTTCAAGATCCTCAAATTTTTAAAGCAATAGGAAACCTACGAATAATAATAACTAAAGATAACAAAATTAATTTATGTGTCGATCGTCACTTGAGGGACGCGAAATATTTTAAAAAGGGTAGTTAGGCGATAGGCGACGAACTAATAAAAGGTATAGTATTTCAAAAAGGGGGCAAAAATCTACAATTTATGAGGAAAATTAGAAATAATAGACAAAATCAGAAAAGAAGGCAAGCGGCGAACAGATCTTTTGCAATTCAAGTTCTGGGTGCAACTGTTATGGGCAGGCGTGACGCTTACCATCAGGCGAGTGACCTGCTCGACTCGTAACAAACGGAATATACATTTCCCCTAGTTCGTAGTAGTATATAGCGCGTACATTAGCCTCATCAACATACATTATTCCATTTGTATTCTTTCATTCCGGGCGATTTCTTTGGAACAGGATAAGCAGTACCTATTTTAGACCAAATTTGGTTATTATGCCAAAACTTAGCTTACAACTAACTATTAAGAGTTAAAAGCACCACATGCCACTCCTTTAGCTCCTCAATAACAGTGACATCAACAAATGACCTCCAAAGGTCCAGAAAGGTCGCTGAGGCATCCGGTCCAGATCCTTAGCAAGATTCCCCCTTCCATTTGACCCTTTTAGCAAATGTCCGCTTCCATTAAACGTAAAGTGACCTCAGCTAGTGTTTATTTCGTTATTATCTGTGATGATACCAAAGAATACGATGTACGCCAACTACATTCGCATTTACTTTTTTTTAATAATAAAATACACGTATTTTTTCCTTTAAATTTGACCTGAAGTTTCCTATAAACAAAATCTGCTAACTGCAAAATGATAGGTACCATATGACCCCAATATATTATTATTGCCACACCCTGTAATCCGTACACGTACATCCTAAGGGAATAAATTACATTATTATTATTAAGGCATACAATAATGAAAATACCTAACCTAATGTTAACACATAAACGTCGGTTGTCAGCACCACACCCCGACGTGTCGGCGGACGATGTGACTAGATACCATTTCAATGTACACCGATTACCGTGGAAAAAAACTGGGTGTGGCTGTGTCGTGGACACGGGCGTGTGGTTTACGCAAATACGTGTACGTAACGGGTAATATTTTCTATGGCGCCGTCGTTAATCCGCTCGGATGCCTTCATTCTTTTACGTTCCCGGCACCACTTCACTCTGTCATTATGGTGTTTTATGGGTATCACTGGATTGCTCTTGAGAAGCTCTTTCATTAGCTTATTGACGAGTATAGTCCGACATAGCATTATTTATTTTAGTTTTTTACTTTAACACCATATATATTCACTATAACTATTTCACATTAATTTTTATATACCCAATCGATAGATCTTGACGAGAGTAAACGATTTAAACTCAAACGAACGTCGTATCTTCTCCAAATCAAAATTTATACTTAACAGAAATTACGTAGCGAAACGACTCCACCGCGCGCGATTCGTCACAGTCCTCGCTCAACGTAATTAATTATTTGATCCTTTAGTTATCGAGTGCTGTAATTAAATTTTGGAAATCGATGATAGATATGGAGCTACAACACCAAGCTGTATCCTCCAATTTTGATATCATAAGTTTTTGGATCCCTATTGAAACAAATATATATTGAAATTTATAGACATATCCACGTCAAAGAACACCCTGTCATGACGTCATTGCGTGACGGAATCCTGAAAGTAGACCAAACAATGCTTCCCAGTGCGCCTCATTACGCCTCCGGTATTTCTATCGGTTGACAAATGGTCCGCCTACAACCGGCGACGGATTGTACGTACATGTATCTTATTTATGTCCAAAGAGATTGGATGAAACCTATTTGTTGCTTGTTTTTGGGAAGGTCGTCTATTTGTGTCATAGTTTTTGTGGAAGGTTCTGGTTTGGTAGAGAATTTAATTGGACTAGTAAACAGCATGAAAAAGTTTGCGGGTTGAGAGATCCAGAATAATTCATTTTGTTGTAGTTTTTAAAATTAGCAAACCATACTCTCTCGCAAAATTGTTTTGAAATGTCTTACATATGAGGTACTTATTAACAGACTTGTGAGAGGATGAACTTCAAAAATTTACAGTATTTTTCGTTCGAAGCACAGAGCGATAGCAAATCCGCTCGTTACATAATAAAAGTCATGGGTCGAGAATCGAACTCGATTTTCTCTATGGATTGCAAATCGCAAATGCGTGGTACTCAGCTGTACACTACCGTTTATGATGATGACTTTTAAAGGAAAAAGAGTATTATACAGTACTGTATACATATGTAAAAATATTTACATAGCACATAATTGTTTCAATAAAAAAAACGATTGTAAAAATTAACAAGGTATAATTTTGTTTACAGGTAAAAATCAGCACGCAAAAGAGAAAGCATGAAAAGGACCAAGAAGAAGAGAAACGTAAAGCTGAGAAGTATGAAAATCAAAACGTTGTAGCAACTCTAGAAAAATAAGTGTTCGTTGTAAGCAGTAGGTTTAATTATCGTGTGCATACAAAATTTCATAAATTTTTGGTAGAAATAAAAACTATTGTTTTAAAAGTCGTTAAACACTGATATAATAAGTTTGAGAATCACTAAATGGATTTCTAAGAACAAAATATTCCTATCCATACCAATATATAAAAGTGAAACGTTGTCTGTTTGTTTGTTTGGGGACCTTTCACGCGATAACGGCTGGACAGATTCTGATGAAATTTAGAATAGAGATAGCTTATACCCTGGAATAAAACATAGGATACTTTTAATTCCAGAAAATTGTAAGTTTCCACAGGAAAACTGGAAAACGGTTGCCATCACAGAATGGTCTGTGGTAGTTTGGTGCTAAGTAATTGATGTGAATTGTCCCGAATATATTTATTTTTATTGTATACTAGTTTTCCCGCCCGCGACTTCGTCCGCGCGGACGACTGTTTATCGCGAAAAAAAACATCCTATTTTCTTCAAGGATATTAAAAACCGATGCAAAAGTAGTTATAGCACCACTTTTGATGTTTTCTGACCGACTTCTTATTTTGTTTCCATGGCAACCACAGACCATTCTGTGATGGCAACCGTTCCTTACAGTGAGTAATCAACATTTTCCAGTTTTCCGTGGAACTTAAATTTTTCCGGGATAAAAAGTATCCTATGTTTTATTCCAGGGTATAAGCTATCTCCATTCTATATTTCATCAAAATCCTTCCAGCCGTTATCGCGTGAAAGCTCCCCAAACAAACTAACAAACATAGTTTCACTTTTATATATTGGTTTGGTTTTAAGACAATAAAATATTTTTTATTCTTGAAATAGGGAAATGGCCGGCATTAATAAGGGGTGGATTAAAGGCGGCTATTTTACTATTTCAAGTATAAAAAATATTTTATTGTCTTAAATAATTAATATCTATCTATCTATCTGAAAGTAATGGCTTTCGAAGCAAAATAATGACTCATTAAAGAGAGAAAATAATACTTTTCGAGATATCAATAACTTTCTATTAAAAATATTTACATAACATGGCAAAAAAATATGTGTCAAAAATAAGGTGTTAGATAATAACTAATACCTTGTTTAGATTTTCTACTCTACTGCAAAAACTATACTTAGAACACTAAATTATGTTGTGCTTAAATGATAGCTTATGATCTGTTCTACCTATTAACACTCAATTTAAAGTGTTCAGAATGTTAGTTTAGGAGCTATTGTTGTATGAACAAGACCCTTGCGCGATCTTTACAAACTACTAAAACAGTTCTGTGCGCGCTTACACCTATGTACTTTAACAATAACCAATTTTTTGCCATGATGTGTTAACAGTTTTAATAGAAAGTTATTATCATATCAAAAAGTATTATTTTCAATCTTAAAAAAGTGTAAGTTTATGTCTGGGAGGCCTCCATTTCCGTAGATATTAATTATTAAAAACAATCAAATATTTTTTACACTTGGGATATTAAAATAGCTCCTTGTACCACTGATCTCTATGGATTTGGTGGGCCGTACTTTCGTTTGTGCTGATTCAAAGCGCCCCACCGAGCGTATATGGAACTATTATTGTCCATGTTTCATCTCCTCACGTTAGTCACAGAATAAATAATAGTACAAAAACCTTAGTTCCGTAGACGCTCACTACTGCCACCTATCAGCGCCAAAATGGCGGTAATCAAATGCTCTCATCTGATTGTGACGTTCGTCAAGCGCTTGTCTAGAGTACGGAGTAATATGCAGTTGTCTATGCCTTGTGCCATCGAAGTTCTATTTTCAAAGTTACCACTCACATCCGCAGTCCGCTCACGCCCATCAAGTCCGAACCTTTTAACTACTGTATTTACATACCGCCTCTGAATTAATGCTATCCGAAACCGCATACAAATGTGTCAGCGGTCGAAACGACTCACCGCGCTCTAGGGACATCTCATTTACATTGCAATGGCAACCCTAAATACATTATGGGGAACTCGGGTAGGTAGGTACTATAAAAATTAGAAAAGGTTCATTGACTTCGTGATAACCATAAAGTAAGTAAAGCGAAGTTTTAGTTTTTTGGCATCGCACGGCTCGTGCATTCTGCTAGCATCAATGACTAAAAAACGATTTCTAATAAATCGTATTTATCAAATAAATTTATGTTGTTATCTTTATTTCAAACAAGTTACTATTTTAAATTTAGAAGACAATTGGCCTAAAACAGCTACTTGTAGATCTATCTTGTCGCGGGCAATAATGTTAAATACTTTTCCTTCCGGCCTAGTGTTTACGAGTTTCATTGTTAAGAAGAATTGAAATACGCGATATCGCTTTTTCGCCGGTCGTTATGGATTTTACGTCTCCTCTTTATTACTCTATTCGACCTGCAATTGCTTCTTTTTCTGCATTCCACACTATTGTAGGTTCCGTAAAAATTGTTCTTCAGTAAAAATAGCAGTAATATAACTGGCAAAATATTACTAAATTAGCAAAACACATAATTATGAAGTAGCAGAATAACATTTTACTTCTTGGCTCATGCTAGCTTAAAAAAGCAAAAACAAAAAAAAAACTAAAGTTTCTAACTGCTTTTCTTTAAGAGATCATAATCCTTAGACCTATCTTGTAACTAATTCAGTCTAATTCACATAAGCTTAAGTTCAAGTCCAATGTGCGACTGTTAAACATCATAACTTTTCGGATTATTTCGGATTCACATAGCGTTAGTGTTGCGTAGGTAATTCGAATTAACCAAATTACACGAAAAGGAAGCTTTCCCAAGAGCCTTCATAAGTCCCGCTTTACATATGAAATCGGATCTCCGTTTTTGAAACTTTCAGAATAATGAGTAAAGTTTGTGCTGAGTTGCCAGTAGGCTCTCTGAATTAGTGCATAGTAGAACTTGCTTGGAGTTTACGACTTCTAATTTCATTTTGAAGCTTATGCTCAGTACTTTTTAACAAAATTCAAAGTAACTACCTTAAAAGTTAAAAAAAAAATGTTTTACTTTACCTATTTACGTAAAATAAAACTCATTTTTACACGAAGGTTTTTGTAAAACTCTAAGCACTAGCTGTACCCGCGGCTTTGCCCTCTAGGATATTTCTCTGAGTTAGTATATGTATATCCTATGTTACTGCAGAACCAAAAGTACCTAGAAAGTACAAAATATCAAATTCCGTTCAGCCGTCTAATACTTCTTATGGATTGCTCGGCTTTTACTTATCGGATTGAGATACCAGTGTGTCAGTGAAAACCGCATTTCAATCGATCCAGTAGTATTCACGTTATGTGCGAACATACAAACAGACAGACACCATTTTTTAAATGTTATATTCTTGTTCAGTAGCTTATTTTAAGTCCCAAGACCATTTAAAAACAAGTACATTATCAAAGTAAGAGAAAAAAAAGATTTTTTTTTATTACTATATTATTTGAGTGTTTTAGTCGGTTTTCAGGGTTCCGTACGTCATATACGACCACTCGCGTGACTGACTGTCTGTCTGTCTGTCCGCCTAGAACAGCAAATTTGTTCCGAATCTACTGGACCGATTATGTTGAAATTTGATACAAATGAATTTCTGCGAACTAGACAGTTTTTTATCTTCGAATAAATACAACGAAAACTAATGAAATTCTATAGAAGACTAACAAAAGATTAATCCGCCATTAAAAATGGCAGTCGCAATATCTACCTGACAATATATTTATTATAGCCTATTTTACTCGGATTTTACTAAGGATTTTAATGACATCCCATACATCCAAATCTGTTCAGGCATTTAAAAGTTATGGTGGAACAAAGAAACTCATACATACATACATACATACATACATACATAAACCCTGAAAACATTACACTCAATTTTTGGTTGTTGTTGCAAGTTGTGCAAAAATTGACTTCATTGTACAGACTTTTGTAACTTAATGCTTTACTAAAAGTACAGAAGATACCACATTGGGTTTTAACTGCCTTAATGAACGTTCCTGCTTTGATGGGTGTAATTCAAAACTTGAAAGAGTTAAAGTAAAATGCACGCTTTGAAGTCCTAATGCATGTGTGTGGCGCTCATTCAAAGCAGTAATAACTCACAGTTTTTTCCAGAGTTAATCTACAAAAGTTTCACTAACGTCACGACTCCGAATGAAGCACTTTATCCGCTGGGCCTCCATTTTAAGCTAGCTTTGCACTTTAAAGCGGTTGAAAATGAAAGCCTTCGTCTCGTTATCCCCATTAATGGGGACAGGGCAATGGGGACAACGGGAGTACATCGGTAAAATACCCATTCTTTTGGGTAGTCGTCAGTACGAAAAACCTGCACTGCACCATCTGAGTTCACACGAAACATTAAGTGAAGGTGTCTATACCATTGTTAGGGTTACTTACGTCCGACTGAAAAAGGAACCATTATAGGATCACTCGTGTGTCCGTCAGTCTGTCATAGACAATTTTCACCGAATCTACTGGGCTGATTAAGTTGAAATGTAGCACACATAAATTTCTGTGACCCGAACATTCACTTTTGGGGGCCAAATTAAAGAGAACAATAAAAAAAAAGTTTTTTAATTGTACCTTGTAAATAACTACTTGACATAATTTGGATAAAAATACATAAAATATTCTTAAGTTAGGTATACATTAAAGGAAAATATATATGAAGTCTATTTTCTTAAAATAACATAGGAAATATGTGAATATTGTGAGATAATATATACATCGTACGAAACCCTCTCCACGCGAGTTCAACTCGCTCTTGCCATTTTTTTTCATTTGCTAATTCTGTGATGCGATCATGAGCTTGCGTGCGTCCCTTTGGATGCCCTCCAAATGATTGTTTCAACAGTGCCTATCTTATTCACAGACAGAGACCGCGGAAGTACCTACTTCAGGGGGGGGGGGGGCGACGACGACGACGACTTGTGGTTAGACCAAAGAAGTTTGCTCCCCCCAGCCCAGGATTAACAGGACAACCTTATCAAATTATTGTATTGTCATCGGTCCTTGATAATTGTGATAAAATTCCTTTACAAACATACATACAGGTGGAACTAATGAAAGCGTGATATAAAATATTCTTATGCTTTGATGACAAGCGGTTTTCTTAAGTACAATTGGCCCCCTCTGCCCCCCACTTCCCTGTTCACAGAATGCACCAAGTAAAATTAACTTAAAGCTATCTAAAGGCGAACTTCAATAAGAAAACATACGTGAAAAGGAGGCGAATACTGTAATTCAGTGAAAACTCGCGCCAGGCACTAAAGCGAGCGCTCCAAACTCTGCACTCTTTGAATAGCGGAGTTGCCTCTATTTGAGTAAGGACCTCTTTGTATTGAGGTATGCAAGTCCTGAGTTATATTATACGCTTTTATGTGAATATGTTTGCTTAGAGGAAGTTGTTAGTAACTCTTTGAAAATATATGTTTCGAAAACTCGTTCAGGTATTGCTCTCCATAGAACAGATGTGGCAAGACATTCCTTGTGGCCATTCAGTATTGATAACTTGCTTAGAGGCTCATAGCGGTCGCGCGTGCACCGGATTTTTGTGTAGTGTAACGGTAACTATAGTTACCGCTCGTATTTAGTATTAAACGTTTGACTAGTAACAATTAAATTCACAAAATAAATACAATTTTTTTTTATGATGTTAGCATTAACGCCTGCTTTTTTGCTATAACATTATTTAATAATTTTGTAAAGAATAAGTTTGATCACGGACGACTTTTTTTTTTGGATGTTGTCACGGTAGCCGAATAGGTTAAAGGTATGTGTCGCGTAGAGGCACGGATGATGCCGGTTCGTATCCCGTCCGTGATCCAAATTTTTCCTTTAGAAAGTTATAAATAAAAGCATACAAATTACCCGATCACCGCTAATAACCGACTCAAGTCGTGTCAGAGAGAGATCGTGTCGTGTCGTTATTACAACAAATAACGACAACTATAACCATTTCGAACATTTTTCTATCCGTAGATATGAAATTATCTCAACTGAAACAAGTGACCTCCATCCGTACTGCAATGCGGTCCAGATGGTTACGTAAACTACGGCAAAACCGTGCCATTTCCCTTACAAATTGCAAATTGCTGGTCATAGTTCAGATGAAAATCTTCGCTCTCACTGACCGAGATCTCAATCGTTACATTCGTTACACCTGACCCTTACAGAAGCAGTTCGACGCTCAGTCCACTCTAATACCCAGTGTCAAGAAAACGTCTGCAAAATAAATGGTTTTGTCGTATGTTAAACCGTTTTTGAAATGTTGCCGAGGGACTTGTGGCTGTACGCCTTATGGCGCAGCCGTGATTTTACGTAAGGTTATGCCACTGTATAATACAGTTCTTGACAGTACTAGAGCTCGGGTTATTTATAGATATAGATTTATAGTAATGACTGGCCTAATAACAAAACATAAGTTCAAAAACTAAATCCCGACTACGGTCAGGTAAAAAATAGCCTATGACACTCTTTTGACCGAGCGAGCGCGAAACGGGAGCAAAGCGTCTCCTTTTCAGCTTGGGCAAAATGCTTTCGTATGTCCGGATCTCCGGCTGTTCTTCTCTACAGGTCGTATTTCTCAACCGATCTAGACGAATCTTGGCATACAGGTAAAACGAATTTTTAGAATTTTTTAATCGTCTGGGATTTTTGATTGGGGGTACTTCCCCCAAAAAGGGGCAAAAAGGTGGCTACTGAACTGAATATCTCCGCCTTATTAGATCCGATTTCGATGCTTATTTATTTATTTGAAGAGTAGTAACTTTAAGTTGGTCGCATGAAAAATTGGTGAAGATCTGATGAGGATTTTCGGCATGATGAGCAGAATAGCTCCTCAAAATGCAGTAAAATGCTCACTTTTAGGTCTCTACCAGTGAAATCAGCTCTGAACCTACTAGGTAGGGATTAATGGAGCACCTTGATTATTTTAATGATAGTTTTACAATAAGGTAACTAGATGGCGCTACTATGCACCGCTATATTGTTTGCAAAAAAGTTTGTACTCGCGAGGCCTATTCGGTATAGTCAGGCATTATTTTTTTGCCAGACTACTGTGAATCAAATGAAGGGTGTTCAAACTAATAACTTGGTCCGATTTTGACAAGCGAGGTATCAATCGATTCCTCTTCATCGCAAGAGTGTCATAGGCTATTTTTTACCAGACCCTAGATGATTTTAGTTTTTGTACCTGTCTTGTTGTCGAATTTCTTAATCGATTCTATCTAAATGGCATAGAAAAGAAAGAAAGAAAGAAAGAAAATACATTTATTCAACACACACAAAAATAAAAGGTACAAATATTTAGAAAAATTAAGTAGGAACAATAGAAAAGGAAAACAAAGAAAAGGTAAAAGTAGATAATTAAAGTGGTGATGAATGCAAAACGGCATAGACGTATTTGTTTTGTTTGTGAGTGCCGGAAAAGTTCGCAACCAATCACTGCGTATTTCAACCACTGACTCGCACTGTCGTTTATATGTTTGAACAACCGGCCCTCGCTGATTTATGATGGGGTTTTGTAACGGTAAGGTTGTGGGTAGACTGGCGACAAAGCTTACGCGCCGCGACTGTTACAAATTGGCACGCAGCTCTAAACTGGCGCCCAACGTGGGTCTCGCTGCCAGGCCATTTCTCTCGAATAGAGCTGTAAGTACGCTTCTTGGAAGGGTATTATACCCGACTGAGTATTGTGTTTATCAGCCTATGTATGTATGTATGTCTGTTCCTTTGTGGCACTATATAAATCAAATGAGTGGATCGATTTGTTTAATCTTGCGAGTGCTACTAAAGACATGACAGTAATCAAAATTAAATATAACGACAACTAGACGCCATATTGTAAAAAGAAGAAATTATAGTCAGGGAACTTCCGTAACCCGAATAAAAAAAAAGGGTTTTAATCGAATTAGACAGTTTGTTCTTCGAAAAAATACAACCAATACGAATGTAATTCTATAAAAGACAAACATTGAAGATTCATCCGCCATTAAAATCGCAGTGGATGTATCAAAGGTCCTTTCTCAGTATTGTCGGGCTTTAGTTCGGGTTGATAAATCGTTGTTTCCTTTCCACTAGATTGTGCTAAAAGAAGTGGAGTGAAGATTCAATAGGAAATGATACGATTTATTTTTGTCAGAGCCGAGAATTATCTTTTCGCTGTAGCTGTATTAGATTGCTTAGTGACACTTTTTGCGAAAAACTTCTGTTGCTGATTTTCTCTTGCTCGAAGAAGCCACCATTTCGATAATTTTGCTGATTGGTTGAATTATTTGGATGAAGAATAAAATAATTATTAAGATGCAGAATCAAAGGATCAACAGGACTGAAAATCCTAATGTCTCCTCGAGTGGGTCAATCAGGGGAGCCAGGAGTCCATCGTCATATTATTTTAAAGGAAGTTCTGATATCTCCACCGGACTAAGGGGGCCACCAGGACTGAAAATCCTAGTGTCTCCCCGAGGGGGGCAATCAGGGGAGCCATGAGTCCGTCGTCCCATAATAGCGCCGGCTTAATAATAGGTCAAACAATTCTCAAACGCTGCTGTAAAGAACAACATAGGATATCCGGGAAATAGGTAGCTGCATTTTTCTGTGTAGTATCAACATAGACATAGACATAGCTTTATTTATGGCAAAAAACAAGCACACAAAATAAAAACATTGAAGAAATAAGTTAGTATCTAAGTAGTTAGTTAGGTTTTTGCCATAAGCCGGCCCCAACTCAGCATAATGCTGGTTAATAACAACCAGCGCTGGTCTTCCGACATGTACTGCGATCACCTAGACGCCTGCCGAGCTTGGTGAATATGGCAAGCCTACTATGGCCAATGGCCTTCTGTGGCCCTTGTTCAGCAGTGGCCTTCTTGCTGATGACAGAAAAATATAAACGATTTCACAAATTCTTGCCCATTTTGCAAAAAAAACTGTTAATCTAACAACGCTCATTATAAAACTGTTAATCTAACAACGCTCGTTATAACTACGCATTTCGGATATAAATGCATTTGATATCATCGTGTCGTACAGGTTTGAATGAATGGCATTTTATATTTCGTGATTGTTTGTTTGTCGTATGAGGTAGTGCTGGCCTCTGGTGTCAGAGTTTGTCAGGCCGCCCGAGGGCCTCTGACATGGCATAGCGACTGCTATTATTCAATAACAGCCGGGACCGACACGTGTTCTCCGAAGCACGGAGCGATGCAAACCGCACATAACTTAGGAAAGTCATTGGTGTGGAGCCTAGGACCGAACCCGGTATCGTTGGATTCTAAGTTGCACTATTGAACCGTAAGGCTACCATATCTTTATGAAATACTAGCTGTGCCCGCGGCTTTGCCCGCGTGGTCATTTTTCGGGGAAATAAGGATCCTGTGATATTCCAGAACCAAAAGTACCAAAATCATCAAACTTCGTTCAGACGTCAAATGGTTTTTTACCGATTACTCAAATTCCACTCATCAGATTGAGATACCAGTTATACCAGATTTAAGTCAAGCCCTAAGCTATACAACAGTGAAAACCGCATCGCAATCGGTCTAGTAGTTTGTACGTGATGCGCGCAAAAACATACAGACAGACTAAAATACAAACAGACAGGCACGATTAAAAAAAAAATACTTGTTCTGTGGCTTATTTTCAGCACCCTAGACCATTTTATTTTTAAATATCTTTGTACAGTGGTTTTGGTACTTACTGCTTTATTAAAAGTATAGATAGATAGATAATCAACTAATTTTTCCGTTTAGACTACTGACAAGGCTTTGAAACATTATTTTTCTTTTGTAGCATGTTATGATCCTTGTTACACAATAAGGTACCCATATTTGGCCTGAGGTATCGAAATAACCCACGTTTATTGGACATACAATATTATATATTGGTTCCGAATTTCAGACTAGCCTTTGAGAACGCTTCAATGGCACCTAAATTCCACATTGTTAGGTCTTGGGTCCTGAATTATTGTACCCAAGTCTGTAACTTAGTTGGAGCTCCAAACTAAGTTACAACTAAATAGTTCAGGACCCAAACTAAATAGTTAATACAAATTTTTGACACACAAAGTGCAAGTATTTAACCAAACTGATGGTTTCTAGGACCCCAATTATTTAGTACATTACTGCCGCGGTCTGTAATTACTGCGTTGCTGGCAGCGATGATGATGGCCGAGAACTTAACTAAGCAAAGCTCGAGGCCATCATAGCGTGGCCAGCAGGGCAGTCATTGCGGACCAAGGGTTGTATAGTGCTTTACTCAAACAATGCGAGGAATTTAAATAAAACCAGCTTAGTATAATAAGAATTTACTCAAACAATGCAACAACAACAAAAACGACAACGACAAAGACGACAACAACAACAGAAACAGAAACAGAAACAACAACAATCACGATCACATCAGCTTTCAAACAGAAAAAAAAAACATCAAAATCGGTCCATTCGTCTGGGAGCTACAACGCATCTCTTTTCGCGTTCGGGGTTAACGAACCCACGGAATAAATAATAGTGCTACGACAAAGGACGACATTAATGGATTTTCAAAGGAAATTGCTGGCCGCAAAACACGACAATAATGAAATTCCATACAACTTTGCTGGCGCCTATTCAAGCAGCGCGGCAAGGTCGACTTTGCCCAAAGAAGGTTGTCGAAATAATGACCACATTACTAGTATTGTTTGAGTAAAATTTATTTAATTCTAGCTGTGCCCGTGGTTTTGCCTGCGTCGTCAAAATTAATGGTTTTTTTTTTGCGCGGTTCCTATTTTTTTTTCGAAAATAAAAGTAGGCTATGTTACTCCTTGTAACATTAGCTATCTTCCAGCGAAAGTCCCGTCAAAATCGGTCCAGCTTTTCGGAGATTAGCGGGAACAAACAGACAGACAGACAGACAAACAAAAAACAAAAAATGTTTTTTTGTTATGATTATCGTGTATATTTTCATATGCATTTAGTAAAAAGCTGTTATTTTGACATTACAATCAGAAACTTCAATTTTATTTATTTGTATACTTGTATGGATTAGGTCAAGCTCTGTCACGGCTGAATCTAATGGAATCTATAGAACTGAATTTCTTTCATTTCTAGAAGTCTCCATTTGAAACTTAGGCAATTGTTATTCCGATTACAACACAATAATATAATACCATCGAGCTGGTCTGATGATGGAGCCGGAAGGTTGGTAACGGGACCCTTGAATGGCTACTATTATACTTTCTACTTTGGCCTCATTAGATTTGTCTTAACGAGTCCTAGTTCATCTTAACTTAATGTCGAGAGTATTTTTAGTCTTTGCTCTCCTCTCTCAGGAAGGACTTAAATTTCCAAATAAATCATCCAAAAACTGCTTTCCATATAAAACCCAGCACAAAAGCAAATGGTATAGAAATTGATAAACAAACAACCAAACAATATATTTATCATCAGCAGAACACGCGCCCGCCCACATACCTCCAGATAAACAAAGGCAAGAGAACAAAACAACACGAACTCTTCAATTATATTACTTTGTTTTCTATTCATTAACATGGCAGTCCCACGGGAAATATGGCGGACCGTACTTCCGGATGAAATTATAACTTGTTATATTTTCAATAGGTGGATTAATACATTAATAAATCGATCCTTATCTCTAGAATTTGGGACACACACATATTACACAGTAAGTGTTTTCATTCATGGAGACTTTATTCAAAGTTAGTATGGAGTCTTCGGGTTATATTAATTGATATGATATTGGTGTAATATTGATAGGATAGCTCAAAGAATTAGCAAACTGAACTGGCAATGGGCCAGTCACATTAGTCGAAGAACTGATAACCGGTGGAGTAGACGAGTTGTTGAGTGGAGACCACGTATAGGTAAGCGTAGTGTAGGACGCCCTCCGGCCAGATGGAGCTACGATTTACGCAAAGTATCTGTCAGCATTTACATGAGAAGGGCCGAAGATGGGCTCAGTGGCGCGCGCTATTTCCAGCGGTGGTCTAAAGCAGGCTATTGATGATGATGATTTTAATATACATTTAACTACATTTATTTTCTGTTATTGATAAGAAGTGACGATCCAAGTCAAAAGAAAAAAAAACTGTGAATTTTTGTCGAATAAAGTAATGCCGACTTGAGTTTTTCAGACCGCCAAAGCCTTGTGACGGTTTAAAGACTGCTATCATTCAGAGCAATGGTACAATTATGCAAATTAGAATCCAACGATACCGGGTTCGGTCCTAGGCTCCGCACCATTGACTTTTCTAAATTACGTGCGGTTTTCCATAGCTCCGTGCTTCGCAGGGCACGTTAAGCTATTGGTTCCGGCTGTTATTGATTAATAGCTGTCGTTAAGCCATGTCAGTGACCCTCGGGCGGCCTGACAAACTCTGACACTAGAGAAACAAAACAAAAAACAATTACTATGATAGCAACCAAGACCGAGGGCATATAACTTATTGAAACTCTTTGTACGGAGCCGTGGGTGTCGTTCTACAGAAAGGCGTATCTATAGCCGCGCCGCTACCTGCGCTCGTCAATTTTCCTGCAGTAGAAAAAGTGTAACATATGCACGGCATCGCCAATTACCTTAGAAGCTCAAAGGGCTATGTCCTCAGTAAGACAAAGGTCCAGATCTGCATCAAACAGCATTATGTACACGATTTATTTCGCAAATTCTTTGCATTTTGAATTCGGCTCCTGTAACGACCGTGCCGTTCTGTGCTCCGACGGCTATTGGATTTGCAGCTGGGGCAGGACGGGCGTGTATGTTTTATACTGTGGTTTTATATAATAGTTAAGACTCATCTACATACACTAGGTTTGACATTATGGGACACATAGGCCGTAAAAGTTGGTTTTGTTTAGATAATATCTATCGGTTTAATTGAAATCATTAGGGTTTTTTTAATGTTTTCCAGGACATATACTTTTCCGTAATCCGGAAATGCGGATACCCGATTGAAATATACTATACCCTATCCGAACCCTTCATACTATTTTTTTATATAACTAAGGAAATAACTTCAGAAACTTAAAATCCATTACTAAGTACCGTAGTATAATAGTAGGCACAGTTGTTGTGTGTTGGTTTCTGTATTGTGATGTGTTCAATAAAGAGTTATTGTATAATACCTAACACATATCCCATCTACAACACTACCAATAAATAAATAATGCCTTACAACTACATACCTACATAACATTGACTTCAACCTTGTGTTCCCCGTACCCGTACCTATACGTAAGAAATGTAAAACTACAAGAAACTAGGTCCCTCAACACCAGAACACTTTTTATCTTTGTACAAGCTGTGCCCGCGGCTTCGCACGCGTGGTCATTTCTCTAGGTTAAGAATTCTGTGGTTAAGAGTACTATATACATAAAGCAAAAAGAACGAAAAAGTCTGTAAAGAGAAGATAATTAAAAAAATATGGTTAATGGTACATAAAATAAGCTATACTGAACAAGTATATATATATTTTTAAATCGTGTCTGTCTTTTTTCTGTATATTTGTTTGCGTAAAAATAAAGAACCGATTATGATGTGGTTTTCACTGTTGGATAGCTTAGATTTTGACTTAAAAACTGGGGTAGGTACTTCGTATCATAATCCGCCATAATTAGAAGCTGAGCAATCGATAAAAAACAATTTGACGGCTGAACGAATTTTGAAGAAATGTAGTATATTGTACTTTATAGGTACTTTTGGTCCTGGAATAACACGTATGGGCTACTTTTAAATGTAATGACCACGTGAGCAAAGCCGCGGGCACAGCTCGTTATAAGTATAGAAGATGTTTGGCAACTGTCCCAATTCCATGACATAAAATCTTAGAAATATTTCTCTCCGTATTCGAAGTGTACTGGTCCAGGACATTAGGCATTCAAGACGTGTACAGCTCCAATACAACTTCCGCTTCCTGACCCCGCCCGCGCCTTGAGTAATATTTCACATTTTGCGGGTAGTTCCGCGGTTGAAATGAGATTATCTGTTGGCTCTAGAAAGGCATATGGGATGTGAAATGAACGATATTCCTTCGAGATTGTTATATGTACTTGAATCCGAAACGAGGAGCTCCGCAAGAGAACTAAGGTAACCGACATAGCTCAAAGAATTAGTAAGCTAAATTGGCCGGTAATTGAACTGACATCTTTTGGGGTAAACTTAGTATAGACCGCCCGCCGGCCAGGTAGAGTGACGACTTGCGAAAGGTGGCTGGTAGCGACTGGATGAGTGGCGTTCACAAGGAGAGGCCTAGGTCCAGCAGTGGGCGAATACGGGCTGATGATGATGTTATACTTGAGCATTGGTGCGCTGTTTCATCAGCCACAGTTGCATTGCAAGCACTGCAGTACCTAACCACTAACTAGATACAAGAGGGTATTAGCTAAATACGCAATAAATCCTGAAATACGCATTACCAGCTAATCGTAATTATACCCCTAAATCATCCCCATAGTAAAGTATACAATACGAACTTGCTGAAACTGAAATAAAGCCCATAGTTCCAATTCTACCCACACATTGGAATTATCGGCACCTCATAAATACACCCATAAATATGTTATCCGATTCCCCGACGCGATGGTGAACCGTAGAACAGAATATATAGTTGTAAATCAGTAAGGACGTTCCACGAGTTGTTTGATTGACTCGCACTCAATCCCTCATTCGAAATGTGGTTTATGCTTGTAAAGTCTAGTATGTCAGAAACAGCATCTTGAATGTGACGTTGAATAAATTAGTAATTTTATGAACAACTTTGTTGCATCGAAAACTTTCTTTGAAATGATTGATCCGCCAGAGAACCAAGGTAACCGACATAACTCAAAGAATTAGCAAGCTGAAGTGGAGCGATGACTTGCGAAAGGCTGGCAGCAAGTGGATGAGGAAAGCCGAAGATTGGGCTCAGTGGCGTCCACAAGGAGAGGCCTATGTCCAGCATTTGACAAAAACGGGCTGATAAATAAAGTCTTCTCCTTTACTTGACAAATCGTAAGAGAGACAACACTCGGTCACACTTGGATCATGAGAGAATCTTGTTGTGAGTTAATTATTTTAAATTCCTGAAGTATCCCTTCCTTCATGATCTGATTATGTACGTCATAAAACATATAATCATATATATGTCATTAAAACTATTTTCCATCTGGCCAGGGCAGATCAACAGGCTGTCCCCTCCGGCTCTTCATTTTGTGCCGTATACGTGTGTCGCAGTTTTGTTACTTTTTTTCAACAAGGCAAGCGTCTTTACTGTTCATTCCTTGTACTGCAATATATCTCGCAATTTCATTCAGCAGAATTTGGTTTAGCTGATACATTCCGTGCTACTACGGAACGTCGAACTCTTAGTTGTCGCATTGTGGTCTTAATTGAATCCAAGTTTCCCTGCCGCCGTTGCCGCGTCGTGGGCTTAGATAACCGCAGATCCTGTTTTAATGCGGTAACTTGGGTTTTACGTAATTTTAATTAATCATTTTGCTCAGTAAGATATTCTAGTAAGCGACGTGGTTACTTCTAACAGTATCACTTGTGTTTCAACTTCACGTCATTGCACTGGTTTTGGCAGTTTTAACTAGCTTTTCGACATCGACATAACCATAATCGAACTAACGAACTGAATTTCATGCACTTATCGCAAATGTAATTCCGATGACAATGGCAGCAATTCGATCATTTTACTCCTTAAACTAAACTAGACTAAATTTCTTCATATGTAATTTAAACCTTGTCAACTTCGTAACAAAGTCTTTTTGCCCGTGGCAAGGTCTTTTTTTCTTCTAAATACGTCAATTTAAGCTGCAACGCTTAAAATAACATCTTTAATTCGGTTTTTAACACGCTGTGTAACAACGTTTGAATAAATTCGGACACGTTCTGTGACAGCGTTTGGATAAATCGGGACTCTCGCCGCGTAAAAACAAAGTTGATTTTACGCTGACTAGCTTTAGTGATAGTTTAGCGAATGAAGCATAGATGCCAGGGGAAAAAATACCTTGTTACGATGCCAACAAGGCTTAAATTACATTTGAAGAAATTAAGTTTAGTTTAGGGTATGTCCATATCGCTACCAATACAGTGTTTTCGCTAGAATTTGCCTTGTGCGATCGTAATGGAATTGTAATCGTTTATGACATCAATGTATTGTCCGTCCTTGTCTTATCGTAACACACTGACAAGGAAGGACAGTGAATTGATATCGCTATAGCTTTGAGTTATGTGGTCACCGGCCTTATTGGTGTACTCAATTGTTAACTGCTCAGCTTTAAAAAAATTATGTACCTAGTTTCGTGACCACGATCAATGCAACGTTGAGGTAAATAAAATAAAGTTTTTAGCTCGATTAAGTCCCGTTTAAATAATTAGCTGTGTTCGAATCGCGAAAGTTTAAAAGTTACAACTTAACATATATTTTATTTACAGCCTATTTCGAAAAAATATAAATCACTAAATTTATGTATGTGATTCAAATATTTCAGTGCTACGATTTTAAAAACTAATAAACTGATTGAGCCAGAATCGAGTGAGTTTCAAAAGTAACTTCCATTTCAACATTACTGACAGCGCCGGAATGGGCTCGGTCTTGCTCTATGATGTATGAGATATTTCCCCGTTCATGTTTATTTTCCCCTTGACTTTGATCATGTTTGCTTCGTTTTCGTATCGGTATATGTTTGAAATTAAATTTTATTGAATAGTAACTCAATTGTTAGAACTTTGTGAAATAGTCATTAATTTATTTACTAACTGCATTCGTGGCTCCGCATTTTTAGCGCCACGTACGTCCGAATGTAAAAAACGGAGGTCTTAGAGGATCAGTGTGTCTGTCTAGCCGTCTGTCACAGACCATTTGCTCGGAATCTACTGGCCCGTTTATGTTGAAATTTGGTATACATGAATTTCTGTGACCCAAACACAGACGTGTAACGTAAATCAATAAATTTTGAATATGGGGGACAAACTAGAAAATAAAAAAGTTATGAAAAGTGTACAGTGTGACTCGTATCAAATAAAAAAAGAGGTTTGCTGTGAGGCTCAATTTTGTATAAAATATAATTAACAAATTTTAGAGTTATTAAAGGAAATAGCTTTTTTTTTCAGTTTTTAAATTGGGGCTTTTACCATCATTGGCATGTCAGCCCCATCGTACCCTAAACATGCCCATAAACATAGATGAAAACTTACCTTTTCCCCGCTATCGCCGAATCAACAGAGCCCAAAAATTTGGAAAAAATACTGAAAATAGTTCTTTACTTATAGATTACAGGAAAATTAATAAGAAGTATATGGTCTTAAGTTCTTAACCACGGTAAATCTCTCAATATTGTGAGTTCATATGTTCATTGTACGGAACACTCTCCACGCTAGTTCAACTTGCACTTGTGTCCGGTTTATTTAACTTCCGAAGATTGTGTTGAAAAAATTAGTTTAAAATCTACAATTATTAACCTTATTTTGGGATTAGGCAATAAACTGATACTCGTACTTCTGAAGAGAAAATTTTACAAATTACAAAAACATCAAAATTAATTTTCCCAATACGAAATATCCACTAACGACAAAATTATGGTAGTTACGTGACAAACGCCGTAATTTCGGACTAATGCGACTTCAAAAGCCACTAAAGAGAGCCCAAAACTTTGACATCGAGAGTTTCGTTAGCTAGCGCCCTGTTTTCCACCTTATTGCCTTTGGAATAAAGTCTTTCGGTAAATCACATTTCGATGATAAGGGAAAAACAATTTTACTAAAGTGTTTGCTGTCTTAAATGTTTTACGTGTTGTGTGGACTTGGGTTCTAAGTTTTATACTGCCCTCAGTATCCATACCAATATATAAAAGTGAAACGTTGTCTTTTGTTTGTTTGTTTGTTTGTTTGGGGAGCTTCCACGCGATAACGGCTGGACAGATTTTGATGAAACTTGGAATGGAGATAGCTTATACCCTGGAATAAACTGAAAGCTACTTTTTAACCCGGAAAATTGTAAAACTAGAAAAATGTTGATTTCTCGCTGTAAGAAACGGTTGCCATGGAAACGAAATAACAAGTATGCCAAAAAACATCAAGAGTGGTGCTATATCTACTTTTGCCTTTGTTTTTAATATCCTAGAAGAACATAGGATGCTTTTTTTTCGCGATAAACAGTAGTCCGCGCGGACGAAGTCGCGGGCGGGAAAACTAGTATACTATATTTTTACTATATTTTATAAAGTGGTTTTAAATATAAAATGTGGTTAGAGATGCGTATCATTTAAGGGATGAGTAACAGAGGATTATAGGCTACGGCCACCTTTCCTTTTCAGTTTTGATATCTTATATCAGATATCTTAGTCTCGTAGAAAATAAAAGCAGCAGCTTCAAAACACTTCATTTATTTTACTCAAGCTAACACTTTGGCGTCTCAGACTGAACTGCCCCCACTAAGCTATAATCACCTCACGTAAACGTAAAAGCGTAAAATTTGTAAATCCTAATTTTAGGTTAGATTGACTTTTAGAATAAAACACCGTAAAACTTCGACTAGAAATAGTTACAAGAATTCTGAAATTGTAAGCCTTAATGGTGTTATTGTATGTATTAGAGCGATGGTAGCCTAACGGTTCAATTATTTATTTTATTATATAACGACTATACGCGTAGTTACTTATAAATTTAACGTTATAATAAGAGCTGTGTGTTATATTAACCACCCCTACTTCATAGCTACAGGAAAACGACTCTCCTTAACTTTTAGACATATTTTGACCTGCATTATTATTATTATTATTATTTTATACTTTAAGCACAAAAACAGTGTAGAGAGGAGGACTTAATGCTAAGACAGCATTTTCTGCCAGTCATCCTGGTTGAGCAAGAAAGAAGTGTATAGGCGTGCACTCGAGATATGGACAGTAAAATGAAAATAAAAATAAATTAATTGAAATTAATACTAAAATATAAAACTTTCTAAAATATGTATATACAATTATTATAAATATTACATCATATAATATCATAAAAATAAAATACATATAAATATTATAAAATTGAAGTGAGGAAGTGAGTTCCAGAGACGGACTGCTGAAACCTCAAAGGAGTTATCAAGGAAAGAAGTGGTATGAAAAGGAGTGGCTAATATAAGAGTGTTTGAAGAGCGAAGTTGCTTGTTATGAGTGTTTGATAGGAAGTTAAATTTACATTTTATGTATACAGGTGAGTTACGGTCATTTAGGACGGAAAACAGAAGACAAAGAATTGTAAGATTTCGTCACTCACGTCGTCATTCACAGATTTTGGAAAAAATGTACCTACGAATTGTATGGAAAAAAAATATCTGTTTCTGAGAACTTATGAGTCGTAGACAAACAATTTTAAGCTAATAAAATAAAATTGAAGGTCATTAAATTCTCTACAAATTTCATGACTTTTCTATAAAAATTTGTTTAGCCAGTACTTATCTTGAAAATGACCAAACAGATTATTTTCATATATTTTTTTGATTATTTTCATATATTTTAAGTTGCCGGCTTTTCTTTTTTTGGCTATCGCTACAACCAGTAGACCTAGAGAGTTAAGGTTGAACTCAAAATGGTAGGAAATTTAGTTTGCTTTACAAAAGTTTTCAATAAATATATCTTGAAAATCGCTTTCGTAAGGTAGTTTTTTTCGAAAAATCTGAAACAAGTGCCACAATTTTGAGCACCACGGGTTTTCAGTGTTGCAAACTTGGGTACCTATAAACATTCACAGGGGTCCTAACAATAACCCCCTCCCCCTCCAATTTGCTTCCAAGTTCGATACTTTTTATACCATTTTCCGGTAAAAAGTATCCTATGTTGGACTCTATATTGTACGTACATACTTACAAAGTTTCATTAAAACCGGATTAGCAGTTTTGGCGTGAAAGCTCCCTGAACAAACAAACAAAAAGTCACTAGATTCTGCACTAGGAAGCCCTGTGTCGCAGGAATCTAGTAGTAGGTACTAATAGGAAGCTTACTATTAGGTATAGGAAAGATTACATGAAATTATCATATAAGAGGGCACTTCCCGGTCCGTCTATCGTCAACGCGAGCATGGTCGGAAAGCTTGTTTTTTCATCCAGCGCATTGTTTGAAAAAGAGACAAAGAGGAAAGAGAGAGATAGCGCCTGAACGCTCGGTTGGCATTCGGTAACTTCCGCATTATAACAATAACAACATTGAACGAAAAATAGTCTGCGGAAATTTCATAAAACTTGTTCCAGGAAATATGTGTTTTTGAGTAATCCTTTTAAGTTTGCGAAATAAAAGTCTTTTATTTAGAATCTCCATTACATGTGCGAGGTTTCTGCCTAGATGTTTTCTTTAATTTTACAATTTATGAGTACATTATGAACGACCAAAGTTCAGGTAAAATGCGTGCGAAAATGGCTTATACTAAATTTGTTTCTCCAAGCTTTTGTAGAAAAATAGATATAGTGCATAAGATACCTACGAGTATCAAAGAAATATGTTACTACGCCATAATCACGTACGAGCGTTTGTATGAAATATATGACGGGTTTACCGCTCTTATGACATGAGTATCTGAGTACGTGTGTGTTATTGTTCGATGAGCGTGGTATATGGTGTATGTGTGAGAGAGGTTTTGTGTGTCTGTGTGAGGAAACAATATTGCGAAGAAATTTTGAACCTGATCAGCTGTAGTAAAGTTACGCAATATTTTTGTACATATATTTAGAGTATGTACTTATGTTGTGACTTCATATAAAATGAAAATGTTTTGTATGCATAACCTTAGCAAGAGTCTATATGATGTATAAATAATTTGTTGTAGTGTTACATCACCATAGTAATGAATAAAATCTTTTATTACTACTTTTTCATGTCTTATAAGTTTCAGTCTCCAAGTTTTGAAACCTGCCATGAATTAATATGAGGTTACTCGCTTCGAAATAACTTACGTATTTTGCCTGCGATGAATAACTATTTTGTGGTCTATTTTATGCGAATTTCATATTTCACTGGCCTTTATTACTGTTGGCTTAAGCTTCAAACTGCAAAACATCTGGCGTTGTCTTCTCGTAGTTTTTAATTATCTTGCACTTTATGTATATTTGTTTTGGTGGAATCTTGTGAGCTGAAATAGAACCACTTCAACTTATCCTACGGAGTTGAATTTTTACATGTTGGTTCAGTTCCGATGACATTGCACTTTATGGTTAGCATGACATGAATCGACATCCAGGATTAGCTCAAAATAAAGGAACTCCACAACGGTTTACAGCACAGACACGAAATGTTGTATTGTATACGATACGCATATTTTATTATTGTGATAGCCTGTTCTAAGTTTCACCATGACATGAATACAATATATACATACTTCATTTTTTTAAGAGAGATATCATTCCAGTTGTACGTATGTAAGTAAGTACATAAGTACTTCCATGATTAAAGCATATAATCGCTAACATTTGCGATTCAAGTATATGCTATCGAAAAACTACGAAATAATAGTAATAATATTCATGACTTGATATGAAGACACGTACATGTTTTAAAGTTTTCAACTTCCATTTCAAAAGCGCAAATCTCGTCACCGCGATCTAACTTGCATACTAACGCCATCTAGTTCAGTTCGTGGTCAAACTTCGGCATCTCTGGTTTACATAGTAACTATGTAGTAATCTGTGCCCTGGTTCTTTCTCGGGCTTTTCTTATCTTGCTTTTTACAGCTACTTGTGCAGCTACCATATCATCTATAACCTGTATTATAAAAAAGCAACAAAAAGACTAAAATGAATACAATTAACAAAATGGTCTAGGACTTTTAAAATAAGTTACTGAACATGTTTATTATAAGTTTTTATTTAATTTGCAATGTTTGTATGTATTTTTGTTTAGGTCAAATCTTGCAAGCTGAATTAGAACTCCTACGTAGTTGAATTTTCACGTTTTGGTTCAGTTCCGACGAATAAAAGAACTCTTCAACGGTCAACAACACTATTTTGATCTCTTTGCCTTTTACAAATGATTCATTGTTTATAATAATATTCCAAAACTCTGACTCTTCTTCTGAAATACGCCCGTTTTAGAACATAATATAACCATTATTAAAGGGTAACAAACCACTGGCTACAGCCACAAAATATAAATAGTACTAATATAGCAGCAGGCAGGATACCTGTCAAATCAGTGGAATAGGATACTTGTCAAATAAGTGGAATAGGATAACTGTCAAATAAGTGGAAAAGGGTAACTGTAAAATAAGTGGAAACAGGTACCTGTCAAATCAGTGGAATAGGATACCTGTCAAATAAGTGGAAAAGGGCACCTGTCAATAGAATCAGTGGAATAGGATACCTGTCAAGTGAGTGGAAATGAATACCTGTCGAAGATGTGGAAAACCTTCGAACAAACTAAAAAGGACATATCATACTTTACACATTATACATAACTTCTCATTAGCTGCTAAATGTCCACTTACTTGCTTGTCGTATGAGGTAGTCCTGGCATCTGGTGTCAGATTATGTCAGGCCGCCCGAGGGCCCCTGAGCATGTCCACGATTTTTTGTTGTATGAGATAGTGCTGGCTTCTGGTGTCAGAGTTTGTCAGGCCGCCCGAGGGTTCTGACATCGCTTAACTACTTATATTAATCAATAACAGCTGGAACCGACAGTCCACTGGTGAATAGTGTTGAACATCGGCCTCTCCATAGAACATTACCATGAGCAGCTGTTTGCCTATCATGGGATCCCCCTCCCATCCCTCCGATCACCGAGACTCCTGCTTAGTAATCGCTGTAGCTGGTGATAATAATTAATAATGATAATACACTGGAAAGATCCGGTAAAGTAACCGACATAGCTCTAAGGACAAGCACGGTAAAGTTGCACATGGCTGGTCACATTTCCCGAAGAACAGACAACCGTTGGGGTAGACGAGTTCTCGAGTAGAGACCATGTCTAGGCAAACATAGCGTAGGACGTGCTGTGGCCTGGTGGTGCTAACCTGCGAAAAGCGGCTGGCAGAAAATAGATGCGCAGAGCTGACAGACCTAGTTCAGTGGCGTGCATTAGGAGAGGCCTACATCCAGCAGTGTACAAATATAGGCCGATGATGACAGGAAAATACTACTGCCCATCCTCTTAGCTAGTTCTAACATCACCTGTGGGATGTGAAGGTGTGGTACTATCAATATGCAGGGCACCACACTACATACTTTACAGTTACACTTAATTACAAATAAGTTTTACTCAAACCATTCGAGCACTACTTCGTTTGAGAGCAATATTGCGAGCCAAAATCCAATTAAAATTTTCATCACATTTCCATACAGTAGAGTGTCTTGACGACTTCAACTAATTAAAAAGCTTTCCATAGTTACCGGTCGTTATTAGATATTATCTGTGGTACGAAGAGTTTGCGGGTTGTTAATATTCAGTTAACGCGTCTTCATAGTTTGTAACCAAACTAATTAAGTTAACACCAATTCTGTTAGAACTAATCATACTAAAATTATAAAACAATAAATAACAACAAACCATGTAATAACTTGCTTAAAAGCAAAAAAAACACGCCTGCCTTACCAAAAAAGAACTTATGCCAATAAATTATATAAGGAGATACTGAGAGATTCCAGAGAGATGCTGGAATATCAAGGCCTTCAATTTGATGTCCATATTGTAAAATTCGAAGTTGTTTTTCGCTTTATTTTAATAGTACCATACTGCTGTTTTTTTTTTAAATTGTTTTACTCGGGGGATGTAAGGATTCTAACGATACCCCATACGTCTAAATACGTTCAGGCTTTTAAAAGTTATGGTGGAATAAATAAACTCACATGCATACATACAAACAAACAAACATATATGAATCCTAAAGATATTTCACCTCTTTTTTTTGGGTTGTCGTGTAAAAATGACGTTGCCGTAGTGTTTCTTTGTGCTCTCTTCTCTAACGGGCGTGTTACCGAAGCACCGGTAGAGTCAGAAGCTATTTATTTTTAGTGTGCCACAGAAAACTCTGATCCGACACATTATAAGGAAATTTCCTTTTCAAAGTGAAACCAAATAAAGTAACAGTGATTTGGTCTGTATTTTATATTTTAAGAATATTTTTTCTCATTGTTAATTAGATGACAAGTTTTTTGACTTGTAACAGTACTATATTATTTGTTAATACAATAAACATAACTAATCTTGAACTTATTTAGTTCGCTTTGAGTGTTGTGCGGGTCTAATCTTGCAAACTGAATTAGACTTCCTCTTATCCTACAGAGTTGATTTTTTAGGATTAGCTCCAGATAGAGGAATTCGTCGCAATGTGTACGCATTCTATTATGATAGCCGGGTTTAAGTTTTACCATGACATGGTTGCTGCACTCATGGTTGGGTTCTGACTAGGGAACTCCTCATCGGTTAACAGCACAGACACGAAATGTTGTTATAAATTTAATTATGATAAGTTTCTCTATGACATGGCTGCTGCATAAAGTTTTTTTTTATTAACTTGTTTATTTTTAACTTGCTCATAAGAAAATATGGTGTATTTATCACCAGTGGTGCCATCACCGTCAAGCTAAAAAAAATACGTTGTGTCATTTTAAAAGGCACTCCTTATAGGCAATGATAAACCATTGAGCATTCACTTGTAATGAGCATTCTAGTGAATGTGCATGACAGGTAAAAGCTCAAGTTCAGTTTGACGTAATTAAAAAACGGCGAATGCTCAATGTTTCGTTACAAGTGAATGTTCAGGTTTATCAGCGCCTTCATGCACCTTTCCCTGTTACTTCTCGAATGTTCATAAACCTAAAAACAATACTGTTGATGCTAAACCCAAAAATCTAGCACCAACAAAAAATACAGCATTTCAAATGTCAGTAGGTATGCCTACAGTAAATTTTTCGAATGCTTGCTATTAAGGGGCGGCCTTCCAAGCCGCACCTCAGTGGTTACAACGTTAATTATCGGGGCTAGTTAGTTAATTGTCGGTATCAAAAAACTATTTGTTATTTAACTTGTATCGTTTACCTAGGTGATGTCGATACTACAATTGTGATAACGGATGCCTCTGGGCGATATTAGAAGAGGAAATAAGAAGTTGTTAAAATATTAAAAATAAATTAAGGATTTAAAAGGAGATGAAAAACAAGAGTGAAAATATGTGAAAAAGGTAAAGGAATTGAGTAGGTTTAAATGAATTATGATTAATAGCAGTCGTTAAGCCATGTTCAGAGGCCCTCGGGCGGCCTGACAAACTGACACCAGAGGCCAGCACTACCTCATACAACAAACAAACAATTAATTAAGGAGTTCAACCTACATTGCCTTCGACTCTGATTATACGAAAGCTGATTTTCTTAAAATCTTGTAATCATAAAATTTTTAATACGACAAGTGTATTTATTAACTTACTACTACAGAATACAACTACTACATTTTTTTATGATTTGGTCAGTCATAAAAAATAGATTTGAGTAGAGTTATCTATCAGACACGAAGTTAATCAATATTAACCGTGTTTGGTTAGTCACTTCAAAATACTACCAATAGATGGCGTTACCGTCCCCATAAGACGGGTTCACAAACTAATGAGTGAATTTGGATCGCGATGCATAGATCAAGTTGGCCGAATTGGTAAGAGGCATGGATGTATGCGAGTTCGAATCTCGTCCGTGATCCAAATTTCCATTACAAAATTATCATATACCTACTATATCAATATATGTATAACTAGCTAACTACTACATGAAACAGTTGGACAACCCAAATGCCATTACACTGCAGGCTTATACATATGTACATATATATTCATATAGGTATTCCTAATGTTTTAGCCCACTACCAGTTGGCAGCGTACTCAACATGCTTATGGCATTGCCCCGTTGAATTGCAATGCTAATTCGTTGTGCTAAACATATTTAAATTTATTGCTGAATTCGTCCTAAATCATCTCGCGTAGAGAGGTGGTGGCAGAGCAGTAATTAATGTGTGTGCTTCGCATACCACGTGACCGGGATGCGAGAAAGCAAATAACACTGCACAGAACACTATAGTCTGTCCGGAACACTATAGTCTGTCCAGAACACTATAGTCTGTCCAGAACACTATAGTCTGTCCTGTGCAGCTCCGAATTTTTATACAAAAAGAGAAAATGTTTGTACCAATCAATATTCACAGCTTTTGATAAGTTTTGGAAACATAGGAAATGAGTCATATTGAGGTTTATAGCTTTATATTTATATCATAATTTGTAAAGAATTTGAATTAATGACTGTTATAAAAACCGATAATTTCGCGTAAGATTTCTCTCAAGTTCTTGTACTGTTAATAATAAATTAAAAACAAGTCATAAGTTCAGAAACTACAACCCAACTACGGTCGGGTAAATAATAGCTCACGACACTCTCGCGATGAAGACGGAATCGATTAATACCTCGCTTGTCAAAATCGGACCAAGTTTTTAGTTTGAACACATAATAACCCTGTCTTAGTTTCACCGTAGTCAGGTAAAAAGAAGCCTATGCCTATCGATTGATACCTCGCTTGTCAAAATCGGACCAATAGGGGCGACGCTTTGGTAGAACATCCATATACCCACATACATACATAGACTGTTAAACTCATTACCCTACCCTTGCTTCGCCGTACTCGGGTGAAAAGGAAAAGCTGTAAACGTAGTTGGATTAGGTTAAGATTTAGTGTGGTAGAAACGTTCTCCCAAAACGCAAATTTCACAGAAAATCTACAGCAAAACCTTGTAGAATTTGCTATTGTCCTTATCTATCCTATAGTTATATATTTAAACGGGACTTAATCGCGCTGAAAACTTAATATTTATTTACCTATACTTTTTTTTTTCTACATCCAAATCACTCCAACACAGACGCTCTGTAGTGCAGTAGCATTTGGTTGCTTAAAATATGAAAATCGTGATACGAATGCCACCGGGGGTTCGATCCTCGTACCAATTACTTGTAATAAGTTATGTTCGGATTTTTCATCGCGTTGTGCTTCAGAGATCCGGTTGCTCTATATTGATAGCAGTCATTAAGCTGACTGACACTAGAATTATAGGTAAATTAATATTAATGAAGAATTAAATAAAATTAACGAAGCAAGCTACATAATATTTTAAAAAACTATGTAGCTTACTTCCGCCAAACTAAAAGTTTTTCTTCGTTCATTAACCAACGAGCTGAAAAGGGAGGGGTGTTATGAGTTTAGAGTGTGTATGTATGGATGTATCCGTGTGTCTGTCTGTGGCATCGTATCTCCCAAACGAATGGACCGATTATGATGTGTTTTTTTCTGTTTGAAAGCTGATGTGATCGAGATTGTTCTTAGCTATAATAGAGGGAGGGGTTTGAGGATTGTAGCTCCCAAACGAATGGAACTATTTAGAAGCGTTTTTTTTTTTATGTTTGAAAGCTGATGTGATAGAGATGCTTTTTTTATTTGTGCTTGTTTTAAATATGGATTTCCGCAAAGTAACGCCTGAGTCTATCAACGTATAGTTAAATAAATTATATATCTACAATTAAGTACATAATGTACCTATTTATAAAAGCAAATTTTTTGTTTAATTCTTTTTGTACACTGATAATGCTTCTCAGATGTAATTGAAGGATGTGTATCCCTCGTAAAAAATGAGGATAGCTGAGAATGACGCCAGAGGGTAATCGATCATCTCATCCTTATCCTAAGTACTCGTACAATAAGCTTACACGTAGGTTACGTATTTTACTGACAGTTATTAATGTTACCTCTTTTGGGGGAGCTTTTTTATCGAGACATCTATATAAATGAGTGCATTCGACTGTTCTCTTTTGTGTGTGAATTCAAAGTAGGTAACATTTAAGTATAGATAAATAGACAGATAAATTCTTTATTGTACACACCAAAAACAAAAATAAATAAAATAAAGAAACAATAGTAGGAGAAGTGTTACAATGGGCAGCCTTATCGCTAAAAGCGATATCTTCCAGCCAACCTTTTTTTGTATAACTTAAATTCTCATGAACAAGGAGAAAAAATTATCCTATGTAGGTATATTATTATAAAATCTTATGTATAATTATTATGATCTCATTTTTGTAATTGGTGTATTACGGACACGTCTCAAATAAAGATTTATTGTTATTACTAGCCGTACCCGCGGCTTCGCACGCATGGTCATTTATCTAGGTTAAAAGTAATCTATGTACTATTCCAAGTCTTAAAATACCAATATACCAACATTTGATCAACATTGCTTCACCCGTCAAAAAGTTTTTATCGATTGCTCTGCTTCTACTCCTCGGATTGAGATACCAAGTTCACCAGTTTTAAGTCAAAACGTTTAGCTATCCAACATTTAAAACCGCATCGCATTCGATTCAGTGGTTTTTACGCAATGCGCGAACAAACAAACATACAGACACGATGTTATATTCTTTATGTTATATATATTATATATTTTAAATGTTATATTCTTGTTCAGTAGCTTATTTTAAGTACACTTCCTTTTTTTTTAATTATCTTTGTACAGACTTCAGACTTCGTATTAATTGCTTAATTATAAGTATAGATATGATTGTTATACCTACAAACAGTACCGTGACATACCTACTGACTGACAGACAACGCACAGCCTAAACCAGTGAACCTAGAGATTTGAAAGAGAATCTTACATTTTTGTATGGTGTCTGGAATATCTAAACAGCCGTCATTTTGAAAAAATATGGAATTCTAGGCCATAAATGAAAATAGTGTCAATCGATAGGGAAAATTATAAAATGGAAAATTGTTTTACGTATTAAAAAATATATTACTGAATCATATATTTTTTACATCAATCTTTATTATATTAAAAACTAGAAGATTTTATTAACTTGCAATGTTTGTATGTATGTATGTATGTTTGTTTAGGTCAAATCTTGCAAGCTGAATTAGAACCACTTCCTCTTATTCTACAGAGTTGAACTTTTGCATGTTAGTTCTGTTCCGATGACAATGCATTTTTTATAGCAAGCATGACCTGAATCGACTTCCAGGATTAGCTCCAGATAAAGGACTCTTCAACGGCCGGGTTTAATACAGTTTTACTATGACATGGCTGTTGCACTCCAGGTTGGCTCCGGACTAGGGAACTCCTCGACGCTTAATAGCACAGACACGAAATGTTTTATACGCATTTAATTGAGATAGTTTTCATTCTAAGTTTAATCATGACATGGCTACTGCAGATTTTTTTTTTTAAATGTTTTTATGTTAACTTATTTTAACTTGTAAAGCAACGAGCAACTGTCTTGAATAGTATTCTACGACATTCATTTCATCTGTCAATTAAATCCATACGAATGTATAAAACTGTAACGTTTTCTGTTTGTTTTTTGGTTTGGAGAGCTTTCACGCGATAACGGCTGGACGGATTTGGATGAAATTTTGAATAGAGATAGCTTATACCCAAGAGCAAGAGCAACTTCAAGGTGCTATACCGACTTTTGCATTGGTTTTTAATATCCTAGAAGAACATAGGATGCATTTTTTCGCGATAAACAGTAATCCGCGTTGACGAAGTCGCGGGCGGGAAAGCTAGTAAATAAATATATTCGGGACAATTTACACCAATTACCTAGACCCAAACTAGGATGTCCTGTACTAATTTTATTATTCCCTGACTAAGACAGAAAACAAGACAGCAGCATTATAATACATAATTTTCAACCCAAATATCTCAGAAAGTATTTCACTAAATTATTAAATACTGCTTTATTATAGAGCACTTATTGTTTGTTATAATTGTACATGCTCCTTGGAGGGAATATTTCTTGGGTGCACTGAGGAGGCATTTTTGAAATTCCATCCCTACGGAATGGCGTAGCAAAATTTGCACGCGGGTGAAGCTACGGGGCGCCAGCTAGTAATGTTATAAACAAACAATATCAATAAATTAAGTAAACTTAATATACTTTGAGTTTGAAAGAGGAAAAGAAAATACCGGTCTGACTAAGTACATCCGTAAAAAAGAGAGATCTCTAATAGATATCCCCAGGATCTCAAAAACCGATTTGACCTATCAAAATGGTTCAGAAGTCTTATCCCTCACCAATCGCATTATACAAGTTTTGTTTTCAGTGTCCGCTCAACCAGCGATGGACTCAAAAGCTCAGTATAGCATAGGTGATTATGATTACTGTGAAAGTCGTTACATAATGTTCTTTATTTCCACTATAGACATATTTCTGAAAATTATCATGTAGATGCACTAAAATTGCTGACAATATGGAAGTATGCCAATTGTTAAAAAGTTGGCACAAGGTAGCATTTTGCAATGCTATTAAGGTTTCCAATGCTCTGAACGGTAATATTTTGCTTAATTTTTTTAAGGGTGTTTCTCGGCCTATTTTTACACGTTTTATTTTATTTATTTCCTCAGTATTTTACAAAATATTTTCAAAAATGAACCACAATAGCAAATCACAAATCAAAAATAATAAACAAAAAATTATAATTAATAATAACATACCTATCTACTTACTTTTTACTGATATATAATATATCTCGCAATCATCAAAGCGATTACGATTGCGTGAACGTTTTTCAATTAGACTACACGCAAAGAATTGTATGTATGGATCATCCAAATAAATTCAGTAATCCCGGAGATATGAAAAAACAGATGAATTACGAACATCTAATTCGTAATTCATCTGTACAAGTCAATAACAAATAAAAAAAAAATAGAATATAGAAAGATATTGAAATATCCTTCGCAATATCTTTCTATATTGCGAAGGATCAGGGACCGTATTCAGCAAACAAACTCGCTGCGCGATCGTTACCTTTCGGTGTGGGCATATTTAGAAAAAATAAGAAACTGGGGAAATGTGGGGGGATGAAGGTTTGGGGAAGTGAGGGAAGATGGGGGAAAATGGGGGAAAGTGAGAGGAAGGTAGTGTGGAAAGTGACATGCCCCACAATTTGTCCACTTCCCAGTACCCTCCTCTCACTTTCCCCTACCTTCCCTCACTTCTTCAAACCTTCATTCCCCCAGTTTTTCATTTTTTCTAAGTATGGCCAAACCGAAAGGTAATGATCGCGCCACGATTTTGTTTGCTGAATGCGGCGCCTGAAGCATTTTTGCAGATTACTGCCAAACTAGAAAAGACCTAACCGTCTTTTCTCGTTTGATAGTAGTACTTTAAGAGGAAAACAAAAAAATATCTAAGTATCACTAAGTAAAATAAACCGAACAAGTGCGTGCCGGACACGCATATACTTAGGGTTCCGCAGCCAGGACCCTAAGCTATCCAACTGCGACAACCGCAGTGCAATCCATCCAAAATTTTTTTTACGTCATTCACCAACAAAGTTGTTTTTACTATTGGATTATGTTTCTCACTATGGTTTTTTTCCAGAGTTGACGCGGGCATAAAATGCGTTATATTGGTTCTTATATAGCTGGTTAAATAGCCGTGATAGTTTTGTAAATAAATAAGTCTTATAAAGATAGATTTAAAAAATAAAAGCTGTACTTTAAGTGAGAACATGACTGTAAAAAGGACACTTAATAGCCAAATATTTCGTAAAAGGAACCAAATGAAAAAGAAACCTCATTATAATTTTAAATTTTCTTCTTACGAAACTATAAGGGTTCCTTGTGTGACTACGGAACCTAAAAATTACCAATTACAAATGGCAGATACTGCGAAATATGTTTTCATGCCATGTGGAAAAGTAAACATTTTATTTATTACGTCATAAACTGGTTTTATCGTCTACGCAAAATGAATAAAGCACAATGAGTGAATGAATAATTTAGTGATAAACACGGCCATGTCAACATGGCAACTCTTTGTTTGATTTTTGAAATGCCAACACAGCGGGGGTTATATTTTTACCCGACTTTTGCCCGTTAAGTCCGTGCAAATCCTACCTTTTTGGTAAATAATCTGTCGGGAACTTTTGTTTTATTTAACAGACGTAGGTTTGAAGCGAGAGTATTTTATATGTCGTGGCGATATCATGAATGGTTGGTCAAATCATGAAAAAGTCCTATTTCATTAAAATTATCGGTGACATCATGAAATGGTTTCTGATTTGGCCAGATGAATAAATAGTCAGCGTTTGACGATATGATCAGCTAAACGCACGGCTACTTCATGATATGGTCAAACATTAGTGATTACATTGTAAAATAGAAGGCGAGGGCGGAAGTCCGACTTGGCCGTGATAGGTTAGAAGGCGAAGGCGGGCGAAGCGTAGAGAGCTTTCTTTGAGCTATCTGTTTGAACACAAACGTGTTACCATGAAACCCCTACATTAATGATATAATATATCATAATGATTTGCCACGTTTGGCCATATCATAATGATATGGCCAAACGTGGTTTGAAATATCATTAAACGTTGATGTTTCAACAATATGGTCAGTTTTAGCTAGCCATTTCATGAAATATAACCTTATCATGAAGTTATCAGTTATCAGTACTATGATATGCCCACGACATATACATAAATACAAATGTTATCTTTGTTTGTGTTTTAATAAATAAATAATAATAAATATATTCGGGACAACTCCACACCAATTACCTAGCCCCAAACTAGGATACCCTGTACTATGGGCACTAGATAACGGATAAACATACATAGATAAGAATATTACATCCATGACTCAGAAACAAACATTTCTGCTCATTACACAAATGATTGCACCTTGCAGGATTCGAACCCGCGACCGTACGATTTAGTACCTAGGATCTCTAGCCACTAGACCAACCGGTAATAGAGTTATCTTGAAAGTTAATTAGAAAGAGTGTTAAGTTATTTTCAGTCTACCCCTGTTTAATAATAAACAAAAAATACATATATATTTTTTCCTAATTCTGGTGCAATAAAGTGTTTATTATTGTTATTATTTTTAAACAAAGTAGGTTGATGTATGTGTGCTTAGCAAACATCGACCCCAAGCATGTTTCATAGAGGTTCAATAGTGCTCTTTTGATCGGAAATGAGCTGTTGCTTCACCCTTTCACTTTTGGACTTTTTAAAAATTCTGTATAAAAAAAAGTTCTAAAATTTATATAAACACTACTCTTTGTTTTTCAATACAACTCCAAAACAACAAAATATTCTGAACAACGTTTTGCCACAAGTCCATGAACACTCGCTAATCTCTCTGTCTTCTCTATTTATAAATGTTCACCGAATTGCGCTCTGAAATGTGAAAAAGAAATTTTGTTGTATTGATGTTCACTGATTTTTGGTAATTTAACAGTGCTCATTTAATTATGTCGTAATGGGTCATCAGCGACTTTTGTATAAAATGGTGTACAGGTGTTTTGTAAAAGTGGACGTGTTCTGCAACTTTTGTCGCTGACTGTACCTAGGCAAGACTAAAAGCTAACAACTATATGCATCAAATTTAGGAAAGAACTAACTTAAATCGACTTTTCTAGCAACCCTGTTTTCTATGCAACTAGCTCGTGGTGCAAAATAGGAGCTTTAACGATCCTTCGCGAGATGCTAAGCTTTTTAAAAGACATTAAACCTCAAATCATCTCAGTATGTCTAGTTGACCGAGTGAGCGCGAAGCGCGAGCGAAGCGTCTCTGTTTCAGCTTCGGCAAAAATTATTTCATATATCCGGATGCCTGTCCGGATTTCCGGCTATTATCTACAAGTCGCATTTCTCAACCAATCTAGACGAAACTTGGTATACCTACAGCTTAAGCGAATTTTTAGAATTTTTTAGTCATCGGGGATTTTTGATTAGGGGGGTACTTCCTCCAAAAATAGGTAAAAAGGGGGCTACTGAATATCTCCGCCATATTAAATCCTATTTCGATGGTTATTTTTTTATTTGAAAGGTAGTAACTTAGTCTCATAAAAATTTGGTGAAGATCGGATGAGGATCTTCGGCGTGATGAGCAGAATAGCTCCTCAAAATGCAGTAAATTGCTCAATTTTCGGTTTCTACCAGTGGAATCAACCCTTTACCTTCTAGAAAGGCATTGATGAAGCACCTTGGTTATTAATGTTAGTTGTACAATAAGGTAACTAGATGGCGCTACTGTGCACCACTAGATTGTTTACAAAAAAGTTTGTATGCGCGAGGTCCACTCCACAGCTCACAGATCCACTAGTAGATACCTAGTGATATAACTACTACACCTACTCAGATTCACCTCCTACTTAATACTTTGAAAGTAACCGATCAAGTCAATTTGATTGAAAGAATCGGCTAGCTGTGCTCAAACATTAACAGAAATGGGAGATTTATCTAGCCGTCAAACTGCATTTCGAGATTATTATTATTGGTATTTATAATACCGTTTCTTCCCACTGTTATTCTTTCTGTACTTGTAGGCAGGCGTGTTTCACCCCAGTAGCCTTTAATCGCTCCCTAGAAATTTAAATGGTACAACACATAAGAAAAAACAAACATCTCCAAAAAAATACCAATAACACTTCACCGAACACAATTAGGAGCAAAACAATCGCGAAAATGGGATTCTTTTATCGCTGCTATCCCATATCTTCCACCAGACTTCCTGATTTGAATCTCAAACGTTCGGGCCATCCGCCGATCCCGACAATGCCCCAATCTAGTCGAAGTAATTGCATTTTATCTAATAAAAGCCCTTGTATTGTGTCTAATGTTTAGGCCCCACTGATCTCTATGGATTTCCGTTGCCGTACTTTCGTATGTGCTGATTCAAAGCGCCCGCACCGGGGGTCCATGGAACTAAAATTGACATTGTCATCTAATGTCAGTCACAGAATAAATAATAGTACAAAAAAAGATAGTAAAATACAAGGATGTCGTGTGATCTTTTAGCTTCTATTAATCATCAAGTCTTTCAAATATATTAAATCTTATATACTTTAATATTATTTATATATACTTGTGTGAATTATTATGGTAATTACTACTACTTATATTTATTTCCTATATTTTTTGTGTACTTACTTTTTATTTAATAATATTTTTAAAAGTCCGTGCGTCTCCAATGGCCTGAGCTGAAAATCATCGCTGTGGATTTGCTTCACAGCTTTTTTGCTGAGCTCAGACCTTTTCTGGCAGCACTGTACATGGCAGCGATCTTTGTGTTGATTTATGTGTTGCTGTGTACAGTGTGTGAGAATAAATAGTTTCTTATCTTATCTTACAATACTTTAGTTCCGCGGAAGCTCACTACTTCCAAACTAGTGCTAGCTGCGCCAAAATGGCGATAGTCAAAGGCTCGCATTGCGACGTTCATCAAAAGCCTGTCTAGAGTCTAGTACGGAGTAATATGCAGTTGTGTATGTAAGGCCCGAACTTTTTTATTTTGCCCTAAACAGTGTTTTGTTTTGCCCAGTCAGTTTTTGTTTGCCCACGGCCACGGACAGTCGGGCTGTTGGTCGCTTTATTACGTGGAAAATGAACGTTTTGTTTGTACTTCGTGGAAGAAATCGTTATTAAAATTATTGAGTAGATTGTATACAGGTAAGTAAACAGTTACCCTAAATGGATTCGTGGTGAATTTTAATACTGAATTTTGCACGAGTATTCCCTGCAGCCAAGTGAGAGGGAGAGTTTTTCAGGAGTTGTATACTTACGTATGTTTTTATCGACTTCTAAAAGCAGGAGGTTCTCAAGTAGTATGTATTTTTATGTTTATTGAGTTTATTCCTATAAATTAATTGGCTTTACCTGTGATAAAGATTGAGAAAATTCTGAAGGCTGTTAACGTTTAAAAATACGTAATTTAATAGAAATGCCAAATGAAAAAGCATAAAATAAGAGCTTGAGAAATACATCGATCAGATATATTCTTTCTTTTCGTGGATGTGTACTTCCTTTGTTATTGATTGTATAAAGAACCTAATTTCCTTTCTTGTTTCCTTTTCAATTTGGCACACGAGTAATAAAACAATTTTCACAACATAACAAGTTTTACCGCAACAAATTTCTTATGTTATCAAATATTAGCACACCGCCGTGACTTCATTCGTGTGTTTCTTGCGGAACATTTTGTTTTAAAATATATATAATTATTTGCATTAAAACTAAACTAAGTATACTAATAAACTACTGAACCAATTGTCATGAAATATGTGGCCACCCCGGAGGTTTAAACTACCAATTTTTTTATTTTTTTTCCAAATCGAACCAGAAAAATCGAAAAAAACGGTAATGGTACTTACATAAAAAAACGCATCGAATTTCTCCTCCTTCTTTCGCATTTTTCTCCTCCTTTTTTAATGTTGGTTGGCAATATTTATCTTCTATAATAATGTAGCTTACTAGCAGTGAAAGTGTTATCAAAATTAGTGTAATTTCGATTAAACTTCAAACAAATAAACAAACTTACTGACACTTCAGGGCGGAAACAGGAGTTACAGGAAAACGTTCCTAGGAGACCAGCCATAACTTTTTAAGATATTCTGAACTGCATTCACAGATTTTGGAAAAAATACAGTCAGCAAGAAAAAGGTAATTTTATGCAAAAACTTTTATTGAGGCCAATCGATCCTGCAGTGCGAGCATGGATCTTTTATCGATCGATAAAATTCGATAAATTTATCGATCGGTAAACAGTTCTTTTTTTATCAATTTTATCAAAATGCGGTAGCATGGATCTAGCCTCTCGGTAAATTTTATTGATTCAATAATACTTCGTGAGTTTATCGATTTAAAAAATGGCAACTCGTGGACTATACATATATCAGATAGACGACTAATAGTCTAAACAATATTTTTTGACACAATTTTTCAGATTTTTATTATTTTGAGTTGTTACGGAGAAACTTCTGTCATTTGGAATTCTACCTAACTACCATAAAGTAGTATATTCCTTAAACCTAACCTAAAGTTTGTCGTGTAACTTTGGAAAGCCGATAAAATTCGATAAATTCGGTAAAAATTACCGAATTATATCGACAACAATTGTCAAAAATAAGATTCATGCTTCCTTTTGTCGATATAAATCTATATATTGAACATGATGATTTATCGAATTTATGTCGTTGTCGATAAAGTACGTTCCGTGCTACCGAACTCGTATTATCGAATATTAACGTCAAACTTGATTAAAAATAATCGGTAAACTTATCGATCGATAAGATCCATGCTCGCACAGCTGTTTCTTATTTAATAAGGATCAAAAGTATCTACCGGTCCGACTGAGGTTTGAGTACTAGAAATGTAAGAAATTGCGAAAAAAATATGTACGAAATTACCACAACCGTTGTACCTACAGGAAAACGTTATTAGGAGACTGGGCTTAACTTTTGGAAATATTTTGACCTGCATTCACAGATTTTGCAAAAAGTGTACAGTCATCGAGAAAATAGCATTTTACAAAAAAAAGACTTTCAACCCTGTTTTTTACAAGGATTAAGTCTCTATTGGACCAAATTACGTTAGAGCCGCCAGTATTTTTGAAAAGTTTGTATTCGAACGATGTTAGAATATTATTTTATTCATTTCGTATGAAAGGTATAGCAAAAGGTTATTTTTTGCAATATCTGACTTTTCTTATACATTTTATGTTTTTTTATAGCAGTTAACGCCTTCTTAGCGTAAATCTAAATATACCTATATACACTAACCTCAATTAGTTAGTAGTCTTTACTTTTTACTCTAACCTCAAAAGATCTAGAAGACTTTTGATCCTTATAAGAAACGGGATCGATTGGCATCAAAAAAGTGTTTGTGTAAGTGACCGTTATATTGCTGACTACCTGCCCTTACTGCACCGTCTCAAAAATCCAACCTGTATATTATTTTGCGTGATAATCAATTCGATTGAGTAATCAAAGCACGCACGTTTTCAATTCTAACTCAATAAGAACTCGATTCTGTAACCGAATATCTCGAAATATCGCGTTTCCCCCGATAATCGATTTGGGATCATTCGATTCTGACTCTGTTTGACTTGGTAATGAGTCACCGACTGTTGGTTTTGCGGAGCCGTTTCAGGGGCTACCGATTACCATTTTAGCTTTGAAACTGAGTTTGAATCTCTCTGAAAACACTTTTGGGTTACTTTCACACAAATGGTCATTTGTCACGCTATCACAATATCACAATTGACAACATTTCAAATTTTTAACATTACTATTTGTTTTTTTTCTCTCAAGGAATATTGAAAAATAAGATATACGTATTTTTTCTTTTTCCAATCTAAGTTATATTTTCCGACAATTTAATTATTAATAAATAGCTTATTTTAAACGAACGTAACTGCCAGAGTTCGGTGGAATGAAGAACATTACCGAAGCCACATTCGAAAAAAAAAAACATTTATATATCTGGCAACTGTATTTTATTATTCCACCGAACTCTGCTTCGTTGAGAGTTATTATTTAATATATTTGTAGTTACTGCACTATTTTTTTTTTGGAAAAATAAGAATAATTATCAGCGTCGCAGTATCTCGAAATGGTTTTCGACATTCATTGCCATAAGAAATATGAAAACTTGTCAATCAATCAATTCAATTATGTTATAAATCAGAGAAATGTAGCCACTGTCGTAAACAGACCAATCAGAGCTTAGAGTTTTAAAAATAAATGCTCTCTTATCGAGCGGAAAACTTCGTATGCGCGATGCAGAACTCCATACATTAGAACTGACAGTCCATACAAAACGTCATAAAATGCATAAAAACCGATTAGCGCCATCTATATTTTTTTTACCTTTAGAAGTGTGTGTATGTTTGTTACTCCTTGCTCAAACAGCTGAACAGATTTGGATGAAATTTGGTACGAGGATAGATTATATCCAGGATTAACACATAGGCTTCTTTTACTTTATCATAAAATAATAATAATAGAACAAATTTAAATTGATTTACTAGAAAACTATTGAACCAATTTCGATGAAATTTATATGGGATCACACTGAAAGTCTGCTCTTTCATTCACACTAATATTATAAACGCGTAAGTTTGTAACTGAGTGTGTATGTTTGTTCCTTCTTTACGGCTGAACGGATTTTGATGAAATTTTATAAAAAAATAAATTTGAAATTTTATAAATAGATACTTTAGGTAATGGAATAACTCAAATATCACCATAATCTTTGTCCACGTGCCCGCGTGTCTGTCAGGTTATTTTTCTATGTGCGTAAATTTTCTTGTTACAAAAAATATTTTTCACCTCACAAGCTCGGAAAGATTGTTTGTCATTTGAAATGTTAGTGCATTTTACATGCTAGCGTGAAAAGAGTTTTTAAAATTCGAACGTTTCTATTCAATAATTTTATTAAATTTTATAAAAAGTCCACGGAAAATACATTAATTCATAATTTATATAATATTATTATGCGATTCGACTCTATTTGACTCTATTCGACTCTATTCGATTCTATTCGCTCTCCTCGATTCTATTCGACTTTATTTGACTCTTCTCCACTCTACTACTCTACTAAAGCACTAAACTAGAATAAGACCCTTTGTATGTTGTACACTTAGTTATGCAAATAAAGATACTGAATACTGAATACTTGATTATATATAATATACTCTAATCGAGTATATTCGACTCTGTTCGAATCTACTCAAATCTGTTCGTCTCAATTTGACTTTATTCTATTCGATTCTATTATATTATGTTTACATATCTGCCAGGCGTCCCGCAACGGCTCATTTTTATATAATTATTAGAAACACTAATTTAATATATTATTTAAGCTGTTTTTCTTGCACCTAGGATTTTCCTCGCTGTAATGAGGTGAAAAGTTGTGTGTTTCGCACGGCTGCAAAGTTATTCTGCGTCTCGTACTTTTGAAACCCTCGCTACGCTCAGGATTCAATAGAAGTACTTGCAACAAAAAATCACTTTTCAGCCTTGTATAACAAATAACTATTTCGTACTTATGCGACAGCACACTGCGTCGTGACAACGATTTTATAATCGCGCACTTTTATCCGAAAGTAGCTCCGCGGACTCGGCGACGACGGTATGTACGAGTACTTTCATAAAAGATTTTTCATTTCATAACTACGTTTCAAATAGGCGTAACTAGTTTCATAAGTAAAATACCTTACTCTACCCAAATGCAATCTAACGAAATTATTACTATCGCCAGATTTAATTCACTAAACAGAGTGAATTGGATACGTCTCGGGTAAACAATTTACATTTCCAATGTTAGGTTTCAGTTTCACTGTGTTTTCTTTGGAGCTATTATTTCTCGGGAGAACCGTTCAATCAGAATGTACAGACCGGTGTTAATTAAATTTGCGATGGCGTGGCTTGTAGTGTATTTTTCCCTCGACACAAAGTAGTTTGAAGCTTTTGTCCGTCTTTGTGTCTTTACCCGACTGGTGGGTATTGTGTTTATCAGCCTATGTATGTATTTATGTATGTATGTATGTATGTATATAAGTATGTATGTCTGTCTGTTCCTTTGTGGCACTATATAGATCAAACGCGTAGACCGATTTTGATGATTCCTACTTCATTCGATTTGTCGACATGACAGAAATCAAAGTTCAACATGGCGACAACCAGACGCTATTATGTGTAAAAAAATAATTGAAGACGACGAACTATGTTAAGTGGGGTAGCATTTAATACGTATTAGAAAACCATCTTTAGGTTTCTCTTATCATTTTTCATTTCGAATGACCATTTATGATCTATAACGATTTAAAGTTGGTTACCAACCATTCTCACTTAAATTTTTACCTCTTTTCGGTTTTGTTCGCAGTGGAGTTTTTTATAGACGGTACCAGTATTGGTACTTAAGACACTACTTTATACTGCTAGTACGAGTAAGTACCATTAAATAAAATACAAGTATCAGATTTTAAGGTTTAAACGGCTGAACGGATTTGGATAAAATTTTGTATTTAGGTACATAGTTTATCATGGAATAACACAGGGGCTTTCTTCATCATCACCCATCATCATCGGATGTCAAAGTGACAGGTGTCAAAGTGACATGTATCAAGTGTCAGGTGGCACTGCAAAGCGCAGCTAGTTATTTCATGAAAACAAATGTGGGAAATAAGATTAAATTATAGACAAATACCACTAACAGATCAGATTTTGTCAGGCCGCCCGATGGCCTCTTACATGGTTTAACGATTGTTATTAATCAATTAGCTTTCCCGCCCGCGACTTCGTCCGTGCGGACTACAGTTTATTGCGAAAAAAAACATCCTTTGTTCTTGTAGGATATTAAAAACCAATGCAATGGTAGAGCACTAACGCTCTTGATGTTTTTTGACAGACTATTTATTATTTCGTTTCCATGGCAAATGTTCCTTACAGCGAATAATCAACATTTTCCAGTTTTCCCGTGGAAACTTACAATATTCCGGGATAAAAAGTATCCTATGTTTTATTCCAGGGTATAAGCTATCTCCGTTCCAAATGTTATCAAAATCCGTCCAGCCGTTATCGCGTTAAAACTCCCCAAACAAACAAACAAACAGCAAACATATTAGTTTTATATATTGGTATGAATAATAGCCAGGACCGACAGCTTAAAGTGCCCTCCGAAACACGGAAAAAGCAGATATCTTCGAAAAGTCGGAGCCCAGGACCGAGACCATACCGGGTTCGGTCCTGGGCTCCTTTGGATTCTAACTCGCACTAGTATACCGCTAGGTTACCATCGCGTAATGAGTCCACTACTCTAAAGCTTCAGCGATAAACTTTAAATACTTCTGGAACCACCACCCCAGTAACCACAACAATCTTTTCGTCTCTGAAAGCGTATCTATCTCCGTACTATACGTATCAAATCCCATATTATGATACATTTTTCGTTTCGCATACAATATTCATAAATATCGCATGATTTTGCTTCACAAACCCGTTAGGTAGTCCTTTATGATCCTGATGTGAGGGTCATTGAAGTTTATGGTCATTAGATTACGCCATCGGCTCCCAGATACACAATAACTCATAGTTCAAGCCATGGATTGGATGAAAGGAGCGACGGAAATGACATCCTTATGTTTACATCACCGGAACTAATGTCAGGAATAAACAGACAGATTCATAAACAAATATTGGGTTTCATATTCGCTGAGTCCGGTTTCTGAATTACTACATAAGCTGTGATTTGGTAGGGTAACAATAAATGTGATCTCTCTTAATAATTACAATTGACCAAGTGCGTGTCGGACACGGGTAAACATAGTGTTCCTTAGCCCTAGGCTACCCAGGTGTGTTTCTTTTTTTTTATTCTTAATTTTTACATTATACGCCAACCAACAATTAGTTTTTCGGTTGGATAATATCTGTCAAATAAATCAATGGAATTTGTTAAGAGTTGACGCGGGCATAAATTACGTAGTCTTGGTCGGCTTCATCTCGTAAACTAGTAAACCCTAGATAGTCGTGACAGTTTTGATAGTAAATTCGTATTATGCGCTAGTAACACAGATAAAAAGAACAGATGTGTAAACATTAAAAAAAACTAAAACATCGAACGACCGTTTTGCACCGCGCGCTCTCATTGGTCAGCTGTGAATCAGCAACCCTTCACCTGATCTATACTAACTTTTAGGCCTAATACCATAAGTCAGGATGGTGTGATGGGACATCGTTCGACTGGCGATCTTTAGTACCGGAGTTCAATTCCCAACGCGTGGTTTACATTTTGCACATAAAAAAAATGTGAGCCATCATATAAGCCATTATAACTTGAATATGGCTGAGTTGAGGCGGAAAGCCACGAGCGCTCGTCGCGGAACTGATCGATCGCCACGCAGGGAACACAAAAAATAAGAAAAAACGTTGATTCGCAGAGTTTTGAAAAAATAAAAAAAATAAGCAATTTATGTATATTATTTTTATACTATACTAATCTGCCGTATTTTCAGTAAAATAACCGTTTAGCAAAATGATAAAAAAAACTTCCATCAATCAAGGCGGTCTATCTGTCATGGCGCTGGTCATGACGTCACAATGCCAATTATCAAAAAGGAGTAAATGATTTCTGTACTAACAGATTCTGTTTTCAGGAAGTTACGCAAAAGTTACGTCCAACAAAATGTAGTAAAAACGTGTTTTATCTTTCGGACATATTTTCATTGCGGTCAAATAGATTTTTTATTAGTTATATTGTTATTTGTTTTCCAATAAATTAGTACTTACATTTTGTGTGTAGGTTATTTACAGCACTTTCTTATGAAAAATAAGTTCCTTAAAAGCTAAAAAAAACACGCCTGCCCTGCCAAAAAAGAGATTTTGCCAATAAATTATATACTGTTGGAATGTCCTTATCAACGCCTTCCATTTGATACCCATATTATAAAATTGAAAGAAAAATTATTTTTGACGAATTTGAAAATGTAGCGATGCTGCCGCCATATTGAATGTTTTCAAAAAAACCTATGTTACTCGGGAGGATGTAAGGATTCTAACGATACGTCCCCCATACGTCTAAATCTGTTCAGGCATTTAAAAGTTATGGTGGAATAAAGAAACTCACATACATACGTACATACATGAATGCTAAAAACATTAGACTCCTTTTTTAGGACAGTCGTGTAATTACACATACAGCAAATTATTTTGTTGTCTCTATTATATATGAAACATCTGCTGATCCTTCAGACGTTAGCCCAATCACACTCTTTCCTTTCCAAACAAAGGTCCAAATATGCTAAGGGTCCAAGAGGACTCGTCAATATTTTTTACTGACGAGATAAACCTACCGTTTGGTGCAGTCGTGAATTTAGTTACACACAATTTTTTTAGATAGGGTTGTGTTTTTTCTTGAAAAACATACTTAAATTCATTTATATCAATATGGCTTCGTACAGTTTGTGCATTCAACCAAGTAAATAATGCCTTCCCAATTCAATCTATGTTTCTGATCATTGAAACTTCAATTCATTATGTACTAGCTTTCCCGCCCGCGACTTCGTCCGCGCGGATTACTGTTTATCGCGAAAAAAGCATCCCATGTTCTTCTAGGATATTAAAAACCAATGCAAAAGTAGGTAATAGCACAATGCTCTTGAAGTGTTTTGACAGACTTGTTATTTCGTTTTCATGGCAACCGTTCCTTACAGCGAGTAATCAACATTTTCCAGTTTTCCCGTGATAACTTACGATTTTCCGGGATAAAAAGTATCCTATCTTTTATTCTAGGGTATAAGCTATCTCCATTTCTAATTTCATCAAAATCCTTCCAGCCGTTATTGCGTGAAAGCTCCCCAAACAAACAAACATACAAACAAACAAACAGACAACGTTTCACTTATATATATATTGGTATGGATATTGCATAGATAGTATAGTAATTGCAGCTTTGCTTCCCGTGACCCGATTTTATAAACTCTATCTCACCCTCAGCCGATTTAACTCGATTCTAAGCCCGAAGCCATCAATTTTTTTCATCTTAAGTTAATTTTAAAATTCGTCCGGGAAACACCGGCCATATTCCGACTCTATTACAGTCTGTAATCATACTACGCACTAACTCAAGAGTCTTGTGCTGTGTCTTATGTCAAGACGAGCTAGAGTGTACTGAGGTGATGCCAATAACATATTTTTCGCCGTCTTCTCCTCTGCCTCAGTCGTCTAATGTAGCGTAAATTTGATGAGAGTACATTTGAGACCTTAAACCGGTCTATCAAAGGATACTACTCGTTCAAGTGTGCGCGGTTGAAACTCCGCCATGTTTTTTACATAGCATACTGTTCATCGAAGTATTCACGTCAAATTAAATGACAGCTCAAAACTTAACCTTGAACGTGTGGTTCGACACCCCAACTACGTAATTCTTCTTAAATCTACACTTAGAACATAATTAAACATCTAATCGATAAACAACGTGAGGAGTTCTACGAATAATCAATCCATGAAATAGTCGAAATAAACAATTTATCTAGAAACTTAGCTCTTAAAAGCAATTGACAGTTCAAAATGAACGCTTTCTTTTAGATCGAGTAACTTTCTAAATTGTTTATTTACAGTGTTATTGCTTTTCTTTCACCCATTTCGTAAAAACTTTTCAGATAAAAGTGGATGTTCTAAGGTTCTTTGACACGAAGAAGGTATTCTGTATACTTGTTCTTTTTAACCATTAGCATAATGGGCATAACGTAAAGAAAAGACGCGGAAATTCACCTTTTTACACATAGGCAGACAAGATTTCATTAAAAAAAATGAGCGTGCCTTACTGTAGTCGCATATGATGTATAACATTTGACATCTCGCCTTGGTAAAAGCAACATTAGCATAATCTAGCACCGCGCGCGCTCATTGGTCAATTCAAATAGCGCGCGCTTCCCCGGCTTCTTGTTACACACTTCCGTCCCTTTACACGAAATTACTTCCTCAGATTGCAGGAAAGCGAGAGGAAATATGTTACACATGAAAAAAATAAGTCAGAATAAGTAATAAATAAGTAATGAAGAATACGTTTAAGAAAATGCAAAAAAGAAACAATTTATAAACGATACTACTTTTGAATGTAACTTTACCCGTACCAAAGTCTCAAAACACAAACAAAACAATTCGATAAACAAATTCAAAGTACCTAATAACAAGCACTAATAAAAAAAACCAACCTTTCCCCAATTTAGCTAAGAACCATCTCGATCATATCAGCTTTCAAACAAAAAAAATATGCGACTGGACGGACCTATTTGGTCCGTTCCATTCCTTTAGGAGCTTCGATCCTCACTCCTTCTTCCGCCCCCTGTTATAGCTAAAAATAGTCTCGATTAACATCGGCTTTCAAACAAAAAAAGGCATCAAAATCGGTCCAATCTTTCGGGAATTACGTTGCCACAGACAGACAGTGAAACACACACAACCTAAACTTATACCCCTCTTTTCAAAAAAAGGAGGAGTTCAAAACATTAATCACACTCACAATAGTTTTTATAGCAATACATTTAAGACAGCTATCATTTGTAAACTGCAATTAAAAAAAATAGCTGATCCATAAAGTTGCATGTACATTGACGCCAATTCTGTTGAGGAACTCACTAAACTAAATTAAGCTAAAGTTAAATTTATTTTATTTTAGTGATTCCTAAAATTTTATCTGTTGTTCATTCAACTAATAACATCATTGTGACAGGACTAATTTGATTTTGACAACGACTAAATTTAATTGCTAGTGTTGCCCACGTTTCAATAATGAATGAGTGTAATCATACATTGTTGTTTATTATCTGTGTTAGTGAGACGTTTGTATAGAATTTTTCATAAGCCGCTATGCGCATGCGCAATCGAATGTTTCGAACAGTCTGGGAGTTTTGAAATTAAACATCATTAAAATCACTCCGAAACATACCCCTATGTTTCGGAGTGATTTTAATGATGTTAATACCAGGTTTTAAAAGTGGACCATCACGAAAAGGGCTATATCGTCTCGCCTTTATAACTGTGTAACTATATAAGCCCCAGAGATTGAATGTAGGTGTCATTTTTCTGGGTGGCACTGCAACTGTTATGGTCTACGTGACGCTTACCATCAGGCGAACCATTTGACCTTCTCGTCAAAAAAAGTAATTATTTAAAATAATGGCCTTTAATGACAGCTCGACATTACGGGGAGAGGCAGGACTCACAGAGCAAAATCAGCGAAATTTATGTTTTTGTGATTTTTAATTCGGTATAACTCGCGATTTAATATTTATTCCAGTGTTTTGGTAAAGATCTCGTTGAGAAAAAAAACAATTCGATTTGAAAAGTTTGCAAAAAGTCTACTTAAGACTAACAAATTTTAAAAATGGGGTGTAATTACAAAAGTGGCTGCAGAAACCGGAAAGTCTGTACTAAAATAAAGATTAAAGATACACATTTTGAACTCCAGCACAGAGCAAACGAGAGGTTTTCAGCACCGGATCAAATTGTTCGAGGCGTTGACGTTTCACGACAAACAAATGGCCATGCGCCCAACACAGCCGCAAAGATACGGGTTTTCAAAGAAACTAGTACATTTATCAAACGGAAATCTGGTTGTTTCGACGGTCATGCATGCGTATTGGGGCTGTTGAAAGTTCTATTTTAATCTTCGGAGTGTGGCATTCATGATACACTTTTACTTTAACGGTCACGCATGCGCATCTCGATCACATCAGCTTTCAAACCGAAAAACCGCATCAAAATCTGTCCTTTCGTTTGCGAGCTACGATGCCACAGACAGCTACACGGATACATACATACTCACACACATACACATACACCCTAAACTTATAACCCCCCCCCCCTCTCTTTTTAAGTTCGGAGGTAATAAATATTTTATAATAAAGCAGTGAATAACAAAAGGTCTGTACAAAGAAAATAATAATAAAAAAAGAATACATACATACAGCCGAACATATAACCGTCTCCTTTTGTGAAGTCGATTAAAAATGGTCTAATAGACTTTAAATAAGCCAATGAACTTTAGATAAGCTAATATACTTAACATTTTTCAATATCATATCTGTATTTTGTTCGCGCATCACGTAAAAACAAGGTTTTCGTATTAAAAAAGGTTTTGGTATACTTTGTATTTCAATCCCGTGAATAGAAGCCGAGCAATTGATAAAACATATTGGACGGATGAGTGAAATTTGGTATTTTATACCTTACACGAGTAGGTACTTTTGATCCTAAAATAACACATAGGTTACTTTTAACCCAGAGAAATGACCACGCGGGCAAAGCCGCGGGTGTCCCGCTCATCAGTTTTTTGTGATCTTTAATTCGGTATAACTCGAGATATGTAGGCGGAGTAACGACAAACAAGCGGCCGTGCACTCGGACACAGACCACGCTTTTTGTCTATGGTTTTCATTTCTTGCTGAGAGTTTTCGGCACGAGGGTTGTGTGGAGGCACCTTTATACGTAAACTGACGTACAACAGAATAGAAAAATACCACTAAACTAAACTGAGAAATTAAAATCAATTTAGGTGTGTCAAACTAAAATTTAGATTAGTGCATTGTTATCGGCTTGGAAAAGGACCAAACTTAATTTTAGCGTAGTTTAGTCTAGTTCGTGCAAACCGAATTGGCACCATTGTACAATTTAAATTACTTTAGGCTAATCTAAGTGGAAATGCAGTGAACGGAAAGAATACTCATGACTGTAATGAGGTTAAGTAATAAATATGAAAAATACTTTCTCCACAGCTGCTTAATAGACTATCAGACTGGCTTGCGTTTTCTAAATTAAAACAAAATGGTAAAAGGGAAGGAAAAATGGAAGAATGAAAAATTCTCCTATTCCAATATGAAACCATAAATCTAACGGGATTGCAATTGGCTTCAGAAATTGCATTTGGAAACGTGACGACAATTTTAGTTCGAACAGTTTAAGTTATCCTTCATGCTCTCGTAACTTTTTGGTTCGATTCTATTCCGATGAAAATTCTGGAGTAGGGGTTTGATAGTCTAGAAATTTATGTTTCAGGGTCTTTTCTCCGGTAAAATGAGCTAAGTTCAGTGTACAAGGGGATTAGAGTTATGATAGCCGAGCGATAGTATGTGCGGATTTTCTAATGGCACTGGGTTCCTCGGCCCCAGACTCGGTATGTGTGGATTTGGAGCACACCATATTTCAGAGGGCACGTTATGTCGTCAATCCCGGCTGCTAACAATTAAAACCAGTCGTTAAGCCACGTCAGAGGTACTTGAGCGACCTAACTCTGACAAAATACCTCTGACTTTGACAAATATCTACTTAATACTTCAAGGGGAAGTCGCTCATTAATAGCGTAATAATAATTAATATATCGGGCGCCCGACAAACTCTGACACCAGTAGCTAGCTACCTCATACGACAAAACAAACAAATAGCTTTGTGGATTGGGACTAAACATGGTTACATACTAACACGTGTAAAAGCTTGTAACAAAACGTTCAGTTATCGATATAGGCTCTTCTCGAACGTGAAACCACATACACATATCACAAAAAGTAATGTATAAAATATCCGAAGCTGTTCAATAAAGTAACCAACCCTATGAAATAATCCCGAAAGGGTCCGACTACATCCGCGGGTCCCGGCCAATCTGAATCGCAAATAAGCCAGTATTTACGTCCGCAGACTAAGTTGGAAGTGATGAATGGTTACAATGTTCTGCTAGAATTGCCGGTTTGAGTTAGGGGTTGTGGTTACGCTGTGGACATGCGAGAATATGGATTTTATGGCTGTTATAAGAGCGGCGTTGTTGTTTTGTGTGGTAACCGTAGAGGTTAAGTGCTCTTTCCCAGTACGTCCAAGTGAGACCAATAAAAACCAAAGGCACTGTAAATTGTTCATACGTAACATGTTACGAGTTCAACGAGTTCTCGAGAGGAGACCGCGTTTAGGCAAACGTATGTAGTGTAGACGCCCTGTGGCCAAGAGGAGTGACGACCTGCGAAAAGCAACTGGCAGAAACTAGATTCGGAGAGCTGAAGGTCTCAATGGCATGTATTAGGAGAGGCCTACGTCCAGCATTGGAAAAGTATAGCCTGATGATAAATATTCTCATCCCTTCTAATATTAATATTATTTTGATCACAACTTATCCTTCTAATATTATAAATGCGAAAGTTTGTGTGTGTTAGTATTTATGTTTGTTTAAAGAAGCTCAATCTTGATTATCCACTAGAAAATGGATTGTAATAACCGGTCTAAACCAGATACACCCAATTATGGAATGTAATAACCGGTCTAAACCAGATACACCCAATTATGGCCGGAATCCGAAGCATTTTATCAGATTCCACAGTCATGGAGTAGACCGAATAATTGGCTGGATAGTTTCCAACAAATATTGCATCTACTTGCAATTAAAATAGATTGAACGAAATTCCAGATTAATCTATTTGATTTATTACTCTTCGTTTTATTTTTGTGTACACTAGGTGTACACTAAGGTGGGCGCAATATAGTTAGGTTTATTGTTACTCGATACTGGCTGTGCCTGTCATTTTAACGTGGGGTAAAAATTAAAATAATATTGTGCATGAGATCATACGAGTGATGATAGGTACTTCGCTTCGTGTTTCGCTAAGAACAAGCTAGCTGGACAAAAACTTTTTATCATGGGTTCTGATTGTTTTGGCCCTAGACAATTATTGATAATTAATTTAATAATTAATAAGAACAGAATAAAAGTATTTTTTGTTAAAATTTATGTCTAAAAATTAGAAACATAATACATTATAAAATAGGTATTGTCAAAAAATATATCAATATAATACAGTAGTTTAAAACAACAACAACTAATCAATACAACAACAACAAATAATTAAAAAAATAAAAAGTTAAATTCTTCTAATATATCCATTTTCGAAAGAGTGAACACAAGACTTGAAAAAAAAAAAAGTTGTGCATTTGTTGCGGTGTCCAAATAATACATCATATAAAAGATTAATGTTGTAGCTATAACATACACAAAAATCAGCCTGAATACACGTGGATACAAAAAGTTATGATCCTTAAAAGTTTAGGTATGAAGAAAATCGTGACATTATTTTAACAGATTTTCATTTGAGTATTTAAAGCACATGTTGACAAATATTATGTTAAGTCGAAATTAAATAAGAAAGCACCTACCCACCAATGTTAAAACCATCAAATAAAATACTAAAATAAATACTACAAATTTTAAAAGATCCTATCGCAAGAGCAGCAGAATTGCAACTAATTCAACTTCACAAATGCAATTAACTTATCACTTGCCTTCAACCCCTTATGACTCATCACTACGGAATGTTTGTCATAATTATTATTTGTAATTGTGACCTAGGGGGTTTAGTTAATGACATGCGACCAAGGGCGTCGCCAGCCCATGACCTAGGGGGGGGGGGGGGCAAGTTGATATTGTATGGAGGATGGGAATATATGAATTGTAGGTCCATTCTAGAACACATGAAGCTTTACAGTGGCGTAGCGTGAGTTTCTGCCTCCCGGGGTAGAACCAGAATTTTCCACCCCCTATTTTATTTTAATCCAAATTTATTTATACATTGAAATGATTAAAAAACGCCAGCAGAGTGATCGCAAAAATGTTGAGCTATTTTTGTTAGTGTAGAAAAAGATATAGCTACAATATGTAGCCAATAAGTATATTGAAAAAATAAAAATAAAACACGAGCGAAGCGAGTGCGAAAATTTTGAGCTATTTCTATCAGAATCATATAAAATTAATTGCATGGACAAGCACAAAAGGCGCGAACACGCGAAGCGAGCGCGAAATTTGAGTTATTTCTACCAATATTTTATTTAATATAGTTCTGATACATATATATGTTATATATATTATTATATATATCTTTTTATATATTATTATATTTCTTTCTATATATTATTATATATATATATATATATATCTTTTTTTAATTATTTTCTTTCAATGCACAAAACGAAACATAATGGCTAATCATAGGAAAATAATGAAAAATACTGCAATAGAGATCACGAAAATTTTGTACCACGAATACCTACCAAAACTTAAAACATATACTTCAAAATTCCCAATTAGAGCTCTTGACAACTAAACTCGTAAACAAAGTGCGGAGCAGTTTTGGTGGAAGATGTTTTCGTTCGTGAGTATATTTTTAGATATCTAGTTTTATTACTGTTTAGTATTTTTTTGAAGTTCATTATTGTTTTAAACATTATGTAATTTATTGTATTATACTATTCACAAAAAATAAGTTTTGTCGGAGAGTTCCCGCCATTATCTTTGCGTGCTGATATTAGAATTATTATAATGAATACATGTATATTTTTTACTTATTTTATATTACATGGTGTTTGTATAATCAATTGATTGCCATCACCGCACTTTCTTCTGTGAAGTTCAAAAAGTACTAAAAGTTGTTGAGTTATCTGGGAACGTATTAATTTCATGACTCTGGCAGATACACAAGAAGTGTTAAGCCAAAACCTCCATAGGATAGAGAAGAAAAAAAAAGAAGATTTATATTATTTTCGTGACTACTAAAATACATTCAATTTAGTGTAAGGTCTATCGACATTATTACATTCTTCAAAGTAATAAAATAATATCTTCGTTACTTCTAAACATAGACAACATAATAATTCAGGTCAACCATCATATCCGTCTGTTCAAGAAGCCGGACAGACACAACAGACAATCGGATTGCCCTATATGCATAATACATTACCGTCATTACCAGCTCCACCTTGTTTGTTGACAACATGATTACCTAGTAGGTTTAACTGATTATGACCGTGCACGGAAGAGATGAACAATATAAAAAAAATGCAAATCAATCTACTTAGAGAAATATTCAAAACTACGTGAATAGGTTAGAAGGATATTATGAACGGATGTTTGCGCAGTGACGCACAGTTCTTTGCAATTCGTATTCGACATACAAATTTGTATACGATTTGGTACCATGCACGTGAAAAGTTTTTATTTTAGACTGTGACCGCTGATTTGCCCGCGTGGTTATCTCATTTAAAAGTAGCCTATAACGTATTATGCCAGAAACAAATAAAAAATAAAATAAAATTAAATATATTTGGGACAATTCCACACCAATTACCTAGCCCCAAACTAGGATACCCTGTAATATGGGCACTAGATAACGGATAAACATACATAAATACGAATATCACATCCATGACTCGGAAACAAACATTTCTGCTCATCACACAAATGATTGCGCCTTGCAGGATTCGAACTGTACTTAAATACAAATGAAAAATATATAAAAATATGTAAATAGAAATGTACTTAAATACATATTTATTTAAGTACATTTCTTCAAAATTCGTTCAGCCGTCAATAAGTTATAGTGTATCGATTGCTCGGCTTCTAATCATCGTATCAAGATACCAAGTAGACCAGTTTTTAAGTCAAACCCTAAGCTATCCAACATTGAAAACCGCATCGCCATCGGTCCAGTAAGTTTTTACGTGTATTCTAGTTCAGCTTATTTTAAGTACCCTAGACCATATATTTTTTATCTTCATTGTACAGACTTTTTGATAGTTACTGCTTTATTGTAAGTAAAGACGTCATAGCAAAGAGATAAGGAATATGATTTCATGACATTTTTCAATTCTAATAAATGACTCGGCTCCCAAAGATTGAGACAATTGACGCGCGATATTTAGCAACGTGTCGCTGAGCATAAATCCATACCAATATATAAAAGTGAAACGTTGTCTGTTTGTTTGTTTGGGGAGCTTTCACGCGATAACGGCTGGACGGATTTTAATGAAATTAAGAATGAAGATACTAAAAGAGCGACCGTAACGAAAATAATTATATCGTCACACTTTTAGAACTCTGTAACTAAAAGCTCCAGAAAGCTAATTTTGGTTTCATTTTTTAGCTTATATAGTCAGCTCGATAATGTTATATTTAACTTATGACAAAAGAGGAGAGGGGAGCGAGCGCGATGCATAGAGCAAAATCAGAAAAATGCATGTTTTTGTGATCTCTAATTCGGTATACTCGCGAATTTTACGTAGCGTAGACGTTTCACGATAAACAAACGGCCATGCGCTCCGACACAGCCACACCCGCTTTTTTTAATAAAACACTAAACACAACCAACTTGTGCAGTTCTAACAAAAAAATAACTAGGTCGATATCTACATTTTCATCGTTTAACTCATGATTGTACGAAAGCTACGAGTATCTGTCCGCATATAAATCTATACCAATATATAAAAGTGAAACGTTGTCCGTTTGTTTGTTTGGGTAGATTACACGCGATTACAGCTGGCTGGTTTTTGATGAAATTGGGAATAGAGGTAGCTTATACCCTGGAATAAAACATAGGATACTTTTTGTCCCGGAAAATTGAAAGTTTCCACGGGAAAACTGGAAAATGTTGATGTCTCGCTGTAAGGAATGGTTGCTATGAAAACGAAATAACAAGTATGTCAAAAAATATCAAAAGCATATATACCTACTTTTGCATTAGTTTTTAATACCCTAGAAGAACATAGGATTATTTTTCCGCGATAAACAGGTAGTTCGCGCGGACGAAGTCGCGGGCGAGAAAGCTAGTAAGTAATATGATTTCACAACATTTTTCAAGAGTCTATTAAATGACACGGCGCCAAAGATAGAGACACTTGACGCGCGATATTTAGCAACGTGTCGCTGAGCCTAAACATTTATTATACGTAAAATTTTATATTGCGTGCGTAAAGCTAAAATGGAAATAGGACACTATCAGCTACTTTTGATGCGGCTGTACCACTTTGATGTGCTTTCCGCACCCACCATGGTTTTTAAATGAAGATCAATATTTTTCCTCGTTCTTTTCTTTTTGTCACTCGTTTAAAATAAGACATATTTTCAAAAACTAAAACCCGGCTATGGTTAAGTGAAAATTATGAAGAAAATGCGATGAAGACGAATCGATTGATTCTTTTAAAAATCGGACCAAGGTTTTAGTTTGAAAACATATCTCTTCATTTGCCTTGCCGTAGTTGGGCAAAAAATAGCCTAACACTATACCTGGAATCGATTGACACCTCGCTTGTCAAAATCGAACTAATAGGAGCTAAGGTGGAACATCCACATAACCACATGCATAGATACATACATAGAATGTTAAACTTATTACCCTTCCGTTGCTTTGCCGTAGTCGGGTAAAAAAGAGATAAATCTATTCCATTCCAAACAAAATGAACCAATCTACACAATGAATAAAACCTTTCCCACTTCCTAGCCAATAACAATTTCCAATAAGTCAATATACAAACAAACTTAAAAACACCGCTTGCTCTAAAACAGCGGGGAGTAAACATTGCTTTTTATTTCTTTGCTACTGGACTTACTGGAGCTTTGCCCTGACATTCATTGTGGGAAATCCTTATCGAAGGCTTTGTAGTGGGAACGAAGCAACATATTTTGTTAATTGAAAGAAAAGAATAGTGTCTAATTGTGCTAATGTGTTGATATCAAAGGACGGTACAAATCGTCAATGGTAGAAAATACAATTGTGTAATTTAATTTAATTTGTGTAAATAATCGGATGAAGTGAGATAAGGATGCAAAAATTTCGCTTTTCTTTTATACTAGCTGTGCCCGCGGCTGTGCCCGAGGCTATGCACGCGTATTCGTTTTTCTAGGTTAAAAATACATGTTATTCCAAGATTTAAATTACCAATATCACAACATATTTTGATCAAAATTCCTTCAGCCGTCAAAAAGTTTTTTATCTATTGCCCGGCTTCTACTCATTGGATTGAGATACCAAGTACCCCAGTTCTTAAGTCAAACCCTAAGCTATCCAACTGTGAAAACCTCATCGCAATCGGTCTAGTATTTTTACGTGATGCGCAAACAAACATACAGCCAAACAAACAAATAGACAGACACGATTAAAAAAAACGTTCTCTTTAGCTTATTTTAAGTAACCCAGACCATTTTTTTTTAAATTATTTTCTTTGTACATGCTTTTTCGTACTTATTATAAGTATAGATGGAAAATTGGTTCATTTAAAAGCTGTGAATTGTCTTACAAATAAAAATAAAAAGAGTTTTATATTAGCTGCTCGTGACATCATATTCATTGACTTGGGTTACGCAATTTCTCCTTACGGTTCAGACACGTTTTTCACGACGATACCACTATTTCAACATAGGTACCTAAACTAAGCCAAAAGGAACGTCAGTAGAAGCGAATCTAGCTGTAAAATCCAAGAAATGTGCGAGTCTGCGAGTCACATTTGCCGTAACTTTGCAAAACTACGAGATTGCAACTGTGTAAGAAGTAATTTTCGAGTTTACTATTGAGTCGTTAAGTTCAGTTCTAAAGACTTTATAATTTTGTGTAGAAGGATTAAATTAATAGTAAATAACTATGCTATATTGTTTACTAGGGACCCACCACGGCTATGAAAGGAAGATAAGGCAGGCAGAATTAAATGAAATCCGTTCATAAAAAACTTCATGATACCTTTTAAACGAATTGTCATAAAATAATGGTGCAAAAGGTAAAACTAATCTACATAAAACGAGAAAGATTATTGTGATATTTAATTTAATATTAACTAGCTTAAATTATAATTTTTTGTATTTTTGTTTTTCATTTTTACTTTTTGGCTTTTCTCTATTAACATATTTTTTTATTGCTTTGTCATCGGTTTGTGAGCTACCCTGAAAGTTTCAGCTGGATAGCTAATCGGGAAGTGCTCGAAATTTGAATTGCAAGATTCCAGGACAGTCAAAATACATACATAGATAAAAAGGAAGTTAAATGAAAGCTTTTAAAAACACGCCTGCCCTGCCAATAAATAAATTATGCCATTAAATTATGTACTGTTGGAATGTGCTTATCCAAGGCCTTCAATCTGATACCCATATTGTAAATTTCTAACCTTGTTTTTTCGTGTTGAAAATGGTGCCATACTGCCGCCAGACAGAATGTTTTCAAAAAATATGTAGCCTACCTTACTCGGGGGGATGTAAGGATTCTAACGATATATGGGTTATCGTTAGAATCCTTACATCCCCCGAGTAACATAGGCTATTTCTTTTTTAAAAACATTCTAGTTCTGTTTAGGCATTTAAAAGTTATGGTGGAATAAAGAAACTCACATACATACATACATACATACATACATACATACATACATACATACATACATACATACATACATACCCTATATCGACTAAATGTAAACAAAACACTTATGAATTATAAGAGTACTTTAAAACCTTCCTCTTGAATCAACCTAAGTCTAGTTGAAAACTGAAACCAAATCTGTTCAGTATTTTCTGAGATATTTGTGTACATACAGACGCGTTCTGTGACTTTTTTGAACTGTTAACCCCCATACAAAGAGACGGGTGTTATAAGTGTATTCCCTCTCTCTCTCTCTCTCTCTCTCTCTCTCTCTCTCTCTCTCTCTCTCTCTCTCTCTGTGTGTGTGTGTGTGTGTGTGTGTGTGTGTGTGTGTGTGTGTGTGCACGTGTCTGTCTGTGGCATCGTAGCTCCCAAACGAATAGACCGATTTTGATGCGGTTTTTTGTGTTTGCAAGCAATACTCCATATAGCGTATGTTCCACCCGGGCCTAGAATGTCAAGCCCTACGTTTTACACCCAACCTTGGCCAATAAAGATTAATATCATGCCGTAATAAAACGTGGCAAGATAGATTTGTGGCCAGAATTATTATTTTTATACGCACAAAGACCGACGAGAAATCCATAAATACAGGCAATCTGCCAGTTTTATGCCAACATTTGGTTTAATCGCGCTTTTATCTCTACTGCGAGAGAGTACTGGGTTTTGTTATTAAGCTTACCTTTGTCTGTGGTTTCATCAACACGAAGACGTAAAATTGAATAGCTCCTCGCGCCTCCTCTCAAAAACATACCGCAAAGGAATTCACACGTTCAGGTCTTTTCAGCAAGTCAAAACTATAATAACAAGACAAGTTCAAAAACTATAACCCGACTACGGTCGGGTAAAAAATAGCCTATGAAACTCTTGCGATGTATACGAATCGATTAATACCTTGCTTGTCAATTTCGGACCAAGATTCGCGGCTGTGTCCAGAAGACTCGTGCGGTCAAACAAGCTGTCACACGTGCTAGGGCCGACGGTTTATAATCGGCTACCGGAGCAAATTAAAAGCGCATCAAGTGTAAACGTGTTTAAACGTAAGCTTAGGACCTGGTTCGTCGAGAAGACTTTTTACACGATTGACGAGTTCCTAGGGTAGGAACAACAAATTTTAGTCTTAGGTTTATACTATTTTATTGAATAGTGTATTTGAATGTATTTTATTGAACAATTTTATTGACTTCGATTGAATGACTATTGTACTAGACTATTGTATATTTTTGTGTATAATATTTTTAGACATGGCAATGGAAGTAATGAAGAGTTTAATTATTATTAAATTAATTATTTTTATGACGCAATGTAATTGACCTATAATGTAATGATTATCAATAAAATGTTTATCTGTTATCTGTTTATCTGATTTTAGTTTGAACATATAACCCTTCCTTAGTTTCGACGTAGTCGGGAAAAAAATAGCCTATGACACTCTATACTTGAAGACAAATCTAATGATACATCGCTTGTCAAAATCGAACCAAGTTTTTAGTTTAAACACGTAACCCTTGTCGAAGTCGGGATAAAAAAAATGCCCTATACCTGAAGGCGAATCGATTGACACCTAGCTTGTCAACCCATAGAGGCGACGCTATGGTGGAACATCTAATTACATACATACATACATACATACATACATACATACATACATACATACATACATAGACTGTTAAACTCATTACCCTACCCTTGCTTTGCTGTAGTCGGGTAAAAAGGTTTTGCAAAGTGCGCACATAATAAGTCCAATTTATATCGCCATTTAGATCCACCTATGTTGGTATTTTACGAGTATTTAACACGTCCGCGTAAGTATCACCATATTACCTACTTATTGAATTTATCCGTAAACGTACATTCAAAAAGATTTCCTTAAACCGTAACTAGAACGCTTCGAGCTTCCTGTGGATCCATTAAAAATATCGGATTTCTTCGAAACGAGCACAGGCGACGCTATTTGGCTGATGCTCAATCCACCCGAGTCGGTAAAACGACAAAGCTGGAATAATTGATGGGATGAAGACAGCTATAATGGGATTTTATAATTTGTTTAGAATGATTGTTTTGTTTTGACCGGCGTAGCGGTCATTTTTTTAAATCTTGTCTGTTCGTTTGTCTGTTTTTTTACGTTGTTTGTTCGCGCATCACGCAAAAACTACTGGACTGATTGCGATGCGGTTTTCATTGTTGGATATCTTAGGGTTTGACTTAAAAACTGGGGACTTGGTATCTTAATCCGCTGATTAGATGCTGAGTAATCGATAAAAACTATTTAACTGCTCAACGAATTTTGAAGATATTGTAGTATATTGTACTTTATAGGTACTTTTGGTCCTGGAATAACACGTATTGGCTACTTTAAAATGAAATGACCACGCGGGCAAAGCCGCGGACACAGCTAGTACCTACTACAAATACAAACTAATGCATCACTTGTCGAAGTCAAAACTTCTGCATCCATGCTTCGACGTCGTCTTAACAACTGTGCCTGCCTCTATTGAGCTGTTTCCCATACCGACAACGACTCAGAAGACTCGTCACAACGCTGGCAATTGTATTTTTCACTGGGGACAGCGTGGGGGCTTTGGACAGTAAGAAATTCAGAAGCAACTGACACCACAGACTGATACAATTAGTCTGATAATCCATAAAAAATACTTCGTCTAGTGATAAATTATATCAGCTCGGAAGTCAAACTGGAAACTTGCGTGTTAACCGACCTATGAAAAATAGCGTCGTGTTTTATACATTTATGTGCTCGTTCTCTGTCGTCGAACCGTTACCGGCGGTGGTATAATAACGACCATTAGAATATCCGACCGGTGGTGGTATAATAAAGACTGTTGGTGAACAAAAAGCGCCGAATGGAAGCGTGCCTATACGCTCTTCCGCTATTGAGCGAGAAGCCGAAAACGCGATTTCGCTAACGACACATACTTATATTTGAAAAATATTGTCTTTGCAGCAAATAATATGCTCACCATAAAACTATATACTAGTCGCAGTTTTGCGTTCCGCGCAGCAACCCTGTGCACTGAAATTATACTGCCATATTATTTAGACGGTGTTACTGCTTAAGAATATCAGGTTTCCTTCACAACGGAACAAAAGACCGGTCTCAGTATTTGGATGCACCGTTTCGGTGGAACGAAGCGCAGCAAAACTTTTGTATCTTGTTTTTCTCGTAATTCAGGTAGTTTCCTAGTTTTGCCTTCTCGTTACTCTACTCGAAATGTAACTAACGAGAAGATTTTTGTAGATGTTTGTTTAAGAAAAATAATTACAATTTGAATAAAGTAGTATCGACCTCTGGTGTCAGAGTTTGTCACGCAGCCCTAGGGCTTATGAATAAGTCTCTTAACGTAATCTTCGCAAAGTAGGTATTTAGTAAATGTATTGCTATCTCACGTCCTCTCCCCGATATATAGAAATATGTATGCACTGACGCTTTGTTGTTAGACTTGTTAGTTTTAGTTAAGTTGCCCTCTTCATTTCCCTGTGTTGCTGTGTACAGTATGGATAATAGTAGATTGTATTCCTAGGGAGCAAAATTATATTTTGCCGACGAGGGCGCTATTTTGATTCCAGAGCGGAGTGAAGGATTCTTTAGTAGAATCCTGAACGTAGCGAGGGATTCAAAGTACGTCGCCCGAGCCAAAAATATATTTTGCGCCCGATTGATACACTCTACTTTTCATCACCCACTATGAGAAAATAAAAGGCGCCTCATATTTTATTGTATTATTATTTAATAAAACATAGAGTAACAACTAAAACTTATATTGAGTAGGTACTCCAAAGAGTGGAAGGTTGTTTAGTTTTGGCTAAATACTGCAAGTAGGCCAAAAACACAGATCCTGAAAAAATATTGGCGTCTCTTGCATTTCTCCATTCAATAAAATTACCATAGGCTTTCATATATTTCTCCCGGGATTTTGCAGGTAATAGATTATCCATCACATTTCTTGCGTCAGTTCTAATACTTTCACTGTCACTTGAAGAACTCATTTTTCAAAACAAAACTATGAATTTCTAACAATCCGTGAAAATTGTCGAAAACGCGGGCTGTAGTTCGCGAGTTTTTAATTAGTTTTTTTTTTATTCAGTCGGCGGCTTTACTATGGGCCCAGCCAGTCTTTATTCGAACAATGTTTGCGTTCGATTTATTTGGCGCTGAACACTAAGATTCAAAAAGTGCGCGGCAAAGATAATTACGGCGCACTTTTAAAGAGGATTAAAAACTCATTACTGCCCGCTAAAGTTTCTTATAGAAAACACCATCTTTGGGTGCACTTAAAGGCGAACCAAGTCGTCCTTTTCGAATAGATGGGTTGAAAATGATTTTTTTACCGTACTTACATACATTGTACCTAAGGCAATGTGGCACAAGTAGGTGCAGCAATATAATTTATTGTGACCAAAGTTAAAACCACTTTACTTTAAGTGCAATATATATTTGTTGCTTAAAAGTTCTCCTAAACGGGCCAAATTTTTCGTTTAGTAACCGTGGTACCACCAGTAGTACCACCAGTGGTACCACCGTTACTTTTTCCTAACCGTGGTACCTCAGTGGAACTACGGTTAGCTTTTTTTAACCCTGGTACCACTAAACAGTTTAGAAAAAAATATTTTGTTTTCTGAAATATGTGGCTGCAATAGTGTTGCCAGCAATGTCAGTTACAACAATATATTAGTATATTTCGTTCGAAAATGCGATTTCAACCGATTTTAAATATTTTCTTGCAGATATTGCAAAACGATCTACTTGGCTTTATATAGACCTCAACCATCCATATTTTCGAATTTCCTCAATATTAAACCTATGCTATAGTTCCTCAACTTTATATCCAGTTTCTCAAAGCGTGTCGTTATCCGGGTGAAAAGGCACCCTGGCCCGGAAACGCAGGATAATCGGAGCCGGGTGATCGTGACCGTGTCACTACCGTGTAGGTTTGTAACGTTATGGACACGGAATACCGGTCCATAACGTTAAAAATAAATACTTTGAAAGAAATTAAAACAAAAAATACATAAATTAGTAAAATAAAAGACTTCTACCAGCCCCTTGGTTTTCTTAACTTTGGTTTAGATACGGATGTATTTTTTAAAGAATGTCTGAAATTTTCGGATAATGTATTTCGAATGAATCGGTTCTATATACCACTACCTGCGCCCCGCGGCTTTGTCCGCGTGCAATCTTCACATATGACTATATTGTCATATGTGAAGATTGAAGGTAATGAGTTTAAAAAAAACGGGTTTTTGGCCATAAACCCTCGTGGGTGTCCTTCAGAAGTCCTTACAATCTCAAATACCTAAGGATTTTTGGTCAAATTTGATTCAAAAGCTCAAAACTTAGGATGTTTGGTCAAATTTGATTCAAAAGCTTCATATCCTTCAAAATCTAAAAAAGAGATAAATAAATAAAAATACCTTCATATTTTTTCTATTGGTATATGTTTTTTTAGCCATAAACCATCCCGGGCGTCATCAGGAGACGCTGCCAAAGTTTCGTCACAATTCGTTCAATGGCTTAGGAGCGCATCGAGTTCATACAACCACACATTCATTTTTAAACCGCGAACTGTTTACCTGGTATCTCCTCCTGGTAATATATATATATATATATATTATATTTATATATTATATATATATATATATATATATATATATATATTAAGAGTAACTATGGGCGTGGAGATACCAGGTAAACAGTTCGCGGCTGTTAGCTGACTTATTCAGTCAGCGCGTAAATGTAGTGATCCAGTCGGCCGCTCACTCGGCCTGCACTACACAGAGTTATCTAGAGTTTGCCTCCGATTTCAGCTGAGAGCTCAGCCGACAATCAGCCGCAAACTGTTTGCTTTGTGTATCCGCTTCCAAAAGGTAATTTATTAAGCTCTTGATGAAGTAACATGCTTACAAAAAATATGCAAGCTTTTGTTTGTCGCATAATTTTATTTCGTTTTCGGTTACGGATATGTTTTCATTTCGGATATACGATACATCCCTACTACCATCCTAAAGTCCGAGCGTCCCTTCCTCGAGTATACCTTGATACTTGAACGATTTTCTTATTTGAACGCTTCGTCGGTTTCGTAGCCTCGTAGCAGGCTCTACGCTCGTAGCACAATAACTAGTACCTAGTAAGGACGTTCAAGTTTCAAGTAAAATGGAGTACCATGTAGTGCTAGCGTCTGTTTCGTTTATGCTTTTGTACGAAATCAAGTTGCTGTGATTAGCAGTTGGAAGAGAAGAGCCGAAGATCGGGCTCAGTGGCGTGCTTTAGGAAAGGTCTATGTCCAGGAGGACTGACACGGGCTGATGATGATGAAGTTGATAAGAAGGTACATGTATACTCTTTTAAGGAAGTACGTTACCATTGGGCTCCCATAGAAACGTAATTTCATTTTCAATTAAAAAAAAAAACTTGTGGTTAAATCTTATTATATATTCGTAGGGTTAAATGCACACTTACAAAGGAGATGTTGACTCTCTGTCCATCACTGGACGAGTCAAACTCTCAAAATGCTTTGTGCACTGTGCTGGTGTCCGTATCGTATTGCTATGAGGCTGTGGTATATAGAAAATAAAAAACTAAAAGAAACTGAGTAGTGTTTGTGGATAAAAATAGATAGATAAGGCCTGTTGGCCAAATCTTTTTAGTTTACGTTAGTTCAATTTGGATCAGGGTTGGTTAGCGCGGGTTGTTTATATGTATATATAATTTTATTTTCCATTTATCTGACTTGTTTGGCGGAAGTAAGCTACATGTTTTTTATTCGTTAATTTTATGGCTCAATCTATTTACAAAATATGGTTCCGTTCTAAATTGTATCCATGTGTCGGTTTATTACATCAATAACAAAAAATGAAACAAAGTTTGTAAGAAGGCGTATGTGTACGTCCACACATTCCTCTCCATTATTCCTTTCTAAACTATTTTTATTTATCCAATCGAACTCAATGTGTATTTGTCATCATTCTTTGAACTTTTTCAGTTGATCACTTATTGTATTTGTTTGTTCCAGGTAAAGGAAAACATCTGATCGAGAGAACAACAAGCTTGGAAACTTTTTCCATAAAATCCTATATCTACAAAGAAAGGTAAACTTAGCTGTAGACGCTTTTGATTTTGTTTGTCGTACAGCCTTTTCTTCAAAGCCTACAGACAGCCCTTGCTAAATCCATATTAGGTTTTTCAATATCTATTTTTCTACCCTATAATGTCCTACTTCTGTGCAAAGGACTCTCCTACATCTTTTCCAAGTCTCTGTTTTATGCCACCTTGTACCAGCCGTAGGTACTCAGACTTATTTTTTTCATAAAAGCTACTTGCATTGCATTAAACAAAACATACTGTTTTAATACCCACCAAAAAATTATCAAAGCAAAGTATTTGCTACAGGCTGGTTAAAAACCTAACCGGCGCTTGCTTTAAATCCGATATATTTTAGATTGACTTTCGGCGGGAAATAAAATCGAGACGTTGCTTTGTTGTGATATTATTTTTCAGACATGTGTCTGAAAAATAATATCACAACAAAGTGTTAAAGAGTGTTAAAGTGTAATATTGGTGGAATATTCATCATTAGGTTTTCGTTATCGTGCAAGAGAGTGGGCAAATGATACAAACGCGGGAAAACGCATGCCATTTTATGTTCTCTCCGGAACTCCCTAGGAAATTTCAGTAAAGCTCCACCACTTTACTGAATTGTAACTTGACTAGACTATTGACTAGGACTCGACATTTTGACTAGTATTTGTTGAAAAAAACATAAAACTTGTAATATTTCTTTACTTGACACTAGCTAATTTGTTGAACAAAACATAAAACTTATAATAACTCTTTACTTGACACTAGCTAAATACACTAGTCTTACGGAGCCAAACAATAAAAATATATGTTTATAAGCGATTTAGAACCCAATTTCCAACAGATAAAGTACTTGTGTTTATGCAGTTTGTTGGAAAAATGACCTCTCGAACTCAAAGCGAGCCATCTGCGTGTTTTAATAAAACTTAGAGCTAGGTACGCGCCACTTGGTACCGATTTGATTGGTTTTGTTCTGCAGTTGTGCAGTGTTGCAAGTATATTGCGAAGCTTTGTTTTATGATTGTTCCTTGTTGTTATTTCTAGTAGACTAAGCTCGTGGCTTTTATGTTTTCGCTTTAGAATTTAAAATATTACCCGTATATTTTTTATTGTATCCTCTATTTAATTTGGTTGGAGAAATGCATTTTCCATTATGACTATGGATAGGCAAAAGGGCAACTTTAGAGTAATCAAGGGCGAACAAAATTAAAAAACTACAAAACTTTACGAAAACAAAGTTAAATTATTACTCTTGCAAAGTTAAATTATTACTCTATTAAATTATCCATAGATAATATTTTCATACGATCATACCTACTTTGTACTTCAGTTCGTTTTTTACAGGACTGCCCAATAGAAGGAGTGTAATGTTTTTAGGGCTCATGTATGTTTGTATGTATGTATGTAGGTATGTATGTGAATTTCTTTATTCCACCATAACTTTTAAACGCCTGAACAGATTTAGACGTAGGGGGATCGTTAGAAGCCTTACACAACCCGAGTAACATTTTTTTTTTTATATGTCAGTTTATCGGTAGTATTATAGCTCCAATTTCTAATGCGAAAAAATATTTTTTTCTTCGAATTTTACAATATGGGTATCAAATTAATTGAAGGTCTTATAAGCACATTGGAACAGTATATATATATAACTTTTAGGCAAAAGTTTATTTTGTAGTATTTACGTGTTTTTTTAGCTTTTAAGCTAGTTATTAACTTTTCATCATCATAAAGTTCGATACAAAAGTACTAACCTGAGCAGTCTTGAGTCTAAAGTTACGAGCTGCGAAGTTATTCTTATCTTTAAAACAGTTTTTTCCCCATGTGACACAATTTTATGGGCAATTCTTTAATGTTTATGACTCACTTTGATATATCACTTTTTGTTTGTGAAACAGTAATGGCAGAGATAAAAGTTACTTGGTGCTTTGTTATCAATCAATATTGCTACTTCCTTTTTTCCTGCATCATTTATTGTTTTGAAGACAGTACGGAGCATTTTATCATTTCTTTTACGGTGCTCTACATACTCGTTATTACCGTCCTCGACGACTGCACAAAGGCCATCCAGACGGCTATATACAAGCCGAGGTTCGTACCCCCTGGGTGCCCTTGAGTAAGTCGCTAAAACTAACTTAAACGTACGCCTCTGCGTCACGCATTGCGATGGTGCGCTCCAGCGAATCAGGCGCCAAACTGCATACATACTTCATAAAAAAAAGAAGAAGCCACACTTTTGTCTACGTGTGCGCATACTTACAAGTGTACGTAGAATGATGACGACTGCTTGGCCGTTATTTTTCTACTGGTTGGTGACCGTCAGGGTCACGAAGTGCGAACTACGGTCGCGGGTTCCAATCCCGCAAGGTTAAAAGTCATCATTTCTTTCATTCATTCAAAGTTTATTAGCAGAAACGTTTGTTTCCAAGTTATGGATGTAATATTCAAATCTATTGTATGTATATCCGTTGCCTAGTACCCATAGTACAAGGGTTTGGGGATAGGTTATTGGAGTGAATTGCTCCAAATATATATATTCATATCGGTGCAAACTAATATAAAAGATAAAAACCTTTCACCACGATGTTTCAAATATGATAAAATCAAATATATATATCGTATTAGAACACAATTCAATCATAGAAAGATAGACAAGCAATGGTTAGTACCTATATTTTAAGTTTCTATCTTTAAAGAATTACATCACAAACAATGCAGTCGAAGACGAGTATGATTGATCAAAAGCGCAATATTCCGATGAATGGAAAGAGGGAAGGGAGGCCATTGCACTCATAGGTCAACTGTGAATCTTCTACTTATCTATGCTAACTTTTCGGCCTAATATCAAAAGTCTGGTTGGCGTAACGGGAGAACATTCGTCTGCCGGTCTTTAGTACCGGAGTTCAATTAGCCTTTTTTTTTAATTTATAGAATGTGAACACCCCAGGTTCACATTCTATAAATTAAAAAAAAAAGGCTGAACTGAGGTGGAAAGAGACGACGCGAGCGGCGTGGCAACGCATCGCCGCGCCGGTCGATCGCCACGCCAAGAGTCGGTGTTACCCCCATACAACTTGAACTTGGGGACTTGTATTAAACGGCCAAACATCTGAAGTATTCCATTAGTAGTCCACACAAATCAAGCTATTTCGAACCTCTTTAGAGCTGGTTGGCTCCACGCCAGGACTTGCTGCAAATCTGCTTTCGTCGACACCTTCCTCTTGTGAATTAGTTAGTTGTAGGGATGGTTACTGAAAGCTGGCGCAACCATAGTACTAAATTAATTAAATTTTTCATGTAGGTCATAAACTAAATGCCTAATATAGTTACTACGTAATAAACTAAATCTAAACAAGTTACTTGGCATGTGAAGCTATTTGCCGCCGCCGAAATACTCGTAACAGGGTGCCCGTTATAATTCCATCAAACTTATTACAGTCCAGAAAGTTTATAAGAAGGCTTGTTAATATTTAACTATACAGTCGAGTACACAAAATTTTTAAAATTTTGAAGCGTTGTTAATTGATTTTAATTTAAAATCTTAGTTGAAATAAATAATTGTAATACATTATTACAATATGTCTCTCGTCGGATTTTCTCAATTTATTCTCAGTACAAAAATTTCGTTTCGATAACATGGCCTAAATTAGAAATTAAACAAGCAGTCCTGCATATATTATAAACAAACTTATAAATAATTATAAAAAAACTAGATTAAAAGCTAAAAAAAAACTCGCCTGCTCTGCCTAAAAAGAACTTTTGCCAATAAATTATATATTATTGAAATGTGCTTATCAAGGCCTTCAATTTGATAAATAAAACAAATTTCGAAAATAGGTATATTATACCATCGTTTCCGAAAACTATAAAAACTCGTACTGATATAATATACTAACATAATTTTAACATCTACCTAAACAAACATAAAATGGAATATGTTATAATTTAAAAAGCCGTTACTGCTAAAATCGTAAAACAAAGTGGAATGTTTATGTAGACGTGTGTACCAGACCGAGTGGTTTCTACATAGCCCCAGTTGTAAATTGGAAACTTTGCCGCCACTTCGAAGCGAGTGTCGCCACAACTTTGTGGTGATAATTTATCGATCGGATCCGATGAAGTTGTTGACAGTGTCTCTTGTTTTGCACTTTATCTAATAGAGGCCAAACCAACAGATATAAATTATTATCTCAGTGATCTCAATCTTTCTCTCGTTATTTTCAAATTTCGTGAAACCGTTAGATTATTTATTTTTGCTCACATGGTTTCTCACAAACGATCAAAATAAAAGCTTTCAGCATTCAGAATCAAACGAACGTGCAAATAAAAAAAAAGGTAAACTGGGCGGGATTTTTTCTAACGATTAGTTTAGTGAATAATTCCAGATAATATGAATAATGGCCACAATAATGACAATCAGTTTTAACGACAGTTGTTATTTTAGTATTTTCATTATTTGAAATTTTGATAACCCGTGACTTTTGTGTACTCACTATCTGAGAATCGAACGGTATACAACTTGTACAAAAATACTAAAATTGACACCAATCTACATTACAAATATGGACCACGATGTCCGAAATAAACAATTAAATAAATAAATTAACATTAATTTAGAGGCAAGATTTGTTTTTTTGTATGTTTGTATGGGTGTTTGTTTGTAAGGAATAAACTCAGAAATACTTAACCTATTTTAAAAATTCTTTCACTTATAGAAAGCTACATTATCAGCGAGCAACATGGACTGAATATATTTTTCAAAAAAATAGGGTTCCCTTCGAAAATTGCATTAATGTAACCCAAGGTATCAAAAAATGTATGTATCATAAAAGACATTATTCGGCGCGCGCTGCGAAAACTATAGATGTTATAATAATATAATAAATGTTTAAAGTACTCATCATTATCCACAAAAAAGTCCACAAGGTTATTGTGACTTAACTATAACAGTTAGACATATAGGTCTAACTGTTATAGTTAAGTCACATGAACCGTTTTTAAGTTACAAATAAAAAAACGTCTGTAGGTCACAGTGTACGGGTTAGGTGCCTATAAAGGACGATACCTCTTTGATCATTAGCCAGGCTAATTCTTTGACCCAAGTAGGCGTCAGCTCTCCAACCAGTTTCACCAAGACTAACTCCAAGACTAGAGACTAAATCTATCTTATTATCTTTACTAGACTCGGCGGGCATCCACTACCTTCCCAAGGTCATGACGAACAAAAGGGCATTAGGATTAGTAAGTGGGGTAGATTGGCGGATTAACGTCGACAATTAGTCGTGTCAATCCGTAGCTTTCGGCCCATTCCCGACGTGACAGGAAACAAGAATCGCTAGACGGTATTTCTATGAGACTAAATACCATCAGCTATTGTTAGTTAGATTGCCCCCTATTTACTATAAATAAAATAATTACATACCTAATTATATTATCACAAATCAAATAAAAAACAAATGTATAATATGTATATTCGGGACAATTCACACCAATTACCTAGCCCCAAACTAGGATACCCTGTACTATGGGCACTAGATAACGGATAAACACACATAGATGCGAATACTCGTATCATGTCCATGACTCGGACTATATCGTTATTGGTCTGTATCTTCTAAGACAAGAAATGATTTTTTCAAATGAAGTAAAGTATCTTGGCCCATTTAAAAACAATTGCCAATTTGGATTCGCGTAGCGAGGGTTCTGTACAAACACTTTTTTTTTGTGGTATAACTAAAAATTAACGGGTTTCTGATTTTCCCCTTAAGTTGTGCTATAAGACGTTGCTTCTTACCAAATTTCATGATTCTAGGTCAACGGGAAGTATCCTGTAGGCTTTAATTCCCTTGCGAAGTCAAAATATGCGGCATAAACGGCCGTATCTTTTGATTGCGTTGACTCAGAAGTTTGTTTTTTTCACAGCTCCAAGAGATTGCAGACCTGAGTATATGATATTAATATCAACTTAATACTTCCGCGTGTTCCTTAGAAAAATGGTCTACAAACAGGACAGACAAACAGACTGACAACGATGTAATAATAATAAGGGTTCCTGTTTTCTTTGTGAGGTAAGAAACCCTAAAAAATAAGTAAATAAGTACCAAACTTTTCGTGAGCTTACAGATAAGTTAACAAATGCCTTGGGTAATTAACGTGAGTCCTTATTCCTAGCTGTTTTACGGTCTTGAAAAATTCAGCGCCTGTCTGCCAATCTATATCTACTTATAATAAAGCTGTACAAAAAAAGATAATAAAAAAAATGGTTAAGAGTAATTGAAATAAGCTAAAGAACATTTAAAAAAAATCATATGTCAGTAGGTTTGTATGTCTGTTTCCCTGTTCTCGTACAAAAACTGGACCGATTGGGATGTGTTTTTCACTGTTGGATAGCTTTGGTTTTGTCTTAAAATCTGGTTTACCCAATCACCAATCCGCAATCCGATGAGTACCTATAGATATATTTGGTACTGGAATAAAAGATACCTAGGTTATTTTTAACCCAGAGAAATGACCACGCGGGCAAAGCCGCGGGCACAACTAGTGAACAAAACGCACACACAAAGAAAAATAGCTTCCGTATGTTTCCACCAGGTTAAGCCAGCCAGCGCCATTTTCCACATTCTCTCGCCTCATTACTCACCGAAGCAAAATCCATTCCAGTAATTTAATATTATCTATGGCCATACATATAGATTATAAATCACTTCGAAGTTGCCATTGTGAAAAATTAACCTCTTTTCTTTTAGATAAAGTCGAAAGTACAATGAAGGTTTTATGTTTATTCATTGAATGAGGTTAAAAAGGTCTGCACGCGGCCATGGGTTAAGAAGATTTATTATGGTAACCCTGGTTTATATTACAGCGATTTAGAATCATTTTTCCGCGATAATATTTCTTCAGTAATCCGAGTTTATCAACTCCGGTATTTACAAATTGACATATGGCAGTTGCAAATTATAATATCTACTAGTGCGTTACATTTTAATAATGATAACGATTATGGCTCGGCCATTTATCGGTGATAATTGTTATTGTACAATACAGATTTCAAAATTGCCACGATTTAAAAAGAATGAAAACGTGGCTACTTTTTCTGTTTGTTTCGATACCCTAAAACCATTTTATTATTTTACAGCAAAAATTTGTTGCTAAATTTCATCATTGACAAAGGTCGCGAGCACAGAGAGGTCGTTCCCGTTAATTTATCGCTCGGTGTTTCCATAAATTGCCGTGTTTTGGTTGCTTTAATTACAGCCGTGTCGCAGCCAAATAGCGGATCTTTGCCGCAGAAATTAATGTTATAATTAGCTCAGTGTGAACCCAGCGTTAAATTTTCAATGTTTACCGGACTTAATAAGATTTAATCAAATGCGTTTAATTTTGGGGTCGAAAAATTACGGGGTCTTCGCTAAAGATTCAGCTGGTTATTGCTAAACTAAATAAGTTATCTTTAACCTAAATACAAACGATTTATTAATTAATTTATTGCTGGAACTTAAATTGGGTTATTTTTTTAGAAGAGTTTACTTTATCATTTATCACACATATTACTTATCATTTATCACACTTATTATTTACGAAAGGGTCTGATCAATTATGAGGGTCAAATAGTTAGTAATAAAAAACTCTATCCCCACTAATATTATAAAAGTAAAACGTTGTCTGCTTGTTTGTTTGGGGAGCTTTCTCGCGATAACGCCTAGACGTATTTTGATGAAGTTTGGATTGGAGATAGCTTTTACCCTGGTATAACACATAGTAGTATACTTTTCATCATCATCATCATTTTACTTCACTCTCAAACGGCTGAACGGATTTTGATGAAATTTGGAATTGACATAGCTTATACCCTGGAATAACACAGGATACTTTTCATAATCATCATCATCACTACCATCATAATCATCGTCATCACTACCATCATAATCATCATCATCATTCATCACGCGGCTGAAGCCCGGTGAAATTCTGACGAGTTTACTTTATCATTTATCACACATATTATTTACGAAAGGGTCTGATCAATTGAGGGTAAAATAGTTTGTAATAAAAAACTCTATCCCCACTAATATATAAAAGAAAAACGTTGTCTATTTGTTTGTTTGGGGAGCTTTTACACGATAACGTCTGGACGTAGTTTGATGAAATTTGGAATGGAGATAGCTTAAACCCGGGAATAACATAAAGGATACTTTTCATCATCATCATCATGCTTCACGCTCAAACGGCTGAACGGATTGTGATGAAATTTGAAATGGAGTTAGCTTATACCCTGGTATAGTATATGGTATGGTATAGTATACTTTCATCATCATCATCATAATACCTCACGCGGGTGAAACCGCGTGGCGCAGCTAGTTCTTAATATAATATGTTATGATTTTATTTCAAGCAGGAATGCTTTCTGTTCCTGTCATGACGAATCAAATTACTGAAAATGCATAAAGCGAACTGCGCAAAATAAGATAATAATTAATAACAAATAAATAGCGTTATAACTGCGATATCCAATCCATCATTGGGAATCACTTCATTCAAAGGTCAAACCGATCATCGATGCGTCGATTCATTACCGCTGCATTCAATTCGCTTTCAAAGCAGTAATCGATTAGGCCATTCGATTCGAATCGCTGTGAATGGACATCATCGATCAAATTGAAACAGAGTTTCCGTATCAGAGGTAATAGGGATGGTTATGCTGAAGTATAACGTATATCAATTGCGATTGAGATAGTTATTTTTTTGTTCCATTGATGGGTTGATTAAAATTCCGAATAGAATTGAGATAGAGCGTCTGGTTGCGTTTATTTCAAAAATCAAAGGCCGTTCAGTAATGGAATTGGTTTCCGAGAACGGAATGACATATATTTTTTAATCCGTCAGATGTTCTGGCAAATACATAAATGAAATAAACTGTCAAAAACTCAATAAATGAAAGGTATTGCTTTTAAAGGTAAAGGTATTGGAAAAAGTTAATAACTTGTATTTATTTTTATTCGTCTATCTATTTGCATACCTTATTTCATCTACTCATCTACATATTTGCCGTTACTTCTCACGGATAAAAAAAATAGAAGGTTGGAATAAATAAACATTGAATGATATTCCAAAAACGTTACATAATAGTAGTTTATGAAACGGTTGCATAAAGAAGGTAATTAAAACACGAGAGTGAGTTTTTTAGTATCACTCGAGTGTTTTAATACCTAGTTATGATACTTATACTATTATTTATTCTGTGGTTATATGCCGTTTCATACACTACATTATGCAATAGAAACTTACTTTTAATTAAAACAATAATTTCGTAATCTTTTCTTGATGTTGCTGGTAAAAGCTCGTTCATCATGTTCGTTGCTGTTCCGTGATGTCAGGTGGAGTCAAATTCTCCTCACGAACACTGTTTTCACATCTTTGTCACTTTTTTAATCAGGATAAAACATTTGATCAACATAATAAATGACATAAAATTGGTTAAGTACTAGGTAATGTAAAGTAAACTATGGCGCCAAAATACAGTCCACAGCAATTTCGCGCGCATAAGGTCTAACACGCGCCGCCATAGATAGATAATCAATGACAAAATCCCTCTTAGGTGCGGAGCCTTAATGGTGCTTTAATGGTAAAAAAATATATAATTATAACATCGTATAGTTCAAATAACAGTGTTATAATATATTATTTCTTATTCGTGACATGCCGTGTAATGTAAATCATTATGCCACCATTTTTGAGTTCATAATCCGGATTTTACGATATGGGTGTAGATAAATGTAATAAAATAACTGTTATGTGTAAATGCAGTATTCGTCAAAATTCGAAATACATAACTGTAGCATAATTTAATTTGAGTCCCCATAAAATAATATTAGGCACAAAGGCATTTTTAATTAAAAAAGAGGATCTATATTAAAACGTGATCCGGAAAATTAGATGGAAATGTTTGCATCTCTTCGGGCTCCCATTTTCGATTTCACATAAATTGTTAATAAAGGCTCGGCCGACCGTGCACGTGCATTATTTCATTCCTTTGATGTCAACTTTAATAACAACAGCACGGTACGGCACGGATACAGTGTAATTTAGTAACCAGAGAATCCGCTACAACAAGCAAGATATTTATAAAAGGAATGCATATAGTTACTGCACGTATAGGTAAAAACCATAGAGCTATTTTTTATTTCAAATAGAGAGGCTATGTTAGCGATTATGTCTCATTGTATATATTAATGCAAAGTGACAAGCAACCGTTCTTAAAAATGCGTAGGGAAATCATCCGTGTTTCCCATATTAAGGTATATTTGTAAGAGTTACGAATGGGTTTTATTGCTTTTAAAATACTAATAAGCGTGACGAATAGGAGAATTGTTTATTTTTGCAATTTGTGCGTCAAATAACACAGTATATCATCCGAATACACAAGGTTTCATACAAAATTGAGTTCGCAGCATTTCGGTTCTTTATACAGTGTAGTGTAGTAACCACAGAATTCACTCCAACAAGCAAGATATTTATGAACAGAATGCATTCTAGTTACTACACATACACATGCAACTATGCTTTACAAGCTTCACTGTTTTAACAAGCAGACGATGGTATGGTGTGTGTGCATGGTCGAGTCTGCGATGCGATTGCACAACATAATTCGTCCCGTGTTTGATTCTCTGCCCCGCACCAATCACTATAAATAAGTTAGTTACTTGCGAACGCTCCGCACAAAATCCGCATCTATGGTTGAAAATGTTTTGTACATTGTTTCCCTACTGGGATGAACTGTGACACGATTAAATTGCATCTGCAATATCGAAACACACGATTGGTTTTAAATGCCATTTAAAATTGCCAATGTGCTGGAATAAAACACATATAATAGTTATGACTAAGGGCTTATTTCACGACCTACAAGTAAAGCGTTGTTATTTAGCAAGTAAGTACTTGCTAAATAACTTTGCTCTGCAAGTAAAAGTAACGAGTAACTCTTACCTTTAACTCTTGGTTAGTATTACTCAGGCGTGGGGAAATTTATACGTACAGTTACTGGTGAGTACTGGACAGTTTAAATGTCGATCAGCCTACTTGAAACATTACTTGTAGGTTTTGAAATAGGCCCTCATCATCATCAGCCCGTGTCAGTCCACTGCTGGACTTAGGCCTTTCCCAAAGCACGCCACTGAGCCCGATCTTCGGCTCGTCTCTTCCAATATAGGCCCTAAGAATGATTATTGTTACTAGGAAAGTAGTCCTTAACTATAAAAATGAAAAAGGTCGCATTTTGTTGGAAAAAATGAAACCATCAGAAAATTTACAAAGAATCACCATAGCGCATATGATTCTACGCTAGAATCATATAGATCTAATTAAAAATGTTAAGATAAGGCTCTTGGGGCGTGGACCGCGTATATTAGGCGCAACGCACATAATCGACCCTATTTGGCTTTAGTTACTATCGGAGTGGCGTTTGTTTAAAACGTGTTAGCAGTGACTTTCAATTGCACAACAGTCTGCGTATTTCTCTCTGTCTTTGTTGTTGATGCAGATGAAGCACGACGGTAAGAAGGCTGTGTTGTATTAGCATGTAGTTGTGTCTAGTCCAGTTTTTGTTTTCGTGATATTAAAGCGTGCCGTATCTTCCCCCCTCTAACTAGATGTATGCCAAAGGGACAACAGTTTTAATGTACAAATATAACTCCTACAGATGATATTGTTGTGGGAAGCATGCTTCCAACAACAATGTTTAAACAAGTAATTCATCAAAGCAAGAGAAACAAGTCATTAACACGCCTGCTTTGCCAAAAATAACCTATACCAATAAATTATATATTGTCGAATGTGCTCATCAAGGCCTTCAATTTGATAGCCATTGTAAAAGTAGTGAAGTTTTTGCATTTGAATTTGGAGCCATACTCTGCCTCCATAATGTTTTTTTTTTTCAAAAATGTTTTTTCTTTGTTACTCGGGATGATGTAAGGATTCTAACTATACCACGTACATTCAAATCTGTTCAGTCATTTAAAAGTTTTGGTGGAATAAATAAACTCACATACATACATACATACATACAAGTTAATTGTTCTATCAAGTTTTATCTCTCTAATTAATATCACTGCTTGCTATTTTGTTGTTATTCTGTTGTGGTCACTGTATATTATTTTTATTATGTTTGTATATATTTTGTAAATGTATATGTAGTAAATGTAATTTATTATAATGTATATACTATGTATATGGATATATATTTATATATATATATATATATATATAGTAGGTATATTGGAATATATGTGTATATATGTTTATTCATTGTATTCAGTTTTTATTATTTATTTATTATATTATAATGCACCACCGTCTTTGCCGTATATTAATTCCTTTCCATCCAAAGGTTGTCTGGAAGAGATCGCTTTTTAGCGATAAGACCGCCCATTGTCCCATATATTTTGTATAAATGTTTTAATTATTATTATATTTTTGTTCTATGTGGTGTACAATAAAGAGTTATCTATCTATCTATACAAACATACAAACACAAACATACATGAACCTTGAAAACATTACACTCCTTTTTTGGGCAGTCGCGTAAAAACACGAGTGCCAAGCCAAAAAAATACTTTTATAAATAATAATATAGCCTATGTCATTTGAGATGATGTAAGGATTACCCCATACATCCAAATCTGTTCAGGCATTTAAAAGTTATGATTGAGCAATGGCGACGGCGTATTTGTGTGTGACAGTGTGACTATATAGCTAATTTGGCGGTGAGGTTAAGTAAATTAAGTTATTAAGTTTAGCTGCTGCACTCATAAAAATCAGTCATTCCTAATCAAGAATTAAATCGCTCTTTTTGTGTGGATTTTGTTAGAATTTAATGGCATTTAGTGTTAATTGACCTTTCTAAGATGCCACACACACTAAAAGTCACCTCATCAGTCAACCCTAATCAAGCATTAAATCGATGTGTTTGTATGAATTTTGACAGAGTTTAACGACATTTAAAGTTAATTGGCCGCTCTAAACTACCTGAAAGTTTTCCCAATGATGACGAACGGAATTTGACACCCTGCATCCCCTAAGAAACCTGCAAGGCAGGGTCTCATCAATCCCTCACGGCCTTTTTATAGGCCATATCGTTTATACGAGTTCCGTTTACGGCCTACATCTAGCCTGCACCTTATGACGCGGCTTGTTGTAAACTTGGCTTTATTGCACAAATTTACGATTTCTGCGAAACTTAATTAGCATTTTGGTTTTATATGTGTACATTGTAGTTATGGTAATTGTTGTAATGCTTAATTGATTAACGTAATTGTAATCGCTTTTACTGCATTTCGTAGTACGAATTTAAACCTATGTGAGAACAATAACAAGCACAAATTAAAAATGTATAGAACTCAACTCATTCAATACAACTATTTACTACAAAACAAATGAGAAATTAAACTAAACCATGTTTTATTATTTATTTTGCCAAATGGTGGTGAATTATTGTTTTGTTAAAAATAACACGAACAAAATTTACTTTCTTAAAGAAAACAATTCAAATTAACTGGGAACTGTTATTTTACCTATATTTATGCGTAGAAACATTTAATTACTTAATTGTTATGATATTGTTATGTAAGTTGTGTTCCTATTAGCTTTACCTCTAATTATCTCTATAACATGACACTTTAGAAAATTATACTCCACAATATGTTTTGTTCGTATATGTGTCCTCTATCCATATATACAGGTTTTATTGCGCGCCGCAAACTTGAAAAAAAAAACAAAATGGCGGACGGACCACTATGCCAGCCTCCAAAGAAAAATCTTGAAAGCCCGTTATTGTTGGTACAATCATGGTACTTTACGTTCATCACCGTAATCAATCTATTAGGTTCCCACTGGGGCATAATCTGTCAAGCTGGCATAGTGTTGAACGGTGTTTCTCACATTTGCTTCCCCAAGCGAACTCTTTCAGAAAACTCGAGAAAACTCTCTGTTGGTAGTGTACAAGTTTTTCGTAAACAATTTAGAAGATAGAGCGAAGTGGAGAGAAGAGGCATATATGCCATGCAGGCCACATAGCCGGAGAGAACTGAGAAGAGAACTATGCTATGCAAACGAACTCTGGAAAATTTTAGACTCTACAAATATTATATACAACTGATGTTTTCAAAGTAACATTTCATAATTTTCTCCAAATGAAAACACCGCAACTTCACCGCCGTAATTAACCAACATCAAAGACCATGATTGTGGATGCCGCAACAAACTTTTATCTCGAATCATTAAGAAAACGAGCCAATTAAGAAACCTCTCTCGTTAGCCTTTCTGTAATTTTGAAATTGTATATATTTATATGATTGGACAGGAATCTATTTTAAGATTAACAACGGGAATCTGTTCTGTCAGACTGGATTTGTTAATATAAATCTAGCAGCTGGTAAACAGAGCTGTACCCGACACCCTGACCGAACGATATCTTGAACAGAAAATAGAGAAAGTAAAAAGCCATTGAAATATAAAAGATTTTCAGTAGAAATCATAAAAATGGTAGAATGAAGCAATAATTCAAAGTTAACTAGAAAATTCTAAAGAGGACATACATGAATCAGTTAACTAATTACATAGACGAACTTTATGCTAAAAGGCATTATCTTCCATTTGACCTGGATGTAATATGATATTTTAGTGTAGTTTTTTACAGTAAGGTTCCACAGACTACGTTAGGCACAGGCTGGGAGGCTGCCAAGCGCCGTTCTGTCTCGATCGATGTCTTCTTACATCCTGCAACCCTGATGTCACTGCCTCTGTCAGTACACTAATGAGTCACTGAGAGATTGTGCTAATTAGATTCTGGCTTTGTGGGATAATTAATTATATACGTACTATAAAAAAACTAACAATTCATCCACGTCGAAAACGTTTCTGGTCTAGAGTTGTTGACGAAAATCACGGAGTGAGGTATTAATAGTCCCAAATAAAAAGGGGTTGATGGAGTCCGGATCTAATATTTAGAAAAACTCGGAAAACACGAGAATACGAACTAATTAATGAATCAGCTACAAGTATGCAAAAAAGGAAAAACATTAAACACAAAGTACTATTACTCGACTAAGGCGAAGCAAGGGAAGGTTAATTATGTTAACAGTGTGTATGTATCTATGTGAGAATGTGGATGTTCCACCATAGCGTCGCCTCTATTGGTCCGATTTTGACAAGCTAGGTATATATCGATTTGTCTGAGTGTTTTTTACCGGACTATGACGAAGCGAAAGAAGGGTTATGTGTTCAAACTAAAAACTTGGTCCTATTTTGACAAGCGAGGTATCAATCGATTCGTCTGCATCGCAATAGTGTCATTGGCTATTTTTTACCCGACCGTAGTCTGGTTTTAGTTTATGAACTTATGTCTTGTTATAGACTGAGTCGCAGCTACATATGGCCATGAGGGTTGAAGGTCCCATACAATTAAATTTTATAAACGATCGAGCCGAACCCTCAAGAAAGCACCCTCAAAAGAAATAAAAGAACATTCCAATAACAATAAAAAATGTATACTGTAAGTGACGCCCGCCAGACAATCGCTTCATGACATTATTGATTCAACTGCCAATTTAAAAGTTATATTGCCATTATAGGCTTGCAACTAGATATCCGTAACTGAAACTTTCGGATATCCAAAACAATAATCCGTAACAGAAACAGAAATAAAAAATTCAGATCTCAAACGGCTGGTCAACAATTATAAAATAAAAAAATAAAATAAAAAACGGTTCCAATTACCAAGCCCCAAACTAGAATACCCTGTACTATTGGTACTAGATAACGGATAAACATACGTAGATACAAATATTACATCAGTGACTCGGAAACAAATATTTCAGTTCCTCACACAAATGATTGCACCTTGCAGGACTCGAACCCGCAACGAATCAACGTAACTCTAAAGATTACTCGAGATTTACACAACCGACGAGAACACAAGTTTAAATCTATTACTTATTCTATGTTTATATGTCAAAGGAACGTATTTGACGCTCATCCTTAGGGCCCTTATTCGTTAAGATCATTCGGCCACGTAACGCGCCGCGTCAAAATAATATCTTCACGCGGCGCGTTACGTGGCGTTGCGTGGAATTGTTTGTGTAAGTTCGTGAATTGTCGTCGAACGATTCCACAACGTGACGCGTTACGTGTGTGAATGGTCATAGCGAATAAGGCGTTTACACTACGACAACGCGACGCGCACTTCTTTGTAAAATGTTTTTTTTACACAAAAACAGCATTAATCCATAGTAGTAATAAAATCAATGTGCTGTCCTTATCGCTTAGACCGATTTCTTCCATATAAAATTTGGATACCTAGACAAATTTACGCCCATAAAAAACACACAATTATCTCAACTCAACATTGAGGAAATATCTAACCTCTTTTTTATATATACTTTTCCGTAACTGGAACTCAATATCCTTAACAACCTTACTCCCAACATCGCGTCGTAAAGTAGATGACATCGTAGGGCTTTCCCTCCCATAAAAATATCATCTCGGTTCTCCATAAAGAGACTGTGGAACCCTGGGATGACATTTTTTAGTTAAATAATTCAAGAGGCGGTTGCTGTTATTCATTGGGTTCATTATTTGAAGTAAACAGGTCGTTTAGGCCATAATCTGTTATGGTGCTTTCGAGATTTTGAACGTGCATGAGCTTTAAGTGTCTTAGCTTATGGTGGTATGTGATGGGATATTCTTGTGGTTTTAATAAGCCATAACTTAACAAAGAAATATATGTACAAGTTATTCTTTGAAAATTAAGGCGTGCTCATCATTGGATCTGAGTTCTATAATTCTGAACAGTCGACTTAGTTCGTTAAGTTCATAAAACAAAAAAAAAACAAATTATCGAGAAATGTACCTACCTACATGAAACTACATTGGCCTTTAAAAAAAACTTAGTACACTTTGAATGTCTGTCTGTTCGCGCATCACGTAAAAACTGCTGGACTGATTGCGATGGGGTTTTTACTGTTGGATAGTTTATGATTTGACTAAAATATATATATTTAAAAAATATACCAAGTGTATATATATAAATATATATATATATATATATATATATATATATACTTGGTATCTCAATCCGATGAGTAGGAGCCAGGCTTTATTTAAAAAAAAACTTTATAAGCTTGGTACTAAGTTTTGAATAAAACTAAAGGATCGATTGGAATGCGATTTTCACTTCTGGATAGCTTAGGTTTTGACTTAAAAACTGGTATACTTGGAATTTCAATCCGAAGAGTCAAGCAATTTAATAAAAAATGTATAAGTTTAAAAAATGTGGTTATATGTTTTGAAGGTCAGTATACTCGTAGTATGGTCTAAACTCGATTTTCTCTCTGTATCAGCTAAACTCAAACATTTATCACGTTTCACTATAGCATATAGGCGAACATACGAAACAAATATCCCAGCTACATTTCCACGGGCCCTGTGCAATAACGCACACGTGTTACAAATTTAATGGTAAGCCATGGGACAACGCTTCGGCTCCGACGAATTTTCTGCGTAAAAATGTTATTGTTTTTGTTAATGCCAAGTTCTTTCTTTAATAACTAATTTATAGAAAACCCAGCACACTAACGACAGCATTTCTCCGCGAAATTGGAATGCTTTTGATGATTCAAAAGAACATTTTAGGTCAACCACAAGTATGTACAACAGAATTGTTCCTGTCTTTCTAAACTAAATTATAGATGCGAAAGTTTGTGCGTAGTTATGTATGTTTGTTACCACTCAGGAATGAAACTGATTTAGATGAAATTTGGTAGAGAGATACTTCAAATCCTGGTCTTGGAATATCATCAATCTTATCACAAGAATGTTTAAAAACATACAAGCTCCAAACCGCCGAATTAAGTGAAGCACACAAGATATGCCGATCCGCTCGTACGCACACACGCTATGTTATGCCGATCGGCCGCCACATCGCATCAAGATCTCGACCTTGTCAGTCGTGTTAATTGTGTCAAGTTCTCACTAACAATCCGAAACAATGCAGTCTTTTGTGTTCAAATTGTGTATCAACCACGAAACTACACAATTTATCCACGCACGCCGCCATTTGCTATGCTTCACTCATTTGTTTGGCTGCGTCTTTTTATAATGCGGATTTTGATGAAATTTGGAATGTAGATAGCTTAAACCCTAGAATAAAACATATGATATTTTATATCATGGAAAATTGTAAGTTTGCACGGGAAAACTGGAAAATGTTGATTACTCGCTGTAAGGAACGGTTGCCATGGAAACGAAATAACAAGTCTGTCATAAAACTTCAAGAGCATTGGTACTATACCTACTTTTGTAATAGTTTTTCATATCCTAGAAGCACATGGAATTCTTTTTTCGCGATAAACAGTAGTCCGCGCGTACGAAGTCGCGGGCGGGAAACTAGTTATTATTATATGCCAGCTGTGTGGAAAATATCGTCAAGAATAGCTAAGAAAATCAAAGACTGCTAAAATAAAAGCTCATTTCTTATCCCGCCGACATAACTAAAGCAAGGCGTATACGTCTTATGTGAAACCAATATCCTCCCACATTTCCCGGATCGTATGCAGTATGCATACTCTGTACCTCAAACCCTCAAAGCAATACAAAGGGGTTCACTCGCAGTCCCGCGACACAATGGCTTGGAAGCGGAGTTATTGGTGGGTGAAATGAAACCCGTGGCGGGACGCAGGTGTGTGATGTACCTGCTGCGTAAAGTAAACTACGATGAAAAATTTAGTTCGTAGATATCATCAAATTGAAGAATCCGCCTTTTTATAAATACTTCGGTCGGTCGGCGGACCGGAAATCAGTAGTTCACAGTGTTGCATATTGTTACAAATAGGTATCAACATTCCACATTATCACGCGTGATGCGATCCATATTGATAGAATTAGGGCGTTCGTTTTGAAGCAAATGTGCAAAAATAAGTTAACAAGACATAATCGAAAGTGCTAAAAACCCTGACTGCGAACAAAACTAAAAAGAGGCAAAAATTTGAGTGAATGTTTGCTAACCAACTATTTATAGTTATAGATCCTAATGGTCATCCGAAATAAAAAATGATAAGAGAAACCTAAAGATGATATTCAAATACCTATTCAATGATACCCCACTTAACATAGTTCGTCGATAGGTAATGAATAATGAAAGAAATAGGTACCAACAAAATAAATGGACAAAAAAAATAAAAATTGGGAGGATATATGGTTTTTCGTTCAATTTAAATATAAGTTTCCGACTGAGTCTATCAACGTTCAAAAAGCAGATGGTAAAAGTGGTGCTGAATGGGCCTTATCTCCGCATTAGGCTAATTGCCGAAGGCACGCAGCGCTGGTTTGCAGGCTTCCTTTTACACTTCCAGTTACATACTTCCGGTTACACAATGGTTACGCTTTTCACGAAATCACTCCATAGATTGCAGGAAATCGAGCGGAAAGATGATACACTTCAAAAACCGACATCAAATGGATTAACCAAAAAAGTAACGAACCAAATTTTCACGATTTTTTTAAGCGGAGCAAGATTTATCCAAATCCTGCGGGATATCTCTGAGAAATCAGTGTACTTCGGTATTTCCTCTGTAGAATAACCTCATTGCAGATCTTACAAATCGTCTCTATTGTATTACCTGCTGAATGCATGAAAACAACATCCTCACCACGTCCCGAGCTGCTTCAATATGCATAGTGCAAGCCGGGGTAACGCTACGCCACAATACCGAGCTAGTTATTGGCAAACTCAGTGAAAGCTTCCTCGAACCTGTACAACAGGTTAAATTACTTTGCAGTCCGGCGCATACAGTAAGAAATAGAGCTCTTACCAATATCAATATGTTTTATTCTTACAAGACAACGAATGTGTTGTTTAGAGCTGGACTGTGCACAAATTATATACTTACTAGCTGCGCCACTGGGCTTCGCCCGCTTTCAAACTATGCCACCCTCCGTCATAAACGAATAAAATTTTCTAATAATCCCTCCTTATTGCACCCACCCCTAGGGTTGACATCTGTTACTTTAACATCGAAGTGGTAAAAATTGACAGTTTCAATTTTTTAGATCATTTTTTCCTAAATCGACGAGATTTCAATCCAGCTGAGATAATTTAGAGGAGCAGGGATACTTAAACAAAAATGTATGTACCTACCTACCTAAGTCGAATGAGGTAGTGTCACCTCTGGTGTCAGAGTTTGTCAACTACAGTTTCTTTTTAAAAGCTTTTATTTAACTTCACTTCTATGTACGAGTATATATCGATGCATCTATGTATCTATGTATGTTGTCCTGGATTCTTGCAATTTAAATTTCGAGCACTTCCCGATTGGCTATCCGGCTGAAACTTTCAGGGTAGCTCACAAAACGATGACAAAGCAATAAAAAAAGTGAAAATGAAAAAAAAACATAAAAAAAATTGCCGCAAAAGCGTCTCTTTTTTATTGATTTTTTTGAATTATACTTATTTTAAATGGCTTGTGCGGCCAAAGTTAGTCAGGCCGCCCAAGACCTAACGTGGCTTAACAACAGCTGCTATCAATTGCTAGTAACCGGACTGACGGCATCTTCCGGCCCGTTGTTTACGAGTTTCATTGTTTAGAACAATAACATTACGCAATACCATGTAAGGGCCAGGCTCGAGGTATTAACGTGCCCTCCGAAGCGCGGGGCGATGGTAAATCCTCAGTAAGCCAAGAAGGTTTAAAAAGTAATTAAATATATTTTTTAAACATTCTTTCACTAAGCGTATTAAAAATAAAGGGAACAAGATCGAGCCCCGGTGTGTATTTTTTCTTTGCCCTGCTGTCTTTAAATTGCGAAGCGCACATAATGAACAATAACTAGCTTAACCGATAAAAAACACGCCTGCCCTGCCAAAAAAAACCCTATGCCAATAAATTCTATACTGTTGGAATGTGCTTATCAAGGCCTTCAATTTGACACCCATATTGTAAACATCGAAGTTTTTTTTATTTTGCTGTAGAAAATGGTGCCATACTGCCGACACATCGATTTTTTTCAAAAAAAAGGATTTCCTATGTTACTCGGAGGGATGTAAGGATTCTAACACGTCTAAATCTGTTCAGGCATTTAAAAGTTATGGTGGAATAAAGAAACATACTTACATGAATCCTAAAAACATTACACTCCTTTTTTGGGCAGTCGTGTAAAAAATGCTTGGCTACAAAAAATGGGCCGTCACGGGACGCCTGGCAGATGTGTAAACATCTGCGGCGGAAACAGTCGACGAAGCGTCGGCGTTACCCCCGTACCGCGCCGTTCGATTTTTACACATCAAAATGAATATCCTGCAGGATTAGCTGTTCAAAATAGTCCTTGCAAACAATTATAAAAGGCTTCACAAAGCGATCAAAGCCCAGCTTAAACCTCCAATAGCATTAAACATTGACAGTCCATCAAACTCGCACAAGCTTTCCAATCAGCACGCGCGAACAGGCGTCGTTCCGCGGCTTTGCACACTGTTATCGGATAAAACGGATTATACTATACCGCAGAATAGAGCCACTGCTGTGTTCGTTGTTGCTGAATAGCCCTCGAGCTACAGATTGCATGCAACTGCCACCTGGGACGTTGGACTGCGGCCAAAACTAATCCCACGATGATCGGAGGTCTCTAGATGTGGCAACTCAGTTAGAATTGCAACATTTCTGCGAATTCTATGAAAATCAGACAACTTAGTCGAAGAACCGATAAAGGGTGGGGTAGACAAGTTCTTGAGTGGAGACCACGTATAATCAAACGTAGTGTAGGATGCCCTCCAGCCAGATGGAGTGACGATTTACGCAAATTACCTGGCAGCAATTGCATGAGAAGAGCTCAGATGCGCGCATTAGGAGACGCCTATGTCCAGCAGTGGACTAATGCAGGGTGTTGATGGTGATGAGACAACAATGGTTCGGTAGTTATTATTGCACAAACTTACAAACTACAGTTCACAGTTGATTAGAAGAGCTCGCTTCTCTCGGGCAATAAAATGCCCAATTAGTTTGCAGATACAAAACAACCAAAATACTATCGTATCTTATCGACGCACCCAACATAAATAATAGTACACGTACAGAAGTAAGTTGCACTCATTTGATCTTGAAAAAAGTCGCCTATTTTATTATATTTTGGTATAAACCTACAAAACTACATACTTAGGTATATTTACACCGCAGCTGCATGATAAAGTTGCAATTGAATGGCGCGTATTAGTTTATATTACTTTGTGCGGATCCTCCATCCATATTGTTTACGCAACAACACATTAGACGGGCTACCATACCTACACGATCGTTCGAGCGATAGTGTAGTTTGCATAGGAAAAAGAAATACTGTAGGTACTGTTCGCACAAATATGTTAATTAACGCGTTGCTGCATTAACCCCACGGCATCTTTAATGTTTAACTCCCGTTAAAAGCACAGTGCATTAGTCAAGCAGCAAGGAATGTCGGTTAGTAATCAACATTTAATACGTTAATGTACTAAAATTATACGGTTTCTTGGGATCGATCGGTCGTTGCGCTACAGCCTGAAATTCTTGCCACGCACCGATGGAAGTAAACTATGCATATCATAACCGTCTTGTGTATGTGTGAATATTTTAGTAGTAGTGGTATATAGGTCCGATGTATAAATTGTCATCTTCATCATCATCTGCCTATACTTATTCACTAATGGACGTAAGCCTCTCGTAATACGCGCCACTGAGCTCGGTTTTCAACTCTGTGCACCCAGTTTCTGCCAGCCGCTTTTCGCAGGTCGTCACTCCACCTGTCCACAGGGCGTCCTACACTACGTTTGGTCTCTACTCGAGAACTCTACCCCAACGGTTGTCGGTTCTTCGGAAAATGTGACCAGCCCACTGCCACTTCAGCTTGCTTATCCTTAGAGCTATGTCAGTTACTTGGGTTCTCTGTCGGATCACTTAATTTCGAATCTTGTCTTATCCTGTTTTATTGTCTGAATTTTCATAATCATGACCCAAAAAAGGTTTTTTTAATAATAAATCTCCTGTGTCAAGAAAGCATTATTATTGTTTAAATATAACAAGCTAACATCTCAAAATGTTACTCTTAGTATCTAACTATTTATTTGTTTCGTAATTCATTCAGATATTAGAAGGTTTTAAGACCAATTTTTGTCTACCTAACTACGCTGTGATGAAAATAGATTCGACGTTTGATTACGAAATAAAACCGGCACTTTATCGACGCAAATGAAACGCTTCAGCCATTCTGTACACAAAAAGTCGCCATTTTGTCGTGCACACACAGCACACTGTACACACATCGTGTACGAACCGCGCCGGTATTTGCACGTCCTCGAGTTCCACGACTGTTGACACTGTGACACAAACCGTGGCAAGTTTGAGACTCACTGCAATTTGTCAAGCAGGCTGCGGTAATTACTTAATTCGTTATTGCCTGCTAAAGGCGTTGTGGTGTGCGCGCTAATAGCCGCGCGATTAAATTAGGGGATGGGGGACTTTGTGTGAAGTCGCTGGCAGATAAAACACTTTCATGAGAGCTTTCTCTTGGATTTGAAAACTTGGCTAAGTCATGTTGATGTAAGTTTTTACGAAAAGAGATAAATTCGATCGAGATAAATTTTTTATTTGATTTCCTTTCCCTAACCTCCTTTTTTCGGTTCTCAAATTAAATGTTTATTTTTTATTTTTGTTGTTTTTTTTGAAATAAAACATTTAAAACATGATATAAAAACATTTAAAAAATCTTTTAAACTTAAAGTTTTAACTAAGTAGATGATAAGATAAGTAAAAGTTTAATTTCATGAATAAATTAGGTTTAACGGTTTGACTTTTATATTTTGAAAGTTTTATTACTAATCTGCGTGTGTGCTTTATGGAACGGTTGCCATGGAAATGAAAAACAAGTATGTCAAAAAACATCAAGAGCATTGGTGCTATACCTACTTTTGCATTGGTTTTTAATATCCTAGAAGAGCATAGAATGTTTTTTCTCGCGATAAACAGTAGTCCACGCGTACGCAGTCGCGGGCGGGAAAGCTAGTACAATATAAAATCAAATAGCTTTCAATCAGTTGATGGTGGTTGCGACAATACTGCGTTACATCCTCCATCTTGCCAGAAAGCGTGGTCGTCAGCAAAGAGCTGCCGAAGTAGGCCTTCGATCCTGGTACATTCCATAATTATATAAATAAATATATTCGGGACAATCACACCAGTGACCAAGACCCAAACTAGCACAGCCTGTACTATGTACACTAGATAACGGATAAACATACATATATACAAATATTACATCCATGACTAGGAAACAATCATTTCTGCTCATTACACAAATGAATGCACCTTGCGTGATTCGAACCCGTCTATTATATTAAATTTAATTTTTGATGAACCAAACATTTTTTTTTTTCTAAAAAAGCATTGAAATCCTGTGTATACATTAAAATTGTACAGAACGTACCGCAATTCAGCAAGCAAGTCAAAATTTAAATTAGATGTTATTCAGTATGCTGAATAAACATACATATATACAAATATTACATCCATGACTTGGAAACAATGATTTCTGCTCATTACACAAATGAATGCACCTTGCGGGATTCGAACCCGCGACCGTTTGATTTCGTACTTAGGTTCATAGCCACTATACCAACCGGTCGTCAATATTAAAATATCTTCATTGTTTTCACAAACAAACATTGTACAGATTTTTTGGTACTTACTGCTTTATTATAAATATAGGTATAGATATAATTCTTCTTTATATATATATATCTTCTAATTTACCACACACCTGCCAATTTTTGTTATTATATTTGGCTGTCATACGAGTATATCCAAACTTATTCATAGGAATGTGCCCAGATCGAAGCCTTTAGACATTAGAGCCTTAAGTCACTATCTCATTCCTTCCCATCTTGACCAGTAAAAACCATAGAAAACGAATAAGTGAAGGCTAAACGGTTTTATATTTCGAAAGTTGTTCACATTTTCATCTGCAATGCAAATCACTTCTAGTGTACATATATCTAGACAGCGCAGCGAAGCGAGATTACCTGCAGTGCGTCCCTTTCATAAGTTGCGCCATCGACCACAAGGAAAAAAATATAAAGTGTTTATTGACACAATGCACATCATCAGAAAATAAATTTACAAAAAAATAGGAACAATACATTATATGTAGGTACCTGAATGTGATAGTTGCAAGTGTACCGTAAGGGCCAGTGCTCAGCAAAAATGTCCAGATCTCTGACAAAATATTACTAAAGACTCTCGGGTTAGTTTTCAGACAGACCCCGCGGGTGATGTTAAACAGGCTGACGCACGATATTGGGGTATGAAAACACGTATGGTAGCCCTTTTCTGTTCTAGCTAGACAGTTTTGGGGCATTAATGGGTACCTTTTCGTTCTATTTACACAGTTTTGGGGCATTAAAGGCTACCTTTCCGTTCTTGTTACAAAGTTTTGGGGCATTAAAGGATACATTTCCGTTCTAGTTTTTTGGTCTTAGAAATCAATTTTGAAGATATTAGCCTCACAGTTCAATAGTGCAACTTAGAATCCAACGATACCGGGTTCGGTCTAAGGCTCCGAACCAATGAAGTCTAAGTTATGTGCGGTTTCCCATCGCTCCGTGCTTCGAAGGGCACGTTAAGCTGTCGGCCCCATCTGTTATTGATTAATACCAGTCGTTAAGCCATGTCAGAGGTCCTTGGGCGGCCTGACTAACTCTGACACCAGAAGCTAGCACTACCTCTTACGGCAAAAGAACTAAAGTTACCGACATAACTCACAATTAGCAAATTGAAATGGCAATGGATTAGCCACTTAGCTCGTAGAATATTGAAGAAAGGTTCTCGGTAGGAGACATAACATAGGACCTCTCACCCTCGATAGATAGTCAATAGCTATCAGAATTTGGGCTCAGTTTGCGAGTGAGGTTGACAGATTTTTTGGTACTTACTGCTTTATTATAAATATAGGTATAGATATAATTCTTCTTTATATATATATATATCTTCTAATTTAACACACACCTGCCAATTTTTGTTATTTTATTTGGCTGTCATACGTAACGCGTGTCAAACTTATTCATAGGAATGTGCCCAGATCGAAGCCTTTAGACATTAGAGCCTTAAGTCACTTTTAAAGGTATGCCTTTAAATATAACGAAGTTCCAGTCAATGAATACTTCATAACCGTAATTCTCAAAATCTTAACAAAACTGTACTCCCAAAGAGTTAATTCGGCAAAATTTCCAATTATCAAAGAAAAGCTAATCCTGACAAATTTTTGAGCGCGAGAATACTTATTAATTTTGGATAAAATGCCTACCAAGAGGTATTCGAAAGTTCCTGGAAGGGCTTACCTTCGGTTCTACTTTGTGAATATTTGATCGAAATTAAGAGCTGCCGAAGTGTTCGGATGGAAATATAAATTTTGGCACGGCTGAACGCTTTGGTGGAACAAGTTGGCTGTTTAAGTAGACCTAGTAATACCAAAAATATAATTTAAAATTTGGAAGACGCTAGAATTGAGCGGCGCCGCTGACGCAACAAATTTTGTAGTGGTAGGCCTCCTATGCAAGAGTATGCATGTGGAAGTACCACACCTTTGTCAAATATTCAGCCGCCAAGCAGTAGTATGTAAACATTTCTGTGTTTCGGTTTGAATGGCAATATTTGCAGCGATTACTGTCTCTGGGGCAGTCCATAAAATGCGGCGGACGTTCGTTCAGCCGTAATACAGTCAGGCTAAAAGTGTTTCGAAACGTCTCCGTTTTGTAAAATGGCTAGCCGTTATGCTATTCAGCGAATTCTACAATTCGGTGCCGACATGTACATACAGTGTAAAGACTGAGATTGACAGGTCGTACTTGAGCATAATAAAAAGCGTCATTCCATGATAAAAACTTGACTCATTACCTTTTTAAAATGGTAGAATATCTTGCAGTTTAAAACAAAAAGGTTCTCCCCATTTCTTTTCTCATTGAACAAATTTTATTATCATCACGAAACGGTCCGTGAAAACGAGCCATAATTTTTCCTCTGAAATAAATGAAGAAATAAATCATTTGTTACGAACAAGTTGAGCGTGAACTAAGTCTGATTCTTTGGTACACAAATCAACTGTGCTTTACTTTTCTGTAGATTTTTGACATTTCTTTGATAGTAACAATACCCACTGCATAAGAAGAAATAAAAATGTATCTTGGGATTATTCTCGTAACAGTTATAAAGTTGAGAGAAAGCGATTACGTGTTAGATACCCGATGTTCAGTCCAAGATCGAAATAATTGCTCGAATGGCCACAGACAGAAAGAGTCGTGTTGTGTGTGATTCTCAACTAATAGGTAAGTACGGCTTTTTTAGGAAAGTAATTCATTAACTATTTAGGTTAGTAGCACAGAATAAATAATAGTACTACGTATTAGTAGTCAACAAAGTGGGTTAATCTATACGAATATAATGGAGAATGTTACTGCTTAGGGTAAACAGCTAGCTTCGCCCGCGACTTCGTACGCGCGGACTACTGTTTGTCGCGAAAAAAGCATCCTATTTTCTTCTAGGATATTAAAAACCAATGCAAAAGTTGGTATAGCACCAATGCTCTTGATGTTGACAGATTTGTTATTTCGTTTCCATGGCAACCACAGACCATTCTGTAATGGCAACCGTTCCTTACAGCGAGTAGTCAACATTTCCCAGTTTTCCCGTGGAGACTTACAATTTTCCGGGATAAAAAGTATCCTATGTTTTATTCTAGGGTATAAGCTATCTCCATTCCAAATTTAATCAAAATCCATCCAGCCGTTATCGCGTGAAAGCTCCCTAAATAAAGAAACAAACAAACAACGTGTCACTTTTTTATAATGGATAGATACGCCACTCTAAATTCATTTCGATTCATGTTAGATGTTAAAGTTCCCCCACCGCTAGATGGCGATAAAAGTTTTTGATGAGTGTGAAAAGTTTTTGTAGCTACTCGGATACGAACCTGGGATTGACGGCACGTGAGTTGGTTACTGACACCATTGTGCCACGAGGGATCTTAGATGCTAGCCGAAAATTGAGTGTCTGCTTCTGTCTTACTGCATCTCTTAATGTTGTTCCTCCGCCAGCCACTTTCCGTATATTTTTTTTTCCACGATTGTTCATCAGTTTCACCCCCATGGGGCTAACGTAACCATACGACCATAAAAAATAAAATAATACCATATCATGACCATAAACTAATGTAATACCATAAAATAAATGATCACATTAGGGTTAATTAACTAATAGAACTATTTAGGTATACTTTGAAAAACTCCTGACAACTTGTGCCATTATCTATCTATGGCTCGGCCTGCATATTAAGTGCTGCTAACTGAACTCTTGTAATGTCGCTGATGAGGAGATGACAATCGTGCATTGTTGTCACGTAGTTAATGGGGGTTGGAGGGGGGGAGGGCGTTATGGCTAGGGGTTATTTCATTAGGGTTACGTAATACTTGTGCAATTTGCTGTTAATGTCATGTATTCCTAACCTGTTTTATTTATAGCCAACTACAATATCTAGCTTATCAGCTAAAAAAACACGCCTGCCCTGCCAAAAAAAAGAGCTTTTGCCAATAAATTATATACTGTTAGAATGTGCTTATCAAGGCCTTCAATTTGATACCCATATTGTAAAATTCAAAGAAAAGTTTGCGTTTTCGAATTTGAAAATGGAGCCATACTGCCGGTATATTAAATGTTTTCAAAAAAGAATTGCCTATGTTACTCGGGGTGTAAGGATTCTTACGATACCCCATACGTCTAAATCTGTTCAGGCATTTAAACGTTATGGTGGAATAAAGAAACTCACATACATACAAACATACATGAATGCTAAAAACAACCGACTTGTTCTAGATTCGGGCCGTTATTTTTATTCGAATTGTTAGGCTTACGAGGTAATGTCAAACAAATTCTATTAAAATTCGTACAGTACTTTTTAACGAATCCATTTGAAGTAAGTTTTAGGTTGAAATAATTATTTACAAAAAAAAAATGTCTTGTTTTTCAATATATGTATTGGGCTTTGTCGCTGAACGCCCACATCGCCCAGTAACATCGCCCAGTAAAACAATCCAGGAATCAAACAATGCTTAAATCTGCTAGCGTATACAATTTAAATGCCTGTCTGACGTCGGGCACGCTTTTATACAGTTACATAAATGATATTTAAACATTATAGTAACGAATAAACACGCACACGGTGGGTGACTCTGACAGTGCACACGTTTATCAATAGTTACTGAAATAGGGTCAGAGTAAATATTACTAAAGTAGTCTTATTACAGACTAGCTGCGCCTTCCAGTTTCACCCGCGTGGAATAATGCTAATGAAAAGTATCTGCGATGTGTATAATTTAGATTTTTCCATACAAACTTTTTAGATTTTTCCATACAAACTTTGACACCTGACACTTTGACACCTGACATTTTGACACCTGTTACTTTGTAACTTAATTTTGTCAATCCCTTCTTAAGCTTCAAAAGGCTTCAAAACCCTTAAATACCTTTGTATTGTTGGTCAAATATGATTTAAAAGAATCAAAAGCTTCAAAAAAAAGTTTTATTTTTAAAAGATTAAAATTATTTAAAAATAAAACTCCAAATCTAGTATGCTGGTACCCAAATTTAATCAAATCCGTTCATCCGTTTCAGTGTGAAGGAGTAACGAACATACACACATACAAAGTTTCGCCTTTATAATATTATTGTGATGCGTGGCCCGAAATGACCGTTACTCAAATAGGGTGTTATTACTGACGCGTGCCTGAAATTTTGAAATAATGTACAGCATTCGAAATTGGGGCTGATACTATTTAAATAAAACGTTCAATGATTCGTTATCTCTTCACTGTCCTCTCTAGAATATTCTAGAAAGGAGCTAAGTTAATCTAATGTGATCTGCCGAGATCACTCTAGTTCTGCGATTAATGACTTCGTTTTGTTAAATCGCTTAGAGAAAGCATAATACACCTTATAAGTCCAAAATTAACTCAATCTAATCTAAGCTGAAATTCGCCCATAAAAGCTACTTAAGTACTACCATAAAAGCTAAGTAAGCCTTAAAACATTGCTTACGCTAAGTTCTTTTTCGGTACATCGCTGTTAAAATAACTTTATACATGGAAAATTTAAAATGCCATGTTAAAGTAACCAAGAACTTATTCTACATAAACAACAGGTAAAAAATTTGTTTCACAAACAAATTTTCCACTAAAGCTTACTTAAAATCTAATACTGGATGGTTAACGTACCACAACGAGGCAACACCGACGGACGCAGCTGGCAGCACCGGCACTTAATCCCGCCGTTTATTAAAAATACAACTTTGTTTACTGGCAACTTTATCTCGGCATAACAGTGACGCTAACTGCACAGCTAAAGGCGTTAACGAAGACAGGAACGAGTTTATAAACTTTGTTGACCGTTTTCACCGACGAAAAAGGTACGTTTCAAGTTGATGTGTATGTATTTAATATTGTTAAAAATGCGTAATATTCATATATGTTGCCTATGTGAGTGTCTAAGTATATGTACCAAATTTCTCGAATGTATGTGTGTAAGTATGTAATATTGTCAAAAATTATGTTATTTATGTATGTTTGCCCTTCAACGCCTCTTGTCACTTTGACTCTTGTCACTTTGTCACCTTTCACTTTGACACGTCACTATGACACATGTCACTTTGATTTCTCTCACTTTGACATCAAAGTAACAATTTCTAAACTAAATCATTTCGTTATTTTTTTCCTATATCGGGATGAAAGGTCCGGTCCTTCTCTGTATTCCTGACAACGTGTGTGCAAAATTTCCTTGTTGCCACAGCGACCGCGTTGTAGTCGGACGGTTAAGGTGTGAAAACGTAAAAAAGCAACAGATATTTGCATTTATAATATTAAGTAGGATAGATTTTAAAGACAAAAACGGGAGTTACTCACATATAGCAGTTGGATTATTCCAACTATAGCTTCAACCACATCCGCTGGTCTAACCACCAAAAACTGTATGGTGGTATATATAAAAACCACGTTAGTTTTCAATTTTTCTATAGGACGAGACTTGAAACCGCACCACATCCTTTTTTTCTGATTAGGTATTTTTTGTTTTTGTGTTAACATGCGGCCAAAGCACGTGAAATAATCAGCATCGCATATTTTGTACTATTTCGATAAGTGTTAAATATGTCTGTGCCTTATAAATAAATAAACAAAGCAGTTACAGTCTAACAATAAAGACAATTTATAACTTTTTTATCTCCTTAACCGGTATAAATAAAAATAAGTATCAGCGTGGCAGAAAACAGACTACGATCTCACAGATAACAAAACCCCAAAAACATTTAACTGAAACAGCGCTCACAAATCTAGCCGTCCACTATTTCTCCGGTGTACCCCCCCCCCCCCCCCTATGTCCCCGATCTTCCCCACTATTTACGCCCACCGATCTCCTTCCGATATGGGCGAAATACTACCCATTTGAAAGAAATATGCTTCCCAATGGGAAGGTATTTCGACCTACTAGTTTCCAATGATCTCGTTAAGATGGAGCAAAAGACATGGATGAGGTTAACATTGAAAGGTGCGGCTACAGTGAAAGAAGGCCTAGGCCCATCAGTGGGCTAGAGTAGTGCTGTAAAATGATAGAAAGATAGATAGATTAACTCTTTATTGACAACATCAAAATAAAAAGACTTAGGAAAACTCTTAGATTATAGGTAGGATTATAGGAGATCGCTTTTACCCTCTTTTCGCTAAAAGCGATCTCTTCCAGACAACCATAGGATGGACAGAAATAATTGATTAACAAGGACGGTGGTGTAGCAATATAGAACTATATTGTGTGAAATTAAGATTTGGACTATAAATAGGGATAAAAAAAAACCGAAATAATTTACAATACTGTAAGTGTTATAAATACTATAAATAAATACAATTACAATACATATTTTGATATATACATATAATAATAATAATTATTTACATATATTAAGTATATACTATATTATTTATAAAATAGTCATGCGTGGAAATAAGAACGATCAGATCGCAATATTGGAAAGGTATAAGTTTTTAACTTGAGTTTTAAAGCTAGTGACCCATTGAGCATGTCTGGTGATGTATGATGTTGATAGTTACTAACAAGGTTCAAAAAAAGACGCAGTCTACGAGGCTGTTTGATAAGTCGTTTTAAAAAGTGTTTTTTTTTAAACAATTTACATTTATTTCTCAACATAGTCTCCTTTGAGGGCCAAACACTTGTTCCATCGAGTTTCCAATTGTTGTATACCCTCCAAAACATACGTTTTGTCGAGGGCTTCAAAATAGCCGTTTACACCTGCGATTCAAAATTTTGCCCTCCAAGCCATTTTTTCAGATTTGGGAATAGGTAATAATCGCACGGAGCTAGGTCCGGCGAATACGGAGCATGCGGAACCAGCTCGAAGCCCAACTCGTGGATTTTGGCCATTGCAATAGCTGACGTGTGCACTGGGGCATTGTCTTGATGAAAGAGGACTTTCTTAGGAGACAATTTTGGTCGTTTTTCCAACAACTCGGCATTAGAACGGTCCAATAACTCTGCGTAATAACGGCCAGTGATAGTCTTTCCCTTTTCCAAGTAATCAATCATAATGATTCCTTCGCCATCCCAGAAGACTGTCGCCATCACCTTCCCAGCCGACAAAACAGTCTTGGCCTTCTTTGGGGCACGTTCACCATTCGCCATCCATTGTTTTGATTGCTGTTTTGATTCAGGTGTATAATGATGGACCCAAGTTTCGTCCACAGTGACAAATGGACTCAAAAATTCCGAGGATTACGCTTCATCATATCCAAACACAGTTTTGAAATTCGCTTTCGTTCGCGTTTTTGTTCGATTGTCAACAAACGTGGCACCCATGGTGCAGACAGCTTTGTCATACCCAAATCTTCATGCAGGATTTTATGTACTCGCTCAGTACAGATGCCTGTGTTCTCAGCTATTTCACGCACCTTCACTTGGCGGTCGTCGAGTACAATATTATGGACTTCTTCAACAACATCCTCAGTAGTGACTTCAATTGGGCGACCAGAGCGTGGAGCATCAGATGTGCTTGACCGACCACGTTTAAAATCAGTTATCCAGTTATAAACAGTCTGCAACGTTGGTGCGTTAGTGCCATGAACAGAATCAAGTTCAGTTTTTATTGTGGCAGCACTGCAACCCTTCATACAAAAATGTTTTATAACGGCACGAAATTCAGATTTTTCTATAGTTGTTGAAAAGAACATAAGCGAATTTTATGCGATAAATCTTGAAGTGTCTTGACATATCATTTTTACAGAAGTTAAGTAATTATTTTTCTACGTTTTTTCAACATAGCCTGTAAGCTAGAAAAACCCAGGTTAACAAATCAAATTAAAAGATCATGAACCTGTAACTTCATTTCCTTCCTACAATGTTTAACCGGCCTTGTTGCCTGCCCAACGGGTGATAATATATATATAATACAATGACGTTTACGGTTTGGACGTCAAAATTGTCAACACAGTATACTTCCCACCCAGATTTTGAAACCAAATGAGGTTGAATTAAGGAGGTAGAATTAAGCTTACTGGCGTTATATCTTTTATCAGTTAGCGTAATTCAACCTCCTTGCGATAAACAGAATAATAATATAGACTGTGCTATTTACAAATTGGTACGTCAATATAAAACCTCTATACGAAACATTATACTCGTAGCAAAGGGACACAGGGAATAAAATGCATTATAGTATAGGGAGGAAGTGTAAAGAATTGTTGTTATAATAGGGTATGTTAATTTATTTAATTGTTTTGCACAAAAATAGTGTAGGTACAAGGAAGGACTTAATGCTAAACAGCATTATCTACCAGTCATCCAGGTCGTGACAGAAATAATAGTACAAAGGGCGTGTTGGTTAAAGTATTGAACAATAAATACGAAAGAAACAAAGGTTTGTTTAAATAAAATATTTAGTGTAAGGAATTGTTACAAAATATTTGTGCTAATATCTAATATTGGACAACTGTTTCCCTGCACAGTGAAACAGCAGCAACATATCTAAATATATTTTTTGTAATATCGCCAGGCAGTAACAGATTGAAAATACTTCTTATTCAAAAGCCTAGTCTGTTACACTAGATAGGTAATTGAATAGGTAGGTACTTACAATATCTTGAAACATTATATTTATCAAGCATAAGAACTAACTTGCCTACCTAATTAGGCGGATAAAATAATTCTCTAAGACTTGTTTGAAAGGTCATTAACAGTAACATAACCTACAAAACTTTGAAGCCTAATAACAATTATTCCTGGCCTCCCCAAAAAAATATCTTAGACTAACAATCTCAGGAAATGATGCTGAATTACTAGCGATATTTTTTGTCCAAGGACGCCGTGAATTTGACTAACATAAAAGTATGTATGGGAGTTCGCCATTGTTCTTTACGAGTGATCACAGTCAAACAATGGTTAAACTGACAAAAACTTGTTTTTTTTGCTGAATCTTAGATAGTCTTCATTTGAAAGATTGTGCCTGCCAGTGTTAATGCCATTTACAAGAAAAAAGGTTTTATAAATAGTTTTTAAAAGGACTTACCAAACAGCCCTCGTACATCGCCAAACAAGCGATTTAAGCATAGCAAATGGCGGCCGCGTATGTTTGCGTAAATGGATAATTTCTAGTGTTTTGTGGTTCATACACAATTTAATTACAAAAGACTGCACTGTTTTTGATTTTCCATGAGAACATAAATAAATATATTTTTAAAATATATTTGTGACAATTTCACACCAATTAATTACCTAGCCCCAAACCCTGTAATATGGGCACTAGATAACGGATAAACATACATAAATACGAATATCAAATCCATGAGTCGGAAACAAACATTTCTGCTCATCACACAAATCTTGCAGGATTCCAACCCTTGACAGAGAACTTGGCGGCCGATCGGCATAACATTGTTTAAGTGTGGCGTGAGGCTTTTGTGTACGAGCGGATCGGTATATCTTGGGTGCTTAACTTTCGATTTGGCGGTGTGGGTTTCCATTAAGCTTTTATGGTCAAGCATTATCTTGTCCACTTTACAATTCAACAGCGCCTGGTTTGAATCTCTTCCTACGACTTGTGTGATAAGGTTATGTGTTTTGCTTTAGCGTAACCTAAAAGTTTTTAAATGGATTTGTTGATATACTGAGTTGTGGATGAGAAAAAAAGTAAGGGAAAGAGTCGGGAGGAGACCGGCACTGAACAAAAAAATATTTTCACTTATATGAGGAACAAACTTAAATAGTACTATAATGTTAAACAACATGTGACAACTGACAAAAAACCCGCTGGCTTATGCTTGGATTGGCTTGGACAGGCTTTCTCTCTCGTTAAAAACATGATTGAAACTATTTTCACCGCAACATTGAGTCTTTTGGCACTTGCTTGCTTAATATAATATTTTCTAAGCCTTTTATAGCCAATTTAGCGATACTGCGAGTCTCATCAAGCTTTATTGCGCGTAGCCTGAGCTCTACGCGGCTACGAGGTACGGTGCTACGGCGTCGCTTAATTTGTTTTTTGGCAATCAAAAAAGTAGTCTGCCATGTATGACAAGTAATTTCGTGGCATCTAAGTTAACTATTGATTACAGTACTTTTCTATTAATTATTTTAATTTTCGTAGATACAAATATTTTAAGACTTTTTGCCTCTATATTTCTCTGAATTTGTAGCCTTCTGAAACCACAAGTTCGACAAATAAACAGCCAGACATTCCGTATGGTACACCAAATTCCGTGGTATAATACGCAAATAACCCTATAGGTACCTACTTAATTTGGGCTAAATTGAAACTAATTCAATTTTAAGCTTCGCAGTTTGAATTATAATAAAACTAGCTTTTGCCTGCGACTTCGTCCGCACGGACTTCAGTTTATCGTGTTGACACCTGTGACTTTGACATCTGTCAATTTGGCACCCATCACTTTGACCCCTGTCATTTTGACTCCTGTCACTTTGACACCGGTCACTTTAGCACCTGTCACTTTTACTCATGTCTTTACCACCTTTCTCTTTGACGTCTATGTGGCAATTCCCATACAAAATCATAAATTTCTACTTTTCGTAAAAAAAACCTACATCGAGATGAAAGGTACCCTATGTCCTTTTCTGTACCCCTGAAAACGTGTGTGCCAAATTTAATAATGACCGGTTGAGTAGTTAAGGCGTGAAAGCGTAACAAACAAACACACTTTCGTGTTTATTATATTAGTAGGATAGAATAAGACAAATTGTGAAAAAAATGTAAGGGTTCAGTTCCTGGCAAACAAAGTACATTCCCAAATATACATAGAAATCTGCATCAGTATTTTGGAAGCGAGCCATGTTATTGTAGAACCTCTCTATACAGGGTTGGGCCGCGTATATTACATGATCAGCCCAAGGTAGGACTTATCACCATAAGGGTGCATTTAGGGTGCAGTGACCAGCCGCTACCCCCCGCCCATCTTTCTTTTGTGTTCAAAAATACACCAATAGTAAGTTTGGTACACAATTACAAAAGATTTAAGCGAACATTAAACGTGCTTCGTGGCCGTAGATCTAGTTAAAAGTTGGAAGATAAGGTATCAGCTCATCGGTTGTAGACCTTATAAATGAAGTGCAAATTACACTATTGCAGTTCTTATATATTGGCCTTAGTAATAATCGGAGTGGCGTTTTTGTAACACGTGTTAGCAGTGACACTCATTCACGCTACAGTCTACGTATACCTCATTATCTTTGTTGTACCACATGGGAATGTAGCTGTGTGGATGTGTATGCCAGTAGTTGTATATAGTCCAGATTTTGTTTACGTTATATTAAAGCGTACCGTATCTTCCCCCATTTAATTAGATCTATGTTCGCGGCACTTTCAATGACCAGATGTTAACATTGTTGTCGGCATACTTGTAATAAAACAATAAAAGGCGGGGCATAGTTTATGGTCACCCCGTTTCTGTTCCTTTTTGCTGCAAACAAAATTGTACAGAAACTGGTAAGTCCTACCTTGTGCTGATGGTATGTCTCGTTTATGGGAGATACATAATTATTATACAGCACACGTTAACCTCATCCTGGCAGTCCCGTCTGCGCCGCAAAGCTGTTACATTATTACTAGGGATGTCATAGTATCCATAGCCCAATAATCCAATAACTGAATAAAAAAGTATCAGTTTTATCCGAAATAAAGTTTGAAATAAATTTCAGATCTATGCATTACCCATACAACCAAAGCATGCTCGAGATGTGTGTGTGTTGCTTCATCAAGAGCTTAATTTTATTTTTTGGGATAAATTAGCATGTGATTACATTACTATAAAAGCCATTATGAAAAAGTTTTGCATTCTGGTCCGAAACTTTCGGATATCCATATTTGTATCCGAAACCAAATTCCCATATCCGTAACAACCCTAGTAAAACTAATATGGATAGGTGGCGCAACCGAGGACAGGTTCCACGGCTCTTAACCGTAGAATAACGCTAAACAGCACCTGCACCGATTAAGTGTTTACCTCTACTCAGTCCGTGGTTTTATCCGATTAAGCGTATCTAATTAGGTACTCTTACCTCGGTTTTCTGAAACGTTTGTTAGCTTTGACAACAGATTAATTCTAATGCTGTCTTGGTCTGGCTCTAAACAAATGACAAATACAGCAATAGACTTAATCTGTTGTCAGTGCTTAAAAACGTTTAGAAACCCGAGGTTAATCGAATAAAACCACGGAAAAATTAGCAATCCTTAAATAACCCGACTACGGCGAAGCAAGGGAAGGGTAATGAGTTTAACAGTCTATGTATGTATGTATGTATGTATGTATGTATGTATGTATGTATATATGTGGATGTGCCAGCATAGCGTCGCCCCTATTGGTACGATATTGACAAGCAAAGTATCCATCGATTTTTCTTCAGGTATAGTGTCATAGTCTTCTTTTTTTTACCCGACTACTGCGAAGCAAATATAGGATTATGTTCAAACTAAAAACTTCTTAGGATCTTAGCTCTTATTATCCAAGAAGCGGCTCAACTTTAGTAGATCAAAAGAGGTAAGCCATCCCCAGCTTTATGAAGGCTCCACACCCATCCATGGAGGTCAATATAGAATTTAAGTGCATAAGTGACTTGCAGCCAGAAACCGTCAAAAAACATCACATCCCTGATGCACAGATTTTTACAGACGGGAGAAAAATTAACGGAAAAGTAGGGGCTGCTTACACCTACAGGATTAGAGGAACCGAAACGATGACCCAGAAGATGAAACTTGGGTCCTTCTGCACAGTCTTTCAAGCTGAACTCTATGCGTTATACCAAGCTACGGAGCTTTTATATAGAATGAAGCAAGATACTGTGGCTTTACTAAGTGACTCGAGGTCGTCTCTGGAACTCATTCGGAACCCAGACACTTTCCATCCCTTGGCTTTTGCTATTAGACAGAACATAGCTGGTCTCAAGGCTAGGCTTTACTGGATTAAAGCCCACGTCGGAGTCGAGGGCAACGAACGTGCAGATGAACTGGCCAAGGAAGCTGCCCTTGATACCAACATTTCAGCCCACTATAATAAACGTTCCGTGTCTCATGCTAAATTTGAAATCAGGAAACAGACAATTGAGATATGGGGTCGTAGGTACACAGAAGGTGGTACTGCAGGAGTCACAAAATTGTTCCTCCCTGAGGTAACCAAGGCTCATAAAATCTTGATGAAGATGACACTTACCCCAATAATGACGCAAGTGTTGACCGGTCACGGCGGATTCTCGGCGTACTTGAACCGCTTCAAGTGCAAAGACAGTCCGTCATGTATCTTCGAAGAAGAAAAAGATGAGACAATACTACATTTGCTGCTGGAGTGCCCGAAGTACGATGCTATCAGGTATGACCTGGAATCATCAACTAACATGAAGTTGACGTCGGCAACATTATATGAAATGTTGGCTGGAAAGAATTCCAGGCCGTACCTGGAACTATACTGCACAAAAAAAGGCAAAGATGCTATAAAGCGAAATAAGACAAGGTGACTCTGAGAGTCACTTTGTAATATTCCATATAAAAAGTTGGTAAGAAACGCATGTATTACGTATATTCCTAAGAATATTACTAACAATACATAACAATACATGCACACAGAATTACAACAGAATTGTTTTAAAAAGTACTGAAAAAAAAAGGAAAGAAGTATATTTATATATAAAGAAAAAGAAAAAAAACGTTATAACAATAGATACACAAAAAAGCTCAAGTTCAAGACTTGTTAAAGTAAAGTAAAATACGAGTATGTAAGTAAAAAAGAAGCATTAAATTTATATAAATACTAGTTTCCCGCTCGCGACTTCGTCCGCGCAGACTACTACTGTTTATCGCGAAAAAAGCATCCTAAGTTCTTCTAGATACATAGGATGCTTTTTTTCTAAAAACCATTGCAAAAGTAGGAAATTATAGCACTTGATGTTTTTTGACATACTTGTTATTTCGTTTCCAGGACGCAGTCAACTTGACACCATCCTCCCAGTTGAAATTGGGATACTTTTTAATTTCAAATTCTTCACGTACAATCCTGGAGTAGTAGTGATTTTCCGTGGAGAGGATCTTTCGGTGATGTATCATGTGTATGTTTATCATTGTCTAGTACTCATAATACAGGGTATCCTAGTTTGGGGCTAGGTAATTGATGTGCATTGTCCCGAATATATATAACCATAGTTCTGGTCTATATATTTTATGAATATCGTTTTTTACTGCAAGAATTAACATAATTCTATGAACGTGTTCACCTGTTACTGATTTGTGCGTCTCTTTGCAAAACAAAGTGCCAAACCGGCGTTTAAAACTTGGCACATTTTTCTCAGACCCAAAATGCCGGCGGCCGGACAGTTAAACTTTTTCCCGCAATAAGTTCATTTTATAGTTAACCTCAGCTGTAACGACTTTTGTGGCGATTGCAGGTAGCCACATTTAAAAGTTAAAGGGTTGGTTGAAAAGGACGGAGAAAGGAAAAGTTAAAGGGTTGGTTAAACATTTAATGACGTGAATTTTTATCATTAAGAATATATAATAATTTTCTAATGGAAAAATTTGGGTCACGGACGAGATTCGAACTCGCACACTGTGCCTCAGCGCAGCACATGCCTTTATTAATTCGGCCACCGAGACCTATGCGTCGTCATCCAAATCTTTCCACTAGGTTCTTTCAACCCGTCTTATGGGGACGGTATATTTACGCTAAGCAGGCGTTAACTGCTATAAAAACATAATCATTAAGAATGTTTAAATAAAGACGAATTCTACACCGCAAAATTGAAACTGAAGCACCCAAGATATGCCGATCCACTCGTACGCACAAGTTATTAATTTCACTGAAATAATGTTCTACATTAAATCAAGTAATTGTATACCTTTTACCTTCAAATAGTAAGTAGTAACTTTCACACACATACATACTTTACATACTTTACTTTTATACATACACACAAGTCTAAAAGTTGTTTTTGTGTATAAAATCATTGAATTTAGATATCTATTTTAATTTGTGTATAAGTAAGTAATATGTTGAGCTCCGACGAAAGAGGCCTGGGAACTATCGTACGGGTTTCGAACTTATCTTATCTATCAGGTACTCCATTTAACATAAATGTCCCTTTTTGCCTTTATCCCAAATAAAAGATTTATTATTATTATTATTATTGTGTGGTGGCCGATCGGCCGCCACATCGCAGCAAAATCTCGACATTGTTAGTCGTATTAATTCTATCAAGTTCTCACTAAAAATAAAAAACAATGCAATATTTAGTGATGTATTTATGAATCAACCACAAATTATCCACTCACGTTTGGCGATGTGAACTCCGTCATTTTTAATTCTTCTTGATCATCATCATCATCATCATCATCGTCATTTGTAACCAGTACGCTGCTGGGTATAGTCCTCCTTTCGATCGGATGTTAACCTCATCCTTGTCTTTCACTCCACCTTGACGAGATCATCGACCCATCGCGCCGCTGAACGTCCGAATTACATGAAAGGACGGACGAATTTTCATACAGGCAATAAATACGCCTGAAAGAAATCAATTATTTATTAAATAGGCACCACCTTTCATTTCAAATTGAAATTGTTGGTACCTTTACTACCAGCAGCAGCAACCATTAAAAAATAACTTACAACGATGCAACAACGTTGCATACTTACACCCGTTAGGTATCTGTGGTCAGATCGCTTTGTTAGATTGATCTGACCACGGCCGTTGTTTAGTGCCCTGTTTAGATTGGTTAAATTACAGTGTTACGGTCAGAGTGGTGGACGTGGTCAGATCGGTTAATTTATTTAATCTGACAGCAGCCTCTATTTTGTGTCCCTGTTTCGATGCCTAAAATAAGCTTGCTAACACGACATAATCGAAAATGCTACAAAACCCGACTTGTCTGCGAACAAAAATAAAAAGAGCCTAAAAAAATAGCGAGAATGGTTGCTAACCAACTTTAAATCGTTATAGATCCTAAATGGTCATCCGAAATAAAAAATGATAAGAGAAACTTAGAGATGATTTTCAAATACCTATTCAATGATATCCCATTAAACATAGTTTGTCGATTTAATTTGTTGTCTTTTTCTCAATATGGCGTCTACTTGTTGCCATATATTATGTACATTATTTTAATTACTGTCATGTCTATAATAGCACTCGCAAGATTAAGACAAATCAATTGATATAAGAATCATCAAAATCTGTCAACGCGTTGGTCTATATAGTGCCTCAAAGGAACAAGCATACATAGGCTGATAAACACAGTACCCTCCGCACTAAATAGTCAAAGCAGCAACCATTTCGTGTGCCTAAATAATAGAAAGTTTTTAAACAACTTGCGACTTCTGAATAATGTCATTTTTTTGCTTTCAGGTACCCCAACCGGCGCGTACCTCGTGGAATTTATAGAAGGTACTTAATTACAAAACTTTGCGGATCCTTTAGGAGAAGGCATTTAATTTTCTCTTCTTACTGTTCTGGTTAAATTACTTTTAATTCTAGTCAGGAGTTCAGTTTTCTTAATTTTGCCTGGTTTCAACCGCTTTTGATCATTTCTTATTGCAATGTGTGACTAACCAATTTGCGTTGGCTCTCAGAAAAGGGCATCAACAACTAGCTTAAAAGCTAAAACATCACGCCTTCCCTACCAAAAAAGAACTGATGTCAATTAATTATATACTGCTGGAATGTGCTTATCCAAGGCCTTTAATTTGATACCCATATTGTAAAATTCGAAGAAAAAATATTTTTTTCGCATTTGAAAATGGAGCCATAAAGTTTTTTTTTTAAATATAGACTTCGGGGGGGTGTAAGGATTCTAACGATATCCCATACGTTTAAATATGTTCAGGCATTTAAAAGTTATGGTGGAATAAAGAATCTCACATACATACATGAATACTAAAAACATTACACTCCTTTTTTGGGCAGTCGTCTAAAAATACATAATACTTAGTAGAAAATAATATGTATAACCTTTTTCGTCCCATTGCTGGGCAAAAGTTTCTCTGCATTTCTACTATTCGATATAAAAAAAAAACGAAACAAAAAAATGTAGGTAGTAAACTTCTAATTGCGATAAAATCTCAAACGTAATCATAAACTCTCCCTGAGGGTGAGGTAATTCCGCGTCTCCCAGCGAACAGAAAAACTTCGCTACCTAATCTTTTGTCTGTTTAGGTATTCATGACAAGGGTCGTACAAGATCCAGTTTCATTAATGTCTACTTAATATGTACAACATCTGGACCTCTATAAACCTGTATTATGTACCAGAATCTCTCCTGTTACATTATTAACCAAAATTGACATAATGCCGAATCTGTTTTGAGATGGGCACAGAATATTTTAACTGACATCAAAATAAAAATAAACTCAAGATATTGTTGAAAATGCGTAATATACATATATATTAGTCCATAATAATAACCCAAATCTCGCGAATGTATGTATGTGTGTATATATGTTTGTCCACGCATTACTCGTAAACTACAGTCGTAACAGTACATTAACGAAATGAAAAGTAAAAAAAATACAAGCTAATTTAAAAAATAACTACTTCAAATTGTAAGACATAATTCAATTTTTTTGAGGTCTGTGTCAGGTACTAACTTTAGTCGGTTTGGGTGTAGAAAAGACCTCAAAACCAATTGAATTATTTCTTTCTTTTAAGTTTTATATGTTAAGAAGTGTTTATTATTTATTTAATTTAGTTTTTATTGATCCTCAATTAAAATCTTTATTGAAAAGAGGTAGCATTACGCTTAAGGGCCAGGCCCTCTACACCACAGACAAAAGCCCGATACTTGATACTGCCATTATTTTTATTCGAATTTACGAACAGAAAACTCCAAGAGGTCAATCCAGTATTTGTATACTCTTTGGTCAGACCATAAAGAAAAGGTATTTTCATTCATAAAACCCTCTCAATTTAATTAACATGGACTTATTTTATTTGTCGCTGATTACAAGCTTTAACCGTTTTCCCCTTCTTTCCTCCACTGCGCTGGCATTTCTTCATTATGCGTAAGAATGTAATATGTTATTTACAATTCGAGCGTTTAATAAGCGTTCTGGAAACTTTTAGAGTTTTTCATAGAAACGTGATGAGCTCATATGAGACTTGTAATTTACAAGAGGATTTATACAAAACTAACTAACTTGGCTGTGTGCGCCAAGCTCTGCGCTCAATCCCAGATATCTCTAGGAACAGATGAGCTCATTCCATTGTCTTCGTGATTAAACAGTAACGTTCTATAATTATTATTACGCTAGTAATTATGACTGGCTGTAGACGGGATTTAAATGGAATATGCGGTATTAATGTGATTATTTGTAATAGTGAAACATTAGGTAACGTAACAATGTAAACTCAAGGCAGTCTTTAAAATATGTCTTCTCGGACATTTGGGATAAAAATATACATATAAATATACAAGTGTTCTAGAGAGCCTTACTCACAATTGCTAGATTTTTATTATTTTTTGTTTAGCTTTATCGTTTTTTACTGTAATCACACCAAGCATCTCGCTTGTATGTATTACCGTTCTTACGATAGAGCAAAAACAATAACCTTTGAAAAAACACAGTTCTTGTCTTGTACCTCCTTGCTTATTTACTTGTTTTATTATTTGTTATGATATCTGTCATATCATAACGCATATTCAGTGAAAATTTCAAAAACCATTACGGGTTAAATTATCCACTCACACATACGCAACTGCCATTTGCTTCACTCGCTTGTTGGGCCGTGTAGACTCCGTCATTTTTTAAACCTTCTTGCCTGTATGGTCACAAATACCGGTACTAAAGTGAGCTGGATGACGTATTTAATGAGCTTTGAGAAGTGCCTGTTCTATACGTAGTAGTTATTACGTTTCGAATGCTATTTGGCGCCCAACGTGAGCTCAATCTCCGACTGTCATTCAAGACGCCAACAATCCATTGTCAGGGGAAATTACCCTGCCGGCCGGTCACATCCTTCTGGTCACGTCGAATCCTGTCACGTCCGGAGCAAACTTGACTCCGCAAATCAGACTTGACTTGATCGATTAGTTGGATGAGATTGAAATGAAGCAACTGTAGGTAGGCGTATTGATAGATGTCTACAGTGAGGTTGTTTTGTTGTCTCGAAGCGTGGGCGAGAATAATTATTATTGGCACCTATCTAATGCTTTTTCGGTTATTAGAACAAGAACAACTAAAATATGTACACATAATCAACATAATAATTTCGGTATTATACCTACCTAATATTTGAATTATATCTTAAAATCGTCTTGGAATTTTCCTCATGTAGAATACTTGTGGATATATACAACAATGTAATGAGGTTATGTCATGATTTTTGACATTATTATAATTAAGTGTATGGTTGAGTTGCTCGAGGTTACTTACTTAATTTTGTTACATAACTAATTAATATTACGTTTTGTTTAATATAAAAAAACAATTATATATCTTAGAGATTATAATAAATATGAATTTTATTGTACGACATCATTTTGTTTGGTACTTAATTACATTATTCCAACTGGAACACTGGTTGTAGAGTAGATAGTCAGTGGCATATGTCAAGAGTAAGGATGTCAGTTGTCAGTGTCAAAGTTGTATCTGTCAGTAGTGCGTTAGATCGAGGTTCATTCATTTGTTCTCGAGACAGCGCTTGCGACGGTTGTGCGCACTGATTGATAAGAAAACAACGTGGCTGACACCAACAACGAGCCCGTGAATCTTAATCCTATAAAATCTCTAACGTATATATGAAATTTAATATAAAGTGTTTTGATTGTCATAAAATTAATTTATAACTAAAATGCCCTAGGAATTTATTCAGTGGTTAGCACAAATATCGAAAGAACATTTCATTTATTATAAAATACATCGAATTCATTGAATGAAATGCTTGTTTCAGCTTTGTGACTAATTTATTTTACATTAACGTTATTACAAACAACGCTCATGTTATTGTAGGCGTAACAAGGCAGATAAGCTTGCTAATAATGTTGTTTTAAAATAAACGAAATTCTCGTTAATCTGTATTAGGCGCTCGTCAGTATATAATTTCGTTAGAGTTTACTTGAGTTAAATATGGCCAGTTCATGATGTTTACGAAATACTTACGTGTATTTATTGAAAGTTCCTCTTGATTCTGGAAGCAGATTTTCACGAATGCCTAATTCATTGAGCAGACATATTAGCCAATATTGACACAACAAGCAGCGTTAGAAGCGTTAAACACATTAACAAACAAGATGATACAAACAACATTAAACATACCTATACCTATTAATTTGATCTCTAGCAAACGCTTGCTTGTTGTCGCAGGGTGTCGAGCGTAGTGCCCGCACAGTATGTTGTAATTCTAAGCTCTGGCATAAACAGCGATTGACATGATCATGTTACGCTTATCATCAATCAAATGCTCTGCTATATTCCGTCAGGTCTGTGATTTAAATCGAAGGATATATATTTCTTTTTATATCTGGTGATATTGCCATCGAATTTCACAGGACCAGCTTAAAATCTTCACAGTGAGAAATATTCCTAAAGTAACTACTACTACTTACGAAAACACTGTTTGATGCAATTCAAAGTATTTTTTTGTAAATAGGCAAATTAATAGCACTCTTACAAGTCAAAAATTAACATCTATAAACAAGGAGAAAATATAAAATGTTATAACTATATCAAATCAATAAAATTATTATTTAACTAAGTATGGTTTGAGTTTTAAACTAAATTTCCCTTTCATGTGTGAGTTGAATCTCGCTCAAGAAAAGTAAACGGGCGTATTTTTGAAGCACCGATAGTGTCAGAACTCTACCGGTGCTTTGAAAATACGCCCGTTAGAGAAAAGAGCACCAAGAAACTCTACGTACGGGATACGGGATGTTTTTTTTATTTTCCTTATTTCTTTGAAAAAAAAAAACATCTGGTAGCGGATGACAACACTTTAAAATAGGCCAAGCTGCAGTTATGATTATAATTTATATCTTAATCCAAAAACTAGGATATTAAAAAATATACTTACCATGCAAATATCAAATAATTTAAAAGACACGAATAAAGCCAGTTAATTAAATAAACAAATACACGTTTTCATACAAATTTGTACCAAAAAACATATAGATAATAAAGCGAGTTAATATATTGCATTGTCAATTCTGAGCTATTTCAAAGTATGTTCAAAGGCTATAAAATAGTACATTACTTCCAAGGTCTGTAATGACTGCGTTGCTGGCAGCGATGATGATGGCCGAGAGCGCAGCGTACCGCCGGTTCAGGCATTCACAGTGCGGTCAGCATTGCAGCTCTTGATGGCCAAGATGGAATGAGGCCGAGACCGAAGGTCGAGGCCTTTATAGCGCAGACAGCAAGGGTTGCAATGATAACCAAGCTAGAAGGCCGAGAACGTAGCTAAGCAAAGCCCGAGGTCATCATAGCATGGCCAGCAGGGCAGTCATTGAGGTCCAAAAATAAACAATAACAACTACAACAAAAGCAACAACAACATCAAAAATTCTTACAACATCAAAAACAACAAAAGACAACAACAAACAACAACAACAACAAAAACAACTATAGCTAAGAACCATCTCGATCACATCAGCTTTCAAACAGAAAAAATACATTATTATCTGTCCATTCCATCTGTCATCTGTGTTGTCTATCTGTCATTCGTTTGGGAGCTACGACGTCTATTAGACATTTCTTTCGCCATTGGCTACGACGCCTCTCTTTTCGCGTTCGGTGGTTAACAAAACCACAAAATAAATCATAGTACTACGACAAAACATTGTATTTTCGAGTCTCTAGCTCATCGTGAAGTAAGTTTATAATACATTGCAAATACAAAGAATATATGAAATCATAACAAAATAAAATACTTCACTTACATGGCATTCATAAATCTTTGATAAGTGCAAGTGAGCGCACACTTATCTATTCAGTGCTAAGCGTAATCGTATTTACCAGCCCCACGATCCACAATCATCGTATCGCCAGCATAAATCTTGCATGTCACCCACTAGACCCTAATTCTGGATTCTGGCAGGTGCCATCACCGGAGTGATTACTGAACCCTTCTACCTTCTACGTTATTGGTGCCTTATCGATGTCATTTGTTGTACCTGCCGAATTGGATCAGACGGCCAGGATGGAAAGGCATTTGTCTGGCAGTTTTATTTGAAGTTAGAGACATACACTGACAAAGCACCATATAAAAACACTAGGTGTGCCCAGCGGTTTTACCCGCGTGGATTATGATGATGGATGATGATGTAGGTAAGCTATCCTGGTACCAAATTTCATTTTAATTAGTTCAGCCGTTTGAGCGTGAAGGAGTAACATTCACACACGCACGCACACACACACACACACACACGCACGCACACACACACACACGACACACACACACACACACACACACACACACACACACACACACACAGAGAGATTAGAAGATCTATCTTATGGATATCTGCATCGCGCATACGAAGTTTTCCGCTCGATAAGAGAGTATTCATTTTTTTTAGTAGTACGTAAGTATATATATAACTTCCTTGTGTGGATATTCCACCATAGCGTCGCCCTTATTGGTCCTATTTTGACAAGCGAGGTGTCAATCGATTCGTCTTCAGATATAGAATGTCAGCTACATTTTTTACCTGACTACGGCGAAGCAAAGGAAAGGATATAATGCCAGTAATATAGTAAAGGCTTCTCACAACACGCACCTTTAATCTATAATACTTTATATCAGTAACATTCTGCAAACATAAATCAATCAGAGAATTTCTCAACTCTGGCCCATGCTAACATTTTGTTAACATATCAGAAACCATTCGTCTTGTTATGTTTAACTTTGTAGCTTGCAATCATATGTGATGATTGATTATCATTGTAAATAGTGACAGGCATATCTGGAACATTCACTTCTAAGCTTGCAAGGATTGCTTGTGTTTTTACCGCACGTAAGTGCGTATGTCATCTACAAAGTATACCTACTACTTACTCAAGTACACAAACTCGAATTAGAGCGGATTTTGCCCAAGACCTCCTCAAAACGTTGTCATTCTTCTTTGCAGTCGTTGTTGCATAAATAAAGCTCGGCACCCACCGGAGAGCTAAGTTACGAGTTAGTGAATGAAGACTTCATCTTAGTATTAGCATTGTTTCTCAAGGTTTATGCGTTTTGTTTCAACAATAGTATAATACGGAAACGAAGTTGTTGTACGAAAAAGTTAGTACGATAACGGTAAGTCACCAATCATCAGCCTATATTTGTCTACTGCTGGACGTAGGCCTCTCCTAATGCACGCCACTGAGCTCGGACTCCTAGCGGAGCTGGCTTGAATCTCTATAAAAATAAAAAAAAGTTTTATTCTGATCGACATAAGAAAGAGCTTATCGGTTAAATATTAGTTGATTGGTAAAAAAAATGTAGGTACCTCTATTACAGATTCATTAGAACCTGAAACCTCATCATCATCATCATCAGCCCGTGTCAGTCCAATGCTAGACATAGGCCTCTCCCAAAGCAAGCATTTAATACATTTAATTTTGTATTTCGACCATATTTTAAAGGTTTAGTAATAAGTATAACCACTAACACCATTAACAGTACGTTCCCGAAGATGAGCTTTCGTCTTTTCGTTAAAGTGTAGAGTTACGTTTTGAACGAGGGTCGTTAATCAAAGCTTATAACTGGACTCTCCTGCGGTTTACTAAAATTCATTAAATACTAGCCGCGCCCCGCAGCTTTGCCCGTTGTTTTTTCCGAGACTTAAAGTATCGTAAGTGTCATTTATTAGTATCTTTATACCAAGTTTAATTTTACGCCGTTATGGAGCTAAATGGTAACAAGTATACGAATGACAAAAAGTCTCAAATTGATAGAACAACTCATGAGGCGTTAGTTGACATAATGAAATTGTTACATTCTTCACCGATTGGTTACTTTGATGACATGCTATTTAAGGGCTGTGTCAAACATCACATCTTCTTTGACAAACCAAATCTTGCCGCAAAAATCGTTATTACTAATTTAGATATTTAAAAAAGTGAGCTCTTCTGTAAAAGGGACTTTCGCTAAAACATCCATCACTTTGCACGACTTTAATACAATGTCTGAAAAATATATTAAATTTCATTGAAATAAAATAAAACTTAAAATGATCTAAAGGATTATCAAAGAAAATTTGCGTTTGAACTTAAAATAAAAGCGGTTTGATGAAGCCTCCTTGTACTCCAACCAGCTGCCTAAATTTTACGTCAGTCAGAAAGCTACCTTAAAACAAGAGAGATAAGAAACAAAAGAAACCAGTCAACATACGATACGACATACTTGCATGGTAGAACCTCAAATGACTCAACTTTTTAAACCCTACCAAGGGCCACTCGAGCTACTAATGACGCATTAATCTTAATCGCGTAATCCTCCAATTAAAGGGAAATTTAGACCATGAGTGTAGGTGAGGGCCTAGGGGTTGTTTCTACACGTAATCCGAGTAAATCCGTCTGCCAGACAGGTTGGCTTACATACACTACCTATTAGCTTTTTCCATTACCTTTGGACAGTTTCGGCCAATAAAGGAATCTGGATTACGTGTACCATTATTGTATCTTACTGGATAGTAGATAAGAAATAGTAATGCGGGATTCCACTATAAGAACGTGCTGTTGGAGTTAATGTTAGTTAGGCTAGAAAATAATATGGATCTACCAAAAAGACGATTTATTCATAGAAATTAATACGAAACATCTTCTCAGTAGAAATGTTTCAGATTAATTTCTATGAATTTAAATTAGAATGTTATTTGTTGGAATTTCTTGTGTTTTAATTAATTTCTGAATAAAATTATACAATAGCTATTGTGAAAATTTTAAATAATAGGTAACTACCATTCCCGATCGCCGCCACTGGTGGCAAATGTGTCATATTTTTAAGCGACTTCATATAAAATATTATTGACCAATTAAAAAAGTAAGTTTTTTTATTATTTTAAGCAATCAATATCTTGCATTACCATGATGTTACAGTGTGGGGCGATCGTCTTATTCACACCTTGGTCAGAAATACCCCAGTATACATCAAACCGTGAGTATTTTACACCGTGGTCCGAAAGGCCCCATTGAAAATGAACACTTGGGCAATTTACACAGAGCTCCGAACCGCACGTGGTGTGAAACGCCCCAGTACCCGTCTTTAAAAGCTGCCAAACGTAACCGTACGTTTCTACATTCAATACCTCTATTATTAATTTGCCTTTTATTACATTTTCACAACTCAAAATAGGCCAATAGTCACATTAGCACAATACCGGCCTACTGCGTCCCATGCGGCGTGACGATCCTACAATTAAATGCTTTCAATTCTGACTCCTCACCATAAATCAGCGATTATTGAAGCAATAAATCCCATTCCACAGGGATAAAGACGAATTGATGGTACCAGGACACGCGATAAAACTGAAATGGGGCGTGCCACCCTTAATTAGATTGTCTGATGTCATAAGTATTGAAAGGCAACTTTGTCTGACCTTATTTTTTTTCTCGCTTATACTTCAGGAGCTACTCATCCGATTTTAGTGTCCTTTTTAAACGGTTTTATTTAGTTTGATCTGTTTGTTTTTTGTTTGTTTGGGTCAAATCTGGTAATTGAACTTACCCCCTTCCTGTTGACCAATTGATTTGAAATTCGGTACACGCGTTTAGTTATGCTAACAATACAATTATGTATATTCAGTATCGTTGTAAATAAAAGATGGCCGCCGCCACAAAATGGCGGATTACATATATTTTTTCAAACCTCTGAATATGGGTATCAAATGAAATGGGTTTAACTAGTAGAATACAGTACACCATGAAAATTCTAAATCCAAGATGGCTGCCACCACAAAATGGCGGATTACTTATTTTTTCCAATCCCAGCAATATGTATCAAATGAAAGGGATTTGAATACAGCACACTGGAAATTCCAAATTCAAAATGCCGGATTACTTCTTTAGTTCTCAATCCCCTCAATTAGGTATCATTGAGAATCCTCTATGGCTATGGAATATGGGTATCCCCTCAATATGGGTAGAAAGGGCTTGACAAGTAGAACAGAAAACTTTACACAGAACACTTTTAAAAATAACTAAATAAAAAACATAAAGAAGTTTATATGTACTAAAAACTAAAATATAAAATAAAATAGTGGGGCGAGTCGAATCGTAGCGAAACCTGAGTAATAGAAGTTCGACTCGCCCCACGAATTTATTTATTTTTTAATTTTGCTTAACTTAAAAAAAATGTTAGGTTAAATATCTGGCCTTATTATAAAGCATGAATGATCAGTGCTGCAACCAATAGAAGCTGAGTTTTATTGGTTGCGATGGTCGGAAGTCGCAGGCATTGCTCGTATCTTATGAAATAATTTTCCGGGAGCACGTCTTTATGAGGGGAAACGGTGCTTTGCCGGAAATGATTTTTTGCGCAGCGTTTTTACAGAGGTGTGTTGGGTGGGTATTGCCTTGACCTCAGAGTCTTTAACAGTTAATTTTAATTTGAGCTCGCTTTCAGTTAATTTTCAGTGTAAAAGAAAACATGCGAGTGGAAAAATTTGCTTAAACTACGTGGTATAATTCATACGAAACTAAATTTATGGTTTGTTATTATAGGACAGAGGTAAAGGAACATTGACCTGAACTGAAATTATTTTAGCAAAAGTCAATATATTTAATTTAAGGGAGGATTCATAATGAAGGAAATAGTATGCGAAATAGTACATTAAAAACTTCGCGAATTGAAATCATAATGCTAAATATTCTCGTGACCACGGTTTGCAATTTGATGGAAACATGCTACTGATATTTTGATATTATTCTGTGCGCAAAAAAATGTATTTTGTTTGTTGATATTTAATTTAACTATCCACTAAAAATCTACATTGAAACCAGCAGTTTTCTCCATAAAATTAGCACAATAAGCAGTTTAGTAGTTAGAAGATATGCAGTTTTTGACCCTATAGTGTCAAAATCATGGGTTTGAAAAATGTTACCATTTTGAGGTGAGAGATGAGACCTATGTAGTTTTATTTTGTATAGTGATTCGCCCCGGCTTCACACGGGTTGTGCTCACACCGTGGAATTTTTCTTTCTTTAAGGGCCTATTTCACGACCTACAAGTAAAGCGTTGATCACTTACTTGCTAAATAACGTTGCTTGTTAAGTAAAATGTAACGAGTATCTCTTACATTTTATTTCTTGGTTTGTATTACTCCGGCGTGGTGAAATTTATACGTACACTTAGTTTAACTGGCGATCAGCCTACTTGAAACATTACTTGAAGGTCGTGAAATAGGCCCTTAGCATTTTAATAAAATATGGAAGTTCTAAAAAAACACCAGTAAGCGTAATTCAAAATCTTTGGCAGCAACGACCGTGGTGGTTTTTGAACAACTGCATTTTTACTCACATACTTGACAGACTTGTTATTATTTCATTTCCATGGCAACTCGGTTACCTTATATCGAGTAATCGTCATATTTGCATACTTTTGATACCTTGGGTTACATTATTGCAATTTTCGTAAGGATCTCTAATTTTTTGCCCATGTTTCTCACTGATTATGATTATTTAAATCGGTTCAATATTTTTTGAGTTAATCTATTACAAACAAACATACAATATATCAAATCTTTTCTAGACATCTATATCTAGACAAATAAATAAAATTGAAGTATCTGTTGTAATGTCAAAATAACAGCTTTTTACTAAATGGCCATGAAAGTTTATATAGCACTTATAACAAAAACACATTTATTATAGTTTTATAGTGTCTGTCTGTTTGTACCCGCTCATCTCCTAAATAGATATCTGATGTTATAAGAAGTAACATAGTCTACTTTTATTTTTTTAAAGTATTAGGGCTCCGCGCAAAAAAAATATACATCAATTTTGACCACGCGGGCAAAGCTGCGGGCACAGCTAGTCTCTTTATAATATTAGTGTAGATAGATATAGAAGTATAGATGTAGATATGTAGGCTATAGTAATAAGTAACAAACAGTGACTCGTTAACAGTGAGTCGTTAGTACACAGCAAAACTGTGGTACTATCGACAAAATCTGCAAACATAGTTTTGATGGTATTCCATATATAAATCAGAGCTAAACTAAAATTATAAATTGCAACATCTTCAGCGATCATATGGAAGCATTAACCCTAAAATTAGGCTGGTTACACACGGATCGTTAAAGAATGTTTAATGTGTGACGTTTGCGTTGATTTATTAGTTCGAGTGAACTGCAGATAATTGTTTTTTTATTGCTTCCTGCCTGACGCTGGAATGTATTCTATTTTGGTATTTGCATACTCTGTTTACTTATGGTACGAGTATTTACACATTTATTAGATACTAGCTTTCCCGCCCGCGACTTTGTCCGCGCGGACTACTGCTTATCGCGAAAAAAAGCATCCTATGTTCTTAGGACATTAAAAACCAATGTAAAACCATGTTTTTTGACATACTTGTTAACCGTATCTTAGAGCGAGTTATCAACATTTTTCCAGATTTCCCGTTGAAACTTGCAATTTTCCGGGATAAAATGTATCCTATGTTTTATTCCAGGGTATAATCTATATCTCCAAATTTCATCGAAATCCGTCCAGCCGTTATCGCGTGAAAGCTCCCAAACAAACAAACAAACATACAACGTTTCACTTTTATATACCTATTGGTATGGATGGCTTATGCCACATTTCAGAATTTGGAATACAGTGAGATTTGGCGTAGGTCTCGAATTTATCATAGCCTCAAAAACTTTAGGTATTTATGTCCTGACTGATGTAGTCAGGAATGGAACTACTGCGGGGCTAAACATTTTTTCTTAAATTGTTTAAATACATGAGATATACAACAAAGTGTCTTGTCCAAAGAGGTTGAATTACGCTTATGTTTTTATAAGGTCTTGTCACTAATTTTCTGTATAGATGTGTCTATTGTAGTCTTCTACCAATTTATGTTATATTGGTCGTAGCTTATCACAAGATATCCTATACGCTACAAAAAGGTTTAAGTATTTATTTTATGCGACGTCGAACCAACCAGTTTAAATGTAGATGAGGGTACGGACAATAACTTATTTATCATATTTGCATGTAAATAAAATGTTTTGTCCACTTCGTTATACAGTTTATACATGCTGTAGGGTTGTGCTTTGTTTTATCGGGCAGCGGCTAAAATATGCATGAAAACTGCAGCGAAAATGTTTCGCTTTATTCGAAAACTACTTTAACGCGCATCGTAAATGTAGACATTTTTTTACGTTTATTGTTTATTTTTGCTAAAGTAATAAAAAACCTTAAATTTCGAAATCTGCCTAAAATGTTGTAGGTATATGCCAGCCGTGTCTTAAATGGTCGACAGCAAAATAATAAACTTTTGATCTGTAATAATAACGCAATTTCAAAAGAAATAATTAGAAAGTTTCCCTGGCTTCTCGGACATTAACATTCACTTCTGTTTTTCGCAAAGTACCTTATTTGGCCTCTGTGTAAATATATTTTAATCGAAACTTTGTCGTCTTGCATTACAGATGTGGCGTATTTTCGGCGCTTATAAGTTCTGATTTTGACGTTCGTGGTTTGCATACAAAAGGACGCGTATTCCTGCACGATCGCGCGAACCCAGGGATAAAGGCGTGACCAAACAGGAGGATTTGACACGCGCTAGGTACGACTCCTATTTGGCCAGACCTTAAAACATAGCACATAGTGGTGGCAAGTGTTGCCGGCGCATATATAAGAGGAAATATGCGCGCGCGGAAAATGTACGCATCTGCACAGTCGCAGCGACTGTATCACCTATCGTATGCAAATAACGTATGTCGCATCTTGACGTCGTATAATTCTAGGCTTGCTCATTTTAACTTGACTACACTTGAAATGTTGCTGACATTACGTTTTTGCACAACATTGTCAGTGGGTAAATTTACTGTCCCCATTTGCTGGGAAAAGTTAAACTCGCTGTGCCATGTTCATGCAGCCGTGTCCATAACATAAGGACATTCAGCCTTCTTCTCCGCTACATCGAATGTGATCAGCTTATAATGAGATTTGTCGTGATCTGGATATTTTTGGAAATTATATCGATTCCATAAAAAAATATGTTTTCAAAATTAATTAAGTATTTTTGTTTTGAAAATATTTTAATTCAGGACCATATTTTTTTGAAAAATGTTTTTTGTATCATTGTTGCATTTTGTATTCACCTCGAGTAGGTCGTGCACTATTGTATGTATAATTTTATTTTCTATGTTATTGTGAAACTCAAGTGCGTCGTACATTTTACAGGAAATAATAAAAATAATGTACAGAAAAGGGAGTAGGTACCTAAGTAGGTAAACAAACAAGATATAAGTTCAAAAACTAAAACCCGGTCGGGCAAAAAATAGCCTCAGGCACTTCGATTAATCGATTGATATCTCTCGTCAAAATTGGACTAAGTTTTAAGTTTGAACACATCACCCTTCTTATGTTTCGCCGTAGTCGGGTATATTTTGCCTATTATTCTCTATACATGAAGACTAATCGATTGATAGATACCTCGCTTGTCAAAATCGGACCAATAGGGTCGACGCTATGTTGGAAAATCTACATATATGTAATTACATAGATGATTAAACTCATTACCCTACCCTTGTTTCGCCGTAGCCGGGTAAAAAAGCTATAGCCTTAATTTCAAAAAGTGCTTTTACGCCAATATTGGCCCGGCATTTGCGTTTTCTTTCATTTTCATGAGATTGCCTTTCAGCCCCGAGGCCGCCATAAAAATACGCCCACACAGCTTGCAGAACCTTTGATAAAAAAGCGTTATATCGACATAGAACTTAAGTAAAAAAATAATTCAAACAAGGAAATGAAAAGTAACTCTTTCAATTAATGGTGAAACTAATCGTACCGGGTCAATAGGACTCGGTAATATAATACCACGCTACTTTAGTTGGCAACGTTACGTATCTTCATTGATTCGTCAAACACAAGTACCTTCCAGGCTCATGGACTTTTCTTATTAAATAATTTCCTGCCGACCTTTCGCTGAATTTTTAGATAGAAATTCCGTTATTGAATTTTTCGGCTATTAACTTTCATTGATGTTATTAAAACCAAAGTCTGAAAACGCGCGGTTGATGAAACCGGATGTAATCTTAATTCAGGAAATAAGAAATTCAGGAATAATCTTAATTCTAAAAGAATTTTCTTAAGATGGGTTCGTGTCTTGGTAAAGTTTTTGTGTCAAAAAGCCAAACTGATTTTGCCCGTGACTTCGCCCGCGCGCGATAAAAAGTATGACGTATGGACCTACTCCAGGGCACAGAATAAATAATAGTACAAGTACAGAAGGATAACTGAGTAAAGTCATTTAAATAAATAGCGACTCTCGCTACAACGCTATAAAATGCAATTTAACTCGCACAGCGCTGCGATCTTTCAATTATATTTACCTAGAAGGCGCTCGCCCATCGCGTGCAGGCTAGAATGCACCGTATCACAACGCGCGAGAACTTCCATTGTTCTAACCGTTTCAGAATCGCTGTCCCTTTTTCGCTCGGTAGGGTTGTATTAAGATATGACTAGGTATTTGTACTACTAATTATTCTGTGATATGTTATGACTTAGATATTGTAACAATAAATAAGTAATAATGTACTATGTTATTACATATTGTATTATGTTATTACATATTATTATAAATTAAAATAGTTCTATTACATACAATGACATTCTTATTACTACCTAAAACCTATCCCGTTTTCAGAACGCCGATAAGTTTAATGAGATACCTACCTACGTATAAGTGTCGATGGTTTATTATAATTATATCCTATCACTTTGATGAATAAAGGTGTCTGAATTCCTTGCTTTATAATGAGTGAAAGTCGTCATTTCTATCACTATTCAAACAGCCGAATGCTATGCAATACCTTCTAAGTTATTTCTTGGTACTCATAATTAAAACACGAATAAAATTTGTCAATAACTTTACGTAAGTAGTTACTTTATCGTTAAGTATAAGGCGCGCGACGGCGTAACTCATCGAGGGCACGCTTGATACTCGACTGAACGGACCCGAATATTGCGCCCTCGAATTTATTTGTACTTGTTGCGGAGTGCGACCGCCCTGTCCAGGGTTCAAATTATCTCCATACCAAATTTCATGAAGATCGTTTCAGCAGTTTAGTCGTGAAAAGGTAACAAACAGACAGACAGAGACACTTTCGCTTTTGTAATATTAATAAGGATTTACATGTTATATTTACTAGGATTTTCAATCGCCATCACAATAAGATATTTAATAAATAAGATAAATAATAAAGGCTAGGAATAAAACAATAACAAAATTAAATAATAGTGTAACATTTTCGGGTGCGCCTTTGTCTTTAAGGTGAAAGTGCTAGATTCGTCAGCTTTATTGCCGTGCTTTGTACCCTTTCAGAGATAAAATCTTGAGAGAGGAATGGAGGAAAAAATGTTGGAGAAAAATTCTTCAAGAGAGAAATACTCTGAGTAGTAAACAATCGGAGTTGTTTACGTGACACTTAAATGCTTCTATACTTAGTTGGAAAGAGCTTTTGCCTCAGATGCAACACTAAAACTATAGCGGACACAACATTGTATGTAGACCAAACTTCGAAAAAAGTCTCACCGGAAAAGTAGGATAAAAACAGATCCTTCTAACTCATTTTTAACTACATTTTGATGATTTGTTAGTAACAAAAAAAGGCGATGAGCTTCCAACCCTCCTTTATCGTTACAAAAACACTGCAATACAAATTCTTTAACTTCAACCTTTTAAAATTATCACAGCTTGCCCAAACTTCTCACTACGAAGAAGCTCAACTAAACGCGAACTGAATTAATTTCCCGTATCATGAGAATTTCAGATGTTCTAATGAACGAGATCAGCACTTGTGTTCAAAACAGCGGTCTTACATTTGAACACAAGTTTTAGACTATGTACCTTTATGACAGTGATTATGATGATGATAAAAACAGCTGGCAGGAACTGGATGAGGAGAGCCGAAGCGGGCTAGATGAGGCCTCCATCCAACAGTTGACGAATATAGGCTTTATGATGACTTGTAGATGTAGTTCCCTGAGGAGAATCACTGACAGTCAACTTTCATCTGGAATTCTCATATTACGCGTCCCTTTATTTACACGAACATTGTTGTAAAAATTACAGACGTAACACTGAATTCATATCCTAGTCAAGCAAAAAGGACTTTCGAGGACTTTAATGGTTATACTAGAGTTAATAAGTCGCGGCAAATAGCGTTCTATCTAAACACGCCTTCTTTAGCGGTTGAATGATAGCTGGTAGGATAGCTACTTGGCACTGCAATCTTGGGTTATTCAGCTTTTTCCCATAGAGATATCTTGATGGTAGCGGACTGTAGTGGGTGGTAATTTTACTGGCGATTTCTTGCGGTTTTGAGTTATATTTATCACGTTGAAGGAGTCCAAGTAGGGACATCCAGCGCCTAGTGGTTTAGGACGCAGGGGCTTCCATGAGGAACGAAGGTTGGTCGCAGACGCAACGATGGGCAAGGCTTGAGCGTAGAATCGACCACAATGGGAGAGGCTCGGCTGCACTCTTGCGTTGCGTTTCTTCGTTGGTGCTACGGTATGCATGACAGAGATACTCGTAGTCATCGAAATATTTTTATATTAGGAAGAAAGGAAAATATTGGTGTTACCATTTCGGAGTTCCTGACAAAGACCCGGCATTATCTTTTTATGGAAGCTCATCAACAGTTTGGTATCATGAAGGTTTTGGACGAGGGAGGGGTTCATTTTCATCCTCGGCCCCGACGGAACTCGCACCCGTGTATGCTGTCTGGGAGATCTCGACGGGATTTCACAAAAGCAAGTGCCAAAACCATCGGCAGCGTCGAAGCAAGCAACGGCGGCGGTGGTGGCGGGCACAGTAGCAGTGGCGGCAGCCACGGCAGCGGCAAATATTTGGTGCAGCCAAGAAATAGGGTGTCATCTTTCTTATATATATTTTCTTCTTGTTATTGTAGAATGTCTCAAGGAGTTGTTTTCGACTGGATTTAGGAATACAATTACGTAAAAACTTTTTATCAACTTTTTATCAACCACACCGTCACCAAAGAGAATGTAAATACTACGTACCGTCACTGTGATTTTTTCTACATGCTACCTACCTCCTTTTTATTTGAGATTCCTATGTTGTTTCTCTTTCGTTTATTTCTGTTAAGTTCCGTTACATTTATCTAAATTGTAAACCCAGTCGGATGAAAGTTTGTTTGTTGTTGTTTTTGAGACTTGTGTTTGTTTTTATTGATTTACTCTTTTAAATCACAATTTTGCGGGTGGGCTGTAAATGGTCGAGTTTTTTTTTATTAAGTTATTTTTAATAACAATATATTATTTATTAGTTTATTATTAACAGGTTTTTTATTTATTTTTTAAATTTTAGTGTTTTGTATGTCTTATGATAGTAGTGATAATGATAGCGATGAATTTGTCTCCATATGTTCCTCTGTCACTCTGAATAGTAGCCATGATAGTTTCTGTAGCATTCCAAGTCTTTCAGACACAATCAAATCTATAGTAGCTGATGTCCCAAAAAACTTAAATGTTTTTCACATTAATGCCTAGAGCATTCCGGCTCATTATACTGATATGGTGGCGTCTTTTGAGCATTCTAATATTCATGCTATACTGGTGTCAGAGTCGTGGTTAAAACCGTATCTCCTTTCAGCTTCATACTTATTACCAGGTTTTCAACTTATTCGCAATGACCGTACTGGTTGTGGTGGTGGTGGTGTTGCCATATATCTCCGTTCACAATTTCTTTAACTACAGAGGTAGTTAGTATGTCAACGCAACCACCCCCTTCCAATGCTGGTGAACATCTTTTCATCGAAATCACTCTATCTCATACTAAGATGTTACTAGGTGTATATTACTGTCCATCTCTTCGTATTAATTTCTTTACGGCATTTGAAACACTATTAGAAGACGTAACTCCGTCATATGATCACATCATTATCATGGGCGATTTTAACACCTGTCTTATAAAAAAGGATACCCGTACATTTACTTCCGAATGCATCATCAGGTCTAGCAATATGACTATCCTTCCGTCGAATGCTATGCATAATTTTCCAAATTCTTTACCTTCCCTTCTTGACTTAATGCTTGTGTCATCAGTATCAGATGTTGCTAAACACGGTCAGTGTGCGGCGGACGCCTTCTCTTACCATGATATACCTTTCCTACAAAATTCGACCGCCTAAAGCTAAACACAAAATTCTTCTTCAGCGCAATTTTAGTGGTATTAATATGGAAAGTTTATGTAATGACGCTCGTGAATTAGACAGGTCTGATGTTGTTAATGCAATAACAATCGATCAGAAAGTCTGCTGCTTCAATTCTATTATAACTGCATTATATGACACACACGCTCCTATACGACCAGTAAAAATGAAACATCTACCTGTTCTTTGGCTCACGGAAGAAATTTAATCACTTATAAATAAAAAGCTCTCTGCCAAGGCTAGGTATAAATGTAAGCCAAATGATCACAACAAGCTTAGATATGTTGAACGTCGAAATCAATGCAACAAGGTGTGTAGGGACGCACAACGCCGTTACATTCATAATTCCTAAAGAAAATGAAGATCCTGCAAAATTATGGAAGTTTCTAAGATCTTTAGGAGTTGGAAAGTCTCGTCAAGACAATATACCTAAAGATTTAGATATTGATAAGCTTAACATGCATTCGTCCTTCTTTCGTCTTTAATCAATTTTCCGATTGTGATGTTAAGAAGAACGTAAACGCTATTTCGTCAAATGCAGTTGGTAGTGACTGTATCAGCCGTAAAATGATCGTCCTCATTCTTGATGAATTACTGCCTGTCATTCAGTATATCCTCAACACTTCTATCTCCAGCGGTATGTTTCCTTTTGTTTGGAAGGAAGCCCAAGTAACTCCTCTCCCTAAAAAGAGTAATCCTTCCTCATTAACGGAATATCGTCCTATTTCTATTCTTCCTTTCCTGTCAAAGCTGCTTGAAAGTCTTGTTCATCAGCAACTTACTTCCTTCCTTATCCGAAATAATCTACTGAATCCATTCCAATCCGGTTTCCGACCTGGTCATAGTACTGTCTCTGCACTAGTCAAGATTACTGATGATGTTCGTTGTGGTATGGATGATGGGCAATTAACGGTACTGTCACTGCTTGATTTCAGTAATGCGTTTAACAGCGTAGACTTAGACGTTTTATTAGGACTTTTGCGTACTCTTAACATGTCTCGGTAATTGATTGATTTCATAGTTACCTGCATGGTCGCCGACAACGTGTTCGCATTGATGAGAATTTCTCATCTTCGTGTAATACGACTGCTGGTGTACCTCAGGGCGGCGTCTTATCTCCTCTTCTCTTTTCAATCTTTATTAACTCTATCTCTCAACAGCTTTCTAGTTCCTATCACCTTTATGCGGATGATTTACAAATTTACACTCAGGCTCCTTTGGATAAATTATCTGTGGCTATCGATACAATTAACTCTGACCTACGAATGATATCCAACTGGAGTAACTCGTATGGCCTCAAAGTCAACCCAGCGAAAACACAAATTATTGTAATAGGCAGCTCAAGAATGATTTCAAAAATAGATTGGTTTCGCCTACCACAGGTTATTTTCGACGGAACACCCATTCAAATCAGTGATACGGTTAAGAACCTTGGAATACTAATTGATAGAAAGCTTTCTTGGGTGCCACAATTAGCAGAAACTAGCCGCAAACATTTCGCCTCCGCTTTTTCTCTTAAGAGATTACGTCATTTCCTACCTACTACGTCTAAAATTGCTTTTGCACAATCCCTTTTACTCCCAATATTAGATTATGCTGACGCCTCATACCTAAATTTACCCGAAGAACAGCTCAATAAGCTTGAACGCTTACAGAATTTTTGCATAAGGTTCATATTTGGTTTGCGCAAATATGTCCATATTTCTGAATATCGCAAAAAGCTGAAGTGGTTACCTATTCGCCTTCGCCGGAATGCTCACATCCTTTCTATTCTATTCAATATTTTATTTATTCCTTCTACTCCCTCCTACCTCAAAGAACGTTTTGTGTTCCTGCACATGACCCACTCCCGATGCTTGCGTTCCTCAGAAACTCTTCAACTCAAGACACCTCCCCACACTACACAGTTCTATGAAAAGTCATTCACAGTAAAAGCTATGAAACTGTGGAATGCACTTCCGCTGGATATTAGACGAGCTAAAACATTACCTATATTTAAAAATTTGGTAAAGAATCACTATCTTTCCAATTTAAGCACTGCTACATAAAAGAATGTATTTAAACCTAATTTGTAATATAAATATGTATTAGTTTATTGTATTAACATGTATTAGTTTATCGTATAAATAGTTATTGATTTATTGTATTTTACAAAAGTATATATGTAACAGAATGTTATTTTAATGCGCCGCCGTCTAGTCCTTGTGCTTCCATTACTGTCCATCCAAAGGTTGTCTGGAAGAGATCGCTCTTAGCGATAAGACTGCCCATTGTACTTATTTTAAAGAAATATTTTATGTGTAATAATATCTTTTTAGGTGCAATAAGAGATAGATAGATAGATCTATCTATCTATCTATCTCTTAATATATATATAATAATCAGTAGTCAGACGTATTCAGTAAATCCATAACTGATGTAAAAGAATTCATGCTATAACCCAGGTGTGTTCAAGACAAGAGTGAATGGGTATGTACTAGGCAAGCGTGCTACACCTTCGGCCACATCGTCGCTTTCCATCAGGTGAGACCAACGCTTGCCTTGTCCGTCATTAAAAAGTAGTAATTTTCGTGAACATGCGTGGTACGGTCTTTGCATAAATCTTCATCACTGTCTTCCAACTGTACATTTTGCAAGCAGCCGGATTTCGGATAGATGCGAACATATAAAGTGGAACATTATGTATATGAACAGATCCGCGAACATTCGCACAAAGGCCCAACTTGCGGACGAAGTTTGCGCGAGTCTGAGGCTGCACGCTTTATCCATCGCTTTGCGTCGAGTGCGGTTACATTTTCGCACGGTTCGGCACGACTACATGCAGTATGGGATATTTAGTAGATACAAACCTCAAGACCCGCAACCATACATACACCACCAGTTGAAAGAACAGAAAAGCTGCGATATGTTGTACACATCTTTTTTTTTAATCTTTTCGTAATCGCGGCGCTTCTTCGCTATGCGAAACGAAATTTCTTGCAGTAAAACTGTAATGTCTTTACGAGAATTACCGAACGATTCCACGCTGCAATCTTGACATATCGATAGTAATTAATTGCTTTACAACTAAAATCGGTACATACCGATTACATCTGTTAGGTTTGACAGTTATTGTCAAAAGGCAACGATTTTCATCGGTATTTGTACTGACATTGGTCATGTTTGACATCGATATTTGGCAGAGACTACCAAATATCGTTATAAGCGGACTTTGTGACCAATTTCGGTTGTATAGCAATCGCTGTCGATGTCGAGACTGCATGCTCTGATATCGCATCGCTGTCGCTGTGGCGCTGTTTAGTCCCACAATTTTTGTAATATTTTTTTTAGGAAGCGATGAACTTAATACTGCGATCGTATTATAGCAAGTAATGCAGCTGTAATAAAGCCAAATAAAATGTAGTCTTACAGTAAAGCAGAAATTCTATGATAGGCACTTGTGAACACATGTAAGTCATGTAAGATTATGCACTGTGCGTAAATCAAGTCATAGAAAATTTCTGCACAGTCGTAGTGCTCTTACTGCATTATATTGTAAGTAACTATTTGGACTGCTTCTGAATTATCATAGTTAGTATTAAAAGTTTTCAGTTATCTACGCGCTTGCTTTCTGCTTATCTAATGTCTCTTTTCCAACATCTATATAATATAAATAATATATCAATTGTATGTTATGAATAGTTCAAATAGATAAATAGAATTAACATGATGCGCTCCCATGTCCTCGGTTCACCAAAACAAAAGAAAAACGGGAACAGCACACGTGACGGGTTTATGGGGCTACAGGCAATTTACTTAAAAGATTTTAGGCTTATCAGAAAATATAGTCCAAGAGAGTATTTTTCAACTTCCATAATAAAAATTAATACGGGATAATGGAAACGTTCTGTAATCCTCAAATAATGGCTTTACGATCTTCCATCTTGCTCTAGCGCAGGCTTATTAAATATTGTGCGAGGAGGGCAGCTGCTAATGTGTGTTCAGCGGCCCGTAATGAGTTTCGCATCTGAAAGCACTGTTGATAAATGCTGCGACGATATAGGAAATAAAAGGCAGTATGCTATTTTCAAACTAATTGTTTGCTCGTGTGTGTGTGCCCGCTATATATTATTTATATGTACTGATAAATTATGTCACCCCGCTTGTTCACAAATTTGCACTTCTACACTACGGAGTAAACGAATAGTAAGAAGGGGTCGGACAGAGTAAATTGAAAACTGCTCAATAAAAAGTAAAACAACTACGCGTCAAAAAGTATGGTGTAAACAAGTGACAGAATTTCGAGCACCACGGGTGTAGTTCAGGGTTTTAAGGATTGCAAAATTATGTATAAACTACTCTCGGCATCCTTCCAACACACATACAATAACTATATTTTATGATTTTTTATAGCAGTGTTTTTTTCTGCCTGTTTAGCTTAAATATATAATATAATAATTTTCTAATGGAAAAGTTTGGAACACAGACGAAATTCATTTTTTTTCCATTAGAAAATTATTATATAAAATAAGTAGTTTAGAAGCTAAAAAACACGCCTGCTCTGCCCAAAAAGAACTTATGCCAATAAGTTGTTGGAATGTGCTTATCAAGGCCTTCAATTTGATACCCTTATTGTAAAATTTGGAGCAATATAGCCGCCATTCTGAAATTTTCCAAAAAAAATATATAGCCTATGTTACTCGGGGGGATGTAAGGATTCTATCGATACCCCATACGTCTAAATCTGATCAGGCATTTAAAAGGTATGGTGGAATAAATAAACTCACATACATACAAACAAACATACATGAACACTAAAAACATAACACTCTTTTTTGGGCAGTCGTGTAAAAAGAGACGGACTTTAAGTCTTGGCCGCCTTATGCCGTGCAATACCAGCCGTCCTTTTCCCGCGACTTTAAAATTTTGTATATTCGTAAACATATGTTCTTTCGCGCGGTTAGAGGAATAAATCACATACTCACTGACTTTTACACAAGCTTTATGTTTAGTTGGTTTAATGTCGTCTCTTGTTCACGCCAGACTATTTTTTCACACGATGGGCCGCTACTAATATAATAAATTTCAATGCAACATTAAAATTTAGTTTACATATTAGTAGACATAATGTACTTTCGCGCTGTTAGAGGAATAAATCACATACTGAATAATAATACATATATGTTTACACGTTCTTTCCGTTTACCTAGTTGGCTTGTATAGTTTCATGTTCACGCCAGAGTATTTTTTCCCCGCGATTGGTGGCCCCCAATAACTACTGGCTGCCTCTAGGCCCGGGCCTACTCGTCCTATTGGCAAGTGGCTGGTGTAAAAGGCAAAATTGATCATCATGAAATGAGGAAGATTACTCTGATATTAATTTGATAAGGATCAAATCAATACAGTTTAGCACAATGTGTGATTTCCCTGGAAAAAAATATTAAATACTCCTGTTAGGGATTAACATATGGATGCAAGTAGGTTCATAGGGAGAACATCATCATAATGATCAGCCTGTATCTGCCCAAAATAATAAATGTGTAAAATAATATTGCAGGTGCACATTATAAAGAACATGTGGACAGGTTATCCCAAAACTCAACATCCAAACGTTAAAGGACCGCCATCAGGTTTCTGCACCAGCTCAGTTCCGTTCAAATGACCACTTTTAAAAATGTCTAGATTTTTATATATCATCATCATCAGCCTAAATCTGTCCACTGCTGGACGTAGGTCTTTCCTAATGCGCGCCACTGAGCTCGGTCTTCAGCTCTCTTCACCCAATTTCTTCCAGACGCTTTTCGCAGGTCGTCATTTCACCTGGCTACAGGGCGTCCTACACTACGTTTGCCTAAACGTGATTTCCACTCGAGAACTCTTCTACCCCAACGGTTATCGGTTCTTTAGGAAATGTGACCAGCCCACTGCCAATTTAGCTTGCTTATCCTTAGAGCTATGGCGGTTACCATGGTTCTCTGCCGGATATCTTTATTACGAATCTTGTACTTCAGAGAAACTCCAAGCATAGCTCTCTCCATAACTCGCTGGCGACCCTAAATTTGTACACTAGTTTCGACTGAGTGTCCACGTCTCGGCTCCGTAGGTCATGACTGGTAGGACGCACTGATTGAAGACTTTTGTCTCCAGGCACTGTGGCATGGACGACGAGAAGATATGGATGACGAGAAGACCTGACGAAGCTTGCCGAATGCTGCCCAACCCAGCTGAATCCTTCTGTTGGCTTCCTTCTCAAAGTTGTTCTTCATTCTCAGGGAGAAGAGGAAAAAGCAGCAAAAAAAGTGGCTTAAACATACAGGCCGGGTCGGACGGAGGAGAGCTTCTGTTTAATTTTTACTACGTCCGAGATTAGCCAGCATTTGTGAAGCTTATGAATTCGCACGCGGTTTTTCTCGAATAAGCTAGAAATTGCGGGAAAGTGTTCATTGTTCTATATAGTATAGGAAGGGGCGTTGTTCTGTTGTCTTTGTTATAGAACTGGAGTAATGAGAATTTGGCCAAGTCAAAGCATGGTACGGAGTCAGCTTCAACATGTCAGGTTGTTCGGTTTTATATACATGTACATAAAACAGGCTACACAGTAATAATACCTAATCGGTTTATATTTCGTAAGGAGTTTAGAATAGCGTTCTCATACATAGATTTTTTTACACTACTGGCCCAAAAAAAGAGGGTATTGTTTTTAGGAATCATGTATGTATGTGAGTTTCTTTGTTCCACCATAACTTTTAAAGGCCTAAACAGATTCGGATGTATGGGGTATCGTTAGAATCCTCACATCATCCCGAGTAATATAGACTATAAAAATATATGAAAAGCTCGTTTTTTTGGCAGGGTAGTCGTGTTTTGTCTCTTACTTTGATGATGTAATTGTTTGTATTTTTTATTAATTTCGAATAATAATACTATTGATAGTTGATAATTATACTCAGGCGTTACTTTGCGAATATCCATATTAAAAAGGATCGAGGAGAATAATGTAACTTACATCCGCCAAACTCCCCAAGTCAAGTTGTTTTGGTAGAAATAAGCTACATATTTTTCTCATCAATTCTGTTTTGTCTGTAACTATTGATAAAGTAAAATTAATTGACCATTTATCATCATCATCGTATACGCTTATTTCCGCCCACTGCAGGGCATAAGCCTCCTTCCTCTTACGCTATTCATCCTGGTTTTGAGCCAATCCTAGCCAGGCATTACCTACCAAATTTTCGATGTCGTTCTATAAGAGGCCACTATTCTGCCACGAACCTACTCCAGCTGCTGTCACCACATCTTACCAAGTGCCCAGCCAATCGCCACTTGTGTTTAATTAAAGAGATCCGATGTCTTCCACCTTGGTTCTTCTTCTGATCTCCGTATTTCGAACCCTGTCGTTCACGCCTAACATAGAGCGCTACATGGCCTCCTGCGCGACTCGCATCTTGTATTCAGTTTCCTTAGTGAGCGTCCATGCTTCGGCACCGTACGTCATTGTAGAAAAGTGTGACCCTTACTGCTACAAAAATAAATGATTATTGTACCTACACTGAAAAATATTTATTCGCTTACTCGACGTTAAGAGTTCCCTGTGATCGTATAGATTGGTATAAAATTAAAAAAACACGTAATAACAAAATTACATACCTAAATCTATCTTCTATACTTATGATAAAGCAGTAGGTAACAAAAAGTCACTACAAAGAACCTATATGAAGACCTAAGATGAGTTGTAGAACAAGAACATACCATTTTTATAATTCGTGTCTGCCTGTCTGGATGTTTATTTGCGCATGACGTAAAAACGACTGGACCTATTTTAAAGCGATTTTCACTGGTAGGTAGCTAGGTCATTTGTATCTCAATCCGATTTGTAGAAGCCAAGGAGGCGTTAAAAACTTTTTGACGGCTGCTGGAATTTTGATCAGATGTGGTATATTACTATTGTAGGTCCTGGAATAGCACATAGAGTACTTTTAAGTTTTAACCTAGAGAAAGGACCACGCATGTAAAGCCGCGGGCACAGCTAGTTAAGTAATACTTATGAATTAAAAGCTTCACTACACTAAAATTGTAAAAGGCCCACTACACTACTCGCGAAGTTGATTGAAGTTAAGCGAATACGAGAGTGTAGAAGCGCACTTCGGTTTGCTTCGTGCAACCTGGGCTCGCCTCAGGCGACTTCCAACTGTTGTCGTTTTTTGCGCCCGAGTCAAAGGACTCGAAGCGTTCCGAAGTTCTACAACGAAGTGTCTCACTACACTACTCGGTTCACTACATATAATAGTTATACAAAATAAATATAGGTAATGTTAAAATTTACTGTGCCTTGTTTATTCTACTAACATAGTTCTGTTCCGGTGCATTGCAATCATCCTCAATCTCCTTTCTTTTTTTTCGCACTTAGTTATAATGCGCGAGAGTGCACATTGCTACGGCAGCTGCTATTCGAACATTATCCATGATGCATAGCGTGCGGGCGCCGCCGGGCGACTGAGCACCTCGCGAAGTTGCACGTATAGTCACGCACTTCGGACTTCGGTTAATTTCGACCAGTGCTTCGTCGAAGCAACTTCGCGAGTAGTGTAGTGCAGGTAAAATCGACTATCCGCATTGTTATTTTTTTGATACGCTAGTCCTTCCAGCAAATAGCATGATTGCTCAAAGCCTAAACGAGGCTTAAACCACGAAATTACGACTGTGGTTTTTAACCACAGTAGTAGTTAAGTTGCAAAAAAAAAATAACTGTGATGTAACTTTTAACAAAGTGTTTGTTTTTTAACCACGCTTCAATGTTGTTTGTGAAATCAGCTTTATAAATAACAAATTGATAAAAAAACAGAATAGTTATTTCCTCCAGTCGCTTTCACATGGAACAGGCTTCAATATTAAATGAGGGCACAAACAATAAAGCTGAAAATGCGCACAGCTGTTGTTTTATAGCGTTGATCAATTCAGTTGAAATTAACGTTACTTTTCGACGCGCTCGACAGCATGTACCGTAGTGTATACAAATATTTCATGTACCTACATAGCTTCAGGCTTTTAAAACCCGAAGTTACTAGGTTTTTCATTTGTAACAGTAACAACGATGGTATACAAACTGTCACGATGAGCTGATCGTGGAATTGTTCGTGTATGTTCGTGATTTGTCGTAATATGCCGAACGATTCCAAAAAGCGTCGCGTTACGTGTGAATGGTCATAGCGAATAAGGGCCCTGGTTTAATAAGACAAGTTCAAAAACTAAAACCCAACTACGGTCGGGTAAACAATAGCTTATGACACTCTTGCTATGAAGACGAATTGATTGATACCTCGCTTGTCAAAATCGGAGCAACTTTTTAGTTTGAACACATAACCCTTCATTTGCTTCGCCGTAGTCGAGTAAAAAATAACCTATGACACCTTATATCTAAAGACAAATCAATTGACACCTCGTTTGTCAAAATCGGACCAATTGGGGATACGCTATGGTGGAACATCAACATAGATACATACATAGACTGTTTATCTCATTACCCTTACCTTGCTTCGCCGTAGTAAAAATGGTTTAAAAAAAATAAGGGAAGGGGAAAGCGGTGCGAATCGTAACTTTCGAACGAATGGACCGATTTAACTGCAGTTTTTTATGTTTGAAAGCTGAGGTAAACGAGATGGTTCTTTGCATACTGCAAGTCGTTATTCTGTACAAATGCTCTCTCGCACGTTCGTATTTTGTTTCACTATATCTTCCTTAATCAAATTATGAATCTCGAGAAAAGTTTCCTTCGACTTCTTAAAATAAGTTTAATTTTATTTTTGTAGAAAGATCTGCGTAAAGATTAAATTCACCGCGGCTTTTTCTAAATTTAATGTGATTTTCTATCCAAATTGATCGCCTTTTATAGTGCGCTAATGCAATTTGCATATCAAATTCGAAATCAGAGCCGTCGTCTGATGAGCTATCTAATAAATGTAATAGTGAAACCGTATTACTCATATTTTATCATTCTGTATATAGAAAGCGGTGAAAAAATACGTGTGGCACCTAGGACGGCCTGCGAGCGAATGAATAATTTCACCCTACCCTAAAATGCTATAATATTTTATATGCTGATATCTTAACATCAAATATTATAGTATCTTAATCGTCTGTGACACCCTTAATGCTATCTATTTTCTATCTGCTATATCTTCTATCTATTTCTTTATATATATGTATAATCAATTGCCGTGCAAAAATTAAAAATGGCTCGGCTGAATTGTTTATTTTTTGTTTTGTTCGTGTCAATACTGGGGTGGTACAGGAAAAAATATTGGAGATATCGTATTTTTTATCATTGTCCTCGCGGGTGCAGGCGCGAGCGCAGCTACTAACGAAATAAATAAAATAAACAAATAAAAAAAAGGTGTTTGCCAAGTGTGAGTCGTAATCACGCGCCGAATCACTACGTAAAGTAATTATTACGCACTAACTGTACCCGCTATTTTACCATTTTTCTAGATTAAAATAACTCTATGTATCATTCCAAGACCTAAAATACCAATATACTAACATTTGATGAAAATTCCTTCAGCCGTCAAAAAGTTTTTATCGATTTCTCGGCTTCTACTAATCGGATTGAGATACCAAGTACACCAGTTTTTAATTCCTATATCCAAATCCTAAGCTATTCATTTGGGCTATTTGGCTAGTTGCTCAAAGCTTAGCCCGTCACCAGCAGGCCAAAGGCCAACTCGGAAAATGGACGATGATTGTCGTAGATCATCGTAGCCGTAGCACAGTGCACTTCTGTGCGTCCTACGCGCTACGACTTCGATGCTACGACAGTCGACGTGGATTTAGACCCCTAGTTGGCGTCATACTCAACAAGCTTTTACCTTTGCAAAAGATCGTGTGTTAGTGTGAATGACAGCTCTGAAGTGGTACGCAACATTAGCCAGGGTCATACGGGTGAAACGCTAAGCTTCACGGTAATGTTGAGGGTCAAGCGAAATGGTTCTAACGAATAATGTATTTGCAGCTAATTGCTGAATGATTGGCATCTAGGGGTGGTCATATTATTCTCACATTAGGCTTTCATAACGAGTAGATAGGTAGGTGGATTTCTGCAACACTTTATGGCCGATATTTTCGTTAAACAAATTGTTGTTAAACATTGACGAACTTATAAATTTCGCGAACTGAGTGATTACTCGTACCTATTTGGAAAACACTAGCTGCGCTTCGCGGAATTGCTCGCGTGGTCATTTTTGTAGAATTAAATTATTGTATGTGTTATTCCAGGACCAAATGTACATTATACATCAGAATTTATTAAGCTGTTAAATTTATTTTTATCGATAGCTCGGCTTCTACTCATGAAATAAAGAAAGAACGAAAATATTTTTATTTATAACCAAATACATAAATATTAATTTGTACAATTATAATAAAAGAGTTACATAAAAAGTATTATAAACAATATGTTGCATTTTGGCGTCAAAATAAAGACACAACTCAGCATTGATGTGTTATTTACTAAAAAATAACAGCTGATTTTCAGTTGCACCCTTCGGAGGGAGCAGTTGTAGAGAGTAACACGAAATTATGTTGTAAGTACATATTAGAAAGGCTTGACTAATAAATGACACAGATTTGATCTCATCTTATTAGATGCCGAGAACACCAGATTTTAAGTAAAATCCTAAACCATCGAACCGCATTTTAATCGGTTCCGTAGTCTTTACGTGATGCGAGAACACCAGACAGACACCCTTTTAAAACGTGTTATTTTATTGTTCTGTAGGTTATTTTAAAAAAACGTTTATCGTTCTCCTTATAGCGTATGCCATCTATTCTTACACAATTAAGTAGGTTTTGATTTGAGGTTACAGTATCCTCGTCCTCGTGAATCTCTGTAACCTGGCTTGCAGTCTCGACATCGATAGAGATTGCTTTACAACCGAATTCGGTCGCAAAGTCCGATTATAAGGATATTTGGTAGTCTCTACCACTTATCGATGTCAATCATGATCAATGTCAGTACAGATAACGATGACAGTCGATAGCTTTTGAAAATAACTGTCAAGTTGGCTGCGTTCTGGAATCCCGTGATAAGCAAGTGTTCGCGTCGCGGTTTATGTCAGAAGAAATCTGGAGATGTCGTTAGTGTTGTGTGTCGTAACAATTCTCATTTTTTACAAAACCAAATGAGTGTAGTTGGAGACAACGCTCGCCCTTCTCGACGCTGACACCCGCTACTTCACTCTTCTCGTGACCACGATCAATGCAACTTGATCGAAACGTCGAGGTAAATAAATATTTAGTTTTTAGCGCGATTAAATCCCGTTTAAATATATAACTATGTGTTCAAATCGCGAAAGTTTAAAAGTTACAATAACTAACGATTGTCATCGGTACATGATTGATTTCAGTTGTAAAGCAATGACTATCCAACAAAACAAAACACACGGACAAAACGGGACAACACGGGGACAAAATGGTGATATTTATTTTAATACTTATAACTATATTTTTTGTCCATTACTAAAAAAGTGGATGTGTCATTACGAGTATGTAACATAGAATGTGTAAGCGTATGTGTGAATGAATAAATAATAGTGCTTCGTAAGTAAACCATTGGTTTACAATCTTTATTGTACAATACTTTTTTTACTTACTGCTTTATTATATGTATAAAAATAGCTTTCTGCCGTTCTCATAACATTTTTTCATAATAACTAGCTACAAAAAAGGACGTTTTTTTCTTATCATCAAATAAGAATTAATGTGCAGTATGGATATAGATAGTAGATAGAAAAACAATAAGTGATAAGTGACAGGTGGCAAAGTGACAGGCATCAATGTGACAGGTGTAAAAGTGAATGGTGGCAAAGTGACAGGTATCAAAGTGACATGTGTTAAAGTGACAGGTGTCAAAGTGACAGGTGTCAAAGTGACAGGTGTCAACGCGATAAAGTGTAGTCCGCGCGGACGAAATCTCGGGCAAAAGCTAGTTTGTATATAAAAATTCTCATAGAGCAAACTATACAGCATGCTTATCTTTGACAAAAGTGCTATCCTTCTGGTATTCTCCCTTATTTTTCGGAATACGAATTACGTGACATTGGCGGAATTGTGGAATGGCAACTCCACAAATGCCATAAAACAAGAAGTGAAGTGAAAGTGACAAAAGTGCTAACTGCTAAACGCACTTAAGCAAGATATAGGTACACTGCTAAACGCACTTAATCAAGATATAGGTACTTACATTTTGTTAAATATATATGGACCCTTGTAACACGTTTAGATTTAGACGGCTTTGAGACGTTTACATAACTAACGCATTAAACTAAGGCAGGCAACTAACTAGTTATGTACATATTTTATTACTTTAAGTCCTGCCCTAGCATTGTTCGTACAGGAATCTAGGTAATAAAGAATTCATATATAGAACGTTAGTAGCCAAGGGTTTTACTACTAGTGCGCGTTAGAATCCAAAGACATCGGGTTCGGTTCTCGGCTGAATAATGGCTTTTCGAAGTTATGTGCGGATTTCCATTTCTCCTTGTTTCGGAGGGCACTAAAAGCGTCCCGTCTTTTATTGATTGATAACAGTCGTTAAGCCATGTCAGAGTCCCTCGTGCGGCCTTACACCAGAGGCCACCTTTCTGTTGTCACGTCACGGCTGAACCGGTCTTGATGAAATGTGGACTGGAAATAGTTTTAATCTTAGGGAAGAACATAGGATACTTTTAAACGCGATAAACTAAAGAAGTCTCGGGCAAAAGCTAATTCAGTAAAAAGGCTTAACCCAAATTGAAGCAACTTTTCCAGATAGGTACTCTGCATTAAAATATATCTTTTTACTGCCTTATCAATCGTGTCTCGGAAATCTTGAGCGAATCGCGTCGTGTTCGACAAAAGTCACGACCGTCGACCACCTTACTATCCTGCGGGTATATTCATTGCTAAATTATACAGGACCCATTGTAGTAGGTTGGCAGCTACTGGCATAATCGTGGTCAGAAGTACGGTTTGGACTTTGTAAAAATGGCCCTGGGCCGCCCAACTATTTAGGGCCGTCTGAAGGACATTTTAACAAAGGTACTTTTACGCCATTTTAGGTTTTTCTATGTCATGGATACAACAATCTTATAAAGGGCGAAAGTTTATTTGTTTCAGATAAGCTTTGAAACTAATGATCCTATTCTAAAAATTATTTCAGTATCAGGAAGCTTTACTATTCCAGATGGACGTAGGCTACTGCTTTCCCCGACAAAATGCAAAGTTTCCGTAGGGCAGGCCTGAAAATGATTAACAAATTTAAAAAAATATTTCCCTGATAGAAAGCTAAACTATACCAGCTGGACATGGGCTACTTTTACAGTTTTCTACTTTTTTTACATTTAAAAAGAATGCAAAGTGGGGTAACGGGAAATTAAGGGCAGAGCCGTAGGGCTGAGCAGTTACTGCAGCATGACTGTAACATTAGTGTGTCTGTTAGTACATAAGACGTGTCATACCAGCGCCAAAAGTTCCTATAAAGTATACTTACTACATTTGATCAAAATTTGCTCATTCGTCAAATAGTTTTTATCGATTGCTCGGCTTTTACTCAACGGTTTGAGATACCAAGTAAACCAGTTTTAAAGACAAAGCTAAGCTATCCAACAGTGAAACCGCATTGCAATCAGTCCAGTATTTTTTACGTGATGCGCAAACAGATTAAACAGAGAACACGATTTAAAAATTGTTATATTGTTTCTCAGTAGCTTATTTTAAGTAACCTAAACCTTTCTTTTTATTTTTTTATTTTTGAATACTTTTTGTTACCTACTGCTTTATTATATTCATAAGTATAGAAAAGATACCTCATTTGTCTCATTTTTTGGATCCTAGATGAACCGCACGGGACCACTAATATCACCTTAAAAACAAATTCATCAGTTCATAACAGTCACGTTAAAAAAAATGATTCTTCAATTCCTGAAATAGGCGAAGACCGTTTACGCATTATTTACAACCTGAGAGAATGTGACAGGGCCCTAAAATGTCCGACATTAAGTAGTTATTTTACAACCTTGTCGTATTTCAGTTATTAGTTACAAAGATTAATGGTCCTCGGATTTCGTTCTCAATGGAGTTAATTTATGTAACGTGAAACCATTGTTACGTGGAGAATTGATTTATGGTACGTTTCTTAAATTAGTTGAGGGAATTTAATATTGTATGCTGTAAATTCGCTCTTTCAAGAAGTAAACTACGCGTACATTTTTGTTTAAATTGATTTTATGACCCGACTATGATTATGATTTATTATTTTATTAGGTTTTTTTTTTTGGCGGTATATAGGTATGTTTGTATGTTCCGTTGGCGGGTCCCACAGCCTAAACAGCTTGATGGAATTTGATAAATTTGAGGAATTATTGGATTCGTATTAATCACGAGAGTGACTTATGATATATGAAGTGTCAAGAAAACTAATATGGCGGCTTACATCTTCCATCAAATATCTTGAATTACGCGTCGCTGCCATATTGTATTTCCGACGGAACAAAAAATGACTAAAACCTATCGAGTCAGGTACCAATGAAGGTCTTTAAAAGACTATTTGAAAAATATATCCTTTTACCTAAGCAGTAAACTAAATATATCCTTTTACCTAAGCAGTAAACTAAATATATCCTTTTACCTAAGCAGTAAACTAAAAAGTATAAAATAAAATAAAATTATTATAAAAAGAAACCCAACTGCGAACAAAACTAAAAAGAGGCAAACAACCTTTTCTCCTTTGATAGGATCTGCTAGAACTTGACAAATGCCTCCCAGTTTTATATTATATATCTTTCAATTTTGAATCACTCAATTATGTAGGTATATTAAATATGTGTTTTAAGATGTGCTTTCGGTTTCAAATAAGTTTAATCGAACACCTATTTATTTATAACACATTTTTATTACCTTTAGGACCTTGTTACTTTGTAATTAAACTTTTCACACGCTTGTAATAAATTGCCGTACCGATTTAAAACTTTGTAAACATATGCAATTCTGCTGAAAATACGATTAATGTGATAGCATTGAGCTGTTCTGATGATAGCTTCTACTAAACCCAGCGAGGTTAGGCTTGTTTGAATTGTTTTTTGATGGGTCCTATTCATTACACATGGTGACGATAGATGTAATATATAGGTACCCTACCCTAGTATATATTACATCTATGCCGACGAGGGTCTGATGATGGAGCAGGAAGGTGCTCATGTCAACATTCTAAGCGTTTTCAAAAGATGTTATTTAACTTCACTTGTATGTATGTATGTATGTATGTATGTATTTTCAGTCCTGGAATCTTGCAATTCAAATTTCGAGCACTTCCCGTTTGTTTTTTTTTTTTACTTATTTTAACTTAGCTATTTATTATACAGCCAAGTGACAACACGAGTAAGTAATAAGATAATGTTAAAGCCATGAAGTTATTAAGGCAATATTGAATTAAGTTGAAGACAGCATTTTATAACTGCCTCGCTCACTCGTTTACGTTTTTCGCATATTCTATCTCGCTCTTACTTTATGCTATTTTATCGACACAGCAGTACCTGCGCAAACGTTCACAGAGCCTAACTTCACAAACATATAGATAGGCTGCGACTACTATACGCAGAATCATTATTTATTTTGTGGTTAAAGGTAGTAATTAGTAGGTTTTCGTTTGACCTATCGCACGTTTTGTCTAGTGAATAGGTGAATAGGTTTAGACAAAACGTGCGATACGTTTTGTCTAAACCTATTCACTTGTGACTGGAAGACTCCCAAGTGATATCCAACATACTTTATTGCTATACCAATCTTGAGGCTAGTTAAAGAACAAAGGCTTCCAAAACTTTATGAGTGCGCCGGGCGGAACGACTCGCTATTATAAAACTATACATTTTTGTTACAAAAAACTTTTAAAGTCTTCGAAAATTCGTCGGAAATAGGTATTGAAAGAAAGAAGTACCAATTATTTTAAAGGCACCTAACTTTACTGAATAAGTAACACATTCAGACTAGAAAATTGGGTTTAGGAATCACACTAATAATAATAAAGTAGATGCGGCTTTGCACGCGTAGACAAATTTCCGGGATAAAAAGTACCCTATGTTAGTCGCTATGGTTGGTATGACCATGACCTAAAGTATCTATATACCAAATTTCATCAAAATCTGTTCAGCCTTTTCAGAGTAAAGAAGTAACAAACACACTCACAAAATCTTTGATAGAAACGTTGCCAGTCTTGCCACATGCCCGTATTTGTCCTACTATTTGTCCAACCCTCTCCCGGCCACGGTTCATTTGAACACATCTGTATTCCTCGCGCAAAAGGACAGAAACGGCAGGCCCTTGTTGACTCTCCGGAATCTATATAAGCGATCTTAGGGAAGCTGAGCAAACACTATTGCAAATGCACGATTATTGCATATTGGCCTCGAGATTTTCTTGTTAATAATCTCTCATTGATATTCATAGGAAATAATCACCCATGTTTGTACATGTCACGTAGATATATAAACAATAACCGCAAGAGTATGTAAAAATGCGGATAGTTTTGAAGAAGCCGTGGTTGCCTGACGCGTGGAAGCCTGATATAACCTAACCTAAGTAATTAACAATATAAAACATGTGAACAATTATGTTGGACTAGCTGATGCCCGCGGCTTCGCACGCGTGGTCATTTCTGTATGTTAAAAGTACTCTATGTGCTATTCCAGGATCTAAAATACCAATTACTAACATTTGACCAAAATTCCTTCAGCCGTCAAAAATATTTTTATCGATTGCTCGGCTTCTACTCATCGGATTGAGATATAAAGTACCCCAGTTTTTAAATCAAAGCATAAGCTATCCAACAGTGAACCGCATCGCAATCGGTCCAGTAGTTTTTACGTGATGCGTGAACAAACATACAGACAGACAAAAATACATACACGTTTTTTTTTTAATGTTATATTCTTGTTCAGTAGTTTATTTTATGTACCCTAGACTATTTCTTTTTTAATTATCTGCTTTGTACAGACTGTTTCGTTCCTATTGCTTTATTATAAGTATAGATAGTGCGTTAATGGTAATGTAATACAGTCAATTTTAAATTGCAAAGTGCTATGAACCTAACATATGTATATGTTACCGGCAATCTGTATAATCCAGTATTCTATACAATACCTAGGCAATGTATAGAATACCTAAAACGTTAAGGTAATGTATGAAATATTATTCATTTTATACTTTGCCTAGATATTCTATACAATGCCGAATGCGCAGCCGGCAATGTGTGTAAAAGACGATAGTAGAGAAAAGGAGAAGTGAGGACAACTAGAAACGCGAAAAAAAGTAAGGTTAGATAGACTCACTAACGAAACTGAACCTAATCATTTTATACTCATTTGAGTAGATACCTACTTACATAACATTGATAAATACAGGCAAAATGTATTTATTTTATACATTGCCGATGGACAGGTACTCTATGCAATCCCTTGGAATTGTATATATTACCTAGGTAAAGTATATAATGGACAATAATATTCATAATATTTCATACATTGCCTAGTCGCCCCAGGTATTCTTCACATTACCTAAGTATTGTATAGAATACCTGAATTATACAGATTGCCGGTAACATATATACTTAGTACTTACTGTGATGAGCTGTAATAAACAGCTAACATAACGACTGCTATTAATCAATAACAGCCGGGACCGACAGCCTAACGTGCCCTCCGAAGCACGGAGCGATGGAAATCCGCACATAACTTAAAAAAGTCATTGGTGCGAAGGCCGAGGACTGAACCCGGTATTTTTGGATTCCAACCGCCTACCACCGCTCTATTTATCGCTTATTAATATACAATTAAATTATATTAATAAAATTAATCAATATGCATATCAAAATAAAAAAACAAAATAAAGATACTAAACTATATTATGTCTATCTATTGTCTATAACAATAAGTTACTTAAAAAACATTTAATTTAAGCTTTTATGCAGTAGTCATGTCATGGTGAAACTTAGAACGGGTTATCACAATTAAATGCGTGTACATTTCGTGTCTGTGCTGTTAACCGTCGATGGGTTATTTCAACTTGAGCTAATCCTGGATGTTGATTCAGGTCACGCTTACCATAAAAATGCATTGTCATCGGAACTGAACCAACATGTAAAAATACAACTCCGTAGGATATCAGGAACTGGTTCTATTCAGCTTGCAAGATTTGACCTAAACAAACATACAAACATACATTGAAAGTTAAATAAAAGCTTTTACATTCCTCTTCGCTGTTCCAGTCTGCTGACCTGAACAACTATAAAATCTATAAATACTGCTATCCTGAACATAACACCGCGTGCGTCTAAACTACCCTCAGTCACCAAGTACGGCGGACGTCCAATCTAAATGCACGCTTATTGAATTTCCCTGAGAATCCGCCGACGCCCGCAGCTAGAAGGGTATCAAAATAAATCCGCTTTCACCCTTCTTCGATAAGTGACCTTATGACACGACGTGAGGGAGGCAACCACCCCGCATGACTTATCACCTGTCGCTTTCAGGTTATTAAACTCACCCTGGCGATATTTATGGGAGTTTTGTCACGGTGAAATAAAGAGCCGAACAAGTACTTATAAATTGATCTTTATTGAAAAACTGAGAATATTAATGTTGCTAGTTTTTACAATATACGGTGCTGTACCGGGCAATATAGCGTTAAAACCCCTTGTACTGTTTTCTTAACTATGTACTCGTAGCTACGAAAAAGGTAGTATTTTTCACTGTTTTATGACTGGTTATAAAATAAGTGGCAAATTTATTTAATACTAGTTTTCCCGCCCGCGACTACGTCCGCGCGGACTACAGTTTATCGCGAAAAAAGTCATCCTATTTTCTTCTAGGATATTAAAAACCAATGCAAAAATAGGTATAGCACCAGCGCTCTTGATGTTTATTGGCAGACTTGTTATTTCGTTTCCATGGAAACCGTTCATTACAGCATAATCAACATTTCCCAGTTTTCCCGTGGAATCTTTCAATTTTCCGGGATAAAAAGTCTGCTATGTTTTATTCCAGGGTATAAGCTATCTCCATTCCAAATTTCATCAAAATCCGTCGAGCCGTTATCGCGTGAAAGCTCCCTAAGCAAACAAACAAACAAACAAAACAAACAGACAACGTTTCACTTTTATATATTGGTATGGATGGTGGTTATGTAAACGGCATAATGAGATATAATAAGAGAACTTGTATCTGACAAGAACTCGCATACTTTGGGTGTAATTCAACCAATCTGCATTTTTAGATCTTTAGAGGGTGGGTACGTAAGTCAAGGGATAAGGTAAGGGTAAGGGTAGGTAACATTTTTGTTATTTAAGCAAAAGTAAAAGCTGTTTTACCGTATACGGAATACTGATTGGTGAAGGCTTAAACATTTGGTTAAAATTAGAATTTGCGATATTTCCTTTATAACTATAATGTACTTAGGTATTAAGACAGATACTTAACCTATCAGTTACCTTTAGATTTAGAGTAACTTTATAACAAATGTTTATCATTGATCGTGCGAGCGCGAAGCGCGAGCGAAGCGTCTCCGTTTTAGCTTGGGCAAAAATTCTTTCGTATGTCCGAATGTCCGGCAGTTCTCCTCCACAGGTCACATTTCTCAACCGATGTAGAAAACTTGGTATACAGGTTCAACGAGTTTTTGTTTTTTTTAATCGTCGGGGGATTTTTGATTGGGCGGGTACTTCCCCCCAAAAAAGGGTATAAAGGGGGCTACTGAATATCTCCGCCTAATTAGATCCGATTTCGATGGTTCTTTTTATATATGAAAGGTAGTAAATTTAAGTTGGCCTCATAAAAATTTGGTAAAGATCTGATGAGGATCTTCGGCGTGATGAGCTTAAAAGCTCCTCAAACTGCAGTAAATTACTCACTTAGGTTTCAAGTGCAAAAAGTTGGGGTTGATGGATCACCTTGGTTATTGATGTTAGTTTTACAATAAGGCAATTAGATGGTGCTACTGTGCACCGCTAGATTGTTTGCAAAAAAGTTTGTGTTCGCGAGGTCTACAACTCAAAGAACCACTAGTGATAACTCTTACCCACTAGGTACGACCATCGTCAATGTCCCATGGTGCCAAGCTCTTTGACGAAGAAAACTTCACAAATTATACAGTGAGTACAACCATGCAGTACCCTGTTTTGTGGTCAGTTTGCCAAAATTATTTACAAAAATAATAGCTTACCCTTGCGGGATAAATTAATGTATTTTTCTGATATAATTTAAGCCTATTAAAAAGGATATACCGATAACCGCTTTTGACTGAGAGGATTAAAATGAATAACGGTTTAAGTAAAGAGTATTTTAATCTCATTGTAGGGGATTTCATATGTGAAAAATATTTAAGTACTTACGATAAATCTCGAAAACAAATATTCTGCTTGCATTATTTTATTTTTGTGTCAACGAAGCCAGAATTTTCGGAACGTTAACATATAGTAGCGGCTAATTCAATTAAGTAGTTAATGTAAATTACAACTACCCTAATATTATGAAGAGGAAAGATTTGATTGCTTGTATGTTTGTTTGTTTGTAATCGATGAACTCGAAAAATACTGAATCAATTCTAAAAAATCTTTTACCTATAGAAAGCTACATTATCTGCAAGTAATATGGGCTTTAATAATTAATTCTTAAATTATTTTTCAATTTTGAGGTCCCTACGAAAATTGCAATAAAGTAACCCAAGGTATCAAAAATACAGAACGGAATGACGTTGCCACGGAAACGAAATAATAACAAGTCTGTCAAGTGCGTGAGTAATAATGCAGTTGCCTATGGTCAAACCACACCACACTATCGTTGCTGATAAAGATTTTGAATTACGCTTACTGGCGTTTATTTAAAAGTTTTTAAAAGTAAGATAAATGCCGCGGTGTGAGAGCTACCCGTGTGAAACCGGGGCGAGTCACTAGTAATTCTAAATAATAAGTAGTAATTTACTCGCTAGTAGCTTGATCCGAACACTGGTAGGACAATAGCGAATCGACTCGAAAACAGCCAAATGAAATAATCAATAAATTGTAGCACACTAATAAAAAACTTCTCAACAAAAATACTCAACAAAAATCCTGTTAAAACAATATTTGTACCCATCAAAAATGAACAACAGCCATTGATAAATGTACAAGTACATAGCCTTTGATATAAAAACGTTTCGGACCCTTATCCCGACAGCGGCTTTGTGTCAGATTTTCAGACCCTTTCGAATAAATATTTTGTTAATTCAGTTTTGAATGGTGCTTGTACTTTATGTGTCGCGTTGCGACAGAACCGTATTATTATTGCTTTGGAAAAAGCAAAAAATATATACCTATTTCGTTAAAAATGGTACACTATTGGTAGGCTGCCTCAACTACTCAACTTTACAAAACAATGAGCCTATCTGGCTGATCTCCTTTAAGTTTTATAAAGGAGGCTCTTTTTGCCAGGAAATCTCGGTCTCTAGCATGGAGAAGTTTTTTTTTGTTTTATGGTCTCTATATTTTTCTCTGTCACGTACTACGAGTATACCTCTAGTATACCTAGTTAGTCTCTATTTTGGCAATAATCGATTAGTCGTCCAAGAACTGTGTGACGGTCAAAAGATTCTTCGCTTCTTAGTTATCGGCTAATGTAGTGTACCTAGTATCTATGTGTAAGATTTATTCTATATACGGATCTTCTAAATACATAGCTGTTGTTATTTAAATAAATGAGATTCTCTAGGCTGTTACAATTTGTAACTTTACGGCTCTCAGTGGTCCCACTGGATCTTCCACAGATTCCGAGCTATTTACCAGAAATCCCCCGTGGATACATTAAATAATGGGATACTAATATGTTTGTCTTTTATTCTTTTTCCGAATTTGTTTCCTTGATTCCAGCATGTTACATTCGGCATACAAAGCACGCACGCTTTTTTTAACGTGATATATAAATTATTCTGCCTTTCTTTTTCACTCGTTCTTTCAAAATTTAATTTTAAATGGGACAGTTTTATGCTAATGTCAGTAATTTTCTGTTTACATTAAATATTAGCGAAAATGCTTTTAAGTAAGAAACATAAATAGTTTAGTCAAAGACTGCGAGAAAACCAAAATTAATTTCTTCGTTGTGCCATAAAAAATAATGGATTATTAAAGCGAAAACATTAAACCATTTGTGATGTGTATTAAAATCAATGGGAGTGATTTCGTTATATGTATAACAGTATTCTCAATGTGTTAACAGATGTTACAGATCATATGCGGCTACTGTAAGGCTCGATCGTTTTTTATTATTATTGCAGCGTTAAACGACTGTCGATCGATATTAGAAATGTAATTACTGAAAGTAATATACACCAACCAAAAACAAAATAAAATCAATCAATCAAGTTGAACACATGTGTTTGACCTGTATCAGTAATATTTCTAATTATTCCACTTGTTATGTTCGAGACTTCGTGTATGTATTGATCAGGGGATTGATGATATCAATACCTAGCTATAAATTCCACTCCTCAAGCGATACATTTAATTCAACATAGTTTAACATTCCATGACATTCCAAACATATACTCGTAGAAGCAATGATGTTATATTGCGTAGAAGTTTTTAAACTGACATAGTGAACACTGAAGTCAACAAAAGAAACGGAATATTTACCATACGAGTACACATATTTCTTTTGTGTTGAGTTTCCGATATTTCAGCATCGGCACTGTTGCAAGCGCCTTGATCACGGAAAAAGTGAAATATGTGGGTGGGTGTTATTTATATATGAGCAGACGAAACGGTCTACCCTCTTACGTGCTCGTTTTTAATTGTCAATTTTTACCATTGTTCACAATGTCATATTTCAGTTTATCCGTGATCATGGGGTATGCAACAGTACTGATCGGAAACTTATTACAAAATAAATGCTTTGTAAATATCCCGTTTTTAATGTTGACTTTAGTATTCCAAGGTATTTTTTTTAAATATTAATTTTTGTTTGTAATCAGTTGTTTCTTTCGTTACAGGGTCAAGATGGGTGCTGCAATGAACAGTTGTAAACGGGTCCAATAAAAAGAATGGGATACTTCCACCGGGCTCCATCATTACTCGCAAGCTTCGAGGTTTGTTAAACATTGCTCATATCATTATCTGCCTTACTGTTTAATGTTGTTATAGGTATATGCCCCGTATTATCAGCTTGTATCCACCCGTTTTAGAATATGCGAGGTAATGTGGCCGTGCGGTGATATGTGCGTTGCCAATTGTACCAATGACTTTTTATTAACCCCGTACTTTGAAGGGCTCGTAAAGCCGTTTGGTCTCATCATCATCACCATCAGAATATATTTGTCCACTGCTGGACGTAGGCCTCTCCTAATGCACGCCACTGAGCTCGGTCTTCAGCTCTCCGTATCCAATTTCTGCCAGCCGGTTTTCACAGGTCGTCACTCCAACTAGCCACGGGCAGTCCTACGCTACGTTTGCCTTAACGTGATTTCTACTCGAGAACTCGTCTATCCCAATGTTGTCTATCAGTTCTTTGGGAAATGTGATCATCCCGCTGCCACTTTAACCTGCTTATCCTTGAGCTATGTCGGTTACCTTGGTTCTCTGTCCGATAATGACATTGCGAATCTTGTCCTTCAGAGAAACTCCAACTATGGAGAGAGCTATGTTAAATTTGTGGACTAGTCTGACCGTGATTGTCCACGTTTCGGCTCCGTAGGTCATGATTGGTATAAAGCACCGTTTGGTCTCAGTTGCTAACAATTGCCATGTCAAAGTCAAACCCATAGCCCGGCAGCCGGAGGCAAATATATGAAAACATACGACACTGATTACCCATTTTCCACTGGCCAGCGATATCATTTCTACATACAATACAGACAGGTTATAGGAGTATACAAATCTATCTTACGAGACGAGGTCCATTTTAAGGGTTCCGTGCCTCAAAATCACTTCGTTGTCCGTCTGTCTGTCTGTTAAGATCTTATTTCTCAGGAATGCCTTATTCTTCTCAGGAATGAACATAATACCTTTATAGGTATTATGTTTAAACTAATATCAAACACTCAGATCAGCACTCCATTGGCTGAGAAAAATACTAAATTCTAAGTCAACGCAATCAAAAGATACCGCCCTTTATATCGCATATTTTGACACGCAAGGGAATTATAACCTATAGGGTATTTCCCGTTGAACTAGAATCATGAAATTTGACAAGAAAGAATGTCTTATAACATAAGTAAAGGGAAAAATCCGAAAACCGTAAATTTGTAGTTACGACACCAAACATTTATTTCTTATTTTTGTACGAAACCCTCAATGCGCGAGTCCGACTCGCCTGGGCCGTTTCTAATGCAAGTGATGTGTTTCTATTTCAGTGGTCGAGGTGCGCGCGACCACGTCGCATGCGTTGATGGGCGGAGGCGCGAGCAGCGGCGGGCGGGCGACGCGCGCGCTTCGCCTGCTGCTACTGCTCGTGCTAGCCCTCGCGGCTGTCGAGTACCTCTTCGGCTCCATTCTGGACGCGTCTCCTCTCAGGACGTACCTACATACACCAATTTACAACGCAACGCAGCCTACTGTAAAGTAAGTAAACACACATCGAAGAGCTCAAACGATCAACTTACTGTCCCTGCTAGTAAGACTACTGTTACCGCTCGTGCTAGCCCTCGCGACTGTCGAGTACCTTTTCGGCTCTATCCTGGACGCATCTCCTCTCAGGACGGACCTACATACACCGATTTACAACGCTACGCAGTCTATACTGTCATGTAAGTAAATATACTTTGTAGGGCTCGAAGGATCAGCTTACTGATCGTTCTACTCGTATTAAGATTACTGTTACTTCTCGTGCTTGCCCTCGCGGCTGTCGAGTACAACTTTGGTTCCATACTTGTAATGTCTATGCTAAAAGTGTTTCAATCTAAAAGTCTGTATACAACAATTTATAATGTTTCACAGCTCGAAAGACTAAAATTCTCGTATATTACATAACATCACTTACATAGAAAACTTACGCTGAAATTCTCTATTTTTCTTCTCTGTTGTTTGAACCATTGTAATTAAACTAAGCTATAGTCAAAATAAACGAGTTGGTACGGCAGAGAACGAAAGTCACCGACATAGCTCAAAGAATTAGCAAATTGAAGTGGCAATGGGCTGGTCACCTCAAGTCGAAGAACCGATAACGGGTGGGGTAGATGAGTTCTTGATTGGAGACCACGTATAGGCAAACGTAGTGTAGGACGCCCTCCGGCCAGATGGAGCGACGATTTACGCAAACTAGCTGGCAGCAATTACATGAGAAAAGCCGAAGATCGGCCTCAGTGGCGCGCATTAGGAGAGGCCTATATCCAGCAGTGGACGAATGCAGGCTGTTAATGATGATGATAGCCAAAATGGATTGATGAAAGACTTATTTGTGTGAACATTTTGACTATAACTTTAATCACGGATCATTAGTGTATATTTTATTTGCCTTATGGCACTTGACAAATGAGATTAGAGTAGATAATAATTATTAAGTAATGTCAGTAACTTTTAATTTTCATTCCAGATTCGGTGACAAAACAGTATCCTGGCCTAAACTACCAACTTCTGTAATACAAAATCTCGAAACAAAAGACTCGCACGCCAAAAACAATACTCTAAATATAAATAGGTATAATATAACTAAGAACAACACTGATAGTAAAAAGGTCGAATTTGATACACCGAGACTTAACTCATCGGCTAGTATGACTGTGCAAGATAGAGATACTCCAGCGTATAATGGAACACCGCTTCTCCTCACGAAGATTATGGATGGTATAAAAAATATGGTGACTACAGAAGAAGTGATACGGAGGACGGAGCCACCACTGCCGCTATGTAACAGAACGCCTTCTGATTTGGGTAAGACATTGTATACTAGAATTCTGTATACTGTATACTAGTTCTGTACGTCCGAATGAAAGAAGGAATCCTTATAGGATCATTCGTGAGTCTGTTTGTCTGTCCGTCTGTCACAGCCAACTTGCTCCGAATCTATCTGTGACGCATATCAAATTAAAGGGCTCGAGGTCAATGAGGGTCTCAAATATTATTATTTTCAGTCTTTTTGAGGCCCTCGGGCGGCCTGATAAACTCTGACACCAGAGGCCAGCACTACCTCGTACGACAAGCAAGCAAACAAACGTAGTTTTAAAATAAATCGTTTTAAAGTTATCTAAGAAAATATATGCCCAATTATCTCCAAAACTATTTATCCTTAAATTTTGAAAAAATACAGAAAGTAGTACTTTACTTAAATATTACAGGAACTTGGTAAATCTTTCTCAACTCAACTCGCACATGCCCAGTTTTATTTATTTAACCTGTAGTGTCCCTCTGTTGGTAAAGGTCTCTCACGACTCCTTCCAACTCTCTATCTTGCGCTGGCGCCTTCCAATCTTTTACAAAGAGAGTCAAAGGTCGCCCAAGCCTCCGTGCCCGAGATAGACCTCGACTTCTTCGACCCACTTGGAACACCCAATCTGTTGTTTTTGCGGACTATCACGTAGGTGCGGGGTCCCAGTTGCAGAGAAATGAGACTTCGGTGAGCTCAGGATAGGAGGACGAAACGGAAACGCACTTGTTCACAATTTTAGGTTTATTGTCACAACAAACAAGGATGGTACAGAATATATTAGTTTTTGTAACCGATTATAAATGTTGGCTACGGAGCCGAAATAAACTTAGTGGTGCTATACAATAAGTTTGGACACTTATGGGAGAGCTTCTTGCTTCGACGGCTACTGCGATCAGGAACTAAGACGATAATGCACGCTATTTTTACGAAGTATGGGTATTTATATAAAACGTAAAAGTGTCGAAGCTCCCCCATTGGGTGATTCATTCCATTTTATTCGTGACATACATGCGCGCCTTTGTTCTAGGCTCAAACTTTCCCACGCTCGAAAACAGGCATAAAAAATAGACCCAAAAATAGGTTACGGTCGTACCTCGAATCCGTACTATAAAGGAAGCCTAAGTTTTATTGCTTTGCTACGGGTGCGAGGAGAACTTCCGATCTTGTGAACTCCTCGCACTCGTACAGAGACGGTACCCGAACTTTAGGCAGATAACTAAATTTTGTCCCATTTCACGACATTCCTATGTATGATTCATAGAAAGTCGACACTCTTGACTGATTTCAGAGGAGCTTCTCCCATTGAGCCTCCTCTCGCTCTTACTGCCTGTATTTCTTATTACCTTTAGCGATTACCAGTGAAGATTACCATTTAGATCAGCTCAGGTTCGCCCCGCATTGTAAATCAGTACCCTTACAAAGCGGGGCTCTTCCTGAGCCAACCTGTACCATTTCATGCAACCACAGAGAACTTCAGTCCCTCTGTGGCTGCATGCTCCCATTTATTTTAACTTAAGAAGGTACGCGGTCATCCCGTATGCCATAGTGGTCATACAGGATGGCACGTAAATCCCAAAACTACGTTTGCCTTTTTCGAAGCCTTATCAAAAATATTTTTTATCTCGTTTACGCGTCGACCTACCAATATGCCAGTTGGTGCAAAATGATCATAACATCTAAGCCCAATATCGTGTGTTGCTACTTACTGCCTACCTATCTAGACATTTTTGTAGGTTCAGTTGCGCTCTTTTTCAGACTTAAAATTGTTATGAGTCTATACATAATTATTCCTATATCTAGTTATAGCTATAGTGTGGTTTATTGCGCTCGTTAATAGTAGTGATCCCTGCCTATCTGTCCGAGTGCATTCTGCACACGTAACCCTTCCTCTCCCCTCCCATAGTCTGGCAGTTCTCCAAAGCCTGCTACACCTGTGTTGAACCGCAGCGTGGTGTTTCAGACGCGATCTATTCACTTTACGCCAAGAATGCTGTTTTCTATGGCTTTTTGTCAAATCTTGAGTCGGGACTTCTGAACTTCGCTGTGTGACCAGGTTTGTGAATTGGACAAGATACACATGACTATGAGTTTACACTTCAGTCAAATTGGAAGATATACTTCCGTCAGCGCCATCACGGACGAGTAGCTTTTCCAGGCGTTTTAGATACAAGCTGTTTATCCCCTTGTCTTCCCTGTAATCGAAAGAAACTACCTAGAAGTCTTCATTCAGTCTGGTTCTTTGTATAGCATCTTCAAATTTTAATGACTGTTTTTGTAATTGCAGGCCCTATTGCAGTAAACAAAACCGATCTGGAACTGTCCGACGTTGATAAGAAGTTTCCAGAAGTATATTGGGGCGGGAGGTATAGCCCCCCTAATTGCACTGCCAGACATAAAGTCGCCATAATCGTGCCATACAGGTAACAATAACGTAAACTAATTTACATAAAACAATATACAAGGACTACAATTAAACTGTATCGAGATTTTCCTTCATGAGATCTGTGGTTTCCTAGTTCGCGCGTATCTGTAGTTCAGCTTTGCAGCTTCCTTGATTTCTATGCTATAAAAAAAAAAAAACAAAAATTACAATGCATCTATTTAAGTAGCCGTGAACGTGAGTGACTGAGGACTCTTTCACTTTGGAACTTTGTAGAACTTTACTGTAGAAAGTTACCACAGATTACTTCGAGAGGTACAAAGTCGCACGAATGTGTTAGTTTACAAAATCCACATTTTGTTGCAGAGACCGCCAGCAGCATTTAGCCATATTCCTCAACCACATGCATCCGTTCCTAATGAAGCAACAAATAGAATACGGAATATTCATTGTCGAACAAGAAGGTAAGTTGATCACGAACAAAACTTTCACCGACTTGAAAAAAAATAGGTTATCAAGTTGGGTTAGTCCAAACTGTTCTACTATTTGTTCGACTATAATTTATATATATAATTTTATCGAACAGATTGGACAAATAAAATCCAATCTGTTCTACTAAGCAGTATGACATATTGTATACGAAAAAACAATATAATTGCCGTCCATGCTATTCTACACTATAGAAAAGATTGGACAATAACAAAAAAGCATTTGTTCTACTGAGTAGGTAGTAAGACATTTTAAAGTGACAGGTGTCAAAGTGAAAGGTGTCGTTAAAGTGACAGGTGTTAAAGTGACAGCTCTCAAACTTAAAACTGCTATTACCTGGAAACTATTGATCGATGACTAGTAGTTTATTTATAGAAGTGATAGATCTCGTCGACATCTTCGTTTTGGATGACAGCTGTCAAACTTAAAAGGACTATAACTCTGAAACTAACGATCCTGGACTAGTAATTTCTTTACAGAAGTTATAGATCTCATCCACATCTTTGTTTCAGATGACAGCTGTCAAACTTAAAAGGGCTTTAACTCTGAAACTGTTGATCCTAGACTCTTAGTGTCTTTACAGAAGTGATAAATCTCATCGACATCTTCGTATGACAGCTGTCAAACTTAAAAGGGCCTTAACTCTGAAATTATAACCCTCTGTGCATTATGCATTTTGCAATCTAGATTTGATTTGAACATAGTAATTAAAGAATTCCTAATGTTGCAGCATTTAACCCTCCTATAGAAGATCGATGGTAGCCAAACGGTTCAAAAGTACCACTTAGAATCCAACGATATACGATTCGGTCATAGGTTGACCAATTACTTTTCTAAGTTATGTGCGGTTTTCCAATGCTCCTTGCTTCGGACGGCACCAATCTGTCGGTTCCGGCTGTTATTGATTTATAGAAGTCGCTAAGCCATGTCAGAGGTCCTCAGCGGCCTGACAAACTGACACCAGAGACCAGCACTACCTCATACGACAAACAAAAACCCTGCTTCGTTGTTTACTTCCATTCCTATAAACTATCAAAATTTAGGTAACAAAGAGTTCAACCGGGCGAAGCTGATGAACGTCGGCTTCGTGGAGGCACAGCGGCTCAAGGCGGGCGGCTGGCAGTGCTTCATCTTCCACGACATCGACTTACTGCCTCTCGACACGAGGAACCTGTACTCTTGTCCGCGCCAGCCGAGGCACATGTCCGCCAGCATCGACAAACTTGATTTTAAGTGAGTTTTTTTTATGTATCACTGTATCCGTGTGTCTGTCTGTGGCATCGTAGCTCCCAAACGAACGGACGTTTTTGAGAAAAAAACGTTTTGGATGCGTTTTTTTTAGTTTGAAAGCTGATGTGATCGAGAGGGTTATACATTTTTAATTTGTGCTTGTTTACTGAAAGGAGTCATAGACGTTCTTCTGCAGTAGTTTCGACTAAAAAACACACTGGAATCACTAGATTCTCGCGTCAAGCGAACGTTTTATGAAAGGAACAGCAGTTGATCGTCATAAACAAGACGCGTGACGGGATAAGAGGAAAGGTAATTCAGCAGCTAACACTACTTTCTGCGTGCGTTGTGTACGCAAGCTTTGCCTTGACCAATGAGCTGGTCACTTAATATGTTTGTAGAAAATCTATCACGTTTGAGTAATCAATATAAGTATTTTTAAGGTTAAAAAACCGACCACAAATTGGTAGACAAGTTAACTCTGACCGACTTATAGTTTTTTTTTAGTGATTATTTTATCTCTGGTCAACATTTTAATTGATGACACACAAGAATATATAAAAAAGCCAAGAGTGTGTAAAGTGTGTGTGAGCAAGCAGTGTGACCAAATAGCTAACTATTTATGTCGTATGACGTCTCGACACAAAACTATAAAATACCTTTTTGCTCACCAATCTAAGCGTATATCTTTGCTTATGAAACACTATTTTTAAATTACAAAAAAAAACGGCTGTATCTACTGCTGGTACTCAGTACATCCATGCTGAAAAAATAATAAAAGACGGTATCTAAAAATTATCCTACAAAAACACAATAATTGGTCAAACGTCTACATTAATTCGCACAAAAAATGAATTTTCGCATGTTCATTCAATAAAACTAGGCAAAGTACGATAAGTACAAGCGGCCGATATGTGATCATTCATAAACACAAAGGCTCAAGGCAAGGCCACGAACCACCGCCCCGCACCCGCCGCCACCCGCGTCGTCTGTCTATTCCTTTCTTCCAAAAGTAAACAATTATGTAATAAGCTAATTAGACGCATCGCACGCGCCTTTCGCATCGGGTCATGGTCACGGGTATTGATGTTTATGTTAATCACGGGTGTTTCATTACTTACGATACGTACCGACGCCGCAAGAAAGTTATTTAATCTTTCTCCGGACGATGGTGTCGTCCACACTATCACAGAATATCAGGAATACCTAAACAACCAATTCGGAAACCGTTGGGTTGGTCGTGGTCGTGGGCCTCTGACATGGCTTAACGACTGCTTTTAATCAATAACAGCCGGGACTGACAGCTTAACGTGCCCTCCGAAGCACGCAGCGATGGTAAAACGCACATAATTCAGAAAAGTCATTGGTGCGGAGCCTAGGTTTTGAACTTGGTATGTTTGGATTCTAAATTGCACTATAGAACCGTTAGGCCACCATCGCTCTAGCCTAGTAATTTTATGACATTACGCAATAATGAAAATAATTCAGACTTTTTAAATACCTACGCCAAAATTACTTTGTTTTAATAATAACTTACATTTCGATTTAACCTTGTAGGAATGTGATACCTAAGTATTGTAATTTAAATCCGAAACAATTCAATACCTACATACCTAGTAAATAACGTGATTTTGCCGGTCCTAAGCCCGTAAAAGAATGACGTAAAAGTTAGAATTAATCAAATAAAGTATTTTTATATACATTTCCTATTTTATTTCGTATGTAGGTACTTCCTAACTTACCCGTACCTACTAACAGTCCTTCACCACAGAATAAATAATAGTACAAGTACCTTTGCGTGTCTTGTTTACAACTTTTCACTGATAAAATGGTCACGTGATAGATGAGGTAATAATTGAACGTGCAGAAAATGAGAGAAAGAGCAGGAAAGATATGTTTTCACTACTCACGCGCACATGTGATTTCATTCATACATTATGTGATTTCATTCATTGTGTCCATAATTTATGGAAGGATTTCCGAAAACTTCAGCTTTTAATAAGTTCTACACTGTTATGTATTCAAAAGTTCTGAATGCATATTTAGATTGCATTGCCACTGCTGCATTGCTCAATTATTATTTTTTGGTAATTTGAAATTAGTAGTGTATATTCTTGTGTGTCATCAATTAAAATGTTGACCAGAGATAAAATGATAATCGGAACAGACAGAACACTTCAGGCAAAACTGAGATTTGTTCTTGAAGTGTGTTCAGAAGTGTTACCGACGGTTGGCAAAGTGCTGTGTGACCCTCTTGGGCTAACCAGCCCGGCAAGCCAGTAGAGTTAGTCTCACAAGGGCTTATGCAAACTGATAAAACATTTGTGTGGTTCCAGATTACCGTACGAGGATATCTTCGGAGGAGTGTCTGCGGTGACGTTGGAACAGTTCACGAAGGTGAACGGGTTCTCCAACAAGTACTGGGGGTGGGGCGGGGAAGATGACGACATGTTTTATAGGTAACTACTATCTGTGATCTTACTGCTGTGCCTAAGGCTATTTAAAATAAGTTAATTTAAAAATATTAAAAAAAGTTTTTATGCAGTAGCCACGTCATGATGAAATTAAGAACAGGCTATCACAATTAAATGCGTATACAACATTTTGAGTCTATGCTGTTAACCGTTGAGGAGGTCCCTAATCAGGAGCCACCCAGGAGTGCAGCAACTATGTCATGGTAAAACTTCAAACACCTGTTAGCATAATATGATGCGTACACAAAATTTCGTGACAGTGCTGTCGAACGTTGAAGAGTTCCTTTATTTGTAGCTGTTCCTGGATGGTTATTCAGGTCATGCTTACCATAAACGTGCATTGTCATCGGAACTGAATCAACATGCAAAAATTCAACTCCGTAGGATAAGAGGAAGTGGTTCTTATTCAGCTTGCAAGATTTAACCTAAACGAACATACATACAGACATACATACATACGTACTACTACATACTACATACGTGCCTATATTTTCCTCGTTTTGTCCGAGGATTTTTAATAATTTATCCGTTATAACCTGGTACTACTTTGGTACCTGTAAATATTGCCTATAAAAGACATTATATGGCGAGCACTGCGTAAACTATTGATGATCGTAGTTGATGATATATAAAATAATGTACTGCATATTTATACTACTAATCATGTCTGTCTATCAATGTCTGACTATTATAGTTCCTTAAGTCACAATAACCGTTTTTTACGTAATCGTTCACAAAAACATTGGTAGAATCGAAATTTTGTATAAATAAATATTTAGAGAAATCCTTAGCTACCCGTGCGAAGTTGGGGCCAGTCGCTGGTGATAGATAAATTAGATAGATGGTGTAACTCTGTAACGCCTATGCTAACCTCTTCCTTAAATCTAACGTAAAATAAATTGAAAGGGCCAAACAAGACACTTTCTCCACTGAAAGTTTGCAGTCTATCTGTCTATCTTCTATTCTATAATAAAACTGTAACTGGGCTAAATCTGTAAATTAAATATTTTTTGAAAATTTTGATTGAGATAAACTTCAAAATCGATATGGAGTGCAAAAAGGTTATTTTTTTATTTTTTGTCTGTCTGTCTGTCTGTCTCTTTGAACACGCATCACGCTGAAACTACCAGATGAATTTTGATGCAACTTGGCCGAATCATAGCTGATGTACTGGATTAACATTTAGGATACTTTTTATCCCGGAAAAATCAACGGTTCCCGCAGGATAGGGGTAGAAAGTTATTTAAAATAACACGTATCAAGCTAAAACTACTGGACGGATTTTGATGTAACTTGGCACAGTCAAAGTTTATATAATGTGTTAAAATGTTGAATCTTTTTATCCCGAAAAATTAAAAGGTTCCTGCAGCCTATGGGTCCAAAGTTGTGTTAAGTTTAAAGTGATCATACATCCGTTTATAGACTGGTACCGAATTTCGTCATTCCGTTACGAGACTCACTGGCCCAGTTGGACAGATGCATGGGTGCGTAATCCAGACGTACGTGGATCGAAATCACGCGCCGTAGAAATGTTTTGCTCCATAATTATAAGATTTTTACATTATTTATGCGTTATTTTTTACATTTTCCTTGATATATTTAATAAAGTTATGGTAAAACGCACGCACCATGCTGAAACTATCGGATAGATTTTGATGCAACTTAGCACAAGCGGGAAGTGAGGACTGTAGCTCCCAAACGAATGGACTGATTTTGATGCAGTTTTTTATGTTTGAAAACTGATGTGATCGAGATGTTTCATCATGGTTCTTAGCTATATGGGGGGGAAGGAGTTGAAAAAAATCTTTCAAACGAATGGACCAATTTAACTGCGGGTTTTTATGTTTCAAAGCGGAGGTAAACAAGATAGTTCTTAGCTATAATGGGGGGGGCCGAGGGCGGGTGCTCGCTACGCTACGCTTCGCTCCCGCCTTCATCTTCTAACCTATCACGACCACGTCGGATCGCCACTGAAGGTTGTTAACACAGGTTGGTAGGTAGGTAGATACCTATATTGGTACTTTTGGTACTGGAATAACTCATAGGATCCTTATTTACCACGCGAGCAACGCTGCGGGCACAGCTATAAGGCAATAAGAACGTAAATCTATACAAAAAAGATAATAAAAAAAAATGGTCTATGAATAGAACATTTTTTAAATATTATATAATGACTAACAAAAAAAAAACATTCTTTTGCAGGCTTAAGAAAGTAAACTATCACATAGCGAGGTACAAGATGTCAATAGCACGTTATGCCATGTTAGATCACAAGAAGTCGGTGCCCAATCCTAAAAGGTAAATTATTTTTATTCAATTGATTATTCTGTGACGAGACAGCAGGTCGTTCACCTGGCCCCAAGTCTATTAGAACAATAATAACTGTTCATATATTGTTAACTAGCTGCGCCCCACGTGGATTATGATGATGGAAGATGATGATGATGAAAAGTATGTGTTATCCAGGATATAAGTTATCCTGGTACCGAATCCGTTCAGCCGTTTGAGCGTGAAAGAGTAACAAACATACGCACACACACATTTCGAAAGATAAAAGATAGATGGCACTAATCGGTTTTTATGCTTTTATGACGTTTTGTGTGTACGGACAGTTCTAATGTATGGAGTTCTGCTTCGCGCATACTAAGTTTTACGTTAGATAAGACAGTATATCCATTTCTTAAACTCTACGCTTAATGGCCTCTCTATAATATTAATGTGTTTAATTGTGGCAAAATTTTCTCTTATACCACTTTTGGTATTCTACTTCAATGGTTTTTCATTTGCCGATAATTTTGAAAAATGCTTTTAATTAAAAAAAAATTATCGAAAAATAATAATTGAAAGGTAAAAGCGAAAATGTTGCCACAATTCATTAACGATCTATGAACAATTGTTTTAGTAGACGTGGGGCCTTGTTGTGTCTCACCTGCCCATAACAATTGCAGTGCCATCCAGAATGAATTGCAAATCTTACTCGTCACTGCACTGCGCTGGTCTCCCTTCTAAATAAATAAATAAATATAAATATAATTGGGGCATAAAAGTTATGCCTTATAACTTTTATGCGACTTTATAATAGTCCAAAATAATAAAGCCCAAAAGATCATTATACCTTCCTTAACAGTATGCCAAATACTGATTATGTAAAATGAATATTATGTCATTAAAATTTATGCCTAACTCATTATGCCAAAGTAAATTAGTATTAAACGAGTTATGCGAAACAAAGGGATACCATTATTATTGCATGGAAAGGGGGACAAAAAATATACGTTTTCTTTTCCAATGCTTCAGTTTTTCAGACGACTTCAGATAGTAATCTTTGGACATCAATCCTTAACTACCTACATAATACAGAACAGACACTCAAAATCATACTTTCTGCCGGTGTATTAAAACCTACATAACATTTTTTCCAGGTATCAACTCTTATCACAAACGAGCAAAACATTCCAGAAGGACGGCCTCTCGACCCTCGAATACGAGCTGGTGAACGTGGAGCAGTTCCACCTCCACACCCACATCCTGGCGAACATCGACGAGCGCAGCTGATGGATGTATCTCGCCAAACTGTTGTTTGGCGACGACCGGTAGCCCGGTCAACGGTCTCGGACGCTTTGTACGCTATTAGGGTTACGATGAAGGGACCGAGCTTGGCTTCCACGTAATAGTGAAAGATACTGAGAAACACGCCTCAAACTAAAAAGTTTGACGACTGTCAGTAAAGTTTGACTGACAAAAGTTGAGCTGACTCTGTTCAGAGAAGACTCAAACTAAAAAGTACCGGCAGTTAGGGCGCCGATGCACTAGGATACCACTTTGACTGACTGTCATTTGGCTAATAATATTCTGAGAAGACATAACTAAAAAGTACGGACAGTTAGGGAGCCGTCGCACTATGCAAACAGTTTGAATGACCGTCAGGCTGATTCTACTCAGACAAGACTCAAACTAAAAAGTACGGGCTGTTAGGGCGCCGACGCACTAGAAAAACAGTTTGGCTGACTGTCGGCTCCTGAATCTGAACTGCAAATTTGAGTCAAGCTTGAGCTAACTCTGCACAGTGCGTCACCGAGGCGGCCGACTAGGTCATTTTCAATTGCGTATTATCATTTAGTAGAAATATCAAAATAATTAAATTGAATTGGTTTTGCAAGCTGCAACGCGCGATGTACGCGTTATTTTTAAACAGTCTGCCCAGTCTGTCACAAACTGTTTGCCCAGTGCATCCTCGCCTTCAGTGTTAAAAAAACAGTGCACAATTACAGAATAATTGAAGTCGTGTTTCTTGATTTGCAAGCTTTTCTCTGGTTCGTCATCAATGTACGTGAATAGTTTTGAGTTTACACTAATACCAATAGTGCTTTGCTGATCATAGTTACTTCATGGTTTAACCTGATCACCAAAATGACGGCGGTTTTTGACGGATCCTCCATTATATTATTTATTATTATTTATCTCCTATGTGCTATCTCTATATCGTGGTGTGCAGCACGTAGGACTTGATATACAGGATGACTAGAATGGCTTCCTAATACGTGCAGTAATAATAAGTACCGGGCAATTCTTCTGCAATGTTACCCGCATACAATTTTGAAAAATAACTAAGCATTTTACCAAATAAACTCAAGTAGACTTCAGAACTTATTCACGGAACCCGAATTAGTAGCCAAGTTTGTTTCCAAAAATTGTTATGAGGTTCGTTATGAGTGTTGTTGATCTTCTGAATTAGAAGAAAACTTTGTAGCATTGTTTTATTGAACTTGATAAACGCACTTACACATTGCAAGAAAGTGAGGGTGGAATTCCTAAGAGACACTGATCTCTTTGTCTATGGATTGGCTTTGCTGTACTTTCGTTTGTGCCGGTTCAAAGCGCCTCAACCGAGCGTCCTTGTAATTAAAATTCACATTGTTTCATCACCTGACGTTAGTCACAGAATAAATAATAGTACAAATGTGTTAGTTCCGTGGACGTCCACTACTGCCTAAGTACTGCTATCAGCGCCAAAATGGCGATAATCAAATGCTCTCATTGCTACGTTTGTCAAAAGCCTGTCTAGCGTACGTGAGTAATAATGCAGTTGTCTATGCTACGAGCGCATTCAAGTTGTTCTCCTTTCTCGCTTAGTAATTTCAACATTAGTAAAGATTAGCTGGTGGAAAAGCATCATATGTGCTATTCCAGGGCCTAAAGTACCGACAGTATACCATATTTCGTTCAGGCGTCAAATATTTTTTTAAGACTGCTCGGTTTCTACTTATTGGATTGAGATACAAAGTACCTACGCCAGTATTTAAATCAAAACCTGAGCTATACAACAGTTAAAACCGCTCAATCGGTACAGTAGTTTTAACGTGATGCGCGAGCAAGCAGACAGACAGACGTTTTAGAAAAATCTTATATTCTTGTTCAGTAGCTTATTATAATTGTCCATGACCAATTTTTTTAAATATTCTTCGTTGTACCAGGCCAGTCGCACTCCGCAACAAGTACATACATTATACCTACACTTTGCGGCCGCAATATTGCGGTTCATTCAGTAGCGTGTCAAGCGTGCGCTCGATGAGTCGCGCGCCGTGTGCTTACGATAAAGTACCTACTTACGTAAAGTTTTTGTCAAATTTTATTCTTTTCTTAATTGTGAGAACCAAGAAGAAACCTAGAATGTACTGCATAGCATTCGGTCTGACAAATCTCGTAAAATACCTACATACTGACTGACATTTTATTACGTAGGTAGCCATATCTTTTTCATTCATTATTAAGCATGGAATTCAGACAGGCACCTTTTATACATCAAAGTGCAATACCTAATAAGTTATAATCAAATAATGAGGTATTAGGTCTATTCTGATAAGAATGTCATTATAAGTAGTTAATAGAACTATCAACATTTATAATAATAAGTTAAAAAAAAACATTATTACATAATTGTTTATTCTGTTACAATATCTAAGTCATATCATATCACAGAATAATTACTAGTGCAAGTACCTAGTTATACATGTATTATGTTGATACAACCCTGCCGAGCGAAAAAGTGACAGAGCGATTCTGAAACGGTTAGAGCAATGGAAGCTTTAAAAGACAATCTATACTTTTAATACAGCAGTAACAAAAAGTCTGTCTATTTGACTTTTTGTCTGTTTATTTGTTCGCAAATCATGTAAAAACTACTGAACCGATTGCGATGCGGTTTTCACTGTTGGATAACTGTTGGTTCAATCCGATGAGTAGAAGTTGAGCAATTAATAAAAAAAACATTAGACGTCTGAACGAAGTATAATGATATTGGTACTTTTGGTTCTGCAATAACACCTAGGAACCTTTTATCCCAGAATAAAGGACAACGCGGGCAAATCCGTGGGCACAACTAGTAAATTATAATGACGTCTTTGTGTACAGCTATTCTTTAAAAAAATATGAATTAAATGTAAAAGCGAGAAAGCACTGGCACCTAATGCCGGTGATAGATTTTACAAAACTACCTATACCCGTACCTTCTTGCAATGCGGTTTTATAATTATATGTAAATGTCTAATGTATAATGTAATCATTTTTACAATTAGTTTCTGAGTTTGCAATTTATTTTATTTTAATTATTATAATAAAATTATGAATGTTTTAAACTAATGTCTACATTTCAAATGTATTTATTGGAATTTTGGAGCGCTAGTCTTTTATTGGTTCTATCGCTATGATTTTTACGAGCTTTTTTAAATTAATATGAGTATATGTTTATTTACAATATACGTATAAATCACATGATTTTATATGTATCTGATACCTCGACCTTATTCAAAACTTCTTTCGATCCGAAATTGAACAACTTGAAATTCTATAAATTCTGACTTCAGGCGGATTTACCAATTTGACGAAATTTAAAAAAAATAGTACTTAAATTTTAACACACTTAAGGTCTACCTGTCAAACAAACAAAGAATCATCAAAATTGATTTAGAAATCGCGAAAATATGACGAAGAAAAAAAGAAGGAAACGAAACACCTATTCAAAATTGTAAAAAAATATCTTCATTTTATCAGGTGGCTTTAATTTCGTGGTAACAGATACATGTCATTTAATATTTAATTAAAATATAATAATTGTGTATATGTGTAAATAATGGCCATTTTAAGTACAGAATGACAATATAGAAATCTAATTAATAATGTGCTCAGAGCAAAATTATAATGAAATATGTTAGTAATTATAATATTAATATGCGAATGTTACAGTTACTCATATTTTCACACGCGCTTCGGCCTATACTAACTATAAGTTCATACTAACTATAAGTTCATACTCAACATACAATTTATGTATAAAAATCTACTATGTCACAAAAAAATGCTTTTTTGTAGCTTTTTGATGGTAACATTTTACTTTATATAATAATTTTAAGAATCTCCGTTTAAAAACAATCTCATTTATATTAGTTTAATGCACGTATTACACACAAAGTCTACATACTCATTAAATGGTTCATATATTTTTTATTATGCGTACTTACCATACCTATAAGATAAATGTAAAAAGCTTTCTGTAGATAGATTGATAATTTATATATATTTTTCTAGGCGGTAAATGTTTGTAACATAATTGTACGCATTCTTCAAAATATCCCAACTTATAGAACAAAATTTGTACAGTAAGGGTACCACAAAAGCAATCCGATTTTTATTCACACAGAAACAAATGTGAACCACCTTTATATACCGATCGAATTTTCAAATTAAGATTATTTTACGAAAGCAGAAACTAAATGTTAATAATTAATATAGAAAAAGAAGTAAGAAAAGAAAATTACAATGAAAGAGAAACATAAAATTGGCATATTAATATGATATTACATTACTTATATCAAATTCCAATGTAGTGTACATAAATGGTATCGGATCGATTCTAAGTAGTACCTTTACTGTTATATTATTGTAATTATAGCTTTTTTAATTGTAAAATACCTATACCCAAGTAAATTACGACCTTTCCTTCAAAAATGAAAGTAGTATATCTTTGCGGATACTAACTTGAAACTTTCTGGTTAAAACAGTCGCTAGATGGCGCCACCACCTTTGGACGTACCTTGGTATTTAAGTACCTGAAAGCTGGTAATAAAATAAAAAATGGTAATGGTAATAATATTTAATTGTGTGGTTTCGCCATCTAGCGACAGTTTTGACCAGAAAGTTTTGAGTTAGAACCCGTATTAATATTATACTACTAACTAATAAAGTAGGATTTAAAAAAAATGTGATAAAGTGAGATTGAGACGTCACCATTTTAATTTTTAAGTAATTTAAATTGTTACCTCTTAGCATCGCTTAGCTGTTACTTATAAGGGATACAATGTGATACAAGAATGTCAAATGTTAAATTCGAGTCATTATCCATTCTTGTTTACTGGACCTAACCTCGCGCCGTTAGAGAAATTATAATAATTGTACATTTTGAGACTTGGACATTTTGATAATTAGATTAGACATTATGAAATTGTTATTAAACATTGGACAACTCTTTAAAACTCCTGAATGTAGCTGCGTACTAACATCAGTACGTAGTAAATGTATAGTTAAATATTTAAACGGGACTTAATCGCGCTGAAAACTTAATATTTATTTACCTCGACGTTTCGATCAAGTTGCAAGTTGGTCACGAGAAGACCACGATCAATGCAACTTGATCGAAACGTCGAGGTAAATAAATATTAAGTTTTCAGCGCGATTAAGTCCCGTTTAAATATTTAACTATGTGTTCGAATCGCGAAAGTTTAAAAGTTACAAGTATTAAATGTATTTATATAGCGTAATATGCGCACGCGCAAGTTGAATGTAACGTACTCGTATGAATCTCGATGTTAATTACCAATGGGCTGTTCTGAATCTCAATAATGATTAGTTCAACGGTATCATAGACACTTAACAGAATGTACTATTATTATTATTAAATTATTGATGTGTAATAATCTTTCCGCTCGCTTTCCTGAAATCTACGCGAGTGATTTCGTGAAAAGTGTGAGACAATGTGTTACTGGAAGTGTGTAACCGGAAGCAAAGATCATAGAAAGGACGGAAGTGGAATAGGAAGTTGGGGAAGTGCGCGCGGTGCTATCAAGCTAGAAGCCATCACATAATTTTTTTCTTCCAATCCTATCGGAGGTTGGAATACATTTTTTATCGTGCAAAATAAACACTTCAGTCGGAAATAGAACTCAGGTACTTCAGACTATCAACCGACCGGTCCCCGGCTGAGCTGTCAACACATACGATTTTCTGACGAAAAGTAAGATCAGATAAGTCAGATGAAGTAGTTGCTGATTCACAGTTGACCAATGAGCGCGCGCGGTGCTAGAGTATGTTAAAGTTGCTTAATACCAAGGCGAGATGTCAGATATTACACATCATGACTAAACATCAACATGTACTGGGTAATGACTTATACTTAGGTTGGCCTAATAATAAACGTTGACCTGTTGATGTGCATTGTCGAAAATAGAATGAACAACGTATTGCTTGTTGTTCATTCAGATATATTAACTACCTGTAAATCAAGTCATTGTATAACTTAATGTCTAGCATAAAAACCATGAAAAAAACATTCATGTTAACATTTTAGAAATCCCATTTTGAATCGTAGTTTTGATACAATTTATTTGTCGATAATGTTTTAAATGTTAAGAATTTCCAATCAAAGAAGAATCTGTGAAATATTAAAAACTCTCAATTGAATGTTAAGAACTCTCAATTTACTGAATTAGATATAAATAGGAGTCTATTGAGTCAATTTAGACGATAATGTACGTAATAAGCAGTAGCAGGTTTTTGTACTTTTAACAATTAACTAAACTACTAACGACGGTAACGCGGAAACAAGATTTATGTAAAACGGACGATCCAAGTAAGTTAATAACGAAAGCAATATTGAAGACTTCCTATGAAATCACACGTCCATACTGTTTGTATATTTTAGTGGATGTTATTACCATTACCCGGTTTATTTAAAAAGGACAATATTTTGAAACATCCTGAAACTAAGACATGGGTAAAGATATGCTCCAAAGATTCGTCATAAAAAAAATACAAAGTGGATTGTATCGTCCAGAGTTCCTACCAGAGTTTATCATTTCCGCTACCGTGGTCACGCATGCGCTTAAACAGTAAAAATCCTATCACAAGCCACCACAATTCGAAACATTTGAATTCAGAACGACGTTCAAGCGGAATCGAAAAGGACTATACGGCTACATTATCGAACTTCGGAAAACTTTTCTGCTCCGCGAAAGTGGGTTCGACGTTTTAGGCTACAGTGTTTAAACATTCTTGGTTTTAAGGTGGAATGTTTTTCGATTCCGACAATGTAACCGTATCAGTAGAAATATATCTCTGGATCTGTATTACCGCGTTACTACCGTAAATTTTATACATGCATAGATAGCCAACGTTCCGCTTAGCCATGCTAATTAATATAATTAAATATTAGATGAGTCATAGCCTAGCGACCATTGAGTTACTTAATCAAAGTGATATGCATTAGTTTTCATTTTATTTTTTCGATATTGTTTTTTGGAATAAAATATATTGTTTGTTTTTTTAACAGTCTTCTTTTATTTCTATATTCAAAGGCCTGCGGGATGATTATTGATACATAAAAAACAGTGTGTGGCCAGCGGCGTTGCTGGTTGGACAAGGGCCCCGGTGCATAGAGCAAGAATCGGGCCCTCACCCCCTCATTCGATAAGGGGCTCAATAGGTGGGCTCTCATGCCCACACCCCCTATAGTGCGTCCCAGAAAGTTTGAAACATCGCAATGAATATCATAAATGAAGAACAGATGCAAGGTAAGAGTGAATGAAAACTTAACTAAAAAGTTGATGGGTGGAATTGTCGAATTGATCTCACGACCGTCAAGCACGTGAGCTTATCGCTGATCCAATGTGCTACTGGCGTACTCAACCAAACTACCAAATAACGATAACAAACAGCACATGCTTATCGAGGACGCTACGCTTGGCTTGGCGTGTTGAAAGTCTTAAATCAGGGCCCCAATTCTACTAAAACAATTGTAATGACAAATATAAACAATTTTCGGAAAATTTTCGCTTTTATTCCTCTTAAATATCGTAGAAGCTAAAAAATATATGAGATTTTGAAACTCGAAAAAAAAAATTTTTTTTTTTAAATTTTTCTCTTATACCACATTAAAAAAAAGCGAAAATTTTGCAAAAAATGTTGATAATTGTCATTACAATTGTTTTAGTAGAATTGGGGCCCTGGAGTTCTGTAATTGTTGATGTTCATCTAAAAACATTTTAAAAACACTTGTGAACAGACTCGAGGTTTTCTTCCTCTCTTCAAATCTTAGGTTAGAGGGCGCCCCCTGAGCTCCGGGGCCCTGGTGCACTGCACCACCTGGCCCTACGAGAGCTACGCCACTGTGTGAGGTTGCTTCGGTTAGTACTTTATAAAACTCGATCTACGGGCACAGAATGAATGATATTACTACGTACTACGGGTACGTACTACGGGAAAGTTACTGCAAAGCTCCAAATAATAATTACTTAAACTGTGGCTTAATCTCCACTCAAATCCGTACAAAAATGTACAAATAACCAAACTCAGACGCACTATATAGAACTTTATGCCTGGAATACACATGCTTTTAGAAAATCATGCTTGTTTGCTACTAGGTCGTATGCTCATTTACAGCACGCTCTCCGAGTGTGTACATTGTTCATGTACACACTCGGAGCTTTGCTCATGAAAGCACAGACCTCAGAAGCATCTTAGTATGAGCATACTTATTTTTAGCACGTTTGAGATATACAGCCACACCAATATATAAAAGTGAAATATTGTCTGTTTGTTTGGGAAGCTTTCACGCCAAAAAGGTTGATCTGATTTTGATGAAACTTGGTAAATAGGTACAGTACAATATAGAGACCAACATAAGATACTTTTTATACCGGAAAGTAGTAAGTTGCCACGGGAAAACAGGAAAATGTCGATCACTCGCTGTAAGGAACGGAATGACGTAACGTGCCGTTGCCGTGGAAACGAAATAATAACAAGTCGGTCAAAAAGCATCAAGAGCGTAGGTGCTTTAAATACTTTTGCATTAGGTACTTTTTAATATCCTAGATGAAAATAGGTGCTTTTTTCGTGATAAAGTCTGCGCGGACGAAGTTGCGTGCAAAAGCTCGTGCTCATTAATTGGCATTTAAAATAGACGTACGTTTGCGGTAAAAAATAAATTATGTTACTTATATTATATAGTTCTTGCGGCATATTTTTCATAAAGAAACTACACCACACAAAAAGAAAAAAATACCGACTGCGTACAAAACTAAAAAGAGGCAAACAAGCTTTAGATTCATGACTTTGCAATATAAGATGTAGCTCGCCAGGCTCTAGCTGATCCCGTCAAAGCAAAAATAGTTACACCACGACCCCTAATATAGATCCGTAGTTCAACTACTTGAAAAGAGTTGGACCACTGTCCCGAAACGAGTTATAATCCGGAATCCCCATAACTAGACCCGTGGTCCAACTGATGTCATCATCATTTCATCATTTCAGTCTTTAGAAGTCTACTGCTGAACATATTAGGCCTCCCCCAAAGAGCGCCACGACGAACGGTCTTGTGCCTCCTCCATCCACCGACTCCCTGCGATGGCTACAATGTAGTCCGTCCATCCCTACACTTCGCTTGCTTGTTCGTGGTCGCCATTCCAGAACCTTTATTCCCAGCGGTTGTCGGCTCCTGCCCATTGCCACTTGAACTTTCATATTCTGAGAGCTATGTCGATAACCTTGGTTCTTCTACGGATTTCCTCGTTACGGATCTTATCATGTAGTGAAACTCCGAGCATAGCTCTCTCCATTGCACGCTGCGCGACAATGCGGCAACTCTGACCTTATGTATGAGACCAATAGTTAGCGACCACGTCTCAGTGCCGTATGTAACTAAATTAAGTTGCCAACTGATGTACTTCCTATGAAAATGATTACATCGCCCCGAAAGTCGTTCAGCAATAGTTGCTAGCGATTCGGCAATAGTTGTGTGTGTGCCAATTTAAATGGCTGGGTGATTGTTGCCATTGGCTTGGCTTACAAGTATGGATTCAGTCGTGTGTCTTGTCATCGTCAGCACTTTCCCGGTTTCTGATTGAGCTGTCATTTTGCATGAATATGTAAATTGGATGACAATGCAATGTCTTATGACATTGAGCTGATCTGATCCGACTGGACAAATATTGCAATTACAACTTTGAGACGGAACCCATCAGAAGAATTCAGCTGGGTTGGAGCAATCAGCAAGCTTCGTCAAGTCTTCCCGACGTCCATACCGCAGTACCTGAAGACAAAAGTCTTCAATCAGTAGTCATGACCTACGGATCCGAAACATGTCAAATTAGTTCAAAAATTTAAGGTCGCTCAGTGAGCTAAAGAGAGCTATGCTTAGTTTCTCTAAAGGACAGGATTCGTAATGAAAATTTCCGACAGAGAACCAGTGTAACTGACATATATATTTTTATGGCTGGGTTCGTTGCACAGTTTCAAACACCTACAATGTATCGACGATCAGGGGCGCTGCCGCCTAACCTAATATGACTTGTTGCAAACAGAATTTCAAAGCAATATCGACTAACGCGCCGCACTATGTGCACGTTATAACGTTATAATGAAAATCTGATTGAAACAAGATAGGTAATTGCCCTGCCGTTTAGAATATTTGGCGGCAAGCCCAGGATTTTTAGTGACCGCGCGAAAATGTAATACACATGCTATGTAGTAGCACAAAAGCATGCTAATTCCAAGCAGATGCTACTTAGTAGCATACAGTTAGCATGTGTACACGACAAGACTATGATTGTGAAAAAGCACGCTATCTAATCGCAAGCCGGTCTATTTTTTCGTGCTTACTAACACACGGTGTGAGGCGCGGTCAAAAATATGAAGTCATTTATATTGTCGCTGTTATTTCTTGTTACCTTCTTTTCTACATCATTCTCGTTAGATCCAGTGCTAAGATCTATACTGGATCTATCGAGTTTTTTTAAATCTCTAAATCCCATTTTGAAATTATGGATCTAACCTAGAAAATTTCTCTCAGTAGATCTATACATGCATCTAGTATCTTGGTCAGATGCTAGATGCATGTAAATATTTAAAAAAATAAAAAGAACGGTAGCCTGACCTAACTTTTTTTTTTCTTTTTTTTATTACGTACTAGGCAATCGTTTGACCACGATCTCACCTGATGGAAAGCGATGATGTGGTCGAAGGTTCAGCGATGTCGATGATGTGGTTGATCATGTGGTCATTTCTTTTAATAACCTTTTTTTAAAAGAAAATATATAGTTTATTAACCTATTAAGCTTACTAATTGTCACATCATGCAGTGAGACCACGAGTCCGTTGCCTGTATTTGTGCGTATGCCTGTACATAACCCATGACGTACTTTATACAGATTGAGTCAATAGACACACAGTCAGTTAGGACACGGAGAAAAACAATTCCTCGTGTCCGAATCAGTTAGGCTGCCTAGTTAGGCCACGAGGAAACGCCCGTAAGTACACACTAGTGTGACGGTTAGGAAATATTTTTTCTAATTATTACACTGCCACTATAATGTACTGTGACACTGCTATACGAACAGTATCAAGGTTAGTAAATTTTCTTCATAACCAAAGAGTATATAAATACTACGTAAGAAGAGACGGGACTAACGTTTACTAGAACGAATGTTGTGAATTTTTAAAACGAGCTCTGAGAATAAGTGCAACATAACAATACTAATGACCATAGATAATAACACTCTATATCGAGCATTTTAGCCAAAAAGGATGTCTGCAAACATAGCACCTTTTTATCGATTACGATATTTTGAGAAAAAAAACGTATTAGGACTATTTTAATTTATATGGGGTTTATAATAATTTTTTTTTTTTGTGTGACGAGGTCAAAACCTCTTTCATAATAATACTCTTTTGGATCTCTTAATTCTTTCATAATCCATTTCTTTTCATTTTGATAGTTCATCATTGATTCTAAATACAAATATCCTGTCATTCACACATTGATTTTTGGTCAAAATAGAAAAAATTTCCACTTTAGTGTTTTCATTGATTTAATTGGCAAAATATATCTTTCGTCCTTCCTTCGCTAACACTAATATAATAAATCTGAAAGTCTGCTGCTCTGGTTTGAGGAACATCGTTGAGTTGTAGCGCCCGATCGCGTTGCACTCGATGAACGGCTTCGCGCGGCTTGCTTGATATCAGACTCTGGCCTGCCGAGTCTGCTCCCGCCGTGTGCTAGAATCAAGCGGAAGGAAGTTCCTGTAATTCTGTGTCACAGAGGTTTGTGTCCTGGAATAGTGGGAGCAACCCAAACCCGGGGACCGCCTCGTGACAAGCATGTGGTTTTTATTACATACAAAAATAATATATTATATAGTACACAACACAATTTGTGTCTTTTTCCCTTAAAATAATATTTAATCTTCCTTACTCCTTACTTAATATTACAAACTAGCAGTGGTCCGTGATTAATAGCAGTTAAGGAGTAGCATTTTTTTTTTAAATTGGGTTGTTTCTTTTTGTAGTCGGTGTTTTGAAAATGTTTGCCACAGAAATATTTAATTCATGCAGCTGTTCGATCGGTATGTATGTCAAGTCCACTTTATCGGTCACTTGTATCCAGTTTTTGCACCTGAAAATAAGTTTTTTAATGAAAATTAGATGATTAAGCGGTTTTAGGCAACGCGACATTAGGTATTCTAAATTTATACTTTTACTACGTTTACTATTATATAGCGTGGAATGCAGAAGGACTTGGAATAAGATTAGGAACCAAATGTCGAACAACGGGTTAGAAAAAATATCGATAACACCGGCACCGCACTAGTGCTAGCAAGGCTATGTTATTTTGTTGAATATTATGAAAGAAAAATCATTATTTTCTTGTACTTAGTAGATTACCGAATAGATTTACCACTTACCTATCTTTATTCAGCGGAAATTTAGCCATAAATGTTCGTTTTTGACCCATCGCTCTAACAGATCGCAAACCACAAATTTCGCAAGTTTTATAGCTCATTGCATAGAAAACTTTCAAACTCAATCACACTATTATTTATTTAATGTAGAAACAAACACCTTCAAAGCATTAAATACATCAACAGACGGTAATTATCACAAAAGCAACTTGCCTAATAATTTTGTAAACAAAGTTAAACCACAGAACACATATTCATAGCGAAGGCGTGCAAGAAGGTCATGCATAAAGTGAAGTAGAAAACATAGCCGCCATAGAAATTAGCTCACGTTTGATACAACAGTTATGAACAGTTTTTTATTAAGCTGTTTCGCCTGACTGTTCATAACCATCACACCAGTGTGACAGTGCAGTGTGAAGGTTAGTCGGTCGCGTTTTTTTTTCTTACTATAAAAGGCCTGTTTTTTGTTCCAATGTTCGTTTGTCCGGTTCTCTGTATGTCGAGCGTTAAAAATAACATGTATCATATAACTATATTATATTATTATTATATTTATCATGTAACCTAGGTAACTAGTAAAACCCAACACAGCCTTTGTATATTTATTTGGCGACGCAATCGTAGTCACTACCTCTATCACAGAATAAATATTAGTACCTCTGTTTAGACAGTATCCTTATTTACCCAAAACTATGATTTTATCCGAAAATAATCGTATTTATCCGAAACTAACCCGATTTAATCGAAATTATATTAAATAACAATCTATCTACTGAGAAGTTATAGTTCTCAATATATCCACTTTAACCTGCACATTGGACAAAAAGGATCTATCACGAAGAAAAACTCTTATTAGATCCATATTAAATTAATACTTTGTAAAAACAGATCCAATGAGAAAAAATATTCTCCACAGATCCATTTTACATCTATATGTTTAAGACCGGATCTTATACGAAAAAAAAACTCGACAGATCCACACTGGATCCTCTTTTCTTTACCAAATTGGTGCAGTAGTTATACATTCCCTTAATTAGGACATCACCAATAATTATTATTATTTATGAAATAAAACTTTCACACAATCCGGTTTAGTTTCTGTATTTGACTCCATAGCGAACATAAAAACAAAACAGTTTAAAAATAGCTCATATTTTGACAATGGCAACAATAAGCGGGGGAATTTTGAATTTACAAAAATATATCACACATTTGGCGCTTAGCTTCAGATTGTATTGCGTCCGGATGCGTTAAGGTATTTATAAACGGATAAAGGCCCGGTTGTTGAGCTGTAGGGAAGCACGAAGCCCCGTGGCAAGTTGTCTCGAGAATCCTGCTACCCCTGCGCTAGAGCTCTCGCGCCATGACGTTCGACGCTGGTACCAAGTCGGCCCGAGTGAGCACGATATTGTAAGATGGAGCATGTTTCTCTCAGGTGCACTTGGTCCGTGGATGGCACTGGATGAAGACACAAATAAACTACCATCACGTTATAATAAATAATAGTACTACAATACGTGCAACCATTAATAAGCGGTTTCCATCGCTACGTGCTTCTGAGGGCACGTTAAACTGTCGATCCCAGCTGACTGATTACTTAATAGCAGTCGTTAAGCCATGTCAGAGGCCCTCGTACGGCCTGACAAACTCTGACACCAGAGGCCAGCACCACCTCATACGACAAACAAGTAACAATAGGTACCTAGTATAGAACTAGCTATAGGTACACCAGTGTTTAAAATGTAAAAATTCTATAATCATCGAGTGAAGCGTCATTCGGTTCTATAAAAAATACCTTGCTCTATAGAGGGGATGAACATATTTTATGATGTGGGTAACTTTGGTCAGTGACGTCGCGCGTGCGCTATCTAGGTACATACTATGTACTTTAGATGTGTTGCGTTACCAGACTGCGCGACTAGGAAAAGTCAAGCAATTAATTACCTTTTTACCCGAGTACCGCGAAGCAAGGTAAGGGTAATGTGTTTAATAGTATTTGTATGTATGTATGTATGTATCTATGTATGTGGGTATGTGGATGTTCCATCATAGCTTCGCCCCTATTGTTTCGATTTTGGCAAGCTACCAATCGATTCGACTTCATCGCAAGTGTCATGGGCTATTTTTTACCCGACCGTAGTCGGGTTTTAGTTTTAGCACAGAATAAATAATAAGTACAAGCTTTTAGTCAAAAAGCAATGCTTATATCAAAGTATTTGTGACAATATTTCACTAAGCCTCACATGCGTGTTGTGGGTGCAGTCATACAAAAACCTATTTTTTTTGTTGTTCTGTCATTGTTCTCATTAGTCTTATATTATTCAACTGGTTGTTGCGCGCGAGATACGTTAGTGGTATATCTCTGTATGAAGTTTTACAGTAAGAGCATTGAGGTATTATTACTACTTAGGTAAGAGTAGTGTAGGTACCTACTTTTCCATATCCCTGTCCTGTTCTCGATCCTTGCGCCTTGGTTTCCGGGTGGGCGTGGTGGCCCTAAACCTGTAGTATTTAGGCATCATCAAATCTATAATTTTGCAAAAAAATATTTTTAATCGAACATAGAAACGCGTTATATCCTAAATGTCATTTTGACTGTTTTTAGCAATTGTGTTATCTTTGATTGTGAAGCTATCAAGGAAGTTCTATGTACGTGTAAATAAAACTTTCTTGGTTTTTACTTAGGATTTTACAAAGATAGGTGAAAACATGACTTGATAGAATCAATGACAATGTAACAATGACAGGTAAATATTTGAATACTAAGAAATGAAGTTTTACGTCCGAACCGGAAACATGACTTGATAGAATCAATTACAATGTAGGAATGACAGGTTAATGTTTGAATTTATGAATAGAGAAAATGAAGTTTTACCGTAGAAAGGATACCATACTCGCGTCTACAAGTTTTACGTCCGAACCGGAAACATGACTTGATAGAATCAATGACAATGTAGGAATGACAGGTAAATTTTTGAATATATGAATAAATAAAATGAAGTTTTACCGTAGAAAGAGGATATCATACTCGCGTCTACGATTTTTACGTCCGAACTGGAAACATGACTTGATAGAATCAATGACAATGTAGAAATAGCCAACAATTTTCGCGCTGGCTCCGCTCGCTTCTATTTATTTGCTTTCATTATTTTCATAAGATTTGTTTCATTTATAAAGTGATACAAACATTTATCTCAAAATTTACACGCTCGCTACGCTCGCGCCTTACGATTATGCAGATCATTCATTATTACGTGATTTGATTTAAACAAATAAGAATGGCTAAAAAAATACGCTCACTTCCATAGAATATCAAGAAGCGGTTGACCTAGCAAACTCTTTTCAAATACCCCTTAGAGAAAAATCAGCGCCATCTCTAGCATTTCATGTATACGATAATTATCAAAAACGCGTTGTTAATAATGCGAAAAACCCGGACGACGTAACTTTTGAGAAGCGGCTAATTGGAACTGGGGCCAAAGATAATGTGTACACTAAAAATATACAATTTTGTAACATATTAGTGTGTATTATTTTCGGAGATCAAACAGCTGATGATTATGAATACAATACGATGGTTTTTTTTTTTTTAACTTTTTCATACTAATTTAGTGAATCAAGAGGCGCAAGATATTTAGGAAGTTCTTTTTCGTTGTAGAGTAAAGAATCACCAGTTAAGAATAATCTTAGACTATTTTAAACACTTTAATGGTTTAGCGCACAGCCATCTAATAAACATGTAATTATCAATTCTAGACAGTGTAACAAACCAAACAAAAAATCACAAGTATACCTCTAAACTCAGTTCGAACCGAAATAAAGAGGTTTGAAGTAAGGTAAGATATTTCCTTTCATTTTTGTAAAAGGTGGTCAATTTTTTTGCGCGGCCGCCTTTGTGTCCTTTAATTATCAATTTAAGACGGTGTAAAAAAAGAAAAAATACTTTGACAAGTATACCTCTTAACTCAATCCGAACCGAGATAATGAGGTTTACATATTTGTAGGGCAGGTGGCGCATTTCTATTTTCACCGCGGGCATCTATGAATAATTATTATTTCTAGACAGTGTAACAAACAAAACATATTATGACATGTATACCCGTAAACTCAGTCCAAACCGAGTTAAAGAGGTTTACATATCTAAAAATCTAAAAATGCGCCACCTGCCCTTCAAATATGTAAACCTCATTATCTCATTTCGGACTGAGCTGAGAGGTACACTTGTCCTTGTAGGTTTTATTTTTTACACTGTCTAGAATTGACAAGCCCATGTTTCATTAATGGCCACGCGAAAAAATAAATGTGTGACCTGCCTTAAAGATATGTAAACCTTGTTTATCTTGGTTCGGGCACAGAATAAATAATAGTACAAGTACAGAATGCTAACTGAGTAAAGTCATTTAAATAAATAGCGACTCTCGCTACAACGCTATAAAGTGCAATTTAACTCGCACGGCGCTGCGAGCTTTCAATTATATTTACCTAGAAGGCGCTCGCCCACCGCGTGCAGGCTAGAATGTACCGTATCACAACGCGCGAGAACTTCCATTGCTCTAACCGTTTCAGAATCGCTCTGTCCTTTTTTCGCTCGGTAGGGTTGTATTAAGATATGACTAGGTACTTGTACTACTAATTATTCTGTGATATGTTATGACTTAGATATTGTAACAGAATAAATAAGTAATAATGTATTATGTTATTACTTATTATTATAAATTAAAATAGTTCTATTACATACAATGACATTCTTATCAGAATAGACCGACTACCTCATTTTTACTACCTACCTATCCCGTTTTCAGAACGCCGATAAGTTTAGTGAGATACCTACCTACGTGTCGTTGGTTGATTATGATTATATCCTATGGGTATTGCACTTTGATGAATAAAGGCCTGTCTGAATTCCATGCTTTTTAATGAGTGAAAAATAAATTGCTACCTACGTAATAAAAGGTATTAAAAGTAGGTAGGTATTATACGAGACATATATTGTATAAATTCCTAATTAGTTGTAGGCTACTTACTAAGTCAGCACAGTAATTCATTTTCCGATCAACAATACCTACTATAATCAATTATAAAATTACGTTGATCGATTTAATAAACGACTTTATATCTGCGCGGAAAAACCTTAAATATGCGTAGCTTCGGTATGGAACACAAATGAAATAACATAAAACTATAGGAACCTACGTAATAAAAAAATATCAATATCTAACTACATAACTAGGACCTATTATAGGTATTACAATTTATTACCTTTCAATATCCTTTGGAAGCGTAAAGGATGACAATTCGTCATTTCTATCACTATTCAAACAGCCGAATGCTATGCAGTACTTTCTAGCTTTCTTCTTTACTTAAACTCTACTTTCTACTCATAATTAAAACACAAAAGTTTGTCAATAACTTTACGTAAGTAGGTGCTCTATCGCTAAGTACAAGGCGCGCGACTCATCGAGCGCACGCTGGACACTCGACTGAACGGACCCGAATATTGGGTCCTTGAATTTATTTGTACTTGTTGCGGATTGCGACCGCCCTGGTTCGGGCTACGTTTAGAGGTAAACGTATCTTACTACTAAGCTTTACCGCCCACGACTTAGTCCGCGTGGACTACAGTTAAAAAAACCTATGTTTTCTAGGATGTTAAAAACCAATGCAAAAGTAGGTATAGCACCAACTCTCTTGATGTTCATTGACAGACTTGTTATTTCGTTTCCATGGAAACCTTTCCTTACAGCGAGTAATCAACATTTCCCAGTATTTCCCTGGATAAAAAGTATCCTATGTTTTATTACAGGGTATAAGCTATCTTTATTCCAAATTTCATCAAAATCCGTCCAGCCGTTATGGTGTGAAAGATCCCCAAACAAACAAATAAACAGACAACATTTTCACTTTTATATATTGGTATGGATGTTTAGTTTGTTACACTTTTTAAAATTGATAATACCACGTATCATTGATGTACATGAAAAAAAGCGCCAATTTTCATACAAAATATCTTAAATTCAATCCACTTTATCTCGGTTCAGACTGAGTTTAGAGATATACTTGTAATAATGTTTTGTTTGTTACACTGTATAGAATTGATAATTTCATATTTCGTCGATGGCCACGCGTAAAAAGAATTGCGCCACCAAAATTTACATTGTTTTTGAGATGTAAATTTTCATATAACAGTACTTCTAAAATTTTCGTATAGAAGTTAATATAAAAAAAAATGATTATATAAAATTTGATGACAGTAGGTAAGTACAAAAATAATAGTACCATCGAGCCTATGTGATGATGGAGCTGGACAGCAGGTATTTAAACCTTGCTTAGTAGAATTTGGTAAGTAAATCTACAGTTTTTTTTTTTACGATGGACTGGTGATGAAGCCTGGAGCTATAGGCTTCATCATCAGTCCAGACGGAGCTTATGTGAATACTAAGCGTGATCTGATCAAACTCGTATATATTCATTACTTATATAGTATGTTTCATAACGCTGCTGTCGAGTGACACGACTCCATACTTTATTACACACGGGCTCAGATGGAACAAATGAGTAATTTAAATTATTATATGTTACTTTCGCTTATATGATATTTGTCTGGATGGACACAAATACAGTACGTATTTTAAGTAACTAAGTGCTAATACTAAGTTGTATATTAAGGAACGTAAATAAATAATACCCAAGTCAAAGTCAAAATATTTTATTGTAAATATGAATAATATTAGCACTTTTACAAGTAAAAACTTAGCATTTAGGAACAAAGAGAAAAACATTAGGTGAGTAAAATTACGTAAGCTAAGTATACTGTGGCCAGGTACAGTGCCGTCCCGCGAAAAGCAGCTAGAATGAAATAGATGAGGAAAACTTATGACTAAGCTCAGTGGCTTGCATTAGGAGAGGCCTACGTCCAGCAGTGGATAAATATAAGCTGATGATGAGTTTTCCAAAGTTCTGGGTGGCCTGCAACTGTTATGGGCAGGCGTGACGCTTACCATCAGGCGAGCGACCAGCCCGTCTAAGCACTTACAGAAAAAAAAGTTAAAAAAATAAATTTCCTTTCATGTGCCGACTCTGAATTGAATCTCAGAATACACTTCTGACTCTGCTAGGCGCATATAATAATTACGATTATTAAATATAAATTTATTTGGTATTCTTAAATGATCTATGTTGCAGATGAATACTTTTCCTATGGAATTGTAATAAATGTAGGTACCGAAGCATATTCTTTGTCTGCTGTAGGTTTTACAATGGTCAAAGAGAATGTTTTATTTTAATTTATGTGTGATAGTCTCGTTAAAAATACATTACGAATAATTTATAAGGGAACTGATGAATAAACTAATATATAGACTGCTGTATACTACTGCATTCTACTTTTTTCTACTTTTTTTTTTGGTGTATTCTACTTTTTAATTTGATGATAAACATTCAAATCAATATCAAATAAAATTAAAATTTTGAAACGTCTTTACAAAGTTATAACTTTCAACGCCCATGTTGTTCATACATTATGGTAAGCGATTTAACATGAATATAAAATTGCAAAGGCAAGATAGATATTCAAAATTTTAGCTTCCCGATGATAAGAATTGCCATCTTTTTGTTATTACGTTTTATGAATAGTGTTGGTGCTGATGAGAGGATTAAAATATCCGTGAAAAGAAAAATACGTTTTCTAAAGGCAACTGACATATATTGACACTTTTTATTATTTTTCTAGACAACACAAAACATAGATAAGAGAATAATCTCCTTTAACATCCTCCCTTTTTGCGCAGTCTATGAAAATAAGAAACGGTTTTACAAACATTGTAAACCTATTCGGTCCAATATAGAAATTATAGACGGCCTGCCAAGAGGCTTTGTTAGAAAATCTGCACTTTGTAGGTGGGCTCCTACGTGCTTTACTTGGAGCTTTCCATCTGCTACGAGTTCCCTTACGTAGAAGTGCCTTATTGCAATATGCTTGGTTCTTCGATGCAGTTCCGGATTTTGAGCCAATTTCACAGCACCGTCATTATTTATTTTCAGTATAGGAATTTCTTCCAGGGCAGAAATTTCATTAAAGAGTCTTTGCAGCCAGACAATCTCACGGGCAGTTTCGCTTACTGCGACAATTTCTGCTTCAGTCGTTGAGATAGCCACTGACGACTGTTTTCGACTTGCCCAGGCGATTGCTCCACCAGCGTATAAGCAGAGGATGCCACTAGTCGAGCGACCATCCTTGACTTCGCCTCCATGATCAGAGTCACTGAAACCTTCCAGTATTCCCGTATTAAAGTCCTTCTTGTATGTTATTCCATAACTTGACGTGCCTTGTAGGTAGCGCATTATACGCTTTACTTTTAGCACATCCTCTTTGGACGGGTTTTGTAAGGTTCTGGATACAACACCAATGGTGTAGGCAATATCTGGTCGTGTTCCTACCATAAGGTAAGCAAGAGCACCAACAGCCTGTCTGTAGGGATATGACTTCTCGTCTATTACCTCTTTATCTGAGTGTCCTTGTTCAGAATCTCTGATTATTGGTGTAGTCACCGTTTTACAGCTGCTCATACCAAACCGAGCTAAAACTTTCTCAGTATAGTGCTTCTGCGTTATGCTTATGGAGCCATCATTTTTGTATTGTAGTTGCAAACCCAGATAGTAGTCTGCAGGTTTTGAGGTTATTTTAAACCTTCGTTTCAGTTCTGCCATAAACTTATCTGCTTCTTTTTGATTTGTTGCAGCTACCAGTCCATCATCAACAATAGTGCCAAGATCATTTTATTCTGTGCTCGTTTTCTGATAAACAGACAGGGATCTGTTTGACTTTGTTGAAAACTTATAGTCTTCAAATAATCAACGATGCACTTATTCCAGCATCTTGGTGCTTGTTTTAGCCCGTATAGGCTGCGCTTTAACTTGCACACTCGATTGGTCCCGTCATTAAGGCCTTCAGGCTGTTTCATGTAGATCTCCTCTTTGAGACACCCATTTAGAAAAGCAGTTGAGACATCGAACTGTGTGAGTGTTAGACCTTCGTTTGCCGCAACGCTTATGACCGATCTGATTGTCGTCATCTTTGCAACAGGGCTAAACGTTTCGTCATAGTCCACTCCTGGTTTTTGCGAAAAACCTCGAGCAACAAGCCTTGCTTTATATTTATCAATTGTACCATCAGCGTTTGTTTCGATTTTATAGATCCACTTGCATGAAATAGCTTTGCGACCCTTCGGTAAATCGACTAGAGTCCAGGGCCCTATTTCATAAAGCGACCAATCATAATAAAACTACAAATGTCAGTCGAATACGCCAAACCTGCTTTTCATATAACAAACAATCACGACAGGACTGATGATTGTCAGTCATATTGCATTTTACAATTCAAGTGATAGTAGTGTGATGGGTAAAGCTTTGGCTGTCACAATTGTCACGACAATTCTACAAATCGTGGTAATTTTTATGCAACGCCGTTTCATAAAACGTTTTTCTATTGACATTTGTTAGACAATTGTCGGTTAACTGCCGGTCACTACTATTGTTTTATGAAACACATTTAGTAATATTTTGACAATTCATTGAATGAATTGTCTGATTTTTATGAAACGTATTTCGGTAGTTTGACTGACATTTGTCGATTGAAATTTGTCAGTCTACTATAGTTTTATGAAATAGGGCCCAGGTTTTATTATCTTCCAAATATTTTATCTCATTCTTCATTGCTTTTAACCAATGATCCTTGTCTTGACTTTGTAGTACTTCGTTATATGTTGTAGGCTCATCCATATCAGCCATATCATCTACAGAAAACAAAACATAGTCACTAAGTCTAGCAGGTGGTCTTAGCTTTGATCTATCTCGAAGAGTTATTCGACCTTCATTCTCTATTTCGCTATCTCGCATAATATCATCACCATTTATAGGTTCCAAACGCTCTTGCAATGTTTTATCATTATCCTTATCATCGACTTTATCTCGCTCATCTCGCTCGTCTTGAGTTTCCGGAGATAAATCGGGGATTCTGGTACATGTCTCTGTATCAGGTGTTTCTTCATATGATTCAGGAGGCACACACTCTTGAAATGTATCTGAACTTTCACTTTCTTCCTCCTTTACATCATGAATCGTTCGAATATTCTCCTCCCTTGCAGCAAGATTCCCTGGTAATCGCAGACTTATCTCTATTTCAGTTTTTTTCTCAACAGGGTTCGATCCAACATTCAGTTTGATTTTAGTCTTGTTGATATGTGCCTCTTGAAATACGACGTCTCTAGAACGTATCAGTGAATTTCCATTATTGTTTAAATTAAGAAACCGGTACCCATCATCACCATCATAGCCAATCAAAATACATTTTTCCGATTTCTTGTCTAATTTTGTACGCTTTTGCTTGGGTACATGGGCGTAGCAAGGACTTCCAATGATTCTTAAATGGCTTATCTTTGGCTTTTTGTTATACCATAATTCGTATGGTGATTTATCTTCAACAGGAGTAGGTCCTGTTCTGTTAAGCACATATGCTTCTGTACTTATGAGCTCTGCCCAACATGCAGTAGGCAGCTCTTCGTGCGCATACATCATGGCTCTGGCGGCTTCGACAAGTGTCCTATTTTCTCGTTCACTGCAGCCATTTTGTTGTGGCGTATATGGCATGATCAATCTGTGATTTATGCCATATCTTTGCAATATTGATCGAGTTTTCTCGTTATCGAATTCCCCACCGTTGTCGCTTAATAGTTCCCTTACGACATGACCAGCTACCTTGCTTTCTTCTAACATCAGTTGAAGCTTTGTATGAACCTCACACTTCTGTTTCATGAAGTACACGTACCGGTATTTGCTGAAATCGTCTTTAAATAGAGCGAAATAGTGAAATCCTTTGTATGAGAACGGGAATGGCCCACAAACGTCTGAGTGCATAATTTGTCCAGGTAATTTAGCTCTAACTCGTGTTCCAAAAGGTTGCCTGTGCATTTTTCCAAAATTACATCCTTCACAAAACTCACGAGTATTATTCTGTACTTTTATTCCGAGTTCTTTTTCGGTAACCTTTTTTACATGGAGTTTGCTTTGCTGTGCCAATCTCTCATGATAAATCTGTGACGAATTCTGGCTTGTCAGTGCATTGACTTCGATTGGAATTGGTGGCATCATATTCCTCACATTGAGTTTGAATAGTCCTCCCCTCTTCGTTCGTTTGCCTGTTACCTTGACTATGCCTTTTGACTTCAATCTACAGAACTCTGGTTCAGACTCGAAGAAACTTTCTGGTAATCTGTCCTGCGCCGCTAATAGAGAGAACAGATTTTTCTGTAGTGATGGTACACACTATACATCGCATAAGGTTATGTTCCCTTTATGATCTCCGACTGTGGCTTCTAGCTTTATCTCACCTTTACCAGTGGTATCTACTTTTTCACCATTCGCCGTAGTTACTGTATGTAATGAATCGAAACTCTCAAACGTATGGAACAAATCTCTCCTGAATGTGACGTGACTTGTGGCTCCACTGTCCAGATACCAATTATCTTTGTCAGGGTATAAGCATCTGTCAGCCATCATAAAGCCTGTGTTATTCACAATGTTTGTGTTTGAACTTGGCTTCGGAGGTCGCCCATCACTCAACCACTTAGAGCATTTTCTTACTTTGTGTCCTACTTGACCACAGTAATTGCACTTAATCCTTTTATTGTAAGCCTTGCTGTTTTCTTTCTTGGAAGAAGCTTTTATTGTCAGAGCTTGGGTACTCATGCTTGTGGATGACGTAGAAGCTTGTGTTTCTACGTTTCGTTCAAAGGAAGTTGTGAGGTTAGTCTCTCTATAGTCCTTTCCTTTTTAGACATCAGTAGCCAACTTGATTTGAACATTAGATATTCTTCAGGCAAGGTGTCTATGATCTTGCAGATCAGAAGTATCTCAGGCAACTCATGGTTTCCTTCAAGCTTAATGATCTCTTTGTTCAGTTTAAACCAAATGTTTTTTAGTTTTGAAAGTTGTATTGCCATACTGTCATCCAGTTGCTTCATGTACTCGAAGAACTTAAAGCAATTGTCGTAGACTAAATCTTCACCATCTCCGTCAAACAACCTCTAGAGTTCATCCCATACTTCTTTAGAAGACTCGAAACGCATTACTCTCTAGGCAATTTCGTCTGTCATGTTTCTTGTAAGAATCGTTAAAATCGTGCTATCCAGTTCTTGAAACCTTTCAATAGCATGTGCGTCACTTGATGCACTCGCATCGGTTGCTTTTGAAACTGGCATACTATATCTACCTGCTAATAAATTTAGGGCTTTTGGGATTCTTTTTAGTAACATAGATATTTTGTACTTCCATACCGACCAGTTCGTTCCATCTAAGTTTCCGATGTTCAGTCTAGTAATCTCAGGTTTGGTGGCCATGTTGACTACAAACACTGTTACCAACTTTAACAACAACGATTTATCACTCTAAACGTTAAATAAACGTTTTGAACGCTCTGCTACCATGATGAGATTAAAATATCCGTGAAAAGAAAAATACGTTTTCTAACGGCAACTGACATATATTGTCACTTTTTATTATTTTTCTAGACAACACAAAACATAGATAAGAGAATAAACTCCTTTAACAGGTGCACCCTTTCACCACACAATTAGGCATTTTGTCACAGTAGCCACCGCGGCCGCCCTCCGTCACAGTCGCAGACTGACTAGCTCACGTTGGTGTTACGGCAGTGAGTTTGACGCCGACGAATTGGCGACTTTATAAATCGTCTTCCGCCCTGTCTTTACGAAGTATATATATGTCTATGCTCCCTTCGCTCTCCTTTGTTTGTATACTAATTTACGTAACATAAATAATCATTATAGTATAGAGCAAAAATTTGTAAAAACTGCTTGTAACTTTAGTAGGTAACTACTTTTAGGTGTGAAAAAGATTTGCGTTATGAGTTCGCGTGATCGTGATACCAGTAGAATAAAAATGGCGAAATTTTATGTGATAAATCTTGCAGCATCTTGAAATATAATTTCTACAGAACTTTACTAGGTAATTATTTTTCTACGTTTTTTTTATCATAGCATGTAAAGTAGAGTAAAAAGGTGCTAGTAAAAGCCAGATTAGCAAATCAATAGAAAAAGATTAAATTGAATTTATTTTCTACAATGTTTTACCGGCCTTCTATTATTAAGGCTCACTTGCACAGCTGTCTTAGCCCCGTTCTAGTGTCTAGTATGGGCTAAAAATGTAAGATAAGTACGATTTTTCGATATATATCTATTGTGATATTTATATCACTTCGTGAGAATCGGCCCCCTGGGGCGCGTTCACTTACTACGTTCGAGAACGCACGGATCATCCGCGCGATCACTCGAAATCGTTCACGGTGTCGTTGGGCGTTCGCCTGGATTATCCGAAAAATAGTAAGGGAGGGGAGGAATAGTATGAAACTAACACTTGACAGTTGTCAGTTCTATGTGGACGTCCAAAGTCGTTCACTAACTCTGGATGATCGAGCGATAATCGCACGGATGATTCGAGCGTAGTAAGTGAACACAACCCTTGAGGGAATTCTCACCAAGTGATATAATTATCACAATAGATAAATGTCGAAAAAAATGGTGGATATCGAATGACAGCGTCTTTTGCTATTCTCGCAATATCACCATAGATATTTATCGAGTCCTAGCGATCGACATGCAACGAGTGGTCCCTAGCGGTCGAGATTGGTTTATCACTGACATATCGAGTGAGTTATCGTAGGAATCACGTTAGTTTGGGTTTAGGTTTGTTTGTATTGTATTTTGGAGAATACAGTTACTTACCTATAGTAACTTTGAGATTATTATTCTTATGATGACGGCGGAGGAAATTATATAACAGGTTTTATGATTGACGTCGGAGAGGCCCGATTGCAAGCAGAAGAAGTGCAAAGAAGGCACTCGGTCACAGAATAAATAATAGTACAAGTACAGAAGGATAACTGAGTAAAGTCATTTAAATACATAGCAACTCTCGCTACAACGCAATAAAGTGCAATTTAACTCGCACAGCGCTGCGATCTTTCAATTATATTTACCTAGGAGGCGCTCACCCATTGCGTGCAGACTAGAATGTACCGTATCACAACGCGCGAGAGCTTCCATTGCTCTAACCGTTTCAGAATCGCTCTGTCACTTTTTCGCTCGGCAGGGTTGTATCAAGATATAACTAGTTACTTGTACTAGTAATTATTCTGTGATATGATATGGCTTAGATATTGTAACAGAATAAACAATTATGTAATATTTTTTTATTTTTTTACTTATTAAATATTTATTTATTAAATGTTCATAGTTCTATTAACTACATATAATGACATTCTTATCAGAATATACCTAATACCTCATTATTTGATTATAACTTAATAGTAGTGATACAACGAATAGTACTTTTACGAATACGAATACGGATATCAAACCTACTAATCGGCGAATACGAATACGAATATCTCGCCATGGTAATAAAAGACTAATTTATTTGATAAATTTATTAATAGGTATTGCACTTTGATGAATAAAAGGTGACTGTCTGAATTCCATGCTTATTAATGAATGAAAAAAAAATGGCTACCTACGTAATAAAATGTCAGTATGTAGGTATTTTACGGGACTTGTCAGACCGAATGCTATGCAGTACATTCTAGGTTTCTTCTTGGTACTCATAATTAAGAAAAGAATAAAATTTGACGAAAACTTTACGTAAGTAGTTACTAGGTAGGTAGGCGTAAGCGCGACTCATCGAGCGCACGCTTGGCACTCGACTGAATTCACCGCAATATTGCGGCCGCTAAGTGTACGTATAATATTTGTACTTATTGCGGAGTACGACTGGCCTGACTCGGTCGCGAGAGCCCCGTTGGATCTCTCCGACAACAGCTTTCAGAAAAGGTTTTGGCTGCCAAAAATCTCACACTTGAAGTAATGGCATTTGTGGAGCCTTTTATTGCCTCGAAGTAGCCTTGATCTAAAGATGATGGTCCGTACTTGCACTTTGTAATAAGCATGCTTTACCAACTATGTATACCTCCACCGTGTGGTACGTCTGAGGGTACCCAATGATTCCAATTGAATGAGCCTATGATTATTGGATGCCTAGATGGATATTGATAGGTACAACCATGTAACATATACATCAATGGGTACAACAGTAACTGCGACCAATGCACAAGATATTTATTACCAGGCATAGTAAAACATATTTTATAGATACCTAGTTATGTTGCATAATACATCATCAATCATCATCAAGAGCCCCAAAATGTCTAGTGCCATTTCATATGCTATTTCATGCATATTTTACTAATTCTTCTCAAAACTCTGTTCAACTCATTGAATGTTTCAGGTAAATGGGTTCATTTACTTTACTGTCCAAAAACATCCAAATGGTTCAGTGCACTGACAACCTCCGCAATGCACCTTGTAACATTTCACTGGAATGCACCATGCATGACACTCTTATCCCTATGATACCTCACTTCTAAAAATTGGACCAAGTTTTTAGTTTGAACACATTACCCTTACCTTGCCTTGCCGTAGTCGGGCAAAAAAATACACTATACCTGAATACAAATTGATTGACACCTCGTTTGTCGAAATAAAACCAATAAGGGCAACGCTATGGTGGAACATCCACATACCTACATATATAAGATAAATACTGTAGTCTTGGATACATACATAGACTGTTAAAATCATTACCCTTCCCTTGCTTTGCTGTAGTTGGGTAATAAAACAAACTCTACTAAATAAAAATAATGTTTTACTGAAAACTATAACAATACGTATAGTATCTGTGTAGATTATAGGTATTATAATCTAACTTCAGACAACGCACAGCCTAAACTGAAATGTTATAGAAATAGAGATTTGAAATTTAGAGTAAATATTCCTTGAGTATTCTATGGGTGCTATGGAGGGATTTTTTGAAATTTAATCACTAGATGTTGAACAGAAAGGCAAAGTTAGCACGTGGGCTAAGCCGCAGAGGTTTCAGCTAGTAAATTATAATTAAGCTAAACTCTGAGAGCCAATCTATACAATTCTTAAATAATTATGAAATTGACATTTTATAATTATTGATATAAAAAGTAACCAAAAACTATGAAATTATAAATTTAATCAATCAAAGTATGTACGTACCATTGTTTTTTATGTTCTTTATTTAAATGGGAGTTTTGTCACGCAGTGACCATGTCACCCCCATAAGTAAATTTATCTTATTCTAATTCGACTAGGTAACAATTAGTGAGTACAGTTACTGTCTCACAGAACACACAAATAAAGTTTAACCAACATCTTGGGTTCATTCGATAGCGGGGAAGCCAAGATGCCGTGACACATACCAACATTAGGTTTACTATCGAATATAACTCATATCCTGTCACTGGGCCTCATTCCGAGCACATTCTGTCAACACATAGTGAACAGCTTCCACTACATCACACTCCGGGCAGTTAGGTGTATAGGTTACCATAGCTATCTGTGCACTTTTGCCTTTTCATAGGCAGTTAATTGATGTCCTTTGCTGAGGAAATTATGGGAGCAACAATCAATCAAATCTTTGATGGCCGTTTGGACTGCCTCATCGGAAAAGAATATTTTTTCTTGCCGAAAAAATGGTAATCTATTGTTGACAGTACACATCTGCCATAATTATTATCTGGACAAATCTTAGGAAGATGTTGTGGTTGACAGCAGCACTGGTCCTCCAAACACACACCAGTACTTTTTTCTGTCAACTTTTGCTTGGGGCTGGATTTGCCGGGTTATCCTGGGTTCAACCATTGTGATTAGCGTTTCCGATTATCGAACAGGATCAATTTTTCATCACAAGTAACAATACAATTAAAAATCCCCTCATTATTGTGCCGGTTGAGTAATGTAACGAATCACTCGACGCGTATTTGTTGGTGTGCTTCACTCATACTTCATGCGGTACCCACGGTTCTTTTTTGTTTTTCCAATGTGTTTCAAGTGAAATAGAACTGTTTTATCACTACGGGGGAATTGGTTGCTACAGCGCCAAAGGGGATTCAGCGGTTACTGCCACATACACAACATTAATCCTTAAAGCTGTTTCTGCAGCGCTGATGCCGCGGTGGATGGACCTTGTGTTCTTCAATAACTTGTGGATAGACCTTGTTTTCTTCACTATGTCGAGGAATGCGATGATATGTTAAGGTATTTTAAGTTTTTAATATCAGGAGATCTTTGCATTCTTTGCTGACAGCTTGACATAGCTGATGACAGGTGGCTCATGACATGACGTCATGACGACTTAGACTTTTTTTTTAAATATACTTTACGTGCAGAATATTTTGGGCAATTTCTTCAAATATTTCATCAATTAAACACAATCGAGAAAACGGAACGTTTTTCATCTCTAAACACATCGTCTATGGCTTCGATATTTTATATCTACCGGTCGCGAGAATAGCGTTTTTTATAAAAAACGATAATTTCGCGATATTTCTAGTTGATATGTTAGACAGGATATATATATCGGGATTCGATAAAATATAACGAAATCGTGAATTGTCCTCCTGCAGTGCGATTACGTAATGTTGATCATGCGGTTTCAAGCCGTCAAATTCAATAATGCCTTGCGATAGAGTCGATTTTGCTATGAAAAAAGTGACAATCCGATTGTAGCCAAGTTCTGTAATTGGGCCACTGGTATGGTACTCTTTCCCTGCATTTGAGTTGAAGCAGTGGCGTTTTGGGCAGTTTTGAGTGGCATTTTTGTCACTAATGATCCTGCCTTTAGTAACAAAAATGAACGAAAAACTACCCTATGCTGTACGCGTGAAGTCGCTTTTCCGATGACAAATTTAATTGTCATATTCAAGACGGTGATCAAAACATATTTAGCGTTTTTAACTTTTATTTTATTTATGTGCTTTTATATTTCGCTTCAACACGAACGGCTCATTTATAGGTACTGTCAATTTATGTCAGCTGATTGATTGGTCCATTCTTTTCAGTGTTTTTTGACTTGACTTTGGGGTTTTTTGAAAAAAATCAAAATGTTGTGATGTAAAGTTTGATTTTATTCTCAATTTTGTGTTTCTTCGAGTGTTAATGTGTAATATTGGTGGAATATTAACCATTAGGTGTTCGTTTACGTGCACGAGTGTAGGCAAGAGAATCAAGCGCAGAAATAAATGACATATTGTGATTTTTCTAAATCTCCCTCAGAAGTTTCAGTAAATGTCCACCATTTTACTGATTCGTGACTTTGACAATAATTGACTGTGACGTGACATTACTTTAAACTATAAAATACACTTGACATTGGCGAAATTGCTAGTAGGCCAGTGCCTCCGCAGAAGCCATCGAATAAAAAAGAGAGAGAGACTTGACTTTGACATTTGCCAATGAGTCGTGAATTGCTGATAATGGGCGATTGTACTGATTAATACTAAAAACACTCTTTCGTTCGGTACGATTTTCAAGGAAAATCGCTGAAAAATTGATAAAACTGTGATCATAAAATGAGCAACACATTATTTTAAATCATTATCATGGCTTTTTTGGAGGTACGTTAGTGTTAATTTGGTAAAAGGGCAATTATTTTGTATTATTATTTTTGACTATTTTTCATTGTTTTGACTTTGAGAAGGTAAATACGCCCATGATTGTTTCATCCGAGGGTCGTGTTAATTTCAGATTGTAACTCTTTCTTTGTTTGTACCTATCTTTATAGAATCATGTTTAATCCAAGTCTTGAAAAATCGTTGTTCCTACATTTTGTCAAATACTTTAATTTCAGTGGCGAAGATTTACTTTCTTTGATATTCACAATAATGTGGACAACGGGAAGATCGCAGAATGCCTACAAGTAAGTTCACAGTTTAATAAAGTTAATAATTTACTCCTACATTGTTCAAACTTTACTGGTTGATTTTAGGGAGGAAGGGGTGGAGTAGATATGGAGGGTGATTAGTAAAACCTTCCCGGAGGGGGAGCTAGATTACTGCCGAGATAATTATGTTTATTTTTAATATATTCTGTTATGCTTAATTTTTGGTTGAAATAGACATATTAGCACCACCAATCCGCGCCCTAACCTTTCTGGAGATTTACAAGGGTTAACAAAGCAAAGATTGATTTACAGGGTTTAAAAAAATACCATGGCCAAGTCAGATTGCCGCTGAAGTTTAACACAGATTGATATCAAGGCTCATGGCCTAAGTTTGTATGGATAATAGACACATTTGCAGCTTCAACTGGTTCAGGCACTTTGCTGGTATTTGCCGTGGCCTACTTGCTTTGCTCGCTCGGCATGTGTGTTATAGTCACCAACAATTTAGCCTTACATACCTGAGGATACCCAAAGGGGGACTCCCCCTTTGGGTATCCTCAGGTATGTAAGGCTAAATTATATAATTGTGTGTACAATTATAATGTTTGTTTGTCGTATGAGGTAGTGCTGGCCTCTGATGTCAGAATTTACAACAATAATAATAATAATATAATATAATATATTCAGGTCAATTTACACCAATTACCTAGCCCCAAACTAGGATACCCTGTATTATGGGTACTAGATAACGGATAAAGATACATAGATACGAAATAGACAATAGACAATTCGTCAATTGTGGCTTGTGTGAGGCTAGCAACTCATGATAATATTCAACGTTGCTTTCAAGCACCATCACACGGATTCTCTCGCACGCAAGTAGAAAACATAGATTAGAATGTTGTGAAAAGTATAAATTTAAAAACCACTTTTATTCATCAACAACTCCATATTTTCCCAAAAAATATCACCACTATCTTTTTTTTAAGAAAATTATTTATAAAAAATTAAAAAATAGAAAAAAAAGGAAAGGTTCATGAGATATCATGAACCTTTTATATTCTACAGTTCAAGCTTTACCCAAAGGCTTCTTATAGGGTTGGGTCTAGAATCAAGGGGCGGGGGGGGTTATACCAGGGGGTAACTCTCCACTTATCCCAACCCTCCGCCGACCCCGCCCCACTCCCAAAACCTTGTTTTTTTCTAAACTTCAAACTGAAATATCTCATAAACTAGGCGTCTCCGCAGGGGGAGAGGTACCAGGGGGTAGCCCATCCCCCCGCCCGCCCCCTCCTCCCAACTCATGCCCCTCGATTCTAGATCAATTCCTTCTTATAATATAAACTTTGTCTAAAAAAAACAGCTCCCAACTCCCAGTAAAGCTAGTATTGTTATTTGCAATAATGCACAGCCAATAATTCGCGTCCAATATTTCGTGGATTGGCCTTGGATTATCAGGGTGTACAATACTTGGTTGTGAATTATCAAAACAATACTTGGTTGTGAATTATCTAATTATGTTAGTACAGGGTATCCTATTTTGGGGCTAGGTATACCTAGCCAATTGGTGTGGAATCATACTGAAAAAAAAATGTCCTTTATATCATTCACAGCTTGGAAAAGGAAACTAATTGATGTACATGGATTATCAGGGTGTGCATTATAAGCCATACAAAATAGTCACACGCTTATTTTCGCATCCAATAATTGGGAGCATGTACATGAATTATTGGCTGTGCAATCTTGGCCTTGCATTATCAACACGGACCGATTTTGTATGGGCAATAATGTGCAGCCAGGAAAAGCCGAGCAATATTTCTAATCCATGTACACAGATTATCAGGCCGTGCATTATCAACGTACATTATTTGGGTTGTGCTTTAATGCCATTGTAACATTAATGTCATTGTATATATTTCTTTGGCATTTTCTATCTATCTATCTACTTAGTTTTGACAGCTCTATGTAACTACACTAATTAATAATTGTGGTGGGAATAGTAAAAAAACCCTATTTATGTTTATTGTTAATAGCCAAAATAATAGCACTATTACAACTCAAAACTTAACATCTCTTGAAAAAAGAGGATACACACCAATATATAAAAGTGAAATGTCTATTTGTTTGTTTGGGGAGTTTTAACGTGATAACGGCTGGACGGATTTGGAATGAAGATCGCTTATATCCTGGAATAAAACATAGGATACTCTTTATACCAAAGAAATTGTACATGTCCACGGAAAAAGTGGAAAATGTCAATAACTCACTCAAAGCATCAAGAGCGTTGATGCCAAAGAGAATACAATACATTGGTGCTATAAAAAACCCCTTAAAAAAAAAGTGAACAAAGGCATTCTATGTTCATCTAGAATATTAAAAACCAACGCAACCATAAGTAGAGCACTAACACACTTGATGCTATTTGTTTTTATATTTTGTTTCCTTAGCAGCATGTCATTCCTTTCAGCGAGTAATCATCTTTTTCCATTTTCTGGGATAAAAAGTATCCTATGTTGGTGTTTATATTGTACAGTACCTATTTACAAAGCTTCATCAAAATCGGATAAGCCGTTTTCGCTTGAAAGCTCCCAAAATAAACAGACAATGTTTCACTTTTATATATTGCTGTGGAGAGATCAAATCAATAAAATGATATAAACTTAGTATGATTTGAGTTTGAAAAGGAAGTTTCCCTTTCATGTGCCGACTCAGAGTTGAATCTCGTACAGGAAAAGGAAATACCCTTCTGACTCTACCGGTGTGCTTCGGAAATACGCCCGATAGAGAAGAGAGAACCAAGAAACTCTATGGGCGATGTCATTTTCTATTACTTTTTTCAACTCTTTGCTTGTTTGATTAAATGTCAGAAATTAAAATAATATACATGCAAATTTTAAAATAAATTCATAAGATAATTTTCCAATGAGATGTCCCACAATCATCAAAATGATAAATATAATAAAAATACAAATGACTAATAAGAAACTAGGCTGGACCAGTATCACAAAACATCAGCAGCATCCTTATTGTCTAACTTGGCTGGTAATGGTGTTCAACTTCATCTTGTGAGATATGTCAAATGCTGGCCTGTAAGAAATAAACAAAACTCAAGTCAATTCTATAATGATTATTACATCATGCTTGAATTGATACAGTAATAATAATCTTCTTTGACTTTTTCTGGAAAATCAAGGAAAGTCATGGAAGTTTAAGGTGGTCAGGGAAAAACAGTAAAATCGAGGGGGTCATCTGGAGAGTCAGAAAAAATAATAAGATTTTACCATGTTTGCTCCACAGTTTCCCAGAGATTGTAAATTGAGGGATATATTTCATGCTCTAGTTTCTGTAAATTGTTTGTTTCTAAAACAATAAACAAAGTCTAGATTACATTATTTTTCGTTATTTTATGAAACATGAAGAAAGTTCTGTTTTAAATGAACATAGTTGGTCAGAAAAATGTAGTAAAATAGTTAGGGAAAAGTCAAAGATTTTTTTATAATTTTTAGTGGACATCCTGTAATAATAATTAAAAATCAAATAAACATGTCAACACGAAATAATAATAATAGAAATAAGAAATAGAAGTAATAGAAGGTAATCAAAAAAAAACAGGATCTTATTACTTATTAATCTTATTAACATACACTAATTGCACAGTCTTAACGACATAGGCCGTTTCCATTGAGTAGAAACAGCCTTTAAGCAGGAGTTGCTTAATATTTGAACTATCTATAATTTTCACTTATATAGGAACACTATTAAACAGTTTTATTGCTTGGTAGCTTGTGCAGTGTTTTGTGATATTTAACTTCGGAATAAGAGCAATTCCCATATCTTTTCTTTGCGTGTCCAATACATATATTACTTGTTCCAGGACACACACGTGACTGTCTCCACGAGCGGCAATGGCCATGTGGTGCTGTGTGACGTCACGGGCTGGGCGCACCTCATCTCGCGTACGTGGGAGATCACTACGTTCAAAGCTTATGAGCTGACGGTGACGCTCGCTCAGCAGTTACCCCATGATCCTTATTTGGTTACTATTGGGGTATGTTGAATTATTATATACTACCTACGTTTTCGTCTGCGCGGACTATAGTTTCGCGAAAAAAAGCATCATATGTTCTTCCCCAGGGTTCAAAGTATCTGTCACTTGGACACCGAAGTGGTAACTCCCATACGTTAACAATTTCGATTTCATTCGTTTTTTTCCTAAATCGGGATGAAAGGTACTCTATGTCCTTTTCGGTACCCCTGACAACGTGTGTGCAAATTTCGTGATGATCGGTTGAGTAATTAAGGCGTGAAAGCGAAACTAACAAACTCACTTTCGGATTTATAATATTAGTAAGATATTTCATACATACACCCAGTATATTTCATTGATTTTACAACCATGCAAATACATATATATATTCCTACAGTTTCGCGTTTTTTTTTATTCCGTTGAATGACAGGCCGAGCTGAACGCTCGCCTGATGGTAAGCGTCACGCCTGCCCATAACAGTTGCAGTGCCACCTAGCACTTTGGTAGCAAAATCCGCCTATTCCACTTATCCCACCCAGCCTAGGTGAGACTAGGAGGGAAAAGTGGATTTTATTTTCCGTTATTCCATCCCAGAGTGGATAAGTGGAATCAGCTATTCCACTTATCCACCCAGCTATCCCACGGGAGGGAAAAGTAGTGTTTTTATCCACTGGTCCGTCCCAGGGTGGATGAGTGTAAAATATATTTCGAATTATCCCTCTTAAAACAAAAATTGAATTTATATATATATATATATATATATTGTCCTTCCCAGGGTACTTGTACTATTATTTATTCTGTGCCCACAGTAGTCTGTGTTACAGACTACACAGACAGACAGAGAGACGGTTACTTTCGCTTTTACAACATTAGTACAAATTCATGCTCTGAGTAACAGCTATTGCGCACTTTCTCAGTAACAGAGTGCAAAATAAAGATGTTGGGTTGGCTATAAAAACGAGAAGCAGGAGTTGGGGGGAGGGTGAGGGAGGTGGAGGGCTACCCCTGGTACCCCTCCCCTCGCGGATACACTTAGTTTATGAGATATTTTATTTTTAATTTTATTAAAAATCAACTGTATGGTCGCCGTAAATAAAATTAAAAATTAGTAGAATGTATTTCTTTCGGCTGCTTTCGCCAGAAAGATTGAAGAGGTTATGCATGGCCCCAAAAACTAGGGTAGGTTAGGTTTGAACATCACTACACATAGCGCGAGCCGAGCGAGCGAAGCGAGCGTGCCGCGGCAGCGGCTGATGAGCGCTTAAGTCAACATAATTGATTTTTAACTTGGTGACCAAACAGCCGATTTTTTATAAACTTGAAACTGAAATATCTCATAAACTAAGCGTCGCCTGCAGGGGGAGAGGTACCGGGGGCACCCCTCCCCTCCCCCGAACCCCTCTACCCCACCCCCGCTCCCCTCTACCCCACCCCCGCTCAACTCCTGCCCCTCGTTTCTATTAACATTTTAATATTTGATTAGTAATGAAATACTTATATTTGTTAAATTAAATATGTTTAATTTATTTTCCTTATGAGTTTTTTTTAATAAAAAGCCATATCATTTTATTGTACAAGTCAAAATTAACATCTCATGAACAAGGAGAAAACATAAAATACCATAAATAGATCAAATCAACATAATTAGGTAAACTAAGTATGCTTTTAGATTAAAAGGGAAATTTTCCATTCCGTGGTTCTACTGATTAAAACACTTCTAAAATAACCAAGTTATTAGTTTGAACACGCTTTCGCACACGTTTCGTTTTCGCGTTTGTTTTTTGCTTTTTCGCGTTTGCTTCGCTGTAGTCGGGAATAAAAATAGTTTATGACACTCATGAAGACGAATGATTGTTACCTCGCTAATCAAAATCGGACCAATAGGAGCGACGCTAGTGGAACACCCACATACATACATTCATACATACATACATACATACATACATAAACTCATGGCCCTTGCTTTGCCGTAGTCGGGTAAAAATATATTATACAAGTTTATAAATCCTGCAGGGAATATGAATGAACATAAACAAAAAAAAACTTATAACTGGACGTGTAACACTTATTACCAGTTATAAGTTTTTATTAGTACAAGGTTTGAATTGTATACTAAAATGCTTGACAGAATTTCAAATAATATCCTTTGAAAATACACGAAGTCGCAACCTTGACAAACAGACAACGTTTCACTTTTATATATTGGTGTGGATGTACCAGCGTCACCTCCCTCGACCATTTATAGAGAAGAGAAAAAAAGTAAATGGTTGTCGAAATAGCCATTTGTTTATTTGTTCGTCGTATGAGATAGTGCTGGCCTCTGGTGTCAGAGTTTGTCAGGTCGACCGAGGGCCTCTGACATGGCTTAACGATTGCTATTAATCAATAACAGCCGCGACCAACAGAAATCGCCATTGAAGGCATCATCATCTTGTATTAATCCACAGGATGACGAAGGCGGCGTCAACCCGCTCATCAAAGTGTGGGACTGGTCTCGCAGCGACCGGCACGGGAACCCGACGCTCGCGCGGGTCTCGCGCGCCGTGCCTTCGCACATGCGGCCGACGCCGGCCACCGCCCTCGCTGTGCATGAAAACAAGGTAGGTATGCCTCCACTAGCTGCGCGCCGCGGTTTTAGCCAGAGTAACTTATCTACACGAGAAGTAGATAAGATACTTATCGTCAAAGAAGAGAAAAGTTATTTTTTGTTTGTTTGTTTGTTGTACACTAACTTTATAATTTACAAAATAGAAAAGCAAAAGATGTCATAAAAACAATAAAAAAGCAAAAGTGGAAGTGGTCAGGCCATACAATCAGAGGAAGTGAAAAATGGTCAAAATTAGTCATGAATTGGTTCACAAGTGACAAAAAGAGAAAACGAGGCAGACCATTTATACCGTGGGTTGATGACATTAAAGCCATAGCAGGTGGCACATGGGCTAGAATAGCTGAAGATAGAGAGAAATGGCGACAGTTGGAGAGGCCTATGCCAACTAGTGGCATACAGACAGGGAGTCGATGCAAATAAAACAAAAATAATAATAATGAGTAAAATATTGTTGTAAAAAGTGCTACTTGAATTTATTATGTACAATTTAACTTTAAATACTATCTGAATAAAGGCTATTATTATAAATATAACTTTATAATTTGGCCCAAATAAGCAATGTGATTTGTTTACGGGATAAAACGTACAAACAACAAAAGTTCATTTTAAAATATATATAAATATACTTAACGTACTATTTACACAAAACTATCAAAAAGTCCTTCGGAGGAAGGGAAAGTGCCGAGAATGCTGGCTGCATTGCCACTCTGTATTGCAGTACTAATTTTTTGGCTAAATAGGAGCCAGCATTTCGATCATATGTCAAAAAATAAAAAACATCAAGCGGTGCAAATATGGAAACTTTGGGTCCGTGGGGGCCAGGCGGCCACGAAATTTACAGGGACTTGGCAAAACGTTTGGTGGAGGTGACATATTATGTGACCGCAATGCTGTGATCTATATAAGCCCAAATATAAATTTGCAGTTAAATATTGTTGCTCACCAGGCTATTTATTTTGCTAAGCGAGTATAAAGTACCAACAATATTAGGGTTACCCCTAAAATTTATCCCCTAAAATTGTTGGTACTTTATACTCGTCTTTTTTCAGTATACGCGTGGAGCTTCTTGATCTTGATACTCTGTCTACGGTGTGTTGTGGTCCTCTTCAATAGATTACTAATTAGGGGTTCTGGCGGTTTAAGTTTGTTTTTTCACTGTACTTATAATAAAGCAGTAAGTAACAAACAATCTTTACAATGAAGATAATTTATATTAAAAAAAATAGGTTACTTAAAATTATCTAGGTACTTGAACAAGAATATAATAATATTTTTAATGGTGTCTCTCTGTCTATTTTTTCGTGCATCACGTAAAAAATACTGGACCAATTGCGATGCCGCTTTATAGCTTAGGGTTGGACTTAATAACTCGGCTTCTATCATCGGATTGAGATACCAAGATCTCAATCCGATGATAGAAGCCGAGCAATCGAAAACAAACTGTTGGATTTCTGAACGAAATTTGTAGTGATGCAACGAATAGTACTTTTACGAATACGAATATGAATACGGATATCAAACCTACTATTCGGCGAATACGAATACGAATATCTCGCCATGGTAATAAAAGACTAATTTATTTGATAAATTTCTATTCTTCTAATAATTAAAATTTACAACAGGCAAATTTTTATTTAAAAAACATAAAATTTGTAGATTTTCTGGTTTAAGGCGATTTCTTTTTTCAGTCTGAATGTTCCCAGCCGTTGAAAAAAGTCTTTCTGAGGCGACTGTACATGGCTTCAGTGAAAAATATTTTTGGGCAAGTTTTTTCAGACTTGGAAAATGGACATCTTCTCGCCAAAAGGCCAGTGGATCAGCAGTCGGCGATAAATTTGGGAGCTTTAGATAAGCATCTATTTCGTTTTTAGTTTGCGAATCCCCTGTAAAAAGACATTTTGAAATTAAATTTAACTTTTAGTATACTATGTAGATGACAAAGAGTACCTATTACCTATTAATAACTTTTCTAACTTTTTTCATACTCACCAGAAAATATTGAAATTGGCTCTTCCATTTCAGCCTCTTCAATTATTTCTTGGCATACTTGCCAAATTCCTCTACTTGTCGACGGTTGAGGTTCTTCTGGAGGTCTTGTCGGTCTTACGGCCTCTCTGCCATCAAAAGCAGCGTTAAGAACTGATCGAGCGGTTTCAGCGACCACTGTTGAGCTGAAAATCCTTGTTTTGAACCGTGGGTCAAGGATCGTTGCTAATAGATAAGTTTTATCACTTTCCATAAAGGCAAATCTATTCGAAAGTCCACTGAATAGGGAGTTTGCCAGATCATTTACATCAGGATGAGAAGAAGGATCATTTGAAAATTTATTGAGGCAAGATTTTAGACTTCGTATTATTGGGATTGCTTGAGATAACGTCGTTGATTCTTTGCTTAGCTCTTTAGTAGCTTCTTCAAAATTGGCCAGAATATCAATGATTTGGCTCATAAGAGCCTTGCTGTGATTTCATGACGACAATTTGGTAGAGATGGTAAAACATCTTGAATCGCTATGCGTTGTTCATGTAATCTCTTCAACATCTGATATGTTGAGTCCCATCTAGTTTCAACATCTTGAAACAAAACATGTTTCGGTATATTGTTAGCTTGTTGAGAATCTTTCAGTTGTTTGAGTGCGGAGGTTGAGTGATTAAAATGAGTAATAACTCCCCTGCATGTGGTTAACATTTCGGTCAAGCGTTCTTGACCAAATAAACTTTTTTTCAGCGCTAATTGGATGCTGTGTACCAAACAAGAAATATGTTTAATACTAAGATCAAGCTCATCATTTGCTTTAACCATATTCCGTGCGTTGTCCGTTACAACTGCTGCAACTTTACCCAATAGCTGCCATTCCAGAAACATCATATGCATATTGTGGGCAATATTTTCTCCTGAATATGAGTCACCTTCAAAGGGAAACACTTTCAGACAATAAGATTTGAGCTGGAAATCTTCATTGACACCATGTCCAGTAAGACTTATAAAATCATTGACTGGTGAGGAAGCGTCACTGGTCCACATGTCTGTTGTGACAGAGACCCCAGTCTTTGTTAACTGCTCCTTCAATTTTATTTTAACACGTTAATTAATATCCGGCAGTTTTTTTTCTGTAAGGTGGGTTCTAGATATAATATTATATCTGTAAAAAAAAGCAGCAGTCAGGAATTAAAAAGGATTTTGTGAAAGTTGAAAGAAAATCCCACTGATATGTATGAATGAACAAATGTATAGCATTTTAATAAAAGCAAACAAACCTTGCAGCTAGTTCACTGAGCAAACGACGATATCCCTGTTTATTTACCAAATTCAGGGGGTCCATGTCTAGACAAACTTGTTCAGCAATCAAATATGTGATTTTGACAGCCCGAGGATCACCCGTTTCATACGTAGTTCGCTTTTCCCATATTTCCTTTAAGGACGCTTGTTTCTTCGCTGGAGTTACTTCAACTTCAGTGCGTGTTTCGTCTACAGTACTTATACTGGCAGCAAGCTCATTTTCGTGAAATCTCTTCACATGAGTCCACAGTGCGGTCGTAGTAAATCCTTTAATATATGCATTTTTCTCTCCCCGAGACAATACACAAACACAATATCTGCATCTAGCTTTGCTTTCATTGTCTAAAATAAAAACAACACAATTTAAAATCCTATCCCACTATAATATTACATGTGAAAGTAAAACCGATGTCTGCGCGGACGAAGTCGCGGGCAAAGTCTAGTACTACATTGACGCAGCCATTAACTACCAACGTTCGTCTAAGTTACTTACTTACTATCCTACCTTTTGTTGATACCAAAGAAATACAGACCATATAACTACTTACTCAGTAATTTATCGAAGTGTTTCCATATGTCACTTTGATCTCGTTTACGAGAAGACATTTTCAATTCAACTTTAACTTCTTTTACTTCGCAGCAACCTCAGAAAATAAATAAAACTATACTCTCTTGCTTGACTTCTGCTTTCGACTAACAAATGAAGTGAAAGAAATGAATCATTCAATCAATGGTTCGTAATTGTAATGATAGGGAAACTCCCGGAGCTGCGGTACTGTACAAACTATGGCCGGGGAGTCCCCCGTTGCGTCGTCGTTGCGGTTAAGGCCCTCTGCACACGTGCGTATTTTTACACGCGCGTTTTTCAAGTCTGCCAGTAATTAGAGTTGCGTTTGTACGTAAAATATTAGTTTTTAAATATTCGTATTAGTATTCGCCGAATACTAATATTCGGTAAATGTCTACTATTCGGCGAATACGAATATTCGTATTCGTTGCATCACTAGAAATTTGCTATATTGTATTTATTATACTTTTGGTCCTGGAATAACATATAGGACACCTTTATCCCAGAAAAAACACACGGGCAAAGCCGCGGGCACAGCTAGTTTGTAATAACTATTTACTCTGTTTGTTTGTCATATGAGGTAGTGCTGGTGTCAGAGGTCGTCAGGTCGCCCAAGGGCGTCTGACATGGCTTAACGACTGCTATTAGCAGTCGTATTATTATTTAATCAATAATAGCCGGAACCGACAGATAAACGTGCCCTCCGAAGCAATGAGCGATGGAAAACCGCACATAACTCAGAAAAGTCACTGGTGCGGAGCCTAGGACCGAACCCGGTATCGTTGGTTTCTAAGTTGCACTATTGAACCGTTAGGCTACCATCGCTCATTAGCTCAATGAATTGCTTTGCCGTTGCAGAGTCTCCTCGCAGTTGGCTTCCAAGACGGGTCCGTGTCGATATTCCGGGGCAACATCGCGCGGCAACGCAGCGGCAAGATGAAGACGTTGCCTGACCGCGGAGCCAGCCCTATCACGGGATTGTTCTTCAAGTAGGTCATCTTGAGTACACATCTTCATTTGCAGCCACTGATATGTATTTGCTTTGCCACACTTTCCTTTGTGCTGATTCAAAGCGTCCCCACCGAGCGTCCATGGAAGTAATAAGTATAATAAAAAAAATAGATTTGTCTGTTTTTATTCATTTTTTAATATCTTTTGCTTATTTTTATTTCGTAATTTCTTATTTAAGTTGTAATTTTGATTGCTTTGTCATCAACTTTTGAGCTACCCTAAAATATTCAGCTGGATAGCTAATCGGGAAGTGCTCGAAAGGTGAGGTTTATTTTTGTATCGACCTTGGTTTTTGATTCAGAGTCCAATAAACATAGAGTACAATACGTGCCACGAAAAATGAGATGATTTGTATGTATGAGGAATCCTGATTATCCTTATTGTCAGAATCCTTACATCATATTATTTATATCATGATAGATGGATTATTTTGTGGTTGAACAGAGGGGCAGAAAAGTTATTCGTTGTGTCGCGTGCCTGCGTGATGGTGGTTTGGCTGAACACGGAGCGCTGCGTCACGCTCGACGCGATGGGTGCCACCGCCGGGTGCTCCGCCCTCGGCGACAAGCATCACCTCACCATCGCCAATAGTGACGTAAGTATACCCGACACACTCAGTACTAGCGTGATGGTAGTGTGGCTGAACACGGAGCGCTGCGTCACGCTCGACGCGATGGTCGCCACCGCTAGGTGCTCCGCCCTCGGCGACAAGCATCACCTCACCATCGCCAATTGTGACGTAAGTATACCCCGATACACTCAGTACTAGCGTGATGGTAGTGTGGCTGAACACGGAGCGCTGCGTCACGCTCGACGCGATAGTCGCCACCGCCGGGTACTCCGCCCTCGGCGACAAGCATCACCTCACCATCGCCAATAGTGACGTAAGTATACCCGACACACTCAGTACTAGCGTGATGGTAGTGTGGCTGAACACGGAGCGCTGCGTCACGCTCGACGCGATGGTCGCCACCGCTAGGTGCTCCGCCCTCGGCGACAAGCATCACCTCACCATCGCCAATTGTGACGTAAGTATACCCCGATACACTCAGTACTAGCGTGATGGTAGTGTGGCTGAACACGGAGCGCTGCGTCACGCTCGACGCGATAGTCGCCACCGCCGGGTACTCCGCCCTCGGCGACAAGCATCACCTCACCATCGCCAATTATGACGTAAGTATACCCCGATACACTCAGTACTAGCGTGATGGTGGTGTGGCTGAACACGGAGCGCTGCGTCACGTTCGCCGCGATGGGCGCTACCGCCGGGTGGTCCGCCCTCGGCGACAAGCATCACCTCACCATCGCCAATTGTGACGTAAGTATACGCCGATACACTCAGTACTAGCGTGATGGTGGTGTGGCTGAACACGGAGCGCTGCGTCACGCTCGACTCCATGGGTGCAACCGCCGGGTGCTCCGCCCTAGGTGACAAGCATCGCTAAAAGTGACGTAAAGCCGGACTCTAGTACCATAAGTGGCTCACAGCGCGTTCAGCAAAAAGCGGAAACCCCCGCCAGAAACGCCGCTGCACACCAGAGTCAAAAGTGTAAGCCATCGGGTCGCATCAGAGCGTTCGTGGATGCCTTCAGCTGTGTTATGGCTAACAACAACCCTTCCGAACAGAGAGAACGCCAAAGCCTGCCCACCTATTCAGGAACAACAACCTGCCCGGACGAGAGCCGACATGGGGCAGCTCAGTCCAACTCGCCTCAAATTGGCATCGGAGCTACTAGAGTACGCAATAAACGCCTTCTTCGAGTTCCTAGCCATAACAAATGCGACCAAAAGTGGTTGATACGAGAATCTGCAAAAATATCCTGTTATGAGCTGGGAAGTGAAAATATTTTGAAGGAGAGTCTTGAGGTGGACGAAGCTGCCATCTACAACAACAACGACGCCCTTGTCCTAAAGGGAGAGATGATGGGTCGTTACATGGCAGCATTCAATGCAACAAGTGTTTTTTTTTCGCTCTGGACGAGGGGGAGATGGAGCGATCAGGACTGATAAAATTCTAAGCCCCATCTGACGATCCGATCGTGGTTGTTGCTCGGCGTACCCGGACGATGCTAGACGACAGAATACTCGAGATGGCGAAATCCATCACGGGAGCTACTGAAGTCGAGGCGTCGTGGGAATGCTGGGTGATGCCCAAGATCGACTGGGTGAATGGGGTTCCAGGATGCGGCAAGACGGACATATATATATTATTATGGGTGGTTAAAAACTTCGATGGGGAGAATCATCACCACAACAACAGAGGCAGCAAAATACTTGCGAGAGAGACTAGCGCACCGAATAGGAGACCTGTTCAAGACCAAGGTGCGCACATGGCCTCTGTCCTAGTGAATGGTTTTAGAGCATCAACCAAGTGCAATCGTCTTGTGGTTGACGAGGCGCTCTTGAACCATTTTGAGGCCATAGTAATGGCAAGTCAGCTGTCTGGTGCTAGCGAATATCTTCTCATCGGAGACGTCAACCAGCTTCCTTTTATTGACAGAGAGAACCTCTTTGTCATAAGGTATAACCGCCCAAACCTGGCAGCAACCATTAGCCAGGAGTTGTTATGCACGCATCGGAACCCCCTGGATATTGCGTATGTCTTTAGGGAAGTATACTCCAGCAACTACTCTTCAGCATCCAATATACATTCCCTGAAGCTTAAACGGCTCATTGAAGTGCAAAAATCCACCACCCTCCACAACACTCTCTTCCTAATACACACACAGGAAGAAAGAAAATCCCTGATCTCAAGGGATATGGGGGAGGCACAGGGTCACGCGTCTTAACCATTCATGAAGCTCAGGGTTTGACCTACGAGCTGGTGATTGTCATGCAGACCAGGGGCAAGAAGTTGAAGCTGCACGAGAGTGTTCCACACGCGATGGTGGCAGTGTCGCGTCATCGGGGTGGTTGTATCTCCTACACTGATGATAGCGAAGATGCGATCGCTTCGTGAGCAGGGCGATGGCAGCGTCAACCAACACCATTTTGGATTATAACTTAAAGATGGCAATAAAAAACCACGACAACGCGGTGGCGGAGGCCCTTGCAGACCTCGGACGGAGAGAGGTGGCATAGGAGAGTAAAAAAATATGTCCCTGATGTTTAATTTCGTAAGGATCTTTGCAGGTATTAAGATGAGTCATGCTCACTAAAAAGCCTCTTCTTGTGGCGCCGACTTCTGGTGGTCATCCTCTTCCCTAAATTATGGTTGAGGAGAGCGGTGCTTAGCACACGCGTCAACTCGTGAACGGGTTCTGCTTGCGGGGGCTGGAGTTCTCTTTTAGCTGCAGGGATCCCATTTATTTTAGCTGTGTAATTGCATGTAGACTGTGTAATAAAAGATGAGAAATTCTGTAGAAAAAAAGCCTTCTAGAGTAAGTTTTTCAACCCTTATAAATAAGAAAGGAAATGTCACAAATAACAAATTATGCAACAAAAAAGTGTGGACCCTAGTGTCAGCAAAGTGTAATTATCAGTACTAGCGTGATGGTGGTGTGGCTGAACCCGGAGCGCTGCGTCACGCTCGACGCGATGGTCGCCACCTCACCATCGCCAATAGTGACGTAAGTATACCCCGACAGACTCAGTACTAGCGTGATGGTGGTGTGGCTGAACACGGAGCGCTGCGTCACGCTCGACGCGATGGTCGCCACCTCACCATCGCCAATAGTGACGTAAGTATACCCCGATACACTCAGTACTAGCGTGATGGTAGTGTGGCTGAACATGGAGCGCTTCGTCACGTTTGACGCGATGGGCGCTACCGCCGGTTGCTCCGCCCTCGGCGACAAGCATCACCTCACCATCGCCAATAGTGACGTAAGTATACCCCGTTAAACGTTTCTATAAGATCTCGTCGTAGTTTATTTAAGCCATCTTCATAGGCAAGGTCTTTTAAAGCTGATACCATTTGGTTGCTCTGCGCTCTACTCTTTCAAGAAGCTCAACATCTTTTCTTTGTATAGCAGTTTCATTAATATACAGAAAAGCTGTCCTAATGATGTATATCATGGATTTAATTTTCTTTGTGCCACTTGATTTTATGGATTTTATGCTTAAAGAGTTATTGTATTGTATTGTACTGTATGTGTTCAGGTTTGAGGCAGTGTTAACTCCTTATTTTTCTTAATCATTCCGGATTTTTTTAGTGCGCCCCACGAATATAATAATCTCTTAAGATCTGTTAAGTTTTATACCCTAAACACACAAGCGTTCATAAATCTCATCCACACTAAACTTTTCTGTCATTTCAGGCCATATACTGTTACACGACAGAAGGGCGGGGCCCGTGCTACGCCCTCGAAGGCGAGAAAGTCCGCCTCAACTGGTACCGCCAGTACCTCGTCGTCACAACCAACGAAACACCCAACAAAAACGCCGCATCGACCAGCAAAAGCTCACCGAAATCTCACCACATCACCATCCTTGACATACAAAACAAGTTCATAGTCTTCTCCAAGACTTTCGATGAAATCGATGCAGTTTTGACTGAGTGGGGATCTTTTTATATCCTCACGAAGAACAAGGAGATGATATATTTGGACCAGAAGGATCTGCAGTCCAAGCTGTCGTTGTTGTTTAAGAAGAACCTGTATGATGTGGCTATTAGGATAGCGAGCAGTCAGCATTATGATATGGAAGGGTTGATGGAGATTTATAAGCAGTATGGTGATCACTTGTATAGTAAGGTATGTATTTGTAACTGTAGTTATGACCTTAGAGGATTTAAACATTATTCCTAAATGAATTATTTGGTAAAAAAAACGCATTGGCGCTTCTGATCTAGCTTTAATAAATCGATAGAGCAGGATTTTAATACAAACAAAAAATACCCTTCTGACTCTACCGGTGCTTCGGAAATACGCCCGTTAGAGAAGAGAGCTCCAAGAAACTCTACAGGGATGTCACTTTTCCATATTTTCAAATCCTTGTGTGACTATGAGATGCCCCATAATCATCTAACAATCAAACTGGGAAAAATAAGTCAAATATTCTAACTAAGTATGTTGTTTATAACAACGTGACATCATGTCATAATCTCATGGTATTTTGTAGTCATGAGACATCTCACAAAGTACTTTGAACGTTTTATTCACTTAACGTAAACATAGAAGTGATCATTTATTATTATGCAGTTTTTTGTGGCCATGCATTTTTGTCATTAATATAATCATTTAAATTGTAATGGGCTTTCTTTATGAGATTTACTTTAACAAATGTTTTAAACCTATGTATTATTCTTGTTCAGTAGCCTAATTTAAGAACAATAGACCTAGAACATAAATTATCTTCGCTTTACAGATTTGTTGGTACTGCTTTTATTAGTATAGATATAGATTATAATCGTTTGACCCCGGTCTCACCTGATGGAAAGCGATGATGTGGTCGAAGGTGTAGCACGCTTGCCTTGTAGATACCTATTCACTCTTGACTTGAACACACCGGGGTTATATTTTACCGGAAACACTGACGAGGGCAGGGCATTCCACTCCTTTGCAGTTCTTATAGTAAATGAAGAAGCGTAACTCTTCGTTCTTGTGCGAGGTATTTCAACCATAAAAGGGTGGCGCTTTGCCAATCGTCTAGTCGTATGGTGATGGAAAGGTGGGGGGTGTCAGATATTGGAGATCAAAAATAGCAGATCTAGTCTGATGTACGTCATAGCTATCTTAAAACTCAAATATATCTGAAACGCGACATTTTAGAATACTAGTGTATTAACACTTTTTGTTTGTATTAAAGTTGTCTATGGATTTATCAAGGTTAGATCAGACGCCGCGATTTAGCGGTTTTATCAAAATGGCGTATTTGTAGGTACAAAGGTATTTCAAAGGCCTTCTAGCCTTTGAAATACATCTCTTGCATGCATGCTTTAGTAAAAATATAACACCTTGTTTTTATCAAACAACAAGCACATAAAAATGTATATAACCCCCGACTCTCCATTATATGTAAGAACCATCTAGATCACATCAGCTTTCAAACAGAAAAAAACGCCTCAAAGTCGGTTCATTCTTTGGAAGCTACGATCCGGACCGATTATACGATGCCACAGACAGACAATACACATACGCTAAACTTATAACGCCCTCTATGAGTTCGGGGGTTAATAGTACATTACTGTTGTATTATGTATGAGTAGTGTAAAGCTAAGTCATCATTTCCGTATCAGGGAGACCTCAAGAGCGCAATAGACCAATACATCAAAACGATCGGCTGGCTAGAGACCTCCTACGTCATCCGCAAGTACCTGGAGCCTCGGCACCTCGAGTCGCTGGTGCTATATCTCGAGGAGCTGCACAAGAAGTCGTGCGCCACCGAGGACCACACCACGCTGCTGCTGACCTGCTACGTGAAGCTGGACCAGTTCGACCAGCAGGGGAAGCTCAAGGAGTTCATCAACTCCAAGGACCAGCTCATTCATTTTGATGTCGATGTTGCAATCAAGGTAAGCAAGTGACGAACAAAAAGTTAAATTTTTATCGAGCCGGAGAAAACAGTTTTTTTTTTGCTCCGCACACTAATGTATTTAGCCAGAGTCAAGTAAAGAGATATAACAAGTTGTATGTATTATTCAAAAAATAGTCAATACTAGCTTTCCCGTCCGAAACTTTGTCCGCGCGGACTAGAGTTTATCGCGAAAAAAGCATCCTATGTTCTTCTATGATATTAGAAGTATGTATGTTAATTAACTATATTATTGTGACACTGACTGAAAGGTATTTAATCTCTGATTCTCTCCATACAAAGGTTGTCTGGAAGAAATCGCTCTTTAGCGATAAGACCGCCAATTGTACTCTTTAATTTATAAGTTGTATCTTTATTTGTATTATTTTTTGGTGTGCAATAAAGTGTATTGGTATTGTATTGTATTGTAAAAACCAATGCAAATGTAGGTATAGCACCAATGCTCTTGAAGTTTTTTGACAGACTTGTTATTTCGTTTCCATGGCAACCGTTCCTTACAGCGAGTATTCAACATGTTCCAGTTTCCCGTGAAAACTTACAATTTTCCGGGATTAAAAGTATCCTATCTTATTCTGGGGCATCTGGGGTATAAGTTATTCCAAATTTCATCAAAATCCGTCCAGCCGTTATCGTTATATATTTTTTAATTTGTGCTTGTTATTTCAAACTAGACAATTTCAGAAACTAAAACCCGTGTACGGTTGGGTAAATTCCTTTGCTTCGTCGTAGTAGGGTAAAAAAATAGCCTATGACACTCTACACCTGAAGACGAATCGATTGACACCTCGCTTGTAAAAATCGGACTAATATTTGTACTATGATTTCTTCTGTGCTAATAGGTGCGAAGCGACGCTATGTTGGAACATACACGTACCCACATACTTACATACAATGACTGTTAATATTTCCCTGTATGCTGCACCACATATGGCTCAGGAAACATGGGTTTCGAGAGCACTACGAGTAATACGTTCATGAGCCATATGTGTGTCAGGAAACACGAACAAATTATATAACAAAAAGTTCCACAGAACGTTGTGATAATGTACTATTTTTGCATTGGACGTGCTAGCAAAGAAAACGCCGGGACGTACAAAGACTATTCGCAAGTCTTCGTAGCATCCACTGCATCGTTTTCGGACAGTTTTATTGTCCTCTATTCACTGAATTTTTGACAGACAGTGGTAGCGATTCGGACATTCACTAAACTAAACTTAATTTCTTCAAATGTAATTTAAACCTTGTCGACTTCGTAACAAGGTATTTTTGCCCTTGGCATTTATTCTAAACTTACGTCAATTTAAGCTGCACCGCTTAAAATAACGTTATTAAAACAGGTTTTTAACACGCTGTGTCAGCGTTTGGATAAATTCGGACACGTTCTGAGACAGCGTCTGGACAAATCTGGACTGTCGCCGCGTGGAAACAAAGTTGCTAGTAGATGGTCTTGGATTGATCTTAATAATAAACTTATAACACCCGTCTATATTCGAGTTCAGGGGTTAAAAACATTGAACATACAATTTCAATGCAATTTGTTAATATAAAAATGATACTTTGACTAACCTGGACGTTCGTTCGATCAAGTTGCATTGATCGTGATCTCGTCGATATTGAGAACGAGTCTGTTCTCAGAGCGAGGCAGAGCACTGACTCTCAGAGATTGACGTAACAGATAGAACCTTCAGATATATCAATAAGAGTCTGTCGTGTGTAGATACCAAAATGTCATTATTTGAAGTACCCTAGACCATTTTTTTAAAAACATCTTTACAATAAAGACATTGTACAGATGTTTTGGTATTGACTGCTTTATTATAGGTATCGATAAACATTAACATACATATTCATTATCACCGTGAATATGTTTACGGTTTAATTAACAAAATTACATTATATTTATGGTTTGATAAATGAAAATACATAAATTTGGGCAAAAATAAGAAATGTTCAAGTAAATTTTAATACTGAGCTGTAGAAATTTATCTCACACTTCCATTAAAAAAAACAATAATTAACTACAATTTGAAATGCTTAAATTTTGAATTCATTTTGTAGTATTGTTGCAAAACCAATTATTAACTGTTTTTATAATTGGATTTGCAAATATAAAATCAGTTAGTTGAACGTTTTCTTGTCGACGTAACCGCCAAGCATTGAGCACCATTTTACACCGAACGCCCAACGTCATAAAATTCAACTTTGCTTGATTCAAAGTTAGACGCTCGAAATACAGGCGACGTTCTCTTTTAATTTGACGACCGGTTGAACTAATGGTTAGAGACCCTGTCTGTGAAGTCAACCAATGGTCGCGGGTTCGAATCTCATAAGGTGCAATCATTTGTGTGATGAGAAGAAATGTTTATTTCCGAGTCATGGATGTAATATATTCGTATCTATGTATGTTGATCCGTTGTCTAGTGCCCATAGTACAGGGTATCCTAGTTTGGGGCTAGGTCATTGGTGTGAACCGTCCGGCATATATTTATTTTTATTTATCTTCAGGTAGTACGTCAAGTGAGCGTCCCTGACGCGCTGTCGCTCGCCGCGAACCACAAGCGGCACGACTGGTGCCTTAAGATGATGCTGGAAGACCAGAAGGACTTCCTCCAAGCGCTGGAGTACATTGCGGAGCTCGAGTTCGAAGAGGCGGACGTGTACATGAGGAAGTATGGACATCGGCTGATACAGCATGAGCCGGAGGAGAGCACCAAGGTTTTGAAATGTGAGTTCTTTTTAAAAAGCTTTTAAACTTCACTTGTGTGTATGTATCTATCTGTCTATGTATTTCTGTCTGTAATGAAATCTTGCAACTTAAATAACTATGCTAGATCTCCAAAGTGACTTAGACTCGATGTAAAATTATCGCGGACACAACTGAATAGTATTTTATTTTTAAACCATGATGTTAAAAGCTTTTGTGTGTTATTAGTTTTTGCTAGGAACTTTCCAAAAACTAGATATGAAGAAATAATGTTAATTTTTGAGGTTATGTGACTTATGACACGGTTTATGGTCAAGGGAATAAAATAGCCTAGATAATTATTGAAATCTAATATTTAACTGAGATCTGCACGTTACGATTTTGTTTAATATCATTTATGAAGCATTATTTCCAACCTATACCTGCTATAGTAGTAGGCACCGAGGTACTTAATCTGAGAACCGAACCCTAAGCCTTCTCGGCTCTTGTCATGAGATTGGTACCTAAAGTATTGAAACGTTTGTACAACAAATAATGAATTGAAGTACTCGTATAAGCAGGATAAAGAATACGTATGCGTTTACTGTTGTTTATTCCTAATATCTTTAAAAAAATACCCTAAAATAATTTCTATTAGAATAAACTAAGATAGATAGAAAGATAGATACTACTAAGATACTTCTTTTTTTAATTCGATATTATTTATCGATGTATTAATAGTTTATTTGAACAAATTACGAGTTATAGTGGTAGCACTATGATTCGTTAACAATTCACAGCAATTTCCGATCATTTCTATTCATTTCAATTGTTACTTTTTTAATAACAGTTCCCGAATGTTATTGTTTTAATAAGAATGAATTATGTTATTTTATATAGTCAATAATGTGGATAGATTGCGTGTCTGCGGCATTTAACATTTAAGTCTTGGAAGCCGAAAACTGGCATTCTCCTTTCGAGCACTTCCCGATTAGCTATCCGGCTGAAACTTTCAGGGTAGCTCAAAAACCGAATACAATGCATATAAAAAAAGGACGAAGCTATTTTTTTTATTCATATTGTTCTGTTGGTACAACAAGCACGTCTAACACTCAATACAACCGCATAGATATAAATACATACTACTCTCACATACAAACAGATGACTAGGACACGCGCCAAATGTATGTGTTAGTTCATAGGGCTGTAAAATTATTTATAGTACGCACGTAACCTAACACAAACATCCTATGCGACCAAAACAGAAGACAACCCGCTAGTATGAGGGCTCATACAATCCGTTTGAATATTCGATTTAGGCGTGTAATATTGGTTACGTATTTTTTGCGTTTGCACTTGATTCACTGAGCGCTCGTATCCGTCTGATTGCGCACGCACGGCGTTCATCGAAATGAACCCTTTCATTGACGCTCGAGGAAGCCAAAAGAAGATTTCAGCTGGTTTGGGCAGTATTCGGCAAGCTTTGACAAGTCTTCTCATCGTCCATACCACAGTGCCTGAAGACAAAAGTCTTCTATCAGTGCGTCCTAGCAGTCATGACCTACGACGCCGAAACTTGGACACTCACGGTCAAACAAGTCCACAAATGTGTACACGACAGATTTTTTAACTTTTTGTTATTATTATTGTCATTTTTTGTAATTGTGTGTCAAATAAATGTTTTTTCTTCTTTCTTTCATCTTCTTCAAAGCACTCCAGTGAGCTCAATCTTCGGCTCTTCCTCTCCAACTTCTGATAGCGCGTCCTTCACTACGATTGCTAAGTCGCGGTATTCTCTCAATAATATGTGTGTCACATAAACATACATGTTGTTTGTTTTCACCCTAACGTTTATCGGTCATACGAGGCCACTGCCTCTTCAGCTTGTTAATCTTTGGGCTGTGTCGATATATCTAATAATTTTCTAATGAAAAAATCCGGATCACGTAAGTTAAGTGAAACTTTGTCTGTTTGTTGGGGAGCTTTCATAATGGCTGGTCGGATTTTGATGAAATTTGGATAGAGATAGCTTATACCCTTGAATAACACCTAGGATATTTTTCATCATCATTATCACCATCATCATCCTTCACGCTAAAACGACTGAACGGATTTTGATCAAATTTGGAAAAGAGATAGTTTATACCCTGGAATAACACATAGGATTATTTTTATTATCATTATCACCATCATCATCTTTCACGCTCAAACGTCTGAACGGATTTTGTTCAAATTTGGAATGGAGATAGCTTATACCCTGGAGTTACACATAAGATACCTTCAACATCAGGATCAACATTATCCCTCACGCGGGTGAAACCGTGGGGTGCACCTAGTATATAATATGAGCGGAAAAGACCGATACCCACGTCACAAGCTATCCTAGTGTAGGGCCAGAGATCACCTCTAATATATGATACCCTAAGTTACTACTTTTAACGCTTATTATTATTTTTAGGCAGAGCGGTGGTAGCCTAACAGTTCAATAGTGCAACTTAAAATCCAACGATACCGAGTTTGGTCCTCGGCTCCGCAAGTCCGCACCAATGATTTTTCTAAGTTATGTGCGATTTCCGTCGCTCCGCGCTTTGGAAGGCACTTTAAGCTGTCGGTCCCAGCTGTTATTGATTAATAGCAGTCCTTAAGCCATGTCAGAGGTTCTCGGGCGGCCTGACAAACTGTCACCAGAGACCAGCACTGCCTCATTCGACAAACAAACAAACATTCATCGGTTTCATCATCATCAGCTTGTACTTGTCCACTGCTGGACATAGATCTGTAATAATGCGCGCCACTGAGACCGATCTTCGGATCTTGTCATGAAATTGCTGCCAGCTACATTACGCAGGTCGTCGCTCCATCTAGCCGGAGGGCGTCCTACTCTACGTTTGCCTACACGTGGTCTCTACTCAAGAACTCGCCTACCCCATCAGTTATCAGTTTTTCGATATATGTGACCGGCCCATTGCCACATCAGCCTGCTAATTCTTTGAGCTATGTCGGTAACTTTCGTTCTCTGTCGGATCACCTCATTTCGGATGCGATCCCCTAGAGAAATCCCGAGCATAACTCGTTCGCTCGTTCTTCGGTGCATCTAGTTTTTTTAACGAAATAAAACTTTATATTATTAATTCCAGTGCTCTGTACCGACTACAAGCCCCGCAGCAAGCCGCTAGTCGATGAGAGCGCCCTCTCGGGAGGGTTCCGCGAGCCCGAGCGAGCCATGCCGGATGATTACATACACATGTTCCTCAGCAACTCGGAGAAACTGATCGACTTCCTGGAACACATGACCAACAGTGGCCAGGAATGTACCAAGCTGGTCTACGACGCCTTGATTGAGCATTATATCCATGTGTGGTAAGTATTTATATGGAAGTTTATTAAGTAGCCGCTGACTTGCAATCCCGTGACTAAAAAGCGCGCGAACTTGTCGCGTGTTTTTGGTCACGTGTTAAGCAAAGTAGCGAATAATATATTAGAATGTAGATTATTAAAATTGGTCAGCCCTCAGACAATATGTCTTCCGTCAGGTTGGCAAAATCACTTCATTCGTGTCAATAATTTATATAGCTATAAATTGCTACGATGAATTTCGACTCTAACCACATAGAAATAGAGTTAAAAGTCATGTGGCATTTTTTTTACATTGTGCAACATTTGTGCGGCAAAGACAAGACCACTGAAAAATGTTAGTGCAACATTTGTGCGGCAAAGACAAGACCACTGAAAAATGTTAGTTAAATTTGTTAAAATACGACAGTTGAGCAGCTATTGCCTTTTTACAAAGGAAGCTTTCAACTTAAGTTAGGGCCTTTATTCGCCTGTTCAGACACGTACCGCGTCGCGTTGAGGCGTTGTACGCTCCCTAATTGTCGTCCTGCTCATCCAGGTGCAGGTTGAGCGGGATGATGATGCAGCTCTGGAGCAGATTTTAGATAAATTTATTGATTTTGAACGACATACGAGACGTATCGATAAATCGCTATGCAAGAATCTAGAACAACTTAAAAACTATCTTGCAAAGCAAATTCCGGGTCGATATTTATAAGTATTTTTTTAAGATATTTTGCTCTACGAAAAAGACCAAAGTTTCCAAATACTTTTAATAGTGAAAATATAGTGTAATCATGTTTTCCTCAGGTGGAAATCTAGTTAAAAGACTAGAAACACATATAAAAATATATGCATTGTGACTTAAATAGAAGTACTTATTACATTTCTCATTCCAAATATAGGGATTTTGCTGCTCACAGCGCCTTAAAATATTGTTACGAGCAGGGGTTCAGATAAAATTAATTTATGCCAATTAACCAAAAAAATTACGCTATTATTAAAAAAAATAACCAACAAATACCACTTAATCACTTTTTAACTGTACACACTAATTATAATTAATTATCACTGAATAATTAGCTTCAAATTACATCGATCATACTCGTTTAGTTGTCAAAATTAAACTGTCCCGCTCAGCCGATGCGCACCCCATTTACACCGCGACGGAGGTTTCTAGAAGGCGCATTTTATCCAGAACATTCCAGATCGAAAACCTGTTACTCGTAACCTCTTACTAATGGCGCCATGTAGTATCTTGCGGCTACAAGTCCTCATATAGAAGTTATACCGTTCGCAGGTAGATGGAGTTGCATTTTCAGCAGGCGTTTATATAAAAGTTGAACTAGACCAGGTATCGACCGGTGTAACAATACCTTGTATCAGTGGAATTGCCGAAAATGATATTCCCTTTTGCCGCTGTAAAATTTGACAAAAGCGACAAGGCGCGTTACGTGTATAATGTAGGTAACGCTAAAATAACGCGCTTCAGGCTTGCTCGTTTTGTACACGGATCTGTGGGGTTTCGAAGGTAGGGGAAGGGGAGGAGACGGCGGGAGGGGGATAGGCCCTGGCACCCATCCCCTCGCGGAGATGTTCGGCTGAACTATGAACGAGTTGTATTGTTAGAATGTAGACTTCAACCCCTAAATACTCCTAGAAACTCCACAGTCTGCTCCTGGATTCTAAAGCCAACTCATTAGTTGAAATCGAAAAACCAATAAATTTTCGAAACGAACGAACAACGTATGATTACGAACGTACCTTGTGAAATCTCTGTATCACTTGTGCAGGGTGCAGAAATGCCTCCTGTACCGCTCTATCGCAGGAACATATTCAGTTATGCGCTACCAAAAAGTAACTGGTTCGGTACACACAGACGTTTTCTTGTCAACGTAACCGCCAAGTGCTAATGTGGACCTTTTTACACCATAAACTAAACGTCATAAACTTCAACTTTGCTTGTCGCTAAATCAAGTGGCTCGAAATACTCATGGTGAGGTCTTAGAAAAGTCAATTGTATCTCCCAGGGCGAAGTCTCCGGAGACCGATAAGAAGCAGTACGAAGACAAAGTGCTGGGAGTGCTGCGGAACCCGGCAGCCAACTACGACAGGGACCAGACCCTCATCATCTGTCAGATGCTCGGGTTCAAGGCAGGGGTGCTATATCTGTACGAGGAGAACAAATTGTGAGTCAGATTTTTATTAGGTTAAACTGGACGTTACTAAACACGTTAAAATTAGCCTTAAGAAAACTTATTTATTTATAAACAAATGCTTGTACTTACAGCAACGCCTTGCACAACATGCCAATATATTAAAATTACTTTAAACTAAAACAACACAAAAATTAACATATTAAATTTCTTATAGAAAATGACAATATTTGGCTTCTGAGCAATGATAGCGTTGAATAAACTAAACGCTTGAGCCGTCGGAGCATGTTGGGGGTACGCGTGCGCAACGGATGCGACGTATGCGCGCGCGCCGGTCGCATCCGGTCCGGTGTACACAGAGCACCGCGACAGAGTGCACGGATTATCTATCCAGTTGTTGAAGAGTAGGTAGTAGTGGATCACTATCGTCCAAGGTGTTTATAACCACCATGCCAGCCAAGAATAGGGATGGATAATATCCATACAATGTTTTATAGAGAGCGATCAATTTCTTGTGCACTTTTTCGACCATGAGTTTATATTTATCAATAATCGCACAAGAACGAAGTGTTACGCTTCTTCATTTATTATAAGAACTTCTAAGGAGTGGAATGCCCTGCCCTCATCAGTGTTTCCGGTAAAATATAACCCCGGTATGTTCAAGTCAAGAGTGAATAGGTATCTACTAGGCAAGCGTGCTACACCTTCGACCACATCATCGCTTTCCATCAGGTGAGATCGTGGTCAAATGATTTCCTAGACAGTGATAAAAAAACGTATTGTACACTAATTTGCTTCTACGAATACATAATACAGTGCAACAATTGTGCCTCTGTTGTGAAATCGTGTAGTCTGCCTCATAACAAAACCGAGGGACTTGTAAGCTCGGCCACACAACTCCACGATATGTGCATTAAAAGTTAGCTCTGTTTCTAGCATCAAACCAAAGTGAGAAAATGAGCCACACTAGAAAATATTGTATATGTATGTTGTTGCATTTTGCGCGAGACTGGTGATACATCATGGGGATAAACTTTAGAATGTATACATCCTTAAATTTAAAACAGAAATTTCTATTGTCACAGAATAAAGATTATACTCGCATTATACTCGCAATCACACAGTATAAGGTTCAAAATTATTTGTCTCTAGTTTTCCCGCCCGCGACTTCGTCCGCGCGGACTACAGTTTATCGCGAAAAAAAGCATCCTATGCTCTTCTAGGATATTAAAAACCAATGCAAAAGCATTACAATAAAGCTCTTTGTATTTTGACAGACTTGTTATATCGTTTCCGTGGTAATCGTTCCTTACAGCGAATGATCAATATTTTCCAGTTTTCCCGTGGATACTTACAAGTTACGGGATAAAAAGTATCCTATGTTTTATTCCAGGGTATAATCTATCTCCATTCCAATTTTCATCAAAATCTGTCCAGCCGTTATCGCGTAAAAGGCCCCCAAACAAACAACGTTTCACTTTTATATATTGGTATGGATTAGTGACAACAATGTCTTGACCAACTAGATCGAACGCTGAATCATGATCAACTAGAAAAAGCGCACCCAATCAGCGGCTGGTCCGTGGTGATGTCAAATCAAATTGACCAATAGCAGCGCAGAGAACTTGATGATTAGCCATAGAATCCACACCAATGTATAATGTGAAACATTGTCTGTTTGTTTGTTTAGGGAGCTTTCACGCAATATCGGCTGGACGGTTTTTGATGAAATTTGGAATGAAGATAGCTTTTACCCTGGAATAACACATAGGATACTTTTCATCATCATCATCCTTCACGCTCAAACGGCTTAACTGATTATGAAGAAATTTGGATTGGAGATAGCTTATACCCTGGAATCTGTACTTTTAATAAAGCCCCTACTACCTTGCCACGTGCACACGCGCAGTATGCGCAGTGTGTTGGCGATATATCGCCACCCGACCGACTGACTAGTTATGAACGAAATAGTCTGAATAAAGAAGATAATTTAAAAAAAGTCTATGGTACTTAAAATAAGATAGATAGATAGATAGATAGATAAATTCTTTATTGCACACACCACAAACAAAATCAACAAAAAATAAAGGAAAAATAGCAGAAGAAGTGTACAATGGGCGGCCTTATCGCTAAAAGCGATCTCTTCCAGGCAACCTTTGGATGGAGAGGATTTGTTATAGTTGTGAGGGACGGGGTGCATTATGATATAAAAATACTACTTAGTAAGAAATAGTGAACAAGAATATAACATTTTTAAAATTCGTGTCTGTCTGTTTGTTTGTCTCTTTACCTGTTTGTCTGTATGTTTGTTCACACATCACATAAAAACTACTGAACCGATTGCGATGCGGTTTTCACTGTTGATAACTTAGGGTTTGACTTAAAAACTAGGGTACTTGATATCTCAATTCGATGAGTAGAAGCTGAGCATTCGATAAAAATATTTTTGAAGGTTAAAGAAATTTTGATCAAATGTTGGTATATTGGTATATCAGGTCCTAGAAAAGCACATAGAGTAAAAAATAAATGACCACGCGTGCGATGCCGCGGGCACAGGTAGTAAAGCAATAAGAACGAAATAGTCTGTTCAAAGAAGATAATTTAAAAAAAAGTTCTAGCGTACTTAAAATAGGTTTTTAAAGTTGTGTCTGTTTGTATGTTTGTATGTTTGTTCGCGCATCACGTAATAACTACTGGACCGATTACGATGCGGTTTTCACTATTTGATAGCTTAGGGTTTGGCTTAAATCTGGTGTACTTGGTATCTCAATCCGATGAGTTAAAGCCGAGCAATCGATAAAAACTTTTTGATAGGTCTTGGAATAGTACATAGAGTACTTTTAACCTAGAGAAATGACCAAGCGTGCGAAGCCGCGGGTACAGCTAGTAATACATATGATACTTTTCATCGTCATCATCATCATCCCTTACACGGGTGAAACCGCGGGGCGCAGGTAGTAACTAATAATGTTAACACCCACAGTGGTGGATTTCCCTATTGGCCAAAATATCGCTTGCGTGCAGTAGTATGTATGACAACCATATTTTTGTATGGAAAGTCTCGAAGTGCTATTGGTATGTTTTTTTGGTCGTCATTAAATATTAGTCATCCAGTAGCAAAACTAGCCAACTTCAATCTAATGCACGCATTAGCAAAACTAGCTAGGTGCTGTTCAGGTACTGATACAACTTGGCTAGTTTTGCTATTGCATGCATTAGCAAAACTAGCTAGGTGCTGTTCAGGTACTGGTACAACTTGGCTAGTTTTGCTATTGCATGCATTAGCAAAACTAGCTAGGTGCTGTTCAGGTACTGGTACAACTTGGCTAGTTTTGCTAATGCATGCATTAGATTGAAGTTGGCTAGATTTGCAACTAGGTGACCTTAGGCGTAATACGGCGTTTATGACTGCATTGTATAGAGAGTTCAATGTTATAACATGTATTTCACCCTACCATGAGGCACATTTTCGGTCACAGATGGCGTGACCAGGTCTCGGTGCACATGCGCGGCGGCGATGCGGAGAGCGCGCTGGGCGTGTGCCGGCGGCGCGGCGCCGTGTGCCCGCGGCTGTGGCTCGACGTGCTGTGGCGCCGCCCGCCGCCCGCTTGCTTGCCTGAGCTACTGAACGTCATAGGTACAGTATGCGCCACCGAGCTTGGCCGCCTTGAAATGAGTTTCGGCGAACTTTCATGCGTGATCAGTCAATAAGAGAAATAGCGACGTGATCATCTGAGACAGGCTCTACAGGCTGTATTTCTACTGCAAATATAGCCCGGAACTCAACTAAAAAAACTTTTTATATTTCTTATAAATATTGTCTCGTCTCATACACGGACCACAGTCAGAGCAACATTGCTGAATTAGTTGCACCACATTGCAACGGTTTTTATTCAGCAATGAATACAACAACGAATGGCGTCGTCACTCGCGGCAAATTTCAAGTAAAGTCTGAAAGAGATGCATAAGCCGTAAAGCGAAACGAAAATAGATAGGGCCGGGCAATATTGCAGTATTTTCCGTCTGACAACACAAAAAAAAATGCATCAGCAATACTAAACATGATAAGCTATATTTATTTATTTATTTATTTAATACTTTATGCACAAAAACAGTGTACAGAGGAGGACTTAATGCTAAAACAGCATTTTCTGCCATCCTGTTATATTGCCGGGCTAGAATTAGAAATATTATAGTTTAATATTACTGTCAATGCTGGCAATGTTGCCGAATCTCTATTGCAAACACAATGTATTAAAGTAAAAACATTGCTCATTTAGAAGCACCTTTAAAACCCTAAAATTTGTTGCCGCTACTCGCGCTAACTTCAAGGCGGGCAAGATCCTTTGCGTGTACTGTAAGTTACTTTTCAATAATTAAACTTACGCACCCTATTTTTACTACAATCGAGCCACGAATTGTCTTATAAGTATTTTAACTTAAACTTTTAGTTTAAGTATATTAAGAATGTGTCCTTTAACACTTTTCTTACAGTCTCTATATTAGGGCGAAGTCAATTTGTCCATGTGTTCTTTATAAGTAGCACTTGTTGCACACTACACAATATTAATACATTAAACCTAGTAGTTTATGTTCTTGTTATAATGTTTACGTTTTTTTTTCAGCCAACGAAAAGCTGTTGTCGCCCATTCTAGTCATAGATTGCCTTGCGAGTACTCCGTCCTACACATTAGGAGATGTAAGAAAGTAAGTTTTTTTAATACCAACAATATTACCTCTTTATTCTCTTTATAGAGGGGGGAGCACTTTGTACAACTATAATATTATAGCCACTACACACATTAATAATAATAATAAACTATTTTGTAGAATATTTTGTATTTTTGTTTGACACCAAAAGAAACTCCATATTAGAAGTGTAAGTTTTATGCAACATTTACAGTTAATTCCTCACTTAAGTACTAAAACTAGGTTTTTCTTTTGCAGTTCACTGTTTATCGCAATAAAAAGTATCCTGTCTCCTTTTCCAGGGTTCGAACTATCTCCATACCAAAATCCATCAAGATCGGTTCAGCCGATTAGTTGTGATAAGGTAACAAACAGAGAGACAAAGCTACTGTCACTTTTGTAATATTAGTATGGATTACTAGATGGCTGAAGTAGTCGAGGGGAAAATTTCTGAATCGCGGTGATGATTTCTTAATCGCGGTGATGATATCTGAATAGCGGTGATGATTTCTTAATCGCGGTGATGATATCTTAATCGCGGTGATGATTTCTGAATCGCGGTGATGATTTCTGAACAGCACGAAAAAAAAAACATGAAAAAAATTAACAATTTCAAAATCAAGCATTTTCCTAGCATTAATGTGGTTTCATTGGGTGTTTCCTCGTGGCCAAACTAGGTTGCCAAACTGATTTGGCTATGAGGAATATTTTTTCTCGTGGCCAAACTACTTGACCATTATCTATTGATTCAACTTGTATAAAGTACTGTCATGGTTTACAGACCGATCCACCCCCCTTCCCATTAGAGCCGGAGTCCCTCAGGGCTCCGCGCTGTCTCCTCTCTCCTGTTCACGTTTTACACAAGCGACTTCCCGCGTACTCCCAAAGTTGAGATCGCTCGCTTTGCTGACGAAATCGCGATTTATTCCACCGGATGGAAACCAACCGTACTTCAAAGAAGCATCCAATGAGCGCTCCGAGCGCTCGATGAATGGATCCGAAAGTGGTGAATAACTGTGAAAACCTACGCTTTTCTCGGGATTCACAGTTATTCACCACTTTCGGATATAAAAAGTCATACAATCTACTATTTCTTCATTGTGAGGACCTATATAAAATGTAATAAAACAAAATTATGACAAATGAAAAAATAAAATCATTGACTTTAATTGTCATCTCTTTTGCATTTTCGCTAGAAATTATAAAGTATACTATTCATAGTAGCATTTTCGCTAGAAATTATTAAAATGGATATAATTTTTGTGATTCGCAAAGGCGGAATTTGTTGATGGTCGGCAGTACCACAAACTCTGGACTTATAAAAATGCGACAATCATATATAACTGCAGTCCATAAAATAAGATAAACAAAAAAAGTTGGAGTAGTTGTGTCATGTATCTGTGCGTATGACTTTTTTTTTTCTCTTTTTTATGATATGCTGTTGGTCTATAACTGACAACTACAGCGTCACCGGTGGGGCGGCCCACCCTCACCATCTGTCAACACACTTAGACACAGACACCAACCTCGCCGGCGAGGTCGAAGGTCCCGTAGTAAAAGTCGATTTTATTCGCCTCCGAGTTTCTAGCCGATTTTTTTGACGGCGAGGGCACTATTTTGAATCCAGAGCGGAATGAAGGATTCTAGAGTAGAATCCTGAACGTAGCGAGGAATCCAATATACGTCGCCCGGGGAAAAGTTATTTTGCGTCCGAGTGATTTACTCTACTTTTCATATGAGAAAAATAAATAAAAGGCGCGTCGCGCTCGCACGCAATGTTTAGTCCGATCTCCGTAATTTAGTCCGACCCCGTAATTAGTCCACCCCCGTAATTTAGTCTGACCCCCGTAATTAGTCCACCCCCGTAATTTAGTCCGACCCCCGTAATTAGTCCACCCCCGTAATTTAGTCCGACCCCCGTAATCAAGACGACCATCCAAGCCGAGGGCCGTACCCCCTGGGCCGGTCGCTAAAATGAAAACTTTGGCGTGCGTCTTCTGCGTTACGCATTGCTGCGGAGTGCTCTAGCCCCCCCCCCACCCCTCCTTCCCCACACCCCTCCCTCCCCCTCCCCTAGGTGAAGCTTTAGAGGCCGGTAAAGGCCAACAGCACCAAACCACGCACGCATTATGTATTGCCGTCGCGCTAGAACGGCAATATACATTTATCCGCGGGCGAAAGAGAAGTAGTAAGGGGTCATTATACGAATTTCTTCTTTTATCTCGGCCGTGCTTTAGTATCAAATAGTATCCATAGTAAATATCATATTAGTTGTAATTAATTCTCTGCCGATCTCTTAAACAATTTCCCATTTCACAGATATCTAATGGACGTCCTCAAATCCGAAAGCGAAGTGATAACTCGTGAGCAAGAGCTATCTGACAAGTACCGCGCGGAGAGTGAGACGATGAAGGCGCACATACAGACTATACAAAGCGAGCCGGTCACCTTCCAGAGCTCAAAGTGTGCCTTGTGCAACCGGCCGCTTGAGCTGCCCACCGTACACTTCCTGTGTCAGCATTCTTTTCATCAACAGTAAGTATAGTTAGTTCAATTCAACAATAAAAAAACGGCTGAAGCAACCTTTAGGTTCTTGGTTTTCACGTATAAGGAGGTATCAAACATTTCATTTCTCATTTGACGGGATCAGCTAGAATCTGGAGAGCTCCTCATGCCTCCGACTGCATCTTATATGTCAAAATCAAGAATCTGAAACTTGTTTGATTCTTTTTAATATTGTTCGCAGTCGTTTTTTTTTATTCATATTTTATTTTTATTTTAAACTTTTAGTTTCCCAATATTTTTTAGGGTCAAGGCAGCTAGAATTATAAATTTTGAGAATGGTATTTTAAAGACCATCATTTTGATACCCCACCAGGGGTAGGTTTTGGTAATTTTTGGTTCCGTCGGAAACAATATGGCAGCTGTAAGCCGCCATATTAGTTTTGTTGGCACTTCATATATCCAGTGTCACTCTCGTGATTAAGACAAATCCAATGATACTTATTTATCAATATCCATCAAGGCGTCTATGCTGTAGGACACGCCAAAGGAACATACATACAGCCCAAAAACATAACCCTCAGCAGACGGGTAAAACAGCTAGAAAATGTGCTCATACAGATGATAAAAAACTAGCTCGAGATATACTCAGTTAAACCGGACAACTGCCCATGGTACACTTTTTACACGACTGCCCAAAAAATGGATTGTAATGTTTTTAAGATTCATGTATGTGAGTTTCTTTATTCCACCATAACTTTTAAATGCCTGAACAGATTTAAACGTATGGGGTATCGTTAGAATTCTTACATCCCCCCGAGTACCATAGGCTATTTAAAAAAACAATATGGCGGCAGCATTGCTTCATTCTCAAAGGCAAAAAAAACTTCTAATTTTACAATATAAGTCATCAAAAATTGAAGGCCTTGATAAGCACATTCCAAAAGTACATAATTTATTGGCATAAGTTCATTTTTTGCAGGGCAGGCGTTTTTAGCTTTTAAGCTAGTTTATTGTTAGCATTATTTTCTTAAGTTGTAAGACTAGCAAGTATCGGGTGTCTCATTAAGAGTGTACTATTTCATTTTGAAAATAAAGCGTGTTATGATATTTATATTGCATTGTAAAATAGTCGTTCCGATTAATTATGGAATAAAATATATGGCAAATAGCCCCCGCGGCTCTGATGACAGGCCATTGCTCTTTTCATGAAATTTTTGATGACTTTTTGACAGAGATGTGACTGTACCTCCCCGTTGACGCGTTGGAACTCGGCCTTGATGAGCTCAGGAATTGTTCCTGGTTTATTCGCATAAACGCGAGATTTCACAAAACCCCAAAGAAAGAAATCGCACGGCGTTAAATCGCATGATCTTGGTGGCAATCTGTTGACGTCAGAATTTCATGAGATGAATTGGTCTGGAAATCGTTGCTGCAGTAAATCGATTGTTTCATGCGCGGTGTGGCAGGTGGCGCTGTCCTGGTGAAACCACACGTCGTCCAGTTGAGGCCACAAGAACTCCGTTATCGTGTCCCTGTAACGAATGCCGTTCACCAGTCACTGCAATTCTGGCCTAATTTTGGGTCGGATTTTCACAATGATAATGCGTTCTTCTTTTGTGTACCGCTCCATTTTTAATAATCGGAACACCACCACAAGTGTCAGCTGTCAAATTTCAGTGTTGCCACTTGGACGAAAAAAAGACACAAAATTTAAATAGTGCACTCGTATTAAGGCACACAGTACAATCCCATCCTTACAATCCTAATTATAATCTTATCCTGTATCCTATCAGAAACTACGCGTGGTCTTTCAATACCTAGACTGTAAGCATAAGTATTTGTATTATTTCCTCTACCAGAATGTATCTTTCAAAGACATCAACTTTGCCACCTTTTCTCTCATCTATACATCTATTATGCCTGAGTTTCCATTAAACGTTTTCTTATCGACCAATAGCCACCTAACTATACTTATTTACTTTGCCGCAGCTGTTTCCAAAGCTTCTCGGAGTTGGAGATGGTGTGCCCGGTGTGCGAGAGCTCCTCGCGGCGGCGTACCGAACCGCCCCCGCTCTCCGCAGAGACGCTACACGCGCGACTGCACAACCAGCATGACCCGTGAGTAATACAACATGCGCGATCTGACCTGTAAGGCTACAATATTTTGCAACGCTAGTCGAGGTGTGTCCGGTGTGCGAGATATCGTCACGGTACTCTGCCGCTGGCGCCCTCCACAGAGACGTACCACGCGCGACTGCACGTCCAATTTGACCCATGAGTAATCCAACATAACCCGTGTGTCACACAACATTATACAAAGCTGCCTAGAGTGGGACATGGTATGTGCGAAGATCACCTCGTGCCGCTTATTGCCGATGCTGCCCTCCATCGAGACGTTACACCACGGCTGCAAAACCAGCGAGTAATACAACATGACCCGTGAGTCATACAACACAGCCATGAGTCATACAACATTTTACAAAGCTACTACAAGATAGTGTAATCGGTGTGCGAGAGCTCTGAGCCACTGCTTTCTGCGCTTCATATTGACCCCTAAGTAATCCGACATGACCCGTGACACGTACAATATGACACGAGAATCACACAACAGAACCCGTGAGATTTACAAAGTTACTCGAAGTGAGGTGTGTCACGTCGCAAAAGAGAAAGATGGTCGCAGTTTTGAATCCCGTCCTTGTGTATCTTTTTAAAATTTTACAATGAAACAATGTTTTTTTTTATTACGTTGAATGACGAGACGGGCAGGTCGCTCGCCTGATGGTAAGCGTCACGCCTGTCCATAACAGTTGCAGTGCCACCCAGAACTATGGTTGCAAAGTCTTGCGCGTCACTGCACTGCGCTCGTCACCCTGAGACATTGGTAGTTAAGTCTTATAGCCCAGTAATTTCGGTGGAAAACAGCTAATTCAAATCTTATAAATATATCATAACTGTATCGTTATTAAATATTACAGTTCCAATAATCAACCATGTAAAATATGCGCATGTAATATCTACCAACAAAACAATATCTTTTCCTCATAATAACAATAGGTCGAAATCAAGGGATTGTGTTGTATCAGGTGAATCGGTTCTGTAAACAAGGTCATCAAACGTTTCATATTATATATAACTTTGTCATTTGATATGTTCTACTCTAAACACTTTCATAACTGAAAACTGAACACAAGTTGCACCAGCCACATACTTTGAACTGACAGTTTTAATGATAAAACTGACAGTGAAAACTGAAGTTGTGTAGCATGAAAACTGTGAGTTTTTCATCCACATAATAAACAGCATGTGTATTTTTTATGTGTTCTTCCGTGTATTTTAGTTTAGCGCCCGCTAGTGATAAATCAGGCTAGCGGCGACAGTAGCCTGTGGACATGTCAACTAGTTACGTGGGGTACCTCATCACCCCACTGTAAGAATGCCGTAGTACTTTAACACGTTATTATTAAGTCACTTTCTTGTTTGTCGTTCCCCCTGAGAAAAATTGTCGGGTGAAATCTTGCAATTCAATTATCGAACACTTTCCGATTAGCTATCCGGCTTAAACTTTTAGGATAGCTCAATGTTAAATAATATTAAGGAGATAACGAGTGAAAACGTGTGTGTGAACTAGTAACATTGTTTTAATTGAATGTGGTAGAAAATACAAGTATTATTTGAATGAATATTTTTCTCACATAGACAACATATTATAAATTTGATATTGCCTAGCAACTGTCCATAGACTTAAGCGCAGTACCTATACAAACTATTGAGTGTTATAGATACTTCACATCCTCGCACATTTTTAAGAATTTATAGTTAAATTCTTCAGTCCCATTCTGGAACTCAAACCTAGCAGTCTAGAGCCAAATAGCGGCATAGTCAGCATATCGGGCCACTGCAACTCTGATGGGACATGCTGGACGATAAAATCTCCGTTGCTTACACATTCACGAACAAAGAAATGTTTCAGCTTGATATGCTTTGTTCGTTTATGGTATTCATACTTTGGATTGTGTGCAAGTTTTATAGTTGATTCATTGTCTAGGTTTAACACCGGTTTTCTGTGTTGATCAAATTATTCAGCATTAAGCAAAGTCTACCCCTCCATAAGTGTAAAATACCTTATTTTTTTAATACCGCGTTAATTAATGTCAACAATCATCAAATTAATATTAAATTTCGATTTTAAACCTGGTTTGTAATCTCAAGTTTCTACTATATTTCATTCAAAAAAAAGCCTCAGTATTTTTATTTTATTAAACACATATAGGTATTTAGTATGGGGTACCTCAGCACTCCTGTGTATGAATAACTAGAGTAGCATTGTGTAGAGTTTCAACGTTAATAATAAAAACAGATATAGTTATTATGTACTCGTACATTAAGTGTTTGTTTTTATTAACTAAAACTACCAACATTTATTATTAGGTTCTGTTTACATTCAACATTTATGGGATCGTATTATACAGGGATTTTATAATAGCTAATACTACGTCTACTTATCTATTACTTTTATTACACCGCGATTAAAAGACAATGTTTTATCGACAGTTAACCATGTGACTATTATAGCGGCAGCACTGCCCGCAAACTCAATTTTTTTTTTAAAAATTTCGATTTCTTGGCAACTTTGTTTGAACCTGATCAAAAAGTGTTCTATAAAAATTGACTATGTGTTTTTCTGAGATATTTTTATTTGAAATCGAGCTGTTATAAGAATGGTGGAAGCTTAGGTATTCTAATAAGGTTACATGCTCTTTATTGTATGGCTTTCAGGAACAATGTTTTTCCTGGATAAAAATAAACATTGTTGTTTTATTACAACATGCTGTAGGGTTTGAAGCTACATGACTAATGAAGTACATTAAAATCCATGAGGAAAACAAATTATAAATAAAGAAAGGGTATCTCTTTTATCTTTTTAATATATTGTGATAATGATGATGAACGCCTGAATCAATCAACTAACATTTTTTCCCTAAAATAAGCATAGTGGTTCCAGAATATCAGGCTATATTGTAATTATAAAAATAACCAAACAAATCTAACGACATCAACAAAATCATAGCTGCAACGTGGAAAACATCAACATGCTACTTTTTTCCACAGAATAAACAATAACATTTCTCCATAAAAATAATTAACTGCTCACAGTGTCATCAATGATATCAGTTTAAACAGAAACAATCTAGATCTGTTATCGTGAACACCTTTACAGTACCAATCCAGCTCGCTAACGCACCGCACACGTCTTATCGATAAGACCGCGCGTAATCCAACATAATTTATAATTATCTTCAGTGAAACACCGTGTGACGGTACGAGTAGGTTTTGTTTATATTACCAGTGCAATGTGGCAAAATGAACTTGTCAGTGTTTAAGTCTGTTATGATTCCACCGTTCTCGTGGTGCTTCGCTAACCGGACTGAAGAAAGGTATTGTTGCACATTATTATGTAAAGAGACCCTAAGAAGAACTAAAACGATTTCGAAGCAGCGTTTTAGGTTTGCACTGTAAAAACTAAGTCCTTGCTATATTCGTTCTTAAACCAGTCACATAACTTGATTGGAATGACCAGATTTCGAATCTCATCCGCCCCGGCACACCCCGGACACTCCATACAACCGCGTGGATTTAAATACCTACTACTCTCATATATAAACAGATGTTTGTACACGCGCCAAAGGTGTTTGTAAGTACATACGGCTGCAAAAATTCATACATACATACATATACATCAAACGCGGCCATAACAAAAGACAACAGGCTAGTTTGAGGGTTCATACAGCCATTTTGATACTTGACACAAAATAAATAATAGTACAAGTACCCTTGAGCTGCGGACGGGGGGTGCGGACAGAGGCAGTCTAGGCCGCTTTAGGCCGTATACCCCCTTGGTATAGCCTTCCCCTTACCTTAGGTATCCCCTTCTCAGCTCCAATACTGACCAGACAATAATATATTTTGAATTCACTAAATTTTACTAGCACCTATTTGTTTAGATGTATTTTTCTCAGGACTTTATCGCTCTTGCCAAGTTTAGCGTGGCCAAATACGTTCGCCCACTCACTAAATCTACAATGTTTGAACGAACACACATAAATTTACACAATAAAAACTCGATGGGCCGCCCCTGAATCTAGCCTGTTCTGTCTAGTTTCTATTTGCATCTGGTAGCAAAGACCTGAACCCCAGAATTAAAATAGCAGGCTTAGATCTTGAGCTAGTTCGGATGTACAATTATCTCGGCGCTTGGGTGAACGAAGAATGGAACAGTGAACAAGAAATTCGAACCCGAGTTGAAATCGCTTGAACAACCCTGAGTAAGATAGGAAAAGTTGTGTGCCGTAAACTATCTACGAAGCTCAGAATGAGGAAGCTCCATTGCGACGTCTGGCCGGTAGTATTGTACGGTAGCGAATCTTGGACGCTCAAAGCTGACACCCAGAAACATTTCGAATCCTTCGAGAGGTTGTGCTATCGTAGAATGCTACGCATTAGCTGGACTCCGAAGGTATCTAAAGTGGAGGTTCTCCAACGCGTCACTAAGAGTGACCTACTTCAAATCATCAAGAAAAAAAGGTTAGGTATCTTGGACACATTTTAAGACATGAGGGATACCAACCAACTTCTCTAACTCATCGTGATGGGCAAAGTAGAGGGCAGGCAACGTGTTGGAAGGAGATAAAAGACCGGGTTGTGCAACAGCCGCTAATGGACTAACATCGCCAGCGTAGAACATCTGTTTTGCTTGGCGCAGGACAGGAAGAAGTTCGCTGAGCTGACGGCCAACCTTCAGTAGTGGAGAGACACTACAAGAAGAAGAAATTTAGCCTGGGCCTTATTGGCCTATAGGCAAATCCGCCCCTGGGTGCGGGGACGCAGATTGCGGAGAGTGCCATTATGTACGTCAGTACATGCATATTCTGTGGCCCCGGTCCAATGACTCTGGACCGGTGACCTCACACACAAACTTAGTTATTATAATCACACACAAACATAGAAACTTATAAACGCTCATTGAAAAACTACAAATCCAGAACAAATGTTGTATTAAAGAAAAGCCCGTACTAATGTTTAAAATTATTAACTTCTTAAATAATTAACTTTTTTCTGATTGAAATACAAATTTCACCAGATTTAAACTCAAAATCTAAACTATCCAACTACCACACAACTACCCACATTTCAATCGTTCCAGTAGTTTTTACGTGATACGCGAACAAACATACAGTCTTTTTAATGTTATATTCTTATTTTGTAGCTTATTTTAAGTCCACTAGACCATTCTTTTAAATTATCTTCATTGTACAGACTTGTTGTTGCTGCTTTATTATAAGTGCTAGCTGTACCCGTGGCTTTGCACGCGTGTTCATTTCTCTTGGTTAAAAGTACTCTATGTACTATTTAAAATACCAACATAAAATAAAAGCTTGGTTTTAAATTTTTCCACGTACATAAATAGACGGACATACATACATTCATTCATGCTTACATAGGTATTCTGATAAAATCATAACCCTCCTTTTTTGTAACCAGGTAAAGACCCGCCAGTGGCAATGCTTATATATTTACTAGCAGAACCCGCGGCTTCGCACGCGTGGTCGTTTCTCCAGGTTAAAAGTACTATATGTACTCCAGGACCTAACATTTGATTAAAATACCTTTAGTCGTCAAAAAGATTTTGTCTATTGCTTGGCTTCTACTCATTGGATTGAGATACCAAATACACCAGTTTTTAAGTCAAACCCTAAGCTATCCAACAGTGAAAACCGCATCGCAATCGGTTTAGTAGTTTTTACGTGATGTACGAACAAATATACAGACAAACAAACTTCTTCTTGTTGTAGACCGACACAAATTTAAAAAATGTTATATTCATTTTCAGTAGCTTATTTTAAGTATCCTAGACCATTTTTTCTTTAATTATCTTCATTGTACAGACTTTTTCGTTCTTATTGCTTTATTATAAGTATAGATAGATATTGTATGTCGAGTGCGGTAGTGCTAATCTCTGGTGTCAGATTTTCAGACCGGCCAAGGCCCTGATACCAAAATAAGTAAGTTACCTTACTTAATGTTACCTTCATATGTCATGTCTACGATGTACAGATATCGTTTTACTAGAAGCCTGTGTGTACAACTTCGCACTGGTCTAAATTCGTCTCTTACTGGGTTCACGTGATTTGAAATAAAAGAGCGACATAAATGCAGTACTTGTATTGATTCAACAACGAAAACCCAGAGCCCCCTCAGAAGTCGCAAAATAATGTTCCGTTCAATGTTCGTTCTAAGCTACGAATGAAACGCTTGCGCGTGCTAATTTTTCCACTAACGCCATCTAGTTCCATTTGAAGGTAAACATTTTGTTCTTACGCTAACTTAGGGTTCTAACTTGGACACTGTGAAAAGACCTTGAAATCGTCTATATTTTGATAATAACTGAAGTATTTTACAAACTACCTACATATTGTTATGTTAATACGCTGCCAAGTGACACTAATAACTTCAATTGTTTGGAAAACATTCTTACGATACAACCTAGAGTTTCATTATTTATAATCTAGTACCGTGGCTTCGCATTTTCACACCAGAAATAAATAAGTAGAAAACTCTTTATTGCATACCAACTTTCATGAAACCATACATTGTACAGATATAGAAACGATAATATGATATTGCGGTAGTACATTCGGCGATATTATCGCTTTAAGAAATGTCATATAGATAAACTTAAAAAAAAAAGGTGTGGATGTCCTTCGGACACTATTTGAGTAACGAGGTACGCTACTCGGGAATAAAACTGAAGTATAGATCAAAATAGATGAATTAGCTTCTTTACCGATTGAAATGTTCAATTAGTAACATGTAAGATTCATAATGTGATACACAAATACATAAAAACTTTACTAAGATACAAGCAAGATAAGGATTACAAGTTAGAATACAATTAAATTGACAAATTATCATGGCTTAATCGATGCGACACGTAAACAAAATTACTTATGTAAATCGACGGGGCAATGCCGCCAGAATGTTGGGTACGCTGCCTGGTACTGGGCAATGCTGCCAGCATGTTGGGCGCGGCCTGGTACTGGGTAATGCTGTCAGCATGTTAGGTGCGCTGCCTGGTACTGGCTTGAGTAGGTACTTGAGCTGGCTATATACACAAAAGTAAGAATATTTATCGTAAATAGGCAAAATAAAAACAAGTCAAAACTTAACATCTCATGAAAAAAGAGAAAATTATAAATTATTATAAATAGATCAAATCGATAAAACTAGGTGAACTAAATACGTTTTGAGTTTGAAAAAGGAAATTTCCCTTTCACATGCCGACAGACTTGAATCTCGCACAGGAAAGGAAATACGCTTCTGACTACCGGTTAGACCTCAATTTTAGCATATATTTTTGATTGTTAGAAATTATAATCTTTCAAGACCTTTGAATAAATCGCGTGTAAATTTCAAATGCAAATGATAAAGGTGCCAATGAGACGTCCCGCAATCATCGAACTGATAAAAATAATAAAAATACAAATTACTAATATGATAATTATAGTTTTTTGTAGTTTTCTCAACGATATCACACCCTGGACAATTGACTAGATCTCTATACAAAAGTGCGTTATACCACACAGACAGTAGACACTACACACATGTCGTTTTGTACACGCGCAATTGTTTCCGTGAAGTCTAAGCTTGCTCCCCAAGAAGCTTTTGACACTAACTTTATTACATCCACACCTTAAGAGTCCGGCGGAGGATGAATTTTCCATATAAACGTAATTGGAGCATATTTCCACAGTATTATGATATGATTCGGATTCGGGTAGTGTTTATCTAGGTTCCCAAATGTATAATGCCGCACGTCTTCCAAGACAGAGGTAAATAGCTTCGGCGAGAGAGACACTCCTTGCCGTACGCCTCTCTTAATCGGAATAAGGTCGGACAGTTTGTGCATGCATGCGCACTTGAATTGTGGCACTGCTATATAGCTCACGTAGGATATCCACATAACGCTTGTCAATGCCGCAACGATGAAGAGAATGAAACACGGCCCCAGTGTTCGACACTGTTGAAATCCTATTCATCATCGACAAAGGCGAAACACAAGGGCCGGTTGTATTCTCTGCATCTCTCCATTAGTTACTTGACAGCGTGTATGTGGTCCATAGTTGAGTATCCACTCCGGAAGCCAGCTTGTTCAACAAGTTGGTATTCATTCAGTGGGCGAGACATTCTGTTGCACAAGATCAAACAGACAAAACCGCATCAAAATCGATTCATTCGTTTGTGAGCTACAATGCCACAGACAGACACATGGATACATACAATGATTTAGATTAAATGGAACAAGTTGGTATAAGAGGCCAAGCTATAAAAATGATTGAATCTTATTTAAAAAATAGAACACAAGCAACTATTCTTCAGATGTATAATAAGCTTTCAAACACAGTCGAACAAGTCCAATTAAAATTTGAGAACATTTCACTAGGTGTGCCACAAGGAAGTATCCTTGGGCCGCTCTTATTTTTAATATATGTTAATAAATTGCATCTAATAACAGATCACCTGTGTGTTATGTTCGCTGACGATGCAACCATCTATATTCCAAATAATAGCTTGCGACAAAGAATATGCAGATAAAGTAAATAGCACTCTTGAAAGGGTTGTAACTTGTCTGGAAAATATAAACATAAAAGTTCACATCGATAAAACTAAATTACTTCATTTTAAAAACTATAAGCAGAGTTCATACTTCATACTGCCCTTATTCTCAACATCGAGAATAAGGGCAGTAAAGTTAATTTAGTAAATGAAACAATTTTTTTAGGTGTGACAATTGATTCAAATTTAAACTAGAAATCACACATTAATAAAATAAATAAAAAACTATCACAATACTGTTTTTCTCTATCTTTACTAAAAAATGCTACTTCCAAATATGTTGCAACAAATGCTTATTACGAGTATGTATATCCTCAGTTGAGCTACGGAATCATTTTCTGGGGAAACTCAGTTGAAATAGAGTCCACTTTCATTCTTCAAAAGAAATGTCTCCGAATTATTTATAACTTAGATAAAACTGACACCTTGCGTCATATATTTAAGGAAAACAATTTTTTAACATTAACGGGTATACATATTTATGAAATATGTTTGTTTGTAAAATAATCAGAACTTCTTCTTTGATGTACATTCTAGTCGCGCTGATAAATTACGTTCCAAATATAAAAATAACAGATGCATACCACAGGTCAATAATGCCATGTATCATAAAAGTTCATTTTTTACAGCCATTAGAATATACAATCAGTTACCCCTAGAATTGAAGATAATGCCAGAGTCTTAGTTTAAACATACATTGAAAGGCTGGCTTATTTCCAAAGTGTTTTATAATTTAATAGAATACTTTGAATGATTATGCCGATTCTCATGTAAATAATTACTTATGAGACTTTATTGTCAATAAGTTAATTTATATTTATTGTACGTTCGAAAGGGGCAAAACTATTGTTCCTCTAATATTAACTCCACCACCTTTTGTACACAGTTTTATGCAATAAAAACATTCTGATTCTGACACATCCTAAACTTATAACACCCAAGAGGGGGGGATTTCCGAGTTCGGGAGTTAAAAAATACGATTTTTTATTATTAATATTCTGTTAGATAGCGAAGGCCTTGCTTATATTTTATCGAACCAAATCGACTGCAAAAAGATATACTAAAAAAACGAAAGGTGGATGGAGATGGAAATCCCGGAGATGTTTATTGTTTAATCCTCTCCATCCAAACGATGCCTGGAAGAGATTACTATTAGCAATAAGGTCGCTCCATTGTAAATTTTTGTTTTTAAGTTTATTTTATCTACGGTTTTCTACTTGGCGTGCAATAAAGAATATTATTAACATACACAAAAAATATTAATATTGGGACTAGCTTTGCCCGCGTGGTCATTTTTCTGAGATACAAGTATCATTTAATTGTATTAAATATCATGTTATTCCAGGACCAAAAGTATTAAGGTACAATATACAGGGTGTCCTAGGAAGTAGTCATAAGTGGAGGTCCCGAGGTAGAGCACACCCAGGCGCACCCGAATAAACCCCAAGTATGTTCACTACTTCCTGGGACAACGTGTATAAAAAAAAAGCCGTCACATTATTTTTTTCTATTGCTCGGCTTCTACTCATCGGATTGAGTTAGCAAGTACACCAGTTTGTAAGCCAAGTCCTAAGCTATCCAACAGTGGAAACCGCATCGCAATCGGTCCAGTAGTTTTTACGTGATGCGCGTACAATGTAGTAATTAACTTGTTGTGTAGTATATTTTAAGTCCCCTAGACCGCCTTTTTAATTGTACATACTTTTTTCCTGCTCTATTATAAGTTTAGATTACAGGAGTAAACTTACTGAGTAGATACTACCGCAGGAATCTACACAGTTATACATTAAAATGTATTCATTTATGTTTTTTTTACATTTGTAGCTACGCCGTAGTATCGGAGTACTACGGGCGCGGACTATTCAACAAAGTGACGGTGATCACTGAGGCGGCGGCAGACTCGCCGCGTGCGACCGTGACCGCACCCGCAGTTGCCCCTACACCCACGCCCGCACCCGCGCCCGTGCAGACGTACGGGCCGGGAGCTGAGGCCAAGCTGAGGTTACAGGAGGGGCAGAGTAAACAAGGTAAACACTTATAACGCTGTTAGAAATTCATCTTTTCATAAAAAGTAGACGCGTTCATATTTTTCATAAATATTTCTATGATACACGTTACTAGCGTAGAATTTTAATTTACATATATTTACTTCTATGTAGATATAATAAAAGATTTTTAGGTAAAACCATTTTAAAACCATTTTTATTCACGATTGTCGTGTCGTAAATATATTCATTTTTGTTTTGAGATTGTCAATCAGAAAAAGCAACAGTTTTCAGATTAGATTAACTAGATACTAAACTGTCCAAAAGTTGGCACTCTGATAATCATTGGGGTAAGCATGACATAACGCGCCACGATCTCTTAAAAACTGATGTCTTGCTCTCTATGCTACACCTGTACGTTTAACTGAATGAAAGCTACGCCACGCCATTGCTGTAAATGTGGCCACCGTCTGGGCCATACATCCATGCCAATACATAAAATAGTATAATATAGTTGTTTGTTTGGGGAGTTTTAACGTGATAACGGCTGGACAGAGTTTGATGAAATTTGGAATCGAGATACCAATGGCTCATACCCTGGACACAGGATACTTTTTATCCACCAAAATTGTAAGTTTCCACGGGTAAACTGGAAAATGTTGATTACTCGCTGTAAGGAACGGTTGCCATGGAAATGAAATCATGACAAGTCTGTCAAAAAACATCAAGAGCGTTAGTGCTCTACTTTTGCATTGGGTTTTAATATCCTAGAAGTACAGGATGCTTCTTTTCGCGATAAACTGAAGTCCGCGAAGACGAAGTCGCGAGCGGAAAAGCTAGTCTATACTTCTATACTAAGTTTGTGAGGTTGTAGGGGGTAATCTCTGGATCTACTGAACCGATTTTTAAAATTGTTATCTAATAGAAAGACACATTATTTGTGTCATAGGCTATATATTACAATGACCACGCGTGTGAAGCCTGCTGTGAAGCGGGCATTAGCTACTTATTGATAAAATGAATCACTGGCTCGAAAAGAAGAAAACTTGCTGGCATAACAACATACGCTGGGCCGCAGTATTTGTTCTAGATATAGGTTTAATATGAATGACATTAATTTGAATAAAGTTTAACCGAATCTAAGACCAGAAGACATATTATGCAATATGTATTCACTGTCATCGTAACAATTTTAAATCATAATAAATTTTATCATTTTTAACCGAACATGTATTAATTTTCAGTATACGTAGCAAACGCAGCGAAGCAAATCGCACCAAAAGGCACAGCCATCGTGCCCATCCCCGAAGGGAGAATGAGGGTCATGGAGCAAACCATGTACAGCTCCAGTCTGGAAGCAAACATAAACCGGCGCGAGCCAGTCCACGGCAACACGTACACCTCTCCCATGCCCACCAGAAGAGCAGACAAGCCAATGAGCGCCGAAATCTCCCCGAAGATATCTACAGCTATAACCAACGGAGCGAAGACTAAAAACCCTTTCGAGGAGGAGAATTACGATGAAGCGAAGAACCCGTTTGCTGATGAAGAAGGTCAGGACCCGACCAATCCGTTCAATGAAGATGATTATGATAAGAACTTAAATCCTTTCTCGTGAAGACTGATTAGTGTCGTTGAGTGTTATTGAACTGTCGAAGCTACAGTAGGTTTCGTGGTGTTACTTTTTGAACGCATCGTGCACGTTGTGTATACGTGTATGGTATATGTGCACTTGTACTGGTACAGTGAGGTTAATGGATTTTGGCCGCCATGAAGTTTGGTGCAGGCGGCGGCGCAATAGATTTGGCCTGGAGCCTGTCTCAGTCGCTCGTGTTGTAGTTAATATCGCCTTTTTTTGGTGTTGTTTGGCTCCGCACTACTAGTGGTGTTGTTTGGCTCCGCACTAAATGCTAGCCAGTGTCAAGTTAAGAGATAAACAAGTCGTATGTTTTTTTCACCAAATAGTCAAAATGTCCAGTTCCAGTCAGTCAGTCCAAAGTCTAGTCAAGTCACGATTCAATAAAGTGGTGTAGCTTTACTGATACTTCCTATGGAGTACCGGAAATAACACGAAATGACATGTTTTTCCGCGTTTGTATCATTTGCTCACATTTGTGCACAGTAACGAACACCTAATGGTTAATATTCCTTCAATATTACACATTAACATGCGAAGAAATACAAGTTTGAGATAAAAATTCAAAGAAAAAGAACCGACTCCATTTCGTTTCCCGATAAAACTCGACCTTTTTTTTCTGTCTGTGACACTTGTGAACGATGAAATGTAAACGTATAAATTACATAATTACGTACATAAACATTATAATGTTCCTAAGTAGGTAGACGTACTTTACTTCTGTTAAAAATAAGGAAACCACTGTCTCAAATGTTTCAAATATAAGTATACATCTTGCATTAATTTTGTTGATAAAAATGTGTATTTCATTTTGACACGATTTAATATGGTTACTCAATTTCGAATAGGCACATATTTTTTTGCAAAATTAGAGCTGTCGCTTATATTTCATGCAATGCATTTGACTGTATTTGCACAACCAGTAATAAAAAAATAGTCACGGCGGCCAACATTCAATGCGCCTACTGTACGCACTTTGTCAAGTATCTTGCGACCAAGAATGAAATATGTTTACGCTATTATTTGTAAACAGCAACTTTATTATGTATTGTATAAAACACCTGTATATATGTGTGCAACATTGGTAAAGGCAAAAAAAACAGGTCTTTTATTTTAAATCGATTACTATATTTTGACTCACTTGATAAAGGAGTCTAAACTAATTGTGGCTTATGCTTCGATCAATACGCGTAAACGTTTTGAATTTAGTCCAGTATTGAGACTAATAATGATTTTCGTGTTTTGAGCAAAATTTATTGATATTTTGTAGACCATGCAGCATTAGATTAAATTATTTTAGTACACATTCCTATTTATCTATTAATATATTATACAGGCTGGTTTTTGAGATGGGACAGCCAGGCACTTTAACATTGTAGCTACAGGAAAACGTTCCTAATTATAGATAACGAATGCCTATAATTTTAGGAAATATATATGACATGCATTTACAGATTTCAGGAAAAAAACGGTCAGCAAGATAATGGTCACTTAATACAGAAACATTTTTGATACCAATCGATCCTGTTTCTTATAAGGATCGAAAGTCTCTATCGAACCGACCCCGGTTTGAGTACTAGAATAGTCAGAACTCGCATATTTTTTTCCCATACATTTTGTACGAAATTACCGTAACTGTTGTAGCCATAGGAATACGCTCCTAGGAGACTGTCTTTAACTTTTGGAGATATTTTCACTGGCATGCTCAGATTTTTGAAAAATATACGTACATTCATGAAGAAAATTGCATTTCACAAATCTTTTTTGATGCCAATCGATCATGTTTCTTATAAGGATCGAGGCGCCGAGTCAACTGAGCTTATATAGTAAAAGAAAGGTCAAACATTTCAAAAAGAAAACAGTTCTTAATATTTCCAAATGTTATGGAAAGTCTCCGTAGAATGTTTTCCTGTAGCTACAACGGTTAAGGTACTTGCCTATACTGCCCCATCTCAAAAACCATCCTGTACTTTTATTATCTTGTTTATTTTGGTTATAATCTAAACAAATATATAATTTAAAAAAAGTTTTGTATAAAGTGGTTTGTTTTCCTTCAAGCCTATTGCTTGGGATATGCGAATATAAGAACGGACAATTTAGTCTTCGAAATATGTTAGCTAGCTGTAGTGATAATATATCCCAGATCGTTTTCAAACTCAAAGATTACTCTATGAAACATAATAAATACTATCAGATAAAATATCAGTTTGACTGCTAGCCTAGTGACGTCAGTTTGACTGCTATCCTTTTAACGTCTGTTTTACTGCTAGCCTTGTGACGTCAGTTTTGGAAGGAATGGGAATCCGAGGACTTGCTTTGGACTGGTTTAGAAGCTACCTTTCGTGCAGGAGACAACATGTTGCGCAGGGTGGCTACGCTAGTGTCACTAAGAGTATCTCGTTTGGGGTACCACAGGGTAGCATCCTGGGTCCTACACTATTCACCGTTTACATCAATGATATTGCTGATTTGCTAACGTCTCGATGCGTTGATGCACAGATTGTGTGTTATGCTGATGACACAACACTTTTATTTAAATGCAAATCATGCACAGAAGCTTTTGAACAAGCAGAATCTGGACTTTCAAATGTGGCGACATGGCTAGACTCAAACGACTTAACACGAAAAAAACAAAATACCTATGTTTTCAGAAGACGAGTATCAGCAATCCTTCGAGTAATAACGAAATAAGAATTCACAAGTGCAAAAGCCCAACACAACCCATATCCTGTTCCTGTGCAAACATTGATAGAGCAAATTCAATCAAGTATCTTGGTGTTACACTTGATGATAAACTTTTTTTTAAGCCACATGTCGATGCTTTGTCTGGAAGAGTTTGAAAAATTGTACCCGTAATGAAGCTACTTCGTAATGGAGCTGACAAAGATTTACTCATGCTAGTCTACACCCCTCTCTGCCAATCTACTTTAAGTTACTGCATCCTCTCTTGGGGTGGAGCTGCCAAGACCTTTATGATAAAGGTGGAAAGAGCACAAAGATCAGTGTTAAAAGTAATGTTTCGTAAACCCTATCGCTACCCGACCTCTACTTTATACAGAGACGTCCAAGCACTGACAGTCCGTCAACTCTACGTTCACAAAGCTGTTGTCACTTACCACAAAAATATTAAACAAACTCCGGATAACTTAAACACATGTAGTACACCAGTAATAAGTCGTAGAACCAAAGTCAAAGTCCCAGTCGTTAAATCCGCTTATGCTAGACGTTTCAGTTACTATGCCATTCCATTCATCTATAGGCGCACAATGAAGCTTGGTAATCTCAGGGATAGCTCGCTTTTCGGAGTCAAAATGAAAGTGGGAACATGGCTCCTCACACTAGATTACAATGCAACAGAGATCTGATCTGATCATTCAGAAATAATATGTACCAAATTCCTTTATAAAGTGCGTATAAACACTCTTTACCCTTACACAAAACACAAACACATATAATTATGAGTAACAAATTGTAAACTTTTTATTTTTATTTGTCATTGTTAAGATTATTTTATAAATTTCATTTATGTTAGTTTAGTCTGATGTTCTCTAAATCGTTATTTTGTTAAACGGCTACGGCCTCCCGCGAGACAGGCAAGCCCTTAGAAATCATAATACGAATATATAAACAGAATGTATTTAGTTATACCTAATATTTACTGTTTCCTGGTGTTTTTGGATAATAATTTTTTTGTATTTTGTATACCGGTCAAAATCTAAATCCTTTTTGCTTCGCCGTAGTCGGGTAAAAAATAGGCTCAAATTTCTTAAAAAAAAAAAAAATTATCTAGTTAGTGATCAATGAAATTTATCTCCGGCAAAAAATAAAATCTTTCAAAATTCACTTTTTTTATTATTATTTATTTGCGTCATTTTTTTGTGTTTCTATAAAATACGAAAACAAAAGTAATAAATTAAAATCAAAATCACAATAAAAATGTGTCAACTACAAAAAATAATATTATGAAGTTATCAATCAATAATACTTACCACTTATTAATATTAAGCTTATCTATTTTGTGTTCATTTAGGAATGCTAGTGTTCGAAGATCTAATTTATTTATTGTTAAGGCATATGGTTTTTATAATGCATCATGTAAAGTTGTAATATAAACTTTGTACACATGTGATAATAAAATATAGCGATCCATTTCTGGCCTTTTATTTAAAATGCCTGCGTCCGCGTACAGTGGAAAGTACTTTTATTTAAACTGCCTGCGTCCGCGTACAGTGGAAAGTACTTTTATTTTAAGATGCCGTATTAGGTGATTTTGCTTACCAAAATCGACCTAGAACTCGATACCTACGGGAGTTAAGAGTTAAAAATGTCAAAAATTAGTTCCATAAACGTAAAAACACGATTGTAAATAAAATTCTCGATAAAAAAATAATATGAATAATCTCTGTTTCGCACACGTTTTGATGTGGATCTCAGGAACGCTAAAATATTTCAAGATGATTTTTACTTTGATATGTAGATACTACTTCTTCAGTTCTGATGTAAACAAGTTTTTTGATTGATTGTGTAGTTTTCTTGTAAGAATCAATTATTTGATTTGGCGCTTACGGCTCTACAAAGACGCGCGCGCTCTCACACTCTGTCCCTTCTTCGCATGCGGAATCATTGGACGCTGTTACTTTCTATTTGTTCAATCAGTCTGCCTGTGGCATTTATGCGAAGCGGACCTGTGTTTCGTTGCCGGCCTGCGCTCTAAAACTTCTTACACTTATTGTAGTAGCATAGAATAAATATTAGATTTGTTTTTCTTGTTTGTGGTAGTGCAGATAAGATGGCGAAAACAAGAAATATGCCTGCAAAAGAATAATTTGAAGGAGAAAGCCCGTAAAATGAGACAAAGAAAGAAGAAGTAAGTACCTACCTACTAAATTATCTAATTACCTACAATACAGTATGTAACAACTTCAATTTTCTTAGTTTCTTACATAATGTCACCAAAAAAAAAAGTCATATGTGTAATGTAATGTGTACCTACTAAATACGACTACCTAAATATTTGCAGAAAACCAGAACTCATTGAGTTTGTGAATGTGACGACGAACGAGCCTGCTCAAGCACTCGAGGAGCTGGAAGTGGCGCGGATAGCAGGAACTAGACAGCGACGGAGGTGGCAGGGTCGCTGACCTTGTCTTCAGAACAGAGTGCGGAGATGATGGCTGAGAACTCGCCGCTACTGGAATCTATTGTCAACACGCCGAAATACCTATCTAAAATTTAGAGTTCCTTAATCAACCTAGGAATTCTTACAATTTTATCAAGTTTATGTCGGATGAATTACCTACCTATGTACTAAATAATACCTATGACCAGTAGTACAATTATCTATTCTGTGCTATGACAATATATTAGAGTTCCGAAGTCTATCTAGGAGCTCTTACAGTTTCGTCAAGTTTATGTTGGAATGAATTACCTACCTACATACTGTGACGAGGTCCAAACCTCTTTCATAATAATACTCTTTTCATAATCCATTTCTTTTCATTTTGATTTTCATTATCGATTCCAAATACAAATATCCTGTCATTCATATTGATTTTTGGTAAAAAATAGAAAAATATTCCACTTTAGTGTTTTCATTGATTTAATTTATAAAATATATCTTTCGTCCTTCCTTCGCTAACACTAATATAAAAAATCTAAAAGTCTGCTGCTCTGGTTTGAGGAACATCATTGAGTTGCAGCGCCCGATCGCGTTGCACTCGATGAACGGCTTTGCGCGGCTTGCTTGATATCAGACTCTGGCCTGCCGAGTCTGCTCCCGCCGTGTGCTAGTATCAAGCGGAAGGAAGTTCCTGTAATTCTGTGTCAAAGAGGTTTGTGTCCTGGAATAGTGGGAACAACCCAAACCCGGGGACTGCCTCGCGACAATACTAATTAGTAGCTTTGATTCAATATATTTTTGGGTTCCGTAACCAATTTAGGAAGCCTTACAGTGTCATCAAGTTTATGTTGGAATGAATTAGCCACCTACATACTAATTAGTAGCTTTGATTCAATATATTTTAGGATTCCGTAACCAATTTAGGAAGTCTTACAGTTTCACCAAGTTTATGTGGGAATGAATTACCTACCAACATACTTATTAGTACCTATGATATAATATTTATTCTAGCCTATGACTATATATTTTAGGGTTCTGTAGTCAATCTAGGAACCCTAACAGTTTCATCAAATTTATGTCTGTATGAATAACTTACCTAATTACTAAATAGTGCCTTTGACTCAATGTTTATTGTGTTCCGTGGTCAAACTAGAAATCCTTAGTTTCATTACCTCTTACTAAGCTCCCTAGTTGGTATTCTAGCTAAACTGCGTATTGAGTTTAAATATGAGTATGTCCACTGTCCATGATGAGGATTGTAATTGTAAATGTGTGGTGATTATTTTATAATATAACATTCATACAGTAAGTTTCAAGACGACGTTGTGGAGACATCCAGTAAAGACTTCAGTGGAGAATTAAATGAAAGAAGAATCGTGTATTTAGATTATTTCTTCATGAATTAAAAACAATACCTAACCATTCGAAAGCCTTTGGTTGTGGTATAGTAAATATGGAACTAATAGGACCAACAGGTTAGGTTTATTAACAAATTCAAAACTTAAATGCAATAAAACCAAGACCAAGATCATGTTTAACGATCTTGTTGACCCGGTACCGATTTCTGTCAATGGTGTACCTCTTGAAGTGGTTCAACAATATGTTTACCTTAGGCAATTATTGCAATTAGGTAAGAACAACCTTGAGAAGGAAGCTAACAGAATCATTCGGCAAGCTTCGTCATGTCTTCTCGTCGTCCATAACACAGTGCCTGAAAACAAAAGTCTTCCGAGAGTGCAACCTACCAGTCATGGCCTCATCATCATCATCATCATCATCATCATTTCAGCTTTTAGAAGTCCACTGCTGAACGTAGGCCTACCCCAATGAGCGCCATGACGAGCAATCTTGTGCAACCTCCATCCACCGACTTCCTGCGATGGCTACAGTGTCGTCGGTCCATCGTGTGGGGGGTCTCCCAACACTTCGCTTGCTTGTTCGTGGTCACCATTCGAGAACCTTTATACCCCAGCGGTTGTCAGTTCTGCGAACTATATGGCCTGCTCATTGCCACTTCAACTTGCAAACTCTGAGAGCTATGTTGGTAACCTTGGTTCTTTTACGGATTTCCTAGTTTCGGATTCTATCAAGTAGTGAAACACCGAGCATAGCTCTCTCCATTGTACGCAGCGCGACTTTGAGCTTGTGTATGAGACCAATAGTTAGCAACCAAGTCTCAGTGCCGTATGTCATCACTGGCAACACGCACTGATTATAATCTTTCGTCTTGAGGCTCTGCGGTATCTGCGACGAAAAGATATGGCGTAATTTCCCGAATGCTGCCCATCCGAGTTGGATTCGTCGGTTGACCTCTTTGTCAAAGTTAAATCTACCCAGTTGGATCATCTGACCTAAGTAGACATAGTGATCAACAGCTTCGATAATATCGTTCCCAATAAACCAGCATGGGCATTTGACATGATGTTCGTCTTACCTATGTTCATTTTAAGACCCACCTGTTGGGAAACAATGTTGTGGTCACTGACCATTGTGCTTAGATCTTCCAGGGTTTCTGCCATGATGACTATATCATCAACAAATTAAAGTTGATTGATGTAGTCGCCATCGACGTTAACTCCATATTGTCCCGGTTATAATTAAGGGGTACTGTTGTATGCCTTCTTACCTGCTTTCTTCCCTCAAGATGGGGGTTCAGAAATAAGGCAGAAATATACGGGCATAAAACATTTAATTTTGCCAAGGGCCGCTCAGTAGTAGGGGGTACACGAAAGTGGTGGTATCGGCCGGACACAGTATGGCTGATTCTACTTCTCTGGTCCTGGTCCAGTACTCTCCTGACTGAGACCGCAGGTGGAAGGGGGCGCTAAGATGATGCCCTCTCAAAAGATCCCCCAAGCAATGAAATAATAAGTTTACGAAAAGTCACACTATCTACCTTACAATATTATGTGCACCGCTTACCCAAATTCCGGGGTGAAACAACAACACCCAAGGTCTCGGAGAACGTGTAGGGACGAACAGTTTTATCTTTGTTGTCTCTAAGATCCTGTCTTACTTCAAGCAGAGACCAATAAAATTGACGTACGTTCTATTAAATCAACCTATCGGCGTGTGTGATGGCGGCGGTCTGCCGGTTGCGTCTCAGCTCTTTTCGTAACTCCTAATTAAACTGCACTGCAGCGAACAGGTCGGGGTGCGGCAAATAAAATGACGCTGAGAATATATTGAACGTATTGATGAATTTCAAAAGCTATTTAATTAATTTTTAATGTATGATTAGTAGGTAAGGTAATATACGTGTAGATAGTGTTTTATAGATATTAAAATTAGTTTTAACGATTTTAAGTTTCTATTTTTTTTATAAATAATATGTAAAGAATGTAAACATGTACGTATAACGTTACATTATCCATTCCAGTTCAGAAGCTTGCATATATCTTCCAGTGCAGAGGTGAACAGTTTCGGAGAAATAACGTCTCCTTGTCTCACCCCATTTTGCAACTGAATAGAATTTGTGCTCCGATCCTGAAAACCGATATTCATCGTGGCCTTGCTGTACAAACACTTGTACACTTAGATGTACCGGTAGTCAATCTGGCACCGCTGTAATGACTGTAGCACAGCCCAGGTCTCGACTGAATCAAAGGCTTTCTCGTAGTGCACAAACGCTAGACGCAGTGGATGATTATACTCTTCAGCCCATATATTATACTCTTTATACTTATTATACTCTTCTCTCCACATCCATACGCTCCGGCAGATTAAACAGAAGACTATAATCTGCCGGAGCATATGGATGTGGTCTTCGGTGCTAAAGCTTTTCCAAATCAAGCTTGTTCGGGAGGCTGAAAGTCGTCAAACCTACGAGCGACACGGTTTGTAACTACTCTCGAAAACAGCTTATAGACGTGGCTCAGTAGCGAAATCGGCCTTTATTTCATCAAGAGGGTGCTATCACCTTTCTTAAAGAACAAAACGCTGTGCCACGCCTCTGGCGTAGAAAGACTTTAAGTACCGGTGTTCCACCCGCTTTATGTAGCTCTGTCGTTATTCCGTCCTCCCATGGTACCTTGTTACTCTTAAGCTATATAGGCTGACTTCCGGGATATCTTCGGTATAATGTCGGGTCAAACGGGCTCTTGCATCGCTAGTCGGTGTATAATTGCCCATAGAACTTCTCGAGCTCACTCAAAATCTCTGGCTTCGACGAAACTATGCTGCCACTGCCGGTCTTCAGCTTCGTCAACAGGCTTTTCCCAATAGATAGATCTCCTGCGAACACTTATAAATGGACGCCCATAGAATAATGGAGCCCTTGTTCCGCTCTATTGCGTTCTTAATACAAGTAGTATTATGGGATATAGGTGTCGCATCGACTTGGAGATCTGTTTATTAAGCAAGCTGTAACTCGACATATCCACTGATGACTGCAGGCTCATCTCGCCTCGATCCACCGTAAGTTTGAGTGTATGTTCAGAGAGTTTCTGTATTCTATTTTTGGGTTGGGTCTTAAAGAACTCCGACCCGATCGTGTGAACAATTTCCTCCAGCCCGTTGTTTAGATCGTCCACTGTATCGCATTCGGTAAAGATTTGGAAGCGATTTTGGAGTTCCAACTGAAAGGTCTTGGGGTTTTTGTTTTGGGCAGGACTTGGGCGAAGAGTAGATCTCATCAAACAATACCTTTTTAGCTTTACGTTGATATTCAATGTGCCTCTTACCATGCGGTGATCACTGCCGATCTTAACCCTTTTTATCACAGAGACATAATTGAATATATGCCTAATGGTTGCCAAAATGAAATCTATCTCTTGTTTATGACCGCCGGGGTGCAGCTACGTCCATTTATTTCCTGGACGGGCTCTTTCATCGCCATGCCTCATGCCCAGCCGTGCATTGAAGTCATGGCCTTAGGAGCCGAAAAAAGGACACTCACGATCAAACTAGTCCACAAAATTTAAGCTCACTCAGTGAGCTATGGTTGGAGTTTCTGTGAAGGACAGGATTCGTAATGAAGATATCCGACAGAGAATCAAAGTGACCGACATAGTTCTAAAGATAAGCAAGTTGATGTGGCAGTGGGCTGGTCACATTTCCCAAAGAACCGATGACCGTTGTGGTAGAAGAGTTCTCGATTGGAGACCATGTCTAGGCAAACGTAGCGTAGAACTTGTGACCTGTGATCAGGTGGAGTGACGACCTGCGAAATGTGGCTGATAGAAACTGGATGCGGAGAGCTGAAGACCGAGCTCAGTGGCGTGCATTAGGAGTGGCCTAAGTCCAGTAGACACATAAAAGCTGATTATGAATAGTGGTTATAATATAAAAACTGTGTTAACCTGCAGGTTAACACAGTTTTTATGACAACTTGCCTCATTGACTGATTGAGCTGATTTGTCGTAACTTGACGTTCGTGAGAAATTGTCTCCTCGTAAGTGTTTTTTTTTCGTTTCATTGGAAAAAAACCAAGGTAGACTTATGATTTATATTTTAATTTCCTTAAAAAAATAAACTGAATATCTACCAACTACATTTTTGTTTTATTTTAATAGCAACTCTGACAGATATTAAATAGTTTTGTCCGTCCCCTGTTAAATTTTTCTGTATTTAATTACAATTTTCCAACATAATATGACCATATTATGCATTTCCAACAATATTACATACAAACAGCAACTTGAGAACCTCATTTTTTTAAGTCAGTTAAAAAAGCATCCTATGTTGTTCGCCAGGGTTCAATCTATCTGTCACTTTGACATCGAGGTTGTAATTCCTATATCAAATTAACTATTTTGATTTATTATTTAGCCATATTCGGGATGAAAAGTAACTTATGTCGTTTTCTGCATCCCTGACGAGTGTGCAAAATTCCATGATAATTGGTTGGGTAAAGGCGTGAAAGCGTAACAAACAAACATAGTAAGATAGATGGCGCTAATCGTTTTTTTTTACATTTTATAACGTTTTGTATGGACTGTCAGTTCTAATGTATGGAGTTCTGCATCGCGCAAACGAAGTTTTCCGCTCGATAAGAGAAAATTAATTTACTGATTAGCCTGTTTCCGACAGTAAACGGATTATAATATTAGTGTGATTACAACTACAATTTAGACAGACATACAATCAAACAGAGCGATAGATAAATAGGCAGATAGACAAGATATTAATATATGGGATCGGAACCCAAAATAATTCGTGTGCGACACGCTCTTGACGATTTATTCAGACAGACAAACAGGCAACGTAGTTTCTTGATTATATCAAATTAAAAAACACAGTTATACTAGGTGTGCCTGCGGCTCCCGTGTGGTCAAAAATCATGTTTTTTATTAATTTTGCTAGGAACCCTAATTGTTGTTCGAAAATATAAGTAGCCTCCTTATAACATCAGCTATCTGCCAATGAAAGTCCCAACATTATTGGTCCAGCCGTTTTGGAGATTAGTCGGAACAGACAAAGTTTTTTTTATTAGTTCCGTGTTTGTTATTAGTACAATTTGAATTTACTTGCATAGATGTATAAAAGATTAAATATTGAATATATCACTACCTAAATTATTTTATTTGTAACACATATTTACCTGCACCTATTCTTGATTGGTAGATAATTATTTGAAAAATTCATAAGGTCTCCATAACATTTTATTTGCAACATAACCTAGGTAAGTACAACTATTTCATGTAGGTTGGTATAGGTAAAATCGAAAAATCGCGTGTGATCTGTGATGAAAAGGACTAAACATCTCCTCAAAGGATTGCTACACATCACCATCGAGTTGTTAAGGTATTGTGCACCTTCCTTCTACGTAGAACTGCTTCTAGTCTTACAAACTCCTCGCAGTTCTATCGCCCTCCATTTTATTTCGCATCAACCAGATCACTTTGCATTATTTAGCTTTAATTTTACCCCGCGTAAACAGATAGACTAGATCCGAACACAACATATCTCCTTCTTTCACACCTTAGTGGTATCAATGATGACACGGAGAGGTGATTTTTTGATCATAAATTGTGGGGAACACAATGATCATCGTTTTGTGGATATTGTTACGTTCGGGAAAGGATGGAGTTCATCAGAACACAACAAATCTTCTACTTTTCAGGCCCTAGTGGTACCGGTAATGACCTGGAGAAGTTTTTTGATCATGAATTGTGGACAACACATTGATCATCCTTTTGTGGATATTGTTGCATTCGGGTAATGAATAAAGTTAATCCGAACACAACATATCTTCTACTTTTCAGACCTTAGTGGTGTTGGAGATGTCGGGAGATGTTATAAGAGCTGAGGACAGCTCCATGTTTTCAGAGGAGGGGTAGGGCCGCATGTGCTTTCTCTTGCTCACCTCTCATTGTCAGCGTACGATACACATATTTTTCGTATATACATGAAGAATGACTAATCTGAGAGGTTTTGTTTTGGTGATCGTAAATGATCGTTTTTTTAGATGCTGTTGTGTTCGGGAGATCGGTAGAGTTGAGCCGGTCACAACAGGTCTGGTTTTGTGATCATATATTGTGTGGAACATAATGATCGTTTTTATAGATTCTGTGGTGCTCGGAAAATCGGTGGTGTGGAGTCGGTCACGACAGATCTTGTTTTTTGCACGCCCTTGTGGTGTGGCCAATTTTGTTGCACATATAGTAATACTAAATAGTTATCGTCATTAGGATAGAATAATATCCCTGGACCGCATGATGGTTGCGTGAAGTTCTGTCCTGGGGAAGGCTCATTACTAGGAAATGATTACTGAAGAAATAGAGAAGAAAAGATTTTATGGGTAGTCCAATTTTGTTTTGTATATATTTTTGTTAGTTATATTTTATACTGTCGACCGGGGTCAGGACAACCCTGGACCGCAAGGGGTTGTCCAGTAATATTTTTAGGTATATTTTTTGGAAAATTTTGTTTGGTATTATTTTTATCTGGCGAGATTTGCAGGATAAATTTATCCCCCCCCCCCTCACTTTGCGCATAGGACAAAAACTTATTTTCATTTGTATTTTTAGGTTAGGAAATGTTTGGTGTTTTTTTAGTTCCAGGATTGAAATTATTGTTAACTTTCGGCCTGCGCCTGCAGCAGTGAACTTAGAACTACAATATTCTGTTGGAGAATTTGGTCATTTTGTTTTTTTTTGTTTTCATTGTTCGATAAAGGATGCATTTCAGAGTTCTTTTGATTTAGTATATTTTGTTTAGGGGATGGAGATTTGCAATATACCCAAAAGGTCCGGAAAGATTCTTTGGTTTCCACACGTCAATGGGATGTTTTTGTAGACTGGTTCTGTTTGCTTTTATTTTTTGTTTGAAATAGTTCCAGTGACTGTTATCGCTGAGGGCAGCGAGTGTTTCACATGTGAAACTCTGGTAGGAGTAGTGTATAGCATGTTAAATCATGACTCCGAGGGAGATTTGTTATAAATCCCGATTAAATAGAGTATATTGGGTACAACGCCATCTGGCAAGGAGGAGCGTCTTCTCCCGAGATCACAAATAATGCTGTTAACGTTAGCAAGACCTATTGGTAGAAGCGTCATCTATTAGATCATGGTGCGTTTTCTCCTCAAGTGGAAAACAGACTCCAAGTTTGGTAAGAAACGCCGAACGACCGTTCGCTGCGTCACTTTCTTCGATGAAGGATCAGTGAAAGCATTTTTTTATTGAAGACTGAATGATGATTTCGCCTTTCTAAAAATCAATGGATAATGGTTGAATTTGCCAGACATGAACTAGAAGGAAGGTGTAAACGATGCGGAAACCTCTGTCGGGAAGTAGCACAACTTTTGAGTGTTACCATTATAATAAACATTCCAGGAATATTTAAGGCCCTGGATAGCTTCAAACAAAGGGCGAAATGTTTGAAAAATCCGGATTAAGTCGTATCTTTGAGTTGGCTAACAAATCAGAAATTCAGAGGACAGCGATTCATATGTCGAAAATAATTTTCACATACAAATCGCTTGCGATGGTCACACCATGGAATGTTTTGACATAATGGCTGTGTTCACCTACATGCTCGAATCATCCGTGCGATTATCGCTCGATCATCCGGAGATCGTGAACGACTTTGGACGTCCACATACAACTGACAACTGTCAAGTGTCAGTTTCATACTATTCCTCCCCTCCACTACTATTTTTCGGATGACCCAGGCGAACGCCCGGACGACGCCGATTCGAACGATTTCGAGTGTACGCGCGGGTGATCCGTGCGTCCTCGAACGTTTATGTGAACAGGCCCGATTGAGTAAACACAGAAAAACTTCCAGGTTATTTGTTTTTTATATGGATTTGAGAAGGAAAACATCCTTATCTAGCCGGAACTTGACTGGAATGTACCAGAGCTGGCTGGAGGACAATGACCTGTATAGTAGGCCGACAGGGTCTGAATTACGATGCAATCTGCAGTGTTGTTTCCAGAGGTTTCTGGAAAACCGGATGTAAGATTTCGGAGTAGCCTGCTACTCAACGTAAAGCCAGAGTCCGTATATATACAAAAGAAAGGCCTGCTGTGAGCATTTCCAATACGGACAGTGAATTAGTTTGTTTCACATAGTTGGCACGTGATTGAGATCAGCGCAGGTGAGAAAATTTGTTTGTTTCTGGGATTCCAGTAGGTTCTGTGCGAAATCGACTTTGTCTTACGAGTTTTAATTCGCAGGCAGCAGAAGAACACGCAGTCTCTTGTGTGGACAAAACGACCGAGATACGCAGTCCAGAACGAGGCGCGGAAACCATGACTACTTGGTAACCGGCGAAATAAGTATACGACTGCAAAAGCCAGGTTAGTGAGATATCCCGTGATTCAAGGATTGTTCTAACGAAATATCTGTTTTGATTTTGCGCCGCGACCATCTAAGGCGGGCACCTCGAGACATATTTAAACACAGAGGAACGTGGGTTTCAGGTTATAGTCGAGCATCGGACGGCCGCTGCCGTCACCACTGCGAAGCTGCTGTGCGCCGATCTCCGAGGGGCACCAGCCGTTCGTGGAAGAAGCTGATCTCCCGGGGTCACCAGCCGGTCTCTGACGCACCATCTGTCCCGTAGAAGATATCGATCAAGAGAGACACCAGACACCGACCGTGGGAGACGCAGAAACCGTTCGAGAGGAGCGGAAGGCACCGTTCGTGGAGAGCAGGAGGAGCTGAACGAGTGGAGTAAAGGAGGCTATCCGCGGCGGAACGCGAGACGACAGTACGGCGTCCCGGGAAGCTTCCAGGTTGGTTCACTCCAAATCATTTTCGAGTCAGCGAGCTGCGGTAGTGAGGGAAGCTTTCGCCTACTTGCGTGTTAGAATACTGTTGAAAGATATTTTCTGTTTTACAGTTTTACATCCCTCTGAGAAACACAACCTTACACACACACACACACACACTCCTGTTTGCACAAGTACTCTTTTAATTTTGAACGTTCTAGCATAGACAAGAGTATTCCGTTGCGTTGTGACCAATATATGATGAACTGCTGAACACTGTCTCTCTAAGTTTTTACTAGCCTAGGATACTGCAGTTCTATTGTAAATTCATATCGTACAGGCCGAATTTATGTACTATAATATATATATTTGAGATAATTGTAATCATATTTGAGTATTTAAATCTTATTATAAGAATTAGCAGTGTAGATCATATTTTTGATGCAGAACAAACATTGTTAAGTGAAAAAATACTTCTTTTAGAATTCCTCAGTAAAGGGGAAAGAACCAAGCTTTAATAACTCATGTGTATTTTTTTCTATTTTGTAATAAAGCCCTTTGTTATTGAATTAACCAACTTGTTTTAATTACCTCGCCTTTTTTTTTTACTTATTTTTTTTTTGAGGTCCGTTTTCCTTAGCCGGGCAACGGTCTTTCACCTTCTTGGAAAAATGTATAGGTAGGTACATACTTATATTTGACACAATTTTTACATTTTATTGCTCGTGACTGTACAGCAGTCACGAGCAATGACATATAAAAATTGTACTACGAAATGATTCGGTAAATGTTCAGCAATCTTCGTTTAACTGTTATTTAAATATTGGGTCATCATCATCAGCCCGTGTCAGTCCACTGCTGGACATATGCCTCTCCCAAAGCACGCCACTGAGCCCGATTTTCGGCTCTTCCAAGTGCTGCCAGCTACTTTGCGAATATCGTCACTCCACCTAGCTAGAGGGCACCCTACACTACGTTTACTGAGTCGCGGTCTCCACTCAAGAACACGTCTACCCCAACGGTTATGAGTCCTTCGACAGATATGACCACACCACTAGGTAAACTTCGTCAGATGGGTTCGACCAAGCTGATGTACGAAGACTTGACCCCCCAATTACGCCCTATGTCGTAACGTCAATTGTGCTTTCTAAGGCAGCGAATCGGCTCTCCAGTTTCAACTGGAATATATATAAACCAACAACGGTTTGGAGCAGGTTAGGTTCATCAAACGGAGACGTTCAAGCATGCAATCAATATCCAGAGTGCCTTGGACAAGTCGGTGATCACCGAGTTATATGTGTTTATGCGCTTTTTGTCCGCTATGATGAAGTCGATCTCATTTTTCGTCGCACCCCGGGACTTTGCCACGTCCACTTCCGTTGGGGCAGCTTTTTAATGAATGAGTTCACTAAAAACAGCCCTTCTTTCTCAAGGAAGTTGACTAGCATTTGGTCATATCATATTGCCAAATGATTTTTAAATGATTTTGGAGCTATGTACCTTACAAAAATTAGCGTCACACGATTTTGACCCTTAGTGACAATAATCAGGTTTAGTCTATTCACTATGTTCATTTAGTCAAAAAACAAGGTACCTAGCTCATTTCAATAAGGTCGAAAATCGTCGGATTCCTTTTAAATGATTTTGGAGCTATGTACAAACACTAGCGTCACCAATTACCCCCACCCTCCCCACACCTTTCCTCAACCTACCCTCCACATCACCAACCCTCCCCTCCCCTCCCCTAAACTTCCCTTACTTCCCCTACCCTCCCCTCACATCCTCTACCCTACCTAACTACCCCTACCCTTCCCTCACATCCCCCATCCTCCACCAACTTACCCCCTCAACTTCAGTTTTACACCTGTTACTTTAAAATGTCTTGCTATCTAATTATAACACATGTTGTTTTCTACATAAATGTCTCTTTTTTTTATTATTTTCCAACTTTAGTGCAGTGGATGAAGCCCGTGGATGGACGGGTCATTGCCCGAAAAAAGTGGTTTGGCAATTGGTAATACTTTAAAAATACGAAGATGTCGAATATGAAGGAATGGATATTCGTTGTAGGTACTGTACCCTATATTATTTTATTACACTGTAAACAAAAAATAATTAAAAGAACAATATAACCAAAATGTCGTCCTAATCCGTCTAACCATTATAGTGAGTACCAGGTAATTGAGAAAAACATATGTTTACAATTCTCGCATTTTAGCTTTGCTGACGGAGGTGACAACAAATGGCCGGCTATAGTGACGACGGTTCTACTTCAACTTACACAAGACACCAAAGTCGTATTAGCTCTTCTCTTTTTTGTAAAAGTGCTGTTTAGTTACTTTTTACCAATTTTTTAATATCCGCATATGGCGAAGGTATCATGTTTTACCAGATAAGCAAAATAAGAAAGAAACAACTATTTGGAAATTTTCAAAGCATTTTATTTATGACCTTTAACACTGTGTATAATATATTTTGATATTACATTTAGAGCAATGAGTAATATTACCAATTATTACATTGTTCTTATTTTCTTAAATTGAATGAAACCCATAAATTATATATAGAATATATAATTTCTCAAATACCATTCTCGCCCAACAATCAACGATCACTATTGAAATCACAAGGGCCGGCCGGCGAGAAGGCCGGGCGCGGGCTCCATCGCTCTCTCACTCACTATACAATCATAAAAGCGAGAAACAAAATATCTTAAAAGCCGCGAGCCGCGAAATTTACCAAACGAATCCAAAAATATTACTGGGAACGCAACCTCAAAATAACTCCTAGTACTATAAAAATAGCAGTATAGCTTACACAGTATACTCTATAAAAAAATATAATCCAGCATCCGCTGTCATCTCTAATTTAAAATGTTCCATTTTACAATAATATAACAAATAAATAGCAAACGTAACCTCAAAAAAATACTTTATAAAAATGAGATAACGTCCAACGCACAACACACCAGTGGTTTTTTAATTCCTGCTCACTATTCAACTACAAAAACACCATTTTGCTATGCAAAATACATTACCCTATATTCGAAAAAGAAATAATTTACATACTTTGGAATGTTATACAAAATGACTAGACAAAAGAAAGAATCAACACATATTATTTCAGCTGAGATCTTCCATTCGATTAAATATAATTACTGAAGAAATTACACATATTCATTTCGTAGTGGCAAAGGAGTATTGGACATATTACATAATTTAAGGTAAGATAATTATTTTCTGCAATGAAAATGACTATTTCTAAAGTGAATAAAGCACATCATCAATCAGATGAACGCAATTCGTTCCTTAAAATTTGACGTTGTGATTTACTAACAGAAACGTACAATTACACGGGTAATAATAATCTCGACGACAATAGTAATAAATGTAATAATTTCAATTTTATGAATTAACTATAACACACAGCATTTCTAAATTTGGATAATACTTCTCAATCTTACAACTAACATTATATTATGCTAAATTATTATCAGACTAGTGTTCTGCCGAATATTGAAGTCTACAGATCGCCGCAAGCCGGTGTTCTTGACTTAACCGAAGTAAGCGTTTTTTTATTCTGTAACTCACGTATCAAACGCATCGATATTTACAACGACTAAAAGTCGCTTAAGCTTAATTATTTAAATTCATTTCTAATTGAAATTACGTCACCTGTAAGCGATAATACAGTGACAGTTTATCATGTTTTATTCAACATCGAAGCGGCAAGAGAAAAGATTTGACTTACAACTGTGTCGAGAAGAAAGTAAGGTAAAAGATAAATCTACACATTCATTATCTAACTACGATGAAAATGTTCTGTATAAATATATCACGCAGAGATCTATGGACCGTATGTATAGTGGTACAACAAAACACGAAACATGTATTACAGACTACTTTGTGATTGTTCGCAGCACAGCATCCATGTAAATATGAAGCTACCTCTATCATATTAAATGTATCTAATATGAGTACAATATATGACTAGTACTATCGGAATGGTCCTAGGTGTGCTCTATTCAACTTTGTGAAACGTAACTTATGAGAAATGACGATAATTATGCCGATAACATCACATTAACCTACTTTATACAATGCTTTCGAAGTAGATATAAATTTAAAAGAGTTTTCGAAACAATCACGATTACATCACAAATAAATTAATAATTCCAACCTAAAGATCAAATTGAGATTTGATTCAATCAAATGATTTTGTCGTAACGCACAGTCTACAATATTAACTACAATGTCATAATTTATGTATATACAATCAATACTAAAAAACTGAAAAGAGACTTTACGTATGACAACATACGAATACGGACTAACCCGACCTCCATCCAAACGGCCTTTTGAGCCTCAAAAATATTTTATTTCTATCGCTCGGCCATACGTATATACAAGGTTTTTTAATTACATTATAATGCATCCAACATTAGAAGAAAAAACTATTATAATATTCTCATTGATTTCTCCTTTAACAAATACGTTTAAATTCTTATATCTTGCCTTACCAAATGGAGTCTATCAGACACCGCCTCCAAATATTTGTGCGCAATACTACATACGTCAATTTTATTACACAACAACGTTGCACATTACGCGGAGTTTCACGCATCGGAATTCTCACACAATAGTCGGGAAGTCAGAGGGTTGCGATATCGAATAGTAAGTACAGAAACATCATGACGAATGATTGTTATTACGTGAAGCAGAAGTCCAGAGTATACCTTTCGATTAATATTGGACTCGATTTAATTTACTAACATTTAAATTGTATATAAGTAAATACATCGCAGCCCAGTGACTTCTAGTTACAAGAAACATTAATTTAAAGAGCTCATTCGCGTCGTGCATCCAAGTGCGTAAGTTATTGAAACAGCCGAAAAGTATTCGCTAAAACGCGTTATTGTATTTAAAATTCGATTTTATATATTATCATGTCTTTACCCCGATCCCGTTATATCAGTGCACCGGTTTGGTCCCAACTACCTTCCTCGTATCTTGAATATGAAAGTTAAAAGACATATTAACAAATATTAATTATGTAAAATATATAATATAAATATAGTTTATCTATTTACGTATAGATCGTAAATTGCATTAAATGCAACTAGTACATATAATAATGGTATAAATTGTGGATATGCTAAAATAATTGAATAATTCATTACCAATTCTCATTCATAGTGGTCCTTAAATTATCGTCATTACTAAACAACTGTAACGTAGAATAATGGACCACCTCACCAGATTTTACTCAAATCGACTAAACAATTGGTTATAGTCAAATCCTAAAATATCAGACTATTTACCAAACCAGCCCACAATATGTCATTCAATTCGCAATTCTAGTTCCTTCGTGCATTCTCGGTCTATTAATTACTTTTTGCACCTTTATCAGCTATTTTCATGGCACCAATTGCATTTGGCACCTTCGTAGTGTTGTATATCTGCATGACATACTGGTAGAAAGTAAGAGCGAACGATTGGGGTACTTCGCACTGTTTCAATACCTGGGCAGCGGATGCGCGTCCCGAATGGCGCGGTGAGCGTGGAGACTGCTGGCGTCTGTGACGCACTTAAAAAACGAGAATAGACTCCATTGTGAGGCTGTCTCATGCGGTCTGTGGCGCGGGCGTAGCTGGGGCAGCCTGCTTGTCACCGCGCCGGGCGGACCGCGACCTGTGTGCACACACCTTTACACGTGTATATTGACATGGGTCGAGCTTGCTGCTCACTTACAATTTCATGGGGAAGAATGAATGCATGATGATGGAAAAATCAAGCAGTAGTACAAATTGGCATGTCGCCAAATTAAAACATGAAATAGGTTCAGCAGATCTCAATCTTAAATTATATTAACTGCTAGAAAAAACTTAAACATGATAAAATTTAATCTAGTCTACTTTCACGAAATGTGTATTATGAATTTGTTTTTTGAAGAATATGAAAGTTAGAATGTTTTGTATAATTTAATAGGCTAGGTTAAGTTACGTTTTAAATTTCGTTATCTTTGGCTCAAAAGGTAGCAAATTCACTGGCCATGCGAAAGATAGCCTCACACATAGCTTACAGTATATAAAGTGGCACGTACTGCTGACGACCTACTTGTTTCCTTACTCTGTGACAAGAGTAGATCGGAGTAGAAAAAAAGCATAAATACGGCAATTTATGTTTCTATTTGATGTTAAAGTACCTGTATAGTTCTGACAGTGATATGACATAGTGAAGTGTTTAGTGATCTTACCTAATCTGTCCAGCGAGCAGCGGGTTGATAGCGTAGAGCCAGTCGTGGACCTCTTTGTCGCCGAGGGTCTGCAGCAAGTAGCCGCGCTCCTTGCTCACCACACTGGGTGAAGGAGTACACATTATACAGGGTACAAATAAAAAAATTGGAATACAAGCTTCAAATGTAGATTAAAAAACTAATCTAAAACCACGTCTTTTTTAAGAATGGATTTTTCTAGTTGTGAGCTACCCTGATAGTTTCAGCCGGATAGCTAATCGGGGAGTGCTTGAAATTTTAGTTGCTAGATTCCAGCCGGAACGACAGAAAGACAGACAAAGAAGAGACTTAATAAAAACGTGGTTATATTTTTTTTTGCTTTATATTATTTTATTAATGTTTAGAAGAGAAGACTGAATATGAATGGCAATGGTAAGCCTCTTATGCAAGAGTCCGCCTGGGGAAGTACTACACATTTTTCTGATATTCAATCACCGAGCAGTAGTGTGCAAACATTTCTGTGTTTCGGTTTGAAGGGCAATGTTTCCAGCGAAATTACTGGGCAATGAGACAAAAAACCAAACGCAATGCAGCGACCTGCAAGATTTTACAACAAAAGTTCTGGGTGGCAATGCAAAAGGCAACCAACCTGCTCATCTCGTCACTCAATCCAATAAAAACTACTTTTACTACACGGTCAATGCAACTTGATTGAAACGTCTGGGTTTAGTCAAAATGGTGTTAATCTATCCGAGAATATACCCCTTTTTGTCTAATAATCATGTTAAATTAATACGCGAAAGTTTAAGTATTGATTGTTTGATATTGATAGTAGAAAAGCTTTTCTTACTTTTGAATATTTGCTAAATAAAATGGTTTGACAAATTATCAGATACAACTTTACTTTGAGCGATGGTAGCCTAACGGTTCAATCCAACGATAGAGATCAAAGAGGTGGAGACGGCGGTGTCGCCAGCGACGCCTGTAGACGAGGGCGTGTCTGCAGACATCTCGACGCCCTGTCTGCTCTCCTCTATTCACGTCATCAGCCTATTGCAATAGTATCCACTATCCATGATTCCTGATTCATTAGAGTAATTGCTGTCTAACGGTTCAATAGTGCAATTTAGAATCCAACGATACTAGGTTCTAGCTTGGGTTACACTTAATACTTATTTACACTTTTCGGCAATAAGTAGATTAAGTATTACGTATAATGAAGCAGTAAGTACCAAAAAAACTGTACAATTAAGTTTTATTTTTTAAATGGTCTATGGTACTTAAAGTAGACTACTGAACAAGAATATGTAAATTTTAAAAATCGTGTCTGTCTGTTTGTTCGCACTTCACGTAAACACTACAGGACCGATTGCGATGCAGTTTCACTTTTGAATAGCTCAGAGTTTGACTTAATAACTGGTGTACTTGGTATCTCAATCTGATGAGTAGAATTCGAGCAATCGATTAAAATATATTTGACGTCTGAACGAAGTTTGATTTTTTTGAATTTTGGTTCTGGAATATCACAGGATCCTTATATCCCAGATAAACTACCATGCGGGCAAAGCCGCGGGAACAACTAGTTAAATATAAGGTAGACTAGGCAACTAGATTGCATCATCTTGTTTCAACTAAAACAGAAGAAGAATTATAAGATACGTACCTGAATGTGTTAGGCATGCGGACCATTTGTTCCTGATGTTCGGAATATTCGACGTGCGCGTTCGCAAGGTTGATGACGGCGCGCTCGATGGGGTCGCGCTCGTCGCGGTAGATGAACACGTACGGCCGGCGTACCACCTGACGAATAACATTTGTGAACTGCTAAAATGGACTTTATTACATGCACGCGTAGAGTCAAGTTAGATTCACGTGTTAACTTTCTCAAACAAATTACTTTATAGATCTTATCCTGCCCAGAATCGAGATGGCATTAAATTCAAGTTGCTGCTGTTATCAATGGCTATATATAAATCGAGGGTTTAATGCAAAAACCGACTAAGTGACAATTTTATGAAAAAATAGTTAATTGCATGACAACATTTTTTTTTTGTGCTCTTTGTACTTGTAGAACCGGCATAGCGCTACGATATATAGCATAGAAATAAAACCAATCAAATGAAGCGAAACGACCAGTACTTAATTGATAAAATAAGTTAAATACCTTTACTAGACTAGACTAATCTTGTAATTCTAACTGGAAAAAAAGTTCTAGCATTCATAACCTCTTATTCTTTTACCTCAAATAAAATTTGTTTTTACACATATTCAATGAAAAACCTAAACCGACTAATTCGTTTTTTCTATTCATATTGAAGGTTGGTAACAAGTAAAACGAGCTAGCTGCACGACCTCGAATCATAACTCTCCTAATATCGATATATCTGGCATTATATTTTGTATTTCCTGAGAGTATACAAAACATAATCTTAAATAAGTATTGCTATTTATGAGCTATATAATAAGAAGCTACTGACATAATAGCGGTTTAACTAGGTTTAATTGTATTTTCTAAAACTAACTTCACTGTGCTTATCATGTTTTCGCAGTAAATCTTCGATATATTGATTTGTTTTTGAAAGTTTAGCAGACCTTACAAAAAAGCCTTACAGCACAATACACCGAGTTTAATTGGAAGATAATGCTTGCTAGCATTAAGTTCGCCTATGCACCTATATGTTGTGTGCAATACAGAATTTTCTATCTATCTATTCTATATAATAACATTAAATCTTAGTTATGTACAAATGACACTAATTCTTGCTGTAAAAAAAAACTCAATTTATTCTGATGCGGTGTTTGTATTTAAACTAAAATATATCTCTTTTTTTAAATTGTACACATAGGCAACATACAATATAGCACTTTTACAAGTCAAAATAATTAATGTCTGCTGAACTTTTTTATTTAGATATTCTAAATAGACCAAATCAATAAACTAGGTGAACTATACTTTGAGTTTGTAAACGAAAATTCCTTTTCATGTGCACGAGTTGAATCACGCACAGGAAAAGAAAAATACCCTTCTGACTCTACCGTTTTTGTGCTTCAAAAACATAGCTGCGTAAAGCACTAAAGTCTACTTAGTACTTTATTGTAAATAGGCAAAATAATAGCACTTTTACAAGTCAAAATTAACATCTCATGAACATTTTTTTTTAAATTATTACGACTAGGCAATCGTTTGACCACGGTCTCACCTGATGGAAAGCGATGATGTGGTCGAAGGTGTAGCACGCTTGCCTACTAGATACCTATTCACTCTTGACTTGAACACACCGGGGTTATAATTTACCGGAAACACTGACGAGGGCAGGGCATTCCACTCCTTTGCAGTTCTTATAATAAATGAAGAAGCGTAACGCTTCGTTCTTGTGCGAGGTATTTCAACCATGAAAGGGTGGCGCTTTGCTGATCGTCTAGTCGTACGGTGATGGAAAGGTGATGGGGGAATCAGGTTGTGCAGTTCTTGTGCACACTCTCCATAGTGCAATCTGTAGAATACCGCCAGGCTTGCTACCTCACGTCGATGCGCCAGACTTTGAAGCTTACTCTTTACCATGTCATCCCCAATGAGCCTGATAGCACGACTCTCAATTGAATCCAAAGACTCGAGCTGATACTTGGCAGAACCGTCCCAGAGGTGGCAGCAGTACTCCATACAAGATCGGACCTGTGCTTGATAAAGATTCAAAAGCTTTCCCGGTGTGAAGTACCGCCTAACCTTAGACAAAATACCAAGTTTTTTTGCAGCTACCTTGGCTTTGGATTCAATATAAGACCCAAAATTCAGGTTTGTTGTGAGTTCGACACCCAAAAGCTCCAAATGGTCGCCTATTGTTATTGTTACACTTTGGAAAGACGGAGATCGGTGTAGAGGACTCTTTTTAGCAGAAAACAAACACGCTTGCGTTTTAGTAGCATTAAACTTAACCAGGTTAGCATCGCCCCAATCGGACACGGCTTCTAAGGCTAAATTTAAAAGGTCTACCATAGCCTCGCTCTGAAACTGGACAGCGTCACAGCTGGCTTGAGCATTGGAAGTGTATCTCTCAACTACAGTACTGTCATCAGCATACCCAAAGGTACCGGGCTTCAAAAGGTCATTAATGTGCAGTAAAAACAGTGTAGCCGAGAGAACCGATCCCTGAGGTACACCGGCATTGATAGCCATTTGATCAGACGAGCAGCCCTCTAAGACTACTCGAATAGAACGTTCCCTCAAGAAATCAACTATACAATTGCATAAGCCAACAGGTAAACCATATGAGGGAAGCTTGTTTAAAAGGCCATCGTGCCAGACCCGATCAAATGCCTTCGATATGTCAAGAGACAAGAGACGGCAAGCGCCTCACCATGCATCTCTATGGATTCGCTCAGTACGTGAGTGGCATACGCGAGAAGATCCCCAGTAGACTGGTTTCGGCGAAATCCGTATTGTCGGTCACTGACAAGATCATTGTCTTCAAGGTAAGCCAAGAGCCTAATGTTTATGACATGCTCCATACACTTACAGAGTAAGGAGGTAATCGAGATGGGACGATAATTGGCCGGATCAGCACGACTACCCTTCGTTGGTACTGGTTGTACATTGGCAAGCTTCCAGCTTTTCGGAACTTTACCTGAGTGAAGGGAGAGGCGGTACAAACGCGTTAAGATGGGAGACAATTCAGGCACACAGTTTTTCAACACAATCGCAGGAATACCATCAAGACCACTGGCCTTGTTCACATCTAGAGCTCGAAGCGTTCTGAGAACCTCCTTCTGGCGAATGCGAATTTCGGGCATAAAAACCCCGCAATGAGGAAGGCAGGAAGGTGTCTTGCCAGAAGCATCTAGATGCGAGGCTTCTGCAAAAAGATAAGCAAATAAATTCGCTTTGTCTCCAGCAGTGTGAGCTAGTGATCCATCAGGTTTCAGCAATGGTGGCAGTGAGGGGCGGCAGAAGTTTACTTCGACCGACTTGGCCAGGAACCAAAAAGGTTTGCTACCCGCGGGGTATGAAGCCAGTTTGGCCCCAATTCGACTTACATGATCAAAATGGGCCTTCCTAAGTATCTTCTTGCAGGTCTTAGCGGCAACGTTAAATTTTCTCTTCTTAGCCCGAATATCAGAAGACTTGCGCTTTCGAGCATCAGCCCAGTCTAGATATGCCGCACGCTTTAGAGCCACAGCATGACCACAGCTGGATCCAAACCAAGGCTGAACTTTGCTGGAAAGAGTCTTGTCACTGAAAGGAATGAAATATTCCATTGCCTGACATATTACCTCTGTAATAGCAGACGCGCAAGTCGACGGGTCCTGGGAGATGAAACATGTTTGCCGCCAAGGGTACGATGCAAGGAATTGCCGCATCTCGTCCCAATCTGCTGAGTTGTATCTCCACACACGCCTATTTCCCTTAAGGCTAGGATCAGGTGGGGAATATAACGAGACGGACTTAACCAGGCAGTGATCAGAGCTACCAAGAGGTGGGGATACTGATACGGAGTATCGGTCTGGTTCAGTCGTCATCAACAGGCCGAGACAGTTGGCAGTGTCACCGTCACGGTCAGGTACCCGTGTCGGCTCCTGCTCAAGCTGAGAGAGATCTAACGCCAGAGCAAGCTTCCGCGTCTCTCTACCAGCGTGGTCGGTTTTTTGGTATGGGACAAGCCACTCCTTGTGGTGGGCGTTAAAATCCCCCAAAAACACCAATTGAGCAGACGGGTAACACTGTTGGGCCACACTTGCCGCCTCACCTAGATAGTCTACCAATAAAGTCGTCCCCCGATCTCCGCTGTGTGAGCGGTACACACAAGCATACATAATTTTCTCTATGCCCGTGTCCACCAACACCCAAATCACTGAGAAGTTAGGGTGCTCAAGATTTCGGAGACGCGGACAGCAAATGTCATCACGGGCGTATACACAAACGCCGGCATTTGGGATAAATAGATGCTCCAAGATATAGCCTGGGTAATCCAAGTACGCCGTATCAGCTGGACATCCTATCTGCGTCTCCGACAAGAAGAACAAGTGGGGCTTAGAGGTCTCCAGATGATAATGGACCGGTTGGAGATTGGAGTGAATCCGGCGAATATTCGCAAGATCCACTTTAAGTGTGAGAACGTGCATCTGCCGTTTTAACTTATATCTTCTTTTGACTTTTTTTATGATGTGTTTTTGTGAATAGGTTGGACGAGTAATAGCAAACGAGATGTCGGAATGGCTAACCCACGGAAGTCAAGGCATAACTACGCCATTGAAGAACTTGAGTGGAGACCGCGGGGACGTCCGAACCCCCCAGAAATAATACATCAGTTCCTCACATCCGGTCGCCATTGGGCCAAATGGATCATTTCAGGAATTTTCACAAGCGGCGGGGCAGCCTTTCGTAGCTGGCTAAACTACTACTTGGGCCCCCTACAACTTGCAGTCGGCCAGCAGAGAACACCGTGCTTCGGATCCCGCTACCCTCCAAAGCAAGGCCTCCGACGCAGAAACACCATGATTCCGATCACGGTCCACCCTTCCAACACAACTGCATCCTACAACTCATCCGGACGGCTTCCCTGAACATCATGATGGAACACGACAAATCGTTTGGCATCAAGACTTTGTCCAGAGGGTGGTAATATAAAAAGCCGGCGGCCGAAGCCAACCACCAGGTGATTCTATTGCTCTTTTGGCACCACCCGAGGGTCACGTGTAGGACATCGAGGGCTGAATCCTACGGACGCGAGCAAACAATAAACCCTCAAAAACTACCCCCTTACTTATAAAAAGTTATGCAAATATTAAGTAATGATTAGTGATTCTGCGTAATTCTTGTACTGCGCAGAACCAACCATTGCATATTTTTTTATAAGTAAGGGGGAAAATATTATGAAAAGATCAAATCAATAAAAAGGACATGGCCAGTTTCTGCCTAGAATGTACTTTGACTGTAGGTAATTGTTAAAATTCACAAAAATAAAATAAAAGTTACGGCTTGTGTTATGTATCTCTAGAACTCCAGGCTTTAAAGGGCTGCTAATAAAAGTAATTAAATTGTTCTATCTGAACATCAACGACATTTTGAATGTTTTACGTTCCGTTCAACGAAATGTATGTACGATGATAAATAAACTTCTATATGACAAATGTATCAATAATTAAAGTGAATGCACATAATGTTTATTCAAAATGCATTTTGTATATTGCAACATTTTTCTATTTAATTATCTGTTTATTATTTCATTTATACAAATAATACAATACGATTTCGCACTTTCACTTAGCAAAAACGGACTACGAGAAATGTCAGACATCTGTAATATCACAAAATGTCATGTCACTTGTGAATGCGATATCCATTGGTTCCGATGCACTTGCATTCGTGTGTACTGTACAATTTAATTCTGATCTTGTTATTGCATTCTACAACCGACGACCTTGGCCTTCTCCCGGACTGATTTCTTCGACAAATTCGAGATATTATTATTTACTATTCGAGAGTGATTAGGTATCTAATAGGCAAGCGTGCTACACCTTCGACCACATCATTGCTTTCCATCAGGTGAGATCGTGGTCAAACGATTGCATAGTCCGTAATAAAAAAAAAAAATATATTTCGCTTGTTATTATACTACGGACTCAGTTTTGGATAAATATTTATACAATTGATTTGATTATGAGGTGTATCAACTGCAGCACATCCACACGTTTGCAAAGGTATAATAATGCGTTCTCACTATCAACGCATTTTCTGATGATACTTACACGATGGCTAATAAATTGAGGTAAGCATGTGAAAATGAATTTTAATTGGGCTATGTAAAGATTGTGTCTAATATTAGTTATTTTTTAATGATACACTCTATAGTTCAAAAGATTTTCTCAAAACAAATTCAAATGGAGTGCCTGATAGGTTTTTGTGACCAAAAGCGCCTGTATAGTTATTTAAAATGCGTTTCAGTTAGTAAAAAAGAACCTTGTTATCTTTAAAGCTAGAAGTTCTTGAGAGATATTGCTTATTTGCAATTAGTAATAGGGTAATCTTGAACACGAATAACTTTAAATTATTGATGTACATTAACTTTTAATAACTAGGCAGAGAGCGCTAGCAAAACGGGCCGTGTCCTTTAGGTAAACTAACTAACTAGACCGAGATTGGTAGATGGCGTTGTAAAAGAAGGCCTAATGAATATTATATGAACATTTTACACAAAATATATAACTTATAGAATATAATCCAATCCGGCGCCGCCGCCGCCGCCCCGCGACTCCACCGCATGTGTTACTCACCAGCCACCGCTTCTTCCACCCGTGCGTGCCGTGCTGCAGCACGTTGAGGTGCCCGCGGCGCGCTACAGCGGCCGACACGCGAACCTCCTCGCACTCGGGCACGTAAAGCGCGCCGCTCGCACCGCCGCCGCCGCCCCACGCCGACATGGACTTCTCTAGCAGGGCACGCTCCGGGGAGCATAGCCTGGGGAAACATATATTTCTATATAGTACAGATTGTCAAAATTGCTGCAGCAAGACAGACTTGCAAAATTTGAATCACGGACGGGGCTCGAACCCGCATCATTCCGTGCCTCTGCGCAGCACATGCCTTTAATTTGGCTTTCGTGACTACTGACTCATAATCCAAATTTATCCTTTAGTCTCTAAACCCGTCTTACGGGCACGGTAACGCCATCTAATGGCAGTATTTTGAAATGACCAACCGAAAACTGCTAATTTTGCAATTAACTTCGTGTCGTAAAGATAAAGTTTAATGAGTTTTTTCCTTTACAAAATTATTAGATATGTTCTCGCTAAGCATTTAACATTAGGTGATACTTGTTCGAGAGACTTAGGGGCATTTGAATAAAGATAAGTAAAATATAAGTAACCTTTTGGTTTTCTAAGGTACTTGAAAGAAAACGACAAATAAACCCGATTCATTGCATTTACAGAATATATCTTAAGGATTCCTTATACATGTTTAACTTAATTAATACCCATTATTAAATACATTAATTTAAAAAAAAATGATCTAGAATAACAAAATCTAAAAAAATAGCTTTTCGCCATTTGACGAGTGACGTCACTGCTTACTGATTCACAGTTGTTTGCTTCCTGTTTGGCTTGCATTTTTGTGCAACTTTGCGAGCAGAGCAGTGACGTCATTGGGTCGCCATGACAGCTGTTTTCTCTCAAACAACTCTCAAAGTATAAAAATATAATAGGATCCGGTCGTCAAACGTAAATTTTGACGACCGGTTGGTCTAGTGGCTAGAGATCCTAGATACGAAATCGAACAATCGCGGGTTCGAATCCTGCGAGGTGCAATCATTTGTGTGATGAGCAGAAATGTTTGTTTCCGAGTCATGGATCTAATATTCTTCATCTAATGTTTATCCGTTATCTAGTGCCCATAGTATCCTAGTTTGGGGCTAGGTAATTGGTGTGGAAATGTCCCGAATATATTTATTTATTTCTTTATAAATAATGTATATTTTTTGTTAAAATAAAGTAGTCTATTTTACAAAAAAAAAAAACATCATTACTACCCTACGAAAATTAGTCCAGTACCTACCCTATTTAATTATTTATAGTAATCGTTTCACTTTTTTTAGCTTGATTCATAATTCATGAATGAAGCTTAGTGACAAGCCGAGCAGGTCGACTACGAGCGACTGATAGTAAGCGTCACGCCTGTCCATAACAGTAGCAGTGCCACCCAGAACTTTGGTTGCAAAATCTTGCGCGTCATTGCACTGCGCTAGTCTCAACATTGGTTTTTAACTCTCATTGCCCAGTAATTTCGCTTTAGTTATTTAAAATAATTGTCCAATTAAATTGGTTGACCAATGAAATCGAACTTGAATGCTCTATCAAGTGACCGTCGCATCAGGAAATGTCAAGAATGAAAGAGTAAGCAATATTTCCGCGGGAAAACGAAATCGAGACAGTTTTGCTGTTTTTTATTTTCAATTTTGTGTTTCTTCGACTTTTAATGTTATATTAGTGGAATATTAGCCATGAGGTGTTCAATAAAGTGTATGAGAGCAGACAATTGAAACAACAGCAAAAAACCGTGTCATTTCGAGATCTATCCAAAATACTCTAGTAAGTATCAGTAAAGCTCAGCCACTTTACTGAATCGTGACTTTGACTGTGACTTCACTAGACTTTTGACTATCTGACTGACTGCGACTCGACAGTTTGTAGGTTTGTTGAAAAAACATACAACTTGAAATATATCTAACTTGACACTGACTGTATGCACCAGTAGTGCGGAGCCAAAAAAAAGAGTAAACAAATTAAGTAAATGAAACGTAACATGGATACTATTGAAATAGGCTGATGATGATGATGATTATCAGAAATGGAAGAGTACTCACTCGAAGCTGCTAGCACTGTGAATAGAGGAGAGCAGGCTGGGCGTCGAGATGTCTGCAGACACGCCCTCGTCCACAGGCGTCGCTGGCGACACCGCCGTCTCTACCTCTTTGCCGGGTGACCCTATTCTCCCTGCAAACAATAATAATAGCACATAAGCAAAGATCATTCACAAAAACTGACGTAGCAATGAAGTGCAGATTATTTTTCTTCAGATTGCGTTAGATTCAATTAATAGAGTCACCATAACTGTGGTATTTCTTCACTGTATTATTGGCGAATTGAAATTCGTTATGTTAATCATCTGATGGGCCTGAATAACTTGATTGGAAGAGAAAAATCTTGTTGTTCGTTCGACTTTTGTGAAAAACAAAGGTTATTTTCTTGCGCCAATGTCGACGACATCTTGTAAGTACCAACCCTGTAAGTACGTGACACTGACTGACCCCGCAAATAAGTGCTACTGACCCTGTAGGTAGGTGACACTGACCCTGTAAGTAAGTGACACTGACCCTGTAAGTAGGTGAAACTGACCCTGTAAGTAAGTGACACTGATCCTGTAAGTAAGTGACACTGACCCTGTAAGTAGGTGACACTGACCATGTACGTAGGTGATACTGACCCGGTACGTAGGTGACACCTAACCCTATAAGTAGGTGACACTGACCCTGTAAGTAGGTGACAGTGACTCTGAACGTAGGTGACACTAATCCTGCAAGTATGTGACAATGATCCTGTTGTTCCTGTGTTAGGTGACACTAACTCTGTGAGTAATTGACACTGATCATGTTAATAGGTCTCTAATCCTGTAAGTAGGTAACACTGACCCTGTATGAGTTTGAGGAACTTGGTGGTTACTTCTAGCTCGCGCGGCGTCATGTCCCACGGCTCGTAGAGGCTGTCGTCACGCGGCGCACCGCCGCACTCGCCCGCCGCCTTGGCCGCCATATTGGATACCTCCTAAAAAACATTGTATGCGTTATCGGTAGTTTGTAGTAAAACGTGAGCAAACCTAACAATAAAATCTGTCATAGGAACCAGGAGCGAGCGTGATTCAAAGAAAAGGAAACAGTTATTGGATTGGGGTGAGTCTGAGTTATAAAAAAGATCATAGAATCCAAGCGTGAGTGGAGCGAGAGCTAAATGTCTAAACCTTTCAGATAATCAAAAGGGCTCGAGCCAAGAAAGCAAAATTTATTAGACATTGTCATATAAAAGAGGCATGACCTAAATGGCATGGCATAGGCATGCCATGTCTAGGCATGGTCGATCGCCTACTCCAATCAGGTCATCTTTTATGATAGATATTGCACGTTACCTTCTCAGTTTTGGTGAAGTCATTGGGCGCGACTGTGTTCTCGTGTCCGTGCCGCAGGCGCTCGCGCAGCGCCAAGAAGTGCCGCGTGCGCCCCGCCTGCTCCAACCGGGTCATCTTCTCAAGCTCCCACTACAATACAACACACAATTGTGTTTAGTACTAACTATAGAATGGGCAATCTCCGCCCCGCGCAACCTGCTTCTCCGCACCCTATCCTGTAGCTCGATCGATGTAACGGTCCATGACACGAGCTGTCACTGTCAGTCAGTGAAACAAGTGTAAAGACTATCGGCAGGAAATGAAATCGGGATGGTTTGTTCGTTTTCTCAAACTTGTGTTTCTTCGAGTGTTAATGTGTAAAATTATATATATATATTTTTATATTAACCAGGTGTTCGTTAACGTTCACGAGTTTCAAAACGATAAAAACGAGGAAAAACGTGGCATTTCGTGTTCTCTAGGAACTCCCTAGGAAGTTTCAGTAAAGCTCCACCACTTTACTGAATCGTGACTTGAGGAGACTTTAGGCTACCTACCTCGACTCATTGACAAATTGACTATTTAAAAAAAAAAACATCTTGTAATATATTTTACTTGAAACTGGCTAAATGCACAAGTGCAAACGCAAAAATATCGTATCCAATTCTACAACAAATCTACACAGACGGATATTTTACATAACTTTGAAATAAATATTTTAACCAAGTATGCAAACTTTTCATACAAATTTAAATTGAAAACTATAGACTGGTTCGTTCACTTTGCAACAGCTTAGTATCATATCCTTAACTTTAAGTTGGTTTACTGGAAACGTCATTTTTCTTTTAACAAAATGTATTAATTGGTTCAAAAATTGGTTTAATTGAAAAGTTGGTTTTAATAATTGAAAAAAATAATTAAGCACACATTATTTTTTCTTTTAATAAGGTGTGTTACCTCCAGCTGCCCTTATTACTGATTCTAATCTGTTCCGCATAGACCTGATTAGGGTTATTAAACGGTCTTGCGGAATATTGTCGCATTCTTGTGAAATTGCTACTCTTAGTGCGCCACTGTTGTGGACAGAGGATTTCTCGGATATACAGCTCTTTTTAAACTGTCCCAAACGTGCTCAATCGGATTAAGGTGCGGGCTGCGTGCTGGCCAATTCATGGTACGTATCCCAACCTGTTCGCAGTATTGTCGAACTTGTGCAGCGGCGTGCGGTCGTGCATTATCTTGCATTAGAGTAAAATTATCGCCATAGGCGAACCATACCATATGGGTACCATATGAATCCCATGTGGTACCTTACCACGTGATCTTCTAAAATCTCAGCGATGTGCCGTCAAACCATTACCATTCTGTTTTGACGAACCATGTCAATGAACACAAGTTCCGTTCGCCCGTTCATCGATATGCCACCCCAGACCATACAATAATCGCCTGCAAAATGAACACGCTCCTCAATGCAACTTTGAGCCCCACGTCAACGATAGACTCCTCTGCAATCATCTGCATATAAACGTGTCCTACACTCATCGGTGAATAATACGGAGGCCCATTTTTGCTCTTCAGACCAATATAGGTGTTCACGCGCAAATCTTAAGCGAGCTTATCTGTGAGCTGCAGACAACTTTGGACCATTTGCTGGTCTAAAAGGGGTGATGATAGCCCCTTCCTTTAGCCTCCTTCTTATTGTTCGTGCACTCACGTTTACTCCACGCACTTCATTCACCTATACTTTGATGTTCACTGACGTGAGGAAATGATTTCGCACGGAAGTTGACACAATAAATAAGTATATAAATAAATAAATAAGTATATTCGGGACAATTCCACACCAATAACCTAGCCCCAAACTAGGATGTAATGTGGGCACTAGGTAACGGATAAACATACATAAATACGAATCCATCCATCCATGACTCGGAAACAAACATTTCTGCTCATCACACAAATGATTGCACCTTGCAGGATTCGAACCCGCCATCACGACTTCATCACGATTAGAATCGGTCATCACGACGGATGGTTACTCGAGTTCTGCCGGTACCACGTCTCCTTTTGTAAGAACCTGTCTCTACAAACCATCTGTACACTCTTTCTAGAGTACCGTAAACCGTAGACTGGTTTTAATTTAAAATTTCTAGCCATCGTTCATTAATCCAAGCCTTGCCGCACCAATACCGCAATTTGAGCGGATTATTCGGACAAAGTAATTCATATTGTTGTATCGAAACTCTCGTTCAGTTAAAAATACTACCTAACAATACTATTGGTAACAATAATTCAATTAGCAATCCCTATATTAATCTTATTTTTTCTCATTTGTTTTGGTGCAGTTCTATTTTGTTTATTTTTATGATTAATGGCCAAATGTAAAAAATTGCATACTTATTAAAAATATTCATTTGGAATTAATCCTGAACTTTGATGCAGTTTATGTGTCCGTCAGTGTATAAGACAAACGGTTTGTATGAACCCTCATACAAACGGTTAGTCTTTTGTTTTGGTCGCGAAGAATGTTTGTGTTTGGTTACGTCAGTACTATAAATATTTTTGTAGCCCCTTAGGGCAAATGTATATATATTCACACACATTTGCAAAAAAAGCATACTGCATTTTGATGGCACCGATTAAAAGGATGAATTCTTGCCAAGTACTAATGGAATGTAATACCATGAAATTAAACTATATTAAATTAATATAGAAAAAGAGAACGAGGAGAGTCGCAAGATTTTATAACATGTTTAATTGCCGTACCTGTAGACCTCAACGAACGCTAATAAGCATTATCACCTGTCAAAATTCATACAAAAATAATGATTTAATGCTAGTTAAAAGTTAATTGACTTCTAAACGTAAGGCAGTTAGAGTTAGTTTAGCGGAGTAGACAATACCAAATAGATTTTCAGTTACAGAAGTCAGTCAAGAAAAGCTCAAAACAAAACCGTTCACGGAAATATAACACATAATACAAACACAGATTAGTGCGTCACCATTGTGACCATATTCTTGTAAAAACCGTAAATAATGCTTTGGCTGGCGGTCAGTCTAACTAGACAAGCAGCTTGTCTAGATTTTTCATTGTTAGTTGTACACAGAAGCTCAAAATAAGAAAAAGTACATACGTTGTAAGTTCTGAAACCACGCATATGTACCTGGTGGTCAAATATCAGCGAGTCTCCGCGCGGTCGCCAGCCGTGCAGGTTTTCTTCCCCACGGACGTACGTGCCGCTCGTGTCCAGCACGCGGCGCTGGCGTCTTTGTACTCCTGGACAAAACATCAAGTAATACTTTACACGCCTGGACAAAACATCAAGTAATACTTTACACGCCTGGACAAAACATCAAGTAATACTTTACACTCCTGGACAAAACATGAATTTATAATTTATAGTCCAGGATTTTACATCATCATCATCGTCATCATCAGCCTATACTTGTCCACTGCTGGACTAGGTCTCTCCTAATGCACGCCACTGAGCTCGATCTTCAGCTCTCCTCATCCAGTACTTTGCGCAGGTCGTCACTCCACCTAGGGCGACCTACAACGCAACAAACGCTCCTGGATAACACCAAGTTACTTATACTTTACTCTCCTAGACAAAAAAAGGCAAGCACCGAGCGCGCTTTAATGTGAGGGACACTCACCTGGCTCGAGCGCACGATGCAGGCTGAGCTCGTAGACGCCGGTGAGGTGGTCGGCGCGGGCGGCGCGCGAGCCGAATAGCGCGCGTCGCAGCGAGCGCCCCGAGCGCGCCTCGCGCCCCACCACCACCACCGACAGGTCCTTCGTGACGATGGCAGGCCGACCGCAGTTCTCCACCTGACAATAACACAATTTTCATCAGGGTATATACTTCCAGTCCCTTTGTGTATTGAGTAGCGCATCAGGCCAGTACACAGTCTGATCACAAAGAGGCACGCGAGAAATAAGGTTAAAGAATTAAGGTGGATTCATATCTGCAGACATCGTAACGTGGCAGACACTTAACAGCAAAACAAAAAAATAAAAAATGTGATATTATTTTGTTATCTTTGGGCCTATTCGCATAATTTTGTTTTTTTTTGTATGAAAACTTGCGTCTGTGCAGTGTTGGCCACGCGCTACTTGCTACTTGCTGGTAGATATGAATTAATTAAACTGTTTACCTCCAAGTAAGCACTGAGCGTGATGTAGACGACCTCTCCGTTGGCGCTGACCCTGTTGAGCAGCGGCGACCCGTGCAGGCTGCTGTCCCACGCCGCTTCGAACCTACCACCAGAATAATTAACACATCCTGGTACTGATATTTCAACCAAAAACTTCCCTGCTCATGACCATCTGGGATTTATGTACCGACCCATCTCACAACGGTGGAAACACGGCTCGAAAGAAGAGAACAAAGGCGTGGCGTGGCGTACCTAATATACGGGCTAGTTTAAATCCTCACGGAAATATATCAAAGGAAATGTGAACGCGCGTGCTAATACGCTTTCACGACAAATACGTTATGACAGCCGATAGACGTGAAAGCGAAGGGATGTGTAAGCAAATTGTACATCTATATCAAGGTGTCAGACTAGACGCGATTCTACCGTGTTGGTTCTACTTACTTTTATCTTTAGCAACATCATCATCATCTGTTACGAAGTCTACGTTTCAACATCGCCCACGTTTCGTTTTGCGTTCGCTTTGACTTTCTGTTTTATGACTACTAAATTGGATATTGGGGATATTGGGGACATTACATTGTCAATATTGTTACGCAATCTACGCGTTAGGGCGATCGATATTTATCCAATTTTTTTAGTATTTATTGCATCGTCATATTACAAATATTATATAAAATTGAGACAGAATTACGATACGTAAAAAAAAATATAATTGTACGTGTATTGTTAGTGTGACACTACAGACCAGGAAAGTAAAGAAGTAAACTCACCTAAAGACGGCTCTATCGTCTAGGCTGGGCCGTTCTCCGGGGAACAGCCCGAGGGAGAGAGCCCCGTCTTCCTCACCGTCAGTTGTGTCCTCGTTAGCTTCGGGAGAGTTGCGGATGCGACCTGGAAGATACAAATATTTTTAACATAGCAATCTATTATAAAATACTGAACCTAATCCAAAATACTTTGATCGAGATAGGATCAGAGGATATCTCATAGAAGTGTAACCTACTCAAAAATAAGGCACGAAATAACACACGTAGAGGAGTACTCGGTTATGAAAAGATTAATAAGATAACGGGTTGATATATTGGGTTTTTACGTAAATCCTTATTCAACAAACAATATACAAACACTTGTGGTTAAATTACAACAGTATTAGTCAAGGACTAGATATTTTCAGTGCAATGGTTAAAACTATAACTTTTTTTGCAATTCTATTAATTTATTCAATAACCTACATATGGCAATGTTGACAATTTTCTTATATTTTTTTACAATAGTATATGTGATATTTTTTCATTGTAATTCTAATAAATATTATTTTCCAATTATTTGACTCACCGACAACATGAGAGTCACCGACTACAAGTTCCCTGACGTCGGTCCACTGTAGGTCGGAAGACGGCTCGTGCAGGATGGTGATGCGGATGCGGCGCTGGATGCCCTGGTGCAGCACGAACAGACCGCGGCACGGAAGGTCATCGCTGTGTTCGACCACCTACAAACGTAACATGTGACTCACCGACTACAAGTTCCCTGACGTCGGTCCACTGTAGGTCGGAAGACGGCTCGTGCAGGATGGTGATGCGGATGCGGCGCTGGATGCCCTGGTGCAGCACGAACAGACCGCGGCACGGAAAGTCATCGCTGTGTTCGACCACCTACAAACGTAACATGTGACTCACCGACTACAAGTTCCCTGACGTCGGTCCACTGTAGGTCGGAAGACGGCTCGTGCAGGATGGTGATGCGGATGCGGCGCTGGATGCCCTGGTGCAGCACGAACAGACCACGGCACGGAAGGTCATCGCTGTGTTCAACCACCTATAAATGACCAATTAACTGGATTATTGTACAATAGTATTGAAAATCACGCAACAAATTACTTGCGAACGTAAAATGTATGTAATACATACCAATATTATAATAGCGAAAGTAAATCAGTATGTCTGATTGTCACCTATTCACAGAAAAACGGCCGAAATATCTTGATGAAATTTGGTATAGAGATAGTTTGAGCCCTGACATTGGATACTGATTTATCGCGATAAAATGTAGGCAGCGCGGACGAAGTCGCGGGAAAAACCTAGTTTTACATCTAATTGGAAGTAAAATTCGTTTATAATGGATTATCCGGCTGATTCTTGCCAAACCTGTTCAGAAACAAATATATCAAAACAGTGAGTCCTATGTGTTTATTTTTTGTAATATGACGAAAATATGTATCCTTGTACAAATTTTTGGGCACTAACTTTTACAAATAAAAGAGTACCATCGAAATTTGTTGTAAATGAATTTGATTTAATACAATTTTCACGCCTTCTTACAGGCTGAATACAGTGAATATATAATACTATAAGAACTTGACATGTAATTTATTATTGTATTCTAGCAAATAAATGATAGATTATAATTATTTAATTCACATCGAAATCAATATTCAGCTTAATAATGTGGTTTAAAAATATGTATGGGGATCTTGGTGACCAATAAGTGTGCCATAAAAAAAGGCCCGCTTTATACATTATTATTTTTTCGAATTCCCATGTCTGTTGAGCAGAAATGTTTGTTTCCGAGTCATGGATGTCATATTCGTATCTATTTATGTTTATCCGTTATCTAGAGCCCATATTACAGGGTATCCTAGTTTGGGGCTAGGTAATTGGTGTGAATTGTCCTAAGTATATATTTATATTTATTCGTTTAAAATGAAGATATACTTACAGCAGGCACATATTCTCCGTTAGGAGCGAGCTCGCAAATCTCAAACCACACTAACAGATCATGTTTCGAGTGCAGATGAGACGAGCAACAAGGGGGCGCCACGGAGGCCGCGCCCCACTTGGGGCTCCGCACGGGGGCCGAGATGGGGATCGAGGGCGGCAGCATGCGGCGAGGGGGCGTGCGCCCCGCCACCGGCCCGTCTTGTTTGGCGTCCTGCGGGCGAAGGCGGATTGTTGGTTCATTGGTGGCAGTAGCTAGCTAAAATGGACGATAAAAATGTAGCGTTACGACACGACATTTAAAGCAGTTTACGATGACAATTTTAACATAGAAATTGGATGTTTTACTCAACTACTTTTACGCTTTCAGTAAAAAATAATTATTTTTATGTATGTATGAGTTTTTATAGTTATCGAAAACGAAATGTAGTATCGTTTAGTTCCATACATTTCCTAGCAGCGCCTGTAGTGGAAACTTGCAGGAACTAAAGAAAATGTATGGAGCTAAACGAAACTACATTTTATTTTCAAAAACTATAAAAACTCGTACTGGTAAGAGACAACTGCATATTACTCTGTGATCTGGTATAGAGCCAACTATCCGGCCGGATACCAGATAGTAACTAATAGCCGGATACCAGATAGTTGCCGGATATTCGTCGTATCTCTAGTTTAAATACGTCTAATTTTAGTAGATATCCAAATATTTTGAGTAGTTAGTAATAGGAATTTGTGTATTGTTTCAAATATCGTAATTTCGAGTGCATCAACATTATTTCTAGAACAATCATGTGTATGTAAAGCCACAGAAGCAAGCTCGTACATACCTTGTGAAGTGGATGTTGTTGGTAATGTCCGAAGACCTCGAACACTATTGGTTGAGTTTTGATGTATTCGACAAATGATTTCGTTACGGGCACTGTGATCTGTCAACAAAAACAACAAATATACATTTTCATGTCATCTATTTGAAAAACGCTGATTGGTTCCTCGAAAAGTGGGACCAAGGGTAGGTCTTTCCTGTTCAATAGTTTCAGAGAGAGCAGTAATGAGTTTTGAATTTGGAACATGAATTTTGTTCATTGGGTCGCGTGGCGCGTTGTCTGTGTTTAAAAAAAACATGTGAATACGGCGAGGAGGAAAAAAGAAAAGCGCGCGAATTACGATATCATCGTCACAGAGACAAGGATTATTGACAGTGCAAAAAGTAAATAATATCACGAAAATGAGTTCATCAAGTTCAAGTAGCGAAAGTTTATACTACTCTTACACCTGAAAATATAAGAAACTACGCAATAACTGTGATACAGAATCTATTATTAACTTAATCCCGGTAAAAATATTTGAAAGCTTATAACATAGAGAGGGATGAAAAGTACAGTGTATCACTCGGACGCAAAATTATTTTTCCTCGGGCGACGTATATTTGAATCCATCGCTACGTTCAGGATTCTACTTATGACTCTGGATTAAAAATAGCGCCCTTGCCGTAAAAATATTATTTTACTCCCTTGACATACAATCTAAGTACTATTTTGTTACACTAAAAAATGTTTCCATAGTGTGTGACAGTTAGAGGTCACGTGATGTGTTGAAGCTACAACACCACGCAATATTGAACAATCACTGGGTAAATATGTGATTTTATCTTGAAAATATCACTTGTCTTTGTCACATGGTGTTTCATTGCAGTACTTGTCCACAAATAATTTCAATAAAAAGTATTAAATTTAAGGGTAATTCTTACATTTTGCACGTGGTAAAATCCAAGTGGCGTGTTCTTTCCTGTGTTCTTGACGGGCTCTGTCGAGAATGCATCTTCATTGCGGTGAAGGAAGCTGCGAAGAAAAGAAATCAATTACAACCATATCCTAACTAATATTCCTTAATCTAACTTAAACTTTATTTCTAAAGCATTAAGATCTTATCATAAGAGACGCTATGGGCTTGAAGTACCGAAGCGCGGACGGTAAACTCCTTCCCGAGGGACAAATATTCCGAAAGATTCGAGAAGCTAGCTTAAATATACCTTATTCAAATAGCAGTACGGTCAAGCTTATAATGGGCCTTATTCCTAAAGCAAAAAGTCCTTACTTGAACTGGCAGAACACGTCAGCGTAGTCAGTAGAGACGCTATGGGCTTGGAGTACAGTCACACGGAAGGTGAACTCCTTGCCTAGAGTCAGATGTTCGGGAAGGTCCTCTTCTTTGAGCTCTGAAGCGAGAGAGCTGTCGCCGCGACCGCTGTCGGCGTCGCATTCGCCTACGGCTAATTCTGTACGAAGAAAACATTTTAATTAGTTTTGTGTTAATTGCTAACCCAAGATTACCTTTCCACTGTCATGTTCTGCTTTTGGGGCAATGGTTTATATTAGGAGAAGTTCAAAGACAAGATATTATCCTATTTTTATGCGACTTTACAAAAGGAGACGGTTATATGTTCGATTGTATGTATGTTTTTGTTTTATGTATGTCGGTCGATTTCTTATGTTTTATATTATCAAGTAGAGATTAATTCTGAAGAATGGGCCGAATATAATGTGCTGTCTGAAAATGCTTGCTGCAATAGACACGTTCACAAAAATGGTACCACCAGATAGCCGCCGGATTCTGTTAAATCTCTAGTAGGGTAAAATTAAGATATACCCGACCTAGACTAATACACCTTTAATCGTCTGTTTCTGTTAACCGGGAGCCAGCAGTCTGTATGCCAGAATATTATTTTGACAATATTAGAATTAATGTGTACTTGAGTGTACTATTTAATAAATCAGATGTAGATATGTAGATATTTGTGTAAGCTTCGAATCAAAGACCCGCTAAAGCGCAATCGTGATTAAAAAATAATATAATAATTAACTTCTTTCCATCCTGAGGTTGTCTGGAAGAGATCGCTATGAGCGATAAGACCGCCCATTGTACCTATTGTTTATGTTATTTCTATTTTATAATTTGTTTAACTGTGTGTCAATAAAGTGTTATTGTATTGTATTAGCTTCGCCCGTGTGCAAACTTTTCCACACCTGTCACTTTGATACCTGTCACTTTGACATCGAAGCCATTCCCAATCAATTATGTTTTTCTATATTTGTTTTCCTAAATCGGGATGAAAGGTATGTCATTTTCTGTATCCCTGACAAAGTGTGTGCAAAATTTCATGATGATCGGGTTGACTAGTTCTTGAAAGCGTGATAAACAAACACACACTCACTTTTTTATTTCTATTATTTAGTTGCTTATGTTAAAACTTAGTCTCACGTGAAATTATCTAAAAAAATGTGCCAGCAGTGAAAATGTACATAATTATACTTTTTTCTTACCTTCAATTTTAATATTGGAGTCCGGCATCTCAGTGATGCGGTCCTCCAGATTGAGTGCGTTATGTTTGTCCACGTTTGTGATGGCCTTGACGCGGCGAGCGGGCGCCACGTCGTCGTCGAAAGAAATCTTGGCCGATTGCTTTACGCCAGCTGCGAATTCGGCGTTGTCTGTAAAATATAAAATGATACGTAAAATAACTGTTTAAAAACAAGCATTTATTACTTGGATGTAACAAAACGAAAGTAAATAAGTTTTTCATTATGGCGTTGCTTAATTAATGGACACTCTTTAAGCCGTATGGGCCAAAAGCGATTATTTATGCAAAAATTGCAAAAATATGAAGCAAAAACTTTTAAAATAATGTGCCGTCGTAGGACGCCTAGCAGATGTGTACCTAAGCATTAAAAAATAACTAAATCAAAGAACAACCGTTTTGCACCGCGCCCTCTCATTGGTCAACTGTGAATCAGCAACTCTTCTTCTGATCTATACTAACTTTTCGGCCTAATACCATAACTCTGGTTGGTTCGACGCGACATCGTTTGACTGCCGGTCTTTAGTACCGGAGTTCAAATCCCAACTGGAGAATTTCCACATTGCAAATAAAAAAAAGTAATGGCTTATAACTTGAATATGGCCGAGCTGAGGCGGAAAGAGCCGACGAGCCACGAGCGGCGCATCGCGGTACCGCTCGATCGGCACGCCAACTGTCGGCGCTGTCCCCGTACCGCGCCATTAGATGTTTACACATCAAAAACTTTTTATTTCATATTCCTCAAATGCAGAATCTGTATGGCAAACGTTTAAAACATACTATACATTTTCAAAAAAACTCTTTCGTCCACAGTTTAAAAGCTTGGCGTGAAAAGGAAAGGTAAATACATTGGTACATATATTGGTATCTTTTTAGATAATATTATATGCAACATAATGTTTTATTTTATACTAACCAAACCACATAGCGCCAGAGAACTCATCGAGACATTCAAATGAGCCCAAACTCGAAAGGGTTTCATCATTTGATTGATGTTTTCAAAGATCTGTGTGCAAAATTTCAGCTTCCTTGGACATCGTTAAGTACATACATCTAACACAGAAAGTTAAATAAAAAAAAGCTTTTAAAAAGGTGTATATTAAACACAAGCTTTGCCCACGTGGTCATTTCTTTGGGTTAAAAGTAGCCCATGTGTTATTTCAGCATCATAAACACTTTCAAAGTACAAGATCCCTAATTTCGTTCAGCCGTCATTATAATTTTTTATCGATTGCTCGGCTTCTACTCATCGGATTGAGATACCAAGTACACCAATTTTTTTATTTCAAACCTTTGCTATCCAACAATGAGAACCACATCTCAAGCGGTCTAGTAGTTATTACGTGATGCGCGAACAGACGCCATTAAAAATAACTTTTTCAATAGCTTATATTAAGTCCATTATGTTTTAGTTATCTTCATTGTACAGTTTTTTTGGTACTTACTGCTTTATTATAAGTATAGATAGATATCGGAGTGAATCAAAATTAAAGTAGAGTAATAGAGGTATTTATGCAAGGAGCACTCACTTTTCTCAGCATCAATGACGGCCTGCACGGCGACTCGAAGGTACCCCTTGACGTCTCCCTTCTCGTTCACGATGGCGACCTTGTGAATCAGCGGGACCGGGTATAGGAGGTTTGACAAGTAAACGAAGCTCCTGAAATTAATGGTTGCTTATTAATAACCTATTATAGTAGTTTGCCAGAGATATGCCGACAATCAACAATCCATAGAAGCGGAGCGCGGAGATACATCAGCGGAGCGGCATCACTACTAGTCGTCGGTTGTTCACTATGTATCGTGTAGTCAACGATGAGACCGTCCGTTGATGCTACCTATTGTTTTCTAATGGATCTTGATGTTTTTGATAAAGCTTCACCTTTCAATATTAAAGACTTGATATCTTGTAATTTCATTATAAACGCGAACCTATATAAATGACGCGAAGTGAAGATGTTAGGACAAACGTGCGCCAGGAAGCGTGATTTTCAAACTCTTTGACGAACGTGTCACCGTGCATCTCCGCTTCTGTGGACTATCATGTCACCCTAGGAATGCTTTTGCGCGTTATACTCGCACGCAAATATATCCACGTTCTACGGAAACCTTTCAAGTACATTTTGGGATTTCCATGTTAAACTTCAGACAAATAGAAGGTACCTAATGTTTATATGATTTTAGCAGTAACGCCTGCTTAGCGAGAACATATCTAATAATTTTCTAACGGAAAAGTTTGGATCATGGAAGGGATTCGAACCCGCACCATCCATGCCTACGCGCATTTTATTAGAGCAAAGTATAAATAGAAGTTATCTTTCTTCTTGTGTTGATATGTGTTTTTTTATTAGTCTGTTTAATATAAGGGCTATGACTCCCGTTCAGACATCGAACGAGTCGAGAAGACCTAGGTTACGAGAGTCCGACGCTGTTCGTCAGGAGTTTACGAGAACGAGACCGATTTGCGACGACTCGATCGGTAGCGAATATCCTGACGTAGATCCTGAATTATATTATAACTTGTTAAACTTACGACAACATTAACACCAGGATAGTTTGTTGATAAGAGATAATATTTGTCCGTTTGAGTAGTCAGTTGTAACTTACCGTCCGACCAGTCGGAACCACGGGAACCGATCGTAGAACGGATCTCCGCCGGTCACGGACTCGATGTTGTGGTCCGGAGACGTCGGCGACAGCTCCGCCTCGTTGTGGTACATCTCGCGCATCAGCTCCAGACGCTGTCTGCAAGGATCAACACTTGGTACTCAGTGAAAGATCGGTCTCATTGATTTCAAAGGCTCTGGAATTGTGCGTGAAAAGAGTGCACTGCTTGAGTATCCAATTAGTCTGCACTGCACCATCGTTATCAGGACATGCAACATGCTGAGCAAAGCTTTTAAGACGAAATGGGCTCCAAATTGGACGATTTGTCCTCACGAATATTTAAAACTAGACATTTGAAAACGATTAATTGCCTTTATTTTTTACGTGTAAGGAATGTTCAGAAAATACTTTAATCAGATGTGGTCACCGAAAACGATTAAATTAATTTGACTCTATAAAAAACCCATTAATAACACCCGTTTTGACGTTCTCGTCGATGGAATGGCTCAACTTGATTCAGTATCAATCGAAGATAATTTTACAAAAAAAAATGTGTGTAATCCCAATAAACATACAAATACTTCTATGAAATCAATTTTTTGAAAGAACGTAAGATTATTAAAAAAAGTAAAATTACATCGAAAATAAATAACTAAAATCGGCTCCTGAGATGCATCACCTGTCCTGCTTAACCTTGAAGAGCCGAACAAAAATGTTGGCATTGCGCCTTAAGTGAATTAAGAGCGAAGCCACTCGATGCATTCCGACGGTAGCGCGGCGCCAGTGCGGTGCCGCTGCGGCGTCATTCATATAAAAATCTGTGACATGGCAAACGATGCGGTGTCGCAAGGTGCTACAACGCACGCGCACCAAACTTGGGGCCAGAAAGAAAGGTTGGGAGGGGTGAGACGCTAGAGTATCTCTGCACCTGTGATGTGGCATCCATGCGGTGAATCGTTGCCATGCGCGCCGCCTCCGCAACTCCCCGTGTAGCTTGGCTCTGAACCTCTCATTTACGATTTACATTATTGTCAGTTTCCTCTGAGACTCAGTATGTTTCACCGAGTGTCTGGTATTCCAATAAACTTGTCAGAAAATAGGCGAATCGTGTGGCTTTAGATGCAAGGTTCTATTAAGCATGCACTAATTCAGTTGTACATTTGACTCATAATTAGGATCTGAAAGCGTTAATAGTTAAGCAATGTTTCAGCATGAAAGCCAAAGATTCTGACAGTACGATGGAAGAAGCATTGTTGTTAGTTTATATTTAGATATCTAACATATTTACTATTTCTACTACTGGTGATAATTTCTTACAAAATATACACAGTACACAAAAGCTAAGCATTTGGCAAGCTATATCTAAGATTGATTTTAATACAATTCTTAATAACTAAATTAGTTTCTTACGTAACTCAACCGCGTAATAGCATATAATACAGGAACGGAAACTCCTAAATTCAACTACATGCATAAATTAAAGAGGCAAATTAACTTTAGATAATAAGCGTGATAATTAGGATCTGTGGTATCCCTAGTTGTCCCTTCCGTTTCAAATTCTACTTGCGCACTGTCCACGATTTTAAAAATGCTCTACTTCGCCTTCCTTAAATCCCACAAGTAATCAAAGTGCATAACCTCTGTTCACGCGTGGAGACCGATAGTGTCAGTACGTGTAATAGCCAATGTTTGTCGCTGTCACCGTCGTTCTCCACGTTTTTTTTCTTCCCTTTCCCTTGCCACACTAACTCCCACCTTTTAACATCAGCGGTTGAATGTATCTCATTTTCGTCCATTAACAACTCTTATAGAGAGCACGCGCCTACTATCAACATTCTCGCTCGTTCTTATGTCACACCAATGAGCGAATATGAGATGCATACGGTCGTTGATCCCAATGAGTGTGATCATGATCTAATAAAAAAGGTCTTCCCGTTTCGTGACAGCTATACAATTATGACGTGAAGACGTAAAACTTTGAAGCCCCCTATTCACTAGGGGACCAACGTCGCAAACGACATGTGCCCCGCGACTTTTGTCTCCTGAATTTGGAGCTCCGAGGCTAAATCCTCGTATTCACCACAGGACAAATATCGCGACCGACATTTGTCCCCTAATGAATATGAATATGATTTGTCCCCTAATGAATATGAGGCATTCATATCACGTGACCTAGTTTTTATTAGAACATGAGTGTGACCGAGGTTTTTCCTAAAACAGTGCGTGCGTGGACCCCTAAAGCCTGCAGTCCACCTCCCCGCTAGAGTCGCTCGGCACAAATCAGAGTCGCTCGGCAAAAACCAGAGTCGCGCGGCACAAACCTCGAAGGCAGCAGATTGGCCAGCGACAGGCGCGTCTGCTGAGCGCACGCGGATATACACTGCAGTATGTCCGGCGGCGCGGCCTGCGTCGAGGCCGGCGCCGGCATCAACACCAGCGGCGCGCATTCCTCGTCTTCCGCACACACGGCGTCGTTCATGTTGTATATCTGGCGCATGAGCTCGAGCCGATGGCTATGGACAACATAACGCCATGTAGCCTGCCCTGCCGCGCCTATTCTATACTAAACACGCTTGGAAAGGACATGCCTCGGTACTAATATAGGTATTGCCAGAGCTGTACTCGGCTAAGCGGCCACAGGCGGTAGGTACCTTTTAACTGAACATTTGAAACTGACGGCAATACCTGACGTAATATGTATGAAAAACTAACAAGGCTACACAACTTCAGTTTTCACTGTCAGTTTTATCTGTTAAGTTAAAACTGTTCAGTTAAAAATAATTGTATTTGGCCGGTGTTGGTTGATGTCAAAAGATGTAGGTTACTACTACCTACTCAGTTTGTGTAGTCTGTTTTCAGCAAAAGTTGTAGTTTACATCAAAAGGTAAACTCATTTGATGTCAACAGTTGTTCTAAGGGCGGTGGTAGCCTAGCGGTTTACTAGTGCGACTTAGAATCCAACAATACCTGGTTCGGTCCAAGGCTCCGCACCAATGACTTTTTTAAGTTATGTGCGTTTTTTTTTCGCTTCGTGCATCGAAGGGCACTTTAAGCTGTCGGTACCGTTTGTTATCGATTAATAGTAGTCGTTACGCCATGTTAGAGGCCCTCGGGCGGCCTGACAAACTCTGACACCAGAGGCCAGCACTGCCTCATAAGACAAATGACTCAGTTTACAAATTCGTGTCTATTTACAAGAGCTGTCCTTGAGACTTATCTATTTTAGTGATCTTATAATTGTTCTTTTTATGTAAATACTGTAAGAGTATAAACAGATTCATGAAGAAATACAGCCAAGTTAAATGTCAGCCAAGGAATTGGTTTCGATACTATTTATTATAATTATTATAGTGGCTCAGTTATGGTAATTTAATAGGTTGATTATGATAACGATGTTTAAACTTTTTCTTTTATATTTATGAAGCTGAAGTACCTCATTCCAAGACATGTCCTTTCCAAAGATCCTATGAGCAAATGACTAGAACTGACACGTCTATATCTAACCTGTAAATCTACTCAATATTTATAAAAATAAACATGTAATGTAAACTAGCTAACATTTCTGAGAACGTGCAATAACTTTATAAATTTCAAAGTGTTTAAATACAAATTCTTATCATTTGCTTTATTAACTAAATTAATTATTAATAATATTCAAATAGCACAAATTGTAAAACAAAAATTAAAAAGCAGCAAACAAAACAAGCGCCATTCAAAATGTATGACATTGCTTCTAACATTTAGTCCTAATACACGTGTATGTACTTACCTTGTTATTTATACGTAATATTTACAGACTATTAAACAAAAGGGACGGTAATTTTCATTAATTGTACGTACTTATAGGGATCAACCAACACAGCTTCAGCAAAATTACTCTTCTCAAATGTCTTTCACGAACGAAAGAAGAAAGTAAAACAAAAAATTAACAAAACAGGACAAAACAAATGCAACAGAATATAAATTAATATTATGGTATCAAACCCCTTCAGTGTAGAAATAAGAAATAGAAATAAAATTGTAAAAACTTAAAGTGGGATAAGTTTGTTGATAAATAGTAGTACCATTCTATGCTTAGGGCTGTAGCACGCACATCTTTGATTCGATTTGGTGATGATTCGTTTATGTGCGACGGAACTTATCGTGTTGACAACCTTCGACCACAATAAAGTATTGATATGTGAACTGTAATCCGTCGGAATCCACGACTGACAATTGGCACATACATTAATTGTTTTCCTATTGTTTAAAAACTTAGTGGACCTTGAAGGGTAGGGTACAAGCAAATTTTTCAAAATTTAATGAATATTGCGTACGATTCATGGACTGCGCGTCGCCCACGCATAGCTGCACGTGCCATGATTAAAGTTCACATTATAATACAAAATTGACTTTGAGTCGAGCTGGTATCGAGTAGCTCTGGTGTGCGATGTTCTTTAATCCCTGCGATTGGTTACATTGAAGGATAAACATAATAAGTCCGAACATGTCTCATATCACTTCTACTTAGTTACTAACATTAAATCTGTCCTTACTAATTTTTAATAAAAAAAAACTCCACTTTCATAGTAGCCGTAGAACATCGACATATTATGAATCTTACACCCAATCTTAGTAACCGCACGTGGCCAGATACAATAAAAACATTTAAGCCAAAATCCGATTTGAAATGGTTTTACTAAAAAAGTATTGAACCAATCCTATAAAATTAAAATGAAAGGTTTCCCCGTTCAAAAAACAAAACAGACCCGAATCGACTATGAGGTTTCTCTCTCTATATATATATATATATATATATATATATATATATATATATATATTTTAAATTGAAAATAGGCGAACAAAACCCTCATTATTAAGTTTTTAAAAAAATAGCTTTGTCTGTACTCCGCTTTGGGTTAACGGCATAACAGCACTTACCGTAGCTTCTCAAGGGTCCAATAATGCGTGGCGCCGTTCTTGGTGTCGGTGACCTCGACGGCCACCACGGTGGGCGCCGAGGGGCGGTACTCGTCGTCGGCGTCGTCCCGCGGGGCGAGCTCCGCGGGGAGCGGGGAGTAGGGGGTGTCGGTGAGGAGGGTGAACTGGAACTGGACCTTCTTGCGCAGTTCCACGGATATGGCGTTTGCTTCCTGTTGGAGGATCAAAGATTAGTGTCCTACTAATATTATAAATGCGAATGTCTGTTTGTTACGCTTTCACGCCTCTTCTCAACCGGTCATCATGAAATATTGCACGCACGTTGTCAGGGATACCGAAAAGGACATAGGGTACCTTTTATCCCGATATTGTTAATTTAGTATGGGAATTGCCACTTCGATGTCAAAGTGTCAAGTTTCAAAGTGACAGGTGTTAAAGTGGCAGGTGTCAAAGTGATAAATTTCAAAGTAACAGATGTCAAATCCACCCTAAGGGTACACTATGGAGGGATTTGTTGAAATTTCATTTCTTAAGGGGTGACGGGGGGCGCAGCTAGTTTAATTAATATTTCTGTTGTAGAGTTTATTTTAAGTGAACATACGTGTAACTTTTTAGCCTTAAAACGTTACCTGCCTGATCAAGAAATTAACAACAAAAAAACTTAACAATGTCACTATACAAGTATACAGTCCTGGTCAGGCCATTAATGTGCGACCATATTCATTAGATTACTCCTTAGATAAAATTGTAATAGGATGCATGATAGATGATATAAGTGAGGACATTACCAACCTTGAGGAAGATAGCGTTCCCCCACAGGTCGTCCCGCAGCGATGTGAACTGGTGGTACTTCCACTTGCGGAACGCCCACGCGGCGAGCCCCACCTCGCGCGCCGACCAACACTCTGTCTCGAACAGGGGGTTTACTAAAATCAACAATACTTTGCTGTCAGGTATTGAAAATAGAACAGAAAAAAATAAATTAAAACCAAAATACAATGGACTCATTTATCTCTCAAAGCGAGCTTCTGGTCAAACTTTAGAAGGTGAAAATTACATGATGGACTATTGATTTCTTGTGGTGAAGTCTCTCTCTGGTTACATATTAATGTTATATGTTAACAACTGAGAAGAGTTGAGCAATGAGCAGATCATTGGCCTGATGGTAAGCGCTGCGCATGTCCTTAAAAATTTCAATGCCACCCATAACTTTGGAATTCAATTATTTTTAATTTTAATTTGGCGCGGCAATGCAATGCATTCGTCATCCCGTTAGTTTTAAGACACACTAGCTCAGTCTCACTAAAGTATTCTCAGTAGGGCATTTCGGAGTAGAATAAAAGTACCTATGTATTCTAGTTCTCAAGTGGAGACCAAGTATCTGCAAACGTAGTGTAGGACAGCCTCCGGCCAGATGTAACGACGACCTAAAATAACTGTCTGCAATAAATTACATGAGAAGAACCGGAGATCAGGCTCAGTGGCGTGCATTAGAAGAGGCCCATGTCCAGGAGCGGACTGTTGAAAGCAGGCTGTTGATAATGATGAGAGTAGAACAGTGACTCACCGAAGATGTCCTCGTCATTGTGGAAGTCCTCTGGCGTGTAGGAGCTGTACATTGACATGGTGACGCTCTGCTCCTCCACCTGCCTCTGCAGTGCGTCGATGCGCGCCTCGTAGTTCTACACAACACAAAAGCATCCAGTTAGTGAGGTTTAGAGCGGTCACATATATAGGACTCACAGTTCTACTCAAGCATTGAAATATTTAATTTTAATATTGAGTTCACTTCTAATGCTCGTTAAGTTCTTGTTTATACTGGGTGTCGGCGAAATAAAACTGAATTGTATGCTCTAGTGTATAAAAGTGTCTCTAATTCTGTGTTCTCAATTGTCTATTGTCTCCGACCCAAGCCTAATGTTACATGTAGATAGTTTAAAAAAGTGTCAGGAAATAAGCTCTCTTCTTTTCTTAGCAGTATTTATATAAGATGATACCGCTGCTTAATTTTATCGCAATTGAGAGAGTATAACTCGTTTATAAAACAAGGCATTGTATCTTCCACTTCAATATCTACCCGGATACTTCGGCTCAGACGGAAAAATGTGTCACATAAAATGGCTTGTTGTATGCACTTGTTGTACAATCTACTATTGTTGCACATGCGCGCTATATTTAGCGCGAAAGAAAATGCGCGTCAGTAGTCTCAAGGGTTGCGCCACCACCACTCCACACCTCGCCCGCTCGGCCTCCGAACGTCACATAAATGTTTCACTCGTCACTCACTTCTTCTTGGTTCTATGTTCGACTGTATGTTTTTTTATGTATGTTCACATATTTCTCCGTCAATTGCGAACCCATTTCAAAAATTCTTCTTTTATTTGAAAGAGTAGACCTCCAGGTAGATTCCATATAAATTGTATCAAAATTGAATCCATCTGAAGTCGCTTTTTTGTACCATGTTATTTTGTTCAGCACTTTCAATACGTTACTTTGAGTCGAGTTGGTGTTATGCTCACCTTTTTCTGTTCTTTAAACTGCTGATCAGCGTGTTCCTTCTCCCTGCGGAACCACTCTTCCAACGCCATGAGTCGCTTCTGCATCTCTGCCTTCAGGTCGATGCATTGCTTCTCTAGAAGCTCGCATTGCGCGAAGTTACTTTGAGTCGAGTTGGTGTTGTACTGACCTTCCTCTGTTCTTCAAACTGCTGATAAGCGTGTTTCTTTTCCCTGCGGAACTGCTCTTCCAACGCCATGAGTCGCTTTTGCATCTCTGCCTTCATGTCGATGCCTTGCTTCTCTAGAAGCTTGCATTGTGCGAAGTTACTTTGAGTCGAGTTGGTGTTGTACTGACCTTCATCTGTTCTTAAGTTCTAATCAGCGTGTTCCTTCTCCCTACGGAACTGCTTTTCCTAAGCCATGAGTCGCTTCTACATATCTGCCTTCAGGTCAACGCCTTGCTTCTCTAGAAGCTAGCATTGCGCACTTTGAGTAGAGTTGGTGTTGTACTGACCTTCCTTTGTACTTCAAACTGCTGATCAGCGTGTTTCTTCTCCCTACGGAACTGCTCTTCCAACGCCATGAGTCGCTTCTGCATCTCTGCCATCAGGTCGATGCATTGCTTCTCTAGAAGCTAGCATTGTGCGAAGTTACTTTGAGTCTAGTTGGTGTTGTACTGACCTTCCTCTGTTCTTCAAACTGCTGATCAGCGTGTTCCTTCTCCCTACGGAACTGCTCTTCCAACGCCATGAGTCGCTTCTGCATCTCGGCCTTCAGGTCAATGCCTTGCTTCTCTAGAAGCTCGCATTGCGCGAAGTCCCAGTCGACGTTCTCGCCGGAGTCGCCCGCTGAAAGACACATGTTTCACTAAAAATTGTTTTAAATCTTTAACTCTAACAAAAATGAGGTTTACAATAGGGTATTTGAACTAATCGATAGAGAGCAGACTGATAATTTTTGATTGCATTTTTTTTGATTGCTGTTAATTTTCTTATAATTTAGCAAAAAGAAAAAAATTGTGTTTTCCATTGCATTTATTCTGTGTCATTGCTGATATGGCGACCGCATGACGTCACTATTGCTCATAGGTGTACAAAAACGCTTCAGGAACAAGACAACCACGAATTAGGAAGAATGACGTCAAGTACACTGTGCAGTATTTTCATAAAATTACCTTTTACAGTTTTTTACTACTATTTATGAATTGAATTTTAAACATATATTCGGAATCGCTAAAATATAATGTATTAATATAATAAATTGTATTTATTTTTTCATTTATTGTCAATTACCCCATTCAATTGTTTTTTGGGTGTATTTTATGTCTCGGGGATATTCGAGCCGATTTGGTATTTTCATTTTCTAATTGAATGATTAGACTTCGAATGAGGTCTCATATTCGACGTTTGGTTTTTGACGTCCGGTTGGTCTAGTGGCTAGTGACCCTGGGAACGAAATCAAACGGTCGCGGATTCGAATCCTGCAAGGTGCAATCATTTGTGTGATGAGCAGAAATGTTTGTTTTCGAGTCATGGATGTGATATTCGTGTTTATGTATGTTTATCCGTTATCTAGTGCCCGTAATATTACAGGGTATCCTAGTTTTGGGGCTAGGTAATTGGTGTGGAATTATAAATATGAAAATAATGAATTATATATATTCTTGGTTCATGAAGCTTCCAGATCTATGGTCCTACCTTCAGGCAGGTCCGTCTTGTTGTCGGCGGGATCCTTGTCCTTGCTCTCCTGGGGGCGCTCCTCACGCGGCTGCCCTGGGTGCGTGAAGCGAAACACGTGGTTCTTACCCAGGATCACGCGGGACCCAGACTTGAGGATTACTGGCTCGTTGATCTGGAAACAAAGGTATATTGAAGACACCAGCTAATATAAAACACACATATGATAAAAAACAAAGGCAAAATTGATTGCCCCTAAGGCCAGGTTGCAGTGAATTTTTAGTCCCTCTCATCCGTGATAAAGTAGAGCGGGATAGATGATACATCTCGGGAGTAAAATTAAGGTTTTTATTTATTTGTAGAAAAACTAAAGCTTAGCTGTCTTACCATATTGCCAATAATAATAAGATCTTTCTCTTGGTATATCTTTGATATCATTTATTGACGGGATCTCTTTCCAATCAATGTTCTAAGCATAAAGTAGTGTTTGATTTTATTTTCTATCGTGTGAATTGATACTAATCATGTTTCTGTGTTCACAGAGTATGAGATGATATGCCAAATTTTGGTGTGATACCAATTTCATAATTCTTGTCTAATTATAAAAGAAGATAACAACGTTCAAAAATGTTCAAAAATTCCAGAACCAGGCCTTAATATTCCACCTATGACGCATGAAGTGTTTTACTTAAACATTTATGTTGCCGAGGATGTACGGTCCTCCGGCAGCTTCACTACCACTACACTACAACACAATGCCTACATTCGTGCCTCTAGCACCGAATAAATAATAGTACTACGTACAGATATATTTTAGTTATATTTAGTAGTATTTAAGCTTTTCTCCAGATATTACGACTGTAGGTATAGTCTGCAGTCGTAAAATCTATTCAGCGCAAGGCAATTTTTATCCTACGCCACAGAATAAATAATAGTACAGGGATAGAAGGATATCTGAGTGAAGTCATTTAAATAAGTACCTCTAGTCATTTTACGTATAAAAGAGCGCCGAGACGCGGGATCAGGCAGACAACGCAGTCTGTGTTCTCATAGATGCAATGCTCGTTGAAGATAATCGAATATTCCAACAGAGTAAATTCTGCTTGAATGCCTATAAAATAAGGCCTACATTCGTACCTCTCGCCCGTTTACGTATAAAAGAGTACCGTGACGCGGGATCAGGCAGACAACGGAGTCTGTGTTCTCACAGATTCAATGCTCGTTGAAGATAATGCAAATTTTCAACATTGTAAATTCAGCCTTACTGCTTATAAAATATGGTCTACATTCTAACCTCCCGTCCGTTGACGTATACAAGTGCGCCGAGACGCGGGATCAGGCAGATAACGCCATCTGTGTTCTCAAAGATGCAATGCTCGCTGAGGATGTGCGACCCGGAGAGCTGGATGTCTTGTGGCACGTTTGCTTCCGACGTGCCGAGGCGGGTTTCACCTGTCAATCAGTATGAAATGTAGAGGTTTCACCTGTCAATCAGTATGTAATGTTGAGGTTTCACCTGTCAATCTGTATTAAATGTTGAGGTTTCACTTATCAATCATTATAAAATGTTTAGGTTTCACCAATCAATCAGTATGAAATGTTTAGGTTGAAAAGGACCGTTGCCCGGCTAAGGAAACGGACCTCCTTCTCAGGTAAAGGCGAGGAATTAAAACAAGATGGTAAATTCAATAACAATGGGCTTTATTACAAAAAATAGAAAAAGCACACATGAGTTATCGAATATTGGTACTCTCCCCTTTACTGAGGAATTTAAAAAGAAATATTTTACACTTAATTTAGTTTGTTCTGCATCAAAATAATTATAAACAGCAAGACCTTACAATAGGAAATATTACTAACTTAATACTCAAAACTCAAAATTCTCAAATGTGATTATAATTTCCTCAAACATATAAATTTTAGTACATAACTCCGGCCTGTATGTTATGAATTTACTATAGTATTGGAGAATCCTAGGCCAATAAAACTTAGAGAGTCTGTGCTCAGCAGATTAACATGTATTGGTCACAACGCAACGGAATATTCTTGTCTTTGCCATAGAATGTTTTAAATTAAAAGAGAACTTGTGCAAACAGAGTGTGTGTGTGTGTATGATTGTGTTTCCCAGAGGGAAATCAAACTCTAAAATAGAAAGTAAACAGAAGTAAAACAGAAAATAAACAGAAAGTATCTAGATAATATCAGAATGTAATCTTGATAATAACAGAAAATAGACAGAAAGTACATAGAAAATAAACAGAAAATATCTAGATAATAACAGAACGTAATCTTGATAATAACAGAAAATATATTTCAACAATATTAACACGTTAGAAGGCGAAGGCTTCCCTCAACACTGTAGCTCGCTGACTCAAAATGATTTGGAGTGGACGAACCTGGAAGCTTCCTGGGACGCCGTACGGTCGTCTCGCGTACCGCCGCGGAACGCCTCCTTACTCCACTCGATCAGCTCCTACTGCTTGACCACGAATGGTGGTGATATCTTCTACTGGACAGGTGGTGTGTTGGAGTCCTTCTGGAGTCCCTCGTAGACCGGCTTCTTCCACGAACGGTGGTGAGCCCCGGGTGATCGCGCACAGCAGCTCGCAGTGGTGACGACAATAGCCGACCGTAGATGCACGATATAACCTGGCCTTTGCACTCGTATACTTATTTTGCCTGTAACATGGTAGCTTCGTTCTGGACAGCGTGCCTCGGACGTTTTGTTCACACAAGAGAAACTGCGTATTTTTCTGCCGCCTGCGCCGAATCTATCACGTGCCAACTATGAATGCACAATTCAATTTTACGTCCGAAATCAAAATCCAATTCACAGGCTTCTCACTTGTTTATATACTATCTTGTTTTGCATCTTCGAGTAGCGTTCTACTGAGACCTTGAACTTCCGGTTATCTCGAAAGATCCAGAACTAACTCTGCCATTTGCTTCGTAAAGTAGACCTTGTCGGCCTAGTAATACTGGTCACTGTCCTCCAGCCAGATTTGGTACATATCAGCCAGCATCCGGTGTTTACTCGAACAAGTCCATACAAAAAAAAGAATTTCTCTGGAACTTTGACGTGATTTTTGCATTATGTCAAAACCTTCCATGGTGTGACCATCGCAAGCGATTTCTAGATTTAAATAATTTTCGACATATCAAACGCTCCATTCTGTAATTATTATTTGTTAGCCAACTTAAAGATGCGACCTATTCTGGATTTTTAAACAAGCCGTTCCTCTTCCAAAGTTATTCAGAGCCCGAAATATTCCTGGAACGTCAATTATTAATAGCAACACTAAGAAGCTCGCTACTTGCCGACAGATACCTCCACTTAGTTTCCACCTTTCTTCTAGTTCACGCCACTTGTAGCTAGCTGTCGCTGCGTGGATTAACCATTTTATCTATTTTGAGACAGTAGATGAAAACTTTTCCCTTTCACTCGCAGAGGCCAATTCAACCATTATTTATTGATTCTTAGATAGGCGAAATTATCTATCTGTCTTCAACAAGAAAAGCTTTCATTATTCCTTTAACGAAGAAAGTGGCGCACGCGCGGTGGAGTTCGGCGTTTTTTACAAACTCGGCGTCTGGTTTTCAGATACGGAGAAAACACAACTTGATCTAATAGAAAAGACGCTGCTCCTCGTCAGATGGCGTTGTACAATATATTCTATTATCGAGATCTATAACAAAATCTAACTTGGAGTATGATTTAACATGTTACAATACACCCTCTCCTGCCAAAGTTTCACATGCCAATGTGAAACACTCGCTGCCCTCAGCGATAGCAGTCACTGGAACTATTTCAATAAGAGATTTAAAAGCAAACAGAACCAGACTAAAAAAAAAATCTCATTGACAATGTGGAAACCAAAAAAAAACTTCCTGGACCTCTTTGGGTATATTGTAAATCCCCAAACAAAATATATTGAATCAAACAAACTCTGAAACGCAAACTTTAACGAAGAATGAAAACAAAAGATATGACCAAATTCCCCAACAGAATATCGCAGTTCTAAGTTCACTGCTGCAGGTGCAGGCCGAAAGTTCACAATAATTTCAATCCTGGAACTAAAAATTTTCCAACAAACCTTTCTAAAAAAATAATAAAAAAAAAAAAAATTAACCTATGCACTAAGTCCCTCCTTCATTCATGTGACATTTCAACCGGGTACAATATATTTATCAAGATCTCTAATTTAGCATATTTCCTCTTATATGTTTCCTAATCATTTTGTTATAATGCCAATCTATTCGGGTGAATCTATTTGTGGAAACAAAAAAAAATTTATACATTTACATTGCACTCCTTTTATTTACAAAATCTCTGACAAAAATCAATCACTACAAATCTGGTATAGTCAGTAAGTAAGTCGCTATATATCCTTCTTTCATACCATAAGTCCTGCTACACACCTAATTGTGAGCATTCACTTTCCTTTTAAACAACCTATATAGACACAGTACCGAACATTTAGCTGTTGGGACTTATGCTACATTTGGTAAAACATTCATACTCCCCTAACCCTTGTAAAGAAAAGTATCGAGTGGAAAACCCGCTTTAGAATTTCTGTTACTGGTAATTAGGCTTTTTATTATAGAGGTTACCAGGAAATCCGCCTCTTCGCGCTTTTACTGGTTTTAGGCTTTTCATTTATAGAGGTCACCAGAAAAAACCGCCTCTGTTTGGTTAACTAGTTTCTAGGCTTGAGTTTAAAGAGGTCACCAGTCTAAACCGCCTCTGCGCTCGTTTGATAAAATCTACAAAAAAAATATAACATGCTGGACTAGGATCAAATATGTTTCTAAATAAAATAACATAATATGCCTGAACAAAAATATCCAACTACCTAGCCAGTCTCTAAAGTTTACTGTTAAATTTCGATCAAAGTAACATGCCAAACATTGACACAAATAATGTACTTTAAATCGTTTAGTAAATGTCACATGAGTGATTATCCCAATTCTAAACATTTTTACCTTATTGAGATTGCCATTCCTTTTTTATTCCAACTGCCAGGACCAATGTTCTACACACAAAAAAAAAACCTGTCTCGTCCGGGCTAATCTTATATCCTAATATATAAATTCTCAGTTGGCAGAGCTAAACCTAAAACAAGAAACCAAAACCTAAGAATCCAAACCTATTTTATCCTGAAAACTCGCCAGCTAATAACAATACAACAAAAAAAAATCACCAAAAATATACCTAAAAAATAATAATTGGACTACCCATAAAATCTTTCTTTCACTATTACTCCAGTGATCATTTCCTAGTAATGAGCCTTCCCCGGGACAGATGTTCACGCAACCAAATATGCGGTCCAGGGTTAGGTCTGACCCTGCTCGCCATGAAAAACAAAACTAACAAAGAAAATATGTACAAAATATTATTGGACTACCCATTAAATCTTTCTTTCTCTATTTACTCCAGTAATCATCTCCTAGTAATGAGCCTTCCCCAGGACAGATGTTCACGCAACCTCATGCGGTCCAGGGTTCTCTATACTCTCCACAAAAAAACCTTCATGAAAAATCCATGTTTTCGACCCAGGCTTCTTTAGTTCAGGTGTTGTCATCCGCACCCGTGTATCCGGCCATCAGTCTAACCCGGCTAAGGTTATTCTTGCCTGAAATTCGCGCATAGACATATGTGCTACAAAATTTGTCACACCACTAGGGCGTGCCAAAAAAAAACCAGATCCGTCGTAACCGGCACCACCCCACCGATTTTCCGAACACGACTGAATCTATAAAAAAACGATCATTATGTATCCCATAATATACGATCACCAAAACAAAACCAGATCCGTCGTAACCGGCACCACCCCACCGATTTTCCGAACACGACTGAATCTATAAAAAACGATCATTATGTATCTCATAATATACGATCACCAAAACAAAAACACTCTCTGATTAGTCATTCTTCATGTATATACGCAAAATATGTGTATCGTACGCTGACAATGAGAGGTGAGCGAGAGAAAGCACAAGCGGCCCTACCCCTCCTCTGAAAATATGGAGCTGTCCTCAGCTCTTATAACTACCATCTACCGACATCTCCAATACCACTAAGGTCTGAAAAGTAGAAGATATGTTGTGTATGGATTAACTTTATTCATTACCTAAACGCAACAATATCCACAAAAGGATGATCAATGTGTTGTCCACAATTCATGATCAAAAAACTTCTCCAAGTCATCACCGGTACCACAATGGCGCATAAAAATGTGTCTCAAAATTTCGACACCCTGTATATACTTATGTACAAAGTTCCATCGTATCTAAAAAAACTGCTACTAACTGTAAAAAATGTTACAAAATATCAACAATTACAAATATTTAACAAAAGATTTAGCCGATGGAACTAAAAAATAAAATAGACAAACTTTATCTATTTAACCAAACGAAAACATCAAATAATTTTGTTGCTGGAACTAAACCTTTAGGAGACAAACCCTATCGAAGTAATAATTGTGAAAACTTTAAAATATTTTAAAGAAATAAAGTGAAGGTTGAATTCTAAAAACATTATCTTTAGACTTTTAGGTCTTTCATGTGCCATGATCCCAATGCTTTTCCGGACATGTCTTCTAATTCGAAAACCAATGGAGATAAAACCCGTTTTACCTTGCATTTCTCATATTTTTTGCACAATTTTGCTGCTTTGAATTTTGACGCGTCACTTAGGGGATATGTTTTTTTCCATATAATATCACCCTCTTTTACTTTCACGTCGCGCCTCCTTAGGTTATAATATTTCTCATTAGTTTGGTGGGCTTTCAGCATTTGTTTCTGAACCTCTATGAAGATCTCCTTGAGATGTTCTAAATCCCCTGCATATTCTTCCCTGGGCATTCCGGGTTCATAATCACCTTGTGGAGTTGAATAAAATGATCCATCTATGATTGGTTCTCTACCATGGACGAGAAAGAACGGAGTGAAGTCTGTAGTTTCGTTTACTGCGCTGTTTATGGCGAACTGTATCTTTGGTAAATTTATGTCCCATGACCTATGATCCTCCCTGATGTAAGAAGATACTGCAGTCATTACTGTTTTGTTGTAGCGTTCCACTAGGTTGACCTGGGGCGTGTAGCGTGGAGTATAGTGTGATCTTGGTACCTTATATTGCTTTAACAGATTACAAAACTCTAGTCCCGTGAAGGTTCCTGCATTGTCTGCGATTAGTCTCTGGTACACCGTGGACCAATGATCACTGGAGTAATAGTGAAAGAAAGATTTTATGGGTAGTCCAATTATTATTTTTTAGGTATATTTTTTTTTTTTTTTTTTTTTTTAGTTTTTTTTTAGAAAGGCCCCACGTTGGGCGCCATTGAAAAGGACCGTTGCCCGGCTAAGGAAACGGACCTCCTTCTCAGGTAAAGGCGAGGAATTAAAACAAGATGGTAAATTCAATAACAATGGGCTTTATTACAAAAAATAGAAAAAGCACACATGAGTTATCGAATATTGGTACTCTCCCCTTTACTGAGGAATTTAAAAAGAAATATTTTACACTTAATTTAGTTTGTTCTGCATCAAAATAATTATAAACAGCAAGACCTTACAATAGGAAATATTACTAACTTAATACTCAAAACTCAAAATTCTCAAATGTGATTATAATTTCCTCAAACATATAAATTTTAGTACATAACTCCGGCCTGTATGTTATGAATTTACTATAGTATTGGAGAATCCTAGGCCAATAAAACTTAGAGAGTCTGTGCTCAGCAGATTAACATGTATTGGTCACAACGCAACGGAATATTCTTGTCTTTGCCATAGAATGTTTTAAATTAAAAGAGAACTTGTGCAAACAGAGTGTGTGTGTGTATGATTGTGTTTCCCAGAGGGAAATCAAACTCTAAAATAGAAAGTAAACAGAAGTAGAACAGAAAATAAACAGAAAGTATCTAGATAATATCAGAATGTAATCTTGATAATAACAGAAAATAGACAGAAAGTACATAGAAAATAAACAGAAAATATCTAGATAATAACAGAAAGTAATCTTGATAATAACAGAAAATATCTTTCAACAATATTAACACGTTAGAAGGCGAAGGCTTCCCTCAACACTGTAGCTCGTTGACTCAAAATGATTTGGAGTGGACCAACCTGGAAGCTTCCTGGGACGCCGTACGGTCGTCTCGCGTACCGCCGCGGAACGCCTCCTTACTCCACTCGATCAGCTCCTACTGCTTGACCACGAATGGTGGTGATATCTTCTACTGGACAGGTGGTGTGTTGGAGTCCTTCTGGAGTCCCTCGTAGACCGGCTTCTTCCACGAACGGTGGTGAGCCCCGGGTGATCGCGCACAGCAGCTCGCAGTGGTGACGACAATAGCCGACCGTAGATGCACGATATAACCTGGCCTTTGCACTCGTATACTTATTTTGCCTGTAACATGGTAGCTTCGTTCTGGACAGCGTGCCTCGGACGTTTTGTTCACACAAGAGAAACTGCGTATTTTTCTGCCGCCTGCGCCGAATCTATCACGTGCCAACTATGAATGCACAATTCAATTTTACGTCCGAAATCAAAATCCAATTCACAGGCTTCTCACTTGTTTATATACTATCTTGTTTTGCATCTTCGAGTAGCGTTCTACTGAGACCTTGAACTTCCGGTTATCTCGAAAGATCCAGAACTAACTCTGCCATTTGCTTCGTAAAGTAGACCTTGTCGGCCTAGTAATACTGGTCACTGTCCTCCAGCCAGATTTGGTACATATCAGCCAGCATCCGGTGTTTACTCGAACAAGTCCATACAAAAAAAAGAATTTCTCTGGAACTTTGACGTGATTTTTGCATTATGTCAAAACCTTCCATGGTGTGACCATCGCAAGCGATTTCTAGATTTAAATAATTTTCGACATATCAAACGCTCCATTCTGTAATTATTATTTGTTAGCCAACTTAAAGATGCGACCTATTCTGGATTTTTAAACAAGCCGTTCCTCTTCCAAAGTTATTCAGAGCCCGAAATATTCCTGGAACGTCAATTATTAATAGCAACACTAAGAAGCTCGCTACTTGCCGACAGATACCTCCACTTAGTTTCCACCTTTCTTCTAGTTCACGCCACTTGTAGCTAGCTGTCGCTGCGTGGATTAACCATTTTATCTATTTCGAGACAGTAGATGAAAACTTTTCCCTTTCACTCGCAGAGGCCAATTCAACCATTATTTCTTGATTCTTAGATAGGCGAAATTATCAATCTGTCTTCAACAAGAAAAGCTTTCATTATTCCTTTAACGAAGAAAGTGGCGCACGCGCGGTGGAGTTCGGCGTTTTTTACAAACTCGGCGTCTGGTTTTCAGATACGGAGAAAACACAACTTGATCTAATAGAAAAGACGCTGCTCCTCGTCAGATGGCGTTGTACAATATATTCTATTATCGAGATCTATAACAAAATCTAACTTGGAGTATGATTTAACATGTTACAAGGTTACACCTATGAAATGTTCAGTTGTGGTACCCCACTCTCTAAATAAAAACTACAGACTGAATTTACCTTACATTGATTTACCTTACAAGTTTCTTAAGGATCTCTATTATTACACGACTGCCCAAAAAAAGGAGTGTATTGTTTTTAGAATTCATGTTTGTATGTATGTGAGTTTCTTCATTCCAACATAACTTTTAAATGCCTGAACAGATTTAGACGTATGGGGTAGTTAGAATCACCATGGGCACCATTTTTAAACGCAATAAAATTTACAATATATTTATCAAATTGAGGGCCTTGATACGCACATTCCAACAGTATATAACTTATTGGCAAAAGCTCTTTTTTGGCAGGACAGCCGTGTTTTTTAGCTTTTAAGCTAGTTATTTGATTAGTAATATACAGCCCATTGTTACTCGCTGATAATGTAGCTTTATAAAGGTGAATGAATTTTTTAAATCAGTTCAGTTGTTTTTGAGTTTATCCATTACAAACAAACATACAAAAATCCAAATCTTTCCTATTTATAATATTAGTGTAGATTGAGTAACTCACCATCTTTGATGTAATAAATGAGGCACTCAGACAAATTGGGGTCCTCGTTCAAGTTAACGAGATGCGGCGTCTTCTTAGGCGAATACACGCCCACTGTGATGCCTTCTTTGACGGCCACGCCCATTTCGGCGAACACAGCTTCGCGTTGCACGCGGATTTGCTCGGTGCGCTTTAGCTTCTCTTCCCAGGTTTCGTTGAGCTCTAGAGTAAGGGAAAGGTTGTGTTTATACCCATACATACATATATATATATATATATATATATATATATATAAGTGAAAGTCTCTCTGTCTGTTACCTTTTCACGTCTAAATGGCTGAACCGATCTTGATGAAATTTGGTACGAATATAGCTTGAACCCAAAAAAAAAGAAAAAAAAAGCTAAAAAAAGAAGTTCCTGAGGAAGGATATATGATAATTTTTATCGCGATGAACTGTAAGTCAGTCGCGGGCAAAAGCTAACTATAACTAAGCTAAGCTAACTATACTATATTTTACAACAAAAATTAGCTTGATGTTTTAGAATGTGTCAATTAAGTTTTTGAATTTCAGTTCATTTTATTTACCAGGCTAATAATGATGTATCAAAATTGGCAGTTCAAGCACTAGTCTTAATAAACGAATATAGTTATTTTATGCTATCAATCTAATTTCAGTAAAGAAATATTTCGATGCCAATCACAAAGTATCTAATAAAATGTTCGGATTAATATGCGGAGATTTCGAAAGAGTTTTCATTACATCTCATTATATTGAGACTTACTATCCCCACTAAAATAAAAGACTGTCTGTTTGTTGGTTGGTTTTTCGGGCACTTTCACGACAAAACGTCTGCACCGAATTTGATAAAAACGGATATGTAGATGCTGTACTCTATAGAGAACAACATAGGATTCTTTTAACCTGGAAAAATGACCAAGCTGGCAAATCCGCAGCTAGTGATTTACAACGACTGACACAGGTGAAAACATATTCACAAAACTAGCTCTCACCTATCAGCAGAGATTTCACAACACTAGCTCTCACCGATCAGCAGTGATTTCACAAAACAAGCTCTCACCGATAAGCAGTGATTTCACAAAACAAGCTCTCACCTATCAGCAGAGATTTCACAAAATTAGCTCTCACTATTCAGCAGTGATTTCACAAAACTACCTCTCACCATTCAGCAGTGACTTCACAATACTAGCTCTCACCGATCAGCAGTGATTTCACAAAACTAGCTCTCACCGATCAGCAGTTACTTCACAAAACTAGCTCTCACCGGACAGCAGCTGATAGACGCTACACTTTACACGGTATAGTTCCATGTTGTTCCATCTTCATTGACCACATACCTGCAATAAGTTTTTCAGAAGCCTGCAGCTGATCCACTGCATCTTCAGCGATGGTGGTGGCGGTGCGGGATAGCTTGGGAGACAGGAGCTCCGCTTCACTCTTCTTGCGTTGTGGCGACGCGTTCGCCTCTCCTATTCGTAGGGTCAGATTATTACAGGAGAACTAGACAATAGAGGGAAAGTTTGTTTATTTGACGTATGAGGTAGTGCTGGCCTCTGATGTCAGAGTTTTTCAGCCCGCCCGAGGGCCTCTGACATGGCTTAACGACTGCTATTAATCAATAACAGCCGGGACCGAAAGCTTAACGTACCCTCCGAAGCACGGAGCGATGGAAAACCGCACATAACAAAGTCATTGGTGCGGAGCCTAGGCCGAACCCGTTATCGTTGGATACTAAGTTGCAGTATTCAACCGTTAGGCTACCATCGCATCGATTGCCTAATAGTGAATGTGATGCATTCGTGATTTTTGAAGAATATCGAAGATTACTGGGTAAAACATAATAAATCAAAAAGACCTCCAGGTTTAGTAAAATATGTACACGTTACTAATATAAATACTCGTCCATATTATTTTAAAAGATAAAGCTCGCCCCTGGTAGACATCGAAACTGAAGCTTTTGAAAAATTATGTCGTCACTTTGTGGAAAGCTTTCTTTTTTATTTATATCAGTATGTTTAATAGAAATTTTGCAAATTATTGTTTTCTGATACTTTTAGACTTATCGGATTTACCTCGCAGTCTGTGATTATTTGTTGCTGAATCGCTCTGGACATAACGTGGGACCCTCGATGACAAATGATTTAACTTAGTATTTTTAAAGTTTTGGAAAATTATGTTGATATCAAGTTTCATACTTAAAAAATGGGCGAAATACTTGGAAAACGAATGATCGGAAGGCGAACGATGTTGTGTCTTCGAAACATCGGTTCAGAACAGTCTTATAAAACAGTAAATAAATGAATAACAATAAAGAATATACAATTATAAATTGATTAGTCAACTAAGGTTTACTGGTAATAAGATAGACATCGAGATTGGTTCAAAATTGACACAAATAATAGAAATGCATGCAAGGCTCTTGAAGCTAGAAAGCTTTTTGTTTTGTAGCAACATAGTGGTCATAAACATTATATTAAATTTAATATGTCGTCTTAATATATAAAAAATACCGACTTCAAAAAAGAAGTACGTGTTTCTGAGTTTGATTTAAACGATTATTTTTCACAAACATACAATCAAATGTTTCCTCTTTATAATATTAGTGTAGATAGTATTTGCCAGGTTGGTTAGAATTTATAGCCAACATTTGAAGTCGGTTTCTTAATACAAATAAATGTAGTTGTTTTTTTGTAGCCAATTTAAACATAAGATAATCTTTGTTTATCATAATACTTTATCGAATCTATCAATTTAAACATAAGATAATCTTTGTTTATCATAATACTTTATCGAATCTATCAATTTAAATATAAGATAATCTTTGATTATCATAAAACTTTATCGAATCTGAAATGATACATTTTACTGAATTAAGCAGACATTCAAAATTCATTTATACCTACATTCCAAATTCGATAATGGTTAACAGCCTCAGAGACGTCAATTAACGCTAATTAGCATAAAACTCTGACAAAATACATACAAAGTAAACGTTTTAAAACGTGTTATAAGTTGAATGACGTCTCTGCGTAAGTAAGGCAGTAAGATTTGGTATAATTGAATCTGATTTCATGTCATACAGAAAAACCTTAAATCATATAACTACGATACATAAGTAAGTATTGTATAAATGTATATGGTAACCCAACACCGATATAATAAATAAAAGCGCATTTATATATACGATATAACCCGTCCCCATACATATGGAATATTACTTTTACATATAAATTGCAACGTGAAAATACTATATTTATTTACGCCTACAAACGCCACAAGCTTTGGAAAGGGTGCAAAATAAATTGCTTTTTTTTCTTTGTGACGGTTTGCCAGGATTCGCCAATTATTTTGCATTGTGTTTTTTTGTGACTGGCAATACCGATCCAATATGGAGGCCAAGCGTACAGGTGGGGTGTACATATGCAAAAATGCGTAAGCCTCTTTATTGTTAATTACTTACTGGCTGGCGGTTCTTTCTTTTCATAAACGACTTTACCGTCGGGTCCTTTGTGCGGACATTCGGAAACAGAAGTACAATTTTAGTATCAGGAAGTTGTGGTTTTTTTAAAACGGTTGTGGCGTTTCATTGAAGTCTAGCAAAATTCGTGACTAACCAAATAGACACTGTACCATCGTATTCGACAATCAAATTCGGTCATATGACCTGATTATTGTACAGTAGATAATGTGAACAAATCTGTGCCCTTTTCAAAACATACCTGAATAATACCGAAGTACTAACTCTGCCTTTTTTTTCTCGATGTATTCTATATTACAACTAGACTTTCTTCTATCTAAACTTTTGCTACAACGAATTTCTCACTATTATACCTAGAGTTACCTCTCGCATCTTTGAATAATGCCGAAGTTACACAGTGCAAGTTAGCATGCGAGTTGGCCTGGTCACTTACGACTAACTGTCATGTGCGATCGGTCAGTAGGTCACATTCGTATAGCAGTTGGATTATTCCAACTATACTTTACACCACTCACACTCTAGTGCGAGGCAAGTGCAAGGCGAGACTCGTTCGCGAGCCTTCCTCACTCCCATTGAGTAAGACCACCGGACGTGGTTGAAACTGTAGTTGGAATAATCCAACTGTTACACGTGGTAACTCCCGTTTTTATCTTTTAATATGTAAAAAAACACGTTAGTTTTCATAATAATAGGCCACATTCGAGTTAAATCACACATGTTTTGTTTTAACTCGCCACTTGGCTTACCCCACCACGCCACAAGGCAGCAGCTCGCATGTCATTCGGACGTCACTCTCGCGATTATGCGTGAAAATCAGTAGCTCGTACGGCCGAGCCTTGCGTGCATTTTTATGTTTTTTTTTACGACAGCTAATCTCATTGTCGATCCAGGCGTGTCTACTGTCATGTCAGCAGCTGTCACTGTGTATCCTCGGCCTGTTTTTACTTTACCTACCAACTATCGAAAGTCACTAGTCGTAGCTAGTTTTCCGTGTTAGTCTTACCTTCTTCGACATCGATGCCCTCGGCTTTGAGTAGTTCGCGCAGCTTGAGTATTTCCTCTTTGAGTTCGCGGATGAGCTTGGCGTTGGCGTCCTCGTTGACGACGGCTTTGCAGACGATCTGCTTGGCGCGATCTGCGTATCTGTAAAGGAAACATTAGTTATTGTGAAGTGTGTTTGTACAAAACATAACCTGTATCAGGACCCCCGATACACATCGTAGGTGAAAGTATTCAATTTGTAAATGAAGCAACTCTAAACAATACGCAAACGTTTCCACGGTCAGCGCTCTGAGCTCGGTCATCCATAGCAGAGGAGGTTGACGAGTTTAAAAACCATATAATTTTGCGATGTGAATTTCTCGACATTACTATCGAGTGAGGCAATTGAAGATCGAACATGAGTTATGCAGTTAGAAAGTGTGAACGGTTATAAATAAAAAAAAAACTTTGCCGCCGAGTAGAAGATAGTCGCCTTGAAATTACTGTTTGTAGGCCAATTTTTCGAAATGCCACGTGAATGAGGACCGTCTCGGTACGGCTTGTAGTCGGCCTTATAGGACATAATGCTCTTTGGAGGGCAATTGGTGAGCTGGGCAGCATTTGGGAAACTTCTTCATGACTTTTTGTCGCCTATTCTACAATGCCTAAAGACAAGTCATTAACCAGTACAACCTGTATTACTTGACCTTAACCTGTTAACCTGTAGCCGAAACGTGGACACTGACGACAGGTAAACAAATTCAAAGTTGTTCAGGGAGCTATGGAGCGGGCTATGCTCGGGATTTCTTTAAAGGATCGTATCTGAAACGAGGTGAACGAAAGTCAACGACATAGCCAAAAGAGTTAGCAAACTGAAGTGGCAATGGGCCGGTCACATAAGTCGCAGAACCGATAATCGATGGGGTAGCCGAGTTCTTGAGTGGAGACCACGTATAAGTAAACGTAGTGTTGTTGGACGCATTCTGACCACATGGAGCAACGACCTGCGCAAAGTAGGTGGCAGAAATTTCATGAATAGAGCCGAAAATCGGGCACAGTGGCGAGGCCACTGAGCGGTGGTAGTAGAGGCATATGTCCAGTAGTAGACTTATGCAGGCTGTGGATGGGTAATTTGTACTTTACCTGAGTGTGCTGAGAGTCTCGTCAAAGTTAATGTCAGCGGGTGAGATGGCAGCAATCATGGCAGTCTTGGAGTTGCCGCCGAGGTTCTCTCGCAGAAGCCACGTGAGCACGGAGTCTCGGTACGGGATGAAGTCGGCCTTCTTTGACTTCTTGCTCTTTGACGCCTGGTGAGTGTAGATGGTGTGTAAAGGTAGTTCTTACAGATGTCTTGTGGTTAGAACCTCAAGGTTGGAATATATTCGATAAACGATGTATCGGTGGCCTTATCGTCGCATTTTCTCGTATACGTAGGAAACAACTATAGACAGAGCCGTCGTCGGTTCCCTTTTCTTTTAGCTAAGCTTGGGCTGTCCTGTACTCAAATGGTCTGACCTCTTTTTATGGATTTTAGTTTAGATTAGGTAAAAGAAAAGAGGACCGAACGGCAAAACAATAATGCCGATATCATTTATATAATTTATTTATTTGTGGTTGATCTCCAGATACCTGGATTAAATAAGCCTATCGTTCTCTGCCTTATGAGAGTTTATTACCGAAGAATCGCACAGTTTTGTTTCATTAACAAATCAAATTACAAGCCGGATTAAATTGAAGTTTTGTAGATATATAGATTGAGTTGTGCCATACTTGTTAAGTGTTTCAAAGCAAAAAGAAGTGGTAGAGTAATTTTAAAGTTCTACACAAAGACATGGTATGGCACAACAATACAAGATTTGCTGTAGAACCCTTTTTTAAAAATAAATATAGAATTGTATGAAAAGGTTACTTTCAGCGATCTTACAAAACCTCAAATCAAATATCGACAACTCACAAGTTATACATAAATCTCATTTGTCGTTCACACTTCACCACCGTAATATAAATAGTCAAAGTTCGCACGCATCGAAACTTTAGTCTTCCTTATATGTTTCTGATGAAGTTAATTTTCTTTTTGAAAAAGTAGGAAGTAATCATAGATCTCATTAAAAGTGGGAAGATTAGGTATGCTAGTGGGGGTACACAGCATATATTAGGTGCAACGCACATAAATGGCCTTAGTAACAAACTTGGCGTTTGTGTAGCACGTGTCAGCAGTTAAAGTCAACAATTGTCGATAACACATTCGCGCAACAGTCTGCGTATATATCTCTCTATCTCTGTTGTTGATGCACATATAGCACCACATTGAAAATGTAGCTGTGTGTGTTTGCGTGTAGTTGTGATTTGTATCTAGTCCATTGATATTACACGACTGCCCAAAAAAAGGAGGGTAATGTTTTCAGGGTTCATGTATGTTTGTATGTATGTATGTGAGTTTCTTATTTCACCATAACTTTTAAATGCCTGAACAGAATTGGAAGTATGGGGTATCGTTAGAATCCTTACATCATCCCGAGTAACACAGGCATTTTTTTTAAAATTGATTGTCACAGTAATATAGCTACATTATCAAGATATATTTTTTCGCATTTTACTGAGTTGCTATCAAATTTAAGGCCCTGATGAGCACATTTCAACAGTATATAATTTATTGGCTAAAGAAGTTTTTTGGCAGGGCAGGCGTGTTTTATTTATTTTTATTTATGGCTTGTTTACTTGATATTAGAGCGTGCCATATCCTCTCCCCTTTGACTAGATATATGGTCATAATCTAAAGTTTCATATACCTACGTACAGTAAAGTCATCTACAAACATACAACAATATCTATGATAGTTTTTGTGCAAAAGAAGTGTAAGTGATGACTTCAGTACCCCTAGTACGAGTTTTTATAGTTTTCGAAAACGAAATGTAGTATCGTTTAGTTCCATACATTTACTGGCAGCGCCTCTAGCGGAAACTTCCAGGAACTAAAGGAAATGTATAGAACTAAACGAAACTATATTTCGTTTTCGAAACCTATAAAAATCGTACTATGGGTACAGATATGTGTACAATATGTAAGGTGTGTAGCAAATACTATTATCAAAATATGGTTACTAATCTTACTTATCTCGAGCAATAGGGGACAACACATTCAGTCATTCACATCATGAAATTTGAAACATTCATAAAATATACATTTAGCTATACACTTACCGACTAAACACATCCAAGTAAGAAGAAGTGCAAAAATAAAAAAATACCGTGAATAAGTCACCTATGTACAGAACGGATAAATCATATTAGCAATAATTTCAAGCCATTCTTGAATGAACCATTCAATTACAAAACGAGCAATACAATAAATGTTTGAGTAACAAGGTCTGAACAAACGTCCAGCGACAAAACGGTGGTTTAACAACTTCACATATAACGTTGTTAATTTGGTTGAAATAGATATATTTCATCATCGATCGGCTTGGACTTATTATGCTACGTAGCCCGGTAGCATATTAAGTCTACTGCACACAGATTTGTCTAAAATATAATAATATAAAATTATTCAGACCTATGTTAAAAGTTAAAACATACACGTGAAGTCCCCTCGCCAAATTGCAATCAGTTCTCTTACCCAACACGAAATGCCATAGATTTTCAATATAACCGTTGCTAATCTCTACAAACAAATTGCAAACAGAAGTTTGCATAGCTTAACCAGAAACATAAAATAAGGTAATTAACTATTTTTTCAAATAAGAAGTTTAATGCAGTAGTTATGTCATGGTGAAACTTAGAACAGGCTAACACAATTAATTGCGAATACAAAATGTCATGTCTGTGCTGTTGATCGTAGAAGAGCTCCTTTAACAGGAGCTAATCCTCGACGGCAATTCAGGTCATGCTTGCCATAAAAATACATTGATAAAAAACACAAATTATAAAGGAATTGCGAGTAAAGTCAATACAAAAGGGATTTTGGGTTACCATGTTTCAGCACTGTGGCAAGCGCCATTTATAGAAGCTTTTATTTAACTTGCAATGTTTGTTTGTTGAGGTCAAATCTTGCAAGCTGAATTAGAACCATTACCTCTTATCCTACGGAATTGAGTTTTTGTTTCAGTTCCGATGACAATGCAGTTTTATGGTAAGCATGACCTGAATCGACATCCAGGAACAACTCCAGATAAAGAAACTCTTCAACGGTCAACAGCACAGACACGAAAGCTGTATACACATTTAATAATGCTACCGTTTTGAAGTTTCACCATGACATGGCTGTAGCACTCCAGGTTGGCACCTGACTTGGGAACTCCGCACAGACACGAAATTTTCTTCACGCATTATATTATGCTTCCAATAATTTTCTACAACATGGCACATAGTACTATTATTTATTCTGTGAACATGGCAAGTCTTTTATTTTTATCCCTGGTCAGCCTATACATATACAAATAAAAGAAGCACCAAGAAAAATTTAAAATTACGGAGACAACACCGCCAAACAAACGAGTGAAGCATAGTAAATGGCGGCTGCGTATGTGGGCGTGAGTGGATAAATTGTAGTGTTTTGTGGTTGATACACAATTTCATCAAAAAACACTGCATTGTTTTTCGTACGAGTTTGACAGAATTAGGACGACTAACAAGGTCGAGATCTAGCTGCGATGTGGCGGCCATGGTGTAACATGATGAAGTGTGTGCGTGAGGCTTGTGCTTACGAGAGGACAGGTATATCTTGAATGCTTCACTTTCATTTTGGCGGTGTGGACTTTAGACCTTCTTGAGTAGGTACGTTAAGAAAATAAACAAAATTTTTGAAATTAATAGTACGCGTAGTTGTCATAAACTATGCTCGTTTATGATAACTTGGATTCCGATTGCAACTTGGATAAGGCTACTTATACATATAGATGAGTTACTATCAAACCATTACCAACCATCAGATATACTTACGATTTCAGCCAACGCGGAGATGACCTTGCCGAGCGTGGTGAGCGACTTGTTAATGTTGGCGCCCTCTTTGAGGCGAGTGCCTTTGGCGCCCGTCGAGTCGGCGCGCTCAGACCCTGCCAGATCCACTAGAGATATCTTCGACACCTGGACACAACACAAGGAAAAGTTTAAGTCATTGTGCATAAGTATGGTCGTAGTCACCGCCAAATGTGAGGGAGCGTTATGCGGATTACCTTTCAAAGTTTTAATAGTAGTTTATGTAACTGAGATATAATTGGAGTTATTAAAACACGAGTGTTGGTTTTCGAGGCGTAGCCGAGTGCATCAAGTTTTCTGAAAACAACTTTAATTTACATTTTCCACTCCAAAAATTCATTGTAGGCTTTGTCATATGCTTTCCTAGATTTATTTGGGAGTAGATCAGGGGTCATTTTTGTCGCCACGTCGAGTATAATCGTCGTCTCCATGTGGAGATACTCTCGTCATCTCACACTCGTCAATGGAAAGTTTACAAGATTTATCCTTGACATTTTCCATGCTAATTACAGTATTAGGCTTAGTACATACCTTTTCAGAGTCCAAATTGGTAGTGACGTCGTGTCGCTGCTGCGTGAAGAATATTGTGAAGACAGCGTGCGAACGGGACGAGGTCTCGTTCATGTTGGTCGCCGCCACCGTCCTGGAAATTAACGTTGTTTGTGTTACAAATACTAATACTTATTCCAACTGTGAAGTCGAGAAAAACAACGTGAAAATACAAAATATAAGTACCTATTCTTAAATATTCTCAAAAAAACAGTGGAGAGAAAAGACGTATGACCAATATAATTTGTAATTGTAGCATAGATATTTCTCCCATGTTAATGTACAAGTATTATCCGGATTCGGATGGTATTTATCTACACCTATGAAACAGTACCGTGACATACCTACTGACTGACTGACTGACTGACTGACAACTTACAGTCTAAACAGGTGGACATAGACTTTTGAAATTTGGAGATGATATTCCTTAAGTACCATAGGAGTGCACTACACTACTCTGCATTGGAAGTACAGGATTCGATCCCGGGATGCCAAAAGCCAGCTGACCGCTTTTCAATTCCGAAATTAAGATTAAGTTTTCCTGATCCCGACATTTTCAGGATTGACATAACAAAAATAAAATAAATGAATCGCTCAGTGCGTTTTAATATGTCAGCCATCTCTTTTTATCTGGAAATTTGTCACTGATATTAGCCATTTTATTTTGCCAGCTGATTTTATGCATATGCCTATGTGCAATAAATTGAGGAGCAGGCTTGATGATGATATACTGGATGCGATGTTATTTATAATATCTAATTTCCCAATTTAAATTAAAACGTTCCTTTTCGATTAGTTTTCCATAAATTTCAGACATATGTGACGGATTAATATTTGTTTTTAAATAAATTTTGACATGCAACTTACTACCAACTTACTAAAATGTTACATGAAAGTCGTCTATTTAGTATTGTCTGTGATTTAGTTGATGTTAAGAAAGATATTTGTAAATTTTCGAAGTTTATTTGCATAGTTTGTTAATTATAGGTTTTCTCAGTTAACGTAAGTTTAGAGTGATCTAACTTATTTTTAAAAAACAATAACTTTAATATATGTATATGGAGAAAGTGATTTTAAGTCTAGTTAGTCTGACTCTGTCTGATTAGTTCATGTGATTAGATTAGCGAGGTGTGTCTGTGTACCGTAAAATATTTTGATGTTTAAACTTCGATTTGTTGACAGCTGCTTTCGATAAGATTTACCGGAATAGTCCCGGGATCCCGGGATCAGAAATAAGAGCGGGATCGAATTCTCTAACTGGAAGACTCCATTTATTAGCTGCCTATTGCACTAACTAATCCTTACCTAGCCTTGTTGCCTTCATCGATGAGGTCGTATATGTCCTGGTACGTGGACACAGCGAGCTTGCTGAGGTCCTCCACATAGGGGCCGAGCGCCGGGTGCTCGCGCACTCGTAGGTTTCCTTTGTTCTTCGGGTTGAGGAGGTCTCGGACCCGCTCGCAGTATATCTCCATGTATGATACTTCCACCTGGAGGTGTTCAGTTAAGGAATTTATAAGGGCCCTGTCTTAATGTTCTTAATGATAGACATCATATTTTCAAATCAGATCGTTTAGTAAAAAGTTGAACATAAAGAAGAAGTAAGTTCAAAATCTAAAACCCTACTACGGTCGGGTGAAAAATAGCCTATGACATGACTTTTGCTATGAAGACGAATCGATTGATATATCGCTTGTCAAAATCGGACCAATAGAGGCGACGCTATGGCGGAACATCCACATCCCCATATATATACATGCATACATAAACAAAATGTTAAACTCATTACCCTTCCCTTGCTTCGCCGTACTCGGGTAAAAATAGTAAAAACTTAATTAGCGTCTCTGAGTAAATAATTAAAGTAAATTGCGGAAACTTACGGAATACTTCAAGTCAGCACCCGTGGTCTGGTTGACCCGCCGGAACAGGTCCTTGCAGATCTGCGGTATGATGCCCTCCTGGCCGTCCTCGCCGCGGCCCATCATCGTGTACGACTTGCCCGCGCCCGTCTGTCCGTATGCGAATATGCATATGTTGTAGCCTGGGGAAGAAAGGCATTCATTGTAAGGGATCCACTCCTCTCCTCCGTCCATGTCCTTAGCAATCCAACTACGACGGTGGGTTCGATTCTTAGCCTCGCGCTCATTAGCGCGATGGCAAATTGCACATAACTAATTAAAAGTCTTTCCTTTAATTAGTTATGTGCGATTTGTCATCGCTTCGTGCTCCAGAGGACACGTTAAGCAGTCGTTCCCGGTCGTTATAGGCCAGTAAGTAGAGAAATTTGCCTTGCAAAAGGTGGTATAGTATGATTTTTATATATGTTGTTTAGGCCTAGTCTAGACTCTGATGAAAAATCTAAGTTATGGGTGCGTTAGCCGCCATCTTAAATTGAAGGGGCCAAAATTCGTTTTTTTCTAAAAAGTTCTTTAACAAGTTAGCTTTATGTAAAAGTATCTATAAAAAGTATAAAGAAGACAATATTTGCAACATTTTTTGCATTCACAGTTGTTCTGATAGTTGTTGTGTTGTATGTAAGTCTCATAGGTAAAAAGTTACAACAAGCGAAAAAACATCTATATTATAAATGGTCCAATGCCGGAACGTATATTCTTAACCGCTTGATATTTGGAGGGTATGTTCATAAAGAGGTAACACCGTACAACACAGAAGAATTTCTAAAAAAAAACACATTCAAAAGTCTGCATTGGACTTATAGAACAACTGTGATATTTTGCAAATATTGTCTTCTTTATACTTTTCATAGACACTTTTGCCATAAAGCTAACTGTTAAAGAACTATTTAGAAAAAAACTAATTTTGGTCCCTTCAATAAAAGATGGCGGCTAACGCTCCCATTCCTCGAGGTCGAAAATTAGTTTTTTTTCGTAAACATCTCATAACTAAGCAATACAAATCAAAACATTTTCTACACCACCATTTGTAGGGCAAAGCTTCATATTTTACCCCAATGACTGGCATATTAAGCCACGTCGGGGACAAGAACCCTTTGGGCGGACAGACTAACTCTGACACCCATTCGACTTACATACAAACATTCTACGAGATTGTTTAATCTAGCGAAATTTATGCAAATAAGGGTTCGAAACTGCTTCCACATTTGCAAAATTACTAGGGACTAAATTTGATAATAATGAGGACATTACAAGTGCTGAATTGGTAGGTATAATAACAGTGTTTCAACTAGATTGATTTATCTTTGCATTGTATAACTTATTAATAACGATACAGCGTTAGTAATGCAATGCACTGCGGCGTAGTTTGCTGCAAACACGGGAACTAACTTTCCTAGATCCATATCTTATTAATTGCGCTCATAATTGTTTATCTCACCAATTTATTTGTTTATATGAAAGTGATGCCTGAAAGTATATGTGAAAGTACAGAACTAAACCACCTTCGTGTCTGTTTGTATAAGGCCGACAGCGAACAGCGGAGATAGCGAAGAAGACTGGGTCAAAATACACTGGCCTTCAAAACATCATCATCATCATCATGTCAGCCTTTAGAAGTCCACTGCTGAACATAGGCCTCCCCAAAGAGCGCCATGACGAGCGATCTTGTGCCACCTCCATCCACCGACTTCCTGCGATGGCTACAATGTCGTCGGTCCACCGTGTGGGGGGTCTCCCCACACTTCGCTTGCTTATTCTTGGTCGCCATTTAAGAACCTTCATTCCCCAGCGGTTGTCAGTTCTGCGAACTATATGGCCTGCCCATTGCCACTTCAACTTGCAAATTCTAAGAGCTATGTCGGTAACCTTGGTTCTTCTACGGATTTCCTCATTTCTAGTGGATTCACCGAGCATAGCTCTCTCCATTGCACGCTGCGCGACTTTGAGCTTGTGTATGAGACCAATAGTTAGCGACCACGTCTCAGTGCCGTATGTCATCACTGACAACACGCACTGATTATAAACTTTCGTCTTGAGGCTCTGCGGTATTTGCGACGAGAAGATATGGCGTAATTTCCCAAACGCTGCCCATCCGAATTGGATTCGTCGGTTGACCTCTTTGTCGAAGTTGAATCTATCCAATTCAAAACATAGTACTACACTTTTAATGCCTGTTCGCGAATCACGTTAAAACTATTGGACCGATTGCGATGCGATTTTCACTGTTGGATAGCTTAAGTTTTGATTTAAACACTGGTATACTTGGTATCTCAATCCGTTGAGTAGATGCCAAGCAATTTAATAAAAACTCTATTAAGTGTGGTAGGTACTAAGTTTTGAAGGTCAGTGTATATCCGTCTTGTACTGTCCAAAGCTCCATTTTGTGTCTTGATGCTACATATCCACACTTCAGGTCTTTATATGCTACTCATCATCTGAGGTCGCTTAGGGAGCTGTGGAGAGAGCTATGCTTGATGGAGGACAAGATTCGTAATGAAGATATCCGACGGAGAACCAAGGTTAACGACATAGCTCTAAGGATAAGCAAGCTAAAGTGGCAGTGGGCTGGTCACATTTCCCGAAGAACCGATAAAAATTCTAGTTCTCGAGTAGAGACCACGTTAAGGCAAACGTAGCGTAGGACGCCCTGTGGCCAGGTGGAGTGACGAGCGAAAAGGGGCTGGAAGAGAATGGATGAGAAGAGCTGAAAACCGAGCTCCGTGCATTAGTAGAGCAATGGACAGATATAGGCTGATGATGTGATCTGACCCTACTCATATCACGTTTATAATAAAACAGTAAGTAGCGAGTTATACCAGTACACCAGGTAGTCGAACTCTATGCTATACAACAGTAAAAACTGTATCTTAATCGGTCCAGCAGTATTTACGTGATGCGCGAACAGACAAACGAACACGATAAAAAAAATGTTAGTAGCTTATTTTAAGTACCTACCCTAGACCAATATTTATATTCTTCGTACAGACTTTTTGTTACTTACTGATTATTATAAGTATAACATTCCGGTTCAAGGGCTATATATCCAGCGAAGTTAATGTTTGTTTGTTTGTTTGTCGTATGAGGTAGTGCTGGCTTCTGGTGTCAGAGTTTGTCAGGCCACCCGAGGGCCTCTGACATGGCTTAACGACTGATGGGACCGACAGCTTAACGTGCCCTCCGAAGCAAGAAGCGATGGAAAACCGCACATAACTCCGAAAAGTCATTGGTGCGGAGCCTAGGTTATTGAACCCAATATCGTTGGATTCTAAATTGCACTATAGAACCGTTAGGCCACCATCGCTCAGCGAAGTTAGTGGACCAATTAAAAACCAATGCATAAAGGCGACGAGCGCACTGCAGTGACGCTCAAGATTTAACAACCAAAGTTCTGTGTTCTAGAATTATTACGGGCAAGCGTGACGCTTACCATCGGGCTAGCGACCTGCTCTTCTCGCCACTCAATAACAACTAACAGGGCATGGGGAAAGAGTGCGTTTCAGAGAACGGTGACTTTCCACCAGCTTCCGCGTCATCGCTGCTGCCCGAATACCGCAAAGATATCTCCAACTATTTGATGAACTATGGATTCAAATAGAGAATTACCGTCAAAAGCATGCTGAAGCATCTCCTCGCCAATGTCCTTGTACACCATGATTTGTGACGAGAACTCGGGATCACTTTGCTGGAACAAAATAATTGTATTTATAAGTAGTTATAACATATACATATAATTCTAACAAACAGAAATGTCTAACGATGAGGTGGAGAACGAGCCGGTGCGCTGGGTTCGCATTCCACCTCGAACTTGCCCTCAAATTATTTCAGGAGCTTACATTCAAAATGTCGACTGTATAATGTAAATTGTGCCATCAAAATAAAGGTATTTTGTTAATACTTTGACCCCCTTTTCAGACTCCTAAAACTTAGTTCTTTTTTTTTCATAATTCATCTTTTGGTGTACATAAAAAACGTACGTTTTTAAAAAAACGCTTCGAAGTTTTTATTAAACGTTTTTTGAAATATGTGGTGTGTGTCTCTTTATAAACATACTCTCCAAATATCAAATCTCTACATTCAGCGGTAAAGAATATTCTTTACCGCTAAGTTTTTTTTTCTTCACCGTATATACGTTGTTCCTGCATTGGAACATCTGTGAATACAAATAATGTCTGCTTTATAATTTTCATAGACACTTTTTCCACTAAGCTAACTGTTAAAGAACTATTTACAAAAAAAAAAAACCCCATCAATTCAAGATGGCGGCTAACGCTCCCACCCTCGAAGTCTTTTTTTTTTACCAAAGACCACATAAATAAGCCGTACAAATCAAAATGCCAAGGGAGTCTATTGTCAAGTGTCAAGACATGAATGTATGTGTCTGTGTTCACCTTAAGCCTCCCCTTTGTCCACATTCATCACAGCTATGTGCCAATCAAAATCAATACAGTAGGTACATGTATGCAGGCCTTATTCGGCAAACATGAAATTGCAATATGTCGTTACTGCAATGTGACCGCAAACATTGCTTCACCCCACAACCATTGGAAATTGCGAATTGATGGTGAACATTTCCAATTGTCGTTGATTAACAAAATATGTGGTCTGTGATTTTGTGTTGAAATCCGGTTTGTGGTTACTGGTTAGGCACAAATGTGATACTTCAACAAGAGTAGAAATAATGAAAGTAGAAAAAAACTCATTAATATTATACAGGGCAAATTTTATATTTGTGTATATTTGTTACTCTTTCACGCTCAAACGGCAGAACGGATTTTGATGAAATTTGGACTAGAGATAACTTACACTGGATTAATACATAGGCTACTTCAATTTTCATCATTGTTCACGCAGGGCGCATTTAGTATTGTTATAAAACTACTACGCCCGTACTCTAGGGTAGGTATAATAAGTGATATATTGCCGTCGACGGTCCTGACGAATGGCCTCCGCGTGCGGGCAGACGGTAAAACTTATAGCTATCGGGTGACCCACATCATAAGTATTTTGAGTACTTAATCAAGAGCTTTTACAATTTTTAACCCCCGACGCAAATACAGGAGTGTTTAACGTGTCTGTGTGTATCTCTGCGGCATCATAGCTCCCAAACGAATGAACCGATTTTGATACGAGTATGTTATTTTTAATCGACTTCACAAAAGGAGACGGTTATATGTGTTCGGCTGTATGTATGTTTTTTTCGGGAACTCTTCCCTCAAAAAACTCTTTCTTATCTTATGTTGTATTTATGCATTATTATGACGTTGGTGATTTCAAAAAAGTGATACTGTTCTGGCTCAATTGTAATTATTTCATTATTTTTAGTGGTTGTTTACAAAATAACATTTTTATTATGAAGTTGATTTATTTTTTTGGAAAAATATTTTTTTTGTTTTAAAGCTGATATCGTGATGGTTCTTAGCTATAATTAATGACGGTTTTTTTTTAATTTACAAATTAAAGCTATAAAAAGCAAAAAACAGAACAAAAATTATGAAATATCCACCATGACAGTCACTCTGCGGAGTAGCCATATTTGAATTTTAAATAACATGGCTAAAACTCTGATGAGATTTGTCCAAACTCCGGGCTATATTAGGCCTACATGGACGTAACACGAAAGTGCTATTCGTAGCCGTTACTTTCAATGAAAACGCAGCCCGCGCCGCGCGTCCGTCAGATGAGATTTCCAAATGAATTGCAAACGGGATGGACAATATAGGAAATTGCCCATTTCACACTGTTTTCCCAGGGGTGATTAGAGATCTATGTGATGTGAATCTGTGGCAATACTGAATTATGTGACCTGGCAAGCCATTATTGTATCGTGTACGCATTTAACGAATTTTCAAATATCAAAGTATTTTTTTAGTCTCCTTGTTATGGTCATTTAGTTTGGTGAGATTTGAACTAATTGAAGAAAATGATAAAATTATTATATTTCTTGTGTTTATTGGGACAAAGATACAATAGAAAAAGTAGGTAAAGGCCAAGTAAACTTAATGCAGATTTATGGATATTGCTTTCTTGAATATTTTGGTTTATGAAATACCGGTCTTTTTAAAATTGATTGAATCTTCCTCGATTAGGAAAAAGTGTAGATTCAAATCAAATTTTGCGTCTCGTTTCGTACAATAGATGTGCTGCTCTAAGTCTGATTCCAAGTATGATGCAATCTGGTTTAAATTCTGGATACCTACTAACGTCGATAAGCTTGGTTTTCTTCATCTCTATACACCTTTTGCTAAACAATTTAAGATGATGGTGTCCAATTTGACCTAGCCATTCGATGTTCTGTTGTTATTTTTATGAAGGCGTTTAGCATCGAGATCTTGTAATCGATTTTGTTGAAAACCATTACCAAGTTTCGAACTGCAGAAACCATAGAGCCGTCAAGCTCTACAATTGATCCGATAATCTGTTTGCGGTAAAATCCAATATGGCGGGCGTCCAAAACAAGAACGCGATAGTGGCGGAAATCTTATTACGATGCTACAAGCCATTATCTAGGGGCATCGACGGCCATCGATTTAGTACAAATTGTCCATATAGTGTAAAATGGTAAAACAGCAGTTGGAAAAGAAGAGCCAAAGATCGGGTTTAGTGGCGTACTTTGGGAGATACCTATGTCCAGCAGTGGACTGACACGGGCAGAAGATGTTGATGTTTTCTTTATTAATATGTCTTACTAGATTTATCCGCGGCTTTGTCCACGTGGCATAATTACAGGGTAAAAGTAGATAGGGGCAAAATAACAACAATATTAGCTATTTTTACTATATATAGTAGCACCTTACATATTCTCAATACCCAGACAGAGTCAAAGGTATTGGTTTTGCATCGATGTTGATACCTACAGTATTTCAACATCGATGCAAAACCAACAAACCACAAAGTGATGCACTTTCCATCCTCCCTACTCCAATGTTGGGGGAATATAAGGGGAAGAGATAAGGAAATCCGAGTCATGGGGAGGCAAAGGCAATCTACATTACCAATTTCCGATTCCGGAATACAAATTGTATACTGATGAGTTTGAGATAGATGTTTCTGGATACTTCAATGTAAACCTGCGTTCTCTACTAATCTATAATTATTTCAGACCAGGCTCTGCTTTTTAAGGGTTTTTTCATAAATATACTGGGTCAACCACAAACCTGATAAATGTGAAACTTAACATATTATGTTTTTGAGATCTTTATCTCTCTAAGACTAAGCAAAAACATGATTAACAGAATTTCATTCGATACATTTTCTTATTAAAAATTACTTTATTTTCAGTAAAATTTTCATTTTTCTACTCAACGGCTTAAGTTTTATCTCTAAAATAAATCTCACAGCAAGAAAATATAGTTACTAAATTATTAGCCTGCCAATAAAATAAATAACTTTTGAGACATACGTCATTTAGTTCCAAGCTAAATTATGTGTTCAAACAGCGCTCGCGATATTCAACCTTGTTACGCAGGCACTTCAGTGCTTATTGCGGGTAGCGGGTGGCAGTGTGGGGGAGGTGGCAAGGGAGTGGGGAGTGGGAAAATGTAACCTTGGACGTTTCGCTCAGCGCGCCAAATTTAAATTTTCTTGCGTTTTTTGTCAATTACAGCTTAATTACTCGTTTACTATTACATCGTGGATTTATTGAAACAAATTTTGCGGCAATAAATAGATTGTGTCAAGAAATTACCGTTAAAATGATCACCTAGGTAATATTGATTTAGCTACAAATGTCAATAAGCTGATTTATCTTGGTTTTTAGTTTATTGATAAATACACTTATACTAGCTTTCATCTTGATTTTTTGCTTGGTGTAATTTCTTGATACAACCTATTTATTGCCGCAAAATAAGTTTACATGAACCCACGATGAGTAATAGAGCTGTAAAAGACAATAAACACAAAAAAAAAAAAAATATGGCGCGCTGAGCGAAACGTTGCACTTCAAGTATTTAGGCTATTTGACTCTAGGGAAAATATATCCGGGATTGCTGTCATCTTAGAAGTATGTCTCAATAAGTTATAATTTATTAGTACTTTATGTAAATATATAATAAAAAGTTACAATATACATCTTTAATTTTGATTACATTGTCACGTGATCCAAAGTCTCTATGGTTTACTGTAGGCCCCGTGACGTAGTTTTTTAGTCAGGTGCTGAAAATTGAATCTGTTTTAGGTACTAGAGTAACCCATAGCTACACCTTGTTGTTTACCGGAATGTGACACAGGCACTGCGTGAACTGCATCTTGAATAAATATTAGAAGAGATGGTTTTTTTTTAAATTATTTTAGTAGTTACGCCTGCTTGTTGAGAACATATCTAATAATTTTCTCATGGAAAAAAATGTATCACGGACGGGATTAGAACCCGCATACATCCATGCCTCTGCGCGGCACATGCCTCTAACCAATTCGGCTACCGTGACCACTGCATGGTAACCTACCCTAACCCAATAGAAAAAGCGTTCCAAAACTGTACTGATTTTTATTGGCAACTAGCTTTCCGCGCAGACTATTGTTTATCGCGAAAAAAAGCATCCTAAGTTCTTCTAGGATATTAAAAGCCAATGCAAAAGTAGGTATATCTCCAATGCTCTTGATGTTTTTTGACATACTTGTTATTTCGTTTCCATGGCAACCGTTTCTTACAGCGAGTAATCATTTTTTTTCCAGATTTTTTGGTTTTTCCGTTGTAACTTTAAATTTTCCAGGATAAAAAGTATCCTATATTTTATATCCTATGTTCTATCTCCATTCCAAATTTCATCAAAATCCGTCCAGCCGTTATTGCGTGAAAACTCCCCAAACAAACAACAAATATGTTTATTTGTTGTTTGTTTGGGGAGTTTTCAACAGACAACGTTTCACTTTTATATCTTGGTATGGCATTACGAGAAAATGAAAATAGAATATGTATATGAGTGTCTTAATTGTAATAAGCAATTAATTTACTAGAATTAGGCCCACTTGCACGAAAACAAAACAAAGTATCTAGTTAGTCCAAAAAATATTGTTATCTCTTTCGCGCTACTGTCTGCGCATGTCTCTCTATCCTACTTGTTAAATTTTAGCCCAGACCAGACTAGACTCTAGCCCGGGGCTATGACAGCTGTGCAAGTGGGCCTTAGTCTAGTAAGTACGGGTAGCCTTCTACTTCAAATTGATGTATTAAAAAACCATCAGAACCTATTTTTACGAAATTGATGGTTTCGTTATTCCTGGACACCACTCCTGGACGTTACAAAACGAGAAAAATCAGTTACTATGTCCTTAAAAAGTTTATAAATATAATATTTAAGTTCGCCTACGAATTCTTTAAGTACGCCTAGGAATGTATATAGCGATCTTTACATATAGTTGTGTATCCACAGGCAGACGTGACCGTCTCAGGTCTGTTTGATTCAGGTTTGTTTGATATAAATGACGAAATAATGAATATACTTTGGAATACTTACGTTGTGTGACCAGTACGAGAAATCAAAATTGAAGCTTTTTGCGCCATCTTTGCTGCCCGGCGGTGCTTTTGGGTTGTTAATCACTGAAACAAAAGAAATACTTATTGACTATATACATACATATTTATTTCATTCCTAAAAAAAAGTTAACGGATGTATCACAGTTTTTTGGTTTGACCTACTAGGGTACCTAGGGTAGGGGTTTGGGGTGACCTTATTCCTTACATACAAGAAATAGTTGATACGAATAGAAATTGAATCCAATAATAAGGACTCCGAAAATAAGTGCTTTCTTTTACACGCACTCTTAACTTTTCTTTGTAAAACTTGGCAGATTGATATCACGAACACTGAAATGTCATATAACCGAAAAGCAACGAAAATAGATTCTTATATCGTTAGAATTTTATCTACTCTAAAAAAAATGCAAAAAAAAAACTTAAAATCCGGATTATGAACTCAAAAATGGTGGAATAATGACATACTTTACGCACGGCACGTCCCTAATAAGAAAAAAAACATTATAACACAGTTTACTGAACTAAACAATGTTATAATATACAGAATGTAATAGCCTATTAAATACAGGGGTGGGGTATTCCACGCGATATGCAGAATATATACATTTATATATATATATATATTCTTGGCAGTGCAGTTTTAAAAAAAACAGGGATAATAAACGTCATAATAAAAATGTTCCCAGGGACAACATGGTAACATAAGAGACAGATGTCTCTTAAGTTACCATTTCGGGTAAAGACAGGAATCCAGGTCAATTAAAATAACTACATGTATAGAAAAGACTAAATACTTATTGTAATATTTGTAATTAATCAAAACGAAATTCTAAATTACATTGATACTTTTGAGTTTTTCAATCTTTAAAATTTAAATGTTTTTTTCATGTAAAAGTAATAATCATAACATAACATTTTATGTGTTAATTCTTAAAAAAACATTCAATCATATCTGATAAAGAATCGTATCAATAAAAACTCACTAAAAGTTGAAACTGTCAAAAACTAGTCTGTCTTTTCTTTTATTTATGTTTTGCTTATATGTAATTAAAATATATGGATTCTTTTAGCTTTTAGTTTTAAAACATAGAACAATTTTTTTAAATCATAATATTATGTCACTAAAGTTACCACAATGTCTCTTAAGTTATCTTAAGTTTGGGGCCCCCATTATAGCTAAGAATAAGCTATGTCCATTCGTTTGGGAGTTACGATCCTCACCCCCTCCTCCTACTCCCCCTCCCCCCACATACTATATCTAAAGACCACCTCGATCACATCAGCTTTCAAACAGAAATACCCACATCAAAACAGGTTCATTCGTTTGGGAGCTACGTTGCCACAGCCAGACACAATGATACATACACACCCTAAACTTATAACACCGCTCTCTATTTGAGTTCGGCGTTCAGTAAAATATCTGTTGCCTTTATTTGTGGACAAAACAATAAGGTTCTTTGCACCCAGTAACCGCTGTAACCCCTATATTTCAGATCTATTCATCAGATTCCTATTATCACCGTAGTTTCATTAATTTTAATGCCTTAACGTTATTATAATAGTCACGTCAGCTCTCATTCAAGGGTCCAACGACTTCTGAAGCTCGGAACCATTAGCAACGCTAAAATTATTCAAATTCTTATTCAAAGCAGTGGTGGGTAACTCGAGTTACAAGTATTTAATCTGTGGTTCGGGATCGACGATCTGAATTTCGGAAAATTCATCACGGACTAATTCATAGGAGCATAATAAACAATGTGTCTGGTCACAAGACTCGGAGACTTAAACAGTGTTTTAAATACTTACTTCTTTTTTTTTTCATCAGCAGTAATAGTTGTTTAACATACTGTTAAAGTCTCCGAGTCTCGTGTCCACACATTGTATTCAAAGAGGTTTAATTATTATACTTACATTCCCGATCTTAAACAGAAAATCATACGCTACAAATTGGTGATTCAGTTTATTTGTAGAACTACATAAAAGGCCACAACGCGACGCTTCTCTGTGTGATTATAGTAAAGCAGAAATGTAAAGTGAAGCAAGTGGTGCTGAAATAAAACGCAGAAAGTACATTGACGGTGGTTGGCGTTGTCGAGAATTGTCGAGGAGCTGTCGCGACGTATCGACCGCGTCGCGTCGCCGTTCCATGTACGAGAACACTTTACTCTTGCCATGCATGCTTCTGTAGCGGTTGAAAAAGGACTTTTCAGTAAATAGCAACGCAGACAAGCGGCAAAACGAAGCGTTTTATTTTCTTCTACCCTTGTCTGTACAACAACTGTGTCTCTGTTAAGTGTCTATGATCAGTAGGATTTCTAAGTTTTGAATGATTTAGCTCCTCTTACTTTTAATAGAATTTAAGGAGGAGGTCTCAAGTCATCTTATTTTTTTAGAGTTCCGTACCTCAAAAGGAATAAAGGAACCCTTATAGGATCACTTCGTTGTCCGTCCGTCTGTCTGTCTGTCTGTATATCTGTCAAGAGCCTTTTTCTCAGGAACGCGTGGAGGTATCAAGATGTAATTAATATCAAATACTCAGATCTTTTAATCCCTTAGAACTGTGCAAAAAAGAAAATACTAAGTCAACGCAATCATAAGATGCGGCCATTTATGCCACATAATATCTATCGTATCATTCGTATCTATGTATGTTTATCCGTTATCTAGTGCCCATAGTACAGGGTATCCTAGTTTGGGGCTAGGTAATTGGTGTGGAATTGTCCTGAATATATTTATTTATTTATTTTTATTTTGACACTCAAAGAAATCAAAACTATAGGGTTACTTATCATTGACCTAGATCCATGAAATTTGGCAAGAACCACAAGTCAAGTCTAGCACAAGTAAAGAGAAACTTCCGAAAACCGTTTGTTGTTACATCACAGAAAACTGTTTTTAGATGTTTGTACGGAACCCTCGGTGCACGAGTCCGACTCGCACTTGGCCGGTTTTTACACGACTGTTTTAATACTAGCTGTGCCCGCGGCTTTGCCCGCGTGGTCCTTTCTTTGGGTTTAAATGTAATTTATGTGTTATTCCAGGACCAAAAGTAAGTATTAATTTATGGTACCTATTTTGTCAGATATTTAACCGCCAAGCAGTAGTGTTTAAACAATTCTGTGTTTCGGTTTGAAGGGCAATGTTTCCAGCGAAATTACTGGGCAATGAGACTTAACAACCAATGTCTCAGGGTGACGAGCACAGTGCAGTGACGCGCAAGACTTTGCAACTAAAGTTCTGTGTGGTACTGCAACTGTTATGGGCAGTCGTGACGCTTACCATCAGGCGAGCTACCTGCCCGTCTCGTCACTCAAGTAATAAAAGAATAAGTACAAAATACCAAAGCAAAACACAGCACTGTACTGCGCAGACTAAGTTTAGTCTACGCAGAGCTGGTTTTCAGCATACCCCATTGCTTGAACTAAGATGTTACTCAAGAAAAAATATAGAAATAGAAGCGAAACAGAAAAAAAATGCACATAAAATGAAACAGCATTTGATACAAATTTTTACAATAATTTAAGTGGGACAAGAAGTTAGTTATGTTGACTACAGTGTGTGTGTGTGTGTGGGTGTGTGAGAGAGGGTGTGTGGGGATTTGAGAGTGTGTGTATAATGTTAAGCGGTTTTAAAGGTTGCTTTAAAGTTATTTTCACGACGGTTTAATATGATGGCTTTAAATTTAAGTTTAAAAAGATTGTAGCCTATTTTACCTCTCATAGGCGGAGGAATATTATTCCAAGTTTTTGCTGCGCTGTATTTAAAACAACCTTTAAATCTGGTGGTCTTATGTTTTTGAATTGAAAGAACGTGCAGGGATTTTCGGCGGGTATTGATCGAGTTGATGTCTTTAATCCACGTCATCGTCATCGATTTCTAAGCTATTTTGATTTTTTAATGCATGTAACATTTTAAGTTTTTAAGTATTTTTTTCTATCTTTGTTTAATTGCGTTGTGATCGATTTCTAAGCTACCCTGAAAGATTCAGCTGGATAGCTAATCGGGAAGTGGGAAATTTGAGTTGCAAGATTCCAGGACAGACAGAAATACATAGATACATACATACATACATACATACATACATACATACATACATACATACATACATACATACAGGTGAAGTTAAATAAAAGCTTTTAAAAAAGCACTTATGTTAAGGTTTTCTTTAGTTTCGTTTCTATTATTCAGTATACAGATATATTCAAACTGCCTTTCTTCATCTGACAGTAGCATCGGATCCGCCATTTTGCAAATTGCGGACCTTCGATTTACAAAGACGCAGCTCCAAGGTTGTGGAAACAAAGGAATCCCTTGTGAAAGTATCGAATGGACTAGAGCACAGTTCATACTGTGCTAGATCCATCAGTAGCTTTTTACACGACTACGGAGAAGCACGAGCAGGGTAATGAGTTTAACAGTTATGTATGTATGAATGTGCATGCAAGGTAGTTCTACCTATGTACTTACATACAACTGGAGTGATATCTTTATAATACAAAAGTGGTCTTACCGAAAGCCGGAAGTATCTTTCTCTCTCGTACAACGTTTCACATTTTTCGCACAGACTAAAAAATAATCTTGCTGTCACCTGAGATTGGCAATAAGTAAGAATTACTTACTATGAAGAAGTCGTTCCAGTTGTACGTAAGTACATAAAACTTCCTTGTGTGCATGTGCCACCATAGCGTCGCCCCTATTGGTCCGATTTTAACTCGCGATGTATCAATCGATTTCTTCATTTATGAAATGGTCATAGGCTTTTATTTTTACCTGACTACTGCGATGCAAAGGAAGGGTTATGTGTTCAAACTAAAAAATTAGTCCGAATTTGACAAGCGAGGTATCAATCAATTCGTCTTCATATGTAGAGTTTCATTATGCTATTTTTTACCCGACCGTAGTCGGGTTTTAGTTTTTTAACTTATGTCTTGTTCGATTTTTCGCAATGTTTACTGTTTTAACGGAGTATCTTCTTTTTCAAAAGCGCTATATGTATAGCTGGCTACTATTTATTCTGTGTGTAACTGGCCTTCTTTATATTTCCAGGAAGGATACAAAGGTGAGTGATCGGTACCCAAAAAGAAGTAAAAAAAAAACGAAACTTCTCTATGGTATCCACCATTCTCCTGCAAACACCGCCGCTGTTTCTCGTTTCAGAAATGAAGCCCAAGGTCGGATAACAAAGCTGCTCTACGCTTCGTGCAACTATCGGAATAAGGCACCATTTTTATTTTATTTCGAACTAGCTGTACCCGCGGCTTTGCCCGCGTGGTCATTTTTTTGGGATGTAAGGATCCTGTGATAATCCAGAACGAAAAGTTCCCAAATCATCAAACTTCGTCCAGACGTCAAATGGTTTTTATCGATTGGTCAATTTCCAATCATCAGATTGAGATACCAAGTACACCATTTTTTAATTCAAACCCTGAGCTATCCAACAGTGAAAACCAAATCGCAATCGGTCCACTAGTTTTTACGTGATGCGCGAACAAACATATAGACAAACAGACAGACACGATTTAAAAATATGACATATTTTTTTCAGTAGCTTACCCTTCATTTTTTCAAATAACGGTAGGTACCTGTCCGTGCCTCCCCATAAGGGGCGTAGACGCGCGTGAACGTGAACGTGAACCCAAAACTTCTTTTTTTAAATATCTTCATTGTAGTTTTTTTGGCACTTACTGCTTTATTATAAGTATAGATGACGCTTTGGTACAAAATGCTTAGCAAATCGTTACACTGAAGTGCACACTTTTTGAAACTTTGTATAAAATGAGAAGTGTGTGGCCGTAGAGTTACTTTTTGCCCTTATAGAGTACTCTTTAAAGTGTTCCATAAATACTATAAGATATGAATCTATATATAATATCTTGTCTTATAAACACATAAGATAAGATACAAACGATAGCATCCCGGAAGTTTCCTTTGAAAGTGAGGGACTGGTACCGGCGCTTCCGCTATGTTGCCTTGAAGCTCTAGTCGATAACTTCCATTACAGAGATGGACTTCCAAGGTCAGAGAACAAAGCTGCCATTCCATTAGGAACTGAGCATTATTTAATGCTCTATATAAGAGAATACCCGCTTCCGGTATGTTAGGACCTATTTTTATATTGTAATGATCTCATATTGAATCCCAAAATCACATTTTCCCAAAATGACTGATTGTATAAATGTCTTTGTTTATGAATGTCCGAAATTTGTAATGTCGGACAGGAAAGGTACATTCAGGAATTCAATATTAATTATATTATATAATAATTATTCAAACTCTATGCTTGTTGATGTACTCTAAGAGATTGAACACACGTAAGCTGCACAAACCAAACCTGATGCGGTTTTTTTACAAACTTAAGATAGAGACGAAATATCAGAACACCCAATTTTTTGTTTTGTTTAGCGTTGCTTCTAGACAAAGGCGCGGCGTGACAATTTATACGAGAACTGCTATAAACAAGATATAAGTTCAAAAACTAAAACCCAACTACGGTTGGGTAAAAATAAGCCTATGACACTGTTGTGATGAAGACGAGTCGATAGACACTTCGCTTGTTAAAATCGGACCAAGATTTTAGTTTTTTACACATAACCCTTCATTTGCTTCACCTTAGTAGGATAAATACAGTTGAATGAGTTACAAGCTGACGAAATAACAGAAATTCTGTTTCTACAAAATGTCACAACTATCAAAAAGTCAATGCACTAATCTAGTGGTTAAGCATAATAAATTTTGTTTCTTGAATGTAATATTATTTTCGGTATTTAGTTAAAAAAAAAAACAAATTAAGTGTCACTGTACACCTAACTGACAGTTTTATTTCTGACATTAATAAAGACATTTCGAAAATCAGTCATTTTTTCATTTCTTCTGTCACAAAAAACTTGCAAATAGAAGAACGCGTACTGCGTTATAACGCCAATCAATACTCAAAATGATTAGCGCAGGATTGTTGCTGCTCTTCCACTGGTAACACTTTACTTCAGTGCCGTCAACGCTACGGGCAAATATTATCCAACAACGATCGATGGTTCGTTTACTGTAGGCTTTTGGGATTTTCTACCGCTTCAGTGTCGTCAACCTGTGTCGGTAAGATTGTCTGCGAACGGTTACTGTATTGTATATATAACCACCCAACTAGGGCACGTATTTTCTGTCCAAAGCGGTTCACAAAACCTTGAGCACGTTCCTTGTCGGGTGAAACAAACTGTCCACGCATTTTGTAACTAAGATTAGCTTTAAACACTCATGTTCAAGTATAAAATATTAAGAAACTGTTACAAAAAAAAACCACGCGCGCTATGGAATGACAAAGATGAAACGTAAATAACGCTGACTTATTGCTTTACGCTTCCGCAGTTAGCACCATTGAAATTATCGAATCGTGGGTAACATGGTAACCCCAATAAGAAGTCAACGAGCTAAGTAACAACAGGGTGGGGTCAATATACGAAGTGGCAAAGCAAAAGTCATTGGGCTTTGACGAAGTGGAAAATTCGCTAAGGGAGGCCCTGAACGGCACTTATTAAACTCGCTGGTAGCTCTGATAGGCTTACCTCCGTTAGGGTACGAACATTGATATAGGTATCTCGTTAAGGTTTCGCAGGGTTTCGTTCAGAAATGTTTTTGTTACAACAAAATATACAGGGAAAAAGTTATTCAAAACCGGGGGCTGTTTAGGCAAAAGTTCTTCGGACGCATTTGGAATTTTACTGTGTGCAAGGCTGAAGTTCACCACCATTTAAAGCATAGTTAAACCGCAGTTACTTAACTCAAAAAAGGTATGACTATTACGAGTTAACTATGGTTTGACCAAGGTTCTTGTGAACTTCAACCCTTTAGGGTCACTTTTTCTTTCCGTGTCACGGAAAGAAAAAGTCTAGATGATTCTTTCTGACAGCAATGAGAAAACCGTACTACTTTAGATTAGCTACTTTAAAAGCACCTAATAAATCTTGAAAATTAATGTTTAATTATGCTGCTTGGTCGTGTGTCTATGTCGTGGCGGGCGATATCGTAATAAAATTTCATGAAATTTAAAATAATCTCAACGTGGCCAACAATTTCATGAAATGATCAATTCTACAATATCGCCACATCTACACAACAACACAAAACTATACTGATTGAAATAAGGTTTTTACCGATGAACAGCTTAGGGTTTAACTTAAAACTGGTTTACTTTACGAGTATATTTCAATCCGATGAGTAGAAGCCGTTAAAAAACTATTTGACGCGATATTGTACTCTATAGGTACTTTTGGTCTTGGAATACACATAGGATACGAGTACATTTTCCACAGAAAAATGTCCACGCAGGCAAAGTCGCGGGCACAGTTAGCATATTCTATTCCATTAGCTTTTTCTATATTATATAGAAAAAAATGTAGACTAATATTTCAGGTACAAATTTAAACGTCTCTACTTTTCTTACACTGCGATACACTTACAATTACAACATTTTCCGAGCATACTGTGCAAACCCACAGATATCCATTAGATAATTTCAATAGGCTGCTGCGGCGTGCCGTTATTGGCCCCGGGGCGTAAAAGGGTTACCCAATTTTGCCGGTTTACCACGCTCAATGGGAGAGGAAAGGCACACAACACAAGGGCGGAAACGCCCGCATTTGTAACTAGAAGGGCAGATAACATTTCCATGGAGATGCCCTTGGCTAAAGGTTCAAGGAAATTGTTTACGTTACTTCCGCATGGATGATGCCTTTGGAGTGAATCTTGATTAAAACAAGCAGATTAAACGGTTTTTTTTAGTTTACTTCCTGAAAGACAGGCATAATATAATATTCATGTATCAGTACAGAATAATCAACAACAGGACGATAGGTTGTTATAAACTTTTCTAACATTAGCAAATTTATTCATGTTCTTCCATAAGCTTCGAACCCTTTAGGTAGGTACCTACTCAAACTCATGGAAAAAGAGTAGTTAATAAAAGGGGTACATAAGATCACAGAAAACTTTTGTGCAAATAAAAATACGGATAAAAAGCTCTACCTTCGTTCCCGTTGATCCTACCGAGAGAAATACTGAAAGTAAATTGTTGAAGGAATACTATATTACCTTTTTTGTGGGCGCAATTCTATCTAACTTATGATTTTAGGTTCAATGGCCATTTGAACATCAAATCATTCATGTCCACTTTTCCAGTCAACCTAACTGACCTACTGCTTTTTGTGAGCGAGTTAGGATATTCAGTGATGTCGATATTATTTTGCATTTAAGTTTATTATTAGTATTTCTTTCGGAAGATCAGTTTTTTTATTGAAAGGTGAATTTTGTTCGCTGTTTAGTTTTTCTTTGTCAGTTGATACTTTAAAGGTATATTTTTTGGACACTAATTTAAAGGCTGCTTTTTTTTTAATAGGTAAGTATAACAGTGAGTTGCAGTTCGTTGGAAGTTCATTAGTTTTTCGGTACCTTTATTAATTTTATCATCTCTTGGAAAAACTTGCATGTATATTGATTCGGTGGGTTTAGAAAAAAATATAACACAATGAGAAACAACAATACTTTTTAATCTCTTACCATAAAGTCCCTCAACGCATTTATGAGTTTTTTATTCCTTTCCTGTTCCGTAGTGGGTAAAAATCAATACTTTCAAACACACAATCGAGAACAATGCTGTTTTCATTTTCTGTGTATGTACTTACATTAATTCACAAGGTCATTTAAACTCAAATACCTTGCCCGACCTTAAAGTGACCTTGATATCGACCCCGAGCGTAAAAGGGTTACCAATGAACCAAGGGATACTACAACCAATCCGAACACCGAGCTCCACCCCAATGGCAAACGAAGCGTTTTGTTTGTGACAGGCAAGTAATGACCATAGCTTTAGGTACCGCGCATTTGATACTAGCGTTATTGAAATTTTTGTGCTATTTTTATAACTACATTGAACATTTCATTTTTTGAAAGCTGTTAGTCGCACATCTTCTACCATTAGGCAAAAGGGTTTTGTTTATGACAGGCAAGTAATGACTACATGTATTGGGCATTTGGGAATGGCGTTTCAATCTGTATTTTTGGGCGATGTGCTAATGTTTGAGACTACAAACATACATATGTATGTGTTTTTTACATTGAATATTTCATTTCTTGAAAGCGGTTAGTCGCACTTATTCTGCCATTACACAGGCATCTTGACATGAGTTAGTGTTGTACATTGTAGAACTTGATCAATATCTATCTAATAGAAGAAAACAAACAGACAGACACGATTTAAAAACATGTTATATTCTTATTCAGTAGCTTATTTTAAGTACCCTAGACCTTTGTGCAGTCTTTTTCGTTCCTATTGCGTAATTAATTTGAGTCTACATTGAATATTACATTTCTTGAAAGCCATTACACAGGCATCTTGACATGAGTTAGTGTTTTACATTGTAGAACTTGATCAATATCTATCTAATAGAAGTTCTACAATGTATAACACTAACTCATGTCAAGATGCCTGTGTAATGGCAGAATAAGTGCGACTAACTGCTTTCAAGAAATGAAATATTCAATGTAGTCTCAAATTAATTACGAATAGGAACGAAAAAGACGGCACAAAGGTCTAGGATACTTAAAATAACCTACTGAACAAGAATATAACATTTTTTAAATCGTGTCTGTCTGTTTGTTTGTTTGTCTGTATGTTTGTTCGCATATCACGTAGAAACAACTGGACCGATCGCGATGCACTTTTCACTGTTGGATTGCTTAGGGGTGGACTTAAAAACTGTGGTACTTGGTATCTTAAATAGATGCCGAGCAATAGATAAAAAACTATTTGACGGTTCAACGAATTTTGTAGTATATTGTACTTTATAGGTAATGTTGGTCCTGAAATAACACGTATGAGGTACTTTTAAATGAAATGACCACGCGGGCAAAGCCACGAGCACAGCTAGTTCAACATAAATTCCCACTGCACTACACGTTGCAGAGAAATAGGTTTGCTTTTCTGTTTCGCCACATTATTGTCTATTAGCATTAAAAGTGGAATGTAGTTAAAGTAAATATTTCAAACAATACTGGTTCTACTTAACAAATTACTGATACTGTCAGCTGTTGTTCCGAACGTCCGACTAAAGTTCTGAAAAACTTACCTAATAATAACTAATCTGTTAACAAAACTAAACACTTTTACAATGCGACATAAAATATATTAAGCCTAACGCATTTAATTATAATGTGAGGCAGACGCGGAGAGCAAGGATCTGAACGACAATTCATCAGCGACGGACGTCGCCCGCTCCGGACAGTCCGCATTTTACTGTAAGGTCCATATCCGTCGTATATAGAAAAGAAATGAAGAGATTGAGATAGTTAAAAGTTGTTTAAAGAGTTTGGCTCAAGTTTAACAGCTGTGGATCACAACGGTTGATATGAATGCGGCATTGTCGGTTCGCTGCCCGAGTAACTAATGGTTGTAAACAGCGACGCAAAATGACCGAAAGTTTTATCTGCCACATCATTTATGTAATGGATGACAACTGGGTAATATCACATTCTAAAGCTTTTAGTTAGTGACATCATTCCAATATTGGAAAGACTTCCTTGCATGAGTTCCAATGGCTGACGAACTCAATCATCCCCACCTCCAATCTAATCCTCACAATCAGTGATCACTTAATCTGAAAGGTGTCCACTTTCCATCAAATGAAATAATGGTCAGTCGTCGAGCAAGTGGCCTACAAAACTTTTTAAATTTTCAAGGCTTCCACCAGGTACTTAAGCGAAAATCCTTCAACATTCCGCACGTAGTTCCCACCGCAATGCGTTTCACCGTCCCATAAACTCCAAACCGCGCCATAAACCTTGTCCGTGGAAGCGTGGAACGCTTCCACTCTCGTAAATACTGCGCTGTTTCCCATCCCTCTCTGATTTCAGTTGTATCATTCCATTGGGGCGCGACTGGATTCGTTTTGGTAAAACATGGCCTTGGAAGTGTTTTGTTTGGTATTGATGCACACGTCTGATACGGCTTCTGAGTCTTAATAGCGACTACCTATAAATGTAACTGTTTTTAAAGAGCTGCCCTTACTCGTAATGTCGAGAAGAAAATAGCGTCGAACTAAGTAAAATATACATTCTCGTCAATACTTCATTTCCAAAGGGAGCGACGACAAAGTGACGCTATAATTCTTATAAAAGCCATTATTTATTCTGTGTCAAAGCGCCAAAGATCTCGAAGTCTTCTAAAGTCTAGCGCCTGGAGGACAACTCGCAACATAAACGACGGTATATTCGTCACGTGCTCCCTAGGGGGAAGGGAGGGAGAGGGGAGGAGAGCTGGGGGTAGGGAATGACACGAAAAACTTAACGACATATCGTTCGTCGATTTTGGGAGTATCACATACAGCGCAACAATACTGCAAAGCTTGAGTCAAATTCATATCTCTAATGGGATAATCAAAATCCCAGGTAATCCTAGGATAGAGCGAATACTGGAAACGAGCGTCAGAACGCTTGAAGTTCAATGGCGCCCAACTTGGGGCCGTACCCTTGATAAAGATAATCGATTACGTCACCAGGCGCCATTCCTTACTGAGTGTTACTGAATACTTGGCATTCGTAATCAATATAACAATATTTACTTTCATGACACAGTAATCGGTAATTTGGATGAAGTGCCTACCTTTCATGTTCAACACGGACTCAAATATTCACTAGGCATCAAATTTAACAAAGCCGACAACTTTTCTTCCATCTCATTTTCGATTTATATTGAAGTCATGCTGTATATTCCCATCCCACGAAGGTGTTAATCTTGGTATACCTTTGTTTCGCATAACTTTTTTATTACTAATTTTTTTGGCATAATGAGTTAGGCACAACTTTTAGTGACGTAATATTAATTTTACATAAACAGTATTTGACGTACTGCTAAGATAAGTCATAAATTAACTTTTGGCTACATTATTTTGTACTACTATGGAGTCGCATAAATGTTGCGGTTAAGCCGCGAACATGTTTGTTTCACATAGGTAGGTACGTAAAATGATTTTGTGTAAAGTTATTTCACTCACGGTGAATATTGAAATTTTAAAAACTTACCTTTTCTCGAAGCGCATCTGGCTCGTGTTATGCTTCTGTATCTGTTTTAATAATATTTTATGGTTTTGGTCATCATTTAGTTTCGATATAAGACTAGAGTTGCGCTGACGGACATAATGCTTGAATATCGTTATGTGTTTATAATATTACTAGCTTTCCCGCCCGCGACTTCGTCCGCGCGTACTACAGTTTATCGCGGAAAATAACATCCTATATTTCTAATAGGATATTAAAAAACAATACAAAAGTAGGTATAGCACGAACGTTCTTGATGTTTTCTGACAGACTTGTTATTTCGTTTCCATGGAACTGTTCCTTACAGCAATTAATTAACATTTTCCAGTTTTCCCGCAGAAACTTCACATTTTCCGGGATAAAAAGTATCCTATGTTTTATTCCAGGGTATAAGCTATCTCAATTTTATCAAAATCTGTCCAGCCGTCATCGCGATATAACGTCCCAAACAAAGAAAGAGACAACGTTTCACTTTTATATAACCGTTAATCTTGCAATATACTGTAAGTTATATCTGACAAACAACGCCCAAGACAAAGAACGCCCATTATAGTATTTAAAGTCAGTTATTAGATTTTATCGATGCTTTATAATATCCGAGCTAATTCACGTTCATGGCAATATAGCTATCACTTACACAATGACGCAGACTATGACGCAGTCACATACTCTTATGACGTAGGCCCCTTGTTGTCATTGAACTTGAAAGTTTAGCTTAACTTAATCCATCCATACTAATTCCTAGCGGGTGTCGGTCAATGAGTGCGGCGTGGAAAGATAATGGAATAAACAATAGGACATTGGATATTTATTGGTTCACCAAACTCTTTATACACTGCTAAAGGCGCGTCAACTGTTGCACCATCGCCTCTATCTATGTATTAATGCTTGATTCATTGAAACAAAATTGTGAAATGTACTTTGCTAGGCTAGGGCTAAAAGCAATCTAATAAAATTAATCTTGAAAAGTTCTTTAGCTCTCAAGAGATGGTTCAGCCGAGGTTCAAATCGGTTTATTGAACGATTCGAAAAATGACCTTCGAGTCTTGGAAGGTTGTGAATACATATTTCATGAGATCAAATTCGAAGGTTGGGACCCGTATAAAATGGTAGGTAACGTCTACGGCAGGGATTCCAAACTTTTTCACTTAACGTGAGAATTTTTTCTCACACAGCTTTTTGCGAAGGTTGTCTGCTGTTTTGTGTCCCATCTTTTCGACAGATCCGAGGCAGCTGACACATGAAAAACTTGCACGAAGATTTTTGTTACTTGACGAGCTTGTCAAAGTCGATTATTTCCACCGTTATTGAGAGAGAGAGAGAGAGTTACTATCGATACTGATGCCTATTCCAATGTTGATATGCTTTCAAATCGTCTAACAGTAAAGTTAAAATCTCATCGCTACAGTTCGACCTCAACTTCACCAGCAATAGAACGGCAATAGAAAGGCACTAAAAGTGCCGTTGCTCTCTACCAATTAAGACCATTAACAGTTCAGCAGCTCTTCAGTTCAGTCGTCACAGCCGACGGAACAGCCATTTCTGCACCGCACTCGTTAACGAGCTTCGAACCTCGTTAGTGTGGTGCTTTGAACTCTATGTGAGACATTTTGGACTTTAATGCGTTAGCCTAGAGTCGAGTTGCTGTGTATTATCGTTAAATAGTACTGAGGCATTAAGGAGCATGGTTAAACTGGATCTTACTGCATGGAGTGCAGATTCTGTTTTGCACTGTCTGGTACAGCCTGCATAGTGAGTAGGTCATTTGAGTCTTAATGCCTTGGTATAAAGTTCAAGGAGTACGGTGCAGTTTGTAAAGCCTTGTTCAAGTTTGAAGATCAGTCCAAAGTAGACTTCATGTATACATTGGGCTAAACAGGATCTCTACTTACGCACAAATAAAATCATTGATGTGGAGATAAAAGTTGTTATTTGAGTTATGTAAAAGTGCTAAGTTATGTTGCCTACTTACAATAAATGAATTGAAGTTGGAAGTGAAGCGTACTGAGCTGAAGAACTGTGAACCATTTTAATTGGTCGTCTAATTTGAAAAACTAGAGCAATGTACCTTACTACCGATGTTCTACTGCAACTTCTAAAAGTTGATAAATTTTAATTCTTGCTTCATGACTAATAAGAATTCATGAATAAGCAAGAATTTATCAAGCATTTTGATATCCCAGTTTTCAGAATAAAAATCTTTATTTAGATTTTTTATAATCATATTTAGAGTAGGTACCACCACATAGAACACTGATTTATCAAATTAAAGAAATTTATGTTATTTTTTGTCGTGTATCTATCTATCTCAATCGAAAAACATTTTAAGATACCATTCAGTCAACAGAACATAGCATTTTTGTTTCATACAAAGTGATAGAATTATTCTCAGGATTTAGTTGAATGTGAGTAATGTGACATTCCTTTAAACTGTTAAAATGTGGATAATTTTGACTTTATCCAGCTTGTATTTAAGCATGAAGAGTTAGCTCGCCAGGTTCTAGCTGATCCCGTCAAAGGAGAAATGAAATGCATGATGCCTGCGACTGCATCTTATATTTCAAAATCAAAAATCTAAAGCTTTTTAGTTTCGTTCGAAGTCGGATTTTGTTTTTTATTTGGGAATTGTATTGAGTTATTATAATAGTATTATAATTACTAGATAATTTTATTTCATTGTTATGACATGCATGACCAAACATTACTTTAGTTGTTATATTTATTTATGATATATTTTATAGCACCTATGAATGATTCACTTTTAATCTTAATAACGATCGTATAAATTCTATTTTGTAATGGAAATATGTACTTAGCTGATAAACATAAATGCTTGTATGGCAATTTCTGGTTAGACATGCTGAACTTGTTTTTTCATATAAATTACTATTTGTACCATGTTTCGAACAAATTCATGTTCATTTAACTTCAAGCAATTTCCATAATTACATAACTTGGACCAAAACCAACTTCACAAATTACTTTAGGTTGGGAGCCGCTTGTGCATAAAATCTATATAAACTACATAAATAATAACTTTGAAATGCTGATAACATAGCTTAATTTAATTTAATTCACAGGTATGGACTACTACTAGAAATATCTTGTTGATTTAATGTTGATTGTTGACATGAGGGAACTCAATAAGAGGGGTGTTTTAGTTTATATGTATCATTGAGTCTGTTTGAGGCATTGTAGCTACCAAACGAATGGACCAGTTTTGATGCGGTTTTTAACGTTTGAAAGCTGATGTAATCGAGATAGTTCTTAGCTAAAATAGGGGGAAGAGAGGGTGAGGGTCGTAGCTCTCAAACGAATGGACCTATTATGATGCACTTTTTTCTGTTTGAAAGCTTATGTGATCGAGATACTTCTTAGCTAAAATGGGGGAAAAAGAGGGGCCGGGGGTTATATACATTTTTAATTTGTGCTTGTACAAAATGAACAAATGCAAATAAACAACGCTCATTAACATGAGCTAAGCTGCCGATTAAAAAGGTGATATTAAGATCTGACTAAATACTTCTTCTATTTTAATTGACCGAGCGAGTGCGAAGCGCGAGCGAAGCGTCTCTGTTTCAGCTTCGGCAAAAATTCGTTCGTATGTCCAGGGCCCCGATTCTGTAAGCTATTGAACTGCGATAAAAATTTCAAGTCGATCGCTTGAAATTTTTTGAGAAATTTTCTTATTTACCACTTCAAAGTACTAGAAGTGTTTTTTTTTTTTTGAAACATGATTGAACATTTCTACGGCGTGATGAGCAGAATAGCTCCTTAAAATGCAGTAAATTTCTCACTTTTAGGTTTCTACAAGTGGAATCAGCCCTTTACCTACTATGTAGGGATTGATGGAGCACCTTGGTTATTAATGTTAGTGTAACAATAAGGTAACTAGATGGCGCTACTGTGCACCGCTAGATTGTTTGCAATAAAGTTTGTACGCGCGAGGTCAACAGCTCACAGAGCCACTAGTTTAGTTGGTTTGAATCTAGTTGCCTTACTGGTATCTTTAGTGGTTTTGAACAAATGGCGCTCAAATTATGACAATTGACGAGGGTGGACGCCGGTCAGTTTTGGAAACTATCGAGGGACTTGTTAAAGTCAAATACCTAAGTTTGTTGAACCAGACTTTCCCTTTTAGACAACATTGGAAACTGCAACAAGTGAAAAGTGGAAAGTGTTACAATTTCAAGGGTGAGTTCCAGATGTTTGTACAAGTTCTGGAGAAATGTGGAGGAACAGCGAACACAACGTCAAAACATTTTATTTTTATTTTGGATACCTTTTATGTGCACACCTAGGAACAGCCGGTATGTAATATAGGTCAATTTACTGCACTTATTTCTATGGTAATTTTCTTTTCCAGATAGCTGTATTTAACATTGCGACGACAGTGGAGGGACGACCTGCGCAAAGCGGCCGGAAGAAAATTGATGAGGAGAGCTGAAGGCCGAGCTCAGTGGCGTACATTAGGAGAGGCCTACGTCCAGCAGTGGACAGATATAGCCTGATGATGATGATGATATTATTTTTTATTTGACCACGTATTCCTGAGAAAAAGGGTCTTGGGACAAAACAGGGACAGACAGACAGACAGATAGACAGACAGACAGACAGACATACAGGCAGATAGACAGACGGACGGACAACGAAGTGATCCTATGCGGGTTCCTTTTGAGGTACGGAACCCTAAAAATGAATTTAGGCATCAAGAAACTTTGAAATTGTTTTTTATAATTACAAGGGGTTGTAATCTACACTATCTATACTAATATTATAAAGACGAAAGATTTGTTTGTTTGTGTTTTTATTTGTAATAGATAAACACGAAAAAACTTCAGCCTGTTTTAAAAATTCTTTCACCTATAGATAGCTACATTATCAGCGAGTAACATGCGCAGTATTAAATATAAAAATTTAAAAAATATTATATTTCTAATCTAACCCAAGGTATCAAAATACAGAACAAAATAACGTCGCTAATGAAACTAAATAATAACAATTCTGTCAAGTACGAGAGTAATAATGCAGTTGTCTATGGTCAAAAAACACCACGACCGCTGCTGTCAAAGATTTTGAACTACGTTTACTGGCGTGTTTTTTTTAGAAGTTAAGATAAAATGTCGCGGTGTGAACGCTACCCGTGCGAAGTCGGGGTAATTTTTGACCATAATTGTCGTGTATGTGTAATTGTAATACATTTCTTCGTTTCTATTAAACAGTCCAGGTATAATTTCCAATACTTGTTTTCTAACTCCAAAGTTATAATTGCTTAGGGTCTGAAGCAATAAATTTAAAGTTATCTCTTGGTCTACGTATTCTATTAGATCAACGGTCTAAGTTATAGCATAAAGTTAGCTCTCTTGAGAGATTAGTAGACTACAAAATACAAAACATTTCAATAAGTTATTTGATACTTATTTATATTTAACGAAAATTTCAACTAGCTATTTGTTAGAAAAACATTATTAAGGATTAAGATATTTAAGTCAGTAAACAAATATGATAAAGTTCAAGGAAAATCAGTTAGCACAGGACCTGAAGTTCAGTGGAATTTCTCAGGCAAAGAGTCAACCCATTCTCAGGCATAGCGTGCTGCTAAACATTGGCCTCAGTCTAAGACTATGATCCAAAGTTGCTAATATAATTTTGGCAATAATAATGAATCTCATAAACATAAGGCCGTTACAGACGGGATATAAAGGAAAGTTGTGTAGCGCAATATAGTTTCCATACAAATCTATGGAGCCCAACCGCACATTGTATAGCGCTATATAACGCTTTAAATTATAGCCCCCTTTTATATATATATATATAGCTTATAACCATAGTATTTTAGAAAATTACAATAGGCAACAATCTACAAAAATATTTAAACAAAACAATTGTTTACCTGATATTGTTGCTCATAAGGTTTCGTTTGCGACCTTTCACACTAATTTATAGATACATTGTACACATACAACTTCAGTACACCTACATACAATATATATGCTTATATTTATGCTGGCAAGAGAAACTCGCACAGAACTGCGCATCACTAACAGCCGAAAATGATTATAAATTGTAAGTAATAAAAGTTCGAATAAAAATGAACTCAGCAGAATGTACATTTTTTTTAGATCCTTTGCTCACATTTAACGGCTCTAATGAAAACCTAAACGTGGCAAATAAATTGATATACCTAGCGGCTAGTAAGTCTAGCGGTGAACGAAACGTGGCGGGGATCTTGGTACAGTCAAAGTTTATATAATGTGTTAATATGTTGAATACTTTTTATCCCGAAAACTGACTGTGCCAAGATCCCGCCACGTTTCGTTCACCGCTAGCTATACCTATAGTTATTATAGAGAAAGAGTGTTGACTCTGTACACAAACAAATAACAAAGAAACAGCTAAAGCTAAAAAAAAAGTCTAGGGCACTTAAAATAACAACAAGAATATAACTTTATTTTTAAATCATTTCTGTTTGTGTGTTTGTCTGTATATTTGTTCGCGTATCACGTAAAAACTACTGAACCGATTGCGATGCTGTTTTCACTGTTGGATAGCTTAGGGTTTGACTTAAAACTGGTTTACTTGGTATCTCAATCAGAAGAGTAGAAGCCGAGCAAGCGATTAAAATCTTTTAGAAGGCTGAAGGAATTATGATCAAATGTTGGTATATTGGTATTTTAGGTCTTGGAATAGCACATAGAGTACTTTTAACCTAGAGAAATGACCACGCGTTCAAAGCCGCGGATACAGCTAGGCAAATATATACGTATAATATTGAACCTTTTTCTATTATACATTTCCCCTCACATGTTTTCAACTAATCATGAAAGAGTTTTCCTTAATACGCATCAATCCTCATCAAGGTAAGGTCTTTTCGGTGTTTATTTACCACCTTTATGAGTAGATTCGCGAAGTGCGGTGCCATTTTACTGCGCTGTTAAAGTCAATCTTCATTAGGCAGGGTCAGCAGTAAAGCGACCGTGGGCGATACAAAAAGGTCTTCAAGGACTACTTAGGGAGGGAATAAAATACGGCTATTAATGTCGCCGCGGAGCCGAATACATTTTAATTAACTTTAATTCGATTAAAGTTGGTTTAGTTCGTTTATTAACTTTGTAAGTCCAAATTCAAAGTGACCTCGACGCAGTGAGGTCCTGCGCAGTGAGTTGTCATTGATTTTCTCAAGGGACGTACAGAGCTATTTAAATGCATATTCTACGATATTGCAGATGGAATTGATCGGGTAAGTTATTATTGTCCTGGGAAAAACTATGGCTCATATTTGTGTGACATTTGTATAACAATTTTGAAGATAACAAGACATAAGTTCAAAAACTAAAACCCGACTACGGTCGGACAATAAATAGCCCTCGTCACTCTTGCAATGAAGAAGAATCGATTGGTACCTCACTTGTCAAAATCGGACCATGTTTTTAGTTTGAACACATAACCATTCCTTTGCTTCGCTGTAGTCGGGTAAAAAAAACCTATGACACTCTATAAATGAAGACGAATCAATTGATACCTCGCTTGTCAAAATGGACCAAGTTTTTAGTTCGAACACATAACTCATACTTTGCTTCGACGTAGTCGGGTAAAACAAAGCCCACTACTTGAACACATAACTGTTTGAACACATAACCATTCCTTTGCTTCGCTGTAGTCGGGTAAAAAAAACCTATGACACACTATAAATGAAAACGAATCGATTGATACGTCGCTTGTCTAAATCGAACCAAGTTTTTAGTTTGAACACATTATACCCTTCCATTTATTCGCGTAGTCGGGTAAAAAATATGACACTATACCTTAAGACGAATCGATAGATACCTCTCTATTTAAATATTTAAACGGGACTTAATCGCGCTGAAAACTTAATATTTATTTACCTCGACGTTTCGATCAAGTTGCATTGATCGTGGTCACGAGAAGACTGAAGTAGCGGGTGTCAGCGTCGAGAAGGGCGAGCGTTGTCTCCAACTACCCGCATTTGGTTTTGTAAAAATTCAGAATTGTCACGACACACTACACTAACCACATCTGCAGATATCTTCTGACATAAACCGCGACGCGAACACTTGCTTATCACGGGATTCCAGGACGCAGCCAACTTGAAACCACCCTCTCGGTTGAAATTGGGATACTTTTTAATTTCAACCGCTTCACGTACAATCCTGGAGTAGTAGTGACGTTTCGTGGAGAGGATCTTCGGGTCATGGAGTTTAATCCAGTGATTAGGGCCCGATTCGAGCAAATGCTCAGCGATTGCAGATTTATTTATCTGGCTGTTCTTTACAGCTGCAATGTGTTATTTGACCCTTTCCGCTATAGTACGCTTGGTTTGTCCAATGTAGGAACTAACGCAGCTGCAATCTATATTATATACGCCAGGAGTTTGAAAAGGAATGACATCTTTCGGTGTTCTAACATGCCTTACTTGGATAAAGGAGTATAAACAGTCTTGATAGATAAGTCCTTTAATAAAGCACCGACTTTATCCGTCACTCCTTTTAAGGCATGAAAGCCGGCTGTCTATCGACATCAGACCTACTCTTTTTATATCTGCGTCTAGGACGCCAACGTCTGATCACCACATATCCGTTTCGCTTAAGTACCTCCTGAACATGAGACACAAAACCAAAACCAAATGCGGGTAGTTGGAGACAAAGCTCGCCCTTCTCGACGCTGACACCCGCTACTTCAGTCTTCTCGTGACCACGATCAATGCAACTTGATCGAAACGTCGAGGTAAATAAATATTAAGTTTTCAGCGCGATTAAGTCCCGTTTAAATATTTAACTATGTGTTCGAATCGCGAAAGTTTAAAAGTTACAGATACCTCTCTAGTCAAAATCGGATCAATAGGGGCGACGCTATGGTGGAACATCCATATATATAAATATATACATACATACATAAATGGTTAAACTCATTATCCTTCCCTTGCTTCGCCGTAGTCGGGTAAAAAGTAGGATTGAAGTCTGTAACACTCCGATGTGGCGCACAGTCTCTACTATACCTTCCTAAAGATAGTTTTAAAAATATGTACATTATTACTGAAAGATTCCCAATGGAATCGGTTATTATCATACACAGTGCTTACAACTTGATAAAATCACTTTATTCTCAACATTTGATCGATAAAACCAATTCAAGTGATAGCATGCTTCAATGAAAATAGCTAGCGAACACGTCACCGATAGGGTACAATACATAATACTATCAACCCACGCCATTAAAAGGTAATCCAGGCTCGCATTTTTTTTGGAGTTCCCGACACAAAATAAGAATAAGGCATGTAGCCTTATTCTTGCACCTTCTTGCCCTGGAGTAAAGAATACGAAACAAGAAGAAAAATGCAAACTTGCTATTTGCACTCCCTTGCGATCGCCATGTAGTTAACAACACTTCTTTTTTTTTAAACTATATATGCTTTTGGTCTATAACTGACCTCCACAGCGTCACCGGTTGGGCGGGCGCGAAAGCGCTCCGCCGCAAGTCAAAAATACGGTGGAAGACTAACCTTTAGTATTGTCGGTCATTTTTATGTAGTTGAATTCCTTCGACATTTTTCTGGAGTTGAATTCCTTCGAAATTTTTATGTAGTTGAATTTCTTCGATATTTTTCTGGAGTTGAAAGGATCCTCTTATTATTAGTTCTATGACCTCACTTCCACTTTCACCGACGACATGGCGGCTAACGTGACCAACCAGAAAGACCCGAGTTTTAAACTCTCTTCAGATTAATGAAAGAGACTAACCTGTGGTATTGCCGGACATCTCTATGATACATTTGCTCTCCCTCGCGATCTCCCTGGAGTTGAAGGGGCGGACCCTCACCGCCACCTTGACGGACGACATGGCGGCTGCTGTGTTCACCACTCGGAGAGACTAGAGCATCGGTACTGAGACCGAGTTTCGCCTGCAACAAATGATATACACATGTTAATTCGATTGATCAATCAATCTTATCATTTCATAGGTAATTCCTAAACTTCCGTTATTTTCTGTTTGAAAGCTGATTTAATCGAGATGGTTTTTAGCTATAATGGGGGAGGGGGATTGGGATAGTAGCTCCCAAACGATTGGACCGATTTTGATGCGATTTTTCTGTTTGGAAGCTGATGTGATAATATGATGAATGATGTAGTCGGGGGTTATTTTTTTTTATATGTTCTTGTCGTCAATGTAGCAGGTCGATTTATATTATTAAACCCATTCGACATTACGGACGTTTTACTAGTAAGACGATTCTCTTATAAGCAAAGACCAATAATAGTAGTAGAAAGTAGTAGTAGTAGTATCTTGGTAAAGACTTTTTTTAGGTCGTTCTTCGCATGGGGATTTTCGCTAAATAGACCTTCTGATTGACTCTATTTAGAGGTGGTGACTATAATTATTACTGGTCATCGTCAAGTTTTGGTGTAACAAATACAAAACGGTGATTATTTTAATAGTTGTTGGGCCAAATTGCTCGTAATGGCTGAAGCATCTTAGTTTAATAATACTCATAATTCTTGACGAAGACTATAGGAAAATGCAATCAAATAGGGCCAATTTTATAGAAAAAGGCAAAGAAAACGCTTTTAAAAAAACAAATACTACTGATACAGGCTTTTATTTCTACAGCTCCGAACTCAGAGAACAAAAAAAAAAGAGCCGCACATAATAACTCATTTATAGAAATAAATTCGCAACGCAGCGTTTCTGATTTTAGAAGAAAAGCCAAGCCTCTATTTCGTTTAAAAGCTAAACGCCTGGATCCTTTCAGTATTACATTATGCTGGTAAATGCCAAGGGAAAGCCTAAAAATCTCATTGTAACAGCGAAAGTCTAAAATTCGCTTTCGGGACTGGGAAAAAGGTCTAAAAGTCTCATTGGAACATAAGCCGGGCACGTAATAAGGGAGGCGTATTGGGCGACTTGGAACGGTAGCTCGTGGCAGTTTTACAAGCAATAACAATTATGCTGAGCGTCTGTCGAGTTGCCAAGAATTACTTTTGAATGGTCCCCTGACGTCAGCACTGTAGGCATTGACGCAGCATTTGTTTTTTTGCAGTGTTCTTTCGTTATAAATTACTAGCTGTCCAGCTCGCGACTTCATACGCGCGGACTACCTGTTTATCGCGAAAAAAAACACCCTATTTTCTTCTAAAATATTGAAAACCAATGCAAAAGTAGGCGTAGCACCAATGCTCTTGAAGTTTTTTGACAGACTTGTTATTTTGTTTCCATGGCAACCGTTTCTTACAGCGAGTTATCAACAATTTCCAGTTTTCCCGTGAAAACTTACAATTTTCCGCGATTAAAAGTCCTATGTAAAAATCCTATGTTTTATTCTAGGGTATAAGCTATCTCCATTCCAAATTTCATCAAAATCCGTCCAGCCGTTATCGCGTGAAAGCTCCCAAAACAAACAGACAACGTTTCACTTTTAATCGTATGGATGTTGGTGATATATCTTGTACGCAGCGAGCAAACGCTTAGAAAGCCGTGTGGGAGTAAAGTGAGTTTTGCGGGCGAATAAGAGTTGCACGTGGAACATGACACGTGGTATTGTCAGTTCTACGAGTATCTCCGCCCCCGCAGCCGCCCAACCACCAACATGCTTATCGCGAATGATAATGACGATCTTATAAGCTCTTATGGACGCGACATTCCCAGCATATATATAAATAACGTGGGCGTCTCTAAGTTTAGCCTAATCTTCAGACTTGGTAGGCTATATTATTTACCTAGCTACCTAAGGAATGAATGTATTCGTGACGTCAGAAACGAACTAAGTAAAAGTAAGGGGAGAAGTAGGTTTGCACAATCGTTGCAAAGTTTCAAACATCAGGTTAAGAATTTTTATTTGTCATCATTGTAATTTTTCACTTTTGTCTGAATTTATCTATACCTCGTATATAAGACGATATTATTTATGTAAATGTTAATATTTTTAGTAGTATTTGTTATTTACATATTTATTAGTATTATCTTCCTATTTATATTTTGTTTAAATTAATTTTTGTTTTATTTGTTTATAATCTTCTTTTCTTTCTTTTTTGGGTATTATACTCAAACTTTGCACACCAACAACCTCTATTATATAGTCATGTGTCTCAAAATAGCCTACGGTTGCCTGGAAGAGACTAGGCTACTAGCGATAAGACCGCCGATTGTACTATTTATTAAGTTTATTTTTATTTGTAAGTGCTTCTTTTGGTGCAATTAAGTGTTACTTATCTATCTATCTATCTATCTAACTAAGGGAAAGTTCCTGGCGTTCATTTCAAGTTACCTTTGGACGAGAATCCATTTAAAGTTTGCTGTAATGAAAACAGTTTTTATTTTTTATTAATTTTGAACCGTTACAAAGTTGCCATTGAAGATGAATTTCTGTTGAATGTGTTATTTTTATTATATTACTAGCTTTAGGATATTAAAAACCAATGCAAAAGTAGGTATAGCACCAATGCTCTTGATGTTTTTTGACATACTTGTGATCGTTACCATGGCAACCATTTCTTACAGCGAGTAATCAACATAATTCCAGTTTTTTTTCAGTTTTCCCGTGGAAACTTTCAATTTTCCGAGATAAAAAGTATCCTATGTTTTATTCCAGGGTATAAGCTATCTTCACTTCAAATTTCATCAAAATCCGTCCAGCCGTTATCGCGTGAATGCTCCCCAAACAAACAAAGAGACAATGTCTCACTTTTATATATTGGTATGGATTAATTTTGAGCCATTACACTATAGGTACTTAAAAAGAATTTAGCAAAATGTTTTTAATATGTAATATTGCCCTTTATAGCAACAATTGTTTACCTCAATGACGTAATTATTTACAAAATATATATTCTAGAATCTGGATATGTTATGTAAGCTTTACCTGTATGTATTGATAATACAATTTAACAGGTCGTGCGCCGTGAGTCATTCATGTTAATCAAGGAAAACAGTACGAGCTAGTAACTAAAATATACATTCATGATGTTAGAAATTTTATAATTACATACCACTACAGTACATATATCATTAATCTATCTACCTATATAAAAAAATAAGAAATGTTGTTCGTTGTAAGCGCATCGCTTGAGAACGGCTGGACCGAATTGGCAATTATTTATTTTAAAATGATCGCAATAGTCCGAATATGGAAAAGAAAGATTGAAAAAGAATCTCATTATTGTTAAATTCGGGATTATCTGATGGTCTTTTTTCTATGCGAGTTTTGTATGAACTCAAACTCCTTCAAAATTCTAGAATAAACAAAAGACACCTGACTGCTTCTCTTCTTTAGCGGGGCTCATGGCACGTCACAAACTCCTTCGAAATTCAAGAATAAACAAAAGACACCTGACTGCTTCTCTTCTTTAGCGAGGCTCATGGCACGTCACAAACTCCTTCGAAATTCATGAATAAAAGACGCTTGACTGCTTTTCTTCTTTAGCGGGGCTCATGGCACGTCACAAACTCTTTAGAGATTCAACAATAAACAAAAGACACCTGACTGCTTCTCTTCTTTAGCGGGGCTCATGGCACGTCACAAACTCCTTCGAAATTCAAGAATAAACAAAAGACACCTGACTGCTTCTCTTCTTTAGCGGGGCTCATGGTACGTCACAAACTCCTTAGAAATTCATGAATAAACAAAAGACGCCTGACTGCATCTCTTCTTTAGCAGGGCTCATGGCACGTCACGGGTAACCAAAAAAGATATATATTTACTTTTCGCGGGTAAAACCGCGGGCTGATTTAATAATAAATCAAAAATCGTCGATGTTTGTAGCTGGACGCATATTTATATTTTTTCTATTGTACTTTCATATAATGGATTATTATGTATTTATGATAGTGGCAATAAATTAATTTTTCATTTTCATTTCATTTCATTTTTTTTTTCTTTTCATTTTTCATTTTTAATAAAAAAACAGTTAATTAATAGAAAGTGAAGACCATAGCAAATAGAAATCAAATGTATTTAAAGTTCAAATACAAATGATCAACAGTAATAGGTAACCGACAAAGTCTTTTTACCAGACTGCGCAACACAAAAGCCAATGTGTTTATCAGCCTATATATTATGTATGTCTGTTCCTTTGTGGCACTATATAAACCAAAGCGTGGACCGATTTTGATGATTCTTACGTCAATTGTTTTGTCTTAATTTTGCGAGTGCCACTAAGCGACATTAATCAAAATTCAATATGGCGACAACCAGACGCCATATTGTGAAAAAGAAAAGTCGACAAACTTGTCAAGTAGGGGCTTTCATCATTGAATAGGTATTTAAAAATCATCTTTAGGTTTCTCTTATTTTTCATTTTGAATGGCCACGATTTAAAGTTGGTTGCAAACCATTCTCACAAATTCTTATAAATATAAACTAAAAACTTTAAAATAAAAACAAATTATTATAAAAACAAAAACCCGACTGAGAATAAAATTAAAAAGAGGCAAACAAGCTTTAGAATTTTGATTTTGAAATATAAAGATGCAATCGGAGGCATGAAGAGTTAGCTCGCCAGGTTCTAGCTGATCCCGTCAAAGGAGAAACGAAATGCATGATGCCTCCGACTGCATCTTATATTTCAAAATCAAAAATCTAATGTTTGATGCTCTTTTTAGTTTTATTCGCAGTCGGGTTTTTTCCTATTATAATCATTACTGTTTTTTTATTGCACCCAAAGTAGACACTGCCTATTATAAGACGGCTGTACGGTATTATTTTTTGTAATAACGGGTCAAGCCTTGGTTTGATTACCTTCACGCTCCGGCGCATATCCACAGTACGAACAGTAGTTACTATTACACAAGATCTAGTTCGGTATTGTAACTGTTAAGTCAACTGTGGCTAAGTGAAGTCTGAATTGCAGAATTGACGGTATAGAAACATAACTAGTACTCTTATTTATTCTGTGATAATAGTTTGGTATAGTTACTGTTAAGTTATCTGTGGCTAACCGAGCAGGCGTTCGTTTATGTTTTTTTCTTGAATAGTGAAGAAAGCGGTGAATTTAAAGGTATGTGTGTCACCTAAAAGGTAGATGACATTTGTATTTGTGATGTTAGATCTGCTTATGTTACTTGGTGATGATTTGAAGTTTTACAATTTGATATCTAGGTATGCTTTGGCTTAGCAAGAAACCCTTATTTTTAGTGTTGTGGGTTGTGTGCTGTGTCTGAAATAATAAAATTTAGTAGCTTTTGAAAGAGGATTAAAGCCCAACACTGTGTCGATCGAACAAAATAAAATTTAAATTAATAATAAATTCATTGATTATTATTGTTTATTTAATAATTGTTTATTTTATATTGGAGATAATTGCTCATTTTCTTTTAATATTCAGTTAGTTTTATATCATATCGGATGGTACTAAACATTTAACGTTAATTAGCGGCCTTAGAGACCGTGTTATTAAACAAATTTTAAATGAAAAAAGTTTTAGCTCAAGGATTATACTAGGAGATGCCTAGTAGACTACTAACTAGTAAATTAGTTTCAGCTCAAGGATTATACTAGGAGATGCCTAGTAGACTACTAACTAGTAAATTAGTTTTAGCTCAAGGATTATACTAGGAGATGCCTAGTAGACTACTAACTAGTAAATTAGTTTCAGCTCAAGGATTATACTAGGAGATGCCTAGTAGACTACTAACTAGTAAATTAGTTTCAGCTCAAGGATTATACTAGGAGATGCCTAGTAGACTACTAACTAGTAAATTAGTTTTAGCTCAAGGATTATACTAGGATATGCCTAGTAGACTACTAACTAGTAAATTAGTTTTAGCTCAAGGATTATACTAGGAGATGCCTAGTAGACTACTAACTAGTAAATTAGCCCCGATTTCACTTAGTTACTACGCAATAAAATAATTCAAACTTTAGTGCCAGTACTAAACAAGCCAAACGACATTCAAAGAAACAATCACTAACAAAGCAATGTTTCTATATTATGCCGAATATAAACCATGTTAATAAAGATTTATTATATAGGCCACAAGAAATACCAATCAGTAACTATAGGTACCTACTTTTCAAAACAAAAATTATGTTATATAACTCAAACTGCACAATAAAGTTAATCGGAACTCAACAGACACTTTCACAATTCAATAACCGTCTCACAAAGAACAAAGCGCGATATTTTCGAAATGCACGCAACGGTAAACTGGCCCAAAATTTCGGAGAAGCACGAAAACACGGCCGCTGCCTACAGATCCGCGAACAAAATGGTGAATGTTTTCCTGAAAACGGCCCTCGCGTGCGGTAATTGGACACAGTCGAGTGCGCACTCGGTGTACCGAAAGCGCCGCTGCACTCCGCGCTTACGTAACATCCACTGCAGCCGACATCTTCCGAAACCCTCTGCGCCTTACACCCATGAGAGATCGAAGGGGCGGCCATGAAAAACGTGTCGCAGAGATGACTCACCGGCCTCACCAGCGCCACCTACAACTCGTTTCGGGGATCCGGCAAAATCACAGCCTTTAGACGGACACTGCACCGCGGTAGCATCCGATGCGGACTTACCGGGATCTCCGTGCGGTGCGACGAATCACTCGCGATATTTCACTGGTTTGTTTGCGAAGAGCTGGGTGCTCGGTCAGGTTGCAGCGTCGGCCGACATGGCGGTCGGGACGGGAGCGCGATGCGACTGCGGGCGGGCGGCGGCGGCGGCGGCGGGGCGGCACAGCGAGCATGCGCAGCGCCCGCCTAGAGCCTTCGATCTAGCCCCCGCTGCGCAGAACAGCCGCCGCGCACCACACCGCAAATAACACAATCCACACAAACTCGATCTTTCCTACCGATAATTCACATCCGAAGCATTTTTCATCAACCCTAATTACTACAAATTCCTTTTAAAGCGAGCTTTCGGGCATAGGAAAAGAAAGGGTTGTCGAGTGGCGGTCGCTGGTAACGTCAACGTCGAGATTCAGTACCTACTACACTCCAACATATAAAACATTTAACTTAAATGCCTTGATGAATTATGGAAGCAGCGCCTCTGCTAAGTATTAGGTTCAATACTTATCAAATGTAAGGTTTTCCATTTCGCGGGAGTAATAACGGGCAGCACCTAATTGGAAATGCAAACGAGAGGAAAGGGGCGAACGGATTCGGAATGGAACCCACGATGAGGATTCGAGGCACGTGCTCTTTGATTTCAGACTCTCCATCAACTTGATCGGTGTCCTGACCTGAATTTGGGACAGGCAATTAAAGCGCTAAGTGCAAACAGGATCGTTACAATCATGTAAATATATCTAGTCGGAGAAAAGGACATCCCGTTATTAATGGGTCCACGGACAACTTTAGAACTGATTCGTTAAACCTCATAAAGGTTTACGCTAGACTCGAAACGATAGAAAAATTGAGGGCTTTTTGCGGAAAATCCAATTTTGCAAGAACCAGCCTAAATGTTTTCATATCCCGGCTTCCCCGTGTTGTTTGTTTAAGGTTCCAGACGCGTCCAATCAACCGGCCACGAAATGTCTTGGGTCAAAGCACTAGACGAACTACGCAGTTACTGAGGCTGAGCAGCTATGACGCAGTTCCTGTATTGATTGGTTTTCCACAGACGTCTATGTACCCGTTCTCGAAGAGTTGAGAGCAATAGGCAGTCTACGCCTACAGGAGCAACATTGACATTTAGAAATTCTGTTAAGGATAATGGTTATCAATTAGATCTCGCCGAAAAAAAACGAGCGAGCCTTACAGAAGTCGCACACGATGTGTAACATCTGATTCAAGCTCTGTTTTATCATCGCTGTGCTAGCTCTGTTTTATCATCGCTGTGCTAGCTCTGTTTTATCATCGCTGTTCAAGCTCTGTTTTATCATATATGCTAGCACCGCAAACAGTTGACCTATGATTGCGCGCGGAACATTGTTACACTTTTCACGAAATTACTCCAATAGATTTCAGGAAAGTGAGAGGAATGATGTTACATATCAAAAAACAATGAAAGTGACATCGAGAACGTTCAAAGCATGCAATTATTCTGTACGAATACGATTGTGATTCGAAAACTTGGTTATCATGAGTTCTGAGTAGGCTAAACGTGGTATCTATTTTATTCTATTTCTGTCCCTTTTACAAAAAGGGCTTCCCAAGATGCCTTCATTTACGTGAACTCTTTTAAAACTATGCTAAACAAGCCATATCTCTTCTTTCCATAAGTCATGTACCTGTATGTGACCCAATTTACTTTTGAGGAAAATCTCTTAAGTCTTAAAGTACTAAAAGTACGTAAGCAGTATATGTAACAAAAAGTCCGTACAAAAAAAATAATTTTAAAAATTGTCTATGGTATCTAAAATAAGCTACTGATCAAAAATATAACATTTTTTATATGGTGTATGTCTGCCTGTTTGTTTGACAGTCTGTTTGTTCGCGCATCACGTAAAAACTACCTACTGGACCGATTGAAATGAAGTGTACTGTTATATACTTTAGGGTTTGACATAAAAACTGGTGTTCTTTGTATCTCAATCCGATGAGTAGCAGCCGAGCAATCGATAAAAACTATTTGACGGCTGAACGAAATTTGGTATATTGACCTTATTATTGGTAGGGAGTTTTGGTCTTGTAATAAAAAAGACTTACGATACTTTTATCCCAGAAAAAAGACCACGCGTGTAAAGCCGCGGGCACAGCTACTACTTGATATAAATAAAGACAATACAGTATACGAATAGGTACATCACAAAAATCTATGAAAATAATATCACTTTCCTCGAGCACCAAACCCAAACCAACGGCCACTTCTAACAAGGAATACGGGTGGTTTTCTATCGCTATTCAGCCCGACATACCCCAAACGATGGTAATATGCTACAATACATGTATTTACACCATCCGGTATATATCCACCATGGAGGAAATTCAAAGCAGTTGTGGCTTCCTTAGAGTTCAATTTGGTGGTGTTACAGCATAACATGGAAATAAAATAGGTTTATGATGACCCTCGCGATTCTCAGAGGACCGATGTCCATGATGTTCGGGACCTTTATTGATTTCACATGAAAATAATTTCGTATTGGTATTATACAAGAACGCTGGCTATCTAATGCGGTGAATATTGTTATTTTTAAACTTTCGCGATGCCAACATTATGATAGTAGGTAGTATCTAATTGAAACGGGTCTTAATTAAGCTTTATCTTTGTTTAATAAATTTTAAATTTCTTTCGAGCGTATAATTAAATCATATTTTTTATCTGATTTCATATTGTACATGTATTATTGTTGTTGTTAAGTCATCAGATATACAGGAAGAATTTTTCAAATGGGTGTGGTTGGCTAAATCAGAAACTATGAGGAATAGCGAAAAGTACTCAAAGGAGTCACGGGCCCGATTTTGATGAAAACTAAAACTGCATCTTAGGATTTTTGAAAAAAAAACAATATTCCTAGGCAGGAACCGAACACGTTGATTTTGGAAAAAAAAAGCACAGACTGTATTACACCATTCGATAGTGTATATACAGGATATATCTTTATTCTTGTTATTCCTATTTATCTTAATTTAATATTTTAATCACTTGTATAATTTTATTTTCTGATCCAATGTATAATTTCATTCTAGTTTTTATTATATATATATTATGATTTGGGTATAACTTTCTGTATGCACGGCGACACGTTCGAACATTTACAGTTCAGCGGAAATTATCAGGCAACTAGTATCTAGGCTTCGCCTAGTTTGGGACCCGTCGCTAATACATATGTACACCTACTTTGTGTACAAACCCAATAAAAAAAATTAAAAGCTTTTATTTAACTTCACTTGTATGTATGTTTGTATGTATGTATATATGTATGTATTACGTCTGTCCTGGAATCTTGCAATTCAAATTTCGAGCACATCCCGATTAGCTATATGGCAGAAACTTTCAGGGTAGCTCACAAACCGATGACAATGCAATAAAAATAATTAAACATGTTTTATGTTATTTTCTGTTCCTTTGTTTGTTTGTATTGGAAATAAATTATTCTTATACTTAATTGCACTGAAATCGTATTTTTTATTTAATTCGGTATTTAGAGCAAGCTGCATTGATCGATTGCTTAACACTGATACCAATAATTTTACTCTGACTAAAATCCGCTGTATCAGTGTAATATTTCTAAACATTCTTAGTTCATGACAGATCTGACTGATCACTACTTATAATTGAATATTGCAATTTTGTTTCACTGAACAATCTCCTTTTTTTACCAGACTGCTTATTAACCTAACCAAACGTGTTTATTAGCCTATGTATGTTCCTTTTTGACACTATACAGACCAAACGCGTGGACTGATTTTTATGATTCTTACGTCAATCGATTTGTCTTAATCTTGCAAGTGCTACTAAGGAGATGAAAAACTAAATATGGCGAAAACCAGACGCCATATTCTAAAAAAGAAAAACTGAAAGTCGACGAATTCTGACAAATGGGACATCACTGAATAGGTATTTGAAAATCATTTTTAGGTTTCTATTATCATTTTTCATTTAGAATTACCATTTAGGATCTATGACAACTTAAACGTTGTATGTCTTTTCCTTTGTGGCCATATATAGACTAAACGCGTTGATTTTAATTATTCTTATGACAATCGATTTGTCTTAATTTTGCGAGTGCTACTAAAGACATGTCAGTAATCAAAATTCAACATGGCGACAATCAGACGCCATATTCTGAAAAAGAAAAAACTGAAAGTCGACAAACTATATGAAATGGGATAGCATTGAATAGGTATTTGAAAATATTTTTTAAGTTTCTCTTATCATTTTTCATTTTGAATGACCATTCAGTATCTATAACGATTTAAACGTAAGTACGTATATCTGTTCCTTTGTGGCACTATACCTGTAGAATCGCGTAGACTGATTATAATGATTTTTACGTCAATTAATTTGTCATAATCTTGCAAGTGCTACTAAAAATGACAGTAATAAAAATTCAATATGGCGAAAACCAGACGACATAATATTGTGAAAAATAAACAAATGGTCGACGAACTATGTCAAGTGGGGTATCATTTAATAAGCATTTAAAAATCATTAGGTTCCTCTTATCATTTTTTATTTCGAATGACCATTTGGGATTTATAACGATTTAAAGTTGGTTAACAACCATTCTCACTAATTCTTATAAATAATAATTAAAACGTATAAAATAAAAATAAATTATTATATAAAACAAAAAACCAGCCTGAATGTAACTAAAATAAGGCAAATAAGCTTTTGATGTTTGATTTTGAAATATACCATGCAGTCGGAGGCATCATGCATTTCATTTGTCCTTTGACGGGACCAGCTAGAACTAGCGAGCTAACTCTTCATGCCTGCGACTTCATCTTATATTTTAAAATCAAAAATCTAAAGCTTGTTTGCCTCTTTTTAGTTCCATTCACAATCTGTTATTTTGTTTTTTATAATAATTTATTTCATGGTTGTAAGGTAAACGTGACATTGGCGAAAATGTGGTTGGTGACTTCTCCACCAACCACGAATTGAAGTAGCGGTACTTTTATCTGTACTATACATATACATTAGCTTTGATAAGTGAAATAATAGATCCATCTCTACTTATTATTTCCCGAATTTATTCTGCATCTAGTTTACACTGCTATTAGATTGTATGTTTACCTATATCCACCAACCAGTAACAAGATACCGGTATAGTAGTAACAGTATAACGTTAGAATGTTAGAATGTAACTAACAAGCAAATAAGAATAACATATACATATTAAAAAAAACCTGTACGAGTGTATTTTTAGTGAATGTCACATTTTATGTTTTTTAAGTTTTATTTCTTTTTTTATTGCATTTTCACATTTTTACTTTTTTAAGTTTTTAATTATATTTTGGTTTGCTTTTCTTTTTATACTACTTTTTTTTTATTGCTTTGTGGTCTGGTACCCTGAAAGCTGCCCTGGATGTTTCAGCCGGATAACTATTCGGGAAGTGCTCGAAATTTGAATTGTAAAATTCCAGGACACAAAATACATAGATACATACATGCAAGTGAAGTTAATAAAATATATAAAAGCTTCTAAAACTTAAAAAAAAAAAAAACAAAAAAAATGATGACGCCGAGGCTACGTGCCCACCACTTTAAGGCAGAGCCAATTAAACTTTTTCCCATGGACGCACTCACAACACAATGATAACCACCTAACGTTACGTCACAAAGACAGTGTAGAGTTTCAGGGCCAAACCCTTCGTACTTATTCCGGCCTGCTGGGCACACACGCAGGTCACATGTGTTCGAGCTTTTTATGTTCGGAAATCAGTCAACTTTGAACGATCGTAGAGGTCAAACCTTCTCAAAGCTTTTTTACCCGTCTATACGGGGAAGTAAGGAAAGGGTGATGAGTTTAACAGTCTATATATGTATAGATGTTCCACCATAGCTTCGCACCTTTTTGTACGATTTTGACAAGCGCGGTGTCAATTGATTCGTCTTCAGGTATAGAGCGTCATAGGCTATTTTTTGGCCGGGGAGTTTTTGAAATTATGTCTTGTTTATTGCAACATTTTCTCAGGAATAACTGCAATAACATAATTTGAAGTATAAACATTAGAAACGGGATATGTACCATGCCTACTATTTTTATTGAGTTCCCGATATTTCATCACTATTATAATAAAATCATTGCACATATTCTACACAAAATTCTTACCATTTCATTTCATTTTCATTATCATAACGAAATGCAATATATTATACGTTATTTTCTAAATTGAAACCTATGTTTTAAACATTACAATATTCATCCTGCATTTTGAGGCTATGCTTGCTTTCTTGGTGTGTGTGGTTGTTCTGGCCTCTGATATCAGTTTCTCCAAGCCGCCCGGAGGCCACTGACATGACTTAACGACTGCTATTAATATTTAATTATTAACAGCCGGGACCGACAGCTTAACGTGCCCTCCGAAGCACGGAGCGATGGAAAACCGCACATAACTCAAGTCATTGATGCGGAGCCCAGGATGAAGCCGATATCGTTTTCTAATTCGCACTAGTAGGTATACCGCTAAGCTTCCGTCGCTCATTGAGACTATAATATTATAACAAACATTTCATATTAACTTATTTGGGATCAACGACATTGAATATCAAAAAGGTCTTACGAGCATGGCACAGTTCCACAAACATCAACATTTGCATATTCCATATACACCAGTTTTGATTAAAATTGCTACATTATCATATAGAATATCGCTACAGCTAGACGTACTTAACAACTTCGCATCTCTACATCAGCGATGACAGTCATTGTTTAATCACACAAATTAAAAGAACACGAGAACAATGTTTTGGTTCAATGGTTACAATAATCACGGGAACAAACACCCATAATACATTATATTACATTGTATTTATTGCACGACTGCCAAAAATAGTAGTTTAATGTTTTCAGGGTCATGTATGTATGTTTGTTTGTATGTATATATGTGTGTTTCTTTGTTCCACCATAACTTTTAAATGCCTGAACAGATTTGGATTTAAGGGTTATCGTTAGAATCCTTACATCATCCCGAGTAACTTATGCTATAAATAAAATATCTTGAAAGTTCGTTTTTTGCCAGGGCAGTCGTTTTTTTCTCTTACTTTGATGATGTACTTGTTTCTATTGAACGTATTTATGATACGTAAATTAACATGAAAATAATGAAATTCCTAGTTAAAATTCTCAATAACTTCCATAACTCTCTGTCTAAATAGTCGTTTGTTTAGTATAATTTTGCACATAATAACACTCGCAGTCACCTCAAAACTTTCATTAAACCAGGTCTCGCGTGGTGCGATAGCTTAGTCGACGTGAGGACTGATTAAGATCGGGGCCTGAGGTTAACCTCATTCACCAACATCGCTGTACCGCTGCAGTCGCCATTTTGTTTACGTCGCGTCTTTTGCCATTTTGTTTTGCACGGTCCGGTTATTTGCCTTTGGCGTTGTGTTATTTTTACCAGTCTGCGCAACGCAAAGGCCTGGTTATGTGTTTATCGGCCTAGTATGTATGATATGTATGTATGTCTGATCTTTTGTGGCTCTATATAGACCAAACCCGTGAACCGATTTTGATGATTCTTACTTCAATCTATTTGCCTTAATTTAACAAGTGTCACTAAAACATGATATTCATCAAAATTTAATAGGACAACAACCAGACGCCATATTGTAAAAAGAAAAAATGAAAGTCGGCGAATTGAATCAAGTACCTAAAAAAAATCACCTTTAGCTTTCTCATATAATTTTTGGTTTCGAATGACTATGTAGGATCTATAACGATTTAAAGTTGGTAAGCGACCAGTCTCATTTAAATTTTTGTTACTTTTTAGTTTTGTTCGCAGTCTGGTTATTTAGCAATTTAGATTATGTCTTGTTTTAAGTATTGCGTGAGGCGAGCTTCGTCTGTTGTGAAATGTTATCATGATTGATTTGTGACCTTATTCTTTAACAGACAACTGGGTTATTTTTTATCAATGTTACCTGAAAAAGCTTTGCGTTAAGCAAAGCTGACGTGATATATGATTATTGACTATCGGAGTATTCTTCTAAAACCGAAATTTTCTTAATGTCGAGTTTTTCAGCCCTTTTGTAACATTTATACGTAAGAATCAGTGAAAAATAAATCCTACATAGTGTAAGCCTTCTACCAACAACAATCAATTTTCATACTTCCCGACTATTACACGTCGTAACAAGATTCATGCATACATTTATACAAACTGTACAATACACGAAGTCACAATTCATCTCAGGCTGGCATTGTGTCTCGCGTTCCCCAAGCGCGGAATATGGAATTGAAGTACAGACTCAGCCCCCCCGTCCCTGGGGTAAACGAGCTCATGAAACGGGAAACACAAGTTACCGTCGAACTACGAAATGGTGTTTTATTTGACGGCAGCTCTCTGTTGTTCACGTTGGATTTACATATTTGTTTAAACACAGGATTTAAGGTTTAATTAATGTATAAACGACTATTTAGATATGATGCAGCTCTAATACTTTTGGCTAACTTTTGTTGGTTGCCCAAAATTATGAATTTTGTCTCTTTTATAAACTGCAAGCGACTTATTAGCACTCAACAAACTGAACTGATAAGACCAGAAAAGTATTTTATTCGTAAATGATAGGAACGAACTCGTAGTTTCGCCAAAGTATTGTTTTTTTTTCCAGCGTAACTTTTCAATTACCAATCGAAACATGCATGAAACTTCAGCAAGTTGCGGCAAAAAGAATCAAACTGCACTAAACTGCATCCCCAAGTGCAAACTAGTTAGTTAATTCTAAACCAAACTCTAGAAAGTAATCAGCAAACGGATAATTAGCTGCAAACTTCCAGTCTTCGGGGAAGTGTAACTAGGAAGGTAGTTAGCAAGACTAGCTCTGAAAACTATCTTGTAAGGTAGTTCCAGAAAGGCTAACACCGACAACTTTATACGGTTTTCGAGCTCTCGACCAATTTGTACTTCGTCCGTTGACTAGCACACCATGTGCAACTAACCACTGTACGTTGAGTACCTACGTTCTTTGGAAACTGTTAAGTGACTGTCCTGTGATCGTTTGAGGTCTTAATTAGCGCAACGACCTGTTTACTTGCGGACGTTTCAGAGGCTGCTAGTAAATTGAGTTTCTCTTGTACCTACCCTTATACTCCTGAGGCTAAGAACGAGGTGGACCGATAACATGAATAGGTCGTAAGTAAATTTGGGAAGTCTAATACCTAATACTTAATTGTAGACGGAAAGAGGCTCTTTGCTTTTGTGCTTGGGTATTTTGGCAGGCAAATATGTAATATAAAACTAGCTACGCCCCGCGGTTTTGCCAGCGTAGACATTTCTTCGTGGCTAAAAGTAAAAAAAGTTGCCTATGTGACAACTATTTCCTTGACAAAGTTTCATCAAGATTGGTTGTGTAGTTTAGCAGTGATCACTTTGCATTTATAATATTAGTATGATTTGATGTGATGTATAATTTATTTATTTATTTGGCCATCAACATAATGCACATTAAAACATCATAGAGAAAATTATAACAAAAATAACACTCACCTAATGCCATTAATTGTAATGACACTTTTATGCGGAAAAAATGCTAAAATTAAGTTATTTTCAGTAATATTTTAAATTTTCTACTTCACGGCTTAAGTTTTATCTCTAAAATAAATCTCACAGCAATAAAATACAGTTTATTATCCACTGTCAAGACAAAATGTACAAATGTGTGTCTAAATTAGCCTGCCAATAAAATAAATAACTTTTGAGACTTACGTCATTTAGTTCCGAGCTAAATTGTGTGTTCAAACAGCGCTCGCGATATTAAACCTTGTTTCGCGCACCTCAGTGCTTGTTGCGGGTAGCGCGTGGCAGAGTGTAGAGGCGGAGCTAGCGTGGGAATATGTATTAATGGAGCCTGGCCTTAACATGTGTTTTGTCAAGGCATATTAAAGAAAATAATAGCTGCACCACGCGGCATTTTTCATCATTCCGGTAATTTTTCCGGGATAAAAGTTCTTCTTTTTCTTCGTGTCGATAGTGCATTTTATATTCATTTGGACCATTAAGTGGCGACGTCTATTGCATTACCAGTACACTGACACAGGTCTCCCAGTGTGCAGCGGTAAGGACATGAAGGACACTCCAGCAAGTGTGGCATGGTTAGCGCGCGTGCACCGCAGTCACACTGCATTCTTGACTGGTCAATCATGCCCTACCCGCATAAGTTGCTCCTGCGGCGTCCAACCTGGGTTCGGAGATAAGGTTTTCCATACTGGCCAAGGTTATTCATGACCAGGTGGTAGTCCCTCCATTGGTGTTATGAAACCATCAGGTGGTTTATTACACGACTGCTCAAAAAAAAGGAGTGTAATGTTTTTAGGATTCATGTATGTTTGTATGTATGTGAGTTTCTTTATTCTACCAATACTTTTAAATGCCTGAACAGATTTAAACGTATGGGTTATCGTTAGATTCTTTACATTTCCCCGAGTAACATAGGATATCATTTTTTTTTTAATTTCATTATTGCTGAAGTGTGGATACATTTCCAAACTAAAAAAAAAACATATAATTTTACAATATGGGTATCAAATTAAAGGCCTTGATAAGCACATTCGAACTGTATATAATTTATTGGCGTAAGTTTTTTTTGGCAGGGCAGGCGTGTTTTTATACGCTTTATATTAGCTTCACTTGTATGTTTGGACGCTATTTTGACCCACTTTAAACGGTCAGATTTCATTCAAATTTTGCACACCGACCAAGACCGATGATAATGCAATAATTCGAAAAAAAAAGAAAAAAAAAGAAAAAAAATTGTTTAAAAAAACTAAAAAACACGCTTTATAGAGCTTCAGAAGGTCATTAATGTGCAGTAAAAACAGTGTAGTCACCCTCTAGGACTACTCGAATAGATCGTTCACAGTGCGACAGGTCTCATTGAGCGCAACGTCCACTTCCCTTACTTGGGCAGAACGATGAAATACAGCCCCTACATACAACATTTCATTAAATTCGGTCCAAAAGCGCACCAAACAAACAAACAAACCCACAAACAAACAGACAACGTTTCACTTTTATACATTAGAGAAGATAAGATCAAATACCTACCGCATTATCGTGTTGTCATAATATCTATCGGTATGCCATCTGTGGAAGAGCCTCTTAGCTTTAATTGATAATACTAATGATTGCTGTTGCCTACACAAACAGATCCTTTAATTAGAAACGAACGCCATTGTCCAAGGTTCTAATTTCTTTGTCCAGTCCCTAAGGAATTGGCACGTAGAAGATCTTCGGGCCAGTCTACAAGAATGTTTATAGCTACGAACATTAGTATACATAGCTGAACATATTTAAAACCATATCCCAGTAAGACTCTCCCCCGCATTAATTGAGACCTGTGACGTGCGATATCGCGAACTGAAGAATTAATTAATAGTGCGAGGTACTGATTACGGTAGCTCAGAGTCATGGATGGTCACGGGTTCGAATTAAGCCCGCAACATAAGATTAAATCTACAATAATATTATAATGAGTTTTTTTTGTATGTTTATATTTTTTTTTGTTTTTTTTTTGTAATGGATAAACTCAAAAAATACAGCATCGATTTATAAAAATCTTTCACCTATAGAAAGCTACATTATCAGCAAGCAACATGGGCAGAATTTTATTTTTCAGAAATTTAGAGATCCCTACGAAAATTGCAATGTAACTCAAGGTATCTAAAATTTTCAATAATGACGATTACTCGCTGTTAGGAACGGAATGTTGCCGTGGAAACAAAAAATAACAATTCTGTCAAGTACGTGAGTAATAATGCAGGTCTATGGTCAAAAAGCACCAATCGATGCTGCCAAAGATTTTATATTACGCTTACAGACTTTTTTTTTATACGCTTTATATTAGCTTCACTTGTATGTTTGTATGTTTGTAACCGACTCCTTTGGACGCTATTTTGACCCACTTTAAACGGTCAGATTTCATTCAAATTTTGCACACCTGTCAAAGACCGACGACAATGCAATAATTCGAAAAAACAAACTAAAAACCAAACTTAAAAATAGAAAATAAATTTTAATAGTGTAAATAAGAAAAAAAATGATTTATTTAAAAAAAAGCGTGGGGTGCGTGGGTCAAAATTTACTATTTTGACGACTATTAAAATTTATTTTCTATTTTTTAGTTTGGTTTTCTATATAAAGCGTGTTTTTTAGTTAAAATATTAAACTATTATTTATTTTTAATTTACGGCGTGCTTAAAGTGCTTAAAGTACCTAAGTAAAATGCCGCGGTGTGAGCCAAAGTAAAAAAAAAACCTTTTGTTTTATTATTGCATTTTAATTTTTTGCCAGCACTACCTTACACGACTTACAAACTTTTTTTATTATTGTTTTATAGCTTTGTCATCGGTTTGTGAGCTACCCTGAAAGTTTCAGCCGGATAGCTAATTGGGAAGTGCTCGAAATTTTATTTGCAAGATTCCAGGACAGACAAAATACATAGTTACATACAAGTGAAGTTAAAAAAAAACTATTAAAAAGTTAAACATAAAGGTACTTATTATCTATTAATTAATATAATTAATAAATATATTTTAACATGGGTTAACTGTAAGGTTGTACATGGTTTTCTCTTTGCGGAACATTCGATTCGTTCACTGACTACAGGTGAAGCCTCGTGAGAGTTGCTGGCTTGAAATAAACTTGAATGAACAAAGGAAGGTTTCTGTTGAGCCGTCTATTAGACATTTCCATTGGTTGAGCCGTATTTTGATGACGCTCGTGGTTAGAAACGAGACGTCAGTTTTCATATAATATTGATTTTATTGTTTTAAAGCTAGGATATTGAATTGATAGAAATATTTTTAGTCTGTGAAGAGTGTTGCCCGCAGAACAAGAAATCTTTCTATTTATAATAAGTGTAATGATTTTAAATGGGCTTTAACAAGACACGTTCAAAACCCAAAATCCGACTACTAAAAAATAGCCGACACCCTTGCGATGAAAACTCGCTTTTCAAAATTGGACTAATAGGCCAGTCATTGGGGGAAAATATGAAGCTTTGCCCTACAAATGGTGGTGTAGAAGATGTTTTGATTTGTATTGCTTAGTTATGAGTTATTTACAAAAAAAAAAAACATCGAAATCTTGGATTTTTCATCAGAGTCTAGTCCTAAATCACATATTTAAAAAACATTACTACACCAGCTTTTGCAAGGCAAATTTCTCTACTTACTGGCCTATAATAAGGGCGACACTATGGTGGAACATTCACATACCCACATATACATACACAGAATTTTAAACTCATTAACCTTCCCTTGTTTCGCCATACTTAGTTTTGAACAGAGGATGACCCGAACTTTCTATGAGCGTGAAGGCTACAAACAAAAACCGCAGAAAAATGTCCTTTTGAAAATCATGTAGTAATTCAAATATGTTGAAAGCTAATCAAGCGGTATAATTTGAATAGACACCGGTCAATATTGATTCTAACCTAACTAGTAAATACTCAGCCTAACAGTATTTGTCGTAGAAACTAAACTCAATCACCGACAGAGTACATTTATTACGATCACGTCGGACACAAACAAGGCAAGCGAGGTCCGTATTCACATAATATTACGACTAACATAACCTAACTTCGAAAAAAAACATAGCTAAGATCAAAGGTTTAAAAACAACAGATCCACACCGCCTAACAAACGAGTGTGCATAGCAAAGCAGCGGCTGCGTGTGTATGTGGCTATGTGTGTGAATGGATAATTTGTGGTGTTTTTTGGTTGACATACAATTTGACACAATTTCATCACAAAAACCTTTTTTGTTTTTTTCGTGAGAACTTGAAAGAATTAACACGATTAACGAGGTCGTGATCTTGCTACGATGTGGCCGCCGATCGGCATAAAATGGTGCAAGTGTATGCGTGAAGATTGTGCGTACGAGCGGATCGGTATATCTAGGATGCTTCACTATCGATTTGGCGATGTACACTCCGTTATTTTTAAAACCTTCTCGGCTAAGAAGGTAGAGATCAAACTAGTACTCGATTCTCATCCAATACTCGAGATAGAGGGTTGGCTATTCGATAAATTCGATATTCAAATCAGTTACTTTCTTTATGTTGCCCAACTATATGCCGGTAATCTAGCTCGATATCAAACAAGTACTTAATAATTGAAAAAAATAAAATATATGTACAATTTAGATTGTTAACATAAGCACAGAATAACGACATAAGAATAAAAACGGACAATAATATTGACTTATTGTCAAGTATGTCGATAATTACATGTTCAGTACCAGAAAAGTATTCGGTATGAAATAACCGAGACTGACACATACTTATGTTAGTTACGAGTATATTCAAACCCAAGACACCGTACGCAACAGGATATATTTCTTACTCTTTACTGTGCCGCTGGCTTGCAGACGTCTAGAGGACTCATGCATATTTTAATATTGAACGGACACTGTCGACGTCAAAGGACGCCAGTATACAGGGTGCTTGTGAGGCTGCCGCCTGACATCAAAGACTTGTTTGATGACACGAAGTCAGCGGTACAGGATGACTACAGACTACGGCGATGCTGTAAAGTAAGGCCGTTGCCTGGTGAAGCAATCGATTATCGACTGAATTTCAGCTACTTATTCTCTAACCGCGAAATTAACCTAATGTGAACGCTCCATTTAAAATAGTATCTATTACATGCATAACATTCTTTCCATTTGTCATACATTTCATTTCTCTTAATACCGAAATCTTTACAGATTTGAATAAAAAAATTTTTTTTTTTTTACAGGTTTGTATTATTGTATAAGGCTATTATACAATAATACAAATCTGTAAAGATATTCAACTCACACGGTAACGCTATGGCTATAGTATGACTTCTGCACATAATATACTAAGTTACTCTACCTTCTAACAAGGTATAGCATCACGTCTTACATTTAATAATAACGGTCTAGTTAACCTAGGATATAGGTCTAGAGGTTATGCAACGTACCCGTGCCTCGGTAGATGAGAGTGCGTGGGCCAAAGGTCAAAGCATCGCGGCTGCTCCGCCAATCAATACATGTACAACCGACTTCATAAGTGGTATCCTACTGTAACTAAATTATTAAGGATTAAAATTAGATGGTTTTTAAAACTGCATCTTATATTTCAAAATCAAGAATTTAAAGCTTGATTGCTTTTCTTTAGTTTTGTTCGCAGTCGGTTTTTTTTTAATAATAATAAATTTATTTTTATTTTATTTTTTATTTATAATAAATGTATATTTTTGGAATGGTGTTTTAATGACCTTCATTTTGATACTTCACTCGACAGGTTTTGGTTATTTTTTGTTAAGAACCTAACCTAACCAACTTTAAATCGTAATAGATCCTAAATGCTCATTCGAAATGAAAATTGATAAGAAACGCCTTCATAAACCAACCTAACTTAGGTTACATTACATTGTTAGTTACATTACATTTTTGTTAGTTTACATTGTGCATTGTGCACTCTTACAAAGGCTCAGTTCCGACTCATGATTTTCAAATACCTCTTCAATGATACCCATGATAGTTCGTCGCCATATTGAATTTTGATACTGTCATATTTTTATTGACACTCGCAAGATTAAGATAAATTGATTGAAGAATCATGAAAATCTGCCCATGAACAAACATACATACATGTTACCCTCCTCTACGTCGCGCAGTCGGGGAAAAACAAAGTTTACACTAGATGTCTAGGTCTACTGGGTCCTAAAGTTCGACTAGAATAACACATAGGATACTTTTATGTGAGAAAAATGACCACGCGCCAAATCCGCGAGTGAATCGAGTACGTAATATACACCCGTGTAATTTCGACGGATATACAACTGTTTCCTTGGTGGTCTAAATAAGGTTGAAAATATTTTTTCTCATGCAAATTGTTCTAGTTCAACCTCCCTTTCAGAGGTCTGTGGATTAAACTGTATGTTTGTCACATAACAAACATATAAATAATAAGTGTGTATGCGACGCGGACGCTTTGATTCGAGTACCGGTTTGACCCATATTTTGACCCGCGAGGTACGACTCCAGAAGGCGACAGTACTGTAATGTAAGATAAGTGTCTAACTATGTATTGACTGTATGAGAGGAAGGGATTTTTTATAACATAATATGTTTTATCTACACTCATATCTTAAATCTCGTTTCATAAACTACTATATTGTGGTAATGGAGACAATTGTATAGGGTTTTTTAGAGAGACCTCCAGCGCAACGCTTTGCAAAACATTTTCTTGCATCTCTTTCGTACATTTGTATTTTGAACGAGATGCAGGTTTTTGGGTTCCTTTCCGTTAGTCTAACAAGGAACCGTTATAGTTTCGCCATGTCCTTCCGTATGTCACAGCTATTTTGTTCAGAAACTATTCAACACTACATAGCTAAAACTTCATCATCATCATCATCATCATCATCATCATCATTATCAGCCCGCATCAGTCCACTGCTGGACATAGGCCTCTCCCAAAGCACGCCTCTGAGCCCGATCTTCAGCTCTTTTTTTCCAACCGCCGCCAGCCATCTTGCGTATATCGGCTCCTCCTAGCCGCGTAAAATTTAGCATATCTATAAATTATTGTTTTTTTTTTCTTTTGGGTGTTCCGTGGTAGAACTCTGTCTATGCGTGTCCGACACGAACTTTGCCGTTTTATTATTTTGTAATCGCATTGACTCTAAATTGGAATTCATCACACTCAAATGACTCTATTCTCTGATATACAAGCACCATAAAACCCGGCAAGAAACCCTCCACACTACAGCAACAATAACATTCCAGTATTCTAACAAAACGAGCATCATAAAAGACTGACATGCATTTTACAAACGAATACACGTACTAAAGCATTCCATGCATGCTGAATAGATCCAAAACTAGCGAAAGACAAAGGTATCTCCCAGATCCTTGACTCGCTCACGGATATTTTATTCCTTTGTCTGCAGTGCATTTTTCAAGAAAAGGAAATTTAAAAAATGACACTGCCAAAAGAGTGAGTGCATCATCATCTAATTCGGTCCACATTTAGATAGTGTATCGTTTGACTTAAATACTGGTATACTTGGTATCTCAATCTGATGAGTAGAAGCCGAACAATATTAAAAATATTTTTAACGGTTGAAGGAATTTTGATCAAATGTTGGTCAAATTCCTTTATATATTGGTATTGTAGGTCTTGGAATAGAGTACATAGAGTACTTTTAACCTAGAGAAATGACCACGCGTGCGAAGCCGCGGGTACAGCTAGTCTATCTATACTCATAATAAAGCAATAAAAACGAAAAAGCATGTACAATGAAAAAAAATATGGTCTATGGTACTTAAAATAAGCTACTACAAAGAATAAATAATTTAAAAAAATCGTGTTTGTCTGTTTTTTTGTTCGTTAGTATGTCTGTATGTTTGTGCACGCATCACGTAAAAACTACTGGACCGATTACGATGCCGTTGCACAATGTTGTTTCATTGTTGGATAGCTTAGGGTTTAACTTAAAAACTGGCGTACTTGGTATCTCAATCTGATGATTAGATGCCGAGCAATCGATAAAAACTATTTGACGGCAGAAGGAATTTCGATCAAATGTTGGTATATTGGTAGTTTAGGTCCTTGAATTGCACAAGAGTACTTTTTATCTAGAGAAATGACCACACTTGCGAAGCCGCGGGCACAGCTATTAAATTAATAAAATAGACTACGTGCACTTTACCAGCGAAAATCGTTCTCAACCATTTAGAGGGAGGGGAGAGAGGTGACCCGGCACAGAGCCGCTACGAGTAAAGACATTTTAGTGAGCATGACCAGTGATCCAAGTCGCTTTTGCTGATTACATATTCAAAAATACCTTGCAGTAATTTTACTGAATACAGTGCCTTTGGTGTGTTTCTGTTTGATATAGCACACTAGCTTTCGCCCGCGACTTTATCCGACAACAGTTTATCGCGAAAAAAGTATCCTTTGTTCTTCTAGGAAATTAAAACCCATGCAAAAGTATAGCATCCATGCTCGTGATGCTTTTTGACAGACTTGTAATTATTTCATTTCTATGGCAACCGTTTCTTACAGCGAGTAATCGACATTTTCCAGTTTTCCCGTGGAAACTTACCATTTCCAGGGATAAAAAGTATCCTATGTTGGTCTTTATACTGTAAGCACCTATTTCCAAAGTTTCATCAAAATCAGATCCGCCGTTTTGACGTTAAAACTCCCCAACAAACAAACAGTCAACTTTTCACTTTTATATATTGGTGTTAATATACTTTTGTAATTTCTATCAAAGTAAACATAGTAAAAAGGTCTTAAATTCGTAGCACATCTACGCTTCGTAACCAATGCTACGACTCTCAGTTATGAGCCACCACATTTTCGTTTTTATTTCTACAATCATCATTTAATGTTATTATTTTCGTCCATTTATTGAGCTATTAAATAAGCAATCATAATGTACCAAAGTATATTACAGAATGGTTGTCGACCAGCGACGGGCGCCTTGGAATTTTCCAACCCTATATACCTACTGTTTTTACCCGGCTACGGCGAAGCAAGGGAAGGGTAATGAGTTTAACAGTCTATAATAAAAAAAACGTAACTCCAAATTCTAAGTATTTTAACTAAAGAGAGATGAATAAGGAACACATTTCGGTTGAATTAAGACAAACAAATAAAAACAATGTAATCGGTTCAGTTCAGAATATAAGTTAGGATGAATCAAAAACATTATACCAATAGGATGAGACGTCATAGGATGAGAAAGGAACAACCCATTAAATCGCGAAAGGCATGGAGTTACATCGAGGTTAAAAAAACTTAAATAGAAATAGGGTTTCCTGCAAAGTATTTTGCAAGACCTGTACGTCGCAAAATACTTTGTCAGGCCCGTACTCATGGAACTGATTTTAGGGGTTCAATGACACCGAATCTGTAAGAAATATAGGACTTAAGAGCATTGTACCTTGTACTTGTACCCGTCAACAGCGACGACTGAACGAATTGTGAAGAAATGTAGTTTATAGTACTTCTGGTCCTGGAACAATACGTACCAATGTGTTACTTTTAAATGAAATGAACACGCGGGCAAAGCCGCGGGTTTAGCTAGCACAGCCACAGAATAAATAATAGTAGTAGGTACAGCTAGTACTTATAATAAAGCAGCAAGTAACAAAATGTACGTAAAAATAAAATAATTAATAAAATACCTCTAAGGGACATAAGCTATGTACTGAACAAGAATATAACATTTCAAAAATGCTGTCTGCCGTCTGTCTGTTCGCGCAAAAACTACTGGACCAATTGCGATGCTGTCTTCACTCTTGGATAGCTTAGGTTTTGACTTTAAAACTGGGATACTTGTATCTTAATCCGATGAAAAGAAGCCGAGCAATCGATAAAAACTATCAGACGTATGAACGAAATTTGGTATTTCGTATTAGGTACTTTTGGTCCTAGAATAACACATAGGTAACTTTTAACCCAGACCACGCTGGCAAAACACACACACACACACACACACACAGCACAGCTAGTATTGTATAAACTTAAAAGATAGACCAAATTCAAAAGAGTTTCCAAATACTTTTTTCTTTTGAACAAATTTGCGCCTCAGTTTGTTTTATCTTTGCCCACTGGTCCACCCCGAGCCTTAATCGTGGCGATGGACCTGATCTTTAAGGTATAAGATGGGGGAAGTTTCGGTGAATTCCAGTGAATCAGGGCAAGTCGGTAAGCCCTAATGCTTTCGTCGCATTACACGCCCGAATATGGGCCGCCATAAACCTCTTTTCTAACAGAGAGCTCTTTGACATGACCCCGAACTGAAGGCATAAACTTGTAGAGCAGTAAAGGTCGTTATTTGTAACAAAAATCCATGTGACTCAATTTTTTCTAAAAGTATATTAGAAGTTTTGTTGGGACCTTACTATTAATATTGATTGTTGTTTGCTAGACAAACAAGTTACAATGATCAAACAATCACTCAGAATAATCGTTCCTATAAATCGCATCTCTTCTGGTGCATTTGTTGCAGGGTAAAGATAAAAATGCTTTTTATATAAATTCTATATGTTTTGCTTCTACTCATCGGATTGAGATACCAGGTATATCAGTTTTTAAGTCAACCCCTAAGCTATCCAACATTGAAAACTGCATCGCAATCGGTCCAGTAGTTTTTAGGTGATGCGCAAACAAACATACAGTCACACAAACAAACAGAAAAATACGAATTTTAAAAAAGTTCTTTTATTGTTCAGTATCTTATTTTAAGTACCCTAGACCTTTTTTTTCTTAATTATCTTCATTGTACATACTTTTTCGTTTTTATTGCTTAATTATAAGTTTAGATCGATAGAAGATATATATATAAAAATAGCTTTCTATACACTTTAGACACCTTGTGCCTTAATACGTTTTTTACTTTGTTATTCCATACAATATTAAATAGAAAACTCAATGAACTAGCTTTCTATACACTTTAGACACCTTGTGCCTAAATATGTTTTTTACATTGTTATTCCATACAGTATTCAATAGAAAATTCAATAAACTAGCTTTCTATACACTTTAGACAACTTGTGCCTTAATATTTTTTACATTGTTATTCCATACAGTATTAAATAGAAAACTTAATGAACTAGCTTTCTATACACTTTAGACACCTTGTGCCTTAATATGTTTTTTACATTGTTATTCCATATAGTATTCAATAGAAAAGTCAATGAACTATCTTTCTATACACTTTAGACACCTTGTGCCTTAATATGTTTTTTACATTTTTATTCCATACAGTATTAAATAGAAAACTCAATGAACTAGCTTTCTATACACTTTAGACACCATGTGCCTTAATATGTTTTTTACATTGTTATTCCATACAGTATTAAATAGAAAACTCAATGAATTAGCTTTCTATACACTTTAGACACCTTGTGCCTTAATATGTTTTTACATTTTTATTCCATACAGTATTAAATAGAAAACTCAATGAACTAGCTTTCTATACACTTTAGACACCTTGTGCCTTAATATGTTTTTTACATTGTTATTCCATACAGTATTAAATAGAAAACTCAATGAACTAGCTTTCTATACACTTTAGACACCTTGTGCCTTAATATGTTTTTTACATTGTTATTCCATACAGTATTCAATAGAAAACTCAATGAACTATCTTTCTATACACTTTAGACACCTTGTGCCTTAATATGTTTTTTACATTTTTATTCTATACAGTATTAAATAGAAAACTCAATGAACTAGCTTTCTATACACTTTAGACACCATGTGCCTTAATATGTTTTTTACATTGTTATTCCAAACAGTATTAAATAGAAAACTCAATGAATTAGCTTTCTATACACTTTAGACACCTTGTGCCTTAATATGTTTTTTACATTGTTATTCCATACAGTATTCAATAGAAAACTCAATGAACTATCTTTCTATACACTTTAGACACCTTGTGCCTTAATATGTTTTTTACATTTTTATTCCATACAGTATTAAATAGAAAACTCAATGAACTAGCTTTCTATACACTTTAGACACCTTGTGCCATAATATGTTTTTTACATTGTTATTCCATACAGTATTAAATAGAAAACTCAATGAAATAGCTTTCTATACACTTTAGTCACCTTGTGCCTTAATATGTTTTTTACATTGTTATTCCATACAGTATGAAATAGAAAACTCAATGAATTAGCTTTCTATACACTTTTGACACCTTGTGCCTTAATACGATTTTTACATTGTTATTCCATACAGTATTCAATAGAAAACTCAATGAACTAGCTTTCTATACACTTTAGACACCTTGAGCCTTCATATGTTTTTTACATTGTTATTCCATATAGTATTAAATAGAAAACTCAATGAACTAGCTTTCTATACACTTTAGACACCTTGTGCCTTACTATGTTTTTTACATTGTTATTCCATACAGTATTCAATAGAAAACTCAATGAACTATCTTTCTATACACTTTAGACACCTTGTGCCTTAATATGTTTTTTACATTTTTATTCCATACAGTATTAAATAGAAAACTCAATGAACTAGCTTTCTATACACTTTAGACACCTTGTGCCATAATATGTTTTTTACATTGTTATTCCATACAGTATTAAATAGAAAACTCAATGAAATAGCTTTCTATACACTTTAGTCACCTTGTGCCTTAATATGTTTTTTACATTGTTATTCCATACAGTATGAAATAGAAAACTCAATGAATTAGCTTTCTATACACTTTAGACACCTTGTGCCTTAATACGATTTTTACATTGTTATTCCGTACAGTATTCAATAGAAAACTCAATGAACTAGCTTTCTATTATACACTTTAGACACCTTGAGCCTTAATGTGTTTTTTACATTGTTATTCCATACAGTATTCAATAGAAAACTCAATGAACTAGCTTTCTATACACTTTAGACACCTTGTGCCTTAATACGTTTTTTTACATTATTATTCCATACAGTATTCAATAGAAAACTCATTGAATTAGCTTTCTTCCGTACATCATTATTCAACGCCGAAGTTCTTTGTTCACAAGAACCCGCCCACCTGAATATTGGCTACATGCACAAGCTTTTTTTTCCACGCCCACATTTTTAGATATTGTTTTTTTTTCTGAGTTTTTTATCATTCTGCGCCGAGCGCTTGTTGACTTCGGAGTTCAGTTTAAAAGAAATTAGACGAGAAACTGTTAATTAAAGCGTTTGTTTTAATCTTGTTTGGTGATACAATAGAACACAAATAACTTTATTGCAATATAAGGTTTAAACTAACATGGTTACAAACACTATAAGGATAAATATTTAAAAAGGGACTTTTTTTTTGTTAAATGTGCCTAATGTTTCTAATGTTTATACTTCTAACTTAGTTGTACACCAACAAATAATACTATCAAGCATATAAAATATATACAATGATACTCTATCTATCTATGCTTATAACACAGCAGTAAGTAACAAAAAGTCTGTACAAAGAAGATTATGAAGGAAAAATTGGTCTAGGGGGTAAAACATTTAAAAAATTGTGCCTGTCTGTCTGCTCGCGCACCACATAAATACAACTGAACCGATTGCTATGCGGTTCACTGTTGGACAGCTAAAGTTTTGTTATAAAAACTGGTGTACTTGGTATCTCAATCAGATAAATAGAAGCCGAGCAATCAATAAAATATATTTGATGACTGAACGAAATTTTGATTATTGTTATTTTGGTCTTGGATTAATATATATGATAAATCTACCTCAGAAAAATTACCAAGCGGGCAAATCCGCGGGTACAGCTAGTATTTAAAATAAAGTAGTAGATAGCAAGAAGTATGAACAATAAACATAATAATAAAAAATGGCTTTTGGTTCACACTAAACAAGAACTAAATATTTAAAAAATTATGTCTATTTGTTTGCGCATCACTTAAATACTGCTGGACAGATTTTGATGCGGTTTTCACTAATATAATATTGGGACAATTCACTCAATTACCTTGCCCCAAACTAAGATACCCTGTATTATGGATACAAGACAAGGATAAACATACATAGATGCGAATAATTAAATATATGACTCGTAAACAAATATTTCTGCTTATCACACAAATGATTGCACATAGCAGGATTCGAACCCGCGACCGTTGATTTCAAAGTCATGATCACTAACCATTTGTCCAACCGGTCGTCATTGTTGGATAGCTTTAGATTTTACTTTAAAACGGTGACAGTGGCGCAAATCAGCGGGGACCAGCTAGTAACTCTATATATTCAATAATATATTCTTTTGATCTACTCTACTCGACCATAAGTATACAAATAATAAAAATGCGCAGTACATAGAGTTGCCCTCGCCTCTTTCTAACGCAAGTTATATCAACATTCGTTCTCTCTTTACAAGAACTGTGAAGTCAACGTTTGTCAATGTTTTACAATACCAAATGCAGGTAGTTTGAGACAACGCTCGCCCTTCTCGACGCTGACACGCGCTACTTCAGCCTTCTCGTGACCACGACCAATGGGGCGTTTCCTCGTGGCCTAACTGCTTGTCATTCATCTATTGACTCAACCTGTATAAAATACGTCATGGGTTATGTACAGTCATACGCACAAATACAGGGAACGGACTCGTAGTCACACCGATTTGTCACACTGGCGTATGCAACTTCATCGAAACATCCAGGAAAAATAAAATAACGTTTTCGGTGCGATTACGTAGCGTTTAAATAATAAACTAAACATTTATATTCATGCGAAACTGTATAAAAATAGACCTTAATACTATACAATAAGTACTGATAGTTGACAACAAATTTATAACGTAACTTCGAAATAACTCTTAATAACACCAAAACAAGTTTATTTTTCTGATCGATCAGCAGACATCACAGTATACACACTGATCTGTGTCATCAATCAACCGGCCTATCATTTAGCACCTATACACTATTAAGTCTTCTGTGCTTATACCAACTCAATACGATTAACCTATCCCATGTGTCACAAAGTAAGATAAGGTTAAAAAAACTCCATAGAAGCGGACCATATTTCCAAGTAGACTCATACGGAATGACCTGCCGATCTATGGATTTAAAAGTCAAAATTAGATCCCGTCGCAATGCCTTCGTTTTGTGAATATGAAAAGAGCAGAGAGCAGAAACAGAGCAGTGAAGTCACTTGACTTCACTTGATCCACTTGTTCGGAAAGCACACTGCATCGAACTTCTAGAATTCAGTGATTCAGTGAGTGATTTCAGTGTTTTTCAGCGCGATTAAGTCCCGTTTAAATATTTAACTATGTGTTCGAATCGCGAAAGTTTAAAAGTTACAATTCAGTCAGTGATTGAGTTTTCGAAACTGCCGCTGGATAATTTTAAACGGTTTTATTTACGACCAGTTGTGCCCGCGGCTTTGCCCGTATGGTCATTTATCTGGGTTAATAGTAACCTATGTGATATGCTAGTAACAAAAAGTACACTATACTACATTTCATCAAAATCCTTTAGCCGACGAATAGTTTTTTTCGATTTGCTCGGCTTTTACTCATCGGATACCAGATTTTAAGTCAAGCCCTAATCTAGCCAACTTTGAAAATTGCACTGCAATCGGTCCATCGATGCGCGAACAAACAGACAAACAGACAGACACCATTTTAAAAATGATAATTTCTTGATCACTTGGTTATTTTAAATCCATTAGAGACATTTTTGATTTGGTATTCTGTCTTAAGCTCCGCACAAATAAAGTTATGTGTTTTTCCATCGCTCCGTGCTTCGGAAGGCACGTCATGCTATCGGTCCCGGCTGGTATTGATTAATAGCAGTCGTTAAGCCTTGTCAGAGACTCTCGGGCGACCTGGCAAACTCTGACACCAGAGGCCAGCACTGCCTCAAACGACAAACAAACCATAACTATAGATATAGACAACTAGTTAGAAGGATGGCTACTTAACTACACCGAACACAACAAACATGATCCTATTACAGGCTCCTATCACCCATCAGCGCTCCGTCAGACACCGAGTGTACTTCAGTAATACACTCCCATACACTGGACTGTTGGACAAAGCTTCAGCTGAGTTTATCAAGATGGATGTATTTACTAAAAGGATTGAAGTCTCAAGTTCACGAACATTCTCTGCATAGTCTGTATACAACGTTATGTCTAATTCCAAAAAACAATAAATAGCTTTTTATGGTCTTCATTAAGACTACTTTCAGGACAACAAACCAATTCTCGTTAAAAGCTTCATAAAAATAGCAATTTTCATTTTCCAGTTCCAGATATCCTCATAAACATTTTTAATATCTTCTAGACTTTATCTCACTGTCAAGGTCACTGAAAGGTCAGACGTCACTGAGGTCAATCCGTTCATAGAATGAGGTGCGAAGGCCAACTGACAACCGCTAACACTTTGTTGACAAGGGGTGATTTAGCTAGGGAGACGTTTTTTGTAAATAATTCTCTAAGAAATAGTCCACAATTTTCAAGCAGAATAATCTAACATGAAGTTTTCATGTCCTTGTTAGGATGTTCAAAACTCAACCATAAGTTAAGCGATTCCATAAAAAAAACAGGGTAAAGAAATGCTATTAAGTGCTAGGTATGCTCTGTTTGTCAATAAGGATGTTTTACTATAGCCTAACTAAGAACTTAAAAAAGAAATAATCGGAAGTGCTAAAAAATCCCGACTGCTAACAAAACTAGAAAGAGGCAAAAATTTACGGGACAATAGCTGCTAACTTTAAATCGTTATAGAACCTAAATGGTCATTCGAAATGTTAAAAGAAACCTAAAGATGATTTTCAAATACCTATTCAATGATACCCCACTTAACATATTTTTTCATTTTCACAATATGGCGTCTAGTTGTCGCCATATTGAATTTTGGTATTGTGATATGGTAATGATTGAATACATGTTGTATTGCTGTGCCTAACACGAATGCAACTTTATCTTGACAGGTTATTAGGGTTCGATATCTAAAGTGTTCAAACGGAACTCTATTGTCGTGGCAAAGCGGTCTCTCTCTGTCCGTCCGTCCTATCCTGCCGTCTGTCTCCTGCTGGTAAAGCCTAAACAAGGGATATGATAGGGATATGGAATTTACACATAACCGTTAGTTCCGTGATCGCAGGTTACAAATAGAAGACCTCTAAGCCTAGTATAAACATCCATAAGGCCTGTGTCCAGGTAGTTTCAAGAACAATCATCAGTCAGGTAATCCCATAATGAAGCAAAATTAAATAATCGCGACAAGTGTTGACATTATTCTAACAATCAAAGATATCGTAGTGAAAAAGTTAACTGCACTAATAGTGTGTCCAGGTCGTTGACAGGTCAGCCATCGTTTAAGATCACCTAAGAAGGGTTAGAGCCAGTTGACAAGTGCAAACACCCCCTGACAAATATAATAATTAATCAACATGAATGCACTCTTACTGGATATATTTGAGGATAAACTATACTTGGATGGTTGGTTTACCGATGTCTTATTTATGAAATGTTCATTGGTGCACAATTGTCTCATGGCTTAAGATTTGTCCAATGCTATCTATCTACACTTATAATAATATCTATCTATACTTATAATAAAGCAATAGGAACGAAAAAGTCTGTACAAAGAAGATAATTAAAAAAGAAATCTAGGTCTAGGGTATAAGCTACTGAACAAGAATATAACATTTTAAAAATTCGTGTCTGTCTGTTTGTCTGTCTGTATGTTTGTTCACGCATCACGTAAAAACTACTGGACGAAAACGATTGCGATGCGGTTTTCACTGTTGGGGTACTTTATATCTCAATCCGATGAGTAGAAGCCGAGCAATCGATAAAAAACTTTTTGACGGCTGAAGTGACTTTGATCAAATGTTGGTATATTGTATGTTAGGTCTTGGAATAGCACCTAGAGTACTTTTAACCTAGATAAATGACCACGCGTGCGAACCCGCGGGCATCAGCTATTAAATAATAAAAAAAAAACAATATAATTGAAATACTTTCTCAAGCTCTAATTTGTTCTAATGTCAAAATACTTGTTGTAGTTTTTTTTACGAAACAGTGTTATGTTGTGGATCGCACTTTTGCAGTAGTTGACATTACTTCAAGTGAAAATCTTAACACAATTACAGGTAGGGTATAATTTGTCAAAATAATTAAATGATGTAGTTATTGCAATTACGTTGTAAAGTAACAATGCGATATACCAAGCCTTAGCCTATTATCGACAGCATAATCGTTTCTAGGAAGCAGTCATGAATAATGCAGCTATGCAGCAAATGCGGCAACCTAGATACGAGACTTATTGACTTCTTTACTTTAAAACTTTACTTTGCATTCACAATGCAAAAACTGGGAGGAACTCTTGTTTTAGATCAGAACTAGCTATGCCCGCGGCTTTGCTCGCGTGGTCATTTCATTTAAAAGTAGCCTATACGTACTATTCCAGGACCAAAATTACCTATAAAGTACATTATACTACATTTCTTCAAAATTCGTTCGATTTTTCGGCATCTAATGATCGGATTAAGATACCAAGTACCCCAGTTTTTAAGTCTAACTCTAACTCCGCATCGCAATCAGTCCAGTAGAGTTTACGTGATGCGAGAACAAACATACAAACAAAGAAACACGATTTAAAAAAGCTTGTTCTGTACCTAGCTTATTTTAATTACCCTGGACCGATTTTTTTAATTTATCTTCTTTGTACAGTTCCTATCTTATTGCTTCTAAGTAATCTAGGGGAGATTACCGCTGAAGAATCTACGCTGAAAATTTCACGTCAGCATCACCTCTGGTTATGCTTTACGTTGATTGTCAGTCAGTAAGCCAGTAGTTGTCAAGCAGTATCTTCTATCTATATCTATAAAACAGTACCACGACATACCTACTTACTGACTGACTGATTGACTTGCCATTAGTATCTTAAAGGTGCACTAAGAAAGGTTTTTTTAAATTCCTAATAGGTAATGGAGGTGGCAAAGTTTGCACACTGGCAAAGTTGTGGGGCGCAGCTAGTATATCTACCATGCCTATAAAACTTTGATTTTCTGGTCAGTCATGACGCCTTCCACCCACCACCACGAGTTGACTACTCTTTACGCCACATCCTCTATAAGGCTAATGCGACTATCAGCTTTTCACTTTACCTTTTGCCATACTCGTCCGTTAGTTAGATAACATTTAAATTCTAATAAATGGTTAAGAATTTATATCTATGAACATTTTTACATTAAAATAACGTTGTACATTTAATATTCATTTACAATATAATCACTGTGAAAACGGAATAAGTTATATTGGCCCCAATTTGGGGCGAATGTGACTGTTTTGTATAACTTGTTTGTGCGTATTGTTTTAAAGCTTAAAATTATAAAGTACTTTGAACCAATATTTACGCATAAATGAAACAGTAATAAAACACGGTATTATAGCCCAAAAAATGCTTTTCGTTTTTCTGGGGCGATTGCAACTACGCTGCATATAGTTAGTTTTGGGAACTACATTCATCGAGAACTTTTTTGTAATTATTTTCTTTTTACACGACTGCCCGAAAAAAGGAGTGTTATGTTTTTAGCATTCATGTATGTTTGTATGTGAGTTTCTTTATTCTACCATAACTTTTAAATGCCTGAACAGATTTAAACTTTTTTTGGCAGGGCAGGCAAGTTTTCTTAGCTTTTAAGCTAGTTATAAGTGGTTGTTTACAAAATAACATATTTAATATGAAGTGTTTTTTTTGGAAAAATATCCCTTTTTGGCAAATCATTAGTGAATGTAGATTAGTAATTCATTTTTTGGATATTCTCTATAAGGCTTAGATCTCAAGATATGTTATAGTACAGCTACCTATCTCATACGTCTATGATTTAAACACAAAAATACACACACACAACGTTTTAACAAAGCATGATAAAAATAAAAGACAAAGGTTTGAAACTATTGTGTTGGGACATTATCATACATTCATCGATAACTTTTTTCCTATGTGACTGATAACCGGAAACGACGGGCTCGGAAAATATAAGCAGTTTTAATTTAAAATTTAAAATGTTTAATTTTATTTACCAAAAACATTCTTCTTAAGAATAAAACTTTTATTTTTTTCCTTTATAATTCTGGACCGTCTAATCTATCTACGTTTACCATTAACTGCTATTATTTGAATAAAACACACAAAACCGAAGAAAGACGTCATGATATCAGACGTCATGATGTAATAAATAGTTAAGAATAAATGAATATGAATATACCAAAGGATTGCAGAAAATTGGTGGATGGAGGTGGCGTTCATTTAGGTAGGTAAATTATGATATACAGTAAAAAAATGAGTTTTTTTTAAAGTATTTATTTAGGACCTCCGCACCGTTAAGCGGGATCCTGCGATGGAGGAGCTCGCTGTAAAGGGTTTGTACCAACGGATCGCGCGATCCGTTTAGAGTGTCAACGGATCGCAGTGAGTCGTGTCAACTGATATTGCGATTCGTTGTCACTCAAAATTTGTTAAATATTTTTCCCATCGGATCGCGCTATCCGTTGAGACTCAAATAAAATAAAATTATTTTCCCATATGTTGTTTTTTTAGTGTTGCTGTATGTTATATACCTAAGGTTGAGTACATACTAATAAAACCTACATTTTAAATGAAAAGTTTAATTAAGTACATACTTCGACGATCCGTTGGTACGTTGGTACAAACCCGCTGTAAACTGGTGGTTTCTGCAAAAATAGGCACCGACAAGCGAAACTCTGGCCGCACATGGTTTCCCGTCGCGCATAGACACATTAGGTCAACTAACGCTTGTCAGTGCCTATTTTTGTAGAATTTACCAGTTTACAGAGAGCTTTTTATTCCATTAGCGGTGCGGATATTTATTTTCGCTGCTCTCATCAAAATACTTTACTGTTGATTTACAAAATATCAACATGCCATTCTATCAATTATGAACATCGATACTGAACATCACTGGCAATTCACATTTTCCATACAAAAACAATGAAGCTATTGCAACTAGCTCAAATTTATGAAAATAGCTACAATCACCCCTCAACACAGAAAAATGAGGTGATAGTAACTACGAGAATATCATATCATACAAATAATACGATATTATATGTATCGTACAAATAATACGATATTATATGTATCGTACAAATAATACGATATTATTTGTAAGACATAAGATTACAAATAATATCGTATAAGCTACTTACGATTAGTATTATTCTTTTCGTTTTTCAAAACTGCTCAAAAACCACGTGTACTTTTTTTTTACAAACAATAATTCAAAATGGAGACTTCCAGAAAAATCTCTGTCGATCAAACAGTTTCATAGGTAGTGGCGTCGCCTGTTATTTCTTTGGACAAACCTTAATTTCTCTGTTCACCAATCATTAAAAACCGTTAGAATAAAAGAAAAATAGATAAGTCGCATACGCCCCATAGTCTCAATCGCCCCGGTTCACCTTACCAGAAATTTGACCACGCGAGCAAAGCCGCGTTCACATCTAGTATACTTAGTTACAAAATATAATGAAACTATTCTATTATTATTTTAACGTTACCAGTATTATACAACAGCCGAAAAGGTATCAAAATTTGTACCGCAATGTACATACAGGCATATTGATACTCAAGTGCACCGGTGTTTTGGTCGGTCCTGCTGTGACATACTTTGAGAAAATCCGATCTACCTGCATAACAACTCACAAGCTCATACAGCAACTTTGTTTTCATTTGAACTAATAACGCCTCGACAACTGTGTACAAGTAATTTGTACTATTATTTATTCTGTGGTACAAGTACGTATATTACAAAGTCATATTTAATTTGTGGTTGAGAGGCCTCCACGGAAACGCATAAAATAACTTCAACATTTATAAATGTGTGAATATAAATACAACATGGCTGTCTCCCTCGGGAATGTAAAATTTTCACCATTTGTAGCATATAAAATGAAATGTGAAAACCATAGAGAGGGTTCTTTTTAAAAACTGAATTGTACGAGAATGACACTCTATACAACCGCTCTTATGTTATGGTGCTGTGCATTTCAACCTATATTCATAGTTATTAGGGCTATGGCAGGTTTTATTTAATGTATCCGTCAGCAAAAGGTTAAGGATGCCAATATCAGCCACGAAGGCTTCAAAGCTGAGAGCCTTAACACAATGTCAGGCAGTGTGTTAGATCTAAAGTGACTGTTGTAAACGACAAAGCGTATTTTTTGTAATTATGTTGGCTATGCAGCCAGTCAGTGATAAAAAAACTTGGTACTAAGAAAAGCGTACTTAGTTTTGAAAACTTTGTGCATCCAATGAGTGTAAGTGTGAATCCAGCTTTCAAGTTAAATGGAAATCCCAAATGACTAAAACGAAAACGATCAAGTCGGAGCTAAGGATCCAAATTATACTAAGCGACTAGCATAATTAGAGTAAACCAGGAAATAAAAATAAAAAACACTGACGAGTACGCCAAGAAAGACAAGGTACAAGAAGGCACGCTCTGTTGCGAGAATCAAAAGTAATGAAAAGCAATTTTAATAAAACAATTTAGAAGGCGCTTACCATCATGGTTGCAATCTGCACGTCTCGTCACTTACTCACTAAAAATACTAAAAAGTGCGCCTAGGTACTGTTTACATACTCGTACACTCGAAGTGGAAGTCTTTATTAAGCAAGGCGTTACATTCATGGGACATACGGCTCGTGGCGGAAGCGTGTCTACGTTTCATATCGTCGAGATAGGGCCGCCGCCGTGTTGTGATGAGATGCTCTGAGATCATAACAATATGATCAAAATTAATTATTTTCAGTAGGATCCGGAAAAAGGGATTAAGAGATACACTTTGTTGCGCTTCTGTTCCTGAGATATCCATTTTCGGGTAGTACACAAAAATATATCATGCCTTTTCAAAACTGTTTTTCTACTCACACATAATTTTTAAATGTCATTTTTAACTGAACTTATAAAACCGACAGTGAAAACTGAGGCTGTGTGTAGCATAAAAACTGTAAATTTTTGGATTGACAGTTAAAACTCACAATAAAAAACTGGTGGAATAATTTAATTTCATATTTTTTAACTTAGATGAAGAAACTTCAGTTTAAAAGGGACGGCGATAGCAGCTGACTTCATATAGAAGACTAGTGACTCGCCTCGACTTCGTACGGGTAGCGCTCACACCGCGGCATTTTTCTTACTTTTAGCATTTTTTACCTTTATTAAATTCTAAAAAAAAAACTTCAGTAAGCAATTCAAAATCTTTGGCAGCAACGCAATCTTTGTATTTTTGATACCTTGGGTTACATTATTGGTATTATCGCAGGGAACTCTAATTTTTTGAAAAACAAAATACTGCCCATGCTACTCGCTGATATAGCTTTCTATAAGTGATAGAAAATTTTAAATCGGTTCAGTATTTTTGAAATAATCCATTACAAACAAACAATCAAATCTTTTTTTTTTTTAATATTAGTGAATATGTGGAAAAAGTTACAGATTCATTTTAGAATCTGTAATTTTTTCCACATTTTAGGCTGGTGAATTCCAACCAACTATTTTAAACTATTTTTGCCAAATAAATGATTATGATTATTGTAAGGAGATCTTTCGTTCCATTAAATTTTAATTTAGTTTAAACTACATACTTACTAGTATTTCAATTTCATATCAAAATAATAATTTAATTTAATAATATAAAGGAACCTCTCAAGTTGAGATTCAGTTTGTTGTATTGTGCAAGAATTGGAATTTCAAACAAGGAGAGAGCCATTCGTCCCGACTCCCGAGGACAAATAGTTTCAGCGGAATCATTCAGGCATCGATTGATGTGCGCCGCCGAGGCGCCATTGGTCGTCGAGCGTGACGTCACGGGCTCTATCGACCCAACGCCTACGTGCACGCATGCGTCAGAACCAATACTCGCTCACGATTGGTCGACGCATCGCCGTCGGATTCTGATTCGTAATGGAATGAATTAAAAGATGTTAATGCCTTTATAACATTGTTGATGTATATTATTTATGAATTCCCTTTCCGCGATGAGATGAGACATGAAGGACTTAAAAATTACATGAGCTTTTGTGTTTGAAATAATAAGTAGGCATCTCTTAATATTTATGTAGATATTTATCCTGAGTATATCATCGCAATTATTAATGACATGTTTCCAATTAATAAGAAGTATTGTGGAAATCCTTCTAATTATTACACAAATTAAACTCATATGATTGCATCAACAACCCAATGATAGTTTTTTTTTATACTACGACATCCAAATCGTTACAATAAGACACACAAAAATAAAACAAAAAAGTCTGTACAAAAAATATAATTAAAAAATATTAGTTTTAGGCAGTTAAAATAGGACACTGAACAAGAATATAAAATATTTTCACTAATTTGTCTTTTTGTTTGTCTGTTTGCGCATCACGTAGAAACTACTGGACCGATTTCGATGCGGTTGTAAATTTTGATGAAATGCACTAATATTGTACTAGGTACTTTTGGTACTTGTACAACACATAGGTTACTTTTATCACATAGAAAATACCACGCGGGCAGAGCCCCTTGTAATAAACATACCAAATCAATGACATTGGATTGCTATTCGATACACTGTAATCGATTCAACAGCCTAAATTCAAGGGCAGTATCGGCAGCAGACGGTGCGTCAGACAGACAGACTGGGCAGCAAGCCTACGCTATTGCGTAGGCCTATGATAGATATGGCTACGGTGATTGGCTCTTCGTAAACCGTTCCTATATTCGAGTAGGTACTGTTTATCTTTAGCATTAGCATGCTAAAAGTGGTGAGTGCTTTTGATCTGTCAAATTTGATCCAGAAGTATGATTTTGCGAATTAACAAGTTTGCTACGAGGCAATAGAGAATATCTCCGTCGACACTAAAAATAGATAATCAGTCTTACAAAACTTTGCTACTACCTTGTTTGCGCGCGTAAAAGCTACCAAGCGCACGACCACGCGCATACAGTGCATGCGCACTCGTAACAAGGTAGTAGTTAAGTGAATTGTAATTCAAGCCCTTTTTGGTACACTCGCAGTGTCATACGTTTTTATTTTGTATTTTGTGTAAAGTACCAAACAGTAATAATAAAAAAAAAACAACAGTAAGCGTAATTCATAATCATTGGCAGCAGTGTTTCTTGACCATAGACAACTACATACTCACCTACTTGACAGACTTGTTATTATTTCGTTTCCACGGCAACGTCATTTCCGTTCTTTATTTTTGGTATACCTTGGGTTACATTATTACAATTTTCGTAGGGACCAAATTTTTTTTGAAAAATAAAATACTGACCGTGTTACTCACTGATAATGTAGCTGTCAATAGCCGAAAGAATTTTTAATATCAGTTCAGTATTTTTTAAGTTTATCTATTACAAACAAACAAACAAATAATCAAATCTTTCCTCTTTTTATTATTAGTGTAGATGTAGATTGAAGCGAATCTAATAATTTTCTAATAATAAAAGAACACCGTCCCATATAACCCCCCCTCCCCCCCTCTATCGTCCCCTTGATCTAGATATAAGTCTTCTGTTCATCATTTACAACCGTAAATATTTCGGCATTGCAACGAAGAGCAATGCCGAAATATTTACACATTTATAATCCACACTAATCTGACAAAATCCTTAATGATAATGGCAGTGGCGAATGGAACAAAACACAAAATAAGTATCTTAATAGATAGGGCACATCATCGCATACCAGACAATGCCAGTCCAAATCCAAGGGTATCAGCAGAACGGCACCTGAATGTAAATTTGGTATTTGGGCCCGCATGAGCCGAACCCCGGTAAAATACCCATGATCCCAGTCTGGAATTTTTAATTACTTGAGTGAGGCTAGATGGAAATCAAAAATTCTCCATCAAGTAATCGACTTTATGTCAATGCATCAAGGATGAAGATGGTTTGAAAACGAGATAGGAACTAGGATTAGGCAGTTTAGTATTTTATCCAGAAATTCAATAAACTTGCAACTATCTTAATAACAATTTAAAGTTTAGTACCTAGTTAAATTATGTTCTCTGCAACTTCTTCCAATCTTTGTAAAAACATGACTTGTTACTTTGAAAGTTTCGCCAACAAATTCCTTTAACATTTTCGTATAATGTTATCATAACAAAATGTACGGCCTCGTTAAGTGGACTTTGATATGAGAAATCTCTGAAGGCGCCACATGTTACTTATTATGATGGATGAGCCTCTTTTTGGAGCAATATGCATTAGCCACACGGAGGTAATGAAGCTTTCCGATAGTACCTATCGAAGTTTGATCGATTGTTTTAATATAAAAGCTGTCTCGGAACGAAAATCGAAATTGAAACTGATTTGATTCTAATTTACATTTCGATGACGTGTGACCAGATTTTATTTTAATAGCTGTGGTGCCCGAGCGGTAATATGTGCAATTTGCAATCCAGCGACAACGGGTTTGATCGTCGGTCCTCAATATTTAAGGTACATTCCCTCCACCTTTAAATTTCATATAATTATAAATTATATATATTTGTATTCGTATCTACTACTTACTACTCATGTTATATGTATTTTTGTCACACCTGGGAAGAAAATAGTCACGCTGAGACAGGAATCCTAGTGGAGAGGCTATTGAACACATTAATTTAATTACTGATACTTTAATTAATTTAATTGTCGTGAGGTAGTGCCGGCCTCTAATGTCAGTTTGTCAGGTCGCTCGAGGGTGCCTCACATGGCTTAACGACTGCTATTAATCAATAACAGCCGGGACCGACAGCCAACGTGCCCTCGGAAGAACGCAGCGATGGACGACCGCTCATAACTTAGAAAAGTCATTGGTGCGGATCTTAGGACCGAACCCGGTATCGTTGAATTCTAAGTTGCACTCGGTACTTGGAGAACACGTTAAGCCGTCGCCCCGTATGCCAACAATTGATAGCAAGTTTTGAGCTAAGCTAGAGGCCCTTGGGCGAAAAAACTCTGATACCAGAGTTCAGCCATGATCAGCATACATATACCAGTTTGCAGGACATCTAAAAGAGCCAAAGGTGACAACCGCAATCTTATGCGGGGACATTTTCCATATTAACTTAGCGACGCTGCTCCTCAAAATTAGTACAGCGTTCCACCATAAGCTCACTATTGACAAGTTCGTTGCTTTGTTGCAAACCAAAGTTAGGTACCTTATTGGTCACACTAGTGTATTGTACGAAAGATTAACAAGTAAAAAGAATAAATAAATAAAGAGATAAAAAGTTTTTATGCAGTAGCCATGTAATATCACGAGAATCAAACGTTTATGCCAAGTTTCAGCACGATAGCTTCAGTGGGACCGGTTAAAATATTGATTGCAAAATTCCAGGACATACATACATTCACTTACAAGTGAAGTTAAATAGAAGCTTTTAACAAAAGACTTCCATTGCAACGTTTCTATTGATGTTTTATCTTACTTAGGCAATAAAGACTTGCTTTATCGTATTTTAAGAAAGCTATCAGGCTTTTAGAAGACTTTCAGCCACAGACACACACTCAGCAGACAATAGCAAGCCATCACATTACATTAACAAAGCCGTCTCCAGTCTATTAAGGCTCCAACACTTGATCACCTACAATACGTCCCGGGCGACTCCACACGTGCATAAACAAGCCCGGATCGGCCCGGGAGACGCGAATTCGAGGATAAAACTCGTAAATCGAGTGTAACACGCGCGTGAACAAGGGCGAACGCATTTAGGGAAGGGCGAGTTAGAAAACGTGAAGGGCTACGAAAATAAGCTTAAAAGTTAATTCGTTGATTCATAACAAGATAACGGACCTCGAAAACCTGCAAGCCTTCACCACATCTGCTTAATCGATTGTGTGTGCTAAGAATTCGAAGTAATAAGAATTAGAGTCTATAACTAGTAGAAGACACATCGATCTCGTATGTATCCACCCGCTACCCGCGTACCTGCGTAACAAGGTTGAATATCGCGAGCGCTGTTTGAACACACAATGTAGCTTGGAACTAAATGACGTAAGTCTCAAAAGGTATTTATTTTATTGGCATTCTAATAATTTAGTAAATTTTGTATCAACAGTGGATAATAAACTAAATTTTCCTGCTGTGAGATTTATTCTAGAGATAAAACTTAAGCCGTTGAGTAGAATAATGAAAATATTACTGGAAATAACGTAATTTTTGAAAGAAAATGTATTGAAGGAAAATCTGTTAATCAACTTTTTGTCTTGACCACTGAGAGATAAAGATTTCAAAAACATATAATGTTAAGTTTCACTTTTATCAGGTTTGTGGTTGACCCAGCATATTTATGGACAAAACCCTTAAATATTGGAGCCTGGTCTTAATGATTGGCCGCCCCTATGCTCGGGCCGGACCTACTTGCTTACAGGCAAATCCGCCCCAGCCCTCAGTCCGTCTTACGCAACCCACGTCTTATTCGAACCACGAACAAGTAGTTACTTCAAATTCCCTACAATATTTTTCTCCGTAAAGAGCGTATTTAACCTTGTAGTTCAATGCGTGTCAAGTTATTTTTATAACCCTCATTGAATTGCAAATAAATCTTGGGAATTCGCGTAGGCAGCTGTTTCTTAATAAAACTAGCGTTTGCTTATTCTAGACTTTGTATAGTCTAGAAAGAAGTTAAAATAAAATTTACAGATTTTTAGGGTCTACTTTATATATTTTTATGATCACACTCTCGACAGCTATAAAGTTTATTTTAAATACGCTTAAACAAAATGTGGACCCCTCAGCAAATCACAATTTTAAACATTTTACAAAACTTAACAAAACAGCTTGTTCTTCTATTTGATTTTAGCAATTTTATAATTTTTCGAAAGAAATAAATTTGATTAAGGACGTGACTCGAACCAACACCATCTGTTCCTCTGCGCGGCACATTAGTAACCACTACATCGCACTCCAAAGTCTTCCTTCAGTTGCTTGTTAACCTTTTTGATGATTTATTGTTAACTGTGAGAAGGTAACAATGGACAATAATTATTTTCTAAAAAATAAAATTATAAGTGAATATACTTGTTACTAGATTTTTAATTTCACATAACATGCAAGTTAGAAATTATAAACCACACCACGGAAAAGACATATTCGAAAGTGCTAAAAAACACAACAGCGAACAAAATTAACAAGCTAATAAATTATATATTTTTGGAATGTGCTCATCAATTTGATACCCATAATGTAAAATACGAAGAAAAAATAGTTTTTTACGCTATATTTTTTTTTTATTATTTACTAAGCAATCGTTTGACCACGATCTCATCTGATGGAAAGCGATGATGTGGTCGAAGGTGTAGCACGCTTGCCTAGTAGATACCTATGCACTCTTGACTTGAACAGTTTACCGGAATATACTTACTGGGTTATATTTTACCAGAAACACTGACAAGGGCAACGAATTCCACTCCTTTACGTTTGAAAATGGAGCCATACAGGGAACAAACTAGACTTTTTCAAAAAAATAATAACATATGTCACTCGGGATGATGTAAGGATCCTAACGTTACCCCATACATCCAAATCTGTTCAGGCATTTAAAGTTATGGTGGAATAAAGAAATTCACATAAATACATACATACAAACATACATGAACCCTGAAAACATTACCCTCCTTTTTGGGGAGTCGTGTAAAAAGAGGCAATTTTTTTAGTGAGAATGGTTGATAATCAACTTTAAATCGTTATAGATCCTACATGGTCATACGAAAAGAAAATGATGAGAGAAACCTAAAGATCATTTTCAAATACCTATTCAATGGTACCTAACTTAACATAGTTACGCTAGAGAGCTGTAAGAAAAATGAATGTTAGTTTAGGAAGATATATTATTGGCCTACATTGCGAACATGTTAAACTTATGTATCTTATGTTTTTGTAAATGCTGTTGATCTTCTGTACAATAAATAAATAGTTCGTCGACTTTTCTTTTTTCTTTTCACAATATGGCTTATGGTTGTTACCATATTGAATTTTGATTACTGCCACCATGTCTTTAGTAGTATTCGCAAGATCGATTGCGCGTAGTAGTCGTAAGAATCATCAAAAGCGGCCAACGCGTTTGGTCTCTAGATCACCGCAAAAGAACAAAGATACATACATAGACTGACAAACACATTACCCTACACGCAGTCGCGTAAAAAAAATGTTACCAAGATTTGATAAAATTTGAAACATTCTCTGTTAGCTAAAAAGTCACGACAGAAATACCAAACTTATATTGACCAAACCTTCCAGCTACAACAATACGAACACAAAGAGAAAATACTTTATTTTTGTACGCAGACGTGGACTAATATAAAATGTAACCCAATTTTCCGAAGAAATGTCGGTTAAGTAGCAGCTATTTCTGTAAACAAGTCGGGGTCTCGAGTCTCGACGCAATCAACGGTGTACAATGGTGGTGCATTTGTTATTACTGTTTACCTATTCAGTCGATAGAAATATTGCAGTAAGTAGGGTGGACTTGGTGGCATTATGTTCAAAGGGTAATTGGAACAATCAGTATTAAAGTGAGTATGCCAGTCCGAGCCTACTGGACTGTGATCCAGCAGCAGGTTGATAGCTAAGGTAGCTAGGAGAAACGAAATACACTGGGCCCACAGCGCGACGCTTATAAAAAATGCGATAACTTATAAAATATTTGACTAATCCTTTTAAATTAAAAATTAAATTCAAGTTTTCATTACAAACTATCTGTCCCGCCCGCAACTTCGTCCGCGCGGAGTACTGTTTATCTGTTTACAAAAGCATCCTATGTTCTTCTTGTATATTAAAAACCAATGCAAATGTACTCGTAGGTATAGCACCAATGCTCTTGAAGTATTTCGACATACTAGTTATTTCGTTTCCATGGCGACTGGTCCTTACAGCGAGTAATCAACATTTTCCTGTTTTCCCGTGAAAAATTCAATTTTACGGGATAAACATTTTTATTAGATGTTTTATTCTAGGGTATAAGCTATCTCCATTCTAAATTTCATCAAAATCTGTCGAGCCGTTATCGCGTGAAAGCTCCACAAACAAACAAACAGACAACTTTTCACTTTTATATATTGGTATGGATATAGGAAGAAGTAAATAAAATATTTTTTAAAAATAAAATAAAAAGGTTTTATTAAACACCATAAATAAAAAAATTAGGAGAATTTTTATAATTTAGCATCGGCTCATTAATCTAAACCAATGCTAAATGCCAAACCGAATATCAGCTTTATTAACAGCTCGTGGTGGCAACACAAAATACTAAAGTCTGTGAACATTGCATATTTGTGGTGTGGAAAATGGTCATTTTTACTTAAACTACTTTTATTCAAAATAAATTAATTATCTTGAACTTTTATGACTTTTATTGAAGCACTATAAAATTGACTATAATAGGCACAGTCTTTATTTTATAAAGCTAGTTCCAATATTACCCCGTTTTATTTACCCACTTTCTTTGCGGTGTAGATCTGCTAATGACATTATCCATAGAGTCAAAGAACGCGTCTAGACAATCTACCGTGACTGCACCCAAACCTAAACTTGAGCTGTTCGACACTGCAAAGCTCCAGACTCTTTTCTTTATTGCAAACTAGTGACTCGACTCGGCTTCGCACGGGTAGCGCTCACTCCGCGGCATTTTACTTAATTTTACCATTTTCATACCCGTCGTAACTTCTACAAAAAATACGCCAGTAAGCGTAAATCGAGATCTGGCAGCAACGATCGTGGTGTTTTTGACCATAGACAACTGCATTATTACTCACGAAATGACAGGCTTGTTATGACGAAATGAAAGGTTTTTAAAAAATAAATAAAGTACTCCCCATGCTACTCGCTGATAATGTAGCTTTCTATAGGTGAAAGAAATTTTAAAATCGGTTCAGTATTTTTTGAGTTTATCCATTACAAACAAACAAACAAAAAAAATAAGAAAAAAAAACAAGGTTGTCTGGAAGAGATCGCTTTTAGTGATAAGACCGACCACTGTGCCTGTTACTAAAATGATTTCTTGTATATTGTTTTTCCCTTAATTCTGGTGCAATAAAGTGTTTATTATTATTATTATTATACAAAAACCAAATCTTTACAATACAATACAATAACTCTTTATTGAACACATTACAATAAAAAACAACATAACAGTAATGATACATAAATATCTTTCCTCTTTATAAAATTAGTGTAGAAGTATAGATGTAGACAAACACACTGTAGATCGCTGTATCACCTGGCGGTAAGCTACAAAGCCGCTTTACTGTGTTGAAAACCCTATCAGACATCGTGGGCCGGAATTCACCCAGAATTGAAATAATCGGCACAAATAGCAAGTTTCGTCTAGAGTTCTTGTAGCAGACAGCATTACGAGCGGCGCCGGGAAGTCGGCTGCGAACGCCAATCAGCGTGGAGTGTACACTGTTACCACCCCCACCCTTACTACCCCCCACCCCAAGTTTAGAACACGCAACCAGTTTCAAAGATTACCTATTGTTTGTATAGCAACTCTAGCTACTGGGTTTATGTGGGTAATTCACAGTATTCTTTGTGGCTGTATGCTAAAATGTGAGTTTTGGTTATGGGTTTGAAACTCGTTTCGCCACTATATCGATTTTTATAATACTTTGGTACGATGAACATCAAAATACATCAGTTTTTCGATCTATCTGCGAGTTTACTTATAATAAAGCAATAAGTACGAACAACTCTTTACAAAGAAGATAAATAAAATAAATGTTGTAGGGTACTTAAAATAAGCTACTGAACAAGAATATAACAATTCAAAAAAATTGTGTGCATATGTTTGTTTGTTCACGCATCACGTAAAAAGTCAAACCCTAAGGGTTTGACTTAAAAACTGGTGTAATTAGTATCTCAAACCGATGAGTAGAAGCCGAGCAATCTATAAAAATCTTTTTGACGGCTGTAGAAATGTTGAACAAATGTTGGTTTCTTGGTATTTTAGGTCCTGGAATAGCACATTATGGTACTTTTAACCTAGAGAAACGACCAAGCATGCGAAGCCGCGGGTACAGCTGATTCAATTAATAAAATCCTTGAGTGAAAGTGCATAGTGCAATTGGTAATCATTTTATTTAGCTGAGTATAATTTTGTACATTGTACCGTTTTGTTCTGGGTTTCAGATCTCGCTGTCTATCCAACGCTTGCCTGGAAGAGTTCGCTGTTTAGCGATAAGGTCACCAATCGTACTATTTCTAAGCTTAATGTCTGATAAGCTACATTTTTTTACTCGACTGCCCAAAAAAAGCAGTGTCATATGTTTTTAGGATTCATGTATGTTTGTATGTGAGTTTCTTTATTCCACCACTAGCTGTGCCCGCGGCTTCGCACGCGGGTGTAATTTTTCTAGGTTGAAAGTAGTCTACGTGCTGTTCCAAGACCTAAAATACCAATATACCAACATTTGATAAAAAACACCTTCAGCCGTCAAAGAGCTTTTTATCGACTGCTCGGATTCTACTCATCGGATAGAGAAACGAAGAACCCCAGTTTTTAAGTCAACCCCTAAGCTATCCAACACTGAAAACCGCATAACAAACAGTCCAGTAGTTTTTACATGATGCGGGAACAAACACAGACAAACAAACAAACAGACATACAGACAGACAACATTTTTTTTAATGTTATATTCTTGTTCAGTAATAAAACAAAGTTTTTTTTTTAAATTGACAGAAATTTGCTGTATTCGAAAAATAATCTTCTGGCACTATAATTTATACATGACTTCTGGCATATGACCGCCACGGCTGGCTCGGACGTAGTCCAATCTGGAGGTCCAATTTTCGATGAACTTTTCCAACATTTGTGGCCGTATATCGGCAATAACGCGGCGAATGTTGTCCTCCAAGTGGTCAATCGTTTCGGGCTTATCGGCGTAGACTAGCGACTTCACATATCCCCACAGAAAATAGTCAAGCGGCGTTAAATCGCAGGATCTTGGAGGCCAATTCACGGGTCCGAAACGTGAAACTATGCGGTTACCAAAGGTTTCATTCAATAAATCAATTGAGGCACGAGCTGTATGACAGGTTGCCCCGTCTTGTTGAAACCACAGCTCCTGCACATCATGATTGTTCAATCGATGAACGAAAAGTCAGTAATCATGGCTCTATCTATAGCGATCACCATTGAATGTGACGTTCTGGCCAGCATCGTTTTTAAAGAAGTACGGACCAATTATTCCACCAGCCCATAAAGCACACCAAACAGTCAGTTTTTCAGGATGTAACGGTGTCTCAGGTCTCAGGATGTAACATAAGCTTGAGGATTATCGTCACTCCAAATACGGCAGTTTTGTTTATTGACGTATCCATTTAAAGTTCTATACGTTTAAAAAAAACACCCGTTCTTATTGATTTACTAGCTGTACCCGGGGCTTCGCACGCGTGGTTATTTATCTAGGTTAAAAGTACTCTATGTACTATTCCAAGACCTAAAATACCTATATGTAATCCAACATTTGACCAAAATTGCTTCAGCCGTCAAAAAGTTTTTAAATGTTTGCTCGGCTTCTACTCACCGGATTGAGATACCAAGTACTCGAGTTTTTAAATCTAAACCTAAGGTATCCAACAGTGAAAACGCATCGCAATCGGTCCAGTAGTTTGTACGTAATACGCGAACAAACCAATAGACAGACAGACACTATTCAGTAGCTTTTTTAGGATCCATAGACAATAATTTTAAAATTACCGTCATTTTGTTTGGTAATAATTTCTATTTTATTATAAGTATGGAAAGATAGTTTTTGATTGGAACTAGACTGCTCTATTACGTTGCTACTTAGTCTTGCTACATGGTTATATCATTCTGCAACATACAGATAGGTTGTGCAAACTGGTTCATTAAATGTGTAGGTGGTATAGTCTGCGGACAACACGAATCATTGGAAATACTGGAATCTACGTCAAAGTAAACCCAACCCATACCTACTGAATAGGAATCGGGAACATTGTCTACTAGACACAGCTTTTATTAGTGTCCATCTATTTTACTCGAGTACAGCGAAGCAAGTGAAGGGCAATGAGTTTAACAGTCTATTTATGTATGTATGTGTGGATGTTCCACCATAGCGTGCCCCTATTGGCATAATGGTCCGATTTTGACAAGAGAGATATCAATCAATTCGTCTTCAGGTTCAGTGTCATAGGCTTCTTTATTTTAACCCGATTACGGCGAAGCAAAGACAGGGTTATGTGTTCCAAATGAAAACTAGTTCAGATTTTGACAAGCAGGTATCAATCGATGCGTCTTCATTTGTAGTGTCAAGCAATTTTTTTACACGACTACTGCGACGCAAATTAAAAGTTTTTTGTGTACAAAATAAAAACTTATTCCAATTTTGACAAGCGAGGTATCAATGAATTTGTCTTCATCACAAGGGAGTCATAGGCTATTTTTTACTGGACCGTAGTCGGTTTTGTTTTTTGAACTTATAATTGGTTCTTTCTCGTTTCACTATTTCACCTGGTTAAGCGATGCTGCGGTCGACTATGGTGTAAGCTAATAACCTAGAAATAACCTAGTTACTCATGACTTGAAGAATCCCAGGAATCATGAATATAATTTGTAATTTCGGGATGCATATAGCAGCGGGGAGCGGGAAAGTCAGTGGCAGTCAAATAGACAGTCTCTGCCGCCCGCCCACTTTCTATATACCCACCCGGAAACGTAAACAAGCTCACTATCCACGTCACAATACAATACAATAGTCTTTAATGTCCACCATTAAATAATACACGCAAGGAAACAATTTATATAGTACAATAGAAGGTCTTATCGCTGAGAACGTCTCTTCCAAACAACCTTCGGAAGTCACTTTCATACCGTAGGCGTATCGTAAATGATGATGACGAGCAGTAGGTATAGCAGTATTTTTTAACATCTAATGCCTTTTTCTTGTTTTTAGGGTTTCGTAGTCAAACAAAATGAACTCTTATTTCGCCATGTCCGTATGTGTGTCTGTATGTCACAATTATGTTATTAAGAAACTATTAACACTAAAAAGTTGAAATTGGGCACATGTTTACACATCACATAGATATTTATAACCGCTTCATATGAGGACAAAAAACATTAATAAAAATAACCGTCTGTACATGAAAAGTGAAGAAAAACAATGTTAAAAAAAAATACAGTAGCCATGTATTGTCACGAGAACAAAACGGTGTGCCATATTTCAGCCCGATGGCTTCAGTGGAAGTGTGTGAAATATTGATTGAAAATTTTATTTTTATTTTTTATTCATTGACTTCGAGTCGTGAGCTACCCTTAAAGTTTCAGACGGATAGCTAATCGGGAAATGGGTGAAATATTGTTAGACAAATTCCAGGAATACATACATAGATACATACAAGTGAAGTTAAATAAGAGCTATATAACAGTTTATTTTTGTATTTGGTTCCGTGTACAAACACAATAGAAATACAGAGTGGAGTGGAGATCATAGAAATGAAAAAAAAACTAGTGTAGTAGCGCATTATACGGATTTACTAACAAAGTTATTAAGGCTATACAGGCTTTACTAGGTTACATTAATATAGCCGACCAAGATAACGCATGTTAAGTCCGCGTGAACCAATCGACCATAAATACAACTTTATTGGCGTATAACGTAAAATACTACTGGACGTAGTTGATAGATTCAGGCGTTACTTTACGGAAATCCATATTTAAAATGAACAAAATTAATATATGTAGCTTACTTCCGCCAAAACTGTAAGTCAGACAAATGATAAATGGTAAAATTAACAAAAGTAAAACCCCACGCTAACAAACCCTACCCAAATACAAGTATCGTAACACTTATATATTTATATGTGTTAGCGTTGGGTTTTTTATTGTGTGTGTATAAGTAAGTGAAGTGAATATATAAGTGTTTTTTCTGGCCTCCAGGCTTTAGCTTTCATTTCATTTATATTTAACAATAGTTCAATTTGGGTAGGGTTTGTTTAGCGTGGGGTTTTACTTTTTTGTTATATTTTAATTTTACCATTTATCATTTGTCTGACTTACAGTTTTGGCGGCAGTAAGCTGCGGTTTTCAAAGTTGGGTAACTTAGGGCCCTGGCTACGGAACCCTAAGTCTATGTGTGCCCGACACGCATTTGACCGGTTTTTCAAACGATGGTTCACAAAAAAAGCCATGATGAACTGAGTTTCGATTTTTCTCAGAATATGAACTAGGGCATATACTCGTAAAAATGCGACCCACGCCCAGCTATGCAACTTTCCATTAGATTTATGGAATGCCTCGCGTTTAACATAAAATCGCAATAAATCCCCCGGGGGTGGACCTTGACCTTTTTACCCGACTACAGCAAAGCAAGAGAAGGAGTAATGAGTTCAACTTCTATGTATGTATATGTGGGTATGTGGATGCTACACCATAGCGTCGCCCCTATTGGTTCGATTTCGACAAGCGAGGTGTCAATCGATTCGTCTTCATGTATAGAGAGTCATAGGCTATTTTTTTTGCCCGACTACGAAAAGGCAAAAGAAGGATTATCTGTTCAAACTAAAAACTTGATCCAATTTTGACAAGAGAGGTATCAATCGATTTCTCTTCATCGCAAGAGTGTCATAGCCTATTTTTTACCCGACCGTAGAAAACCAAAATACCTATTAAGTACAATACAATTCATAAAAATATGTTCAGCCGTCAAATAGTTTTTAAGCAATGGCTTCTTCTCGTCGGATTTTGATGTCGGATTGAGATACAAAGTACACACAGATGTCAAAGCAGTGAATACCACATTTAATTCGTTCCAGTAGTTTTTACATGATGCGCGGATACACAAACAACCACACAGACAGATAAAAAGACACCATTTAAAAAGGGTATATTCTTAATACCGGTTTGACGACCGGTTGGCCGAATGGTTAGTGACCCTGACTAGCCAACCAACGATCGCGGGTTCGAATCCCGCTAGGTGCAATGCAAGGTGCATGGTGGGGGGTGATGATAGTAGCTCCCAAACAAATGGACCGATTTCGATGCGGTTTTTTCTGTTCGAATGCTGATGTGATCGAGATGGTTCTTAGATATATGGGGAGGGGGAGGAGGGAAGGGGGAGGGAGAGGAGGGAAGGGGAGGTGATATAAGTGGGGGGGGGTGAAAATCGTAGCTTCCAAACAAAAGGGTCGATTTAGCTGTGGTTTTTTATGTTTGAAAGCTAGGGTAAACGAGATGGTTCTTAGCATATATAATATATGCTAAGAACCATAATATATGCTAAGATCATATATAATATATAATATATAATATTATAATGGGGGGAGGGGGGGGATGGAGATGATGATCGTAGCTCCCAAATAAATAGACCGATTTTGATGAGTTTTTTTATGTTTGGAAACTAATGTGATCGAGATGGTTCTTAGCTATATAGAGGGGAGTTGAGAAAAGAGGGGTGAGAATCGTATCTTTCAAACGAATGGACCGATTTAGCTGCGGTTTTTTATATATGATAGCTGAGATAAACGAGACGAATCTTAGCTATAATGGGGGGGGGGAATTTAGGTGATGTTCGTAGCTCCCAAATAAATAGACTGATTTTGATGAGGTTTTTTTATGTTGATTGAAACTGATCTGAACGAGATGTTTCTTAGCTATATGGAGGGGATGGAGTCGAGAAGAGAAAAGGGGGGTGAGAATCGTATTTTCCAAACGAATAGACCAATTTAGCTGCCGTTTTTCATGTTTCAAAGCTGAGGTAAACGATATGGTTCTTAGCTATAATTTAATGGGGATGACGACCGTAGCTCTCAAACGGATGGAACTATTTTTATGTTTGAAAACTGATGTGATCGAGATGCTTCCTAGCTATAATGGGAGGTGGGAGTCGGGGGTTATATAATTTTTTTATTTGGGCTTGTTTAAGTATTTTGTTTGTCCAGACTTAGTTAAGATACGTCCAGAAGTATACTCGTAGATACATTCTACCTTCTCGATAGTAGATGGCCTTGCTCTCGATTTCAAGATCAATTAAATAATTAAATAGAAAAGAGCATCAGAAACCCAATCATGCTAGTTAATGTAGCGCACGGAGGGGTTTTCCATTACATACTGGCTGGCGTCTCATACAGCTTTCAGATATTACGGGCCTAATTACGTTGCTATATTCTGAGTTTACTCCAGAAACTTAATAATGCCAAAAGTCTGTTTAAGGTACGGAGTGAACAATGATATAACTGTTTTAGGGTTCAGCAGTCGAACAGGAACCCTTATAGTTTCGTCATGTCCGTCTGTCCGTCCGTCAGTCTATAATCCACGCCAATAAGTTAGAGCGTAAAGAAGTAACAAACATACACAAACACACGCATATACACAGCCTTACATACATACAATCTTTCGCCTTTATAATATTAGGTGATATTAGTGAGACTATTTTTGGGGGCGGTCAGCTCGTATTCAATAATATTGTTCGCAGTCGGGGTTTTTGTGTTTTTATAATAATTTTACTTGTTTATTTGAAGAATCTGCTTAGTTAAAGAAAAATTGCAATTTTAAAAGTGTGGTACTAAGTTTTCATCGGATCTTCACCAAATTATTTGAGACTAATTTAAAGTTACTACCTTTCAAATAAAAAAAAAAACCCATCGAAATCGGATTTAATATGGCGGAGATAATAATGCTTTGTTTTTTAATTGACTTGTTGGATGGCACTAGACCAAAACAAGTGAATGATACAGTAACGGCGCGGAGCGGGCGCCTGGCTGCCGCCCGTGACGCACGCCGCCCTCCAGATTAAAGGATGATGCAGCGTCTGGGATCCACGGTGTTGTTTATTTACATGATTCAAAGGTTACGAGCCAAATGGAGATAACGTCAACTATCTCCATTGTCCAATTTAAATGTGTAGGTCAAGAATGTAAAAAAAACAGGACAAGGGCGAGTAGAACTCGCGTGGAAAGGGTTCAGTGCGATGATTATTATTATCCCACAATATTGAGACATTTACCAATCCATTTAAAGACCATACACTTCTTAGAGGTTTCCTGTAATCTATAAGTAAAAAACTATTTTTGTAATTATTCCAAAATTTATGCTCAGTAGTTTCGGAGATATTTGGGAAGAATGAACGATTTTCATCTATTTTCTTAAATTTCTTTAATACTAGTGGCTCTGTGAGCTGTAGACCACGCGCGTACATACTTTTTTGAAAAAAACTATCGATGCTCAGTAGCGCCATCTACTTACCTTATTGTAACACTAACATTAATAACCAAGGTGCTCCATCAATCCCTACCTAGTGAGTAAAGGCAAGCCGGTCGCACTCCGCAACAAGTACAAATATTATACCTAAACTTCGGGGCCGCAATATTCGGTTTCATTCAGTAGAGTGTCAAGCGTGCGCTCGATGAGTCGCGCGCCGTGTGCTCAACGATAAAGTACCTACTTACATAAACTTACGTAAAGTTTTTATCAAATTTAATTCTTTTCTTAATTATGAATACCAAGGAGAAACCTAGAAGGTACTGCATAGGATTCGGTCTGACAAATCTCGTAAAATACCTACATACCGACATTTTATTACGTAGGTAGCCATGTCTTTTTCATTCATTATTAAGCATCGAAGTCAGACAGGCACCTTTTATTCATCAAAGTGTAACCTATTATAATATAATCAAATAATGAGGTACTATGTCTATTCTGATAAGAATGTCATTATATGTAGTTAATAGAACTATCAACATTTATAACAATAAGTAATAAAATAATACATTATTACATAATTGTTTATTCGGTTACAATACCTAAGTCATATTATATCACAGAATAATTACTAGTACAAGTACCTAGTCATATCTTGATACAACCCTACCGAGCGTAAAAGTGACAGAGCGATTCTGAAACGATTAGAGTAATGGAAGCTCTCGCGCGTTGTGATACGATACATTCTAGCCTGCACGCAATGGGTGAGCGCCTTCTAGGTAAATATAATTGAAAGTTCGCAGCGCCGTGCGAGTTAAATTGCACTTTATTGCGTTGTAGCGAGAGTTGCTACGTATTTAAATGACTTTACTCAGTTATCCTTCTGTACTTGTACTATTATATATTCTGTGGTAAAGGGATGATTCCACTCGTAGAAACCTAAAAGTGAGAAATTAACTGCATCTGCTCATCATGCCAAAGGTCCTCATCAGATCTTCACCAAATTTTTATGACACCAATTTAAAGTTACTACCTTTCAAATAAGAAATAACCATCGAAATCGGATGTAATAAGGCGGAGATATTCAGTAGCCCCCTTTTTGGGGGAAGTACCCCCACAATCCATAATCCCCGACGACTAAAAAATCCTAAAAATTCGCTAAACCTGTGTACTAAGTTTCGTCTAGATCTGTTGAGAAATGCGACTTGTAGAGGAGAACAGAGATCCGAACATTTTGACATACGAAAGCATTTATGCCCGCAAGCTGAAACAAACACGCTTCGCGCTCGCTCGGTCAACTATTTAATACTATCTATTAAATATATAGTAATCTTAGAAGAACTACCAAGTAATACAGTTTGCAATGTTTTCTTTTCTTATTTGCCCCCCAATACCTTACACGTCCGTGTTTGGTTCACAGAAATCATGTGTACAAAATTTCTACTTTATCGATCCAGTAGATTCGGAGTAAATTGTCTGTGACAGACAGACAGACAGACAAACACACGAGTAACGCTACAAGGGTTCCGTTTTTATTTTTCGGACGTACGGAACCCTACAAAGGAGGTTTCCTCACTCGCTATCGCCAATTCGAAAGGGAAGCACTCAAGATACGCCGAGCTACTCGTACGCACAAGCACGGCCCGTTACGCACGCTTTTACAACCTGTTACCAAACACGATACCTGTACCGAACGGCCGCCACATTACAGCAAGACCTCGTCCGTGGTAGTCGTGTTAATTCTGTCAACTTCTCACGAATAATCCCCTCCGGCCGCGAGGTTCGATCGCGTAGTTCGATCAAGCAAACCACGAGGATTTTTAGGTCCTGGTGGTTCGGTCAATCGAACTACGAGGATATGTATTTCCTCGTAGTTCGATCATTGCAAATCAAGCGAACCACGAGGATTTTAGGTCCTGGTGGTTCGATAAAATAAAATCCATACCAATATATAAAAGTGAAACGTTGTCTGTTTGTTAAGGGAGCTTTCACGTGATAACGGCTAGACGGGTTTTGATGAAATTTTGAATGGAGAGAGCTTATACCCTGGAATAAAACATAGGATACTTTTTATCCCGGAATATTGTAAGTTTCCAAGGGAAAACTGGGAAATGTTGATTACTCGCTGTAAGCAACGGTTACCATGGAAACAAAATAACAAGTCTGTCAAAAAACATCAAGAGCATTGGCGCTATACCTACTTTTGCATTAATTTTTTAATATCCTAGAAGAACATAGGATGCTTATTTTCGCGCTAGACAGTAGTCCGCGCGGACGAAATCGCGGCCGGGAAAACCAAGTTACTCGTATGTATAAACCACAAAACACAACAAATTATCAACTCTCACACTTGGGCAGCCGCTATTTGCTAAGCTTCTCTCGTGAATTTGGACACAAATATAGAATTTTGTTGTTAGGCGGTAAGGAATCCTTAATTTTTTAAACATTCTTTTTAAATTTATTAGGCGTGTAGATTGTACAAGTGAATAAAACAAGCCAGTTTTTCCGAGACATTTATACGCCCTAGCTGTAGGCGAGGGTAGATAATGAAGTCGAGAATAAAATGCCTTGTTTTATAATCGAGTTATACACTCTGCTTTTCACTTTGATTGCGAGGAAATGTAACAATAATATATTAAATAACCAAACATTTAAATAAAGCTAAGAAAATACGAGGGCTACTTTCCGGCCAATTTTTTTTAAAACTGCGTGAAACATTAGGCTCGGCTCGGAGACCATAGATAATTACGATGTAAAACCACAGAATAAATAATAGTACTTTTATGCACCAGATCATAAAATGCAGTATGTCGCCTGCACCCAACATAAACAAGTTCCACAGACCCCAATTTAATTGCAAACTCACTAGTGCATGAGACAGAGCTGTCAGGTAGCCTTTGTGAAAATGAACCAGCGTCCGAGATCCGTGTTTATTTACACGAGGTTCAACTGAATGAAAATGCCGTCACTAGATTACGGAACTCTTCTTTGATCTATTAATTTGTACCCGAAGTATATGCAGTGACTAGTGCATGAAACAGGCGCCAGGCAGCCGCGTTGGTGACGCATATTGTGAGTTTATGAGAAAGGAAGGGGCTTACGGGTGGGAAGGAAGTGGGCGGGCAGCTGGGAAGAGCTCTAGAATTATTATTTTTTATTTTTTTTTATTTTGATTGACGAGACGGGCCGGTCGCTCGCCTGATGGTAAGCGTCACACCTGCCCATAATAGTTGCAGTGCCACCCAGAACTTTGGTTGCAAAGTCTTGCGCGTCACTGCACTGCGCTCGTCACCCTGAAGACATTGGTTGTTAAGGCTTCCCTGCTTTCCTTCATCCTGTCCTACGAAGTATAAGATAGGCACTAATAAAGCTAGAAAATAGCTGCTCTATTTAGCTTTTTTTTGCCTATTTCAACAGTTGGTTGTCTTGTGGACAGATGACCTAGACTAGAATTGCATAGGTCTTAACAGACTGATGCAGGCGTGTCGGTAGTCACCGTGGACATACGGCCTAGAAGAAAATTACAATAGGCAATGAGTCTAGAGGGCATGAAACATGAGCGCCAGGCATTCGGGTCAGTAACGCATAATTACTTTCTAGCGTCTAGAATCCCGTATTATGTCTGTTTATTTAGACCTCGCGCTTTACCAACTTTTTCATTTGTTGGCTTATAAGTAAAAAACGGAGCATTAAACAGAGAAATTTGGTTTGAAATGGACAATCAAAGCCCCATCATCTTCAACTGACGGTCATTTGATTGTATCGCTTTCAAGTTTTCAGTTACAAAAAGTTAAGTGATATGACGTCACAGAATTGCACGTATTGCATGTACTATTATTTATTCTGCGGTATTGCTGACGTCACTGCGTAGTAGTTAAATTATTTTCAGTGACTTTGGCGAGCTATAACTTTCGTATATAAAAGAGAGTGCTTGTTTACTACTAATGAGGATTGACAAGCATACAAAACTAACATTATATAAACCTGCTTGTCACAAATTGTATGACATTACCTAGTGCAAATATTGCGTTCTAATGAAAGATTCTTAGGCTAAGAAAATAATATGGGTTATCTTTGAAATAATCATATAGTATTATTTTTTAATGAACCTATACTTATAATAAAGCATTAAGTTACAAAAAGTCTGTACAGTGAAGATAACCAAAAGAAAATTGCTAGTCTAGTACTTAAAACAAGTCTTTTTTTTTTGCGCATCTTGTAAAAACTACTAGACTGATTGCGTTGCAGTTTTCACAGTTGGATAGCTTAGGTTTTGATTAAAAAACTGGTTTACTTGGTATCTCAAACCAAAAAGTAGAAGCAGATCAATCGCTAAAAAACTATTTGACATCTGAACGAAGTTTTATGAAAATTGGCATATTGGTACTTTTGGTTCTGGAATAACACTTAGGACCCAGAAACATTACCACTCGGGAAAAGCCACGGGCACAGCTAGTATGTAATAAATAGCAACATATTTGGTCATTGCAATGCCATCCAGAATTTGAACCATTACTTACTCAAGTGGGGCATTGCATATTTTGATGCAATCCCTCTAGATACCAGCTTTTAACACTGTAATTTCACTAACTTTAGTGCAATTCATACTGGAACATTGCAATGGTCGCACCCAGCTGCATTCAATTCAATACAAAATATTTATTTCAACTACGAACAATCTATATACACTTTTGAATAGTCAGATAACAATCGATAATTTAAATAAATTATCAACACAGTTGCAATAATATTTAAAAGATAATAATAAGCAATTCCAAAAAATAATGAAATAAATAAACAATTAAGTAAATTAACAGTGGTATCCAACCAAATTGATTCTCGCTCCATCGTTATCTTAATAGAAAACATCGCACTTAACTTTGAATAAGTTTCTGCCATGACATCATCATCACCATCAGCCTGTGTCAGTCCACTGCTGGACATAGGCCACTCCCAAAGCACACCACTGAGCCCGATCTTCGGCTTCTCTCTTCCAACGGCTGCCAGCCGCTTTGCGTATATCGTCGCTCCACCTAGCTGGAAGGCGCCCTACACTACGTTTACCGAGTTGCGGTCTCCACTCGAGAACACGTTTATCCCATCGGTTATAGAACTAGCACCAATTACTAGCAAAACTTTCAACGCACTCCAGACGAGAGTGCCAGACTACCTACCCACTACACACTTAAGCAACCATAACCTTTTTTATTGGGAAAGCCCGTCTGACCCATCAGACGCACTTATACAAAACTATTACCACCCGGGGAGCTCATCTATCTAGTAAACTCATGCAGACGGCCATTGTTCTAGATGAGATTACTCGCTCATATTTTACGAGTAGAAAACATTCACTGAAAGTACTTTATATAACGCTTATTGTAAATGCTTGAGCAGTGCTTGACGTACGTTTTTGTAAATTACCTTAACTACATTTAGATCGGTTTGAATGTGTATCTATCGATCTATATACTTTATTTATTTATTTATTTACTAGCTTTCCCGCCCGCAACTTCGTCCGCGCGGACTAATGTTTATCGCAAAAAAAAGCATCTAATGTTCTTCTAGGATACTAAAAACGTATACAAAAGTAGGTATAGTACTAATGCTCATGAAGTTTTTTTTCCTTAGCAACCGTTCCTTAGCACGCGTAATCAACATTTTCCAGTTTTTCCGTGGAAACTGACAATTTTCCGAGATAAAAGTATCCTATGTTTTATTCTAGGGTATAAGCTATCTCTATTCCCAATTTCATCAAAATCCATCCAGCCGTTATCGCGTGAAAGGTCCCCAAACAAACAAACAGACAACATTTCACTTTTATATATTGGTATCGATTTCATGTCATGAAAAAATAAAGCAAAATGTATCTACAGAGTAAAATAAAAAAAATAAAAAAATGGTCTAGTGGACTTAAAGCTACTGAATAAAAAAATACAGCATTTTTTTAATGGTGTCTGACTTTCTGTTCACACATCACGTCAAATATACTGGGCCAATTGCAATGCGGCTTTCACTTATAGTAAGTTTAGGTTTAGACTTTAAACCTGGTGTCCAAAAGTCTAAATCCGATGAGTAGAAGCGAGCAATCAACTATTTGACAGCTGAACAAATTTTGATGAAATGTAGTATAATTATTGTATTTTGTACGTACTTTTGGTCTTGAAATAGCACATAGGCAAAGCCGCAGGTACAGCTAGTAACAAATAAATGTATTCTGTTCCCTACACTAGGACTACGTATCGTGAAATTGTAAGAGGTCTCCTAGGCGACAAACGAGTAAATGCAAACACCAAACATAATAAATTCTACAAGATAATATTTATTTTACTTATTTCTTAATTTGTTATTTTTTAAGCGCGTCACAGACGACAAAGATACTATATTATAGTATCTTAAGATAAAATATCGCTTGCCAATGTGATGGATGGGATGAATCATATACAAGTACATCATCAAAGTAAGATAAAAAACACGACTGCCCTGCTAAAAAACGAATTTATATATTTTTGGAATGTGCTCATCAAGGCCTTCAATTTGAAACCAATATTGTAAAATTCGAAGAAAAAAATATATATTTCGCATTTAAAAATGGAGCCGGCATGGCTCCATTTTGACTCCAAACTGAATTTAAAAATATAGCCTATGTTACTCGGGATGATGTAAGGATTCTAACAATACCTATTACATCCAAATCTGTACAGCTATTTAAAAGTTATGGTGGAATAAATAAACTCACATAAATACATGAAACCTGAAACATTACACTCCTTTTTTGGGAAGTCATGTAATTAGACTGGCCTTTAAAACTTAGTACCACACTTATTAGAAGTAAAATTATTATTAAAATAAAAAAACCCGAGTGCGAACAAAATTATTGAATACGAGCTGTCCGCCCGCAAAAATAGTCACACTAATATTATAAAGGCGAAAGTTTGTGTGTACGTAAAGGGTAAGGGTGTGTGTCTGTGTGTATGTTTGTTACTTCTTCACGCTTACACGGCTGAACAGATTTGGATGAAATTAGGTACGGAGCTTATTACCTGGATTAACACTTAGGCTACTTTTTAACCCGGCAAAATGTATGGTTCTTGAGGGACGCGCATGAATCCGCGGGGCGCAGCTAGTATTTATATAAATTTAACGTTTATTTTTACTAACCTATTTTACTTTACTTTTACAGTTGCAATTGCAACATTAGACTATAGTATTTATTTACATTATACTGAATAATTTAAAAAAATGAAAATTTTGTAATAAGCTTAAAAGAAAACAGTGTAGTTATAAGAATTATATATTTTTGAAATGGTATTTTAAAGATTTGTATTTTGATACCTCACTCGATGGGATTTGGTAATTTTTTGTTCCGTCGGAAATACAATATGGCAGCTGTAAGCTGCAATGGTTTTCTTGACACTTCATATATCATATAGCACTCTCGTGATCAAGACGAATCCAATGATACCTCATTTATTAAAATCCGTAGGACGCGCCTAAGAAACGTACAAATATATAAACATACATACAACCCAAACACATAACCCTCAGTCGGGTAAAAAGTACACCAGTTTTACACAAGTCAAAGTGTTGGATAGTTACTAAGCTATCCAACATTGGAAATCGCATCGCAATAGATCCAATAGTTTTTACGTGATGCGAGAACAAACCTTTAAAATATGACTTCAGAATGACACCTGGTTCGTTTCTGCACGTGTTATTGCACGAGCTCTTGACTCGCTGAATGATCTCGTACCAGCTTACAAACTAAATATGTCAGTCTGTATTTTTTTGGTAGAATTGACATTAAAAGTGTGGTACTAAGTTTTGGAAGGCCAGTGTTTATAGTAAATCATTGGGGTGTCCTTTGTTTGAAACGGAATTATTTTACTTATTTTTTCGCGTACGAATATTAGGCGAGAGTACTTAAAAGTTGTTGTAATGGACCACCGACTTGTTAGATAAATCATTGTCTCTCAAACTCAAATAAAGTAAAGGCAATGGCTATGTCAGACGGATATACTCATATTTTAGGAGTACGAGTATTAGATACATGGTACGGTATACTTGCTACTGTAATGGACCACCAACTGTGGGATGAATTATTGAGTCATAAACAAGTCTATGCGGTGTGGGAATGACGGTGACAATATAGATTACTTATCTATCTATCTATCTATCTATCTATACTTATAGTATAGCAGTAAGTACCAAAAAATATGGACAAGGCGGAAAATTAAAAAAAAAACTTGTTTACTTTAAATAGGCTACTGAACAAGAATAAATTTTTTTTAGAAATCGTTTGTGTCTGTTTGTATATATGTTTGTTTGCGCATCACTTAACTAATCAACCGATTACGATGCGGTTTTGACTTTTGGATAGCTTAGGGTTTGACTTAAAAACTGGGGTACTAGGTATCTTAATCCGATGATTAGATGCCGAGCAATCGGTAAAAAACTTTTTGACGGCTGAAGGAATTTGGAAATGTTGATACTCGTATATTGGTATTTTAGGTCCTGCAATAGTACTTTTAACCTAGATAAATGACCACGCGTGCGAAGCCGCGAGTACTGCTAGTGAGATATACGAGTATAACGTACCGATGACAAATCAAGTCCGAGGAATAATCGTATGTGGTAACGCTTCGATACCACATACGAACGAAGTGGTATTCGAGTGATTTCGAGTTATAATGGTTATGTGTATAAGCATGCTTATATGATACTAGTTCTGGCCGCGGCTTTGCCCCCGAGGTAATTTTTCCGGGTATTTTAAGAACCAAAAGTACCAATTCAGATTCAGAAGTCAAATGGTTTTATCAATTGTTCCACTTATATTTATCGGCTAGATACCAGTTCACTAGTTTTTAATTCAAACGCTAAGCTATCCAACAGTGAAAACCACATCGCAATCGATACAGTAGTTTTTAAATGATGCGCGAACAAACCTTAAAATATGTCTTCATATCATAATTACACCTGGTTCGTGTCAAATGCTATTTTCGTTGGATTGAGATACAAATTACACCAGTTTTTAACAGTAAAATTCGCATCGCGGTCTGTCCAGACACCAGAACAAATAGACAGACAAAATAAAAATAAACGCAGGCACAGTCAGTGTAGTTATACGAAGCCGTGATCGTGCTGCCAAGGCCGCCAAAGTGGGCAGGCACCTTAAGAGCGATTTTAACTTACCTAGGAAATATATTTTTTTATTGAATACTAACTCTAATGCGGTGAGTTCAAAGGTAAATGCGAATTACCCGTGAACCCACTAGTGGGTGTAGACGGTGGGTGCACGGGTCGTGACCTGCTTATTTGAAGTCTCCTAGACCATTTTTGATGTGTAACATCTAGTGGTGCGGTACGGGGGTAACCGACTCTTGGCGTGGCAGTCGAGCGGTGTGGCGACGCACCTGGCTCCTCGGCTCTTTCCGCTTCAGCTCGGCCATATTCGATGTTTACACATCTGCCAGCCCATTTTTTTAGTATCTTCATTGTACAGACTTTTTGTTACTTACTGCTTTATTATCAGTATAGATAGATTAACCGTATCTACTATTTCTAAGATGGGCTTAAAACCGGGATGAGTGGCGTAAGAGGGAGTAGCTTATGTGCTGCAGTGAAATGAACTGTGTATGATGATGATGATGATGATGATGACTGGTGCAAAGTAACGTTATTTTTTAAAGATGACTACTAATGAAAGCTACTACCTCGCAATATCACAAGTCCTCGGATTTCCATCTTTAACTGTAAGACACGAAGCGTCATTAAGTTTACCAGTAACAGCTGTTACGGATATAAAGCCCGATCTGCTGGCGGCTCGTCCGGTCGTAAATACAATTAATATCAGCAGCCGGATCTGGGTAACATGTCCGAGGGCTTTAACTGCGTCCGGTCAAACATTATTGCGAAATGTTTACTAATTAATACGAGGCATTATTTATTGTATTTTGGTTACGAGACATTTGCGTCAGCCGATGAAGAGACATTCCACGATAACATGAGACGCTGCTTCAAATATAAATGCATTTTGTAAATAATTTAATTAAAAGACTTTAAAAACAAAAGCTTTTTTGCAGTAACCATGTCATGGTGAAACATAGAACGGGCTATCACAATTAAATGCTTATATGACATTTCGTGTCTGTGCTGTTACCAGTTGAGAATTTCCGTAAAATTAAAACTGGCTAACATAATAAAATGCGTACACATAATTTCGTGTCTGCGATGTTAACCGTTGAAGAGTTCCTTTATCTGGAGCTAATCCTGAATGTAGATTCAGGTTATGCTTACCATAAAAATGCATTGTCATCGGAACCGCACCAACATGTAAAAATTCAACTGCGTAGGATAAGAGGAAGTGGTTCTAATTCAGCTTGCAAGATTTGACCTACACAAACATACATTCATACATAGTAAGTTAAATAAAAGCTTTTAAATTATGTTTAGAGTGTCACCAAGCCTCACGACATGCGTTTACAAAATAACATTAAGAATAGAGTATACCGCGCCCTTGTCCATACAAAAAGAAAAAACACTGAACCACCTCTAAATATCAATGCTTTCAACTTTTTTTTTTGCTTAATTTTGTTTCATTAATTCGTTTTTCTAAACTTCTAAGTAATTAGCATCCTAACTGGCGATTTTTAGCGCTGAAACTATGACAAATTAAAAATGCTCTTTTTCAAAAACAAAACTCTCTCTATCCTTCGTATTGGGGATCGGGGAGGTGAGATAGCAATACATTTTTTCAATACCTATTTTGTGAAAATTACTTCAATTACGTAAAACGTGGTCTGATCGACACCAGCATGGCTGGCCTAGCTTATCTAATACCGCTTAATTATGACGGCTATTAAACCATATCAGTCCCTAGTCAAAAGTACTCGGCGCACAGGTGTCAGGTCGAAGTCAACCGCGACGCGGGAGCAATTAGCCCGCTTTCTACAAACAGGCCCCAGGTACTCCTGGTACGCTGGGCTCCTGGTACTCGATAATTAAACTGTCACAAACGCTCATTTGTCTCCGGGAGATTAGGCCACGTTCGGTATGAGCGAGAGATAAATTAATTGGCCAAGTTTTTCAGTCCTGCGCGCTGAAACTGTAGGCTGAAATAACGCTGGTCTTTTAATATTGTGGATCTCAATGTTGTAAGTAGCTGATTGGACTTACAACGTAATAATGAAAGCATACTATATGTATTAGAGATAATAATAAATTATACATAAAATATTATAGATTTTGTGTAACTGCTAGGGCGCGTTGTATAGATATATATGGACATGGTTTGCTTAAGCCTACGTCGAGTTATTTTTTTATACAAAATTATATTATTTCCCATGTTCTTTATTTTTATTTCACTAGGTTCAGTAATTCTTTAAAATGATTAGCCTACTTCAATTAGTCTTACTATTTTAATACAACAACAATAATTTCAGATCCAAATTGTATCATTGGTATACAGCCTGTTCTAAACATATAACATTGATTATTAATTCATTTTATAATATCTGACAGTAAAACTTTAAAAGAATGGATGAATGTGAATTTGATTAAATTATAAAAAAAAAACATTTATTTTATAGTTTTTTTTTGGTTTTTCCACTCAATAAACCGTGCAAAAACTTTCAATAAATAAGCTTGAAAGCCCTATGAGCGCATACTAATCCTAAATTCCGTACTCTATTTATTTATTACTAGCTGATGCCCGCGGATTCGCACGCGTGGTCATTTCTCTAGGTTAAAAGTACTCTCTGTTCTATACCAGGACCTATAATACCAATATACCAACATTTGATCAAAATTTATTCAGCCGTCAAAAATATTTGTATCAATTGCTGGGCACCTACTCATCGGATTGAGATAAAAAGTACTCCAGTTTTTAAGTCAAGCCCTATGCTATCCAACAGTGAAATTCATCTAGGGTAAAGTACTCTATGTGCTATTCCAAGACCTAAAATACCAATATACCAACATTTGATAAAAAATCCTTCAGCCGTCAAAAAGTTTTTTATCGATTGCTCGGCATCGAATCATTGGATTGAGATACCAAGTACGCTAGTTTTTAAGTCAAACCTTAAGCTATCCAACAGTGAAAACTTCGCAATCGGTAAAGTAGTTTTTACGTGATGCGCGAACAAACATACAGACAAACCAACAAACAAACACGATTTTTAAAAATGTTGTATTTTGGTTCAGTAGCTTATTTAAAGTACCCTGGCTTTTTTTAATTAAATTATCTTCTTTGTACAGACTATTTCGTTCCTATTGCTTTATCATCATCATAATCATAATCATAACAATTTATTTGCATAAAAATAAGGTAACAAGAGATGGTAAAAATAAAGTGCAGTAAGCACTCTTATTCTTGCCTTTGCAGGCGTGCAAATAGTACCTACATGGTCGTTAATCATCAATTAAGAATAAGTATGTACAAAATACAAATCAGCTAATAACATTAATACATTCCTGTCATTTTAAAAATACTTGTTTTTTTTCTATATTACGTTAAATCTATTCACTCACAAAGAAATAAATAGGAGTTAAATAATATATTTACAAAAAATAATATGGGCTGTATAATAAAGATGTCAAAAATATCAAATCTTAAATGTCATATATTCCTCTACGCTAGAAAAAATATTATTATAAGTATAGATAGATACTATAATAATATTATAGTATCTATCAACAAAATATTATTATAAGTATAGATAGATTAGTACCTTCAACAAAATTACATGATACTTGCTTATTGGCTACATTAATATTAGGGGTTACATTCATTTCAATAATTAGTAGCACATACAATAATTACTTATTCAATCAATGATACAGACTGTAATTTTTCCCATCCAAGGTTTTAAGCCATCCATCACCATTTAGACAGTCGTCAACGTTTTCAATGTCAAGTTCGTAACACAAAACGACCCTCGCGATCATAATCCCCCTTAAATGTCCCATAAAGGACCCTATACAGTGCCCTAAACCTTACTCAAAATAATGAAACATGACATTAATCATGTTAATAGACGTAAAACGAGAACGAAGCGACACTTTTATACCCTGAAAGGATTAAGAGTCCTTTAAGTAAGCGCATTAGATGATGTGCTTTATTATCATTACGGTAGGGATTATTTTATTTTCATATAAATAATCTTGCTTACCTTTTGTTGTGAGAAACCCCGAGGCTCTTAAGCCAGTGTCATCTGAAACGATAATTATTGGAGGATTTTAGATAAAAAAAAATAAGCGAAGTGCAAGTCGGGTTTGCGCACCGAGTGTTCCGTACATACATAACTTTGCTGTTGGAAAAGTTCCCTACAGGGTTTGATTCCCTTGTGTCAAAATATACGGCATAAACAGCCGTATCTTTTGATTGCGTTGACTTAGAATTTTGTTTTTTTCACAGCTCTAAGGGATTGCAGACTTGAGTATTTGATATAAATTTCTACTTGATACCTCCACGCGTTCCTGAGAAAAATGACAGACAGACAGACAGATAGACGAACGGAGAACACAGTGATCCTATAAAGATTCCTTTTTTCCTTTTGAGGGACGGAACCTTAAAAAAAAAAAGAAAAAATATGGGCGATAATTTTTTGATAGTACGGCTCATTTAATAGAACCACCCCTCTTCATCCCGGGAGTGCTGTAAGAACCAGCTATAGGTACGAAACATAATACTAAAATCAGTCTCAAAGGCACTATACTCTTTCTTAACTACGATTTCAAACAATCCCCCACAGCTTTCAAAGTAACCCAGGTAAAACTAAATAAAATTCACTTAACTAAAATCCCTGCCAAGGATACCTATTTCTTAAGTAACATTTACTGCAGAGCGTTTTACAGGTGTTCACGTAGTTCTCTATAAACCGGCAGTTACGGTGCATTACGGTCCGTTTTACGGTACGGAATACGTGACTTGATGCACCGGCATATAAATACAGCAACATGTTGTTGCAATTTGATGCAACACTTGGAGCTATTAACATTTTACAAAGAATTTTATTGTAACTTCCAGACTATCGCGATTCGAGCACGTAGTTATACATTTAAACGGGAATAATCACTCCTTGTTTTATTAAAAAGTATCCCAATTTCAACCCGGAGGATGGGTTCAAGTTGGCTGCGTCTTGGAATCCCGTGATAAGCAAGTGTTCGCGTCGCGGTTTATGTCAGAAGAAATCTGCAGATGTCGTTAGTGTCGTGTGTCGTGACAATTCAAAATTTTCACTAAAACAAATGCGTGTAGTTAGAGACATCGCTCGCCCTTCTCGACGCTGACACCCGCTACTTCAGTCTTCTCGTGACCACGATCAATGCAACTTGATCGAAACGTCGAGGTAAATAAAAATTTAGTTTACAGCACGATTAAGTCCCTTTTAAATAAATAACTAATGAATTTTATGTTAGCATCGAATTTAAAATTTCATCAATATTAAGCAGGTATCAATAGTTAAGCTATTCAACATAAAAAAAAAAGCCGTCGCGTGACGCCTGGCAGAAAACATAAAAAAATAAAATAACTAAAACAACGAGCAACGTTTTGCACCGTGCGCTCTTCAACTGGTCAACTGTGAATCAGCAACTCTTCATCTGATATATACTTACTTTTGGGCCTAATATCATAAATCTGGTTGGCGCATCTGGAGAGCGTTCGCCAGTCTGTAGTACCGGAGTTCAATTCCCAACAGGAGTTACTTGAACATGAGGTGGAAAAAGAGCAGACGAGCCACGAGCAACGCGTCGCCGTACCAAGAGTCGTTGTTACCCCCGTACCGCGCCATTAGATGTTTACACATCAAAAACTTAGAAACTAAGAGGTACATTAGTGTGACTAAGAATCCAATGATACAGGTCTCGGTCCTTGGCCTACCAATGACTTTTCTGAGTTATTTGCGGTATTCCATCGCTCCGAGCTGCGAGGGAACGTTAAGCTGTCGGTCACGGCTGTTATTGATTAATAGCAGTCGTTAAGCCATGTCAGAGGCTCGAGCGGCTTGATAAACTCTGACAACAGAAGCCAGCACTGCCTCATACGACATTCAAGCAAGCAAAAAACAGAATTGCTTTATAATAAATCTATACTTATGTAATCTATACTTATGTAATCTATACTTATGTAATCTATACTTATGTAATCTATACTTATGTAATCTATACATAAAACAATAACGTGGACACTCACGGTCAAACTAGTCCACAAATTTAAGGTCGCTCAGCGAGCTATGGAGAGAGCTATGCTTGGAGTTTCTCTGAAGGACAAGATTCGTAATGAAGATATCCGACGGAGAACCAAGGTAACCGACATAGCTCAAAGGATAAGCAAACTGAAGTGGCAATGGGCTGGTCACATTTCCCGAAGAATCGATAACCGTTGGGGTAGACGAATTCTCGAGTGGAGACCACGTTTAGGCAAACGTAGTGTAGGACGCCCTATGGCCAGGTGGAGCGATGACCTGCGAAAAGCGGCTGGAAGAAAATGGATGAGGAGAGCTGAAGACCGAGCTCAGTGGTGTGCATTAGGAGAGGCCTACGTCCAGCATTGGACAGATATAGGCTGATGATAATGATGATGATAAAACAATAAGTAACAAAAAGTCAGTCCAAAGAAAATAATTAAATCAATTATTCCAGGAGACTCAAAATAACTACTGAAGTACTAATGAACAAGTTTCTGTTTATAAATATTTTGTCTGGATGTTTGTTCGCGCACATCACGTTAAAACACCTGGATAAATTAAAATACAGTTTTCACTTTAGGATAGCTTAGAATTTGCCTTAAAATCTGATGAACTTAGAACCTCGATGCGATGAGAAGAAGCTATTTGAAAGCTGAAGGAATTTTGATGAAATTTGGTAGTTTTTACACGACTGCCAAAAAAAGGAGTGTTATGTTTTTAGCATTCATGTATGTTTATATGTAAGTGAATTTCTTTATTCCACCATAACTTTCAATGCCTGAACAGATTTAGACGTATGGGGTATCTTTATAATCCTTACATCCCTCCGAGTAACATAGGCTATATTCTTTTTTGAAAAAAATCAATATATCGGCAGCATGGCTCCATTTATAAAGGCGAAATAATTAAATTTACAATATGGGTATCAAATTGAAGGCCTTGATAAGCACATTCCAACAGTATATAATTTATTGGCATAAGTTTTTTTTTGTCAGGGCAGGCGTGTTTTTTTAGCTTTTAAGCTTGTTATTACTTTATAAATACTTTTATCTCAGGAAAATGTGAACGCGGCGAAATCCGCGGGAACAGCTTCTAAAGAATAATATACTAAAGAAAGTTTTAATTTAATTAAAGGTGTTTTAATTTTCGTAGCAATTTGTAACACCTTTGCGTAGCAACTGCGTAGCGTGTCTACGTCGTCGCTACAACGCACGTAGAATACGACTTTATCTACGCCGTTGAAAGCTCACATCACATCTCTTTGTCTGCTACATTTAAAATACTCAAAGTAAACAAGAACAGCATTGTTGGTGAAATTTAAAATTCATAAAGACACAATTTCAAGACATATGAAGGGCGCGCTGAATTTTAAGATTCAGAAAGAAAATACACTGTCCCACATTTTTATCTGAAAACTTAATCAAGACATATCGATGTTGCCGATGTAGGCTTCATGTCGAAGCCCGCCTTAGGAGGCGTATTCATACTTACAGCGTCAAAGTGAACAATACCGACCGACATGTCCTTTATATATAGGTTTTGGCTTTCCTAAGTACAATGGATTTGGCACGCGTGAAAAGCGACAGTCACTGTAAGCGTCATAACATTGTTCATTGACGCCCTACTACATAATAAATAATAGTACTCTGGCATTTCCTACTCAGGCCATGATGTGTTCGTCAGTAATAAAATAATTGATGATGCGTTCGTCAGTAGTAAAATAATCGTGAAAAGCGACGGTCGGTGTCAGCGTCATAAGATTGTTCATTGATGCTTTGCCACAGAATAAATAATAGTACTATGGTGTTTCCTACGCAGGTCATGATGAGTTCGTCAGCAATAAAATAATCGATGACATGCGTTCCTACACAGGCCATCTATCCATACTTATAATAAAGCAATAGGAACGAAAAAGTCTGTACAAAGAATATAATTAAAAAAGATATGGTCTAGGGTACATAAAATAAGCTACTGAAAAAGAATATAACATTTAAAAAATTCGTATCTGTCGTTTGTCTGTCTGTGTGTTTGTTTGCGCATCACGTAAAAACTACTGGACCGATTGCGATGCGGTTTTCACTGTTGGATAGCTTATGTTTTGACTAAAAAACTGCGGTACTTTATATCTTAATCCGATGAGTAGAAGCTGAGCAATCAATAAAAATATTTTTGACGGCTGAAGGAATTTTGATCAAATGTTGGTATATTGGTATTTTAGGTCTGGAATAGCACAAGGAGTACTTTTACCCTACAGAAATGACCACGCGTGCGAAGCCGCGGGCATCAGCTAGTCAATAATAAAATAATCAATGATGTGTTAGTCAGTAATATAATAATCGTAAAAAGCGACGGTCGGTGTCAGTGTCATAAGATTGGTCATTGACGACCTGCCACAGAATAAATAATAGTACTAAGAAATATCCCACGCAGGTCATGTGTTCGTCAGAAATAAAATAATTGCTATAAGAATTCGTCGCTTTTACCGTAGTTTTCATTGCCAACGCAATAAAACACTCCAAATCTTAAGTTTACAGTTGTCGAAGACTACAATGTGTCTATAGAATCGCATACTCGCCATTTACGATTGCATTTCACCCGCTTGTCGCTGTCAATCGCGACTCAATACGACCACAGCCTCGACATCGGGGTCGCGCGGTTTCGAGCCCCTCGTATATTCCAATAAAGAAGGACAAGACTCTAATAACGCGACCCGAGTAAGCTCCCAAAACGACACCTCAGACTTTCCAGACCCCTGCCACGGGAGAAACCATCTCTACTTTAACAACTTAGAGGCTACTATCGCGTGAATGCAACGCGTTCAGTAATAAATACGAAAACATAACAGCACGTCCGGTGAAGTTTTTAAGAGAAGACGACGTAGGTAGAATATTAGGCGAGGCTAAAGTTATGGAAATTTGATAACACGTGTCTTGAGAAATTACACGCTCGCCTCGAGACGTCGCGACGTAATGCTGCGTGAATATAAATAATTTGATTAAGTTTCGTCGAGAGTAGCTTTTTCGACGAAAGGTCGTTTTTCGACGAGAGACTTTCGCCAACTTTTCTTTTGTTTTTAATTACGCCTACGATCCGTAACGCGAAGTTTTCTCAATGTTTCGATCACTTCATTAGATAATGTCGGTTTCTTTTAGGGTTCATTATTATTATTCTGCAAAAATAATATAATTTGTTCTAATTTGGCGAGCGATGGTAGCCTAACGGTTCAATAATGCAACTTAGAATCCAACATGGACAACACGGGTATTGAACCCGGTATGGGTTCAATACTGGGCTCCGCGCCTATGACTTTTATATGTTATGTGTGGTTTTCCATCATCCCGTGCTTCGGAGCGCACGTTAAGCTGTCGGCCCCAGCTGTTATTGATTGATAGCAGTCTTAACGCCATGCCAGAGGCCCTCGGGTGGCCTGACAAACTCTGACACCAGAGCCAGCACTACCTCATATGACATACAAACATAATTGGAGAAAATCGTTTTGTTTTTTGGATAACATATTTGTATTGTAACAATACCGACTTTCAAATAATAAATGTTTCAAAAGTGCAAAATTACAACTGAAAATTTGCAAGTAAAAATTAGCATAGGTACGGCTATAGAAGTACAAAGTGAAGAAACTTTAAATGCAAAATTAGGGCTGGCACAGGGCCTGTTTTATTAAAATATTTCCATATTTGTATTTCTCCCATAACATCTACAAAGTTACACATGGCTGCAGAAAACGTGAAATATTAATGAGTACTACCCAACATTCTGACTCAAGGTGTATTTCTGCGAACACCTTTCTGCTTACAAATGGGCCTGCAAATATTAATAAGGCCTTTATAAACACTAATCCCTAGGAGGCGTTCCGCTAATTTTAATATTATAAATATAACAACCACAATATTTTACAGTTAGCTGGATAAATAGGATAGAACCCGTAGTTTCCCGGGCCTTACTTACGGTTCATTTTGGGGAAACATATTTTACAAGGGAACTGCTAGTAATCCCGGTCTTAGTTTTGTTAATAAACTTGTTGTAATTTATGGGATTATATTCGAACTACCTGTGTCCGCGACTTTGCCCGCGTGGTCATTTTATCCTCCCAGCGGTTCAGTGGCAATTTTTTAAATCGCCCGAATGTTTCGGTGCCACTGGGTGGCACTTCATTTATAAGGCGTGGAGTACCTAGTTTCGTATTAAAACTCCTATAAAATCGATCGTTGCTCTTATCGATAAAAAAACTTCGATTATTTGCGTGTCAACAGTGCAAACTAAAGGTACACATATCTACTTAAATTTTTATGTTGATAGATTAGCTAAAATCATAAAATAAGATTTAAAAAAGAAAACGGCATTTTTAAACAAATTTGAAATAATTTAAAAAATATTTTATTAGTGTTTTGTATTAAGACATAGTGTTTTTTTACCCTTTGTTAATACGTCTGTTAACTAAACAAAGTAAAAAAAAACTTTTTTTTTAATATTTAAAAGTCCGCACTTGTTATTCCAGTACCAAAAGTACTTATACGTATAAAGTACAATATACGACATTTCTTCAAAATTCGTTCAGTCGTCAAATAGTTTTTATTGATTGCTCGGCATCTAATCATCAGATTAAGATACTAATTACCTCAGTTTTTAAGTCAAACCCTTAGCTATTCAACAGTGAAATCGTGCATCGCAATCGATCCAGTAGTTATTACGTGATGCGTGAACAAACATACAGACAAACAGAGAGACACGATTTAAATAAATGTTATATTCTTGTTCAGTAGTACGTTACACCAATTTATTTTTAATTATCTTCTTTGTAAAGACTTTTTTGTACTTATTGCGTAGTATAGATATTCGAATTTGAATATGAATATTGAAGGGTTGTCAAGTCTTACATGTTTGAAATAAGGAAAATTCAATGTCATAGAAGTCGTTTTATGTTGTCAATTCTTACGAGGTCAATGTTTGAAATAAGGAAAATTCAATGTTATAGAAGTCGTTTTATGTTGTCAAGTCTTACGAGAACAATGTTTGAAATAAAGAAAATTCAATGTCATATAAGTCATTTTATGTTATCAAGTCTTACGAGAACAATGTCTGAAATAAGGAACATTCAATGTCATAGAAGTCATTTTATGTTGTCAAGTCTTACGAGGTCAATGTTTGAAATAAGGAAAATTCTATGTCATAGAAGTCGTTTTATCGAAGGTCACTTGTTCGAATAAATTTGCATGTTGAGTGATATTTACGAAACTATGTTGAATTATTAACATTATTAACTTTGACATAATACCAATTGTTATGATCGTTTGCAGGGGAACCCCATGGCATGCGAAAAGTTAATCTTAATACTAAGTGTGCCCGTGGTTTTGCCCGCATGGTATTTGTTTTGAGGTATGAGAATCCTACTGCCCTAATGTTGTCCAGGACCAAAGTACCTATAAAGTACAAAATACCAAACATCTATATTTATTCAGCCATCAAATAGTTTTTATTGATTGCTCGGCTTCTATTCGTCGGATTTAATAATACAACGTACACCTTTACGACCTGTACCAACGATTTAAAATCTATCCAAAGCTATCCAGTGAAACGTGCATTTCAATCGGCCGAGTAGATTTTACTTGATTTCCTAGCTAGATTCATATGCATCTATATCTAGACTTATAATTAAGCAGTAGGTAAGTAAAAATGTCTGTACAACGAAGAAAACATAAAAAAGTCTAGGGAACTTAAAGTAAGCTACTGAACAGGAACATAACATTTTTAGGGTTCCGTACCTCAAAAGGAAAAAAAGGAACCATTATAGGATAACTTCGTTGTATGTCAGTCAGTCTGTCAATACCCTTTATCGTTGGAACGTGAAGGTACCAAGTTAATTAAGAAATTAATATCAAATAATCAGGTCTGCCATTCCATGGAGCTGTGGAAAAAAACAAACTTCTATATCAAAGCAAAAGACACGATCGTTTATGTGGCATATTTCGACACTCGCAAGGAAATTAAAACCTATAGGGTACTTCCCGTTGACCTAGAATCATGAAATTTAGTAAGAAGCAATGTCATACAGCACAAGTAAAGGGAAAATCCGAAAACCGTAAATTAGTAGTACTTAATATCACAAAAAAACTTTTAAGACTTTCACTTGATGGACGAACTATTACATACCTACAAGTTTGTTCGGAACCCTCGGTGGGCGAGTCCAACTCGAACTAGGGCGTTTTTTTTTTTCAATGATATCTGTCTGTCTGTTTATCTGTTTCTCTGTCTATTCGCGCATCATGTAAAAACATCAAGAACGATTGAAGTGCGCTTTTCACTGAAAATCTGGTGAATCTTGTATCTCAATCCGATGATTAGAATCCGAGCAATCTATAAAAACTATTTGACACTTTCAAGACACTGCCTAAATAATGGGGACGATTTTTTCTTACCGAGTTAATTTCATGCATAAATTAAATTGATGACTTAACTCTTCCAGTACAGACAGTACCTTATGGAGTACTCGCTTACCCGCCCGCGACTTCGTCCGCGCGGACTACAGTTTATCGCGAAAAAAGCATCCTACTTACGTTCTTTTAGTATATTAAAAATCAATGCAACAGTAGACTTAGACTTCTTGGTTATGGCCTCCGTGGTAAGCAACAATAAGTTGTTGACTTAATCTGTGGCACCAACGCTCTTAATGATTTTTGACGGACTTGTTATTTCGTTTCCATGGTTAACGTTCCTTACAGCGAGTATTCAACATGTTCTAGTTTTCCCGGGGAAACTTCCACGGAATTCGTGGAATTTTCCGGGATAAAAAGTATCCTATGTTTTATTCTAGGGTATAAGCTATCTCCATTCTAAATTTCATCGAAATCCGTCCAGCGGTTATCGCGTGAAAGCTCCCCAAACAAAGAAACAAACAAACAAACAGACAACGTTTCACTTTTATATATTGGTATGGATAGTTATATTGTTATTAAATTGTTAACCGAGCGAGCGCGAAGCGCGAGCGAAGTGACGACGTTTCAGCTTGGACATAAATGATTTCGTATGTTCGGCGGATGTCCGGCTGTTGTTTGTGTCCTATACAGATCGCATTTTTCAACCGATCTAGACGAAACCTGAATAAAGGTCTAACGAATTTTTAGAAGTCGGGAATTTTTGATAGGTATGGTATTTCCTACCAAAAGGGGCAAAAATGAAGGCTACTGAATATCTCCGCCTTATTAGATCCGATTTTGATGGTTCTCTTTTATTTGTAACTTTAAGTTGGTCTCATAAAAATTTGGTGAATATCTGATGAGGATCTCCAGCGTGATGAGCAGAATAGCTCCTCAAAATACAGTAAATTGCTCACTTTTAGGTTTCTACCAGTGTAATCAGCCCTTTACCTACTAGGTAACTAGATGGCGCCGCTAGATTGTTGCAAAAAAACTTTGTGCTCGCGAGGTCTACAGTTCACAGAGCCATTAGTTATAAAAATTACGGCTTATACAGACTGAAATTTATAAAGATTCAATAAGGGTTCCTTAATAAAAATAATAAATTTAAAAAAAAAACTTACCTACTCCCCTAAGAAGCATCTCGATCACATCACCTTTCAAACATAAAAAAACCGCATCATAATCGATCCATTCGTTTGGGATCTACGATCCTCCTATATAGCTAAGAACCAACTCGATCACATCAGCTTTCAAACAGAAAAATCACATGAAAATTGGTCCTCTCGTTGGGAAGCTTCGATGCCACAGACAGACACACGGATACAGTGATACATACATGATACACACAAACCCTAAACTGATACCCCCACTCTCTTCTGGAGGTCGGGGGTTAAAAAGGAGCGCGGTAAGTATTTTCAAAGGGGTACACTAAATACATGAAAGTCGAAAGTTTTGTGATCCAGTGCGAGAATGATTTAAAATATTGTTGTTGATCGAAATAGTGGGGTTATCATTAATTCCGAATGTTTACATGTTTAATTGTCGATCCGTAGTAATTGTTGAACACAACTAAATGGCTGATCTCATAACAAACAATTCTAAAAACAACAATACTAACGAAGTTTCTTACACAAATACAAAGCTCTCCGTATTTACAGTCAGTCGTGACAAATGTTTTCGTCAAACGTAAGCACATTAAGCTGAAAGCAAAGAGCAAATATTATAACAAAGAAAACGAGTCATGTAACGTGGCATACATTTTAGGAATAAGAATATTCCGTAAGGTTAGTATTTATTTTTGTTCTTAATTTACTAAATTCGTAGTACTAAATACAGTTTTAAACCAAACAACGTGCTATGGAAGAGAAGCAATTCTTAATCAAAAGATCCCAACTATTCGTACGAAGCGTTATCACTAGAACATAATCTCTACCAAGAATGTTTAACCACTCACGCATGCCATGTTATGGGGATTGGCCATCACATCGCAGCAAGACCTCAACCTTTTTAGAAGTGCAAATTCCGTCAATTTCTCACAGAAAATAAAAAATGCAGTATTTTGTGATGAAATTATGTAAAATTGTGTAGCAACAACACACACTCTAACGCATGTGCTATGCTCCGCTTACGCATTTGCTTACGTAGACTCCGTATTTTTTTTAAACCTTTTTGATCTCTACTAAATCATTTCTCGACGAAATCTTGGCTAGCAGCTGGAAAGGAGGTATCGATAAAACGGTTTTTATTTCAAACGCAAGTACTAGCAGACTCGTTCAACAGGCCTGCACTAACATAGTTCTTTATATATTAGTTACATTCCGATGCCCGTACTATCGCACGTAACAGGAATATTTCAACCAGTAAGCACCTTACAGACCATGCCTGCACTTCTGCACATCTATTTTTACGACTTGCATCTTGTTCTTGAACGAATAATCTATAAGCATTACTATATGTTAGCATAAGCCACAGAATAAATAATAATACTACATAAATAAACTAACCTAATTTAACTTGTTCAAATATACAGTAGGTTAGTGAAGAGCGCAACAGAGATTCGATGAACACTCCTTTTTTACATTTTACCACTTTTATTGAGTCGCTTTCTTGTTTGTCCGTCTGTCTGTCGTTCCGGGTGGAATCTTGGAACTCAAATTTCGAGCACTTCCCTATTAGCTATCCGGCTGAAACTTTCAGGGTAGCTCACAACTCTATAACAAAGCAATCTAAAAAAAACTGCAAAACGAAAAACAAAACTTTTACTTTTTTAATCTTCATCTGCTACTTGTTTAAGCTATATTAGGTGCTATACTTTCAATATTAGGTGAGGTTTGAGTCTTGGTAAAGGTTAACTTGAATTTAGCATACATTCGCCAAGTTGACAGTTGTTTAACGTTGCTCGCTTGCTTGTCGTTTGATGTAGTGCTGGCCTCTGGTATCAGAGCTTGGCAGGCCGCTCAAAGGGCATCGGACATGGCTTAACGACTGCAACTAATCAATCACAGCCGAGATCGACAGCTTAACGTGCCCTCCAAAGCACGGAGCGATGGAAAGCCGCATATAACTCCGAAAAGTTGTTGTTAGGCCAAGGACCGAGCTCTGTATCAATGGATTCTAAGTCGCACTAGTGTACCGCTGGCTACCATCGCTCTTTACCGTTCAATGCGGTAAACATCTCTTGACATAGTCATAGGTCATAGACAGCTTGGTAGATAGATAGATAGATAGATAGATACACGCTTTATTGCACACCAAATAAATCATAAATAAACATTTAACTTAAATAGAGTACAATGGGCGGTCTTATCGCTTAAAGCGATTTCTTCCAGACAACCGTAGGTATATTAAAGTTATCGTTTTGCTAGTGGCCGTTCCTCGAAGCCTGTGAAGAATAATTCAAGAGATGCAGCTAGCAGACGGGGTGTTACACCTGCACCATCCTGCTTTTTACGACTTGCATCGTATCACTTGCATCGTAACGTAACGGACGCGGAATAAAAGTTATATTTTACAGCAAAGCTAAACCAGCGGAAACCAATTACTTTTTACGATGAGTAGTAAAGTTTAGATTAATGTTGGGCATGGTTGGAAGGATTTGTTTACGTTTCCAGCAATGGTATAACCTGTGATGACCTTTACTAAACTTACTATTTTACTATAATGATCATTATGACGAAAACATGAATATTTCACCGACTATAATGTTTATTGACCGAGCGAGCGCGAAGCGTCTCCGTTTCAGCTTAGGCAAAAATGCTTTTGAATGTCCAGATGTCCGTTTGTCCGGATATCTGTCTGTCCGATTGGATCTCTGTTCTCCTCTACAGGTCGCATTTTTCAACCGATCTAGACGAAACTTGGTATACAGGGATATTTTTTTTTTTTTTTGTCGTCGTGGATTTTTGATTGGGACCCCCCAAAAAAAGGCTAGTCTCATAAAAAAAATGGTGAAGATCTGATGAGAATCTTTAGCGTGATGAGCAGAACAGCTCCTCAAAATGCAATAAATTGCTCATTTTTAGGTTTCTACTAATGGAATCAGGCCTTTACCTACTAGATAGGGATTGTTGGAGCACCTTGGTTATTAATGTTACTTTTACAATAAGGTAAATAGATGGCACTATTGTGATTAAACTAGATTGTTTGCATAAACGTTTGTGCTCGCGAGGTCTACAGCTTACAGAGCCACTAGTTATAAGTATTCAGAAAGTAAATAGCTACACAAACCAAAGCTTTCACGTCCACGATTTGCTCTCAAGAACATATTTCAGCAAACCCAATATTGCACAACAACCGATAAAAAAACTGCACCAAGGACACTTACAAAGCTTTTAAGGGAACGAATTTGCCGATTCGGTTAACCGCACATGTATGGTCATACCTATCTATACTTATTATAAAGCAGTTAATAATAAAAAAACTGTTCAAAGAGGATAACTTAATAACTATCTTAAAAGAAAAAAAAACACGCCTCCCCTAAAATAGAGACAGTAAGAAAAGTGTTATAGGACACATTCTTAGTATTTTACTCTACTTAGCAGTTTAGTTAAAGTCAAATTACTTTTCTCCCCACTACACAGTAATATCACCATTGTTCACTTAAACGTAAGCAGAAAGTTCCTCATTCCTGCTCAATAAAAACAATGCAGAAAAGTAAGTATGGAAATCCATTACTGCACAGTTTTTTTAGTTACATGATTCATCACACTTCACACTGATATTATTAAGGCGAAAGTTTGTATTTGTGTGTTAGTGTGTGTATGTGAGTGTTGGTTAATCTTTCACGCTCAAACGGCTGAACGGATTTTGATGAAATTTGGAATAAAGATAGCTTATACCTTGGAATAACACATACGATACTTTTATCATTTTACTTCACTCTCAAACGGATGAACGGATTTTGATGAAATTTGGAATGGAGATAGCTTATATCCTGGAATAACACATTGGATACTTTTCATAATCATCATTTTACTTCACTCTTAAAAATCTGAACGGGTTTTGATGAAATTTGGAATGGAGATAGCTCATCATCATCATCACTGAATGTGACTGAAAATTGTACTGCTTACATTTAGGTGAACAACTGTGATATTACTTTGTAGTAGCAAGAAAAGCAGATTACTGACACTCGTTCAAGTGACTCCTTGCTGCACTCTAATTTTTAGAGCCCTCTCTAAAGCTCGAGCTCCAATCTAACCACTCCGTGCAGCAATGAGTCACTTTCCGCTCGATGCAGTAATCTACTGTATTAGTCTTATGGGCTAGATTGTAATTTTAATGAGGTGACCACAAAAGCGTGGTACGTCATAAGCAACAAATTGGATGGCTTATGATGGTTATGGCTTAAAATCTGCTGAACTTTGTATCTCAATCAGATAGAAGCCGAGCAATAGATAAAAAAAAATTGACGGCTAAACCAATTTTGATTAAATGTATGTAGTATATTGTACTTAATAGGAGTTGATACCGGTTTGCAAAAAACCGGCAACATTAAATATCATGTACTGTTGGCCCTGAACTAACACTTAGATTATTTTGAACCCAGAGAAATGACAGCAAGTATAATATTGGTATACATACTTACAAACGACGACTAGGTTCACCACCTTGAGACCAAGGATAAGAGGAAAAATCTTAACTTGGTGTTGAACATCGTATAGCTTACGCAAATAATTTAAAATGACATCATTTTCTTAGAAAAACAAGCATAGGGTTTAAAAATTGAATGTATGTCATAATTACAATTATTATTGTCACAGTCTTCAGTCTTCAGTGGTATAGTATAGAAGATACAAAGGTAAAGTTGTAGTATGTTTGTAGAAGATACTTACTTAAAGTTTGACGATTTAAATTAGACTTTGTTGTTTCTATGATAGATGTGCGGTTTTCCATCGCTCCGTGTTTCGGTGGGCACGTTAAGTCGGTCCCGGCTGTTATTGATTAATAGCTGTCGTTAAGTCATGTCATATTCCCTCGGGCAGCCTGACAAACTTTACGTCAGAGGCTAGCAATACCTCATACGACTAATAAATCAGAAGATAGGTAAGTTTGATATGGACCCTTTTAGTAAAAACAAGACATAACCAAAAAGCCGACTACGGTCGGGTAAAAAATTACATAAGACACTCTTGCGATCATGACTAATTGATTGATACCTCGCTTGTCAAAATCGGATCAAGATTTAGTTTGAACATATAACCTTTGCTTTGCCGTAGTCGGGTAAAAAATATATCCTATGACACTCTACAGATGAAGATTCTCTAAAAAGTGGATGACTTCAGGTCAACATTATCATAGGTCTGACGTATATTTATGCACAAACATGGATAATTTCTATATTAGTACCTATAATTTTTATTTATTTTTAAGTTCTCGACGTTCCGATCTCGAAAGTATTTCAAAGATATTTAAAATATTAGGTATTTCAAATTGTGACTCATAACAGCTTCGAGATGCGCGCTTCCAGCTTATGGGCGCCATAGCTAGACCAAATTTTATGGCAATGTTGGTCCCATTAATGTTTGCTATGAAAATTAAATGGTGTTATTGCTAAAGTGAATTTAACCACCGTTAACAATAGTGCAGTATGTAGACAAAATTACCCAAATTCTGGAGTCAGATCACACTTCTATTCTCCTCCGTTTCTCTACACACATCTGCCTCTCTCCTATTCTCCTGTTTTGTCCCTCTCCTTTGCTCCTCTCCCTTCCTCTCTTATTATCTCGCTACAAAAAATGACGTACCTTTAAAGAGTAGATGATGATGATGAACTTAATAAGAACTATACAGAGATATTTAACAGCATAAGCTAAATATACTCGTATAAAACAGTCTAACAATACGTCACTGTTTTATTCACGTAACTATATACACCGGGCCGCAAATAAAGCGGGAGGTTATAAAAACTAAATACTATATTAAAGTTTAATTCATTACAAATATATGAAGAAGTAAAACTTTTTTTTTGATTTTATATTAAAAATCAAAAATAAAACAAAGACAATTTTAATAATTAAGCATCGGCACAGAACTCTGATGGAAAGCATGCCAAACCGTATACTAGCTGTATTGATATAATTAAATAGCTCGCAGTGCCAATACAAAATACTTAAATGTGTCAAAAATGCATATTTAGCATATTTTTCGAAATCTTGTGAAAAACTGTAATCTACTTTTATTCAAAAAAACTTCACAATCTTGAACTATTATGACTTTTATTTAAGTACCTTAAAATTGTGTATAATACAGTCATTATTTCATAAAGCTAGTTCCAATATTTTAGAAGTTTTGAGGTTTTTGTTACCGACCCGCTTTCTTTGCTGCCCAGTGTATTTGAGTACCTACCTACATGTACAACTACAAACTACTGTTCACCCAGTTTACTCCACATTTCGGTCAAAGTTTCAATTGGCTGAAAGTTCCAAATCACATAAACACAAAGTGTTATGTCTGCACGCAATAAAACAACATTATGTGGAAACTTGGCTCGTATTCGTTAGCTTTTTTGGAAGCTCTTCGAAAGACTTGTGTGGGTTGTTGTTTACTATATTTTCGACACTTTTTTGGAGTGTCTAAAGCTACGAAGACAGATTGCTTTAGATGTTATTTTTTGAAAATTGCTTTTAGACCAGGCTCCAATATTTAAGGGTTTTTTCCATATATGTGCTGGGTCAGCCACAAACCTGATAAATGTGAAACTAAACATATATGTTTTCGAGATCTTTATCTCTCCGTGATCAAGACAAAAACGTGATTAACAGAATTTCAATCGATACATTTTCCTATCAAAAATTGCGTTATTTTCAGTAATATTTTCATTTTTCTACTCAACGGCTTAAGTATTATCTCTAAAATAAATCTCACAGCAAGAAAATATAGTTAATTATCCACGGTCAAGACAAAATTTACCTAGCAAAATTATTAGCCTGCCAATAAAATATATAACTTTTGAGACTTACATAATTTAATTCCAAGCTAAATTGTGTGTTCAAACAGCGCTCGCGATATTCAACCTTGTTAGGCAGACACCTCAGTGCTTTTTTTTTTATTACGGACTAGGCAATCGTTTGACCAAGATCTCACCTGATGGAAAGCGATGATGTGGTCGAAGGTGTAGCACGCTTGCCTAGTAGTTGCCGGGGTTATAATTTACCGGAAACACTGACGAGGGCAGGGCATTGGCTTTGGATTCAATATAAGACCCAAAATTCAGGTTTGATGTGAGTTCGACACCCAAAAGCTCCAAATGGTCGCCTATTGGTATTGTTACACTTTGGAAAGACGGAGATCGGTGTAGAGAACTCTTTTTAGCAGAAAACAAACACGCTTGCGTTTTAGTAGCATTAAACTTAACCAGGTTAGAATCGCCCCAATCGGACACGGCTTCTAAGGCTAAATTTAAACGGTCTACCATAGCCTCTCTCTGAAACTGGACATCGTCACAGCTGGCTTGAGCATTGGAAGTGTATCTCTCAACTACAGTACTGTCATCAGCATACCCAAAGGTACCGGGCTTCAGAAGGTCATTAATGTGCAGTAAAAACAGTGTAGCCGAGAGAACCGATCCCTGAGGTACACCGGCATTGATAGCCATTTGATCAGACGAGCAGCCCCCTAAGACTACTCTAATAGATCGTTCCCTCAAGAAATCAACTATCCAATTGCATAAGCCAACAGGTAAACCATATGAGGGAAGCTTGTTTAAAAGGCCATCGTGCCAGACCCGATCAAATGCCTTCGATATGTCAAGGTAGACGGCAAGCGCCTCACCATGCATCTCTATGGCTTCGCTCAGTACGTGAGTGGCATACGCGAGAAGATCCCCAGTAGAACGGTTTTGGCGAAATCCGTATTGCCGGTCACTGAGAAGATCATTGTCTTCAAGGTATGCCAAGAGCCTAATGTTTATGACACGCTCCATACACTTACAGAGTAAGGAGGTAATTGAGATGGGACGATAATTGGCCGGATCAGCACGACTACCCTTCTTTGGTACTGGTTGTACATTGGCAAGCTTCCAACTCTTCGGAACTTTACCTGAGTTAGAGAAGAGAGTTACCTAAGAGAGAGGCTCCCGCCTCTCTCTTAACTCAGAAGACTCTTAACTCAAACGCGTTAAGATGGGAGACAATTCGGGCGCACAGTTTTACAACACAATCGCTGGAATACCATCAGGACCACTGGCCTTGTTCACATCTAGAGCTCGAAGCGTTCTGAGAACCTCCTTCTGGCGAATGCGAATTTCAGGCATAAAAACCCCGCAATGAGGAAGGCAGGAAGGTGTCTTGCCAGAAGCATCTAGATGAGAGGCTTCTGCAAAAAGAGAAACAAATAAATTCGCTTTGTCTCCAGCAGTATGAGCTAGTGATCCATCAGGTTTCAGCAATGGTGGCAGCTTGTTGCGGGTAGCGGGTGGCAGAGTGTAGAGGCGGAGCTAGTGTGGAAAAATGTAGAGCCTAGCCTTAAATTAAGAGTCTAGTCCCGCTTTGACTTTGTGTTACCCTTGCCTACATTCGTGGTCTACCTTGACGTTATTTATATCATTATATCAAAAGCTTTTAAGCCCTACTTTTATACATCCTTTTACCTGTTTAAAAACGAACATTGTATACCCGGTAAAGACTTGTAAACCCTGAAATCTAACATTAGAAGCTTGATACACACAAAACATTTCTCCCAAGCGTAAACGCTCGCTTTTTAATGCTTTTCGCTCCCACACTTCACTAGATTTTCCAAGGCACACATTGTCGTACATGTTAGTAATGCAGCAGTTTGTGTTTTGGCCGGGTAGATGATCAAAGAAGTTCAAGAAAATAGTTCGCTAAGAAAATGTCTATGAAAAATTGTGACTGTGAAATAGCATAAACGAAATAAATTAGAAATTATAAAATTTGGAAATTGTGTATTCGAATTCGGTGCTCAGAAACGGGCTAGTTTTTCAGCATTTATTGCCGTAATTGTGCCTGTACAGCAGATTAAGCAGAATGTACCCCAACTTTCTTGCTCTATGTTGCCATAGTGTTTTTACTAGAAGCACAGAATAAATAATAGTACAAGTACAGAAGGATAATTGAGTAAAGTCATTTTACTCAAACAATACTAGTAATGTGGTCATTATTTCGACAACCTTCTTTGGGCAAAGTCGACCTTGCCGCGCTGCTTGAATAGGCGCCAGCAAAGTTGTATGGAATTTCATTATTGTCGTGTTTTGCGGCCAGCAATTTCCTTTGAAAATCCATTAATGTCGTCTTTTGTTGTAGCACTATTATTTATTCCGTGGGTTCGTTAACCCCGAACGCGAAAAGAGAGGCGTTGTAGCTCCCAAACGCATGGACCGATTTTGATGGTTTTTTCTCTGTTTGAAAGCTGATGTGATCGTGATTGTTGTTGTTGTTGTTTCTGTTTCTGTTTATGCTTCTGTTTCTGTTACTGTTTCTGTTTCTGTTGTTGTGGTCGTTGTTGTTGTCTTTGTCGTTGTTGTTGTCGTTGTTGTTGCATTGTTTGAGTAAATTCTTATTATACTAAGCTGGTTTTATTTAAATTCCTCCCATTGTTTGAGTAAAGCACTATACAAGTCTTGTTCCGCAATGACTGCCCTGCTGGCCACGCTATGATGGCCTCGAGCTTTGCTTAGTTAAGTTCTCGACCATCATCATCGCTGCCAGTCAGTCATTACAGACTGAAATAAATAATAGTACTTAAAATGCACGACAATAATGGATTTTCAAAGGAAATTGCTGGCCGCAAAACACGACAGTAATGAAATTCCATACAACTTCGCTGGCGCCTATTCAAGAAGCGCGGCAAGATCGACATTGCCCAAAGAAGGTTGTCGAAATAATGACCACATTACAAGCTTGTTTGAGTAATAGTAAATAACGGGATTCCATTTTCCATGATTTATGCGGCAGCATCCGGCAAAATCATAGAAAACGGAAAAGGTTATTGTATGTAACGGGATTGCCTCTTCCTTTCCTAGTACACATTTATTTTCCTTCACGGGCAATTTGAAACGTCAATCGTTCGAGATTTTTCGACAGATTACTTAGATTTTCACATTTTCCGCCCTTATCTACTATCACTTATTCTGTCTTGTATGTTTGGAGTTCATTCACCGACCAACCCGGTTGTTGTGCCGACTTGCTTTCATTTCATGTGTCTATAAATAATAAAAGTGTCTGCCTGTGATTCTCAAATATTCATGGTGAAGTCCGTATTTTTGCACAATTCCTGTGTATGCAGTTGGGTAAGCCTTTAAGGAATAGTAATTTGCTGTTGTTTATAGGACAGATCTGCAGATATTTTACCAGAATGTTAACAAAAAACAGATTCCTCTAGTTTAAAGAAGGGTTATTAACAAACAAGTGCATTGGCAGACAGACACACAAACGTCACACAAACACAGACACACACACAGATTTGATTACAAAGGAACATAACATTTATTAAAAAAAAACGCGTCAAATTGATTGTCGGACTAGAATAAACTTAGGGTTCCATAGCTAGGACCCTAAACTACGTAGCTGGGTAAACCGAATTGCATTCATTTCAGTAGTTTTTACTTTATACGATAACAAAAAGTTGTTTTTACGGTTGGATTATGTCCACTATGGAATTAGTTCAGTTCAGAGTTGACGCGGGCATAAAATGCGTTATTATCTCGTAAAAGTGTTAGCCCTAGATACGAGTAGCCCTGATAATTTTGTTAGTAAATTCGTATTATGCGCCAGTGCCCTACATTATTTCAATTGGCAAAAAAACTGTCAAAGAAGCCTTATTATAATTTTATAATACCCATTTAATGAGACCACTCTGGATGAGCAACCAAAGATTTTTATCTTCTTCACTGTTCATGAATGGAAAGAATAGATTATTTATTATATGCCACAATATAAAGATTGTGCAAATTTCAACTTTACAATCCAATAAAACCGGGTTCGATCCTCGGCAATTACTTTTAATAAACTAAGTGGGCTATCTTTCCGTGCTGCAGAGGACACCTTAAAGGGCAGAAATGGGCAAATGACACAAAGTAATCCTGTTCAAAAACTACTCACTGTATCCTACTGAAATTAAAATATATGATTGTGAGCCTTATCACAATTTCATAAAGTACAAATTCATGTGTGAACTTCTGAAAATGTAAAATTTAAATTATATTACTTTTGTCGAACAAAAACAAGGAATCAGTTCACAGGACTGTGGTATTTTTTTAGAGCCACAGTACAGAGTAGAAACAGTAGGCAAACACGCTACCCAAATCACACGCTTTACTTAGGCTAAAATTGGTAACACACCACACATACTCAACTAGTCGAGAATAAAATACTATTATACTATCGTTTCTTTCAGATATAATAATTTCAATATCTTTTACAATGCATTACCAAGTACTAAGCCTAATCAAGGAGTTGGTGATAAAAATGTTCAAATCGTTGAAACGTAAATATATTTGTCTGTAGGTAGAAATAAACATTTAAAACAAATTGTGTTCGCAATATTCGCATTAGATACTTACTAACTGCATATACAATTTAAGGTACCTAGATACGTGCTAAATAAAAATCACGTATGCATGAGTGTGTGTTTGTGTGTTTTAATTTAAATGTTCAAATACACTAAGTCTATATTTTTTTTAGATCTGACCTTATATTGCTTGACAATATCGTGCCATGTACAAGTGTTGTAGAAGAAGACTGTGACACTTTGCTGTGTCACACTCCAACTTTCGAAAGGTTAATTAGTACAAATATCAATCAAACGCCTAAAAAACGTATTTTTATATTAGCCTTTTTTGAGATTTGTAATATGAATTTAGCTCACGTTAGTTTTTAAAATCAAATAGGTTAGTTAGTGTTTGGTGTTATTGTTATAGATTGGGTGTGAATTGAATGTGTATCTAGATGTTATGTCATGTTTTGTGTGTCTGTCTGTATCTTGGACGCGCATCACGCGGATACTACTGAATGAATACACATGAAACTTGGTGTGATTTGAGTTCATACTACGAGGTAGGATATAGAATACTTTTCATCCCGAAATGTTAAAGGGTTCCCACAGGATAGGCGTTGAAAGTTATTTAAAAGAACACATACCACGCTGAAACTACTGTACGGATTTTGATGTAACTTGGCACAGTCATAGTTTATATGATGGATTCAATTGAGGATACTTTTTATCCCGAAATACTAAAGGGTTCCTGCAGGATAGGGGTACAAAATTATGTTATTGTCTATCCATCTGTCTTACTGTCTGTCTGTATCTTGACTGCAAATCACGCCAACACCATTGAATGAATTCAAATAAAACTTAGTATGATTTGAGTTCATAATACGAGGTAGAACATTGGACATTCTCATCCTGAAAAATTAAAGGGTTCCCACAGGATAGGGCTTGAAAGTTATTTAAAAGAACACGTATCACGTTAAAAATACTAAACGGATTTTGATGCAACTTGGCACAGACATTACACTCAAGTAAAATTGAGTGTACCTTTTATCCCGAAAAAAATAAAGGGTTACTGCGGGATCGGGGGCCAAAGCTATGTTAATTTTGAAGTAATAAATAATATTTTTTGGAGGGTACTCTATATTCCATACGGAAGCTAAAACTGTTTCTGTCCGTCTGTCAGTCTGTCTTTATTTAGACCGCGCATCACGCCGGAACTACTATTTTGATTCAAAATTTGGGTTGAAATTGAAGACACAATTTATCCCGAAAATATAATGGGTTCCTTTTTTTAACCCCTAGCTCCAAAGATATGTTAATTTTGAAAATATCTGTACTTATAATAAAGCAATAAGTATAAGTCTGTACAAAGATTATTAAAAAAATGGTCTAAAATACTTTGGGCCGTGGCGGTCTCCGCTTAGAATAAGACCCCTCGCAATCCTCCCATGGATGTCGTAAGGGGCGACTAAGGGAATACACACTGGAAGATGGGCAACAGCGTCCTACGAGTACATATTTGTAATACTGCGAACACCAATCCGCCTGCCGAGCATGGTGATACGGCAAACCAGACCCAAATATGATAAACACAACTGAAAAGACGGCCCTGGGGACTAGGGGCCATCTTTTCAGTGGTGGCTCCATTATTCCTGGCACCAGTAGAAGCGACGGTAACGGTGGAGCAGGGGGTGCTAAGAATCCCCGGCAGAGATCCAGCTATCCACCCTCACGCTCTCTGGACCTGGGAACCTATAACGCGCGCACCTTGAGAACCGATGAGAAGTTGATAGAACTGGAAGAAGTAGTAAGTAAGTTGCGCTGGGGTATTATAGGGTTATCATAAGTCCGTAAAGAGGGAGAGGATACGATGATCCTCAATTCCGGCAAATTACTCTGTTACCGGGAGGGTGATCTGCAGTCCCAACAAGATATCGGGTTTCCAGTCCACAAGTCCCTTGTCAACAACATTGTGAAGATCAAAAGCGTTTTAAGCAGGATGGCATACCTTATACTCAGAATTACCGAACGGTATTCGTTGAAGGTCCTACAGGTGTACACCCCACACTCGAAACGCCTGGATGATGAAGTGGAGGCTATGTACGACGACATTTTTAATGCCATACATGCTCCGAAAACATACTTCACTGTAGTGATGGGGGACTTCAACGCACGGCTGGGCATGAGGAAGGCGATAAACTGAGAGTGGGACAGTTTGGGTTTTGACAGCGGAACCAAAGGGGTCAGCGATTAGCTGACTTAATGAAAAAGGACTCTTTATGATGAACTCTATTTTCAATAAGCGCCCGTCCAGGAAATAGTAGTGGCTGCACCCCGGTATTCATGAGCGCGAGATAGATTTCATTTTGACGACCAATGGTCATATTATATTCAATGAAGCCTATGTGATCAACAGGATTAAGACTGGCAGTGATTACCGCATGGTAAGAGGCTCATTGAATATCAACGTTAAGCTTAAGAGGTCTCGTTTGGTGAGATCTACTCTTCGCTCAAGTCCTGCCCAAATCCAAAACCCCGAGAGCTTTCAGTTGGTACTCCAAAGTTGCTTCCTAATCCTTACCGAATGCAATACAGTGGACGAACTAAACAACGGGCTAGTGGAAATTATTAACGCGGTCGGGTCTGAGTTCTTTAAGACCCACCGCAAAAATTGAACACAGAAACTCTCTGACCATACACTCAAACTTTTGGCAGAACGAGGCGACATGAAGCTGCAGTCTTCAGTGGATATGTCGAGTTACAGCTTGCTTAATAAACAGATATCTATTTTTGCGGTTGATCTTAAAGAACTCCGACCCGACCGCGTGAATAATTTCCACCAGCCCGTTGTTTAGTTCGTCCACTGTATCGTATTCGGTAAGAATTTGGAAGCGATTTTGGAGCGCTCTCGGGGTTTTGGATTTGGGGAGGACTTGGGCGAAGAGAATCTCATCAAAAGAATGAACAAATATGGAAAAAATTACATCCTCGTAGAGTTTCTTGGTGCACTCTTCTCTAACGGGTGTATTTCCGAAGCACCGGTAGATTTATAAGGGTATTTATTTCCTTTTACATTGTGAGATTTAACTCTGTTGGCACATGAAAGGGAAATTTCCTTTTCAAACTCAAAGCAGTCTTAGTTTACCTAAAAAAAATGCGTGAGAGCTATTTCTGGCGCCTGGTTTATGGACAGCTGCAAACCACTGTTTAAAAAATTTCGAATTTTACCATTGGTTTGCATGTATATTAGAGAGCTGTGTGTTTTTGTTAAGCAGCATCCACAATACTTCAATTTACATTCGGAAATAGTAAGGAGAAATGTCACTCCAAGAAATAAATTTAAACTTTATATCCCTCGATGCAGATTAAATATATTTAAAAGAAATGCCTACATTAACGCCATTAAGGTGTATAATAAATTACCATGCACATTTAAAGAACTGACGCTTAACATGTTTAAAAGAAGACTGACTGTGTGGCTTTCAGAAAAATGTTTTTATAATCTCAATGAGTACATGACATATAAGGAAAATAATGAAACATAATGTGATTAATTAATGTTAAAATTCTTGATTTAATGCTTGCTAATTGGCAACTATGACTTAATTTTTGATATAATTTGACATTAACTTTAATTTGACATTTTGACATTAATTAAATAATAAACCTTATATTTTACTATTGAATCTTGTTTATTATCGTTGTATTTTTTTTTGTATAGATATGTTTGCACACCATTGTTATGGTAGGATGTACTGGACTTTTATAATTGTTATTACCATCTACTTAATTACTACATTCTTGTGAATAAATAATTCTGATTCTGATTCTGATTAAGTTTTATTGAATGGATCTATTTATAATATTTTATGTATTTCTCCTTTTCATGAGATGTTAATTTTGAATTGTAAAAGCACTATAATTTTGTCTATTTACAATAAAATACTTTGACTTTGTGCCAATTCGTAGTCTTTAAATATTTTTTATTTTATTATTTTGATATACTTACAATAAATTAGTTCATCTTCTTTGCTATTAACCAGAGCTATAAGCCACAACTACAAAGCAACCGACATCACCTGCCACCAACTCGTATAACCATTGATTACCACCTGCCACTATGAGTTACCAACTACCATCACCAGCTCCAACTTCTTACTACCTTCTATTTGATATTGAAGGTAGCCACCACATCTCAGTACCGAATACTTGCCGTACACCAACAAACAACTAATCGATACTATATACTATATAATATTATAAAGAAGTAAAGTTTGTGAGGCTGTAGGGGGTAATCTCTGGATCTACTGAACCGATATGGAAAATTCTTTTGCCAATATAAAGCCACGTTATTTGTGAGTGTCATAAGCAATAAATTAAAATGACCGAGCGTGCGAAGCCACGGGCATCAGTTAGTGTTTAATATTGTCCCCTAATATTATTACACATTGTATACTAATATAAACAGATCTATTCCTACTACAAACTAAATCAACATACTTTGATGAGTCACCACCTGCAAAAATCTTCTACCACCTCTCATTAAATAGTCACTAGCTAGTCAGTCGTAAATTTGCCTATATATCAATTTATCAAACCTGTACTACCATACGATACTACTGTGCTACTGCTGATCTGCTGTACTGTAGTTAATTATACTGTGTCATAAAAACCTGTGTTGCGAACCTAGTTCTCGTGTAGATGGCGGTTTACTACGTATAGATTTTGAGAATACAAAGTAGTTTTCTTAATTCTAAATAGAGGGAGCTTGTGTACTTAGAACACCGTTTTTCGCTTATCGCGATTAATGCACGCGGGGAAGTGGGGGTGAAAATTGAAATCTCCGCGCGTCCATTCTGGGCCTTAAGCCGTCGGTCTAGGTTGCTAACGAAAGTTAGCAGCCGTTAAGCCGTGTGGCTTAACGGCTGCTAACTTTCGTTAGCATTAGTTATTGCTGCATCCAACAAACATACTAAAATTATTGGTAATTGGGTCAATCAACTATTTATTCTTTGTAAAAACCTTGTCCCTCTAAAAACAGAACAGAACAGATATTTTGAATAAATTGCTTTATATTTAAGTGCATTTGATTATTAAATGTCAATTACTTTTTATTAATTTTATGATAACTGGTTGACATATTTTTTTCCCATACAGGTAAATCTTTGGGATATATTCATTTTAAACAAATTGTGTAGCATAAATTAGCCTGAAATCGTTTGGGTAACTGACTTTCTCAGGTATGTGCGGTTTTCCATCGCTCCGTGCTTCGGAGGGCACGTTAAGCTGTCGGTCCCAGCTGTTATTGATTAATAGCATTTGTTAAGCCATGCCAGAGTGCCTGACAAACTCTGACACCAGAGGGCAGCACTACCTAAACGACAAACAAACAATATATAAAAGTAAAACGTTGTCTGTTTGTTTGTAATGTTTGTTTGTTTATTTGGGGAGCTTTCGCACGATAACGGCTGGACGAATTTTGATGAAATTTGGAATAGAAATAGCTTATACCCTAGAATAAACCATAGAATACTTTTTATCCCGGAAAATTGTAAGTTTTCACGGGAAAACTGGAAAATGTTGATTACTCGCTGTAAGGAGCCGCTGTAAGGTCCGATTGCCATGGGAACGAAATAACAAATCTGTCAAAAAAAAAACAAGAACATTGGTGCTATACCTATTTAGCCAGCACTACCTCATACGACAAACAAACAAACGTATGATGCACTTTAGGACCGCACAGTTAAAATCCTGAGCAGTGAAGACGAACGTTCTAGTCTCTGGGAGAGCAGTTTTTTAAAATAAAAACAAAATGAACAAGATAATTTACGGACAATGAAAAAACCCGACTGCTCAGTTTAAATCGTTATAGATCATAAATGATCATTCGAAATGAAGAATGATGAGAGATACCTAAAGTTGATTTTCTAATACCTATTCAATGATCCCCACTTTCGTCGACTTTTTTTTATTTTTCACAATATGGCTTATGATTGTCGCCATATTGAATTTTGACTACTGTATTTAGTAGCACTCGCAAGATTAAAGTAAATCGATTGACGTAAGAATCATCAAAATCGATCCACGCGTTTAGTCTATATATTGCCACAAAGGAACAGATGTACATACATACAGGCTGATAAACACATTACCGTCATTTGCATTGCGCAGTCTGGTAAAAATAAGCACGTAAGTAATAACATCGGTGGGCTGCCATGTGTCATCGGTAGTCTATGTTTACTGCACCTACTTAAATAGAACAAGGACTGACTTTACAAAGAAATCCAACACACACACGCCCTGAACAGTATTACACACATACATACGTGTATATGGATGACTCATATTTCCTCGAGTACAATCCCCTATTTCCACTGCTAACACGAGACACAATAACCTCAGGACCTCAATTATGGATGTACGCTCCCCCTCCCCCTATTTGTTCCACCTCTCGACCATGGAGTGCATTCACCGTCGACAGAATCGCGTGTGGCGCCAGGTTTGATAACCCATCGGTGGTACGCCATGGGTTTGTGATTACATTGGACAAAGGTTGGAAAAAGTTTTAAACAAATAACATCGATTATTCTGCGTGTTTCATCAGGCCATAAGTGTAAAAAATACTGCATTGGCATCAGGTCTCTATTATGTGTACAAAATTTCATCCATCTTACCTAGTATGGCTAGAATATATTCGTAAGCACCAGTGCGGCGCGCCTCGTTCGCTTATCGGCAACATTACTTTCCTACGTAAGGTAGTCCAACCACTATTCCTAACAGGAAGTGGTTTGGAGTTAGCACTTCCAGGTCATCCGGATTTATTGAGACGTGCGTTAAAGGGCACCCGTTCACCGTGTGTTCAATATCAGTAATTAACGACGACAGTATTTCATCCTTTGGAGCCCGTTCAGTGAACTTTACCGCAAGCGCGATATTTACAGTCTTGATGAAATTTATAGTTCAAAAGGCACCTAGTTCGAAATAAAAACACAAGCCGTACATATCTATAGTGTTTTGTATTATTTCAATAGGTCACAGGCAATGTCTAAAGACAAAACACAGATGATGGTTTAATAACCATACCAATATATAAAAGTGAAACATTGTCTCTTTATTTGGGGAATTTTAACGCGATAACGGCTGGACGGATTTTGATTAAATTTGGAATGGCGATAGCTTATACCCTTAAATAGAACACAGGATACGTTTTATCCCGGAAAATGGTAAGTTTACACGGGAAAACTGGAAAATATTGATTACTCGATGTAATGAACAGTTGTCATGGAAACGAAATAATAACAAGTCTGTCAAAATACATAAAGAGCGTTGGTGCTATACTTTTGCATTGGTTTTTAATATTCTAGATGAACATATGATGCTTTTTTCGCGATAAACTAGTCCGCGCGGACGAAGTCGCGGGCGAAAGCTAGCTAGTAATAATAATGGTACCTACATAATGATCAACCAGTTAGACGAGACTATGCAACACTGAGCTCCTTGAAACCTCTATCAGTGTCTTATGTAAATTTATTTATACTTTAAATAAATTGCAATGCTTCACATCACAAGTATCACAACCCAATGAATAACATTACATAATAGTTCAACAAAGATAAAAAAGTAGTAATGTGACCAGATGGTGAGATGGTAACCAGTTGTGATAAGATGACTCATAAAAGTGGCATCTGAATTTAGTTACTTAGTCATAACAAACATTATCATGTGATTATTGAAATAGCAAAATAATTACATATGTTTAAATAATTATTTGAACACAACATTCAAATGGATTTACTAGAAAAACTACTGAACTAATTATTAACCCTGATCTCGAAAGAGAGGGTTATAAGTGTAGGGTGTGTATATATGTATCATTGTCTGTGCAGCTCCTAAACGAATGGACATATTTTGATGCAGTTTGAAAGCTGATGTGATATAGATGCTTCTAAACTATAATGGTAGTTATGTAATGGGTAGAGGGTCGGAAGTTCTATAATTTTTTAATTTGAGCATGTTCCTTTAGAATTAAAAAAAATATTGCTCTCAGGTACTAAGGATAAATGGGGCAATCTTAAGATAACAATATAAGTTAATAGTCATACTACATGTTTCTTATGTAAAATATCTTAGGACAAAGAATCAAGGCCACCCTACTGAAAAGCATGAACTATCTCTATACTTGGCACATTTCTTGCGCCAACTGCCCCTATATAATTAAGTTCATGCAGTTTTGTTTGTTCTATTTTCATGTTGAGCTAGGTTTGGGTTGAACCCCTGATATTCGCACTAATTTATGTTCTTTATAAAAATGTGGTAACTGTTAAATCAGCCTGCTACGGCCTTATCATAAATTAAATTTATTTAAATGCTTTAATTTATTTTCACTTGTATGTACTTACCTGTGTAGGTATGTATCTATCTATCTACTATGTATGTATTTTTGTCTGTCCTAGAATCTTGCAACTAAAATTTGGAGAACTTCCTGATTAGCTATCCGGCTGAAACTTTCAGGGTAGCTCACAACTCGAAGAAAAAGAATTAAAAACAGGAAAAATACTTTTTATTTATCCCTATCAAACTTCTTCGATTCGATTCTTCGAAAAACGCTGCCGATGCAGCAACATGTGTAAACGCTCTGATTTGATCTTGTAATCGGCGTATTCCCGTTGTCCCCATTGACCGTTTCCCCATTGATGGGGACAGCGAGATTGTTATGATATTGTATCAATCGATTCGTCTTCATCGCAAGAGTGTCATAGGCTATTTTTTACCCGACCGTACTCGTTTTTTTCTTTAACTTATGTCTTGTTCCAGTGAGCAGTTGATTGCTATCTCAATTTTCACCTGGGGCCCGACCACAGAACTTGGCTTCAATCAGATTGTCACTTTTTTCAGAGCAAAATCAACTCTATCGCAAAGCATTATTGAATTTTACGGCTTGAAACCGATATGATCAACATTAAGTAATCGGACTGCTGGTGTTTAAGTGATCTGGTTGTAGTAACACACTAAGCCTTGCGTGGGACTGGAACTACAGGGCTAATGACTGGTTTATGTGAACTCATCACATTTCTGATATTATTTCGGGGAAGAAATCATACTAGCATGAATAAAGCTAAATAAATATTAGTAGATTTATAGAGAAAACACGTACTGCCCCTAGAAAAGGGAGCGTGCAAAATTCGTAGATGCTCTCAATGATGTGAAGGTACATGATTGAAGATTACTTAAAAAACAAATGAAAAATAAGATTTATAAAAACACATCTAAGTTATTTGTTCACTTTTTCTAATGAGTATTTTCTTAGTAAATAATATCTTAATTTTTAGGTTTGTATTGTATTTGTCATCCTACAAAAACTATATGGTAGGCTGTGCGGTAAGAGCCATAACAGGATATTGAGTTTTTACCTAAGGAGGCAATATGTGCATAACTAACATTTGTAATATACCTAATAATAATAATAATAGCCTTTATTCAGACAGTATTTAAAGTTACATTGTACATAATAAATTCAAGTAGTACTTTTTGCAACAATGCACTCACTATTATTATTTTTGTTCTAGTCCATGTGCCACCTGCTATGGCTTTAATGTCATCAACCCACCATCTAAATGGTCTGCCTCGTTTTCTCTTCTTGTGAACCAATTCATGACTAATTTTGTCAATTTTTCACTTCCTCTAATTGTATGGCCTGACCACTTCATCTTTAGCTTTTTTTATTGTTTTTATGACATCTTTTGTTTTTGTATGTTTTTTAATGGTTATAATTTCTATTCTATCTGAGTCTTTTACCTATCATACTTCTTTCCATGGAATTCTGACAAGTTTCTAGCTTTTTGTTGTGTATTTTTGTGAGTGCCCAGGTTTGGCAACCATAACTTTTTGTGAGTGCCCAGGTTTGGCAACCATAACTTTTTGTGAGTGCCCAGGTTTGGCAACTATAACTTTTTGTGAGTGCCCAGGTTTGGCAACCATAACTTTTTGTGAGTGCCCAGGTTTGGCAACCATAACTTTTTTTTTGATACCTGCATACTTCCTGTACTTATGATAATATACCTATCACTGGTTAAAAGTCCAGTAGTTTTAAAGTAAACATAGAACCACACTTTTCAAATTAATAGTTTTTTTAACTTGCTTAGCTCCTACTTATCGGATTGAAATACCAAATATACCAATTTTTAAGTCAAAACCTGAGCTATCCAACAGTGAAATTCGCATGGCAATCGGTCCAGGTTTTAAAGTGATGCGCAAACAGACAGACACCTATTTTTATGGTGTTAATTTTTTTTAAAGTTATCTAGTAACTTTACTAATGTATAACTATAATTTCAAAGAAAATTGATGAAATTTCCTATAAAACGTTTTTTATTTCAAAACTCTAGTTTAGGAAAAATTGCAAATTTAAGTAAGTGAGCAGGCCATATAGTTCGCAGAACTGACATCCGCTGTAGAATAAAGGTTCTCAAATGGCGAGCATGAACAAGCAAGCTAAGTGTAGGGAGACCCCCCATATGATGGACCAACAACATTGTAGCCATCACAGGAAGTTGGTGGATGGAGGTGGCACAAGATGTCTCGTTGTGGTAATCTTTGGGGGAGGCCTATGTTCAGCAGTGACTTCTAAAGGCTAAAATGATGATGATGTGGTACTAAGTTTTGAAGGCCAGTTTATAATACGAAAAAAATACAATAGAAAAGTTGAAGGATTTTTGAAAAAAATAGATAGATAGATAAACGCTTTATTGCACACCAAATAAATCATACACAAGAATAAACATATAACTTAAATAGAGTACAATGGGTGGTCTTATCGCTTAAAGTGATTTCTTCCAGACAACCGTTGAATGGAGAGGAATACATTTAATTGTCATTGTGTTGTTAAAATATTGTACTTTACAGATCAAATAAAATTGAACTGAGCTTAGATTTGGACTAGTTTTGGGACCACTGTACAAGCTTGGCCCACAATTTCAGGGGGGGGCCTTCCCCCTGGGTAGGAGGAAGGTTTGGACCCTCCTGATAGTGGGGGGGAGCCTCTGAGATATGTTTTTTTTTTAAATATATTTTTGTTGTTGCAACTTTTTCTTATATAAATTTTGGACATATTTGCGGCAATATAACCTTTGGGGGCTACCTCACAAGGCCCCCTGATAGTGGGGGAAGGGCTAAACTCCATCCCCATATCTCCCCTCTGAGAAATGAATTTTTGTATTATTTTTTTAGTAAGTTTTTCATATGGTTGGTCATATTCGGTGCCCTACATGTGTTAAAACAGGTAGATTTTAAAGGCTAAAATAACACAAACTTCCTAACTATCACGGCCAAGTTGGATCGCCACAGAGGGTCTAAACACAAATAAGTTACAAGGCAAAAAAAACACTAAGACGAAGGCTGGAGCAAAGACCTATCATGGCTAAGTCAGATCGCCACTAAAGGGAGTTAACACAGATAGGTTTGAATGCTAAAAAAAGGTACATATTTTCAAAATTCACATCTCGTAAGCCTTTTATATTCTACAGTTAAAACTTTACCTGAAGACTTCTTACAGTGTAAGCTTCCTATATTTAAAAACAGCCCAAAACTCGAGGGTAGAGCTACGAAAAAAAATTGCAAAAAATATATATATAAAGAATTCATATCTAAGAATGGGGGGGAGATCTAGTTATCAGGGGGTTCTACACCCTCCCCCCTCCCCCTAAAATCGTGGGCCAAGCTTGTACAGTTGAGTGATGAGCCACGTATAAGATGCTGCATAATTTACAACATCTATCTATGTATATCTAGTTTTTTGAAATCAACATCTATTGCTATCCTCGTTATATAATCTATTTTTAAAAAGCAATCATCGAGCGTTTTTCCTGTTTAGCTTTTCGTTTAGTTTTTCATGTAATATATGAATTTTCGAGTATTCTGCCTTCATTTCTTTGTTTAAATCCTTTAATCACTTTGGGACGGACGGTATAACGGTAACGCAAAATAATGTTGGACAGTGACCCCCCTTTAGGTGAATCCGCTTATCGGCAGAAAGAAATACCAAAAAATCGCTATATTCGAGACCACTGCCATTGAAACAAAAAATTTAAGTAAACTACCTTTCTGCTGGACAGACGAAGGAAAGCATTACAAAAGGTGCTCTGCTTCGCAATTCGCAACTAACACAGAATGAGTATTTATGTACAATCTACGGGAAGTCAGCCTACGGCGCCTACGGGCTGAAAGCTGAAAAATCAATAACACAAACAGACTTCTCTACGTAGCTTCAGAATGCCTAAGAATAGTACACTTACCACTTCACAGTAGGTAGAAGAAAGTTCTCAGGAGCTCTTCAGTCAACTTATCACCAAACAACAAGTCAGAAAAGTATTTAAATTTAATTATTTTCGTCACAAAATTCTACAAAGCGAAAAGAGGCGAACGATCGAACACAATGATTTGACAGATGTTTGATGACAATTACAGTTTGACAGTTAAATTCCTCCGTTCCGTTGCTCAGCATACGTTCCCAATCCCATGCACCCTACGTTCCTTTCACTTAAATTTGAGAGTACTTTGTTTAGGGTTCCGTCCGTTTTACTAAAAACATGAAGAGAGTTATTTGGACCTCTTCTTCCCAAACCAACATAATCCTGCCTTACAGGACGATTAAGTTGACTAGAATGAAAAACTAGGATTCACTTTACATTATATTACAGGGGTAGGTGAACGCGGCGTTACGCCGCACATGCTGAGTTTTTGAATCTAATTATATCCTTTTTGTATTGATACTGTGTGCATCTACTTCTATATTTTCTTGTGGCAATAAATACTATTTTACTTTACTTTTGAAAATACATTTTTCATACTTACCTATTTTTGATGTTTTCTATCTTATTTCTTATGTGTAGGTATAAACTACCTATGTATAAATTTACAGTTTGACCAAAACCTTATCAAAATCCAACATGAAGCACCGGATTACATAAAAAATAACCTGGGAAACATCAAAAACATGAAAAAATAGTTTATTACCCGACTGTGGAGGGTTATGTTTTGGGTTGTATGTATGTATGTATGTTTCTTTGTTTTTACGTTTCTTTGGCACGTCCTACAGACTAAACGGCTAAATGGATTTTGTTAAATGAGGTATCATTGGATTCGTCTTAACCGCGAGAGTGCTATTGGAAATATGAAGTGTCAAGCAGCTTACAACTGCCATGTGTTATTTCCGACGGAAAGAAAAATGATTTTATAACTCTAAAAACTCAATTTCATTTTCAATTTATTTATTGCAAAAACATATGTACTTAAATAAAAAACACAGGCATTAAGGTGTAATTGTCAACATATGACCCTCACAGGGTATAGCAAAAAGTAGCAAGCAGACCGAGCCATTATCTATTATATCAATTAATTATCTATGTAGATTTATCATTTATATACTCGTCAAGGGTATAATAGCATTTATTCATTAAAATTTAAAAAAAAAAACGAAAAATAGGTATATCGTTTATAAATATGTATACTTCCATCTGGCAAAAAAAACATAAAATAAGAGTAAACTAGAATAATATAGGTATAGAGTATAGAATAGAGTTTTCGAGGTGTCTCGGGATGTCTAGAACGAAAATGACATCCATTTTCAAATCCAAGATGGTGGACATGTTTTTTTTAGGAAAGTTATATGGGTGTCATTATTAAGATTTTTCGGCGTGCTTATAACGAAAGTGACATCCATTTTCAAATTGAAGATGGCGGACATGATTTCATTTTAATTAAATGATAGGGGTGTCGTTTTATAGCTTTCTACGGGCTCGGATAGCGGACTTGTATTTAAATAGTGAAATATAAAAAAAAGAATACTCCCCGGGTAATCTTGAAAATGACACCCACAACTTTACTAAAAAATGACCGCCATCTTTGCAAGTAACACCCATATCATAGTTACTGAAATAAAATATGGCCGCCATTTTGGATTCCAAAATGGATGTAATGTTTATTTTGTATTTTTATCGATCATGCGATATCAGGTTAGGTTTTACGCAAATATCAAACACTATGACTGGCTGCGCTCACCATCCCTAGCGCTCTATAGCATATACAAACACCGAGCATAAATATTTTCGCTAGCGTGTACTTAGTAGTAGGTATGTTTTCTTTATGGAAAGCCTCTGCGTGTCCACCCTGTTTTTGGGACATCCTGTATATAGGATGTTTTCACACTGATGGATCAAAATGGGGTGTGAGCTAGAACACCGCTAGGCCTATCGATTTAACACCCCATGTATGTTCAGTGATTTGGAATAGTTTAGGAGTTACGGGATATTTTAGTTTTTTTAGGCCAACTCTAGATTTCATTAGAATTTTAGTAATTATGACCTAACTATTAGCACAAACGTTGTTTTTTTTGTGTAGGTAGTATAATAATGGGTCCTTTAAAATACATTAATACTACTGCATCAATTTTTTTAAATTCTGTAAAAAACACATAACCATTGAAATATGTATCTCATACAAAAACTGTCTTCAATATTTACAGGGCTATAATTTTGAATAGTAACAATATATTATTTTAGTTAATATCTCGAAATCTTCTCCAATTGTATGCCTATGAGTCACCAATACATTTAGTTGGCCTAAACTTAGGGCAACACAGCAAAAAGTGACTTAAAAAGTGGAAAAGTCATTTTTGTTTGAGGTAAAAATTTCAATAGTTAAGTTTTTTCACAAATACTATAAATTATAACACGAAGGTATTTATTTATTTTAAAAGACCCCTTATTATACTACCTACAAGAAAAAAAACAAGCTCTTAGTTTGGTCACAATTACTAAATTTCTAATGAAATCTAGAATGGGTTAAAAAAACTATAATATCCTGTAACTCCTAAACTATTACAAATAGTTGAACATACGTAACATTACATTGATAGGCCTGAAGGTGCTTAGCTTACCCTCCTTTTTGATCCATAAGTGGTAGGACGCTATCTTTGACATAATATTACTACCTGCGGCCCGCGGTTTTACCTGCTTGGACAATGATGAAAAGTATTCTATGTGCTATTCTAGGATCCAAAGTATCTATGTAAAACATTTCATCAAAATCTGTTCAGCCGATAACATTTAAACATTGTATTTTGAAATCGTCTTTGGACCACCTTAATCCGTCCCTGTCGAAAAAACTTATCAATGTATTTATTTATTTTACATTATTAACCTAAAAACCAAATTTCATGCCTATACAGCAAAAAAAAACATATAATCTTTCAATCGCCATTAGACTAATAATTAATTAATTCGTCCCTGTCGCAAAATCCTTTGATCCTTGATTGACTACCTATAAACTACCTACCTGCCTAATTTCAGTTCCATAGGTTAAGTATTTTTTTATAATCAGTGCGTAGTATTTCGCTTTTATATTTTACTAGCTGCGCCCCGCAGCTTTGCCCGCAAGTACAATTTTCGAGGACAAAAGGCATCCTATGGTATATCTATGATTTACATCATCTACACATAAATTCTCATTAAATTCGGCCAAGACGTAATTGCGTGAAAGCTCCTCCAATAAACAAACCAATTCCCAAGACGTTTCCCTTTTTTAAATTATTATGGGTACTACATTATATTCATAAGATTCAATAGAATTAGACGTTACTTTGTAGAAATCTAAGTTAGTGAAACTCTTTTTATCAACCCTCATTTTTGCGTAACATGGGTATACCTATTAAGCACTAAATAGCATTCATGGCCTTGGCAAACCCGAAACAGCTGTAATGGCGGCACAAAAAATAATTTTCGTTTTTTATCTTTTCGCCAAGAATTACACGGGAAGTCGACTACTTTTTTAGGAAATGTGTTTTTGGTGCACTTTTCTTTATTTGTAATATATTTTTTATGTGATTACACTGCATAAACAGTTTTTTTTCTAAATGAAATCGCACCGAGTCTCCCAGTAAATGTTCATTGGCGTCTGGCGGGAGGATCGAGCATTCAGTGGAATTTTTCACTCATTTACGAAATGTACGAAACACCTACTAGGTATCTTATTGTACTTATAAAATCTATGCATACAAAATATGAAAAAAACATTTTCGAATTTCAACTTTTTCCTTGAATTCCGAGTATTTTAATTAACAATGATTGCCAAAAAAATAGAAAATCAAAATCTAGCATAGAAGCTAGGTTACGTAAAAAATTACCTTGAAAACATCAAAAGCATGTACTTTTTTATGATCTTGATCCTCGTATTCACAGCTTTTTCTATTAAATTTATAAAGTTTGGAGTACCTATACAGTTTTACAGGTACCTGTATCAAAATCCAAAATAACAGCACCGGATCACAAAAAATAAACTAAATTTAACTTTTTCCTCGGATTCGCAGTTTTCATAAATTACACTTTCAAAGTTTGTCCAATAATTGAAATAAGTGAGCAGGTAGTACAAAGTTTAAGGCTTCAATGAAACAAACAGGTGATACTAAAACAAGTATATTAACATAAATCACATTATCTAAATTACAAGGGCACCGCATGGATTAAATAGCTTTTCAAGCTGGTACATCTAAAGAGTTAAACCAAAATGCTGAGATTGATATTTTACTTCTGTGCATTGTCGTATCGAGCGGACACGTCTTTCCAGTTGACAATATCGAAGATTGCCTTCACGTAGTCCGCTCGCACGTTCTTGTATTGCAGATAGTATGCATGCTCCCAGACGTCGATTCCGAACAGTGGCACCAGACCTGAAAAGGAACATGTACAATGATATTTTACCCGATTACAGCAAATCAAGGGAAGGGTATTGAGTTTAACAGTCTATGTATGGTCTGTATGTATGTATATATGTGTATGGTTATGTGGATGTTCCACCATAGCTCCTATTGGTCCGATTTGGCAAGCGAGTTGTCAATCGATTCGTCTTCATCGCAGGGTGTCAGGCAATTTTTTACCCAACCATAGTCGGGTTTTAGTTTTTGAACTTATATCTTGTTAAACCCCGAACTCCAAAGAGTGTTATAAGTTTAGGGTGTGTATCATTTTATCTATCACTGTATGTATCACTGTATATGTGTGTCTGTCTGTGGCATCGTAGCTCCAAACGAATGTGATAGAGATGGTTCTTAGCTTTAATACGGAGAGCAAGGGGCGTGATGATCGTAGCTCCCAAACGAATGAATCAATGAAAGAACAACAATAAAAGAATTTATTGTAAATAGGCAAAATATTACACTTTGCACTTTTACAAGTCAAAATTAACATCTCATGAACAAGTCGAAAAATACATAAAATATTATAAAAAGATCAAATCAATAAAATTTAGGTAAACTAAGTTATAAGTTAAAAAGATCGTTAAGAAAGGAAATACCCTTACTCTACCTGTGCTTCGGAAATACGCCCGTTAGAGAAGAGAGCACCATGAAACTGTACGGGTTTTTTTTTCATATTTGAGTGTTTTCAAATGTCATAAATTATAATAAATAATATGTATATTACAAATATAAAAATAAAAGTGTCAATGAGATGTCCCACAATCATCAAACAATCAAAATGGTAAAAATAAAGTCAAAATTGTAACTAAATATATTGTATAGAACAACGTGACATCACGTCATGATCTCATGGCATGTTGTAGTCATGAGACATCTCACAAAGTACTCGTACTTTGAACATTTTATTCACTTAATGTAAACATCGAAGTTCACTTATTCTTATCATGGAGCTTGGAGACATCGAGAGATCGATTTTGATGCGGTCTTTTAATGTTTAAAAGCGGATGTGATCGAGATGCTTCGTAAATATAATGGGGGTGGGAGGTCGGGAGTTATATAAAATTTTAATTTGTGCGTGTAGAGCCTTGTAAAATGTGGCGTGGCTAGACCATGGAGTCCTTAACTTAAACTTCTTCATAAAGAGTAATCAAAGAGATCTGATTACTCTTACTCTACATACCATATTATAGGAGAAAAGAGGCCTACACCGATCTCTTTCTTTCAGCCAACTCCTTAGGAGTTGGTTGTTTGCTTGATGAGTATATCGATTAAGTACCTAACTAAAAAAAACAGATATAGTTTATATCAGACCACAATTTAGATCTACTCATCCAATCAATTTTAGAATTCCGATCAGTGAATATATAAATACATACAATAATACAGCCATTTGTGAACCTCATTTTGAAGTAGATTTAAAACGCGTTGTACGCGCCTTTATAAGCGCAGCAAACCTTTCAAGAGAGCTATAAACTAGTTTTCGGCGGGAAACGAAGCTGAGACGGTTAATTTGCTTTTGTGCTTGAAAAAACATACAACTTGTTATATCTCTTTATTTGTAACTAGCTAAATGCACTGGTCGTGCGGAACGAAACAATAAAAAATAAAATAATAAAACTACAATTCCCTTAAGAATCAGCATCTACGAGGAAGGACCATGGATGGAAACTCAAAACCCAAACAAAGAACTATTCTTGTGATATTTTGTTCTGTGCAATAACAATAATCTATACTTATAATAAAGCATACGAAAAAGCTTGTAAAAATAATTAAAAAACTGTAATGTACTTTAAATAAGATATTGAACAAGAATAGTTAAACATATAAAACTTTTGATGTGTAAACATCTAATGGCGCGGTACTGGGGTAACGCCGACTCTAGGCGCTGCGACGCGAGCGCGCGGCTCGTCGGCTCTTTCCGCCTCAGCTCGACATAATCGATGTGTACATATCTGCCAAGCGTCCCGCGACGGCTTATATATATATATATATATATATTAATAATCTAATTTGGTTCAAATATTCATGACATTTTAGTTTTTTTTTTGGATTTGTGTTCGATTGCCTCAAATCTCTGGGATTTTTAAACAAATTTAGGATGTTTTTTTTTATTCAACATTGTTAACTTGCAGTGTAGTCAAACTTCATCAAAATTGGTTCAGTAGTTTTGTTAGAAAATATATTTAGCAGTTTCTTCAAAAAACCTATTATTTATCTTGTTTTCTGGTTCAAGTATAATTATTTTATTCTTTTTAGTGTTTGTTTCACAGTTGAAAACATTTTGAATATTAAGTCTTTTTTTTTTGGTGTGTTTTCCTTTATTTATTTACACCGGAGAACTGCTGCACATTTTGCAAGCATAATAAATCAACTCGTAGGAGACTTACAGGAGTCTCTCTTATCCTTACCTGTAGTTGCCTGAAGCGGGTCCTGATTCTGGCAGGTGGCGATTTGCAGCTTCTTCAACTGCTTGTTGTACCCGAGCCAGCCCCAGCCGGAGCCCTGGATGGCGACCGTCACAGCCGCCAGCTGATTTTTCAAGTTCTCCCAGGAACCGAAGTCTCTGAAGATTTAAATATTCGAAGATCCGAATGAAGTTTGAAGGAAGGCTCAAAGACAACGTTGCGAAAGGTTTGATGATATTTTATATACCACCACCAAGAGGGTTGACCAGGATCTGATTTCCATAGGGAGTAACATTTAAGGGAGTGTGCTCGTCAGTATTAGAATCATTTGATTTGAGGCCATCGTAAACTAGAACGACTAAACATCAACTCGACTCAACATTAAGCATTGCAATGTGAGATTTGTCCAAACCTGACTGCGAAGTCAAACCGAATCCCGCAAGGTGCAAACATTTGTTTGATGAGTTCCGAGTCATGGATATATATATGTATGTATGTTTATTGATATTTACATATATTTAACTGGACAAATGCCTTACTTACCTAACAACTACCAACTACAAAATAAAACTAGCTATTTTTAAATCATTCTGACAACCTACAAGCCATTACTGGCTCGCAGAACATCCTCATCAGATCTTCACCAAATTTTTATGAGACTTAAAGGTACTACTTACCTTTAAAATATTTTTTTTTTTTTTTTTTTTAGCCGGACAGACATTCGGACATACGCTTCGCGCTCGCTCGGTCAACTATTATTGTGTTATGTATAGAACATTTCATCGTGGATTCATGGATTGCGCGTCACCCACGCGTCCTAATATTGTAATTATTGTAATAAGTGTTGAACGAAGCACGTTTATAGCTATAGGTGATAAGTCGTTATAGTGTGTGTCATATTAAGGATAACAAAATCGTACAACTGCTTTTTTTCTAGCCGCAATCCAAATTGGTCGAGGCCCTCTGGATGCAAGAGCAGCATCATAGGTTGAGTAAAACTACTATATTTTTTTATGTGATTACACTGCATAAACAGTTTTTTTTCTAAATGAAATCGCACCGAGTCTCCCAGTAAATGTTCATTGGCGTCTGGCGGGAGGATCGAGCATTCAGTGGAATTTTTCACTCATTTACGAAATGTACGAAACACCTACTAGGTATCTTATTGTACTTATAAAATCTATGCATACAAAATATGAAAAAAACATTTTCGAATTTCAACTTTTTCCTTGAATTCCGAGTATTTTAATTAACAATGATTGCCAAAAAAATAGAAAATCAAAATCTAGCATAGAAGCTAGGTTACGTAAAAAATTACCTTGAAAACATCAAAAGCATGTACTTTTTTATGATCTTGATCCTCGTATTCACAGCTTTTTCTATTAAATTTATAAAGTTTGGAGTATACAGTTTTACAGGTACCTGTATCAAAATCCAAAATAACAGCACCGGATCACAAAAAATAAACTAAATTTAACTTTTTCCTCGGATTCGCAGTTTTCATAAATTACACTTTCAAAGTTTGTCCAATAATTGAAATAAGTGAGCAGGTAGTACAAAGTTTAAGGCTTCAATGAAACAAACAGGTGATACTAAAACAAGTATATTAACATAAATCACATTATCTAAATTACAAGGGCACCGCATGGATTAAATAGCTTTTCAAGCTGGTACATCTAAAGAGTTAAACCAAAATGCTGAGATTGATATTTTACTTCTGTGCATTGTCGTATCGAGCGGACACGTCTTTCCAGTTGACAATATCGAAGATTGCCTTCACGTAGTCCGCTCGCACGTTCTTGTATTGCAGATAGTATGCATGCTCCCAGACGTCGATTCCGAACAGTGGCACCAGACCTGAAAAGGAACATGTACAATGATATTTTACCCGATTACAGCAAATCAAGGGAAGGGTATTGAGTTTAACAGTCTATGTATGGTCTGTATGTATGTATATATGTGTATGGTTATGTGGATGTTCCACCATAGCTCCTATTGGTCCGATTTGGCAAGCGAGTTGTCAATCGATTCGTCTTCATCGCAGGGTGTCAGGCAATTTTTTACCCAACCATAGTCGGGTTTTAGTTTTTGAACTTATATCTTGTTAAACCCCGAACTCCAAAGAGTGTTATAAGTTTAGGGTGTGTATCATTTTATCTATCACTGTATGTATCACTGTATATGTGTGTCTGTCTGTGGCATCGTAGCTCCAAACGAATGTGATAGAGATGGTTCTTAGCTTTAATACGGAGAGCAAGGGGCGTGATGATCGTAGCTCCCAAACGAATGAATCAATGAAAGAACAACAATAAAAGAATTTATTGTAAATAGGCAAAATATTACACTTTGCACTTTTACAAGTCAAAATTAACATCTCATGAACAAGTCGAAAAATACATAAAATATTATAAAAAGATCAAATCAATAAAATTTAGGTAAACTAAGTTATAAGTTAAAAAGATCGTTAAGAAAGGAAATACCCTTACTCTACCTGTGCTTCGGAAATACGCCCGTTAGAGAAGAGAGCACCATGAAACTGTACGGGTTTTTTTTTCATATTTGAGTGTTTTCAAATGTCATAAATTATAATAAATAATATGTATATTACAAATATAAAAATAAAAGTGTCAATGAGATGTCCCACAATCATCAAACAATCAAAATGGTAAAAATAAAGTCAAAATTGTAACTAAATATATTGTATAGAACAACGTGACATCACGTCATGATCTCATGGCATGTTGTAGTCATGAGACATCTCACAAAGTACTCGTACTTTGAACATTTTATTCACTTAATGTAAACATCGAAGTTCACTTATTCTTATCATGGAGCTTGGAGACATCGAGAGATCGATTTTGATGCGGTCTTTTAATGTTTAAAAGCGGATGTGATCGAGATGCTTCGTAAATATAATGGGGGTGGGAGGTCGGGAGTTATATAAAATTTTAATTTGTGCGTGTAGAGCCTTGTAAAATGTGGCGTGGCTAGACCATGGAGTCCTTAACTTAAACTTCTTCATAAAGAGTAATCAAAGAGATCTGATTACTCTTACTCTACATACCATATTATAGGAGAAAAGAGGCCTACACCGATCTCTTTCTTTCAGCCAACTCCTTAGGAGTTGGTTGTTTGCTTGATGAGTATATCGATTAAGTACCTAACTAAAAAAAACAGATATAGTTTATATCAGACCACAATTTAGATCTACTCATCCAATCAATTTTAGAATTCCGATCAGTGAATATATAAATACATACAATAATACAGCCATTTGTGAACCTCATTTTGAAGTAGATTTAAAACGCGTTGTACGCGCCTTTATAAGCGCAGCAAACCTTTCAAGAGAGCTATAAACTAGTTTTCGGCGGGAAACGAAGCTGAGACGGTTAATTTGCTTTTGTGCTTGAAAAAACATACAAATTGTTATATCTCTTTATTTGTAACTAGCTAAATGCACTGGTCGTGCGGAACGAAACAATAAAAAATAAAATAATAAAACTACAATTCCCTTAAGAATCAGCATCTACGAGGAAGGACCATGGATGGAAACTCAAAACCCAAACAAAGAACTATTCTTGTGATATTTTGTTCTGTGCAATAACAATAATCTATACTTATAATAAAGCATACGAAAAAGCTTGTAAAAATAATTAAAAAACTGTAATGTACTTTAAATAAGATATTGAACAAGAATAGTTAAACATATAAAACTTTTGATGTGTAAACATCTAATGGCGCGGTACTGGGGTAACGCCGACTCTAGGCGCTGCGACGCGAGCGCGCGGCTCGTCGGCTCTTTCCGCCTCAGCTCGACATAATCGATGTGTACATATCTGCCAAGCGTCCCGCGACGGCTTATATATATATATATATATTAATAATCTAATTTGGTTCAAATATTCATGACATTTTAGTTTTTTTTTTGGATTTGTGTTCGATTGCCTCAAATCTCTGGGATTTTTAAACAAATTTAGGATGTTTTTTTTTATTCAACATTGTTAACTTGCAGTGTAGTCAAACTTCATCAAAATTGGTTCAGTAGTTTTGTTAGAAAATATATTTAGCAGTTTCTTCAAAAAACCTATTATTTATCTTGTTTTCTGGTTCAAGTATAATTATTTTATTCTTTTTAGTGTTTGTTTCACAGTTGAAAACATTTTGAATATTAAGTCTTTTTTTTTTGGTGTGTTTTCCTTTATTTATTTACACCGGAGAACTGCTGCACATTTTGCAAGCATAATAAATCAACTCGTAGGAGACTTACAGGAGTCTCTCTTATCCTTACCTGTAGTTGCCTGAAGCGGGTCCTGATTCTGGCAGGTGGCGATTTGCAGCTTCTTCAACTGCTTGTTGTACCCGAGCCAGCCCCAGCCGGAGCCCTGGATGGCGACCGTCACAGCCGCCAGCTGATTTTTCAAGTTCTCCCAGGAACCGAAGTCTCTGAAGATTTAAATATTCGAAGATCCGAATGAAGTTTGAAGGAAGGCTCAAAGACAACGTTGCGAAAGGTTTGATGATATTTTATATACCACCACCAAGAGGGTTGACCAGGATCTGATTTCCATAGGGAGTAACATTTAAGGGAGTGTGCTCGTCAGTATTAGAATCATTTGATTTGAGGCCATCGTAAACTAGAACGACTAAACATCAACTCGACTCAACATTAAGCATTGCAATGTGAGATTTGTCCAAACCTGACTGCGAAGTCAAACCGAATCCCGCAAGGTGCAAACATTTGTTTGATGAGTTCCGAGTCATGGATATATATATGTATGTATGTTTATTGATATTTACATATATTTAACTGGACAAATGCCTTACTTAACTAACAACTACCAACTACAAAATAAAACTAGCTATTTTTAAATCATTCTGACAACCTACAAGCCATTACTGGCTCGCAGAACATCCTCATCAGATCTTCACCAAATTTTTATGAGACTTAAAGGTACTACTTACCTTTAAAATATTTTTTTTTTTTTTTTTTTTAGCCGGACAGACATTCGGACATACGCTTCGCGCTCGCTCGGTCAACTATTATTGTGTTATGTATAGAACATTTCATCGTGGATTCATGGATTGCGCGTCACCCACGCGTCCTAATATTGTAATTATTGTAATAAGTGTTGAACGAAGCACGTTTATAGCTATAGGTGATAAGTCGTTATAGTGTGTGTCATATTAAGGATAACAAAATCGTACAACTGCTTTTTTTCTAGCCGCAATCCAAATTGGTCGAGGCCCTCTGGATGCAAGAGCAGCATCATAGGTTGAGTAAAACTACTAAATTGTTATTTTGGCTTATCTATCATACAAACAGACTACATATTACGCAAAATAATCATAATTAACAAACAACTTGCAGTGCAGGGAATGCGCAGACTACGTGACTGAGTTTACACTAACTCTACTGATATTTACTTCTGTACAGCTAATGGAAAAACGGTACCTACTATCTTGTAACCAAAATATCAGAAAAACAGTAGATAAAAACATGCATTCTGCTGTTGCAATCAGTGGAAAGTTACAAGACTTGTGTGTTGTTTTATATTTTGCCATGATATTGATGTACGCATAATACACATACGTGCACCTACTATAGTGATACAAATTATATTACTTTATTGCATCCATACATATCTCAATAAACAGCTGAACCGATCTTGGTGAAATTTGGCATGGAGATAGTTTGAACCCTGGGAAAGGAAACAGGATACTTTTTATCCCAATAAACTGTAGTCCGCGCGGATGAAGTCGCGGGCAAAAGCTAAATTAGTTTATATATTTATTGTATTTTATAACAGTTTATTTCTATTAAAATTAGAATATTATTTTATTACACCACTGTCTACCCCTTTTTGTACCAATACTGTCCATTCAAAGGTTGTGTGGTAGAGATCGCTCTTAGCGATAAGACCACCCATAGTACTTTTCTTTAAGAAGCGTAATTATTGTTATAATATCCGTTTTATGTGCAAACAGTCTTAACTATCTATCTATTGACAGACTAGTCTATAAATAAGTGTCAATAGCGTTGTAGTTCATTATTGCCCTTATAAAAAAACAGGATATTAATAATCAAAACATTATAACATAAACAGAAAAAAACTGTCAGGAAAATCCTTCATGTTGCCCTTAAACTATTATTAATTCTGTGACTACCTATTAACTACATCATAATCTATACTTATAATAAAACTAACAGGTCCAATTCTGTACATTGAAGATATTTAGTAATTTTTTTTGGAGGGTGTTCTCTATTTGATACTGAAGACAAACCTGTTTTTTATTTCATTTTTGTCTTTCTCTTGGCTAGACATCACACCGAAACTACTGAATGAATTCAAACGAAACTTGGCTTAATTTGAGTTCATACTACGACGTAGGACATAGGATACATTTCATCCCGAAAAGTTAAAGGGTTCCCGCAGGATAGGGGTTGTAAGTTATTTAAAATAACACGTATCACGCTGTAACTACTGGACGGATTTTGATGCATTTTAATCCGAAAAAATAAAGGGTCTGCGGGATGGTCCAAAATTATGTTAATTTTGAAGTAATAAATGATACATTTTTGGAGGGTACTCTATATTCGATAGTAAAGCCATAACTGTTTTTTTTTTTCATTTTTGTCTTTCTGTCTGTATCTTGCCGCGCATCACGCCACTGAAGCTACTGAATACAAAATGAAACTTGGTATGATTTGAGTTGATGCTACGAGGTAGAACATAGGATACTTTTCACCCCAAAAATTAATAGGTTCTCGCAGGATAGGGGTTGAAAGGTATTTAAAAGAACACGTATCACGCTGTAACTACTGGACGGATTTTGATGCATTTTAATCCGAAAAAATAAAGGGTCTGCGGGATGGTCCAAAATTATGTTAATTTTGAAGTAATAAATGATACATTTTTGGAGGGTACTCTATATTCGATAGTAAAGCCATAACTGTTTTTTTTTTCATTTTTGTCTATCTGTCTGTCTGTCTATCTGTATCTTGACCGCGTATCAAGTCGAAACTACTGAATTAATTCAAATGAAACTAGGTATGATATGAGCTCATACTACGAGGTAGGACATTGGATACGTTTCATCCCGAAAAATTAAAGTGTACCCGCAGGATAGGGGTTAAAAGTTATTTGAAAGAACACATATCACGCTGTAACTACAGGACGGATTTTGATGCAACTTGACACAGTCATCTATCTAAACTTATAATAAAGCAATAGGTACGAAAAAGGCTGTACAAAGAAGTCAAATGAAAAAATGCAGTTTATTCTAGGTTACCCTAAAATAAGCTGCAGAACAATTTTTTTGTTTTAATTCATGTATTTCTGTCTGTTTGTCTGTATTTTTGTGAATCATATAAAAACTACTGGACCGATTGTCATGCGGTTTTCAATGTAGGATAACTTAGGGTTTGACTTAAAAACTGATGTAATTCTCTAATTGGTATCTCAATTTGGCGATTAGAAGCCGAGCAATTGATAAAAATATTTTTGACGGCTGAAGAAATTTTGGTATTGGTATTTTAGGTCCTGGAATTATGGTACTTTTAATCTAAAGAAATGACAACGCGTGCGAAGCAGCGGGTACAGCTAGTTTTATAATATAGTTGGTATAGGTACAGTACAGTACTATTAATACTTGTTATTATTGTCTTTACTGGCATCAGCCAACTTTAATGCGATTTTTCCAATAATAATTAACAGGTAGGTATATATATATATATATATATGCCTTGTCCGCGTGGTAATTCTGATATAAGGATACTGCTATATTCCAGAACCATAAGTACCAAAATAGTAAAACTTTGTTCAGATGTCAAATGGTTTTTTTATCGATTGCTCGAATTCTACTCATCAGATTGAGATACCAAGTACATCACTTTTTAAGTCAAATCCTAAACTATTCAACAACCCGCATCGCTTCTTTGTACAGATTTTTTGGTACTTACTGCTTCATTATAAGTTTAGATTTTTCTGGCCTCTTTAAGAATCCTATAAGGTCAACGTTATAGATTTAATTTCAGTAGGCAGAGATTAGTCACGTCTATATTAACAAATATGCACGTATGTTAAATTAAAGCACATCTGAGACAAACCAAGATTCCAAGCTCCAAAAACGAGACCAAACAAGCAAAACATGCAACAATTTAGAATTTACTTCTCCACTGCTTTAGTGAGGGCGTCGGAAGACTTGCCGCCGCTGGCCGAGAGGTTCTGCCAGAAAATGGAGTGGTTGATGTGACCACCACCGTTAAATTTGAGCGCTGGGGCCAGACTGATGACGGTACTGATGTCACCTGAAGATAAATTTATTTAAGATAATTAATTTAAGATAAATCTAGTGAGTTATCATATGTTGAGCTGGAGCATCATATAATTGTATGTGTATACAGACTGGTTGATTTCAATGTGTTTGAGTCTGTTATGGAGGATGTTCTGAGGAAATGTTCTAACAATTCAAAATTCCTTGTTGTATGTGGTGATTTCAATGTGGATATACTTGTTAAATGTCCATTAAGCGATAAATTTCTAAATTTGTTTTTGTGCTTCAACTTAAAAAAACTTTTTAATCAGCCAACCAGAATCACTAGCACTTCTGCGACCTGTTTAGACAATGTTTTTTGCAACTGTGAACCTCGTAGCAGGGCTATAAGTGATAAGCTTAGCTCTGATCATAATGGGCAAAGTGTTGTGTTTTTCATTGTAAATCAGGTAAAAACTCTCAGGAGTTCACTTACAGGCCTATTACTTGCAAGCGTTTGGAACGGTTAGCAGATAACATTGATAATCAACTTAGTCACTTGCCGTTTGATGGGAATTCTGATGACCTTTGCAATTCCTTGTTTAATATAATGGATAAAGAGTTTAACGATATATTTAAATTAAAAAAATGTAAGGGGGGCATAAGGGTGGGATTAGATGACTGGGCTACAACAGGTATTTACAAAAGTAGAAACAAATTATACGATTTATATTCTCAAAAAAAAATGAATGCTAATGACACGAAATTTGTTGAATACTTAAAACAATATTCTAAGACATTTAAATCCGTGTGTAATACCGCGAAATCTCTTCATTTGAGTAGGAAAATTAAACAATCGGAAGATAAAATCAAAACAACATGGAAAAAAAAACTGAAAAAAATAAAATACCGTAATAAATACCGAAACCGGCAAAATTATCCTAAACATCGGCAATAAATTAATTTCCAAAGATCACGAAGTTGCCAATGCATTTGAAGATTTCTTTACAAAAATACCAATAGTTACTACCCAGTCTTTAAAATCTTCCTCAGTTGAGGCTTCTTGTATGCTCTCAAGCAACAAAAACTTACAGTCCTTTGACATTTTGCGTGTTTGACTTTCTGCGTGTAATCCGTTGAAAAGTGTGATGTTACATTTAAATTTAAACATATTAATGTTAATTCGATTGTTAAGACATTTAAATTGCTTAACATAAAAAATACAGAGGATCTCTGGGGAATATCTACTAAAGTTCCAGTATTGGTATAATTGCTCCATACTTAGTAATTATTTTTAATAATTGTGTTGATGAAGGAGTTTTTCCCGACATAATGAAAAATAGTAAACTTATTCCCTTATTCAAGTCTGGCAGTAAAAATGATCCGATTAACTACAGACCCATTTCTATACTTCCCGCTCTAAGTATTTTTTTTTGAGAAAGTAATATTAAATCAGTTATTAACACATTTCAATCTCAATGGTCTGTTTCATAATGAACAATATGGCTTCACTAAAGGCCGTTCAACGACAGACGCAGGCACAGGGCTCTTAAAGCATATATGCAATGCTTGGGAGGAGTCACAGGACGCAATTGGCGTTTTCTGCGATTTATCCAAAGCATTTGACTGCGTTTGCCACGAAACATTAATTTTTAAATTGAATCATTACGGAGTTAATGGGAAAGCTCTCGATCTTTTATCCTCGTATCTTAGCAATAGAATCCAAAAAGTAGATGTAAATGGTGCGAGGTCATCAGGATCTCTCATTACAATGGGAGTCCCACAGGGTTCAATACTTGGGCCATTCTTGTTCTTGGTTTACATTAACGATCTTCCCTTTTTCATAAAGAACTTATGTGATATTGTTTTGTTTGCAGATGATACTTCTCTAATTTTTAAGATTGACAGAACCTTGAATAATTTTGACGACGTTAACAAGACAATCGCGCTAGTTCTTAGTTGGTTTACAACTAACAATTTAATGTTAAATCCTAAGAAAACTAAATGTATCAAATTTTCACTACCAAATGTCAGAGGGGTTCCTACGAATTCAAGTATTTTAATAAATAGTGAGCCTGTAGACCTTGTGCAGTCAACCACATTTTTGGGTATTACTGTAGATTCAAAATTACAGTGGGGTCCTCACATATCGTTGTTAGCTGGTAGATTGAGCTCTGCAGCCTATGCAGTACGTAAAATTAGACAGTTTACCGATATAGCTACTGCAAGATTAGTATATTTTAGTTACTTTCACAGTATTATGTCATATGGCATTTTGCTGTGGGGTAAGGCCGCGGAAATTCAATCAATATTTGTGCTACAGAAGAGAGCAATTCGTTCCATTTACAATGGGAACGTTTTAAAGAGATCAATATTCTTACAGTGGCTTGTCAATATATATATGAAAATATAATGTATGTTCGGAAGAATATCAATACCTTTGTTAAAAATAGGGATGTTCATAATTTTAATACTAGAAATAAAAATAAACTAAAAGTGTCTGGATTACCGGTTAAAGAAAGTTAGTGGTTCATATATGGGGAACTGTATACGATTTTTTAATAAGTTACCTGACGGCATTGATCAATTACCAATGCATAGGTTTAAAACTTTTGTTAAAGTAAATCTCATAAAGAAAGCGTATTACAATGTAAATGATTATATTAATGACAGAAATGCATGGCCTGATGTCTCCAAGCTCCATGATAATAATAAGTGATAGCTTCGATGTTAACGTTAAGTGAATGAAATTTTCAAAGTACTGTGTGAGATGTCTCAAACATACCATGAGATCACGTTGTTTTATACAACATAATTATCGAGTTAGAAGTTTTTACCTTATTTTTTTCCAGTATGATTGTTTGATGTTTGTGGGATATCTCATTGTCACTTTTACCTTTTATATTTGTAGTTTACATGTTTTGTTATAATTGTGACATTTGAAAAAATATAAAGAATGAACAAATATGGAAAAAATACATCCCCGTAGAGTTTCTTGGTGCTCTCTTCTCTAACGGTCGTATTTCCGAAGCACCGGTAGAGTCAGAAGGGTATTTCCTTTTCCAGTGTGAGATTTAACTCTGTTGGCACATGAAAGGGAAATTTCCTTTTCAAACTCAAAGAATACTTAGTTTATCTAAATTTGGATTGATTTGATCTTTTTATAATATTTTATGTATATCTCTTTGTTCAGGAGATGTTAATTTTGACTTGTAAAAGTGCTATTATTTTTGCCTATTTACAATAAATACTTTGACTTTGACTTTTCAAATTCAATATAAGTAAGGCTTGTAATCAGCCACTGAAAGAACATTATTAAGAGGAACCTTGTCCCATGAATGTGATTACTTAGTCACTACTATTATCGACGGTTATTTTTTGGCACAGCTAATCGGTCATATTGTGTCTGTAACTATCACATACCATGTCTCTGGTACCTATAATATAGATCACGATCAGTGTTCGGGTTTCTGTCACAATTTTGTAAATAAACAAATCAATAATAATAGTAATAATTTTGTAATAATCTACTCAATGAATTCTACTCAAAACCAAAAAAATAAGAATGACAAAATATTTCCAAACTAAGGGGCTATGCACACGGCGTATTTTATACGTGCCAATGACGCGCGTATATGCGCTTCAAACAAGATTCAGTCGCAGCCACGCAGCCTTTGCATACGTTTTTAGCGCGGTAAAGTATCGATACAAACGCGAGTTCGCGAAACGCGCGTCTTCTGCGCGTATAAAATACGCCGTGTGCATAGGGTCAAGGGAAATGCAGATGACGTCTTTTTATGGCGCGTTTCTGACACGCGCTTTATCATAAACCTGTGCACAGGTACGCTAATGCGTCGTGTATGCAGCGCCAGCGCATCATATACGTGTTTGCGCTGCTGAAAAACGTAATTTGCATTAGTCCCTAAAGACAAAGAAACAAAAAAGAATTACACTTGAACAGCACAAGTTAAAGGATCGGATGGCTTTGTGCAGCATGGCGTCAAATTATGCCACAGTATGGAATGGTTGATGTGGCCTCCACCATTGAACTTAACGGCACTCAGGAGGCCAATTAATTTGGTCGTGTCTTCTGCTGCCAAATTCAAAATACTACAATTTTAGTATCAATCACTGATATTCAGATTTTAAGTTAAGAATGTTTTTTTTTCCTTTGAGATGAGTCCTTTCTTGCTTGTCGAATGAGGGGTAGGAGGGGAGGAGAGAAGTAGGGCGGAGAATGGGAAGATTTGGGAAGAGGTTTTTGTAATAGGAAATAGGTCCCCTTCCACCCCATTTCTTTGCCCTTCCCCATCCCCTCTCTTTCTCCTCCTCCACCCCGTCCTCCTACCCTTCCCCTCCCCCGTAGGTTATTTACAATAGCCGATAAGTTATCAATTAAATTCGGTTTCGACTATGGTATGATCCATCATCGAAATCCAATCGATTCTTTAGGTGGATTGTTCTGAATAACTCGCAAAGATACGTATCATACATATCAATTTACGAAAACAATTTCCAATGAATCGATTCGATTCGTCATCGAAAAGTTCTGAATCGTGTGACAATGTGGTTGAATATGGTAAACACACTAACACCCGGTTCTGGAACGCAAGTTAGCGAAAAAATGCCCAACATACTGTAAATCTCTTGTTAGACGCATTGCAAATGTCAAAATTAAACATCAACTGAAGCGATTTTAGATTTCCGGAAAGAAAGAAAAAATGAGAAGTTTGCTCAGCAAATAATTTAATTTTTGCAGCACTTATACGAGCAAACCTTTTCAATTCTAAATAACAGAAAAAATACATTGCTATCTTCGTAGTGATGAACATTTAGGTGCCATTCTTAGAAATTCTACATCTTTATACAAGCAAACTTTCAACTACAACTCCACGAACCCCTTGTCTGCAAAATATTCTACATCTTTATAAGCAAACATTCAACTACAACCCCAAGAACCCCTTTTCTGCAAAAAAATCTACATCTTTATAAGCAAACATTCAACCACAACCCTAAGAACCCCTTGTCTGCAAATTAATTCTACATCTTTATACGCAAACATTTAACTACTACACCAAGAACACCTTGTCTGCAAAAAAATCTACATCTTTATACGCAAACATTCAACTACAACCCCAAGAACTCCTTGTCTGCAAAAAAATATATATCTTTATAAGCAAATATTCAACTACAACCCCAAGAACTCCTTGTCTGCAAAAAAATCTACATGTTTATAAGCAAACATTCAACTACAACCCCAAGAACCCCTTTTCTGCAAAAAAATCTATATCTTTATAACCAAACATTCAACTAATAAATTCTACATCTTTATACGCAAACATTCAACTACAACCCCAAGAACCCCTTGACTTCAAAAAATTCTACTTCTTTATAAGCAAACATTCAACTACAACCCCAAGAACCCCTTGTCTGCAAAAAGCTAAAGATCTCATATTTTGTGAATCCAAAGTTATGGTCCAAATCCATACATAAAAGCGAAAGTAACTGTCTCTCTCTGTCTGTTTGTTACCTTCTCACAACTAAATGGCTGAACCAATCTTGATGAAATTTGGTATGGAGATAGTTTGAACCCTGGGGAAGGACATGATACTTTTTATCGTGATGCTTTTAAGCTGTAGTCCTCACAAACGAAGTTGCGGGCAAACGCTAGTAATTAATGAAACGTTACTTCAGTAACCGTAAGTAGTACTATTAGTTATGTTGTTGTTATTATGGGTTGTGCATTTAATATCTTCAACATACCACATCAATCATGATAACTGCAGATCGCTTAGCTTTATTTTGTCCCTGGACACAACAACAAAAATAGACATAGAGAGACATATGCAGACTATAGCGCAAAAGAGGTAGGTAGTTAGCAATAACTGACACATCTAACATGTGCTACACAAACGATTGTGACTATGGATATGGATTGTGACCAATATGCGCTGCACCTAATTAATGCAGTCGATGCCCGGGCTCCTCAGGCGCGGAAGTTTGTACCTCAATATCAGCCCGTGTCAGTCCACTGCTGGACATAGGCCTCTCCCAAAGCACGCCACTGAGCCTGATCTTTGGCTCCACTCTTCCAAGCGCTGCCAGCTACTTTGCGTATATCGTCGCTCCACCTAGCTGGAAGGCACCCTACACTACGTTTACCGAGTTTGCTGGTTCTGTATTTGGAAGGTCATTGTTGCAGTGTCATACTTGCAGGGACTCCAAAACGGACCAAGTCTCGATAGAGTCCAAGACTTTCTCATAGTTCACAAACGCCAGGCATAGGGGCTGATTCCACGAAACCTGGCCTGCTCTATTGGCTGGAATTCGTGTAATCGCCGCGCAAGAAGATTTGTGGCGACTCTCGAAAACAGCTTGTAGACATGACTCAGGAGGGAAATGGGCCAATAGATTTTCAAAAGGGTCTTGTCACACTTTTTGAAAAACATGACGACCACACTCTTGTTCCATGCCTTTGGAGTTCTCCCAGAGGAGGACAGAATTAAATGTACGCTGAAGCTCTTTAAGCGTCGGAGTACCTCCTGCCTTCAGGAGCTCCGTAGTAATTCCATCCTCACCCGGGGCTGTTCCATTTTTGAGCTGTTTCAGAGCCATCTCGATTTCGTTAAGGCTGACTTCTGGCAGCTCTTCAGTATAGTGGCCCTGGAATCCTCAATATCGGGTTCGGGTTGCGACTCGTGTGACACGTACAAACAACATGACTTCTTCAACTGTCATTCAACACCTCAGAAATATATTTGCCATCCATGGTTTGTGTGAGACATTAGTTTCTGACAATGGAACATCATTGGTTTCTGAGGAAATTAATCAGTTTTTGGAGGCAAATAAAATTAAACATGTCACAACAGCACCATACCATCCAGCAACCAATGGTTTGGCCGAGAGAATGGTTCAAACTGTGAAAGACAAATTACGGAAAATGACAGATATTTCATGGGATGTTAAGATTCCGAGAATGTTATTAGGACTGCGAGCAACACCATGTACTGTCACTAACAAAAGTCCAGCTGAACTTTTGATGAACAGACGATTACGTACTCTGTTGGACACAATACATCCTGATAATCGTTCGAACCATAGAATGCATCAACAAATTACTGATAATGCTAAAAAGATACACCGAGAAACTAATGTGGGTCAGAGTGTGATGTACAGGAACTACAGCAGCGGACCTCGATGGCTACCTGGTACAGTGGTGAACAGACAGGGTCCATCTAGCTATGGAGTGGCAACTGGTGACGGCAACATGGTTAACCGACACATTAACCAGTTGGTCAAGAAGAACTCCAATGCAGATCAAGAAATCGAGGGTGGAAAAAGATCTGAGGAACAAATCACTAGAGGGCCTAATGACTTTGATTTGGAACGTGAGGATATGGGACGCACAGATTCAAGTCAAGTGAGTCAAGAAATCAATGAAGTACCGAGTTCGGAAAAATGGTCTGAGATGTTAGGTATACCTTCGGAATATGAGTCTGGTTATTCTGGAGGCAAGATTAAAAACAAGTTAATGTCTCATAGTCAGAGTCCTTATGGAAGACCAGAAGAATTGTACATAGCATAAATATTTGTAAATAGAAAGCTATTAAGATTTAAGTTTTGTAATTTAGGTTGTGCCTTGTTTTGTACTTGGGGGAAAGGTATGTTATGTATTAGTTAATAGGTTTTGTGCAAGAAGGTATTATAGTATTGTTTGTCCAACCTCTTTAGTTATTTACTCTTCTTTCTTTTATAAGCATTTTCGACTGTCACTTGTTTCTCTGCTTGAAATCTGCTACACAGCTCATTACAATGTTTTAGTAATTTCTTCGTTTTATTTGGAAATATAATAATTACGAAGTACGCAACCCTATTCAATACACTAGAGATATCTACAATGTTGTCAGAGAGGACCTTATTGACAAGGAACCCGACACCTCCTTGAGATTGCTGGTCTCCTTCCCTGAAATACATAAGATGGCCCGACTCTAAGGTTGTTTCCCTCTCTTCGGACTTCACATCCACCCCAGAATGTGCCATCTCATGTGTCCCAGCTCCTTTTGCAGTTGCATCAGATGTTCGTGGAGCCGTAACGTGCATCTGTTATATTATACGTAGCCAGAGTCAGTTGGTTTTGGGGGCCTTCCGTAGCCTGGGGATTCTTGCCCTGCCATGACCATGACCGCCGCCATGGTCAGGAATATCAGGGCTACCGGGAACTGGGGACCGTACTTTTGTTGTGCTTATCATGGGAGGTAATGCCCATAATCGCTATGCTGGACAGGGGGGTTGGCGATCGTAGGGCACAGTTTCAATGACGCTGCTGCCCGTCACAGATCTGTAGAATTTAACTGTGCCAATTTTGAATGGTTATGCGACTATTTATCGGTCATCAGAGCCTTATCCGTTGTTGGGAAAAATGTACCACGGGCAGGTGAAATTGATTTGGAGTACTAAGGTGGTAGTTGTACTCCCTTACATCCCTTGTCCATAATCTTTTCAATTTTGAGATATAAGCTATCAAGCTTATTATTCAGGTCACTAATAAACAAAATTAAGAAAATCTTTTTTTTTACATAATTAATGTGTGGGTAGTTACAACCTTTAGCTTGCACTAAGACAAGTTTCTCTTCTGCTGCATTCAGATTGTTCACATATGTAGCGTGATGCTTGCTGTGGTGCAGGCTCATTATCTCTCGGCTGATTATCGGCTCCAAGGCGCTGTATTCATAAGGCAGCTCCGGCAGAGTGTGCTTCTGCCGGGAAGCACCCGCGGTGCGCCTGAAACATGCAGTCACATAAGTTCTAGAAAAACTTCGGCTAACTCGCAGAATATAGTAAAGATTAAAGAGCTTATTTACTACTTACAGCACAGCTCCAATTCTGCATGAAGCAAACATCGTCAGCATTAATTCAATCGCTAAATTTTATTATTACAAGAACCGGCCGCGCCGGGCACGAAAATTAAATTAAAATTATGCAATGAACGAGCAAATCGAGCAAAGAACGAACAAGCAATATGTACAAAAAAAAGCAATCGAATCGATCGATTAAATGTCAATGTCAAATTTACAATTAGATGTCAAACTCAGGTGATTAAAATGTTCCAGAAAACTTCTAATTCAATTACATACATAGAGCATTGCTTTAATTTTTTTCTGCCTATACACCACAGCTACTCGATTACGGAAGTTTTAGTGCAACCAGTTGCAATTAAATTTTTATTAAACATTTTCATAATCGAAGTGATAACTTTAACCCCAATAAACCCATCGACAACGCCATAAAACCGTTGAGCCACACAGTTTCACGCGCAAATATTATTTCCCAGCTTTCTGCAAATATCTATGTTCTTGAATAAATAAATCTAATGGGGTAAAAAACTGTCTTTTGCTCACTTCAGATGTCAGGGTGTTCCATAAATCTGACAAATATGTGTCATCCCCTCTATAGCAATTTTTATAACATATAACAAGAAACGATGCTTAAAAGCTTTACGAAGAAAAAATTGGGAGCCCACTAAATATTTGAGGCGGATCATATTATACTAGATGTGTTATTTCATTTTCATTTGATCATTTCATACATATCATTGTATTCATAAAGAGCAGGGCTTCGCCATCCGGTTGCCTCGGGTAAGACATTTTTAGCGCATTTTAATTTAAAATGCAGAATTTTTATTCATAAAAAAACTGCATTTTAACCGCTACTACAAAACGGCTTCTAATATCTCTAGCGATTCCCCAGGTGCCATTAAAAATGTTGAGCTGTTATGGTAATGCAGAATAATAGGCTTAGTAAAATTTCTGTTTAAGATTCTAATTAGTATGTTCATTCTACACGTGATGTACCTATACATAACGTGTAGAATGAACATACTAATTCAAAGACAAGAAATATTTAAAATCTTGACAAGGCATAGACATTTAAAGGTTACGTATTTATTTGTTTATTATCGCCTGTTTATTTTATTAGTTGTTTTGTTGTGATATGAGACTTATTTTGTTGATATTACGTGAAAACTCAACTAAACGGAATAAAAACAAACGTGAGATGAAGTGAGACGTTACAGCCACATTTAAATGTTTTTAGATGTTTTATTGCATATTAATCATAAGTCACCTAGTGCTTTATTGGCCATCAATTGGCTATTCCTTTTTTTATTTTGTCTTGAGCGCCATCATTGGGTATTTTTTAAATTTGTTTATTCCTAGTATCTCAAAATCTAATAACTTTCGACCATACATTTCAGGAATATTGCAAGTTACCAAATAGCCCTGCAGTGCGATGCTGTATCTTGGTTTCAATCATATTGTCACTTGTTTCAATCAGATTGTCACTTTCTTCATAGGAATTTCGATTCTATCGCAACGCATTAGTGAATTTAACGGATTGAAACCGATATGATCAAAATTGCGTAAGCACTGCTAGTGCTGTTTATTGACAATCTCATTGTAACTGACAAGGACATTGCATTAGGACTTCCACACTTGGGCCGCTGAGCTCGCTTGCTCGCACTCACCCAAATGACTGTCTCGCTCACACTCGCCCGATTTGTTGTGTGCATGGCAAGTTAGTATCTGCAACAATTCCGTACTAATATTTATTCTGTGATATTATACTCTATCTGTAGACGCATTGTATACTCTTTCTACGACACGACTCCATCAAATCAAATACCCTACTCCTTAAATTACGTAGTATTTACATTATCTTTTCTTTGATTCCGTATGCGTACGCTAGTATTGTATTCTCTTTGCCGTACGCCAAAGAGAATATAAAACCTACGGTAGACACACAAGCATACTCTCTATTATTGCGCGGCGCTACAACTACAATATTTACATTTTTGCGTTTGCACGTGAACCTTGCGTGTGTGGTGGTATATAAATTTACTTCGCCTGTGTAAAATTGTTACGAATACGGTCTGTGAAAACGGTGGTGCGCGGTTGATGAAAAAAAACTTGCAATAGATTTTTTTGTACATGAATTATTTGTGATTTTACATGAGAAACGTTTCGTAGTTTTATATCTTGAGAAGTTGTTTAACTTTTCTTTGCAAAAAATAATATTATTGGTTACGCCGTAGTGTCGCTGTGCGGACGTACGTAGTAGATACACTAACCAGTGTTGGTGCTTGGTGCACTTTGTTTATTTATAGACAGTCGCAATTCGCAGACATGTAAATAAGTTGGTGCACTAAAATGTCTCATCAGCGGGATACAGCGATACATTTGGTGGCCGGGGGGTGAGTGTCAAGAAAGTGTAGTTATATCATATACACCCGCTGGGTCCCCTAGCAGTTCATAAATCTAATATCAGGTTGGCATTTGGCACATGTGCCGAGACGTTGTTTACGCCAGCGTTTCGGTGCTGTATGACACAATTTCACATTCACTTAATTTATGAAAATCTATCCTACAAATTTTCGTGGAGGAATTTAGTGAAAATCAGAAGTACTCATGAAAACCGGCTATCTAATGATAACGCTGGAAAGAAGATGTCATATTCCTCTTGTAAATTATTATACTGTACACGGGGTAACAACTAAAATGTTGCAAGGCATCCAAGCCTTTATCCAATCATAATCATATATCATAGGGATCTATTAATTTACCCGTATCACATTGAAAAATGACCTGAAACCATAGTGCAGTATCCTTGATCTGCAAGACTAGTTGAAACATTATGGTTGCTTTCAACTGCGCCTTATATTTAAAAATCAAGAATCTAAAGCTTGTTTGCCTCATTTTAGTTTTGCTTGCAGTTGGGTTTTTTTATTTTTTATATTATTATTTATATAGAAAAAATATCAGATAATACTAGTTCCTAATCCGTAAACACAACTAAGCCAGCTAATCATGCTTTTCCAATCAAGCTAGCATGCAGGTTCCAAACTTTTTATTTTTATTTATAATATATAAAAGTGAAACGTTGTCTGTGTGTTTGTATGTTTGGGGAGCTTTATAACTATAACGGCTGGACGGATTTTGATGTAACTTGGAATGGGGATAGCTTATACCCTGGAATAAAACATAGGATGTTTTTATCCTGGAAAATTGTACATTTCCACGGGAAAACTGGAAAAATGTTGATTACTCGCTGTCAGAAACAGTTGCCATGGAAACGATACAACAAGTATGTCAAAAAACATTGAGAATGTTGATGCTATGTAGGTTTTGCATTACCAAAACCTATTGAGTGAGGTATTTGAAGACCATTTTAGAAACATATAATTATTGTAACTACCTAAACAGTTGCAAATGTCTTTAAAGCTTCTAACAAAATTTTCAATTTTAGATAAGGTAATATTAATAAAAACATATATGTATTTCCAAAAACAACAGTTTTTCCTGTACCTCAGAAACAATAGATACAATATTATGATTAGTTAGTTGTAAAAAAAAAGAATGAGGGAGATGGAGGGCTACCCCCTGATACGCTTCCCCCCCTACGGAGATGCTTAGTTTACGAGATAGGGTTGGCTACAGAATCAAGTTTGTTGAAGTTAGAAATAGTGAAGGGGGAGGGGAGCTGCCCCTGGTGGCGTGGTGGGGGGGAGTGGTACCAGAAGGTAGCACCACCTCCCCAACTCCTGCTCCTTGATTCTATATATTTTCCATAAATTCAATTAAACTAGGCTATACCCATTTGTTTCCATCGTAATGAAATATCTTAATGTTTTGTCTCCTAGTGTGGCAGGAACAGCCGGCGCAGTGGTGACATGCCCGCTCGAAGTGGTAAAGACTCGCCTGCAGTCTTCAAAGGGAGTGGGGGTGCCACCCTCGCAGTCCCCTCCCTCTGACACCACAACAAGCACTAGAAAAGTCTGTTCCAAGATTACTAATCATCAGGTGAATATTGCTTTAAAATATGATTAATCTCTTCATTCTGTTTTTATATAAGATAATTAGTATTATTATTTTAAAAGGCAAAAAAGGGAGTTAGAACGGGGAGGTTGGGCATGATTGCGAGCATTCTGCACTCACCTTGAGAAAGAGCACCGGATGTGCTCGTAATTATAGTTGGAACAATTCAAGTGAGTACAATTCGTAAGTAACTCCCCATTTTTTGCCTTTTAAAATGTATAAAAAACACATTAGTTTTTATAATAATATTACTATTATAATGTATTTATTATATTACTTGAAGTGCCTGCGGCTTCACACGCATGGTAATTTCTCTAGATTAAAAGTACTCATATGTGACCTAAAATACCAATATACATTTTGATCATAATTCCTTAAGCAGTCAAAAAGGTTATTAACTATTACTCGGCTTCTACTGATCGGATTGAGATACCAATATCAGCGTTTTTAAGTCTAACCCTAAGCTATCCAACAATGAAAACCGCATCGAAATTAGTTCAGTAGTTTTTTACGTGATGCGCGAACATACATACAAACAAACAAAAAGACATGAATTAAAAAAATGTTATATTCTTGTTCAGAAGCTTATTTTAAGTACCTTTGTACAGAGTTTTTTGTACTTATTGCTTTATTATAAGAGTTACAGATCTAACTCAAGCTAATTAAAGGATTTATTATAAAATGTACAACTTGCAAATGCTATCAAATACAAAGTGAGATCTAAATGTTTAAAGCCTATTTTTTTTAAAGGAACTGAAGTGACCCTAATAATAAACATCACTCCACTGCACTGTAAGAATGGAGGCGTACCGCCCAACTATACAGATAACTTGGTAGCCCTGTATTTGTGTTGGATCTAAATTCAAAAATAGTTTACTTGATCATCTTTGATCCAAAATGTTTTAAGGTTTGTGTAAGTAGAAAAGACTTTGCAAAAGATCCATTTCTATAACCTTACTATTTCCTGATCATAATCATTAGCCCTTTAAAATACAATGCTCCTAACATTTATTTTTCTGTCTAAATTGTTAATAAGAGCACTTAAATAAGATTGACATTTGTTCTTTTCCCACATAGTAAGCACATTGTATATTAAACCTTATAATACTGTATATTAACCTGATAATACCTTGTTGTGGTTATGCAACACATAACCTCGGCAACCTTGCATTACCTACTGCACATACATTTATTAGACAAGTATGTACTTGCTGTAATATACCTATTATAGGTAGGTATAGCTCGTTAACTATGCACAACTCGAGTGTTATTTTAGGACATAATTATAAAATAATAATTATCCCTTTTGTTGTAGCCCTGAACTGAACCTTGCGATGTACTGTGTTTGACACACTGATATTATAAATGCGAAATGAACTCTGTCTGTTAGTTACCTTTTACCTTTTTTACCTAAATGCCTGAACCGATTTTGATGAAATTTGAATAAGAAACAGTGTGCATTATGAGTAAGTATATATCCTTTTTTTTACTTTTTACCCTAGAAAAATGTATGAGCGGGCAAAACCACGGGGTGCAGCTAGTTTCATATAATAACTCAAAAATAATAAAGCATATTACAAAAAATAATATTAAAATGTGCAGTTAAACCCCTTTCATATATGACACCCCGCTTGACCTGATTGTATCACTGAAATTCCTCACCATATTATCTCAACAATCCCCCGTTTTATTTAGCTCATAAATCATAACCAAATTTAAAACATATATTATTAACTGCGCCCTACGGCTTTGCCTGCGTGGACATATATCCTATGTGCAATTCCAGGACCAAAATTACCTACAATAATATCAAATTGCAACAAAATTTGTTCAGCATTCAATTAGTTTTTTAATTTATTGTTTGGAATACTCATCACATTAAAATGACACACAACAATGAAATTTAAATGGTACACTACATTTGAAGTAAAATCCTAAGGACTTCCATTCACTCTGTTAATTATAGCTTATCTTAATAAAAATAATAAACACTGTATTACACCAGAGATATGGAACAAATAATGTAGTTTGTGTTTAGTTAAACTATGTTTCTTTGGTAAACCAAAAGTAATGTTATAAAATATAGAATAATAATGTTAATTTGAGTAAATATTGCAAAAACTGGTATGATAAAAATGATATGTTACGATAGGTATATTTTAACAAATCCCATTTATCATGCAATGAATTAAGCCGATCCTAGGTACTTGCTGTACCCCTAAATAACGATTAAACAATTACAATACAATTACAAAAAATAAATATTATAGTCAAAGTATTTTATTGTAAAAAGGCAAAATTAAAGCACTTTTACAAGTCAAAATTAACATCTCATGAACAAGGAGAAATACATACAATAGTAGTTTATGAAACGGTTGCATAAAGTAAAAAAACACGAGAGTGAGACGTAGTTTTTTTATGACCTAGTTATGTGCCGTTTATGTTACACTATTTTGTCTACACTGATGCATAAGTAACTTACTGTTAATGAATAAAATACAGTTATAATATTTTCTTGATTTTGCTGGTAAAAGCTCGTTCGTCACGTTCGTTGCTGTTCCGTGCTGTCAGGTGGAGTCAAATTCTCCTTACTAACACTGCTGACGGACGTTTTTAATCAGGATAAAACTTTTGATCAGCGAAAACACATACTTAACACATTAAATTGGTTAGGTACTAATGAAATGTAAAGTAAATTATGGCGTCAATATCCAGTCCACAGCGAATTCGCGCACATACAGTCTTAACAGCGCCGCCGTAGATAATAAATGGTGAAAACCCTGGTAGTAAGGAGCCAAATCGGTGCTTTTATGGGAAAAATAATAGTTTATGAAACGGTTGCATAATGAGGGGAATTAAAACACGAGAGTGAGTTTTTTAGTATCACTCGAGTGTTTTAATACCTAGTTATGTGCCGTTTGATACACTAACTACTCATGCAATAGAAACTTAATTTAAAGACAAAAATAATGTCGTATAATTTTCTTAAATTTGCTGGTAAACGCTCGTTCGTCATGTTCGTTACTGTTCCGTGATGTCAGGTGGAGTCAAATTCTCCTCACGAACACTGTTTTCACATGTTTAACACATCTTTGTCACATTTTTAATAAGGATAAAACATTTGATTAGTATAAACAATCACATTAAATTGGTTAGGTACTAATGTTAAGTAAATGATGGCACCAAAATCCAGTCCACAGTGAATTCGCTTTTACTAGTTGCGCCCCGCAGCTTCACCCGCGTGCTATCATGTCACCCCCTTAGGGTGGGAATTTCATAAAACCCCTCCTCAGTGCACCCCTAGGGTACTCAAGGAAAATTCCCTTTAAATTATAAATCTCTTTGTCCACCGCTCCACCAATTTAGGCTATACGTTGTACGTATGTCATTTTAATGTCACGGTAAAGTTTTTTTTAACCTAAATTTGTATTATATTTGGAACAAGCTTTCGCACGCGACTTAGTCCGCGCGTACTACATTTTATCTCGAAACGAAGCATCATGTGTTCTTCTAGGATATTAATAACAAATGCAAAGGTATAGCACCAACGCTCTTGACGCCTTTTGACAGACTTGTTATTATTTCGTTTCCATGGCAACCATCCATTACAGATAGTAATGGATATTACCAGTTTTACCGTGGAAACTTTCCATTTTCCGGGATAAAAAGTATCCTATGGTTGTCTGTATATTGTACAGTAAAATCCGTCCAGCCGTAATCGCGTTAAAACTCCCCAAACAAACAAACAGATAACGTTTCACTTTTACTCGGATACATTGGTCTGGATAAACTTATTTTTTTTAACAAGAACATTCTTCGTTCGTACTAATTCTATATCTACTCGTACGTCTACACGGGGATACTTTTACGTTTAACATTGTTACGGCATAATTAATCATACCTACAATTAATTTTATTCGCGGTCATAATAATGTTGTTTGCTAAGAGGAATATTTACCGCCTCCTCGTATACAAAAAGACAAACCTCTTTTCTACCTCCTAAATATTTTCCGATTTTGGTGGGTTTTTTTTCATGTAATTAACACATTATAAACGTCTTATTTTTTCCAGTTTTTAAAATAACCTTAAAGTTACAAGCATCTGAATCAGACATAATTTTGCGCTGAGACTATTGTCTTTTTTTATACGTTTTATTATTTTTGAATATAATAAAACGTATAAGCCTCATGTACATCCTCTTCGAGCGATTGACACCGATAACAAAACATTTTGCTACAATTTATGGGGTGGAAAGAGGTTTGCCCCGGAACGTAAATTCTATCAAAAATGTACCTAATAATCTAACGGGAGGCAAATCTCAAAGGAATCAACAATGAAACAGTGTTCGGTATCGGATCCTCTTAAGGAATCGTAGTTGCCATAACACAGGAAATCCTATTATGGCTACTACCGAAACACCTAAGCTGCGCCAGTTATCTTCTAAATTAGATTTTTAACACCTTACCGTGTTTTTTATTAAATGAGTTTAGCGTTAACGCCTGCATAGCGTATAAATAAAAAAAAACATAAAAAAAACCTTCCGTGATCAAAATTTTTCCTTCAGAAAATGATTAACTAACCATGTACCTATTGTTTAAGAGAATACTGTTAGTTTTGGATATAAATATATTATCTTATCTTAATCTTCTGGCTAGTAGGTGTATTCTTCTACTTAATTCGATTTTTTCATGCCGTATACGTAAACATTTGACCGCAGTTTTAACTGATGGAAATTTATGACGCGGTCGACGATGGAACGTGCTTACTGATAAGATTACTTGTTGATATTATTGTTAATTTATATACTTTATAAAAGCTTTTATTTAACTTGCAATGTTTGTATGTAAGTATGTTTAGATCAAATCTTGTAACCTGAATTTGAAACACTTCTTCATATCATACGGAGTTGAATTTTTATATGTTGGTTAAGTTCCGATGACAATGCATTTTTATGGTAAGCGTGACCTGAATCAACATCCAGGATTAGCTCCAGGTAAAGGAACTCTTTAACGGTTAACAGCGCAGACACGAAATTATGTGTACCTACGCATTTTTGATAACCCGTTTTACCATGACATGAGTGCTTCACTCAGGGTTGGGTCCTGACTAGGAGAACTCCTCAACGGTTAACAGCACAGACACAGCGTTGCCAGAATGTTACTTTTGTAACATTTTACGTTACATTTGACCCCCTCATGTTACTTTCATGTTACACGACTAAAAATGTTACTTTTACGTAACTTTTACGACTAAAATTAATAATATAATCAAATTTTTAAATTTTTAACGGAAAACACCAAAGAAAGTTTTCGTTTGTCGTGTTAGCGCACTTGATTTTGAGCCAGCAACGTCTTAAATAGGATGAAACGCGAAATGGACCAATCGCGAATAAGTTGAATTGTTGTTAGGAATTTTAGCTATCAATGAAGACTTTTTGACCGAACGAGCGCGAAGCGCGAGCGTAGCTTCTCCGTTTCAGCTTGGGCAAAAATGCTTTCGGATGTGTTTCTGGCTGTCCGGCTGTTCTCCTCTACAGATCGATTTTCTCAACCGATCTAGACGAAACTTGGTATACAGGTTTAACAAATTTTTAGTTTTTTTTTGGGATTTTTGTTTGGGGGGGTGGGGTACTTCCTCCAAAAAGGGGCAAAAAGATACTGAATATCTCCGCCTACTGAATTCTCTGAATATCTAGATTTGATTTCAATGGGTTTTTTTTAATGTGAAAGGTAGTAATTATTATTGAACATTAAGTTGGTCTCATAAAAATTTGGCGACTTGTAGAGGAGAACAGCTAGACAGGCGGGTGGCGCGCGGACAGCTGGACATACGAAAGTATTTTTTCATTTTTTGTCTAACTGTAACGGAGACGCTTCGCGCTCGTTCGGTCAATAAAGTGCCATATTACAGATTGGGGTCGTTTTCTACATAAAACTAGCTTAAAAGCTAAAAAAAACACGCCTGCCCTGACAAAAATGAACTTATGCCAAAAAAAAAATACTATTGGAATGTGCATATCAAGGCCTTCAATTTGATACCCATATTCTTAAATTCGAAAAAAATATATGTTTTTTTGCAATTTAAAATGGAGCCATACTGCCGCCATATCTTATTTAAAAAAATATAGCTTATGTTACTCGGGGGGATATAAGGATTCTATCGATACCCCATACGTCTAAATCTGTTATTCTGTAATTTCAAAGTTATGGTGGAATAAAGAAACTCACATACATACAAACATACATGAATGCTAAAAACATAACACTCCTTTTTTTGGGCAGTCGTTTTGATAATGTTACTTTTCTCGTGAAAATGTTACATTTTGAGCTGCCTCATGTTACTTTTGACTGTCGGCCACTGGCAACACTGCACAGACACGAAATGTTGTATACGCATTTAATTGTGATAGCCCGTTCTAAGTTACACCATGAACTACTACTAACTGCTACTGCATAAAAGATTTTTTTCTGAATGTTTTTAAGTAACTTATTATTTTCCTATTCAAACTTTGATTCAGCAAGTCCGTGGCTTTGTTTAAAAAAATATAAATATTTAGGCTCATACTTTGAACAAGCTGAGCCCGCGGCTTTGCCCGCGTGGTCATTTTTCTGGAGGAAAAGTATCCCAAGTGATAATATATCCGGGTGGATCTAATTGGTAAAGAAATGAACTTTCTTCATGTACACATTAATCACGTGAAATAATAATGATCCCTAATGCCCCCAATAATGTTTTATCACGATATCAATTTGTTTAATATCTTACGTCTACATACCTCTTTGATACATTAATTAAGATAAACTGATGATTGATAACAAGCTTGTGTGGTTACACCAAATTTGCTTTGATAAGGTACCTACCTACGAAGCGACCTTAATAATTACAATTGGTGATATTGATATCCTTAAATATCCTTTCTAATGTTTTAATTGTTTTCGTCTAAATGAGGATGCCTATAAAATATCCTTTCTAATGTTTTAATTGTTTTCGTCTAAATGAGGATGCCTATAAAATATCCTTTCTAATGTTTTAATTGTTTTCGTCTAAATGAGGATGGCTATAAAATATCCTTTCTAATGTTTTAATTGTTTTCGTCTAAATGAGAATGCCTATAAAATATCCTTTCTAATGTTTTAATTGTTTTCGTCTAAATGAGGATGCCTATAAAATATCCTTTCTAATGTTTTAATTGTTTTCGTCTAAATGAGGATGCCTATAAAATATCCTTTCTAATGTTTTAATTGTTTTCGTCTAAATGAGGATGCCTATAAAATATCCTTTCTAATGTTTTAATTGTTTTCGTCTAAATGAGGATGGCTATAAAATATCCTTTCTAATGTTTTAATTGTTTTCGTCTAAATGAGAATGCCTATAAAATATCCTTTCTAATGTTTTAATTGTTTTCGTCTAAATGAGGATGCCTATAAAATATCCTTTCTAATGTTTTAATTGTTTTCGTCTAAATGAGGATGGCTATAAAATATCCTTTCTAATGTTTTAATTGTTTTCGTCTAAATGAGAATGCCTATAAAATATCCTTTCTAATGTTTTAATTGTTTTCGTCTAAATGAGGATGGCTATAAAATATCCTTTCTAATGTTTTAATTGTTTTCGTTTAAATGAGAATGCCTATAAAATATCCTTTCTAATGTTTTAATTGTTTTCGTTTAAATGAGGATACCTATAAAATCTGTTAGTACTGTAATATTTAGTTGTATTCATAAAATAAACATATTAATAACATAACAGTTAAATGAATGTTTAAGTACTAAATAGTGCAGCGAACCGTAATATAGTCCAGACTAATTCAAATATTTCTACACTAGCTGCGCCTCTCGGTTTCATCCGCGAGAATGGAAAATAAGTTTACGAAGTTATCCACACCAATATATAAAATTGAAACGTTGTCTGTTTGTTTGTGGAGCTTTCACGCCAAAACGGCTGATCCGATTTTGATGAAACTTTGTAAATAGATTCTGTGCAATATAGAGACCAACATAGGATACTCTTTATATCGGAAAATGGTAAGTTGCCACGGGAAAACTGGAAAATGTAGATATGTACTCGTACTCGCTGTAGGAACGGAATGACATGCGTTGCCGTGGAAACGAATTAATGACAAGTCTGTCAAAAAGCATCAAGAGCTCTATACTTTTGCATTGGTTTTTAATATCCTAGATTAACATAGGATGCTTTTTTTTCGAGATAAACTGTAGTCGCGGGCGGATGAAGTCGCGGGCGAAAGCTAGTATCAAATATAAGTATCTTATCTATACTTATAATAAAATAATAAGATCGAAAAAGTCTTTACAAGATAATTTACTTAAAAATAAGCTACTGAACAAGAAAATATCATAAATCGTGTCTGTCTGTATGTTCGCGTATCACGTAAAAACTACTGGACCGATTGCGATTCGGGTTTCACTGTTGAATAGCTTAGGGTTTAACTTAAAATAGTTTAAAAAACTAAAAAACACGCTTTTTATAGAAAACCAACCTAAAAATTAGAAAATAAATTTTAATAGTGTAAATAAGAAAAAATGTTTCGTTTCAAAAAAATCGTGGGGTGCATGGGTCAATAGTTATAAATATTTCATTGACCGATATGAGAAGCAGCCCACGCTTTTTTTTAAATGTTTTTTTTTCTTATTTACACTATTAAAATTTATTTTTTATTTTTTAGTTTGGTTTTCTATATAAAGCGTGTTTTTTAGTTTTTTTATTAATAATGTTCGAGGTCACTCAAAATGGTCTATTCCGGTCTGATACCCCAAAATTATCCACCACAGTTTTATATTAAAACTATCTGTGCCCGCGAATTTGCCCGCGTGGTCACTTCATTTAAAAGTAGCCCATGTAGTGTTATTCCATGACCAACATTACCTATAAAGTACAATATACAACATTTCTTCAAAATTTGTTCATCCGTCATATAGTTTTTTATCGATTGCTCGAATTCTACTCATCAGATTGAGATATCAAGTACACCAGTTTTTAAGTCAAACCCTAAGCTATCCAACAGTGAAAACTGCATCGCAATAGGTCCAGTAGTTTTTACGTGATGCTCGAACAAACAGTCAGACAAACAAACAGAAATACACGATAAAAAAAAAGTTATATTCCTGTTCAGTAGCTTGCTTGTACCATAGACATTTTTTTTTAATTATCTTTTTTGTACAGACTTTTTCACTCTTATTGCTTTATTATAAGTATAGCTTATGAAATTCCGGTCTGAGCCACCATACTACTTCCGTTCCGGTCGGATCTGCCGTGGTTGTTTTCAGGTAGTAAGGATAACAAAAAACATACTGAATTCAAGACAAAATCACTCTTTATTTTAATTCAATCATATCCACAGTAGTTTGCAAACAGTAATGTTAATAAACAGTTTTTATGTCCAACCTAACTAACTTACCTAGATTTTTAGGCGCAATTCTATCAAACAGTAGTTTGCAAACAGTAATTTGCAAACAGTAATGTTAATAAGTTAATGTTAATAAACAGTTTTTATGTCCGACCTAACTAACCTACCTAGATTTTTAGGCGCAATTCTATCAAACCGTAGTTTGCAAACAGTAATATTAATAAACAGTTTTTATGTCCAACCTAACTAACCTACCTAGATTTTTAGGCGCAATTCTATCAAACCGTAGTTTGCAAACAGTAATGTTAATAAACAGTTTTTATGTCCAACCTAACTAACCTACCTAGATTTTTAGGCGCAATTCTATCAAACCGTAGTTTGCAAACAGTAATGTTAATAAACAGTTTTTATGTCCAACCTAACTAACCTACCTAGATTTTTAGGCGCAATTCTATCAAACCGTAGTTTGCAAACAGTAATGTTAATAAACAGTTTTTATGTCCAACCTAACTAACCTACCTAGATTTTTAGGCGCAATTCTATCAAACAGTAGTTTGCAAACAGACAAAAACTACTGTTTGATAGAAAGGGAACAGCGTGATCGAATATAAGTATAGGTGGTACTCCTTATCGATTTGCATCCATCATCTCAAAATAAAATAATCGCTACTGATAATTCACAATCAAAGTATAAACATTTGTTGTGATAATATAATGCGCAATTTGTACCAAGGAATTGTGTTGATATTCTGCGTGCGCAAAAAAACCGTTTGCAAAAACTTGTTTGTAAACGGTCGTAAATGAAAAAATTTGCATAAAATAGACACACCCACCTAATTAGCAGGTAAATGCGTAGTAAATAATGTGCTTAGCTGAGATCAATAAGCTTTTATAACTTTTAGGAAAACTAATATTTTGGACAAGTTCGTCTCAAGCAGCGTTCGGAGATGGGATAGTCGGGTTTCTGAGTATCGTTGTATTGTTATACTTACTTAGTTTGTGGGATGACTTGACTTCGTATGGAGGATTTGACTTTGTAAAATAAAATACTTTTACTCAAACAAGCTTGTAATGTGGTCATTATTTCGACAACCTGCTTTGGGCAAAGTCGACCTTACCGCGCTTCTTGAATAGGCGCCAGCAAAGTTGTATGGAATTTCATTACTGTCGTGTTTTGCGGCCAGCATTTTCCTTTGAAAATCCATTATTGTCGTGTTTTTAGTACTATTATTTATTCTGTGGTTTTGTTAACCACCGAACGCGAAAAGAGAGGCGTCTTAGTTCCCAAACGTATGGACCGATATTGAAGTTTTTTTTCTGTTTGAAAGCTGATGTGATCGAGATGGTTCTTAGCTATTATTGTTGTTGTTGTATTTTTGTTGTTTTAGTTTTCATTGATTTTTGTTGTTTTGTTATTTTGTTGTTGTTATTTATTTTTGTTGTAGTATGTTTTTTTTTGTTGTTGTTTATTATTGTGTTTTTTTTGTTATTGTTGTTGTGGTTTCTGTTCTTGTTTTTGTTGTTCTTGTTGTTCTTGTTGTTTTTATTGTTGTTCTTGTTGTTTTTTGTTGCTATTGTTGTTGATCTTGTTATTTTTGTTGTTGTTCTTGTTGTTTTTGTTTTTGTTATTCTTTTTTTTTTGCTGTTCTTGTTGTTTTTGTCGTTCTTGTTGTTTTCCTTGTTATTTTTAATGTTATTGCTGTTTTTGTTGTTGTTCTGGTTGTTCTTGTTGTTTTTGTAGTTCTTGTTGTTTTTGTTGTTGTTGTTGTTCTTGTTGTTCTTAATAATTGTTCTTGTTGTTTTTAACGTTATTGTTGGTATTGTTTTGGTTTTGTTGTTGTTGTTGTTGTTGTTACCCACTATGGTTATATAATTTTTTCATCAGTTTGCTAGTTTTATTTAAATACCTCGCATTGTTTGAGTAAAGCACTATACAAGCCTTGGTCCGCAATGACTGCCCTGCTGGCCACGCTATGATGGCCTCGAGCTTTGCTTAGTTAAGTTCTCGGCCATCATCATCGCTGCCAGCAACGCAGTCATTACAGACCGCGGCAGTAATGTACACACATATTGTATCATTATTGTATTATTATTTATCTACACTCATATTGTAAAATCCGGATTATGAACTCAAACATGTTGACTTAGTGATGTACATTACGCACGGCACGTTTCTATTAAGAATAAATATATATTATAACACTGTTTTTTGAACTAAACGATGTTATAATATATATTTTTTACCATTACAGCACCTATAAGGGGTTTCGTCATTTATTGTCTATGGCGGCGCGTGTTAGTCTGTGGATTGGATTTTGGCGCCATAATTTACTAGTGATGTAACGAATGTCATATTTTGGTCATTCGCGAATGCGAATATTCAGTTTTTGTTTAAATTTGGCGCCATTTGTCTATGGCCGCTAAAGTCACCAAGACTTTAGCGGCAGTCCCGTTCGAACGAAGTGCGTCTGTTTTTCGGTCTACTGTAGAAGAATATAATTTTTCTTTGATTATCTAAATATTCAAAATATATCTAAAGACTGAGAACAGTTTAATAGAAGAATTTAATTTTATTAGTTTCAATTGCATTAACATTTTATGTCACAAGTTCTAATAACTTTTTTTTTAGCTTTATTAAAGTAAAAGACATAATTTTATTTTTGTTTGCTTAAAGTGTTAACTCTTATGTAAAATGATTATATTTATACTATAAACTATATAATATAGATATACTATAAACACTTTGTGATTATGATGACAGCAACTCATGTTAAACTTTTATTTGATTTTAATTATAGTTTATTTATTGTAGAAGTATTTGTAGATTATTATTTTTAGATTATTTGTTTTTTAAATTGTTATTTTAAGCTTCATTGCCCAAAGTTAAATAAATAAATGATACCAAATGATAAAGAGAAGACTGATAATGTGATTACGAGGTTAAGTTACTTTTTATTGCATTAAAAACATAAGAAATTCATGGAATTGGATTTTCTTATATTAACCAACTATACCTACTTAAAAATATTATACACGCGAAAACATTCGCAATAATTTCGCGAATGCGAATATGCAAAAATATGCGAATATTCGCGAATGCGGATGCGAATGCGAATATTCGTTACATCACTATAATTTACTTTACATTATAGTACCTGACCAATTTTTTGTGATTTATTATGTTGGTCAAATGTTTTATCCTGATTAAAAATGTGACAAAGTTGTGTTAAACATGTCAAAACAGTGTTCGTGAGGAGAATTTGACTCCACCTGACATCACGGAACAGCAACGAACATGAGGAAAGAGCTTTTACCAGCAAACTCAAGAAAAGATTACGACTTAAATTTTTTCATTAAAAGGAAGTTCCTATTGCATGAGTGTAGATAAAGTAGTGTATGAAACGGCACATAACTAGGTATTAAAACACTCTAGTGATAGTATTAAAAAATCCACTCTTGTGTTTTATTTCCTTTCATTATGCAACCGTTTCGTAAACTACTTTAGCTTAAGACTTTGGGTCGAAACACTTGTCTTATTATCATGTCACATTGCGGTCTGACACATTTTTAACACCCGACGAAAGAGTGTTACAAGTTTAGAGTATGTGTGTATGTATCCGTGTGTCGTTTCTGTGGCATCGTAGCTCCCAAACGAATTGATCGATTTTAATGCGTTTTTTTCTGTTTGGTGATGTGATCGAGATGGTTATTAAATATAATTGGGTCAAAATCGTAACTTCCAAACTAAAGGATGAAGGATAGAGTAGCGGTAAATACACTTACCGCTCGTAATAATTACTATTAACATTTCAGGTCTATGTACTGATTTACACAACATTTATTAGAAAACGACGTGGCCGCCCGCGTAAAAGGTGGCGTGATGACATAATCGCATAACACCCTAATTGTCTGGATCTAGCTCTGGCTCTAGATAGAGATGCGTGGAAGATAATGGGAGGCATTTGCTCAGAAGTGGTGGGAAGGTAAAAAAAAGTAATAAAATAATTAGAAACTATTAGTAAACTATATTTATCTTTTACTACCCATCCAATCAAACTTTCTTACAAATGACTATCACTATTTTCTTATTTCTTTTTCTTTCTTTCTTCAATATGATATTAAATATCCGTATCGGAAAACAATATACTTTACTCATACTTGTCTACAATCCAAAAGGAAGTTACTGAGCTAGTGACCTGACATTGGCAAATATCCAAGTACCGTTATAATGCGCCAAGAATAATTAATATTCTTTATGGTGGTTTGTCATGTCATGAAGCATCATATAATATTACTTTTTAAAGGGCTTATTTAAATAAAAGGGTTCAGTCTTTAGCGAAACGATGACTGGGGAAAATTTATTAATTAATCTATACTTATAATAAAGCAATAAGAACTAAAAAGTCTGTACAATGATGATAATTTAAAAAAAATATCTTAATATAAGCTACTGACCAAGAATAGAACATTTTTTAAAATCGTGTCTGTATGTTTGTTCGCGCATCACGTAAATAACTACTGGACCGATTGCAATGCGGCTTTCACTTTTGGTTGACTTAAAAACTCTGGTAGGTACTTGGTATCTTAATCCGATTGATACTGAGCAATCGATAAAAAGCTATTTGACGGCTGAACGAATTTTGAAGAAATTTAGTACACCTATTTACTTTGTAGTATATTGGTCCTGGAAAAACACGTATGGGCTACTTTTAAAAGAAATTACCACGCGGGTACAGCCGCGGACACAGCTAGTACAATATACATATGAATCATATTAAAGCAAAACCAGCATATATAAAAAACTACTAACTTTCGGCCATACATTGGGAGGGGACTTAAATTTGTTGCATATAATCACCCCTTCCACGACCTGTCGGGAATACTTCAAGTTATCAATAGCCCTGTATATACCTACTTTAGAATCCGTAAATGATTACTGTTACTCTCTATTTCACATTACATCACTCTAATTTATAATGGGAGCGAATGTGTTTAATGTTCCTCTTTCAGTTCTTTCATGCATCAACTAAGCGACGGATTGACGTATTTTTTTGCATAGGTATGCTTTAAGCACCGGAGAGTGACATAGGCTCATTCATCATAACCCTCGCGCGTGAAACCGTGGGGCGCAGTTTGTTACTGTTTTTGATTGTCATAATATTTAGATAAGCGATGGTGGCCTAATGGTTCTATAGTGCAATTTAGAATCCAACGATACCGGGTTCAAAACCTACGAGGGCTGTTTGATAAGTCCTTTTAAAAACTATTTATAAAACCTTTTTTCTGGTAAATGGCATTAACACTGGCAGGCACAATCTTTCAAATGAAGACTAAAATTCAGATAAAAACACAAGTTATTGTCAGTTTAACCATTGCTTAACTGTGATCACTTGTAAATTTTCAACAACTATGGAAAAATCAGAATTTCGTGCCGTTATAAAACATTTTTTTATGAAGGGTTGCAGTGCTGCCACAATAAAAACTGAACTTGATTTTGTTCATGACACTAACGCACCAACGTTGCAGACTGTTTATAACTGGATAAATGATTTTAAACGTGGTCGGTCAAGCAGATCTGATGCTACACGCTCTGGTCGCCCAATCGAAGTCACTGCTGAGGATGTTGTTGAAGAAGTCCATAATATTGTACCGACCGCCGAGTGAAGGTGCGTGAAATAGCTGAGAACACAGGCATCTCCACTGAGCGAGTACATAAAATCCTGTATGGAGATTTGGGTATGACAAAGCTGTCTGCACGATGGGTACCACTTTTGTTGACAATCAAGACAATGCCCCAGTGCACAGGTCAGCTATTGCAATGGCCAAAATCCACGAGTTGGGCTTCGAGCTGGTTCCGCATGCTCCGTATTCGCCGGACCTAGCTCCGTGATTATTACCTATTCCCAAATCTGAAAAAATGGCTTGGAGGGCAAACTTTTTTGACAAATGAGGACTGCATGGTGTAAACGGCTATTTTGAAGACCTCGACAAAACGTATTTTTTGGAGGGGATAAAAAAATTGAAAACTCGCTGGAACAAGTGTTTGGCCCTCAAAGGAGACTATGTTGAGAAATAAATGTAAATTATTTAAAAAATATATATTTACTTTTTAAAACGACTTATCAAACAGCCCTCGTAGGCTCCGCAACAATGACTTTTATAAGTTATGTGCGGTTTTCTATCGCTCCGTGTTTCGGAGTGCACGTTAAGCTGTCGGTTCCGGCTGTTATTGATTAATTGCAGTCGTTAAGCCATGTCAGAGGCCCTCGGGCGGCATGACAAACTCTGACATCAGAACCCAGCACTACTTCATACGACAAACATACAAACATAATACTCAGAAGCAGCTTATATGATATTCATTGCAGAGATTTAGCTTCATCCCTTCTACGACACTACTTTGTCTATCTTCACTACTTCTACTCTTTTCTCTTTTTCTTGTTTATCCCCTATTTTATGCCCGTCGAGACAGGTATTATCTGAGTTTTTATCCGTCTACGGCGAAGCAAGGGAAGGGTTCTGAGTTTAACAGTCTATGTATATGTATGTATATGGATGTTGTACATAGCGTCCGATTTTGACAAGTGAGGTGTCAATCAATTAGTCTTCATGTATAGAGTATTACATTTATTTATATTACCCGACTACGACGAAGCAAATGAAAGGTTATGTGTTCAAACTAAATACTTAGTCCTATTTTGACAAGCGAGGTATCAATCGATTCGCCTTCACCGCAATAGTACCATAGGCTATTTTTTTACCCGACGTTTTAGTTTTTGAAGTCTTGTTTATTATCTACGTAATAATTTCTGACACCCTCCAATAAGCGCAGACTAAAACATACTGATAACGTGTTATCCGTATCGCCTATTACTATGCGCACTTATCAATGCCGAAAGCTCACAGACAAGAAAAACAATAAGTCTACTTACTAATATTCATGCCAAGGATCTTTATAAATATACCGAGTGCAGTCCGCGTTGAGAATGTTAGTTTACATCGTCTAGAATCTATTATTCTTCATTGATAAATATTTATAATGTTTAGAGCTGCTAGAAGAAATGGTGGCCCTACTGGCCCTGACTATGTCATTCACCCAATTAGGGGAATGACATGGACAATAATGACAATTCATTTAGGTGGCATGCAAATAGCCAGCTTTGCCAACTTAGTGACTTTGTCACTAGATTCAGCGACATTGGTACCGATTCGGTTGGCACGAACTAGACTAAACTACACTAAAATTAAGTTTAGTCCTGTTCCAAGCCGTTAACAATGCACTAAACTAAATTTTAGTTTGACACACCTAAATTGATTTTAATTTCTGAGTTTAGTTTAGTAGATTTTCTATTCTGTTGTATGTCAGTTTACGTGTACAGGTGTGTCCACACAACCCTCGTGCCGAAAACTCTCAGCAAGTAATGAAAACCATAGACAAAAAGCGTGGTCTGTGTGAGGACGCACGGCCGCTTGTTTGTCGTGAAACGTTTACTCCACGTACAAATCGAGAGTTATACCGAATTAAAGATCACAAAAACGTAAATTTTCGGGAAAAAACCGGGACACCCGCGGTTTTCCCGCGTGGTCATTTCTCTATGCATGCTCTATGCGTTATTTTTGGACCAAAAGTACGTTTAAGGTATAAATGACCAAATTTCACTCATCCGTCAAATATGTTTTATCAATTGCTCAGCTTCTATTCACCGGATTGAAATACCAAGTACACCAAAATCTTTTTTAATTCTAAACCTAGTTTTTACGTGATGCGCGAACAGACAAAAAGACAGACATGATTTTGAAAAATGTTAAGTATAGTTTATTTAAAGTTCATTCGCTTATTTAAAGTCCACTAGACCATTTATTATTATTATTATCTTCTTTGTACAGACCTTTTGTTACTCACTCGTGTGGCTGTCTGTGGCATCGTAGCTTGCAAACGAATGGACCGATTTTGATGCGGTTTTTCTGTTTGAAAGCTGATGGGATCGAGATGCGCGTGACCGTTTAAGTAAACATGAGTACATGAGTATGTCGCACTCGGAAGATTAAAATAGAACTTTTCAACAGCCCTTATGCGCATGCATGACCAACGAAACATAACCAGATTTCCGTTTCATAAATGTACAAGTATCTTTGTAAAACCAGATGGCTGTGGTGGGGCGCATGTCCGTTCGTTTGTCGTGAAACGTCAACGCCACGTACAAATTGATCCGGTCCTGAAAACCTCTCGTTTGCTCTGTGCTGGAGTTCAAAATGTGTATAATCTTTATTTTAGTACGGACTTTCTGGGTGCTGCAGCCACTTTTGTAAATAGACCCCATTGTTTTAAAATTTGTTAGACTTTTTGCAAATTTGTGCATATTGAATGGTTTTTTTTCTCAAAGAGATCTTTACCAAAACACCGGAATCAATATGTTTACTAAATCGCGAGTTATACCGAATACAAAATCACAAAAATCTATCAAATTGGTCCCTGACTAAAGTTCCATCAAATGTCAATATATGTCTATTTGTATAGGCAATTAATTCATAGGTAATTATTATTAAAAGTATTTTAGCAAATATAGTATTTACAAAATACAAGATACCAAACGAACCATTCGTCCATCAAGAACAATACAAGATACAAAATGCACTTATAAAAAAGTATTTCAGATATAAGATGGAAATAAGTATTTTGTATCTTGTATCTGTATTTCAGATACTTGTATCTTAGATATGTCACATCTCTGGTCATGATTGGCTCATTCCACCATCTGCAGGACTCCAATGATTCCTATTTTGTGTCGATCTTGGCCAGGTCTTCCCTGCTATTCGATAGTAAAAGACAGTACTATTTATTGAGTGGTAAAAGCTATTTCATTTTTTATGCTACGAGTATATGCTAATGTCGCTGCACGCAAGGTGAAAGTATTTCGGTCAGACAGCAACTGTCAAATCGTATTTCACACATTTACCTAATTATACACGTTTGCTTAAAAATTCAAGTGATCTTTCTCGTGATCAGTATCACAGCAAACTGATATCTATATATACTTTTCTTTGTTTGTTTGTCCTATGTACATAATAAAGCAATAAGTAACAAAACATCTGTAAAATGAAGATAATCAATAAAAAATGTCTAGGGTACTTAAAATAAGCTACTGTACAACAATATAACTTTTTATTAAAAAAAAAACAGTTTGTCTGTTAGCGCATCACGTAAAAACTACTGGACCGATTGCGATGCGGTTTTCACTGTTAAATAGCTTAGCTTTTGACTTAAACACTGGTGTACTTTGTATCTCAATCCGGTGAATAGAAGCCGAGCAAAACTATTTCACAACTGAACGAAGTTTTATGAAATTTGTTTTTTTTGGTACTTTTGGTTTAACACAAAGTTTCAATAACAAAATATTTATTTGCATAAAATGTTGGTTACATAACAGATGTATGATAATATATATATATTACAGTGCCAAGATCATTTTGCCGCATTGCGACGTACAAATATTTTAAACATGCAAATCATTCAAAATTAAATCATTATACAATAAAATAATATGTTAACTTGTTTCATAACAATGTCTACTCTCTAAATTACAGCGCAATAATCGTAATTGTAATCAATTAATCACAAATTATACGTTATAATAAAGTCAATCATTTATTTTCCTTACTCTTATATCCCAGAAAAATGATCACGCGGGCACATCCAGTTTAAATAAAATAAATTATTGAAATAGATTACACAACATTGTTTTAAAGTCATATAGGAGTCATCGACAAACATGTAAAACTTAATGGAAAGTTGATATATTCCCAACTGCCCCATTATGTAATTATAACTAAAATAATAAAAAGAGAAATTATTGAAAAACCTTAGAGCTCTAAGGTTTTTCAATAATTAGTTAGGTTTGGTTAGGTTTAACCAAAGGAATGTTTATTGTTGTTAAAACTACATATAACATTTACGCTTACAACTGAGCTCCAACAGTTACATAAATCTATCGATTTATTAACCGTAACCAAGATAACACGCCCACTCTGTTATTGAAGTCGAGATTAATAATGACCTTGCGCAATGTCATTCCTTTATAGGTACTCTCATATCAAAGCTAACGGAGATCCAAGGCCATTCTAAAAGTAGAAACATGAAACAAGTCGGAAACGCTGGCGATTCTACACTGGCCTTAAAAATTTAGTGTGTGATTTCTGTTCGCGCATCACGTTAAAACTACTGTACCGTTTGCGATGCGATTTTCAACGTTGGATAGCTTAGGTTTTGCCTTAAAAACAGGTGTACTTGGTATCTCAATCCAATGAGTATGAGCCAAGCTATTTAATAAAGACTTAAGTTTTTAAGGCCAGTGTATTTGGTGACAATTTTTTCTATACTGATAAGAAAGCATAAGATAAAGTCTTTACAATGAATATAAAAATAAAAATAAGCTACTGAACAAGAATATAACATTTATGAAAAAGAAGTGTGTCTGTTTGTTCGCGTATCACGTAAAAACTGCTGTACCGATTACGATGCGGTTTTAATTGTTGATAGCTTAGGCTCTGACTTTAAAATTGGGGTACTTGGTTTCTTAATCCGATGATTAGAAGCCGAGCAATCGATTAAAATCTATTTGACGGCTGAACGTAAGGTATATTGAACCTTAGGTACTTTTGGTCCTGGAATAGCATAATAATATAGGTAAAAGGTATTATTTCAGAAATAAATTGATTAAAACATGGTTTAAAAAAAGCTTTTATGCAGTAGCCGTGTCATGGTGAAACTTAGAACCGGCTATCACAATTAAATGCGTATACAACATTTTGTGTCGGTGCTGTTAACCTTTGAGAAGTTCCCTAGTTAGGACCCAACCCTGAGTGCAGGAACCACGTCATGGTAAAACTTAAAACCGGCTATCATAATAAAATGCGTACACAACATTTCGTGTCTGTGCTGTTGACCATATAAGAGTTCTTTTATCTGGAGAGCATGTCATGGTAAAATTTAAAACCGGCTATTATAAAATGAGTACACAAAATGTTGTGTCTGTGCTGTTAACCGTTGAAGAGTACCTTTATCTGGAGAATCCTGGATGTAGATTCAGGTCATGCTTACCATAAAAATGCATTGTCATCGGAACCGCACCAACATGTAAAAATTCAACTCCATAGGATAAGAGGAAGTGGCTCTAATTCAGCTTGCAAGATTTGAAAACAAACATACATACAAACATTGCTTTTAAAATGACCATGAGGACACAGCTAGTCACAAAAACTAATAGTTCTCAATGAAGAGTTGCACTCACGGCCGTGCCCTAAGATTAGATCTGTTAATTGTTTTGTTTGTTACGGGTTTGTCTTACAATTGCTCTCAACAAATGGTGTTTCAAGATTTTTTACCCGACTGAGGAGGATTATGTGTTTGGGTTTTATGTATGTTTGTTTGTTTGTACGTTTCTTAGGCGAGTCTTACAACCTAAACGGCTTGAAAGGATTTTGATAAATGAGGTATCAATGGATTCGTCTTGATCACGAGAGTGCTATACGATATATGAAATGTCAAGATAACTATTATGGCGGCTTACAGCTGCCATATTGTATTTCCGACGGAACAAAAAATGACCAAAACCTATCGACTGTGGTATCAAAATACAGGTCTTTAAAAGAACATTTCAAAAATTTATAATTCTTATAACTAAACAGTAACATTTTTCTTTTAAGCTTCTTACAAAGTTTTCAATTTTAGATTATTCAAGTCAATGTAAATACTATAGTCTAATGTTGCAATTGCAACTATTAAAGTAAAGTAAAATAAACATTACATTTATATAAATACTAGCTGCGACCCGTGGTTTCACCCGCGTCCCTCAGGAACCATTCATTTTTCTGGTATAAAAAGTACAGTAATCCAGGGCACAAGCTACCCCCGTACCAAATTTAATCCAAATCCGTTCAGCCGTTTAAGCGTAAAGAAGTAACAAACATACACACACACAACCACCCTAACCTACATACAAACTTTCGCTTTTATAATATTACTGTGATTATTTTTGCGGGCGGTCAGCTCGTATTCAATAAAAAACAAACGCTGTCTGGTTTTTTGTATTTATACAATAATTTTACTTGTATACCTTAGCTTTGCAATCCTTGGGTTTCTGTGATCTTCTTCATATTTTGTTGTCTACTTATCCGATCAGAACCTTTTTCCAAATTATCTAATACTAACTGTGCCCGCGTGTTCATTTCATTTAAAAGTGCCACACGTGTAATTCCAGGACCAAAAGTACAATATACTACATTTATTCAAAATTCGTTCAGACGTCAAATAGTTTTTTGTCGATTGCTCAACATCTAATCATCGGATTAAGATACCAAGCACCCGAGTTTTGAAGTCAAACCCTAAGCTATCCAATAGTGAAAACCGTATCACAATCGGTCTAGCAGTTTTTACGTGATACGCGAACAAATATACAAGATGTAATATAATTACCTATTAGATACGGGGTAGGGTACGTGGTTCGGCTGGGCGAATAACGTTAGTTCTACGACCTTAGATATTTCGATTCACGAATTTAATTTTAAAGTTTACGCAAAAAAAAACACTGTATCAAACCCTATCATGATAATGATGATGATCATCAAACCCTATAGTAGCACAGAATAAATAATAGTACATCCTAGTAATCGGCTGGGAAAAATCGATAATCACCTTGACCTTGAATTTACATTGTGCAATCAGAAGCTACTGCGCAGTGGGTAGGTATCAAGACAGTTGCATGTCAATAGAGAAAGACGTCAGTAGACGTCATAGTGAAAATAATGTCGGAATTTTCTACAATGTTGTGTAAAAATGAATCTTAACATAAAATTTGTAATTTCATGAGAAGAAATAGAAAATTTGAAAAGTGTGTGTGTGTATTGACATTCAATACACACACACACTTTTGCGTCCAAAAATAACAAAAAAAAACCCCGTCTCCTATGTGTTTTTCTTGTACTGCTGAACACGAAAACACAAACCATCATTCATGGATCTAAACCATCTCCGGTCAGCGTGTAAGAGTCTACCTACCCTTGGGGGCTCTATCTCAACTCCAAACAACAGATGGAACAGCATTACAAACCTACTTTTTGGTGATCGTGATAGTAAACTAATATTTATGGTTGTCGCTAATATCTAAGAGTTTACTTTTGTATGGGAATTTTAAATACAATGTATTCAACCATTGCACACGGAAACGCATTCACATGCTTTATCGAAACAAACCTGCTGTTTATATATAAGGCTATTCAGTTACTCCTTGTATAAACAGACAGACACAACTTAAAAAAAAACTTGAACCTATTATAGCCTATTTTAAGTACCCATTTTTTTTTGTTTTGCTTCTTTATAAGTATATATATATAGATAACATGTCCCTGATTGATGAGGCTGATAAGCCGATAGTGACTACATGATAGTGAAATTGTGTTTGGCTGCCAACCACTTGCATGTCTACTGCATCTATAACATTATCAACACGTCTATTTGCTTTTCTATTAATTTTTATTACTCTCCGTGTCATTATTTTGACCTAATCTGATTCTCCCATCACCTATCCATCACCGTACGACAAGAGTCTAGTCTAGGCACTAGACGATCGGCAAAGCGCCACCCTATTATGGTTGAAATACCTCGTACAAGAACGAAGCTTCTTCATTTATCTATACTTATAATAAAGCAGTAAATTAAAAAAACTGTACAATGAAGATAATTTAAATGAAAATGCTTTAGGGTACTTAAAATAGGCAAGAAAATATTTAAAAAATGGTGTCTGTCTCTATGGTTGTTCGCGCATCACGTAAAAACTACTGGATCTATTGCGATATGGTTTTCAATGTTGGATATAATAGGGTTTAACTTAAAAACTGGGGTGCTTGGTAAATCCGATTAGATGCCAAGCAATCGATAAAAAACTATTTGACGGCTGAACGAATTTTGAAGAAATGTAGTTATGTACTTTATGGGTAGGTACTTTTGGTCCTGAAATAACACGTAATTTAATAGTATTAAATGAAATAACCTCGCGGGCAGAGCCGCGGGACCAGCTAGTAACGTAATAAAGTGCATAAAACCGATTAGCGCCATCTATCTTTTATCCTTAGAAGTGAGTGTGTATGTTTGTTACTCCTTCATGCTCAAACGGCTGAATTATCTTGGATTAGAACATACTTTTCACCTTAATCAACTCGGGTCAAACGGTAGCTCAGTCCGTAATAAAAATAAGTCTAGTAAAATTTCCCCGTGAAAATAAATATATACTTGTAATAAAGCAATAAGAACGAAAAAGTCTGTACACAAAAGTCTGTCTTTAAAAAAAATGGTCCAGGTTACTTAAAATAAGCTACTGAACAAGAATAGAATATTTTCAAAAATCGTGTCTGACAGTTTGTTTGTTAGTTTGTCTGTATATTTGTTCGCGCATCACGTAAAAACTACAGGTCGATAGATACACATAGAAAACTTTAACCTAGAGAAATGACCTCGTGTGCGAAGCCGCGGGCATCAGCTAGTAGGAAATAATTTGTTGCATCCTTTTCAAACCCACTTATCAAACTCGGAACCGGTAGAACCGTAGCTGCATAAAATTATTCGCTGTTGGTGCAATAACTTAGTTTGCCCTTCGGAAGGTCTTGGAACAACCGGTCAGTGGAAGAATTACTCAACCGCTGTATAACTTGTAATAAGTCGCGATGTGGAGTCGTGAACTATTTTTAGATCACCCTGAATGCTAAGGCTGCCTTGCTATAAATTGCACCGTACTGCGTAGTACGAGAAAATGCTCTTGGTTTGATTGATTTCAAGTGTTGTTTCTAATATGTGTGTTATTATTACTAGTGGCTCTGTAAGCTGTAGACCTCGCGCGTACAAACTTTTTTGCAATCTAGCGGTGCACAGTAGCGCCATCTAGTTACCTTATTGTACAACTAACATTAATAACCAAGGTGCTCCATCAATCCCTAAATAGTAGGTAAAGGGCTGAATCAACTGGTCTACCAGTTGATTCAGCCTAAAAGTACCTAAAAGTGAGAAATTTACTGCATTTTGAGGAGCTATTCTGCTCATCACGCCTAAGATTCTCATCAGACATTCACCATTTTTTTATGAGTTTAACTTTTACTACCTTTCAAATAAAAAAAGAACCATCGAAATCGGATTTAATAAGGCGGAGATATTGAGTAGCCTCCTATTTACTCTTTTTTGGGGGAAGTTTTGTAGCCTATTTTAAGTACCCTAGACCTTTTCTTTTAAATTATCTTAATTGTACAGTTTTTTTGGTATTTACTGCTGTATTATAAATATAGATACCCGGAAGACGAGTAGCTAGATCTCTAACGAGTTAGCTTACTCTCAGTTTTTTAACACTGAAAGTATTCATAAGTACATGATTATCGGGTGGCGCTATTTCTAACATTGCGCAGTACTGAGCGCATACATGCGCGTGCGCGCGTGGCATATCCAACCAGAATGATATTTTTTATTTGCCTATGCAAATTATTTACTAAAGAACAATTTTTTCCTTTATATTCAAATTATTTTTCTTATTATTTTTCACCTATTATTAGATTTATTTTATCTTTATTAATTTGAATATTAATTCCTTTTAAAAGGAATTCGGCAAATATTTATATTCACTTGTTTATCAAAAACATGTCTTTTTGTATTTAATTTAGTACCTATCTGTGTTAATAATGACGCTATTTTTTTATCTCCATAGTTCGCCTTGTCTGGCATCTTTCATCAATCATTCTCCTAGAAAATGTCATCTACGTGTTAGGCTTCGCCCTTGATTAGGTTGTTTTTTTCCTTGACGTATAATAGTGCAGCGGTCGAGAACCCGCGGCCCGCGACTGTTTACAATAATATTTACGCCTAGACTTCGCGTAATGATGCCCTCAAATATTAATTTAACGAAATGAGAGATATATGTAGCGATTTGGACATACAACTAGACTAAACTTAATTTCTTCAAATGTAATTTAAATCTTGTTGGCTTCGTAACAAGGTATTTTTGCTCCTGGCATCTATGCCTCACTCACTAAACGATCACTAAAGCCTGTCAGCGTAAAATCAACTTTGTTTCCACGCAGCGAGAGTCCCGATTTGTCCAAACGCTGTCTCAGAACGGGTCCGAATTTATCGAAACGCTGTTAGACAGCGTGTTAAAACCCTGTTTTAATCACGTTATTTTAAGCGGTGCAGCTTAAATTGACGTAAGTTTAGAATAGATGCCGAAAGCAAAAAGATCTTGTTACGAAGTCGACAAGGTTTAAATTACATTTGAAGAAATTAAGTCTAGTTTAGTGTATGTCCGAGTCGCTACCATTGTCAACTTTTATGGAAGTTAGCCATATGTCTAACATGTGATTTTAGGTGCTTTAAATGCAAACATTCAACTACTACCCCAAAACCCCTTGTCTCCAAAAAGCTTGTTATTAACAAGCATAAGAAGACATCCCGAAAGATCTCATCATTGTGAATCCTAAGTTATTGGTGCATATGCATACTATACGAGTAGTATAATAAAAGCGAAAATACGAGTACCTGTCTCTCTGTCTGTGTGTTACCTTTTCACGACGAAACGGCTTAATTAATGATATTTTGTATGGAGACCCTGGGGCAGGATTTAGGATACTTATTATCGCGATAACCTGTAGTCCTCGCGACCGAAGTCGCGGGCAAAAGCTAGTATTTAATAAAACGTTAATAATGTAGCTGTATGTAGTACTATTATTTATTCTGTGGTAAGTAAGCGTTTTGCATTTAATATCTTCTACATATTACATAAATCATTCATCGCTTAGCACTATTTTTACCCGACTACGGCGAAGCAAAAAGGAGGGGTATGATTTTAACCGGTATGTATGTTCAGCTGTTCCCTCATAACTTCTAAACTACTCATCATAATTTGACAAATGAGGTATCGTTGGAAGCGCCTTCATCGTCCGCTGGTTATAGGCTATGTGACGTCACATTAAAAAGCTTATGGCGCCCTCTAGAGGACGTAAAGAGTTTTTTTTTTCTTTTCTTTTATTCCGTGTTTGGTATCAAATAAAAGGGCTTAATTAGCACATTTCAAAAACATATGTTATAACCCCAAAATAATTTAAATAAAAATAAAAGTTAAAAAACTAAAACCCGACTACGGGGTTTAGTTTTAGTTTTTCACAAACAAGAATATTCAAACGTTTTAGAAATTTGAAACATCAGAGCCGGGGAATGTTTTTATGTCACTGTCTTTTAAAAGGTTGTCAACCACTGGACTTTAGTGTACAAGTAATCATGGTGCAATTAGTACCATCCTTTTAATAACCGAAGCACTACGGCTGAAGCGTAATTTCGTTACTTACTTGATTTTAAGACACAATATTCATTATTTTGATAATGTTTCGACTTAACACTTGTGCCGAAGTTTCTTTGATTTGCAAATATTCGTAGCTCTCCTTTGTTTGTTGGATGGTGTTTTTTGTACTGTTATTGGCACGATAACACACTAATATAATAAATGCCATAGTAACTCTGTGTTTCTGTCTGATTGTTTTATTTCATGTATTGATATTGATCTTGATGGAACTTGGTGTGGAGATATTTTGAACCCAGAGAATGGACATAGGCTACTTATCGTGATAAAGAGCGGGCAACATATAAAATGAAATATAGAATAGTACATATATCTCTTTCATTTTGTAAATATTACATACTGAAATCATTAATTTATCTGCGTTAAAAGTAAACTATATGTTCCAGGACCAAAAATTAAGATGTATCAAAGTTCATAAAACTTTGTTCAGTCAGCCGTAAAATAGTTTTTTATCGATTGCTCGGCTTCTCCTCATCGGATTGAGATACCAAGTCCCCAGTTTTTAAGCCGAAACCTAAGCTATCCAACAATGTAAACCGCATTGCAATCAGTCAAATAGCTTTTACGTGAAGCATGAAGAAACAGACAGACACAATTTTTTTTTTATATTTTTGTTCAGTAGCTTAAATTATGTCCACTAGACATTTTTTTAAATTATCTTTGTACAGACTTTTAAGCATACAGCTTACTTGCTTTATAAGAATACAGGATGGGGCAAACCCTGTAGATACGCAAAAGTACCACACGAAGTAGCTAACTTAGCTGTTTAACTTATCACGACTAAACGAAACGGCTGGACCGATCTCGGTGAAATTGGACAATAAAATAGTGTGGATCATGAAGATTTTTACTATAGAAAAATTTACTTATTACCTGGTAAAAATGTCCATGCAAGCAAAGCCGCGTGGCGAAGCTAGTCCACATCCAAACTGATATCACTAAGTTCTACATAACATTGTATCATTTGTGTCGCAGCTCAGTCTGAGTTGATCTGCATTACAATATGTGAACAATACATACAGGTCACAGGTGTAACGAATCTGTTATGACAAATGTACTATGAATTACTTGTTGAACAATTTTACAGAATCATTAATAGAAGATGACTCTCTTTCGCATTTGTTCTGAATGAGATGTTTACATTGAACAAAATATATTTATTTCACAAAAAAATTTTTTGCTTTTATCCTTTGTGTAACATGAATTGGACGCCATGCTTTGATGTACTAAAATTACCGTAAGAAAAGCAATGAAAAAGTTATATCTAGGTATATCTATACTTATAATAATCTTTTCTACTTATAACAAAGCAGTAAGTACCAAAAACCTACATATTTTTTTAGTACTTAAAATAGGCTACGGAACAAGAACATAGCATTTTTTAAAATCTTGTCTTTCTGTTTGTTTGTAAATCTGGTGGTGGTTTGATGACGGATGGTACTCGAACCATCTGTTCCCCTGCGCGGCACATGCCCTGGGCCATTATTCTCTATTGCCAATAAGATATCTGCGTGGAATCGTACGGCAATTGCCGTACTGACGTCACACGTTTTCGGCAAGGAATTTCATGCGGCATAGTGAATAAGCGCCCTGTTCAGTTGGTTAGTTTAACAAACTACCAATAGATGGCGTTGCTGTCCCCAGAGAGGGATATACAGACTGAAGGAAAAAAAAAGGTGCTATTCCACTTGTCCCTAGCAACGTATCTAGGACCAACGTCCTAGGTGGGAAGAGTGGTTTTTATTCCATCTATCTCTACTGGTATGGATAAATGGAAATTCATTTCCATTTATCCGTATTAGTTTTTGTCAATAATAGGTACTGTCTAAAAGAAAACTTTTATTGCCATGAATTACATTGTAAATTTATTAGCGTAATGTTTCTAAGCATACATAAAAAGCTTCATTATTATCACAGTTATGTCTATATAAAGAGGTTCATATTTAGCTGGCAAAGAGGTTAGGTACTTAGGTACTTATCCCAGAGGGATACGTTACCACGTATCCCTCTGGGATACGTGGCAACGTGGCAACGTGGTTTTTGGGCTATTCCACTTGTCCCTACCGGGACAAGTGGAATAGCCCAAAAAATTGTCAGTGGAGTCCCCGAGTCCCGTCCGTGATCCATTTTTTCCGCTATTAGGATATGTTCTCGCTAAGCAGGTGTTAATGCTAAAATCATAAAAACAAAGTGTCAGTAAACTTTATAAAATTTACGTATATGTATTTATAACTAAAATATACTTACATAGTTTGGATTTAGAATGCTTTGCGGATTGTCACTGTAGCAAGTAAATAATCTGTGCACTTTTTGTGGTAGAAGCACAGATTAAATGATAGTGTAGAAGCTTGTTTTGGTTTATGTTACCGCAGCGTCGAATCTGTATTATAAGGTTTATATTACCGCAGCGTCGAATATGTATTATAAGGTTTATATTACCGCAGCGTCGAATCTGTACTATAAGGTCTATTTGTCTGCTAATTTAAATGCTTTTACTTTTGTATACCTAGTTGAAAGCAAAACACAAAAAATACATTATTTTTATGAATATTACCAATGCTGGTCAAATGCCTCACTTGTACACTGTATTTTTCTTAGTAAAGTATTGAAATGGGTATTATCAATTCATTGAATTAACATTATTCTGAATACGGTTCGATTGTGCCACATGAATTGATTGTGACTCAATGGAAGTATAACTGTCTTGGCGATATCGGAGAATTGATCACTTCATGAAACGGTCAATAAGTTCATGAAATCGTTGAAATATCAACGTTTAATGATATTTCAATCCACGTTTGGCCATACAATTAAATACAATTAATGTAGGGTTCTCATGGGTAAAAAACACAAAGATGCCCGCCTTCGCCTTTTAACCTATCACAGCCAAGTCGGGCTTCCGCCTAGCGCCTCTAGCGGTGGATAATGTAACTATTTGACGATATGATGATGATGTTTGAACATATCATGAAGTAGACGTGCGTTATCGTCAAACGCTAATCATTCATTCAACTGGCCAAACCATTTCATGATCTCACCGATAAATTCAAGAAATAAAAAAAAACATGATGTGGCCAACCATTTCATGAAATGATCAATTTTACGATATCTTCACGACATATGTATAAGCTAAACCGGTTTTGGGGTTATTGCGATTATAGGGAGGAATCAAAAAGCCCAAATGCGAACGTTGACAATTTGACAAAGTGAGGCAATCAGCTCAAGTGGGGCTGAATGAAAGGATTTTGTTGTGCGTTTGCCAAAGTGTGAAAAACCTGTATTTCGCAGTACAGTTCGCGGCGAGACACCAGTTATAATGTACTAGCTAGCCCCGCGGTATATAAACGCTACGAAATACACACAAAAAAAATATGGTGTATAGAATACTAAAAAGAAGCAAACAAGCTTTAGATTCTCACGCGCTTTCAACTCTACGAAATTAAACAAAAAAGAAAAATAAAACGACCGCAAACAAAACTCAAAAGAGGCAAGCAAGCTTTAGATTCTTACGCGCTTTAAACTCCACGAAACCATAATAAAAAAGAAAAAATATGACCGCAAACAGAACTAAAAATAGGCAAGCAAGCTTTAGAGTCTTGATTTTGAAATATAAGATGCAGTCGGGAGGCATGGGGAAGTAGCTCGCCAGATTCAAAATCAAAATTCTAAAGCTTGGATGCTTCTTTATAGTTTTGTTCGCAGTAGGTTTTTTATAATACTCGTAGTTTATTTTAATATGAAACCTTTTAGTTTTTTCTTTTATAAAATTGAATGTTATTTTAATGCACCGCCGCCGTCTACTCCTTGGTCTTCTAATACTGTCCATTTGTCTGGAGGGATCGCTCTTAGCTATAAGATGCCCATTGTACTTATTTTAAAGAAATATTTTATGTGTATTAAAGTATTTTTTATCTATTCTTAAAATGTTCTTTGGACCTTCATTTTCATCTCACTCGATAGGTTTTGGTCATTTTTGTATAGTCGGAAATATAATATGGCAGCCTATCCTATGTCACTCTCGTGTTTAAGACGACTCAAATGATACCTCATTTATCAAAATCCTTCGTTTAGGCGTGTCACGAAGCCAGCAAGGTTTAAATTACATTTGAAGAAATTAAGTTTAGTTTAGGGGATGTCCGAATCGCTACCATTGAAGTTTTTGTAACCGACCCGCATTCTTTGCGGCCCGTGTAGCTAACATGAATGTTAATAACCCTATAGCACGTAATGCAGGAGGCCAAATGGGGCTACAGGCGTACGATGGGCGCCATGTTCGCCCACAGCAAGCAGGCAGATCGCATGCTGATGTCGTACAATTGCCAGGTGCAGCAGTGCGCGCGTGCGGGGCATGCCAGAACCGCGTCTAGGATGAGCCTTATACAGTGCATCAGGTATGTATTACTGCCTTTATATTTTTATTTGTAGAATAATACAAGCATGTCAGTCAGGAAAAAAAACGGCCAATTGGGAGTCGGACTCGCGCAGGGTTCCTTACTTGCATGGGGATTCTTCTTATATTTTTACTTACTTTTGTTTCCTTATTTTTTGTTAGGATATCTGCCATAACAACAATAATAACACAAATTCAGTGAAAATTAAAGTTCAACAGATACAGTCCTTGCTTTATTATATAACTAGCTGCGCCCTGCAGCTTCGCCCGAGTCCAAACTATGACACCCCATCAAAAGTGTACAAAAAAATAAAGTCAAACTTTAAAATACCCCTCCATAGCACTCCTACACTTTGACACTTTGACACTTGTCATCTTTCAGTTTGACACCTGACACTTTGACATCGATAGATGTCAACTGTAACTTCTACCAACATTCAGTTGTTTCTCTGGTATTTATTTGCTTTTCTGAAGTTCATTTGTTTTTTTTTAAATTCATTTGATTTTGCGAGGTCAGAAATTTAAAATATCGAATATTTCATATATATTTTCTGAATCCGGATGATTTTTTTGCCCATAAACACTCGTGGATGTCATCAGAAGGCCTTACCAAAGTTTCATCACAATGGTTTAGGAACGCATAGAGGACAGACAAACATACATACATACATACATTATTTTTTATAAATATAGACACAATATTATAGAGGTAAGTCAAGACAGAAGGCACGGCAGCGGCGGCGGCGCGTCATAGGCTTAGCAATAGGGCTCCGTTTGGAACCTTTGAGTACGGAACCCTAGAACCTGTCTCTTAACCTTTTCGGCATTCGAATGTACAAAATCTCAGATATGAATTTAACAAAACTCTGTACAATCAATTCACATAACGCGTAAACAAACATTTTACATCGGCAACAATGACAAACGATGGATAATGCAAGAAAAATAAATTAAATCCGTAGATGTTCCGCAACATGGTGAGTTTTTCTGTATTCCTGACATAGAATAAATGATAGTACTGGCCAGGCTATACATTTATTTTGTAACGATAAAATGACTATTAAAACTCACGATACACTAAGCGAGAGTTGCTTCGAGCCGATTCATCTAATCAATAGTTAGTTAAATTAACTGATATTAATGTATGGAGAAATTAACTATTGTTAATTTGGTGTATTGTAAGGTCACAGGATAATTAATAGGTTAGGTTAACTTACAGATCAAACAATTGCCCGTTACGGAGTACTATAATTTATTCTGTGCCTTAATGTACAGAATACATAGAATACCGTTATTTTTCAAATATCTATTATTTGGATAAGATAAGTTTATCGCAACAATAAATAATTATGTGTACAGTTACATAATTATTGTAACAATAAGAATTAATCATTACACTGGGCCGCAAAGAAAGCGGGTCGTTTATGAAAATTGCGATAACTTATAAAATAGTTGAGAAAAATTAAAGTTTATTTAATTAAAAATATAGTTTTTATTACTTTTTCTGATTGTATTAAAAACCATAAATAATAACTAAAGTCGATTTTTATAATTTAGCATCTGCTCAGAAATCTGGTGGAAAGCATGCCAAAGCGTATAACAGCTGTATTAAAAGCTCATGGTGGCAATATGTAAAAATTGCATATTTGATACAGTAGCACATCCTTCGTGAAAAAATGAAATATTGACTTAACCTACTTTTTTAAAATAAATTCATATTGTTGAATTTTTATGACTTTTATTGAAGGACTATAAAAATGTCTATAGTACAGTCTTTATTTTAGAAAGCTAGTACCAAAATTTTGGTAGTTATTGAGGTTTTTATTAACGACCCGCTTTCTTTGCGGCCCTGAGTATTAGGACCAACTGATTAGATTATTGACACTGAACACGTGGATTCAAACAATAGTCATTCTAGAAAATGCGCTCATATTACCAGAAATTGCTAATCTGTGAAAATGCGCCACTTACTTATAGCTCTGTGCTATCGTTATTACTCAAGCGTGTACATCTGCATAGTATTTAAATATACCTACTGCTTTACGGCGTAAACAACTACCGCGCGTATGTTGTATTTAGTTTATTGTTTTGCTGCACTTTTGGGTAACATCCATATGAGTGCGGCCCTTCGATAGCCCAGCTATGGTGACTGAGCGGTAAATAATCCAAGGACACCGGGTTCGAACCGCGGCCCCGCACCATTGACTTAATAAATTATGTGCGGATTTGCGTAATCGTTTCGTACTTCGGAGAGCACTGTGCCAGAGAGATGTATGTCTCTATGCAACAGAGGCTGATTACATAGAGACATACATATCTCTGTCTAACATAAATATATATATATATATATAATAAAAATGTATATATATTATATGTCTATGTATAATCGACATATATAGCCCATCTCAAAAACAGCATATTACTCTCTAGTGAAGAAAGGCGTAAGTTACATATTGACAGTTAGCTTTTGCAGTACAGTACAGTAGTCGCAGCGGAAGTATGTGTTTCGGAAGTTGTCTGCTAGTCGCTGCGCAAACTGCTATTTTTCAGGCGTAACCCCAATGTTGAAGGTGAAGACAGCATTATATAACTGTCTCGCTCACTCGATTACGTTTTTCGCGTATTATATCTCGCTCTTAATTTATGCTGTTTTATCCCCATAGCAGTACCTGCGCAATCGTTCACAGAGCCTAACTTCACAAACATATAATTCTGCGACTACTATACCTCTATTTACCTACTTCCGTTCCAGCGGAAGAAAGGCAGTACCTTATTACACAAAGTATGATAGTGCAGTCATTTCACGTCCTCAAAATTCAAATAACGTGCAACTCTCATCGGCCTCAGTGGAAAATTACCACGTAGACTTATCGCAAATTAAAGATACAACAAATTCACATTGTATACTCAAATATTGTACCACCGGAGAACATAAGAATCCAAAACCGCTTGGAACTGGCTAGTTATCACGTATATGCTAATAGATAAGGAATTGCTATACTTGGTATTGCTTGGTCACGAGAAACGTACGTGAGAGCGATTTGTGCGCCCCTGTTGGCGAGATTAGCCTTACATGTCCTCTTCTCTTTATCACGGAATAATGTTGAATCAAATGCATTGCACTCGCTTATTATCTCACTAATTGATGCCTGCGGCTTCGAACGCGCGGTCATTTCTGTAGTTTTACTTTTAATGTACTCTGTGTGCTATTCCAGGACCTAAAATACCAATATACCAACAATAAAATACAAATTGGTCAAAATTCCTTCAGCCGTCAAAAATATTTTTATCGAATGCTCGGCTTCTACTCATCAGATTGAGATATAAAGTACCCCAGTTTTTAAGTCAAAGCATAGGCTATGCAACAGTGAAAACCGCATCGCAATCGGTCCAGTAATAGTTTACGTGATGCGCGAACAAACAGACATACACGAATTTTTATAATGTTATATTCTTGTTCAGTAGGTTATTTTATGTACCCTAGACCATTTCTTTTTTAATTATCTTCTTTCGGTTTCGGTTTAAAGATATTATTGTCTAAAGAAATTACAAAATTTTACTTAAATAAGACAACATTCAAGAAACTTAAATAAATTATGTTATGTAGTGAGCATGCATAAGATTATAACTAAACTTAATCTTTACCTAACTAAATCTGTTACATACCAAACATAAATGCAGATGCAGTAGTTGATGGTTGATGACTAGGTACTTTTCTTAGGAATAGGGTTTTACTGTAACATATTTGTATAATTTATTGATTTATTTGCCAGTCTTAAGTTAATCTCTATTTAATTTATTTATTCTGTTTAATTTATTTATTCTTTGTACTGACTATTTCGTTCCTATTGCTTTATTATAAGTATAGATAGATTTATTTTGTTTTCAAAAAACATGTTTAGAATACCATATAGTATGTCTAGAAGACTAATCATCCTTCCCAGGATACAAGACTTCTTAGCCGATATCTCCAATGAAAAATAGAGACAACTGATCCGCTTACTTGACTCATAACGGCTGATAAATCAAAGTCTAGAAGACTAATCATCCTTCCCAGGATACAAGACTTCTTAGCCGATATCTCCAATGAAAAATAGAGACAACTGATCCGCTTACTTGACTCATAACGGCTGATAAATCAAAGTCTAGAAGACTAATCATCCTTCCCAGGATACAAGACTTCTTAGCCGATATCTCCAATGAAAAATAGAGACAACTGATCCGCTTACTTGACTCATAACGGCTGATAAATCAAAGTCTAGAAGACTAATCATCCTTCCCAGGATACAAGACTTCTTAGCCGATATCTCCAATGAAAAATAGAGACAACTGATCTGCTTACTTGACTCATAACGGCTGATAAATCAAAGTCTAGAAGACTAATCATCCTTCCCGGGATAGAAGACTTCTTAGCCGATATCTCCAATAAAAAATAGAGACAACTGATCTGCTTACTTGACTCATAACGGCTGATAAATCAAAGTCTAGAAGACTAATCATCCTTCCTGGGATAGAAGACTTCTTAGCCGATATCTCCAATAAAAAATAGAGACAACTGATCCGCTTACTTGACTCATAACGGCTGATAAATCAAAGTCTAGAAGACTAATCATCCTTCCCAGGATACAAGACTTCTTAGCCGATATCTCCAATGAAAAATAGAGACAACTGATCCGCTTACTTGACTCATAACGGCTGATAAATCAAAGTCTAGAAGACTAATCATCCTTCCCAGGATACAAGACTTCTTAGCCGATATCTCCAATGAAAAATAGAGACAACTGATCCGCTTACTTGACTCATAACGGCTGATAAATCAAAGTCTAGAAGACTAATCATCCTTCCCAGGATACAAGACTTCTTAGCCGATATCTCCAATGAAAAATAGAGACAACTGATCCGCTTACTTGACTCATAACGGCTGATAAATCAAAGTCTAGAAGACTAATCATCCTTCCCAGGATACAAGACTTCTTAGCCGATATCTCCAATAAAAAATAGAGACAACTGATCTGCTTACTTGACTCATAACGGCTGATAAATCAAAGTCTAGAAGACTAATCATCCTTCCCAGGATACAAGACTTCTTAGCCGATATCTCCAATGAAAAATAGAGACAACTGATCCGCTTACTTGACTCATAACGGCTGATAAATCAAAGTCTAGAAGACTAATCATCCTTCCCAGGATACAAGACTTCTTAGCCGATATCTCCAATGAAAAATAGAGACAACTGATCCGCTTACTTGACTCATAACGGCTGATAAATCAAAGTCTAGAAGACTAATCATCCTTCCCAGGATACAAGACTTCTTAGCCGATATCTCCAATGAAAAATAGAGACAACTGATCTGCTTACTTGACTCATAACGGCTGATAAATCAAAGTCTAGAAGACTAATCATCCTTCCCGGGATAGAAGACTTCTTAGCCGATATCTCCAATAAAAAATAGAGACAACTGATCTGCTTACTTGACTCATAACGGCTGATAAATCAAAGTCTAGAAGACTAATCATCCTTCCCAGGATACAAGACTTCTTAGCCGATATCTCCAATAAAAAATAGAGACAACTGATCTGCTTACTTGACTCATAACGGTTGATAAATCAAAGTCTAGAAGACTAATCATCCTTCCCAGGATACAAGACTTCTTAGCCGATATCTCCAATAAAAAATAGAGACAACTGATCTGCTTACTTGACTCATAACGGCTGATAAATCAAAGTCTAGAAGACTAATCATCCTTCCCAGGATACAAGACTTCTTAGCCGATATCTCCAATGAAAAATAGAGACAACTGATCCGCTTACTTGACTCATAACGGCTGATAAATCAAAGTCTAGAAGACTAATCATCCTTCCCAGGATACAAGACTTCTTAGCCGATATCTCCAATGAAAAATAGAGACAGCTGATCCGCTTACTTGACTCATAACGGCTGATAAATCAAAGTCTAGAAGACTAATCATCCTTCCCGGGATAGAAGACTTCTTAGCCGATATCTCCAATAAAAAATAGAGACAACTGATCTGCTTACTTGACTCATAACGGCTGATAAATCAAAGTCTAGAAGACTAATCATCTTTCCCAGGATACAAGACTTCTTAGCCGATATCTCCAATAAAAAATAGAGACAACTGATCTGCTTACTTGACTCATAACGGCTGATAAATCAAAGTCTAGAAGACTAATCATCCTTCCCAGGATACAAGACTTCTAAGCCGATATCTCCAATAAAAAATAGAGACAGCTGATCTGCTTACTTGACTCATAACGGCTGATAAATCAAAGTCTAGAAGACTAATCATCCTTCCCAGGATACAAGACTTCTTAGCCGATATCTCCAATAAAAAATAGAGACAACTGATCTGCTTACTTGACTCATAACGGCTGATAAATCAAAGTCTAGAAGACTAATCATCCTTCCCAGGATACAAGACTTCTTAGCCGATATCTCCAATGAAAAATAGAGACAACTGATCCGCTTACTTGACTCATAACGGCTGATAAATCAAAGTCTAGAAGACTAATCATCCTTCCCAGGATACAAGACTTCTTAGCCGATATCTCCAATGAAAAATAGAGACAGCTGATCCGCTTACTTGACTCATAACGGCTGATAAATCAAAGTCTAGAAGACTAATCATCCTTCCCGGGATAGAAGACTTCTTAGCCGATATCTCCAATGAAAAATAGAGACAACTGATCCGCTTACTTGACTCATAACGGCTGATAAATCAAAGTCTAGAAGACTAATCATCCTTCCCAGGATACAAGACTTCTTAGCCGATATCTCCAATGAAAAATAGAGACAACTGATCCGCTTACTTGACTCATAACGGCTGATAAATCAAAGTCTAGAAGACTAATCATCCTTCCCAGGATACAAGACTTCTTAGCCGATATCTCCAATGAAAAATAGAGACAACTGATCTGCTTACTTGACTCATAACGGCTGATAAATCAAAGTCTAGAAGACTAATCATCCTTCCCGGGATAGAAGACTTCTTAGCCGATATCTCCAATAAAAAATAGAGACAACTGATCTGCTTACTTGACTCATAACGGCTGATAAATCAAAGTCTAGAAGACTAATCATCCTTCCCAGGATACAAGACTTCTTAGCCGATATCTCCAATAAAAAATAGAGACAACTGATCTGCTTACTTGACTCATAACGGCTGATAAATCAAAGTCTAGAAGACTAATCATCCTTCCCAGGATACAAGACTTCTTAGCCGATATCTCCAATAAAAAATAGAGACAACTGATCTGCTTACTTGACTCATAACGGTTGATAAATCAAAGTCTAGAAGACTAATCATCCTTCCCAGGATACAAGACTTCTTAGCCGATATCTCCAATAAAAAATAGAGACAACTGATCTGCTTACTTGACTCATAACGGCTGATAAATCAAAGTCTAGAAGACTAATCATCCTTCCCAGGATACAAGACTTCTTAGCCGATATCTCCAATGAAAAATAGAGACAACTGATCCGCTTACTTGACTCATAACGGCTGATAAATCAAAGTCTAGAAGACTAATCATCCTTCCCAGGATACAAGACTTCTTAGCCGATATCTCCAATGAAAAATAGAGACAGCTGATCCGCTTACTTGACTCATAACGGCTGATAAATCAAAGTCTAGAAGACTAATCATCCTTCCCGGGATAGAAGACTTCTTAGCCGATATCTCCAATAAAAAATAGAGACAACTGATCTGCTTACTTGACTCATAACGGCTGATAAATCAAAGTCTAGAAGACTAATCATCCTTCCCAGGATACAAGACTTCTTAGCCGATATCTCCAATAAAAAATAGAGTAAACTGATCTGCTTACTTGACTCATAACGGCTGATTAATCAAAGTCTAGAAGACTAATCATCCTTCCCAGGATACAAGACTTCTTAGCCGATATCTCCAATAAAAAATAGAGACAGCTGATCTGCTTACTTGACTCATAACGGCTGATAAATCAAAGTCTAGAAGACTAATCATCCTTCCCAGGATACAAGACTTCTTAGCCGATATCTCCAATAAAAAATAGAGACAACTGATCTGCTTACTTGACTCATAACGGCTGATAAATCAAAGTCTAGAAGACTAATCATCCTTCCCAGGATACAAGACTTCTTAGCCGATATCTCCAATGAAAAAAAGAGACAACTGATCCGCTTACTTGACTCATAACGGCTGATAAATCAAAGTCTAGAAGACTAATCATCCTTCCCAGGATACAAGACTTCTTAGCCGATATCTCCAATGAAAAATAGAGACAGCTGATCCGCTTACTTGACTCATAACGGCTGATAAATCAAAGTCTAGAAGACTAATCATCCTTCCCGGGATAGAAGACTTCTTAGCCGATATCTCCAATAAAAAATAGAGACAACTGATCTGCTTACTTGACTCATAACGGCTGATAAATCAAAGTCTAGAAGACTAATCATCCTTCCCAGGATACAAGACTTCTTAGCCGATATCTCCAATGAAAAATAGAGACAACTGATCTGCTTACTTGACTCATAACGGCTGATAAATCAAAGTCTAGACGACTAATCATCCTTCCCAGGATACAAGACTTCTTAGCCGATATCTCCAATAAAAAATAGAGACAACTGATCTGCTTACTTGACTCATAACGGCTGATAAATCAAAGTCTAGAAGACTAATCATCCTTCCCAGGATACAAGAATTCTTAGCCGATATCTCCAATAAAAAATAGAGACAACTGATCTGCTTACTTGACTCATAACGGCTGATAAATCAAAGTCTAGAAGACTAATCATCCTTCCCAGGATACAAGACTTCTTAGCCGATATCTCCAATAAAAAATAGAGACAACTGATCTGCTTACTTGACTCATAACGGCTGATAAATCAAAGTCTAGAAGACTAATCATCCTTCCCAGGATACAAGACTTCTTAGCCGATATCTCCAATGAAAAATAGAGACAACTGATCCGCTTACTTGACTCATAACGGCTGATAAATCAAAGTCTAGAAGACTAATCATCCTTCCCAGGATACAAGACTTCTTAGCCGATATCTCCAATGAAAAATAGAGACAACTGATCCGCTTACTTGACTCATAACGGCTGATAAATCAAAGTCTAGAAGACTAATCATCCTTCCCAGGATACAAGACTTCTTAGCCGATATCTCCAATGAAAAATAGAGACAGCTGATCCGCTTACTTGACTCATAACGGCTGATAAATCAAAGTCTAGAAGACTAATCATCCTTCCCGGGATAGAAGACTTCTTAGCCGATATCTCCAATAAAAAATAGAGACAACTGATCCGCTTACTTGACTCATAACGGCTGATAAATCAAAGTCTAGAAGACTAATTATCCTTCCCAGGATACAAGACTTCTTAGCCGATATCTCCAATAAAAAATAGAGACAACTGATCCGCTTACTTGACTCATAACGGCTGATAAATCAAAGTCTAGAAGACTAATCATCCTTCCCAGGATACAAGACTTCTTAGCCGATATCTCCAATGAAAAATAGAGACAGCTGATCCGCTTACTTGACTCATAACGGCTGATAAATCAAAGTCTAGAAGACTAATCATCCTTCCCGGGATAGAAGACTTCTTAGCCGATATCTCCAATAAAAAATAGAGACAACTGATCTGCTTACTTGACTCATAACGGCTGATAAATCAAAGTCTAGAAGACTAATCATCCTTCCCGGGATAGAAGACTTCTTAGCTGATATCTCCAATGAAAAATAGAGACAACTGATCTGCTTACTTGACTCATAACGGCTGATAAATCAAAGTCTAGAAGACTAATCATCCTTCCCAGGATACAAGACTTCTTAGCCGATATCTCCAATGAAAAATAGAGACAGCTGATCCGCTTACTTGACTCATAACGGCTGATAAATCAAAGTCTAGAAGACTAATCATCCTTCCCAGGATACAAGACTTCTTAGCCGATATCTCCAATGAAAAATAGAGACAGCTGATCCGCTTACTTGACTCATAACGGCTGATAAATCAAAGTCTAGAAGACTAATCATCCTTCCCAGGATACAAGACTTCTTAGCCGATATCTCCAATGAAAAATAGAGACAGCTGATCTGCTTACTTGACTCATAACGGCTGATAAATCAAAGTCTAGAAGACTAATCATCCTTCCCAGGATACAAGACTTCTTAGCCGATATCTCCAATGAAAAATAGAGACAGCTGATCCGCTTACTTGACTCATAACGGCTGAAAAATCAAAGTCTAGAAGACTAATCATCCTTCCCAGGATACAAGACTTCTTAGCCGATATCTCCAATGAAAAATAGAGACAGCTGATCCGCTTACTTGACTCATAACGGCTGATAAATCAAAGTCTAGAAGACTAATCATCCTTCCCAGGATACAAGACTTCTTAGCCGATATCTCCAATGAAAAATAGAGACAGCTGATCCGCTTACTTGACTCATAACGGCTGATAAATCAAAGTCTAGAAGACTAATCATCCTTCCCAGGATACAAGACTTCTTAGCCGATATCTCCAATGAAAAATAGAGACAGCTGATCCGCTTACTTGACTCATAACGGCTGATAAATCAAAGTCTAGAAGACTAATCATCCTTCCCAGGATACAAGACTTCTTAGCCGATATCTCCAATAAAAAATATAGACAACTGATCCGCTTACTTGACTCATAACGGCTGATAAATCAAAGTCTAGAAGACTAATCATCCTTCCCAGGATACAAGACTTCTTAGCCCATATCTCCAATAAAAAATAGAGACAACTGATCTGCTTACTTGACTTATAACGGCTGATAAATCAAAGTCTAGAAGACTAATCATCCTTCCCAGGATACAAGACTTCTTAGCTGATATCTCCAATAAAAAATAGAGACAACTGATCTGCTTACTTGACTCATAACGGCTGATAAATCAAAGTCTAGAAGACTAATCATCCTTCCCAGGATACAAGACTTCTTAGCCGATATCTCCAATAAAAAATAGAGACAACTGATCTGCTTACTTGACTCATAACGGCTGATAAATCAAAGTCTAGAAGACTAATCATCCTTCCCAGGATACAAGACTTCTTAGCTGATATCTCCAATAAAAAATAGAGACAACTGATCTGCTTACTTGACTCATAACGGCTGATAAATCAAAGTCTAGAAGACTAATCATCCTTCCCAGGATACAAGACTTCTTAGCCGATATCTCCAATAAAAAATAGAGACAACTGATCTGCTTACTTGACTCATAACGGCTGATAAATCAAAGTCTAGAAGACTAATCATCCTTCCCAGGATACAAGACTTCTTAGCCGATATCTCCAATAAAAAATAGAGACAACTGATCCGCTTACTTGACTCATAACGGCTGATAAATCAAAGTCTAGAAGACTAATCATCCTTCCCAGGATACAAGACTTCTTAGCCGATATCTCCAATGAAAAATAGAGACAACTGATCCGCTTACTTGACTCATAACGGCTGATAAATCAAAGTCTAGAAGACTAATCATCCTTCCCAGGATACAAGACTTCTTAGCCGATATCTCCAATGAAAAATAGAGACAGCTGATCCGCTTACTTGACTCATAACGGCTGATAAATCAAAGTCTAGAAGACTAATCATCCTTCCCAGGATACAAGACTTCTTAGCCGATATCTCCAATGAAAAATAGAGACAGCTGATCCGCTTACTTGACTCATAACGGCTGATAAATCAAAGTCTAGAAGACTAATCATCCTTCCCAGGATACAAGACTTCTTAGCCGATATCTCCAATAAAAAATAGAGACAGCTGATCTGCTTACTTGACTCATAACGGCTGATGAATCAAAGTCTAGAAGACTAATCATCCTTCCCAGGCTACAAGACTTCTTAGCCGATATCTCCAATAAAAAATAGAGACAACTGATCTGCTTACTTGACTCATAACGGCTGATAAATCAAAGTCTAGAAGACTAATCATCCTTCCCAGGATACAAGACTTCTTAGCCGATATCTCCAATAAAAAATAGAGACAACTGACCTGCTTACTTGACTCATAACGGCTGATAAATCAAAGTCTAGAAGACTAATCATCCTTCCCAGGATACAAGACTTCTTAGCCGATATCTCCAATGAAAAATAGAGACAGCTGATCCGCTTACTTGACTCATAACGGCTGATAAATCAAAGTCTAGAAGACTAATCATCCTTCCCAGGATACAAGACTTCTTAGCCGATATCTCCAATGAAAAATAGAGACAGCTGATCCGCCCACTTGACTCATAACGGCTGATAAATCAAAGTCTAGAAGACTAATCATCCTTCCCAGGATACAAGACTTCTTAGCCGATATCTCCAATGAAAAATAGAGACAGCTGATCCGCTTACTTGACTCATAACGGCTGATAAATCAAAGTCTAGAAGACTAATCATCCTTCCCAGGATACAAGACTTCTTAGCCGATATCTCCAATGAAAAATAGAGACAGCTGATCCGCTTACTTGACTCATAACGGCTGATAAATCAAAGTCTAGAAGACTAATCATCCTTCCCAGGATACAAGACTTCTTAGCCGATATCTCCAATGAAAAATAGAGACAGCTGATCCGCTTACTTGACTCATAACGGCTGATAAATCAAAGTCTAGAAGACTAATCATCCTTCCCAGGATACAAGACTTCTTAGCCGATATCTCCAATGAAAAATAGAGACAGCTGATCCGCTTACTTGACTCATAACGGCTGATAAATCAAAGTCTAGAAGACTAATCATCCTTCCCAGGATACAAGACTTCTTAGCCGATATATCCAATGAAAAATAGAGACAGCTGATCCGCTTACTTGACTCATAACGGCTGATAAATCAAAGTCTAGAAGACTAATCATCCTTCCCAGGATACAAGACTTCTTAGCCGATATCTCCAATAAAAAATAGAGACAGCTGATCCGCTTACTTGACTCATAACGGCTGATAAATCAAAGTCTAGAAGACTAATCATCCTTCCCAGGATACAAGACTTCTTAGCCGATATCTCCAATAAAAAATAGAGACAACTGATCTGCTTACTTGACTCATAACGGCTGATAAATCAAAGTCTAGAAGACTAATCATCCTTCCCAGGATACAAGACTTCTTAGCCGATATCTCCAATAAAAAATAGAGACAACTGATCTGCTTACTTGACTCATAACGGCTGATAAATCAAAGTCTAGAAGACTAATCATCCTTCCCAGGATACAAGACTTCTTAGCCGATATCTCCAATAAAAAATAGAGACAACTGATCTGCTTACTTGACTCATAACGGCTGATAAATCAAAGTCTAGAAGACTAATCATCCTTCCCAGGATACAAGACTTCTTAGCCGATATCTCCAATGAAAAATAGAGACAACTGATCCGCTTACTTGACTCATAACGGCTGATAAATCAAAGTCTAGAAGACTAATCATCCTTCCCAGGATACAAGACTTCTTAGCCGATATCTCCAATGAAAAATAGAGACAGCTGATCCGCTTACTTGACTCATAACGGCTGATAAATCAAAGTCTAGAAGACTAATCATCCTTCCCGGGATACAAGACTTCTTAGCCGATATCTCCAATGAAAAATAGAGACAGCTGATCCGCTTACTTGACTCATAACGGCTGATAAATCAAAGTCTAGAAGACTAATCATCCTTCCCGGGATAGAAGACTTCTTAGCCGATATCTCCAATGAAAAATAGAGACAGCTGATCTGCTTACTTGACTCATAACGGCTGATAAATCAAAGTCTAGAAGACTAATCATCCTTCCCAGGATACAAGACTTCTTAGCCGATATCTCCAATGAAAAATAGAGACAGCTGATCCGCTTACTTGACTCATAACGGCTGATAAATCAAAGTCTAGAAGACTAATCATCCTTCCCGGGATAGAAGACTTCTTAGCCGATATCTCCAATGAAAAATAGAGACAGCTGATCCGCTTACTTGACTCATAACGGCTGATAAATCAAAGTCTAGAAGACTAATCATCCTTCCCAGGATACAAGACTTCTTAGCCGATATCTCCAATGAAAAATAGAGACAGCTGATCCGCTTACTTGACTCATAACGGCTGATAAATCAAAGTCTAGAAGACTAATCATCCTTCCCAGGATACAAGACTTCTTAGCCGATATCTCCAATGAAAAATAGAGACAGCTGATCCGCTTACTTGACTCATAACGGCTGATAAATCAAAGTCTAGAAGACTAATCATCCTTCCCAGGATACAAGACTTCTTAGCCGATATCTCCAATGAAAAATAGAGACAGCTGATCTGCTTACTTGACTCATAACGGCTGATAAATCAAAGTCTAGAAGACTAATCATCCTTCCCAGGATACAAGACTTCTTAGCCGATATCTCCAATGAAAAATAGAGACAGCTGATCCGCTTACTTGACTCATAACGGCTGAAAAATCAAAGTCTAGAAGACTAATCATCCTTCCCAGGATACAAGACTTCTTAGCCGATATCTCCAATGAAAAATAGAGACAGCTGATCCGCTTACTTGACTCATAACGGCTGATAAATCAAAGTCTAGAAGACTAATCATCCTTCCCAGGATACAAGACTTCTTAGCCGATATCTCCAATGAAAAATAGAGACAGCTGATCCGCTTACTTGACTCATAACGGCTGATAAATCAAAGTCTAGAAGACTAATCATCCTTCCCAGGATACAAGACTTCTTAGCCGATATCTCCAATGAAAAATAGAGACAGCTGATCCGCTTACTTGACTCATAACGGCTGATAAATCAAAGTCTAGAAGACTAATCATCCTTCCCAGGATACAAGACTTCTTAGCCGATATCTCCAATAAAAAATATAGACAACTGATCCGCTTACTTGACTCATAACGGCTGATAAATCAAAGTCTAGAAGACTAATCATCCTTCCCAGGATACAAGACTTCTTAGCCCATATCTCCAATAAAAAATAGAGACAACTGATCTGCTTACTTGACTTATAACGGCTGATAAATCAAAGTCTAGAAGACTAATCATCCTTCCCAGGATACAAGACTTCTTAGCTGATATCTCCAATAAAAAATAGAGACAACTGATCTGCTTACTTGACTCATAACGGCTGATAAATCAAAGTCTAGAAGACTAATCATCCTTCCCAGGATACAAGACTTCTTAGCCGATATCTCCAATAAAAAATAGAGACAACTGATCTGCTTACTTGACTCATAACGGCTGATAAATCAAAGTCTAGAAGACTAATCATCCTTCCCAGGATACAAGACTTCTTAGCTGATATCTCCAATAAAAAATAGAGACAACTGATCTGCTTACTTGACTCATAACGGCTGATAAATCAAAGTCTAGAAGACTAATCATCCTTCCCAGGATACAAGACTTCTTAGCCGATATCTCCAATAAAAAATAGAGACAACTGATCTGCTTACTTGACTCATAACGGCTGATAAATCAAAGTCTAGAAGACTAATCATCCTTCCCAGGATACAAGACTTCTTAGCCGATATCTCCAATAAAAAATAGAGACAACTGATCCGCTTACTTGACTCATAACGGCTGATAAATCAAAGTCTAGAAGACTAATCATCCTTCCCAGGATACAAGACTTCTTAGCCGATATCTCCAATGAAAAATAGAGACAACTGATCCGCTTACTTGACTCATAACGGCTGATAAATCAAAGTCTAGAAGACTAATCATCCTTCCCAGGATACAAGACTTCTTAGCCGATATCTCCAATGAAAAATAGAGACAGCTGATCCGCTTACTTGACTCATAACGGCTGATAAATCAAAGTCTAGAAGACTAATCATCCTTCCCAGGATACAAGACTTCTTAGCCGATATCTCCAATGAAAAATAGAGACAGCTGATCCGCTTACTTGACTCATAACGGCTGATAAATCAAAGTCTAGAAGACTAATCATCCTTCCCAGGATACAAGACTTCTTAGCCGATATCTCCAATAAAAAATAGAGACAGCTGATCTGCTTACTTGACTCATAACGGCTGATGAATCAAAGTCTAGAAGACTAATCATCCTTCCCAGGCTACAAGACTTCTTAGCCGATATCTCCAATAAAAAATAGAGACAACTGATCTGCTTACTTGACTCATAACGGCTGATAAATCAAAGTCTAGAAGACTAATCATCCTTCCCAGGATACAAGACTTCTTAGCCGATATCTCCAATAAAAAATAGAGACAACTGACCTGCTTACTTGACTCATAACGGCTGATAAATCAAAGTCTAGAAGACTAATCATCCTTCCCAGGATACAAGACTTCTTAGCCGATATCTCCAATGAAAAATAGAGACAGCTGATCCGCTTACTTGACTCATAACGGCTGATAAATCAAAGTCTAGAAGACTAATCATCCTTCCCAGGATACAAGACTTCTTAGCCGATATCTCCAATGAAAAATAGAGACAGCTGATCCGCCCACTTGACTCATAACGGCTGATAAATCAAAGTCTAGAAGACTAATCATCCTTCCCAGGATACAAGACTTCTTAGCCGATATCTCCAATGAAAAATAGAGACAGCTGATCCGCTTACTTGACTCATAACGGCTGATAAATCAAAGTCTAGAAGACTAATCATCCTTCCCAGGATACAAGACTTCTTAGCCGATATCTCCAATGAAAAATAGAGACAGCTGATCCGCTTACTTGACTCATAACGGCTGATAAATCAAAGTCTAGAAGACTAATCATCCTTCCCAGGATACAAGACTTCTTAGCCGATATCTCCAATGAAAAATAGAGACAGCTGATCCGCTTACTTGACTCATAACGGCTGATAAATCAAAGTCTAGAAGACTAATCATCCTTCCCAGGATACAAGACTTCTTAGCCGATATCTCCAATGAAAAATAGAGACAGCTGATCCGCTTACTTGACTCATAACGGCTGATAAATCAAAGTCTAGAAGACTAATCATCCTTCCCAGGATACAAGACTTCTTAGCCGATATATCCAATGAAAAATAGAGACAGCTGATCCGCTTACTTGACTCATAACGGCTGATAAATCAAAGTCTAGAAGACTAATCATCCTTCCCAGGATACAAGACTTCTTAGCCGATATCTCCAATAAAAAATAGAGACAGCTGATCCGCTTACTTGACTCATAACGGCTGATAAATCAAAGTCTAGAAGACTAATCATCCTTCCCAGGATACAAGACTTCTTAGCCGATATCTCCAATAAAAAATAGAGACAACTGATCTGCTTACTTGACTCATAACGGCTGATAAATCAAAGTCTAGAAGACTAATCATCCTTCCCAGGATACAAGACTTCTTAGCCGATATCTCCAATAAAAAATAGAGACAACTGATCTGCTTACTTGACTCATAACGGCTGATAAATCAAAGTCTAGAAGACTAATCATCCTTCCCAGGATACAAGACTTCTTAGCCGATATCTCCAATAAAAAATAGAGACAACTGATCTGCTTACTTGACTCATAACGGCTGATAAATCAAAGTCTAGAAGACTAATCATCCTTCCCAGGATACAAGACTTCTTAGCCGATATCTCCAATGAAAAATAGAGACAACTGATCCGCTTACTTGACTCATAACGGCTGATAAATCAAAGTCTAGAAGACTAATCATCCTTCCCAGGATACAAGACTTCTTAGCCGATATCTCCAATGAAAAATAGAGACAGCTGATCCGCTTACTTGACTCATAACGGCTGATAAATCAAAGTCTAGAAGACTAATCATCCTTCCCGGGATACAAGACTTCTTAGCCGATATCTCCAATGAAAAATAGAGACAGCTGATCCGCTTACTTGACTCATAACGGCTGATAAATCAAAGTCTAGAAGACTAATCATCCTTCCCGGGATAGAAGACTTCTTAGCCGATATCTCCAATGAAAAATAGAGACAGCTGATCTGCTTACTTGACTCATAACGGCTGATAAATCAAAGTCTAGAAGACTAATCATCCTTCCCAGGATACAAGACTTCTTAGCCGATATCTCCAATGAAAAATAGAGACAGCTGATCCGCTTACTTGACTCATAACGGCTGATAAATCAAAGTCTAGAAGACTAATCATCCTTCCCGGGATAGAAGACTTCTTAGCCGATATCTCCAATGAAAAATAGAGACAGCTGATCCGCTTACTTGACTCATAACGGCTGATAAATCAAAGTCTAGAAGACTAATCATCCTTCCCAGGATACAAGACTTCTTAGCCGATATCTCCAATGAAAAATAGAGACAGCTGATCCGCTTACTTGACTCATAACGGCTGATAAATCAAAGTCTAGAAGACTAATCATCCTTCCCAGGATACAAGACTTCTTAGCCGATATCTCCAATGAAAAATAGAGACAGCTGATCCGCTTACTTGACTCATAACGGCTGATAAATCAAAGTCTAGAAGACTAATCATCCTTCCCAGGATACAAGACTTCTTAGCCGATATCTCCAATGAAAAATAGAGACAGCTGATCCGCTTACTTGACTCATAACGGCTGATAAATCAAAGTCTAGAAGACTAATCATCCTTCCCAGGATACAAGACTTCTTAGCCGATATCTCCAATGAAAAATAGAGACAGCTGATCCGCTTACTTGACTCATAACGGCTGATAAATCAAAGTCTAGAAGACTAATCATCCTTCCCAGGATACAAGACTTCTTAGCCGATATCTCCAATGAAAAATAGAGACAGCTGATCCGCTTACTTGACTCATAACGGCTGATAAATCAAAGTCTAGAAGACTAATCATCCTTCCCAGGATACAAGACTTCTTAGCCGATATCTCCAATAAAAAATAGAGACAGCTGATCCGCTTACTTGACTCATAACGGCTGATAAATCAAAGTCTAGAAGACTAATCATCCTTCCCAGGATACAAGACTTCTTAGCCGATATCTCCAATAAAAAATAGAGACAACTGATCTGCTTACTTGACTCATGACGGCTGATAAATCAAAGTCTAGAAGACTAATCATCCTTCCCAGGATACAAGACTTCTTAGCCGATATCTCCAATAAAAAATAGAGACAACTGATCTGCTTACTTGACTCATAACGGCTGATAAATCAAAGTCTAGAAGACTAATCATCCTTCCCAGGATACAAGACTTCTTAGCCGATATCTCCAATAAAAAATAGAGACAACTGATCTGCTTACTTGACTCATAACGGCTGATAAATCAAAGTCTAGAAGACTAATCATCCTTCCCAGGATACAAGACTTCTTAGCCGATATCTCCAATGAAAAATAGAGACAACTGATCCGCTTACTTGACTCATAACGGCTGATAAATCAAAGTCTAGAAGACTAATCATCCTTCCCAGGATACAAGACTTCTTAGCCGATATCTCCAATGAAAAATAGAGACAGCTGATCCGCTTACTTGACTCATAACGGCTGATAAATCAAAGTCTAGAAGACTAATCATCCTTCCCGGGATACAAGACTTCTTAGCCGATATCTCCAATGAAAAATAGAGACAGCTGATCCGCTTACTTGACTCATAACGGCTGATAAATCAAAGTCTAGAAGACTAATCATCCTTCCCGGGATAGAAGACTTCTTAGCCGATATCTCCAATGAAAAATAGAGACAGCTGATCTGCTTACTTGACTCATAACGGCTGATAAATCAAAGTCTAGAAGACTAATCATCCTTCCCAGGATACAAGACTTCTTAGCCGATATCTCCAATGAAAAATAGAGACAGCTGATCCGCTTACTTGACTCATAACGGCTGATAAATCAAAGTCTAGAAGACTAATCATCCTTCCCGGGATAGAAGACTTCTTAGCCGATATCTCCAATGAAAAATAGAGACAGCTGATCCGCTTACTTGACTCATAACGGCTGATAAATCAAAGTCTAGAAGACTAATCATCCTTCCCAGGATACAAGACTTCTTAGCCGATATCTCCAATGAAAAATAGAGACAGCTGATCCGCTTACTTGACTCATAACGGCTGATAAATCAAAAAGTGCTAAATAGTGTTTCTAACAGGCAGGGGTCAAGTTCAAAGGCCGTAAAATCCGGTTACATTTTCGCGGCATTGATTCTGGACCCCTGATATCAATATCAGCACAATAAAATGACGTCACACATCGTGGGGCTGTAGTGCACAAGCAGGCTATCTCTAGCTCAACTGTTAGTTCACCAACTAAATAAAAAGACGAAGCTAAGTATTTTCGAATTTGCCTTATGAAGCTATTAACTACGTAGAGATTCAAAATCCAGCCACGCATATATAAAACCTGGATATCCTACAGAACTTCACGCAGTCATGGCTGTTCAACACTATCAAAAATCTAACACAAACTTGACTTATCCGAAAAGTTAACTTTCTCGAGGTTGCCGCTCGACCTCAATTACACGATTATATTTAGTTGTTGACATTACATTTTTATCTCAATGGACAGATATCCATTTACGTCATCAGCCGATATCCAGCTCAGATATCCAGTATCCGAGTGCAAAAGGTGATCGCTTCTGATCAGAGGTGGGAGCTTTTGGCATCCGAGTTAACGAGGTCAAAGATCTTGGTGCATTATTATAATAACAACACTTAGACACTTTGGATTTCATTTAATTATTCTAATACGAGTATCATAAATAATGTAAATTCATGCCAGAATCATTAGGGACCGCGGATGTAAATATAGGTACGTTTAGCCATTTTGGCAAACTAATTGCATACAAATATACACATACATACATTTACACATCACACACTTTCCACACATACACATACACACATACACTCACATAATCACCCTAATCAGCGGCTAGTGACTGTATAAATATGCCTACTCTACACTGTATTGGTTCCATCAGTAACTTTATAATATTTAAGGTTCCTCTTTCTTATGAGTTTTATTTCCAAGGAATGGGAATAAGACTATGAATGATGATGATGATGAATGAATGTGTGATTTATGAATTTGAATGCATCTAGGAACCCAATCAATTGTATATTGACATTGTATGTATGTATATTTGACATACATACAATTGTATATTGACATGTTTTGGGATACCAATAACATCAAAATTTTTACATACCAAATATATTTTTATTAATTAATAAAAAAAAAAAAAGTCCGGGGAGGCGGGGTATTGTGACGATGTCAAACCTCTTTCATCATAATTTAATCATTTCTTTTACCTTTTTGATATTTTGTCTATATTAATTCTAAATTCAAATAACCTGTCATTCCGACATTGTCATTGGATTAGCAAAAACTGTTTTTTTTACGAAATAATATGTTATAAAATATGTATCTAAATAAGTTTATTACATCAGTGCCCTATTTCATAAAGCGACAAATCATAATAAAACTACAAATGTCAGTCGAATACGCCAAACCTGTGTTTCATATAACAAACAATCACGACAGGACTGATGATTCTCAGTCATATTGCATTTCACAATGCCAGTCATAGTAGTGTGATGGGTAAAGCTTCGGCTGTCACAATTGTCACGACAATTCTACAAATCGTAATTTTTAAGCAACTGCCGTTTAATAAATGTTTTTATATTGACATTTATATCAACTGCACAACCTGATTCCCCCATCACCTTTCCATCACCGTACGACTAGACGATCAGCAAAGCGCCACCCTTTCATGGTTGAAATACCTCGCACAAGAACGAAGCGTTACGCTTCTTCATTTATTATAAGAACTGCAAAGGAGTGGAATGCCCTGCCCTCGTCAGTGTTTCCGGTAAATTATAACCCCGGTGTGTTCAAGTCAAGAGTGAATAGGTATCTACAAGGCAAGCGTGCTACACCTTCGACCACATCATCGCTTTCCATCAGGTGAGATCGTGGTCAAACGATTGCCTAGTCCGTAATAAAAAAAATAAAAAATAAAATTGTTAGAAAATTGTCGGTTGACTGCCGGTGACTACTATTGTTTTATGAAACACATTTAGTAATATTTTGACAATTCATTGAATGAACTCTCGGGTTTTTATGAAACGCATTTCGGTAGTTTGACTGACATTTGTCGATTGACACTTGTCTTGTACTTGTTTGACGACTGGTTGGTCTCGTGGCTAGAGATCCTAGGTACGAAATCGTACGGTCGCGGGTTCGAATCCTGCAAGGTGCAATCATTTGTGTGATGAGCAGAAATGTTTGTTTCCGAGTCATGGATGTAATATTCTTATCTATGTATGTTTATCCGTTACCTAGTGCCCATAGCACAGGGTATCCTAGTTTGGGGCTAGATAATTGGTGTGGAAATGTCCCGAATATATTTATTTATTTATTTATTTACTATAGTTTTATAAAATAGGGCCCTGGAGTCCTTTAAATATATATGATAGTACTTTCGTTCGTGGTTGTTTTGATCCGTATTTTTGAAGCACGAAAAGTCTGTGATAATAACAATACTAGAGCCCCAAGGGTACACTCTTACCAAATATATTAAATTGGGAGAAGACTGAATAGAATAGTCGAGTGCAAGATCTCTTATGAACTATTATTATTTAAATATCTCCGAGTGCTCCTAATTGTTCCTGTACTGTTATGTTGTCCACTGAGGTTTGGTCCCTGGGCTAGTGGAACAAACCCTAGGACCGTCTCGTGACACTGGCGCCCAATAGTTGGAGGTGCTCTAGAAACGGTGAGTTCCCAGTTCGTACCAGGGCACCATAGAGTTAACGAAGGGATAATTAGATCACCTGGATTAGTCGGTTTCCAACAGGGCCCTAATTCGCTATATCACACGAAATTTCTTGCAAACGCAAGAATCTCACGAAGGTGTGTGAATGGTCATAGCGAATAAGGACCCTAAAGAAAATTGAGCGGTCTCCTAAATCTGAATCATCAATCTCACTCTATTTTTAATGTTTTCGTACATTGCAGACTATTTCGTTGATAAAGTCTTGCAACATTTTACAATCGCGCTGTTGCCATCTGCTTTATTTACTTTATTTAGAACGACTAAAGATATCAAATAAAAATATTAACCAGCACCCAACTACTAACAATGTACCAATGTTCGCGATCTCATTTGTATACACTGATCTCTATGGATTTGCTTTGCCGTACTTTCGTTTGTGCCGATTCAAAGCGCCACACCGAGCGTCCATGGAACTAAAATTGACATTATTTCATCTTCTATCTTCTTTCTTTCACAGAATAGTACAAAAACCTTAGTTCCATGGACGCCATACTAATATGCAGTTGTCTATGCATAAATACAAGTCAGAGAGTGTTTAACCTCATGATATTTTTCAGACATATCGTCCAAACGGAAGGCCCAAAGGCCCTGTTCAAGGGCCTCGGGCCGAACATAGTGGGCGTGGCGCCATCACGGGCCATCTACTTCTGCACGTACTCGCAGGCTAAGGCCATCCTTAACCAGAACATACCTCCGGACACACCCGTGGTGCACCTGTCCGCTGCCAGCGCCGCAGGTAAATAATAATAACTCATGTACACAGTACCTACATGATACTTAGCTTCCAGCTACGCCGGCTATCTATCTTAACTCGTCGGCTATCGGTAGCTCATACGGGCCAAATATTATAATTGTTTTGCAAATACAGCAAAAAAACTAATAAAAACATACTTTTACCTTTTTTAAATACAGATTTTGTGTATGGCAAACCTTTTAATCATTCTATATCAAAAAAATAGCCCAAGAACTCCAAAAACACATTTGTCCAGATGTTAAATTGCGAGTAAAATATAAATTTTATTACTCGTACTACAATAGTTGACTCAATTATACCGGATGCTCACAAAATCTCGGAATGATCTAAAAATATCTGAAGGAGTAGGCGCGATTGGGGAGTAAAGTATATTTAGTTTAAAAAACCTCCCCAAAAGTGAAAAATGTTTAGGGGATCCGGAAATAGCCTCGAGCGTGACTAATGTCGCAGATTTAAATATTGACATTATAGGATTCCTGTAAACTAAAAAAGTTTGTCTTCATCATTTGCATATCTCCATAAAAATCAAGTCTCACAACCTTAAAACAATAAATATAATATTTTATTTACCTATATATTACTCCTATTAAATACACATCTTATATTATACTTATATTATTATATCATATAAATAGCTCATTTTTTTGTATATGAGATATGTATTATTTTACTTAGTATTTATTTTATTATATTGTTATAAATGTATTCTTATTCCTTAGATGAATTTAATATGATATACAGGGTATATCATATTAAATTCATCTATTTTCGTTCTTTTCAGAAAGAATCTTGTTTTACTGATAAGAACACCATTGTGCAACGTATTTCATAACTACATTATAATGTTGGATGTACAATAAACAGATCTACCTATAAAAATATGTAGTTTATTATTATTGTGTGCTATTATTGTTTCAGGTTTCGTGTCGTGTACGATGACCAACCCGATTTGGTTCGTCAAAACCCGCCTGCAGTTGGACGGACAGAATGTGACAGCTTTGCAGTGTATTAAGAGGATATACACTAAGATGGTTAGTGTTTTCATATTATGTTTATATCCTGGAGACAGGTTACCTCTCATTATACAATATATGCAATAGCAGCTATATATACTAGTACAAGAGAGAATCCAATGATACCGAGTTCAATCCCCGTCTTCGCTCTAATGACTTTTCAAATTATGTGCAGTTTTCCATCGCTCCGTGCTTCTAAGGAGACGTTAAGCTGTCGGTCCCGGCTGTTATTTATTGATAGCAGTCGTTAAGCCATGTCAGGGGCCCTCGGGCGGCCTGAAAAACGCTGATACCAGAGCACAACGAAATACAATTTCGTGTCTCGCTGTAACAGCTCGCTGCGAAGGGCGCAACGCGCAACTGAAAATCAGCATGTTAGTAAAACAACAACAACTGAGTTGTTTCCGTGTTTTGTAGCCAAAATACTACCTTTTTTTACTACCACCATACTATGATTTATTCTGTGCTACCACTGCTGGTGATAGAACTCTAAAACGCGTCACAGACGGCTAAGATACGATAATATTTTATCTTAAGATAAAATATCGCTCGCTATACAATTTATATGAACCATCACAAACGGCGAAGATAATATATATTTGTATCTTACAGTATCTTAAGATATCGAGCGATATGGAATTTATTAAAAGATGTCATCGTAAGATACGAAATATATCGTAAAAGATAGAAAATATATATTCATATACTGTCTTAAGATACAAAATATATCGTAAATGGACCGATTTAGGTGTAGTTTTTTATGTTTGAAAGCTGAGGTAATCGAGATGGTTCTTAGCATACTGCAAGTCGTTGTTCTGTAAAAATGCTCTCCCAAGGGTTCGTATTTTGTTTCACTATATCTTCCTTAATCAAATTATGAATTTCGAGAAAAGTTTCCTTCGACTTATTAAAATAAGTTTTTTTTTGTAGAGACATCTGCTTAAAGATTAAATTCAACGCGGCTTTTTCTAAATTTTATGTGATTTTCTATCCAAAGTGATCACCTTTTACAGTGCGCTAATGCAATTTGCATATCAAATTCAAAATAAGAATCGTCGTCTGATGAGCTATCTAATAAATCAATAGTGAAACCGTACTACTCATATTTTATCATTCTGTATAAATAAAGCGGTGAAGAAATACGTGTGGCACTTAGGACGGCCTGCGAGCGAATGAATAATTTCAATATATTATCGTATCTTAACCGTGTGTGATACCCTAAGATGCTATAATATTTTGTATACAGATATCGTAACATCAAATATTATCGTATCTTAGTCGCCTGTGACGCCCTTTATATTATACTAATATCTTTCCTGCCCGCTACTTCGTACGTGCGGACTACTGTTTATCACAAAAAAAGCATCCTATGTTCTTCTAGAATATTAAAAACCAATGCAAAAGTAGGTATGCTATACCTACTTTGATGCTTTTAATGTTTTTTGACAGACTTGTTATTTCGTTTCCATGGCAACTGTTCCTTACAGAGAGCTATCAACATTTTCCAGTTTTCCCGTGAAAACTTACAATTTTCTGGGATAAAAAGTATCCTTTTGTTTGATTCCAGGGTAAAACCTATCTCCATTCCAAATTTCATCAAAATCCGTGCAGCCGTTATCGCGTAAAAGCTCCGCGTAAAACAACCAAACAAATAGACAACGTTTCACTTTTATATATATATATTGGTATGGATAGTACCAATTTATGTATGTGTGATTAGTTTATTAATACAAAATATTTGCTTTCTTTCTTTACGACAAGCAAGCATACCATATTATTTATATCATTCGACCAATTCATCTGCTCCCATGTTCCCTTGCGTCTGCACTTTACATAAACCGAACATCCTGCCCGCAACATTTCTAAAATTAAACAAATAAAGCTTACATCCATTTCACGACAGCGGAATTCCGAGTCGGATTTGGCCGTGACTGCACGATAAATATTCATAAGACGCGAATTAGTTCGATATCGTTCGCGATTCGTGAACTGGTTTTCTACACGTGTAGGCCAAACCACAGTTCATTCTGCGACCTAGCCCTAGGAGCACTTGATACTCGTAAAAGGTAAACAAACGATCTAAATAATAAAATACTTCACATATACAGTCTAGTCGCTAAAATAACTGAATTTTACAAAGTATTTAACTTATTTTCAGGGTATTCGAGGCTTCTACAAAGGCATCACAGCTTCCTACATGGGCATTAGTGAGACTGTAGTCCACTTCGTGCTATACGAAGGTGTGAAGGCTCGCCTAATCGCCGCGCGGAGCGTCGACGGTGTTCCTAACGACCAACGCTCGCCGCGCGACTTTGTGGAGTTCATGGGAGCCGGGGCTTTCTCCAAGACTGTGGCGTCGTGCATTGCTTACCCACATGGTGAGTTAGTGATGTTAGTTTAGTGTCTAATGTGGCGAGAGTGAGTTAGGTCGATACGTTCCAACGACCAACGCTCGCCGCGCGACTTCGTGGAGTTCATGGGAGCCGGGGCCATCTCCAAGACTGTGGCGTCGTGCATTGCTTACCACATGGTGAGTTAGTGATGTTAGTTTAGTGTCTAATGTGGCGAGAGTGAGTTAGGTCGATACGTTCCAACGACCAACGCTCGCCGCGCGACTTCGTGGAGTTCATGGGAGCCGGGGCCATCTCCAAGACTGTGGCGTCGTGCATTGCTTACCCACATGGTGAGTTAGTGATGTTAGTTTAGTGTCTAATGTGGCGAGAGTGAGTTAGGTCGATACGTTCCAACGACCAACGCTCGCCGCGCGACTTCGTGGAGTTCATGCGAGCCGGGGCCATCTCCAAGACTGTGGCGACGTGCATTGCTTACCCACATGGTGAGTTTCACCATGTGGATATCGCTCACTAGATGTAGTTACATAATAAGATTAGCAAGGAAATTGCGCAGAAAAATCTCAAACAGACATTTAAAGATTGGTCTAAACGACCTTGCGATACCAAGTAATGTTCGAAAACGATCAGTGATAAGCAATTCAGACCACACATGATAATCCCCGAAGTAGCCGTGTCAACAAGTACTGCACACGCAGTAGAGGTTGTTCACATTATACATTTGCACCCACTCGTGTGTCACTATTGTATGTCACGTTATCATTGAAGTGTGTCACGATTAGAATCTCTAATTCTGTAGCTCCCAAGGTGACCCTGTCTGTTGCTTGACCAATGTCGTCAACTGTCGCCAAGCAGTACTTATTCTGTACTAACTGAACTATAAAGTACAATATACAACATTTCATGAAAATTTGTTTATCCGTCAAATTGTTTTTATCTATTGCTTCTACTCATCGGATTGAGATTCCAAGTACACCAGTATAGAAGTATAAAAACTGGTGTACTGGTATCAATTCCTAACCTATACAACAGTGAAAACCGTATCGCAATCAGTACAGCAGTTTTTACGTGATGCGCGAACACGTATTTTTTTATTTCTGCTTGTTATTTTAAGTACCCGTTTTAATCCTCGAACAAAGAGACGGGTACTATAAGTTTAGGGTGTGTATCACTGTGTGTGAGGGTGTGTGTGTGTGTGTGTGTGTGTGTGTGTGTGTGTGTGTGTGGCATCGTAGCTCCCAAACGAATGGACCGATTTTGATGCGGTCTTTTCTGTCTTTTCGGTTTTTTATTTTGTGATGGAGATGGTTCTTGGATATAAGGGGGTTTTTTATGTATATTTTTTTTCTTAAACGTGGAACACATAAGAATGACCATTTGGCCGAGTGGCTAATGACCCTGAGTGCGTGACGGTTGCGGGTTCGAATCCTGCAAGATGCAATCATTTGTGTGATGAGTAGAAATGTTTGTTTCCGAGTTATGCATGTAATATTCGAATCTATGTATATTTATCATATACATTGTACATTACAGGGTATACTAGTTTTGGGGCTAGGGTGTGAATAGTGCTGAATTAATTGTATACTAAACCGCTAATATTCAACTTTACGCTCTTAACACCTTTTTTAATATGATAGAACGAGATAAACTGATAATTGACAAGCACCCTTTTAAAAAGTGGTTCTAAATCTCGGTCAAAGCGTTAGTAACTTGTCAACAAGTTGTAATATTTGTTATTTTGTCGGATTCACAGAAGTAGCAAGAACACGACTGAGAGAGGAGGGCGACAAGTACCGGAAGTTCTGGCAAACGCTTCACACAGTCTGGATGGAAGAGGGGTATCGCGGTGTTTATAGGTAAGAAATAAGTAAATCACAACGGATCTTTGTGGCCCTGTGAACTGTAGCGCATGTACATATGAGCGAGATAGGACGATGCGTACGTATGCGAGTGAGCGAGGCAGTTAAAAAGAAAGAAATTGAATTTAATTATTTTTTTCTTCATATGTATGACCTCCATATGTTTCATATGGAGGTAAATATGACATTTACACATGAAACAAAATATCGGTTAAATGGCCACCGCTACTCTGTTGGCAGGTATGCACTCTTTTGACGAAATTTTTCTGTAAAATTTTACGGAAATGCAATTTTTTCTTTGTTTTCCCATAAACCTTACGTTTCATAAAACCCCACAGAAAGTAGTCCAAGTAAGTTCTTTCTTGTAAAGTTGATGCAACTTCTTGACGGACAGTTTTGGTCTCCGAAACGAGAGATGACGTTCGTTTGTTTTGTCTGTCTTTGATGACACTACCTAACATAGTAACAAAGACAAAAAAAACAATGTCATTTTTAATGGTGCGGTGTGACAGGTGGCGCCATTTTATTGAAACCACCTGAATACCTAAAATAATTCAGACTATACTAATACGTCATTTAGGTTTACAAAATAAGGCACCCAAAATAATTCTGACAACGGCGGCGCAGCATCTTGCAGGCAACTTCAGAGCCACAAAGATCCGTTGTAAATACGTACTAGTACTGTACTAAAATTATAAATGTGAATGTTTGTGTATTAGCATGATCCTTACACTGAACTGTGTTGTAAGGACTAATAAACTGTTGTCACGCGGACGTAATCGCGTATCATATATAATGTTTGTAAGAAAAGCCTATATTATTTTGAAAGAATTTGTTGTCCAACAGGGGCCTTGGGACACAGCTGGTGCGTCAGATACCAAACACAGCAATCATGATGTCCACGTACGAAGCGGTCGTCTACCTCCTCACCACACACTTCAACAACTCCTTCTACGAGAACACCTAAGCAGAACAGCGCAGCCCTATCCGAGCCATGATGCCCTTAGTAAGGCTTTAGAGCCAGTACTCTTTCTCGAGCGAGAGAGAATATCTCGAGCTAGTAGCAAAGAAAGAGATAGATGTCCCTGTTTGGTCTTTGGGGAACCGTCGACTATACTGAAAAGTATAGTGTTGATTGTTTGTGCAAGGTAAAAGTTTCTCCTGTTATTGACCTTTTTGATTACCTTCGCTGTCAGAATGCCATTCTATCATCCATCATCAATCAACATCGAGCACTTATAAGTTTTGGTAAATCTAACATTGAGGGTAGTTCGAAATCTCAATTGCATAGTCATCTCGAACGAAATTTAAATAGTCACTTTAAAACTAGTAGTAAAACCAAATTGTTGATTGTACCAAATGTCTCAAATGACTGAATTTGTTTGTAAGTAAATTGTCTTGCTACCTGTGTTAATACTGCGTGAATTATAATAACAAGATATATTGGAATGTGCACCCAAATCCATTTCTGCATCATTTTGAATGAAATTATTTTTAGTAGACTTGCGGAGTAAAATGGGGCCTTGATTTTAACATTTCCTGTAAAGGCTGTGTTCTCAATATGCAAAGGAAAGCACTGGAATATATGAAAGGAGTTCTGCTGATCTTTTACCAATGACAATAAAACCATTACATGCGCTTAATTATGTTTCTCCTCACAACTCGTTCTATGGGTGACAAAAACTTGTAATGAGAAATCATTGATATCAATAATTTCTCTCGGGAACTTTTGCACTTTGGACACTAAGTCGCATGTTAGTGTTCAGTACCGAAATTTAAAGTGCATATAACGTATTTGTGGCAATATTTACTAATAAAAAACTATATTAAATGTGTTGTTCTCTGTGTTCTAAATTTATTCCACAAGTCATGTTCTATTCTAGAAGATCTCTATTATACTGGGATTGCAGGCCTAAGAGAGTGATGGGGGTGTATTTTGGTGTACAGACAGAATACACAGAGAAATAAAGTTAGTCTTAATTCATTTTTATCTATATATTTTTAACAATAGCATGACAGACAACATCCAAAAACAGAAAGAATGCAAAGAAAGAGATAAGATATTTTAGTAGGTATATAATTTTTTGAAGTTTTGTGATTGAATACAAAACAATCACACATGTGTTCTCGCCTACCGAAAGATTTCGACTAAATAAAAAATGGATAAGCTTCATAATAATTAGATTACACTGTGGCGTCAGCCCCGCATGGTGGTTTTATTGTCATTATCTCTAAGTAATACATGACTCGCTGTGCTCTTTGGCATCTTCGTACTTCCAAAGAACATCTATTGCAAAATCTTGCGCTTTGATTTTAGACCTTACTGTCAACCACCTTACACTAAGATTGTCGAAGAGCATAGTGAGTTTCATTTAGTTTCTTTTTTCTTTAGTACAATCGCAATAAAGTTGTAAATAAAATAGCTTTCGAAACTCTAAACACTCATACTCGCCTATCGCGATAATGTTAAAGGCTTTATATATGTGGTGCGATATATACAATTTCGAGTAACTGAAAGAAAATTACGCTATTGGATACGCTTTTTGTGACTGAAATGAAAATATATTATATACTTACAGTACAATTATGTTAGGAGATTAACGAATATTTTAACTGTCATAATATTACAAATTATTTACAAGAGAGAAATATTTCTAAATGTTACTGTGTACCGAGTTTATAAACATGCAAAATGTAGTCTACGTAATGCTTCCATTTGGACTAGAATTTGATGTTTCATTGAAGATGATTTTTTTAAAATCGATTACTATAAAAATAGTCAGTTTCTAGTCTTGTTGTTGCGTAAACAGTTGAAGAAATAGTGCAGGCATTGACCTCAGCCTGGTTGGAGGCTAATTTTGGAACTAAATTAGTGACTAACCTATTGATTGTTGAGCCGAAATACCTAAAATATATGCTATTAACTCTTAATAGCACTTAAAACTGATTTGGATATTACGTGTAACTTTGTCATTCTCACCACCAGTAGTAAGAATAACCAGTCATTAGGGAGGTTACATTACACCCAGTCCAGAATATGTATTCTGGATTGGGTGTAATGTAACATGTGTAAAGGAGGTCAATGACTCTTTTTAACTATTTTAAAAACAGCGCAACAAAAGGATTCTTTTACGGTAGTTGCAGCAAAAGTTTATGGTTGTGAAGTTAGGCTCTAGACATTGAGATTGCGCCTGAAAAATAGCAGTTTGCGCAGCGACTTGCAGACAACTTCTGAGCCACAAACTTAAGCTGCAACTACTGTACTTACCTTGTAAATTCGATTACACACACACACACACACAATCGTCACATAACCTACTTAATAATTCAAATTATATTATTGTTATAAGCTTCTAGCAAAGCGCACATATTGGCTAAAAAGTGCCAAATGAAGTGGAATAGACTTTTGTGAGGTATTGCTTTATATTTCATTAATCATGTATAATTCATTGTTGTTCATTAGTTATTCGATTCTGCAAAGTTAAAAACGTTGATGGGAGTAGCTTCTACGACGTAAAAACACATTAAACAAATAGTATAGAAATGTGTTATTTCTCGCTCTTTAACTCTGTCTGGGAAAAATACTCTGTCTATATGGTTTACTTCTTGTCTTTAAAAGACTACAACTAAATTGAATTGTGTAGTCAAAAATAATACATTTAGTGGCATTGGCAGTAATTTGGTCATTTTCTCTTTAAACTAAACTAAATTTCTTCAAATGTAATTTAAACAAGGTCTTTTTGCCCCTGGCATATATTCTAAACTTATGCTGCACCGCTTAAAATAACGTAACTAAAACAGGTTTTTAACACGCCTTCTAACAGCCTTTGGATAAATTCGGACACGTTCTGAGACAGCGTTTGGACAAATCGGGACTCTCGCAGCGTGGAAACAAAGTTGATTTTACGCTGACAGGCTTTAGTGATAGTTTAGTAAGTGAAGATTAGATGCCAGGGGAAAAAATACTTGTTACGAAGGTAACAAGGTTTATATTACATTTGAAGAAATTTATTAAGTTTAGTTCAAGGGATGTCTGAATCGCTACGATTATCTTCTTTTCAATTTTGGTTTGTTCAACCAAAGCAGACTGCTGCCGTGTTGTTTTCAATACTTTTTGGTTACTGTGTTTTACTATTTAGTCCATAGTCCTCGAGCACACAAATAGTAAGAGTAAGCTGTGATATAGAGCTTGTAAATATTAGTTAGATGTATCTTTACATGCATGCACATTATTTGCTTCCATTCACGACTTACATTGTGGGAAGTAGCGTGAATTTTTGTTATAAATTTTTATTCAGCCTCTCAATACATCAAAGATTGGTGTTTGTTCCACCACTTCTAGAGCAGATATAAGTAAGTATAGCAAGTTGATTATTTTGTAAAATTAAGCATAATGTTCAGACAAGTCTTGTTATCTTAATTTTAGAGGACACTTTTGGACTTACGTCGGACTGAGTAATTCATTTGTTTATTGAATAAAATGATTATAAAAATAAGCTTGTCTTTTAATTTATATTAAAATAAGCCTGCTCACATCTCATGCACACTAAGATCTTAAATAATGTTTATTAATCTATCCAGTACCAACCCCTCCACATGGAGTAGTTACATTGTTATTCTATTGTTATAAAAATGCCCTGTAGAGGACAGATTAAACCATGCAAGCCAAATATTCACCTTTGTCTGTAGTAGACAAAACCAGGCCCAAGTTTCTCTATGGCCAATCTATTTATTTATATTCTCCTTACATTTTACAAAAACCAGGTAGACTGAATGAAACCCAATTTGTTCACTTCATGATTTAATCAAACATAAAACAATTTTCCATTAAAAAAAAAAGACAAATGCATAGGAACCTGGGTATTAAAACTTGTCACTTCACCAAACTAAAAGTCAAATTAAAATCCTAAGGTAAAACATGCTTCATCAGAGTTCTTATGGAGAAGTTTGAAATAACGACCCAAGCATGTGAAGAGATAGCATTTGGCATATCACTAGGATACCTCAGCATTGTTTCAAAAGGAAAAAGATTGCCTTTAAATGCAACTATAGGCTCGCTTCTAAAGTAAATGACTGACACTATTATCACAAAGGCCACAATGACTTGAAGAATGATTTGAATAGTGCTCTTTACAGCCAAGCTCTTGCTCATTCGCGTCTGGGAAATTCCCTTAAGTTGTGCCTCCAGTTTATTGATCTTTCGTTGAATTTTTGAATAAGCAGCAAATTCATCTTTCATGGAAATTCCTTTTTGGTCTGCCTTCAGGTTTTGTATCTCAGTGAAGACAGCTCGCTCGGTATTGGATGGCCTGGCGAAGCAAGCTATGACCTGTAAATAAACATTAGGAGTCAACGTTTCTGAATGGGGCCTCATATTTTAGAACGAAGTTTGGAGTAGCTACAAGTGAAAAAATGAAAAGTTGCTGCCACTGTTCAAATCTTAATTAATCAATAAAGGAACTAAATATAAACAAAAAATGTTAGAACACTGGTATCCTAGTGCCGCGTTTCTGAGATATTGGAGTTCATCAAAGTCATCATGTCTAAAACGCTACTTAATATGCACCTATCATGCAGTACAATATTTTCTCACATTCGCAATAAAAGTGAAGTATCTTATTACTTACCGGCTTTACCAAAATCGGAGCTAGAGTACTGATTGTACATAAAATAACAAAATAAACTAGAAGAAAACCATTTATAACCTCCAACATTTTCACTAAAGTTGGAACTTTTAGAAATTATTCAAAGGAAATAATAAGTAGTGAAAGATATTAATTAGCATTCTCTAGCGTCAACTAGACTAATTATTCTCTGTAGTAAATCCATCCATTCCATCCAGAGTCCGTAATATTTTTATAAGTTGTTTTTTTTTTCTATCGCTCAACAAACTGACACATCCAAAATAATGTACGACTAAGGGGCCGTTCGTTTTCATGCAAAATGATCGAAAATAACAGTTAAAAAATATATATGTTTCGATCAGGGTTCGCTTCGGTCATGACAGTTAAATTTGATTTCAGAAAAGCGACTTTATTTTCTAAAGCTTAGGGTTGTTTTTCGTTCAGTTTGGAAAGGATCATGTTTGTCAAAAATGGCAATCGAAACAGCACAAAACGCCACTGCATCATCTTGAATGCAGAGCAGTATTGTACAGCTAATATTACACGGCCTGATATTACGTGTACACGATTCGTAATATTGGACGGCTAAGGGCCGGTTCCTATATCTTAAAACGAACCGTTTTCGCTTACTGTCCGTAGGCTTTAGACATAAGCACCATACAAAAAACGTCAAAATGTAATGAGATGTTGGAAAAACGACTCGTTTCATTTTTATAGGAATGGGGGGTAAGGGTCAGAGCAGACTTAACGCCCCGGCAACGGATCGGCACCGGAACGCCTTGCTTACGGCTGGTTGACGGCTAGGCTAATTATTTATTTTAATGCAACATGATCCATCATGGTCTAAATAGTGCGTGTCAACATAAGAAAGCAGTGTCGCGGCGAACATATTGCAAAAATACGCCCACCGATTCCCGACCGACCAGCTCTCTTTCTGTCTAACTGCAATAAGTTAGACAGGAAGATACTCCTCGTCGGTCGGTCTCCTTGATAGTGATCAGTTTTACTTTCTACTATGTTTATTTGTCACACTTTCTGCAATCATTTTGTACTCAAATGTATGGGAATAACTCTGCAATATTATTGAACTTTTTTAGTACCAACTTTAACCTATATTAATCTCAGACTTTTGGTCCATAAAAAGAAAAGGAACGCCCATTTTTTGTTAATATTATCATTTTTCTTGCACAATGTACATATTTTTTCAAAATCTTTAAATTTTAATCAAATTGTCCCAAAAATCTACGGAAGGTCTTCTCACACTGTTTGTTTTTCGTAAGAGGTAATACTGGGCCTCTGGTGTCAAAGATTGTAAGGCCGCCTGAGTTACAATCACGCCTGAGACAGTTTTTATGTATGTAGCTCTAATGGTTAAGGCATTTAAATAGTAGTAGGTGCCCTTGTTCTCTCCAATAAACTTGCTATTCCATCCACGATAGCATCATACGATATAACATTAAATTAAATTTAATAATGATACATATGAGAAACAATGCAATTAAAACATTTTAATACTAAAAAATGTGTAGTTTGGGCACAGAATACTAAAAGGGTCTAGGGAACATTCATTTCGAATGCAGGCAACACACAATTTTCTCACAAATCATACAAAACCATGGCGAACTGTCAAAATTGTTTAGCACAGTGGTGTGCTGACCTTAAAAAAAATGACACGCGACCTGCAACAAAAGATCATATCGTTCAAAGATAGAATCACTCCTTGATGCCTCGTTTGTGTAGGCGAGTGTCAAGAAGAAAAAAAACTGTCACAGAACCGAATCGGCCAACCCCGACTCCACGTGGTCTTGTCTGTCTGTCACTAGTGTTTTTAAAAAGCCAGACGCGTGGAGGGAGTGCAGCTCCCGTCCACTGTAACTAATTGCAGGTACCAGGGTGAGCTGGAGGGGTAGAGGCTGGTCGCCGAAGGTGACGAAAAAGCCAAAGCTTTGGAGGCGAACGTTGGTACCTGTGCTTTGTTACGTGTAGACGTAATTAAACCAATATATAGAAGTAGTTTATTTATATAATATTAGACAGTGGCAGACGGGGTGACTGACGCAGTCAACGGCAGACGGGCGGGTGGTGGCCGACGCAGTCGATGGTAGCCGATGCAGTTCGTGGTGTCGTAAAAATGTGCATATAAACCCTGTAATCCACAAGGGTGAACCATTCATGGATATTCCGAAAGTCTAAACTCACCTTGACTGCTACATTTTATGGCATAATCAATTATGATATTGCGATGAGCGTGTGCGGTAAAATATAGTAATTGGTGTTCTAGATGATGCAGTCAAGGTTAACGAAAAAGGCGGAAGGATTTACAAGATTTATAAAATAGTTTTCGGTTAAGCAAAGACGCAACTAGAATGTCATGCAATGACACAAATAGTAAAGAGACTCTCGCGTCTGAGCTAAGAATTTCGTAATAAAATGCACAACTTACGGGTACACACACACACACACATACACACACTTATAAATCTATAACTAGTATTATCAAAATAAAATGACACGTAGTAATCTATTATTTTATAGAATAATAACGCAACGAATGTAATGCCTATGGTAGCTTGCACTGGAATGTTGTAACCACGAGTTCTCAGCGGAGTGCGATAGGCACAACTACTATGCGATATTCTGTGCCCACGACCGGTTTCGCAACAAGCCACAGCAGCGACGTATTGTTATTCAATAACAAACTAAGTAAAGATACTATTATCTGTGTATACGTTTTGATAGGTCAATATTAGAAATTTATTGAAAGCAATGTAACAGAGGAGCAGAACTTCCCGCAGCGCTGGAACATTCGTGATTCATAATCTGTGGTAAAAGGATACTGAAACGTGCAAACTAGGCTTTGACTATGACATTTCTTTATTTTAGTCTGTGATGTACACGTATGCTGCTGTACATTATCGCCCGTACAAAAAGTGTCCGACTCGTATTACACAGACAATAATACGTGTACATAATTTGACTTCGTAATTCTGGCTGCATATTATCGCCTGTACAAAAACTGCTCGGTGTGATATTACACGGCCAATAATACGTGACCAAATAATGTACACCCTGATGTTACGAGGCCAATCCACGTAATATTGGTTGCGTATTATTGGCTGTACATTATTTGGTCGCGTATTATTGGCCATGTAATATCTCGTGTAAAGGGACTCGCTTTATGTACGATCAAATAAAAATCATCTGCTTCAGGTTTGAGATGATGCGATGGCGTTGTGGGCAGTTTTGAAATGTACATTTTTAACAAGGCGCTCACTTTGAACATTTTCAACCATTAAGTACACATCCAAATAGTTAATTTATCTGAGTTTTCAACACTTTTGCCATTTTTGCAACTTTTGAGACTAACGATCCTTCACAAACTGAATGAAAAACGACCCTATACTTTACCTGAATAAAATGGCTTTTCCTATGTCAAATTTATCTGTCATGTCATCTAAACATGACCGTGAAGTCATCTAACGGTGATCGAAAGCATTTCAGAACGCTAATTTCGCCCACAAATATCCAAGGCGAATGCCAAATGTGATCATAAGAATATTTAACGTTTTTAACAGTTATTTTCGCCATTTGCATCAAAACGAACGTTTTCAGTCAATGTCAAAATTGACAAAGTCCGACAACTCGAACGTCACGTCACTCACACACACACACCCACACACAACGCAAGTGAGGTTATGTTTTTGGTTTCAAAAATCTAAATGTTTTGAATATTTTCGTACACAATTTGTTTTTACTTAATTATGGAGAACATAGTTTTCATAGAAGCTTACACTTCAGCTTGTGACTATAATAAGTCTAAAGCAGTCCAAGTGCCATTGGAATCCTTTATAACCTATTGTATTTACAAATACTGTTCGCCTGCTGAAGTGGATATGAAAATTGTTTCTGTATACAGTGATAAAATAGAAAACAAATCATGCGTTGTTTTACAAGAGCTTGGACTGAAGTTTATTGAAGTAAATAAGATACCATGGCAAGTGGTGTCTTGTGTTTATCCTGTTGCAATGTACAAAGATACAATAATAACAGGACTGTGTGCTGTTGCAAGACATATTTGTAAATACAAATCACTCTTACAAAATCCACGAGAACATGATGAAGGTCTACTTGGCTTCAGGAAGAGCTGTCTCCAGGCTCCTAATGAAGTATCCATATGGACCAAGTTTTGTGAAGTTGACATCATAAAAACTGTTAAAGAAATTCTGAATGCTACACAAATGGTTGAGGTTCCTAAGAATTTGGTGAGATTTGAAAACCATCTGAAGAAACCAGTAAGAGTGCACAATGTTTACAAAATAGCGAGAGATTTAAAAAAGGAAAATTTTAAAGCAACTATGGGGAAAGAGGCAGAAGCTGTTACTAAACAAAGTTCTGAAGAGCCAAATGATCATCTAAAAGGAATGTCTAAATTCCCTAGATCTAACCTTGATGCAGAAAAAGTAAGGCAAACAACTAAGAATAGAAAATGGCAGTCAAATAACAAGAAAGAGTTAGCCATAGATTGCACAGTTAAAATTGAGGATCTACAAATCAGTCATCAATTTGCTGAAGGTCCATTCTTTACATTGGCAGACTTAATTCTTCTACCAACCTATCACATTATTGTACAAACTTTTGAAAGGTCTTTTGAGTCCCTTTTACCCTGGACACACAGATGGTATACAAATATTATTGACATACCTGAAGTACAAAGTTTAACACAACTTATAAGGTTAAATAACACTTTATTTCTTGAAAATGTAGTTATACCTCCAACGGAAGATGTGAGCCTTTACAAATGTGACCCAAAAAGACACAACCCAAAGAAAAGATTGTTTACAAAAGAAGATGATATTGAAAATGCTTTAACTTCTCTCTTAAAAGGAATGGAATTGGACATTAGTAAAAATGAGTTTGAATCTTCAATAGATTGGAATGGGATTCCTGATGGAGCAAATCCTACCGCTGGCCATTTGCCTGATGAAAGAGTGAAAAGGAAAACTGAGCAGTTGGAAAACTTAACTTTAGCTGTATTGAGCATAGCCAAAGAGGGAGACCTAATTGTTGACTTCTGCAGTGGAAGTGGGCACTTAGGGATACTCATTGCTCATTTACTGCCAAAATGTACTGTCATACTACTCGAAAATAAGGAACAATCTTTACTAAGAGCTAGAGAAAGAGTTCACGAAATGGGCTTGAACAATGTCTACTTCTTCCAATGTAATTTGGACTTTTTTATTGGAAAATTTGACATAGGGATCGCTTTGCATGCATGCGGTATTGCAAGTGACCTAGTCTTGGATAAATGCCTAAAAGCCAATGCTAAGTTTGTGCTATGTCCGTGCTGCTATGGTTCTCTACATGCGACAGATAGGTTAGTTTATCCAAGGAGCAATAAGTTTTCAAGCATAAGTATTGATAAGTATTTGTGTATTGGGCATGCGGCTGACCAGACGCACGAAGAACACCCTTTGACTGTGAGAGGTTCCAGATGTATGGCTGCAATAGACTCCGATCGTGCTCGCTTGGCTGAAGAATTCGGATACAAAGTTACTCTGTCAAAGTTAAAACCCCTTACGTGCACACCTAAAAATAATTTGCTGATAGGTGTCCCCTCATAGAAAAACAATATTTTTTTAACAGATCTTTTATTACAACAATAAGTTTAATATCTTAACATAATATAGTATTTGTACATATAAAAAGTCTATCATTTAACCAACTGAAAATTGAGTCTTTCCAAAAATATTTTTTTGCAGCTAGTCATATTCTCAACAAATGCAAAACACATGCAACCTCAATTCTCTGCTATCGTTAAAGAATAAGAGTACCAATTTGTAATGTATTTTTTAAGTTAGTCTACTTTAGCGTAAACAATGGCTGTACGGGTCGGAATGTACACCTGAAACAAAATTAAAGACAAATTAGGATGTGCAATGACAATAGACGAAAGATGATGCAAGGACTGAATGAAGAAAGCTGAAACAGCACAAAGGATCATTGGAGTTCACTTGGAAAGGTTCACTAAAACAGCTGGTTCAGGCAGTTAAATCCATAAATTATTAATTGTCATCAGCTTTTTTTACTATTGTGTAATGTCTGTGCAGAGCCATCCAGAACTTTAGAATGTAATGTCTTGAGTGGCGCAGCATCTCCTCCCTGAGACATTGCAAGTTTACTGGACACAGTGCTCTTCCACCAGGAACACAGTATTGTTTGAACACTGCTTGGCAGTTATATCTGGCAGATGTATGGCCACTCTTGGTTTTTTAACCGATTTGAAAAAGGTGACCAAGTTGATGTATGTAATATTGTTGAAAATATGTAATACTAGCTTTCGGCCGCGACTTCGCCCGCGCGGACTACAGTTTAGCGCGAAAAAAAGCATCCTATGTTCTTCTAGGATATTAAAAACCAATGCAAAGGTCCAACAGCACAGACGCTCTTGATGCATTTTGACAGACTTGTTATTATCTCGTTTCCTTGGCAACCGTTCCTTACATAGAGTAATCGTCGTTTCCTGTGGAAACTTACCATTTTCTGGGATAACAAGTATCTATTGTATGTTGGTCTCTATATTGTACAGTCCCTATTTACATAGTTGCATCAAATTCTGTCAAGTCGTTATCGCGTTAAAACTCCCTAAACAAACAAAGTTTCACTTTTATAATATTGGTGTGGATTCACATAATATGTTTGTCTATATGAGTGTCTAAAAAAATATATTTTTCGTAGATGTATGTATGTTTATCTACATATTTCTCAGAAACCAAAGAACCAATTGCAAAAAACCTTTTTGTAATAGTTTTGGTATCTTTCAACTTAGAGAATAGTTTAAGTTTCATCAAAATCGGTTCAGTAGTTTAAAAGATAGACTGTTAACTGTTACCAGTAAAGTTTTCTTCTTAGCTAATCTACGAATAAGTTTATTCGTAGTAGCGAATGGAATTAAGTTACTTCATTTTTCTTAGGCTTTACTTATGTAAAGCCAAAAAGTCATCATCATCATATCAGCCTTTAGAAGTCCACTGCTGAACATAGGCCTCCACCAAAGAGTGCCATGACGAGCGATCTTGTGCCACCTCCATCCACCGACTTCCTGCGATGGCTACAATGTCGTCGTTCCATCATGTCTCTCACTACACTTCGCTTGCATGTTCGTGGTCGCCATTCGAGAACCTTTACTCCCCAGCGGTTATCGGTTCTGCGAACTATATGGCCTGCCCATTGCCACTTCTACGCGCTGCGCTGCTACGATGTCCGTCCAAATCCAGGACCGGAAAACTGAACAAATCCAATTGCTTAGGGGAGTACGACAGGAGCATGTCATATCCCCGAAACGGTTTACCAACGCATTGGAGGATATCTTCAAAATTTTGGAATGGAATGGGCATCAACATAAACGGCGAGTACATCTCACACTTGAGATTCGCAGACGATATTGTCCTTATGGCGGAGTCGCTGCAAGAGTTGTAACAAATGCTGACCAGCCTATCAGATGCCTCCCGATGTATTGGCCTCCGCATGAACATCGACAAAACAAAATTGATGATAAATCAACACATTACACCGGAACCAATAGTCGTTAGTGGCATGCCTCTAGAATTAGTGCAAGAGTATGTCTACCTAGGAAAAACTCTTATGTTGGGCAGAAACAACTTTGAGAAGGAAGCTGATAGGCGGATTTGGCTGGGCTGGGCAGCATTTGGGAAACTTCGTCATGTCTTCTCGTCGCCCATCCCACAATGCCTAAAGATGAAAGTCTTCGACCAGTGCGTCCTACCCGTAATGACATACCTACCCGTAATGGAGCCGAAACGTGGACACTGACTGTGAGACTGGTCCACAAGTTTCAGGTCGCTCAGCGAGCTATGGAACGTGCTATGCTCGGGGTTTCTCTAAGGGATCACATCTGAAACGAGGTGATTCGGCAGAGAACGAAAGTCACCGACATAGCTCAAAGAATTAGCAAACTGAAGTGGCAATGGGCCGGTCACATTAGTCGAAAAACCAATAATCGGTGGGGTAAACGAGTTCTAGAGTGGAGACCACGTATAGGCAAACGTAGTGTAGGACGCCCTCCGGCCAGATGGAGTGACGATTTACGCAAAGTAGCTGGCAGCAATTACATGAGAAGAGCCGAAGATCGGGCTCAGTGGCGCGCATTGGGAGAGGCCTATGTCCAGCAGTGGACTAATGCAGGCTGTTGTTGATGATGATGATGATGAATTGCTACTTCAACTTGCAAACTCTCAGAGCTATGTCGGTAACCTTGGATCTTCTACGGATTTCCACGTTTCGGATTCTATCACGTAGTGAAACACCGAGCATAGCTCTCTCCAATGCACGCTGCGCGACTTTGAGCTTGTGTAGGAGACCAATAGTTAGCGACCACGTTTCAGTGTCGTATGTCATCACTGGCAACACGCACTGATTATAAACTTTCGTATTGAGGCTCTGCGGTATCAGACTGTAGCATTGCCCAGATCTCGACTGAATCAAAGGCTTTCTCGTAGTCCACAAACGCTAGACATAGTGGCCGATTATACTCTTCGGTCTTCTGTATAATCTGCCGGAGCGTATGGATGTGGTCTACGGTGCTAAAGCCTTTCCGGAATCCAGGGCGCTTATTCACTATGCCGCATGAAATTCCTTGCCAAAAACGTGTGACGTCAGTCCGGCAATTGCCATACGATTCCACGCAGATATCTTAACGCGGCGTGTAACGTGTCTTATGTGCATTAGAGAATAATGGCCCAGCTTGTTTGGGAGGCTGAAAGTCGTCAAACCTCCGAGCAAGACGGTTTGTAACTTCTCTCGAAAACAGCTTATAGACGTGGCTCAGCAGCGAAACGGGCCTATAATTCTTCAAGATGGTGTTGTCACCTTTCTTAAAGAACAACACCACTACGCACCTGTGCCTCGCCTCTGGCGTAGTACCCTCGAGGATGACGGAGTTAAACAACTTCTGAAGGACTTTAAGTACCGGTGTCCCACCCGCTTTCAGTAGCTCTGTCGTTATTCCGTCCTCCCCTGGTGCCTCATAAGCTGTTTGTGAGCCATTCTGATCTCGTATAGGCTGACGTCCAGGATATCTTCGGTATAATGTCGGGTCAACGGGCTCTGGCATCGCTAGTCGTGCTAGGAGGACTGCGATGAGGTGACCATAGAACTTCTCGAGCTCACTCAAAATCTCTGGCTTTGACGAAACGATGCTGCCACTGTCGGTCTTCAGCTTCGTCAACAAGCTTTGCCCAATAGACAGATCTCTTGCGAACACTTTGTAGCCCTTGTTCCGTTGTATTATAAAAACGCAAATCATGTCGCATCGACTTGGAGATCTGTTTATTAAGCAAGCTGTAACTCGACATATCCACTGAAGACTGCAGCCTCATCTCTCCTGGTTCTGCCATAAGTTTGAGTGTATGCTCAGATAGTTTGTGTTCTATTTTTTGCGGTGGGTCTTAAATAACTCCAACCCGACCGCGCGAACAATTTCCACCCGTCCGTCTTAACTAAAAAGTAATCTATAAATCAGATATATAAAAAAAAACTTGCTTTTGAGTTTTATACCATTTGAATTCAGTTTAATTTTCTTTATATTAGTTTAATTTTCACAACCATAAAAGTATAGTAACTAGAATTTCCAATACAGGGATGATTTTAAAATTCTTGTAAGTCTGCCAGAAAAACAGAAAAATTGAGGAAAGTAAATCAATCCCACTAGTTCTAGGACTGTAAAAGGGCATGAAATCTCGAATAACAACATATCTGGTTTGCTCACCTGTATAGAATCACTCCTGTTACCCCACGGCATGCCCTGCGTGAGATGTGCGTCACCGTTTGGCTCCACGCGACCGAAGCCGCTGTAACGTTTGCTGTCCGTACACAGTACAACCTGAAAATATAGGTAATCATCTCAAGTGGGGTAAAATCTAGATTTTGCTTCTTTTTTTTGTTACTTTGCCTTCCTTCCACACTAGAAGTATCCTATGCACCATAGATCTCATTAAAAGTACTAAAGAGACAGCATAAATTAATGAAGCAGATAAGTTGGTTACACTGTATATACGATGCACCCTCAGTAATATAAGGTCTGAGGGTGCACCGAAAATATAGTGTAACCAATTTATCTGTGAAGTGACAAAAAAGAACTACAGCCGCCACGAATGAGGTTCACATTTTATGTAATTTTTTGTTTTTGTATTCACTTTTTTCTCTGTGGTTTTCGGGCTGAATGTGAAATTTCCCAGAATTGGTCTATTTATCGATTGACTGCTAAATGAGCAGTGACAATTATGTCTATTAGACATTTCCTTCGCCATTGTTGTTATCTCATTCGTGCTACAGTCTGCGTACGTCTCTCTTCGTTTATTGTTGTTGATGCTTATGAAGCACTACAGTGGAAAGGGGGTGTGTGTTTGTATGTAAACACACCTACATACCTACACCTTATATCTAGCCTAAATTTCATATACATTTAGCCACTTGAGTGTTAAAAAGCGGTTATAACCGGTATTCCAGTACAAGTTACGTTGCTTTGGCGCACAGGATGATCAGGTGGATATATGTGCAATTAGGATTATTTTTTATAGAATACATTTTCTCGGACTCAGCGGACTCTTGCGTAAGAGGCCTACCACTACAAAAAATATATTTTATTACTAGAAGCCAGATATACAGACAGAAAGACAACGTTGCCACAGCAATAGCGATCCGTTTGAACCTTTGTGTACGGAAGCCTAAAAATAAACAGTGAACCCCAGCTCGCAGCTGGGGTTCGGATAAAATTAATTTATGCCAGTTAAACCAAAAATTTGCACTTTTATTCACAAAAAACACGAAAAGAAATTAAACCAAACACTTCAACTTTTTTTAACTAAACTATACACTATCACTGAATAGCAGTGAATGTTTGCTTCGAATTACTTAGATTGTACTCGTTTCGTTGTCAAGTTAACACTGTCCTAGGCAGCTGACGCCCTATGTATACCGCGACGCACGAGAGGATTTGTTTATAGAAGGTACTTGTAAGTACTAGCCGTAGTCGGTAGGTAGGTGAACCTTCAAGGCCGACGCCGCCATTGATGTTAACTCGTCGCGCCGCGCCGTAGGTATAGGTACCTATTGTTTTTCTAAGAATCGACCGGCTTAACAATAGCTTACCTTATAAGAGCCTTGTTGATTGACGCCCACTCTGTAATCCGTGAAGCTTTGGTAGGGGTTGAAGTTGAACACGAACAGGAGCCCCGCGCGCTCGAACGCCACAACCTTGTCGCCTTCGTGCTTGCACGACACGTAGCCCTAGGGAAATAAGGAAACTCATTGGTCTGACATTTACTTATTCGATCAGCAAAAAAAACAGCTATTAAATCCTTTTGGTCAGCAAAATATGTTATTTTATGGACAGAAAAACAAACGTGGTATTATAACTAGTGTGCTAACAAATTGTATATGGCCAGCATAATTATAAAATTGATAAGAATTTTTTGGTAAGGCGGAAGCAAAGCGAAGCGATATCGTGTTTTTTTAAATATTCTTTATAATACCAATAAATATAACAACGTACAAAGGTTTATCCAATGAGATGGGCCAACCTACGAAAAAATCTGTAACTAAAGGTAGAGGAATTGTTCGAAGAAGCCATGTCGTTGATATTAGGCATAAGATAAACTGCATTCAAACATTAAAAACAAAACTCATACACGTCTCGGGAACCGGACCTAACAATCGAATGGTGTTTTATTGCGAATCCTTAGGGAAAAGCATGAGGGCCCGGCTTAGTAGGACCTATTACCTCCATTGTCCACCCCTTCTTACCCCGCGGGTGCGGTGAGGACCAGCGACAGGGAATTCAGGGAATGAGTAGCAATAAGGGGGAGGGAGGGGTCCAGCAGTGGACGTCTTCGGGCGGATTTTGGTCCGAGGGTCTCTGACAAGGCTTAACGACTGCTATAATCAATAACAGCCGGGACCAAAAGCATAAGGTGCCCTCCGTCGCACGGAGCGATGGAAAACTGCACATAACTTAGTAAAGTCATTGGCGCGGAGCCTAGGACCGAACCCGGTATAGTTGGATTCTAAGTTGCACTATTGAACCGGATGATGTGATATAGAGCAGAGCAGCCAGTCTATACATATACGTATAATAAAGCAGTAAGTGCCGTAAAGGCAAAAAAGAAGATAATAGAAAAAAAAAATGGTCGAGGGGACTTCAATTAAGGTACTGGACAATAAAATAATTTATTTTTAAAATGTTGTCTGTCTGTCTGTATGTTCACTCATCACGAAAAACTACTGCACCGATTGAAATGCGGTTTTCACTGAAGATTAGAATTTGACTTAAAATCTGATGTAGGTACCTACTTTGCATCTCAATGCGACGAGCAGAAGCCGAGCTATTGATAACAAGACAAGTTCAAAAACTAAACCCCGACTAGGTACGGTCGGGTAAAAATAGCCTAAAGCACTCTTGCGATGAAGATGAACCGGTTGATACCTCGCTTGTCAAAATTGGACCAAGTTTTTAGTTTGAATACATAACACTTCCTTTGCTTCGCCGTAGTCGGGTAAATAAAAAGCCTATGCCACTATATACCTGAAGACGAATCGATTGATACCTCGCTTGTACAAATCGGACCAATAGGGGCGACGCTTTGATGGAACTAACTCATAACCATAAGCATAACCCTTCTCTTGCTTCGCCATAGTCGGGTAAAAAGCTATTAATTGAAGACTATGAACGAGTTTAATTAGGTATAATATAAAGATTTCTTTATTACCAGATAATTGTATTAGTCCCAGGAATAGCACAGGATACTTTTAACCATAACTTTTCTAAGTTGTGTGCATTTTCCCATCGGTCCATGCTTCGGAGGATAAAGCTGTCGGTCCCGGTCGTTTTTGATTAATAGCAGTCGTTAAGCCATGCCAAAAGCCTGACAACTAGACTCTGACACCAAAAGCTAGCACTACCTCACATGACAAACAAACAAACCCAGAGGAATGACCGCGCCTTAGCTGTGCCCGCTAGTTTACAATAAAACAGTGAATTTATACTGGCGCACTTACAGGATCAGCCCTCAGCCAGCCGTACTTCTCCTCGAGCAAGTTCATGTCCCGGTCGAAGTTGTTCAGGAACTTGTATTTGAGGAGTTCGTCGTCCACCAGGTTCCACTGCCGCCGCGCGTAGTGGTACGAGGAGTTGTTGCCGGCGCGCGGGAAGTCCAGCCACTCGGGGTGCCCGAATTCATTGCCTGGGGAAGGATTGTAGCACGTTAAGATATAATCCGACTGAGAACCAAAGTTACCGACACAGCTGAAAGAATTAGCAAGCTGAAGTGGCAATGGGCTGGTCACATCTCTCAAAGAACCGACAACTGTTAGGACAGGAGTTCTAGAGTGGAGACCGCGTGTAGGCAAACGTAGTGTAGGGCGCCCGCCGGCCAGGTGGAGCGACGACTTGTAAAAACTGCTGGCAGGAGCTGGATGAGGAGAGCCGAAGATCGGGCTCAGTGGCGTTCACTAGGAGAGGCCTACGTCTAGCGGTGGACGAACATAGGCTGATGAAGATCAGATAAGATACATTTTTATTTCAAGCCACAATATTGTTAGCTTATAAGTACCTACTTAAAATTATGACGTAAATTGTAGTAAAAATAAATGAGTCTGTAACAATCCGTGAAGATAACTGAATCCGAAACAAGCAAAAACTTCAGTACTTCTCTAGAGCTGATATAACAGTACCTAACAGCAACAAACAATTAAATACAAAAAAAAAACATGTGCAGTTTTTATGAACTTATGACGATAACATAAAATGTGCAAATGGATGTGTGTTTGTGTGTGAGTTTGTGTGCTTGTACATACGGGTACAGTAGTCGCAACGGAAGTATGTTGTATGTTGTCTGCTAGTCGCTGCGCAAACTGCTATTTTTCAGGCGCAATCCCATTGTTGAAGGTTAAGACAGCATTGTATAACTGCCTCGCTCACTCGCTTACGTTGTTCGCATATTCTATCTCGCTCTTACTTTAAGCTGTTTTATCCCCACAGCAGTACCTGCGCAATCGTTCACAGAGCTTAATTTCACAAACATATAGATTGGCTGCGCTGCGACTTCTAAACATTATAATGCCCTTACAGGAACCAGCTGAAAGTAATAGTTCGTAATCGAAAGTTTTGATGGTCAGCTTTCATATACCTACAGATCATAGCCTAGCGGTGTACCAGTAGGAGTTAGAATTCAATGATATCGGGGTCGGTCCTTGGCTCTGCTCCAGAATTTTCTAAGTTATGTGCGGTTTTCCTTTGCTCTTTGCGTGCTTTGTAGGGCACGTTATTAAGCTGTCGGTCCCGGCTATTATTGATGGACACGATTAGGCAAACGTAATGTGGGACGCCCTATGGCAAGGTGGAGTGACGACTTGCGAAAAGTGTCCGGAAGAGAATGGATGAGGGGAGCTGAAGACCGAGCTCAGTGGCGTGCATTAGGAGAGGCCCCGTCCAGCAGTGGAAAAGTAAAGGCTGATGATGATGATGATGTTGCATTGCTGGAGCACACAATGCTCAGAAAGATGGGAAACTTGTTTTTAGGGAATAAAAATAAACCCATATAGGATCACTCTCACTCGTGTATCTGTATGTCCGTCTGTCACTCACAGGTAGGTAATTTGCTCCAAATGTTGAAATATGGTACACATATACATTTCTGTGACCTATACACGGACGTGTAACATAAATTAATTACTTTTGAATATGGAGACCTATCAAAACAGAGGGCTTGTTGTTTAAATAATTTTAATAGATATAAGAAAATATACTCGCCTTCAAAACTTAGTACTACACTTTCAATATCTGTTCGCGGTATAACGTTCAAACTACTGGACCGATTGCGATAAGATTTTCACTGTTGGATAGCTTAGGTTTTGACTTAAAAACTGGTGTACTTGGTATCTCAATCCGATGAGAAGGAAACAAGCAATTTAATTTTTTAAAAATGTGGTACTGTCTTTTGAATAAAACTACTCGACCAATGCAATTTTCACTGATGGATAGGTATTGGCTTAAAACTGGTGTATCTCAATCCGATGAGTAGGAGTCAAGTAATTTAGTAAAAACTATTATTATTAAAAGTGTGCTACTAAATTTTGAATAAAACTACTGGACCGATTGCGATGTGATTCTCATTATTGGATAACTTAGATTTTTCTCTCACGATGCTCATGTGCGTGTAAATCGAACTCACCGATAAAGTTGAGATACGCCTCGCCGGTGAGTGCGTGCGTGATGAGCCGGACCATGCAGTGCAGCGCCATACCGCGCTCGAAGACAGCGCTCGGCTCGCTCACGGTGCTCATGTGCGTGTACATCGAACTCACCGATAAAGTTGAGATACGCCTCGCCGGCGTGTGCGTACGTGAGTGATGAGCCGGATCATGCAGTGCAGCGCCATGCCGCGCTCGATGACGGCGCTCGGCTCGATCACGGCGCTCGGCTCGATCACGGCGCTCGGCTCGATCACGGTGCTCATGTGCGTGTACATCGAACTCACCGATAAAGTTGAGATACGCCTCGTCGGCGAGTGCGTGCGTGATGAGCCGGATCATGCAGTGCAGCGCCATGCCGCGCTCGATAACGGCGTTCGGCTCGCTCACGGTGCTCATGTGCATGTACATAGAACTTACCGATAAAGTTGAGATACGCCTCGCCGGCGAGTGCGTGCGTGATGATCCGGATCATGCAGCGCAGCGCCATGCCGCGCTCGATGACGGCACTCGGCTCGCTCACGATGCTCATGTGCGTGTACATCGAACTCACCGATAAAGTTGAGATACGCCTCGCCGGCGAGTGCGTGCGTGATGAGCCGGATCATGCAGTGCAGCGCCATGCCGCGCTCGATGACAGCGCTCGGCTCGCTCACGGTGCTCATGTGCGTGTACATCGCCGCGTCCATCAGCCAGAAGGCGATGGTCTTGTCACCTACCAAAGCCTGCAATGTGAATAAAGGTGCCGTTGTATTATTGGACACGTCAGGCCAATAAAATTATTTCCAAAGTAACGAGAAAATTTAATCATTACATCATCTTCATTATTCAGAGCTACCTCTACTTCTCGGCTACCATAGCAGAGTAGCATAATAATGCGAGTTAAAATCCTACGATACATGGTTCGGCCTTATGGCTCATCACCAATGACTTTTCTAGTTATGCTCAGACAGATGGGACATAACTAGAAAAGTCTTAGTAGTTTTTCCATCGCTCCGTGCTTCGGAGAGCACGTCAGGCAGGGCAAGCTGTCGATCCCTACTGTTATTGATTAACAGCAGTTTAAGCCATGTCATGGGATGTGTCAGGAGCAAAATACTATCTTACTGCTCCAAGCTAACATCACCTGCACGCGGTTATCCTGCTAGTTAACGAACGAGGCTCTGGCGCCGACAGATGGCGGTATAACCATCAAATAACAAGAGTAGCTAATTGACACAGGCCGGTGACGGGCAGCAGCGTCCCCTGTGCGAGAAGCTACGCCCTGCGATCGCCAACCTGGGTATGCAGGTTGGCGACAGCGTGGCGATTATGGGCAAAATCTCCAATATGAACAGCAACAATTAAAAAATGGCCCACAGTTCCCGGTCACCCTGCTAGTCATGACTACGGCGGCGGTCAAGGAAATGGCAGGGCAGGGGGTGCGAAGAATCCCTGAGCTACCGTAGTCCACCCGAAACAAAAACAACTGACCCTGGCTACGTACAACGGACGAACTATTAGGCTTGACGAACACATGGCGCAACTCGAGACGCCATCAGGTGATCAGGTGGCATATTCTAGGGTTAAGTGAAGTCGGAAGAGAGGGAGAGGACACAATAACCCTGGAATCGGGCCACCTATTCTACTTCCGAGAGGGCGATCAGCAGTCTCAGGTTGGCGTGGGTTCCTCGTCAATAAAGTCCTCATTGATAATGTTGTAGAAGTATCCAGTGTGTCAACCAGGGTAGCATACCTGGTTCTTAAGCTGACCGAAAGGTATAGCCTTAAGGTCGTATAGGTTTACGCACTGACCTCGGCACACTCGGATGATGAGGTAGAAGATATGTTTCATGACATATCTTCGGCCCTACATAAAATCACAAGGGCCCACTATAATGTTATCATGGGAGACTTTAACGCAAAAGTGGGTGTACAGACTTGCAGTGAATCGAAAATAGGTTACGGTGCTCAAACAACTTAAGAATGGAAAGGCCCCCCGGTGAGGATAGTATAACTTCAGAGCTCTTGAAAGCAGGGGGGGAAACCCGTACTTCGGGAGCTTCAAGGGTTATTTAGCACCGTCCATAACAGTGGGAGAACTCCAGAAGCGTGGAGCAGGAATTTTGTAGTACTTTTCTTAAAAAAATGGGATAAAACCCTTTTAAAGAACTACCGACCATTTTCGCTCTTGAGTCACGTCTATAAATTGTTTTCAAGGGTCATCTCAAATCGTCTCGCAAGAAGACTTGATGAATTCCAGCCTCCTGAGCAGACCGGGTTTTGCGGAGGATTTAGCACCATAGACCACATACACACAGTGAGGTAGGTTATACAGAAGTATGAAGAGTATAACCAGACCCTGTGTCTTGCTTTTGTAGACTATGAAAAGGCCTTTGACTCCGTTGAAACCTGGGCGGTTCTAGTCTTTGCAGCGTTGTCAAGTGGACTGGCGATACATCGAAGTGCTGAGGTTTCTGTATGACGCCGCGACTATGAGTGTCCAAGTACAAAACCAGCAGCCTAAACATATCCAACTGCGAAGGGGAGTGAGACAGGGGGATGTTATATCCCTGAAACTGTTCACTAATTCCCTGGAAGATATGTTTAAGACGCTGGATTGGAAAAGAATGGGCATTAATATCAATGACGAGAAAATCTCACAGATACTTACTGCAAGACTTGCAAAGTATGCTGTCCAACCTAGATGATGATTTTCGACGCATCGGTCTCGGAATGAACATAGATAAGACCAAGACCATATTTAACGATTTATTGTTGACCCGGAACCGATTGCAGTTAATGGTGTGCCTTTTGAAGTTGTCCATCAATTTTTTTACCTTGGGCAAATATTGCAATTAGGTAAGAACAACTGCAACAAAAGAATTCAGCTAGGTCGGGCAGCATTCGGCAAGCTTTGTCAAGTATTCTCATCTTCTATACCACAGTGCCTGAAGACAAAAGTATTCAATCAGTGCGTCCTACCAGTCATGATCTACGGTGCCAAAACGTGGACACTCACGGTCAAACTAGTCCACAAATTTAAGGTGCTATGGGAGAGTTTGGAGAACTTGGAGCGTCTCTGAAGGACACGATTCGTAATGAAGATATCCGATGGAGAACCAAGGTAACCGACATAGCTCAAAGGTTCTCGAGTGGAGACCACGTTTAGGCAAACTTAGTGTAGGACGCCTTGTGGCCAGGTGGAGTGACGACCTGCGAAAAGCGGCTGGAAGAAAGTGGATGACCGAGCTCAGTGGCGTGCATTAGGAGATGTCTACGTCCAGCAGTGGGCAGATGATGATGATGATGATGATGATGATGATGATGATGTTAAGCCATATCAAAGGCCCTCGGGCGGAATGACAAACTATGACTCCAGAAGGTAGCACTATACCTCATAGCAAGCATTTTCATCAGCCCGTGTCAGTTTACTGTTGGACATAGGCATATGCCTCTCCCAATCACGCCACTGAGCCCGATCTTCGGCTCTTCTTTTCCAACTGCCGCCAGCGTATCCTCCACCTAGGCTGAGGGCAGCCTATATTACGTTTGAACACGTCTACCCCAATGGGTATCAGTTCTTCAACAAATATGGCAGGCGTGACGCTTACCACCACACTAACGACCTCGTCTCGTTAGGTATATTAAAAAGTTATTTGTATTCAATGCTTAACAGGACTTCGAATATCATCATAACCGTGCAATGACTGCGCGGTCATTTACCTAGTGATCAGCTGATTACTCCAATGAACGGAGAAAGGTAATTTCCCAATATTTTCGCTAGTTTTAGAACTCGTAGAACATAAGTTGATCAATTATTTATAGCTAACACCAAAGTCATTATTCTTGGATTTTATAAATACTGTGGAAAAACCATAATAAGAATGTCGTTTTGCATGAATCTGAGTGTATGGCCACCAAAGAATCAGATGAAAGAAGATTGCATGCAGCCGAGATGCTAATGTTGGATGTGTGGAGTGGATTAACGAGACTTGATACAATTAGAAACGAGGCAACGAGCATGTCAAAGGTAGTTTGAAAGTAGCGCCAGTGAAAAGAAGAGATTTAAAAGGATATCTTGGTATGGGCATGTTATGAGAAGAGAAGAATGCCAAAGTGGAAAAAATAATATGTGGTCGCTATACGACCAACACCTGGCTAAGAGTTAAATGAATGTAAATAGGTAGTAACACGAGTAAACAAAAACAAAAAAATATGTTTGGATGGATTGTGTGAGAGATGAAATGGGTAAGAAGGGATTGAATACTGAGATGACGGCTGATAGAGAGAAATGGAAGAAAGTACATGTTGTGCCAACCCCGCATATTTCCCAAAGAAACTACGGTTTAAAGTCCAGATTTTCTGAATATACCTGATCGTGACTCTCAGCATAAGCGACGGTGCCTTCCCTCCAGCGCCGGTTGGTGAGCGTGTGCACAATGTGTCCCAGTTTCCAGTCCTCGTCCTTCTGTTCCTTCAGCAGCTTGATCCACATGTCGGGGATGGCCATCCCGAGCCGGTAGTCGAACCCGGTGCCGCCTTCCTTCACAGGCCGGCACGACGCCGGCATGCCGGACACGTCCTGGGGAACAGAACATTATCATTCCTGGTACGAAACAAAAAAGGACCAAAAGACTATATTTAACAATGAAAATGTTTATATCAGGAATGATAATGCTTTGATATTCTTTGTTAATTTCTTAAAATTTTAGAGTCCGACCGAAACTATGTAGATTTTAAGCCGAAACCGAAACCGAATTTCGCCTTTTAGTCTGGTTAAGGCCGAAACCGAAAAATATATATGTAAGTTAAAAATAAATTAAAAAAATAACATTTATACAGTCGAACATATAACCTCCTTTTCTGAAGTCGCTTAATTAGACTTTAAAGAGTTAATTCTTGTTAAATTACATAAGTGATTGTTCGTTTTTACGGTAAAGAAAATTAAGGTCAGTTTACTTTTACCGTTTTAAAAATCCAAGTAATTGCACATTATTATAAAATCTGTATAAAGTAGGCATAGTATATTTTCAATAGTTTGCAATTAAACTGGACTTTTTCAGTTTTTTATAATCAAAGTCACAGTAAGATTCTAAAATCGAGATAAATATCGCTTTTATGAAGATACCGTTGTTGTTGTAAAGTTTCTTACAACTATTTATTATTATTATTCACTTGATTGTCGATATTGAGTCCGTACTACTAACCTCAGCTATAGTAATCGCCCTGGTGTCGAGGCTGTGTGCTCGTTGGCTAACATGTGTAGACCAGCGCCTCCTGTCAACATTGAGTCCGTACTACTAACCTCAGCTATAATAATAGCCCTGGTGTCGAGGCTGTGTATGTGCTCGTCGGCTAACATGTGTAGACCAGCGTCTCCGTGTCATCATTGAGTCCGTACTACGTAGACCAGCGCCTCCGTGTCAACATTGAGTCCGTATTACGTAGACCAGCGCCTCCGTGTCAACATTGAGTACGTACTACTAACCTCAGCTATAGTAGTCGCCCTGGTGTCGAGGTTGTGTATGAGCTCGTTGGCTAACATGTGTAGACCAGCGCCTCCTGTCAACATTGAGTCCGTACTACTAACGGCAGCTATAATAATAGCCCTGGTGTCGAGGCTGTGTATGTGCTCGTCGGCTAACATGTGTAGACCAGCGTCTCCGTGTCATCATTGAGTTCGTACTACGTAGACCAGCGCCTCCGTGTCCAACATTGAGTCCGTATTACGTAGACCAGCGCCTCCGTGTCAACATTGAGTACGTACTACTAACCTCAGCTATAGTAATCGCCCTGGTGTCGAGGCTGTGTATGAGCTCGTTGGCTAACATGTGTAGACCAGCGCCTCAGTGTCAACATTGAGTCCGTACTACGTAGAGCAGCGCCACCGTGTCAACATTGAGTCCGCACTACTAACCTCAGCTATAGAAATCGCCCTGGTGTCGAGGCTGTATATGAGCTCGTTGGCTAACATGTGTAGACCAGCGCCTCCTGTCAACATTGAGTCCGTACTACTAACCTCAGCTATAATAATAGCCCTGGTGTCGAGGCTGTGTATGTGCTCGTCGGCTAACATGTGTAGACCAGCGCCTCCGTGTCATCATTGAGTCCGTACTACGTAGACCAGCGCCTTCGTGTCAACATTGAGTCCGTATTACGTAGAGCAGCGCCTCCGTGTCAACATTGAGTACGTACTACTAACCTCAGCTATAGCAATCGCCCTGGTGTCGAGGCCGTGTATGAGTTCGTTGGCTAACGTGTGTAGACCAGCGCCTCCGTGTCAACATTGAGTCCGTACTACTAACCTCAGCTATAGTAATCGCCCTGGTGTCGAGGCTGTGTATGAGCTCGTCGGCTAACATGTGTAGACCAGCGCCTTCGTGTCAACATTGAGTCCGTACTACGTAGACCAGCGCCTCCGTGTCAACATTTAATCCGTACTACTATCCTCAGCTATAGTAATCGCCCTGGTATCGAGGCTGTGTATGAGCTCGTTGGCTAACATGTGTACACCAGCGCCTCCATGTCGACATTGAGTCCGTACTACTAAACTCAGCTATAGTAATCGCCCTGGTGTCGAGACTGTGTATGAGCTTGTTGGCTAACGGCTACATGTGTAGACCAGCGCCTCCGTGTCGATATTGAGTCCGTACTACTAACCTCAGCTATACTAATCGCCCTGGTGTCGAGGCTGTGTATGAGCTCGTTGGCTAACATGAGGTAGACCAGCGCCTCCATGTCGACATTGAGTCCGTACTACTAACCTCAGCTATAGTAATCGCCCCGGTGTCGAGACTGTGTATGAGCTCGTTGGCTAACGGCTAACATGTGTAGACCAGCGCCTCCGTGTCGATATTGAGTCCGTACTACTAACCTCAGCTATAGTAATCGCCCTGGTGTCGAGGCTGTGTATGAGCTCGTTGGCTAACATGAGGTAGACCAGCGACTCCGTGTCAACATTGAGTCCGTACTACTAACCTCGGCTATAGTAATGGCCCCGGTGTCGAGGCTGTGTATGAGCTCGTTGGCTAACATGTGTAGACCAGCGCCTCCGTGTCGATATTGAGTCCGTACTACTAACCTCAGCTATAGTAATCGCCCTGGTGTCGAGGCTGTGTATGAGCTCGTTGGCTAACATGAGGTAGACCAGCGACTCCGTGTCAACATTGAGTCCGTACTACTAACCTCGGCTATAGTAATGGCCCCGGTGTCGAGGCTGTGTATGAGCTCGTTGGCTAACATGTGTAGACCAGCGCCTCCGTGTCAACATTGAGTCCGTACTACTAACCTCAGCTATAGTAATCGCCCTGGTGTCGAAGCTGTGTATGAGCTCGTTAGCTAACATGAGGTAGACCAGCGACTCCGTGTCGACATTGAGTCCGTACTACTAACCTCAGCTATAGTAATCGCCCTGTTGTCAAGGCTGTGTATGAGCTCGTTGGCTAACATGAGGTAGACCAACGCCTCCGTGTCGACATTGAGCCCGTAGTACTCGTCGTAGTGACCGGAGAATCCCTCGCCGATGCCGCGGCTGTGGTACAGCATTGACGTTACACCGTCGAACCTAAGGATTGGAAGGCGGTTTGTAAAACTATGTCAAATTTCCATTATTAGTATGTTTGTGGATAGACTAAGGTAGTGATACTTCTTGTGTCAGTTTGTCAGGCTGCCAAAGGACCTCTAACGTGGCCTGATGCTACCTGCTCACGGAATATTATAAAGAGCCTTAGAATTTTAAAGTTTAACCTATGAGAACACTACGCTATGAGTTAACCAAATAGAAAAAACATACTCACATACACTTGAGTGTTTATTAAACGTATGGTTTCACTAGTGAAACCATACGTTTAATAAACAATACGAAATAACACGATCGGAAAAAAATACTATTTCAATAATAAATAATCTTATTATTGATATAGATATGTTTTTAACTTATTTCTTACTCGTTAATTTTTGGGAACATTTATTAGCATATTATTCATAGATAGAAAATTCATAAAAAATTGGGCTGACCCACTTATCTAGAAATGTATAAAATATATTTAAAAAATACATGTACATTTTATGCTATAGCAATCAGACCGACCACCGACCCTTGTAGCAACTAACCGACGCAATCCTTACGTATATTTTTCTTGTTTATTAAAGCTGTCTCATAAATTGTAATGTAAAACTGCACATAGGTATTCTTAATTATTCCGAACACTATTTGCTTACCGGAATCCATCGAACTGATATTCTTCTTGATACCACCTCAGATTCGAAAGAAGGAATCTTAAAACCTCGATTCTGAAAACAAAACATGAAAATAATTAGATTATGTTAATTTAAAGTTTATTTAAATTATTAAGGCAGATCGAAATTGGTCATTTGACAGTTCGAAGCAGTTAAAATAATTTTAGCCTTGTAAGAAAGGTTTGGTTGGACCAAAGGCTGCTTACTGTCGGAATCGTTGAGAAATCTCTCCGTCGTGGAAGTAGCAGGCCGTGGTGCCGTCGAACTCGTTGAGACCGTCGAGAGTATTCTTAGCCCCACGAGAATAGAACACTCATGTTGTTTCACTCACTCTGAGTAGTTAAACAGCCCGCTGTCCCACAGAGAGTGTATCTCTCTCGCTCCGTCATGGAAGTAGCAGGCCGTGATACCGTCGAATTCGTTGAGATGTCGAGAGTGTTCTTAGACCCACAAGGATAGAACACTCATGTTGTTTAACTCACTCTGAATAGTTAAACAGCCTGCTGTCCCACAGTGAGTGCGTCCCTCTCGCTCCGTCGTGGAAGTAGCAGGCCGTGGTGCCGTCGAACTCGTTGAGGCCGTCGAGAGTGTTCTTGGAGGCGTGAGAGTGGACCACGTCTAGGAGGATGTAGAGACCGAGCTCGTGCGCGCGGTCTATAAGTTGTTTCAGCTCACAGGGCGTCCCATAGCGACTGGAAACGGAAAAGACATTTAATGAACGAATAAAATAATTCTAAATAGATTTGTCTACAAAACTGCTTAAACAGTTTTGATATAATATGGGAAGTTGCCCTTCCAAATAAAAAAAACAGTAAAAAGGTTATGTATTATTATGATATAACATGACACAACTAAGTAATAAAACATACAGAAGTATTGGTAACTAGACGAATGCCCAGCAGGGCGTTGTAGGGGAGCTATTATCCAACAAATTTAAGCCCCCCCCCAAAATTTAGCCGAATGATGACTATATCATCAGCAAATAGAAGGTGAGTAATGCATTCGCCATTGATATTAATACCATATCCGTTCCAGTTCAGAAGCTTGAATATATCTTCCAGTGCAGAGGTGAACAGTTTCGGAGAAATAACGTCTCCCTGTCTCATCCCTTTTTGCAGCTGGATAGAATTCGTGCTCCGATCCTGAAGACGGAAAGTCATGGTGGCATTGCTGTACAAACACTTCAACACTTCGATGTATAATCTGCCGGAGCGTATGTATGCTAACGTAAGTATGGTGCTAAAGCCCTTCCGGAATCCAGCTTGTTCAGGAGGCTGAAAAAGTCGAACATACGAGCCAGACGGTTTGTAACTACTCTCTCGAAAACAGCTTATAGACACGGCTCAGCAGCGAAATGGGCATATAATTCTTCAAGAGGGTGTTATCACCTTTCTTGAAGAACAACACCGCATCGCTCCTGTGTCACCTCTCTGGCGTAGTACCCTCGAGGATGACCGGGTCAAACAGCCTCTGAAGGACTTTAAGTACCGGTGTTCCACCCGCTTTCAGTAGCTCTGTCGTAATTCCATTCTCCCCTGGTACCTTGTTGCTCTTAAGATGTTTGAGAGACATTCTGATCACTTATAGGCTGACGTCCGGGATATCTTCGGTATAATGTCGGGTCAAACGGACTCTTGCATCGTTAGTCGTGCTAGGAGGACTACGCGATGAGGTACTGAACTTCTCGAGCTAACTCAAAATTTCTGGCTTCGACGAAACGGTGCTGCCACAGTCGGTTTTCAGCTTCGTCAACAGGCTTTGCCTAATAGACAGATCTCTTGCAAACACTTTGGAGCCCTTGTTCCGCTCTATTGCGTTCTTAATACAAGTAATTATAGGAACGCAAATCGTGTCGCATCGACTTGGAGATCTGTTTATTAAGCAAGCATATCCACTGAAGACTGCAGCCTCATTTTACCTCGTTCTGCCTTAAGGTTGAGTGTATGCTCAGAGAGTTTCTGTGTTCTACTTTTGCGGTGGGTCTTAAAGAACTCCGACCCGACCGCTTGAACAATTTCCACCAGCCCGTTGTAAACAACGGGCTGGTGGAAATTGTTGATATAACGAATGCGATATTCCTTTCCTTCCTATTCCTTATATTTTTAAGGATTTGGAAATGTTGGAGCTCCAACTGAAAGCTCTCGGGGTTTTGGATTTGGGCAGGACTTGGGCGAAGAGTAGATCTCATCAAACGAGACCACTCCAGCTTTGCGTTGATATTCAATGAGCCTCTTACCATGCTGTGATCACTGCCGGTCTTAACCCTGTTGATCACAGATACATCATTGAATATATGCCGATTGGTCGTCCAAATGAAATCTATCTAGTGCTTATGACCGCCGGGGTGCAGCCACGTCCATTTCCTAGAGGGAAAATCTTGAAAAAGGAGTTCATCATAAAGAGTCCCTCCTTCTCCATGAAGTCGGCCAATCGCTGACCCCTTTGGTTGCGCTGTCCAAATCCAAACTGCCCCACTCTCAGTTCATCGCCATTCCTCATGCCCAGCCCTGCGTTGAAGTCCCCCATTACCACTGTGAAGTGTATTTTCGGGGCATGTATGGCATTAGAAATATCGTCGTACATAGCCTCCACTTCATCGTCCGTGCGCTTCGAGTGTAGGGCGTAGACCTGTATGACCTTCAACGAATACCGTTCGGTAATTCTGAGTATAAGGTATGCCACCCTGCTCGAAACGCTTTCGATCTTCACAACGTTGTTGACGACGGACTTGTGGACGAGAAACCCGATACCGTGTTGGGACTGCTGGTCGCCCTCCCTGTAATAAAGTAAGTTGCCGGAATTGAGGGTCATCATATCCTCTCCCTCTCTTCGGACTTCTGATGACCTTATAAAATCCCAGCGCAACTTACTACTTCTTCCATCTCTATCAACTTCTCATCGGTCCTCAAGGTGCGTGCGTTGTAGGTTGCCAGGTCCAGAGAACGTGGGGGTTGGTAGCCGGGTCTCTGCCGGGGATTCTTAGCTTATTTATTGAGTTTATCCATTACAAACAAACATACAGGAAAAACAAATCTTTTCTCTTTCTAGTATTAGTGTAGATGTAGGTAAATGAAGTACCTGCTTGCTGCAAAGAAGCTGGTGACTTGGTAACCAAAAGAAGCATAGTATGCGTGTTCCATTATGGCCATTAGCTGGATAGTATTGTAACCTGGAAACAAAAATTATCAAAAATAAACCATCAAATAAATATCTAATAAGTTCCGTGTTCCGCGAATAGAGAGACAAGCGCAAGCCTTATAGGCCATATGATAGAAAAGTTAAATAAGATTTTTATTAATCCCCCTTAACAAACCAGAATCATTCAACAATTCAGTCAATTCAGTGTTTCCGGTAAATTATAACCCCGGTGTGTTCAAGTCAAGAGTGAATAGGTATCTACTAGGCAAGCGTGCTACACCTTCGACCACATCATCGCTTTCCATCAGGTGAGATCGTGGTCAAACGATTGCCTAGTCAGTAATAAAAAAAAAATAGGATACCCTGTGGCAAGGTGGAGTAAACTGCGAAACGTCTGGCAGAAACTGGATGCAAAGAGCTGAAGACTGAGCTCAGTGGCGTGCCAGCAGTGGGCATGTTTAAACTGATGATGATGACGAATGTATACCTAGTCAAAAAGCTACTGCCTGCAACATAGAGCAACAATGTTGAGGACGTTGACGAGGTGCACTCTGACAAAACCTATTGCACTGGCTATACAATTGCAGCAATAATTGTCTAAAAGCTAGCTCGTATCTGTGAGAGTTTAAATACGTGTTATTACTTCTAGTCGCAGCCGTAATTAGCCTTTTATGCGCCCGGTGAGAGCTGCTATAAATATTTTCTAATTTGCTAATCAGAACCGGTTCTGACAATAAAATGGATTCTGCGCCCTGTGCCTGGGCACCGCTGGCACCGCCCTAGTTACGGCACTGCTTCTAGTCAATCCTATGATCTAACATACACAGTAAGTCTATGCCACACCACAGAATAAATAATAGTACAAGTACACATACTACAAAGTTGAGGTCCATACAATAAGAGTGTGGGTACCACAAATCTTAGTTTCCACACTCTTATTGTATGGAATACTTTCACCTCACAATACAAGGTATTATGACTATTGAGCGAGATATGCTTTGTTCTCAGAAAATCAATCACGTTATGTGTACCATATACGGTGTAGGTAATACGGTAATTACCTCGACTTATGGAGCATGTCACAATAAATATTTTCCTTTGGTACTTACCTACCACAGACTGCAGTTTGTAGACGTTGTATAATTTGTTAAAGAAATAAATAGGGAAATATTGCAAGGATAAGGTACAATGAGTTTTATATAAGTCGACTATATCGATAGCTTTGCCAAGGAGTAATGCGACAATTGATATTTTCATACAAAAGTTTCCGATTTAAGGTTTAAAAAAATAAACGCTGCAAGCCTGGATATGGCATCACGCACACGAGCACACCCTCACACATATCATCAGCCCGAAGAAGTTACTGCTAATCACGGGCCTCCCTCCCCCATAATAAGGTATATGGCATAGCATAACTCAATTTAACTGAAAGGATGAAACGTAAAATAATGATTAATATTATTACCTGAATTTGATCTACCTACTTATGACAAACTTATGTATAATTATTATGATAGATTACATGTGCATTTTTTTTTAATTACTGACTATTCTACTGTTTGACCTCGATCTCACCTAATGGAAAGCGATGATGTAGCACGCTTGCCTAGATACCTATTCACTCTTGACTTGAACCTGCGTAGGTTATATTTCACCGGAAACACTGACGAGGGCAGGGCATTGCAGTTCTTATAATAAATGAAGAAGCGTAACGCTTCGTTCTTGTGCGAGGTGTTTCAACCATAGAAGGGTGGCGCTATGGCGAACGTCTAGATGCTAGATTATAATTGAAGATATAAAATGTGGCAAAATAATGGGGCATCAAGTTCTCCTTTGCAGCTCTTGTTTTTAGAAAACATCGGGTCTATTTTGAAGAAAAATATGACTGCTTTTTTGGATTTTCAAAAAGTACAATAAGCCTAAAAAATAGTTTAAATAAAAACGAATCTTCTTAACACTATTTCCGTCTAGGAAAACTATTCCTAAAGTACCTTACTAAATGTAATATCAAAAATCTTTTTTCATACATTTTCTATGAAGCCATTGGCGGACCATGTATCGTGCTTACCTTGATTATTTATCCTAGGCAGTACGTTGTCCCTAAATTCATTGTAGGTGCCGACTTTTCCTTCCGAGGTAGCGATCCCAACGTGGCACTCGTAGATACGCAGCGACGCCGGCCTTGCCACTTTCTGATGCTTGAACTGGTAAGGCTGAAATAAATAATGACTCATTTAATTTGTTATAGATTCCGTGCTTTGGAAGGAACGTTATTAGAACCACCTCATTCGACATAGCACAAAAAACTGCTGCTCGTTGGTACATACAATTAGGGCGTACAAATTAAAATTCCGAATATCCTGTATTCTTCAGGCTTCCATCTACAAGAACAAGGTGAAATCGCATATTTTCTACTTACAAGAATTCATTACAATTGTATTGACTTGAAAACTACTGGATGATTTATGATGGTGTTTTACGGGTTGTTCTGTAACAGCGCGCTGAAAAAATGCTGAGACAACTGATATTCTAAGGATTACGTTCAAACTGCACTGCCATTTTTACAGAAAACTAAGTATAAAAAAACGCTTCTTTGCAACTTACTTCAAGCTACTGTTTTTTTAAAGTAACCGATCACTTTAATCTCTAGGATTTCTGAACAATTTGGATAATTATTTATTGATTTCAATTTTTTTGACCTGCATATAAATTTCATCAAAATTAGTTAAGTAGTATATTTTTGAATCCATTTAAAGTCCATTTTTTGTTTACAAATAATGTTTTCACATCATTCATATGATCATTTTCATTTTCATTTCTATGATGGTTTATTAAAATTCACGATATATTCAGGACAGTAGACTATCCTACTTCATCTGTATCATAAAGATAAATATTTAACACCTATCTAATCTATCGTAAGCACAGTTCAATTCTGATCATAAAACTTATTATTTATAGCAGCATATCTTCCTAATCATTATTTTAGTACCTACCCATTCTGTAACCGGTAGACAGAATAGTAAATTTAAATAGTAAAGTAAGAGCGATGGTAGCCAGCGGTTCAATAGTGCAACTTACAATCCAACGATACCGGGTTCGATCCTAGGCCAATGACTTCTAAGTTGTGTGTGGTTTTCCATTGCTCCGTGCTTCCAAGGGCACGTTAAGCTGTTGATCCCCGCTGTTATTGATTAATAGCTGTCGTTAAGCCATGCCAGAGGCCTCGGGTGGCCTCTGACACCAGAGGCCAGCACTACCTCATACGACAAACATAACAAGAATAATAAAATTAATGTTACAGGAATTTGCCAATGGCTGTGAATGAAGGAATGCTTTAGAAACGTGGACATGTCGTAGCCATATCATACAATTGATAACTTCATGATGTGGTCGATAATGTCATGAAATCGTTCTATTTCATGAAATGGCCAGCTAAAACTGACCATATTGTTGAAACAATGATATTTCAAACGTGGTTTAAACATTGAGTTTAAACCACGTTTGAAATATCATTAATGTAGGGTTTCATGATACCAAAGGTGTCCAAGGATAAAAAAAACACGAAGACGAAGGCCTTCTAACGTATCAAGTCGGCTTCCGCCCTCCCTTTCTATTTTACGATATGATCACAAATGTTTGACCACATCATGAAGCATGTGCATTTAGTCGTTTAGCTCTTCATATCGTCATTATTCATTCATCTGGCCAAACCATTTCATGATGTGACCGATAATTTCATGACATATAACTTTTTCATGACGTGGCCAACCATTTCATGAAATGATCAATTCTATGATATCGCCACGACAGACATACAACGCATGATGCCTTAGGCCGTAGGTGCACGGCATAATTGTCCAAGCGAGCGAAGGGTCTCTGCTTCAAGTTCAAACAATTTGCTTTTCAATCAGTTTGTTGGTACTCCTCTACAGGTCGTCTAATACAGCCGATCTGGACGAAACTTGGTATACAGGTTGTACGACTTTATAGTTTTCTTTTGTCGTCGGTGATTTTTGATTAGGGGGGTACTTCCTCCATAAAGGGGCAAAAAGGGGGCTAATGTATACCTCCGCCTCATGAGATCCGATTTCGATGGTTCTTTTTTTATTTGAAAGGTAGTAACTTTAAGTTGGTCTCATAAAAAAATAGTGAAGATGTGATGAGGATCTTCGGCGTGATGAGCAGAATATAATAGGTCCTCAAAATGCAGTAAATTGCTCTTTTAGATTTGTACTAGTGGAATCGGCCCTTTATAACTACTAGGTAGGGGTTGATGCAAGGGCGTCGCCAGCCCATAGTCTAGGGGAGGGGGGGGGGGGGCAACCTGATATTGTATGGAGGACGGAAAAAGTTTGAATTGTAGGTACACAGTTAAGAACTCATGATACTTTACGTAGCTTAGCGTGAGTTTTTGCCGCCCAGAGCCGAACCGGGAGTTGCCACCATCTATTATTTTAATTCCAAATTTATTTAGAAAGTTTTAAAAGACGCGGTCAGTGCGGTCGCAAAAATGTTAAGCTATTTATTTTAGTGTGGAAACTGAAATATAATATTTCACAATACCTATTGGCAAACAAAAAGAAACGCGAGCGAAGCGAGCGCGAAATTTTTGAGCTATTTTATCAATACTGAAATTAATTGATTAATTGATAATAATCAGAATCATATAAAATTCATTGTATAGACAAGCACAAAAGGCGCAAAGCGAGCGCGAAATTTGAGTTATTGCTTTCGATAATTTACTTAAAACATAGTTCCGTTAGTTTGAAATAAACCAATATAAAACAACAAAACCAACCTTATTGCAGATCGAGTTAGGTTAGAAAATAGAATGAAGGAAGTGTACCAATTCATTATTTTCAATGGACGCTATAATAGGCCCGGCCGCCACGTTGTTATGACCCGTGTTTTTTTTTCGAAATGATCGGATTATGAGTATAGTGAATTTGGAGACTTTCTGACGAATAGGCAATATCTATGAACTGGAATGAGTAATAAAAAGTGCGAGCGCAAACATTTTTGAATTACATTCTTTCGATGTACAAAACGAAACATAATAAGTACCTAATCACAGGAAAATAATGTAAAAAAAAAAAAAATTGGTGCTGATAGAGATCGCGTAAATGTTGAGCTACTAATACCTGCATATAAATTAAAAAAGTGCTAAAAAGACGAACTATTTTTAACTGTAAAATAATTTAAAATTCGCATTTAGAGCTCTTGACAACAAAAACTTGTAAACAAAAAGGGGCCGTTTTGGCGGGAAGACGATTTCGTTCGTGAGTAGGGTATATTTATAGATAGTTTTATTACTGTTTAGTATTTTTTTCGAGGTTTTTTATTGTTTTATCCATAATGGTATATATAATATATTATGTCATTTATTGTACTACCTATGCCATTCACCAAAAATAAGTTTTGATCGGCGATTTTTCGCCAATATCTTTGGGTGCTTATATTAGAATTATTACAAAGATTGCATATTTTTTTTAAATGAGGAAATGTTTTAGAGAAATAAAAACAAAAAACAATCTGTTTATTTAAAGTATATGCCATTTATTTCCAAAAATAACACAGTTAGTTATTCAAGGTTTTTTTTCGAATCAAGAAGCTGTACTTAATAAAATGATTATTTATGTGATATTATTTTCCCTTAGGTATCCTGATTGATAATTTCAATGGCTTTCTAGAACCGAAACTCAAAACATTATAATCGTAAGCAGGAAGAGACATAATTAGAGCACGGGATCTCAGTTCAACCCGGATAACTGCAGGTTACCGCTAACCCGAGGACCCCACATGTTTTAAGCGCGCGTAGGCTTGGACTTGCAAGGGTTTAGCAATAGACTGTAGCAGTGCGGATAGCACTTGGAATGGAATTAAAGTCAAATGGAAAATAATCAGTCAAACGACTAGCTTAGGACATACATTGGCTTGTCTGCATTTGGCTACCTTTTTTTGAATCTCTTAGGGGGGGGGGGGGGGGGGGGGGCTCACTCACATGATCCGGCTTGTAAACAAACTGCTGGTAAATGGAGCCTTCACGTAGCTGAACTGCTAACTAGACAAGGTCATTTGTTACTCACATGATCCGTCTTGTAAAGAAACTGCTGGTAAATGGAGCCTTCACGTATCTGAACTGCTAACTAGACTAGGTCATTTGTTACTCACATGATCCGGCTTGTAAACAAACTGCTGGTAAATAGAGCCTTCACGTATCTGAACTGTTAACTAGACAAGGTCATTTGTTACTCACATGATCCGGCTTGTAAACGAACTGCTGGTAAATGGAGCCTTTACGTAGCTGAACTGCTAACTAGATAAGGTCATTTGTTACTCACATGATCCGGCTTGTAAACGAACTGCTGGTAAGTGTAGCCTTCGTGAGCCTTCACGTAGCTGGCCCAGGGAGAGATCCTATAGAGGTGGTCGTTGACTATGAGCTGCACGCGGCTCTGGTGCTTCAGGGAACAGGAGCCGTCACCGCTGGCAGGGATGTGGAGCTCCCACTTGCCGTATTCTATCTTCTTGAATGGGTGGCTTTTGGAGTTCCAACCATCTGGGAATTCAACATGTAGTTTGTTATAAAAAAAAACACTACGGAACTCAAAAGGTATTTGGGATTCCGTTAATGATGATGGAAAAAGATATAAAAATGAACGAAGTAAAAAATATGTTATTTTACGTCAGTTCAATTTGGGTAAGGGTTTCTTAGCGTAGGTATTAATTATAATTATTTTCGTATTATTTTTCCTATTTGTTATTTGTCTGACTTTCAGTTTGCGTAAGTAAGCTACATATTTTTCTTCGTTCATTTTATAAAAGGTTTTCCGCAAAGTAACGTCTATCTACTATCTGAAAAAAAATATGCATTTCATTGAATATTTTTTACATACTTTCCAAATTTGTTTTTTTTTATGATTTCTGGGGAAATTGCGGGTACATATAGGTTATTTATTTCGATACTCTTTAACTATTGTGTATCACAGTGCAACTATACACACGTTTCGTTTATATACCTACCAATTATTTATGAATGAAAAGTGCGCCACTAGCGAGGACTTGAACGTCCCAGATTATAGATACTTAGATAGAATTGTACACCACCAAAAATAGGAACGATAGTAGAAGTGTAACGATGGGCGGCCTTTTCGCTAAAGCGAACTCTTCCAGGCAACCATAGATAGGTTGTTTTTGTAGGTAGATAAAAAAATGAATCCGCAGCTGTACACAAAAACATGTTCAATTTGACTCACTAAACTCCCCCTGAAGGTGGAGGGAGTGCGCGCCCGGCGCCCACTCCCGCCACGTCACCGATCCATCTGCATTGTACTGAGGGCCGAAGTACTTGTAGCCCTTGGTGAACCCTTCCACTCCGCCCTCCCAGGACTCCACGCGGTCCCACAGGTCTTTGTAGCATCCATATCTAGGGATAAAATATGTACAAAATAGTATGGTACAAAAAATCTACTTCAAAAGTATTCACTAAAAAAACTTTTAATTCTAATGAAAAATTGTGCGAGCGAGAGAGCAATACATATTTATGCGCGAGCGATAGAGATAAGTAGTGAGGGGTCAATGTACGGATTTCTTCCTCTATCGCGGCCAAGATTATTACCAGGTACTTTAAGCCAGTCTGTGGTAGTAAGTAGGATTAATGTTGCTGTTTGGCGCCTGGCATAATAATACGACTACTTACTGAAAGTGAAATTGCTTTTAGCTATGAGACCTCTCAATGTACTAGTAGAAGGAGGAGGTTACTGAAGTATCCTCTTTTCTTGTAACTAAGTAATTTTTAGTATTACTCCTTTTCGTCCTGCTGCTGTGAAAACCAGTAAAGGCGGGGTCAGTCCCGAAATCACCAAAAAGTCGAATAGCAAAACGTAAAGAACAACGTAATGAAACAACTTTAAGCGAACCAAAAAATACTGTGGATAGAAACTACCTAAACAAATAACCGAACAGACTTTCAGAAATAGCTTAGTCTTCTTCAAAAAAAAAACACGAACTACCCCAGGAAAATAACTTGTTGCGTCGGTGTTCTCGTTATTTTCAGCGACAGCATTTTTTAAAAATAATTATATTGTTACCCTGTTAAACAAAACAAATAATTGAACACTTTTTTTTAAATGAGTTTTAATTATTATCTAAAATCGTCTCCCGACTAAATCATTTAAAAGGCTTCTAGCCATGGTTCAGGGCCCGCTGGATCACTATTAACACTAATACCGACCCAGCAGTGCGAGCATGGATCTTATCGATCGATAAATTTACCGATTTTTTTAAATTAAGTTTGACGTTAATATTTGATAATACGAGTTCGGTAGCACGGATCGTACTTCATCGACAACGACATAAATTCGATAAATCATATTTAATATCTAGATTTATATCGACAAAAGGAAGCATGAATCTTATTTTTGTCAATTGTTGTCGATATAATGTCGGTAGTTTTACCGAATTTATCGAATTTTATCGGCTTTCCAAAGTTACACGACAAACTTTTTTTTGTAAATTCCTTTTCGGATTATAAGCCAAAACGTGGAGGTGTCAGAACATCGTGAGGCAAGTTTTTGGGATGCCAATGATCCTTTCGATCTGGAAGAACAGCATTTTAAGATTCTTTTTAGAATTTATAAGGAAATTTCCCTTTCCCCTTATTCAAGATGTTGAGGGCGTTTGAGAAGGAGTCGATCTAATGGACTACCTGCGCATGTTGTAGTATCTACTTTACATAATAATACCAAAATACTAAGTTACGTTTTTTCTATTTCCAGAAATTATCTTTTGTTGTGATTGTGTCTAATGCTCTAATTATTATGGTACCTAGTAGGTATTCAGTCTACAAAACTAAATGTATAATCATTGTTGTAGGTTCTATCAGCTGTACCTACGCTTTTTCACCGAGGGCAGTTTCACGAACGATGCCTCGGCCAGGAATATAATATAGCACTAGGACAGCGCACTGTCATACTTGTCAGGGAGGTGTCTCAAGCAATTGTGCAACGAGTTATGGCTAGTTATACTTTAGGTTAGGTTCAAGGAATATACTACTTTATGGTAGTTAGGTAGAATTCCAAATGACAGAAGTTTCTCCGTAACAACTCAAAATAATAAAAATCTCCCAAGTTGTGTCAAAAAATATTTTTTAGACTATTAGTCGTCTATCTGATATATGGTATAGTCCACGAGTTGCCATTTTGTAAATCGATAAACTCACGACGTGTTATCGAATCAATAAAATTTACCGAGAGGCTAGATCCATGCTACCGCATTTTAATAAAATTGATAAAAAAAGAACTGTTTACCGATCGATAAATATATCAAATATTATCGATCGATAAGATCCATGCTCGCACTGCAGGAGCGTTTAGTCAGATTTCCCGTAGTCAAGCGACTGCCAAAGGCTAGGTTCGTACCCCCTGGGTGCCCTTGTGCAAGTCGCTAAAATTTATCTTTGGCGTGCGCCTTCTGCGTCACGCATTGCGGCAGAGCGCTTTCGCAAAGGTTCGCTGTAGAGGCCGTAAAAGGTCAAAAGCTTAAAATTGGTTAAAATTGGCAGCGGCGTGCACATGTGTATTATCACCAACTACTGGGATCACCAAGCCGCTGATAACCGAACAGTAGCGAAAAAACGCTGCTTTATGTGTTCTTTGGCATAGATAAATAATATATCTACCTGCAAGGGCGGGGGGGGGGGGGGGGGGGGGCAAATGCCCCCCCCTAGAGATTAAAAAAAAAGGTAGCCAAATGCAGATAAGCCAATTGATCGATTATTTTCCATTTGACTTTCATTCCAGTCCAAGGCCATCCGCTTTGCTACAGTCTATTGTTAAGCCCTTGCAAGTCTAAGCCTAAAACGTGTGAGGTCCTAGGATTATCTGCAGTTATCCGGGTTGAACTGGGTTCCCATGCTCCATTTACGTCTCTTCCTGCTGAATGCTTGCCATTGTAATGTTTTGAGTTTCTGTTCTAGAAAGCCATTGAAATTATCAATAAGAATAAATGAAAATAATATCACATAAATAATCATTTTATTAACTACAGCTGCTTGCTTCGAAAAAACCCTTGAAAATCTGTGTTATTTTTGGAAATAAATTACCTTTACCTTAAATAAACAAATTTTTTCAATATTGTATTTATGTCCTCGATTTTTCTATAACGTTTCCTCTCTAAAATAGGTATAAAAAAATATGCAATCATTATAATAATTCTAATATCAGCACCCAAAGATATTGGCGGGAAATCGCCGAACAAAACTTATATTTGATGAAAAGTTTATTACAATAAATGACATAATGTATTTATTATACCATTATGTATAAAACAATAAAGATCCTCGAAAAAATTCTAAACAGCAATAAAACTATCTAAAAATATACACAACGAACGAAAAAATCTTCCCGACAAAACGGCTCCGCACTTTGTTTACAAGTTTTTGTTGTCAAGAGCAATAATTGGGAATTTTGAATTATTTTACAGTGAAAATAACTTTTTTAATTTCTATGCAAGTATTAGAAGCTATCAATATTTTCACGATCTCTGTCAACCTATTGGTTATAGTTTATTTTCATTATTTTCCTATGCTTATAGCCATTGTGTTTCGATATGTGGGAACATTGAAAGAAAATAATTAAAAAAAAACGCGTTCTCTTCGCTCGCGCTTTTTATTACTCATTCCAGTGTTATTTTTTGGAATCAGAACAATATTTTAAAGAAATAACTCTAATTTCAGGCTCTCTGCGCTCGCCTTTTGTGCTTGTCTATACAATGATTTTTATATGGTTATGATTATTATCAATTAATTTCAGCATTGATAGAAATACAACAAAAAATTCGTGTGTGTGTGTGTGTGTGTGTGTATGTGTGTGTGTGTGTGTGTGTGTGTGTGTGTGTGTGACAAATTCCGGTTCGGCTCCGGGCGGCATAAACTCACGCTACTTACCTCACCTCACCTGTAAAATGTGAGTATCATGTCAATCATGTGTTCTTACTGTGTACCTACGATTCATGCTTTTCCATCCTCCATATAATATCAACTTGCCCCCCCCCAAGGCCGGCGACGCCCTTGTCTACCTGTCTTTTGGCTGATCTTCTAACAGAGGACATTTACCGGCATAAGTTGTGATATTAAGTGAAAATTTCACTTAATATAATTTAATCTTAAATCCTATTTAATACGACGAAAGACAAAACAAAAATCTTTTTACGTCCTAAATCTATTTTGGGATCACCATCCAAGCTCACCCATCGGAAGTACAAGAGTAACTACCTACACCTACAACTACAAATCCTACAAGAAGTACTTAGCGGCTGTTACGTACTTGCCGGGAAGAAAGAATGCGACAAAAAGACGAAACCTGAAATTTTATAAATAAATCTACTTCAGGTTCCCATTTAGCATACAAGAAGCTGTTTGTGCTTAGTTGGAGTGGAAGTAGGTAATTTTGTACCTACCTATTTAATTATGTAGATTTTTACCTACCTACATTATTTAATTCTACCAAACTATTCAAAGTTGGAAAACCTGTGTGTACCGAAGTGCGCAATATTTTTTGGAACATTTTCAACAGCTAAGTAATTAAATAAGGTATTTTATATTTTAATTTACTGTACAATTTCATACTCGTATTTCGGGCATTTGAAAAGTTCACTTTTTTTTATAACCAGTAAATTCCGCTATCAAAATGACCTTTCGTTTGACATTGGAAACGTTTATGATAGCAAAAGCGCTGACAGCGCTGCGATTCTACGTGACCGTATCTTTATTAGTCTTAGTAAAAAAAATACAAAAAAATACCTTTTCAATTCATTGAAAATCCCATTAAATATTAAGTGACATTTATATTATTACTATATAATGTGGTGATTGTGGTGTTTGAATGTAAATATTCCAATAAATCGCTTGCTTCTAGTTGAATAAAGCGCTACCTCGCTGAACTGTCACTTGATTGTAAACACGAATGCTAACCTCAAGCTTACCCATGATTTCACTCTAAACCACTGTTTTATCAAACAACCGGCCCATAACTAAAGATTAACTAATGTAAAAAGTATTTATGACTCACCTGCGTCGTATTTCCCGTTCGTAAGGCTTCAAATAACCATCGCGTTCTAATAATTTCGCCAAGTCCGGCACGGGCACGTCCATCGGATCCATAGCGGAATAGTTACCGCCCATTATATCTATCTATATCTACGAATGCTTATTCGAACCGGTCTCACTGCGCACGCGCTTTACAACCGCGGGAAACGATATGCGCCGTTCAAATGATAACATGCGCTTGATTATACAAAATCCAATATTGAGATAAACTGGGGGTCATCTCATCAGTCACGGAGAGTGATCTTCATTCGACTCTCCGTCTACCTACTTCATCCATACTAATATTATTGTGGTGATATAAAAGCGTAGGTAATTCTGTCAGTCTGTTGCCTTTACACGACTAAACAGCTGAACCAATTTTGATTAAACTGGGTAAGGAGATAGTTTGAACCCTGGGCAAGGACATGGGATATTTTTATAGCGATAAACTGTAGTCCGCGTGGACGAACTTTATTTATCTGCCCTGAGTAGTTATTAATGAATTGAATAGGTACTCCTTGTTTAGCCAATTTTTTAGCCTTATTTTCTGTATAGTTACTATGTGGAAATTTTAAACCCATAAAATACTACCTGTTGTACAATTGTACACATCTTGCAGATACAATACATAGGTAAGTACTGGGGACCAGTGTTTCTAGTGACATAGAATCACAACAATAAAACTCGTAACTCTGGGCTTCCTCTGTAGGATTACAATTTTGATAAAGTTGTAGTTAATTAATAAATTAAACTATGAGATCTATGATTAAACTGAAATCTTGTTTTTGTAGACATGCATTGGCCCGTACGGTGAAAATATTAAAATATTTTGCAAATGTAGCAATAAAAAATGTTTATTTACCTTCCTCAAGTGCCGATTGTGCGCGTGGCAAACCTTTTAAACATTCAACATTCCAAAAAAAAAGTCATTGGCCATTTATTATATACAAAGAATGATTTTAGTAGTGAATAAATATTGCATAAGAGAGGCCTAATAGCAATCCATGGGGGTTTGCAATTGCTTCTGCACTATTGGCTAGGCAGTAATCAAAGAAGAAAAACATGATTGTAATTGCTCTTCAAGTACCACGTACTGCGATCAGAGTAAAGCGTTATTGTTTTCCTATTGTTTGAAAAATTTGCAGTATTTTTTTTAATAATCATGTTATTTTTCTCTGCAATGTTTTAGGAGAATGTAAATGGTAAAATGTTGTTTGTAAGTGTAATGAAGCCCGGTACCCTAGCAAGTTTTAGGAGTTAATGATAGTCCAAAAGAAAATTTACATTATTAAACGCAATGAGAGTCCGGCTCTACCTCGTACAAAAAGCAAATGCACTCACAAGCACTGTTTTTAATGTTTTTACTTATTTTTTAGTGTCAAATAAATGTTTTCTTTCTTTCATTCAAATCGCTATTTACCTATATCATCAGAGTTTCTAAAGGACTATCTTTATGTTAAGGTGATATACCAATACCAGTAAGCCCAGAAGTTATTGTTTTTGGATATTTTGGTATAAATAGATCTAAATTAAAATAAAACTTGATTGAGAACCAACCAACCTCAACCCTGATGAATAGTGTGATGTAAAAAGAGAACCAACACCGCCAAACAAATGTGTGAAGCATTACAAATGGCGGCTGCATATGTGTGCGTGAGAGGATAATTTGTGGTGTTTTGTGGGTGATACACAATTCATCACAAAAGACTAATGTTTTTGATTTTCTTTGAGAATTATACAGAACTAACACAACTAGGCCGATGGCATGAAATAATGTAAATGTGTGTGTGAGACTTGTGCTTACTAGTAGATTGGCATATCTTGGGTGCTTCACTTTTGATTTGGCGGGGTGGAATCAAACATTCTTGCATTTAGTATTAATTTCAGAAGTTCATGAACTTACATTATTAACTAATACTCTGTGTATCTCATCCAATCTACAATTGCTACAACTACAACAAATTTTAACAAAATATTGACTAAATAACATTTATTTCAATAAGCTTAACTACAATTAATCCATTCAATAAATAACATTTTAAAATATATCAGAGCCTGTTCGCTTAGCTATGGCTACAGCTTCTTCCGGCTGCAATTTCTCTTCATCAGAGGGCTCTATGGGCAACCCTTCTTCATTTAACTTCCCTTGTTTGTGGTCTAACACAATTTTCTTGCTATAAACTGCATCGAAAAGCTGCTGAGGAGTGAACTCGCTTTGAACAACGTCTGTAGCTTTGTATGACACGTATGGCTTCAAATCACAGTCCTTCAAATCCGGCACGATTAACTCCGGTATCATTTCAGGAACGGTGTAGAACCTGCCGTTTAGATTGTATCCTACATCGCGGACTCCTCGCTTGTCGATCTCTAGTTCTCTGTTCGCACTCATTTGCTGCTCCTTGTGAATCCGTGACCCCCTCTTGTTAGGGAGTACAAACTTACGAAAGTTTCTTTTACCTTCGCGGGAAGCTGACACAGAAATGCTCCGTTTTGTGATGTAATTTATCAGTGATATTTTCGACATTTTGTGGAAATTATGTACCTACTTTTATTTTTGTTGTTTTTTTTGATTCGAATTTAATTTTGAGGTTAAGCGCGGATGTCAATTTGATTGACTTTGATTGATTGAGGCAGTGTTGCCAACGAATTATCTAGCTCCCCACTAGAGTCAACTCCTAAAACCACCAGAAAACCACTAACAAAAAGCACGCCAACTTCCATTATCGCTAAATTCTCCACTAACTTCATTTTTGGTCATTACGAAAGAAAACAATGTGTTTATTAGAACAAGATACATCTAATATTGCGATAAAATATACGTTACACATTTTGTATCGAAAGTACAATTTTGAAAAAACAAATCAATAAAATTATAATTAATTTAATATCATAATAAAATGTCATCTTCTTGAGATGAATCGTTGCCATCATCATCAATTTCCGACAGATATGATTCTTTACTGCCAATTTGTTTGATAACATTGGGATTTCGTAGTTATTGCAGCATTTTCCTATTAACTTCATATCGCAGCGTACTCTTAATATGCCAGTTAAAAGATTAAACCCCATTCCCATTTTAGATCATTTACTTCAAAATGAACGGCCTAATTGCTAAGAAAAGTAAAAAAATAATAATTTGAAAACCGGTAATTTCCGAAACTACGGTACATACATACTTTTCTCATTAAGTACTAACACAGTACATGTCTATGGACTATATATGTACTGCGGTATTAGTTTTTTGTGCGCCCGACGACATTTCTAACTGTCATTGGCCCGTGCACTCTTTTGATGTTTCTCCCTGTCAAAGAGAAAATATTTTACTCACTACGTTTGTACCATAGACTTCAATAATATATATGGTTCGTCCCTGTTTGCAAAGAGAATACATTAAGGAGTGTCTTACCTGTAGTAACGCAGAAAGCGCTGTTCATCGCAAATCTGACGTGCGCTAGGTACTTGGGCCAATAAGTATGAGTCGTCACCACCAGCATGGACAACTGCACCTTTAAATCGCGGTTTTTGCGTTCAGCAGGGTTGGCTTCTGGATGGTACAAAGGACTCAAACCACTAGGGCGCCCATAAGATGCATGCATTGTTAACACCCATAAGAAGCATGCATTGTTGCATGGCAGCGGAGATAAAGTTGCTGGCAATATAACCGATGACCCGCCTTGGCAAACCGTATCTGAGGAAGTACTCCTCCAGGATGACTCGAGCGCATATCTCTGAAGTAGCATCAGCTAGTGCAAAAAGTTCTACCCAACTTGTAGTTACGTCCTCTTTTAAGAGTATCCATCGCTCCCCCTGTTCTCCTTCTGCTAGGGGACCAAAAAGGTCAATCGCGAGAACTTCTCCTCGCTGTTGGAGAACCGAGGTTTGAAAAACAAACCAGCAGGTTTTTGATTTGTTGGTTTATATCGAAGGCAATCGACGCACTTCTTCAGATACGCGGTTACATACCTACGCATACCTGGGAAATAATATCACTCTGTCAGTCGTTGAAGAGTCCTTTCGATTCCTTGGTGGCCAGCAGTGGGAGAATCATGAAGCTCTTTTAAAACTTCTTTCCTCACGGAGCTTGGCAACACCAACTGAGCCTCTTCAAGATCAGAATCTGGGTCATAACGGTAAAGAACACCTTGAGATAATACATACCCTCGTTCCAACCTTCGACTAGTGGTGAGATCATTGATCGTGGTGATCGTCCTCCAGGTCTTGAATGATTTTCTGAATGTCCGGATCTTTTAGTTGTGCAGCTCGCAGGTCAGTTGGATTAGTAGATGGCAAGTTTATCACGACGGAACACTGTTCCATATCTTCTTGCGTACAAGATGAGCGGCTCAAACAGTCGGCGATTACATTGGCCTTACCGGGCGTGTACTGATAGGTGATGTTAAACAACTGGAGCTTCAGCGCCCAGCTTACCAACCTACCTGAAGGTGATTTCACTGTGAGTAGCCATTTCAGAGGCTGATGATCGCTTCTGACTATCACTTGATGTCCGTCGATATACCCTCTGAAAAGCTCAACAGCCCAGACAACTGCTAAACCCTCACGATCTGTCGTGCTGAAGTTCTTCTCAACGGACGTCAAAGGCGGCTAGCATATTCTACAGGTCGTTCATCAACGCCTTCGCCTTGTAACAGAGCTGCACCTAGAGCATAGCTGCTCGCATCCGTTCTTAGTATAAATGGTTGGGAATAATCAGACTGAACCAATATGGGTGCGGAGGTGAGGCCCTTCTTCGTTCTTCCAAAGCATTCCCTTGCTCTGACTCCCACACCCAAAGCTGATTCTTCCTAGTCAGGCGTGTTAGTGGCTCGGCAGCAGAAAAGTTGGGAACGAATTTTCGGAACCACTAACACGTCTGCATGAAAGTTCTCAAATGTTTGAGATTCGATGGAGGTACCATCTCCACCACAGCCTGAACCTTGTCATAATCAGGAGAAACACCATCTTGCGTAATAACATGACCAAGGTACTTAACCTGTTGTCGGCAGAAAACACAATTTCGCGATTCGAAAAAAAAAACGCAAATTTTCAAATACGACCTGTAGGGCAGCTATATAACCTGAGTACGACTCTGTAATGAGGAGCAGGTCATCTTGGTAGGCCAGAAGAGTCACGATGTCGCTCTCAATCTGACATAATGAGCTCCATATAGATTAGTAGTTTGATGGTAGACGGCGCGTTTTCGAGCCCGAAGGGCATGCGAGTGAAACAATACGTGTCGAACGGCGTTTGGAATGCCGTTTTGTCCTGGTCGCATTCTTTGACGCTCACTTGCCAAAATCCGCTACGCAAATCAAGCGTAGACATGAAGCAGTTGCATTTGGACGACTGAACCAGCTCATCGAGGAGTGGCATGGAATAGGCATCGGTTTTAGTGACTGCATTTAATTTGCGGAAGTCGATGCAAAATCTTACTTTGCCATCTTTGGCACGAGCACTGCGGGAGATGTCCAAGCTGATTCGCAGTCTTCGATGACACCCTCGGTGGCACTTTTTACCCTTTTTTGGAGGAAGTGCCCCCCCCCCCCTTCAATCAAAAATCCCCGACTAAAAAATCGCTTAACCTGTATACCAAGTTTCGTCTAGATCGGTTGAGAAATACGACCTGTTGAGAACAGCCGGACAGACGAGAAACCATTTTTGCCCAAGCTGAAACAGAGACGCTTCGCTTGCGCTTCGCGCTCGCTCGGTCAATAAGCAGTAGCCATGTAATGGTGAAACGTAAAATCACAATTAAATGCGTAGGTATACATTTCGTGTCTCTGCTGTTAGCCGTTGAAGAGTTCCTTTATCTGGAGCAAATCCTGGATGTCGATCATGTCATGCTTACCATGAAATGCTTTGTCATCGAAATAACATGAAAAAATTCAACACCGTAGTTTAAGAGGAAGTGGTTCTAATTCAGCTGGCAAGATTTGACCTAAACAAACATACATACAAACATTGCAAGTTAAAAAATCTTTAAAAAAAAGAAGCTTTGGTGACTTCCTGCTGGAAACGCCCGAGTCATAATATTCAGTTTTTCTTTCAATCCTTGTACCTAATCTAGTTATTTTACTTTTTAATATAATGTATTTTATTTAGCCAAAACGGATGATAGGTATATAATTTTGGAAATAAAATGTATACAGATTAAGTTGAATTTGTATAATTTATCAGAAAACATAATATCAGATATATATACATATTAAACTCTTGAAAATTTAAACAATCTTCATTAGAGAAGCCCTATTCCATTTAAAATTACAAATATTACATTCACATATAATTCACATTTTAAAATATAAATACAATTTCTTTAACATTTCATGTACGTACATGTTAAGCTGAAAATATACATAAAAGTGGTCTTCCATAGTTTGTGCTCTAACATATTCTGTGGTATTATTACAACTTTAGCAGCAAATCATTAAAGTGCATGCTTATAGCTAACTTATTTATCATGTGTACGAGTACATGTACATAACATTACAGAATAATTATTATTATTTCTTTGCAGTGTCCATACAATAACAACACAAATGCTAGCAAGTATTTTATACCTTCATAAAAGCATCCTGTTAAATGTGTACTAGATAAATCAAACCAATAGTATTGCTAATCCATCCATTTTCTAAATCTATATTGGCACTGCTCTATCATAGCACCTTAGTATTTTATTTAAATACCTTCATTTAGAGTCAATTCACATAAGTCATGGAATATTCATAGATATTTAGGTACAATGTATTACAATACAATTGAAATGCAATTGTATTACATACATTTGAATATTGAGCGTTTCACACAAATTAACTAACTGAACAACATATGGAAATTATGAATTAATTAAATGAAGCAGAATTCTGGTGAAATTATGGTGACTTCTCTCCACAAAAGCCACGAATCTAGAGATGAGGTGGAAAGCAGAATTCACTATCAAAAAAAAGTTTTTTTTTCTTTTTAATTGGACCCTGCTGTTACAGAATTCAGCGTTACATATTTTTATTCATTTGTTTCGTGTACTACTAGAAAGATAATAAATACATATATTATATATTTTTACGAAATAATTTAAAAGCGTTAATGAAATAAAATCCAAGATTATTTCATTTATTTTTATTAAAACTAATTTATTGAGGCATGATTGCGTACACATTATGTCATGTTTAACTAGTTGCCATTGGATTGTTTACTTTCTTAAATAATACCTATAATTTGTATTTTTTTAAATACAGCATGTTAAACATGGTATTTGATGGCGAGACCCCATCCCATCGCCTGATGTTTTTAGGGTTCAGCACCCAAAAAGTAACCAAACAAACCCTAAAGCTATTTTATAACAGACTTCTAGGGTTTTTGAGACTTGTAAACAGCATCAACCTTAACCTTATAATAAACCAGTAAAAACCGCAAATACAAGCAAAAGACTTAATTTTAGACATGAATCACATCACATTGTAATTAAATCTATAGAAAATCGTTGTTCATTTAGGGGGTTCATACGTCACCATACTTGTAGTCTTATAACACTGGCGCAACTAGTAGGTATGATATCTGCTAGGTATTTCAATACCTCGCTTCCTCAATCCTCAAGAATAGTTTAAGGTTTGATTGCATTATAAGGCAAGCTTAGATTTTGGGAATCTCGAATTTCCCTTTAAGTAATGCTTGCTTATCGTAAGAGGTCGTTGGACTCTGGTGTCAGTTTGTCAGGCCGCCCGAGGGCCTCTGACATGGCTTAACATGGTTTTGACTTCTAAATTAGTATAGCGGTTTTCTTTTATGAACGAAGTTTCATCTATGCTTTTCACAAATTGAGAGCGTTCTAGCAGATGTCACAGTTATATATTACAATAGTAGATATTCTTGCCTTCAAGCAATCAAACTCATAAAGACACAGCCCCTATCCCCCGGCACTGCCTACAGTTACGCCTCAACACGAACACCCCGAGGTCATGTGTCAGCCGGATCCGGATGGTCGTCATTATGATTATTATCAAGCTCTTCCAGCGTGTCGCTCGACGAGTGAGTGTAATCGCTCAGTTCGTCCATTTGCTTCTGTTTCTTGCGCACATTCCAGTGCAGACATTCGGCGAGAGAATCAAACCAGTCGGAGATCTGGTCTTGTGCGCAAATTGAGGGCACTGGGTATACTGAAGTGGTCACGTAGAGGCTGGAATGAGAGGGAATTAGTTAGTTTAGTTTGGCCTATTGGGACAACCCCTTGAGATATGTTGCGATAACGCATAAAATTGTTATGGTCAAAACCTTTCGTGTTTTCGGAAGGTATAAGACTATACATTATTTAAATCCACGCCAGTAAAAGAGCGAATTGACAAATATTAAGGCAACCTTTATATTCGACATTATGTTACCCTCATATCGATTCAATATTAACAAGTAAGCATTATCAAATCGTTCCCTTTCAAGGGTGTCGATATAACAAAAGTTATTTTATTGCTGATGTCATGGAAAAGTGCCATGATAATACGGAAAAAATAGACATAAATTTTTACTTGCGTATCTCAAGGGTTGATGTGTATTTATTACTTTACAACTTATAACAAAAACGTGCACAGAAAAAGCGAAAGCGAAGCATAAATCGGCGTCTAAATATTAGAAGTTATTAGTACAATAAACCAAGGCATGAATTTAAGAGGAATACCCAATATGTACCATATTATAATAATGACGAGACCCTGTTGAATTAACCTATGAAAAACATAGCCAGTAGCAAGATTGAATGTTTTTATATATCTTTTTGACCACCGGCCTACTATCAGGACATAGCAGTACCCCATTTGATTTCAAATGTCCACCGGGAACGAAATAAAGCCCGTTCTAGCTAAGCACACATAGTAACTCATAGGATCTCCTCAAAATTATGTCATTCTTCTCTGCAATTATGTCATTGTTCTCACAATAATAGTCAGTACAGTACACTTGTATATATTTTTATTACGATATTTTGTAAACTAATGGTTTGTTTTGAGTGCTTCATAATTTCAATAAATCTTACTAGTCTTAAGTTTTCTTTTTTTGATATATTATCTACGCACCATACCAATTCTAAGCTGCAGGAAGAATGAAATAAAGTTTTGAGGAGATCCACCCTATTGAGTTAACAAACCTCGTCCCAATTTTGCTTTCAATCAGCTGGGACCATCAACAGGTCAGATTAACAGGCAAGTCAGACAAAATTCAAACTTAATGGCAGCTGTGAAGTTAGGTGCGCACCGCTTCGCGCAGCCCCTTACCTCTCCGACGCCCGCGCACACCTAATATTTGCTAATGCGCAGCACCTCGCGCCAACTTCACAGCTGTCATTAACTTTGGATCGGGCTGTACGAATCTCGACCCTGCTATCGTATATGTAGCGCCGACAGCGAAATTGGGACATCCGTAGTAGTTTTTTTTTTTGCTTTGGCAAGCGAAGAGCGGTTGCAGTCAGCAACAGTGACATGCCATTGATGACCAGCACCATGTATACATGCTGCTATCTTATTCTAGGTAATGGAAAATCATTTTATCGTTTCCCTCTACAGAAGCATCACTTTAGACACGAATGTATGATTATGCTCTTTACTCAGAACTAGGGATGTTATAAATATCAATATCCGTATCCGAAACTACCGGATATCTGAAATTAAAGTTTCGGATATTCATACTGATGTGTCACTTGAGATTTAGTTACTTATATATATAAATACTTTCAAAAATTGATCGTTTTATACTAAAGCATAGGATACATGTTTTTTTTAATTTTCTTTTCGTTGAAATTAAATAAATAAATATATTCGGGACAATTCCACACCAATTACCTAGCCCCAAACTAGGATACCCTGTAATATGGGCACTAGATAACGGATAAACATACATAAATACGAATATCAACATCCATGACTCGGAAACAAACATTTTTGCTCATCACACAAATGATTGCACCTTGCAGGATTCGAACCCGCGACCGTTTGATTTCGTTCCTAGGGTTACTAGCCACTAGACCAACCGGCCGTCAAATTAAATCACTAGTTGGTACATTTCTTTAAAAAAGCTCACCAAAATACTTATCCGTACCTAAAATTATCCAGAAAATTAGGATATAATAGAAACATATCAGTATCAGTTGATGTGTCCGAAACTCGATATCTATAACTCCCCTGTTCCGAACTAAGCTGAACTAACTTGCTACAGGTTAGTTTCGTTCGCGGTGGACAGATGTTTACCTATCGCCAGGCCTGAGGGTCAATTGCGACCGCCCGTCGAAGGAGACCGAGGCTGAGTTTCGCGCCTCAACGCTAGGCGTTATCTGAAACAAGCTTGGTGTTCTGAGCTACATGTAGGTTTTCAACATTTATTTATTAGGAAGGAAAGTAGCTGTATAAGTTATTTCCGTCTCTTGACAGAGGTCGCGTGATATGCTCTTCTACGTCACTAGAGGTGGAATTTATAACATTAGTAATTTTATGATGAACAACCGAATATTTTCTATATTTTATAAATTCGAAAGTAACGTTTTCTCTCTGTCTGTGTTACATTTTCAAGGCTGAACCGATGAAATTTTGTATGGAGATGATTTGAGCCCTGGGAAAGGTCATAGGATACTTTTTATCGCGATAACTGTGTCAGCGCGGAGGAAGTCGCGGGTAAAAGCACGTAATCTATAATCCTGAGAGAACATTCATTGACAACCATTGATATAACTATATCGTCTATATTTGTTTGTTTGTCGTATGAGGTAGTGCTGGCCTCTGGTATCAGAGTTTGTCAGGCCGCCCGAGGGCCTCTGACATGGCTGCTATTAATATATAATAGCCGAGACCGACAGCTGAATGTGCCCTCCGAAAAACGTAGCGATGGAAAAACACACATAATGTAGAAAAGTCATTGGTGCGAAGCCTAGAATCGAACCCGTTGGATCCTCCGAGTATATCGATGTTGACAACAGTATCAGCTGGTGTCAGTTTTGCGAATGGGAATTTAAGCGAATAGAACTTTTTGCGAATGGGGCATTCTGAGCCTAAGCCGAAATATTATAGAGCATATCACGTGACATAACTGTGACGAGATGTAAACATTCTTTCTTTAGATTTTGACCATGATCGACAGACTCTTGTGCCCAGACAGCCACTGATTAGTAGTCGAGGGTTTTAGGGGGAATAAGAGTTTTTTGGACTATTCAGATGGAAAGTTCAAGTAATAAACTATACAAGTTAACAACTAAAGAATATCCTAGAAAAATACAAATACATGTTAATGCCACTCAATTGGGTTCTACAATTATTTTTCTATACTTCTTTTACCCTAAAATTATATAAAAGTAACCGGATGTGTACTATAATAAATATGTACAGAACTACTAATGACCATGCTAAATCATTACAACCTCATTAGTAATTATAGTAACATAATAGCAGCCAAATAACACCATAACACAATACTATACACAAAATATACAATCTAGAGCGTTATGCGTGCATTAGGTTGGCAACACCGAAAAGATTAGACTGGCAACACTTGGCAGAATGTTAACTGCCTTTGCCTATTCAGTACCTATCTCCGTGCTGCAATGCTTGTCTATTCCTTCCGTCGAAGGACACCCACATAGCGTTTCGCGCGTCCGGCGATAGCGCGATCTAGAATTTGTTTGGTTTACAGTTAGGATTCGAATATTAGGTTTTTATGTACGATACTACAAGTATATTTAAAATCTGCCAAAACTCACAGGTCGAAAACTCAAAAACACCCAGTTTCAGGGACAATCATCATTATAATCAGCAGACGGTCGCACAGCTGAACTTAGGCCTCCGCCATTGAACGCCACAACTTGTTGATTATGCCAAAACCCTACTAATATCGTAGTACTATTATTTATTCTCTGCTAATATAATAAATACGAAAGTGAGTGTGTTTGTTTGTTACGCTTACAAGCCTTACCTACTCATCCGATAATCATGAAATTTTGCACACACGTTGTCAGGGGTACAGAAAAGGACATAGGGCACATTTCACCACGAATAAAAAATATATGAGATTTTTGTATGGATATTCGGTATGCAAAGAAAAAAAATACGATGCTGATTCCAAAACCATTTCAAAATATTACATTTCTGTACATTATTTTTACGTTTAAACTCTTTAAACTATGAGATAGGGTTTATTTTTATAAAATACAGAAAATAAACTTGTTTGACCTTTAATGACGTCAGATAGTAGGCTGTATAGGGCTACTTTCAGTGCATAAGAAAAGCAATGGCAAACCAAAACAAAATCTGTCAATGTCTTGTCAACGGCAACCAATGGGCAGCCATAATAACATCTTCCATAAAAGTACGCAAGGGCATACATATTCAGCCTACTTTATGACGTCATCGCTATAAAAAGTTTGAGAACGTATTAAAAACAACTACCGCATAGGAAGCAAAAATATTTAAATTAGTTTCATAAAATAAAGTTTACTATCAGTAAAATAAATCTTTACACATCGAATTGCCATTTCGGTGTCAAAGTGACAGGTGACTTGAGGTGACACATATGATACTTTTGATCATCATTACCATCCACGCGGGAGAAACCGAGGATCGCAACTAGTGATAGCATAAGGGTCGGTTTGGCCATAATCACCACGTTTGTCAGGTTTCTTGGAGATCGCAGTAGCTGGTAATCACACACAGCAAAATCATGCGGCTCATTTCTAGAATTCCCTTATCTGGTTCTCAGAGCACCGCGGTATTAGATCGGGTGGTGGGATGGGGTTCCCATTTGTCCCATGGAACATGACGTCATCGGACAAAATGAGTATATTTTTTACAGATTTGTTCTATAGAACTATATACTAGCATTTCTTCCGACTTCACTTCTCAGTGACGTCATGGGACTAAATAAGAATCTAAGTTATCCCAAATTGTTCCACTTGACTAAAATCTTGCATTTTATGAAAAATCTTCCTGTCACATTTGGCGCGAGTGTATTATGAGTAAACTAAAAAAAAGAACCTGAGTTTGGGACTCTGTGATGACATCACAAACCAGAAAGGTTTTAATGTTTGTACTATAGAACAGTTTAGGAAAAATAAAACAATTGTTCTATGGAACAAATAAGTAAGAAATAGACTCATTTTGTCCGATGACGTCAAGTTCCATGGAACAAATGGGAAGCACCCGGGTGGTGCTATAATTATTCCGGGACCACGTGGCAGACGATTCTACAATATAAACTCCTTATCAAAAAAATGTTTAATCCTTCTAGCGCACATTACTTTAATGTGCTATATCGAGTGAGCGGTGTTCGAAGGGTTATAGTGGTCATGTTGAAATGGTCATGTTACCTTTAGCTTGACCCCCGCGGGTACCACGATGGGCCTGAAGGAGAGCGAGTGTGGACAGATGGGGGTCACCATGATGGCCGGAACTGATGGATGGATCATGCTGGCGCCGGCCGCCACGGCGTACGCTGTGCTGCCGGTGGGGGTCGATACAATTAGACCTGGAAAATTGAAGAGACCTGTTAGATATCAGCATGGAACTCCTAGACTAAGGGCTCCAAATATGTCCAAATCGTTGTATGTTTTTTTTTTATCTGCGCTCATAACGTAAAATCCGGATTATGAACTCAAAAATTTGTTACACACGGCATGACTACGCATGGCACGTCTTTAATAAGAAAAAAATATATAGTGCCCATATTACAGGGTATCCATCCTAGTTTGGGGCTAGGTAATTGGTGTGGAATTGTCCCAAATGTATTTATTATTATTATTAACACTGTCTTTTCGAACCAAACAATGCTTTACTTTAATTTTGTTACCGTTATGGCCCCGACCAAACCAACGACGGTTTTGGCAAAAAAAAAACATAATATACAATTTGATCCGACCAAAGAGGAATCTTTGGAGTGGAATATGAAATATTTAAAAGACAAGTTTAGGGCTTATTTGGTTTGTGTGAAATACTCAAAATTTTAATAACTATTATAAATAAACGGTTACCTTTAGAATTGTTAATCATATTTGTTTTATTTAAAAATAGATATTGCATGAGTGAAGATAAAAGTAGTGTATGCAACTGCATATAATTAGGTATTAAAACACTCGTGTGATATATTACCACGAGTGTGATAAACCCACACTCGTGTTTTAATAGCTCCAATAATATGACAGTTGCATAAACTAATGACTATTGTAGGCAAATTTTTGATACCTTTGGTTTCATTATTGCAATTTTCGTACGGACCTCAATAGTTTTTGAAAAATAATGTTCAGCCCAAATAAATTACGTAGCTTTCTATAGCAGGAAGAATTTTTAAAATTGTTTTTTTTATTTTTAGCTTATCCGTTACAAACATACATAGAAAAATACAGAAAATCTAATCTTTTCTCTTTATAATAATAGTGTAGAATGTACTTATAAGATTGTTATTTATTAGATTGTTAGATTACTGTGTAAATTGTCAGCAAGCAGTGTTTTATCCTGAAATCATAATTATTAATCATAGATAATTGAAATTATGACACAGTACACATATGAACTTATGGATTATGAGTATAGTTATTACTTTAAAATTAAAAACTGTTTTAATTCACTGTTGATAAGAGTCTAATTTTCTTTAAAATGGTGTGTAGCTTAGGCGAGGTGTGTGGTGGTTTGTACAAGATTTTCAACCTGTGTTCACTTGAATCAACGAAGATGAAGCACGCGTCATCCATCATGTGATAAATCACATCTCCATCGGCTCACTTGCAAATTAAAGTTAGTGTAGCTCAAAACAGATTCTATATTTTTTGACTTTAAAATATATGAAGATTGAATATAGTCAAACTATTGAAAAGTTGCTTCAGTATTTCCAGAAAGAAACCGGACGGACTGACCGGGAGGGTCCTCTACCGATCACAACCTAGTTTAACAACTAATAGTATCGTGGCCGGTTCATTTTCCGGTTTCACTTACCGTCTCCCTGTACGGAGGTTATATGCTTCCCGTCCAGGAACAGGTCAATGTTGGACAGGTAGGGCGAGGGTCCCCGGTCGACCACCACCTCGTTGAGAACTAGTATCGTGGTCGGTTTCTTTTTGTTCTTGTCCGAGTCGGAACTTTTTCTGATCACCACGCATTGGAGACGTGACCTTAACGTTAGTGCAGCGTGACCTGTAATAAGAAGACAGCCTTTATTAAAAACTACTTCATGGATGGTTGGATGGAATGTTTTTGGGGACTTCTAGGAACTAATCGAGGATATAAGCTATCCTGGTACCAAATTTCATCCAAACTCGTTCAGCCGATTGAGCATGAAGGAGTAACAAACATACACACACACACACACACTTCTAAAGACAAAAGATAGATGGCGCTACTCGTTTTTTATTCATTTTATGACGTTATGTATGGACTATCAGTTCTAACGTATGGGGTTCTGCATCGCGCATACGAAGTTTTCCGCTCGATAAGAGAGTATTCATTTTTAAAACTCTAAGCTCTGATTGGCCTGTTTAGACAGTGGCTACACTTCACTGATTTATAATATTAGTGTGAAGTGTGAAGTGTGATGTGTATTTTCATCTATACACAGAGTGTCCCAAAACATGAAGGGGTCATGCAAAGGTTCAGTTTCTAAGCGACTAGTTGCTCTGCCCTTAGTTTTTAAAACCATATCCAACAAAATGGAGCTCAAAATGAGCTCCATTGTTGGATACACAAGTTAGTTTTTTAATAAAGAGAGAAATTATCTAATAATGAGTTTATTTACAAACACGTGCAAATTGAAATCTAAATAGGTCTTCGTCATTTTAATAAATAGATGACGTCAAAGATATTTGTTAATAAGGTACTAACATAAGTAATCTGATCGACCTTTGAGTAATAGTGCTTTATGTTGTCCCATTGAATTATAAGTTTAGATTTCATGGTTTTTCTTTTATTTAATTTACCATATTTATCAAAGAGATTTGATCCTTATGATTGACCATATCGATTGATGCCATAAAAATACAGAATATTATTTTTCTTTTATTTAATTTACCATATTTATCAAAGAGATTTGATCCTTATGATTGACCATATCGATTGATGCCATAAAAATACAGAATATTATTTTTCTTTTATTTAATTTACCATATTTATCAAAGAGATTTGATCCTTATGATTGACCATATCGATTGATGCCATAAAAATACAGAATATTATTTTTCTTTTATTTAATTTACCATATTTATCAAAGAGATTTGATCCTTATGATTGACCATATCGATTGATGCCATAAAAATACAGAATATTATTTTTCTTTTATTTAATTTACCATATTTATCAAAGAGATTTGATCCTTATGATTGACCATATCGATTGATGCCATAAAAATACAGAATATTATTTTTCTTTTATTTAATTTACCATATTTATCAAAGAGATTTGATCCTTATGATTGACCATATCGATTGATGCCATAAAAATACAGAATATTATTTTTCTTTTATTTAATTTACCATATTTATCAAAGAGATTTGATCCTTATGATTGACCATATCGATTGATGCCATAAAAATACAGAATATTATTTTTCTTTTATTTAATTTACCATATTTATCAAAGAGATTTGATCCTTATGATTGACCATATCGATTGATGCCATAAAAATACAGAATATTATTTTTCTTTTATTTAATTTACCATATTTATCAAAGAGATTTGATCCTTATGATTGACCATATCGATTGATGCCATAAAAATACAGAATATTATTTTTCTTTTATTTAATTTACCATATTTATCAAAGAGATTTGATCCTTATGATTGACCATATCGATTGATGCCATAAAAATACAGAATATTATTTTTCTTTTATTTAATTTACCATATTTATCAAAGAGATTTGATCCTTATGATTGACCATATCGATTGATGCCATAAAAATACAGAATATTATTTTTCTTTTATTTAATTTACCATATTTATCAAAGAGATTTGATCCTTATGATTGACCATATCGATTGATGCCATAAAAATACAGAATATTATTTTTTCGGATTTTAGCTGGTTCGATTATTATTAATTTCTTCCCAGAATTCAATCCTTATTAGCGACACTATCGAATGGTGTAATAATACAGCGTGTTTTTTTTCAAAATCAACGTGTTCGATTCCTGCCTAGGAATCTAGTTTTTTTCAAAAATCCAAAGATGCAGTTTTAGTTTTCATCAAAATCGGGCCCGAGACTCCTTTGTGTACTTTTCGCTATTCCTCATAGTTTCTGATTTAGCCAACCACGCCCACTTGAAAAATTCATCCTGTATATATGAAGTGTCAAGAAAACTAATAAAATATGGCGGCTTACAGCTGCCATATGGTATTTCCGATGCGACAGAACAAAAAAATACCAAAATCTATCGAGTGTGATATCAAATCAAGGTCCTTGATTTTGATATCACATTTTTATAATATTTTATTTTTAGAGATAACACGAAGAAAAATTGGTTCCCTTGATCACTAATTTGAGTGCCATTTCTACACACGAAGATATTTTGAAATTTCGTTTTCAGTTTTGACACACCACGCTCGCCCATTGTAGAATGTCATATGTCCTAGAATTTTTCTTGTTCAAATCGGTTTCCTCATAATGTTTTTCCTTCACGGCTATTGAGATATATTTTACTAAGTACAAGTGACTCGCCCCGGCTTCGCACGGATAGCACTCACACTGAGGCATTTTTCTTACTTATAGCATTATTATAAAAGCTTCTAAAAAAAATACGCCAGAAAGCGTCATTCACAATCTTTGGCAGCAACGATCGCGGTGTTTTTAACCATAGACAGCTGCATTACTACTTACATACTTGACTTACATGTTATTATTTCATTTCCATGGCAACAAGTCACTTACAGCGAGTATTCGTCATTTTGCAAATTTTGGATACCTTACATTATTGCAATTTTCGTAGGGACCTCTAGGGGAGGGGTAATTTTATGAAAAATAAAGTATTTCCCGTGTTACTAGCGGATAACGTAGCTTTCTATAGGAGAAAGAATTTAAAAAATCGGTTCAGTATTTTTTGAGCTTATCCATTACAAACAAACATACAAAAATACAAAGCATACAAAATATCAAATATTTCCAGTTTACAATATTAATGTAGAAGTGATATCGCCAGTTAATAAAAAGGAAGAAAGATAAAGGAGTAACTGTAGTATAAAAGTGGTCACCTTCTAGAACGTTCATGACTTGGTCCTGGAAGTTGTTGAACTCAAACGGCGTCAGGAAGCCCAACGAGCCCAAGTGGAATGCCATCACTGGAGGAACTGATTGCTGGACAAACAAAAAAGATCATTTCAATTACGCCCCTTGAACTGGCATTATGTCAAATAGGCTATTTGGCTGTAGTGAAAATATATCCCGGATTGCTGTCATCCTAAAAGTATGTCTAATTAAACATCAGTTTATTATTACTTTGAGCAAAAACATTTGTTAACTTTGATTACGTGGTCACGTGATCTTACGATCACGTGACAAAATGCTCTATGAATGTCAGTAGGCCTCGTGACGTAATTTGTGCGTCACTTCCTGAAAACATAATCTATTTTATTATAGTAGCCCCTTGCTGTTAACTTGCATATACATCCAGGCATTGCCAGTTAAATAAAAGCTTTTAACAAGCAGTAAATGTAGATTAAAAAACTAATCTAAAAACAAAGTGTTTTTTTTTTAATGCATTGTCTTCTAATTGCTACCATGAAAGTTTCAGCCGGATAGCGAATCGGGAAGTGCTCGAAATTGGAGTTCCAAGATTTTACCCGGAACTACAGACAGACAGACAAACAAGAAAGTGACTTTACAAAAACGTGGTTAAATTGGGAACATTTGCTAGTCACACTTTAGCGGCGATTTTTTCCTTGCTAGGAAATATTTAGGTACATGATTTTATTGTGGTTAAGTAATAAAACCGAGCACCAGTTAGTTTTCATTAGGTTTTCCTGTATCAAAATGTATTTTCAAAGGTATTGCACGAAAATCAGGAAAAATTCATATACGAGCAACTTTGCAATAAATATGCAAGTTTATAACATAATGTTGGCATAGTTTGAACACAATCTTGCGCATGTTACTAGCATAGGTTAATTTACCGAAAATAGATGGATATAATCAGTTCACTCAATCTTATACTTTCGTTTTATAACCGACTTCAAAATAAAAGTAGGTAGTCATGTTGATGTGTATGTATGTAATATTGTCAAAAATGCGTAATATTCATACACGAGTATCATATCATAGTCAGTCTATACGAGTATCTGAACAAACGTACCAAATTTCGCGAATGTATGTATGTATGTTTGTCCACGTATTTCTCGGAAACTTCTAGTCTGATTACATTTTTTTTTGTTGTAATAGTTTCAGTTTTATTCAACTTAGGAAATGTTTGTTTTATCAAAATCGTTTCAGCCGTTTAAGTGATATGGACTGTTAATAGTTTCCAGTATGGCTTTTATATTAGAGAACAGAATCTAATTAAAAAAAAACTGACTTGTAATCGTATAAAAATTAAAAGAAATAATTAAAAAAATTGAGGTCTGTGCCAGATAAGTGCCTACTTACTTACTTTAGTCGGTTTGGATATAGCACAGAAAAAAATTAAAAAAAAAAAAAAAAAACATTTGAAGTCGGTTTAATTTTTTTAAATTAGTTTTTATTCGAGCCAGCACTACCTCATACGACAAACAAACAAACCATTGCTTCTCTCTCTTTCTTACTGCTTCTCGTTCTTACCTGGAAGAGTGAGCTGGCGTGCAACAGCGTGCCGTCCCCGCCGAGGCAGATGATGAAGTCTATCTTGTCCGTGAGGTCATCAGTGCCAGCTCGGAAGGTCATCAGCCGCTCCCGTACTGATGAGAAGTCTGTGTACTCCTTGAGCAGTGTGTCTTCTAAGACAGCTGCTTCGACGAACACTACCATGCTTTTGTCCTGCAATAGAGGAAGGATTATTGGTGAGCGTCACTTCTAGTAATAAGACATAAGTTCAGAAAACTAATTACCCGACTACGGTCGTGTAAAAAATTGCCTATGACACACTATGAATTAAGACGAATCGATTGATACCTCGCTTGTCTAAATAGGATCAAGTTTTTAGTTTGAACACATAACCCTTCCTTTGCTACGCTGTAGTCTAGTAAAAAAATAGGCTATGACACTCTATGAATCGCTTGACACCTCCTCGCTTGTCATAATCGGACCAATAGGGGAGAAAGCTATGGTGGAACATCCACATATATACATACATACATACATACATACATACATACATACATACATACATACTGTTAAATGCATTACCCTTCCCTTGCTTCGCCGTACTCGGGTAATATATATATATATAAGGTTAGTTATGATATTTCTGGTGAAGCAGATGGGAGTGATCTAAGCATTCAGTTTAATATACGCAGTAGGTTGGTATACGTTTTAATAAACTCAGATACATCGAGTATATCATATACACGTATATATTACCCTCGTAGGTACAAATGTAAACATCAACATATTTTAACATATTTACCATCAGAAAACCAAATGAGCCGTCACATGGGCTCACTTTACATAACAATGGTCAGTTTGGTCGGCTACAAGCTGAATGATGATTACAATTGCATGAGCACCCCCGAGGCCAAGTTGGAATTTATTTATTTATTTAATACTTTAGCACAAAAGTGCACGTGGAATAAATGCTATTATTGTCGATACTTAAATAGTAGCGATCAATTCAATTCAACATGAAGAGGAGTAGTTGAGTTTGAGTGTTGTATGTTTGTAGCGTGTGGCAGTTCTCACATACATAAAGAAAGTCTGATAGGACACCAAGGGGGCACATAGAAAAGTTTCAAATCCGGTGTCATCATTTAAGATGACACCGGATTTGAAATTCAACCATTTTTGGAGAAACAACTAGAAAATCGACGGCGAATTGTTTTTTTTTTATATTTCTTAGTTTATACTGTATTAATAGCCAGGAATTTTTAGGTTAAAACTACACAATCCGAGCCGCGTGAATGGGAACTGGTTGGGATGGTACTTTTTTATATGAAAGGGTCTCAAAAAAGGCTAGGGTCAAGGGTCCTACTGTGTGTGGTCCCCTACAAATTGCATCAGTATTTAGTATAGTTTTTTACACAAAGTCGATTTTTCGTTCAAAGATTTATAGTTTACTAACTGCGTTCGCGGTTTTACCCATGTGGACACAGATGATGGTTGATAATGATAACAAAGTATGCTATGTGTCATTTTTGAACCTTACGAATATATATAACGCATTAAAAAAATGAATAAAAAATATATGTAAAAATATAAGTAAGCTTAATTATAAAGTGTTATTGTATTGTAAAATCCGATCAGCCATTTCAGCGCTGAGACAAAGACACAAACTTTCGCATCCATACCAATACATAAAAGTGAAACATTATCTGTTTGCTGTTTGTTTGGGGAGCTTTCACGCGATAACGACTGGATGGATTTTGATGAAATTTGGAATGGAGATAGCTTATACCCTAGAATAAAACATAGGATACTTTTTAACCCGCAAAATTGTAAAGTTCCACGGGAAAACTTGAAAATGTTGATTACTCGCTGTAAGGAACGGTTACCATGGAAACGAAATAACAAGTATGAATACCTCAATGGCTATACCTACTTTTGTATTGGTTTTTAATATCCTAGAAGAACATAGGATGCTTTATTTCGCGATAAACAGTAGTCCGCGCGGACGAAGTGGGCGGGAAAGCTACTTTCTAATATTTATTAGATTATGTTCCTTTTAAGGTGTCATTTACCTATTGACAATATTTAGCAGCTGATAGGTATAAACAATACAAACAGAACACACAATGTTGTCAGTAGACAGAATTACCACCAGCGGTATATGCATTGTCATGCTACCAGGTATATAGTCATTGTTAAAATAACTCGGTAAACAATTCCTGTTTGTATACCTCTCATGTCAAGTTTTAACATCCTCAGGGAAAATTTAATCTATGATGTAACAGTCTAACTAGGTAGCCCACATAACGATGTATGTTTAGGTACTACACGGGAAAACCAACAGGTAAATCATGTGTATGCTGATAGCATCAGAAGCAATATCCTCTTCAAAAAGTACATAAGCTGATGGAAGTTGAATGTTTCTGTCTCTCTAGAAAGATTTTAGGTTGTTATGGTACTACTCAAGGCCAACTGCAAAAGGGAACTGATGTTAACAGTTATTAGACGAAAGGTCGCCTTTCCCTGACATATCAGCGAGGATTCCTTTATGAGTTCCCACGGTTGATCCTTGAGGGCAATACTCCGGGAAAGTGAAGTCCGGAACATCCAAGACGTGGCTAGATGACATCAAGGAGTGGGCTGGACTTAGCTATCGACAATTAAAAGACGCTACATGGGATCACAATAAGTTTTAGCTACTGACCTCAAACTTCAATTTGAAGATGGCACACGATGATGATGATTCTTAGTTAAATATTTAAACGGGACTTAATCGCGCTGAAAACTTAATATTTATTTACCTCGACGTTTCGATCAAGTTGCATTGATCGTGGTCACGAGAAGTCTTCTCGTACCTCGACGATTCGATCAAGTTGCATTGATCGTGGTCACGAGAAGTCTTCTCGTGACCACGATCAATGCAACTTGATCGAAACGTCGAGGTAAATAAATATTAAGTTTTCAGCGCGATTAAGTCCCGTTTAAATATTTAACTATGTGTTCGAATCGCGAAAGTTTAAAAGTTACAAATGATGATTCTTGTTTTCAAGTTGAAATAATAAAAGGAAACGACTGAAAGAAATAGGTACTGAAAGTTCCATAACTAATAAAAGCAAAACCTCTCCCTACTCATTACATCTGTAATGTACGTCAACTTGAGTCGCAGAAGCCATGACATCTTCATTCTCAGATACTTGACACAAGTTCAGTTAATTCTGAAAAACTTTTTAGACTCTATGATTGTAGTATTCAATACTTGAAGTAGTACTTGTCAAACAAGCTCATTATTGTAAAGAAAATGTAACATGTTAAATCATGACTCCAAGTGAGATTTTTGTTATAGATCCCGATTAAATATAATGTATTGGGTACAACGCCATCTGGCGAGGAGCAGCGTCTTCTCTATTAGATCTAGATGTGTTTTCTCCGTAACTGAAAGCCAGACGCCAAGTTTGGAAAAAACGCCGAACCCCACCACGCGCGCGCCACTTTCTTCGATGAAGGAATAATGAAAGCATTTCTTTGTTGAAGACAGATTGATGATATCGCCTATCTAAGAATCAATAAATAATGGTTGAATTTGCCTCTGCGAGTGGAAGGCAAAAGTTTTCATCTCATGTCTCAAAATAGATAAAATGGTTAATCCACGCAGCGACAGCTAGCGACAAGAGGCGTGAACTAGAAGGAAGGTGTAAACGATGCGGAAACCTCTGTCGGGAAGTAGCAAAGCTTTTGAGTGTTTCTATTATAATGAACGTTCCAGGAATATTTTCGGGCTCTGGATAGCTTTGGACGAGGGGCGGAATGTTTAAAAATCCGGAATAAGTGGCATCTTTAAGTTGGCTAACAAATCGGAAATTCAGAGGGCAGCAATTCATATGTCGAAAATAATTTACATCTACAAATCGCTTGCGATGGTCACACCATCGAATGTTTTGACGTAACGACTAATAAACTAACACACTAAAACTTCCAGAGAGATACTTTTTTTGTATGAAGTTTTTGGAGTAAACAACGGAAGCTGATTGGAATGTACCAGAGCTGGCTGGAGGACAGTGACCTGTATAGCTAGGCCGACAAGGTCTGCTTTACGATGCAAGTGGCAGAGTAGTTTTTAGAGATTTCTGGATAAGCGGAAGTTCGATTTCGGAGTAGTCTGGTACTCAACGTAAAGCCAGTGATCGTATATATACAAAAGAGAAGCCTGTGAATTTCATTTTTGGAATACGGACGTTGAATTGAATTTGTCTCACAAAGTGGCACGTGATTGAGGTTGGCGCAGGCAGCAGAAGAACACGCAGTCTCTTGTGTGGACAAAACGACCGAAACACGCAGTCCAGAACGAGGCTGCTCTGTAACAGGCGAAATAAGTATACGAGTGCAAAAGCCAGGTTAGTGGGATTTCCCACGATTCAAGTATTGTACTAACGAAATATCTGTTTTGATTTTGCACCGCGACTATCTAAGGCGGGCATCTCGAGACACATTTGAACACAGAGGAACGTGGGTTTCAGGTTAAAATCGTGCATCTACGGACGGCTGTTGCCGTCACCACTGCGAGCTGCTGTGCGCGATCTCCCGGGGCTCACCACCGTTCGTGGAAGAAGCCGGTCTACGAGGGACTCCAGAAGGTCTCCAACGCATCACCTGTCCAGTAGAAGACACCGAACAAGAGAGACACTAGGCACCGATCGTGGGAGACACTGAAAACGTTCGAGAGCAGCGGAAGGCATCGTTCGTGGAGAGCAGGAGGAGCTGAAAGAGTGGAGTAAGGAGGCGATCCGCGGCGGCACGCGAGACGACGGTACTGTGTCCCGGGAAGCTTCCAGGTTGGTCCACTCCAAATCATTTTGAGTCAGCGAGCTACGGTAGTGAGGGAAGCCTTCGCCTACTTGCGTGTTAATATTCTGTTGAAAGATACTTTCTGTTTTAGAGTTTAATATCCCTCTGGGAAACACAATCTTACACACACACACTCTGTTTGCACAAGTTCTCTTTTAATTTAGAACATTCAAAGGCAAAGACAAGACTATTCCGTTGCGTTGTGACCAATACATGATGAACTGCTGAGCACAGACTCTCTAAGTTTTTACTAGCCTAGGATACTGCAGTACTATTGTAAATTCATATCGTACAGGCCGAAGTTATGTACATGTGTTATGTATATATATGTTTGAGGAAATTGTAATCATATTTGAGAATTTTGAGTTTTGAGTATTAAGTTAGTAGTATTTCCTATTATAAGATCTTGCTGTTTGCTGCTTATTTTGATGCAGAACAAACTAAATTAAGTGTAAAATACCATATTTTTGATTTCCTCAGTAAAGGGGAGAGTACCAAACTTTGATAACTCATGTGTGTTTTTTCTATTTTTGTAATAAAGCCCTTTGTTATTGAATTTACCATCTTGTTTTAATTCCTCGCCTTTACCGGAGAAGGAGGTCCGTTTCCTTAGCCGGGCAACGGTCCTTTCAAGATGTGCATGCTAACATGACGCGCGGCACGGTAAATTTAATGTTACTAATTGTCGCGAGTCATGTTATCGTGGAATATCTATTTTTTTTGATTGTGTTGATTGTTTTTGTTTGGTTGTTTGCAATAAATACATTTTATTATTATTATTATTATTATTATTATTATTATTATTCCTAGTAAGTGAAGGGATAGTATGTACATTGATGCGCATTACAAACATACTTTTCAAAATATTCAGTAGGTATGAGTACCTATAAAAAAGCAATTGGATGTGGTCATAATAATTCTAATAAGTGTATATTACTTAAAAAGATGTTTAGATCAAACCACTGCTATCAGTTACTTCAAAGGACTTTGAAGAGTCCTAGCTCTAGCAGCAAGCAACTGATAGCAGTGGTTTGATCTAAACATCTTTCTTGTTCATACTTTATTATTTGCAGAAGTATCTACAGCTGAGCTCAGGCGGTGCGAACAAATGCCACCAATTTTGTTATAGATATAGGAGACTATTCGCACGAACGTGTGGGCTTGACCACGTCGTCTTACCGTTAATAGATAAATTCATAGAAAATCACAGTCTGACAGGAATATCAACAAACGTACCTACTGCTTTTTATGGGCGAGTCGGGCGCCTAGACTCATGAAATCGAAAGATTAGTATTTTTTGTCGGTCGAGACCGATAGTTCCTTTAGTATCTTTTCGGAAACTAACAAACGCTTCTCAGTTAGCATCGGACTGCAGCTAGCTGGAGGTACATTTGTTTTTCGGAAACTTTATTGTGTTCCGTTTTCAAAGGTAATTATGTAATTTCGTTATCGCCGACACTCTTCATTGCTATTTTATTAGCACTCAAACATCATTACATTCATCATCATTACAACATCATACTTTTTTTTTCAATAATAATTTTTTTATGTTATATTTTCCAATTTATGGCGGCGAGGCCTTTATAGATATAACATTAACACAATATATTTTGTTCACTGTATTTTGTGTTAGGATATAACACAAAATACAGATTCAAATATGCATAGATTTAATATCACGTAAACAAAAACTGGACAAGATACAATTACAGGCAAACACACCCACACAGCTACGTTCCCGTCGTCGTGCTTCATGTGCATCGACAATATTAACTAATCTGATCAATCCAGATGAATTAACTTTAGTTGATATCAAAGCTCGATCTCGCTCCAATACCGACCAAGCATCCTCACAGCTGTTTGGGATGTTCAATTATAAAATTCCAAGCCGACCGGCCGATTCACTTTCACTGGAGCAAATACGACGATTACAGTTTCGTCAACAACTTATCGGTAAAGCGTAGAACTACTCTATAGAGTTAACAGACAATAATAAAAACGATTCCAACGTTAAATTAGTAATTAAACCGACGCTTGTAATAAACAAGTGAAGTTTATTCAACTTTCCACAGATTGCTGCATCGCGATCGGTCAGATATTTATATTAATTCACATTAAAAGTAGCATTTTTTCAAAAGTTCAAATTGATTATAATCGAGAAGTCGAGCGTGAGGCAATTCTTAATTTATGGCTGAGAGATTTGACCAAGTAAATAATTTTTGATGTTATTATTCCTTTCATTCTTTAGATAAATGGTAGATAACAAGCACGGTCAAGAACCTTCACAAAAAATTCGACTTCGAACAAAACTAAACAGAGGCAAAAAATTAATTGAGATTGGTTGCTAACCAACTTTAAATCGTAATAGATCCTAAATGGTCATTCGAAATGAAAAATGATAACATAAACCTAAGAATGATTTTCAAATACCTATACAATGATACCTCAGTTTTCGCTTTTGGATTTGTCATTGGCTGGGTCTCAAGTAAAAACATAAACAAAACTAACTTACATGAACCAGCCAGTGCACCAACTGCACAAACGGTGACAGGATGCCCACATCGTGAACCTTCTTGATGACCAGCACCGTTAGCGGAGGCTTGTACCAGGTCAGACGCTGCGACGCTGGGTCTTGGATTTGCCTGAAAAGTTTAAGTGTAAACAATAACCAAGACTTCCTAAGGAATCAGTCTTGCTTCTTTGCTACATACAATTTCATTTTTGCATGTACTGCAGCTGGCACGGTAAATAATTTATCACGCATATTTAAAGCACGAGCTACTTTTTTTATTAAGGTTTGTGTTAATCTTTCACAGACTCAGTAAGTACTGAAGGAATTCTAAATGCACCGTCGTTTATATAAAGTTTTGTGGAGCTGTGTATTAGTAATTCAAAATTATTATGATCTAACCCGGGATTCTGTGGTCTAACCCACATGGGTTATTATTTATGTATACTTTATTGCACAATTAAATAGAGTACAAATTAAATAAACAATAATACTATTGTCCTCTGTAAGTTTAGCCGTTGAATATCTAAAGTATTTACCTTGTTTATGGATTTACCATACCATCACGTATTCCCAAATTACCTAACAAGTAACACATCCTAGAGGGTCCCGAAAACTATATTTTTTCCAGTAAATTTTCTTTATTTACACTGCTTTAAAAAGAGTGTAATGTTTCAGGGTGCATGTATGTGAGTTTCTTAGTTCCACCATAACTTTTAAATGCCTGAACAGATTTGGATGTATGGGGTATCGTTAGAATCCTTATAGCATCCTGAGTAACAAACTTTTTTTTTAAATATATTTGGCGGCGTTATGGCTCCATTTTCAAATGCGAAAAAAACTTCATGTTTTACATTATGAGTATCAAATTGAAGGCTTTGATGAGCACATTCCAATAATATAATAATTTATTGGCATAAGTCCGTTTTTGGCAGAGCAGTCGTCGTGTTTTTTATTTTTAGTTATCTCTCTGAGTAATTGTTTTTGAAAATAAGTGTTATTCACATTATAATTTGTAACGTCTAAAAACACGCGATTAGATATACCTACTCCGATCAGATTTCAGACTATTTTGAAGTCCTTCTTTTGGGAGTTCTATGCCGGCAAGCCGCGACAGGCGATATGACAACACGCAACAAAACCGAAACTCGGAAAATCGATACTTAGTCATAGGTATTATTTCCGGTCTTCTTAACCGAGAGATTTTTAGCCGTTTTTACATTTTAAAATATTTTTAACTAGACAAATAAATAATAGTTTAAAAAACTAAAAAACACGTTTTATATAGAAAACCAAACTAAAAAACAGAAAATAAATTTTAATAGTGTAAATAAGAAAATAATGTTTCATTTCAAAAAAATCGTGGGGTGCATGGGTCAATAGTTATAAATATTTCATTGATTTTCTTATTTACACTATTAAAATTTATTTTCTATTTTTTAGTTTGGTTTTCTATATAAAACATGTTTTTTAGTTTTTTAAACTATTATTTATTTTCTACATTGTCATCGGTCTTTGACAGGTGTGCAAAATTTGAATGAAATCTGACCGTTTAAAGTGGGTCAAAATAGCGACAAAATGAGTCGGTTACAAACATACAAACATACAAGTGAAGCTAATATAAAGCGTATAAAAAGGAGAGAGCAGAAGCCAAGCTGGTAGTTTAATGACGTTCCATATACCGTCAAGCTTATTACAAAACTCTTCTTTATTATAACATCAAGGTGTCTAACAATCCGGCAGTACTGTCTCTAATTAACACTTAATTAGCACTCAAATTGCAGTGATTGGATATAAAAGTAGATTGTCACGATTACGGATTGTTTGCTCGTACTACGGAATGTCTTCCTTTCAGATATATCCTTGAGTTTGTAGTGAAACGTGAAGTGCACGGAACTCGTACGTGGTAAGATGATTCAATTGAAATGTAGTGCACCTTGAGAATGCTGGCCAAAGTATGAAACCCTTCGATAAAGTATTCTACAGTTTTATTTTTTTTGAAAGTTTGAGACATACCTCAGATGCAATTATTTACCGACGACAAGGCGCAATGAAATGGTTTTTAATCTACCTGAGTTGATTCAAGTTATTGTTTTACTCGACTACGAAACATAAGGGTTATGATTTTAGCAGCGTATGTACTATGGAAATGGTCAGATACTGGAGTATATCGGAGAGTATATCTACTTGTGCCGGCTATTCTCCTTGGAAAACAGGCAAGGTAAAGAAATCGGTCGCCTTATCGAAAACGCCTTGAAGAGCTACTAGTCTATGACGACGCTAATGTAGGGTGACGTGCACTCTCTTCGAAATGTGTATTTTGCGCGTCCTAACCTATGGTGCACAGTTATTGACTGAGGCGCAGAAGTTCAGAGAGGCATGAATAGTAGTGTACTCGGAGTGAAAGCGATAGATCGAGTCCGGAACACTACACTGCACACGAAAATTAGCATCATTCGTGCTGGTTTCAGAAGTGCTAGGTTGAAGTAGGGCTGGTCCGGACATGTGGTCCGTATGCATCTGGTAAGGTGGGCAAAAGTCATCACGCAATGGGAGCATACAGGTGGAAGGCGACGCCACGTGTCGTGGTTTGCCTCGAAAAATCTGGCGTGAGAATTGGTTGGCTTGGTCAGGATAGAGATGCATGGAAGGATATGGGGCAGGTGAGACCTTTGCCCAGAAGTGGGACACAATAGAATTATAAAAAAAACGGTGTATGTATGTTATGTATGTTGGTCTGTTCCCTCACAGCGCCTAAACTATTTAACCGATCTCAGTTTAAATTATGGCGTCGTGCATGTCTTTCAATTCGTCGATTAAAATAATCAGTTTCCATCATGATTAGCATCAAATTCAAGAGCATTAAAAGATCGTTCCAACCAATGTGTAACAAAGTATGTTGCAGAACAATATTTTAATTTCAAAAAGACGGGTTTTGTCTCTTAGATATTTTATGACATAAGCATACCTTGAAAATGACGCGGTTCAGTAGGTATAATTAGAGGTAATTACTGTAAACGAACCGCAGTTACATGTTATTTTCAAAACAAACATACTACCTCCATGGAATAACCAAGCAAGATTTATAATGTTTTGTGGAAAATCCCGGAACCATTTCAAATACTATTAAGGTAAAACTGGAAATAGATTAATTATGCAAACGATGCACTTATATCATACCTACTTTGGAATTATTTAGATTTCTGAAGCAGATACGAGTATATTATGTATGTTACATATGAATAAGTAATAACACTTATGCTTTGTTATAAATATTCAAGGTGTCCCTTATGCATTCGTCCATCCGGCAAACCACAAAATAAGCAATCCGATCTTGTCTGACGACTTTAATATAGGTAATAGGTATATTTCGGGTATACTTTATAGTACTACGAAACTATGCGCTTCGGCAATCTTCGTTCATCAATCAATCAAAAACTTTTTATTGACACATTAACAACATTGGGCCGTAGTGCAATACAATAAGGTCTAAAATAAGCGCAAGATTTATTTCAGCAATAAAATATTGTCCCTGTCAATCACTTATCACGCCTTGTCTTTTCAATTTGGGGGCAAATAGGTAGTAGTTTTCTGGCCGAGCTGAACATTTAAGACGTACATAATATTTTATTAATCGTCTTCGTCTCGTACACCAATTAATCCGATTTATACAAAAATCACTAATTTTAGCGATTTGCGTAGAGATCAAGTTAATGATTTACATTTGCATCAGATCAGCTCTTGCCAGGTGGACGTTGACATATGCGACATCCTGTATATTGTTACTTACATCACCATTGCCGAGTTTTTCATTATTCTGCCACATGGTCCAAATTGTTGTATAGGCGAAGGTGCGTTCAGGGATCTGGTTCTCCTGAAACAATGAAAAAAAACAATGTCACTGCTAATCTACCACAACCAGTAGCAGGCCTGTCTCACACGATATACTCGCGCGTGCTAATTTCTGTAACGCCGGCGTTACTCTCCGTGGCTTGCCGTGAGATATACTGAGATAGACTTATACGCGTTAGAAAGAGTGACGCATATAAAATGATACGCATCAAGGTCGTGCGAGCTGAATTGCACTTTATTGAGTGGCGGCAAGAGTCGCTTTTTATTTAATTGTCTTAGCGGAGTGAGCCTTCTGTACGTTAGTAATATTATTTCTTCTGTGGCAATAGGTACGAAACACCAACATACTATGTAGGTACCAATAATTTTTCTAGCATAATATTCTAGACGTAGATACATAAATAGCACTGACGTGCATTTGATATACAAAGTCATTATCTATTCATGATAATCGTCACACTGTCTTAACACAAACACACACAACTCAATCGTCATTATTAAGTTTACGATTGTAATGTAATTATCATTAACAGGCAATTTAAAATCTGCAGACTCATTATCTGCTCTATCAAGTAGATCTGTCATTGAGGATTAGACTTCGTCATACAGCATTGTAACTTCGATAAGTGGAAAAACGTCTTTTTACCCGGCTGCGGAGGGTTATGTGTTTGGGTTGTATGTGTACTTAAAATGACCAAATCCTATCGAGTGAGGTATCAAAATTAAGGTCTCTATAAGACCATTCCAAAAATACAATACAGCAATAAAAAGTCTGCGTACAAAACTAAAAAGTGCCTATTGTTTTTTATAAAATTAGTTTTTTGATTGGAGTGATATATATAGTTATTGTTAAAGTATTTCTTTTTTAAAGGTAAGTTATTTACTCATATATTTTTAGTAAAGAATATTGCTTGCGAGCTTGTGGTATGAGGAAGTGCTGGCCTCTGGTATAAGTTTATCAGGCCGCTCGAAGGCCTCTGAAATGGCTTAAATAACTGCCGGGAGAGGATAGGGTACCCACGCAGCTTCACGGAAATTTGTGTTGTGGGAGTAAACTTTTCTACCATAATAAACCATAACCTAATCCAATCATTCTGCTTTTTCTATTAATCATAGAATAAACTACTTCTATGTTTATTTATTTTTATCATAATTTGTAAAGAATTTGAATTAAATGAGTGTTTAAATACCGATATTTTCTCGTAACATATCTCTAAAGTTCTTGCAGTGTTTAAATGAAAAATTATAATAAATAATGAAATCTATATATGTACTTTATTCGTGCCCTCCTAAGCGCGGAGCTATGTAAACCCGCACATAAGATAAAAAAAAGTCATTGGTGCGGAGCCGAGGACTGCACCCGGTATCACAACCGATATCCTTGGATTCTAACGCGCACTATTCGCTCAAGGATACAAAGTAAAGAATAAGATGCAATGTCTACATACAAAGTCATGGAAAGATTCAACAAATATGTAGATCACCGAAGAGACGGATTCTGGTTTGATTTAAAATGAATTATAAAACCCTGAAATGCAAACAGTTCCAGGGTTAATTCAAATCAATTTCAAGTAGGCAGAACATTGTCGGCAGATGCTGAATTCCAAACCTTTAATAATTATCTACAAGTGTTGTTACAAAATACCATGGTACAAAAAAACTACTTCAAATGGATTAACAGCCAATAACTAAAAAAAACTACTGAACTAATTTTGATGAAGTTTATATGGGACTATACTGAAAGTCTACCCTTTTTAATAAAACTACAACCATCCAAATCAGTTTAGAAATCTTAGAGATTTGAGGCAATATAAACACAAAATCAAATGAATTTACTAACAAAACAATTTATTCTCGAACAACTACTGACCAATTTTGATATAATTTATATGGGACCACCTGTGGAGAGTACAGGTTTCCCTTTCAAACAAAAAATAATTTTCAAAATCAGTCCGCAATTGACGGAAAAAACTATGTACACACATAAAAAAATACATACAGTCGAACATAAATAACCGTCTTCTTTTGTAATAATGCTAATTTATACAAAAATACTATAACGAAAAATATATTTGTAAGACAGACATGTTGCTTAACCTTTAACTACCTATCCCTTAATTAGTCACATAACTACCTACCCTCGGTTTGAGACGGCGGCGAAATAAAAAAAAAACGGGATCCAATAATCTAGCCCCAAACTAGGATACCCTGTACTATAGACAACGTATACAAACATTACATCCATTACTCGGAAACGTAAAATTCTTCTCATCACACAAATGATTGCACATTGCGGGATTCGTACCCGCGCATTCTAAATATGTATATAGATATATCGCTCTCTCAAAACAAAACTGTGGGAGTGGGAGATAATTTGAAATATAATTAAGTATTTTAACTATTTATATTAATTAGTAAAAATACTTCATTAAATGAGTTTTATTATATTAAAATAAAATGTACATGGAAAAATGCGTCAGATGTCTTTTAAATAGCTAACTTCTTTCATAAGACATTAGATTAAGGAAAGGAATTTCGAAACAAGTCTCATTCTCGAAAAACAAAACTGCAAAGTATTGTTCTGTTGAATAATTTCCATAATAAAATAATCAACTAAGATGACATGAATTAGGAAATAATAAGCATTTTTTCTACTAAATGGCGGACATTGAAGTTAAAGTTTTTACTCTGGGAAAGTTTTTTGCCCACCAAATCTGTACGCAGGCACGTGCGATCTCGACGATCTCAAGCGTAGCTCAGAGGCAAGTGGAAAGAAGGTACATGGACGTGTAAAATGCGTGAATGCTGAAATGTTCACAAAAATAAGGACCCTGTCTGAGAGACCGTCCGGAGGTAGTAAAGGGTTAAAATTACCTGAACAATATTTATAGAAAGTCCGTAGAGCACATTATGAACACAAGTGTACTTCGTAACACCGCCAGTTGTAATATGCTACTGTAGCAGAAGTAGGGTATACAATAATGTTAATTTATTAATTCATTTACAGTATGCTACGTTATTCAAAACATTGTTATTCAAGTGTTTTTAGTTAAATATAACATTTTGATCAAATATTATGAAAAAAATATATGATAATAGCTTCAGTAACAATAATACAATAACTATAATATAATCTGTGCCTGCGGTTTTGCCCGCGAGTTTTTTTTCTAGGATATGAAGATCATATATCCATTTTTTATCGATGGCTCGTCTTCTACTCATCAGATTAAGATACCAAGTACACCAGTTTTTAAGTCAAAACTTAAGTTAACCAACAGTGGAAACCGCATCGCAATCGGTCCAGTAGTTCTAACATGCTCTGCCTTACGGCGTACAAATATTTATATTAAAGCTAAATAAGTATTAAATAACATCGAAAATGTATCTTAATTAATTAATATTATTTCAGATATTTAACTGTATGTTATTAGTTAGCAGAAATAGTCAAAAATATAATGTTAGATAAATCATTCTTTTAAAATTAATTGTAATGACAAAAAATAACAATAATGAAATAATAAACTGAAATAATAAAATTGAACGGTCACTTTAAATAATATAATAATAATAATATTTTAAAAAAAGGCAAAAAAAGAAAAGAAAGTCATAAGAATATTTAATGAACCCAACAAATCACAGTTTGGCTTTACATTTAAAAAAATCGTCAAGTGAATAAAAGGAGAATTGCAATAGCCAGCTATGAAGTCGGTTTTTAAATGTATGTAGGGGCATATCTCTTATTTGTAATGGTACGTTATTATAGATTTTGATTGCCATACGTTGAATATAGATTTTGATTGCCATACATGAAGGCCTGATAAGCACATTCGAACAGTACATAATTTATTGGCATAAGTTTTTTTTGGCAGGGCAGGCGTGTTTTTTTTAGGTTTTAAGCTAGTTATTGTGTATGAATTTTGACAGATATTAATAGTACTAGATACTAACTAGCGTTAATTGACGTCTACAGGTACGGCAGCTGTATTTTAACGCGAATGTAACTCTTCCTCTGTCTATTTGTTACGTTTTCACGGCTGAACCGATCTTGATCAAAATAGTTTCTTATCCACTTGAGCATAAAAAGCGGTATTAACCGGTATTCCAGTAGTAGCTACGTTGCTTTGGCGCGAGTTATGCTCAGAAGGACATATCTTTTTATCGCGATAAAGGGTGGACGAAGCCGCGGGAAATTTTTTATTGACTATGACTATAACAATTTTTTATTTTTAATACAATGCATAAATTAAATTTTCATGTTTTCAATCTACACTAATATTATATGAGGAAAGTTTTTTGTTTTTTTTTTTACGTAATGGATAAGCTAAAAACTATAGGTGATGGATTTTAAAAACCTACATTTACCTACATTATGAGCGAGTAACATGGGCTGCGTATTATTTTTCAAAAATTAGAGATATTTACGAAAATTGAAATAATGCATATGTATAATTCAAGCTATCAAAATTTTGCCTATAAAAACGTCGCATACTCGCTGTATATGAATGGAATGACTTGTTGCCACGTAAACGAAATAATAACAAGTCTATCAAAAAGCAGCACGAGCGTTGCTCCCATAGATTTAGAATTACGCTTGCCGGCGTTTTTTTTAGAAGTTACGACGGTTGCGAAAATGCTAACAGTAAGAAAAATGCCGCTTTGTGAGTGCTACCCGTGCGAAGCCGGGGCGTGTCACTAGTAATTCATATGGTAAATATTTTTAAGGCAAACGTATTGAATAAAGACATGTGTACAAATTCAGTACTATTGAAAAAAAAACATACTGTAAATGAATATAAATTACAATACTATATACGACAGATTTGAATTAACCCTATCGACCTTGCTAATGAGCAAAGCATTGTTTGCATTATGTATATTACTACAAAACAACAACATAATAAACGAACTAACTTGTATAATAGAATGATTCCATTTAAATTAATAATTATGTAAGATTAACATTAGAAGATTTGTGTACCTAACTGCATTCTCACGAATAAGTTATTTTGAATTTCAATTTGGAGATTGGATATAACTAGTAAAAAATAAACAACTTCACGCTACCTAAACAAGTAGGTAGACATAAAACCAGTTTAATTGCATTAAGTAATTTTATCAAAAACAAATTCTATGGAAGCTATTCACAGCAAGTCACAAGTAATAAATCAAAAACAATTTGAAATAACACCGTGCAGGTTTATTGATGATTGACAAAAAACTGCACGATATTATGCTCAAAATGAATGCAATGTCATTATGACATATTTCTGATAAACCCCAGGAAAACGATACAGTTAATAGATATATCGCAATGACCATCGAAATAAGTGATAAGATATAATGGGAAAAGCAGCCTCAGCGGCAACCACACAGTCTAAAACTTATACAGCAGAACAAGCAAACGGTTTTTTCCTTTACAATTGAAAAAAATCGTCCAGGCTGGACTAATTAAAAAAAAACAAACATGAAATTTACATTAAAACCTTGCTAATTAATCAACCTTCGCATAAGCGAAAACCGCATCCAAATCAGTTGTGGTTCTCAAGCAAAGCGCAGTCATACAGACAGGCAAACAGACGTCGGGGACTTTCTGTGTTGTTGCTTGTATATGTTACTTTTACATAGGTATCAACTATAAGAAGTCTGCCTATATACAAAGGCAGTTATATAACTGATTTGAATTTATAATAAAAATCCAAACAAAACGCCTGAATTTAAGTTTTATATCTACCATTCTAACAGATTTATCTGAATCTTGCTCTTCATTGTCGCAGATTATTTATCTTGTTCCTTGTATGTATTGTATGGCGGTGGCATAGATAATGTTTACTCACGTGTTTCATTACCAAACAACGTTATGTATGCATTCATAGTTCTTTAAGCAACGTTCAAAATTAAAAATACAGCATCTTAAAGGAGGCAATTAGCATCAGTGTGTGTATTAACAACACAACAGAAAACATTCATGTACGCACTGTTTCCATATCTGGGAAAATCGCTAACTTATACCTATTGCCGACAAAGTTTTTCGTGGGATTGTTAATGACTAGTACCTGCCGGGTCACATACCTGCGATCGAAATATTCCATTTCAGCCTTGCCGGACTCATGAGAGAACTGCCTCCGCAACGTATTCTTGTACAGCGACATTGTTTTACTACACACAGTCACAACATTGTGAAATACGCACACGTTAACGCAATTCACTGAAAGAACCGGTTACAGAGTTTGATAACACAGAGCTGGAGAGTTGGTAAAGGAACGGTGGCATCGTCAGAACTTCGACATTATAACAGAACGAAGATGAGTGGCGCAGGTGGGGGGTACACGAGAGGCGCGCGCGCACTGACGATGGCGGCTAAGAAGAAGCCTCCACGTCCGAGTGACAGCTCTGACCTTGGACACTCGCACCGCGCCGCGATTATCGCGCGTTCCACGATCGGATCGTTCCGGCCGAGTGGGGACCTTATCATTCAACCATCCTTTTAAATATAAATCATACTTCATTCATACTCATCTTCTTGAGGTTAGCAACCCTACAGAGCGAGACGTTGTCTCGGCCGTTAAGATTATTTACTTAAATTTACGAGCGTGTTAGATTAACATATTGAAAACGTCGTAAATCAGCATTGTTAGTCTGTGACGTTGGAGCTGGGTAGACACTGACCGAAATATTCGCTGGTCCGGCGTGACCTGACCGAGTTCACTATACCGTTTGACCTGTACTTTAGAGATAATAAATAAAAACTGCATTGCAATGTGGACCGTTCATAATTATGATTACGATGACAGAAAACTGCAGAAAGAATTCGTTGAGCGGCGTAACTTTAGATGGGCATTTAAAACTTCTTACGTTCCCTTCTGAGGTTCCCTTCATGTCTGAAGAATACCGAGTTACTAGCTAACAATTATAATTTTAAGTATATTTTATTACTAACAAGTAAAATTATTATAAAATACAAAAAACTCAACTGCGAACAAAATTACCGCGCATAAATAATCACACTAATATTATATAGACGAAAGTTTGCATGTATGTAAGTGTGTGTGTGTGTGTGTGTGTTTTTCTTACTTTTTCACGCTTAACAGCTGAACGGATTTGGATGAAATTTAGTACGGGGTAGCTTATACTCTAAATTAACACATAGGCTACTTTTTAACCCGGAAAAATGCACGGTTCCTGAGGGACGCGAATGAAACCGCGGGGTGCAGCTAGTATTTATATAAATTTAATGTTTCTTTATTACTTGCATATTTTATTTTACTTAATAGTTGCAATGTCAACATTAGACATAGTATTTACTTACATTAACTTGAACAATCTAAAATTTAAAATTTTGTATGAAGTTTAAAAGAAAATGTCTACTGTTTAATTATAAGAATTATATATTTCTGAGATGGTGTTTTAAAGACCTGTATTTTGATACCTCACTCTATAGGTTTAGGTCATTTTTGTCCCGTCGGAAATACAATATGGCAGCTGTATGCCGCCATATTAGTTTTCTTGACACTTCATATATCCTATAGCACTCTCGTGATCAAGACGTATCCAATAATACCTCATTTACCAAAAGCCATCAAGCCGTTTAGGCTGTAGGATGAGTCTAAGAAACGTACAAACATACAACCCAAACACATAACCCTCCTCAGCCGGGTAAAAATATACTAGCACATAAATTGACACACTCCATTTTGATGTTAACTTTACCATTGACTTGTCTAGAGTCTAGACCAAAATCTAAAGATTTCATTTTCCATTTTGGTATCACTGGTAATGTGACTGTAGATTCTCGCGCACGGCAAGCTATTGAAGCTATATTGGGTGCGCTGATCATTACAAAATCCAGTCTTTGTACTTTAGTTAATCCAAAAATGTCTAAGGCTTGGTCTAAGGAATGGCAAATCACCAAAAACATTAGGGGTAAGTTACTCTTGCATGGTGATATTCAATCAGAAATCCAGCCAATATAAACATGACGTCCACTTTATGTAGACTTCGTCTGGGAGTCTGGGACACTCGTGCGGGCACGCCTGTCCATCTGGCTAACATAAGAATTAGGGATCACTCTTTGTTTGAATGTGGCTTAGACGAGGGTAACATAGACCGCATTATTTTTAACTGTCTGAAGTATCGGCCATCTCTGTACAAACTTTTGTAAATACCCCACTTGTAAAATATTTTCTTCAAATATATAAGTTCTATTAAAATTTAGTTACATAATTATATTAAATAGATATACAACATCAGTTTATAGTATACTCGTACATATACTTTATGATATTAGTGTACTTAATATTATCATTATGTGCTACATAATGCACCCCCCTTCCCCTTTTTAAAATCTACTTGTAGATCTTTTTAGGGTTAAGCTCGCCTTTGTACATCTTTTATAAAATGTATTTACTATATATACGAAACTAGCTTTCCCGAACGCGACTTCGTCTGCGCGGACTAAAGTTTATCGCGAAAAAAAAAGCATTCATGTTCTTCTAGGATATTAAAAACGAATGCAAAAGTAGGTATAGCACCAACGCACTTGATGTTTTTTGACAGACTTGTTATTTCGTTTCCATGGTACCGTTCCATACAGCGAGTAATCAACATTTTCCAGCCCGTGGAAACTTACGATTTTCCGGGGTAAAAAGTATCCTTTGTTTTATTCCAGGGTATAAGCTATCTCCATTCCAAATTTCATAAAAATCCATTTAGCCTTTATCGCGATATAACTCCCCAAACAAACAAACAGACAACGTTTCAGTTTTATATATTGACTAGCTGTGCCCGCGGCATCGCTCGCGTGATCATTTCTCTAGGTTAAACGTACTATTCCAAGACCTACAATAAACATTTGATCAAAATTCCTTCAGCCGTTTAAAAGTTTTTTATCGGTTGCTCGGCATCTAATCATTGGATTACGATACCAAGTACGCTAGGTCTTGGTCAAACCCTAAGCTATCCAACACTGAAAACTGCATCGCAATCGGTCTAATAGTTTTTACGTGATGCGCGAACAAACATACAGACAAACAAACAGACAGACACGAATTTTAAAAATGTTTTATTCTTGTTCAGTAGCTCAGACCAATTTTTTAAGTTTATCTTCTTTGTACAGACTTTTACGTTATTATTGCCTATAGCTGTGCCCGCAGCGTTGCTCGCGTGGTAGTTTTTCTGGGATATAATGATCCTATGAATTATTCCTGTACCAAAAGTACCAATATACCTACCCTACCTACCTACCTGTGTTAACAACCTTCAGTGGCAATCCGACATGGTCGTGATAGGTTAGAAGACGAAGGCGGGAGTGAATCGTAGCGAGCATAAAGCCCCATTATAGCTAAGAACCATATTGTTTACCTCAGCTTTGAAACATAAAAATCCGCAGTTAAATTGGTCCATTCGTTTGAAAGATACGATTCTCACCCCCCCCCCCCTTTTTTTTTCAACTCCTATGATATGATATGATATGTCTGTCTATGATTGTGCCAAGTTGCATCAAAATCCATCTGGTAGTTTCAGCGTGATGCGTGTTCAAAGAGACAGACAGACAGACAGACTAAAATTAAAAAAATATCCTTTTTGCACTCTATATCGATTTTGAAGTTTAACTCAATTATAATTTTCAAAAAATATTTAATGTACAGATTTAGCCCAGTTACAGTTTTATTATAGTATAGAAGATATGGATTTATGTGTACCATCTATAAGTACTTATAATAAAGCAATAACTATGAAAAAGTCTGTACAGAGAAGATAATTACAAAAGAAAGGCCTAGGGTACTTAAAATAAGAACTTGTAATAGGGAACAAGGAACACATTTAAAAAAATCGTGTCTGTATGTTTGTTTGTTCGCGCATCACGTAAATACTACTGCATCGATTGCGATGCGGTTTCTACTGTTGTATAGCTTAGAGTTTGACTTAAAAACTGGGGTATTTGGTATCTCAATCCGATGAGTAGAAGCAGAGTAATCGATAAAAAACTTTTTTGCGGCTGAAGGAATTTTAATCAAATGTTGGTATATTGGTCTTGGAATAGCACATAGAGTAATTTTAACCTAGAGAAATGACCGCGCGTGCGAAGCCGCGGGTACAGCTAGTAAAGAATATAAGCGTTCTTCGATCCACCCATATTTTATCGATTATACTTAATTTGATGGTATTGGTATACTTCCCGATTTTTCGGTACATACGTGACATGGGCGGAATTGGGGCAACACCACAAATGCCATAAAAAAAGAACTTTCTCTCACTTCTTGTTCATTTTCAATTTTTTACCCGACTGCACGGATGGTTGTGTGTGTAAATGAAGTATCATTGGATTCGTCTTGATCACGAGAGTGCTATAGGATATGTGAAGTAGAAAACTAACATGGCGGCTCACAGCTGCCATGTTGTATTTGCAATGGTACTACTGGGAACAAACTTTTCCAACGGAACAAAAAAATGACTAAAACCTATCGAGTGAGGTTTTTTAAATACTATTTCAAAAATATATCAGTAGCAATTGTTGTTTAAGCTTCTTACAAAATTTTCAATTTTAGATTATTCTTGTCAAGTAAAATATATAAAAAAGGAACATTAAATTTATATAAATACTAGCTGCGCCCCGGCCCGCTCTCACCCGCGTCCCTCCGGAACCGTGCATTTTTCCGGTATAAAAAGTAGCCTGTGTCAATCCAGGGTATAAGTAACCTCCATACCAAATTTCATTCAAATCCGTTCAGCCGTTTAAGCGTTAAGAAGTAATAAACATATGTATGTAAGGGACATACATACAAACTTTCGCCTTTATAATGATTTGTGATTATTTTCGCGGTCGGTCTGCTCGTATTCGATAATTTTGTTCGCAGTCGGGTTTTATGTATTTTTATAATAATCACTTCCTTTTTTCCCATTTAGCCCAGAGGGCTTTGGTTGAAATGTAGTGATGGCAGGATTAGCCAGCTCATTACAGTCGTAATGACTAGTCTAGTTTTATGTATTTTTATAATAATCACTTCCTTTTTTCCCATTTAGCCCAGAGGGCTTTGGTTGAAATGTAGTGATGGCAGGATTAGCCAGCTCATTACAGTCGTAATGACTAGTCTAGTTTTATGTATTTTTATAATAATCACTTCCTTTTTTCCCATTTAGCCCAGAGGGCTTTGGTTGAAATGTAGTGATGGCAGGATTAGCCAGCTCATTACAGTCGTAATGACTAGTCTAGTTTTATGTATTTTTATAATAATCACTTCCTTTTTTCCCATTTAGCCCAGAGGGCTTTGGTTGAAATGTAGTGATGGCAGGATTAGCCAGCTCATTACAGTCGTAATGACTAGTCTAGTTTTATGTATTTTTATAATAATCACTTCCTTTTTTCCCATTTAGCCCAGAGGGCTTTGGTTGAAATGTAGTGATGGCAGGATTAGCCAGCTCATTACAGTCGTAATGACTAGTCTAGTATTATGTATTTTTATAATAATCACTTCCTTTTTTCCCATTTAGCCCAGAGGGCTTTGGTTGAAATGTAGTGATGGCAGGATTAGCCAGCTCATTACAGTCGTAATGACTAGTCTAGTTTTATGTATTTTTATAATAATCACTTCCTTTTTTCCCATTTAGCCCAGAGGGCTTTGGTTGAAATGTAGTGATGGCAGGATTAGCTAGCTCATTACAGTCGTAATGACTAGTCTAGTTTTCTAGGGTACACTAGACCTAAATCTATCCAGATTTACGCTATTTGGGGAGGCTACTGCCTAGTGTTCACTTTTAAGTTATATTTTTTCTTGAGATTAAACTTCATGATCTGACACATGTTTGTTGCTAACGCTACCATCAAAACACCCTTCGGTGATTTGGAGCGAACGTCATTAGTGTAGTTGGGTGTCAACACTAGCATTGACCGCAATACTGGTAGCGTCACCGATTTCATCACGCCAGGCCGGACCGGTGCTAAGCAGACCTTCGCTTGAAGGGTAGTTTTTTTTCAAGTTCACAGATCAATAAAATGAGTTTTTTTTTAAGTTGTACGTTCTTTTTGTAAAGAAACTTAAGAATTGTGCAGATAATGTACTAAAAGCTAAAAAATAAAATAAAATCGTGGGGCGAATTTAATTTTTATTACTCCGGTACGCTACGCCCCACGTTTTTTTTAAAAGCCTTTTTGTACATTATCTGCACCATTCATAGGTTTCTTTACAATAAAACGGTAAAACTTTTATTTTCTTTTTTCTTACTTTTTTAGTTCTTTATTCATTTATTTCTAAAGTGTACTGTGTTTTAGTAGTCAATCCCTTTCATTTGATACCCATATGAGGGGGATGTTAAAAGATATGTACTTAATGGATCATTATGTTAGCGGCCATATTGTATTTTTTTTCATAGTGTACTGTATTCTTAGTAGAACAAATGATTGATAGGGCTACCAATTGATACTCATATTGAGGGGTTTGTGTAAAAGATAGATAGATAGATAAATTCTTTATTTACACACCACAAAAAAAAATAACAAAAATAAAGAAACAATAGTAGAAGAAGTGTAAAAATATGTAATCCGCCATTTTGTGGCAGCGGCCATCTTGGATTTACAATGATACTGAATATATTCAATTGTATTGTCATCAGAACTAAACGTGTGTTCCAAATATCAGATCAAACTGTCAACAGGAAAAGGGTAAAATTTCAATTATTAAATTTGACCCAAAAACCAAACAAGGCAAGCTAAATAAAACCGTTTAAATAAAGTTAAAGGACATTTAGGAGAGCCTTATAAGTTTTGAACATGTATAGTGCAAAAGCTTTGAATATTATAAGAAACCTAATTGTTTTTCCATCGAGAACACGCGTCAACCGTCACTTATTGATGAATGATCAATTTAAGTGTCCTTGATAATAGATGTTCACGGGCAAGGAAGGCTGCGTCGCCAGTCACCACTTTACTCGTGTTATCTTTAACTGTTGTTTTATAGACGTTTCAATAATGAGAATTGGGTACCTTTGATAATTTGTTTGTCGTATGAGGTAGTACTGGCCTCTGGTGTCAGAGTTTGAGAGGCCGCCCGAGTGCCTCTGACGTGGTTTAACGACTGCTATTAATCAATAACAGCCGGGACCGATAGCTTAACGTGCTCTCCGAAGCACGCAGCGATGTCTAAGTGGTGTGCGGAACCTACGACCGAACCTTAAGTTGTACTATTGAACCGTTCTACCATCGCTCTACCTTTGATAACATTGTTACCAATTGAGAATATTGACCATTGAGCAGTTCGGAGACATCAAAACTTGGTGGCATAATTATTGTAATTGTGGCAGAAGTACAGTATTGTAGCAATCATACTAATTGGCCCTTTTATAATTAATATTTATTTATATATTTATTTTATTTTCTTCGGATAACGTATAGTGATATCATGACTATATTTACATTTATAGTTAATTCTAGACACCATTTAGAAGTTTTCACAAATTAACATAAATAACTAAATCGCCAAGATCTTTTTATACTTATTACTTAACATCATTATTACTTTTTAATAGAAACGCAAAAAGTCTATAACAAAGAAAATATTTGACTAAAGAAAAAACGGCCAAGTGGGAGTCAGACAAGCGCACCGAGGGTTATAAACGGTAAGTAAATAGTTTGTCAATCACGGGTTTTTTTCCTTTACATCTAGGTTAACGGGAAGTACCCTATTAGTCCAGGAATATTAGGGGTTTCACCTCGGAATGAGAGATACTTGTCATTTTCTAGAATGCCAAAATAAAGGTTTATACAAGTTTATAGCTGACTATTCCGAGATACTTGCCTTCATTTGACTAATATTCTTAGACTATATAGGTTTTGATTCCCTTGCGATTGTCATAATATGCGGCATAAACGGCCGTATCTATTGATTGCGTTGACTTAGAAGTTTGCTCCAAGGAATTACAGACTTGAGTATCTATCTATACTTACAATAAGGCAATAAGAACGAAAAAGTATGTACAACGAAGTTTGTTCGTTAGGTTGTTAGTTTGTCTGTATGTTTGTTCGCGCATCACGTAAAAACTACTAAACAGATTGCGATGCGTTTTCACTGTCGGATAGCTTAGGGGTTGACTTAAATGCTGGGTTACTTGGTACCTTAATCCAATGATTAGATACCGAGCAAAATATTAAGAAAATATTTGACAGCAGAAATAATTTTGAAGAAATGTAGGCCTCACTAGGCGTCGGACACTGTATCAGCCCGCTTCCTTGACACCGTTGTCAACTCCCCATGGCCGGCCACAGCTCCGTGTCCTTGACCGGACACGGCAATCGATTTCTAGCACTGGGTGGTAATTAAACTGGCACGAAGTGGCAGCAAGTACCATTACATAACACAATGGAACGTTTTGACAACATTGTTTACAAATTGATGTTTCACGAAGAATTTATCGGGCGGCATAATATCGACTGACATGAACTTATCTGGACATCTGGATGACCGTGCAAGTCTTTTACCGAAGAAGCTGCTGACTACCATAATATAGACCTGTGCTATCGCGGCTTATACTGCTTGTTTATATTTTTCTCAAACATGAAAATTGATTAATCCAAAAATCTAATTTTACAATTAAATACATGTCTTAATTTTTCCGCGCCGTTGTTTTCGAGTTTCATTGTATAGAACAATTAAATTTCCTGATATCGAATCAGCGCCCGACTTAAGAGATAAATAAAATAAAATACTATACATAACTAAAAATATATAATTATAAAACACGACCGCCAAAAACTAAACTAAGAAGTCAAGAACAAGAGATACCTCTTAGATTAAAAGTGTTCCACAGAACGGTCCCGCGACAGTAATGTCAATTTTATTTATCTCTTGTTTTTTTACTTTTTAGTTCGTTTATGGCGGGCAGGCGTGTTTATTTTTATATTTTTGGAATGTGCTTATCAAGCCCTTCAATTTGATACCCAAAAAGTAAAATGTTTTTTTCGCATTTGAAAATGGAGCCGTAGTGCCGAGTGCCGCCACATTGAATCCAAAAAATAATTATAGCCTATGTTACTCGGAACGATGTAAGCATTCTAACGATACCCCATACATCAAAATCTTTTCAGGCATTTAAAAGTTATGGTGTAATAGAGAAACTCACATTAATATGCGGGGAAATGCTCTTTATAGCGGAACTGTCGGTAAAATTTCAAAATATACGTTTTTCTCTGAACAACTTTTACTCAATCACCAAAGCTCCATGACATAACAAAAAACAAAACACACACTACTCAAAAAGTATAAAAAAACATAAATCAATAAAAATAACAAATATATACGAAAAAGGCCGCAACATACATACATACTTACATACAAATATACATGAAACCTAAAAACGTTACACTACTTTTTTGGGCAGTCGTGTAAAAAAAAACAACATCGTCTAAAGTCAAGCAAGTGTATACCTAAGCTTATTAAAGTGAGGAGTATGTTAAATACTAGGGATTCTTAAATCTCTGAGGGCTGGTTAAGCTTCGTTATCCTTCCAAGAATGAAAAATGGGAAAATCCTTTGAACCTTATTTAGATCAATAACTATCCTCATGTTCCTAATAATAACTTAGTAGTTAACAATGCGTACGTTGTGAATTAATTGACTCAATATCTGTTTGTTTGTATTATTGTTCAGATATGGAGCGTGCCGTGTGTGACTGTTATCTGTTATCAGACCCTCATGACGGCAGCGAGACCCACTGGACGCATGAGGTCAGCATGTGGTTCAGTGATAACTATGATAAGTAATAATGTAGGTATGTAATAAAGCATGGCTTGGAAACAAATTTTTAGAATAAGTTGAAAAGCTAAGAGCAAGAAGTGCTGTGCAATTGTACAATTAGCATGAATCGACTTCAAATGGATTAACGAAAAACTAAAAAAAAACTACTGATGCAATTTATATGGGACCACCTCGAGAGTAAGTATACCCTTACACACCAAAAAATAATTTTCATAATCGGTCCGCAATCGACAGAGAAATCGGTGAACATACATAAAAATAGATACAATCGAACATAGAACCTTCTCCTTTTGTGAAGTCGATTAAAACCAAGAAACATCCTCGAGAATCGAGATTGATTCACCAATATTTTGTTAATTATTTCAAATTATAATCAATTCATTTCTGAAAGCCGTTTTATAATATTGAAGATTATAGTAGGTGTCTACTGGACAGTTAACATTAATATACTGAAGATTATAGTAGGTGTCTACTGGACAGTTAACATTAATATACTGAAGATTATAGTAGGTGCCTACTGACAGTTAACATTAATATACTGAAGATTATAGTAAGTGCCTACTGACAGTTAACATTAATATACTGAAGATTTATAATAGGTGCCTACTGACAGTTAACATTAATATACTGAAGATTATAGTAGGTGCCTACTGACAGTTAATATTAATATACTGAAGGTAGGTGCATACTGACAGTTAACATTGCTATGCAGCAAACAATTAAAAACCTAATTTACAGTGTATCAAGTAGATGTTACAATTTTTTTTAAATTGAATGTCGAGGCGAACAGGTCGCTCGACTTATGGTAAGCGTCCCGCTCGCCCATAACACTTGCAGTGACACTCACAAGTTTGGTAGCAAAATCACCCTTACACATTGGCTTCATTGCCCTGAAATTTCGCTGGAAACATTGCCCTCCAAACCGAAACACAGAAATGTTTAAAAACTACTGCTTGACGGTTTCATTTCTGTCTAAGGTGGATACTTCCCCAGGCGGACTCTTGCGTAAGAAGAGGCTACAAAAAACCTAGTACTGAATTGACACCATACCAGGTAGAATAACCTGATTGATATGCTTCACACGCGATGAGTGCGAAATGACACACATGAATCAGAGTGCAACTACCTATAGCGCCATGACGAGCAATCTTGTGCCACTTTCATCAACCAACTTCCTGCGAAGGGTACAATGTCGTCGGTCCATCATGTGGAGGTATCCCTACACTTCACTTGCTTGTTCGTGGTCGCCATTCGAGAACCTTTATTCCCCACCGGTTGTCGGTTTTGCGAACTATATGACCTGCCCATTGCCACTTGAACTTGCAAATTCGGAGAGGTATGTCGGTAACCTTGGTTCTTCTACGGATTTCCTCATTTCGGATTCTGTCACGTATTGAAGCACCAAGCAGCTTAATTGCACGCTGCGTGACTTTGAGCTTGTGTATGAGACCAATAGTTAGCAACCACGTCGCAGTGCCGTGTGTCATCACTGGCAACACGCACTGATTATAAACTTTCGTCTTGAGGCTTTGCGGTATCTGCGACGAGAAGATATGGCGTAATTTCCCGAACGCTGCCCATCCGAGTTGGATTCGTCGGTTGACCTCTTTGTCGAAGTTGAATCTACACAATTGGATCGTCTGACCTAAGTAGACATAGTGATCAACAGCTTCATAATATCGCTACCAACATAAACTGGCATGGGTGCGACATGGGCATTTGACATGATGTTTATCTTACCCATGTTAATTTTAAGACCCACCTGTTGGGAAAAAATATTGAGGTCACTGAGCATTGTGCTTAGGTCTTCCAGGGTTTCTGCATGATGGCTATATCATCAGCAAATCGAAGGTGCATTCGCCATTGAAGTTAACACCATATCTGTTCCAGTTCAGAAGCTTGAATATATTTTCCAGTTCAGAGGTGAACAGTTCGGAGAAATAACGTCTCCCTGTCTCAACCCTTTTTGCAATTCGATAGAATTCGTGGTCCGATTTCAGACGGACAGTCAGTTTTTTATTATTACTTGTACCAAATTTTACTTTGATTATTAATACTCGTAGTACATAAACCAAATGTTGTTGTTGTTGATTGATCTCTTGGTAAAGCTAAAAAATAAGAACACGAAACTAAATATATATTTTAAATACATTTCAGCCTTTTCTTTACTTACACACACTAATAATAGTTATTTCAAGGCCCAAATAAAGAAAAAACTCGAAAAACTCGTAAAACTCGAAAAAAACGGTTTTTAAAATTGAAAACTCGAAAAACCCGGGTTTTTTAAACTACCCGAGTTTTGCATGCCTTAGTGCCTACTGTCAGTTAACATTACTGAAGATTATAGTAGGTGCCTACTGACAGTTAACATTAATATACTGAAGATTATAGTAAGTGCCTACTGACAGTTAACATTAATATACTGAAGATTTATAATAGGTGCCTACTGACAGTTAACATTAATATACTGAAGATTATAGTAGGTGCCTACTGACAGTTAATATTAATATACTGAAGGTAGGTGCATACTGACAGTTAACATTGCTATGCAGCAAACAATTAAAAACCTAATTTACAGTGTATCAAGTAGATGTTACAATTTTTTTTAAATTGAATGTCGAGGCGAACAGGTCGCTCGACTTATGGTAAGCGTCCCGCTCGCCCATAACACTTGCAGTGACACTCACAACTTTGGTTGCAAAATCACCCTTACACATTGGCTTCATTGCCCTGAAATTTCGCTGGAAACATTGCCCTCCAAACCGAAACACAGAAATGTTTAAAAACTACTGCTTGACGGTTTCATTTCTGTCTAAGGTGGATACTTCCCCAGGCGGACTCTTGCGTAAGAAGAGGCTACAAAAAACCTAGTACTGAATTGACACCATACCAGGTAGAATAACCTGATTGATATGCTTCACACGCGATGAGTGCGAAATGACACACATGAATCAGAGTGCAACTACCTATAAGATAGTTATAAAAGAGTGTGACAAGTACGATAAGTATGTGTTAATTTGATAACATATTGAAGTTATGTAATGTTAAAGCATTTTTTTGTGTTTAGTGTATGAACGCTCTATCTCTTTCCTTCTTTGTACTTGTCTTGATTTGCGGCGGCTTTGTGTAGGGGGGTGATAGCTGGTATATAAGTCATAGTCCTGAACGGGTGCTGCTTGTGGGGACTGGTCCAGCCTGGTTTCTTATTAGTCATTTGTATTTTTATCAGTTTGATGATTGTGGGACGTCTCATTGGCATTTTTATGTTTGACGTCTTGTAATTGACATCTACATGCATTTTAAGTATTATAATTTCTGACATTTTAAAAATAAATAAAGAATTGTTAAAAATGGAGAAAATGTCATCCCTTTAGAGTTTCTTGGTGCTCTCTTCTCTAACGGGCGTAGTTCCGAAGCGTCGGTAGAGTCGGAAGGGTATTACAACTCTGAGTCGGCCGGCACATGAAACGGAAATTTTTCTTTCTAAACTCAAGGTATAATATTATTGATTTGATCTATTTATAATAATTTATGTTTATCTCTGTGGTCTTGAAATGTTAAGTGTTGACTTGGAAAAGTGCTATTATTTTTCCTATTTATAATAAATAAGTAAAAAATATCAAGTCACCATTTTTACTACGTATATCGTCGCTTTATATAAGAGAGCGATCAAATTCTTGATCAATTTAGATTAAAACTTGTAGAAATCACGAGGGCCTGAAAAGACTGGCTGATATGATCAGGTACGGATGCAACTAAAACATGGTGAGAGAAATACCTAAACGTAGTTTATTGCCTGTTTTGACTTAACTCAATGATTTTTCTGGTTGGCAACTCATATATTATGCGTAAGCGCAAGTCAATTTTTCAGCATTACCTATTTTAGTGAATGCTGAGCTATGCTATGCTATGTGTGTGTGTATGTTTGTTCCTCCTTCATGCTCAAACGGCTGAACGGATTTTGATGAAATTTGGAATGGAGATAGCTTATACCCTGGAATAACACATAGGATACTTTTGATCATCACTTACGCGGGTGAAACCGTAGGGCGCAGCTAGTTTTGTATATATATATATATATGTAGACTTTTACCTGCAATATGATTTAAAGATTTAGGTGATAGGTATGTTGTAAATGTAAGCCGTACGCCTAACTTTCACTTTCGCCTTTCATACATGTTCAGTGTGGGTGGTCTATGGCCGAATACAGATGGTGATTTCCAAAAAAATATAATGTGTATTCACCAAACGCGATTCTTGGCTCAACATATAATATTGAGTTCAGACATTCACACTTATATTATAAAGGCGAAAGTTCGGATTTTGATAAAGAATGGAGTTAGTTTATACCCTGGAATAACACATAGGATACTTTTCATCATCACTCATTCGGTTGAAATCGAAGGGGCGCAGTTAGTTTATTATAATACTTCAAAAGGACTACTTTGAAGGGACTTTGCAGACGACCTCATTTTACGGCAATTCTCACGCGTGAGAAACGCCATATAAACGCAAACGGTTTGATCTACGTTTCGAGTAAACAATCAACTCTGTTTTGGTTTTCTATGGTCTACAGGCTATTTGTGCGCCCGCTGATCGAAGACGGTAAACACCTAGAAGGAGACTGACTCCCAAGTACTGCTGCTAGAACATCTTTAATTGAGTTTGGCTACATGATGTGTCACCGAGCCACTGATCTCTATGGATAGGCTCTGCCGTACTTTCGTTTGTGCCTATTCAAAGCGCCCCACCGAGCGTCCATGGAACTAAAATGTACAAACACGTTAGTTCTGTGGACGCTAACTACTGCTATCAGCACCAAAATGTTGATAATCAAATGCGCTCATTTCGACGTTCGTCAACAGCCTGTCTAGAGTACGGAGTAAAGTGCACTTATCTATGCACCGAGCTCAAAGAATTAGCAAAATAAAGTGGCAATGAGCTGGTCACATTATGTCGAAGAACCGAGAACAGATGGGGTACGCGAGTTCTTGAGTGGAGACCACGAAACATAGTGTGCGACTATAACTACGAAATAAATAAACAATATCACCGGACAAATGGAGCGACTACGTAAAGTAGGGATTTTACAAGATCGGGCTTAGTAAATAAATCCATTTGAAGTATATGTTTGACAAACTACTTATACTTCTGGGCCCCGATTCTGTAAGCTATTGAACCGCGATAACGCAAGTCAATCGCTTGAATTATTTTAGAAATTTTCTAGGTTTGCCTCTTAAAAATGCTGGAAAATTTTGCTAAAATTTTCGCCTTTTGTTTTTGAATATTTCCTAAAAAACACTTCTAGCACTTTTAAGTGGAAAATTAGAAAAATTCGCAAAAAAATATCTAGCGATCGACTTGCGTTATCGCGGTTCAATAGTTAACAGAATCGGGGCCCTGGTGTATTGCTAATGTACATACAGACATACAACAAAAGGCCAGGTGGTCTTATATCATCCACAATGAACATCCGTATTGCGCAGACGTATGAACTGATTATTGTAGGTACGTCTGCACCATACATGTGTTACTCACGTGGACAATACTTGATTTTTAACCTCCGAATGCGTACAGAGAGGGGTGTTATAAGTTTAGGGTGTGTGTGTGTGTGTATGTCTGTTTGTGGCATAGTAGCTCCCAAACGAATGGACCGATTTTTATGCGTATTTTTCTGTTTGAAAGCTGATGTGACCGAGATGGCTCTTAGCCATAATGGGGGTCCATCTTAGCCATAAGTCGGTGTTGGGAAATGTGATGCGACGAGGATTAATAAACAGTGTTCCACTTGATCTTCTTTCATTACATAAAAAACAAACATTTAACTTCATTGCAGGGACGCGTAGCAAGGAAACCATCATCGACCACAGAGTATCCTAGACAATCTAAACGCTATGCATAGGGCTTGAATAACAAAGTTATGGACTCGATTAAAGATAGGGATGTGCATTGTCTCTCAACAGTCGGGATCGTAGCTCCCAAACGGATGGATCGATTTTGATGCGGTGTTTTGTATCATATTATTCTTCCGTTCTTTTTAGAAGCATGTGTATGTGAGATGAAGATGCATAGGTTCTACTATTACCATTTCATATGGCTCCACTTTTTACCCGACTACAGCTAAGCAAGGGAAGGGTAATGAGTTTAACAGTCTATGTATCCCAGCCAGCAAAGTAGTGATAAAAAAAAAAGTGTTAACACTAAAGAGTGTTAGAAAACTGATATAAAAGTAACGCGGTGACTGCTTGTCACAGCTATGCTGTATATTGATGATTCGTAACATCATTTGACTGTAAAAGCTTATACAGTCTAATTGTGATAATAAATGGTGACATAAACGTTTACTCAACCGCCTTGTACAGCATTTATAACACAGCTGTAAAATGGATCTCACAACAGCGGCTTAGAGCAAAAATGTTGTACAACATGTTTTGACGATACATTTATACAGCAAAATTGATCTATTGTGGCTTCCAAGTCGCTGTATTAGTGCTGGTGATATATCTCGCACGCATGGATCTAATCCGTGATATAAAACAACACACCGTAGCTGATATGCAACTAACTTATCGTATATTGGTGTTTCCTTAACGCCTGCGCCATACACATCATAAGAAATCTACAATAACACTAAGAAGTTGCAAATATACTTTTGCAAGATCCATATAACAACAGTTATATATAAACATTTTTTGCTCACATATAACTCTAAAAAGGCGCATAATAGCTGCAAATTATGCTTTTATGGAAAGATAATGCTCTTTAAGAGAACTTTGATTACCTAGTTATCACAATAAACTATATTTTCTTAAAAAACAGACAACGTCTAAATATTCCACCTGTTTCATTTCACTAAAATAAACTCAAAAGACCATAAGAATTTATTTAAAAAAAAGGTAGTATAATACGCCACTAGGGCTATACCTCTGATTTCTTGATGAACCTTAAAATTTTGTCATGGCGGCAAAAAGCTGTAAATCAGCGATATATCAGTAACTCAAACACTTATTGGCCATATTGTGGTGACTTCAAATTAATATGATAATTTAAATAATGATTATTTAATTAAATATTAAAAATTTGAGGGGGGCATGAAAAAAACACTTATAATGCAGTATTATTTCAACAATATAATTACAAGCGCACTAAAAATATACGTCATAATTATGCACATCTCAGTTCGATACAGCGAGACAAAAATATGAACACCTTATTTATTTCCTAATGTTATGTTATTCCTTTATAAAATATGAAATAAGAAATAAACCTATTTTGTAAAACCTTCTAAATCACAATACGCATGAAGCATTGAGATAAAACAGAATCCTAATCACCAAAATAACAACAAATAGCTTCATATCAGCGTCACGGTAGCATATTATATGGTCATTAAGTGATATATGTGATCAGGATATCATTGATATAACACCAAACAGATTCAAAGAACACTGAAATATCACAGATATGTATCAATAAAGTGATAAGGTGGTGCTAATGTACACACAATATATCATCAAATAGCTGTAAAACTGGGGCCACTTTCCAGTGATAGACACGTATCTATCATGAATATGCGACTGCTCGTATCAGTGATATACAGCTGTACCTGATTACTTTTTGCTGGCTGGGTATGTATGAATGTTTGTATGTATCTATGTAGGTATGTGGATGTTCCAACATAGCGTCGTCGCCCCTGTTGGTTTGATTTTGACAAACGTGGTGTCAATCGATTCGTCTTCAGGTATAGTGTCATATGCAATTATAATACCCGACTTTTACATTTTGTACTATTTTAAAGTCATTGTTGTTGTGCCATAATTTAAGTTTTTTAGTGCAATAAAGAGATCTATCTATCTATCTATCTATGGCGAAGTAAAGGAAGGGTTATGTGTTCAAACTAAAAAATTGGTTCTATTTTGAGAAAAAAGGTATCACTTGATCCTTCTTCACCGTAAGAGTGTCACAGGTCGTCAAAAACTAAAAGGTATCACTTGATCCTTCTTCGCCGTAAGAGTGTCACAGGTCGTCAAAAACTAAAAGGTATCACTTGATCCTTCTTCACCGTAAGAGTGTCACAGGTCGTCAAAAACTAAAAGGTATCACTTGATCCTTCTTCGCCGTAAGAGTGTCACAGGTCGTCAAAAACTGAAAGGTATCACTTGATCCTTCTTCGCCGTAAGAGTGTCACAGGTCGTCAAAAACTAAAAGGTATCACTTGATCCTTCTTCGCCGTAAGAGTGTCACAGGTCGTCAAAAACTAAAAGGTATCACTTGATCCTTCTTCACCGTAAGAGTGTCACAGGTCGTCAAAAACTAAAACAACAAGTTTTAGTTATTAAACATAAGTCTTGTATTAGATTATATCCAGCAAAGGTATCAGGTTGTCGTTACCACAGAATAAATAATACCATTACGTAGGTTATACTGTACACGTACTGTTAGGTATCTTTACGATCTGTGTTCGAATGAACTATTTTTTAATTAAACTTAGGTCTTTTATTAATTTCCATATTTGTTTCTTAATTAACCGCGTTTGTAATTACATCACATCATCAGCCCCAAGAAGTCCACTTGCTGAGCTGAACAAGGGCTTTTCCCATAATAGGGTATTTTCTAATCAAGGGCCGGAGATAACTCAGACTACGCAGTCTTCAATAGCCTAAATTAAATATCTAGGAAACGATACCAGAGCGATTGCGGTCATATAGTTGTGGTATCGTGTAATCAGTGAAATTAATCATTAGTGATCAAAAAAGTTGTTATCATATTTCACCCACTTTCATGTTTGCGATGCATTGCACGTATGCATGTGTGGTTATGTATCAGCTTACGCCATATTATTATATACCTACTGCATGTTTAAAATATACATACACATAATTATATACTACAAATAACATGCTGAAGAAACTTTTATCCATTATTGATGTATGTATTGTTGAGCCAAAACAATATCAATTAAAGAAAGAAGTAAATAAGGGTAAAGAGACTATATTATGTTTTGTGAAAGGTTAAGAACATAAATGACACCGACGTACAGACACAAAAACAAGAAACATACTAGACAAGGGCAGACATAATGTTAAGCTATAAATAGGTTTACATTATCTTTTATTTTATATCTCAACTAGCTGTACCCGCGGCTTCGCACGCGTGGTCTTTTCTCCAGGTTAAAAGTACTCTATGTACTATTTCAGGACCTAAAATACAAATTTACCAACATTTCAAAATTCCTTCAGCCGTCCAAAAGTTTTTATCGATTGCACGGCTTCTACTCATCGGATTGAGATACCAAGTACCTACACCAGTTTAAAGTTAAACCATAAGCTATCCAACAGTGAACCCCTACTTTTAACCTAGAGAAATGAACACGCGTGCGAAGCCGCGGACGTTAATTAGTAGTAGTATAGGTTAAACAAGCCAAAGATACATTAAACCAATTCTATAAAAAAAAAAGAAAATTATAAAACATTATGTAGATATCATCCATTAAATCCATAATACATTAGGAATTTATGTAGTAAAAGTCGTGATTAGCCGTTTGACTACTTTGAAGTGTCTACACTAATATTTGCATGGACTCGCAATGATCTAGTATGACAGTAGGTATGTTTAGTAGTAGTAGTTACGCGATGAGCATAGATATAGTTAAAGAGGGAGAAGATACGGCACGCTTTAAAATCACGTAAACAAAAACTGGACCAGATACAACTACAGACTCACACAGCTACACTCCCACCGTCGTGCTTCATGTGCATCTACAACAAAGACAGAGAGACATGCGCAGATTAAATGAGTCACTGCTAACACGTGTTACACAAACGGCGCACTCCGATTATGACTAAGGCCAAAAGACAATTGTGTGCGTTGCATCTAATTGAAGCGCTCTACGCCCGAGGAGCTAGTACCTAATCTACCCACTTTTAATTAGATCTATGGCGGTTTGTCTATATTTGGTTAGTCACGTTGGATAACTAAACTTGTGTAATCCAAAGTAAGACTTGACAACATATTTTTGGACTGACAATCCGTACTCCGTAGTAGTATTCCTAATTATAAGTCGTAATCGTAACGTCAGAGAACTCGAGACTAGTGTTACTGGGTCGAAAATAGTGATTGATAGCAGAGCGGTGACAACAATATCTGACTCGGTATATGGAAGGAAACGATATACTATAGAAAAAGCACTTGCAAAAGAAGAATAAGAAGAACTTCAATGCCTATGAAGAGACAGATCAAAATAAACAAAAATACTAGTGCGAATGAAGACTTTGAAAAGGAAGCCAACAGAAGAATTCAGCTGGGTTGGGCGGCATTCGGCAAGATTCGTCAAGTCTTCTCGTCGTCCATACCGCAAGTCTTCAATCAGTGCGTCCTACAAGTCATGACTTACGGAGCCGAACCGTGGACTATACTTGGAGTTTATCTGAAGGACAAGATTCGTAATGAAGTGATCCGACCAAGAACCAAGGTAACCGACATAGCTCTAAGGATATGCAATCTAAATTGGCAGTTGGCTGTTCACATTTCCCAAAAAAACGATAACCGTTGGGGTATACAAGTTTTCGAGTGAACGTCAAGTTTAGGCAAACGTAGTGTAGGACGCCCTGTAGCCAGGTGGAGGTGACGACCTGCGAAAAGCGGCTGGAAGAAAATGGATGAGGAGAACTGAATAGCGAGCTCAGTGGCGAGCATTAGGAGAGGGCTACGTCCAGCAGTGGACAAATATAGGCTGATGATGAGTAGAGCGAATTGGTTACGGTTAAAAAAAATAAGACAGAAACGAGCGAGTGCTTTCATAATAAATACGATACTTCTGATGAAAATATTTTAGAAGAACCCAGAAAAACTATCAATCATAATTATCTCAGCTTTACATCATAAAATTAGACATGTAAACAAGTAAATTAGATGGAAGGAGAGACCTTCAGCATCATATCATAAGTCATAATAGACCTTGAAAGTTATTACCTATTTATATTGCATACTCCATGCTTCCGATAGCACTAATCAGTGATAATAAAAACTGACTCAAGTTAACAAAATTTTTATTTTTTTATTTTCCTTGTCACATGATACCCTGAAAATTATTTTTACATGGCTACGGAGAAGCAAGGGAAGGGTAACGAAGTGAACAGTCTATGTACGTATATATGATTATTATTTTATTACGGTCTGGACAATCGTTTGACCACGACCTCACCTGATAGAAAGCGATGATGGTGTAGCACGCTTGCCTAGTAGATACTTATTCACTTTTGACTTGAACATACCAGGGTTATATTTTACCGGAAACACTGACGAGGGCAGAGCATTACACTCCTTTGCAGTTCTTATAATAAATGAAGAAGCGTAACGCTTCGTTCTTGTGCGAGGTATTTCAACCATAAAAGGGTGGCGCTCTGCCAATCGTCTAGTCGTACGGTGATGGGGGATCAGATTGTGCAGTGCAGTTCTTGCGCACACTCTCCATAGTGCAATCTATAGAATACCGACAGGCTTGCTACCTCACGTCGATGCGCCAGACATTGAAGCTTACTGTTTACCAGTGTCATCCCCAATGAGCCTAATAGCATGTGGATGTTCCACCATAGCGTCGCCCCTATTGGTTCGATTTTGACAATCGAGGTATCAACCGATTCGCCTTCATATATTTTAATTGTGGGTTAATATAACAGGCTTCATATATCTTACCTGTTATACCTCTAAATATACCTTACCTGTTATACCTATAGGTGTAACAGGTAAGGTATATTTAGCTTGTTTTTGTTATTGTAAATAATCGGTGGGTTAAAATAACAATTATGCGTTGTTATGGTCCTAATTAGGCATTTTGTCCTCGTTCTATAATATCATTAGGTATAATTGAGGGTGCAAATATCTAAAAACAACACTGACGGGATTATAATAAATTTACGTATTTGTAATTAATGATACGGGTTTCCATAATATAGGTAGTAGTAGTAATACATCAAATCGGTTATAATACCTATGTTTACTTAAAATTGCAAGTAAACATTACTGACATGACGTAGAAAAGGCATATCTATAATCACATGACAAACCATGTAAGTAGGTACCTACGTCATTATCGCTTACTAAAAATATGGTAATCAGCACCGGGTTTGATAATTCTCTGCAATTCTTATGTACAGTCTATATTATTTTAATAAATCTATTTAAGTATGTAAAAATGTGTCTCTTCAGGTTGATTGATATTTTCTCAAACAAGACATAAGTTCAATACCTAAAACCAGTCTAAGGCCACGTAAAAAATAGCCTATGACACTTTATACCTGAAGACGAATCGAATGTTAAAATCGGACCAATAGGAGTGACGCTATGGTGGAACATCCACATACCCACATACATATATACACACATAAATACATACATACTTAAACTTGTTACCTTCCCTTGCTTGGACGTATTCTCTACTCTACTCGGAGTAGGATTTTAAGTTCCAGACATAAATTTTGTAGTAGTAAATATTGGATTTAGCTGAGTCGTGTTGTTCCCGGCATAATAATAAGCCCAATTCTTATCCCGCAAAAATCTTATCCCTTTTTAATTCATCTTATCCCGCGGATGTTGTTAGAACCAGTTAAGGGAATGCAGGAAATGGGCATACGCCTGTGTATTATCACTAGTTACTGCGATTACCAAGTCGCCTGCCGAGGTGGTCATTATGGCAAAACCTCCCCATATATTCATGTTTTATTTCATTTTTACACGACTGCCCAAAAAAAGGAGTGTTATGTTTTTAGCATTCATGTATGTTTGTATGCGAGTTTCTTTATTCCACCATAACTTTTAAATGCCTGAACAGATTTAGTTGTATGGGGTATCGTTAGAATCCTTACATCCCCCCCAAGTAACATAGACTATATATATATTTTTTTAAACATTCAATTTTGCGGCAGTATGGCAGGCACCATTCGAACTCAAAAAAAATATTGTTTCTTCGAAATTTACAAAAAGCCCATTCCAACAGTATATAATTTATTGGCAAAAGCTCTTTTTTGGCAGGGCAGGCGTGTTTTTTTAGCTTTTAAGCTAGTTATTTATAGTTATTCTTGTAAGTATATTTTTTTTTCCGCCCTCTCTGGGCTTAAGCTGAAAACCAGCGCTGCGTGCCTTCTTCGGCAAACAGCCTAATGCTGAGTTAAGGCCACTTTTACTATCTACTTTTACCTTTTCTATTGCACCTACTTAATTATTGTAATTATTTGTATCTTTTTTTCGTGTGTGTTGATTAAATGTATTTTCTTTGTTTTTTCTTCCTTATGTTAGTCAAACAGAGCGCAACCACTTGTTGTGGCGATTTATAGGAGCCTAATCTTCAGCAGTGGACGTTTATTAGCCAATGATATATGTCTCGGTAGTGTTCTGTTTGGTATCGTTGTATCTCAGTGTTGTTTTAAAGCAATAAACACGTAAGACATATTATTAACACAGAAATAGTATTTTTATAAGCCTAAGTTAAAATATTTAAAAAAAAACGTATTCCACACCACAAAACATACGCGAAGCATAACATATGGCGGCTGCATGTGTGCGTGATTGGATAATTTGTTGTGTTTTGTGGTTAATACACAATTATACAAAATTTCATCACAAAAGACGGGATTGTTTTTGATTTTTCGTCAGAACTTGACAGTTTTACAACTTAAAACTACCTTGTATTATCATTTAATCTGTGAAAATACTAACAAGGACTAGGGCCCGTATTAATAAATCGCTCTTGGTTGAGTTCTCAAGTGCGATATCAACTGATACACTCTCAAGTTGTGATCAGCATCTTAAGATCGTCGCTGATTAATAAAGACATTTCAAGAGCATCTCAGATCATGCTGCTTTCAAGAGCCGCATCTCAAGATGCTACGTCACGAACCAGAACTTGAGAGCAAGATTGAATGAACTACGAATGACCGATTTATTTTCTTTAATGAAAGTTCGGTTTTTGCTCAAATAAGATATAGCGTAAGGTTAAAATTTATGTTCGATGTAGTTGAATTAAATTAAATGCGATTATATTAAACGTAGTGTTTATTTTCTACATATTATCATAACCTTACTTTAGTTTTTTTGTAGTAAGGATGTAAGCCATAATATTTGTCTATATTTTCAAAGTTACACTATCTAATAAAGAACTTAACGCAATTCATCAATGAATGACTATAATTTATGAAAATAAAAGTTCGTTTATTGGCCATGCAGTATTTCCAGTGCGTATACTTTGGTTACGATTTCGGATCTTTTTAGACTTCAGCGAGTCCTCGCCAGGTTTTGATATATACCAAATCTTCGGATCTTTTCGCAATCATGCCAAATAAATTTGTTTATTCCCAGAGGAATATAAAAATATTCTTATAATGATGGTTAAGATAATTATAATTATCAACTTCTGACCTAATATTTTCGAAATCCTTGATTCTAGCAACTGGCAATCACGCTCTCAAGTCACGGATCGACTGCACTCAACATTCTGCATCTCATAGCGCATCTCAAGTGCGCCCTGGAGAGTAGAGATTGATTTATTATTAAACACTAACTCAGCTGATTACGGCATCTCAATCAACAGCTTAAGATGTGTTTATTAATTAGATTTGCATCTTGAGATCGCTCTAAAGAGCGCTTTTGGAGTTGAGATCGGTTTATTAATACGGCCCTAAGAGTTGCTGCGATGTGGCGGCCGATCGTCATATAATGGTGTAAATGTGTGCGTGATGCTTATACGTGCGAGCGGCAGCATATTTTGGGTGCTTCGCTTTCGATTTGGCGGTGTGGAATCCTTATTTTTTTCAAACATTCTTGTCCATAACAAGAAACATTAAAACGCGGGTCAGGTAAAGTCATGTGGTAGGAATGTCTGCAGTGGAATTATAATTAGGCATATAATTAGGTAATGATTTCATCATTTACAAAGCAATTTGTGGATGCAGTAAAGCATGGAGCGACAGCGCAGGAGTTGTGCTGTAAATTAGGCCGTGTACACGTACACAAAACATATTTTAGTGACGGAAAACTTGAAGGCACGAGAGAACGCTGCAGATCGCGACAGTACTCATGATCTAGTAAGAGCATAGAGAAGAACATTTTAGTGACGGAAAACTTGAAGGCACGAGAGAACGCTGCAGATCGCGACAGTACTCATGAGCTAGTAAAAGCATAGAGAAGAACATTTTAGTGACGGAAAACTTGAAGGCACGAGAGAACGCTGCAGATCGCGACAGTACTCATGATCTAGTAAAAGCATAGAGAAGAACATTTTAGTGACGGAAAACTTGGAGGCACGAGAGAACGCTGCAGATCGCGACAGTACTCATGATCTAGTAAGAGCATAGAGAAGAACATTTTAGTGACGGAAAACTTGAAGGCACGAGAGAACGCTGCAGATCGCGACAGTACTCATGAGCTAGTAAGTGCATAGAGAAGAACATTTTAGTGACGGAAAACTTGAAGGCACGAGAGAACGCTGCAGATCGCGACTGTACTCATGATCTAGTAAGAGCATAGAGAAGATCATTTTAGTGACGGAAAACTTGAAGGCACGACAGAACGCTGCAGATCGCGACAGTACTCATGATCTAGTAAGAGCATAGAGAAGAACATTTTAAGTATGAGTACCTGAAAAGTAGCTAAAGGTAGTGCGTGCCAGCAATCATGAAACCAAAATCACTCTGCCTAGAGAGTAGCCAATAAGAGCTAAAAATGCTAACATACTATATTACGATCATTATTAGAAAGGTAAAGACATCCAACATTCTGAAGACCAATAGACCATCATGCTAAAATAATATCTAATTACTTTTACGAAATTCGAACTTTATTGAAAACATAGTTTTAATATGTTGATGCTACTTTCCTACCAGACTGCATTTATCTTCGAGTATCTGAAACGAAATCATGATCGTATGTCCACGAATTAAAATGATATAAACAAACCTTGTTTAATCAAGTTCCTGAAGGTTAAAGGTGTAACGCATCAGGCCACATCTAGGTCAACACAGACATTATTATGATAACGAGAAACCATAGGAATAAGTACTGACAACCTGGTGAAGTGCCCGATTTCCAACCTACAATAACGTGAAATATAGCCAAGGTGTGATGATTAGGTAGCCAATAAAATAAAGTTTATCAAGGTAATGTAGGTCCAACCGAATACTAAGGAATACAGCTACTCTCAGAACACTATAGGTGGTTGCTTTTCGGTTGAAGTGTGCTGGCCGCCGCTTCTGGTTCTGGTGGCCCGGAGGCCCCTGACATGGCTTAACAGCTGCTATTAATCAATAACAGAAGGGACCAACAGCTTCACGTGCCTTCCGAAAGCGATGGAAAACCGCACATAAATCCAGGGCCGGATCCGGTATCAGTGGATTCTAATTCGCACTAGCATGCTGGTGGTGTTGTTCTAGGTCTCAACCTGAGAACAAGTCGGATAAATCTAATGTCTATGATTACAACGAGGTTTAATTTCAGACATGCCGAACAGCTAGCATATTCTCGAACACTATTCCGATTCAATCACGATCCCAAGAGTGCGATTCAGCTAGAAAACCTAACCTGCACTGCACCGTGATCGTTACCTTTCGGTTTTCGGAAACAGGTATCAAATCTCGGTTTAAAAAAATTACGCCCTCCCCCCCACTTCCTCCTTTCGTCCTACTTTTCCCATATTTCCCCTCTACCTTCCTCCACTTCCTCTCACTCTCCCCACACCCTTCCCCTGTTCTCCCACTCTGCCCCCACCCTTCCCTTCAGTCTTCCCTCACTTTGCACCACCTGCCCCACATCCCGCACCCTTCCCCGACATCCCCCAGCATTCGTCCACTTCCCCCTACCCTCCACTCACTTTCCCCCACCTTCCCTCGTGTGAGGTGAGGTTTTCTAGCTGAATCGCACTTCGCGCAATCGTTGGGATCGTTGGGATCGTCATTGAAACGGAATGGTGAGAGTAAGCTAGCAGGCCCGAATAGATGCACTTGTCGCTAATCATACCGCTAATCATTCTTTGACTTTGCGGTCCTTATGTTAATAGCATTTCTGTCTATTTTGTAATGAGCTAATAAAGATGACCGAGTGCGTGAAGAAAAATAATGGGCATTCAGTGAAATTAACTGACGTCAGCGCCTTTATGTAGCTTGGATGGTTCGGAGAATTCTCATGCGGCAGGATGCGAATTAGAACATGACTCTACTGCAGTTCATAAAGATATTTAAATAAGGCTAGTTCAAATGATGTGATACAGAGAGTATCACTTACGGCCATGTACCGGACCTTCGTCGTCTGTGCGTCCTCAGCGGCGGCTCCGGCATGGCATGCAGCAGGGCTTGAGGGATCAGGCTCTTTGTAGACTTCCTCCTCGTCAGCCGGTACTCCGGCCGCTCTGCTGCACTCTTGCACAGTTTCAGCGTCGACAACTCGCTCTCCGACCCGCACCACAACGAATCCATCGACAGCATCGTTATTTCATCAAATCAACAACACATCACAAAACTAATTGTCTCCGGAATAACTATTTCGCAACTGCGCTTGTTGATATACAACTTTACAAGTTCACATCCAAAAGTTGACTAAAATTTCGCAATCGGCGATGTTTTGGCGCGGCAACCTTCTGCTGGCGTGTGTCGGTTGCAAAATTTCGGACACATGAAGCTAGTTAAATATTGCAAGGTTGAGCGAGAGTTGGAAATTGTGAATTATAGAAGTGTGCGGATCACGCGTGTGCCAGCCGCGACCAAGCGTACGTGCAAGCGCGCGAGGTGCGCCGAGCCGACTGTTGCTGGCTCCGTCCGAGCCTCCTACTGTGCAAACTGGGTCCCGCCATCAGGCACGATGCCGCTGAATGCTCGCAATTGAAAAAAAGGCGTCGGTACACTACCATCGCCGTGATTCTATCTAGCGGCATTTTCTTTATTAACCCCCGAACCCAAAAAGAGAGGGGTGTTTATAAGTTTAGGGTGTGTATCGTTGTATGTATGTAACCGTGTGTCTGTCTGTGGCAGTAGTAGTTAGCGAATGGACCGATTTTGATGTGTTTGAAAGCTGATGTGATCGAGATGGTTCTTAGCTATAATGGGGGGAGGAGGGTCGGGGTTACATAATTTTTAAATATGTGCTTGTAATTTTTCAAATTCTCTCTAAATTATCTTTCCGACTTGTCTGATATTTTGTTTGTAAATTGATGCATTGTTTTAAAGTTTCTCAAACTAGTGGACGGATCCTAGATGGCCTACGAAACTTTCGCGGGGACCAAAACTCCATAATAATAATTAGGGGTATTTTTTTCGCTGTTGCATCATAATTAAAAATTTGCTAATTTGAGGTTGTCATACTAAGTATCCAAACAAAATCCTATCGGGAGGACCATGAGAATTTTGTTGTTTCGAGCTGCAAATAAACTTATTAGTTTTAAAAAAAGGTTGAAACCACCATAAAAATAAATGTCCAGGAGTTTTCGAGGTACATAACAAACAAAAATATATATAAAAATTCCGCACATTTGATTTGTGACATGAATGTCTGTCCCAGTTATTTTCTTCTTTGGCGATATCTAGCACTATTGGGCAATAATATACAAAAAAAAGAAGAGATCAAATCAAAAATGTTTCAAAAATATGACAAGACCCGCGCACACCTCTTTTGCTATAAGAAGTTCAGAAATCTCATGTAGAGCTGTAGAGCAAAGTCTAAGTCTGGCATACTCATTACGTTTGACTCTCTTTCACCACGAAGTATATGAGGATACTGTGTGATCAATTTCATTTTTAAAATCTGTAACTACCATAGTAAAAAGCAAGTTCAAGCACCTACACAAAAACCCGACTGCGAACAAAACTAAAACGAAACAAAAATTTAAGTAAGAATGGTTGCAAACCAACTCGTTATAGATAATAAATAGTCATATTTTTTTTTAAATGGTAAGAGTAACCTAAAGATGATTTCCAAATACCTATTCAATGATAGCCCACTTAATTATTTTTTTCCTTTTCTCAATATGTCGTGTAGCTATCGCCATATTGAATTTTGATTAATGTCATGTCTTTAGTGACACTCGCGAGATTAAGAAAAATCGAGTGACGTATGAATCATCAAAATCTGTCCACGCGTTTGGTCTATATTGCCACAAAGGAACAGCCATACATATATACATACATAGGTTGATAATCACAATACCCTCCTTTGCGTTGCACAGTGTGGTAAAAAGTACTCTGGGAACACTATCTTCATCCTTAATAATTGACAAGTTCGGGGGTCTATAGATAATAATAATTGCTTTGTAACTTTTACATTTTTAAGTTTTATTATTCCTTTTCTCTTTTAACAATTTTTAGTATAGTTAGTTTTTTTCTTTCATTTTTTTCTTTTTCACAATGGCTTTTCACTTAACAATTTCAAGGTTTTTTTCATATATTTTTATTGCATTGTCATTGTGAGCTACCCTGAAAGTTTCAGCCAGATAGCTAATCGGGAAGTGCTAGAAATTTGAATTGCAAGATTCCATCCAGGTCAGACAAAATACATACATAGATAGATACAAGTGAAGTTAAATAAAAGCTATTAAAAATGCCATGTCAGACGTGACTAAATGAAATCTCGGAACTTTTTACGGTAAAAGAGTCATGAGGTATTTTTTGTTGGGATACCTTATTTCTAAGAAGGGGGCAGGGGCAATGTGTAACAGTTTGAGAAACGTTGTGATTGTGAATGATATGTATTGTACAATTGTAGGATTAGAATGTTCAGCGTGTTTATTACGCAAACAAAGCCGTTTATTTATGCCGTAAAAGTGATTCGTGTGAGTGACCACTGAAAGTTACTGAATTTCACTAATGAAAGTGCTCGTGATCAACAAGCGCTCCGCACGCAATTCTCTCTGAAATATTAATTTTGCCCACTTTACTTTGACCTCACCGTGCGCCACTTGTACTAGTAAAAATTGTTACTTGTACAATTGTAGAAGTTCCAAATACTGCCGCGGTCTAAGCACTTTATTTCTGAGTTTTAGATACATACTAACCTTTTATAAGTACCTTGTATAAAATTTGCAATGTAGTCCTGATTTCGGGCAATAGAATTGGTACCTACTATTTGCATTATTTTATGTACAGTTTTATGTGATGAGTTTATAACAGTCTATGTATGTATGTACTATGTAGGTATGTGGATGTTCCACCATAGCGTCGCCCCTATTGTTCAGATTTTGACAAGCGACGTATCTGTCGATTCGTCTTCAGGTATAGTGTCATAGGCTATTTTTTTCCCCACTACGGCGAAGCAAATGAAGGGTTATGTAATCAACCTACAAATTTGACAAGTGAGGTATCAATTGATTTGTCTTCATCGCAAGAAAGTGATAGGCTATTTTTTACCCGATCGTAGTCGGGATTTAGTTTTTGAACTTACTCATATATCTTGTTTTGTCACTGACCATCTGGCTGCTCTAGTAAAGCTATAGCGTGTAGTTTGATAATCCGAACATGCACGCTTCATTGTACACTACATTATGCACGTATTTAATAGGTAAGTAAAACTTCACACGACACAAGCATGGCATTAAAGTGAACATTCGATCTCTATGTTTATAGGAATGCATGAACGCTTACAAACTCTCCATGTAACATTCGCGTGGTCGCGATAGTGAAAAACAAGTTGTATCATTATCACGAATACAGTCAGAGTGAATAAAATGTACCTTATAGTTGAAAACAGGAAATCATCTACAAATCTGCAGTAGGAAAAAAGGACACGTAGGTTGACAGGGTGAACATTTTTTGGGTTGGTATTGGCACGGATTCTAAACTACAGGACATAGGGTTTTTTGTAAACAGAACCTTGTGTTCAATTTTATACATAGTAAAACGTATATTAAATAAAGATAATTGTTGTCTACCAACGAGCGAATACATTCTAACAACTTTATACTCACGATTGTTACATTATTCAAATCATAAAATCATGTAAACCCCAAATAATAATAATAATATTCGGGACAATTCACACCAAACTAGGATACCCTGTACTATGGGCACTAGACAACGGATAAACATACATACATACGAATTTTACATCCATGACTCGGAAACAAACATTTCTGCTCATCACAAAAATGATTGCACCTTGCGGGATTCGAACCCACGATTCGAATCCCGCTATTTCGTGGAGGGACCACGAAATCAAACGGTCTCTAGCCACTAGACTAACCGGCCAATTCTACATATTTACTAGACTGCGCAACTCAAAGGCCCGGTAATTTGTTTTCATCCCATCTATTCGAAAAGGACGACTTGGTTCGCCTTTAAGTGCACCCAAAGGTAGTGTTTTCTATAAGATACTTATAGCGGGCAGTAATGAGTTTTTAATCCTCTTTATAAGTGCGCCGCTTTTATCTTTGCCGCGCACTTTTCCAAACGACTGGACCGATTTAGCTCTGGTTTTTTATGTTTGAAAGCTGAGGTAAACGAGATGGTTCTTAGTGTGGGGAAGGGGGGACGGGGAGGGGGGGAGGGGGAGGGGGGAGGGAGAGAGGGGAGGAGGAATCGGAGGGGGTGCGAAAGCTTCCAAACGAATGGACCGATTTAGCTGCGGTTTTTTATGTACATTTTTAATTTGTGCTTGTACTTTGCTTGTATTTGTGTAAATATATAAGCTGTAAAGTATCTACAAGCGCCTTTTATTTCTTTTTCTCATAGAGGGTGATGAAAAGTAGAGTGTATCACTCAGGCGCAAAATTATTTTCCCTCGGGCGACGTATATTTAATCCCTCGCTGCGTTCAGGATTCTACTTAAGAATCCTTCACTCCGCTCTGGATTCAAAATAGCGCCCTCGCCGGCAAAATATTATTTTGCTCCCTAGTAATACAATCTACTATTATCAGCCTATTTTTATATATTTATATATAAAATACATATATATGTATATATATATATATATATATATATATATATAAAATACATATATATGTATATATATATATATATGTGTCACTTTTATCTGGCTAGAACCCTATATGTACTTAGCTGATTGATAGGTACTAGTTATTACAACAGATATGAAATAATAATTATTACTGTTGAGCTTTGGGAACCTTTTGTTGTAATATAAGTAACGAAAGTGTTGGCTTCAATTTCTTATAGAATTTACAGATCGTTGTCGATCGGCGTTTACAAATTGACGCCTACCGTATCACCCACATGTGTTCCAAATTGGAGTTCCTATCGTGCGACAATCATTTGTAAACAGACCGGTGTAGGTCAACAGTCATTGCACTAAAACTGTAACATTGCTGGCGGGTCGCGGTGAGTCAGGAAAGGCGTCCGCCATAGTCGTTTCTGCGACTTCTGACAATCTGGGCTATGGGAGCGACTCCGTGGGATATCGAGGTAGGCACAACACAATAACTAAGTAAGTACCTATACTTGGATGTTGAGTCTGTAGGCTAGGAATAGTAGAGTAGGTATGTATTACTATATAGGAATAGGAATACAATTATTAGGCTGGGTTATTAAACTGTATGAGAAGAGCCGAAGACCGGGCTCTGTGGCTGTGGCAATCACTATGTCCAGCTGTGGATGAAAACAGGCTGATGATCTACTGGTCTATTTGTAAATACAAGAAAGCTATCAGATCATAACTCTTATCATGTAACAACATTCAACTTTGATCAATTTTTGATTTACGACAAAAAAATGACGCGTCTGGTTAATTTATGAGTATGTAGGAGGAAGGGAAGGAAAATAAATTTCACATTTTGACTAGTTTTTTTTTCTTTTATAGATTTGATCACATAGTGTTGGCCTAGAAGATACCTATCTCACCTTAAAACAGGCCCTATGTTCAAAAACTAAAACCCGACTACGGTCGGGTAAAAATAAGCCTATGATACTCTTGCGATAAAGACGAATCGATTGATACCTCGCTTGTCAAAATCTGACCAAGTTTTTAGTTTGAACACATAGCCCTTACTTTGACTTGCCGTAGTTGGCAAAATAGCTTGTGTCACTCTAAACCTGAAGACGAATCGATGCACTCCCCGCTTGTCAAAATCGAACCAATAGGTGCGACCACGGTGCGACGCTACGGTGGAACATCCACATAACCACATACATAGATACATACATAGACTGTTAAAGTAAAAAGAAAGAATTCAGGTAAAGAATTTTTACCTATCGTCATTGTAATTTTCATTTTGGCTGGAACTATGAAACCATACCGCATGTGTATGATGTACCTACCATAAAATATTTATTAGTTTATTATAATAATCATTATATGTTTAGTAGTATTTGCAATTTACTTAAAATTAGAGTTGCCGCGAATACTCGCTATTATTCGGTATTCGGCACTACTCGACATTTTTTTGATATTCGTCGAATACCGAATAATAGCTAGTATTATTCGGCATGCGGTGAATAGACTAAAATAAACTTTTAACGAACAAAAAAACGAATGAGTTAAAAATAATCAATTTTTATTATTTTCCTTAATAAAACAATACACAGTATCAATTATTATCTGTAATAATATGTGCCTGTGCCTACCATATTAATGAAATTAAATTAGTTAGGCTTTTTAAATAATATTTAAAATCCAACAGAGGCAGATTGTGGTGCAAAAAACTATTTTTTCTGCACGTTCGGGAGCAAGTCGGTTTCGCTTTTCCTCATAAACTAAACCTGCCTCGGAAAATAGTCTTTCTGAATAAACAGAGCTTGCTGGTGTGATTAAGTATTGTTTAGCAAGCTTACTTAAAGTAGGAAATCTATTCTTATTGGTACTCAAAGCCCACCATTCATATGGGTTTATTTTTCTGTCAGCCTTTGCTAATGCGATGTAGTGGGTGATTTCTTCAGCAGTGGCATTCTTGGGTTGCTCTTCAGTAGGCTGCTCTATAGATGATTCTTCAAAACATGCCCAAAATAGTTTATGAGTTTCTGAATCGACATGCTCACTTTCATTGTCTAAACGAGACCTTTTGGATGCCGTTTCTGGATCCGAATCATCATTTTCGTCATCTAAAGAAAGCCTAAGACCTTCTCTGAGCGCAGCTCTACGGATCCGTTCAGCTTGGGTAGCGTCAAAGTAAAAGTCCTTGTAGCGGGGGTCTAAAAATGTCGACAAGTAATATGTCTTCCTGAAGCAAAGATCGTCCAAGTTAAAACGGGCTTGCATATTTTCTATTAACGCCTTTCTAAAATCATCAACGTGTGCAGTTTTTTGAATCAGCGCATCTTTCATTAGGTATCTGGTTAATTAAACAGTGCTAGGTCTGATATAGGTGCATATGTGGAACTCGTGATTTTTGTTATCTCTTCGAAAGGTTTTAAGAGCTTTAACAGATGTTCTATAACCTCCCACTGATCACTGGTCAAATTTTCAAAATTCACGCTCCTTGATTCTGAAATATATACCGAAATTGCTCTTTTTTGCTCAAATAGACGCTCCAGTAGGTAATATGTTGAGTTCCAGCGAGTTTAAATATCTTGAATCAGTTTATGCTTAGGAAGTCCGAGCTCAGATTGAATACTTTCAAGTTTTGTATATGTTGAATGATTAAAATGTGTCACTATGCGGCAGGCACCAGTAAGAATGAATTTCTTTTATTGGAAAACTGTTATCTAATGCATTATTTATCACCAGCTAGAGAGTATGTATGAAGCAACGCTCTGAAGGAAGTAGAGTTTCCTTAACTCCTTTAACCATATTCGCCCCATTATCGTGAACAATCGCTTGAATTGTAGAGATGGGTATGTCCCATTTCGTTACACACTGTAACAGTTCTCTTTTGATATTTTCTGATGTGTGTGATTCAGGAAAATGAACCATATTTAGAACGGCATGATTCAGTTTAAAGTTTTCTGATATCCTGTGTCCTATTAAACTCAGAAATGCAGCATTATTTACAGAAGAAGTCCAAAGATCGGTAGTGAATGCTATAGCTTCAGCCCTTTCTAACTCCTTTTTTAGTTTGCTAACCACTCTCTCGTACATGTCTGCAATTATTTTCTCGGTGAAATATGTCCTGCCAGGAATAGTGTATTGCGGCAAAGCATTATTAATAAGAAGTTTAAAGCCCACATGATGATCGACGATGGAAAGTGGCTCGTTGTCAATAGCGATCATTTCACCAATCGTAGTGATATTTTTTTGCTCGGCTATCGTTGATGTCCCAGAGCTTTTTTTTTCAAGTAGTTGTTGCAGTGACGGTTGCACCAAAGGCTGAATGGGCAACTGGGTGGATGAGGAAGTACTTGGAGATGATTCTGCGGGAGCATTATGTTGAGCATGACTACTTGAGCTTCCATAAATTTTACCATACTCAACTGGGTGTTTGAATTTCAAATGATTCTGCAAAGCCGTCGTTCTTCCTTTTTTTGCTGCTCTACTTATTTTTACACCACATAAATTACATTTTGCACTGTTTTCTTCCTCTTCAAAATGTAGCCAAACATGAGATTTTTTTCCTGGGTTTGGCATGATTGTTCTTCTTTTTAAGTAACACTTTAACTAATTAAGTATTCAATCGTCAAAAAGTCTTTAATTCAATAGCAATTTTCAAATAAGTATAGAAAGAAAAAATAAAAAACGTCAACCGATGTCGAAAATCAAATTATAAATGCGTGCCGCCTACCCTAAACACAAGCGTATTGATTGAGCGGGAAATCCCCTACAATAGTAAACGCTGGGTAATACAAAACGGGGTATTCCCCGTAAAATATGTACAAGAAAAGCCAGCATTTAAAAATTAAAATACTACATATATATGTAGATATGTATAACATGAGACAGATTTCTTTAACTTTCTTGTTTTCTTTTCTCACAACCTTAGAAGAAATTAGAAATATTTTTAATGTACCTTATTTATGTCGAATAGTAATGTCGAGTTATTCGACTATTCGCCAAAGTGAATGGCGATTAATCGGTATTCGACTATTCGCTATAACAACTATTCGCGGCAACTCTACTTAAAATTCATTTTTGTTTTAATTGTTTGTTACTTTTCTAGTATTTTACTAAAACGTTGCCTCTACCACAGAATAAATAATAGTACAAGTACAGAAGGATAACTGAGTAAAGTCATTTAAATACATAGCAACTCTCGCTACAACGCAATAAAGTGCAATTTAACTCGCACGGCGCTGCGAGCTTTCAATTATATTTACCTAGAAGGCGCTCCCCATTGCGTGCAGGCTAGAATGTACCGTATCACAACGCGCGAGAGCTTCCATTGCTCTAACCGTTTCAGAATCGCTGTCAGTTTTACGCTCGGTAGGGTTGTATCAAGATATGACTAGGTACTTGTACTAGTAATTATTCTGTGATATAATATGACTTAGATATTGTAACCGAATAAACAATTATGTAAAAATGTATTATTTTATTACTTACTGTTATAAATGTTGATAGTTCTATTTACTACATATAATGCCATTCTTATCAGAATAGACCTAGTACCTCATTATTTGATTATATCATAATAGGTCACACTTTAATGAATAAAAGGTGCCTGTCTGACTTCGATGCTTAATAATGAATGAAAAATAAATGGCTACCTACGTAATAAAATGTGGGTATGTAGGTATTTTACGAGATTTGTCAGACCGAATGCTATGCAGTACCTTCTAGGTTTCTCCTTGGTATTCATAATTAAGAAAAGAATTAAATTTGACAAAAACTTTACGTAAGTTTATATAAGTAGGTACTTTATCGTTAAGCACACGGCGCGCGACTCATCGAGCGTACGCTTGACACTCTACTGAATGGACCCCAATATTACGGCCCCGAAGTTTAGGTATAATATTTGTACTTGTTGCGGAGTGCGACCGCCCTGCCTCTACCAACAAATACCTTCTAATATATAGTGATGTATCTCAATCTAACCAACGGTTGCCTGGAAGAGATCGCTGCTTAGCGATAAGGCCGCCGATTGTACTACTCTTTAAGTTCATTTTTTATTTGTGTTTATTTTGCTGCAATAAAGTGTTATCTATCTATCTAAAGTACCTACCCACATTGTATTGTTTAAAAGTAGTTCGGTTTTGTTACATATTGAATTTTTGTCAGGTAGACCCACAGGTTATTAGATACTAGTTGTGCCCGCAGCTTTGCCTGCGTGGTCATTTATATGGGTTAAAAGTAACCTATGTGTTATTACAGGACCAAAAGGACCAAAATCATCAAACTTCGTTCAGACGTCGAATGGTTTTATATTTATTGTTGGTCTTCTGCTACTCGAAGTGAGATACCAAGTGCCCCAGTTTTTAAGTCTAACCCTAAGCTATCCAACAGTGAAAACCGCATCGCAATCGGTCCAGTAGTTTTTACGTGATGCGCAAAAATATAGACAAACATACATACAGAGAGACACGATAAAAAAAAAAGTAAAATTCTTGTTCAGTAGCTTATATTAAGTACCCTACACCATATTTTAGAATCGACTTCAGAAAATGAGACGGTTATATATTCGGCTGTACGTATGCTAATTTTTTTTTGTAGAAGTGCAGATCAGAGAAATATAAAAGTGCCTATTGTTTTTATTGCGGCAACAAGTCACGCAGGCAGTTTAGACGACTTTTTGAGCATGACAACGCCACTGCCACTGTTGGTATTGTTATGGATTGGCTTGACGCTTAGCATCAGGCGAACTATGTGCTAGACTTAACAATCAATTTAATAAATAAGGTCTTTACAATTTTGACGTGGATACGCCAACAAAGTTGTTATTACGGCTGGATTATGTCTCTCACTATGGAATTTGCTCAGAGCATAGATAAATCATAATTATTTATCTATGCTCAGAGTTGACGCGGGCATAAAATGCGTTATCTTGGGAGGCGATTCTCACGACGTGATATAAATATCACAATAGATATATATCGAAAAATGTATGGATTTATCGACATTTATCTACTGTGATATTTATATCACTTCGTGAGAATCGCCTCCCAGGCGATTCTCCCAGGTCACCTATATCTAGTCAACCGTAGATAGCCGTAATAATGTTGTAAGTAAATTCGTATTATGCTCCAGTGCCTTAGACTTAGTCGAAATTTTTAACCGACTTCAAAAAAGGCATTCTCAAGTTGATGTGTATGTATGTAATATTGTTGAAAATGCATAATATTCTTATATATGTTATTTCTATATGGGTGACGAAGCTTATGTACCAAATTTCATGTATGTATGCATGATATGTAGGTATTCATATTTCAAGTGTGTTTGTCCATATTTTTCTCGGAAACTACAATTCTGATAGCAAATGTTTTTTTTTGTAATAGTTTCAGTATCTTTCCGAGACAGGAAACATCTAAAATCCTTAAAGTACAATTTGCTAAAACTAGCCTCGCGCATAATGCACCAATGCAAAGAATGTGGCATACGTATAATGAATATAATGCGTCCTTGAGTAATTTGGATATATTCCATGATTCCTTAAATGTTTTTAAAAATAAACTACTCATGTCTCATACAGAAGAATGATATTCTCTCTAGCATATATTGTTGTGCAGATACATTTCATATGTAAAAAATTTCATTCATTATATTTTTTTTTTTATTATTGTTATTTATATACATATATTTCTCGTTGGTTCATGGTAGCGGACCTCTAAGTCATATGAAAAGCATTGATAACTCTGTATTGTACACCAAAACTGAGACAATCTGGAAGAGATCACATTTTAGCAACAAGACGGCCCATTGTACAATAACTATGTAATTAAGATCAATTTCTATAAATTGATCTTAATTACATAGTTATTGTACAATGGGCCGTCTTGTTGCTAAAATGTGATCTCTTCCAGATAACTTTTAATAGCTTTATAAGATATCTGTGATATGATACTTAATTTATGTATAGGTACTATTGTTTTCTCAAGTATTATGGTCCGTTGCCCAATCACTGAATCACGATTTCTTCCTAGGATAAGTTTTATAATTGGGTACCTCTATCATAAATTATTTATTTGAATAATGTTTTTAGATTAGGTACTTACATGTTTTTGTAACTTTGTGGAGTTGGAGCCTTGTTGAACGGATGCGCATGTGCTAGCAAATACTTTCCATAGCTTAATACATTCAAACTTATTTTTAGTTAATTAATTATATATAAATATATTAAGGCCAAGTCCATGAGTTACAGGTGCATTTACTGTTAAGGTCTTGTACCACTGTTTTTTGTGAACGATGTATACGCCTATAAAAGGTGCACAATGCACAAATCGGAATCTATAATTATGACTACGGTCATAAAATTGGCAATTGTTTCTTAGTCTAATTTAAATATGTACACTGTTGGCGTATCATAAATAAATAAATAATCAACTTAAGGAATAGTTAAAGCTTAGAAGAAGAACCCAGTTAAAGTTTCATCAAAATCGGTTTATTAGTTTAACTGTTAACGGTTTCCAGTATGGCTTTTTTCTTAGCGATCGGAATAAGTAGGTACTTCATTTTCTTAGGCCTACTTTTACGAAACTAAAAGGTAAAAAATAACAGATATATTATAAAATAATGGTCTAAGGTACATAAAATAAGCTACTGAACAAGAATATAACATTTGTTTAAATCGTGTCTCTCTGTTTTCTTTGTTAGTTTGTTTGTCTGTATGTTTGTTTGCGCATCACGTAAAAACTACTGGACCGATTTCAATGCGGTGCCCGCACCCGCAAACAAAATATACTACGCCCGCATCTGCACTCATTACGTTACTATATTATCTTAGTTCCCAAACAAATGGACTTATTTTGATGCGTTTTTTTTGTGTTTGTTAGCTGATCGACATGGTTCTTAACTATCATTTGGTCGGGGTCTTATCTCCCAAACAAATGGACTTATTTTGATGCGTTTTTTTTGTGTTTGTTAGCTGATCGACATGGTTCTTAACTATCATTTGTCGGGGTCTTATCTCCCAAACAAATGGACTTATTTTGATGCGTTTTTTTTGTGTTTAAAAGCTGATGTGATCGATATGGTTTTTAGCTATAATGGGGGGTCAGGGGTTATATTAATTTTTAATTTGTATTTTTTATTAGATTTGTATGAGGTGAGTTTATATTGAAGAAACACTAATTTGATAGCCGTTTCTGTGCCTAACCCATTTCTTATTTTAGTTTGAACTGTGAACTAAGTTGAATGCTGAAAATATTCGTTCCACCCCTGTGGAGGAAGCAATTGCAATGAGCAGTTGATTAATGGAGTTTGGCATGTTTAGAAAATAATAGCATACCTTTTTAAATTTAGCACACAAATTTTTCTTAGGGTTCTGTACCTCAAAAGGAAAAAAGGAACCCTTATAGGATCACTTTGTTGTCCGTCCGTCTGTCTGTCAAGACCCTTTTTCTCAGGAACGCATGGAGGAATCAAGTTGAAATTATTACTAAGTACTCTTTGGTTCTGCTATCCCTTGGAGCTGTGTAAAAATCAAGCTTCTAAGTCAATGCAATCAAGATACGGCCGTTTATGCCATATATTTTGACACTTGCGAGGGAATCAAAACCTATAAAGTACTTCCTGTTGACCTAGAATCATGAAATTTGGCAAGAAGCAATGTCTTGTATAAAGCACAAGTAAGAGGGGGGGGGGGGGAGTGAGCCGAAGATCAGGCTCAGTAGGCCTATGTCCAGCAGATGACTGATGCGGGCTGATGATGATGATGATGATGATGATGATGATGATGATGATGAAGGGGAAATCCGAAAACGGTAAACATAAAAAACTTTTAAATAAAAAAAAAACTTCTTGTTTCGATTCCCGTGATGGACGAACATACACACAAGTACAAGTATATCGGAACCCTTCTCGCTTGTCCGGGTTTTTTTAAAAGACGTGACTTTTATTAGTGAATTTCTCAGACGTCTTTTAAAAGATGTGATTTTTACTAGTGTATTTCTCAGACGTCTTTTTTTGTGGATTTAAACTATGGGGGGGGGGGGGGCTATAGTTTAAATCGGGGGTATATAATAATTTTAATAGTCCCTAGTGACTACCCCCGATTTAACGAAAACAGCGAAAAATTAGACATTTTTGGCTCCTGTTTTTCCCTGTTTTCGTTGCAGTGGAAAAGACATAATTGGTTAAAATCTACGAACTATTATTTACACACCTACAAGTTTGTACGGAACCCTCAGTGCGCGAGTCCGACTCGCGCTTGGCCGGTTTTAACATTCTATTATGTTAGTGACCATAGCAATTTAAAATCTTTTTTGTCATACAACTTTAATTTAATTATAAGCAAAGGTAATATTATTTATTCTGCGGCGAAAGCAACTCTGTCTGTCTGTCTGTTCAATTGTAACTTTTTCATAACTAAATGGCTGAATCGATCATGATGAAATTTTGTAAAAGCTCAGAGGATACTCTTTATCTCTATAAAATGGAGTCTGCTCAGACAAAGTCACAGGAAAAATCTAGTAGGCGAACATGCATACACAATTAAGTAGGCATGTGTACCTGCCTGCCTGTGACCTGTATAGTCAATATTTTCACACCACAAGCAAAAAATAGTACACTGTACAGCGAACTAATTAAAAAAAGTTTAACCGGCCTGTGACCACATCATAAGATATTGGGATCTTCTAGTGTCTATTTCTGGGTTTGACCATCTTCTTATTACAACCAGTTCTGGTATTGTCCATTTCTAGTTTTGACCTTTTCATTTAATTACTAATTTAAAAACATTCTGTATCACTAACAAATGGTAAGTTTAAAAGCACATAATTGTTTTGATATTATAAATTTTTTTAACCAACCACTGCGAATCAAACCGGAGGGTTATGAGTTTGAACAGTATGTTTGTGGGTATGTATGTATGTATGTATGTATGTTCATCCACCTACTCCCTTATAACTTCTATACTACTCATCATAATTTGTCAAATGAGGTATCTATTATTGGAAGCGTCTTGTTCATCGGCAGGGTTGATAAAAATTATGTTTTTTATGTTTCCGTAGATTTTTATCAATAAAAAAGAACATGATTTATTTGTTTATTTAAATACATCCTGTTCTATTTTATTTATATAAAATTTTTCGTGTTGTTTACCGTAAACAGTAGTTTTTATTTATCTGCTCTATTCCTTACGGAATGAAGTTGCTTTTCCTATGTGTTATTTAACAATAATCACAAAATAAATATAGTATGACATTTGAGAGTGCTAATTTCGCCCATAAATGTCCAAACCGAACAGCAAATGTGCTCATTTTTGTTCGTTGGCAGGGTCCACAGTTTAGGGTTTTTTGCCCATTTAGGTGCAAAATAATATTTTTGCTTAATCTTTGGGGAAACGAATTTTGTAAAAACAAAATTATACACTTACATATTTTAATAAGCATTTTTAATTTCTAGGCTTTATGATTTTAATTAATCAATGAACTTTTATGAAAAAAAAAAAACATATTTGATTTAAATCACTGATTTTAATAAAAAAAAACACTTTATTGAAATCATTGATTTAACTCATGAGTACATCACATCACATGCTTGTGCGGCTTTGCTTGCATATTTTCTCTCCAAACCTACCCAAAATACAAATATAATAAATATTATGTATTTCATTAATATAACCCCAAAATAATTAAGTAGTAAATTTTATATATTTAAGAAATTTAAAACTTTAGGGCTTGAGTGCAATATATATTTACCAGTATTAAGGAGGTTGTCAAGGCATCTGTGGGCTTTTTGTTTTTATGTTTGGTATCTCTTGGAAAACAAAGTAAGCAAACAATGTAAACATTGTTAACACATTTGGATGATCCTTTTTTTATTAAAAGGTAAGACCCTGCAGCGTAATTCCAACTTTAAATAAAAATTGGTTCAGTAGTTTTTTTTTTCAATACATTTGTTTGAAGTAGTAGTCTTATTGTTTGGGGTTGACTATAGACATCCAGTACCAGCATTGAGGGAGGGGTGTAGGGGGAATGGAAGGGAAAGAGGGGAATGGAAGGGAAAGGGGGAATGGAAGGGAAAGGGGGAATGGAAGGGAAAGGGGGGAATGGAAGGGAAAGGGGGGAATGGAAGGGAAAGAGGGGAATGGAATGGAAAGGGGGAATGGAAAGGGGGGAATGGAATGGAAAGGGGGAATGGAAAGGGGGGAATGGAAGGGAAAGAGGGGAATGGAAGGGAAAGAGGGGAATGGAAGGGAAAGGGAGGAAGTCCCCCACAATCCCCTCCCCCTATCTAGGACACGTTTAGTTTATGAGATAGGGTTGACTATAGAATCGAGGGACAGGAGTTGGGGGGAGGGTGGTGGTGGGGGGTTGGCAAGGGCTACCCCCTAGTACTGCTCCCCCCCTGCGGGTATGATTAGTTTAAGAGATATTTAAGTTTTAAGTTTTTTTTAAATTGGCTGTTTGGTCGCTGTAATTATTTACATTATTAATTAGTAGAATGTGTATTTCCTCTGCTTTCACCAGAAAGTAAATTGAAGATATTATGTATGGCCCCAAAGACTAGGGTAGCCATCTGTCTGGCGTTAGCCGGATATGTTTGGCTTTTTCGGATCTTGTCCTGCCAAATATTTATGTTTCCGGCCTGACGGCTTTTTGTTAGTGCAACATGTTGCACACAGCATCTGAAGCACAGAATAAATAATAGTATAAGTACAGAAATTGCACTACTTTGATCTTGAAGAAAGCCAAAATACGTATTACGTAGATACATTGAGCGTGCATGCTAAATTGCACTTTATAGACGCGCGTTTTTTAGTTTACTTTGTTTTACCAGAAGAAGAGTTGTCATATGTCTGTTTCTGTTAAAATTGTAATTAATAAACAACTGTAACAGGTATGTAATGTAACTGTTTTTTTTATTACTTAAATTATGTTCAACATTAAAAACTTATTTCCAGCTTTATAAAAGGTATGATTGGCTTTTAAAAAGGTATTGGCCGGCTTATGGAGCAAAATGTCCAGCCTAATTCAACGCAGAGTCAGGCTTTTTCATTTTAGAAGATAGCAACCCTACCCGCGAGCAAAGTTAAAGTTAACTTATGGCTATTAAAGTTATTAAAAAACAGCAGATTTTTAATAACTGTTTGTTAACTGTTTGGTCTCCTAAAACTGTATTTTTTATGTAATACTAAAAAATTCATAACTCAAAAACTATATATTTTCTGGACAGGGGGAGTGGTCTCAACGCCGGTACCAGATGGATATAGTTTTATCATTGTTTGCACTTACCTATACTTATTTACCTATGGTAATAAATCATTTATTATTTATTTTTTATTCTTAAATATTATATATATATAAAAAAACATGGCGAGATTCGGAAAACACGCAGGTAAGCATTTTTTTGTATCAATGTAATTTGTAACATAGTATTCATACACATCTTCGTATTACCTACCTACTATTTGATTACCTACTATTTTAAAGAGCCATTTACAGACTAAACTCTCAATAAATAGCTGATACGTTCACTTACTTTTCTTCTTCGTCACTATGATCTTTGCTGGTACTAGGATACTTTGATCTACTTTGTCTAGGACACTCCATTATCAATCAAAAACCTCACTATCGTCTTTGCTTTCACTAATGTTGTTGTTCACTTATCACAATAGACATTTTCGCGAAATAAGTTGGGCTATTCCTATTGTAATTATCGTAAAATCTTATTCGATTCAATTTATCTAGATAGGTTATGTTTTTTTCTCTGCAGACTGAAAAATGAAAACAACAATCAGGGTTGCCAACTCAATTCCACGACTGGGTGCTAAATGGCAACCCAAATTGTGCTAGATTGCAGTGGATTTCCAAAAACAGTGCTAAATTTATTGAATATGAAATTAAAGAATAATATCACATAAGATGATTGTATTTGTCTTAGACAAATAGGTTTTTTAATTAATTTACTCCCTCATTCTATAATTTGAACATAACTCACTTTTTTGCTTAAAGGAACATCAATTTTTGAGCGAGCGAGCGCGAAACGCGAGCAAAGCGTCTCTGTTTCAGCTTGGGCAAAAATTCTTTCGTATGTCCGGTTGTTCTCCTCTACAGGTCGCATTTCTCAATCAATCTAGACGAAACTTGGTATACAAAAGGTAAAGCGAATTTTTTGTTTTTTTTTTGTCGTGTGGGATTTTTGACAGGGGTGGAGGGAGGGGTACTCCAAAAAAAAGATAAAAGCGGGCCTACTGAATATCTCCGTCCTATAATATCCGATTTCGATAATTATTTTTTTATTTGATAGATAGTAACTTTACGTTAGTCTCATAAAAAATTGGTGAAGATCTGATGGGTCTTCGGCGTGATGAGCAGAATAGCTCCTCAAAATGCATTAAATTTCTTACTTTTAGGTTTCTACTAGTGGGATCAGCCCTTTACCTACTAGGTAGGGATTGATGGAGCATCTTGGTTATTAATGTTAGTTGTACAATATGGTAACTAGATGGCGCTACTGTGCACTGCTAGATTGTTTGCAAATAAGTTTGTACGCGCGAGGTCTACAGCTCACAGAGCCACTAGTTGTAACTCACTTTACACTAAACTTATGCGTTCGTATTAAAGAATAATAATCTATAGAGAAAATGTTCACTTTTAAGTAATGCACGATTGCACTGTCTACAAACAAACCAAAGAAAGGGTTATATTATTAGAAAGGTTTCTATTATTTTATAGCAGTATTTTTTCCTATTTGGCGCAGTGCGATTTACGCTCACACTTGCAGTAACAATAGCAACCTCACAGCTTGGCCGAATCGTAATAGTGTCAAATATTTTTAATAGAGAGGTAGTGTCAGTGCTTTGAGTTTCATGAGTAGTGTTGGCGTGAATTGGAACGCGCCCTATGTCGTCATTAATTCATAGGAAGTCCCCTGTGAAAGTATAGAGCTAAACCGTTTTGTTACTTTCCGCCTGGCTGTGTTTTGTTCTGCCTTATTGAAAATTAATCGGCATGGTCGCTATTAGTGCTAGGTGCTGTATGTTAGCTTTCAGTGCTATACCTATGAAAATTGTGCTAAATCAAGCACAGTAAGTGCTAAGTTGAGATCACTGATAACAATAAGTTTATTGTGTTGTCTGCCTGTCATCCTGTCATCCTCTCAAATGGTAATGACGTTGACAATAATTTGAGGCACGTTGAAAAACTTGAACATAATCACCGAATAACTAAAGACCATTCGTTTTAATTTATGCAAATGGCGAAATTAACTGTTAAAAACGATAATAATGTTCACATTTGGCGTTCACTTTGGACATTTGTGGGCGAGATAAGCGTTCTAAAATGTTTACGATTACCGTTCGTTTTGCATGTTTAGGGGGCCGTTCGTTTTGTAACAATTGGCGAAAATATCTGTTAAAAAAGCTAAATATGATCACAATAGGCGTTCGCTTTGGCCATTTGTGGGCGAAATTAGCGTTCTGAACGTTTTCGATCACCGTTCGTTTTGCAAGTTTCGATGACATGTTGACATAGGAAAATCGACTTTATTCCGTCAATAATAGGGTCGTTTTTCATTCAGTTTGGAAAGGATCGGTAGTGTCAAAAGTTGCAAAAATTACAAAAGTGTTGAAAATGTTCAAAGAAAACGGTTTGTTAAAAATGTACATTTCGAAACTGCCCACAACGCCATCTCATCATCTCAAACGCAGGGTAGATGGCATGACAGTAAAATTTGACATTGGAAAAGTGATATTATTCCGTTTGGGTCATAGATGTAGAATCAGAATGGATAGAGCTATAGCTCCGCCGGCCATTCATTCGCCTCGTGTCCAGTTTTGCAGCCCGTGTGCTTAAACAGTGAAATTCTGCTGAATGATCTTTGCTAAGGCTAGATATTCTAGCAAAATAGTGAAACTATGTTATGTTGTGCTGTGTTTTGTTCATCAAGAACAGCAAAAGGTGGAGTAACAGATCCGGAATTATCATTTCACAGGTATGTTTTTACTGGCTATTATTATCTTAAATATCGAAGTTTCAAAGCAAAAATGTGTCTCGCATTAAGAATACACATTATTAACGATATAAAATAAACTCTTGATGATAATTAACTGAGAATTTAAAATTTTCATAGAAATTACACTAGCGTAAAGTGGACACGCTACCTTAGCTTAAACTCCGTCCATTCTGATTCTAGGTCTATGGTTTGGGTCAACGACAGTAAGAAATGTCTGTTACTCTATGGTTTGGGTATATGGCAAGAAGCTTATAACTACACTGGAGATTTCACCCAGAAATATCTTTGAGCATATAATATCCAGTGGAGATGCTAACGTTTTAATCCGCAAAAAATATTTTCTGTCAATTTAAACACGCATTGCACACGCGCAAATAAATATCTTATTCATGTAAACGCACACTAAAACAATCTACTACACTAAAACAATCACACGCAAACCATCATAAAATACGCACACAGTTATAAAATACAGCATAGTTATGCAGTGTTTAGACGCACACTATGATAATCTTTAGTGATAGGCATTGACAAAGACCGGACGATAAATGAATGAATGAATGAAATGAACGTGGATTTACTAAATACTTATGTCTAACATTCCATTGAACATGTAAAATGAAGCTTTTATTTTATTGAGATGAAATATATAGCTATTTATAATTTGAGTTTATTTAAAGATATTTATTTTGATGAAATTTGGTATGGATATAAAAACTAAACTGGATACTTTAGCTAAAACCCACTCCTGGAGATACCTTGGAATAAAACATAAGTTTCCACGGAAAATAGTAAGTTTCCGCGGGAAAACTGGAAAATGTTGATTACTCGCTGTAAGGAACGGGTACCATGGAAACGAAATAATAACAAGTCTGTCAAAAAGTATCGAGAGCGTTGGTGCCAAAGAGAATACAATACGTTGGTACTATACTTTTGCATTGGTTTTCAATATCCTAGAAGAACATGGGGTGTTTTTTACGCGATATTATACTGTAGTCCACGCGGAAGAAGTCACGAAAGCTATGATTTTATCATTTTAAAATACTTGGAAAATAATCTTAAGCTTTAAATTGTTTTTTTAAGACGTGTAAATACCACTTAAAAATTCATGGATCAAATATTGTTAAGTGCAATCTAAGGTTAACCCACGAAAGCGTTTTCGTTAATTTAAAAACACGCTGTAAGTAAATAAACTTACATTACTTTATTTATTACTTATTTCATACATAATTGCTTGGACAATCATTTTTATCCAGATCGGAAATATTTATCTCTTCTGTAACAGTCATTCATAAAATAAAAGAATTGAATATAGTTTGTTATCATTTAATAGCAGTACTTTATTATATTACAAGAAAATATAACTGTATTTTCAGTTAACCTGTCAGCTATTGGTATCCCGTATGAGATATATGAGTTTATATTTTGCAAATTTTGCAAAAGTAAGCAAAGAAAAATTAAAAATAAAAACTTTTTCCGTTTTTTTGGTTCATATACCTTTCTCAAATACAGATTTTGTATATGGCATTTTGATTTTTGATTTTTTTTCCTTTTAATCATTCTATATTTAAAAAATACCTCAAGTACTCCAAAAACGCACTCGTCCACAGGTTAATAGTAGCAGAATTATCTAAGCTATTAACTTAATACCAAACGTTATGTTGTGTCCCGAACTTAACATGAACTTTAATAGAAACCCAGAACTCATTTTTCACCCACTTAATCCGGCCCATTCGTAACATACGTTCGTAATTGTCGCCTACAGCCTATATGATACTAACAGGCAAAATTTCAGCGTTGTAAGTGAATGGCATATCGCTTTTTAAATGTAGATTAAAACTCTTTTAATACTCACTGAAAAACAATCTGTTAGGTACTAATACTCCTCATTTTGAGATAATTTAACGATCATTCCATCATTCGTTCAATCAACTTCACTCAACTTGTCCCCGCACTACGTCTTCTACCAAGACAATGGCGTCGTAAAACTGTCGCTAATCTGTCGCAACTGGTAGTTCATTTGAATCAAAATTATACAAAATTACAAGCACAATTCACATAAATAACACTTACTTGTGATACGAAATACCGTGTTCCCGTAAGTTTGATGTTGCTGATCGCCTTCTACACAAAAATACCGCACAATTCACCATTTTCACGGAGCTCTGCTTTGCGACACGAAACGATACCGAATGGCCGCGGTCTTTATTTTTTTTTTTTTAGGCATTACTAATGCTGTTGGCCTTATTGGCCTCTACAGCTTGAACCGGACGGTGGGACGAGGCGCTTACAAGCACTCCGCCGCAATGCGTGACGCAGAAGGCGCACGCCAAAGTTAAAATTTAGACGACCCGCACGAGGGTACCCAGGGGGTACGGCCCTCAGCTTGGACGGCCGTCTGATTACGGGGGTAACGAACTAAACACCCCTGGATCGCTACCGTTAAGTAGTGATCGAGGGGGCCCTGAACAATGGCTAGGTGCCCTTTCATTGATTATTATAACTGACCGCCGATTCGTAATACACCTTCGAGAAGAATCGGCAAGAAACTCGAAAGCGAATAATATAATACTATGTGTTATGGGACCTTCGACCTCGCCGGCGAGGTCGGTGTCTGTGTCTAAGTGTGTTGATACCCCCTGGCGGGTTGCCAGAGGTGGTCGAATTAGACGAGGCCATCGCTGCCAGTACTTTGACTGCGATGGCGTCGTCCGGATCGTCCAGGTCATCGCGGGGACGTCTACGGAGGGCGAATGGCCGCGGTCGTGAGTGAAATAGTTTTAAATAACGTGAATGGTCAAGTCATGCCGTATGGCCAGCAGAGGGCCTACGCCTTGCATTCACATCTCCATTGGATATATGCTCGAAGAGAAATATAGAATGAAGGCAAAGTCATTCACCCCTATTATGTTTTGTATTCCTCTCACACTATCTGAAACTTGCCATGAAAAAACAAAAAATCCCAACCATAACGTATGATGTGTGTGCCAAGATTTCGCAAGGTCAGGATTCTGTTCTGATATTTTGGATAAATTTCATACGCGTCAACTTGCAATTTTTGGACGTCAGTAAAAAAATTTAGAAAACAAAAAATATAATCAGCCTTTCACTTTTTGGGTGTGCGTTTTTAAGTCAATTAATGGTTTAGGCGCAAAATGCCTAATTCACAAAATGGCATATGAGTCTTAAAAGGACTAATTCTACAAATGCCCAATTCTACAAATGGCAAGTTCTCAAAATGACAAATTCTACAAACGGCAAGTTCTCATGATGGCAAATTCTACAAAAGCCAAATTCTCACAATGACAAATTCTATGAGCTGAAACTAAACATATTTTATACTAAAAAAGGGTAAGGTTTAGGTTTTTCTATACTAAATATATTGTATATTTCAGCTTCCCGAAAGATGGCGAAAGAAGAAATACTTACTTGGTTATCAATCATACCAAATAAATAATAGTATAAAAAACTAAAAAACACGCTTTATTTAGAAAACCAAACTAAAAATATAAAACAAATTTTAATAATTTTGAATTAAGAATAGTGTAAAAAACTCTAATAAATATAAATGAATAATAGTGTAAATAAGAAAAAAAGTTTTATTTATTTTAGTTTGGTTTTCTTTATAAAGCGTGTTTTTTAGTTTTTTAAAACTATTATTTATTTTCTACTTTTTAGTTTGGGTTATTTATAAGAGGGTTTTTTTTCCAAATTTTTGCATTCTCATCGGTCTTTGACAGGTGTGCAAAATTTGAATGAAATCTGACCGTTTAAAGTGGGTCAAAATAGCGTCCAAAGGTGTCGGTTACAAACATACAAACATACAAGTGAAGCTAATATAAATAATAATTAAAAAAAACTAAAAAACACGCTTTAAATAGAAAACCAAACTAAAAAATAGTAAATAATTTTTAATAGTGTAAATAACAAAAATATGTTTTATTTAAAAAAAAGCGTGGGGTGCATGGGTCAATAGTTATAAATATTTCATGGACAGATATGAGAAGAAGGATTATCATTTCGATAATATCTTAAAAAGCACCCCACGCTTTTTTTTAAATATAACTTTTTTTCTTATTTACACTTAAAATTTATTTTCTATTTTTTAGTTTGTTTTTCTATATAAAGCGTGTTTTTTAGTTTTTTTAAACTATTATTTATTTTCTACTTTTTAGTTTGGTTTATTTATAAGAGCGGTTTTTTTCTAATTATTGCATTGTCATCGGCAGTCTTTGACAGGTGTGCAAAATTTGAATGAAATCTGACCGTTTAAAGTGGGTCAAAATAGCGTCCAAAGGAGTCGGTTACAAACATACAAACAAACATACAAGTGAAGCTAATATAAAGCGTATAATAAAGCGTATAAAAAGGGTAAAATTTATTTATCGGGCAAAATATGCAGCTAAAATATTAAACCAGACGACTATTACCAAGAAAGGCCAGGAAATCTTTTAAATAGTGCTAATCGTCCTTAAACCACACTAAAAACTAGGGGACTAAAAAAAGGCTAACTACTGGAGATTGCAAATTTTACTCAAAGGAAACATTCTTTTATTTTTAAAACTAGCTGACCCGGCGAACTTCGTGCCGGCTTTTAACTTATTATTTGTATGGAGCGGCTTTTTTGATGATATCTCGAGATTTGATTGACTGATTGCGATGAATTAAAAACCAACAACCTTCAATTCCTAAACCCGCCATGTCACTTTGACAAAAAAATTGCAAAAATTTATTAATGATGATAAAGCTTCGTAAGTGTTTCTGATCTGCTGGTACATAGAAATACTTTTTTTTTAAATATAATCACCCCATTTAATGTTCATGGGGAGGTGGTATACACACGTTTAATAAATTTATTTGTCAATTTTGTATCTCCAACTTTGTTTCTCAAATCTTAAAGAAAACGATATATTTATTTTCCTTTTTCAGTATCAAAAGTAGACTATGTGTTAATTCAGGATGTAAGCTATCCTGGTACCAAATTTTGATAACTTTATTTGTCAATTTGGTATCTCCAACTTCTTAGGTGTTTCTACTCTCCTAGTACTTACAAATACTTTTTTTTAAATATAATCACACCATTCAATTTTGTATCTCCCACTTCTTAATTGTTTCTGCTCTCCTGGTACTTAGAAAGACGTTTTTTCTTCTTTTTTTTCATATATCTAAGAACCCGAAAAATATTTTTTTCCTATTTCTGGATCAAAAGTAGCCCATGTGTTAATCCAGGATATAAGCTATCCTGGTACCAAATTTCAGTCAAATCAGTTCAGCCGTTCTTGAGTTATAAACAGTGTAACTAACACGACTTTCTTTTATATATATAGAAGATACCAATCTGCATTCAAACATTTACGAAAACACGCTTGCCACACTCGGTAATCGAACCTGCTAAAATCCGAATAAAAAATATTCTGTACTTTTATGGCATCAATCGATAGGGTCAATCATAAGGATGAAATCTTTTTAATAAATATAGTAAATTAAATAAAAGGAAAACCATGAAATCTAAAGTTATAAATTCAATGAGATAAGATAAAGCACTATTACTCAAAGGTCGATGAGATTACTTATGTTAGTACCCTAATATCAATTACCTTTGACGTCACTTATTTATTAAAATGAGGAAGACCTATTTAGATTTCAATTTGCACGTGTTTGTAAATAAACTCTTTATTAGATCATTTCTCTCACTTTATTAAAAAAACTAACTTGTGTATCCAACAAAATAGAGCTAATTTCGAGGAACTAATTAGTTAGTTTACCCCTTTTTTTTCGTGCAATTAAAATAAGTTAAGATTTTATGGATTTCCTTTTATTTTATTTATAACGTTTGTTTTTATTTATTTGTCATGTTAGAGATCTGATTCTTATAATTGACCGTATCGATTGATTCCATAAGAGTACATGATGTTATTTTTTCAGTTTTAGTCGGTTCGAGTCCCGAGTGTGGCAAGCGAGATTTCGAAAATATATAAATGCAGATTTGTTTCTTTTTCAAAATAAAGGAATGTTTCCTTTGAGTAAAATTTGCTTCCTCCTGTATTTAGAGTAAGTACTTTCCACCTGGGTGCGGTTAAAAAATTCCACCATGTATATAGAGAGACATACGCAGACAGTAGCGCGAAAAGTTTTTTTTTTGGACTAACTAGATATTTTGTTGCGGTGACAGGGTCAGATAGTAAGAACAACATAAGGTGAGTGTTTCTTTACATGTGATGAAAAAAACACCAAAAAATTTGTTTTTCGCGCCACTATCGACCACCTTAGTCACGCCGAAACGTGGACACTTACGGTTATACTAGTCCACAAATTTAAGGTCGCTCAGCGAGCTATGGAGAGAGCTATGCTTGGAGTTTATCTGAAGGACAAGATTCGTAATGAAGATATCCGATGGAGAACCAAGGTAACCGACATAGCTCAAAGGATAAGCAAGCTTAAGTGGCAGTGGACAGGTCACATTTCCCGAAGAACCGATAACCGTTGGGGTAGACAAGTTCTCGAGCGGAGACCACGTTTAGGCAAACGTAGTGGAGTGACAACCGGCGAAAGGCGCCGGTAGAGAATGGATGAGGAGAGCTGAAGAGCAAGCTCAGTGGCGTGCATTAGGAGAGGCCTACGTCCAGCAGTAGACAGACATAGGCTGATGAGTGAGTGAGTTAACTTTTCTATGTTCCACCAGCGTCCAGTGTCTAGCACTGGTAATTTTTGCTGAGCACTGGCCCTTTTGGTACACTCGCGTAGCTACAGTGTAGTGTACATTATAACATGTTAATTTGTATTATTAGGTAGGTACTAATTATATTTTTGTATATTTTATTTGTTGTGCCAATAAAAACTTTTTGTTTGTTTTTTTTTATTGGTTTTAGACATGTAGAAAAATGATAATAAAACATTTTAATGAACATTTATTTTAAATTCCTAACACTTCCTAATTCCTTCTTTTTTTTTTTATTACGGACTAGGCAATCGTTTGACCACGATCTCACCTGATGAAAAGCGATGATGTGGTCGAAGGTGTAGCACGCTTGCCTAGTAGATACCTATTCACTCTTGACTTGAACACACAGGGGTTATAATTTACCGGAAACACTGACGAGGGCAGAATACATAGACATAATTTGTTAACTACGTGACCTGACCTACCCTTGGGCCAAGGCCCTTTGCTTAGCTCGAGTTATATTGCAGCACACGTCGATTTAATGTGCGTTAGAAAGGATCTCGATTTGACTCATTTATTTATCTACTTACTCAACGACTCATCGCTACACGAACACCGATTCGAGTCAACTCGAGTTGCGACTCGAGTCAATAGCCATATCAACTCGAGTTAATCGATCTAGAAAAATATCAACTCGTCGTCCCATCGCTAGTAAGAAATACAAAAAAGGTTTCGTTTGAAAGTATTTTTGACGTAGGAAATATCTAAAGTATAGATGGTTTTGTAATAATATCTAAGAGGTTGAATTGGGCTTACTATAAAAGAACTTTATTATTTTAAACTTAGAGCAAATAAAACAACCAAGTTGGTTCCTTTCTCTTCTCGAAGACTTAGTATAAGTACTCGAAGAAAACTAATAGGTATAGTAGGTATCTCCTTCTTAGTTTGTGAATAAAACTATCATTGTCTCGATTTACATAGTATTTATGTACTCTTTGGTCTCGATCTCGAACGTCAATCGGTAAATTTGTACAAAAAAACACTATTTATGAAAAATATATAACATTTCATCAAATTGAAAAACTGTATGTATTTTTGAAAATTAGTACTTACGGTGACTTGAACTGAGCTTAGATTTTGAAAGTATTTCTTAAAATCGTTTTTCAGAACAATACATATTTTTTTTCGTGCAGCTACGTATTAAGGCCCACTTGCACAGCTGTCTTAGCCCCGGGCTAGTGTCTAATCTGGGCTAAAAATTGAATACAAGTAGGATAGAGACATACTCAAGCAGTAGCAAGAACGTAGTGTTTATATACTCTTTGACAGCAGTGCGAAAGAGATAACAATAATTTTTTGACTAACTAAATAAAAGCTATCTTAGCCCCGGTATAGTGTCTATTCTGGGTTAAAAATTTAAGAAAAGTAGGATAGAGAGACATACGGAGTCAGTAGCGCCAACAGGTTTTACATGGTGGAATTTTTTATCCGCACCCGGGTGGAAAGTTATTACTCTAAATACAGAAGGTAGCAAATCCATAAAATCTTAACTTATTTTAATTGCACGAAAAAAAGGGGTAAACTAACTAATTAGTTCCTCGAAATTAGCTCCATTTTGTTGGATACACAAGTTAGTTTTTTTAATAAAGTGAGAGAAATGATCTAATAAAGAGTTTATTTACAAACACGTGCAAATTGAAATCTAAATAGGTCATCGTCATTTCAATAAATAAATGACGTCAAAGATAATTGATATTAGGGTAATAACATAAGTAATCTGATCGACCTTTGAGTAATAGTACTTTATCTTGTTCCATTGAATTTATAAGTTTAGATTTAATGGTTTTCCTTTTATTTTATTTACCATATATATTAAAAAGATTTGATCCTTATCACTGACCCTATCGATTGATGCCATAAAAGTACAGTTTTTTTTCGGATTTCAGCAGGTTCGAGGTGGCAAGCGAGTTTTCATAAATATTTGAATGCAGATTGGTTTCTTTTTAAAAAGAAAGGAATGTTTCCTTTGTAAAATTTGCTATCTCCAGTAGTTAGAGTACTTTCCACCCGGGTGTGGTTAAAATATTCCAGCCTGTATTCTACTTGTCTTACATTTTTAGCCGTCTAGCCCGGAGCTAGGACAGCTGTTCAAGTGGGCATCAGCAAATTAATTTATGACACTGCCTAGATGGATGATTCTTAACAGATTAATCTAAAATCCAATGCTGTGAGTAGAAGCTTTTACTTCTCAAAATAAAACAAACCTACGGATTACCAAACTCAAAACGTAGGTAGGTAGAGAAGTGATATTTTTCAGTACATACCTAAAAGTGTTAAGCCTGTCTGCTACTTTCGAGAGCGGCGACTTCCTGAGAGGGCCTGGCGAGCCCCCAGGGGAACTCTCCCTGGACTCGCCGGCGAGCGCCCGCGCCACCGCGAGGTCTTGCTCGTTCATTTCTGAAAGGGGCATATTATACTGTTTTAAAAGTTGGAATGAGATATTTGAAAATCTTTAGTAAAGGTTGTACAATTATTTATTCTGTGGTAAAGCTTGTACTATTATTTATTCTGTGGTAAAAGTAAATCATCGAAGTCGAGTCAGTGTCAGTGGACTCTAGCAGTGACAACAGAAATCTCGTGACATCTAGGTATATATAGGGCTGCCATCATCTATATTGCTGTAACCGGACAAAGATTTCGGAAAACCCGAACATTTGGTCGAAATTGGGATATACTCCACGGACGCCATTGAAATTTTTAAAAATTACTATTTTTTTAATAAAATAACTCTCGCCTAATTGGAAATGTCTTACATAACTCCAATGACATAATTAAATTATATCTATCGTACTCAACTATGAAAATTAGGTAGGAACATACCAAACAAAAATGTTAGTAATTTAAAACTCTCTTCTTTTTGGCATCAAATACAAAACAAATTATAAAATAAAATCAACTTCCTAGGATACTAGTTACCTAATACAATATTTTGAAAGACTGACGTCGGTTGAAACATATATGAAAAGTGATCACGCGTCATGTGAGGGCATTTTCACTTTTAACTTGCGTGGAAGTTTTTTTTGGTCCATGCTCTACTTATTCCACCGAAGCTTGTGTTGTTGTCCCCGGAAAATGCTATGCACATTTGTTTCATATGAGAGGCAGTGTGTTGTGTTGTTTGACTCAAGTGATATACGTAACGTACGTCATATACTCGTAGTATACGTATACCTAATTACTGGAATAGAAAACAAACAAAACTTACAATAAGACTAGCGTCTTCTTGAGAACCCCCACCCCGGACGCCCTTCATACTAGGACAAATCCGGAGAAACTCGGACGGATGGCAGCCCTACATCTATATCCAATTTTATCCTCTAGTTTTTGTGTATTGTGCCTACTCCCGCTAAAATTAAGGATATATCCTTACCTAAATTTCAGTAGATATTTTGTGCCTACATACTGCGACTGCCGTGAGTGTACCTAATAATTTTAGTACTATTATTTATTCTGTGGTAATGGGCAACGTACCTAACAGCTAGTGTACGAGTGAGCGTTTATTTTCTCTCTACCGAGACTCGAGAGTAGTCCTAAGAACTAGTAAGAAGAGAAACACTTTTTGAAATTTTTGTTTAACAATATGTACCTATTTGCCTTTCAAGCTCGCAGACACCCAAATTTTATTATTTTATTTTTTGAGCGTAAACATGATGGTGGCTGCGGGTTCGTATCCTTTAAATTTTTCCTTGCGTAGGTAGGCAGGTATTGTATTAGTACGCTTTTATTAAGGCTGCAATCACAGAATAAATTATAACTAATTAGTTGCTGCCTTCAAGTTATTTTTAATCTTTAAATTTCAGTCATTAATATGCCGAAATACATGCTACTCTAGAATAATTATCACAGTAATATTGTAAGTATTAAATTACTTACTGTACCTACCTATCTGAGAAATTATATTTTAAATCTTATTCTTGAAATTTCTTACCGCGAAACAAGTCTTGGGCACGAAAGCTATTAAATATCCCATAATATTATGCATATACCTACTTTGGTTAAGTTGGATCAAAATTATTATTACTTACTCAATATTGCTTACACATAAGGCACAGGTGAAATTGGGATCCAGTTTTGTAGCCAAGGTGAGCGTCTCATACAGCCTCAGGTATGTAGGTATAGATAATTAAAATTTACGAGCTCAGCCAAGTGGGGGCTAGCATACAGCCTGATAATCAAGAATTTCATTGAAAATGTTATTAATTTATTCGTGTTTGCTCCACAGTCGACAAATGTCGCGAACTGACGCAATCGATTTTTATGGGGAAATAAAGTTATCTACACTTCGGTGCATAAATAACTTCCCAAATTAATTTTAATTTGGAACCCTAAACACTGGCAACAAGCAAAGTAGGTATAGTAAGGTACCTACCTATCTATATTTTATATATATCTATTCATCTTCGTTATTAAAGCAATAAGAACGAAAAAGTCTGTACAAAGAATATAATAAAAAAAAGTCTATTTAGTATACTTAAAATAAGCTACAGAACATTTTTTTTAAATCTTTTCTTTCTGTTTGTTCGCGTTACTTACCCGTGGCACTACGTGGTTGTGCCATGGAGAAATGCTATTGCCTTAAGCACTTGTGCCAAAGGGAAATATATTATACCAACGACACAACCAAACAATGCCAGTAGTGCCTAGGGTATTACTTTTCCCTTAGGCACTACCAGTTATGCTAAAGGGAAATATATTATCCCAATGACACAACCAAACGATGCCACTAGTGCCAGGTTAGTCCATCTGGTTCTACTATAGGACAGATTGTACAAAAATAACAATCTGTTCTATTGAGCAGTATGAAATATTGGATCCGAACAAATTGTGTATTGGCACTATTGGCGTCCATGCTGTTCTACGATAGAACAGTCTGAAAAACAAAAATAAATACATTTGTTCTACTGAGTAGAATGATGTAGTACATTTTAAAGTGACAGGTGTCAAATTGACAGGTGTCAAAGTAACAGATCTCGAAATGAAAAATTATAAAGATCTCATCGATATCTTTATTTTGGATGACAGCTGTTAAACTTAAAAGGGCTAGGATCAATAGTTTCAGAGTTATAGTCGTTTTAAATTTCACAGCTGTCATCCAAAACGAAGATATCGATGAGATCTTGACATTTGTCATTTCGACACCTGTCACTTCGACACCTGTCACTTCGACACCTGTCACTTTGACACCTTTCATTTTAAAATGTCTTTTAATTTTGACAGCTGTCATCCAAAACGAAGATATCGATGAGATTTTGACATCTGTCACTTCGACACCAGTCACTTTGACATCTGTCACTTTGACACATGTCACTTTAACATCTGTCACTTTAAAATGTCGTACTAACATAGAGTAATGAATTTTCCCTTTAAGAGGAGACGGTGAAGATTTGTATGCCTTAAGATCTTGTCTATGCTGTGACGCCGACCAAGTGACTACCACCATAATAAATTGTTTACTTTCAATTTTTGTGACGTTTCAGCTTTGTTATTTTCCATTCGAAAAGAATTTGAGGTATATTGCGGTGTTTTGAGTAAATATTTAACGAAAATAATAAAGAAGAACATGGTTAGGTACTCCACAGGAGGCTACGCCTCAAAATATAGGAAGGAAAGCCACGAATTATCGTTTCACAGGCGAGTGACTATGTTTTCATGCTTTTGTGAAATATACCGTTTATTGGTATGTTATCTGGGATTAAAGGTGGAAAATTGTAATATTCTAACATTATTTGACTGAAATTAGCGGAAATTCAGTCACTCATGAAATGTTTTCATCATAGATTTAAATAATTTCTCGTTAGAAAAATTGAATTAAAATAGCGAAGCAAGGAATAAACCGATTTTGTTAATGAGGAAATAAATCGTTTTTTTGTTATGGTTTTCAACAGCATTGTTGAGTTTAAACCTTTTGATGTATGTACATGTCTGGACCATTATAGGTAAATTTTGTAGAAGCAGGGACTCAAACTTGTGTTTTACGACTTACCTACGTTTACTATTATATTCAGTATCACGGACTGAATGCCTACTTCATGTCTTTGCAGTAAATTGCAAGTCATGTATAATTAAGTACGTGCTTTTTAAAATATACGAACTGACATATATTTGTATGTGTTTTTTTTAAGTAACGCTCGTTCGCGCGTATCGTAAAAAATGATGATGATGATGATGAATGATGTTCATCAGGGGTTGATTTTCAGGCGCATGAGATTAGTTTCATATGAGATGACGTCCCATCTATCGAAATTATCGAAGTAATTTGAAATGTTCTGTTTAGAATACCAAGAAATGAATTCAAAAGAAAGAGGAAGACTACTACGAAGGCTACCTGGTGGATGTAGGATCTTCGATGTTTTTCGCTCATTTAGATTCAGACAGATTGGCATTGGAATAGGAATGATAAAATTGTGGCTCTTAGCAAAAGCTAATTTGTGCTAAAATGTGTGCATTTCGGTTATTGTAAAGTGTCTGTTAACGTTGCTATTAGGAATTTCAATTTTAATTATAAATCAAATAAATCAATCTACATATCATGGAAAATATAAACATATGTGAAATTTTTAATTTACTGTTTTATTATTATTATTTATGTAGGTACCTACTGCTTATATGTAATTCATGTAAACAGGTACAGTTAATAAATGTTGAATGTCTGATGGTAAGTAATATTATAATTTACTCAAACAAGCTTGTAATGTGGTCATTATTTCGATAACCTTCTTTAGGCAAAGTCGACCTTGCCGCGCTGCTTGAATAGGCGCCAGCAAAGTTGTATGGAATTTCATTACTGTCGTGTTTTGCGGCCAGCAATTTCCTTTGAAAATCCATTATTGTCGTGTTTTTTAGTACTATTATTTATTCTGTGGTTTTGTTAACCACCGAACTCGAAAAGAGAGGCGTTGTAGCTCCCAGACGAATGGACCGATTTTGATGTTTTTTTTTCTTTTTGAAAGCTGATGTGATCGTGATTGTTGTTGTTGTTGTTTCTGTTTCTGTTTCTGTTTCTTTTTCTGTTGTTGTGGTCGTTGTTGTTGTTGTTGTTGTCTTTGTCGTTGTCGTTGTTGTTTTCGTTGTTGTTGCATTGTTTGAGTAAATTCTTATTATACTAAGCTTTATTTAAATTCCTCGCATTGTTTGAGTAAAGCACTATACAAGCCTTGGTCCGCAATGACTGCCCTGCTGGCCACGCTATGATGGCCTCGAGCTTTGCTTAGTTAAGTTCTCGGCCTTCAAGCTTGGCCATCATTGCAGCCCTTGCTGTCCGCGCTATAAAGGCCTCGACCTTCGGTCTCGGCCTTCATTCCAGCTTGGCCATCAATGGCTGCAATGCTGACCACGCTGTGATGGCCTCGAACTTAGCTACGCTCTCGACCATCATCATCGCTGCCAGCAACGCAGTCATTACAGACCGCGGCAGTAATGTACTATTAGATAAAATCTCAGGATAAAATGATAGTAAGTAGATACGAGGGGCTGTAGCCACATAAGTAGGTATATATATATATACCTCTATTACAAAGTTGTAGGTGCGTATACTCGTATTACAAGGTTTTATATAATCTTATACTATAGGAAAACCCCCCAATGGTAATTACGAGCAACCGCTTGTGGCGTTTATGGGGGAGGCCAATCTTCAGCTGTAGACTTTTGTCGGCAGATGATGTGATTTGATGATGATGATGATGAAGATGCGTGTGAAGTAGAGGGTCACAGTAAGAAGACGTAGTATTATCCTTAATAATAGGTCACTTACAGTAATATCTCATATGGTCACTTACAGTAATATCTCATATGCATATTTAAACTCATATGAGTTTAAAGATGCGGTAAACAAATAAATCGCAGCGGACACTAAAATCTCGACATCCATTTTCATAAAAGCGCTATGACGTCATAAAGATATCATAGGTAGTATATATAGTTTTTATAAAATCGAGACAAATTTAATAAGATAGTCTTTCGATCTGATAAATGGTTGTTTGGGTCACATCACTATGAGGTCGGCCATTGTGTAATTCATTGTTTGTTCGTTGCTATGCGTCATGGACGTTGTGACATCATGACATGACATGTCCTTTAGACATTTCCTTCGCCATTTGACGGCCAGTACATAATACACAATTTACATAAATTGTTCGGATCCAATATTTCATACTGCTCAAGAGAACTTATTGTATTTTTTTGTGTCCTATAGTAGAACAAATAGTAGAACCAGATGGTTAATTAATTATTTAATAACTATTGTAAGTTTCGTACGGGAAAACTGGAAAATGTTGACTACTCGCTCTAAGGAACGGTTGCCATCACATAATGGTCTGTGGTTGCCATGGAAACGAAATAACAAGTGTGTCAAAAAACATCAAGAGTGGTGCTATAACTACTTTTTCATCCCATCTATTCGAAAAACACTGATTGGTTCCTGGAAAAGTGGGAGCAAAGTAGGTCTTTTCTGTTCAAGACTTTCAGAGAGGGCAGTAATGAATTTCCGTGGCTCGTCGGCTCTTTCCGCCTTAGCTCGGCCATACTCAAGTTATAAGCCATCACATTTTATTTTTAATGTGCAAAATATGTAAACACTCCAGCAGTGCGAGCATGGATCTTACTGATCGATAAAGATCGATAAATTTATTGATCGGTAAACAGTTCTTGTAGGATTTTATCAAAATTCGGTAGCATGGATCTAGCCTCGGTAAATTTTATCGATTCGATAACATGTCGTGAGTTTATCGATTTAAATAATGGCAACTCTGACTATACCACAGATCAGATAGATGACTTATCGACTAAACATTGCTATTTTGACATCGGGCGAACTTAGTGAATCCTTATTTATTTCTGTAAAAGGTTACCTACAAGTGATTTTCCAGGTAGGTGTTTAGTTTAGACTGAGTACCTACGTACCATAATAATTAGAACATTACTATCAATTAACACAACAGATAATTTCTGGAAGTAGATAAAACTTTTCTAAGTATTTTGGTATTATTATGTAATGTCCGCTCTGGATTCAAAATAGCGCCCTCGCCGTCAAAATATAATTTCGCTCCCTAGTAATACAATGTACTATTGTATTGGTTTTTAATATCCTAGAAGTAAATAGTTTTTTTTTTCGCGATAAACAGTAGTCCGCGCGTACGAAGTCGCGGGCGGGAAAACTAGTATTATTATTATATATATATAAAAAAACGTTACGTTTTTAACGTTAAAAACGTAAACGTTGTTTGTTTGTTTGGGGAGCATTTACGCGATAACGGCTGGACGGATTTGGATGAAACTTGAAATGGAGATAGCTTATACCCTGGAATAAAACATACGATACTTTATAACCCGTTTTTTAAGTTTCCACGGGAAATCTAAAAAAATGTTGATTACTCGCTGTAAGAAACGGTTGCCATGGAAACGAAATAACAAGTATGTCAAAAAACATTCAGAGTGCTGTAAATAATTCTGAATTGGTTTTTAATCTCAATTATACAATTTAAATTGATAAGTTAAAAATAAATATTGAATAATCTGGCGACGGACACACGTGGTCACACCGTTTTGTCATACTAGTGTGACCACGAGGAATTCTGTGCACTAAAAACAACAGAAAAATAATAAAGCATACGTACTTAGTAATAATTAAGCAAAGACATAAGGTAGGTAGTTTAATGGGCGGCCTTATCGCATAGAGAGATTTCTTCCAAACATTACATTTCTAAAATTAGTTAATTGTTAGTAGGTATACAAATGAACAAAACAATTATATTTTTTTATTTATTTATTCTACAGAGATGGTAGAGCCTAACGGTTCAATAGTACAACTTAGAATCTAACAATACCGGGTTCGATCCTACGCTCCACACCGATGACTTTTCTAAGTTAAGGCCAGGCTCCAAGGTTACATTTTCCCACTCCGCACTCCCCTGCCACCTACCCTACACTCTGCCACCCACTACCCGCAATAAGCACTGAAGTGCCTGCGTAACAAGGTTGAATATCGCGAGCGCTGTTTGAACACACAATTTAGCTGGGAACTAAATGACGTATGTCTCAAAAGTTATTTATTTTATTGGCAGGCTAATAATGTAGTTAGGAAAATTTTGTCTAAGCCTTAGATAATAAACTATATTTTCTTGCTGTGAGATTTATTTTAGAGATAAAAGTTAACCCGTTGAGTAGAAAAATGTAAACATTACCGAAAATAACGTAATTTTGATAAGAAAATGTATCGAATGAAATTTTGTTAATCGTGTTTTTGTCTTAGTCTTACTCTCTAAGACTAAGACAAAAACACGATAAAAAAAAATGTATGTTAAGTTTCACATTTATCAGGATTGTGGTTGACCCAGCATATTTATGCAAAAACCCCTTAAAAAGCAGAGCCTGGTCTTAAATGCGGTTTTCCATAGCACTTCCTTCGGAAGGGCACGTTAAGCTGTCTGACCCGGCTGTTATTAATTAATAACAGTCGCGACGCGCCAGAGGCTCTCGGGAGGCCTAACAAACTCTGACATAAGAGGCCAGCATTACCTCAAACGACAAACAAATATTTATTTATACTTTATTGCATAAATAAAAAAGAGCACAAATGGTGGACTTAATACTAAAAGCATATCTACCGTTAAATCGAACAATGCGTGAGAGAAAGTGGTGAAGGCTGGCATAAAAATGTGTTTACTCTAGAAGGTAGGAAAGAATCCTTCAACTTCACAGTGTCTTGAACTTCTTGAAGGAAGGCCGAGTCATACTTGTATCTATACGTCGTCGTTTACTTAGATGTGTGTTTACTATGATATCATCCTAGAGCCGTTTGGTGCGAGTAGGTAGGCATGTCAATATATTTCTAAAAAAACAATTTAAGCAAATTTAATGCATTGGAAATTCCAACTAAATCTTCTCCTTGTCTAACTCCTTGTCTATACACGTAGTTGTTCCAACTAAGACCTAGAATGAAAACTACATTGCAAACATTCTTACGTTGGATACTGTCTCTCATCTCACTATGAAATTTGTGCCGAGTTGACGACTTGACGCGGTCACAACTTCGCGTAGATCTAGTGAACTAATAAATCCATGTTATTAACTATAATTATGTTCGAAAATTAGTTTCATGCTCTAGTCAGAAACTGGTATCCTAGGATTTATCAGAATCTCTAAACTGTACTGTTGTAGAAATAGTGGAGAAAAGGTAGAGAACGATAGTACTTACCATACTCTCTTACTTATATACTCGTATTTTCTATGGTAGAGAGACATGTAACTCTCCCAAAAGGTCACTCGTAGTAATTCTGTGACTTTAGTTAGAGCTTCATATTTTGTAAATGGAAACAAACAAAAAAAAACGATCAAAGAAACTTCTTTCATTTAGCTATCCAACGCAAGGAAGTACGTAAGTACATAGAACTTGATCCAACGAGACTGTATTCGAGCTTGAGGTGGAACAAAAAATGATTTTTTTTAACCGACTTCAAAAAAAGGTAGGTTCTCATGTGTATGTATGTAATGTAATATTGTTGAAAATGCGTAATATTCATATTATTATTTATGTTAGTCTATGTGAGTATCTGAACAAATATAACTAATTTCACGAATGTATTTATGTATGTATGTGTGTTTCTCCATTTACTCTCGGAAACTACAATTCCGATTGCAATAATTATTTTTGTAGTAGTTTCAGTTTCTTTCAACTTAGGGAAAAGTTTAAGTTTTATCAAAATCGGTTCAGTAGTTTAAGAGATATGGACTGTTATACTAACTGTTTCCAGTATGGTTTTTTTCTTAGCGAACGGAATAAGTACTTCATTTTCTTAGGCCCACTTTAACGAAACTAAAATGTAAGAAATAAATCTATTAAAAAAAAACGATTTCAATTCGCATAAAAGCTGTGATGTGATAAAAGTTAAAAGAAAACATAATTCAAATTTTATCTTTCGAAGTCAGTTTAATTTTTCTTAAATAGTCTGTATCGTATTTACATTTTAAGCACATGTGGAAGCCACTTTAAAAATATATTTCAATACAAAATAACACTACTCACTCTGAGACGTTGAATGAAATCACAATATAAAAATCTCGTCCACACACAAGGTCACTAATTACATTACATCACGATTTAAAGGTAAATCACTCTAAAACACCGAGTTTGAACGTGTGAACTAAAAATAGATTGAGGATATCTCCGCGGAACGCGTGCTCGCTGCTGCGGCTGCGAGATTTGTATGACAATGGTCGTTGCTGCGGGGTCGCCAGGTCTCCTGCCGTGCACCATCTGTCAATGAAGTCAGCCGTGGCCCGTGCCACGGCCGTGCATGGACCCAATCTGCCCATTCACTTGTTTTCGCCTGCACTCGATCAATGCATTATCAGCGACTGAGACAGATGGTGTAATATTGTGTGACGCCGAATCGATCATGGGTTGATAACGGGTTGTCTTTCTTATCTTTGTAATTAATCAGGTCTTTAGTTTTATCTTGGATGTTGTATGATTGGAAACTAGCTGATGTCCGCGGCTTCGCACGCGTGTTCATTTCTCGAGGTTCAAAGTACTCTATGTACCAAGACCTAAAATACCAATATACGATCAAAATTCCTTCAGCCGTCAAAATGTTTTAATCGATTGCTCTGCTTCTACTGATTGGATTGAGATGCCAATCACGTACACCAGTCCAGCAGTGAAAACCGCATCGCAATCGGTCCAGTAGTTTTCACGTGATGTGTGAACAAACATACAGACAAACTAACAAACAAACAAACAGACATACACGATTTATAAAAATAATTTATTCTTGTTCAGTAGCTTATTTTAGGTACCCTAGACTATTTTCTTTTTAATTATCTTCTTTGTACATACTATTTCGTTCCTATTCCTTTATTATAAGTATAGATAGATAGATTGTACATACTATTTCGTTCCTAATGCTTTATTATAAGTATAAATAGATAGATTGTACATACTATTTTGTTCCTAATGCTTTATTATAAGTATAGATAGATAGATTGTACATACTATTTCGTTCCTAATGCTTTAGTATAGGTATAGATAGATATTTCGTTCCTAATGCTTTATTATAAGTGTACCTAGATGAAGTATAGATGAAGGATTTTGCAATGTTATCTACAGAACAGAAAGAAGGAGAATTAGGAGAATAATTAACTTTTTACATTTACAGTATCCTCGCCGCGAATTCTCTTTTATGTCATCAATCGACTGCTGAAACGGGTGCCTCCAAGTGATAATTTGAGTTCTGGAAAAAGTAAAAAGTTGGCCGGAGCCATCGGTCAGGGGAATACGGTGGCTGTTCGATAAGATTTGTTGAGTTTTTGGCGATTTAGAAGGTTCGGCACTGGTCTTTCGGTACTAGTCGAGCGGCAAGGCGTTTCATGCCCAAACAATCGTTTAAAACTAGTTTAATTATTAATAATTGCACGAGTTGATTCGTGAGACACAGAAATTTCAGCGGCTATCTCTCTCAGTTTTAATGACAATTTTCAGTCACCATTTCCTTTACTTTAGCGATGTTAAGTTAAGTAGAAGACGTTAATTGCTGACCAGAGCGAGGCAAATGTAGACATAAACCACATTCGCTTTTAAATGCACTGAACGTGTCTTTAATTAAGTCGTTTCAGCCTTGTTACATTTTCAGCTCTTCTGCACAAGAAATTCCATTTGTAAAGCCAAATTTAAGGAAGATTGTTCGATATTTGTTAAAATTGCAAGACACACTTGAGATGAACTGATAAAATGCCCCCCTGTAAACGAACTATACCTAAATGATAAGTGACGCTCATACTCCACGTAAGTATAGAGGACAGTTATGCCAACTTAAACTTGCATAAACGCAGACTCGTACAGGCATCGGAGGACATTCACTTACCGTGTGTCAACTTGGCAGCGATGAAGAGAATGGAGCACCGCCCAATGCCCTACGCCATCAAAAGTTTTTGATGTGATTGATGGTAGAATATCCGCCCTGAAAACCTGCTTGCTCGATGGGCTGGTACTCGTAGAGTTGGCGAGTGATTCTGTGGCACAGGACTTTGGCAAAAAGTTTATAGGTTTGAGGGAGTAGGCTTATTGGGCGGTAGTTCGTTAGTGTTGAGTTGTCTCCTATTTTATGCAGAGTCGTTTTTCCACACCTCTGGTGTGTGACCGCTTGCGAATAATATCTTGTTAAAGAGTACTACAAGGACCTTAACGACCGATTCCTCTTTGGCTCTTAGAAGCAATCCCTTTAAGCTGGCTTTATTACGGCCGGTTAGTCTAGTGGATTGTAAGATTGTAACCCTTGTAAGGAACGAAATCAAACGGTTGCGGTTTCGAATCCTGCAAGGTGCAATCATTTGTGTAATGAGCAGAAATGTTTGTTTCCGAGTCATGGATGTAATATTTGTATTTATGTATGTTTATCCGTTATCTAGTGCCATAGTACAGAGTCCTAGTTTGGGACAAGATAATTGGTGTAGAATGGTCCCGAATATATGAATCGATTCCCTGTACTTTCTTGACAGAATGTATCTATATCTATACATATAATAAAACTGGAACAGGTCTAATTCTGTACGTAGAAGATATTTTGTAAAAAAATATGGAGGGTTCTCTGTATTCGATACTGAAGCCTTATCTGTATTTTTTTCATTTTTGTCTGTCTGTCTGTCTGTATCTTGACCGCGCATCACGCCGAAAGTACTGAATGAATTCAACTGAATCTTGGTATGATTTTAGTTCATACGAAGTAGGACATTGGATATTTTTCTTCCCGAAAAACTAAACGATTCTCGCAGGATATTGGTTGAAAATTATTTAAAAGAACACGCTGAAACTATTGGACGGATTTTGATGCAACTTGACACAGTCATAGTTTATATGATGGTTTAAAATAGAGAACCCGAAAAAATAATATGTTAAATTTTGAACTAATAAATGTCCGTAGTAAGCAATAAGTACAAAAAAGTCTGAACAAAAAAATAATTAAAAAAATGGTCTAGATTACTTAAAATAAGCTACTGAACAAGTTTTATTTTATCTTATCTTTTCTGTCTGTCTGTATGTTTGTTTGTTCGGGCATCATGTAAAAGCTACTGGATCGATTACAATGCGGTTTTCACTGTTGGAGCTTAGAGTTTAACTTAAAAACTGGTGTAATTGGTATCTCAATCCGATGATATGCCGAGCAATCGATAAATAAAAATCTTATTGACGGCTGAAGAAATTTTGATCAAATGTTGGTATATTGGTATTTTAGGTTTTGGAAAAGTACTTTTAACCTGGATAAATGACAATGCGTGCGAAGCCGCGGGCACAGCTAGTGTACATATATGCGTAGAGACTGCGAGTTAGGCTCTGTGACGATTGCGCAGGTACTGCTGTGGGGATTAAATAGCATAAAGTAAAAGCGAGCTAGAATATGCGAAAAACGTAAGCGAGTGAGCGAGGTAGTTATACAATGCTGTCTTCACCTTCAACATTCGGATTGCACCTGAAAAATAGCAGTTTGCGCAGCGACTATAGCAGACAACTTCCGAGACACATACTATCGCTGCGCCTACTATAAGTAAGCTTTATTTCCTGACAGTTTATAAACAGTGAACAGCTGGCCTAAACAAGTAGGCTTTCTATTCCTTCAATGCTAATGGAATATAACGAAAAAGTATGGGACTGACATTAGTGAATGAAAACTCTAATGTCAGGTACATTTTCATTTTATTCCATTACATTCGTAGATTACATTGAAATAATAGAATACCTACCTACTTGTCTAGGGCTCCGGGTATAAACAAGTGAATTTTCTAGATAAAGCATTTTCCGTCTGCGGCCGCGTCTCACCATCGTGTGATTTCTAGAGGTCAAATGAATAGAATATTAAATAATCAATATTGTGGTCATATAATGAAATGTGAAAGTTAAAATAAATCGTTACTTGAGTTTTCAGAGTTTTCGTTTTTTTGTAGATTTGTGGTACACGTAGGTTGTTTTTCTTAGAAAGCTTTTTTGGTAGTCGTTTAAGTTGCTTGCGTATCATGCTTAAAAAAACGTATTCAATCAAGTAGAATATTTAAGATTTGTAGATCCATCTATACATCCATAGGACTGCTTTTGTCCAAGTAAGTTACCTCATCTGTCCATGTCGCAGGCATCATATCTCTGTTAGTTCCGCCAACAAAGGCTTATTTTACATCTGAACGTGATCTATCTTTTTAAGGCAAGTAGGCATGAAAAACAAACAATAGTTTGTGTGAAGTTTCCTATTATTTTGTGGTGAAGTGTTTGTGAAGTTTGAGCTGTTATAATTTATCACACTGCCATTTTAGGTAGGTACACAAAAGAGCCTGGATATTTACTTAAACCTAGATTGATTACCTATAACTTTCATGGAAACCAGTACAATACACATACCACGCATCTCATATATGTACATTGCCAGGCATGTACATTTATGAGATCAGAGTGTTTGTTAAGAAATATCCTAATCTCTTTCTCTAACAAAATTAAAAAATGTAGCGGAATTTAATACAAGATATCCTGATAAACTGGTTCTTCCTAAAGTAAGGAAACACCTAACTTCCGTTAGTACTTATATTATGGCAATAGAAATATTTAATTAAATTCATCAAAGTCTTAAATGATTGCCTACAGGAATGTTTAAGAAAAAGCTATTTGAGTGGTTACCCAGCCAGCAAAGTATTGATAAAAAAATATTTGTTAACACTAAAGAGTGTTAGAAAACTGATATAAAAGTAACGCGGTGACTACTTGTCACAGCTATGCTGTATATTGATGATTCGTAACATCATTTAGCTGTAAAAGCTGATACAGTCAAATTGTGATAATAAATGATGACATAAACGTTTACTCAACCGCCTTGTACAGCATTTATAACACAGCTGTAAAATGGTTCAACACAACAGCGGCTTAGAGCAAAAATGTTGTACAACATGTTTTGACGATACATTTATAGAGCAAAATTGATCTATTGTGGCTTCCAAGTCGCTGTATTAGCGCTGGTAATATATCTGGCACGCATGGATCTAATCCGTGATATAAAACAACACACCGTAGCTGATATGCAACTAATTTATCGTATATTGGTGTTTCCTTAACGCCTGCGCCATACACATCATAAGAAATCTAGAAGTTAACATTAAGAAGTTGCAAATATACTTTTGCAAGATCCATATATCAACAGTTATATAAAAATTTTTTTTGCTCACATATAACTCTAAAAAGGCGCATAATAGCTGCAAATTATGCTTTTATGGAAAGATAATGCTCTTTAAGAGAACTTTGAATACCTAGTTATCACAATAAACCATCTCTTCTTAAAAAAACAGTCAACGTCTAAATATTCCACCTGTTTCATTTCACTAAAATAAACTCAAAAGACAACAACAAGACAGAATTAATTAAAAAAAAAAGGTAAGCAAGATTTAGCAAAAGTTAAGTTCTGGAGTAATAAAGTATTGTAAATGAGGCTAGTTTGTCTCGTCATTTAATAAAAATATTTAATTGTAAATATTAATTGTTAACCTCTGATTTCTTGACGAACCTTAAAATTTTGTCATGGCGGCAAGAAGCTGTAAATCAGCGATATATCAGTAACTCAAACACTTATTGGCCATATTGTGGTGACTTCAAATTAATTTGATAATTTAAATAATAATTATTTAATTAAATATTAAAAAATTGAGGGGCCCCCCCCCCTCAATTTTTTTTCTCAATTATTATATGGGCATGAAAAAAACACTTATAATGCAGTATTATTTCAACAATATAATTTCAAGCGCACTAAAAATATACGTCATAATTATGCACATCTCAGTTTGATACAACGAGACAAAAATATGAACACCTTATTTATTTCCTAATGTTATGTTATTCCTTTATAAAATATGAAATAAGTAATAAACCTATTTTGTAAAACCTTCAAAATCACAATACGCATGAAGTATAGCTGAGCATTGAGATAAAACAGAATCCTAATCACCAAAATAACAACAAACAGCTTCATATCAGCGTCACGGTAGCTATTATATGGTCATTAAGTGATATATGTGATCAGGATATCATTGAAATAACACCAAACAGATTCAAAGAACACTGAAATATCACAGATATGTATCAATAAAGTGATAGGTGGTGCTAATGTACACACAATATATCATCAAATAGCTGTAAAACTAGGGCCACTTTCCAGTGATAGACACGTATCTATCATGGATATGCGACTGCTCGTATCAGTGATATACAGCTGTTTCTGATTACTTTTTGCTGGCTGGGTACTAGGTAAAACATTTTATTCAGTAAAAGATTTTCTGAACATGCACAAGAAAATGGTAAATTTATATTATTAAATTATTTCATTGATATCTGATAAATGATCTATTTGTATTAAATCATTATTTGTAAAATTTACTCTAGTATATAAGTGACATGTGCATGTTACATTTTTTTCTTTGTATTAATGTTTGCACGTCTTCATAGACAAAATACGGAGATCTATCGAATTGTTATAATTTTGTCATCTTTTTTACCTGTATTTTAAGCAAATAAATGAATCCGAATCTGAACCTTCTTACTTCTATTCTATCACAGAATCAATAATAGTACCTACACTTATCAGTGGCGTAGCTTGCCTTAGACGGGCCCTGTATCAAAATTTGTTCAGGGGCCCAAATGAAAGGTAAAGATTTTTACAAAAGAAACAAAAACGCTCGCTTTGAATTAAAATAATTATTTATTAAATTATTACTTACAATAAATGCTAAGATAGCCAAACAATTCAAATACATACATATACATTTTTCTCACCTTTGTTTCGGCAAACTTACCTTCTTATTTATTAAACTAGCGGCTTTGTGAGCTGTAGACCTCGAGTTTACAAACTTTCTTGCAAACAATCTAGCGGTGCACAGTAGCGCAATGCACAGGTGCACGGTAGCGTAAAACTAACAATCCATCAATCCCTACCTAGTGGGTAAAGGGCTAATTCCACTGGTAGAAACCTAAAAGTGAGAAATTTACTGCATTTTGAGGAGCTATTCTGCTCATCATGCCGAAGATCCTCATTAGATCATCTCCAAATTTTTATGAGACCAATTTCAAGTTACTCTAATCTTTCATTTAAAAAAAGAACCATTGAACCATCTAATAAGGTGGAGATATTCAGTAGCCCCCTTTTTTCCCCTTGTTGAGGGAAGTACCTACCCCCAATCAAAAAGCACATAAGAAAAAAAAACATTTTACCAAGTTTCGTCTAGATCGGTTGAGAAATGCGACCTGTAGATACAGATATCCAGACAAACGAAATGCTTTCGTAGCATTTATGCACAAATTGAAACGGAGACGCTTCGCTCGCGGTTCGCGCACGCTCGGTCAACCATCCATAGCTACTTGTACTATTATTTATTCTGAGCCATAGCTGAAGACGATTTCAGTTTTTCAAGATTTTCTGCCTCAAAGACAATAGTGACAAGTCTGATAGCCGTTCCTGTTCCATAGAAGTCCTAAGATATTTTTTATCAGTTTTAATTTCGATAGACTTCTGTCATCTGTTGCAGTTCTAATCGGAAAGGTAAAAAATTAGAAAGCTGGCTGTCATTACCTCCGGAAAATTGGATGCAAGGCTATTGAATTTTATATGTAATCATTTCGTGTGTTCCCTAATGGAATGAATTTTCTGCATGCTTTTTTGCTAGATCTCTGAACTCGTTTAGCAAACCATGGAATGAATTTTGATTTATTTGTTTCGCTCAGTCTATTCAAAAGATTACTGAGTAAAATGCTAGCTTTCTGTAAGTAATTATTTTCGTGCTGTAGAGCTTTAGAAAAAAAAGGCGAGAAGCACTATAAAACCGTAGCTCTCTAAAATGTTAATTATATTTTTACATTCGTCACGTTCGTCTATTTTTAATGGAAATTAAATAGTTTTCATTATCTTTGCGTTAGAAAGCGTCGTTTCTTGAAGACCATATAGTAGTACCAAAGATCATAGGAAGTATCTTTAAAGGTAATTTTATATTATTCAGAAGAATCGTTAATCAATATTGACCAGCATTTTATAAGCAAAGATGCCAAAAAAAGGAGAAAAAATGACACAACAGTAACACGTTTTGCAGCATCGTTTAAAATTAAATTTAATGCATGAGTTGTGGAAAACATTTTACAAATTTTTCTTACACACATTCGGGGCCCCTTTTCCCCGTATCATTGATACGGCTGATACGGCGTTAGCTACGCCCCTGACTCCAATCCTATCCGTAATTCCGTATAGGACATAGCCGCGCGGTGTCACCCGCGACACAGAATAAATAATAGTACAAGTACCCGCGGATGATGACGATGAAGCCTATGTCTCTCTCCGGTCCTTTAAGTACTCATGCCTCACACTTAATATTATACTTTAGTAATATTTAGTCTGAGACCTAGCTATACCAATGCAAAAAATCACGTCAATCCTTCGCTTAGCAAATGCGTGGAAGACGAACAAACAAACCAATATATGCTTAGGTAAGTACCTACTTATTATAAAGCAAAGCAGTTGTTACCAAAAAGTCTGTACAATGAAGATGATAAAAAAAATGTCTAGGGTACCTACTTAAAATAAGATAATGAACAAAAAAAACGTGTCTGTTTGATCGCGCATCACTTAAAACTTCTAGACCGATTGCGATGCGTTTTTCACTGTTGGATAGCTTAGAGCTTGACTTAAAAACTGGCCCTGTAGTCTCGACATATAGATAGTGATTGCTTTACTACCGAAATCGGTACACACCGATGGCAATCATTAACTTTGACAGTTATTGTCAAAAGCTATCGTCTGTCATCGGTATCTGTACTGACATTGATCATGATTGACATCGATATTTGGCAGAGACTACCAAATATCGCTATAATCGGACTTTGCGATCGATTTCGATTGTAAAGCAATCGCGGTCGATGTCGAGACTGCAGGCCCTGTGTATTTGGTATCTCAATCCGATAAGCAGAAATCGATAAAAAACATTTGACGTCTGACTGAAGTTTGACGATATTGGTACATTTTGGTCATTTAGGATCCTTAAATCCCAGAAAAATCACCACACTGGCAACGCCGTCGGCACAGCCAGTAAACTAATAAGTGACTATAGACAATATAAAGTAATTAAGACGTAAGCAGGTAATACAAAGCATACTCGCAAATAATGTGTACTCAACCAACACAAACTAGTTGCATTACGGCTTTAGAGGCAATCTGATTATGCCCTAAGGTGCTAAGACTTTAGTGCTAGAGCGTGCTCTGGAGGCCCCGATGCAGCAGCTCTATTGCCATTTTGGGCACAATTTTATGTAGCCTTTGGTTCTAATACTTATTTATTTATTTATTTATTCTTTAGCACACAAATACAATGTACAAGGAGGACTTAATGCTAAGTAGCATTTTCTACCAATTCAATACAACTGCACAATAGTAATAAAATGGTGCCTCAAGAGCTGCAACGGATGATTATCGCCACACTAAACCCTTTTATGATGCAAGTTTTGTGAACGAGTGAACGAATATGAATGAATGTATTGTTTGTCAAAAAAGTGAAGTGTAATTAATTATGTAATCAGCCATCATTAAAATATTATTGTTAAGTAAATAATTCATATGTGCCTTATTAGTTTGTTAAACACAAGCTGATAAAAACGCTTTCATATTTACTACTAGCTGTACCCGCGGCTTCGCACGCGTGTTCTTTTCTTTAGGTTCAAAGTACCATAATGTGCTATTCCAGGACCAATATACCAACATTTGAACAAAATTTGTTCAGCCGTCAAAAATACTTTATCAATTGCTCGGCTTCTAACTCACCGGATTGAGATACCAATTACACCAGATTTAAATCAAACCCTAAGCTATCTAACAATGAAAACCGCATTGCAATCGGTCCAGTAGTTTTTACGTGATGCGTGAACAAACAAACATACAGACAAACAGAAAGAAAGACACGATTAACAAAAAAATAATTGTTCAATACCTTTTTTAAGCACCCAAGAGCATTTTTTTCATTTGAATTCATTTAGTAGTTTGGGTGCGATGCGCGGTCAAGATACGGACACACAGACAGAAAAAATTAAAATGTAAAACAGTTTGGATTCAGTATCGAATGTAGAGAACCATCCAATAAATAATTTTTATAACTTAAATATGACAATAACTTTGGACCCATATCCCGCAGAAACCCTTTACTTTTTTGGGATTAAACGTGTCCTCAATTTTAACCCATCATATAACTTAAGACAGTGCCAAGTTGCATCAAAACCCGTCCGTTACTTTCAGCGTGGTACGTGTTCTTTTAAATAAGTTTCAACCCCTAAATAATAACCCATAAATTTTTCGATATGTAAAGTATCCTATGTCCTACCTCGTAGTACGAACCCAAATCATACCAAGTTTCTTTTGAATTCATCCAGTAGTTCTGGCGGCGTGATGCGCGGCTAAGATACAGACTGACAAACATACAGAAAAAAATGAAAAAAGATACAGTTTAGGCTTCGTAATCGAATATAGAGTAACTTCCAAAAAAAACACTATATCTTTAATGTACAGAATTTGGACCCATATCCCGATATCCCGCAGGAACCCTTTATTTTTTCGGGACAAAATGTATCCATAATTTTTATCTATCTGATAAACTATGTCTGTGCCAAGTTGCATCAATATCCGTCCAATAATTTCAGCGTGCTAAGTGTTCTTTTAAATAATTTTCCACCCCTATCCTGCAGGAATACTTAATTTTTTCGGGATAAAAAGTATCCTATGTTCTACCTCGAGGTATGAACTTTAATTATACCAAATTTCATTTCAATTCATTGAGTATTTTCGTCGTAATGCACTTCCAAGGTATAGACGGACAGACAGAGAGAAAAACAAAAATTAAAAAAAATGCAGTATTGGCTTTAGTATTGAATATAGAACAGCCCCCAAAACAAATTACAACATATCTTTAATTTACAGAATTTGGGACATTATCCCGCAGGAACTCTTTATTTTTTCGGAATAAAAAGTATTCCCAATTTTAACCCATCATATAAACTATGACTGCGCTAAGTTGCATCAAAATCCGCCCCGTAGTTTCAGAGTGGTAAGTGTTTTTGAAATAACTTTCAACCCCAATCCTGCGGGAACCCTTTCATTTTTCGGGATGAAAAGTAGCCTATGTCCTACCTTGTAGTATGAACTCAAATCATACCAAGTTTCATTTGAATTCATTCACTAGTTTCGCCGTGATGCCTTAGCGAAGATACAGACAGACAGACAGACAGAAAGACAAAAATGAAAAAAAAATACAGTTTTGGCTTCAGTATCGAATCTAGAGTAAGGTCCAAAAAAATAATTCTAAATATCTTCAATGTACAGAATTGGACCCCTTACAGTTTTATTATAAGTATAGATATGGTGTTTTTCGAGTAATTTTTTAGCGCTTTCGAAATACTATCAATATAGAAGAAGTATTTGCTAAATAGTTTTGACTATTTTTATTCCGTATTTTTATTATGTATTGACAGTTTATTATCTCCAATTGGCCGTTTGTATATTGACAAACACAAAGTTAATTTTAGTGAAACATATCATTATAACATCTAAATATTGCAAGTAAATAAGATAATATTCTTGAGAAATGGCGGATTGACTATGTCTGTATATTTTATACATTATACAGTGGTGCAAGTAATGTCTATTGTATTACTTTTAATGTCAATTAGATTTTTAGTTACATTGATTGTCTTTTTGGAACTTGAGTCTGTATTAGAGTATATTATTACACCTATTATGGAACTTCTAGTAGAACAAGAGTAGTTATTTGAACTCTAATACAACCGCTTTATATGGACTACAATTAACTCTTTAGTGCAGTTGAGCGGCGTATAACAGTAGCTAGAGAAATCCTCATAAAACTTTCAGTGACAAATGCTCTTCGTAACTCTCTATAAAAGTTGTTAATTGGTTCTAGAATAAACTATTATAAAGACAAGGGACGTATTTGCTTCCGATACTGCCACTTTTGGTACAATTTGTACATAAAGACGTTTGCGGAAGCAGTTATGCAACTTAAAACTGCTTCCTGAACTCTAATGCCGCTATTATACATCTTAAAGTTACAAAATAGGCTGCAATTTCCAAGAGTGTGTTGGTTGGGCGTCTCGCCTTTGATAATAAGTGTTCTGTGCTATCATGCGAATTAATAAACCAAGTTATTTAAGTATTTATATTTTAAAGTGACCAGCTCTGTAGGAAATCATATCTAATATTATCTATCTACATTATGTATAATGTAGGTATGTACTATGTACCGAACTAATGCAAGACAAAGAGACTTTTCGTTATGTACCTACCTACTTATTTGTTAGCAGTGCTAACTCGCTCTGATGGAGACATGAACTAGTGTTAATCAGGCATTAAATTTCTTTTTAACCCCCGAACTCTAAAAGAGTGGTGTTATAAGTTTAGGGTGTGTATGTATCGCTCACTGTGTATATCTTTGGCATCGTAGCTCCCATACGAATGGACCTATTTTGATTCTGTTTTTCTTCTGTTTGAAAGATGATGTGATTGAGATGGTTCTTAGCTATAATGTAGGTGTGAGGGGGAGGGGTGGAGGGGGATCGTAGCTCCCAAACGAATTGATTAATTTTGATGCGGTTTTTTATGTTTGAAAGCTGATGTGTTCGAGATGGTTCTTAGCTATAATTGGTGCAAGCAATGTTTTATTTTAATCTGAAACCATTGCATGCTACAGCGCTTAGAACGCTCTGAACGGTACAATGTTTTCAGAATGAAATCTCTGAGCATTTTGCTAGAAATTGTTGTGCAGCAGAGCGCCATTCCTATAGAGTATATTTCAATCCACGTTTGCCCATATCATTAAATATCAAGAATGTAGGGTTTTCATGATACCAAAGGTGTTCAAACAGATAGGTTTTCAGTGATAAAAAAACACGAAGACGTACCTTCTCCTTCTAACCTAACACAGCCAAGTCGGGCTTCCGCCCTCGCCTCGCCTATATACACACCTCAATACATATATAAATACACCTAAATCTATTTACAGTATAATTTAATGAGCTGCGCTGCACAACGATTTCTAGCGAAATGCACGGAGATTTAGAAAGAATCCGGGGCAATCCGGGGAAGTGAGACAGTCGAAGCTTATACTTTTATTCATTCTGTGGTCGAAGTTAGTACCAATGCCTGTGCGATCCAAGAAAAAAAAACTGCTTACGTTTTGTGTTTTGCAATAATGTTGAAAATACGTAAATGGCCGAAGGTCGTGTAGTAAAAAACTTGCGGATGTCTTCATAATATAATTACTTATTATGCCATTGTACCTAACCTGTTTTCGTGGAAAAATATTGTGTGACTAGCAAACTCGCAAGTAGGTAATGTGCATGTACTCGTCTCGTACTTACCTACCAGCTTCATATCTACTTCTTAATTATTGGAATTTAACATTTAATTTAAATTTAGCGTTTCTTATTTAGTTACTTATTTTACTCAAATAATTGTAATGTGGTCATTATTTCGATAACCTTCTTTAGGCATAGTCGACCTTCCTTGCCGCGCTGCTTGAATAGGCGCCAGCAAAGTTGTATGGAATTTCATTACTGTCGTGTTTTGCGGCCAGCAATTTCCTTTGAAAATCCATTATTGTCGTGTTTTTTTAGTACTATTATTTATTCTGTGGTTTTGTTAACCACAGAATAATATTATGTTTATGTTTATGTTTATGTTTATGTTTATGTTTATGTTTATGTTTATGTTTATGTTTATGTTTATGTTTATGTTTATGTTTATGTTTATGTTTATGTTTATGTTTATGTTTATGTTTATGTTTATGTTTATGTTTATGTTTATGTTTATGTTTATGTTTATGTTTATGTTTATGTTTATGTTTATGTTTATGTTTATGTTTATGTTTATGTTTATGTTTATGTTTATGTTTATGTTTATGTTTATGTTTATGTTTATGTTTATGTTTATGTTTATGTTTATGTTTCTGTTTCTGTTTCTGTTTCTGTTTCTGTTTCTGTTTCTGTTTCTGTTTCTGTTTCTGTTTCTGTTTCTGTTTCTGTTTCTGTTTCTGTTTCTGTTTCTGTTTATGTTTATGTTTATGTTTATGTTTATGTTTATGTTTATGTTTCTGTTTCTGTTTCTGTTTCTGTTTCTGTTTCTGTTTCTGTTTCTGTTTCTGTTTCTGTTTCTGTTTCTGTTACTGTTTCTTTTTCTGTTGTTGTGGTCGTTGTTGTTGTTGTTGTCTTTGTCGTTGTCGTTGTTGTTTTCGTTGCATTGTTTGAGTAAATTCTTATTATACTAAGATGGTTTTATTTAAATTCCTCGCATTGTTTGAGTAAAGCACTATACAAGCCTTGGTCCGCAATGACTGCCCTGCTGGCCACGCTATGATGGCCTCGAGCTTTGCTTTGTTAAGGCGCTCTTCTAGGGCAGTATGTAGGTATGAAAACATTTCCTCAGCCCCCGCAAATGTTTCGAGCGTAAACACGCAGCGAGCGAGAAACAAGGCGCGAGTCGGGATGCCGCCGCGCTTTTTGGCATGCCACAGTATAGTAAATGCAGAAAATATGTAGATCGGGTTAGGGTATAATCTGGTTTATAAACATTCATATTTGTTAGTATACCTATGTGTGTCTGTTACCATTAAGCGCTGATATGGCTTAATGGATTTTGATGAAATTGTGTATATCTTATCATCATCATCCATCATCATTTCTCCACGCAGGTAAAACCACTGGGCGCAGCTAATAAACGTATAGCTGTAATAATATCATACTAATAAAGTTTGTGTGCCTATTTATGATTGAAACTATGTTATCTATATCAGCTGAACGGATTTGGAAGAACGGCTAAAATTAGAAAAAGTGTGATATGGCATATTATTTTTAATGTATGTATAAACTAAAATGTTTCACAATATTTTCACTCTGTAATGTCGTACGGTCTGAGACAATGCTGCTGATACCAATAGATTTTTTGTATTACAGAAACGTGCTGTAAGGTCTATCTACAGGCTTAGCCCTAGAGAATCGCTAAGAAACGTCTTTTCACAAGTGATTTTTTTAACATTGCCTTGTTTATATGTCCTCTTGGATATTCTGTACGCTCGGAAACATTTAAACAGGATTACAACATGCGGACAACGTCACAGCTATGAGACAAGGCACAAGTATAAACTTGTGCTGCCAAAAACTAGGCTATCAAAAATTTACCGATCCTTTTTTAAAAACTATGTTCGTTTTTATAATTCACATGGAGTGAATAATTTGTGCGAGCGGATAATTTGGGATTGATACACAATTTTATCACAAATAACTGCATTATTTTTGATGTTTCATGAGAACTTGACAGAATTGAAACGACGAACAAGGTCTAGATCTTGTTGCGATGTGGCGGCCGATCGGCTTAAGATGGTGTAAGTGAGAAGCGGCTTGTGCAAACGAGTGGATCGGAATATTTTAGTTGCTTCTCTGTAGATTTCATCATCATCAGCCTAGATATCTGTCCACAGCTGCACGTAGGCCTCTTCTTATGAAAACAATACTATTAATTCAAACTGACGGCGTATTTAAAACTAAAGTAAAGGATTTTTTAATGCAAAAGGCATATTATAGCGTCAAAGATTTTTTAAGTGACAAGGCTTTATGGCTGAATTTGGACTGTACCATAAGTACTAAACTCTAAGATAATTTTCACAGCATTATTTTACTTTAATTCTTTAATATATAGATATTTTTATTGTTTATAATAGATTTGTATTTTATGTTTTCTCTGTTGACGCTCATAAGTGTACCGTGTTGTATCTATATTAAAATAAATGAATTGAAATTGACAATCATACTCAAATATAAAAACAGAAAAAAAAAGGTAATCAAATTAGAATGACATGGAAACTAAAATCAGAGATCACATCAGCGGTCTGCTGTTGGTATTTATTTCTTCTCATCAAAGCACAGCATTTTTTTTTGTGTTATCCTCGCCATTTATACGGCAATTTTTCGACCTTCTGATGCTTCATTATCAATCAAAGACAAAAAGAATAAATATTGACGTGTCGCGAGGCAGTCCCCGGGTTTGGGTTGTTCCCACTATTCCAGGACACAAACCTCTTTGACACAGAATTACAGGAACTTCCTTCCGCTTGATTCTAGCACACGGCGGGAGCAGACTCGGCAGGCCAGAGTCTGATATCAAGCAAGCCGCGCGAACCCGTTCATCGAGTGCAACGCGATCGGGCGCTGCAACTCAATGATGTTCCTCAAACCAGAGCAGCAGACTTTTAGATTTTTTATATTAGTGTTAGCGAAGGAAGGACGAAAGATATATTTTATAAATTAAATCAATGAAAACACTAAAGTGGAATATTTTTCTATTTTGACTAAAAATCAATGTCAATGACAGGATATTTGTATGTAGAATGGATAATGAAAATCAAAATGAAAAGAAATGGATTATGAAAAGAGTATTATTATGAAAGAGGTTTGGACCTCGTCACAGACATATATACTTTAAAAATATGTGTTTTTGTAGCAACCATCTTAGCAGCACAAACACATATACACATAATCACTTGCGCAGGCGTATTATTGAAAAAAAATACAAAACAAACCATGGTATGAAACGTAGATGTAGTATTACACAATGGATACTTTTTATCCCGGAATATAATATATATAATAAGTCTCCTCGGAAAAACTGGAAATTATCGATTACTCGCTGTACAATGCTGTCAAAAAGCATCAAGAGAGTTGGTGCAAAAGAGAATACTATACGTTGGTGCTATACTTTTGCATTGATTTTTAATACCCTAAAAAACATAGGATGCCTTTTTTCGAAATAAATTGCAGTCCGCGCAGACGAAGTTGCGGGCAAAAGCTATATTAAAAAAAACTGCCTTGTAAACCCCAAATGAATTAGATGAGAAACTCCAAAAAGTTGTGGGAATCCTTAGGGAAGAAGGCACAAAATTTTGTCAGCTGCAGCGTACGGACAAGATATATAAAATCCCAGATGAGGCTCTTCGACTTATGGACAAACGGCGTGAGCAACAACAAGCCACACCGTCAGAAAAAAGGTAGCTCCATCAGAAGATTAGTAAGCTAGTGTGATGTGACCTCCGATGCTCAAATACACACCTGATAGAAAAGGCGATTAAGCAAAATTGATAGTCGAAAGCCTTCGCCCAGCAATTAATTGAGTAGGTCCCATCTGACGAAGCTCAATACCAATAATGGTACAACCATCGTCTCTAAGCCGGAGATTCTGTCTGAGAACGAAGACTTCTATGGTGGATTGTATGACTCGCATGCTTCTAAACCTGAACCCAGCAAAGAGGATTCCCACGCAATGACCCGCCACTAAACTGACAAACTGCCTGACGTCAGTCATGACCTACGGAGCCGAAATGTGGACACTCATGGTCAAACTAGTCCACAAATTTAAGGTTGCTCAGAGGTCACATTTACCGAAGAACCAATAACCGTTGGGGTAGATGAGTTCTCGAGTGCAGACCGCTTTTAGGCAAACTTAGTGTAGGAAGCTCTGTGGCCAGGTGGAGTAACGACCTGTGAAAAGCGGCTGGAAGAAAATGGATTAGGAGAGCTGAAGACCGAACTCAATGGCGTGACTTAGGAGATTAAATTTTTGCCTAAACGCCTTGATAGATAGTTAAATATTTAAACGGGACTTAATCGCGCTGAAAACTTAATATTTATTTACCTCGACGTTTCGATCAAGTTGCATTGATCGTGGTCACGAGAAGACACAACCTTGATAGATTTTGATAAATGAGGTATCATCGGATTCGTATTAATCATGAGAGTGCTAAAGTATATATAAAAGGTCAAGAAAACTAATATGACGGCATACAGCTGAAATATTGTATTTTCCACTGAACATACAATGATCCAAACCCTTCGAGTGAGGTATAAAAATTAAGGTCTTTAAAGGACCATTCCAAAAAAAAATACAATTCTTTTTCTAAATAGTAGCAAATGTCTTTTAAGCTTCTTACAAAATTTTCAATTTTAGACTTTTCACGTTAGTACTATAGTCCAATATTGCAATTGCAACTATTATTTTAAAATATGTAAGTAAATATGAAACGTTAAAATTATATTATTATAATTTTTGCAGGTCCGTCCGCTAGCGTGGCTGAAAAGCAAAAACACGAGCATGAGCATACATTTGCGTCGTGTGTTCCGCGCCCCACGCCTGCACGCCAGTCGGGTTTTTTGTATTTTTATAACAATTTTTACTTGTTAATTACCTACGTCTATCAAAACATTGTTTCTACTTTATCCTTGATTTCAGTGATTGGTTGAAAACTAGTCAGCAGGTGGACAAAACTGGATTTAGGGTCAAAAACTGGCGAAATGTGCATATTCAGTCATACATATAATAAAAAAAAACACCTTTACTAGCAATTGGCAAAGAACTGGCGAACTTACTACACTACTTTTTCATTTCCCATCGTTTTATACTGAATTACTGACCCAAGTATTATTTTGGGGTAATTGAGCAAAGAATTTTAACTAAGTAACTCAATCTGTTCAGAAAATCTTACCTACCCGCTGAATCCCCTTTGGCGCTGTAGCGACCAAGATCCAAAACCGCAAATCCCCCTTGGTCGCTAGAACAACCAAAAAAAAACACGGAAGTTAATTGTAACGGTTTGATCTACTAAAATCGAGTTAAATGTAATCTCGCATATATTATCGAATTAGTATGTTTCTATCTTTAAAAGGATATATATATTATACGTAAAAACACTAAAGAAGTATTTAAAAAAAAAAAAAAAAAAACACGGCCGTTTACCGCGAGCCGTAAATTTTTGAAATATTTGTTGGTTTTCACGAAAATATTCTGGTCACTTTTTGTACTAAATTGTGTTGATGTTTTAATGTTAACGAATAGTTTGGTTCATCTAGTATTTAAATAAAATAAAAAAACAGTATGTCATCGATTTCGTTTCCAAAATACGTTTTTTTTTCTGAAACTACTCCCATTTTTGGCTTCATCATTTTTCCGCGGTGCTCTCTCCTTACATATTAAATTCATAAAACTTACGTTCGGTTTGTCAGTGCCTACATATATTCAGCGTATCACAGGCCAAGTTTTGTACGGATCCGCTAAACCGTTGAGGAAGGAACGGAAAATAAGTTTTGCGCGGCAACAATTTTTTTGCGCCATTTTTTTGTCTTGCCGCGATGATGTCATGGTCACGTGATCGGAGTATATTTACATTATAGGTTGTTTTATAGCGGGGGCATTGAGCGGGTAGCTACTGTACTTTTTTATACTGTGGCATGCTTGCGTAAAAAATGATTAGGTCGTCAACGTAAATCATATACTGTAAATAAATGAGTTAGGTAACTGATTAAGTATCGGTAAGTATTTTTTGTTATTTTTTTGTAACAAACTTTTATCTACATAATTAAAAATCAAAATACTTATCTAATAATAATTATTATAAAAAATAAATTACCTGCTTACAACTTTTCTAGTATTTACATACCTATTTTCGATAGATATAGGTATGTATCCATTATATTTATTTAATATATAATATTTATTTTTAGTTCCAATCTGAATTATTTTATTATTATTACCCATTTTGGAAAATATAAATCAACATCAATGAATAAAAATACGTTACTCACAATTTTTACCTATACGATAACTTTACTACGCTAAACATTTATTTATAGTTCTACGCTACAATGATCATACATGTACTAAAGCGCGCTGCGGAGGGGTATTTTTGCGGAGACAAACGACACAGATCCTTCCTCGGAGAAGCCTCGGCGGACACTGACGGACGACGACTAGTGCTCGAAATGCAAAATTTTGGTTGTTTTTCCTTCTTGGAAAAAAATAAGAACGAAATTAGAATATTTTTGTCATGCAGCTCTTAAAGAATAAAAAGCCACGTCTATTGGAATAACTTTCACATGGCTTTATGATAGTATCACTTAACAGGACACTTTTTAAATACCGATTTAGAGTCATCTTTGGAATTATTTTTTATCGAGCCAACAATTCTCAATCACGTTTCTATAATTTACAATTTCTAGAGTGTATATTCATATTTAATAAAACATTTTTTTTATTTTTTTTCTTATATTTTAGTCGATTTACAGAGGTTTTAAAACCTTCAAATGTGCTAGAAGCCCGCCTTAAGTTCTCGGCCTTCAAGCTTGGCCATCATTGCAGCCCTTGCTGTCCGCGCTATAAAGGCCTCGACCATCGGTCTCGGCCTTCATTCCAGCTTGGCCATCAAGGGCTGCAATGCTGACCGCGCTGTGATGGCCTCGAACTTAACTTAGCTACGCTCTCGACCATCATCATCGCTGCCAGCAACGCAGTCATTACAGACCGCGGCAGTAATGTACTATTACTTTACTTTAACAGTTGCAATTGCAACATTGGACTATATTTAGTATTTACATAACTTGAATAATCTAAAATAGAAAATTTTGTTGAAAAGCTTGAAAGACAATTGGTACTGTTTAGGTAAAAGAATTTTATATTTTTGGAATGGTCTTTTAAAGACCTTCATTTTGATACCTCACTCGATAGGTAATAAAATTTTTTGTTCCGTCGGAAATACAATATGGCAGCTGTAATAATATACACATTCACTAATTATCCTGTAAAGCAAGCAAGCAATTTTGTGAAGGTAAAAAAATATTCAAGTGGTCATTCCATTTGCAATTTTGAGAAAAAAATACGTTAAAAAAAATGCGTGAGAGAATCTCTCTACGCGACCGTTCTCAAGGGTTAAAAAAAAACAATGTTACGTAAAGCGTAGTTCGAACCCCCCGCCCGCATGTAATGCATCGTAACGTTTTACAAGACTCCCCCTCCCCCCAAATTCATTACGTAATAAATACTTGAACGCTCCCTAACCTTTTTTTTTATGCGTGGGGAAAATGCCTTTACGCATACCCACCCGCTTCTGGGGGAGTCGAGCGGGTTATGTCGGACTCCGCAACAATTGTTGTCACTACCGACTAAAAACCCCACGGTGTTTCTCCGGGACGCCTAATGTCAGGACTGCGGGGACGCTTGCGCACTCTTCCGCGGCCCCGACGACGTTGGTCCTCAAAAGGAGGACCCCAGCCCGTTGGAGTGAAGAGGGAGTTTCTCCACTCCATCTCCGTCCTTTGAGAGGCGCGCGGAAACACCGTGCGCGCCACCTCGAGGCATCTTGTGGGCAGCGGATAACCCCAGGGTCCGCCACCCAAGCCTCTGGGGGGTTCGGAGGAGGGCGCGGAGAGGCCTACGACTCCGACCTCCGGCTCTCCTTCTGCGAAGAGGGAGCTCGGAAAATATTTCCCTCTCCCTCTGCGCAGCTTCCTTCTGCGACATCACGTCCTCGCAGAAGGCGGAACCGGCATTCCACGATCTCTCACTTCTGACGATGGTTTTTACTAAGGCCGGAAGAGAGAGGTCGTCCCCCACCGCAGCGACCAGGTCGCAGCGCTCGCTGACCCAAGCTGGGCACTCCTCCAGCGTATGCTGCGCCGTGTCCTCATCACAGCTGCAGTGGTGACACCTTGGGTTCGGTTTCCTACCGGCTATTTTGTACAAGTACTTTCCGAAGCACCCGTGCCCCGTCAGTACCTGCACTAGCCGGAAGGTCAGCGACCCGTGAGCCCTGTCCAACCAGTCCCTTAAGACTGGCCGGAACGCCTCGACTGTCCTTGCGCTAGCCCTGGGTTGGGCCAGCCTCTCTTGCCATTTCCCCAGTAAGGATCGTCGAGCGTGGAACCTCCACACTTCAATCGCCCTTGTTGGGGGAGTTTCTCCCCGGAGGCGAAGGTTCATACGCCAGTCATACATGTTGGCGTAAACCTCGGCCTCCAGATCCCATGGTGGTGAACCCGCCAGCAAGCTCGCCGCCTCGTAGGAGACGGTGCGATATCCACGGATGACCCCGATAGCCATCACCCTCTGAGGTCTCCTCAGGAGCATGATGACTTTCTCCGTCAGGGCCTCCACCCAGATGGGTTCCCCATACAGGGCCATGGACCGCACCACCCCCATGTACAGGAGGCGGGTGCTTGCCTTTGGCCCACCAAGATTAGGCAGCAGCCGCTTCAATGCCGCCGCCGCTTCCATCAACCGGCGTACCATGCGAGTGAAGTGCTCACGAAAGTTCCACCGGCTGTCGAGGAAGAGTCCCAGGTACCGGACCCAACCTCGACCCGGGTGTCACCGATAGCAATGTGGGAGTCCCACGGTGGAGCCCTACGGGGACCGTGAAAACACACGGCCTCCGTTTTGCTGAGCGCCACTTTGAGTCCCAACATTTCTATCCTCTCGATAACTTGCTTCACCGACAATGTGGCAAGACGGGCAGCCTCCTCGTACCTGTCCCCCCGGGCCATGACCAGCGTGTCATCCGCATAGCAGATCACGCCTGCGCCCGGGAACGCTCCCTAACCTAACCTAACCCTCCTCAGTCGGGTAAAAAGGTATAGTCAATTATTTTAAAAACCTGTGATCTACGGTAATCTTTTGCTTGCGGGTTGTATATTCGTATTGTTTCTATAACACACTGACACTGACACTATAGACACTGTAGTAGGTATAAGATACAATATGCATTGTATTGTAAGTACCTACTAAGCCATAATATCCTTTATTTTAATGCTATCGTTAACTCCTACTGACGACTAGGTGCCTATGTGCTGTGCTATACAAACTGGGTTCCTTATCCGCCTGCCTTCATATAGTTATGCAGGCAGTGGTCTCTTTCCAAAAACATACCAAGATCAAATGAACCTGTACAGCAGTAGGTAGGTAAGTACTTCGTGCAAGGAACGGTTACAGTAAGTTGGTTCTAACTTAGCCGCGGGGCGTAATCAGCTATTGCTCAATATAAACTAACACGGTCACGATTCTGACCTTCAGACGATCGATTACAGCTTCTCGGTCAGCTTAAACCCCGTTCTAATTAAACAAGCTCCATTTTTATTACGATAGGCCGCCTCCTGATACATTCAATTTAGACTGTGCAGAAACATCGCAATTTTTACTAACCACGGTCGCAAGATCATTTGAAAAAATAATCTATACGATCTATAAGGTTTATAAAGATAAGGTTCGATCTTCAATAATTGAAGATCGAAGCAATAATATAGCTAAGAAACATCTCGATCACATCAGTTTTCAAACAGAAAAAAACGCATCAAAATTGGTCCATTAGTTTGGGAGCTACGATTCTCAACCTGCCTCTCCCCTTCCCTTCTTCCCCCATTATAGCTAAGACGCACCTCGTTTACCACTGCTTTCAAACATAAAAAAAATATATAAAGCACCCGCGAGAAGGTTTTCCCAAGGTAAAAAAAAAAACGATATTGTCCTTCCATGATGCACATTATTTCCTTGTCAAATTTTATCAATATCGGTTCAGCCGTTTAGTCATAAAAAGGTAACAAACAGACAGTTCCGCATTTCTAATATTAGCAGTCTGTTGTGATGTGATGGATGACCTCACTCGTAGCAGATTCGTATCGTATTTTGTAGATACAATATTTTTCAGTGTCGAATTCTGTAAATTACATAAGCTCTTATCCAGTTTCTATAGCAATAAGATATGCTTTCTTCGGATACCAACTAAATATTTGCAAATAGGTAGATTAGCTATTGAGTAACAATGTTTTCAATTTTATGTGTAGTAAATCTAAACGTATTAGGTAGGATTTGATAGCAAACTTACTAAGTTAGTACTTAGTAAGTTTGCTATCAAATCTGCTATGTATCTATGCTTTAATTCTGATAGAAGATTTATTTCGACAAGGTACCAGATATAAAAATATAACCTCAACTCAAGGCAAACTATTTGCTTGTTGTATATGTTGTTTTATTTTAAGTCACTATAAAAATAATCTAACTAAAGAAGTATTTCTGAGGTAATCAAATAAAACTACTTCCTCATTACCATAATATTTATTACAAATTCATATTATGCATTCACATTAGCTTGATAATAGTGTTGTCATTGTATGCTACAAATCTTAAGTAACAGATCTACAGCTGGAATACATCACATCACAATACAATGTATATGACCAGCCCTAATTGACACTATTGACAATCATCAACTGCTAAAATAACAATATACTTACCTAAAACATTTTTATTAAAATAACGCCGTCCATATCGGGGACTTATTAATGATTACATCTAACCATTGCCTTATGTAGGTATACGTTTATTTCTACGAGTCTAGAAGTATAAATTATCTTGACTTCACCTCGGAAGAAATAATAGTACTAACTTCACCCAATACGTACTAAAAATTATCTGAAAACCTTAAGTAAGCATGTCGATAGCACAAACCCTCAGATTGCTAGACAAATCCCGGCTTATTTATAAGAAAAAAAAATATCAAACTAAGTTATCATGAAGTGATTATACTTATTAAACCTTAAGATTAAGTTGAAGTTAATGTTAAAATAAATCTAAACCTTACACATGTATAAACTGGATTGAAGTCTAACATCAAAATGACCAGTAATATGAAATTTGCTGTTTTTTTTTTAAATATATTTTCTATATTCATTTAAGCTACAATCATACTTATTCTAAAAAAATAAAAGCAATTAACGAATAAGGGAGCTATCTCCAAACCTACCTATAGTAATTATTCGAACACAATCTTATTATTTGATTCAGGTGAATTCGCATCGATTGATTAGTCAATTGGTTAGAATCCCTCTCAGTCTTATGCATAAAGAAAATAGATTTGGAAGCGTAAAACATGATTTGTACAAATTCCATTGAGCTTAATTTGATTTTCTCTGATGTGTGGGAACACGAATTAGTCTAACTTAAAGTAGGGCTGTCGTTTGACGAAACTACGTTCATGAAACAGCAGTCAAACCAAAGTTTTTCATTCACAGAGATCGCTAGATGACTCCAGAAACATCTTGGCGTGGCGAGTCGGCCCGTGGTTTTTCACTACCTAGGACCGCATCAGATTTATTAGATCTGGCATTAATGCTGGTGTGGTAGACTGCGCCGCAGGCCTCGTGAGGCCCGAACACAGAGCCTAAAGTTGTGCTTCTGCCGGGTTCTGCCAGAGATTTGACGGGAGGGTGTCGTAGTGCGAAGGGACCGTCACCAGCGCATCAGCCGTAGTTCTGTTTATGGAACAGTTCTGGAACAAAAGACACATCATTCAGCAACATTGATTAGCTTTATCGCTGGCACGTAGTGATAAGGTTATTTCTGAAATATAAACAACGGTGGGGTATGAGTTGCTCCTTATCTAACTAGCATGTAGACTTTAACCCTGCTAAGACTAGATAAAATTAATCCCACTAAACGATGAAAAGATTAGATGTGTGATGTGGCTCTATAATAATTTATTTAACACTTCCGTCTAGAGATTTCTAAGTAATCTGCACAATTAGAATAATTGTATATTGACTCAGAATACTCAGATATACAAAATTAGCATTTTATTGTTGTACAAATTTGAAGGTTTATTAGACAGACCTTCACAATTTTATAACACAATCACAGAATAATATACACAACTAACACGAGATATTGCTTTGAAACAATCAATAGAAGTAAATCTTCCGTATTTTGCTCTGTTATTTCTGGCTGTCTGGAAGATCCAATTAGGACACACAGTATATAACTAGAAAATAAATAATAGTTTAAATAAACTAAAAAACACGCTTTGTATAGAAAACCAAACTAAAAAGTAGAAAATAAATTTTAATAGTGTAAATAAGAAAAAAAAAAATTTCAAAAAAATCGTGGTGTACATGGGTCAATAGTTATAAATATTTCATTGACAGATATGAGAAGAAGGATTATCATTTCGATAATATCTTAAAAAGCACCCCACGCTTTTTTTAAATAAAACAATGTTTCTTATTTTCACTATTTAAATTTATTTTCTATTTTTTAGTTTGGTTTATTTATAAGACATTATTTTTTTCTAATTTTTGCATTGTCATCGGTCTTTGACAGGTGTGCAAAATTTGAATGAAATCTGACCGTTTAAAGTAGGTCAAAATAGCGTCCAAAGGAGACGGTTACAAACATACAAACATACAAGTGAAGCTAATATAAAGCGTATAAAAATAATAAGGAAGAACATATTGTCGTTGGTAAGTATCAAGTATTTTAAGAAAATAAAGTTAGCCTTGTAAATAGCTCGTTAGATATCTACCTTGGGCTGTTGGCGGTGAGTGTCCACGCATTCGACGGCCATATTGATCATCTCCACCTTGTATTTGTATCCGTAGGAGGTCAGCTTCACGATAGTGTGCAGCGGGATGTTCATGTATGGCAGCTCATCTGTAAAAAGAGAAGATAAATTGATCAGAAATATGAGTAATAGATGAGGAGCGGGTGGAGTTCCTAGATCATTTATATCAGATAATGGACCAAACTTTAAATTGAGTTGAAGAAGTAAACGAGAAACTAAGGATGTCTCAACCTATAATAGCGAGTTCATGAAGTTAGTACTTAGTTGGTTAATCAGGGTTAATATTAGGTATGTCATATACCTAATGTTAAAATGTCACCTAGCAGTTGAGATAGACGAAGAGAAAGCCTACTAGGTAGGTAGGCTTTCTCTTCGTCTATCTCAGCAGTGTCCGTGGCAGCAGAGTTTAGGCGCTATGCGCTCCAAAAAATTGTCCTGTTCTTCAAGGTGCAGGTTAAGTAGGAGAGGTGATGCATCTCAGAAGCGAATTTTAGTTATTATTTTCAATGTAATTTTACTTTTTTTAATAATCTTACGATGTTTCAAAAAACTGATTTCTCAGAAGTATTTTAATTTGTATTGGGATTACACTTTTTTTTTGTAAAAATATCTTCGATAGAAACCATAGACATAACATTTACATAGATATGTAATTCTATGATAGAACTGAATGAAGTTGATTCATTCCAAGGAATATACTACTCTCTACCGAGAGATTCATTCCATCAACGACCGGTTGCTCTCGTGGCTAGTGATCCTAGGTACGAAATCAAACGGTCGCGGGTTCGAATCCTGCAAGGTGCAATCATATGTGTGATGAGCAGAAATGTTTGTTTCCGAGTCATGGATGTTATAATACTCGTATCTATGTATCTTTATCTGATGTCTAGTACCCATACTACAGGGTATCCTAGTTTGGGGCTAGGTAATTGGTGTGGTTTCGCTTTCCATCAGGTGAGATCGTGGTCAAACGATTGCATAGTCCGTAAAAAAAAAAGTTTTCTAAGGTTTAGTTTTAAATACTCGTGAGGACGAATCGTCAACTTTGGATCCCATTTCGCCTTAAAGAAAAGAAGAGAAGTTATAGACGAAAAGTCTCAGGAAGTGAGATGTATTGAGAAATAAGCCTTATTTACCATGTATAAAAAGACCAAGAGAGCACTAGCGTCAAAAGAATATTCTAGAACAACTCACCGAGCTTAGCGTCCAAAAAGTATCCAAGCACGCAGCGCAGCACCGCCTGGTGGCCCACCACCACGACATTGTGCTCGTCTTCCAAAGCGGAGAGAACAGGCCTCAGACGCGTCATAATGTCGATGTACGACTCCCCCCAGGGGTACCGGTAGCGGAGCTTGTCTTGGTCGCGCCATGCGAACTCTTGAGGGAACCGCTCTTGCATCTCCTCATAGGTCAAGCCTTCGCAGATACCCTGGAACAATAAATTAGATAAATTAGTGGGTTCGATGCACTTCACGAACTTAAAGACTAAAAGTGTGAGAAACAAACAAAGGAAATAATCAAAACTATATTTTTAGCCTCATAAAGGCTAAAAATGGATCTTCCTTCGAGCAGCTACCTCCCTGGTAGATGGTCATACCTTATTAGGTACCTAGTATATACCTACCTCTGACCTATTTAGGCAGCTTTAGTTTTGTCAAACTTTGGGCCGATTGTAAGATCCGATAGTTAAAGTAACTAATAGTCAAAATGTATGAATAACATTAACAATATTTAATTTGTCCGCACAGTTTGACGATTATTTAGGATTGTCAACTTTTGAATCAAACAATAATAGGACCATGAGAAATGTAACTATGGTTGCTATGGTTTTAAAGTGCCTACCTAAATATTGTTCATATTGTCTAAACTCAAGATGATGATGACGATACAACAAAAACCAACATAAAGGTCACATCGGGCTCGGCTCGCGGCCTGCCACCCCGGCTCGCGCCGCGCTAGCACGCGTCGTTTTACTGAGCCTATTGTGTTCCCACGTGCTGTGTAACAGGCTCGCGTCTGGATTAGGACGAGCCGAGCCTACACGCACGGTGCGGCTCGGCTCAGCTTGCGTTATCACGCCTCGTGTATGTGCACCTATAGAAAGTAGATAGGTATGAACATTAAAGTCGATTGTCGATCCATACGCTCGACACTAGCTAATAAAGTCGATTGTCGATCCATACGCTCGACACTAGCTAATAAAGTCGATTGTCGATCCATACGCTCGACACTAGCTAATAAAGTCGATTGTCGATCCATACGCTCGACACTAGCTAATAAAGTCGATTGTCGATCCATACGCTCGACACTAGCTAATAAAGTCGATTGTCGATCCATACGCTCGACACTAGCTAATAAAGTCGATTGTCGATCCATACGCTCGACACTAGCTAATAAAGTCGATTGTCGATCCATACGCTCGACACTAGCTAATAAAGTCGATTGTCGATCCATACGCTCGACACTAGCTAATAAAGTCGATTGTCGATCCATACGCTCGACACTAGCTAATAAAGTCGATTGTCGATCCATACGCTCGACACTAGCTAATAAAGTCGATTGTCGATCCATACGCTCGACACTAGCTAATATTGCTAATACTCAGATAGGATAGGTTTGAGGTTTTATAATAAGAAAGTTTCTTGATTTTTCGTACTCATCAAACTCACTACGAAACTATCTGACTACTAAAAGTAGAGGCTATTATTCTGTATAATATGTTTGAACTATGCAGCAATGTAACTGAACAAGGTAAACGCCTCCAACGAAAAAATTACACGTGCTTGTAACTTGTTGGCTTGCCTGTTGGTTGACAATACCGCGGCATGTTATCAGTATTTCATAATCTTACGTTCAAACAGTAAATTTTAACTTCTATGTCCTGTTAATTTGTTTGTTGTGCTTTGAGTCCATTCAAATTGATTAGCAGTTGGTCAATTTTCAGTGTGAATGAACCGCGAATATTTTATTTTTAATTTCAATGACTTACGGACGTAAAACTAAGTAGGTAATAAGTAAAATCTGTATAAAATTTTATTGGTAATTTCGATAAGGAAAACATTAATACACTTGTTTTGAAGTTTTTCTAGCCATTATACTATTTCATTTGTTGGGAAAGCGTCAACTGTTGATGTAGGTCAAACAAAAGAATAGTTTTGGTTTCGTGAGTTTGGCTGCTATGAGAATGCAACTAGCTACTTTTTCAAGTTAATGCTACATGAGTACTTAAATAGTTCATCATTATCTTTGGTCGGTTTTGCTCGTACTCAGCAAGGCATAAGCTTGCTTCAATTTCGAATGTTTAAACTCGTATTTTTTTTGTAATGGTGATACACCACCACGATTACCTACAAGCCACTCACACCCAATCACAGTTTATATCTCTGGGCTCTGGCTCCTTATCAGAAGGTCTTATCCGTTATCTAGTGCCTATATTACAGGGTATCCTAGTTTGGGGCTAGGTAATTGGTGTGGAATTGTCCCGAATATTATTATTACTATATTATATCGCGCCATTTTCGGAGCGATAAAGGACTCGATAAGACTATCTATTAAATAAATATGATATCACTAGTTAGGTACTTTCTATAATAATAATAATTTGTATCTACCTATTACAATACGCGCAATAAATTAAAAGATAACAAGCATTTTATCAAAGTAAGACAAAAAAACACGAAAGAACAGCCTTTTAAAAAAATATTATAGTCTATGTTACTCGGGATGATGTAAGGATTCTAACGATACATCATGCATCCAAATTTCAGGCATTGAAAAGCTATGGTGGAATACAGGAAATCATATACATACACACATGAACAGTGACAACATTACACTGCTTTTTCAGCAGTTGTGTAAAAAAATGAAAACACTTTAAAAAATATGCTTTCAATTATGAAATGGAACACCAACCTATAATTGTCAATCAAGTTTATCAACCTGATAAGTAATTCAGAAATTTTATTGCGTCTTACAGGCTAGTTCAGCAACTCGTCCCACAACAAAATATACGTAAAATTAAATATGAAAACATGACTCACAGGAATCAAATCAGCTGACGAAATCGTAAAAAATAATATACCTATCATGCCTGTACTTAGTATGATAAATTGATAAGTAATTATCAATTTATCATACTAAGTACAGGCATGATTAAAAACGATTATTAATTAAAAATAAACAACAGTTTTATTAACACGTCATCAACTGTTAAGTTGACACAAAAATCTTTTAATTACATCGTGTAAACATCTACGATAAAATCTAAAATGTTATCCCATCATTATAAAAAATCGCATTCGATGCAATGTTTTTTTTTGTCATTTAAAAAACTAAATCGAGGCACAAATCAAAAGTGCTATCCTCGAGACATAAATAACTATCATTTCTATATTAGAAGGCTCAGTACATGCGCGCGCGCATAAACCGTTTTTTTACTGAGTTTTGGTCACGCGCGGTACCGGCGCGTATTGAGCCATTCATTCTTAAAAGTTGAGAACAATGATGAGATAACCCGTTCGAAATAAGTATTCTGTAGCAATGGGATCAAAAATCTTTTTTCTTCAGCATTTGAGGAATAAAAACAGGTTGCTGAGAATGACGATGACAGAAGAAGTTCTTCTGTAATCATCATTTTCAGAAACTAGTACAGTAAGCTAAGGTAATAGTGATACTTTATTACCTTAGCTTACTGTGCTTAGCAGCAAATGTAGATTAAAAAACTAAGATAAAAACCAAGTTTTTTCAAATGCATTTTCTTCGAGTTGTGAGCTACTCTGAAAGTTTCAGCCGGAAAGCTAACCGGGAATTGCTCGAAATTTGAGCTGCAGGATTCCACCCGGAACGACAGACAAACAAGAAAATGACTTAATAAAAACGTACTAAAATCAAGTACTTACAGCATCCAACTCGTTGAGCGCTCGCACGGCTCTCTTCGGAGCCCTGATCTCCGAAGCCGTCTGCTTGGTGCGCCTCAACTCGGAGGTCCACACGGAGAAGGGCTCCCTGGTCACCAGAGAGTTGATGTGCTCGGAGAAGGCGTGGGCATACAGCTGGCCGCGGGGAGAGAGGTTGGCGTCGCCCCCGATACGGCCTAGGACGTTGTATTCGCTTTCTCCGTGCTGTGGGTGGAAGGAATGCTTTAGTTTAGATGCTTGTTTGGGAAATATAAATTGTTACTAAAGATATAGCGTTGACGGCCGAGCGGTTATATCTTCGCAATCCACCAGCACCTGAATAAGTTATTAGCAAATTTCGAAGTCATCTCTCAAAAAACCGGCCGTGTGAGTTGTACTCGCGCACCGAGTGTTCCGTACAAACATAACTTTGACGTTGGAAAACTGTTGTTCCCATACATCGACATAGGTCGCGGTCAGTTTACCAACAGCAAAAAAACAACTTTATGTGATGTATATACAAATTTACGGTTTTCGGATTTTCCCTTTACTTGCGCTATAAGACATTGCTTCTTGAATTTCATGATTCTAGCTCAACGGGAAGTACGTACCATATAGGTTTTGAGTCCCTTGCGAGTGTCAAAATGTACAGCAAAACAAAATATACATAGATTTTTGTTATTTTTCACAGCTTCAAGGGAGCAGACCTGAGTGTTTGATATTAATTTCAACTTGATCCCTCCACGCGTTCCAGAGAAAAGGGAACATACAGACAGACACACGGATGGATAACGAAATGATCCTATAAAGGTTTCCTTTTTTCCTTGTACGGAGCCCTAAAAACGAGTAACAAAAACATGGCCAGGGAAGCAGCATGTCCAAGAACCTCAATATTCATCAAGCCGCACAGACCAGCGGATACTGACCCTCTCTCTAAGAGAAAGCATGTGTTCCAGAAGTATGGACCTACGTAACAAGTTATAGTTGACTAGCTGAAGCCCGAGGCTTTGCACGCGTGGTCATTTTAATATATAACCTATGACACACACAAATAATTTCTATTGGTTAAAGAATTTTCAAAATCGGTTCAGTAAATCCAGAGATTACCGCCTACAACCTCACAAACTTTACCTCTTTATAACATTAGTATAGATGATGATGAGCTAAATGATAATTTGTGTTTAAAAGGTGGTGATAGTGATTGTAGTCATTAGCGAAACCGTTTTAGATGAAGTTTGTAAACGGCGTTGGAATTCAGAGCACATTAATTAAGCTGTAAAAGTTTTATATATAAAGCTGCAGTTTTTGGAACGTTGTCCGAAAATAAATCTTATAACGCTTTGTTTATGGATTTGTTGAGTATTTATTACGGTTATATTCGTTTTCGGAGAAAACTGTATAAACACTTTCGTTTCCTCTTAGTTTAAATATAAACATTTATACAAAGTTGAATCGCAATTAGGTATTGAGGTGCGAGCAAGCTAAAGCGCATTAGTTACGTGTTGTGACGCAAATGCTCATTTGGCAGTTTTTCAATAAAATCATATCTCTTATGTCTAACTTTATTACTAGTGGCTCTGTGAGCTGTAGACTTTGCACTGTGCTCGCACGTACAAACTGTTTTGCAAATAATCTAGCGGTGCTCAGTAGCGCCATCTAGTTACTTTGTTTTAAAACTAACATTAAAAACCAAGGTGCTCCATCAATCCCTAACTAGTAGGTAAAGGGCTGATTCCACTGTAGAAACCTAAAGGTGAGCAAATTACTGCATTTTGAGGAGCTATTCCGCTCGTCGTGCCGAAGATCCTCATCAGATCTTCACTAAAATTTTATGAGACTAATTTAAAGTTACTTTGTTTCAAATAAAAAAAAGAACCATCGAAATCGGATTTAATATGGTGTAGATATTCAGTAGCCCCCTTTTTATCCTTTTTTGGGAGAAGTACCCACCCAATCAAAAATCCCCGACGACTAAAAAATTCTAATAATTCGCTTATCCTGTATACCAAGTTTCATCTAGATCGTTTGAGAAGTGCGACCTTTAGAGGAGAACAGCCGGACAGACATCCGGATATACGAAAGAATTTTTGCCGAAGCTGAAACAGAGACGCATCGCTCACGCTTCGCGCTCGCTCGGTCAAATACCTATATAATCAAAAATTGATACTGAAATTGATAACATCCGTGAAATTCTAATGTTTGCACGTGTTCTTGAGAATTCTGAACAGAGTCATCATTAGGTAAGGTTGTTGCTGAACGATATGTTTGATTGCGCGTAAAAATACCTACGATTACGAAACACCATACCATGCAAACGACCGACGAAGAACCGACCTACGTAGTAAGTTTTCCCCGAATGCACTTGTTTTGTTTATAAACTAGCACGTGTAACCTGAACATACAATTTCATCCTCAAAATAAACGCGTAGAAAAAATTCAGAGGAGAATATTTTAATCTGAAATTGATTGTTTGTTATATGGGGTAGTGCTGGCCTCTGATGTCAGAGTTTGTCAGGCCGCCCGAGGGCGTCTGACATGGTTAAGCGACTGTTTTTAATCAATAACAAACAAACTGAGCAACTTATGCCCTCCGAAGCACGGAGCGATGGAAAACCGCACATAACTTACAAAAGTCATTTGTTCGGAGCCTTAGGACCGTACGTTGAATTCTAAGTTGCACTACTGGATCGTTAGGCTGCCATCGCTTTATCTAAAATCAAAAGTACGAGCTTTATCGGTACCTATTTCATCATCATCATCATCATCACCATCAAGTTCCCGTTTCCACTGCTAGGAAACAAGCCTTCTTTAAAAGAGAGGGGGGTGGGGGCTCTTGGATGAAAAATAATCTACCACACTGGCCCAGTGCGGATTGGTAGATATCATATGTCCTTGAATTTGAAAGATCTTGGACATGCATCGGTTTCCTCATGATGATTTCCTTCACCGTTAGCATCGAAATCCTTACAGAACTTATTAAGTCTTAAGTCGTTAGTGCTGAGCTGAGATTTTAAACGTGCTGTTGGATTATGAAGCTCATGTGCTCCTGCTCCGCCACAGCGCCGCTTCCGTAATCTGTACTTACCCGAGTGAAAAACAAAGTCTGCGGAAGGCCCCGCATGCCGGACAAGTAGCCGAGGATCCCCGACTCTTTTTGGCCGGCGACCTTGTGGGCCGTCACGGTTTCCCCCATGTCCTCCACTCGCACGAAGCTGATCGTCTCCAGATCCGCGTCGATCGGCTCGTACTGCCTCATGTAGTGCTCCAGCTTCTTGCGCAGGTCGTCCACCGCTTCCGCCTCGCTCATGGACTTATAGTCCGCAGAGTAGTGCAGGATCTCGATGATGTTCCTCTCGAGGAGCTCCTGGTCTTCACAGACGCACTCGATAAAGAGGATCCTGAAGCCCATATCTGAGAGGCAATACTCGCTTAGCTCTCGACGCTGTTCTCTGGTGATGTTGGTGCCATCGAAGATCTGGAAGGGAACAACTGATTTTAAACCCACATGGGTGATGTAATCGATGATAGCTCGTGATGACCTCTTGGGAACAGGTCAGCGCGTAGCGTAAGCTAATTAGATGATTATTTAAATTAAGCTACATAAACAAGAACTAGTTGTGTTTCCAGACAAGTATTATGTTGTGTCTATTGTGCAGTCACTCTGTGCAATCTTAGGCTATTCAACAGTTTTAATAACTAAGACATAATTGGTCTAATCTAAGACTTAATTGATCTAATTCTCAGGTAAGATAAGATAAATCATTGGTGTTTTTACATAGGTACATAAATAATTATACTGGAGAAAATCCCATAAGTAATATAATTAGACATTATAGAGATCAGTTATGGCATTCTTGCATCCTTTAAATCCTAAATAATGAACCTAATAATCACAGCGACGATGTTTTCTTCCTCGGAATGTAGGTACATATAAGTGCAATGACAGGTGGATTTGGCATCCACAGAAGGTGCCATGTGTTCACAGAACGATACATAGCTTCGAGGACTATCTGTCGCTGGATTGCAAATTGCAACGCTGGTCATGCGCGAAGAATTTTTAGCAGTAGAAAACTACTTTGTGAAGATGTGGTACTTACGGCGACGCTGTTGCCCTCCTTGAGCCAGAGCACGGCGTCCTGCACGGCCTCGTGGGCGCTCTGCCGGCGGATCGCTGAGCCCTGCTGGTTGTCAGCGCGGAAGATGTCGTGCGTGCCATACAGGGCCATGTGTCGCCGGCGGTACTCGCTGCAGTCGAACACTGAAACAAAACGTAGGATTAGAAGGGGACCAGTTGAGAAACTGAATGAGTTCTACTTGGCGTAGACTTTCTCTCTAGAGAATATAGCGCGCTTATTCATAAAATTCTTTAAAACAAAACATCTTCAAGATGTTTTGTTTTAAAGAATTTTATGAATTTTTTGACGTAGCGTCAAATAGGTTTACTAAAAATACTTCTATACCAATTTTCATGAACGTTTAAGTGAGACCACTCACGACGTCTACCTTTTCAAATAAATAAAGAATCTTCCAAATCGGTCCAGAAATTTTGAAATATGATTTCTCTTGTCACGCAGGTATAAATATATTTTCGATGGTGTGAAATATAGCGGATGAGATTACTTATTTATATCTCTGAGAGAATCCCGAGCGCCAGCTCAACGGAGGCTAAGAAAATTATCAAGGCAACTGTAATTAATTCTCAGCAAATCAAATGCTTGAAATACTTCACCTTTACGCAAGTGCACTAGGACTGCAGACCTAATGTAGTCTCATGACGCACCTAGTTTATTATAGTCTCAAGACTTGCGTGCACTGTCTATGTACGATTTAATAAATGCAATGAATGGGAATTCATAGAAAAATAAACCTATTCATAAATACCTATGATGTATATAGCAATATTTTTCGAATTAGAATCAAGTTTTATCAGCTTATCTATATAATAATAATAATAATATATTCGTGACAATTCCACACCAATTACCTAGCCCCAAACTAGGATACCCTGTGCGATGGGTACTAAATAACGGATAAACATACATAGATACAAATATTATAACATCCATGACTCGGAAACAAACATTCCTGTTCATCACACAAATGATTGCACCTTGCAGGATTCGAACCCACGACCGTTTGATTACGTACCTAGGATCACTAGCCACGAGACCAACCGGTGGTATCTATCTATCTAAGTATACAGTAAGCAACAAAAGTAAAGATAATCGAGCAATTGATAAAAACCATTTGACGTCTGAACGAAGTTTTTATTTAATATTGGTACTTTTGGTTCTGGAATAACACATACGATCCTGTATCGCAGAAAATTGACCACGCAGGCATAGCCGCGGGCACACATTATGCAAAATTTTATCAATTTGTTTGTTCAGTGCTGTGATAGGAATAGGACATATTTGTTTGTTATTCAAACGTAGTGTTCCTACATACGAACTTTTATCTAAGCTTTATCAGTCTTGTGTCTTCAATTATTGTTATTTTTATTCAATTTACGATAATAGATACCAATACGAAATAATTTAAGCACCAGCTATCAGTGTCTGATTGAGGCCAGGCGGAGATAAAATCTTTACGAAGTTGGACGGCTCGTTTCTTATCAAAAGAAACATTGAGAAGTAGACTAGATCATCTTGAGATAATAGTATTTAGATAGGTGTGAATGTGTGGTGAAATACTCAAGAACAAATCTATCTTGGAATTAGGTCAGGGCTAAGAAATAATACCACGAGACATGTGTGTACATTGTTATGTAGTTATCCCATCAGTCATGCAAGTAAGTATGTAGATAGGCACAGAATAAATAATAGTATGAGATAGGTAAACACCCTAGATAACTGAGCGAACACGATTTCGCTTGTAATGGAATCAAATGCCACTAGATAAACTGCTATTAGATCATTCCGGACCCAAGGCACCCCTGGAGGCCACTAGATGTAAATAACATAAAGCTAGAAACATAAACATGTCCACTGAAAATTATAAACCCGACTTTTCCTTTACCATTTTGCCATTCCTCACTAACCATGTTCATTTGAAAGCAAGTTTTACAAAAAATAACGAAAAATAATGTAACTAATCTAATTATTGAATCATTTCATAATCTTCATATTTTGTTATTTTTTTAAAAGAGTTTAGTAGGAAAGGAATCCCTACCTCATTTTACAATCACTTCCCAGTGATTGTAAAATGAGGTAGGGATTCCTTTCCTACTAAACTCTTTTGTGTGGAGTGTGGAGGAAACAGTTAATTTTTTCCTGACTTTACATTTGACCCCCACGATTTCACCAACTTTCCCTGACGATCCCTAACTTTTACCTGACTTTCCCTGATTTTCCAGAAAGTGGACACCCTGATATAGGTAATTCAGAGGCAAAAAGATGCAGAATACCTAATCCTAGATCTCACTAAAATTAAATAGATCTATTAGATCATACATCACCTTCACCCGAAATAAATAGGTAAGTAGGTACATAATACATATTATCTAGAAAGTGAGTATGCGTATACGTAAAGATACCTACCATGTGTGTTGTGGTGTGCAAAGAAAATATTCACTAGGTACCTACGATTGTGGTTTACCGCTGGTACGTATACTCATTGTTTCTATTGTAAAACCAACGTTTCATTGGGAAAATATATGAGAAAACACATGTATGTCATACATGTCACTGTAGGTACGTTATATTAATAATTAAGTAATAATACTACTACTAGCGCTATAATCTATGAAGCAAACTGACTACTGCAAGAGTTACAGTAACTAAAGTACTCACCTTACTACTCTCTTCGTTCTAATTCAGGTCCCAGGGCAAGACCAGTGAAGCAAACTGGCTGATGCAGCAGTTCCATAAGCCAACTTGGCCTAAAGGGATGGAAAGAAAAAGAGTTCTATCCATCCCTTTAAGTCAACTAAGCAATGAGCAGTGGCGTAAGCTAGCGGGAGCTTTTAATAGTTCCGGTAACTACAGGATTCACCTTGAATGTTGTCCGTTAGAGTTGAGGTGTGATGAGAGGCGTTGCAGGATTAGTTCCGTAGTTCCAGTAACTATGGAACTCACCTTTAGTGCTCTCGCCATTCCAGTTGAGGTGCCTGGACAGGCGGTGCGCAAGCTGGCTCTTGCCCCTGGCGGGCAGGCCGACCAGGGCGATGAGCACCGGTGCAAACTGACTGATGCGGCGACAGCGCATCGATGCTGCAAGGGGAAAGAAGTACTAATCAGTAAAATTACATGGAAACAGTTAAGACATTTAAATAGTCCTGATTCCCAATCTATACCAACAATCCATTTTCCTGTACGTAGGCACTATATTAGAAGCTAATAGATCAATCTGTCCAACTGTCTTTCATATTTTCCTTGCCCATAGCACATGTTTTTTTTTAATTCTATTGATCACATTTAACTGTTTAGTCATCCGTGAATTACTTTGGTGCTTTAGTTGATAACGAAATTTTAATGTAATAAATTGTGGTTGAATTTAACACTGCTCTGATAAAACTAATTCTTTTCATTTCGGCATTACAAGCAATAATTATTTCGCCTTCTTCGTAGCATTTCGCAATAAAAGTGTTTCAGACAAAATATAAGTCATTGGTTTGCACATAGCTATTATAGGTACTAAATAGAGGAAATTAATTCTCATCTTACGAACTACAGCGGTTTCTACTTACCAAAAAACAAACCCTTGTAATGGGATTAAATAAGAATTGATCACTCAAAGAACGGGAACAGCCATCAAGAAACTTTCTAGATTGGGAGAGAACGTGAAACCGGTCGTATACTCTGTTGCTGTGGACGACCCCTTGAGATGTGGTACTTACGAATGAAATTGAAAATTAAATAACGAACGAAAAAAAATACTTTTGGTAGGTACTTATTATGTTTTTTATTATGACAGCGTTATATTAGCCTATACCATAACAAACGCCAAACGCTAAGGTAGTAAAGTACTGCTCAAGGCCACTTGCAAATGGGAACTGCAGTCAACAGTTTTTTTTCTTTTTTTTTTAGGAATGACTAATGCTGTTGGCCTTGTTGGCCTCTACAGCTTGAACCGGACGGTGGGGCGGGCGCTTACAAGCACTCCACCGCAATGCGTGACGCAGAAGGCGCACGCCAAAGTTAAAATTTAGACGACCCGCACGAGGGTACCCAGGGGGTACGGCCCTCGGCTTGGACGGCCGTCTGATTACGGGGGTAACGAACTAAACACCCCTGGATCGCTACCGTTAAGTAGTGATCGAGGGGGCCCTGAACAATGGCTAGGTGCCCTTTCATTGATTTTTATAACTGACCGCCGATTCGTAATACACCTTCGAGAAGAATCGGCAAGAAACTCGAAAGCGAATAATATCTGACTATGTGTTATGGGACCTTCGACCTCGCCGGCGAGGTCGGTGTCTGTGTCTAAGTGTGTTGATACCCCCTGGCGGGTTGCCAGACGTGGTCGAATTGGACGAGGCCATCGCTGCCAGTACTTTGACTGCGATGGCGTCGTCCGGATCGTCCAGGACATCGCGGGGACGTCTACGGAGGGCGAGAGTCAACAGATGGAAGGTCGCCTTTTTGAGCATAATATGCAGAGAGGATCGCGTTATAAGTTCCCACGGTGGACCCTCGAGGGAGGATTCAAATCTATTCTACGATTATTCCTTCTACATAAGTTATTATCAGAGTGTTAACCTTATACTCTTGAAGCCAGTACAGGTCAATGCGATAAATGGCAACTCGGTATTGGTCTCGAATAATTCATTCAAGTAAACATCGATTACAAAGACGATAGAAAAGAACTAGCAATCGTCTAAAATAATTAAAAAATTGTTAAGGGTCACACAATCTGAAGGAAGAATAGATGAAGAGCTTGCGCAATGGGAGAGTAAATCCAGCAATCGATCAATAATTGAAGTTATAATTAGAACAAATTATGTTCACGAAGCATTGATCCTATTGAAAGGGGTTACGCAGTCAAGTAGAGTGCCTTACCTACCAAACTAGACTCACGTTGCAAACATGTGATTAAACAAGCTTTAAGAGCCAAAGTTGTGGATAAAAACGGATTGACGTCAGCAGTGCAGCTATTTGATCGAGAATCGATATGTTTTATTGATACAAGTATTCCCTACCCATGCTTTATCGGATCATGAGATCATGTGTTCATGAGCTATGCAGGCAGGACAGGGGCCATGCTCGTGTTAAGCAAACGGACCAATCGTAACGGCGTTTGCTGACACACCTTCGCTTTACCTTGTTTTTATGCTCTGAGAGCAAACCTTACGTCACTTATACGATAATTTAGACTTGAGGATAATGTATTTATTATTTAATTCCTATGCTATTAAACTACCAAACATGTAGTTAGGTACCTACCTACAACTTTGAATGAAGTGCAGTTTACAAAATGCGAAGTAGGAAACTATAAATCAAGGCTTCATCTTAAGAATGTTAAGGAAAAACAAGTTTTTTGCAGCATATACATGAAGATTATGATAAACATAACGAATACAACTTTTGACAGCATTTCTTTTTGATTCGGATTTCCGTATTTTCTGACGAGATCATGATGTATTAGCTTTATCAAAAGACCTCTAACATGTCAAATGGCTTGTAAAAGGAAATAACAATCCATCATAATCAGAAGGAAAATAAAGTAAACGAAGGTTAATTATTATTATTAGCAATGGACGGATGCTCTTACTACTTTAATTGCACCAGCAAAGACTCATACCTACATTATGCATACCTAATTAAATTCATAGATGCGTTTAAAGGTTTAAATATAAGGCAGAATTCGAAGCAAAAAAAACATTCAGGAGTCAGGGGCTTTGCATTTACATGCAATATCATTATACCTAATATTTAAGAAGGTAACAAAGCGGCTTTTATTGTCTTTCTTAGGGTCTGAATTTTTAAAATCCGAGAACGTCTAGTCTAGATGACGATCATGTGGTGGTTCTGCAAAGGAAAGTGGTGTTCTTGGAAATAATATTGAATTAAGAATCCCAGAAAATTAAATCACAATTTCAACTATCATACCAACATTGAAATCTAGTATCCAAGTAAAATTACCGCTCTAAACGAAGTATCTACGTTTATTCAATTCAGATATTCTTATCCCAACAGAAATACTAATAATAAAATAATCTCAAACTAGTTTCGTAATATTTAACTATCCAAGGCCCCAGCCAAAGCAAGCGCGGCGTGGCACGGCAGGAGTCCACGAGTCAAATGCCAGCATCGCAGACAAACATATTTTAAAGTGTGCTGGCTGGTTCTAGCATCAAGACTATGATCAAGATACCAGTTTTGGACTTTGGACCACATCACAGGTTAACTATATACCATCACGCAACGCTAGGACACTATCAATCAACTTGTTGGATTTAAAGGTGTGTCTATTGCACCTACAAGCTTATTTTATTTGGTAACGGTTGGTACAATTATTTAATCTGGGGCTGTTATTTTTGAAACATAGGTATTTTACATTCACACAACATTATATTATATGGCTATAGACAAATCTACTGTATGGCTATAGACAAATGGGTACTTTGGTACTAGTATAGAAGATCTACTACGGTACTAGATAGGTAATGATATTTTCAGTCACTCAAGTGGAACAAAGACAAATGGAAAAATTCCGAATGGAAATAAACTGGCGATGGCGGATAAATTCTCCAAGTTTATCAATGTACGTTAGAACAATCTGTTTTCATGATACCTATTATTTTAACATGATCATATGATTTATGATAAACGTACATACACTCACGTGTTTCTTGCTTGCTTTTCTATTCCTAATAGAAAGTTAATTCTTACCACTTTACGTCATTGATGTAAGCATATGCCTGTTCTAGAGATCTCGTAATATCTGTTCATGTCACCTCATTTGCTAATTCGCTAGTAAATTAGATAGACGTCGTATAAATAGAAATGGCAAATAATCCTTGATTTTAAAGTCTTTAAAGAATCTACGGTCATCAATCTTGTTTTCCTACCCATCGATGGTGCCTCCAGAATTTTCCTGAAATTTTCAGAAATGTCAATGACTAAAATGGTAACTAATTTAGAAATCACCATGACACCAAGTCACAAAGGCTTGACGCATGTCCGTAGTTAAAGAATGATCTTTATCCTAAAGCAACAAAATCATTTAACCCCGTGACGTCAACCGCTCATTCAGCCGATGATCAACAAAGCATAGCACCACGTGGGAACAATAATAGTATTCCCAAGCTTGTTAGAGTTAAGCGTCTATTGTGACAATAAAGATCTTAATTTATCCACACAACGTTGTCGGGAGGCTCGCCGCAACGACTGGCTTGTATTTTTAGATCTGTGATCTCAGAATCAAATGGCAGCCATGAAGGAATCAGCGGCGGTTTAGAATAAATTTATGAGTAAACTGATTAGATAAGTAAGTACTTTCAATTAAATAAAGCATCGCATGTTTCATACAACGACTGCTATTTTACTACATAGCATTAAACTCCTATTTCTAGACGTTTATCTTGTTAGGTAATCAACTTTAACGGCAACTGTGTGTTAATAATACAGAACCATGACCTCTTTTCCGAACTCTTGTCGAGTTTCAAAGTACCTACTCTGATTACTCTGTTCTGTACTCAGCTTACCTTCATTCAGAACGAACCAATCAAGCTTCAAATCACGTTTTTTTTTATGTAGAATCTTACTTATTTGTGTGCTCATTGTGGTTTCCCTAGATGTCTGATTAAGTCACGCTGTTAATCGTATGTCTCTGACAGAATGGGAGCAATTGTGCATCCATGCTTATTACCTACTGACAGATGAATATCTAGATAGGTATCGCTATTTGAACTATTAATAGAACGGACTGCTCAACAAGACAATCATTATTTATTGCATGATTTTATAATGTTGGCAAATTCCAAATTGAGGTTTCCGTTTTTAGCGTTCACTCGAAAATTACTTTATTTGCTGATTTTGACTCCTAACAAAGTTACCAACCGAATTTGCTTTGTCATGACTAAACACCTCTAACATTTTATGATAACTTGTTTTTCAGGAAATTGTAAAGATGTAAGGGAAAACGGCAAGTGGACTAGGATTGATGTGGATTAAGTATTCTCTGTTATTTTATAACTTAGTTAATCGCAACAAATGCAATAAGGAGAGATCCAAAGCACGAGTATCAATTTTCCTATCTTGTATAAGTTTCCATAGGATTGACCCATTGGTCCTAGCGTAAACAAGCTCAACTTGTCATCACGAAGCCTTTCTTAGCGAAAAATTAAACCTGAAACGTGAAACCTACTGATTACGTTCGAAGAAAATACTATATACCTACAATTATCTATTATTAGTCAGGCACAGGCTCGCTTCATTTACTTACCCACGTTATTTTATCAATTCCAAATTCATCTCTAAAACGTTTAAGAAATTGACAATGATTTCAAATTTAACTTTTGCAACAGGTACTTCAATATTCAATCGTCAGAGTTACGGCGAGTATTATACGGCTTGTATCTAAAGTATCTACAATTAGGCAAGAAAGTAATATGAAGCCATAAATTGTGTACTACCACACCAGTTCGCGTCACCAAGAATTATCTTTGTACAGTTAACTAGCTTGCCACTATCAGAAATGTCAACCAACGCCCACTTTGCTGTAGTTTCGTTCATGTTGTAATAGTAATTGACGTCCACAAACAAATTGATATGCCCTCAAAACATTATTATCTCTTTGGCAACAAGTATTTTGTCAACATTTGACAATTTTTAAGTCAACATTATGATTAAAGTAAGTAGGTACCTACTCTAATTACATCTGAAACATACATGACGATGTCATGTATGTTTCAGATGTACAAAAAATAATGAAAAATGAAGTGTAACAGGAGTTAGGAAGTATTGCACAAATAGCGTAACGTTCGCTAGTCATTTCTGGTATATTTTTTATGAATATGTATATCGTTAGCGAAGTGCAAAACAATAAATTCATATAAACTTAATCATGAAAAACACATATCTTGTTGGTAATTTAAAACATGAACGACAAGAACAAGTTGAGAGCACTTTGCGAGCAAAACAATTATTATCGCTGTTGGTTTACACATAATAATTTCATCAACGTCTTTGTGTTATGAATTGTTTGAACAGTCGCTAGTACTTGATAAAGTAGTTAGCAACACACCCACCGATAAATTAGCATTGCAGGGGGCATTGCGATAACAACGAAAAACAAGTTATAATCGATCAAATCTAAATTAGTGACGATCTAATGTGTTTTTAAGTTTTCAATGTTATCTGTTTACAATTGCCTTTTAGATTCTGTTCCCAGAATTTTATGATACGCAGGCTTATTTTATTGTCACGATTATTTTTATAAGTGTTGCTGATAGAGACAACTTTACTCTTTCGTGTTGTCAGCGGTAGAGCAGCTTCATTTAGGAGGCGTGTCTCTACGTCATCAATCCCACGATCGGCTGTTGTTTTTAACCGTTGCTATTATTACGTCCAGTGACAACAGTTTACGTGATATTTTACTAGCTCAATCTTTAGGTCAAGGATCTTCATTTACTGCAAACAAATCACGTCTTTAGAAACTGCATAAAAGTATTTTGTAGTTCTGTTCAAATTTTGTTGCTGTGGCTTTATTCGTGTTTTGATTGTTTCTCGAAAGATTCAAATTTAAGTTTCCTCTGTATTTAAGTCGTGCGTGACAGAGGTCGGGGAACTTGAAGACCTCCGTAATATTGTTTTAATTTGTCATCATTCTCAGTAGATATGAAGCGATCTTTAGAATAACAGTCATATTACCTACTCGTGTTCACAATGATCTTATTACAATTTTATATTGTTTAATTTTTGATAATTAACGGTATTAACACACATTAGCTATCACCTTAATATAATGGGAATATATATGAAAATTACCTATATTATTAAATAAGAGGCTCAATATCGAATATAGATAAGAAGTCTAAATGACTTGCAATAAGCTTTGGCTGCCTCAGGGTTTCTCTGCATGCCTGTCACCCAATTTGATTAGGTACTTCTTGAATTAGCAATAAATGCTGGTATGTAGTGTAGGTAGATAGGTACATCAACGAAGGGCTAAACGGAGCATCCAATAATGCAGTTATTTCAGTAGCGTCGGTTCAAAGTACAATATTTTGTCTCGTACCGTCTTGGCGTGCGACGCGATGGAAGCGCCCAAGGCAATTGACCGGTGTGATTGCCACCAGCAATTAAATTTTCCAAGTGATTCCTTCGGTTTAATTTTATATCTTCTTGGAATAATGGAAAAACTATATTATTATCTTTGACATTACCCAGTTTAAGGTTAATCACTTGTATAATAAATTGTTTAGCTGCGGTTTATTTCTCCACCTTTGATCTGTCACTTTTCTTTTAGCAAGTGGATATTTGATACTTCTCCGAGGAGGTTGTCACATTTGATGATATCACTTAACCTCATTACCTACCTAAAATGAATTATCACGTTTCAAGTCTATTATTATCTATAAATAAGTACCTTGATTTATTTTCTTTAGGAAGGTTTATGTATTATAAGAGTTATTAAATATTTATTATAAGAGAAATACAGACATTTTAAGAGTCGAGTCGCCATTTCAGATATAATTATTCTGTACAAAGAGATTTCGAAGATTCTGTTATACAATAATAATATAAATAAACTTCCCATTCTTTGTGTGTCAGACAGGTTACAGATGTGAATTTGATTTGAGTTGTGTATGTCATATTGAGGTACAATCGATATTGTCTGATGGGTAGATTAATCGATTGCCGATTATTCATACTTATCAGATGATTTAGATATTTTGTCGGTGAACTTATGCCATAATCCTACACGCATTATCCGCGTGCTGATAAAATTGGCTAAAATCGATGACTTTTGAAAACTGCCAGACCACGAGGAAACTAAAGATCACAGCCGGTCTGGCCAAGTGCCATGGTGGTGCTAAGATCACTCAACAGATCTGACCATGATAAACTATTAACAAGTTAGAACTAGCAAACATGCCAATTTCGAACCACACAAACTACTTAATCCAATAATGTATAAGCATGAAAGTTTATTTATACAGAAATATTAGTAAGTACCCATTATCAGCATGTTTTTATACGCTTTATATTAGCTTCACTTGTATGTTTGTATGTTTGTAACCGACTCCTTTGGACGCTATTTTGACCCACTTTAAACGGTCAGATTTCATTCTGCACACCTTAGTAAGTACCCACTATCAGCATGTTTTTATACGCTTTATATTAGCTTCACTTATATGTTTGTATGTTTGTAACCGACTCCTTTGGACGCAATTTTGACCCACTTTAAACGGTCAGATTTCATTCTGCACACAAATAGAAAATAAATTTTAATAGCGTAAATAAGAAATAAATGTTTTATTTAAAAAAAAGCGTGGGGTGCTTCTCATATCTGTCAATGAAATATTTATAACTAATGACCCATGCACCCCACGATTTTTTTGAAATGAAACATTTTTTTCTTATTTACACTATTAAAATTTATTTTCTATTTTTTAGTTTGGTTTTCTATATAAAGCGTGTTTTTTAGTTTTTTTAAACTATTATTTATTTTCCATCTATATATGCAATTCTGCTAAGATAATGGAATTCCAGTTGCGTGTTCAGAGACCACTGTATTTTCTATTTTGGAGTCTGCTCCATTTGTTCGTGGAATAATACGTTAGTTCATCGTAGCCATGAACTCTTCCACTTTGATTTCCATTGCTGAATTTGTTTGGTTTATTGCCAAGCCCTTCTATTGAACATTCTAGTTACGTCTGGACTTAGAACCTAAGATGTAAACATGATTATGATTTTAATTTTAATATACCAAGATCTGTTCCTAAAATTCTACGACATGATTTAGATGCGTAACTACTTCTTTTAGGCTAAATTAGATTAGTTGCTGTTCAATATTATGGTAGGTTCGTTGACGGATTTCCATTACTTTGGGTCTTCTTGCATCCATATTTAATGAGCCTGCATCTGGTATTAATAGCTTGCTATTGAAAGTTGTCATAACAGAGACGTTTATGTGTCAATAATCTATGTAGGTACTATTATTAGACCATTGGTTCTCATTATTATTGACCTTATAGGTGACAATAGCTAGCAGGAAGTTGCGCAAAGAGAAGGGGCAAGTCTGCCACTGCACCGAAATTTTTGAAAAAAGGTCATTTAGGCTTCTTCAGGCAAAATGACAATAATTTTAGCCCACTGCTGCGTACTTCCTAAAACGGAACATTCAGGCTATTTCAGGCCCAACCAGCAAATAACTATAGTTTAAGCCTGCGCTGTTATAATTAAATTATTTTGATCCGGTTAAGCCTGAACTGTTATTGAAAAACATGTTAAATAAACCCATCTGTAAAATATCCTTCAGTAAGGTCACTATGTTCACGTATTTTAATGTTTTTGTGATTATGTTTGTATCTCAAAAAGTGAGACAATAAGTGCATTTGACTCATTATAAGTTTTCAATGTATGAGTAGGGAAGAAAAATCTATAGTTTTAGCACAATAAGTTTCATTTCAAATAAGTAACAAAAAGAGTTGTCAGGTATCAAATGTTTTTGCAACCCAGAAAAAACGTGTGTCAATAACATTTCAGCACGCTCTCTCTGAAACAGTGTCCTCAATAGCTAAAGAAAACTTCACAAGTCGTGAGTGACCAATACAATTAGCCGTGGTGGGTGATATAAATAACATCCATGGACACAAACATCTTCCTCCAACAAAGACAATGATTGAAACAAAAGGTGATCAGTTTCTAGAAGGTTACATGGAAATGAAATGCAATGCAACTTCATAGATCCTGGATACAGATGTATATAGGATCAGATCCTTTGTGCATATACGTATATCGTATATATACTTATTGAGAATATCAAGGACTTCGCAAGCGTAAACAAAGGAAGGCACAGAGTAAGGAAAATATAAGTAAATAAAAACTCACCAGCCGGCAAAGCTCCGTGAAGCGCCTTCTCCTTGTCCTCCATCATAGCATGAGCAGTGCTAGATCCTGGTGCCATTACTATTCTTCTTAGTGACGGTCTCCTTGCTAACGCTACTATGTGTTTAGATCGGTACTGCTGTTGAGCTTTCCTGCGACGCGTCCGCGCTCGTTGAATGCTTCCAGCCGACTGGCCACCGACGGCGTTGGTTATCACTGAATGAACCTTATCAGCACCTCGGCAGTGATTGCCGATCAACCATATAATGGTAGAATAGATTTTGCAGTAAATCAGCCAGAAATAAATGTACCAATCGCCTTGTATGCTTAGTAACGCCATCAATAGCGACCTGCAACAATACAACAAGTCCATTTAAGTAAAACACAGGCTATTGAGGGTTATCGTGTTGTTCACAAAGTTATTTTTGGATGATAGCAGTGAGAATAAAGTGTCCAATCTAAAGATAATTTTAATCACGCATTTATTTTCCACATGACAAAAAAAAACCTGTTGATTAAGTAATAGAGTCACGTGGTATTACTTCGATAATGCGACAAAAATAATTGTGGTCATCAAGTTACATCATTCTAAGCAACGATGTTACCATCCATCATGCATAAATGATCAATGACCTTAGATTAATTTGTAGGATTATTGTGAATCATGAATTACCTACTAGTTATACCTAACTAAAGGGTTAGATATAGTCCGTGCATCTTCAGGCTATATTGAAGTCCTTCTTCAGACAGATTACTTTGTTTTGTATCAGCGACGTAATCATCAAATTATCGTATCAATAAAATATCTGGCAATTAATTTGCCTAAATTAACAAATATCTTTATCCTGCGAAAATTTATCTTTACGTCAGAACTTAAAATAAGTAAGATAAGTTTAGTAATTTAGTTGTCACGATTTTTACATCATAATCTGTCTCTGTCGTGTCGATATCATAGAATTGATAATATCATGAAATGGTTGGCCACATCATGAAAAAGTTCTATTTCATGAAATTATCGGTCACATCATAAAATGGTTTGGCCAGATGAATGAACAAACAGCGTTTGACGATATGAACAGCTAAACGCACGGCTACTTCATAATATGATCAAACATTATTGATTATATCGTAAAATAGATGGCGAGGGCGGAAGCACAACTTGGCCGTGATAGGTTAATTTTTTTAGGCCTCGTGAACCTATCTGTTTGAACACCTTTGGTATCAAAAAAACCCTACATTAATGATATTTAGTGATATGCCCAACCGTGGATTGAAATATCATTAAACGATGATGTTTCAACAATATGGTCAGTTTTAGCTGGCCATTTCATGAAATAGAACCATTTCATGAAATTATCGACTACATCATGAAGTTATCAATTATATGATATGGCTACGACATCTCTACTCCATAGCCATAGCATACAAACCAACACGCTTTTTAATATATTACGTTTGTTGTTTCCTATGTCGTCACTCGTCTCTACATACATGGAGACTGCTCTGTGATGGAGACGATGACGTTATTGTATTGTTTCCTATGTCGTCACTCGTCTCTACATACATGGAGACTGCTCTGTGATGGAGACGATGACGTTATTGTATTGTTTCCTATGTCGTCACTCGTCTCTACATACATGGAGACTGCTCTGTGATGGAGACGATGACGTTATTGTATTGTTTCCTATGTCGTCACTCGTCTCTACATACATGGAGACTGCTCTGTGATGGAGACGATGACGTTATTGTATTGTTTCCTATGTCGTCACTCGTCTCTACATACATGGAGACTGCTCTGTGATGGAGACGATGACGTTATTGTATTGTTTCCTATGTCGTCACTCGTCTCTACATACATGGAGACTGCTCTGTGATGGAGACGATGACGTTATTGTATTGTTTCCTATGTCGTCACTCGTCTCTACATACATGGAGACTGCTCTGTGATGGAGACGATGACGTTATTGTATTGCGTCTTGGACTGGTTTGTTCGGAATCGGAATCCACCATGATACATATGGAGTGAGTGTTTGAAAGACTATACCTACTGTATTGCTTTGACAGGCCACAAAGCTCCTAACTAACCGATCACCTTTGGAGAAGAAAAGTTCTTGAATGGCGACCAAAGACAACGAGGGAAGACGAAGCGTATGACGGCCCCCATTAGGTGGACGGTGCACCGATGCCTGGGCCCCAAGTCTGTTATCTATTGACAAAAAGCCGTGCCACTGCGATACCTCTGCGATTGGAGTGTCAATTTTGGTAGTCTGCTAAATCAAGTACCTATACACTATCATAGTTTTATAGCAAAAGCAACGCAGTAGCACGGATGTCTTCCGAAAATCCCTTGAGTGTTGCAACTGAAATAAAATTGATAATAGCTATCAGTCAACCATCAAGTGGATTCCACGTTTAGACAAACGTAGTATAGGACGCCTTGTGGCCAACATGCGAAAAGCGGCCGGAAGAAAATGGATTAAGAGAGCTGAAGACCGAGCTCAATAATGTGCATTAGGAGAGGCCTACATCCAGCAGTGGACTGATATAGGCTGACAATTAAGCATCAGCGTCAAAACATCTCTATTATGGTTATCTAGTTTTTTGATAGCAGCATCGGCCCGCGATCGAGCCTAAATCGAGCCTATAGCGAGCAGACTAAGAAAACTCTCAAAATCGGCAATTTTCATGCGATCGACTTGCCGCTGGATGCAAACATCAAGCGACCACTCGTAGTGGCGTACTATGGGGTCCATGGGGTAGGCCTATGTTCAGAAGTGGACATCTCCCTAGCCCCGGCTGAAGATGACGATTGTCATTATCGACATGTTATGTTACGACAAACAAACAATTATGTACTATGCGTGAAAAAATATTTGAACGATAAATAAACATGAATTTGATATGCGAGGAAACTTACAATATACCTACCTATTTAATAGGTAAGTTCTATTCAAAAATGGTCTTGCTTCATTCCTCTATTTACAATTATTGAATAATTATGAAGTGGTTGAAAAAAACACCATCTTTCTCAATCTGTTCAAATAATATGTGGTTATTTTTAATTATGACGGAACATCGTATTTTATTGCGTTAGTAAATAGGTATTTAGGTATCTGAAGTGACGCTATGATCGTTATATCATCATAACTCTAAGCTTTAACGCAAGCAAAACTGGTAAATCGGCAAATAAGTTCTCAGAAGAATTTCTGAAATTCCGTTCGTACAAAAATGACTAGTGTGAAAATGGTCTACGATAGTACGACTAAGTATAACTAGGACAAAATGCCTATGGCCTACCATTTTCTACGGATCTGTACATCCTCGCTGTCTTGTCATAATTAAATTACCCAATCAATCTGGCTAAAAACTCAATTAAATTTGCACATAAGTAGAGTTGTTTTTAAGGGTGGTCGGACCCCAATGAGAGATTCATATTCTCCAAGATAAACTATCCCAACCTGGTAGTTGACATTAGAGGTAGGCAAAAAATTGTTTCATATTTAGAGACCGATGATATTGGTAGTTTTTTAAATTTCTTGATCTTTAAGTATGTTTACTTAGTGATTATAATAATATTAGTGGAACCAGTTTTTAAAACCGGTAAAGCGTAAGCGCTCCTATCACCAATCCAAAATTGGTGAAAACGTACCACATGGAGAGTCCCTGAAGTACCCGCCTGTCTTATTAGATGGCAAGTGTTGTTTGAAAACAATCCTGTGGTCGATAAGCTATACTTATAAGATTGTTACTGTCGACCACAAACAAACAAACAGACAGACACGAACATAAGTTTGAAGTTTGAACGCCACGATGTTTAGTATTTGTTTGACAGCCAACGCTTTCAGTGCATTAGTAAACATGGATAAAATTGTTCATCGCTATGTGATACAATACATTCATTTGAAAGGTCTCAATCCGACCGATATCAAAGTATAGCTCTAGGGATTATTAGTCTGCTCCTTCGTGTACAGCAATATAACAAGCAGCAAATGTACATTAAAAAAAACTATTCTAAAAACCACGTTTTTTTGTCTTTGAGTTGTGAGCTACCCTGAAAGTTTCAGCCGGATAGCTAACCGGGAAGTACTCGAAATTTGTGCTGCAGATTCCTCCCGGAACGACAGACAAACAAGAAAATGACTTGATAAAAACGTGGTTATTTTGAGAGGCAGAGTTTAAATGAGGCCGTACTAGCTGCTAAGGCGAACATAGCAGTGGTCGACAAAATGAGGTGACCACGCCAGAAATGGTGAAGAAAATCCACAAAATTGTATTGGATGACCGTTGACTGAAAGCGCACAAGCTAGCAGAAATAGTAGGCATTAGTAGGCAAAACTAGTAATTAGTAGCAAAAGTAGCAACATTAGTAGAAACATAAGAAAGCTGTGCGTAAGATGGTTGCCACGTTTGCTTACAATGGAACAAAAACTGCACCGTGAAGATGTTTCAATCGAGTGTTTGGCGATGTTTCGCCGCAATACAGCCGAGATTTTGCGTCTATTCATAACCATGGGTGAAACAACGACAGAACAGTCAGAGCAATGGTCTGAAAGGGGAGAATCGTCTACAAAGAAGGCGAAGACAGTTTTTCAGTTTCATAATCATGGGTGAAACAACGAGAGAACAGTCAGAGCAATGGACTGAAAGGGGAGAATCGTCTCCAAAGAAAGCGAAGACAGTTTTTCAGTTTCATAATCATGGGTGAAACAACAAGAGAACAGTCAGGGCAATGGACTGAAAGGGGAGAATCGTCTCCAAAGAAGGCGAAGACAGTTTTTAAGTTTTTCAGTTTCATAACCATGGGTGAAACAACGAGAGAACAGTCAGAGCTACAGACAGACAGTTTTTCAGTTTTTCATTGATTATCTTCAAAAAGGAAAAACAATCAACGACATGTAAGAAAGAAGAAGAAGAAGAAATCAAGAAAGAACGGCCGCATTTGGCGAAAAAGAAGGTGTCGTTTCATGAAGACAATACACCCACATCCAAACCAAACCAGACCAAAGTCAATGAGTTAAAGTTCGAATTTCGAATTGCTTCTTCATGCACCCTATTCGCCAGGTTTAGCACCAATATTATTTAATTTTTTCGAACTTGATACGAGTAAAAATGGTATGGCTCGGTGGTAAAAGATTTGCCAACAATGAAGAGACGGAGTCTGGGGTTGATGTCTATTTTAAGGAGCTCTACGGTTCTCACTACAAACAGGGTATCGAAGCTATTGAACATCGCTGGGATAAGTGTATCGAGCTAAATGAAGATTAAGTTGAGAAATCTTCTATCTACGAGTATTCTATTGTCTATCTATATATCTATACTTATAATAAAACTGTAACGGGTCCAATTCTGTATATTGAGGATATATAAAAAAATATTTGACTGTACTTTGTTTTCGATACTGAAGCCAAAACTGTATTTTTTTATTGTCTGTCTGTATCTTGGATAGGCATCACGCCGAAACTACTGAATGAATTTAAATAAAACTTGGTATGATTTGAGTTCATACTACGAAGTAGGACAAAAAATTAAAGGGTTCCCGCAGGATAGGGGTTGAAAGTTATTTAAAAGAACACTTATTGCAGGCTGAAACTACTGGACGGATTTTGATGCAACTTGGCACAGTCATAGTTTATATGATGGGATAAAATTGAGGATACTTTTTATCCCGAAAAAATAAAGGGTTCCTGCAGGTTAGGGGTCCAAATTCTGCACATTAAAGATATTTTGTAAAAAAAAATGGTGGCTGTTATATACTCAATACTGAAGCCAAAACTATTATTTAAATTTTTGTCTTTCTGTCTGTCTGTCTGCATCCTGGCAGCGCATCACGCCGAAACTACTGAATAAATTCAAATGAAACTGGGCATGATTTGAGTTCATACTACGAAGTAGGACATTGGATACTTTTCATCCCGCTAACTTATAGGGTTCTCGCGGGATAAGGATTAAAAGTTATTAAAATGAACACGTATCACGCTGAAACTACTGCACGCAACTTGATTTTGATGCAACTTGGCACAGTAATAGTTTATATGATGAGTGAAAATTGAGGATACTTTTTAGACCGAAAAAATAAACGGTTCCTGCGGGATATGGGTCCAAATTCTGTACATTAAAAGAATATTTAGTAAAAAAATATGTAGGCTTTTCTAATGTTTGTAATGAAGCCAATACTGATTCCTTTTTCTTTTTTGTCTTTTGTCTGTCTGTATGTCTGTATCTTGGACTCGCATCACGCTGAAACTACTGAATGAATTCAAATGTAACTTGTCATGATTTGAGTTCATACTACGAGGTAGGACATTGGATATTACTTTTCATGCCGGTAAATTAAAGGGTCCGCAGAATCACCATCATCATCATCATTTGCAGCTTATTCCGCCCACTGCAGGGCATACGCTTCTTCCCTCTTACGCCATTCATCTCTGATTTGAGCCACTCTGATATTTTTTATAATATTCGGGACAATTCCACACCAAAACGCTTTTCTAAGTCATAGACCCATCGTTGGATAGGGCTATTTTATGTAGAGTTTGTATTCATGTTTTACGGTTTATAGTTACTTCCGTAGGATGTTCTAGGAATATTCCTCCAAATTTCAAATACCTAGGTCCACCGGTTTGGGCTGGGCGTTGTCTGTCAGTCAGTCAGTAGGAATGTCACGGTATTGTTTAATCATCATCATCATCATCATCATCATCATGGAAGAGGCCTATGTCCACTGCTGAACATAGGCCTCCCCCAAAGAGCGCCATGACAAGCGATCTTGTGCCACCTCCATCCACCGACTTCCTGCGATGGCTACAATGTCGTCGGTCCATCGTGTGGGGGGTCTCCCCACGCTTCGCTTGCTTGTTCGTGGTCGCCATTCGAGAACCTTTATTTCCCAGCGGTTGTCGGTTCTGCGAACTATATGGCCTGCCCATTGCCACTTCAACTTGCAAACTCTGAGAGCTATGTCGGTTACCTTCGTTCTTCTACGGATTTCCTCATTTCTGATTATTATTATTGTTTTATAGACATGATTAAAATAATGTAATAATACACATTTTTTTTATTATTCTGCCCTATTAAGAAGGTCATCTATACTTATAATAAAGCAGTTAGTACCAACAAATCTGTAAAAGGAAGATATATAAAAATAAAGATCAAAGGTACTAAAAATAAGCTACTGAAAAAAAAAACATTTTAAAAATTCGTGTGTGTCTATTTGCCATCGCCTTTTAAACGAAGCTTATTTTGGCCAGAAACTGATGAAACAACAAAAAATAAGAAACGCAAATTAAAAGAGAAAATGCCTTTTACGATTACAGGCCCTACATGGAAAGCAAACAATACCAAGAAGGAAGAAGAGAAAGGGAAACAAATAGAAGAGAAGGAACTGCGCGCAAAAAAACGAGAAGAAAGGAAGAATCTTAATAAGAAGAAAAACGTGACAATAAAACGAAAAAACAGATCTGAATCGTCTGATACTGATGCTGAAGTAATTTACGCCGAAAGTGATGAAAGTGTCTGGTCTGAAGGATCGGAAAATACAAATAAAAACGAGTTTGAAGTAAACACGATGACTTTTTCGACAGAAAACACCTCCAAATGGCCGAAAAAACCTGACAAAATGTGGTAGCCCGGAAAAGATATTGTAGAGCACATCCGTCCACCTACTATGATTAATAAAAGAGGCTATTACGCTGTAAAAGAAATGGCAAAATATTCTGCTTTTACATCATAATTATTACCTTTTATTAAAGGATATTGATTATAATTTGTGATTTTTATAGGAGATTGTGATAAACAAAGATAATGTTGTAGTGCTGATTCTAATAGAATATATATTTTATACTTGCCAAAGTAATTTATAGATATATCTAGGTAGAAGAAAATTATATTGACGTCTTTCAATGCTTATCTCATCGTAATTTTTATAGACTAAGAAACAAAAAGTTAATGTTCGTAAATGACTGATTAATACATAAAAGGCTGATTATGAGTAGGTTTTAAACTTTTCAAAGTTAATAAATATTTAAATATAGAGAATAAAAAATAGTTTTAAGTTCTTAAATGCTGAAATGATTCTTGTCAATTTTCGAGAGGTTTAAGTAACATAATGTGAATGTTGTTAAAACTGTAGGTACATTAAAAGCTGATTATAAATTAAATTTCGTATCTTTCTTTATTCCTGACTTAATACACCAAAGCTACGGACTTATCATAGGCTTGTCGATTACTAGGTGTCATTAACTAGGTTCTTATTCATTACTGGTTGTACATAACTGGTTCTTGTGCATTACTGGTTGTCCGTAACTAGGTTCATGTTCATTACTGGGTCTCCATAACTAGTTTTTTTTTCTGTCCATAACTGGTGAAATAAATTAGAGTTTTCATTTGTTGATTATATTGAAACCAATGACAGTGTCTTACGATTAAATACATCAGAAATACATAATAAACACAGGACTTTATATTTTCAATACGTTTTGTTTAAAACATTAATATCATCAACAACATAATATACCTAATTAGTGAAATTCCTAAAATACTACAAATTTGAACTTAAAGTGTCCATAATTGGTGTGTTTACCATAAGATGGTATTAATATAGTGAAGTAAAAATCGAAAATGTGTGCCCGAGTTCAGTACAAGTTTAGACGGCGAACAATGAACAACTAGAAGTAAGAAACTAGACTAAGAAGCCTATTGAAGAAAGAAGAATACAGTCCGTTTAATAAAGAAGAAAGTGTTTTGTTTTGTTTGAAATCCTGTTAGGAACCCCACAATACTTACGAGCTATGATATTTTTAATACTCCTGTAATTTACTGAAGTGAACCGAAAAGTTTTGTTTGAAAACAAGCAGACAAACATAAACAGACGATCACGCGTTTGTTATAACATGGGATACTGACCATTTATAACACGTACTCGACGATACAATTTTTTACAAAATCATCCAAATCGTTACAACAAAATAGGTCACAATAATTCCAGTTCGCATTATTTCGAAAAAAACACATAAACAGAAAACAATTCTGATAATTTACTTTACTTTTCTTTTTTGGCTTTTTAAGTAGACACGTTTTCAAAACTAAAATAACATTTACAATTCCCTCATAAAAAGCGTCCTCTTGCGGCTGTTTGTATTGGTAACCAAACTGCTTACTGTTTTACATTTTTTACTGACAGAACTGTCACAGAAAAGCGTGAGGGTGAGCAACGCAGTCCCCTGGATGCCCGCGCAACCACGGGTTCTTCCGTGATGCTCTAAAGTGAGAGCAGACGTCGTTGCGTATTTCGAAAATATGCATCTACACAACGCTCATGACATCAGAGACCATGTATACGTCGGGTATGTTTTAAAATCCAGAAAGCGAAAATGTATTCTTCGAAAATTCTTTACCCAACATTTATGACGTCACTGGCTAATGAGACCGAGTATTCTTACTTTCGCATTTAAAATTTCGCGTGGCATAACGCGAACTCCACACAACGCTACCGCAACACAGATAGATATTTCTGTCAACAACATTCAGTGGCGAACGACAAGGCCGTGGTAGGTCAGAAGATGAAGGCTTGAGCGAAGCTTAGCAAGCTCCAGCCTACACTATAGAGCGTTGTATAGATGTATATTTTCAAAATATGTGACGTTGTTGACGGTTGTTTCTTATATAGGAAAAAATAGGATTTTGGAATTTAATGTTTTGGCTTTTCCCTGCAATAACATAATATTACGTTGGTTCGGGTTAGGTTTTTGGTTGATTGAAAAAGTAAAGTAAGTACCTACGTGTTATTGCGTAGAATTCATCGAAGTTAGGTAGGTACCTACCTAGGTATTTCATCTTTTATCCGCATTGTTTTTTTTTTGGTAGGTAATCATTCAATGTTTCTTTGCACTACCTACCCAATTTAGGACCTTAGTTTAGATTTTTTGTTTCAGATTAGTTTCGTTTGTGTGTTAGGTTTTTTATTTTTTGGAGTTAGTATTCAAGATTTCCGAATTATGCCTACTTCCTTAGTGCACTTCTAGGATACTCAAGCAATATTTCCTCCAAAGTTCTAATTTCTAGGTTCACCAGTTTAGGCTGTGCGTTTTCTGTCAGTCAGTCAGTCAGTCAGTAGGTGTGTGACGGTACTGTTTTATAGGCTAAATACATCTTTTATTATTCTGCCCAATAGGTGAAGGGAATCTATTCTTATAATAAAGCATTAAGAACGAAAAAGTCTGTACAAAAAAGATAAATAAAAAAATGGTCTAGGGTACTTAGAATAAACTACTGAACAAGAATACAACATTTTTAAAAATCATGTTTGTTTGTATGTATGTTTGTTCGTGCATCACGTAAAAACTACTTGACCGATTGCGATGCGGTTTTCACTATTGGTTGTACTATTATTTATTCTGTGCTATTGGATAGCTTAGGGTTTGATTTAAAAACTGGGGTCCTTGGTATCTTAATCGGATGATTAGATGCCGAGCAATCGATTAAAAACTATTTGACGGTTAAAAGTATTTTGAAGAAATATTACTAGGTACTTTTGGTCCTGGAATAACACGTATGAGTAGCTTTTAAATGAAATGACCACGCTGGTAAAACGCAGGTACAGCTAGTAAAGAATAAAGTTTTTCCGAATTATTATTTTTTCTCCTTTAGGCTGGGCACTTCTGGGACTTCCCACGTTGTACCTAACAAAAGCTATCAATTGGCATCAGTATAGCCTAGATATCTTCATTAATCGGAATAGATTAATGAAGATATCGGACGGAAAACCTAGGTAACCGACATAGCTCAAAGGATAAGCAAGCTAAAGTGGCAGTGGGCTGGTCACATTTCCCGAAGAGTTCTCGAGTGGAGACCACTTTTAGGCAAACGTAGTGTAGGACGCCCTGTGGCCAGGTGGAGTGACGACCTGTGAAAAGCGGCTGGAAGGAAGTGGATGAGGAGAGCTGAAGACCGAGCTCAGTGACGTGCATTAGAAGAGGCCTTCGTCCAGTAGTGGACAGATATAGGCTGATGATGATGATGATGATAGATTACCAATTATCGTTACAATGGGATCGTTACGACTTTGCCACCGATTTCGGTTGTAAAGCAATCGCAATCTATCTCGAGACTGTAGGCCGTGAAATAACAATAAGAATTATTTTAAACCTGTATGAGTAGGTAAGTATTATTCATAATTTCATGACAAATTTAAATTACCTACTTACATGTAATGAATAGAAATTTCCTCTCCAGGTTAACATGAATTCATTCAGTTTTTTCCCGATTACGTCATAGAAACATATTCCATTTTCAATGCTTTTATTACCTCGCCAAAATGAGTAACCTACTAAAAATCTCCCGTTGTCATTCACTGATTCACATTCTTACCTAAATCTTGTCATTAGAATTACTTATAATTTCAATTCAATCATTACAATTTTATCAATGTTCCATTTGATTCGAGATTCTCTTTGCATATCCGTAGATACAGACATACCTAACTAATACCAATCTACTAGGTAGCTAGTAGATTCATATTTGCTTCGGCTATTTTTAGTTTGGCTGCACCATTACAGTTGAATGCAAAACGAACGAAATCTAACACTGTTATATGAACTCCTGCATTCATAACTAACAACAAAATCAATGTTGGTGTATTGACTTGACTACCTATAGATTATCATCGATTTGCGAAGCCTTGCTATAGTTAAATATTTAGCTAAAATCTATAGCCTTGACTTGTCTTATGATAAGCTTATAACTCAGAAATCAATGGATTCGCCTTCACAATACTTCACATGTTTTTGCAATTCTATTAGCTACAAAGCAGCTAGGTAATAACAACTTGTCACTGTCTTTTATTTTATACAAACCGAACATCAAGTTATTGTTTTGAGGTCTTGTTATTTATGAATTGGCATATATTACGTTTTTTACAGTTTACTGTATTCAATTGGAATAAATAGAATTGGAATAAATGTTGGTGGAGGCATCGATTTCCGCAAACAATTTTAAAGTTTTGCATTGAGGATATTATCATAATCTTAATTTCCTTTTCATCATCCCAATTACATATTTTATATCATTTTCAGACCCCACATCTTCCTTATTTTCCTAAACCTACAGAATCAGTACTATGAGGCTCCGCTCTCAGTTTTTCCACATTTCCCGACAGGAATGTGCTGCTTATGGGCGTGAAAAGCACCAGACCATCTCATCCAAATCCTTTCAACTGTTACAGCTATGTACAGATTGGAAAACTGAACTTTTGCATTTATAGTTAGGCTGTATTCGTTTGCATTTATAGTTAGGCTGTATTCGTTTGCATTTATAGTTAGGCTGTATTCGTTTGTGTTTGAAGATTGATCGAGTCGTAAATAATACTAAACGCTAATACTTATCTTACCGGAAAACTTTCTTCTAACTTTGGTAAAGCTATTTTCAGTCATCAGAAGCATCTCCTTATCCACTGTTGTACGTAGACGCCACTGAGCTTTATCTTTATCTTCAGCTATCTAGTTTATGCCAGCCGCTATTCGCAGGTCGTCACTACAACTGGCCACAGGGCTTCCTACGCTACGTTTGTCTAAAATTCATTTCCATTCTCCATTCGAGAACTCGTCTACCCCAACGGCTACCGGTTCTTCAAAGAGATAGTGATGCTAATTATTGACAAAGCGAGCGCGAAGCGTGAGCGAAGCGTCTCCGTTTCAGCTGTGCAAAAATTATTTCGTATATGCGGATATCTGTCCGGATGTCTGTCCGGCTGTTCTCTACAGGTCGCATTTCTTACCGATCTAGACGAAACTTGGTATACAAGTTAAACGAATTTGTAGAATTTTTTAGTCATCGGGGATTTTTGATAACAAAAAGGGGCAAAAAAGGGGCTACTGAATATCTCCGCTCTAACTAGATCTGATTTCGATGGTTCTTTTTTTATTTGAAAGATAGTACTTTAAGTTGGTTTTATAAAAAAATTGGTGAAGATCTGACGAGGATATCGGCGTGATGAGCAGAATTGCTCCTCAAAATGCAGTTAAATTGCTCACTTTTAGGTTTCTACCAGTGGAATCAGCCCTTTACCTACTAGGCAGGGTTTGATGGAGCACCTTGGTAATTAATGTTAGTTGTACAATGAGTTAACTAGATGGCGCTACTGTGCACCCTTAGATTGTTTGCAAAAATGTTGTGAGTGGGAGGTCTACAGCTCACAGAGCCACTAGTTTATATTATTTTATTTATTGCTATAGATACAGACGGGGCGTCTAGAGGAGAACATTTGCGGGTGTAGTCTAAATACAACTCGCAAATAACTGCTAAGACCACAAAAAAAACTATCCCTAGATACATTTCTAGAGATAAGCTCGATTCATATAGGCATAGAATTACATATCAAACGGTAGGTACCGAAAAAGAAACCAAAAGAAGGTTACCTAATTGGTAAATAGTTATTATTGATGGTTTTCTCAAAAAGGGTGCCAGCCAGGACATCTGTCCCGAAGAGCTATTATTTTTCTATTGTTTGGAAATTTAGAGACCTTGCAAGACAACGGTCAGTAGATATAGCCTATCTTTATAGAGATCTACGAGGTTAACCTCGATAACCCTTAAGAATGTTTCCTAGGAAATAATCACGGGACTAAAATTCGAGGTTTCGTGATACTACTATCAATTAATCACTTCTCGTCATTAAACCAGTAGAAACCGAATAGCGCGGATTCAATCGAGAAATAAAAAGTTAACTTTAATGGAAAAGTTTAAGTTTTCAACAAGAATGTTTAAAATGGTGCCTAAGTATTCAAATGCATAAATGAATGAGATCTTAAGTTTTCCAACGAGATTGGTGCTTTTCAAATGTTTTATTTAAAACTTTTTATTTTCAGAATGAGTCGATTGGTTTGTAGCGTCTTTGTTTGTACCTACCGTCATCCTTTACTTTTTTAAGTTTTTTATGTACCTACTTATATACCTTGTGTTTTCCGAGGTGAAACGGAGCACGAACCGACAAGGCTGACGAGTCGAGAATATTAAATATTGCTTCCTTTGTGCAAGTCCAAGCAAGCCTCATGTGTGGGGTACATAAACAACGCCATGTTGGCATATTTGTTTACAACTTGTTCATCTCTCTCTTTCACTTGCATCGCCTTGGCTTCACTATCATTGAAAACTTTTTAGTCTCTATATTCGGTTTCAATCGATTATTGATCGAGTAAACCAATTCATTTGGCAATTCAACTTGCCAATTGGCATGTTTCACTATGCTAGTTTTATGAGAGATTGGTTATGCTAGAAGTTATTTGGATTTTATTTGTAATGGATACTGGTTAAACATGTATCGTTATTATCAAGAGCAAGTCTAGAGATGTAGTCACCTTGCACGTGTTTGTTAAATCTGTTTTACCAGGCAAAATTCGAGTTGGCTCTTGTAACAAATGTGACTAATATCTGCGTAACACTGTCAGCTGCGTCGAAACATATTTCGTTAATCTATTCTATACTTACGTTAAACTGGAGACCTTGTGGGTTTAGCTTTCTAGACATTTATGCAGATATGCATTGGGTAATACATTGTTCATGCTTACCTGTCACAAAAACTAAATTCTCCCTTCGCAGTAATGGTCAGAGGATGTGTGCCTTATAAAGTGAACCAAATCGTGGCGCATAGCAGTGCGCCCGTGGATAGCGATGAACGTTTCAATACACATTCGCAATAAGTCCCAGTAAACGTCCAATGTCAACTTTTTAATCAAAACTCTCCCCCAGCATCGCACGGGGAACACAACACAATAGGTATACAGTTTCGTATTATCACATTCACGTTGGGCAAAAAATTGTCGATTTCTCGCGGCTTTACTTCACTCCGGACCTTAATTTGCTCATTTTAACACGAAGTGGTTCGACGATGGCTTGTAAATATGGAGGTTTGTTGGTTTGAGCGCAGCACAGTTGACGTAGCGATCGTACAACGTGTAATGGAGACGTACGTGGACTGTTGTGTTGTGAGTTGTGTTGTGGCGCGGCGCGGGTCGAGCGTAGCGAAAGCGCGCTGCGTTCAGGTTCAGTCAGTGTTGTTGGACTGATAGCCTGACTTCGGATGACATCGATTCGCGTTCGGGTACCTTCGGCTGCCTTTCGTGGTGGGGGGATTATTTTGGTCCCATCTCCGCTGCCACAGCATAACTAATAGTACAAGCCTCGACCCCGTTAAACGGTGCTGGAATTTTGTTCCATTCCAAAGAATACAAACACAGTTGCACTTGCTTGCATACTGCATTCTGAAGCAATTCTGAAAAGAATAATAATTAAACTGATCGTTTACTCATAGGTACAAATAGATACCTAGTAAATATAGGTACCTAAGTACCTAGGTAAGCAACCCCTAAATTTAGGAACAATAATTATAACTTTTCTGTATATCCTGTAGAATTCCTGGGAACAAACATTGAAGAATAACGTAGGCACCTAGTTCCTCAATGGAAACAACTACCTACCTATGAGTTTTGCTGAAGATTCCTACAACAATGGTACTCACCTAGAAAGTAGCTACTTACGGGATTATTTTCATTGTTATTAGTACTATTAAGAGAAGGACTAAGACCTCAAGGCAGACCACCCGCCCGATGGTCAGATGACATTGTATGAGGTACGCTGGAGGCCAATGGATGAGATGAGCACAGGAACGGACATATACTCAGCAGTCGTATCCACATCGTATCCACATCAGCCCGTATCCACCCATACGGGCCGATTAGACAGATAGCTAGATAGTACTATTATCTACCTACCCGACCTACAGACGTTATGTGACCTTCCTTACCCTACCCTTAACACAGAACCTCTATATTAGGTAGAGGCACAGAATGAATAATAGTACAAGGTCGAGGTAGTTTCATTTCCTGCAGAGCAGACCCCAAAGAATATAACTACTTTCTAACGAGAGACAGAACCGCTTCGAAAAGAAGTACAACTTTTTTTTTGTTTTTTTTTATGCAATATCGTTGGGTTCTAAGTTGCACTATTGAACTGTTAGGCTACCATCGCTCTAAAAGAAATAAAAGAAAAAAAGAAAGAAAAAACATTTATTCAACACACAACATTACAAAAAAAACATAGTTAAAAACATAAATAAAATGTGGTTACGAGTGTGTTGAAAGGGGCTAGGTACCTATGTACAAAGAGTTTGAGATATATACATTGTATACCAAGCCAAGCTGCGCCTGCAGTTTACAGAACAGCAACTACCCTAGAGCCATTGCTATTAGGCTTACTTAGACCACAGTAACAGAACACAGATTTTTGTTTTATCTGGGTTAAGGGCGTCACAGACGACGAAGATGCTATAATATTTATGTTAAGATAAAATATCCTTCGCCATACTATTCAAATGACCCATCACAAACGGCGAAGATAATATACATTTTCATTTTAGAGTATCTTTAAGATATCGAGCGATATGGATTTTTATAAAGATGCTATCTTAAGATACGAAATATATCGTAATATACTAACTTATGATACAAAATATATCGTAAAGATGCTTAATAGGTCGCTCTGTTTTGTATAATGTCATGAATAATTTCAACATATTATCTTATCTTAACCGTGTGTACTGTGTACCTTAAGATGCTATAATATTTTATATGCAAATATCTTAACATGAAATATTATAGCATCTTCGTTGTCTGTGACCTGTGACGCCCTTTAAACCATCGCACGTAAGGTTATTTGGCCTTCCTAGCCAGGCGAAAGTCGTTTAAATAAAAGCGCTTCGAGCGAGAAAAAACTACATGAAAAGAGCCAGATAGTTGGTTCACAATATGCAACCCTTCCTTTCGCCCTTTGTTGCGTCTAGAACATACAGAACTAGTCGTAAGTTGATCATTGTTTTGAGTGCTCGTGTAACTTATTGGCAAATCAATTTCACATCGAGTTTAACTCTTCCTAATATTTATTTAGTGAATCGCAAAGAAGAAATATTTATGGATTATCTTAATGTAGGTAATAACACGTATAAAAGTCATAAATTTATATTATTTCTGTTTGATTATAGGGATAAAATAGCAGCTTGAATAGGGAACCATTTTCAAATTATTTTAATTAATGTTTAAGTATTCATTTGTGTATTAGTTATACTTCCGTGCTGCTTCCGAGCTACATATATGATAGTATCTTATAAAATAAACATTTTTGATAGTATCTACTTTTTGTTACTTTTCAACAAACCGATTCAATATGTCATACTGCTTAGTAGAACAGCTTGGACTTTTTTGTCCAAGCTTTTTTTTTTTTTTGTAGATGTTCTATAGTCGAACAAATAGTAGAACAGTTTGGACTAAACCACATTTTAGTGGCAGCAGTAGTAAATAACGAATTTCCCAACTTGATCACCTGGTGGTTCAAAGTGTTCAAACTATACAGTAGTGACTAGGAGAGCAGTTTTTGGTAAAATGCAATAACAGGACTTGCATACTTTCGAAGAAAAAATATTTTTCAGAAAATAATGTTTTGTCATCTAATAATAGTTATTCATAAACCAACTCGCAAAAGTTTGCGAATTATTTCATGTAAACCGCTAAGCTTTATATCTCGCTTTATCCTTGGCTTGACCCCTAAAATGCACAAAATGTTGATTCATGGAGCAACAGTCATGGATAAATGCCAATTATTGCCAATTGGTTTGCTGTCTGAAGAGGCTGCAAAAGCCAGAAACAATCATTTTAGAATGTTTATCGTGTGAGGTAGTGGTGGTTTCTCTGGTGTCAGAGTTTGTCAGGCTGCCCATTTTAGGATGTATCACTACAACTTTACGAAGAAGTTTTCGAGGGAACAATGTAAACAAGTCGTCCTTACTCGGATATTTCTATCCTCAGATCCATTGATCGCGAGTGCCAGGTCAAAAACTGAATGAAAAATACACCCTTTTTAAAAGAAATGATACAAATGTTGTTGCCGGCTGACCTTGAAGTTTATAGCTCCAAAGAATAAGAGGCGGAAGAAACTGAATATGATGAAGAACCCTGGAACTCGTCTCTAATTAATGCAGAGTACAACCCCGGTACATTCCGTAAAATTAATGAGATATATGTGTCATCATCATCATGTCAGCATTTAGAAGTCCACTGCTGAACATAGGCCTCCCCCAAAGAGTGCTATGACGAGCAATCTTGTGCTACCTCCATCCATCGACTTCTTGCGATGGCTACAATGTCATCGGTCCATCTTGTGGGGGTCTCCCTACACTTCGCTTGCTTGCTCGTTGTCGCCATTCGAGAACCTTTATTCCCTAGCTTCTTTATTATTTCTTATTGTCGGTTCTGTGAACTATATGGCCTGCCCATTGCTACTTCAACTTGCAAACTCTGAGAGCTATGTCGATAACCTTGGTTCTTCTACGGATTTCCTCGTTACGGATCCTATCACGTAGTGAAACTCCGAGCATAGCTCTCTCCATTACACGCTGCGCGACTTTGAGTTTATGTATGAGACCAATACGTGGTCGCTAACCACGTCTCAGTGCCGTATGTCATCACTGGCAACACGCACTGATTATAAACTTTCATCTTGAGGCTCTGCGGTATCTGTGACGAGAAGATGTGGCGTAATTTCCCGAACGCGGGCAGCGCATCCGAGTTGGATTCGTCGGTTGACCTCTTCTTTGTCGAAGTTGGATCTTCCCAGTTGGATCGTCTGACCCAAGTAGTCATAGTGATCAACAGCTTCGATAATATCGTTCCCACCATAAACTGGCATGGGTGCGAAATGGGCATTTGACATGATATTCGTCTTACCCATGTTCATTTTAAGACCCACCTGTTAGGAAACAATATTAAGGTGACAGAGCATTGTGCTTAGGTCTTCCAGGGTTTCTGTCATGATGACTATATCATCAGCAAATTGAAGGTGAGTGATGAATCGCCATTGATGTTAACACCATGTCCGTTCCAGTTCAGAAGCTTGAATATATCTTCCATTGCAGAGGTGAACAGTTTCGGAGAAATAACGACTCCCTGTCTCACCTCTTTTTGCAAGTTAGTAGAATTAAGGCTCCAGTCTTGGAGATGGACAGTCATGGTGGCCTTGCTGTACAAACATTCAACACTTCGATGTACCGTTAGTCAATCTGACACCGCTGTAATGACTGTAGCACTGCCCAGGTCTCGACTGAATCAAAGGCTTTCTCATAGTCCACAAACGCTAGACATAGTGGCCGGCTATACTCTTCGGTCTTCTGTATAATCTGCTGGAGCGTATGGATGTGGTCTACGGTGCTAAAGCCTTTCTCGCTAGTTCGGGAGGCTGAAAGTCGTCAAATCTACGAGCGAGACGGTTTGTAACTACTCTCGAAAACAGCTTATAGACGTGCCTCCGTAGCGAAATTGGCATATAATTCTTCAAGAGGGTTATATCACCTTTCTTAAAGAACAAAATCACTACGCTCCTCGAGGATGACGGAGTTAAACAGCCTCTGAAGGACTTTAAGTACCGCTGTTCCACCCGCTTTCAGTAGCTCTGTCGTTATTCCGTCCTCCCCTGGTGCCTTGTTGCTCTTAAGCTGTTTAAGAGCCATTCTGATCTCGTATAGGCTGACGTCCGGGATATCTTCGGTATAATGTCGGGTCAAACGGGCATCACTATTCGTGCTAGGAGGACTACGCGATGAGGTGTATAATTGTCCATAGAACTCCTCGAGCTCACTCAAAATCTCTGAGATATATGTGTAAAAGTTAGTAAAAAAAGTCAGTTTTTTTTAGTACTTTACACAAAAAATTACAAGTCGCTATAAGACCTATATAACAAACAAACACAATAATAATTTCACCCAGCTAGAAAGGCTAAATAATATGTGCATCGCTTGGACACTATGCATCTATAAAAAAAACTAGGAGAACTCTTTTCCGGGGTAAAATGTAAAAAAAAAGCCTGTGTGAGTCCTACCTTATAACAGACAGACTTTGCTTATGAAACACTAGCTGTGTCCGCGGCTTTAGCCACCGCGGATTTTTCTGGGATATAAGGATCCTATGTGTTATTCCAGATGTTCCAGGACCAAAAGTACCAATATCATCAAACTTCGCTCAGACGTCAAATGGTTTTTATCGTTGCTCGACTTCTACTCATCGGATTGAGATACCAAATACATCAGTTTTTAAGTCATACCCTAAGCTATCCAACAGTGAATACCACATTGCAACCCGCCCGTCCAGTAGTTTTTACGTGATGCACGAATAAACAAACAAACAGACAAACAGACGAACACAATTTAAAAAACTGTTATATTATTATTCTGTAGCATAAAGACCTTAAATTGTGTTTTTGCTTATTCCTGTAATCCCCACAGTGATTATAGTGGGGATTTCGGGAAAACTTATTTGGCTTTTTTCCGAAATCCCCACTGGTGAGGACGGTCTGGTGGGGATTTCGGTAATAATCCTATTTTTATAATTTTCTTCATTGATTTTTTGTTACTAACTGCTTTATTGACCGAGCGAGTGCGAAGCGCGAGCGAAGCGTCTCCGTTTCAGCTTGGGCAAAAATGCTTTCGTATGTGCGGATGACTGTCCGGCTGTCCGGCTGTTCTCCTCTACAGGTCGCATTTCTCAACTGATCTAGACTAAACTTGGTAGGTATACAGGTTAAACGTTTTTCTTTTATTTTTTTTTGTTTTCGTGGATTTTTGATTGGAGGGGTACTTCCCCCAAAAAAGGGCAAAAAGGGGGCTACTGAATACCCTTAAGCCCTTTACCTACTAGGTAAGGATTGGTGGAGCACCTTGGTTATTAATGTTAGTTTTACAATAAGGTAACTAGATGGCGATAATGTGCACCGCTAGATTGTTTGCAAAAAAGTTTGTGTTCGCGAGGTCTACAGCTCGCAGAGCCACTAGTTAAAAGTCTACATACATTGTGATTGTGATCCAATTAAAATGCATTCATTATGACGAGACGAAGATCGGGCTCAGGGGCGTTCACAAGAAGAGGCCTACGTCCAGCAGCGGACGAATACGGGCTGATGATCATTATTGGAGACTGCATATCTTATGACTGCATGTTCTTATGATGCTGGCTTACCTACTCTTGACTTGACAATTTGACCACACGAGACGTTGCGTCTTGGCCATGTTGCTTGACTACCTACCTACCTACTATGTGTAAAGTCCAGTAACCAGCACTCCAAGTGCTCCAGTTGAAGGTTAACTTCTGTTTTAGTAACTGCAGTATTTAACATAATAATATATTCTTCTTCTACTGCAGCTAGAAACAAGTTAAAAAAAATACAAAGATCAAAAATCTCTGTTATTTTTTGTGCCATGAGTAGTTTTCATTGGTAGGTACATTAATGTTATATTCGATCTGTACAGGAACCGCTAATCCGTTTGAAAAATGAGCTTTAATTAAACTGCACTGATCTAAGCATAAGCCGATAAATACATTGAACGAGATTAAAAATTAAATTTACAATTAATATATTTTATTAAATATCTCCCTATTTATGCTTAACGTGATTGTAGAAAACCGGGTGGGGTTTTTTACAATCACGTTAAGCATAATCAAGTTGATCAATTGTAACCAAACAAAATAATTAATATTTTACTTTTCAAAACTGAATGATTTTTTCAAATACCGATATATATATCAGTTAATTTTCAATCAGTCAGTCAGGTTCAGTCTGATTAGAAACCGACACATCCATAACTGTTTTTATTTTATTTCTTGGATGTATTTTCTCGCACGAGTGTCGCCCTTAACAATAAATTGGCATACTCTATTCTTTTAACTTTCAAAGGCCCTAAATGAAGACTTTTTCTTGATTTGTCGAAAAATCTCAAAATGTGACTTGAGTATCAGTTTTTGTTCTGATGCTCCTCATTGAGACAAATTCTAAAGAGCTCCACTTCCTCCCTACCCGAGACCAAAGTACCTACAAGCCTCTAAAAAACCCATCGAACGCCTAAAAATACACTAAGCCTCATGTCATGCCCTGCCTGAGCCGTAAAATTAATGATTTGCCAAAAATAATAACCTGCTTTAACGGAAATTTATTGTTTTTAACTTGTTGCGTAGGTATATTCTGAGTTAGATACCTATGTCACAGAATAAATAATAGCCTTTGTGCCAAAATATAGGCACTTACCTAGCAAGTTTATTTGAGGAACAAAACAACAGCAGGAACTTGAAACCTCATTTGAACCGGCTCTGAATTTGAATATCAAGTTCACAGACTACTCAGAGATACTACGTATGATGATGAGATGATCAAGTTTGCATCAATTAAGAACCAACCGTAAACCTACTTGCTTAAGACCCACCACCTAAGTACTTACGAAACTAAAGTAAAGTAAAGGTAGGTAAGTACCTAAATTCGAGAAGTCAACCACTCCTTCAAAAAGGAAAAATTGATAATTGCTCAAAGATACGAGGTAAGAACAAGATAGGAACATACATTTAAGCTTTTTTCTTAGCTATTCTTCCGATTCTCGTAGATCCTACCATCCTAGGCACGTGCCTATAGCCACGATGACATTGCGGATGCGGACCTTACCATGGACTATATGGGAATAAAGCAAAAAATCAAGGTCAACTTATTATTAGAGCACCAAACCAAATTACGAGCACAATGCAAAAACGCTTAATCTCCTTTCACTTAATCGTAGTAAGTGGACTCATTGGACATTTGCACATGTATCTTCTAGTCGTTTAAGCATCCGGCGCCCTACCTATCGCATTCGCAGTCTAACCGATTTAATAACAAACGATAAATGCCTCATTTTGCCTTCATTAACGTGGTTAATCTCATTCAAGTGCATGATAAAGTTCAGTTTAGTCTTGGACCGGCGCAAAATACCTACCTTCTGTGTCGGCATGTGCATTGCTACCTAAATAAATAGCATATGGAATATAAACGGCTACTTCAAAGGCATAAATAGTGTCGTAGTCTACGTTTTTAGAAACCTAAAGTGTTTTTGAACTTGATCTTCTAATTTGTGAATTATGAAGTTTACCTCCTGCCTACTAATTGTCGGTAAGTTAGTACCTACCAATCATACAATTGCTACCAATGTACGTTACAGACTAAAGCTATGTAGATGTACGTTATTTGCGATAATTGGGGAACTTCTTCATGAGTACAGATTAGAGCTAAATATCTTTCCCAGACTACAGCACTACAGGATACTACTTAGATAGCTTTCTTGAGAGCGATTTATAAAATATGGCTATATTTATTCAAAGTTACTCTATGGTTATAAAGTTTTTTTTTTAAGTAAAATATTTACGCTGCCTTTTTAAGGTAAGCACATATTCTTGGTAAGCAGTAACGTGAAAGCAATATCACAGTACATATATAATCCTATATGTGTACTGTTTGTGTACTGTGGCAATATGAAGGCATTAGCGTACCTACCCAACCCCTAAAAAAAATATCGGTGTGCTTTGTGTTCTAACCGCGCTCTTCTGACTGAGCCGCTCTTCACATTAATTGAAGTACGCTGCTGAATGCTGCCGTTTACCGAATTTTCTTTGCTGAATCAGGATTTCTACACAAATAAGGCGAAACCTTCGAGAAAACAACCAATACCATAAGTACCAATACAAAGAGTATATAAATACTACGTGTACCAATACAAAGAGTTTAAAAATACTACGTAAGATACCAATACATACATAAAGGGCCGAAACCGAAAAAAAAACAAGTTTGCGCCCCGCTGGTCTAAATTAAAAATAAATTTTGACAGCTTTGACATTGAAATTGACAGTGACATGTGACATTACATTATTTATTTTCGTTTCGGTTTTGGATAATCCGACTAAAATTAGTGCATCCCGAAATGTTCAGATTTTCCTTGTTTCAGATAACATTTTCAACAATCAGAGTAATTATTTAGGCCAAACATGTTAGAAAATTTGGTTTCTGTTGCATAGTTATTTCTACATTATGAATGGATTTGGTAAACTTTCTGTTTGGAACTAAAAATTCACAAAGGGTTGAGAATATTAGAAGAGCTTTATGGCGATAGAAACAACGATGACGTGAGGTCTTTCCTACATAACCTACTTTCCTACTGGTGAGGTCCTTGCTTCGCCACACAGAGTACATTATATATCTGATTCGCCGCCTGCCTTGCTTCCGATTCTTTGTTCAAAGTAAGACTGCAATTATTATAATCGATAGTGTACATGCAATTACAATATACAAGTACATAATTCCGAGGGATTTTTAGACAATTTCATTCATTATCCTTGTGTTTTGTTCAATACCTAACTCAAATTTATTTCAGCTCTAATCATGAGTGAGAATACTTCAGCATTGGACCTTGAATCTTGGATGAACGACCTACCAGCCCAGCTAAAAGATGTGCCCTTAATTTACCTAGCTATTCCAGGTATGTACCTATGTACTTAATTACAAGAGGAATAGTTGTTGGGTTTTTGATAAAATCTGATGAACGATGGTAGCCTAGTGCAACTTAGAATTTAATGATACAAGGTTCAAGGTTCCTAGGCTCGGCACCAAAGACTTCAAAGTTATGTGCGATTTCCATCGCTCCATGCTTCAGAGGGCACATTAAGCTGTCAGTCCCATCTGTTATTGATTAATAGCAGTTGTTAAGCCATGTAGGAGGCCCTCGAAGGTGGCCTGATAAACTCTGACAACAGAGGCCAGCACTACCTCACACAAGAAGGCAAGCAATTGTTAAAAAGAACCATAACCACGCTAATTTATTTATTTACATCCACCCATACATTTTGTAACATCTGACTACAATCAATCCCTTTTCCAGGAAGTCACGACTCGATGACGTATGGCATTAACCGATCAAGTGGTATAGCACCTGATGCCGAGCCTATCGTCCAGCGTCTGTACCCATTGTTCCGAGGTACGATATTACGCTGGACCATAACACAGGATGTTGACACGAGGCAACAGCTACTTATTGGCATTAGGTACCACAACTGTAACAACATTTTATGCACAATGACAAACAAAAGATGTCTAGAACATTGAAGACTGGTCACGAAAATGCTTATTTTTCATTAATAAAAGGCCTACACTATTTGCAATTGCACAGAGCTTGCACAAATATTATTTAGGAGAGAACTATAGTAATTGTATATAAAATAATCCCCAACAATAGCTTTTATTTACTAATCCCCGAACAAATAGACGGGTGTTATAAGTTTAGGGTGTCACTCTCTGTGTATTTGTGTGTGTGTGTGTGTCTGTGGAATCGCAGCTCCCAAACAAATGGACCAATTTTAATGCGGTTTGAAAGCTGATGTGATCGAGATGTTTCTTAGAGGGTTGGGGGGGAGGGGGGGGGGGGGTGAGAATTGTAGCTTCCAAAGAAATGGACTGATTTAGCTGGGTTTTTTAATGTTTAAAAGCTGGAGTAAATGAGATGGTTCTTAGCTATATAATAGGAGGAAAGAGGGGGGGTGAAAAACGTAGCTTCCTAACGAATGGACCGATTTTGATGTGTTTTTGTATGTTTGAAAACTGATGTGATTGAGATGGCTCTTAGCTATATGGGGGGAGTTGAGAAAACAAATGAATTTAACTGCAGTTTTTTACGTTTCAATTGATGCGGTTGTTATGTTTGAAAACTGATGTGATTGCAGTGCTTCTTAGCTATAATGGGGTTGGGGCTTATATTTTTTTTTTATATGTGCTTGTTATTTATTTGCTTAAAAACAAGTCCCTTTCTTGATAGGTCCCAATAGGCCCGTTTGCGATAGGTCCCGTTCGCAATACCTGTATTGTTAAATTAAATATAAATAAACGAGATTTTCTCCAAAAACATCAAAATTTTCTCTAAATCTGATATAAAACGTATTGTCATATCAAAACTTTACATTTACTATTTTTGCTACTTTAAAAAACTCATTAAATCACGTGAAGGTGAAAGAGCCACTAAAGCCTATGTGTGATAGACCCCATAATTATGTGAAAGAGCCATTCCGCGAAAAGGATTATTGAGTATGCGGGACATTTCATGAACGTGACCAACAGGGCATTACTCCAGCTTTCAAATATAAAAGGCACACAAATTGTTTTGCGTACTGGGGAGGTACAATGCCTGCGGAGGTAAAACTTATTGCATACACACAAAAACTGTCTGTAGCTGGCTACTATGCCCTTCCATCAGGCTGGATTGTTTGCACAATACTGCTTGGTAGAGCTGTGGCCCCAGGGGGACTCTTTTAGACACATCCTGCTATTCTTTCCACCTTTGGTATTCTTTAAAAGAAACCTATTCGTATTTTCAGGTACTTGGATCTAAGGCTGGCAACCAAAAAGGAGGAAACAAGGTTCTACTTTACACATGGAGTTTATGCAGAAGAAATATCTCAAGGATTACTAGAAGTTAAAGAATTTGTAGATACACATCCTGGAGAGGTCTGTTATTTAGTTAAATGATCTAATTATGAAAAGGTGGATCTACGAGGGTGGATTGAAAAGTACTCGGCCTAACACAGATCCATACAATTCTAAAAATCAAATCTACCCACATTATTTAGTTCAGTTCAGACTAGCTATTTATGTGAAGTTTGAAACGTGTGTGATAATTAGTTGTGATTTTATAAATTTATTAACAAAGCAATCGGACATAATTTCCACGAATGGAGCAAATCGAGCAGCATGCTGTCATTAAGTACCTCCATAAGAAGGGGCTATCATCAAAAGCCATCTATGATGATATGGTCAGTGCATTAGGGGATTCTGCTCTGTCGTATTCATCCGTCAAAAAATGGATAGCAGAATTTAAGTGTGTTAGAGAGAGTGTGAAAAATAAACCCCGCTCTGGAAGGCCTTCAACGTCCACTACTGACGAAAATATTAAAAAAGTACTTGATTTAACAATGGGAGACCGCAAATTAAAAATTAGAGAGACAGCCAAGATCACCTCATCTGGCACCATCAGACTACTGTCTGTTACCTAACCTAAAAAAGGACTTGGAAGGTCAAAGATTTTCGACAAACAACGAGGGCAAAGCAGCAGTAGACGCATATTTTGACTCTAAGGAAGAATCTTTTTTTTTTGGAAGGGGAGGTGGCAAAAGTGTATTGAACTCGATGGTGATAAGGAGGTGGAAAAAGGGTATTGAACTCAATGGTGATAATGTAGAAAAAAAATACTGATTTAGTATGTGTTTTTTTCTTGGTTAGGCCGACTACTTTTCAATCCACCCTCGTATCAGAAATAAGTAAAACACTGTGGTTGACTCATGAGAATAGGGTGGACACTCCGAGGAGACTTTCCAAACTAAATGCTGATTTATGATAACTGCTACCACATAAGCGAAACTGTGTTTGCATGCACTGAGGACATGTTAGTGAGTGCATGGTACAGTTGGTTTTCTGCGCAGCCGAGATATCAAATAACTGCTCAGTCTAATATATATGGGATATTCATTTGCGCTGCTATCTATATCTATCCGCTATTTATATCTATCTGCTATCTATATCTATCTTCTATCTATCTATATATACTATAATAAAACTGTAACTGGGCTAAATCTGTACATTAAATATTTGTGAAAATTTTAATTGAGATAAACTTCAAAATCGATATGGAGTGCAAAAAGGTTTTTTTTTTGTCTGTCTGTCTGTCTGTCTCTTTGAACACGCATCACGCTGAAACTACCAAAAGGATTTTGATACAACTTGGCACAATCATAGCAGATGTTATGGATTAACATTTAGAATACTTTTTATCCCGAAAAAATAAAGGGTTCCCGCAGGATAAGGGTTGAAAGTTATTTAAAAGAACACGTATCACGCTGAAACTACTGGATGGATTTTGATTTAACTTGGCATAGTCAAAGTTTATATTATCTGTTAAAATTTAGAATACTTTTACTCCCAAAAAATAAAGGATTTTTAAGAGATAAGGGTCCAATGTTTATGTGAAATTAATGTAATAAACATCCGTTTAAAGAATGGTACCAAATTTCGTTGGTTGCTTTACGTAACAAGTGGGCAAGCGGTAACATGCGTGGAATTGTAATTCAGACGTCCGTGGATCGGAACCACGCGCTTCTAGATTTTTTTTGCTCCATAATTAAAAGCATTTACATATCTTATGCGTTATTTTTACATTTTTTAACCCCCGATCAAAGAGACGGGTGTTTATAAGTTTAGGGTGTGTATCACTGTATGTGTGTGTGTGTTTTTTCTTTTTTTTGGTTGAAAGCTAATGTGATTGAGATGGTTCTTAGCTATATGGGGAGGGAGAAGGGGTAGGTGAGAATCGTAGCTTCCAAACGAATGGTCCGATTTAGGTGCGGTTTTTTATGATTGAAAGCTGAGGTCTTTTTAGTCCGGTTGATATCAAATTACTCTACACATATCTAAATATATACAAGGGCTGTTTGATAAGTCGTTTTAAAAAGTAAAAAAAATATATTTTTTTTTAAACAATTTACATTTATTTCTCAACATAGTATCCTTTGAGGGCCAAACACTTGTTCCTGCGAGTTTTTTTATCCCCTCCAAAAAATACGTTTTGTCGAGGTCTTCAAAATAGCCGTTTACACCTGCGATGCAGTCCTCATTTGTCAAAATTTTTTGCCCTCCAAGCCATCAGATTTGGGAATAGGTTAATAATCGCACGGAGCTAGGTCCGGCGAATACGGAGCATGCGAAACCAGCTCGAAGCCCAACTCGTGGATTTTGGCCATTGCAATAGCTGACGTGTGCACTGGGGCATTGTCTTGATTGTCAACAAACGTGGCACCTATCGTGCAGACACGATAAGTTTTTAAGTTTTTGTCATACCCAAATCTTCATACAGGATTTTATGTACTCGCTCAGTGGAGATGCCTGTGTTCTCAGCTATTTCACGCACCTTCACTCGGCGGTCGTCGAGTACAATATTATGGACTTCTTCAACAATATCCTCAGTAGTGACTTCGATTGGGCGACCAGAGCGTGGAGGATCAGATGTGCTTGACCGACCACGTTTAAAATCATTTATCCAGTTATAAACAGTATGCAACGTTGGTGCGTTAGTGCCATGAACAGAATCAAGTTTAGTTTTTATTGTGACAGCACGGCAACCCTTCATAAAAAAATGTTTTATAACGGCACGAAATTCAGTTTTTTTCCATAGTTGTAGAAAATTTACGAGTGATCACAGTTAAACAATGGTTAAACTGACAAAAACTTGTTTTTTTTGCCGAATTTTAGACAGTCTTCATTTGAAAGATTGTGCCTGCTAGTGTTAATGACATTTATCAGAAAAAAGGTTTTATAAATAGTTTTTAAAAGGACTTATCAAGCAGCCCTCGTATACATACAGATCAACCTATTCTGAATATACGTAACTTCAAAATCAAAGTTCTGCCTCCAATTTAACTAGATGGCGCTGATTGACCTTAAAATACGCAAGCATTTCATTCATTGCAACCAAGCGTACCGCTAAATTCAAATCTGTAAATTTTCCGGATTCGGTTCACACTAGCTCTAGCGCTTTGCCTCAGCACGACCTCCAGCTCTCAAGTCCTTGTTGAATTGCCTACTGTCCGGTTGATATCAAATTACTCTGCACATATCTATAAATATACATACAGATCAACCTATTCTGAATATACGTAACTTATACGAATAACGTATTTTCTTCGCTTCATCAGCACGCTGCACGTCATTCGTTACCTTACCGCCCTTCGCACTACGACGCCTTACCAAATTTGTTTTAAAAACTGGGGTACTTGGAATCGTAGGCCTTGCACGCACTGCCTTGCGATGGAACGCGGTGCGTTTATTCTAGCGTTTATTTCATATTGCATTATATGCGTATATTTCATCGCAATACGTGCACTTCTATGACACTCCGTACTTCACAGAATACGCGTTATAAAAACGCAAGGCAGTGCGCGCTAGCCTTATTCCGATGATTAGATGCCGAGCAATCGATAAAAAACAATTTGACGGCTGAACGAACCTTGAAGAAATGTAGTATATTGTACTTTGTAGGTACTTTTGGTCCTGGTATAGCACGTGTGGGCTACTTTCAAATGAAATCACCACGTGGGCAAATCCGCGGGCACAGCTAGTTGACCAATATAACTTGACAGCAGCAAGGACTGGCTGTGGATCGGCCAAGCTCTTTCTAGTTGATCGTGATTTCAGCGGTTGGTCTTGACTTCATTGTGACTAATGGCAACTTGTTTGTTGTTTTGTTTAGGACCTTATAACAATACCTAACTGTAGTGTATGTGGTTGATTCTAAATGTCTTGTTGCCTTTCTTGCGGAGGTTGCCAATTAAAACCTTCAAGCCAAACTTGCTATCTGGTTTAGTCATTGTGCCTCTCACTCTAATTGATAAGTGCGGAGAGTCCATTCTTGTAAGAGGGTAATTTTTTATACTTGATTTGAGGTAATTTCTTAAAGATCATGAGTCAGAAGACATCCACTGCTAGGGGCTTGGTAGGTGGCTTGGTGACTGTGTAGTTGATACATTCACAGTAGATTCCTTACATCATCCCGAGTTCTATAGACTTTTTTTTTAATGTTCCGGTGATTTACTTGTTTCGAGATGGCAGCGGCAGGTCCTACACTAGCATCTGCTTTTTTTTATGAAGGATATCGGTGTTTGCCTTTACCGGCCTCTACAGCTTCGCCTCGCTAAAGCGGCATCTGCTGCCAGCTCTCAAAGCTATATATAAAAATATGTATAGCCATAGATAAATAATAGAAAAATCCTTCTATTATTTATCTATGGCTATACATATTTTTTTATACAACTGGTTGGTCTAGTGGCTAGAGAACCTACTACGAAATCAAAGGTCGTTCTAATCGCGCAAGGTGCAATCATTTGTGTGATGAGCAGAAATGTTTGTTTCCGAGTCATGTAATGTAATATGTAATATTCGTATATCTGTATGTTTATCCGTTATCTATTGCCCATAGTACAGGGTATCCTAGTTTGGGGCTAGGTAATTGGTGTGAATTGTCCCGAATATATTTATATTTTATTTATATAGCCATTAAAAAAGTAAATGTGTTGCTTAACTGTGCATGAAGTTCAATCAAAAAACGAACTTTTGCAAGAATGTTCAACACATACAAAACCACACAAAATAATGATGTCTTGTGTCAGTAAAATCCTTCTTTACCATAAATGTGTGTTCTTTACTAACTTTACAGGTGGTAATCCTGGACTTCCAGCATTTCTACGGGTTCACGCCCCAAGATCATCAGAGACTGATGCGGTATCTCCTAAACATGTATGGCCCGCGGCTGGTTCCAAGAAGGCAGGATCTACAGTCTATCACGCTTAATTCTCTTAGTAGATTGAAACAACAGGTAAATTGTAGATTTGAAGGAAAGAAATTAAGCCACAGACATATGATATGTTTTATTAGAAAAGCCTGTATATTGTTTTTTTTTTTTAATGAAATAACTAGCTTAAAAGCTAAAAAAACACGCCTGCCCTCCAAAACTTATGCCAATAAAAAAAACCTATGATGCTCGCCCCCCCTGAGTATCATAGGTTTTGGGGGGGGGGGGGTGTAAGGATTCTAACGATACCCCACACGTCTAAATCTGTTAAGGCATTTAAAAGTTATGGTGGAATAAAGAAACTCACATACATACATACATACATACATACATACATACATACATACATACATACATACAAACAAACATACATGAATCGTAAAAAAATACACCCCTTTTATTGGGCAATCGTGTAAATTGCATAAAATGACGTATTTGGTACGTACGGGCTTCCAATAGCCGACGAGTTAAAATCAACACGGTAGATATGACATATTTTCCTCAATACCACCTGTCTTGTGAAAAAACAATAAAGGAAGTCCATATAACTACTACTAGATTGATATCTTTATGTTTTAGCGTTACCGTCCCCTTAGGACGGGTTCAAAAAAGCTAGTGGAAAAATTTGGATGACGACGCATAGGTCTCGGTGGCCGAATTGGTAAAGGCATGTGCTGCGCTGAGGCACAGTGTGCGAGTTCGAATCTCGTCAGTGACCCAAATTTTTCCATTAGAAAATTATTATATAGATCGATATCATTGACTATACCGTCGTGGAGTTTCTCTGAAGGATAAGATTCGTAATAGATATTCGATGGAGAACCAAGGTAACTGACATAGCTCAAAGGATAAGAAAGCTAAATTGGCAGTGGGCTGGTCACATTTCCCGAAGAACCGATAGCCGTTGGGTTGAAGAGTTCTCGAGTGGAGACCACGTTTAGGCAAACGTAGTGTAGGACGCCCTGTGGCCAGGTGTAGTGACGACCTGCGAAAAGCGTCTGGAAGAAAATGGATGAGGAGAGCTAAAGACCGAGCTCAGTGGCATGCATTAGAAGAAGCCTACGTCCAGCAGTGGACAAATATATGCCGATGAAGTGATGATGATAAGTATTTATTATCAGTTTTCACCAACCGCGGTTCACCCAAAATGGTTTGCCTGTCTTCGGGTGAAATTATAATGTAAAACGAATATTTTAAACATTCGGAAAAGAAACAAATTGTTTTAGTTATTGTTCGCTCACATTTTGTTTGCAAATAAGATTTGTTTTTCTTTGGAAAAAATATGTTTATTTCCCCTGCTTTGGTGTATGTGTTTCTCTTACCCTAAAGTTCATTTTTTCTTCTATTATGGTAAATTAAGCTCTATTTGAATGAGTTAAGACTCATTCTCGATTGCCAACGGTTTGACAAATGTCACAATCTGTTTAGTATGCATATAGCTATTACGTTAACAGAGCTATTAAAAGTGTTCCTCTTACCCCAAACCATGGGCCTACGTCCAGCAGTGGACAAATATAGGCTGATGATGGTACTAAATCTACAAACAATCACTTTCCAGGTCGTCGTGGTATACCGCAACGAGTCTGTGTTCGCCACCGGTGAGTTCTGGCAGCCGCAGATGCTGCCGTCGCCGTGGCCGCGGCAGGACCGCGTGTCTGGCCTCATCTACTACCTGCAGAATGTGCGGAGGAACCCTAGTGCGGGCTTCGTGCACCAAGCCGTGCTGACGCCTACACCCGTGTTCATAGTTTTGAGGTAAGTCTTTGTCTTGTGAAACAGTTTGGCCTGGCAGCCGAAGATATTACCTTCCCCCTGGCCAGGACCGTGTCTCTGGCTGGCCTCATCTACTGTGTTCGAAACGTGAGAGGGAAGCGCGTGCTTCGTGCAACAAGCCGTGCTAACTCCTGCACCCGCGATTACAGCACTATGTTTATAGCGGCAGTCCCGCTATAAGTTTGCTCCCCTCATGGACTAGTCAGTTATTTTTGACGCTTTTGAATACAAAATAGGTATTTAAAAAATAATAATAATTAGCAAAAAAAGAGCATATGCCATTAAATGATATACTGTTGTAATGTGCTTATCAAGGTCTTCAATTTGATAACCAATATTCGAATTTGAAAATGTAGTCATACTACCGCCATAACGAAAGTTTTCAAAAAATATATAGCCTATGTTACTCGGGGGATGTAAGGATTCTAACGATACCCCATACGTGTAAATCTGTTCAGGCAATTAAAAGTTATGGTGGAATAAAGAAACTCACATACATACATACATGAATACTAAAACAATAGACTCCTTTTTTGGGGCAGTCGTGTAAAAAGAAGATTTTATGGAGTATCCATGTAATGTCACGAGAACCAAACGTGTGTACACAGTTTCAGCCCCATAGCTTCAGTGGAAGTGGGTGAAATATTTATAGCAAAATTCCAGGACATACATACAAACAAGTGAAGTTAAATAAAAGCTTTTAAAAAAAAAGGAAAAGGTTTTTGAAAGTAATGAAAATAATATTTTCTGCATTGGTTGTCTGAAAAGTAAGAAAACTGCTACTTTTTATTCCGTTCGACGGACTAGACCACTAGACTCTAGTCCAGGGTTGATAAGGGTTACCTACTCTAGTCACCAGCCGCTAGAGTAACCCCTAGCAACCCCTTGTTGTTTACTTGCATGTGACTTCACGGGCACTGCGTGAACCGCGCCGTGAGCCATAAGACTAAGTCAAAGTATTTTATTGTAAATAGGCAAAATAACACTGTTACAAGCCGAAAAACATAAAATATTACAAATAGATCAAATCAATAATATTAAGTAAACTAAGTATACTTTGAGTTTGAAAAGGAAATGTCCCAGACTTAAATCTCACACGTGGAAAGGAAATACCCTTCCGACTCTACCGGTGCTTCGGAAATAAGCCCGACAGAGAAGAGAGCACCAAGAAACTCTACGAGTGACATCCCCGTAGAGTTTCTTGGTGCTTGGTACGGAGATGTAACCTTTTAATTATTCTAATTTCTGACATTTGAAGTTAGAATAATTACAGAAAAAGCTCTCTTACTGAAGTAATTTTTATCCCCCAACGCGAAAAGAGAAGGTGTTATAAGTTTAGGGTGTGTATCTGTATGTGTGTGTCTATCTGTGGCATCGTAGCTCCCAAACGAATGGACCGATATTGATGCGGTTTTTTTTCTTTTTAAAATCGGATGTGATTGCGATGGTTCTTGCTATTATGTGGGGGGAGGGGGAGGGGGGTTAAATAGTGTGCATAAAAGAGCCAAGTATCAGAATTTGGTGATTGACTTCTTATAAAGCTGTATTTATTTATATGGGTAAAAATACAAATAAATTGTAATTTTGTGCTTGACTGCCCAAAAAAGGAGTGTAATGTTTTCAGGCTTCATGTATGTGAGTTTCTTTATTCCGCCATAACTTTTAAATGCCTGAACAGATTTGGATGTACGGTCGTTAAAATCCTTACATGTATCCCCCCGAGTAACACAGGCTGTATACAAAGAAAAAAAATATTTGGCTGCAGTATGGCTCCATTTTCAAAAGAAAAAATGTCGCTTTGAATTTTATTACAGTAGTCGCAGCCAATCTATATGTTTGTGAAGTTAGGCTTTTGAACGATTGCGCAGGTACTGCTGTGGGGATAAAACAGCATAAAGTAAGATCGAGATAGAATATGCGAAAAACGTAAGCGAGTGAGCGAGGCAGATACAATGATGTCTTCACCTTCAACATTGGGATTGCGTCTGAAAAATAGAAGATTGCGCAGCGACTAGCAGATAACTTCCGACACATACTTCCGCTGCGGCTACTGTATATGGGTATCAAATTGAAGGCCTAAATAAGCACATTTCAATAATATATAACTTATTAGCATAAAAAATTTGATTCGTTTTGGCAGGGCAGTCGTGTTTTTCTCTTACTTTGATGATGTACTTGTTTCTTGTTAGTTGACTCATGACAAATTATCTGAGAATGTATTGCAGAATCATATACACAACCTTTCTTGGATTGGAGGTCAACATTTGTTTTCATTATAATATTAACCGATACGACAATCTATTTTATATTAAATAACATACCAAGCCCCTTTCTTGGACATTTTCAATAAATTATGAAACAGACAAAACAAATGACGAGAAATACTATAACTATGTACTCGCATATCCGATAATTCATCACTTGGCAACAAAACATTATTATCAGAATCAATGTTATAAGAATGGAACATCCTACCATCGTATTTCCAGAAAATAGACAACCAGGGCCCCTAGTCTACTAAAACTAATTGTTAATGAATTGTGGCACATTTTTCGTTTTTACCTTCTATTTCAATGGTTTTTCATTCGCCGATGATCTTGTATTTTTTTCAATTTTAAGTTTTTCTATTATTATTAATAATAGAAAAAATATTATTAAATGATTATTTATGTTGATATGTATTAATTATATATATTATGTCATATATTTAAGTATTTTAATAAATAAATGTATAATTATAATAAATTAATACATATCAACATAAATAATCATTTAATAATATTTTGTATATTATTAATAATAATAGAAAATATATATATATATATATTATGTCATATATTTAAGTATTTTTAAGTAATTAATCATTATTCTAATTACTACTACTACTAGTACTTTTTTATTTTTGTAATTACTGTTATGTTGTTTTTTTATTGTAATGTGTTCAATAAAGAGTTATTGTATTGTATTGTATTCTTAATTGTACACCACCGTCTATTTCTGCTTCCTCTGATACTGCCCATTTAAAGGTTGTCTGGAAGAGATTTAAGCGATAAGACCGCCAACTGTATTACTCTATTTAAGTTTTAATATTGTTTGTTCTTTGTTTTGGTATACAATAAAGTATTTCGTATCGTATCGTATTATCAAAATTATCGGCAAATGAAAAACCATTGAAGTAGAATACCAAAATTGGTAAACGCGTTTTTTCGCCACGTTTTTATTAACTCACTTTCTTGTTTGACGTTCCGGGTGGAATCTTGCACCTCAAATTTTGAGCACTTCCTGATTAGAAACTTTCAGGGTAGCTCACAACTCAATGGCAATACATTTTGAAAAAATAAATAAAAAATAAACTTTCCAAAAAAAAACGTGGTTTTTAGATTAGTTTTTTAATCTACATTTGCTGCTTGTTTCACAATAACAATTTATGGACATTTATTTTAGCAGACTTGGTGCCTAAGTGCTCTGTATGTGTCGTCGTTTGCCACGTGCGTTGCGTCATATCTACCTACTGTATTTTTTACATTTTGACTTACAAGTTACCGCAACCACACCACAGCGGCAAAAATGTCGCTAGTGTAAATCGTGCCACTGTAGCTACTTGTGGCTGCGATGCCGTCGGTATTGACCACACGTTCGCGTCAGCAGTTTAACGCGACTGCAAAATGTCGTATGTGCTAATGGAACTACAGACCGTTCACCGTAAGATGGGGACATCTGCCGTGATTTTGGCACTATCTATGGCAGGGAACATCTTACGGTGAACGGTCTGTACTTTTCATTGTGGTTTTGTGCCTGGCTACATTTGCTGCTATGGTGTGGTTGTGATTACATACTTGTAACATACTGTATGCAAGCACAACCACATATTGTACATACTTTTGCATTTATAATGTTAAATGCTACTAGGCAATAAAAGCTAATTAAACAAAACTAAATTCATATCGTATAAAACTTAAAAGAAATAAATAATTAAAAAAAATTATGTCTTTGCTGCGCCTAAACCAACTAAAGTAAGTAAGTAGGCACATACCTTATTTCTTTATTTTAAGTTTTATACGATTTGAAATCTTTTTTTTTTTATATATGTATATCTTACTTTTTAGTTTCGTTAAAGTAGGCATAAGATAATATTATTACCGTTTTATTTATATTTTATATTTAAGATAAAATAACATAAGATAAAATCCAACTATTTCCCACATTGATTATTTTATTCAATTTGAAGTCGGTTTTTACTTTTTTTTAAGTTTATTTTATTTCCCTATTTTGAGTGGTGTGAACAATACATGAACATGCGATTACAGCAATCGCAAGTGACTTGCTGGTATCCATTGAGTTCCTTTGTATCTCCGAAGGTCTTCATCAAATCTTCACCAAATGATATATATAAAAAGAACTTCAAAATTCGACCCACATTTGACGGAGATATCGCGTCATAAAGTGGGTGAAGGTTAATAAAATTAAGTCATCCCCTAATTTTCCACCCTTAGAGGTTGGAATGTTTTCATGAAATTGTAATTGAGTTGTATGGGATTACCCCTGAAGCATACCCTATCCATTAAAAGAAGGTTTTTTGAAATCGATCCAAAATTGCCGGAGATATCGCGTAACATATAAAAAAAAACATACGCAACATACTCCTCTTGAAGTCGGTTGAAAATCAAATACTTATTCCGTTCGCTAACAAAAAACCCATACTTGAAACAGTTAACAGTCCATATCTTTGTATCTATTGAACGGATTTTGACAAAAAGAATAATTGCAATCGCACATATAGTTTCCAAGAAATAAGTACGATTAAGTCGATAAGTAATTGGCCTTTTTGTTTTCCACACTGCTACGAGTCTTATAGCTTACTATTTGTAGTAAAAAATATTATCTCGTGGTCACACCAGTGTGACAAATCGGTGTGACCAAGAGCAGGGTCGGACTGGGCCGAAAGGGCCCGGGTGGCAACCCACAAGCCCGGGGTCCGGGGCGGGATAGTGGTAGATGGGATACTATCGAAAAATAATGAAATATACAAATTATTAATTTAATAAACGATATATGAGTATATATGAGTAAATATTGTTCTAATACTTATAATATAACAAATCTGAAGCTAGCCAATCAATTCTTTTTTAAAAGGGATGTAGTTTCAGCTAAGCTGTCAATAACTTCATCGTAAAAGCTGCTATCCTCGTCATCCTAGATAAGATCCGATTCTGTGTTTAATATAGAGAGCGAAATCTCGTTTTAATGCGCTTCAGCGCTGAAAATCATGTCTCATGAAATTGTTAAAATTACACAATATGTATCATTTAAGGTGGTATACGTGCATGTTACATTGTGATATGTTTACATATGTTTACATGCACGTGGTATGCAACTTTCGCAGAGGTCCGAACCAATTTGGAAAAAAACACTTGGTGTCCTTTGCAGTTCGATCTAAGACAGGGGTCTTCAAACTGTTTAGCCTAAGGGCCAGACTGATTGCTTCACAAAGCCCCAAGGGCCAGACTGATTGCTTCACAAAGCCCCAAGGGCCAAGATATAGTTAACTCATATTAGGTACAGTTTTGTAACTTGAAGTAAATTAATTTTGAATTGAATTTCACGCTTATTTCCATTTCGGGACAAGTCGGCGAGTGAGGTATGTATTTAGTATGCCCTTGTAGCAATCTGTGGCATGTTGCGGACCCTGCAAAAAATATGAAACTCAAAATAGGTCCGCTAAGTACTTAAATTGCTTACAGGGCCTTAGACATCTGGGCGCCACGGGTGAGGAATTTTTTAGTGCCAGAAATGGCTTTTAATATCTATCGCGAACCCTTACGCATCCTTGAACATTTCCGTATTTGTAGGTAGTGTATATGTGATTTATAATACAAATTTTGAAATTTTTGAGGTGCTCATACTTTTATCAGGGTAATTACAGACAACGTGCAATAATGTGGGGAAAAAAATCAGCGGTTATAATTGATCATCTGTGAGTGAAAAAACATTAATACTCATATCAAAAAAGTGCGAGCGAAGCGAGCGCGAAATTTTTGAGCTATATCTGATAGAATAATAACTACACAATAATAGATACAATAAAAGATACAATAATAACTAATAAACCTAATAATATTTTTTATTGAAGGCCAGTGTAACAAGCGCGAAAACTTTAGAAAAAGTCTCTGAACCGCAGAGACTTTTTATAAAGTTGCTGGCCACCGTTTTTTTTTTTACATTAATGGAGTCCCTAACTAGTGGCAGCATGCGAAAATATATAATAATACAAAGGGACTAGAAGAGAGCGCAAAAATATCGAAATATTAAATTACTAGTGGCGACAGTGGCTCTGTGAGCTGTAAACCTCGCGCGTACAAACTTTTTTGCAATCTAGCAGTGCACAGTAGCGCTATCTAGTGACCTTATTGTAAAACTAACAACCAAGGTGCTTCATCAATCCCTACGTAATGGGGAAAGGGCTGATTCCACTGGTAGAAACCTAAAAGTGAGAAATTTACTGCTTTTTGAGGAGCTATTCTGCTTATCACTTTGAAGATCCTCATCAAATGATCACCAAATTTTATTGAGACCAGTTAATAAAAGAAAGAACTATCCATTTTGGATCTTAATAAGGCGGAGATATTCAGTAGGCCTCTTTTTGCCCTTTTTTGGGGGGGTCCCGATCAAAAATCCCCGAAGTCTAAAAATTCTAAACATTCGCTTAACCTGTATACCAAGTTTCGTCTAGATCGGTTATCGGTGATCGGCGAGCCTAGCCTACTCGGGCCCCCTCCGAACGTACCACCTCGCTGCGGTGCCCGCAAGCCAGGCCCGTGGGGGCTCCGCATAGGCTAGGGCCCGGCTGGCAAACGCAACCTCGACTATATGGCCAGTCCGACGCTGACCACGAGTCCGTCACCTGTATTTGTGCGTATGACTGTACTTAACCCATGACAGTACTTATACAGGCTGAGTCAATAGATAAATGACAAGCAGTTAGGACACGAAGAAAAATTATTCCTCGTTGCCTAATCAATTAGGCAAACTAGTTAGGCCACGAGGAAACGCCCGACAAACATATATACGTTTGCGAAATTTGGTATATTTGTTCATATATACTAACATAATTATGAATATTAAGCATTTTTGACAATATTACATACATATGCATATCAACTTGAGAACCTACTTTTTGTTTGAAGTCTGTTAACAAAGACTGTTATGAGCACAGTACCTAAAATAAAAGATGCCACTACAGCAATCCTACCTATCACGCCAATTGACTAGAAGCAAATTGCCTAACTGTGAATGCCTAAACTTTGTTATTGTCTAGATGTTATTTCGTCTACAAATTGAAATGTTTAAACAGCACTATGTATCTCCAATGTGGAATGCGCAGATATGACGCTTGTTTTATTGAAAACTCTTTGGTTGTAACTCGATGCAGATTACTATATAATTTATACGGTTATAATGAATACCTACTTAGATATTGGCTGGACAAGTTATTTGAAGCTTTTTGTTAATTGACAAGTTAATTGTAGACATTATTTTCATAATTTGTATTGAAATAATTAACATTTTAATGTGAGTAACGCAGCAGCTGATGACAAAGTAGTCATTCTGATTTTAGGCAAACTAAAATTATAGTCACCATATGTTTTAGGCATTACGCATCTCATTGACTATAATTGATAGTCCCAATGCATTGTAGACAATTTGCTCCTTAGTCAATTGGCGTGATAGGTATGATTGCAGCGACGGAATCATTAATTTTAGGCACTGTGCTCATAGCTGTATTATATTAGCCAAATAATCCAACGCTTGCCTATAAAAACCTTGTTGTTTAAATTTTCAGATGGCTCTCAAACCTGCGCGACAAATGCGCAAAACCCGTCAAAGACGAGGTCCTTCCTGCGCTCGAGGAGTTCTCCCCGGGACAGCCCGTCATTGGAAACTCGGCAGCCGGCATCAAGTCGCCGGTCAACGTGGTCATAGCAGACTTCGTCAATTTGGACGACGCAGTATTCCCCAAGACAATCATTCAACTCAACATGAAATTGTTGAGGAACACAGATATTGTGTACCATAATTACGGGTAAAGTAATTACTTAATTATATTTGGAGGTTAATTATGAGATTCAAAAGTACCTGGTTATTTTTTTGTAATATTTTTTACTTGTTTTTTTATTTGGGTTACAGAAGCCAGACATTTTATTATAATTTTGATATAATCAGGATAATTTTTGTATGATATTTGATGGAGTTGTATTGGTTAATTGGCATTGATATTATATTTTACTTTTAGCTTTGACATAGGTTAATTAATATTAGTTAATATTAGTAATAAGCAGGTGGAGGTGGTACGGTAGAAGAAATAGTACATAAAATCTAAGAAACGTTAGCTTACATGCGGGATTCTCTAGTGTAATGAATAAAAAAATACTCCTGCTAAATGCCACTGTTCGTACATTATTCTGTGATATTTGTTTAAGTTGTATCAATTGCTTTACTAAGTGCCTTATAAAGTACAGATTACGTACAGTAGTCGCAACGAATCTATATGGTTGTGAAGTTAGCCTCTGTGTACGATTGCACTGGTACAGCTGTGAGGATTAAACAGCATAAAGTAAGAGATAGATGATGTAAAAAACGTAAACGTAACGTATAATGCTGTATTCACCTTCAACATTGGAATAGCGCCTGAAAAATAGTAGCTTGTGCAGCGACTTGCAGACAAAGATTCGTTGTGACTACTGTAATACATTGCAATCGTAATAATAGATTTAAGGTCGCTATTGTCATGGAAATCAGCAAATATTAAAATAAGGTTTATAACAATAAAAAATATTATAGTATGTATTTGTTTAATTTCGTTAATTTAAAATGAAGACTGATGATGTGAAACTTCACCAAATACTTTGTTACAGAACTCGTCTAATTTAATTCTTTCGCAAAAATCTCTAAACGACCATCTTCTCTTTTTCAAGGCATTTCCCCTGCGATCCACAATTTCATCATCGAGAGCTGAAAATAATTTATCTGACATCTCGTCTGATATTTCAATGATTCTGCAAATGTTGTCCAAACGCGCTAGATCTTCTAAAGAATTTGTCAAATCCGCAATCTGAAGCACTTGCGATTCCCTCTCGTTGACTTCGAACGAATTGTTTGAATTTGACCCGCTAGCACTGTCTAATTTATCGAATATATCTGGTTTATTCCCGTATACGCTACTTGGAACACAGCTCAAAACATTAGCAGGACTCTCGATAAATTTAGGCGCATCATCAGGGACTTTCGCGATCAAATCTGAAGAATATGCTATTCCTTTTAAAATTTTATTTGGTAAACAACATGGGTTTACCAAGTTATACACCTTTTTACCGATATTTTTAGCATAAGCACCGTTTTCATCGTAGACTTCGGATTCCGTCTCTGACACAAATGTGCTGTCAACAAGTATGATGCTTCTTTTTCTCAACTCTTCATCAATTACTTTTATATGGTCGTCTAACTTATGTTGGCTAATTTTAATATCAGTTTTGGCTTCCCTTTTTTCAAAATCATTAGTTTGACTAGAATTACTTTTCTTTTCAAATGGCACATGGTCAGGAGCAGGATTAGAAAAATGTGTATGACTTTTGTCAAGCATTTCTTTTGTTATTTTCTCTTCCTCAATAGCAGTAGTTATTTTGATCTTTCGGTTATTGCAAACACTTTGAACCTGTATATTTTGAGTCAATTCATCAATCAACGTGTTGATGGTTTTGGTTAGTTGTTGTTTACTTTTACTATTTAAGTTTGGTTTCGCTAATGCTCCGTTAAATGTTGTAATACCAACCGTTGTCGAAGTCAGATTATCCTTAATGTCATTGTTTAAAATAACTTTTTTTCCTAGTTTTGCAATTTCAATATTTTTTTTTGTATTTTCTGATATATTTTTGTTGATTTCACTGGCAGAATTGCTTTTATCATCCGACATCAAACACTCTGCTTGATCTTTAGAGGAGTCGTTTTGTGTTCGACTGGTATCACATATAACTACAACACTTTTGTGATCACCACACTCTTCAACTGGGGTATGAGTTTCAAACTTTCTACAAATTTCTGCATCTCCCTTACAAATATCTTCTTTACTTTTTATATTTTTTTCGTTTAATCCTTTTCTTTCGACTTTAGTTGTCTGTTGAATATTAGATTGATTGCTAAATGTAATTTTCAACAAATCTTCAGTTATATTGACCATTTTAGTAAATTCTTTTTTAACATTCGCCAAACGTTCTTGGGCGTTGCATTCAACCTTCTTTTGTGGCAGTGCACATGCCATGCACCGTTGAAAAAACTCAGTTTTGTTTTGTTTTGCTTTTGGTTTTGAGTTTTCATTACTATCGTTCCATATTCTGAACAGTTCATTCGCTTTTCTGGAGGTATGTGAAGAAGGAATTGAAGCGGATGAATGTTTTTTGACCAATAAAGGACGAGGCTCGACCTTTATGACTTGGTTAGTGCTAGAAATTATTTTAGAATTAATTTCAGGCTTACCACATACTGCAAACGTCTCTTCCTCGAAACATTCAGTTTGTATGACTAAGTTCTTTTTAGGCATTTGCTTTACTGAAGTGATTTTGATAGGAATTTCTAGAGCAATTTGATGTTCCGAAAATATAATGGTATCAACCACTCTGCAAGCGTACGAGTATTCGTTTTCGTACCAACAAATTAATTTAAAAAAGTCCGGCTTCAATTGCATGCTTGAATCTTCGTCAAAAACGCAAGAGTGACTATCACCGATAAAGTCTGACGATACAGATTCTTCATTGGAAATTTTCATTATATTTTTGAGGGCAGTCTTGCTGGCTTGTTCGACTGATTTTGCGATATCTCGTAAATTTGTGAATGTTTTTAACCTGTAGAAAAATAATCAGTTTGGATGAATAATTTACTAAATGTCCTAATAATAGATAATGGTTATAAACTAACAGATTGACAGAAAGGCTTAATCAGCGAAGAACAAAAATGAGATGAGGACATGATGAATATATATTTGGATGTATATTCAATGATGAAAATCTTTTGCATCGCAAAATTGTGTAGAATCAACTGTTAAGCTGGTCACTTTTCTGAAGAACCGATAACCGTTGGGGTAGAGAAGTTCTCGTGTGGAGACCACGTTTAAGCAGATGTAGCGTAGGACGCCGTGTGGCCAGGTGGAGTGACGACCAGTGAAAAGCGGCTGGAAGAAAATGTATGAGGAGAGCTGAAGACCGAGAACAGTGACGTGCATAAGGCCTACGTCCAGCAGTGGACCAGTAGGGGCTGATGATGATCTATTAGGTTAGTGTGCAGCATTGAGTACAGTAGCTTACCCACCTTATTGTGAGGTCCAGAACAGAAACGTTGACAATGGGGACTCTAAACGCCAATCCCGACAATTTGTCCTTTACTTGTGGTAGGATTTTTCCGAGAGCCTTGCAAGCGCCCGTCGTGGCCGGTATTATGTTTTGGTGTATGCCTCTGTGGTCGCGCCATTGCTGAAAATATCTTGTTTTCATATAGACCACCAGTCAATGAGTGCAAACCAGCTAAAAGTAACTGACTGTTGTACCTATATTGGACCACGCCTAGTGTGATGTGTAGTTTGCATTATAACTAAAAAAAAAAACACTGGATACCCGAAACCATTTTGCAGCACATACAAAGATGTCGTCCCGGTTAGACTTGGGGTCTCCTGCATCCCAATTTCGTCTCCCATCTTTTAGGACACTTTGCTTAAAAAGAACTGAGGCTTAGCCACTGAATTAATATTCTATATGACCACGCTCGTCTATCATCACAAAAATAATGTAAGTAAAATTTCATATATAATAACACGGTAAGATTCGGTTAATTCGTACAAAAAATAAAAATAGCCAGCTATAAAATTCAGTTAGGTATTCAAATTCAAATTAATTTTATTGCATTTTTTCTGCAATATATAGGTACATATGGGCCAAAAAACTCTACTTTCTTATCTTCTTTTGATGATTGGTGTTTATATATATCAGCTAAATAGCTATTCTATCAATCAACTATAAAATGGGCACTATGAAGTGGGGTTTCATTGAAAGAAAGGAGAGCCACGTCGTACATCTTCAAGACATGAAATCACATCGCAACGTGCCACGACACGACATCGCATCGCGACATCGCAACGTGCCACGATGCGACGTCGTATCATGTGTATGTGTTTTGGCCAAGCGCGAATCCAGGGGGGGGTCATGGGGGTCATGACCTGGGCCTATGTCAATCAGTTTTTATGTCCATTTGTTATTTTCATTTATGTTTTGTTATCATATTTACATTGTATACTGAAAAAAATATCTCAAAATTTCCGCGCTCGCTGCGCTCGCGTTTTTGGTGGTCTATTTTAGTTTTTGGACAATTTCAATTATCTTTTAGTTTTGTTTTGCACTATGGAAATGCTTTGAAGGGCACGTAAAGCTATCGGTCCCGGCTTTTATTGATTAATGGCCTTCGTTAAGCTACAGAGGCACCTCGGGTGGCCTGACAAACTCAGTCACCATAGGCCAGCACTACCTCGTACGACAAACCTACTATAGAAAAGCCAAGAATGTTTGCGCTCGCTTCGGTCGCGCTCTTTATGGGATAATGCAAGATATAATTATTTTGATATGAGTTGGAATTATGTTTCCTTTTAACATTGATAGAAATATCTATTACGTCAAAATTTTCGCGCTTTCTTATAGTGCAACATTTTTATGTGATACGGAATACCTAACTATATTGAAAAAAAAACGCACTCGCTTCTTTCGCGCTGCTTGATTTGCAGTTTCATATCACATCTTCTCGCACAATGTCCAGATAATCATCCTGCAAATAATCATCCTTGAATTATGTAAAATTATCTTGTATAGAAAACCTTAAAATTTTTGCCCCGCTTCGCTCGCGCTTCTTTGAATAATTTGCAGTAATGTTTTTGTAAGCAGGTTCGATACTTATATGTTTTTTGTCTATTCAGTTTTTCAAAACTTTTGAAAATAGCGAAGATATGGGGATTGCAAACATAAAAAGAACATGTTTCAGCCATTTCTAAAAACATTTATTCAATCCACTAGTTATAATGATTTGAAAAAACTTTAAAATATTTTCATATGTTTTTTTTTCGGAAATTCTTTATTAACATAAAATTAAACAGCTCAGAACTTTCGAGTTTACTCTCGTTGTATTTTGATCATTTCAATGCATAAGTTAATATGATTAAGAATTATGTTTCAATCCTGTTGTTAGGATTGTGTTAAAGAAACGGGTCAAAAATTTTGCGCTCGCTCCGCTCGCGCTGTTTAGTTCTTGCAATGTTTCTTTTTATATGATTTGGAATATATTATTTAACTTCTACACCGATCGAAATAGCTCTAAATTTTTGCGTTTGCTTCGTTCGCACTTATTTTTGTTAATTTCATATTTTGGATGATTAGTTTTTTTTTTCTTTTTTGTTGATATATTATTTCTCAATATTTTCACAATCTCTACTTTCGTAACTTTTAATCATGTCAATGCATATTTTTACATCTTTTGGAATGATAAGATAATATGATTAATTTAATAGTGTATTAACTCAGTTAGTTCAAAAATTTCAAGCTCGCTACGCTCGCGCTTTTGGTAATACACCAAATGCTTATTTGATACGATTTGGAAATTCATTTTAATACCCACACTGATAGAAATAACTCGAACTTTTCGCGCTCGCTTAAAATGTTCTAAAATTTTATGATATAAATCTACGAATAAGTAATTATTTATTCCTAGATATAAATAGCTCCATATTTTTGCGCGTCTGTTCTTTGTTGTTTTTCGTTCTCTGGTGGGCCACGTGCACTAGGTGGACGGTTTTTTTCTTTCTTGCGCCGCATGACGACTGCTATCAATTATTGTTATAGCAATCGGGATCGACACTTCTTAATATGCCCTCCGAAGCACAGAGAGATGTCGAATACATACATAAACATACATAGGTAATTTGCCCCTTCCATTAATAAGTTCTGGAACTGCCCTTGGTCATAGGCTACGCGAGTGAAACCGCGGGAAGCAACTTGTATTGTATAATTTTGGAACCCATCCAGGTTGGATATAAGTGTGTGACCCCCCCCCCCCCCTGACTCAAAGCCTGGATCCGCCCTTGGTTTTGGTTTTGGCCCTAAGACAGAGCTAAGACTAGGCAAGCCTACCTAAATTCGAATTATTCCTCGTAGATACACATTCCCCATTAGAGATTCCTATAGATCTCGCCTTATGAATAAATATTCAAATTACCCTGCCCCTAAGGCACAGGCCGTCCAAGGGCTTCAAAGAAGGAGTCATGGCGTGGATGCTCGTTATAAAGCCGTCTTTCACGCCGAAGCAGTCTTCCAACACCTTTATAATCGGCGCCAAACAGTACAGCGTGCTCGATGTGCATGATATGACTTTACGTTCTGTGAAAATCAGAGAGCATTGACGGGACAGCTTTTGGAGTACATGTCGCTAAGGGGCGTTTCCTCGTGACCTAACTAGGTTGCACGTATTTTTAAAAGCTTTTATTTAACTTCACTTGTATGTACGATGTTGCAATTCAAATTTCGAGCACTTCCCGATTAGCTATCCGGCTGAAACTTTCAGGGTAGCTCACAAACCGATGAGAAAGGAATAAAATAAAAAAGTTTAAAGTTACAAAACAAAAAAAGAAAATCGTAATAGCTTTTTTTTTATATTATACTTATTATTAATCTCAACGTTTCGTTTAAGTTGCTTTGATCGTTGTCAAGAGAAAACCAAAAGAGATTGTCATCCAAATTGTCGAATTTGGTAAATTGAAGAAAAAAATGGCCAAGTGCGTGTCGGACTAAAAGACCGAGGGTTCCGTACAAACTTGTAGGTATGTAAATAATTCGTCCATCACGGGAATCGAGTATCAAAGTTGTTTTTTTTTTATGGAACTACATATTTTCGGTATTCGGATTTTCGCCTTTACTTTTGTTATAAGACATTGATTCTTGCTAAATTTCATGATTATAGGTCAACGGGAAGTACCCTATCAGCCTTATTACATAAAACAGACGAAAGTACCGGGGTTAGTCCATGGACTAAACATAAATCTTATAGCAACAAGAAGTTTATCGCTGATCTCGAATCAGCGATAAACTTCTTGTACATGATAATCCTCCGCTGACTAACTCACATAACGTCAATTTTCACCCCTTTTTTAACCCCCGAACAAAGAGACGGGTGTTATAAGTTTAGGGTGTGTATCACTGTGTGTTGTGTGTGTGTCTGTCTGTGGCATTGTAGCTCCCAAACAAATGGACCGATTTTGATGCTGTTTTTTCGTTTTTATTGTCCCAGCGCGCGCTTAGCGCGAGCGAAGCGTCTCCGTTTCAGCTTGGGCAAAAATGCTTTCGTATGTCCGTCAGTCCGGATCTCTGTTCTCCTCTACCAGGTCGCATTTCTCAACCGATCTAGACGAAACTTGGTATACAGGTTAAGCAAATATTTAGAATTTTTTAGTCGTCAGCATTTTTTATTGGGGGGTGTTTCCCCCAAAAATGGGTAAAAAGAGGGCTACTGAATATCTCCGCGTTATTATATTCGATTTCGATGGTTGTTTTTTTATTAATAATTAAATATAATTCAATCAAATCAAATCAAATCAAAAGTTTATTTATTTTTCCTCACAAATGGCTACACAGTAATTGCGATCAGACAGAAGTAAAAAACAAACCCAGCTTTGTGAGGAGCTGGTGCCTGAAATAGGTTTAAAAAACCTGTAGTACAGGTCACCAGGATCCCCTCCCGTGGGAAGAAAATTATCTTGGCATCCCCATCCTAAATAAACAATTATTTAATTTTGTGGGTAGAAGAAAAATAATAAACATAGCTACATATTTGTTCCGAGCGGTAAGAAGGCTGTGTGAGTGTTGTGTAGTGATAAGTACGTGAGTGTAGCTGTGGTGCGTGTGGTGAACGTGTCCGTGTTTGTGTAGTCGAGATATAAAATGAGAGTCAGTAGTAAAGTTACAAGTGATTTCATACTTGTTACAAGCAGACTCAAAATTGACATTAAGGTACGTCTAATGATGAGAAAAAAAGGCAAGGAATGGAACTATTAAGTTACAAACAGTAGATTAGAGGTGCTTAGGCTTATTTACATCATTATGTACCGAAAGTTGGCGCTTTAAAATGTTAAATAATGGTCATTTATTGGATCATTATGAAATTTAGAAGAATGGTATACCATTGCGGTGTAAAGAGGTTGACATCCTAAAATGAGATCATTATAAGTCAAATCAAATTGAAGTACGCTAAAGAAACTATTAGACAAAAAGAGGAAAAACTATAATTATTATTAAACTAAAGGTTTCAGTAGTTTTTCAGTTTCATCATAGTCCAAAGTTTTGAGATATTTAAAGAGAGTTTGTTTGCAACTATGGCGGTGTAGCTGGTATAAATTTAGAATTTTGTTTAGCTTATTATATAGATAAGGACCTTGGAAGCAGAAGAAATTATGTGACCTGGCTGAATTATGTAAAGGTGCCTGACAGACAGTGCCCTTTCTGCGCTTGTCTTTCATAATTTCAGGGTTGTATTCGAGTTGAGAATGTTTTTTGAGGACAGTGTGAAAAATGAAGAGTTGCCTGACAGTTAGGACCTCCCATTCTTTGTAAAGGTCAACAGTTGGATATCGGAAGGGTAGACAAGCTCCGACTTTTAATATCGCACGTTGCGCTCTCTCAACCTCAATCAGATGTGTTTTAGCAGCACCACCCCAGGAGATAATACTGTAGCCAACTAGAGACTGACATAGGGCAAAATATACCATTTTGACAATTTTACGGTCAGCAGTATGTCGCAAGCCCTTAAAAATATAAATGAGTTTACGTAATCTGGTCACAAGAATGTCAAGGTGTGGCTTAAAGGTAAGTGTGTGATCTATAATAACACCTAGGTATTTCATTTTGTCAGTTCTTTGAAGAGCAGGACAGGAGCAATTAAGAAATCCTGGATCACAAACATGGGCAGTTATGGATAAGGTCGACGGTGGAAGAAAATCTGACCTCAAGGCAAAGGGGACATACCTAGTTTTAACGACATTTAATGTCAGTACATTATTTTGTAACCATTCACAGACCCTATTAACTCCATTTTGAGCAATATCAAATACCTCGTCCCAGCTATCACCGCTAAAGAAAAGAGCAGTGTCGTCGGCAAATGTGAGTGTTGTGCCACCACCAAGCTGGAGCTCACAGAGGCCATTTATATAAACTAAAAACAGTGTTGGACCCAATATACTGCCTTGCGGAACTCCGTACTTAGTAGTTTGCTCATCACTAAGCCAGTTCTCAATTTTGACTCGCTGCTTCCTTGAGGCCAGGTAATCATCAAATAACCGCAACTGAATGCCTCTGACACCAAGCATTTCCAATTTCTGTAACAAGTGTAGGATAGAGACCGTGTCAAAGGCCTTAGCCAGATCAAGGAACACAACCAAGCACTTCCTCTTGTCATCCAGATTGGTTAAAGCAGAGTTAACCAGTTCATGAACCGCATCATCTGTAGACCTACCACGACGAAAGCCATATTGAGAGTCTGAAAGAAGATTGTTTGATTCCACAATCTATAAGTGAAAGATAGTACCTAACTTTAAATTCTCAAAAAAATTTGGTGAAGATCTGATGAGGATCTTCGGCGTGATGAGCAGAATAACTCCTCAAAATGCAGTAAAATTCTCACTTTTAGGTTTCTACCAGTGGAATCAACCATTTAACCACTATGATGGAGCACTTTGGTTATTAATGTTAGTTGTACAATAAGGTAAGTAGATGGCGCTACTGTGCTCCGCTAGATTGTTTGCAAAAAAAGTTAATTAGCGCGAGGTCAACAGCTCACAGAGCCACTAGTAATATGGGTATGGATTAGGAATACTGTATAAATCGTGTTTACAAAATCCCATTGAGTTTGAATAGTTATTATTCGGACAAAAAAACAAACTTGGCAATTAAACTGAAGCCTCAGAGAGATTCGCTGAGATGTAAGATTTCTCGTGGACTAGCAAACAGGGCCCCGATTCTGTAAGCTATTGAACAGCGATAACGCAAGTCGATCGCTTGAAATTTTTTGAAAAAAAATCTTATTTACCACTTAAAAGTGCTAGAAGTGTTTTTTTTTTGGAAATACTAAAAAAATAAAAAAATGGAAAATAAAAAAACAAGCTTCTAGCACTTTTAAGTGGTAAATAAGAAAATTTCTCAAAAAAATTTTAGCGATCGATTTGCGTTATCGTTGTTCAATAGCTTACAGAATCGGGGCCCTGTACGATTTCTACGTAATCTACGTTGATAGCACACTACCCTAAATGCACTGTAGTTACAGCTAATCATAAAGCAAACGAAAAAAATAAAATTGGTTGCTTTCTCGAAACAGCTATTGATGAAATTAACATGATTATTATTGTCTGTACAATCCTAGGTATATTTTTACTAAACTAGTAAGTACTACTATAATATTTTATACTTAACAAACACCTGAGGAAATATTATCGTCGTTAACTCCCAAAATAATCATGGGAATATCAACACTCGGAGCGGTTACTATCACTCTTTTGACTCCTTCGCTTGTCAGGTGTCCCTGTGGAATGAATTGAAAGACATGAGCGTAATCACTAATATTTTTATATAATCGTGATCCAAATTTTTCCATTACAAAATCATTATATATGTTTACGCTAAGCAGGCGTTAACTGCTAAAATCATATATATATATATTTTTTATAAGGATGAAGGTTTCAGCATAGGAATTAGCTGGACAAGTGGATGTACCTAACTAAAAAGGTACAGCGATCAAAAAGTAGCACGTTTGGCTAATACCTACCAGAGCATGCCTATGCTGTTTTTTATTTCAGACTTACATTTCAACACACATTTATTTTGTAGTGGTAGGCCAAAAATCCGCCTGGGGAAGTACCACACCTTTGTCAGATACTCAACCGCCAAGCAGTAGTGTGTAAACATTTCTGTGTTTCTTTTTGAAGGGCAATGAGACTTAACAACCAATGTATCAGGGTGACGAGCGCCGTGCAGTGACGCGCAAGATTTTGCAACCAAAGTTCTGGGTGGCACTGCTACTGTTATGGACAGGCGTGACGCTTACTATCAGGCGAACGACCTGCCTATGTCGTCACTCTATGGAATAAAATAAAAGTCACAGTCAATAGATGCTCGCAGTGAGCAGCAAAAGCCCTATATTTGGAGTAAAAATTTTAATATATCAAGGTACAACGCTAATAATTTCTCCAGTCTTTTAACTACATTTTCACTTTATGATACACGATTAAGTAGGAACACTATATTTTCACATCATAAGATTTTTTAAACTTTGCTCTTTTGCGGTCTTAAATCGAAATATCTTATACTATTATGAATATCGACCAATTTGCTTTGTAAGATAGTTTAACATTGATCTAGATTCTTGCCTAGCCATTTTTTGATACATATCGCGCCGTTCAAAAATTTATCAATTTATCTAAAATCTACTCCCGAGCTGTATCACCTCTCCCGCTTAACATGGCCATGGACGAGCAGGACAAAAATTTGAGAATATATCACTGCATAAATATCAGATGTGAACTAATGTGTTAAACTGGGTCGGCTCAGTTTTAAAATAGATGGTCTTAGACACCTGAACCTAAACCTAAAATATTATCGTATCCTGAGACGCGCTTTAACATGATGGCCGTGAAGCCACTCGTGCGTCCGTAATGTTTTTCTCATTAGAGTAGGTATTCCATTCATCATCACCTCACCGTGTTCTCGAGAGAGATGGACCGTAAATTATTATATAGGTCCTCACAAAGAAGGAAAATTAATAAATTTACAATAATATTTGACTACTCGACAACGACTCGACAGTACCTACTCGTAAACAAAGAATGAGCTAATTATGTTTTATCTCACTGTGACGCAACAGTTAGGCCACGAGGAAAAAATATTCCTCGTAGCCTAATCAATTAGGCAAGCTAGTTAGGCCAAGAGGAAATGCCCTAAACTACAACGTGCTAAGTGCACGCAGGTTTATGTCACGATTGAATTTAGAAGTTTTTAGACTGCAAACGACGATGTCTCTGAGCTATGGCAGTTTATTATAAAAAAAACTTACGTAATATGTTGTCTCGTTGACAGCTATGGTGGCCTAACCGTAACATGTCTACAATCTGAAGGCACCCGGTTCGAACCTCGGCACCAATGACTATATATGATGAATTCTGATCAACTGTTCAACGGTGAAGGAAAACAAAAACATCAAATGTTTTATGATTTAGCATTGGCGTCTAGTTAGCGAGAATATATGTAACAATGTATATGTTCTCTAATAATTTGTTTTTTATATGTTCTCGCTACGCAAGCATTCATGCTAAATCATTAAAAAAAAACAGAAGGCAGGCGTTATCTTTAGGACACGAAGTAAATTGCAATATTTGCAGTGTTTGGTTGGTCAGTTCAGCAAATTACCAATAGATGGCGTTACCGTTCCCGTAAGACGGATTAAGGATAAGATCATCCGCAATTTTCATTACCGATAATATACGTTACCGATGCTTTCTCCAGGTTAGTGAACATGCCGGACGCCTCGACCACGTACTGCACGCCGGCGGAGCGCCACGGGATGCTGGGGGGCAGCTTCTCGTGGAACACTTTTACGTGCCGACCTGGACATTTAATAGAAATTGAGACGGTTTGGATGCCCTAGAAATCGATGAGGGACTATTTGTATGGGAAATTAACACCTATTCAAGTAAATTTCAAAAGGGTGTTGAACAATTTTGTTGTATCGATATATACTGAGTACAAGTGGTTTCAAATTTAACATCGCTATGACCTGGGGCGCCCTTCCATTAATTTCCATCAATGCGAGGATCAGTAGCTAAGTACAAGATAGAATGCTTGCTTCCTACTGTGAGTACCTACCTCTACCTATCTCTATTACAATTTAGTAGCCACAGCGAGTCTTTGTGTTTGTGGAATTAGGCTCTGTGAACGATTGCGCAGGTAGAGTAGGAACCAATCTTTATGGCGGCTGAGAAGTTAGGCGCAACTTCTCAGCCGCCATTAAGTGCCGCGCTGCGCAATAGCTAATTTTAGGTGTAAGCGGGCTTTGGAGAGGTGAGAGGCCGGGGCACACCCTCCCGCTAGCCAACCGCATCCCGCGCGCGCCCGCCGCATTTGTGCTTGTGTGCACGCTACATCCGTACGCTGCACACATGCATGCGATTCTGTTCAAGTACAGTCTAGTTAGTTATTTTAAAGTTGTTACCAACCAATACATGCCTATGACATTACGATATCAGCATACAGTCCGATATAAATATTATTGTGTTGACGTATGTTAAGTGTTAACATAATTTCATGATTGGTTAAAATATAATGAATAGGTTAAAGCGTTAAGTGTCGACGCTAATTTAGCTACTAGAAACATAGCTATAGGTATATTTTTTTATCATTCCATTATTTGTATGTACTTAACACCATTTTTTTTCAATCAAATTTAAATGTAAGTAAGTATGGTTTATGTAGTATATTAAATATGTTTGTAGGTTTCTCATATTCATTTTTATTTTGCATGATTTATTGTATTGGTTTTCACCACCGTCCTTTTTTAAATTCGTAATTTCTGGCCATCCAAAGGTTGTCTGGAAGAGATCGCTTTTAGCGATAAGACCACCCGTTTTATTGTATATTTGTTCCATAATTCTGGTGTAATAAAGTGTTTCTTATTATTAGCATGTTCTACAGGTAGGTAGTAAAAAAATTACTCTAATAATTGCAAACCTTACTGTACCAGCGCGAAGTCACACTCGCAGCGCGCTTCACAGCCGCCATAAAGATTGGTTCCTACTATATTGCTGTAAGGATGAAACAGCATAAAGAGCGAGATAAAAAATGAGAAAAACGTAAGCGAGTGAGCAAGGCAGCTATACAATGCTGTCTTCAGCTTCAACTTTGGGATTGCGCCTGAAAAATAGCAGTTTACGCAGCGACTAGCAGACAACTTCCGAGCCACAAACTTAAGCTACGACTACTGTCCATACCTATAAAAGCAGTTTTATTTATTCGACGAAGCAAAACCTTTACCATCGATTGCAATCTCATGGTCGTGATGAGAAACACTCCATTGTAATTTCCCATGTGTTGAATCGAACTTCATCAAATAGCACACGTACTCAACACTGATAGCTGGGTCGTTGATCGCAGATAACTGAAACGACGATACAAGGAAAATAAATGGGTTGGCTAATAGAGTGGAAACCACTGACACCCGCAGGCGTGATTGGTAAACCTAGACATCTGGTACCGGCGGCGTAGAGGGGGAGCGGGGAAGTCCTCCTCGGCCACCCCCTGCCCAGATGTATAGGTTTTGAGTTATGATTTTTTTTAGTAAAATAGTAGTATATTAATATATATATTTTCAGTTTTAGGCGACCAAATAGCCGTAACAGGTTATTAAAAATCTGACACATCAAATCTTCAATTTAGGTACTTTCTGGCAAAAACAGCAGAAAAAAAACATATTCTACTAATTAATAATTTTATTTACGGCGATTAATCAGCCGATTTTTAATAAACTCAAAACTGAACTGGGGGATTGGGTCGTGGGAGACTCTCCCCCCCCCCCCCCGCCCCCCTCCTCCCTCTACGCCGGTACCGGATGTCTATAGCCAACCCGCGTAATTATGCAAATACAACGCTGAACAATGTAGGAAAATACAATTTATTAACAAGATAAAAGGATTATCTATTGTTAGCTAAGTTTGTGGAATGCTGAAAATAATTATTTTACCTCAAGGTCGGCATTTTGGAGACATGCTCTGGATACAATTCTCCCTATACGGCCGAAGCCGTTGATTCCTACTTTTATAACCATTGCTATTAGAAAGTATCCAGTTCATTGCTATTTTAAGCAATTTTGAAGTGTTCGTATGTAACACCAAAACTATTTGAAATTCGCGCACATACCTATTCAATTTTCCTGTGACAACATTATCTATTATTACTGATTTCTAGAAACTACGAATGCACAATGTGTAAAATCTAATCATAAAAATAATTACAAAAGCAAAAAAATTATGTACAACGTTTGTTTAATAATCACAGACCATAATCTAAAACAATAATATTTTTTGAGGTTTTCAAATAAAAATAAACAATATCACAATCACCAAGAAAAAACCGGTAAATGTTTTTTTTAACGGTGGCAATCACTATGTGCCATAGATATCAAACGGAGGTCAAAGAGTATGAAATGATCAGAATGTAACAGTGGCCTTATTACAGAACTTGGCTACAATCGGATTGTCACTTTTTTCATAGCAAAATTGACTCTATCGCAAAGCATTAATGAATTTGACGGCATGAAACCGTCATGATCAACATTACGTAATCGCACTGCAGAGCTTCTAAAATGTTAGGATTTCGTTCCGTTCTGGCAAAACTATTAAAAACATTACGCTGTACAATCGGATAGTAATTAATATACATATTATTAAGATATACATTTTAATTTTACCAGGATTTGGAATAATTTCTCATATAATTTCTCAAGAAAGAGGAAAAAAGAAACTGATGAAAAGATGGTGCTGTATCGTGGGAATCAATAAAATTTAAATGTAGGTATACTATTCTCTACAATTAGAAAAATATTGACACAATTATAAAGATAACAGATAATTTCTGCAACAAATAATTTTATAATCTACTTTTGTGAATACCTAACTTTAGTTAAGTGAAAATCTCCTTACTTTCGTTTATTTTTTAACAGTTTCTCGTCTCGCAAAAACTTCAAAAAGATTATCTATTTAAATATAAGTTCCCTCCAAAATGTTAACAATATCACAGCAGACTTAATATAACAATGTACCTACGAAAATTGAAAACAATATTATTATAGTATGTAATTATATTCACTGAAGACATGACATATTAGGCAGAATACTCTTCCATAAAATTGAGCAGTTTTTTTTAACTTTCTAGTAAATCTAATCTGTGATAACCCTCACTGCCTCGAGTGCCTACTGCCTTGTACTATTATTTATTCTGTGCTACTGCCTCGCCTTGTCTTGTCCTTCAATTCGAGTTCATTTTCCTACTCCATTTTGTGGAGAACGTACGTGGAGTGATATCTTAAATACCGACTTCAATTAATTTATTTTGGTGAGTACATTGTATTCTAGATACTATTGTAATATTAGGAATTCGAAATTAATCCATCATTTGTTATATTAACTTCAACAAATTGTTGCAAGTTTTACATCATCGTTACCTCATACAATCGTCACCAATCGCCAAAATCGACGTATCGTATGTATTTTGTTTGAATAACAGATTTAACACATCTTTACTTCACTAAAGTGTTTCCAACATTTTGTAACATGTAATAAATGCAGTATTTATTATAGTATTTAGTCTGCTTTTGCGTGACCTTTAAATGCCCTCCACGCGCCGCCGGCAAATAATGACAAATTTAACCGGCATTCTGCAGCGTTTAAATTAAAACTCAGAAATAATAAGATGAGTAAAGCACAATATTTTTATTTTTCAATAATGTCTTATGGCACCAAATATGAATTAACATAATTATAATTATCAAGTTTAGTTATCTGTTTTTTGTATAAATAATATTACTGAGCATGATGTAACTCTTTTTATTCAAACCTATAAAGCAAATTAAACTATCTACTTGTTTTTACTAGTGACATTTTATATTACAGTGGTCATTAATAATTATCTCTCATATTCCGATCAATGCACCCTCTTACTCTATATTTAGATATAATACTGTTCATAATATTATACTTAACAAAAGGAAGCTTGATAATAGAACTGGCTAGCGCAATATTTACAATGTTTATGTTGACCTTGGGTAGGACAAGTTGGGTAGATAGTTCTTACAATAATATTTATTAAAATAATTCAATAATATTGTTTATAATATTTTCCCATTAATTAAATACGTAATAACAAATTTTACATCATGATTTAGTAATCATGATGTAAAAATATAGTTATACCTACCTATCTATTATATTTAAAGATTATTGATCAATTATCAAGTTATCATTGTGATGTAGATACAAATATTGTGCAATTGAGTTTTGATCTAAAAATTCCACCAACCTAGGATTGTAATATTTCCTGTTTTCCTGGCATTTAGATATTTCCTTATACAGCTACTATACTTTTTCGTTAGGGTTTTTACTGAGCATGGTGTAATCAATTAGTCACCTACAATCACATCACCCTAATATTATATATGAGAAAGTTAGTGAGTATGTATATTATAAGTACAGGTTGAACGGGCCCTGGAGGGAAAGTATTTTCAATATTGAAGATAGCTAATTTTACTCAAAGGAAACAATCACTTATTTATAAAAGTATGTAAAACTACATTCAAACTTTTTTGGAAAGTTGTTTACCGCAGCCAGGACTAGAACCAACAAAAATGCGTAAAAATAACATTCTGTATTCTTATGGCACCAATCTGGGTAGAGATCAAATCTCTTAGATACATTGCATCTTAAATTAAAGGAAGTTCAAGAAATCAAACATTAACTTATAAATTCATTGGGCCAATGGACAAGGGGCTTCTTATTGCAGATAGCAAATAATCAGAAGTTATATTATTTTAGTTCTGCAAATAGGTGAAACAGTGACCATTGAGTTTACTTTGAGGTTGGAAATAAATGAGTTATCAATTTGATTGTTAATTATTTAATAAGATTATGAAGGTCCTAGGTATATTTATTGATTATGAGAAAACAGCATTATTATTTTGCTCCTGTATGTTTGTTTGATGCCATGAATAATGTTTGATGTGACATAAATAGGTAAATTTGTATCAGTAAGTTAAAAATTGAACATTGGAATTGTTAATGGAATGTGGGAATAGATTTTTCTTCTATTATTATTTTCCGAGCATTTACTCCGTATATTGACATATCTCAACAGTCAACCGATCTTGTTCTTGTAAAGTTGTAAAATCTGATTTCTATTTACTATTATTTCGATTTACTTAGTTTACCTAGATTCCTAGTTAGAATTCATGGTCTTCCCTCAATGTAAGATGCAATGTTTTTTTAGAGAGATTTAACAGGGACAGGACTGACGCTATTGATTGGTGCCATCAAATAAAGACTGTTATTTTTTCCGCATTTATGTCGGTTCAATTCCCGGTTTAAGTTTGCAATTTCCCAGTAGTTTTAATTACTTTGAATAATAAGCGAATAAAATTAGCTAACTTCAATATTGAGGGTACTTTCTCTGCAGGGCCTGTCCAAACTTTCCACTGTGTATATGTTACTTCTTCACACTAAAACGGCTGATCAGATTTTGATGAAATTTGGTTGGGGTTTTTTAACAAGGATCTCATAATTACTCAGTTATATGATTTCTCAAAAATCCTTTAATTAAGTCTTAATACATTTGATTACATCTACATTTTTTTAAGGACACATCTTCCTATCTTTAACGGTTATCATAGCTGCCATAGAGATCCCTGTTAACAAAACTCACCCATTACAGGATGTTTGATGTGTCCCAGGAAGTAGTGATAAACTGAGGTCCTGAGGTAGACCAACCTCGGCACCCGAATTTTCCCCATGTATGTTCTGCAGTTAGCTGTCGAAGAACGAAGATATCGATGAGATCTATCACTTCTGTAAAGAAACTACTGGTCAACGAACAATAGTTTCCGAGTAATAGCTGTTTTAAGTTTGACAACTGTCACTTTGACGACACCTGTCACTTTGACGACACCTATCAGTTTGATGACACCTGTGACTATAGAAATGAAACAGTAATGTTCTAAAATTATTAAAAAATGTATTTTTTTTAATAGTTCATATTATATCATAGTCCTGTAGTTTTGTGTGTTGTCTGTATAATTTTATCCAAAATGGGCTTGGTAGTGTCGTTTATTGGCAACAACACTACCAGCCGCACTACCAGTAGTTAAATGAGTTAACCCATTGTTTTTTCTTAAATCTCCACATTTCGACACAAACAGTAATTTTTACCAAAATAACACTAGTATGCAGTTGTTTTTTTGTATGTTGGTAGTCCAGTGTGACCCTTTTATAAGACACCAAAATCATATCATAATTATTAAAAAATAATAAGTTTATTATTTTTCTTATTATTTTACTTTTCATGATCATCATCATTCATTGTCTACGCAGGTAAATAAGGTGTTTAGTTTTTGTCAGAGGTGACTTATGGAATAATTCAACTGTCAAATTGCCTAGGCTAGTTGTGATTTATCTCAAATTAATATTATTTGTCTCTTCTTTGCAGCCAATATGTCGAAAATCGGTATCAACGGATTCGGCCGCATCGGTCGCCTGGTCCTCCGCGCTGCCGTCGAGAAGGGAGCTGAGGTGGTCGCCATCAACGACCCCTTCATCGGTCTGGATTACATGGTCTACCTCTTCAAGTACGACTCCACCCACGGGCGCTTCAAGGGCACCGTTGAGGCCGGCGATGGCGTCCTCGTTGTAAACGGAAACAAAATTGCCGTTTTCTCCGAGAGGGACCCCAAAGCCATCCCTTGGGGCAAGGCCGGAGCTGAATACGTTGTTGAATCCACAGGTGTTTTCACTACCATCGACAAGGCTTCAGCTCATTTGGAGGGTGGTGCCAAGAAAGTCATCATCTCTGCTCCCAGTGCTGACGCACCCATGTTCGTTGTAGGTGTCAACCTTGAAGCTTATGACCCCTCTTTCAAGATCATCTCTAACGCTTCTTGCACGACCAACTGCCTTGCGCCCCTCGCCAAGGTCATTCACGACAACTTCGAGATCGTCGAAGGTCTCATGACCACCGTGCACGCTACCACCGCGACCCAAAAGACCGTAGATGGACCTTCCGGCAAGTTGTGGCGTGATGGCCGTGGTGCCCAGCAGAACATCATACCAGCTTCAACTGGCGCGGCAAAGGCCGTCGGTAAAGTTATTCCTGCCCTCAATGGAAAACTGACCGGTATGGCTTTCCGTGTACCCGTCGCCAACGTGTCCGTCGTCGACCTCACTGTCCGTCTAGGCAAGCCTGCTTCCTACGATGCCATCAAACAGAAGGTCAAGGAAGCCGCTGAGGGCCCACTTAAGGGTATCCTTGGATACACCGAAGACCAGGTTGTGTCTTCTGACTTCATCGGTGACACACACTCCTCCATTTTCGATGCTGCTGCTGGTATCTCTCTGAACGACAACTTTGTCAAGCTTATCAGCTGGTATGACAACGAATATGGTTACTCCACCCGAGTCATCGATCTCATCAAGTACATCCAGACCAAGGATTAAATATCTTTAGATTTTAAGAATATCTTTATAATTTCAAGATGAATGTTACATCGTTGAGATTATCGGCCCGTTTATATTTTAAGTTTTTATGTATGTTTAGATTTTCGATCTAAATTATTGTACTACTTTAGAGAGTAGTGTTATGCTTGAGTAAATAAATTTTGTTCAAAACAACTTTTCGTTGCTTGATAATATAACGTTTATAGCAATTACAACTAAAAGAATGTATGTGTAACGTTGAAATAAAACTGTAATCTTAGTAAACCTATTTCATTTTTGCCGACTTTTGCCCGTGATTGGGATGACAAAAATTACTGTATAAGTCACAAAAAACTAATTTGTTATTATTATTTTGGCTTATTACTGAAGCTTAAATAGATTATTAAATCAGTCTTTATTATACACCACATGTAGAACAATGGGTGGTCTTATAGCTAAAAGCACGATCATTTCCAGGCAACCTTTGGCTGGAAAGGAAAATTAATTTAGCTAAATTAATAGTTTTTTTACATCTTTGTAAGGTTTTTTTAATAGATCTTAATACTAAATAACCTTTAAAATAAATAAAACGCTTAAATTACTCTTTCGCTTTGGTCAGAGTTTTTGATTTTTCAATTAACTTTTTTAATTTCAAATTCATTACCTTTGTCTTATTTTACGTCAGAATTTTTCACGTAAATTCTTACACCTGATCTTCATCTGATGAACAATGCGCGAACGATTTCAAGTTTTTTTTATGCGTGTCCTAGACGCACTTGACCTTTTTTAACCCCCTAACGCGAACAGGTGTTATAAGTTTAGGGTGTGTATGTGTCTGTTTGTGGCATCATAATTCCCAAACGAATGGAACGATTTGAAAGCTGATGTGATCGAGATGGTTCTTAGCTTTAATGGGGGAGAAGGGGTGATCGATTTTTTAATATGTGCTTGGTAATTCAGAAACCTTGACGCAAGTGCCAACATGAGCGGTTTTCCAAGTGTCATTTTAGCATTATTAATCACTCGCTAGATGGCGTTGGCGACAGTTTTGGTAACAGTACTGTAGTTTAGTATGACCTTGTACTATTATTTATTCTGTGGTATGACCAAGGAAGTTCTATAGGTACATAGAACTTCCTTGGGCGCGTTCACTTACACGTTCGAGGACGCACGGATCATCCGCGCGATCGCTCGAAATCGTTCACGGCGTCGCGGTCGTCGGACGTACGCCTGGGTCATCCGAAAAATAGTAGGGGAGGGGAGGAATAGTATGAAACTGACACTTGACAGTTGTCAGTTGTCTGGAATTGACTAACTCCCGATGAACGAGCGATAATCGCACGGATGCTTCGAGCGTGTAAGTGAACACAGCCCTTGGGTATGACTAAAGATTTTGAATTACGCTTACTGGGGATAACATTCTGCGCTTCCTTGTTTATGACAAGTTGTGCGTCAATTTCGTAACAAATTCACTTCTTACCTATAGTACAGACCAGTATATACTTGTATATACTGGTCTGTGCCTATAGTATTTATTGGTAGTATTTTCTACCTTCTTGATATTCTACATTATAAATTACAGCTAATGATACAAAGAAAATGGACCGTTTTATTTAGATTTAATTTAAATAAAATCTGAATATGTCAAAACCATTGAAGTATTATTACTACGTACCTCAACTCAATGGACAAAACTGCCAATGTATTAATAAAAAAAAACAAATTACAAATTTCACTACACAAACAACTTGTCGTTCGTTTGGTACGCTCGTGGTTTGTGTATTTTTACGGTAATACGCTGTTTTTACCTGCTTTCGATTACTACGTTAAGAGATGGCACTCGCGTAACTTTTGGTATCCACTCAACTGGAGTGGATACCAAAAGTTACGCGAGTGCCATATCTTCACGATGATAGAACTAAACTGACAATGCCTAATGGAAAACTGCTCATTGGATGAACGATATGAGCGCGCATAAAAAACGAACAACAAGTTAGACACTCATTTTTATATAGTAGATGTCTCTCTTGACATTAAAACGAATCCTCTCAATTATCAAAATCCATGTACTGTACTATCTGTCTACGATCAAGCCCTATAGGCTAAGGGCTATAATCTCTGACCAAATATTAATGTATCCTCTGCGTATACATATATAGGTTGCGTTGCGCAGCCGCTAAATCACGCTGTAGCTACGGAAACGTTTTCCCGGGCGCCCGATACACGTTGTTACTGTGCTGTAACTACGGAAACGTTTTTGAGTTTTTTATTCTTTTGATATTATTCTTGGTTTTATTAAATACTAGCTGTGCCCGCGGCGTTGCTCATGTGGTAGTTTTTCTGGGATATAAGAATCCTATGAGTTATTCCATTACCAAAAGTACCAATAAAGGTTACCTACCTTTGTAAAGAACCTTCAGTAGCGACCCGACTTATCGTGATACTTTAGAAGATGAAGGCGGGTGCTCGCTATGCTTCGCTCCTCCCTTCGTCCTCTAACCTATTATGACTACTGAATCGCCACTGAAGGTTGTTGACAGAAATCTTTGTTACGGTAGCGTTGTGTGGAGGTATATTTTCGAAATACGCTACGCGAAATCCTAAATTTGAAAATATGTGGGCTACTCACATACTTATACTTACACACACATTAAATAATAATAACTATTATTATTATCTATTGCATACTTATATAAACAAGTTAATATAATATCATACATAAACTAAATAATAATTAATAATTCATTACGGGTTACAAAACATTCATTTATTTTTCATAAACATTATTAGTACATAATGTTATGTACTTATTTTTATCATAATATATACATATTCCATTATAATGGTTACTTATAACATTTAAATAAAATATGATATTAGTGCTAAATCACATACGTTGGTGCTTGGAATCAGTGTCGACTCCTCCGCCAGCCATAGCTCGCCCGCGATCTAGCGTGATGCGCAAGCGCCTTGTAAACAATATAGGCGGCGCTCGACATCTCACCCGGCCGGTTACTGCGCGGGCCGGCTCAGCAGTGTGACCATATTTAGCAGATTCCTGCGATTTTAGCAGGATTAGACTCTCGTTTTAGCTCCTAGCAGGATTTTTAGCATTTTATTGAAAACTAGCATTATTTAGCAGAATCCAATAATGCATCCAATAATAGCCATAATCTGGCAGGATTTATTGAACGCGTTTCAAAATGCCCCAAAAGTGCACACAGTACGCTCAAGCATTTATATTTGAGTTTATTGGCTTCTGGAAGCAGCTCTGATGCCAAACTAACAGATACCGAAAATTTCTGAAGACAAATTGAAACGATGAATTTAATTTAATTTAAATGGTGGTAAATATAAATAATAATGGTAATGGTAAACCCAACATTGTGAATCTTGCGTGGGCTATTATGATTTTACTAATGCCACACACTTATTGTGAACGAATCATTTCACTGATTAACAATATAAAAATCCGGCTTAGAAATCGGTTCAAAAATAAACATGACGATTCTGAAATTTTGCATTCCAAAAACGCAAAAAGGAAATATATGAGAAAATGGGTGTGTGAATTTCGAGCCGACAAAAATATGTTAAAATTATCTCTTAACTCGTCATCATTATACAAAGGATTTGCTAAGGACAGTGATAGTGACGAGTGAATTGTGTTGTAAATAGGAATGAACTGGCCAAGTGCGAGTTGGGCCGCGCACTAAGGGTTCCTTACCACACCACTTTTATTTTTCTTATTATAATTTTACTTTAGAGTGTGTAATCATGCCAAGTTTGCCTCTTACGCTTGTACTTATCACCGCTTAGAGCAAAGACAAAATACGTAATAAGTACTTTTGTTGTATAGGGATCCCCCTTTTTTATTATTATTATTTCTTAATTAATCCGCCATAACATTACAGTCATATTCTATAAACATTTTAATATCTATTACAGTTCAAAACATCATCGTTATCAGTTCCCGCTGCTGGGACTCGGGCCTTCTCTCAGAGAGAGAGAGTGAATGGGCCATAATCCGTCATATTGTATAGCGCAACATGATACCATTCGGATACTATTGCTCTCCAAAGATACAGTATCGGTTCAAAAGATACAGTCGTTAAACGGTAGGACGGACAAACAGACAGACAGCGTAGGCTTAAAAATATTATAGTTGACCGTTGAACTCTTTGGGTACGGAACCCTAATAAAAATGACATTCTAATCGTACAAATTGGCATTTTGTCCATATTTTCTAATGTTTAAGCAATATCTGTGAAAGCAGTAATTTAGCATTATTTGAAGAATGTCTAGCATGTTTTAGCAGTTTTTGTCATTCAGGCTAGCAGAATTTGACATTTGAATCTGGTCACACTGCGGCTCAGTCAGCCACGCGAAGCCCGCGCCGCTCGCATGCCATACATTACGTAAAATCTTATGAATAGTTATCAATTTGGATATTGTGATTGTGCACTCTCAATGTAATATCTCTTGCAACCTAACTCATTGTAGTAAACAAATAGACCACTACCTCTATTATGAGTTCAATTAAACGCTCAAATCAGTGGCCCAATTACAGAACTTGGTTACAATCGGATTATCACTTTTTTCATAGCAATTTCGACGCTATCGCAAGGCATTAGTGGTTGCGATATTGAGAATTCGATTGAAGCCAAGTTATGTGGTCGGGCCGCAGTACTCGCTATCGAGTATCGTAACATTTTTGTATGAAATACAGCGCAGCGCAACTAGTGGAACTATGTGTCACTATAAATCTTTAGCTCTGTTAAGAGTTTGGCTAATTCTACATCAATAGAAATAGACAATACGTGAGAAACTGTAGATATTACGCCGTCATGCTGGCGCCTTCATAGCATTTGTCTGTTTCTAAATATATAAAAATGACAGAAAAAACAGCGGCTAGCAAACGCATTGTCAGTTTGGTTCACCCAAATCCAGATAGATGGCGTTGTAAGAGCCTTCATCGAGCAAGCGATTGTGTTTTCCATATTAGATTAAACAGAAATGTTTTTTTTTGTTTGTTTGAATATTTGTCAAAAACTAAAAATTTAATCTATTTAAATAAAGTAAAATACGATTATAGTGACAAAAATATAATGGGTAAACTCAAAAAATACTGAACCGATTTTAAACATTATTTCACCTATATAAAGCTACATTATCAGTGAGTAACATGGGGGCGAGTCTATATTTTATTTTACAAATAGTTATCAATCTCAACGAAAATTGTAATAATGTAACCCAGCCCCACTCACTGACAATGATAAATGGCAGTGAGTGACATAGCTACTGCAGCAGCGTTAACTGACGATAGCCATTGTAGAAATAGTGTCCCTTATCATAATACCAAAAACATGCAAACTGAGAATCCGTCTCACGAAAGAAGTAGCGGCGATAAGAGGAACTAACGATGAACGCTTAAACATTTTTCGCTTTTACAATGAAAGTAGCGCCGCGTCTGTGAGACTTATTTCTTAAGTCGGACTCTACCTACTGTATTATCTTACCAGTCATTCGCATAAATACTTTTACATGAGTTGTAACGTCAAGAGCGTTTACTACTGCAACTCGTGATAGTGGTACTGTTCTACAAGAACTTGTGTTGTTTACTATCACTCCTTCCACAACTAAACACGGCCGACGCACAGCCGGCACATACATATATACATATAATGACATTATAAACAAAGTGAAATCTGTACTTTAGTGTACATGGAAAATAATATAGAACAAAAAAACATTTTTATTTGAGTAGGTATATGAAAGTAGGTGAATCCAAAAATATCGTTTAGAATTTTTGACTGTCTGTCTGTGACTTCATCACGAAGAAACCACTGGATGGATTTTAATGATGTTTGCTGAGCTGTATTCCTCGGAGTCCTGCGGAGGTTTTTATCTTTGTTGCATCAAAATCGATTAATCTAAAAAGGAGTTTAATTATTTTTTATATTTACTTGTGCCACAGAATAAAGAATATGGAGGTACTTCTTAAGGTTGTTCAATTTTAAGATCTCTTAATTCCTCTTGTAGGTCTGTCTCAATATGCCGTAATATATCTTCGCGTGATGAAATGTCCTTGACATCAGATTCGGCAAAATCTCTTGATTTGTTGTTTTTTTTCAGAGTATATTTAACCAAACTCGATAGCCCTTATCATCGTTGTAATCAATAAGCATACTTTTTTTGGCTATCTTGTATAATTTCATGCGTGACGCCAACCCCACACTATCAAATCTTCAACGACTAAAAACATTAAAAAATTGCTTAACATATATACCAAGTTTCGTCTAGATCGATTGAGAAATGCGACATGTAGAGGAGAAAAGAAATCCGGACATAAGAAAGCATTTTTGGCCAAGCTGAAACAGAGATGCTTCACTCGCGTTTCGCTTTCACTCGGTCAATTAAATATAATATATCTAAAGAAATAGTTCTTTTAGTTAGAAACATCCACACCAATATATAAAAGTGAAAACTTACAATTGTCAAGCATCCATTATGAAAGGTTGTTCGCTTTTTGTAATCCAATGGATCGATGAATATTATAATACTAGCTTTCCCACCTGCGACTTCGTACGCGCAGACTTCCGTTTATTGCGAAAAAAAGCATCCTATTTTCTTCTGGGATAATGAAAACCAATGCAAAAGTAGGTAAATCACCAATGCTCTAGCTAGATGTTTTTTGACAGACTTATTATTTCGTTTCCATGGCAACCACAGACCATTTTGTGATGGCAACCGTTCCTTACAGTGAGTAATTAACATTTTTCAGTTTTCCCGTGGAAACTTACAATTTTCCATGATAAAAGTATCCTGTTTTATTCCAGGGTATTAGCTATCTCCATTCTAAATTTCATCAAAATCCGTCCAGCCGTTATCGCGTGAAAGCTCCCCGAACAGACAAAGTTTCACTTTTATATATTGGTATGGATATTAGTTAATAAGTGATGAGAGGATTAAAATATCCGTGAAAAGAAAAATACGTTTTCTAACGGCAACTGACATATATTGACACTTTTTATTATTTTTCTAGACAACACAAAAACATAGATAAGAGAATAACCTCCTTTAACATCCTCCCTTTTTGCGCAGTCTATGAAAATAAGAAACGGTTTTACAAACATTGTAATCCTATTCGGTCCAATATAGAAATTATAGACGGCCTGCCAAGAGGCTTTGTTAGAAAATCTGCACTTTGTAGGTGGGCTCCTACGTGCTTTACTTGGAGCTTTCCATCTGCAACGAGTTCCCTTACGTAGAAGTGCCTTATTGCAATATGCTTGGTTCTTCGATGCAGTTCCGGATTTTGAGCCAATTTCACAGCAGCGTCATTATCTATTTTCAGTATAGGAATTTCTTCCAGGGCAGAAATATCATTAAAGAGTCTTTGTAGCCAGACAATCTCACGGGCAGTTTCGCTTGCTGCGACAATTTCTGCTTCAGTCGTTGTGATAGCCACTGACGACTGTTTTCGACTTGCCCAGGCGATTGCTCCGCCAGAGTATCAGCAGAGGATGCCACTAATCGAGCGATCATCCTTGACGTCGCCTCCATGATCAGAGTCACTGAAACCTTCCAGTATTCCCTTATTAAAGTCCTTCTTGTATGTTATTCCATAACTTGACGTACCTTGTAGGTAGCGCATTATACGCTTTACTTTTAGCACATCCTCTTTGGACGGGTTTTCTAAGGTTCTGGATACAACACCAATGGCGTAGGCAATATCTGGTCGTGTTCCTACCATAAGGTAAGCAAGAGCACCAACAGCCTGTCTGTAGGGATATGACTTCTCGTCTATTACTTCTTTATCTGAGTGTCCTTGTTCAGAATATCTGATTATTGGTGTAGTCACCGTTTTACAGCTGCTCATACCAAACCGAGCTAAAACTTTCTCAGTATAGTGCTTCTGCGTTATGCTTATGGAGCCATCATCTTTGTATTGTAGTTGCAAACCCAGATAGTAGTCTGCAGGCTTTGAGGTTATTTTAAACCTTCGTTTCAGTTCTGCCATAAACTTATCTGCTTCTTTTTGATTTGTTGCAGCTACCAGTCCATCATCAACATATAGTGCCAAGATGATTTTATTTTGTGCCCGTTTTCTGATATACAGACAGGGATCTGTTTGACTTTATTGAAAACGTATAGTCTTCAAATAATCAACAATGCACTTATTCCAGCATCTTGAGGCTTGTTTTAGCCCGTATAGGCTGCGCTTTAACTTGCACACTCGATTGGTCCCGTCATTAAGGCTTTCAGGCTGTTTCATGTAGATCTCCTCTTTGAGACACCCATTTAGAAAAGCAGTTGAGACATCGAACTGTGTGAGTGTTAGACCTTCGTTTGCCGCAACACGTATGACCGATCTGATTGTCGTCATCTTTGCAACAGGGCTAAACGTTTCGTCATAGTCCACTCCTGGTTTTTGCGAAAAACCTCGAGCAACAAGCCTTGCTTTATATTTATCAATTGTACCATCAGCGTTTGTTTTGATTTTATAGATCCACTTGCATGAAATAGCTTTGCTACCCTTGGGTAAATCGACTAGAGTCCAGGTTTTATTATCTTCCAAAGATTTTATCTCATTCTTCATTGCTTTTAACCAATGCTCCTTGTCTTGACTTTGTAGTACTTCGGTATATGTTGTAGGCTCATCCATATCAGCCATATCATCTACAGAAAACATAACATAGTCACTAAGTCTAGCAGGTGGTCTTAGCTTTGATCTATCTCGAAGAGTTATTCGACCTTCATTCTCTATTTCGCTATCTGGCATAATATCATCATCATTTATAGGTTCCAAACGCTCTTGCAATGTTTGATCATTATCCTTATCATCGACTTCATCTCGCTCATCTTGAGTTTCCGGATATAAATCGGGGATTCTGGTACATGTCTCTGTATCAGGTGTTTCTTCAAATGATTCAGGAGGTACACACTCTTGAAATGTATCTGAACTTTCACTTTCTTCCTCCCTTACATCATGAATCGTTCGAATATTCTCCTCCCTTGCAGCAAGATTCCCTGGTAATCGCAGACTTATCTCTATTTCAGATTTTTTATCAACAGGGTTCGATCCAACATTCAGTTTGATTTCAGTCTTGTTGATATGTGACTCTTGAAATACTACGTCTCTGGAACGTATCAGTGAATTTCTATTATTGTTTAAATTAAGAAGCCGGTATTTTTCCGATTTCTTGTCTAATTTTGTACGCTTTTGCTTGGGTACATGGGCGTAGCAAGGACTTCCAATGATTCTTAAATGGCTTATCTTTGGCTTTTTGTTATACCATAATTCGTATGGTGATTTATCTTCAACAGGAGTAGGTCCTGTTCTGTTAAGCACATATGCTGCTGTACTTATGAGCTCTGCCCAACATGCAGTAGGCAGCTCTTCGTGCGCATACATCATGGCTCTGGTGGCTTCGACAAGTGTCCTATTTTCTTGTTCACTGCAGCCATTTTGTTGTGGCGTATATGGCATGATCAATCTGTGATTTATGCCACATCTTTGCAATATTGATCGAGTTTTCTCGTTATCGAATTCCCCACCGTTGTCGCTTAATAGTTCCCTTACGACATGACTAGCTACCTTGCTTTCTTCTAACATCAGTTGAAGCTTTGTATGAACCTCACACTTCTGTTTCATGAAGTACACGTACCGGTATTTGCTGAAATCGTCTTTAAATAGAGTGAAATAGCGAAATCCTTTGTATGAGAACGGGAATGGCCCACACACGTCTGAGTGTATAATTTTTCCTGTGCCTGTGCATTTTTCCAAAATTACATCCTTCACAAAACTCACGAGTATTATTCTGTACTTTTATTCCGAGTTTTTTTCGATAACCTTCTTTACACGGAGTTTGCTTTGATGTGCCAATCTCTCATGATAAATCTGTAACGAATCCTGGCTTGTCAGTGCATTAACTTCGATTGGAATTGGTGGCATCATATTCCTCACATTGAGTTTGAATAGTCCGCCCCTCTTCTTTCGTTCGCCTGTTACCTTGACTATGCCTTTTGACTTCAATCTACAGAACTCTGGTTCAGACTCGAAGAAACTTTCTGGTAATCTCTCCTGCGCCGCTAATAGAGAGAACAGATTTTTCTGTAGTGATGGTACACACCATACATCGCATAAGGTTATGTTCCCTTTATGATCTCCGACTGTGGCTTCCAGTTTTATCTCCTTTACCAGTGGCATCTACTTTCTCACCATTCGCCTTAGTTACTGTATGTAATGAATTGAAACTCTCAAACGTATGGAACAAATCTCTCCTGAATGTGACGTGACTTGTGGCTCCACTGTCCAGGTACCAATTATCTTTGTCAGGGTATAAGCATCTGTCAACCATCATAAGGTATGTGTTATTCACAATGTTTGTGTTTGAACTTGGCTTCGGAGGTCGCCCATAACTCAACCACTTAGAGCATTTTCTTACTTTGTGTCCTACTTGACCACAGTAGTTGCACCTAATCCTTTTATTGTAAGCCTTGCAGTTTTCTTTCTTAGAAGAAGCTTTTATTGTCAGAGCTTGGGTACTCATGCTTGTGGATGACGTAGAAGCTTGTGTTTCTACGTTTCGTTCAAAGGCACAGAGTTGTGAGGTTAGTATCTCTATAGTCCTTTCCTTTTTAGACATCAGTAGCCAACTTGATTTGAACATTAGATATTCTTCAGGCAAGGTGTCTATGATCTTGCAGATCAGATGTATCTCAGGCAACTCATGGTTTCCTTCAAGCTTAATGATCTCTTTGTTCAGTTTAAACCAAATGTTTTTTAGTTTTGAAAGATGTATTGCCATAGCCATACTGTCATCTAGTTGCTTCTTGTACTCGAAGAACTTAAGGCAATTGTCTTAGACTAAATCTTTTCCATCTCCGTCAAACAACCTCTTGAGCTCATCCCATACTTCTTTAGAAGACTCGAAACGCATTACTCTCTGGACAATTTCGTCTGTCATGTTGCAAATCATGCTATCCAGTTCTTGAAACCTTTCAATAGCATGTGCGTCACTTGATATGCTCGCATCGGTTGCTTTTGAAACTGGCATACTATATCTACCTGCTAATAAATCTAGGGCTTATGGGATTCCTTTTAGTAACATAGATATATTGTACTTCCATACCGACCAGTTCGTTCCATCTAAGTTTCCGATTTTCTAAGCTCAGGTTTGGTGGCCATGTTGACTACAAACACTGTTACCAACTTTAACAACAACGATTTATCACTCTAAACGTTAAATAAACGTTCTGAACGCTCTTCTACCATGATAAGAGGATTAAAATATCCGTGAAAAGAAAAATACGTTTTCTAACGGCAACTGACAAATATTGACACTTTTTATTATTTTTCTAGTCAACACAAAAACATAGATAAGAGAATAACCTCCTTTAACATTAAGTACCTATTCATAAACGATGGTAGGTAAGAATGTACCAGTATTATATTTACTTTGATGTGGTGACACATCATCTATAATCCTCATCATCAAAATAATCAGCCCGTATTCATTCACTGCTGGACGTAGGCCTCTCCTTGTTAATACCACTGAGCCCGATCTTCAACTCTTCTCGCCATCCGCAACTCGTCACTCCACCTGGCCAACGGTCTCACTACGTTCGCCTAAACGTGGTCTCTACAGTAAAATTCACTTACCCCAACGGTTGTCGGTTCTTCGACTTATTATTATTATTCGAGTTAAGTCGCGGGCGAAAGCTAGTACATGATAATTATTTATTCCTACGGATGGTATTTATTTTTTTACTTGGGTGCTTAAAGAGTATAGACCATCTTGACCAAATAAAACGTAACATTTTGCTAGAACAAAATTAGATTAGAGCGGAATCTATTTTAGTCCAGTAACCGTAATTCAAAATCTTTGCATTTTACCACAACAATAGATTCAAATTATCTTGTGGCAACTTTTTTATGAATTTATTACGAATAAGTCAATAAAATTATTTCATTTTTCATAATCGATTATTATTGTTTTATAGTCTGTGATTAAGATGTCGCAATGAAAATTGAACATCCCTTTCTGTCACACCAATAAAGTACGACATTGTTTTGGGTTCATTTTGACTGTACAAAATATGAAACTTCATACGCGATATCTCGATGACAGCCGTCATGGAGATCAAGCTATAAAAATCAAAGTATAGATCAAGACCAAGAAGCTTAAATTAAAAGCTTCTAGATCAAGACCAGCCGCGGAAATTATTCTGTGGTCCGCAGTCGTATGTCGTTTAGAAACATACTAGTGGCTCTGTGACGTCTACCGTGTAGATCTCGCGAGTCTGTCTTTGTATAGCTTTGAAACTAAATAAATGTTCAACCTGCCCTGCGTCCGAGATGATAATTATGATGGCGTTGTAGGCAGTTTCGAAATGTACATTTTTAACAAGCCGTTTTCCTTGAACAATTTCAACACTGTCATTTTTGCAACTTTTGACACTTCCGATCCTTTCCAAACTGAATGAAAAATGACTGACGGAATAAATTTTATTTTCCTATGTCAACATGTCATCGAAACTTGCAAAACGAACGGTGATCGAAAACGTTCAGAACGCTAATTTCGCCCATAAATGGCCAAAGGGAACGCCAATTGTGTTCATTTTTAGAGTTTTTAACAGTTATTTTCGCTAATTGTTACAAAACGAACGGACCAATAAGAGACATACAGTAGGCGCAGCGGAAGTTTGTGTCTCGGAAGTTCAATACTCAATATTTTATTGCCATAATATGTTACAAAAGATCTTAATAATTAATAGGTAGAACGACATAATACCCTCATAAGGTGTAGCAAAGAAAAGTAGGAGCGGACCGAACCATTTAAAAACTAAATCTATTATTGTAAATTATTATGTATTATTATGTATTAAATAATACATAATAATTATGTATTAAATAATACATAATAATTACATTTAAATATTAAAAATAAAATTATTAATAATAAAAAAAGGGCTCTTAGATAATTTCTCATTTTTCATAAGCTTTAGGCCTAGTTATATCCGTTTATATATCATAGTTATATTCCGAAAGTTGAAGAAATTCCCTTGTGATTTGATGTGACATAGGAAATTAGCGTTTGTTTTTCATTATTTTCCAGCCCCTCGAAGTATAAGTTGACTTTTTTCGAAATGGCTGAAATAGTTAATATTTTTTTAAAGTTTTCAACCTTAATTTTGACTCGACAAAAAAACCATTATTAATGAAGCTGTTCAAAATTTCACGAGAATCGCTTGAGAAATGCGATAGAGGAGAACAGCCGGACATATGAAAGCATTTTTGCCCAAGCTGAAACGGAGACACTTCGTTCGCGCTTTGCGCTTGCTCGGTCTATTATTCGCTTTCATCGGTTTTTACAAGAGCCAGCCCTATATTAATACATATGGCTAGCGTTTGTATTCTCGGTGGGTTCGGGAAGAGCAAAGACGAGACTGACTTGGTGGTGGTGTGAATTCGATTAAAGTTTGTTTCTTTCATCGAAGTGGTGTGTGTGGTACACACCACTTCGATGAAAGACCCATTGATGGGTGAAATTATTATTATAGTTACCATCTCAGAGTGTTGACTTGACCTATCAACAAACTACTTACTACAGTTTGTACTACAGTCTACAAAATAAACCTAGCTAACGACTACATGAAACAGTTGGGCGAACCAAATGCCATTACCGGCTTATAGGTAGCGCAGTCCCAAGTTTTCCTAAAGTAACATGTGAGGGGATAACTGTTTTTATGCAAAACGATCCGTGATCGAAAACATTTCATAACGAAAAATTCCAAACCGAATGCCAAGCTCATACTTCATATTCAGCGGTTTTGATTGTTATTTTTTCCATTTAGCCCAAAACGAACGTCAATATAGCAAGGCGCAAGGCAGCTGTCTGGGCCCTATTTTATACAGCGATAAATCATAATAAACCTACGAATGTCAGTCAAATATGCCAAACCTGCGTTTCATATAACAAAAGTGTACGATTTTTCGATAGTTTGACTGACAATTGTCGGTTCGATTGACATTATTTTGTCAGTGTACTATGGTTTTATAGGGCCGTTCCTTTTGTAACAATTGGCGAAAATAATTGTTAAAAACGCTAAATATGATCACAATTTGCGTTCCCTTTGGCCTTTTGTGGGCGAAATTAGCGTTCTGAACGTTTTCGATCACCGTTCGTTTTGCAAGTTTCAATGACATGTTGACATAGGAAAATCATTTTTTTTTCCTCAGGGATAGGGTCGTTTTTCATTAGTTTGGATAGGATCGGTAGTGTCAAAAGTTGCAAAAATGAAAAAAGTGTTGAAAATGTTCAAACAAAACGGCTTGTTAAAAATGTATATTTTGAAACTGCCTACAACTACAAATCATCATCTCGAACGCAGGGTAAGTGAACGCACGCCTGGAGCCGGGCGCGTTGACTTACTACGTTCGAGGACGCACGGATCACCCGCGCGATCACTCGAAATCGTTCACCGCGTCGTCGGGCGTTCGCCTGGGACATCCAAAAAATAGTAGGGGAGGGGAGGAATAGTATAAAACTGACACTTGACAGTTGTCATTTCAATGTGGACGTCCAAAGTCGTTCACTAACTCCGGCAGCCCGATTACAGAACTTGGTTACAATCGGATTATCACTTTTTTCATAGCAATTTCGACTCTATCGCAAGGCATTAGTGATATTGATACTGACAATCCGATTTAAGCTAAGTTATGTGGTCAGTGGCCCAATTACAGAACTTGGTTACAATCGGATTATCACTTTTTTCATAGCAATTTCGACTCTATCACAAGGCATTAGTGGTTGCGATATTGAGAATTCGATTGAAGCCAAGTTATGGGGTCAGTGGCCCAATTACAGAACTTGGTTACAAACGGATTATCACTTTTTTCATAGCAATTTCGACTCTATCACAAGGCATTAGTGGTTGCGATATTGAGAATTCGATTGAAGCCAAGTTATGGGGTCAGTGGCCCAATTACAGAACTTGGTTACAAACGGATTATCACTTTTTTCATAGCAATTTCGACTCTATCGCAAGGCATTAGTGGTTGCGATATTGAGAATTCGATTGAAGCCAAGTTATGTGGTCGGGCCGCAGTACTCGCTATCGAGTATCGTAACATTTTTATATGAAATACAGCGCAGCGCAACTAGTGGAACTATGTGTCACTATAAATCTTTAGCTCTGTTAAGAGTTTGGCTAACTCTACATCAATAGAAATAGACAATACGTGAGAAACTGTAGATATTACGCCGTCATGCTGGCGCCTTCTTAGCATTTGTCTTGGCTTCAATCTGATTGTCACTTTTTTCATAGCAAAATCGACTCTATCGCAAAGTATTATTGAATTTGACGGCTTGAAACCGTCATGATCAACATTACGTAATCGCACTGCGGGCCCCTGTGGCCGTATTACAGAACTTGGCTTCAATCAGATTGTCACTTTTTTCATAGGAAAATCGACTCTATCGCAAAGCATTATTGAATTTGACGGCTTGAAACCGTCATGATCAACAATACGTAATCGCACTGCAGATGATCGAGTGATAATCGCACGGATGATTCTGCGTAGTAAGTGAACGCTGCCCAGGCCTGTCTGATCTGACTGATTGTCACTGACTGACATTTCGTTTGTTCGTCGTGTAAATCAGTGTAAATTTTGTGATGTACAAGTTTCAAATCCGTCTATTTATTCAATGAATATGGTTTACATAAATAGATAATGTTTATTTTTGTTGTACATTTAACAATAAACTAGATCAGCTGTGAAGAAGCACACAAAATAGTGATTTTATATAAATAATGGAGGATCTCAATTTGACAGAAACCGAAATGAGATATTTCGGTGATTTGTTTTTATGTTGCGATGAGGAATCTAATGGGAAAATACCGATTTTAAAAGCAACAGAATTATTTAGGTCTTCGAATATACCAAATGATGTACTCAAACAGGTACGGCTTGCTTTAGGTTAGCTAAAGTCAGTAATAACATTTTTGATTTGTGTGTGATGATTGGTGATAATTATTCGTTACAGATCATGGATATAAGCGTAGCTCCTAATAACTGTGCGTCGCTGAATCATTTGAATAGGAAACAATTTTATTCTTCGCTGAAACTAATAGCTGCACATCAAACTAATATGGCTTTGAAACCTGAACTATTACCGACTCCTTTGGACTTGCCTTTACCGAGATTTACCTGGACGACTTGTGGGTTGAATGCTGAAGCGACTGCAGACCTGATACAGTTATCAAACTCTCCAAAAGAGCAGCATATACTGAAGAGAGATAGAAACTTTGTTAGTAGCATTGGCGTTTATGAACCTATGAGGCTGTCATCAAATCTGTCGGACAGTGATGTCCCACAGGCCATGTCTCATGATACCACTGAAGGATTGAGCACAGATTCAGAGAAAGAGTCTGAAACTATGTCACAGAGATCTAGCTCACGTGGGGTAAGTCTTTGTTTTGTTATTACGATGTTAGTCATTCATTTGTGAGACAAAGAAAACCCAGAGAAAAAATCCAAGTTGGGGAGTTTTATCTACTCATTGAATTATATTTTATAAATAAGAAATCTGAGCAAAAGCTATATGCAAAATATAGCTTTTTTGTTTAATTGTTTCTGTTGGTTTGTGAAAAAGCCAATTCTATGATATGTGAGAATAATCTCACACATCATAGAATTGGCTTTGAAAATTTCTCTAGGTATGGTAGTATATTAGTTCACTTGGAATCTATTTTATGTATGATCATAAATAAATTGCAGAAACAAAACAAATGCAAACAGCAGCAAATTTAGATTAAAAACTTATCTAAATACCAGGTTTTTTAGATTGCTTAGTCATTGATTTATGAGCTACCCTGAAAGTTTCATTCGGATAGCTGATCAGGAAGTGCTCGACATTTGAGTTGCAAGTTTCCATCCAGAACGACAGACAAACAAACAAGAAAGTGATTTAATAAAAATGTGGTAGAATGTGGAAGACATTTTAGCACATTTTTACTATATCTGTGAATGTAGATCAAAATATCTCGAAAAGTTAAGGAAAGTCTCCTAATGTTTTCTTGTAGCTACAACAGTTCTGGGCCCCGATTCTGTAAGCTATTGAACCGCGATAACGCAAATCGATTGCTTGAATTTTTTTGAGAAATGTTCTTATTTACCACTTAAAAGTGCTGGCAGCGAAAATTTTGCTAAAATTTTCGGTTTTTGTTTTTTTTTTGTTTCTTTATTTTCCATTTTTTTATTTTTTGAATATTTCCAAAAAAAAAAGCACTTTTAAGTGGTAAATAAGAAAATTTCTCAAAAAAATTCAAACGATTGACTTGCGTTATCACGGTTCAATAGCTTACAGAATCGGGGCCCAGGTAATTACTTACAAAATATATGTGAAAAAATATATTTTTCGTAATTTCTGACATTTCTAGTACTCAAACCTGTCGGTCCAATAGAGACATTTGATCCTTATAAGTAACAGAATCGATTGGCATCAAAAAAAAATTTTGTGTAAAATTACAATTTTTTTGCTGTCTGTACATTTTTTCTAAAATCTGTCGAATGCAGTTCAGAATATCTCAAAAAGTTATGGAAGGTCTCTTAGGAACGTTTTTCTTTAGTGGTTAAGGTACCTGCCCTTACTGTCCTGTCTCAAAAATCCACCCTGTCGATAGGCAAAATAATAGCACTTTTACAAGTAAAAACTTAACGTCTCATGTACAAAGAGAATCTACTATCACTTACTATAAATATAATCACATAATGAACATAGAAAGTGCTTGATTAATTAATTCACATATTGTTGACATTAGATAAAAATAGTGGGTTTTCTAGTGTTATCCTTATCAGGTAGGTTATTACCCAGTTAATTACTGTACCGAGAAAAGGTAATCTAAACTGAAATTAATGCTATGAAATTCTGATGCTACGCTATGCTGCTTACAATATTTAAAAATAAAAAAAGCCTATTTAAGGTTTATTTTTATTTTTCAAAAGGTATTAAAACTTTTAATACCTTTTGAAATGAAACTGTATAGTGGTTGTTACGTAGGTAACAATATATCACATCATTGACCTGATATATATTAGTTTGATATCATGAATAATTGTGATTATTTCTACAATATTAAACTGACAGACACTAACTGATGTTCAGTTTTAGTAAGGTTTACTAAAACTGAACATGTGTGTCTATCTGCTTGGCATTTTTAATGTCTTAATTATCGCACTGGCTCTACTGAAATGTGGCAGACAGCTTGAAGTATATATAAACATATAGGTTTACTTTTTATTAATAGAAAGTATATAACTGCTACTGGACAATATAAAAATTGCAGGTAGTAATTAATTACTCCTACTTTTTACGGGAGATTGCCAATTCTGGGTGCATCAAACTAAAATTAAATTCGCCAGTTCTATAATTGTTCTGGGTACACGACTCTAAACTAAGATTAAATTTGTTAGTTCTATAACTTATTCTGGGTGCTCCAGGCTTAACTAAAATTAAATTTGCCAGTTCTATAGTTATTCTGGGTACACAAGACTAAACTAAAATGAAAATTTACAGTTCTATACCTTGTTCTTGGTGCTCCAAGCTTAACTAAAATTAAATTTGCCAGTTCTATAGTTATTCTGGGTACACGAGACTAAACTAAAATGAAAATTTACAGTTCTATACCTTGTTCTTGGTGCTCCAAGCTTAACTAAAATTAAATTTGTCAGTTCTATAATTATTCTGGGTACACCAAACTAAACTAAAATTGAATTTGTTAGTTCTATAACGTATTCTGGGTGCTCCAGGCTTAAGGTGGGGATATACGCCGTTGACCTTGCTCGATTGGGCGTTACCAATGAAAATGCCCCCGCGAAGGCCCGCGCCCCCGGACTAAAGTTACGCCAGCCGCACGCTCTCTACCATAGCTTTTGTACATAGCATACTCTATTGAATAGTACCTACCTAATTATTATGTTTACGATATATAGCGTTTAGTAGTATTTCTTTTACACATATGAATCATGCTTTCATACATACCTATGCCTAAACACATTTAAAACATGCATTCTCTTACATTACTGGTATTGTAATTGACTCAATAAGTTTTTACTATATCTACTACTATTACATTCCACTATTCCTGAGACTTGTGGACTTGGATATAAATTATTTTGGTCAACTTAGAATCAGGGCTTGAAATACCGCTATTTTTTAAACCGGTTCCACTGACTTTGGGACAGTACCGGTACTGTGTTGGTATTTTAACTAACATATAGGTATTGCTTAATAAAGTGGTATCTTATATAGGTTCTAAAACCGGTTCCCGTAGTACCTACTTTTCATAAGTGTGAGCGAAAGAGTACAGTAGGCGAATGATGCCAGTAGAGAGGCGCACAGCGCAAGTGTCTCGCCTCATGTAACACGCGAGCCTTTAAGTCCACGAAATTTTCTTTTTGCATTTCCAGTAAATATGAAAAGTAAATTTTTAATAAAGTTGCTTGAAATGTGTACTGTTAAGGCCTTGTGATCTTGAAACTTTATCTTACCTTGCTAGTGCGATTTATTTACAGTTTTTTTAAATTTCTGCATGTCCAACCAACTTTACTTGCAAGGAGGTTTATATCTATACTTATAATAAAGCAGTGAGTTGGTACTTCACGGGTTGAAATAAGTAGTGAATTCAAAATTAACATCACTCGTCATTTTTAAAAAGGCGCAAATCTTTTTTTTCTCTCCTATAGTACGATAATTTTAAATCGTGGAAGAAAGAAGACATTAAAAAACATGTCGTTCTCGAAGAATATTTTGATAGCTCATTTCCGTGAATGCAAAAAAAAACCTCAATATTCTATCCCGATGCAATAATAAGTAAAATTATATAACGGAGTTTTTTTTTTTAAATATTTCTGTACACAAATTGCTGAGATTTTTGTTGTAGCACATGATAGGAAATATCATTGCCAACAACAAAAATGCATATCAATACACCTCTCCAACTTTGGCTAGAAATTTTCTAAATACATTTACATATTATTGCATCGCTATACTGACCCACCACTACACTGACAAACTGCCCAACGTCAGCCTAGACGAGATTGAGATGGCGCTCAAACAACTTAAGAATCAAAAGGCCCCCACGGTGAGGATGGTATAACTTAGGAACTTTTAAAAGCAGGGCGGAAGCCCGTACTTCTGGAGCTTCTGGGGTTATTTAGCACCGTTCTTAACAGTGGGAGAACTCCAGAGGTGTGGAGCAGGAGTTTGGTAGTACTATTCTTTAAAACAGGGTATAAAACTCTTTTAAAGAACTAATGACCTGCTTCACTCTTGAGACACGTCTATAAGATGTTTTCGAGGGACATCTCAAATCGTCTTGCTAGAAGACTTGATCCAGTCTCCTGAATAGGCTGGGTTTCGTGGAGGATTTAGCACCATAGACCACATACACTCAAGGAGGCAGGTTATACAGAAGTCTGAAGTATAACTGAGTTATAACTGAGTATAACCAGCCCCTGTGTCTTGCTTTTGTGGCTTATGAGAAGGCCTTTGACTCCATTGAAGCCTGAGCGGTTCTGGAGTCTTTGCAGCGGTGTCAAGTGGATTGACACCGCTGCAAAGATACATCGAAATGCTGAGATTTCTGTATGGCGTCATACAGAAATCTCAGCATTTCGATTTCGAAGAAACTATGAGTGTCCAAGTGCAAAACCAGCAGTCTAAGCATAACCAACTGACAGGGGTGTGAGACAGGGGGATGTTATATCCCTAAAACTGTTCACTAATGCCCTGGAAGGTTTGTTTAAGATGCTGGATTGGAATAGAATGCCTATTCCTTTTCAATCCAGCATCTTAAACATATCTTATTAATATCAATTGGGCGAATATCTCACACTTACAATTTGCCGATGATATCGTCCTAATGGCGGAGTCGCTGCAAGACTGGCAAAGTATGCTGTCCAACCCAGTAGACGCTTCTCGACGCATCGGTCTTGTAATGAACACAGACAAGACCAAGATCATGTTTATCCTATCTTGTTGACCCGGAACCGATTGCAGTCAATGTTGTATCTATTCACAATATGTTTACCAAGGTATGTTTACCAAGGTAATTGCAATAATTTCCCAAAAAAACAACTTTGAGAAGGAATCCAATTGAAAAACTCAGCCAGGTTGGGCAGCATGCGGCAAGCTCCGTCAAGTCTTCTCGTCGTCCATACCACAGTGCCTGAAGACAAAAGTCTTTAATCGGTGCGTCCTACCAGTCATAACCTACGGTGGCAGTGGGCTGGTCACATTTCCCAAATAACCAATAACCTTTGGGGTAGACGAGTCCTCAAGTGGAGACTACGTTTAGGCAAACGTAGTGTAGGACGCCCTGTGGTCAGGTGGAGTGACGAGCTGCGAAAAGTGGATGAGGAGAGCTGAAGACTGAGCTCAGTGGCGTCCATTAGAAGAGGCCTAGGTCTAGCTATAGGCACAGATATAAGCTGATGATGATGATTATTGCATCAGGGTGAATAAAACATTAATAATCGTTGGTAAGCACAAGCTGACTTGCCTTCGGTCAATCAGTTTGTAATAATCTGTTACGCACATGCATTATACGAAGTTTTTCAATACAAGTGTGAGAAAACCGGAAAATATAAATAATCTTATTTTTTTAATCAAATCAAATTTTTGTATAAAATAATAATTGTGTCCAATAAAAAATACATGTCTCCGATTTACTCTATTAGTGCGCGTTTTTTAGTAAATAATGTTTCATCAAAATACAATAAATTACAATCTCTGATGTTTCAAAAGTCTGGAGTTCAGTGTGACAAGGAACCTAATTTAAAAAAAATATGAATTATTATTATTATTATCCGACCGTGAAACACACCAAACATTGGAATACCTACCTACAATATTTGGGTTTCAAAATAATTTAGAATCTTAACTGATTTGAAAGCAAAATATCGACTAAATTTTAGATCTTAAGAAAGATGAGTCAAGTATTCAAAAAAACAGTACCTACGGTTAACTTTAGAATTTTAGCTCTGATAATGAACAATGAGGTTTCAGATGAATAATACAAAGTCCCTACTCCCTAATCATTATCATACACATGATTTGTATTTTCGTCTCATCATTCAAAACAAAAAGTGCTTGTGGTGGTGATTGTCAAATCTGAGGCTGAAATCCCGTGAACCATGATGTATTATTAGTTTTATCACTGTGATAGAACACTGTGTGACTCAAATAGTTCGTGTGAAGGCACAACGTCGCAATCCGTAGACATCCGCTGCGTTAGCACGAGTGTATGGTGGCATTCTAGAATTGTAGCATAAGAACCTGAATTATCTACCGGTACCAAGCGCGGATCCAGGGGGGGGGGGTCATGGGGGTCATGACCCCCTGGGCATATTTCAACTAAAGGTTTTTTAGTTCCATTTGTTTTTTTTCGTATGTTTTGTAATCATGTTTATTTGTTCTACTAATAGAAATATCCCAAACTTTCGCGCTCTCTATACTGGCATCCTTGTTCTGTTATTGCCTGTTAAATGAAGGATAAAGCGCATCTTGTTTTCCTTCAGTTTTAACAAACATTTCAAGAAATAACTTAAAATTATCGCGCTAACTACGTTCGCGCCTTGTTATTATTGGCTGCGTTCATATATCTATCTGCTCAGTGGATCCATAGTAATTTTCATCTTTTGTCATACGCACGACCACAAATAGTTCTACATTTTTGCGTTAGTTTTGCTCGCGCCTTTGTTATATTACCTATTTTCGCAAGCTGAGGAATTCCATTAATGTCTAACACTGTCATTACTGAACGCTACACTTGCGTTTGTTAAATGGTATATTCGGTTTTGTCATTTGTATAATATAACAGAAATAGCTCAAAATTTTCGCGCTCGCCACGCTCGCGTTTTCTTAATAGTATTATATGTTTGTACACATTCTATGTGATCATAAACGTTCAGTTTTTTTTATAACTACACTAATAAATATATGAGTAGCTCAAAATTTTCGCGCTCGCTTCGCTCGCACTTTCTTGGTTATATAGCATGTTTCGCAACCATAGAAGATCGATCATAAACGTTGTTTTTTTTTTCACATAACACAAAAAAAAAACCAAAGTGGCTCAAAATTTTAGGTAAAAGTTGTGTTTGTTTAAAAACACAAGGTAGAAATTGATTACAACTAGCCTGATTTTGAAAATTGATTCAAAATAAACTATTCCCGAGTGGCATAGGCTACGCGATTGATACTGCGGGGAATAGCTAGTATTGTATAATTTTGGTACCCGTTCAGTGTGCCCCCCCCCCCCCTGACTCGAAGGCTGGATCTGCCCTTGACCGGTACATTGAGGGGAAAATACCGGTTCTTAGGTATCGATATTCAAGTACCGAAATGGAAAATACCGGTATTTACCGCTATGATACTAGTATTATTAGTACCGATATCAAGCCATGATTGGGACAATAGAATTGTTACCATATCATACAGAACCCTAAAAACTAGTTATTTAAAATTCACACATAGAATTAAAAAATTAAATAAAATAATTATTACTATAATGTGAGTATAATTAACTATAAAAATAATATATAAGGAACCAGTACTATTTATTTACATAATTTATACATTATTTGATACTGAATTAAATAATAATTACTATAATCTAACTGTAATTGACTATAATAATTACTATGATATCATCATCGTCATCATGACTATAATACGAATAGGTAAATTAATAACTATAATAAAAGACTATACTATTATGTACAGCCTTATTACAAAAAAACTAAAAAATATCATTATTATTATATTTACACACTCAAATAATCCCGCCTACAACTAAAAATCGACATAATATACGATTTCCAAATTGGTTATGCGCAAGACAAGCCACAGATTAATAATAGGTGCCTTTTGCGGATAAACGTGTCGCAGGTCTATTCAGCACAACGTCTCGTCCCGCACTGATTTATTGGGCGACAGCCGACAGAGGGGTTGCCCATGCGATTAGCCAGTATAGATTACGTAAAAAAATTGTTAAAAATAATTAGGAAAGATATTTACAAAACTAATTCCAAGGTTCCCTCAGCGTTTCATTATTGAATATGCTAAAGGAAATTAAAAAAATATGTGATTGTTAGCTTAGAAGAAAAACGGTAATAACTACAAAAACAGAGAGCACTTTGCGTATTTATTATTGATATTTAAAATTATATTTTCATTTTTTTAAGCTGAAGAGGAGATACTCTGTACGATGTAAATTAACATATATTATATTTGATGTTTTTTCTATAAAGATTACGGAGAAAAAAGGTTTTAATGTCCCCAAATTGAGCCCAATTCACATATATCTCGGCCTTAACTAAATTGAAATTTGCCAGTTCTATAATTATTCTGGGTACACGAGACTAAGCTAAAATTAAATTTGTCAGTTCTATAACTTGTTGTTGGCTTAACTAAATTGAAATTTGCCAGTTCTATAATTATTTTGGGTACACAAGACTAAACTAAAATGAAAATTGACAGTTCTGTAACTTGTTCTTGGTGCTCCAGGCTTAACTAAAATTAAATTTGTCAGTTCTATAATTATTCCGGGTGCAACTAACTAACTGAACTAAATTTAAGGCAGATCTATAATTATTTCTACATCTCCATTTCATTTCATGTAATTTGTAAGTGATGAAAACAATTTAAGAGCTGTTTAAATAATGATTTACTTTAGTTCCTCTAGAACAAGGCTGCCAAACCTTTTTACCCATTGGGCGAAATTGTCGATTTAAAAATCACTGGCACTGCTTACTGACGGTTCCTATTTTTGTTGCCTAACCCCTCATTCCTATAAACATGAAACAAGTTGTTTTTCCAATGTCTCATCACTTTTTTGTCGTTTTTTGCATGGTGTTTATGTCAAAATCAGATGGACAGTACGTGAAAACGGTTCGTTTTTAGATAAAGGAACGGGCTATTTTCTGGTTTTTAAAGACTTGTTTTGAAGAAATCAAAGTAATTGGGCAACAACAACAAAAAACATGTCGACAGTGAGCAAATGTGGTCCAAGAGCTGCCAAAGATAAGATTTATACCAAACAATATGGTATAAAGTAGTCTTCAACTAAGCAGACGGGCATCTGAATCTACCCGAGTATTTTGAGTAATTCTATGTTCTTTGGTTCATAGGTAAATATTGATTTCCATGTTCGTGCATCCATCATTATCTACTTAATCAATATCGATTGATGATATTTATACGAGCTGGGGTTCGGATAAAATTAATGTATGCCAATTAAACCAAAAATTAACACCTTTATTCGAAAAACCACAAATAGAAATTAAACCAACAAATAACATATATTTTATTTATTGGTATTTGGCTTTTGCTCGCCATCAATACATTAAACATAGACCAGCAGAGTTTTTAGATTCAATCATTGTAGATGTCTGAAAGGCATATCGTCTTACTAGCTGATGCCCGCGGCTTCACACGCGTGTTCATTTCTCTAGGTTAAAAGTACTCTTTGTGCTGTTCCATGTCCTAAAATACCAACATTTGATCAAAATTCCTTCAGCCGTCAAATGTGTCAAAATGCGTTCATGCTTCAAGTAGATTTATATCGATTGCTCGGCTTCTACTCATTGGATTGAGATACCAATAACACCAGTTTTTAAGTCAAGTCCCAAGTTATCCAACAGTGAAAACTGCATCGCAATTGGACCAGTAGTTTTTACGTGACAGATTGAATTTTAAAAATATTATATTCTTGTTCAGTAGCTTATTTTGAGTACCGTTTTTATATTATCTTCTTTGTACAGACTTTTTGTTCCTATTGTTTTATTATAAGTGTAGATAATTTTTATAATAGATTATTATGACATAATAATTTGTTTTATTTTATTAATTGCTTATTTTTAATAGGCAAACCAGTCAGACGATTGAATGATGATGATGATTATGAAGAAAATATACTAGAAAACGTATACGGCCCGAATTATAAGTGGCCCGCGTGAACCAGAAGAATAAGTCTGGTTGCGTGATAGCTTGAATTTCATGTTGACATCACCAATTACTTAAATACCTTTAATCTCAAATTACAAGGTAAAGGTTGTTCACTTCCGACTGTTCACTTTGATTAGGGGTTTTAAAGCTAAATTAATTTTGTTTTTTATTAATTTAGCCAACAAAAATAATAAACAATTTCTCATACTCAAAAATTTGAAAAATAAGTTAAATCTCACCATAACGAACGAACTAAGTACGAAGCTAAAAGGTTTGCTTATTACAGTCGTTTGAGAGCAGATTCCACAGGACTTTGACAGAACAAAACAAAATTTTCAAATTTTTGCTAATCCTTTCACAATCATCATCATTATCTTCAGCCTGTATTTGTCCACTGCTGGACGTAGGCTTCTCCTAATGCACGCCACTGAGCTCGGTCTTCAGCTCTCCTCATTATTTTTCTTCCAGCCGCTCAGGCGTCCTATGCTACGTTTGCCTAAATGTGGTCTCCACTCGAGAACTTATCACAATCAGATTGATCTCGTTTCACAATCAGTTTTACTGAAATAATCAGTTATCCTGTCAATATTCACATGGAACTCGGAGAACTGCAAAATTATTCTACACTTAAAAAAATGTGGAAAAAATATCTACATGTCACTAAATTATTGAAAGAATATGGAGATTTCTGGAAATTTGTGCCAAAGGAAAACTTTCCTGCAATATCTGATCTCACTCAAAAGAAGACTTAAAAGTTTTTTTAAACCATAATTTAAACAAAAACTATCCTCCAACTTCCTCCAGGGGCGTTCACTTACTACGTTCGAGGATTCACGGATCACCCGCGCGATCGCTCGAAATCGTTCACGGCGTCGTCGGGCGTTCGCCTGGGTCATCCGAAAAATAGTAGGGGAGGGGAGGAATAGTATGAAACTGACACTTGACAGTTGTCAGTTCTATGTGGACGTCCAAAGCCGTTCACTAACTCCGGATGATCGAGTAGATAATATTCGCACAGGTGATTCGAGTGTAGTAAGTGAACGCACCCCAACATATATATCTGAATTGATGTTACTGTCAACATTTCTGACCTGACGCCTAACATTGGAAAATTATTAAAACGAAAATAATGTCAGAAATCAGATTTATTGTACCAATTACTTGGATTTAGATTTTTGTGATATACAATTTTATTTCTTTTAGTTGGCAGTAGATGCTAAACAACAATTAAAGGATAGTGAGCAGTTTTATATGAGAGTTAGTCCAAGAGCCGCCTCGATTAGTACATATGCCAAATGAAAGGGTATAATGTAGTCTTAAAGTACGCAGATGGGCTTAAAAATCAGTTTGAGTGATTTAGAGTAATAGTATTATAGTAGTAATAGTATATAGTGGCCCGCGGGCTTGGGGTTATGGAGCCTTGCTCTAGAAACCTTTTTCTCGTAATTTATATTGAAGTATTTATTAGTAAAAAGTTAACTTGAATAATACTGGCCTGAGACATGACCGAAGCCCATTTCTTTTTCATTTTTGGAAATCTGCAATATTCCAAAAAGTTCAGGTATGTTTTAATCTACTAAATGTATGGTTCTCTAGCATATACATGAACCAAATTACGACGGGTGTTAGTAGGTAATTATGCAGAAAAATAATATATATTTTCTCAACCATTCAACAGCGAAGAGGCAAGAACGGGTCACCATGGAGCACCGCCAGTGAAAGCCCGACTCCCACTAACAGTGTCGCGGAGCGGGTGCACCCCGTGTGGGAGCACAGTGCCACCGGCCGGGGCGTATGGCCTGCCAACACCGGGGAAGAGCACACGAGGTTACTTGGTAAGACTTTTTAGCTTTGCTGCCATTGAAAAAGAAAGAAAATCATTATTTCAACACACTACATAAAAAAAACGTAGGTGAAACATAAATAAAATATGCTTTTGAGTGTGTTGAAAGGGGCTTATAATCAACACAAATGCCCAGTGCATTACACTAGACGCTTGTTTTCAATCATCATTAAGGCGGGTTTAATAGTCACCCTTACGCTAGCACGGCGGTAAGCGGCGCAGGGCACGTATCGTTACGCGTATGACTCGCGCGAACGGAAAACTGCGCGCTTGCGGCCGGTGTTTCTCAGCCAGTGTTGCCAAACTAATGGTTTTACCACTGCCTTTTTACCAATAACGGCAAATAGACGAATAATATTCACCTTCATCTGGATGTTCTCGACTGGCGGGACTACCAACCTCGCAATACCAATCCAATCAGAGTTTCAAAGCAATATCAACCGCGCCGCATTAAGTGCACTTGATATTGAAAATCTGATTGTAACAAGATAGGTAATCGCACTGCAGCTTGCGATCGCGGTGGCGTGCACGGTAGTAACGATGTGTTCAAACTAAACGCTTCGATCGCCGTGTCCAGCCGCAGGACGCGTTCGGTTTGAACACGTTGTTACTAGTACAATTGTAGTAACTAATCACTACAGAGCACGCCACCGCGATCGCAAGCTGGACGCGTTGGTTTGACCGAACCTTAAGTGCGACTATAACACCAGCTATATATAGCCTTGGAAGTTTTTGCATTGATTTAGTAAGTGTGACTATGACACCACCTACAGACTTGGAAGTTCTTACTTTGTTTTTGCTGGTCTCTAAACTTCTCTAAACTTAAAAAAAAAGGATGGTACCACAGAATAAATTACTACGTACAGAAGACTCACTACCTTAGAAAACGTTTAAATACCTACTGAAATATACCTACAGTAGTAAAATCTATATTCAGTGCGAGGCAATTTGTACCCTAAGCGTATTGGAGATCGGCGATATTACACTGAACTGATTGGGTCAATGGCTGTGCGTCGTTATTGCTAGGGTTGCTCGTCTCGGCTTGTGAAGGCCCGCATGCGTCTATTTCATTGTTGCTAATTCAAACTCTTTCAACTGTCAGACTTTTTAGGAATTCATAATTATGATATACTCATATCTTGTATAAATATGGTTGCTTCAGGTACGGAGGAAGAGTCCTCAGATCGTCATTCGTCCGAGGAGGAAGGTGAGGGCGAGCCGGGCGATGTGTGGGCCATCAGCGAGGCGCAGGCGCGACACTACGCCGCGCAGTTCGCGCAGCTGCGGCCCGAGCGCGGCCTGCTGCCGGGACAGACCGCCAGGTAGTCCCACAGGCGCTAACATGCTATATCTCGACGTGTGGGCCATCAGCGAGGAGCAGGCGCGACACTACGCCGCGCAGTTCGCGCAGCTGCGGCCCGAGCGTGGCCTGCTGCCGGGACAGACCGCCAGGTAGTCCCACAGGCTCTACCATGCTATATCTCGACGTGTGGGCCATCAGCGAGGAGCAGGCGCGACACTACGCCGCGCAGCTGCGGCCCGAGCGTGGCCTGCTGCCGGGAACAGACCGCCAGGTAGTCCCACAGGCTCTACCATGCTATATCTCGACGTGTGGGCCATCAGCGAGGAACAGGCGCGACACTACGCCGCGCAGTTCGCGCGCAGCTGCGGCCCAAGCGCGGCCTGCTGCCGAGACAGACCGCCAGGTAGTTCCACAGGCTCTACCATGCTATATCTCGACGTGTGGGCCATCAGCGAGGAGCAGGCGCGACACTACGCCGCGCAGTTCGCACAGCTGCGGCCCGAGCGTGGCCTGCTGCCGGGACAGACCGCCAGGTAGTCCCACAGGCTCAACCATGCTATATCTCGACGTGTGGGCCATCAGCGAGGAGCAGGCGCGACACTACGTCGCGCAGTTCGCGCAGCTGCGGCCCGAGCGTGGCCTGCTGCCGGGACAAACCGCCAGGTAGTCCCACAGGCTCTACCATGCTATATCTCGACGTGTGGGCCATCAGCGAGGAGCAGGCGCGACACTACGCCGCGCAGTTCGCGCGCAGCTGCGGCCCGAGCGCGGCCTGCTGCCGAGACAGACCGCCAGGTAGTTCCACAGGCTCTACCAGACTATATCTCGACGTGTGGGCCATCAGCGAGGCGCAGGCATGACACTACGCCGCGCAGTTCGCGCAGCTGCGGCCCGAGCGCGACAGACCACCAGGTAGTCCCACAGGTTCACAATATATAGCCTGGTAGCTATATCTCGATGTACTATGTAAAGTTTTAGACCTTGGGTTTGATGGATGTAAATGATAAGCGTAAATATTGTCTGGTCGTTCTTCAGAGAGAGAGTCTACCAAGCCCAAGGCGGCGTTGGGTTCCTTGTTCATAAAATCCTCTCTAACAACGTTGAAGAAGTCTGTAGTGTGTCGACTAGGGTAGCGTACCTCATAATTTGTTCTGCGTACGTGCTGTCATTTGGCTCACTATTTGAACGAAAACAAACAACACTGATATATTAGCGTTTACAGATGAAAAATCTGGTGCATTCCGTTTTATTTTTATTTTGGGCAGAAAATAATATTGTTTCTTTTTAAAATTTGTCATATTGTGGGAATCATGAAAGTATTGAAGCTTCTCGAAAAATCTTGTAAAGTGTATACTCCTTCAGTCCAATTAAGGGTTAACACGATGGTGAGAATTCTCACGGGAGACGGCCGTAAATTCTGCAGCGTAATGGCCAGAAATCCAAGCTCTCAGACGAGACTCTCCGGTTAATGGCACAAAGACGGGAAAATGCTAAGGCCTCTTTGGCAGAGCAGATGACTCTAAACAAGAAAAACACGAAACTGACGCGACGTGACCTTCAGTGCTCCAATACCCGTCTAATACAAACGGCAATTGAGCAGAACCGAGGGTTCAAGGTTTTCGTGCAATAACTTGGGAGGAGTTATCTGACAAAGCTGAAAACAAGTGATGGCAAAACCGCTTTGTCAAAACCGGATATTCTCGCTGAGGTCGAGGATTTGTTTATATGCTCCTCAACTGGAAATCCCTAGTGAGGATTCAAGAGCCACACTGACGCGCCGCTACACCGATGAGCCGCTGCCAGATGTCAGCCTGGACGAGGTGGAGATGGCCTTGAGACAAATGAAGAAAGGAAAAGCTCCTGATGGTGAGGACGGTATTAACTCTGAGCTCTTAAAAGCAGGAGATACTCCTGTCCTTAGAGAGCTACAGGCTTTATTTAATTCCGTCATCAACTGGGGAGAACTCCAGAGGCGTGGAACAGTAGTGTGGATCGCATCCGAAACCAGGTGAGAACGAAAGTCACCGACATAGCTCAAATAATTAGCAAACTGAACTGGCAATGAGCCGGTCACATAAGTCGAAAAACCGATAACGGATAGACGAGTTCTTGAGTGGAGACCACGTATAGGCAAACGTAGTGTAGGACGCCCTCCGGCCTCATACAGCGAAGTTATACGCAAAGTAGCTGCCAGCAATTATATGAGAAGAGTCGAAGATCGGGCTCAGTGGTGCGCATTACTATAAGAGGTATATGTCCAGCAATGAACTAATGCTGTCTGTTGATGATGATTGATGATTTAATCTTAACTAAGCCAACTTTAAGCCTCCAGTCTGACCTAGCTGTTTATTTTAATGTTACTTATCGAAGTTACTCTTTCTCATTTCAGATTGTTTTTCGAAAAGTCCCGGCTGTCTGTGGCCGACCTGCGCAAGATATGGCAGCTATCCGACCTGACGAAGGACGGCATGCTGACGCTGGAAGAGTTCAGCATCGCCATGCACCTGATCGTGCTGCGGCGGAACAACATGTCCGTCCCGGAGGCGCTGCCGGCGCGCCTCGTGCCGCACGTGGACTCCCGATTCTCGCAGCGCGCCGTCACCACCGACCTCGTGGACCTCGGCGCCGACATGTTCGGCTCCGGCACCTCCGCGGACTTCAATTTCGCCGCCAAGCCCGAGCGCGACCCGTACGACGAGCCGCCGCCCGACGAGCGCCGGCCCGAGCCCTCCCCGCCCAAGGGCGACCGCCCCAACAAAGAGTGGACCAAGTTCGTCGACTCGCCGACCTCGAGCGTGTCGAGCCCGGGCCCGAAACCGGTCAACTTCGACTTCCAGAAGGCGGCTGTCGAGCGCGATCCCATGATCTTCCACCCGGTGGCGCTGCGCGCGACGCCGGACGCGCCGCCGGAGGGGCGCACGTCCGCGTCGCCGCGCCGCGACGACGTGGCGCTCGCGTTCTCGCCGGCCAGCCCGCGCCGCGCGCTCGCCGCGCCGCCCGACGCGCCGCCCGCCGACCTCAAGGCCGTACAGCGACCGCAGCCACGCAAGCCGCTCAAGTCGGCGGGCGCGCTGCCGCCGCCGCCAACGCGCGACGCGCCGCCCGCGCCCGACGACGGCCCGCACTCGCTGCAGTTCGCGCCCAAGAAGGAGCCGCCGCCACCGCCCCCGCCGCGCCCGCTGCGCAACCACGCGCGCTCCAGCTCGCTCGACCTCAACCGGCTGAAGGGGAATGGGGCGCCGCCCGCGCCGCCGCCACGCACCTCGCCCGGCGCCTCGCCGCCGGCGGCGCCGCGCCGCGCCGAGTACGAGCCGGAGGGGTTCGGGTACAACCGCGAGGACGCGGCGCGGTCGCAGGGTGCGTTCGAGGTGTACCGACGCGGCGGCGGCGCTGATCCGGAGCCCGACGTGCGCGCGCTGCTGGAGCAGAACGCCGTGCTGCACCGCGTGTGCCGCGCGCTGCAGCGCGAGCTCGCCGACGTGACGCGCGAGCGCGAGGCGCTGCGAGTGCGCCTCGCCGCCATCGCCGACCCCTAGCGACACTGCGATTGCGCGTTCGTATTCAGAAACGATCAATTTTAAACTCGTGCTCCAGTCAAAACATATTCCAATTTGCGCAAAGTACCGAGTTCGAACTCGAATTCGTTTCTGAATCTCAGCTGCTGAACCACGTTTTCGTTTCTGTTGTAATCTCATCGATCGTTTTGTACTCTATAATATTAGCGCTCGCGTCGTTGTACTGTTCTAGGTTCCTCAGCTTGTCGAGCGATCGCTTCTTGGCTCTCCCTGCTAATTAGCTCTCCTCGCAAAATTATTTCGAAGTACGTATTTCTTCCGAAGCCGTCGGTCAAACGAGACATTGTACATGAAATATTTTGACGATGTACACGCGTTTTACAAGTAAGAGGCTATTTACAGTAACAAATTAAAATCACCTCGACCACACTCTCATGACTCGCGTCGTTTCGAATAAAGTGTTCCGATTATTGTCACGGTTGTAATTTTAGTTTCTATAGTTTATGATACATTACATATAAATGAAAATGGAACTACTCCATCGATCCATCAGTTTTAAGACTTGTAGTACATGTTAGGAATAAGAATCGGCATGCTTATTTTTTATGTTCTAATTATTATGAGTTTAGCAGATATAGTATTAGATTTTCGGCCGAATTTCAACCAGATCACTTTATTAATGAGTATCATTAAAGCTGTAATGTTTTCCGCTACCTCACAAGTTTATTCACTGTCTCATAGCACACCGCCCGACTTACATTTAACTGTCCATTCAACTTTATTATGAAATCTAACTTGGTTTTGACACGTTCCAAGAGCCGTCTTACTTAACAAATATCACAACATCAACTCGACTCAAAGTCAAAAGTGAACTTTAATTTTGCTACGTACATCACATTTTACAAAATTAGCGATATGAGCGACGAGGAAGGTTGCCAGTAGTTCGGTTTTTTACCGAACTGCTAGCTTACTCTAGAACATTCCGATTCAGTCACGAACCCAACAGTGCGATTCAGCTAGAAAACTTAACCTGCACTGCAAAGTGGGGGGGATGTGGGAGAAGGTGGGGAAAAGTGAGGGGTGGGTAGGGGGAAGCTAATGAATGGTGGGGGATATCGGGGAAGAGGAGCAGTTGGTGTGAAGTGGGTGAAGACTGTTGGGAAGGGTGGGAGCAGAGTGGGAGAAAGGGCGAAGGGTGGGGGGATAGTGGGAAAGAGTGAGGAGAAGTGGAGGAAGGTAGGGAGAAATAAGGAAAGGGTAGGAAGAAAAGGGGAATGGTGGGGGAAGGACGTAATTTTTTTTAAACCAATATGGCCGAAATTTTGCCCCACCGAAAAGTAACTACCACGTTGCAGTGCAGGTTAGGTTTTCTAGCTGAATCGCACTGATGGGATCGTGATTGAATCAGAATGGTGTTCGAGAAAAAAAAACAGCTGGTCGGTATTTCAGCCCGGTATTCGGTGTTCGGTATGACAATAAATACCGAAGTATGAGTGGTTCGGTATTTTTTGAAGTCTATCATATCACTAATTTATTTATTGATTCGCATTATAAAATAATTACACATATGTCGCCCCATTGCCATTTTGTTGATTGAGCGAAATAAATTCAAGAAAGAAGCTCCCGTAGCCTACCAAAGACCAGAATAATCTTAAAAAGTGGCTTAACACATTCACTGCTGAAAAAACAAAACCTTGTGTTTTTCAAAGTACGACGCCAGTGCGGAAAAACAATTAGGTTTTTGCCGTAATTTTAGCCCAGCGCGTAATTTTAACACTCCGAGGGATAAGTGCTTTTTAAGGTCAGCATTGAATGTGTTAAAACTCATCTTTTAGGATTTTCTGTTACATGGCACGAAAAATAACACCTAATATATGAAAAGAATGTACAAGCGTCAAAGATGTATTGAAAATGACACTGAATTTTTAAACGTTTCGATATGATGAAATATGAAAAAATTATACAATGAAAGTCATTGTAATATTTAACAATAATATAACAAAAAGCTGTAAATAGCAGTCGAACCTATTTTTAAACTAAGTAATGCGCTATTGCGAATAAGCAGCTTGATTGTATGTTTAAATAATTGTGAATATTTGCACTTTTAGTTAACATAATTTTATTTCGTAAAATGATAACCAATATAACTTCATAAAAAACTGATTAACGAAGCATACGATAAATTAATTTAAATGTACATACAGTTAATAATAAAAATGTATTAACATTGCTTCAGTTCGTACATAGGTAAAAAATTAAAAAATGCTTATATATGTCACAAACACAAAATTTATTTGAAAATTAGAAAAAAACACTTTTCTGTAGATTTGTACAGAAGCGTTTTTGTTTGAATTAATTCTATTTTATGTTAATGTAATAACGTCATTAAATAATATTTATTTTCCCCGAACTTTAGTCATCATCATCATTGTTACGGGCTGATCAGTCCACTGCTGGACAAAGGCCTCACCCAAAGCACGCTATCGAGCCCGATCTTGGGCTCTTCCTTTCAAACCGGCTCGTTCTCACCAGAACACGTTTATCCCAACGGTTACGGTCTTCGGCAAATATGACCAGCCCTCTGCCACTCCAGCTTGCTAAGACACGGGCTATGTCGATAACTTTAGTTCTCTGTCGGATCACCTCGTAACAGATTCGATCTCTCAGAGAAACTCCTAGTATAGCCCTTTCAATAGCATGCTGAGCGACAAAGGTACTTTAGTACTACTATCAAAATACGTGTATTACAAAATGTTTCCGACCAGTGTACCAAATTCTATTTTGTGGTTTATATCACATTTTATTTATATTTTTTTGTTAAATCTGTGCACAGTAGTAACCAACTGCTCTTTTTTTTTTGATGCGAGTTATATCAGTTTAAAAACTAAAGTTTTTACATTCTGAACACTGTAAGTGCAATGTCGTGGCGTCGACTACGCCAGTAATATATTCATCTATGGCGTCGACTACTAGATCTCTGTATCTAGCTAGATACTAATTCTTTTGTACACGTGTTAAACGCGATTTTCTTACATACATCGCAAAAAATACATAATAATAATAGTGTATGCCTGTTTTTCTTAACCTATACCCGCTGATGGTCGTGATGAATAGATGAAAATGTAGCCTCTGCCCACCATTGCGACAATAAGTTTAAGAAAAAACAACTTTTTTTCTTTTTACACTTTTCACGAAATCACTCGCATATATTGCAGGAAAGCGAGCGGAAAGATATTACATACAAATCAAAAATTTAAAAAAACTGTATGCTTAATTAAGAAAAATAACATCTTTAAAAACCACCCCAATCGGAACCGGCTTTCGAACAATAAAAAAACATTGAAATTAGTTCGTTTGAGAGTTACGATGCCACAGAAAGACAAATGTTTCAAACTTTTAAACCAGGGGGGGAGGGGGGTTTAAAAAGAGAGTGACACTATTTAAATATTGCTTGATAGCATTCCTTATATTTACGTATTTGTTTTATATTTGTTTAAATGGAAAAAAACTCCATCAGACAGAGAAAATATTTATTAAATATTGTGAACGTTGTATTATACTTTTGAACACGGCTACACATTGGCTCAAACTGACCATAAAAGGACAAAATATCAAAAACGACTACGTTACATAAGAAATGTAATTGTTTTTATTCAATTATCAATCAAAGCCACTATATTCAGTAAAAAAGCTCTTACTCGATTAATCTTATGTAAAAGAGCATGTAGCAGTAATAAGTACCAACGCATATGTAAAGTTATCCATAACTGTCTTGTGGTATAATGAATTTATTTGTTCTTCCAGTGCTCTCGGTGAACCCGAGCTAATGTGAAGTCGCTTCCAAGAGACTCTTTACTTCTCTTTACTAAAGAGTATGTCGGGCGAAGAACTATTGAGAAAGACACTGTACAAGACTTGATATGAACGATGAGAGTAAAAGATTGTTTAATGTAAGTAAATGTATTTAGGCAGAATCCTACAGATGTTTTTTTTTGCCGCGCATTTTGTTACAAAATCAAATAACAATTACAATGTTAGTAATTGCGAATGTCTGTATTATAAATAAGATTTGTCTATAGAGGTATTTATCATTTATTTTAGGCGTATTTTAAGAATGTTATCCTTGAGTAGCCATCTTTGTGTAAATATTTTAGTTTCCTTTCTGTCATGTTATCTCGGAACGCTTGGTGACCCCATATATAAATCTGATTAGACATTTCGGTCCAATTTTTGTACTACCTATAACTAATGTTCACCATTGTATTTACCTATTTATGTTTCGTAAAAATTTATACGGTAATGCTTAATATTGTAGTAAATTATGTACAATAAATATATTACAGAAATATTTGTATTTCAAATTACTAGAAATAGGAAATGTATCTTATCGAGGTTCCGCGCTACACGATTTGAGCGTATTATCGAAAATCGAAATTCTGATAGGTAAGATATCGAACAAGAGATAGTACGATAAGCATCGCGAGTCGGAGTCCACCCTCGCTGATAAGCGCGATAAGGCACAACACGCCGGACACCGGACACCGACACGCGACTCTTGCATTTCTCCCTTCCCTTCGCTACTCTGCGGCGCATACCTGCGTACCTTTTTTTGTAGTCCCCCCGCGGCCGCGGCCGCGCTCCAAACAAACCGTCTCGAGACGCGCCTCCGGCCGCACGCCTGACCCGCGCTCTGGCACCGGCCCGCGCATAAACACTCGCGATTACAATGAGATCTTTGATGTGACTCGCCGGATATCGCCTCCGAGATGACGTGCTCCGTCGCGATCGTGCTCACCGTGACCCTAGTGACCGGAGTGGCCTGCGAGGCATTCGTGAGGACATGTGAGCCCATCAAAGTGGCGATGTGCAAGAACATTGGGTACAACCAGACCGGGATGCCGAACCTGGCGCGGCACACGCTGCAGGCGGACGCGGACGTTACGCTGCAGACCTTCAGCCCGCTCGTGCAGTACGGCTGCTCCTCGCAGCTGCACCTGTTCCTGTGCTCGGTCTACGTGCCCATGTGTACGGACAAAGTCGCGTTGCCTATAGGCCCGTGCCGAGGACTGTGTGAGAGCGTGTACTCCAGATGTTACCCGGTGCTTCGTGGATTCGGATTCCCGTGGCCTCCCGAGCTGGACTGCTCACTGTTTCCGGCCGAGAACAACCACGAACACATGTGTATGGAAGGACCGGGCGAGCGCGCGCCGCCTGTGGGGACGGTTCCTCTAGATGCGACCGGGGCCGGCCGTGGAGCCTGTCGCAGGCTAGTGGAGCCCAACAGCTGGGTGTGGGTGAGGGGCTCCGGTCGTTGCGCGCAGTTCTGTGATGCTGAGGTCCTGTGGGAAGCCGGAGAGAGGAAAGCTGCTGAAGTTTGGTTGGCGACTTGGGCTGCGTTGAGTTTCGCGTGCACCCTAGCAGCTGTAGGCGCTCAGCTGGCCTGCGGGGACCGAGGGGGCGCTGGCGAGCGCGCGCTGGTGCTGGTGGCGCTGTGCAGGTGCGCTGCTGCGGCGGGCTGGGGAGTCCGCGCGGCCGCGGGGCGCGCCGCCGCCGGCTGCGCCAAGGACTCTACATCTCCAACAAGGATGCTGCTGGCACACGATGGACTGGCCAATCCGAACTGCGCTGTCGTCTTTCTGCTGTTGTATTACTTCGGACTAGCTGCATCTGTTTGGTAAGTCTCGTTTCATAATATTTTAACATGATAATGTATAATCTACTAAAACTGTACCGTGACATACCTAATGACTGACTGACTGACTGACTGACTACAACAACAACTACAGATTTGAAATTTAGAGGAAATATTCCTCGAGCATCCTAGAGGTGCACTCCGAAATATTTATTGAATTTCCATCTATAAGGGGTGGCAAAGTTTTCACGCGGGCAAAAATGCGAGGCGCAACTAGTTCATATTTTTTTATCATTCTGAATTTGTCAACAGTTACGCAGGTATCTCTCACCAGTTGCGAAAATAATTTTTGCAAATGTTTATCGTAAAAGGTTTATTATTTCTATAGCAAACGGTCTCTAAAAAAAACTGCATCTATTGACGCCTCCGCGTCGCTTCACAATAGATCCCTGCTCGTCCTCAAATTACAAATACCGGCGCTATTGTCCATCCCTTAGGCCTTAACTTTGTCGCCGATCAATTACTTTATGTCACCTCTATAACAGAGCTTTCTCATTTGTTGCTCAGGACAGGAAATGCATCACCTTTACGTTGACAATAAGACTTATAGGAAAACTAAAGCCTTTGAAATTTCTTCAGAAGAGCGAGCATTGCCACAGTACAAGGCTTTATGTCCAACCCGTTTGAAATAAGACTTCACATTGTTATACAAAATCGATCGTTATAACATTGTGCGGAGTCAGTACCGCAGAGCTAAGACAATGTATTTGAACATGAATAGAGTAAGCTCGAATTCTTGTGGGCAGCTACTTGCCAGCGAGAGCTACCTTATTGTTTATTCGGTAATAAGTCATGCTTTGAAATTTAACGAACGGTTCACGTCCATTGCCATACACATATATGTACATGTCATTCCATGTCTACTGCTGCCTAATTATCTTCTGGCCATTCAACTGAGAATATGTTTAATGTTGGCTCGTTAACAGTCTTTAAAACTACCATTCTGTTTGGTTAGATAATGTTTGGGATGAAGAATACATTTTATTGATGCTCTGCTCTGAACCGTAGTACCCAAAATAAATCTAATTCGCTGCATACCTACCTATTTCTTATAATAGAACGGCAACATAAATCACACTTGTTCTTCGAAATACTATTTTAAATGTTAGAGGAACGGGCCATAAAGTAAAACGAATTGGGAAATAAAATAAACGAGGTACAATAAATCACGCCAGGCGCACGGTGCCGGTTGAAGCGACGATGCTCGGAGCAATTGAATAATTTCAGTGTTGATGTGACGGTTGATAACGTGGCTGGAGATTTTCACTAGTTCCCTTGGGAAGCTGCGTGAAAGCAACATCGTACTTGGAAGTTTTAATGTTTATTTAGAGACAACTTAAAACTAGCTGTGAGCAACTTCGTTTTTAATTGGATAGGATATTTAGACAGACAAAAGAAACATTGACTGCGAAGTCAACAGTCGCGGGTTCTAATCCCGCTAGGTGCAACCATTTGTGCGTTGAGCAGAATCGTTGTTTTCCGAGTCAGGGATGTATATTAGTATATATGTATGTTTATCCATTGTCTAGTACCCATAGTACATGGTATCCTCTAGGTAATTGGAGTGATTTTTCTCGAATATATTTATTTTCACGGTTCTGCCAATTATCAGCTCGGGGCTTTGGATCTAATTAAGAGACGTGCTATGAGGCTTATTGGAGATAACACTCTGGTAAAGTAAGCTTCAAAGTCTGGCGCATCGACGTGAGATCGCAAGCCTGTCGGTATTCTACAGAATGCACTATGGAGTGTGCGTAAGAACTGCACAATCTGATTCCCCCATCACCGTACGACTAGACGATCACCCTTTTATGGTTGAAACACTTCGCACAAGATCGAAGCGTTACGCTTCTGCATTTATTATAAGAACTGCAAAGGAGTGGAATGATCTGCCCTCGTCATTGTTTCCGGTAAAATATGACCCAGGTGTGTTCAAGTCAAAAGTGAATAAGTATCTACTAGGCAAGCGTGCTACACCTTCGACCGCATCATCGATTTCCGTCAGGTGAGATCGTGGTCAAACGATTGCTTATTCAGCATAATAAATGAATAAAACAAAAAAAATATGTCAAAAGCAAGTTGAATCGTTTTAGGGATTTGGTTACACAAAACTAGTCCTTTACAGCTTCTAGGTAAATGATATTTTCTTTTTTTCAGAAAACTATTGGGAATTAATTTAACAATTTCAGGGGTTACGTACATAGTAGGTATGCAAAAACAACTATAAATATGGAAAACGAAGGCGTATCAATATAACAGTATATTTCAATTGGCAACATTTAGCTATTATAATTTTATATTAAACAATTTAATCAATAGCTATTTATTCAATAGGTGCTTAGGTCTGTCGAAAGGCATGTGAGAATATAATGTGATCTTTGCAAGACAAAGTAAATCTGTTCCTACTGAAATCTTTACGGCCTCGGAATTGGGAAAGACAATCAACTGGCAACATTACTAAAGTTTTGCCTATTAATTTTGTTTCAAGTGACACTTTTACTGCAAAGTGAGTTATGTCTTTCCAAAAAAAAAACCTCATTAATACAAAGCAGCTGTAAAATCTTGGATGTATGCAACGAAAAACACGCCGTTGAAGAGGATTCAGAAAAACTGACCCTGAGACTTTTTACCACATTTTTCGAAGTTGTAAATGAATGAAAAGAACCCAATGTCAAAGTAATAAGGGCTAAAGGGGAGGTAAAAGCAAAGTTGGTGAAGTGTAATCGAAGAAGTAGCGACTAAAAAGTTGCAGTCTCAGATTTCTACATAAATATTGGCTTAACCAACCATACAGCAGTTGCGATCGAGTGATCAGCGCCTGAGAAATATCGGCTCGGGTTTTTTCTGAGATTATATTTAGTTCTCTACTATACTCTTGCTGTACTTTTCGTTTCATATTATTGCAAAGGTTTTAGCTTACAAATTCAACATCATCATCAGCCTATATCTGTCCACTGCTGGACGTAGGCCTCTCCTAATGCACGCTTCTGAGGTCGGTCTTCAGCTCTCCTCATCCATTTTCTTCCAGCCGCTTTTCGCAGGTCGTCACTCCATCTGGCCACAGGGCGTCCTACACTACGTTTGCCTAAATGTGGAAACGTAGAACGTAGGTCGAGAACTCGTCTACCCCAACGTTTATCTTTTCTTCGGGAAATGTTACCAGCCCACGTCGTTCGTACCACAGTGCCTGAAGCCAAAAGTCTTCAAGTCCTACCAGTCATGACCAACGGAGCCGAAACGTGGACACTCACGGTCAAACTAGTCTACAAATTTAAGGCCGCTCAGCGATCTATGGAGAGAGCTATGCTTGGAGTTTCTCTGAAGGACAAGATTCGTAATGAAGATATCCGACGGAGAACCAAGGTAACCGACATAGCTCAAAGGATAAGCAAGCTGAAGTGGCTTACAACTTACTAAATAATAATTATTTATAAAACTTATTTTTTTGTATAAAATCTCCTTTCATCACTTACCTTGGTTTAGCTTGTTCCAATCCAACCTCGGCCCACATTCTCAACAATTTGTGGAAGTCGGATCTGAAGTCTGGAATGGAGCATTCCTGAGAAGCATTTCTTTCGTTTTTGCTCGCGAAACAAATGCGCTAATAAAGACATTTTTCGGAATCATAACGCCTTTGAGAAAGTGAAACTTCATTCTTTTCATTTATCTGCTAATAAAAGTGGATAGGTCGATGAACCCTGTAAAGTTAAGTAATAGGTACTATAGCATAGTTATTGCATTATCGTATTTATATTCTAAAATTATAAATTTATTAATTTCAGTAAATGCATACTTGCACATGCACACTATCGTTAATTACTGTTCATGTTCTCGCTTTCTAATATAAGGTTGCCTGGAAGAGATCGCTGCTTATCCTAGAACCTAGTTCCGATCACTCAACGCCACTCACACTTCCCCATTATTAAAAAGAACCCTTTCCAATAATAATTCCATTTATAAAATAATATAACCCATTGTTACACTTATAAATATTATATGATTACAATCAGGTGTCCAATTAATTTTGCAATGAATCGCTGGGTTTTTATAGAGGTGATTACAGTTTTAATCACCTGCCGTAAGATCAGCCTTTAATACTGCTGCCGCCGATGCGAGGCAGTCTTCTTATGGCACCAATTAACTAATAAGTACGTCATGAGTTATAATTTACACTAATATTATAAAGGGGAAAGATTTGATTGTTTGTATGTGTGTTTGTTTGTAATGGATAAATTCGAAAAAAAATGAACCGATTTTAAAAAGTCTTTCACCTATAGGTAGAAATCTACATTATCAGCGAGTAACATGGACAGTATTTTATTTTTCAAAGAATTAGAAATCCCTATGAAAATGGCGAAATTTAAAATTTAAAGTCGCTCAGCAAGCTAGGGAGAGCGCTAAGCTCGAGGTTTCTCTGAAGAATAAAATCAGAAACGAGGTAATCCGCCGCAGAGCCAAAGTCACCGACATACCTCAAAGGATTAGCAAGCTGAAGTGGCAATGGGATGGTCACATTTCTCGAAGGACGGACAACCGCTAGGGTAGACGTATCCTCGAGTGGAGACCGCGTCTTGGCAAACGTATTGTAGGACGTCCACCGGCCAGGTGGAGTGAAGACCTGCGAAAGGCGGCCGGCAGAAACTGGATGAGAAGAGCCTAAGATCGGCCTCTATGCTGTTCATTGGGAGAGGCCTATAACCAGCAGTGGACGAACACAGGCTGATGATGACGAAAACTGCAATAATTTGACCCAAGATATCAACACTACAGAACGGAATGACACGTTGCCATGGAAACGAAGTAATAACAAGTCAAGTAAGTGAGTAATAATGCAGTTGTCTATGGTCAAAAAGCACTCTGCCAATGATTTTGAATTACGTGTATAAAAGTGCTAAAAGTAAGAAAATTGCCGCGGTGTGAGCGTTACCCGTGCGAAGCCGGAGCGAGTCACTAGTATAATATAACCATGAGATATTATTATTTTATTTATCTTAGTCTAAAGTTAGACTGCGTCTACTTGTACTATTATTTATTCTGTGCTGCGTCTGAATCTGAAGTGGAGAAAAGAGTTTTTTTTAGCATTAGACGTAGTTATATGAGTGAGTTACATTTTTGATATCGAACACGAAAATATCCCATGATTTTTGGGCTGCTGGGAGTTATAACAGGAAGTTACTATTTTTACATTCATTAAATGTAATAAGCCTGGAAAGTTTCGATTATTATCGCATTTTAAAATGAGTTATCACTTTACCAGTGAACATACCACATGGCATCAGGGAAAGCTAGGCACCAACCATTCATTGCTTTTCTACAAACGACATCTGACCAGTAAATGCCATGTAGTGCCTAGTACTTCCATTTTATGACACATGATAATATATATATATATACCTACGCTAATATCAACATGCTTTATCAGCTCAAAGTGCTTAAGATCATGTTACGTACTTAGTTTTTCTTCCGGATAATGTATACCTACTTATCGCGTACATGCAAGCAAAGTCCCAGCATCATATAAACCGAGCTAAAACTTAAATCCTAATCCAAGATAAAGTATAATCCCCGGCACTCCTCGGAGCGCTGTAAATCTCTGTTTTACAGCACATTATTAATTTCTTAGAAAGCCACAAATTCTACCAAAACCGACTCGTTATGATAATTTTACGAAGATTTATTTAGTCGGTCCCCTTTGATACCTCCGTCCAATTCCGTTTTTTGTTGAGGTCACATGGATGTTTGTTTTTATCAAGGAGGTATATGCAAGTAGTAATAAATCCCTGGACAGTTATCAGATATTATATTTTATCTCATTATCTCTTCGATTGTAATCATTTGGATGACTTACCATCTGATAATGGTCTTGTATTGATTTGCGTTAATATTTAATGATTTTTTTCATTATAAACATCTGTGGTGTGGTATTTATCTTCTACAATAGTGTACTTTTAATATACTCATTCAGTTTTACGAAATCCGTGACGCTCTTGTTTATTATGTAGACTGGATAACTTTACAACCAAATACATTTCTATTCTTCGTTTGAACGGAGTTTGTTAGTTGCCCGAAGTTCCAATTTCATTATACCTATCTACCTACCTACTACCTAACGTTTAGGTACACATACGAGCATCTCATCCTCGTCCTATCATCTTTGTCAGGACACAGAATAAATAATAGTTCCTTCTATGGTCAGGGCATCGTATATGTTATGACAGAAATTAACTACAGCAGCCCGATTCCATAACTTGGCTACAATCGGATTATCACTTTTTTCATAGCAAATTCGACTCTATCGCAAGGCATTAGTGGCTGCGATACTGAGAATTCGATTGAAGCCAAGTTATGGAATCGGGCTGCTGGTAAAAATCCAGTCAGGGATAAAATCAGCATTTATTTTCCTTAAATCCTTTTAAGGGCGCGTTCTTTAATCCATACTTGTCGACTGAGAACAACCTCCAGTCCATAGACAGCGTGCGTACCCAATGCACACTAAAGGTGTGCTAGAGACGCTAGAGTAGCTTGCCGTGCAGTGACAATGTGCGTAATCCTGCAGAGTCACTATTATTTATTCTGTGTACGCATAAACCATCAATTACGCGCAGTTAACGCGCTTTATTGACACTTGAAAGAAGCCGGTTTAATTGTGTGAGGCTTCGGCCGTTCTATGATATGAAACAGTAAGGGATGTCACGTAAGTGCACTATACAACCGGTTGGCCGAATGGTTGGTGCCCTGACTTTGAAGTCTTCGGTCGCGGGTTCGAATACAGCTTGGTGCAACCATTTGTGTGATGAGCAGAAATATTTGTTTCATGGTGTCCTATTTTGGGGCTAGGTAATTGGTGAGAATTGTTCCGATTGTATTATAAGGTATTTTCAACAGTACAGCAATCTCTGACACTAAGCCAAACAATGACAAACCAATAAATCAATAATGTTATTTTTTTATAAAAGGACATTTTCTGTTGAAAATATGTATGTATTGGATTGTAAATTGGATCGAGTTGTAACATACTCGTAATTTAACACTGGCAACGGCAATCGTTAAGTACTAAGTAACTCTTTGTAATGTCAGGAATAATTCGCCTTGAAGAAAACATAAGAGTCGATTAGATGGGCACCTAATGGGCACTCCATATGCACTCTAGATAGACTGGTCCATGAAAATGTCGATTCGAGTAGTTGAAATCATCATTGGCGTGCATTCCCGTACTCTGTTTATATTGTGTCCAAACCTCTAAACTAGACCCATTAACATAATAACAGATCTGTGCGCACGGAACTAGCTGGCCGAGCGCATATTGTGGTCGAGCCGTAATGAGAAACGTCAAATTGGTTTTTGTATTCAAGCGCTGGAAGATACGAAAGCGAGACGTGCTCCGGTATTCCGTTATGATTTGTTCACGGAGCTTTTGAGTTTTCTGTTTTTGAAATAGGTTAACGAAAGTTGTCGAGGGGCGAGTTTTGTAGTTTCAAAAGTTTCACATCCGCTAGTTTTAAATCATAAATTGCATTTCTGTATTTAAGTAAGCTCATAAATACCTATTATTCTTAATTAAGTAAATATCTCCAACTTCTTTCTGAATTTCTGTTCAACATTGGTTCCTCTTTAAAGACATAGGTACAGTGTCAAAGTTGGACTTCCGACATCGTGTATTGTTGTTTGTTTAACATTAAAAGTCTTCACATGTTCTGTGGGCTTTGTAGATGCGTTTATCTGACACATCTCTCCGAAGACCCATTAAATTGATCGAATTGTTTTCTGAGACCGCATCCTTAATCATAAACGTTTTGTTTAGAGAATTTAGGCTGCGGTACTGAGTTACCTAAATAACAGTAATTTGGTTTTATTCGGACGAAATGCCGCCGACTTGGTAGGTAATAAAATTCAGATGCGATTCAAATGTTGATGGCTCCGAGATCTTAGTGGCGAAATTTAAGTAGCGTCTTTATTTTTGCACTTCATTTGTTAATTCGCCCAAGAGCTGGCTATTTTGATCGAGTGGAAGGCATTCCGAGTGACCAATAAATAACATCATTCTTGAAAAGTGAGTGCCAAGATTCAACTCGCTCGACAGAGCAATATTTTTTAAATTCATAGATGGTATAGCTATTAAGTTTCTAATTTAGATGCAGCCTACGCGTTTTATAATAATTTATAAGCTTATAAAATTTAACAGATCATTCTAATTTCTTCGTGTGAAATGTGGATATTGCCATTTAGAATCATCACAACACAATAATTAGGTAAGTATCTACATGTTTTGCGGAATGCAATCTGTATGAATCTATCGTTCACCTATCAATCTACTCCAGTTTCCACCATCGACGAAATTACTTTGCTTTGATCAAATTAACGGTAATTCGACTTGTCGTGCAACATTTTGATCATCGATTCGAATTATTTCGAACATCGATTGTAAGGCAATTTGTAAAGTGCATTGAGCTCGATAAGTTCTCGATGTTCTCGATGCACGTTACCAATAACGACAAACAATTATCTGCTCACAATAATTGTATGGGCTCGTACTCTTGTAGCAATTTTCCCTAGTTACCGTCTTCGCCAGAAGGTGGAGGGTATAATCTCAGGTCGGTTCATAATTTCTTGTTTATTTTAAATTTCCTTGCGCTGCCGAAGCAATCGAGGCGAGTGCCACGCCTGCTCTGACCGGCTTGTTAATAGGGCAGTCTCGGTGCACCTGTAATTTCAACTTATCGATCGTAAATACTGAACACGTTTGTGAACGAAGCCAGCTATCAATTTTATTGAAATTATGTTTATGGCTATTGTAATCCTCAGAAGCAATTCTGATCCTTCGGTGTAGCCGTTTCACAAAAACAAAATGATTTAAGTATACTAAAAAAAATACATCTTCATCCCATCTCTAGAAGGTAATTGTAATATATTGCATTATTTAACAAAAGCAACGCTGCAAATATCGATAGTAGCACAACCATCAGTCTCGCGGTGCAACACTACGCCTGAAGATTCGATCCCACTACGCCCGCGCCGTAATTGGGATGCTAATCAGATGCTGAGCTGTCGCCGTCCTTGTCTCACCGTCACGACTTTATGTATTATCCCTTTCGCACGCCAGCAGGACCACATCGGAGGCGGCGAGTCTTCAATCATCTGGCAATAAGCGAGAGCGACACTTCCTTCGGGCTTCGGCCCGCCTGATATGTAATCACCGTAGTTTGCGCTCGCAGAATCATTTTCATTTATAACAACTCGGGCACGGTAATGTTATCTAACTAGGGACTCGCCCAGCGTACTTCAAATCAGTAGGATTTTTAAAAACTCGTAATTTCTGGTTTGTTTTGCAATACACTTGTAAATCCGGGAAATAAAAGTATTTCAAGATTATATAACGGTCGTAAAAAGACGCATAGTTTAGAAGTGACTTGTTTTAGCTAGGTTTAAATACAGCCGGTGACCCTCGAGTCAAAATCGCGGATCAGAAACTGCTAACTGGAAACTTCTAATTTTTTTTATAAAGAACTAGATAAATGCAAAAGTGGCTCAGTCTTGTACATCAGAGCTGCAAAGCAGTGTTACCCTGGCGAGAGTACAAAGGAGCCGAGCGTAAGGACTCTGCATATCTCGGAGAGCGATCGCACAGACGCGGGCGCAGGCGCGATCGTATCGAACGATTCTCATTATTGGAACACGCTTTGTTGGATACAAATAGTGTACTGGGAATTGTGAGGTGGTTAGTAAAAAAAGCCGTAAGACGCGATTGGTTACATTACAAAACGGCACAGTGTTTGCTATTGGCCGCAAAATTGCGGTGTTATTCCGCGCTCTCATGCTTCAGTGGCCTCGTAATTATGGAATTTATGGATGAGCGTAATAGCACCAGCAGCGATTTAGACTATCATTGGAGCATTTTTTTGCTTAGGACACAAACGATTTACGATTCGATAAGGAAATTTGCGCATGACTCAGTTTTCATCATCCTCAAATTATCGCTAAGTGGAACTGCGCATAATAGAAAAGCTTGTCCATCGCATTATGGAACAAAATAGGAAAGTTTCTCTATTACACAGCTCCGATCATTTCTGTTACACTTTGCACCTTTCCAACATTAGCGAGCTGATATTACACGACCAAAACGGACAACAAAACTGAAATTGGTTCTGTACAGGCAGGCACTATTTCTGGAGAGAGACCGCATACTTGCCCGCTTCAAACTCGTTAGTGCGATGCACGGCCCGATATCCTGCCCCGCCTGCCCAGACAACCCTGTCTCTACACTCTGGCGTGATCATAATCTCACCTATTGTTGCTACGACGGTCCCGATGTGAATGACTACGTCACTTTTTTCCTACTTTCTACGAATCTTGATCGTCGATTTCAATCAAACCTCGTGAAGGTTTATTTATGTTCTTGCAGTCTAAAGTAAAAATTACAGCTTATCATACACCTTTCATATACACTTGAAGTGTGCTTGAAGGGCCCGAGGCTCATCGTTAACTCGCCCTTCTAAAAGGTCAAGACGTCTTCCAATTTCGCCGAGAAGCGTGTGGGTGGGCGCACGTTTCGGAAACCACCTCGTTTGTTGGTTTTCGATGATGGATAGCCGTGTAATTAAGGATGATTATCTCTGCCGACGTTTGCTTGACAGGAATTTTAAAATTGATCATAATGCCTAGGTAGTCGGCTATGGTAATAAGCCACATTATCGAGCGCTAGCAACATTACTTAACCATAAATGAATACCATGTTCAGTTATTCTGCTATTTTTTATAATGTTTATGATGTTTAATTGCTGTTGGTCTCTACTGACTACATATTCACCGGACTGGGAGGCGGGCGCCAAAGCGCTCTGCTGCAATGCGTGATGCGGAAGGCGCACGCCAAAGTTTAAATTTTGGCGACCGGCACAAAGGCACCCAAATGGTACGAACCTCGGCTTGCGCAGTCGCCTAGATAACGGGGATCGAACTAATACCCCTGGATCGCTAATGTTAGTAGTGATTCAGGAAGCCCTAACAAAATGGCTAGGACCCCTTTGATTAATTAAACTTGACCACCGATTCCGAATACATGATGATGAAGACGCTTCCAAGGTACCTCATTTGTCAAATTATGATCAGTACTTTAGAAGCACCCCGCTATTTAGAAGTTATGCTGAAGTTATTGGTTAAAATCATAACCCTCCTCTTTGATTCGCCGCAGTCGGGTAAAAATGAAGATATATCAACAAAAGTTGTCGTCGCGGTCGGACAAACATACAAACATAACGTTTATTTTGGAGACCTTGCTTCTATCGCTCGAGTAGATATTTGTGAGCTTAACAAATAAAATAAAATCTAGTGCGTGTTGAACTCGCTTGAAGAGGGTTTCGTACGATGAATATCATTATCTCACAATGTTGAGAGATTTACCATGATAAGACCATAGACTTATTTTCCTGTAATCTAAGAGTAAAGAATTGTTTCTACGTTTTAGGCTCTGTAGTTTCGGTGATAATGTGGGAGGATTGGTCAATTTTCATCCATTTTCTAAAATAACTATAAACTTATTTATTACAATACAATAAAAAAAAACTCACATTTGATATGTGTGATATATCCACACCAATATAATAAAAGTGAAACATTGTCTGTTTGTTTGTTTGGGGAGCTTTCACACGATAACGGATTCCATAGGCCCTTGATGTGACCCCACGTACAGAATTAATTTATTTAGGTTACATGTCATGTTATGTAGTGTTTGGGTCACAGAAATTCAATGGGGTACCAAATTTAGAGGTTTATCGGTCCAGTACATTTAGTGTAAATTTTCTGTGACAGACGGATGGACAGACAGAAACACGAGTGATCCTATAAGGGTTCCTTGTTTTTTTCATTCGGACGAACGGAATCCTAAAATAATTTGTATCGTAACAATAACGATGAGTTTTACTGATTCTAACAGAGTCAGCTATTGAATTGATTGACAGAGCTTGTACATTCAACTAAGAAAATAATTCCCATTCCATTGGCAGCTATGATAAAACATGATTTTCTATTCCCATGATGTTTTTAATTGCTAACTCAACTTATATAGTGTCCATTTTCAACTGCGAAGGCGCAGTTACCCGACACAAATATGTTGCCACATTTCTGTGCAACCTCGTCCCACTGCCAGGTCTGCCAGTACTTTGGTTGGAGTTCTTCCAGCGCCCATCTAGATTCCCAACCGGTGGATGGCCGATCCTCGAGATAAGATCGATACACCTTTTTACCTGACTGAGCGGAGGGTAATGTGTTTATCATCCTATATATGTATACATGTCAGTGCCTTTGTGGCGCTCTAGAGACCTAACGCGTGGGCCGATTTTGACGATTCTTACGTCAATCGATTTGACTAAATATTGCGAGAGTCATTATAGACATGCGGACACCGAGCACGCTATTAGCATTCATTAAGAAAACGAATAAAACGTGCTAGTGTTGTGTAGAGCGATAAATCTGTATAATCTCTGTTTGCAGATCGATACCTGTCGATAAAACAGCCATCAACCATTGCATCGGTCAATGATTGGTCGACGATATAATCAACCATCAATAAAAATATTTAAGTATTCAAAATTCAATATGGCGACAATCAGACGCCATAAAGTGAAGAAAAGAAAAAGACGAACTATGTCAAGTGGGGTATCATTGAATAGGTAGGGTATATGAAAACCATCTATAGGACTTGTACCTACTATTATTTATTCTGTGCTATAGGTTTCTCTTATCATTTTTAATTTTTAATGACCATTTATGATCTGTAACGATAATAACCATTCTCACTTAAATTTTCAATACTTTTAATAAAGCTGTGATAAACTATTACAATTAGGTATGTGTATCCTTTAGTTAGATAAGATAATAATTTATTTGAGGGATGGCCACCTACGTACATTTGTTTATTACGAACTAGGCAATCGTTTTACCACGATCTCACCTGATGGAAAGCGATGATGTGGTCGAAGGTGTAGCACGCTTGCCTAGCAGATATCCTCCTATACACTCTAGTCTTGAACTCTTGGACACACTTTAAATTACCGGAAACACTGACTATACACTTTGTGGCTCATTTTTCCGTACCAATATTATATTTGGTTTGGTGGTTGTCGATAGATAATCGACTTTACTGCTTATTGATTTCTTATAGACTTCTAAAAAAGAAGGTCACGTTTCTTCCCAGAAAATGTGAGACCTCTTTGTGTACAAGTTTGTTCAATAAGAAAACGTGAAATGTTACGACGCTCGGCCAAATAAACGAAGGACCATTGTGTGGGTTTGTGGAGCAGGTAGACTTTTTTGCCGACCATGCGGGGTACAGCCGGAGAAAAAACACGTAATTTATTGTAGCCGGGTGTCTCGGAACAGTAGTTTGGCTGAATCTGCGGACAGTTACCGAGAAAGTCAGCTTTTTGTCGCCAAACTTTTTGCAAAGTAAGCACAACAATGCTTAGTTTACGATTGGCGAATAAGTTTTATGTTTATTGCTAGGGGTGTAAAGTAACATTGTCGGTAGGTGTTTGTAGAAAAACTTATTTTTAAGTAATTTATTTATTTATTTTAAAAAAAAAAGAAGAAAAATAAAAAGACGAGTACAAAGCTCTCTAAGCTAAAGATTCGCCAATTTCGCTATAGACCTTGATTACCTACTTATATCAAGTCTTCTTAAGTTTTATGTTGCCTATTTCTGATCACCTGCTTAATCCAACCGAATCGAACTATATTTTGGTCTGCAACATGTCGTAATATCTATGCACAGGAAGTCGATCAAAATGGCTTCCGTTTAATAACAGATCTTGCAGGATCGCGCGTCCTAAACAAACACCTATTTCCATTAATGTCGGCCGGACAGACGGACAGGCACAGCCGTATATATTTATTGATTTATTGATCGTAAGGAGAAAACGCGACGGGCGTAATTTAAACAGCCGAACCCGAATGTTTGGGCGATGCATCCCGGACAGGGAAATGTTTAGACACGTTTATGATCAAATAAATAAATCAGCCGCTTTTATACGAGTTTTGTTTTGGATGTTTCGAGATGGATTGTTAATAAAATGCTGTAAAGTAATCAGGCGGGTTATTGGATAGTAATTTTGACCTTTCGTAATCTTATCTACATAATCTACAGAGATGAGAAGTTAAACTAATCAATCATGATATTGAACAAAGCAATAGGTACATTTGTAATGCCATTCTAAACATGTTAATGCAACTAAAAGAAAACAATAGCAGATAAAAGTGGAATTATCTATACTTACCTACTAGCGGACTTTCTTGCAATCTTTTCATTACATATGTAATTTTAAGTAGCTACATAGGTTAGGTACTTATATGTTGTTTAATTTTACAAGATTACATTGTTAAGTTAGAACTCTAAAATTAATAAAATTAAAACGTTATTGACACGAAAACACACGTAGAAATTATACATAAATAATTTGATGATTTAAAAAAAAAACAAAATATACCTACACAAAATGTGAAAAAACTGCTAGATAATAATAATAGTCGATTATACAACAAGTGCTTAAAACAAGCCATTTTACTCGATAAATTATTATTACTATTATTTATTCTGTGGTCGAGGATAAAATGCCTCGTTTTATAAAAGATATACCTACACTCTGCTTTTCACTTCGATTGCCAGGAAATGGTACAACGATAATTTAAATAACTAAATCGACTCTACCCCACTTCTAATCCCCCATGGCACATTAAGCAGATGCACATGCCCCGGGATACCTGCATCTTCCACCATCTATCCTTAGCTTTATCCTCCGTCCCTCTCACTCCCTAAGCGCTACGAACGAGATAAAAGAGACAGATGTAATGCATCACAAATGATTTTATTACTGTAACTTGTAACCGTGTTAAGGGCTAGATGCTTCGGCCTTTCATAATGAGATTTCTTTCCGGGATATTTTACGTAATTTATTTTCTAGGAGTTCCCATCCCATACAGATATAAAATGGGATAAATTGGTATATTTACAGGATATGTTTTCTAATTATATAGTGGTGTGTTACTTAGTTTCATTTGGATTTGGAACAATGAAAGTGTTATTTTGAATTTGTATGAAAGTTTTAGAATCAAATCTACAGAAGTCTGAAGATAGGTAGGAGTAATTTGTCGTATCTAATTCGTAACATAAGGAGTGACAGAAATTAAGACAGAGTAACGATTACTGTTCAGTCTAGCTCTGGACAAACGAAAGTTTAAGGAGCTGATTGCCAACAGTGCTAATTTTCAATAATGGAGCGGATCTTGAGCATGACTTGTATGTAAGAGTCTGTGATGTAGGCAAACAACATCATAATCATCAACCTGTATTTGTTCACTGCTGGACAAGGGCCTCTCTCAAGGCGCGCCGCTGAGCCCGATCTTGCCTTGCGCAGATCGTCGCTCCATCTAGCCGGAGGACGTCGTACACTACGTATGCCGATTCGCGGTCTCCACTCTAGGACTAATTTATATACCCCAACGGCTGTCGGTTCTACCACAAATGTACAGCCCATTGCCTTCCCAGCTTGCTTGTTCTCTGAGATGTGTCGGTTACTTTAGTTCTCTGCCGAATCACCTCATTTCGGATTCGATCTCTCAGAGAAACTCCGAGCATAGCTCGTTCCATAGCTCGCTGAGCGACCTACAATCAAACAATCTTTCAGACTTATAGTATTGCTCTTGCGCAAGGTTTACGACTTTAAAAGAATTTATAATATCTTCTAAAAGATAACTCTCATTCCATCCATCACACGACGACTTTAACAAAAGGATACGATAACCAGTTTGACTCCACCGTCTATAAGAAAGACTCGATTGTATGTAAAACAAGTGCCTATAAACGGATCATAAACTTAAATATAACGAGGTGGTTTACATTGCCTGCGCCTGCGCAAGTCTTACCACGAAGCAAGAGGAGGGTCACATTACAATGTTGCTTTGCTTAAAATAGATTGCTTCTTTAAATAAACTATAGATCTAATTAAAAGTGGGCAGATGAGGTACCATCTCCTCGGTCGTAGACCGCATACATTAGGTACAACGCACTCAAATGACCTTTGGCCTTGGCCTCAATCATAATCGGAGTGGCGTTTGTGTAGCGAGTGTCAGCATAGACTCTCATTCGCTCTACAGTCTGCTTACGTGGAGACTGTCCCGCCTGGATTATTATTAGTCATTTGGTTTTAAGGTTCCGTACTTCAAAAGGAAAAAAGGAACCCTTATCACTTCGTTGTCCGTCCGTCCGTCAGTCTGTCATGACCCTTTTTCTCAGGAACGCGTGGAGGTATCAAGTTGAAATTAATATCAAATTCAAATAGCAAACCCTTGGAGTTTGGAAAAAAACAAACTTCTAAGTCAACGCATTCAAAAGGTAGTCTGCTTATGCCGCATATTTAGACACTCGCAAGAGAATCAAAATCCATAGGGTACTTCCCGTTGACCTAGAATCATGAAATTTGGCAAGTAAAGGGAAAAATCCTAAAACCGTAAATTTGTAGTAATTATATAATCGCAACTTTTGCGATTATAAAATTATTTACAGTTGGTAAACTGAGCGCGACCTATATCAATGTATGGGGACAACAGTTTTCCAACGGCAAAGTTAAGGGTACGGAGCGTGAGTCCGACTCACACTTGGCCAGTTTATTTTTATTTTTCTCAGTTTTATGGTTTGATGATTGTGCTGTGGGACATCTCATTGTCACTTTTATCTTTTATATTTGTCATTTAAATGTGTGTTATTATAATTACTGACATTTGATTAAATTATAAAGAATTGTCAAAAATTTAAAAAAATACGTTCCCGTAGAGTTTCTTGGTGCTCTCTTCTCTAACATATTTACGAAGCACCGGTAGAGTCTCAAGGGTATATCCTTTAAGGTTATAGAAGGTACAGAACTTCACACGCGTGGTCATTTTTCTGGATTAAAAGTACTCTATGTGCTATTCCAGAACCTAAAATACCAATTTACCAATATTTGATCAAAATTCCTTCAGCCGTCAAAAATATTGTATCTATTGCTCGGCTTCTACTCATCGGATTGAGAAACCAAGTACGCCAGTTTTTAAGTCAAACCCTAAGCTATCCAACAAATACCGCTTTGCAAAAACCCGCTTCGCAATCGGTTTATTAGTTTGTTCGTGAAGCACGAACAAACATACAGGCAAATAACTAACAAACAAAAAGACAGACACGACTTTTAAAAACGTTATATTCTTGTTCAGTTGCTTATTTTAAGTAACCTAGACCTTTTTTTTTAATTATCTTTTTTTGTACAGACTTTTTCGTTCTTATTGTTTTATTATATGTATAGATAGATACATGAAGCACGAAGGGTGAATGTTGTTATGTGTGGGGTGTGTGTGTGTGTTTGCCTATAGTTGTATCTAGTCCAGTTTTTGTATACATGATATTAAAGTGTGCAGCATCTCCCTCTTTAACTAGACCTATAAAATAAACGGAACATATGTAAGTTTTCAACAAAGTGACTTAAAATAAGTTATGTGCAATTTTGCCAACGCTCCGTGCTTCGGTCGGCGTCAGCCCGAGTGATAGAGTAGTCGTTAAGAAGAGAGTCTATTATATGTATAGCGCCCTTGTCCATACAAAAAGAAAAAAAAACCCTGAATATTATACAATTTATTTATTTTTAGCTTAAAGTTGTTTCACTAATTAACTACGCTTATACGCCTTGGTGTTTCTAAATTTAGCAATAACTTCAAAGTTACAGGTAAGCATCTTAAATGGCGTATTTTTGCGCTGAAACTACTACTATTTTTCAATAACAAAAAGCTTTCTTTAAAAAACGAAACGTACGAGATTAGATTATATTCTATTCACTAATAACAAAAGATTTCAATACAATTTAGGTGGCGGAAAGACCCCCAAAACGCCAATTCTTTCAAAAACTGCACTGCTAAAACTCACAACTCACTCTATCGCTCGTATAGGGGTGCGGGGAGAGGGAAGAAGATAGTAATGTATTTACTAAGTATCTAGTTTACGAGAACTCGTCAAGTCAGAGGCACTTTAGCGGCCTGACCAACTCGAATCTTACACCATGTCAGATACTACCTCATTTACATGCAACAAAGAAAAGTTTTTATTTTGTGCATGTTTCTTTTCAGAATCTGAATTCTTGCTATTCTACGCCTCTGTCCCACAATTTATTTACATGTCCAATTAACTCGATTCGATTTTTATCTCGACTGGACTCGTATTATTACGAATAAACTTAGCACCAATTAAAAACACACACTTCACACTTAAAAAATTAGCACGACGATATTTTACAGCGTAAACTTCCACTTATGGATGCAAAATGGAGACGGTTTTTACTTTTAAATTCTTTTGGAATATTCTTTGTATAAATTGCTTATGGATTGTGGATGATAACCAGCTTGTACGGTGAGTGCATGCGATACTTTTCGACACGATCGCGACATAAATATAATCTTCGTTTTTATTTTAGGCATTTCGAGGTCAAAATTTAAATTTGTATTGCTTTAGTTCATTTAAGATAATATGGAATTGTTTAACATCAAAAACTTTTTTAACTTCGGGAAAAGAAGCAATACCTACAAGTACTAATAATCTATGAAAATAATGGCTTTATTAATTTATTTATTGTTCTTCTTCTTTTTGTAGTTTTTCTTTTAATTTCCTTTAGTTGCAATTGCAACATTGGTCTAACTGTTTTTCTATTAGTGAAAACTTTAAAGTTTTTTTATTCCCACTGTGCTTATTCTTATTAATTTTAAAAGCTGTTTGTTTTCCATAAAATAAATAAATAATTGGTGGAATTGACCTATGAAGGTACCTTGTAATTATATTTTCTACCTTTATTTATTGGCATGCAGTGTTCGCTTCGAGAAGATCGTTACTTTTCATCTTTTATTATGCCTTATTTTATCATACTTGTGTCTTTTGTAACGTCCAGTTTAGCGAACCAATAAAATAATATACGATTATAGGCCTTAATTGTACTTAGTGGCTTTGTACTAATTGGCGTTCGTGCCCAACCCCCCAACCCCAACAGTCTGAATTGTGTCAAGTAGGTATCCCCAGTGGTTTGAAAAATGAAGCGTAAATAAAACTCTAAAACGAATGCAGCGAGGAGCACGATTAATCTGATGGCCACAACGAATGGCTGCGAAATGCTACGGTCCGTGAGAGATTTAATTTAACACCTCCGTTTATCTTTGGGCCATTGTCTGTAATTAATTGAAAAGTCATTATTATATCAAGTTTTTCTTGGGGAACAGTTTATATGATTATTAAATAATTATAATATTAAAAACTATCTGCGCCGCGCGACTTTGAGCGCGTGGTCACTTTTCCAAGATAAAAGTATCCTATGTAAATATGTAAATTTTATTACATTCAGTCCAGCCGTTACCGCGTGAAAATACAAACAAACCAACTGAGTTTCTTACCGTTTCTTCTCAGAGGTGTATTCCGAAACGGTGGTCAGTTACTAAATCACTCAAAAGGCTCCTAGCCATAGTTCAAGGCCCCCTGGATCGCTATTAACACTAATACCGACCCAGGGGAGTTTAGTCAGATTTCCCGTAGTCCAGCGACTGCCCAAGCCCCCTGGTGGGACTGCCCTTGTGCAAGTCGCTTAAATTTAACTTTTGCCACAGAATAAATAATAGCTTTGGCGTGCGCCTTCTGCGTCACTCATTGCGGCGGAGCGCGTTCGCGCCCACACCCCCGCCCGGTTTGCTGTAGAGTCCAACAGCAAGAATAAAACCAAAAAAAAATAATTAAACAGACAACGTTTTTGTTTTATATAGTAGGGTTAAGCTAACTTAAGATAAGCTTATACTAAGCAGTAAGCACATACGTATAGACCTAAAATAAAGTCATAGTCAAACTTACGAAGTTATCGTGACTCTGGTCGTTACATTACCTACCTAATACCTACACTTTAAAACCTAACCAGAAATTGCAGATATTATGTGTTAAATTATGTCTTTTTGAAGTACTTACACACCAATCTATCGATTTATATTCAAGAATCTTCACAAAAATGTTTCAAAGAACGAACTTTAGAAATCTTTAGGTGTAGGTTTCTGTTTATTTGTCGTATGAGGTAATGCTGGCCTCCTGTGTCAGAATTTGTCATGCCGCCCGAAAACCGCACATAACTTTGGTGCGGAACCTAGAACCGACCCCGGTATCATTGAATTCTAAGTTGCACTTATGAACCGTTAGGCTGCCCTCGTTAGGTATAGGTAAGTATTATTTACGATCATTTTAAATAAGGTATAAAATCATCTAGGTACATTTTTTGCTACGTAGTAGCGCCAATTAGTACTATACCTACTAAACTACTTTAAACCAGTCCTATACAGACGGAGAGAGAGAGAGAGAGTGTTATGTTAAAAACGTGCGGTGCGCTCTCCCAACCCAAGTGATAAACTATTACGATAATAATCAAAACACCGCGCTGGCGGCGGCCGGTTTGAACTCTATTTTGCATCTCGATGAGGCGGCACCATCAAAGAGGTAATCACCCACCAATAAGAGTAACAACACGTATTTGAGAGAGGCGCTAAAATGACGCTGAGCGGGTTCCTTCCGTTACCGGTTTTTCTCCGATGAGCTTTTGCGTTTCATTAGCTAAGGGCTGATAAGTTTAGAGGAATTTTGAGTAGTTTTGTTGTTTGAGAGCTAATTGATTCTCGATTGCCTTTTAAAACGTCTCGGCGTTTAAGTAGTGTAGAGGTTTTAAACAATTAATTGTTTATGTATGTAGTGAATACACTGAATACCTACTTACGCGCAACCCTTTTTAAGTTTATTTTGATATTAATTTTAAAAGGGTTTGATAGCACTACAAACATAAATTTGTAGATCAGCGATTCTTTAAATATAACGAATATTATAAATCCAATATAATAATGTAAGATTTTAAGTATTGTTACAGGCAATAACAGAGTTAGGTACCGCAAGGAAAATTTAAAACTCTAGTCCAAATGACTATGTTGTCAACAAAGATGCGTGGAAGCAAACTGCTCAAGCACTGCGACAATTAGGCAGGTACTTATATTATAAGAAGTTTAAAATAATAAAAAAAACGATTTCTCACCGATTCTTCTATTCCGTGGTTCAGTAAATAAACTTCCAACGGCGCCCTCGGAATAGAACAAAATAAAAAATATAGGTATTTAGAGATGTTCCAAACAAGCTTCGTTTTCACACTTTAAAAAGTATTTACTGTGAAGTGGAACAAGTGCAAGTAATCCAAGGATACTCTAACGAGACGTCAGTTAATGTCATCAAAAATTCAGTTCTACAGAACCATAGGATGAGATAAAAAGCGTCAGATTATTGCTCCGTTTGTGTGCCACGAGATAGATTTTTCGTCTATCGTATAATCACTATTAATATTAAGACAGTGATCAAAGTTCATACAAGTCATAGTGTGTGATGACACCCGCACACTGACAGATATATAAGTTTAGTTATTGATATTAATGGGGCACTCAAAGCTGATCAGAATTAGAATCTTTTTATACACTATTTAACAAGTTGCAACATCTCACTAATCCTATCAATATCGTAGAATAATTAATAGCTAATATTAAAAGAAATAATAATATTGAAATAATAAAATAATATAATAATAATAATATAATATAATAATATAATATAATATTGAAAGCTGGTGTGTGTTAGTATTGTGTGTGTGTGCCGTAGTGGAGTACAGTATAGTCGCAGCCAATCTATATTGTTGTGAAGTTAGGCTCAGTGAACGATTGCGCAGGTGTGGGAATAAAACAGCATAACGTAAGAGCGAGATAAAATATCAAAAACCGTAAGCGAGTGACCGAGGCAGTTATACAAAGCTGTTTTCACCTTCAACATTAGTATTGCGCCTGAAAAATAGGAGTTGCGACAGCGACTAACAGACAACTTCCGAGACACATACTTCCGCTGCGACTACTGTAAGTATGTATGTTACCACTCAGCGATGAAACGGCTGTCAAAATTTGATGAAACTATACTTTAGTTCCTTGCATAACACAAAGGAAAAGATTTTTTTATTAACATCGGTGCCATTTATTCACGTGGGTGAAACCACGAAGCGAGTGTTTAATACTTTTAGAATCATTTGTGTTTGACTGTTGGCCACACGAATTGACTTTATACAGAGCTACATCATATCATAACATAAGAAACAAGATAAAGAGCTTGCATCAAATTCCAAGAAAACGCGCAAGTTTAAGTGCTGTCTGCTTAATATTCTGTGCTAACGAGGCGTGAGGCAATCAAGTTAGACATGATCGACGAGCGATCGCGTTACGATCGATAGTCGGCGACTTGTTTTGGTAATATTTACTGTGCAGTGGATTTTACACACGTTATTCGATAGGTGTGGCCTGTATGTTATGTCCGTAGCGGATGTTGTTAGCGCTAGAATATTAGGTTTGTAACTGTCACTTCAATCTAGTGTCAAAATTTAATTCATTGTTAAGGTAATAGATAGATATTAAGACAACTCTTTATTACACTAGAAACTAACATAAAAATATAGTACAATCGGCGGCCTCATCACTTAGCAGCGCTTTCTTCCAGACATCCATAGGTTTGATAGCAAGATATGAACATTTAGTGTGCATTAATATTTTCTGACGAAAGTAAATTATGTACCTATCTATAATTTCAATAAAAATATTATATTATGCCACTCCGCTCTACGGCTATTATTTTCAAATGTAGAAATGCAAATATTTTGACTCGAACTTTTACCGAAATATGCCGATACTTTTGTCGAAATCGCTTCATGGCAATTTTAGTACCTAGGTACAGTGAGCAACGTATTTGGCAAATATATAAAACGATAAAATTACTTGAGAATCAGTAGATACTATTATTTATTATTAAAAATGACAGTTTCAGATTAGGTAATATAAGATGTACAAAATAATAATATCACAGATAAACACTTGGATCATATATTGATCAGATAACACATTGATCATCAATATTTAAAGTCTTATTACATAAAACATACTAGGTATGACTATATAAACAAGAATAATATCACAGATTTACATTTAGATAATTCCACAATCAACAAATAAAAAATCGCCACTTAACCTAATATAATTCTTATCAATGTATATATGTGAATAAAAACTCCTTGATATTTTTCAATAGTTGATTATCAACCAAATTTAAACCTGTGTTTTTTTTAAACTAATTAGTCTTACATTAAGTATAATTGATGAATTTCGAAATTTTTGTTTGATAATTTAAATTTTTTGATTAAGGAACCATTTGTGTTTTATGTGCCTTTACACGAAACCTACGAAACGTAATAACCACATTTTTGTACCAACTTTATTTGCTGGCCTTATTAATTTTCTTGTGGAGCGAAGTGGAACAAATGTACAAGCTTCTATTTTTTTAATTAATAATCAGAATAAATACTCGTACAGCGATGTCCACGATTTCATGAAGCGGACATAACCACTATTTTACATATCAGCAAGAAAAGTTAAAGTACTTACTTCTTACTTACAAAAAATATGCTTATTATAGAGGGTTTTTCATTAAGGAGTAAATGAATAAAAAAGCAACATTCGAGATACCAGCAAAACTATCAACGTAAATATTATATTAGCCTGAAAAACTGTTTTTTGGCAACAGTTGTGACCAGCTGCGCGCATGCACCTTAATAGAAGAGAAAATTATTCTAGTTTCGAATCTTCTATAACCAATTTTCTTTTAGATAGATAGATAGATAACTCTTTATTGTACACCACATAGAACAAAAATACAATAATAACTAAAACATTTATACAAAATATATGGGACAATGGGCGGTATTATCGCTAAAAAGCGATCTCTTCCAGACAACCTTTACTTATTTATTTTAAGTTTCTAATATCACTAAGCCGATTTTATATTACTTTATTGTCTCAGCACTTAGAAAAACTAACAATATGACGCATTCATGTTTCATGTATCTGTTCTATACCGAACTTATTAACGAACTTCATGCAAACATATTCACATGAAGTTCGCTAGTATGAGTCTGATATTAATAAAACTCACTATTCTTTCCAACAGTAGGTACATTTACCGGCCGCGAGCTAAGGCAATAAAGTAGAAGCAGAGACTCGAAACTGCGGGAGTAAACCAGAATTGGTACTTCATTCACATGAATCTCCCAGCTTAATAAGTAATACCGTAGTTTTTGAAGCCAACTATACCTACTTACTAAATCCAACACGATGCGACGACCATCTATGCCCAAGTTACCTAAACACTTTGATAAATAAGCCCAGATAAAAGGATTTGGAGGCGAGCCTTATAAAACAAACTCAGCGGGGTTTTAGTTTTAATACTTTTAATTTATAAATAGCTTAAGTTTGTAGGCTGGCAGGTGGACTGGGAGATTAACTCACTATGACGCCTGGTATTTGAATTGCTTAATATACCAACATTTATCTTCATGTCTCTTCTGTTTGACATGAAATTCACCTTCCTACTTATTTGATTTTTTAAAGAGAAACAATGTAGTTAATTTAAGACGATAGTTTTTTTTTTGCGTTTGCAGTAACGTAAACAATTATACTCGGTATTTAAACTGTGTCACGACACGAATAGGTAGTGTTAAGGTCATTATTATCGAAAATATCACCATAATATCGAATAAAATTGACGATAAGATTGACTGCTATTTATTTCTACTATAATAAATAACAGTCAGTGGAAGAAAAACTTACATCGATATTAATTTTATATATTTATTATTTAATTTAAACTATTCGTGGCTACGCTACAATTCAATAATATACAAAAGCGTAATATCGCTTATTTATAATAATAAGTACGCACGTTCATGTCTTTTGTAGCAAACTTAGAAAAAAATTGCGCGTGAACAAAAGAGTTCAACGCGTTACATCCAGAAATGTTACTGTACAAACGAGAAAAAACACATATAGACAAATAGTAAATAGGTAGTAAATATTATTATTATTATTTTAATCAAATGTTTACCGACTTAGAAAATGCTATTAGATATCAACAAATTCATGATAAAATTCTATGATAATAACAATAATTACCTAGAGATAGTATCACATAAAAATGCGCTTGTAACATTCTTTATAGCTGCGATTAGCTCTCAGCAACGGAGAACCAATTTAAATAAATTTCAAAAAAGACATTTACGAGAAAACCCCGTGGAGAAACATTTCTCCGATCTAATTTAAACCCTCCTGTTTGACGGAAAGGTTTACATTGAAAAAACGACAAAAACCAGCGCCTGAGTCATTCTCGTTAGTCGGATCAGTACCTATTTAACATCTATAAATTTTTATTTATAGAAAATCACTCCTTAATCAAACACAAATAGGTTGCATAATTCAATGTATAATTATGGTTGTTAAGTCATTTTGAAGTTGGTAGCGGGGTCTTGTTAGTAAGCTTATTGTTAGATGGAGTTTTATCTCCTTTTCTATCGCTAGCGGGTTTGATATCGCCATCCCTGTCTAGTCGTTACGACAAGGTCGGCTCGTTAAAAGCTCTTAACGAGAGACGAAGGAAAAGCACGGGCCTCCTCGTGGCTGTCAAACTTTTTTGTGTGATGTAATTTTTTGATTGGAATCTTAAATTCTTTCACTTCAATTTTGTTGGAGATTGTTTATGTCTATTTAGGGTTATTATTTATTTTGGTTTGTTTACATATCAGTCACTTTGACATTTTAATACCTGAGGTTCACCTCAACACGAAACAAGTACGTGTGCCAACGATCCAGTAAGTACTAGTAAGATTTACTCGTACAGTAAGTACTAGTAAGATTTACTCGTATAGTTCATTTAGGGCATTCACCAGATTTCATGTTTTTTTAATTTAAATTTACTGTTCAGCTAACTTGTAAAGTTTGGAAGCCATGCCACGGTCAGAAGCTTGCATGGCATGTTCCGCACGTGTCCCGTTCACACCTGCGCTTGCGTCGTAGCGCTATCTCATTTTCACACCAACCATGTCTCACTGTGTACTAGCACCACTGTTTACTCAAACGTTGAGACAACTGCGGTAGTTAAAACAAGAGGCGTCGGAACTATCCTGAACCCACTATCTAGATCCATTCATCATGAACCAGTGATTCATAATCATGTCATGATGAACCGCTCTTTCGAGAATTTTCAGTCATTTGCTGCGTCTATATACTTACTTATTTACCTAATGTTTGTAATTGTTACAAAATACTTACACCAAGTTATGGTAGCAACATTTTTTATCCCTTGGTACCTACCTACTTCTCTTTTTATTAGGATCAGTATTCAGTGACGGTACCTATGCGTCTTCGAACGATAGCATACTCTAACGCGGATCCATTACAATCACATTCTCTTCCCATTTTTTGAGTTCCTCGCATAGGCGAGGACCAATCATTATCATTCTCAAACGAGTCCATGTTTATTTAATTTATTGATACAGTGTTGCGTTATTTAAAAATGTACTTGCTTATATAGGTGGACTACCTTATGATCTACTTTATCTAAACTAATAGTTACACATAAAAGTTACATTATCTAAATTATGAATAGGTAAAATTTGGAAGTTTGTTAGTGCAGATCCGATTATTAAAATTCTTTCACTAATGGAAAGCTACAATATCCCCGAGTGCCATAGGCTATTTTAAATACTCATAAAAACAGTTTAAATACAAAATCACAATATTTCTAATCCAAGTCAGAATAAACAGGCCGTTCGGCTGCTTTCTCGCCGTGCGCTGTACAAACGGTTAAATTTATGTAAAAGGAATGTACTGCAAATAAAACGTGTTCTTCCTTAAAGACTTAATCTCATCAACATCTCATTTCCCACTTTAACAAATCAAACAAAGGTCACCCTACCACGTACTTGTTTATTAGATCGGAGGCAATGCTCCCGTCCCGAACAAAAATAATAAAAAAGCGGTTGTTCCGTGGAAAACGGCTCGCTCGATCGCCTCGTTATACCCCCATCGATACTAAGAATTCCATCGCAGTCATAAAAAAAAACGATTTTGAAACTTTTAGAGCCTTTACACATGGCAAATTTGAGAGCGCTAACGTCGTCTTATGTTTCAGACATTATCTTCTTTGGTTTCAGTGATGCAATCACGAATTTACATGAATTGCTTTGGGAGAATTATTCACGTTGCCTATTTTTCACTGACGGGTTTGCTTAGAGAAGTGAGCAAGGGCCATTGTTTTAAGGAAATTCGATCAATAGAAACTACTCCACACATTCTAAAGTCGTTTCCCAAAATTGCGACTACCTCGCTGTAAAATTGTGTCTACCTCGCTGTAAAATTGCGACTACCTCGCTGTAATATTGCGACTACCTCGTTGTAAAATTGCGACTACCTCGCTGTAAAATTGCGACTACCTCGTAGTAAAATTGCGAATACCTCGCTGTAAAATTGCGACGCCCTCGCTGTAAAATTGCGACGACCTCGCTGTAAAAAGAGGAGGAGTTGTCTCGCCGAGTCTTCATTTTATTTATACATGCACGCAAAATGTACAAAAATATTTTGCATAAATTGAAGCATGGATATATTCAGCAACATTTGTCGATAGCTGTACAAGCTACAAAATAACTAGCTTAAAAGCCAAAAAAACACGCATGCCCTGCCAAAAAAGAGACTAAACCAAAAAAAAGTTGTTGGAATGGGCTTATCAAGACCTTCAATTTGATACCTATATTGTAAATTGCGAAGAAAAATATTTTATTTCGTGTTTGAAAATGGTGCCATATTGCCGCCATATTGAATGTTTTCAAAAAAATATATAGCCTATGTTACTCGGGTGGATGTAAGGATTCTAACGATACCCCATACCTACATCTAAATCTGTTCAGGCATTTAAAAGTTATGGTGGAATAAAGAAACTCACATACAAACATACCAACATACAAACATACATGAATGCTAAAAACATAACACTCCTTTTTTTGGGCAGTCGTGTAAAAACATACATGAATGCTAAAAACATAACACTACTTTTTTGGGCAGTCGTGTAATTACACCAAAATTATTTAAACATATATAAAATCTTCATCGATTTGGTACTTGTATATTTTTCGTTTACACTTATGCTCTAATTTGGAAATCCATCAACACTAAATTATTTAGGTACATCAAAAATAAAATGTACATTTCATTTCCGTATGTAGAAAAACCATAAAAAGCAATTACTTCTGAGCTTTCATAATAAAAGGTTTTATAAAGTTAATCTACGTTATCCAATAAGTACCTTTACTCAAAAAATAATGAAAAACCTTTCAAAATCTACATCAGCAATGTTTGAAATCGGCTTTAATTTTGTTTACCTTACACCAAAAGTAAAAACGCGCTGTCAAAACAGTGGAACTGTTATTGCTTATAGTTTCTACTGATCCGTGTTTATAGTTTCTACTGATCGACATGAATTATGGGAGATATAACCGGAGCCATTAAAATAAAACGGTTTCGTAGATTACGACCCGTCGACGGACAGTCAACATTATCGAGCAAATAAAAATAATCCGATAACTTAAAAATAATCCGGTAACTTGAAATGATTCAAAGTACATATTTTTTTATTATTTTTTTATCTCGGTCTATGCAATCGTTTGACCACGATCTCACCTGATGGAAAGCGATGATGTGGTCGAAGGTGTAGCACGCTTGCCTAGTACAAAAAACCTTAATTCTGCTTGCTGAACCAATGTGATAGTGTCAGCACGGTGTCATATTTTTCAAAGGAATCGTATTTCTTGAGTTTGTCACCTTGACAAAAAATATTGTGATAAATATTTTGTGAAAAGTTCCCTAGTAGTCTCTTTCTCTTAGGCTATTAGGACTTTAGAAAGACAGAAATATTTACAAACCAGTGTCCTTTATTCCTATAACCCTATCTGCCAGAGTTACAAGTCGCGATCGTAGAAATTATAAGAGACTAGCTATGAGGAATATTATTTATTTAATACTTTATGCACAAAAACAGTGTACAGAGGAGGACTTAATGCTAAGACAGCTTTTTCTGCCAATCATCCTGGTTGTGCAAGAAAGATGTGTATAGGTGTGTAATATTGTGATTATTTCCAACTTGTATCCAAAATTAAAGATTTAATATCATTAATGAAAATGCCATTTAAATGGCGTCGCGACGTTCTTAAATACAAACAGTATATTGAGCTGAGTTATACATCTCTTTGTGACAATAGATAACTGCACTAAATCAGGAGACAAATCGAATTTCAGAGTGTTCTAAAGTCGCAGTCCATAAATACAATTACAGATCAAACCCAAAGTTAGAGAGAGCCGCTTGTTACGCCTACGTTACAAACCAATAGGTTTATCGGTACATAAAGCAATTCGATTATGTTTTGTAAGGCGTCCCACGTGCAGCTCTACAGTAACAGCAAACGAGCTCTAAAGACCCTCTTGCTTTAAAAATACCTCAGACGTACAAACATTTAGATATGTATATTACATGATGTTTACTCTTCAATCACGCTACAACGGCTGAAACTAATTGGATAAAACTTAGTTTATAGATAGTGAAAGTTCTGGATTAAAACATGTGGTAGTACTTTTGATCCCTAGAAAATCAAAAGTTCCACTGTAAATTGGAAAACCGCATGCTGCGCTGCTCTAGCCAACCTCAATTTAGTAAACCTGTATCTTAAAAGCTTATCTATGTATTTTGTCTGTCCTGGAATCTTCAAATTCAAATTTCGAGCACTTTTCGATTAGCTATCCGGCTGAAACTTTCAGGGTAGCTCACAAATCGATGAGAGGAATAAAAAAAAAAACAACGTAAAAATTGAAAATGTAATAAACAAGGTCGTAAAAGCATTTTTATTTTTTTATTTGTGTCATGTAAGTGTAAAAAAGGAGCCCTACCTACAGATAGTTAACGCGGGTGAAGTCATGGGTAAAAACTAGTCAGTAATAAAACGCAGAGTCATCATTCTCTCGGAATCGACTGTCATTCAATATGAAACGTTTAAAGACGGTTAAAAGTTAAAAGCATGAAATCTCTTTATAACAGACATATTTTTGAGTGGTTATAAAACGTGTCACTCAAGTGCTCGTTAAATTGATTGAAAATAGTAGTGGTTGAGCAATTGTTTGTGAAAACCGACGCGTTAAAGTTAAAAGCGAAATAGTTCGTAGTTCGATTATCGATAGTTGGCTTTGAAATTCAGTAATTCTATTATATCGATAGATTATTGATTCTATCGATATAATATTGCTAGAATATTAATATTATATTGCTGGTATCGGAACTGTGGCTGATATTTAAACTGATATTTTTTTCTAATCAAAAACTATCCTAAATAAAAATAATAATGAGCACGGTTGTTTGACATTATTGTTTTAATGATAGTATCCATAAAATTGATAGTTTATTAATATTTATCACGTCCTGATATTGAAAGGGCACGCACGCTCCATCAATGCAAGACACTATCGAAAATCGATAGATATTCAAATCTATAAAGCTCGCAACACTATAGCCACCTCATGATGAGTCTTGTCGGTTGAGTGAAGCTCAAATACCTACAAAATGATTTTCATCTACGATAATTTGATAATGTTCTCTTCAGATATATTTTTGCATTCTACATTTAACTGTTGATAGATCAAAGTCTGATTTCGAAATGTTCGTCACGTAAGTAGGTAATATTTTTACGTTTTATGGTTTTAACTTTGTAGTTCGGCTTGATGTGCGTACGTCATCACATCACTACCAAATTCAAAGTATTAGTTTCACCTTTGATTTACGTAATAAGGTAATCAAAGTCTATTTAACTTGATAACAAGGTGTATGTATGCCCAAATAGTTGTTTTATAGCGGAAATCCTGCTGTCAACATGCTCCTATGTTTTGGCAACGTGATCAAAGACCGATCGTTAAATGTCATAAACTTTACTAATTTAGTATTTTAGCTACTATTTTTGTAAAATAAGGTAATACTGAACTAGATTGATCTAGATTCTTGAATCTATGTATGTAGGTACGTACTAGCTGCGCCCCGCGTGGATTATGATGATGGATGATGATGATGATGAAAAGTTTGTGTTAATTCAGGATATAAGCTATCCATGTACCAAATTTCATCCAAATCCGTTCAATTTGAGCGTGAAGGACCATAAAACATATACACAAACACTTCTTTATAGATAAAAGATAGATGCCACTTATCGGTTTATTCATTTGAGACGTTTTGTATGGACTGTCAGTTCTAATGTATGGATTTCTATATCGCGCATACGAAATTTACCGCTCCATACGAGAGTTTTAATTTTTAAAGCTAAGTAATCTATTTTTTACGAAGCTTAATAGAAAGAAGTATAAAGTACTTTTTATACATGATTATCATGTAATTGACCTGTATTTTTCAATATCAATAAATTACTATGACTATGACTAAAACTCTAAGCTCTGATTGGCCTGTTTACGACAGTAATTTATAATGTCTTTCTTTTTAATATATTATAAATCAATTCTCTTTTTAATATCACTACACTCCGGTGATTTATAATATCTTTCTCGCCTGCGACTTTATCCGCACGGACTACAGTTTATCGCGAAAAAAACATCCTATGTTCTTCTAGGATATTAAAAACCAATGCAAAAGTAGGTACCTATAGCCTATAGCACCAACGCTTTTGATGTTTTTTGACAGACTTGTTATTTCGTTTCCATGGCAAACGTTCCTTACAGCGAGTAATCGATATAACGTAATGGCACCAATAATCGACACTTTAAGGAGGACGTGAAGTTTCATATGAAATAAAAGAAATAAAAAAATACTTAGAACAGTAAATTGGAGTGGGAATGATAAAAAATATCGTTAAAAAATGATATATTTGCCTATTAGTAACTGAAAAGAAGTAGATTTATAGAAAAAGCGAAATAACCAAAAATATTTTGAATCTCCAGTAAACGACACCGAATACCCAGTAGTCAACACCCATTTATCGACATTCACCAGTGAACGACATCTAATTATCGACATTCACCAGAGAACGACATCTAATTATCGACATTCACTAGTGAACGACACCTAATAATCGACATGAATGCAGGGATGCAGGCATTCGGAATACATTTTCATTTACTTCACGGGACGGGATATGAATTTATTGTGTAATAAATTAAACACTTAAATATGTTTACGTAAATTTATTACAGACATGAGTGAAATTTTTCAAATGTTAAACATGTCTCATATTTTTAAATGCAGTGATAAAATTATATTAAGTTAAACTACTACTAGGTAAACTACTTACATCTAAATCAGGAACATCAATAAACTTAGGTGTATTAGGTAACTTCAAATAATATTAATATGTAAAATCTCAACCAATCTTTTTTAATTCCTAATTATCAGTCATTGTCATTGTAACCTTCGTAACTATTAAATTAACAATGTTTTACCTAAGAAAATTAGTCTCAAATCGTATCACATATTATTGTAGTAACTATATATAGCTACTACTCTTTACTTATTCTATATTAAAATTCTGAATCAAAAACATCAATGAAATATAAAGTATGGTTTACTCTTAATCAGTCTATACCTAGTCAATATAGTATATTATATGACTTTATCGGTAAAAATAGTAATAATTAGTGCAATTAAATGAAAATAAATCTCAAAATAGTAGTACTTACTCACTACATATTTTAATATAATGTACAACCATTATAAAAATATTTAGTAAGTCGAAAATATTTTAAGGATGATATATTATATCGGGCAAATATTTGTCCATCTCAAATATTATATAAAAACCTCTTTTGTTTAGACATATGGGCTCCTTTATCACTTCAATTATTTCTTCACGGCTGTACAATATTTTATCAGGGGTATTAGGCCATCGAAACGTATTTCCTTTGGTTAATATCATTGTACTTACTTCGTATTTATCGCCTGTTAGCACATTTTCCACTTTTCCTGGAAAATATTCACCCTCGTACATCACTATTACGAAATTTCCTGTAAGTATGTTTTTGCTTTCCTTCGATCCCGGGACTTGTAAAGAAATCAGTTTGCTTATAGGTAAATTATCTGTATCTGGATCTGATAGTTTGTAGCTGGATTTCTCCAAACATATTTTTTTTGATACATTTTCTATTTCTGATCTTTCATCATCTTCTAAATTATAACTAGCATCACTTTCAGCGTATGTAATTTCTAAATCAGTGTCATCAGACGTCGATTCTTCTCGAGTTCTTTTGTTTCCTTGTACTTTTAATTTCGACTTATTTCTTTTATCTTCAATAAGTTGTTCTTTTATTTTCTTTTTTTCTAACCTCTTCTTAGCTCTCTTTTCTTTTTCCTCCTGGTTTTTCTTTTTTTCTTTTTCCTTCTTTTCATAATATTCTTTCCACGCTTTGCTTGTTATTGTCGACGGTATTTTTTCTCGTGATCGTCTTTTTTTCTTACTTACTTCGTCCTCAGGCCAAAAAAGACTTTTCTTGAATGGAGTTGGGACTGTTACACCTAGTACAGTTGCTATATACTGTTTATGTGGTGTTGTATTATTACTTCCGGTATAGTTATTAGGTTCTTGAGTAGAAATGGGTTGTTCTTGAGATGATTGTAAATAGGTGTCTATGATTGTTTCAGGTAATAAGTCAGGTGGTGTCTTATGTAAAGCGTTTGACTCTTTTGCAGGCAAATTGAGAATAACATCAGAACTATGTTCGATGGGAGTAGTTTTTTGTTCTTGTCTACTAACATTTGATGATGAAGATGGAGTATTTTTTAGCTCTTCTGTCCTTGTCGCTGAGGGATTAGAGACAATATCATGCATGATATCATCTTGAGATTTATTTTCAGTCCTGGTGTTATCACAACTTTCTTCTTCTTCTGCAGCCGAACTAGGAAATTCATCTGGCAATAGAGTTGGTGGTTGTTCATTTAAAATATCTTCATTGTTTGTAGGTAAATTGGGAAGACAGTCAGACCTATTTTTGGCCCAAACCATATACAAAGCCATATCTTCATTAGGGAGACTGCTCTCAAGTGTATGCCTGTCTTTGTAAAAAAAACATTGAATAGTTGTAATTTCTGTTCTGAAAAGATTTTTACAATTTCTCTTTCTAAATATTTCACAAATTCTGCTCGTGCTGAATCAATGTCTTTTTCGGTAGGTGATATATGCTTTTGCCGAATTTTTGACATGTCAATATAATCAGGCCCGAATGGAAAAAGGCCTCCAGCACGAAATCCATTTTTTATGCAATCTTCAGTAATATTTGTGAGAGCTTTCTGGAGTACTGGTGCAAAATTTTCTTTGCGAAGATTTTGTCCAAGGTTCTCCATTTTCCATTCTTTTACAGCTTTTTTCCAGTATACTTTAAGTGGTCTAAACACAGATAAATCCATTGGCTGAAGAATGTGAGTAGAATTGGGGTGTAAAGCTATGAATTCAATCCCATTTTCAGAGCAAAACTTTGATAAATGTAAAGTGAGATGGGATTTATGGCCATCTAAAAATAATAATACTGGTTTTTGAATATTATTTTGTTCTAACCAGGGATTGAAGATATTTGTTACGTATTCAAAGAACGTACTACTGCACATCCAACCGTTTTCTGACTTTCCTATCGCCCATTCATCGGGAATGCCGGCAGAGATGGATGCAGGAATTCGTTCATAATTGTAAATGATCATAGGAGGCGCAAGTACACCGGCAGCATTTGCTGTGACCAGAACAGTCAAATTATCTTTCTCATCGCCACAGGCGCTGTAGAGATGCTTTTCCCCTTTTTTGGCAAGAACACGACCAGGTTTTGGCGACAAGAAAAAAGCGCTTTCGTCGGTATTGAATACTCTATTTGCGTCGCTTAGAATACTTTTTAAATTATTTTCCTCCAGATAATTTTCGATTTCTTGAAACCAGTTTCTTATGTCATTTTCAGTCACGTTATCTCGAGCTCTTGTCAAGTTATCTGGTATTTTTTGGGTCAATTCCGGATGTCTCTTAAGAAAAGACTGAAACCACTTTTTACTCGGTCTATTATTTGTGAAAGGATTTGGTCTCTTCTGTTCGGTTATAATTTTTGCACACTGTCCAATAAATTATCTTTTGTCATTGGAATATGTCTTTCAGATAATGCTATTATCCATCTCACTAATATATCTTCTTCTGTTTTTGTCAGTACGGTACTCGGTCCCATAGTGCAACCAATTGGAGTTTTTCCTGTGACTTTATCATGAAGAGTAATTCTAGGGACCCCAAAATTTTTAGCTGCAACTGCAATCTTTTCCCCTTTTTTAACGGCCTCAATGGCCTTACCCATTTGTTCCGGGGTATACATTTTTCTCGGCGCCATCTGTGAAAACCAAATATCGACACATTCATATCCAATAATCGACACTTTGTCGATTACTGGTAAATACACACCAATCAGTTTCTTTCAAATATGAAGTAAATAAATAAAGAAAAAACAGCTAGATTCCTTTAAAAATATAAACACTTTAAAAATAATTAGAATCGACATTATGTCGATTATTGGAGTAAAAGTCATTTAACGGTTACCAGTTATCGACACCGGCTTTTTCATTAAAAATAATGTAACCTCAAATTGTATAACTGTAAAATTATTTGAAAGATATCTATAGTAATCCATGAAATACACTAAAATATAAACAGCTTTCATAGTAATAAAGTAATGCGGAAAAGTTTGCACTCACTCTCTTAGCGATTCGCTTAATAAATCCCGATTATTTCACAGAAGCACTGACTTCACTTAAATTTTAGGTCGCCATCTTTAATCGAAATGGCAGATCTCCATGTCATTGCACTGGATGACAGTAAGAAGTACACTGTCTATGGCTTAGTGTTGCTACATTTAAAAATTAGTTCTCTATCCTTATTTTCGACGGTTATAGAAAAAAAGCGTCGATTACGGGTGCTTGTCGTTCATTGGTGCCATCACGTTACTACGATTTAACTACTTACACTTAGAATTCTAATATACCTACCTACCATAAAATAGAAAGTTCTAAGTGACGGGTATGACAGGTTGTATCATTAAGTTCCCCTTACTTTAAAGCATATATGCCGAAGCACTAAGAGCTAACTAGCTCGCCGCACGTCGACTGCTCATCAATCTCTGATAATTATTCCCAAGGCACCGCCATGAAACGGACCGCTCTTCGAGCAGTCAATAACTTGATAATTACGTTCATAGACATATACTTACATACACACCTTGTATTATTGATACCACCTAGAGTTTATTGCAAAAAAACAATATTTCTGGCTCGCATTTGACGAAGCAAAGATTTGACATCGGATCGGAATTGCGCGCCCGACATGCCTAATCAGTTGTTCGTTTGCTTTGGAGAGTCACTCAGGAGGCACTGCGATGAAGAATAGGAAGAATTGCAGAAGGATAAAAATTCCGAACTATTCATTCCCAATAGGCTACCGTAATCACCGAATTAGATAGATAGGATAACTCTTTATTGACACCAAGAAAATAAAAAGAAACAGATATAGAAAAACACTTAGATTATATTTACAATGGGCGGTCTTATCGCTAAAAGCGATCTCTTCCAGATAACCTTTGGATGGACATACATTATTGATTAACAAGGACGGTGGTGTAGCAATATAGAAATATACAGATGAAATTAAGATTTGGACTATAAATAGGCATAAAAATACTAAATAATTTACAATACTTACATACTATAAATAAATACAATTACAACACATTATTATATTTACATAATACTTATAATAGTAATAATTATTTACATATATTAGTTTATTAGGAATTAGGTATAAGTTATACTTAGGTAATTAAGGTACAAGGTATAACCGAACCTAAATGCCAGTGTGTTATACGGTATAACCAATTTATGTGTTCTTCGGTAGACCAATGTATGTGTTCTACCAAACCTAAGTGCCAGTGTATTATGGTAGACCAATTTATGTGTTCAACCAAACCGAAGTGCCAGTGTGTTATAATGTGTTCTACGATACCTAAGTGCCAGTGTGTTATTTTGGTAGAACACATAAATTGGTCTTTTGATATAACACACTGAATAAAATATGATGTGGTATAAAGACCAATTTATTAATTTATTTTTCAAGTAAGTAAATCAATGTAATATAATTGCTCAGAAAAAATAGTCTAAACTTCATAAGGGATTCTGAAAACTTCCCTGATGTTCTTGCTATAATATCATTGCTGTCTCCTGTTCCCAACCATGTACCATAATGAGGTGTCCATATACCTGTTCCTCAGCCGCTATGCGCATTCGTGGCCGCCATGTTGAATTCAATTGTACAAACAGTTTTTCAAAGAAACTAGTTCATTTACGAACACGGAACCAAAACGGTGAAGGTCTATTACCTACTCTTCTGGGTCCTTTAGTCCTGTCGCCAATCAGCGGTACAGTCAAACCGAACTATGTAAATAGGTTACTTTGTATGCACGCAGGCTGTTTCGTTAACCATACCAGGCCTGTGTCACTCCGCGTGTAGGTATTAAAAACATACCTACGGGCGGCGGCCATTGCGCAAGGGCCAATCTAGTAGGCTGCCACAAGCGAAAGAAAACACACGCGTGCGCGCTATATGTTCGACCACGTTCAACTTAAATATTTGATTTGATTGATTCATTATATAATTGCAAGATGGACACAAAACGAAAAAAAGCAAAAAGATACTGTGCAGTATTTAATTGTTTAAATACGGATCGTAATCGAAATTTAACTTTTTTTTGGTTACCTAAAGACGCTGACAGGTAAGGGTAAAATCTATTTTGACTGGATTACATTATGTTCCTATATGAAATGAAATTAATTCAAACTACAAACCGTTTCTCCCCGTACTATTCCAATATCCTAAAAGTATTTAAAAGTACAATAAAAAAGACATTTTAGTCGTTTCATTCGAGTTGCATTTCGTTTGTCGTACATTTACGAACTTAGACTAAGAGCCCAACGCAAAATATTTTCGGTGATACTATAGATGATACCTATGGAATTCTATTCAACTTAAAGGAAGTTAGCGAATCCATATTGAGAATTTCTTGCTTGGAAATAAATAAATAAATAATTATGATAATAAAATAATATTTTGCAATATTGCAGTAAAACTGTAGGTGCAAGATAAAAAATATTGAGTTAGTTTCGTTGAGCACTATTCACACTAAGCACACATTTAGGTACTAGCTGATACCCGCGGGTTTGCTCGCGCCTTAGTTTTTGATTTTAGAAACTGATATCGGTTTTTAACTGAAGATTAATTTTCATCGATTTAGTAGTTTTCACAAAATTTTAAGATATGCAACCACCGCCAGTAATGACATTGTAATTATAATATAGTATACATATAGTTATAATGTCGAATATCGTTCAAATTCATTCAATATGGTTACCAGACGGAAAAGAAAATTAAAATTATAAAAAAATTATCTTGTGTCGTTCATAATGCCTGTTTTAATTATTTTTTCGTTAAAGTATTAAATTTACAGACACAATTAACCTCAAAATTTATTAATGAATCTATTATAAAATGTGCGCTGGGTGGGATTAGTGCTAAAGGAAACTAACCCAAAATATCATAATCAATTTTATCTCAATATTATTAAAAATAAAAGGCCTTGACTGAATGAAATGTTTTAGGTAGATACCTATTTACTTCAAATAAATGAAATCGTACCTCTAAATTTATAAATAAATAAATATAATGGGACAATCCACACAGCGCCATCTAGCTCCAAACTACGCAAAGCTAGTACTATGGGTGCTGCTAGACAACTGATATCAATACGTAGATACTTTTTGTATTTTATTGCATTGTGGGTTTCGTCCATTTAAAATGTTTTGTTTGTTTATTTCAGGCGACGGACCTGGTTATTGGCAATAGGTAGAGAAGATTTACTATCTAAAGATAATTTGACGCACTCAAGTTATTATGTATGTTCGTTGCATTTTGAAAAATCAGCAATTACAATTGTACAAAAGCTCAATGAAGATGCAAACCCAACTTTATCGTTACCTAATCTATCTCAAGAAGGAACATCTCAAACAAATGTTGACAAAACTTACGATGACATTGCAAAACCTTCGTCAAAAGTGAAAATAATATCTGATGTTGTTATTAAAAAAGCTACAACTAAGTCAGTTGTGACTCAAACAGAATTATCTCAGATGTCGCATGAGGAAACACAAACATCAGTTTTTCTCAGTGCAAAAACTCCACGTAAACGTAAACTAAAAGAAGAACTAAAGACGACCCAAACCAAAAATCGACGACTTGAGTGTGAAATAAAAAAAGTTGAAAAAGAACTAGAAACTACAAATTCACCACTTATTGGAAACGATGAACCTGAAGACGAAATCGGCAGAAGATTTATGAAATTGATTAAGTGGCAAAATAAACTAAAAAATAAATTTAAGGGTAATAGATATGACGCAGAATATAAACTCTTTGCTTTAAACTTGCATTACTCAAGTCCACAAACTTACCGATGTTTAGAAACTGTTTTAAAATTACCCAGCAAAAGCACCTTAAACAAGCTAAAAATAAGTATACCTCCAAAATTAGATGAACGAGTTCTAGAAAGTTTAGAATTAAAAGTAAAATCTTTCCCTGAAAAAGCCAAGTATTGTACGATTTGTATAGACGAAATGACTCTGAAACGAAACTTATACTACGATATTAAAACAGATGAAGTAATAGGTTTTCATAATATTAATGGTAAAGTGACTCCGGAAATTGCCAGCAATGCGTATGTGATAATGCTTCAAGGAATTTACTTTAAATGGAAGCAACCATTAGCATACGCACTACTTGCCAGTGCACGTCATTACGAAGAATTAGATATATGGTTAGAAGAAGTTATTACAAAACTCTCCGGAATTGGAATCGACATAAAAGCTATAACCACTGACCAAGGCTCAAACTTCGACAAATTTGCCAAAGATGTGAAAGGAGTGTCAGCCGAAAAACCATTTTTTATGTATAATGAGAAGAAAATCTATTATATTTTTGACGTGCCACACCTAATCAAATGTTTACGGAATAATTTGTTAACAAGTGACTTCTATTGTGACGGTAAAAGAATATCTTGGGATTTTATGAAACAACTTTACGACGACCAAAAAGACAAAAACTTAAGACTTATACCAAAAATAACTGAGTGTCACATTGAACCCAACAACTTTAAAAAAATGCGAGTGAAATATGCAGTTCAAATTTTAAGTCATACTGTGTCTGCAGCACTCCACACGTACATCGATTTGGGAAAATTACCAGAAGAAGCCAGATCCACTGCCAACTTTATCGAGTCTATGAACAACCTTTTTGATGTTTTGAATTCTAGTAGGGTGAAAGTTAAAAATAAATTTAAAACTGCCTTCAAACTCACTGACGCCCAAGAAGAAGTTTTGGTTGAAGCTCAAAATATGTTTGCAACGATTATAGCCATAAATAAAAGAACAGGAAAAGATAACACAAAACATATGAAATCTTTCGTTAATTTTCAAATAAGTATACAGGCAATCAAAATGTTGTTCAGAGACCTAAAAGAAATCGGATTTAAGTATATATTTACGAGAAGACTAAATCAAGATGTCTTGGAGAACTTCTTTGGGTCGATTAGACAGCAAGGTGGCTTTTGCACAGAACCAACGCCGATCCAGTTTCGAAGGGCCTTTTCAAAACTGTTTTTTTGCAACATGTTAAAAAACTCGCCCGATGCTAATTGTGAACTTGATATATGCCAAATTCTTTTGAAAGCTGAAGACATGATGAAATTGAGAGACATGAGTGAAAAAAACAATGAGAAATTATGTAGGTCTGCAGTGTATTTGGAGGGTGAATCAGACTACAGAGAAGTAGACTTACCAGAAGAAAATGCATTGACCTATGTCTCGGGATACCTTATGTTTAAATGTATAAATAAGCATAAGTGCGTGAATTTAAGCGAAGTTTTGAAAACTGTTCCTGAGTTGGGGAAAACAAATTTGTTTACCCGTTATAAAGCCTTCAACAAGAATTCTTCATTCTACGGAAGTTTGAAAATGCCCCCAAAAGAATTTATAGACTATATACAAAACTTAGAATCAAGTTTCACCCAGAATTTCGAAAAAGTAATTCAAACGAATCCAGGAAAACAACTTTATAATTTATTCAGAACTATTACTGCGCAAGTACCTTGTTCGTGTTTTCCAACTGAATATCTCTTGAAATTGTTTACCAGATTGCGTATATATGCGACATTGAAATTTAATAACCGTCATTTTAAAGACTCAAAGAAAGAAATTAAGAAATATGTAAGAGTTAGGCATCTATGATAAAGATCTATTATCGATATACATATATTTTAATTCCTATTCCGCCCTACCCCTACCCTACCCTAACCTACCCCTACCCAAAGTTTGATCAAAATCGGTTAAGAAACAACCATATTAGAATTTCCTGCCTACCCCCTAAATGAGGTGGCGTGATTTTCTGCCTATGTGTTATTTTGGGTCTTCAGCTACCAAATTTCATAGTAATCGGTTCAGTAGTATTTGCGTGAAAGAGTAACAAACATCCATCCATACATACATACATACATACATACATACATCCATACATCCATACATACATCTATACATACATACATACATCCATACACACTCACAAACTTTCGCCTTTATAATATTAGTAGGATTATTTCAAAAGAGATCATTTAAGTAATAAATTAATTTATTAGTGATGTAAAAATGATACAATTATTATGTTTTGTCCGAAACAAAAACAATTCCAGATATTTTTACACATACATAACATCTATTATTCTTTTGTCTATATAAGTATAATGAACAAAATGTGTTTTATTTTATTACTTCATTAAATTAAATCTTTGGCAATAATCGTATAGCATATACAATTATGCAGCTAGCTCTTAGACTACATGAACGTACTCGGCGCTGCCTGCTGCGCGTTGCCCGCCACAAGTAGGAGTAAACGCTCGTGCTGTGCGCTAGATGGCATAAGTAGTTTCTCGAAGTAAGCAACCCTAGTCCGCGGCTCTTTCAATACGTATAACCATGTATAACTTATTATGAACCGTAGTATAGTGAATTAAGGCCCATATTCCTTCAAAAAGAAATTGGTAGGTATGTAAATGAACACGTGCTCGACTGGACCGCGAGCTAAATTAAATCATATTGTTTATCAGATTGAGTCATATTTCTTTGAAAACCATTGCGAAGTAAAGCTTCTGTAACGGTAGTTACTAGTTATTATTCTGTGACCATACCGGGACCACCATTATGTAAATATGCTAGTAACAATGCAAGATTACAAAAAATGTTCAGTACCTACCAATAGCATTTTTAAAGTAGGTACCTAAATAAATGCGTTTTCAAATATGTATTAGTTTGTGTGAGTAGTTTAAATGGTTTGCCTTTTTATTTAAAACAGTAGCTTTTGCCCGCGGCTTCGCTCGCGTGTGTTTTGTTTCCTCGTGGTTTCCTAAGTATACCATGTATTGAACTAACTCACATTTGACAGAAGGCTAATGAAAAACATTATTTACTATGCAGATGATGTTTTCCTCACGCTAATACTACTCACACTATCGATTGATAAATAATATTTTTTTAGATAACTTTCAATTTCTATCCCGCAAGAACCCTTTAGTTAATCAGGATAAAAATATTAACACATAGTATAAACTATGACTGTACCAAGTTTCATCAAAATCCGACCTATAATTTCAGCCTGACGCGTTTTTTACATAACTTTCAACCATTATCCTGCGGGAACCCTTTAGTTTTTCGGGATGATAAGTATCCTGAATATTATTCCATAATATCAGCTATGATTATGCAAAGTTGCATCAAAATCGGTCTGGTAGTTTCAGCGTGAAATGTGTTCAAAGAGACAGAGAGACAGACATACAGAAAGAAACACAAAAAAAAGTGGTTTGGCTTCCATATCGCTACTGAACTCTATCTCAAGTATAATTTTCAAAAAATATTTAATATAAAAAAGTTTGTATCGATTGCTCGGCTTCTACTCATCGGATTGAGATACCAAGTATCCCAGTTTTTAAGCCGAACCCTAAACTATCCAACAGTGAAAACCGCATCGCAATCGGTTCAGTAGTTTTTACGTGATGCGTGAACAGACACACATACAAAGAGACAAACAAAAAATTAAAATGGGTTATTTTCTTGTTTGTTGTCTTTTTTTAAGTCAAACCATAAACTATCCAACAATGAAAATCGCATTGCAATGGGTTAAGTAGTTTTTACGTGATGCGCAAACAAACAAAAATACATACAGATAAACAGACATGATTTAAAAAATTACATATTCTTGTTCGGTAGCTTAAGTATCCTAGACCATTTTATTTTAATAATTTTTGTACAGTCGTTTTCGTACTTATTGCTTTATTATAAGTATACCTAATTAAAATTTTCTTATTACTGAAAGCACTTTTCGAGTTAATTCTTTCACTATAGCGCCTTCAAAGCTTCTCAATTTGTTCTTAGTAGGTAAGTGAAGATCTTACAACATACTGTCAGACAGACGTAATTAATTATACTTAATTAATTCTGCTAATTGGCTTGAAATATTACCTTATCCTGACTTCACATCGACAAGGGAATAAATTACAATTTTAATTTATACCAAACCTTATGAGGTAAGCAATAACTATTTAACCTATATTCTAAGTATGCTTTATTACAAAGCAAAAAAGCAGAAATTCGTATGACGTATTGTTAAGCCTGATGTGAGTCGAGCTTTAGTATAACCAAAGATAATCGAAAGTTGGTATAACGAAGGCACCATTTATATTCCTTTCGAATACATCAATCATACTCGAACACGCTGATCAAAAACCCATGCACATCGATCTCTTTTGCATAAAATAACCAGTGTAACTTGATCTTTAAGAGGCCATAACTCGCTTTACAAAATCCAATTACAGAGACGAGCCCATACGAGGAGGGAGGTCTTCAAACTTTGGCGTTGGTAGTCCAACTAAGCGTTTCCTTATTTAGCCACCTGCTGTGCTAACATGCCATTTTTGACAGGGAAAGATTGGGTTCAGAAGTGCTGGCTGATGGCTCGCTCGCTGGCACCGCTGTTAATCATTGCCTATATTCTTCTCTTCTATTCTATCAAGTAATCAATAATATCAAGTAGGTATAGACCTAGATTTGACATTAAGCTCCAAAGTTATTTACGAGTAGTGTCAAAAGGCTTTGAAGATGTTGGCCTAGTCACTAGTGGCCAGTCCACCATCTTATTTTTTTTTCAAGGTTGCGGCGCGTTAGGATACCTGAACAATATGGATAATAAACAACCAAAAAATTTTCTGGTGTATAATGTTCTAAAGTGTCATCTTAGGGAATGCAATCTCGGTATACCGAGATCTCGAAATACCGAGATCGCGCATTGGTCCTGCAAGATCAATGTTGCATCAAAATCAGTGCAAGATCTCGCACTGATTTTGATCGATTTTGAGCGCGATCAAGCGATAGAGCGTCACACGTGCTAAACAGCGCGTAACAGGCGGCTGGCCACCCAACCCCGGGCAAGGATGCCAGCGCGTGCTGCGGTGGGGTAGAAATGCGCTTGCGGGGGGGGGTAAGAACTGTGATTCTCGGATCAAGAGGAAAACACAGTAAGAAGCATGACAGTCTTGTAACAATAGTGCCAAAGAGCATGGAATCGGACAGATTATTTTCTTCAGCAGCCTCTTAAATGTAACAAATAATATGTAATGTCGCACGTAAGAAGCAGATTATCAGATGCCACCATTGATACTCTATGTTTCATGCGATTAAGCTTTTTTCAGGAAATCATGCTTTTGCCATCTAATAATTGCTATGATTAGTTTGTATTGTATTGTATTGCTTTGATTTATTTTTTCTCTTAAAAAATACTATTTTTGATATTCAAATTTGATTGTTCATTTCCATGTCAACAATTACTTAGACGACTTGACTTATTACTTACTTTTTATACGTTCAGCGCTACACTTTTTATACGTTCAGCGCCACACTTTTTATACTTTCAGCGCTACACTTTTTATACGTTCAGCGCCATACTTTTTATACTTTCAGCGCTAAACTTTTTATACGTTCAGCGCTACACTTTTTATACGTTCAGCGCTACACTTTATATACTTTCAGCGCTACACTTTTTATACGTTCAGCGCCACACTTTTTATACTTTCAGCGCTACACTTTTTATACGTTCAGCGCTACACTTTTTATACGTACAACGCTACACTTTTTATACGTTCAACGCTACACTTTTCAGATAAATATTTTATTCATGCGCCCTTTAATTGCGAGATCTCGCATATACCAAGATCTTGCAAGATTGTTTTCGTAATCTTGCAAATACCGAGATTGCGATTTTGTTTCAAGATTGCATTCCCTAGTCATGTTACAGAGATAATTAGAGGTAAAGATAGCTATGAACTCAACGATAATCATATAAAATAAACAATGTTTATGTTTTTACGCATTTCATCATCAGCCTATATTTGTCCACTGCTGGACATAGCCCTCTCCTAATGCACGCCACTGAGATCAGTCTTTAGGTCTCCTCATCCATTTTCTTCCAGCCGCTTTTCGCAGGGCGGCACTCTGCCTGACTACACGAAACATTTAATTCGTTAATTGTAATGATATTGTTGTGTAAGTTGTGTGCATATTAGCTATATTTACTTCTAACTATCTCTTTAACGTGACACTTTAGAATATTATACTCCACAATATTTTTTGTTCGTATATGTGTCACCAGTGGCCCAATTACAGAACTTGGCTTCAATCAGATTGTCACTTTTTTCATAGCAAAATCGACTCTATCGCAAAGCATTATTGAATTTCACGGCTTGAAACCGTCATGATCAACATTACGTAATCGCAGTGCAGGGGCCCGACCACAGAACTTGGCTTCAATCAGATTGTCACTTTTGTCATAGCAATTTCGACTCTATCGCAAGGCATTAATGAATTTGACGGCTTGAAACCGATATGTTCAACACTGCAGGTTTCATTGTGTGCCACAAACTAAAAAAAAACAATATGGAGGACGGTCCACTATGCACTATGCCAACCTCGAAAGAAAAATCTTTTAAGCCCTTTCCACGTCTACTAAGGGAAACAGCACAAGTAGGTAGGAACAGGTCGTTGAAAATGTAGAAATGCACCCATGTCCTATAATAAATAATGGAATAAAGATGTTTCTCAACGCGGCAATTCAGTCCAACATAAATATGTCCCATTTCAAAACAGCTTCCGCATAAATTCATTCATAATTCGAAATTTCATCGCGTCCAAACGTTTGTACATAAATAGTGCATCCTGTTTCTGTATGCAAAGATCGCTCGGTCGTCACTCGAGTCGAGAACTCGCAGTCTCGTTCGGATCGGTAATCGATTTTACGAGCACCAGAAATAGCTCGAGTCCCTTCTCGACGGGCGTCGCGTCATTCTGCGACGACTGACTTGTTTCAGTGGCCCAATTACAGAACTTGGCTACAATCGGATTGTCACTTTTTTTATAGCAAAATCGACTCTATCGCAAAGCATTATTTTATTTGACTGCTTGAAACTGTCATGATCAACATTACGTAATCGCACTGCTGTGCACCGACCACAGAACTTGGTTTCAATCAGATTGTCATTTTCTTCATAGCAATTTCGACTCATGATCAATATTGCGTAATAGCACTGCAGTGCAGTGGCCCAATTGCATAACTTGGCTTCAATCGAATTCTCAATAACGCAACCACTAATGCCTCGCGATAGAGTCGAAATTGCTATGAAAAAAGTGATAATCCGATTGTAACCAAGTTCTGTAATTGGGCCACAGGGCCCCAACCACAGAACTGGTTTCAATCAGATTGTCACTTTCTTCATAGCATTTTCGACTCTATTGCAACGCATTATAATAGTGATATTGAAAATCGGATTGAACCCAAGATAGATACACTACCTACAGAACTACTGTTTTGTGAATGGTATTTCTAAATAGTAAATACTCAAAACAGCAAGGATACACTGGCATAATGCGTTAAATCCTTCTATCCTTATTCTATACGTTAAGTGCTAGCGCACAGCTGGCCACAACTGTTGAAAAAAACGTTTTTCATGCCGATATTATATCGACTCGTTCGTACGGATATAAGCAGTAAGTATACAAGAATATTTATATTTTTCCAATTCTGACCGACTGTTTGCGTGTTCGTGCATCACATAACTACTAGACCGATTGCGATGCTGTTTTCACTGTTAGGTAGCTTAGGCTTAGACTTAAAAACTGGTGTACTTGGTATCTCAATCCGATAAGCAGAAGCCAAGCGATCGATAAAACAATACTTAAAGGCTGAACGAAATTTGGTAGGTATATTGTATTTTATAGGTACTTTTAGTCCTGGGATAAACCATTATGATACTTTTAACCCAGAAAAATGACCACGTGGGCACAGCTAGTAAAATAAAAAGAGGGAGAAACACCAAGTTAATTACAATTATTTATTCTCTGCCAAAGTACTTACCTATAGAATTTGTAGTTCTCTGGCATATTTTACAGATGCAGTATCTCTATCAGATATTTCAGATCATAAATGGTAAGGCATATGTTATCATAGGTATTTCTAACTTTTACAACCAATATTTCCAGCAGTCAGCCTAATATTAAACTATCGTTTTGTCAACCTTTTATTACCCAACTCGACCGATCTATCGTCTATAAAACGAAATCTGATATCGAAGTTATTTATAAAAGTGTGATGAAACTTAGCTCATTTTACAAACGTTACAATAAAAGTAAAGGCTTGTGACAATTTCTCAGTTTACTCATTTAAAAAAAGATGTAGAATAAAAAAAAATTGGTACCTAGATATTATTCTATAGGTACCTAACTATAAGGCGCTGTATCTACGCTCTGAAATTTTTGTCCTGCTCGTCAAGGTGTAGGTTAAGTAGGAGAGGTGGTGCATCTCGGGTTTAAAAAAATAAAAGAGTGCACAGAAGAATTTGAATGTTTGTTGGAATTACTCACTTTTTTTGTAAAATTAATATCTTCTATAAAAACTGATAGAACTTGATTTATTCCATCAGAAGGAACGTCAAACGGGGTTTTTTTTTAGGAAATTTAACTTTTTTTATAGAGCCAAATTTATTTAATCATGTATTGGTGAAAACATCCGGATAAAGTATTTTGTGAAAATTTATTACACATAAAAATAAAGTCAATAAACCGATTTCAAACATCTAGTTTTAAATATTCGTGAGGGCGTATCGTCAAATTTTGATCATATTTGTTCCTAATCCGCTTGCTTTTTGTCTCACTACAAACGTACAAATAAATCTAAGTGAAGGAAGAAGATACAGTATATAATAAAAATCACGTTACCCAGAGGACCCTATTCATCAACCTCTTAGACTATTTACCAACAAATCAGAACCACTTTTACAATTATCTGCTATTTCGTTTTCTACAACTTGTCATCTTTGTGAAGCTCGCCCGATAGAACCACTGGAGAATGCCGCACCAATAAATAGGTCCGTTCACCCAAATAGTGTAGTGGGTGTTGGGTTTTATTGTTACGACTGGCTTAACGAGACTGCTTTGCTCTCCGCCTTGCGCCTACAATAACCCCTGAATAGTTTACTGCTGGCACTGATGTGTTACCTCCTCCCGCGTTGTGGGATTTTCTCATGTATTTCTTAGCGTCTATACTTATCTATCTATCTATCTATCTATCTATACTTATAATAAAGCAATAGGAACGAAAAAGTCTGTACAAAGAAGATCGTTAAAAAAGAAATGGTCTAGGGTACATGAAATACGCTACTGAACAAGAATATAACATTTTTTTAAATCGTGCCTTTCTGTACGTGTGTGTGTTTGTTCGCGCATCACGTAAAAACTACTGGACCGATTGCGATGCATTTTTCTCTGTTGGATAACTTAGGGTATGACTTAAAAACTGGGCTACTTGGTATCTCAATCCAATGAGAAGAAGCCGAGCAATCAATAAAAACTTTTTGACGGCTGAAGGAATTTGATCAAATATTAGTATATTGGTATTTTAGGTCTTGGAATAGAGTATACTCGTAGTACATAGAGTTCTTTTAACCTAGAGAAATTAACACGCGTGCGAAGTACAGCTAGTAATAATATTATAAATCAGAGGAGTGTAGCCAATGTACTAAACAGGCCAATCAGAGCTTAGAGTTTTACAAATGAATCACTTTTATATCGAGCGGAAAACCTCGTTTGCGCGATGCAGAACTCCATACAGAACTGACAGTCCACGTCCATCGTCCACACACACAAAAAACGTCATCAAATGCATAAAAACCAATTAGCGCCATCTATTTTTATCTTTTTTTTCTGTATGTTTGATTCTCCTTCACCCTCAAATGGCTGAAAGGATTTGGATGAAATTTGGTATCAGAATAACTTAAATCTTGGATTAACACATAGACTAACTTTCATCATCATCATCATCCACCATCATAATCTACGCTGGTGGAACCGCGGAGCACAGCTAGTGTTATATATACAGAAAATCAAGTAAGTATACATTTAATATTGGCTCGTAAGATACGTACAGCAATCTTCAACGTAGATTTAACCGGTTTTCACGTTTCTATCCTCTGGCAGAACTCATTCTATTGACAGGACTTAAAAACTTACATAGTTTCCAACTCCATAATTAAGCAGCTTTCTTTTTTAATTGCTGTTAACAACCTAGCGGTCATCGAATTCAGCAAAAACATAGGGCAAATTTAATCATCAACAAATGGTTTCTAACGACCAGTATGGCCTGCCAATGTGGCAGCACCACTACCGCTATAATCTAACGACCAGTATGGCCTGCCAATGTGGCAGCACCACTACCGCTATAATCTAACGACCAGTATGGCCTGCCAATGTGGCAGCACCACTACCGCTATAATCTAACGACCAGTATGGCCTGCCAATGTGGCAGCACCACTACCGCTATAATCTAACGACCAGTATGGCCTGCCAATGTGGCAGCACCACTACCGCTATAATCCAAGGTGGTAAAGGTATTCATTAATTAAAAGCAAAAGTGAATGGTGCTGTAAGTCATTGTAAATAACTACGGCGAGCAATCACTGTGATTAAATTGAGCAATTCGAGAAAATGTTTAAATTGTAGAAAGAACTGCTCTGCTTATGAATTCATTGAACGTTTTCTGAAGAGAATTAGGGTTATTTTACTACTTTCTTATAGCTTTTTACGAAGCCAGAAGACAAAAGATTATCTAATTTCGAGTATCTAGTAGGAGTTTTAATGTAGAATTTACTTATTGTATCTACTTAAGTATTAAAAAAAAACCTTAATTCCTTGATATCAAAGCAGTTATTGGCGTAGTAGGTGGAGTATAAGTTGTCACACTAATATTATAAAGGCGAAAATTTGTATATGTGTATGTTAATTACATCCTTGACGGTCAAACGGCAGAACGGATTTTGATGAAAGCTGCAATGGAAAGAGCTTATACCCTGAAATAACATATAGGATACTTATCATCATCATCATCATCATTCTTCACGCTCAAATTGCTGAACGGAATTTGATGAAATTTGGAATGGAGATATCTTATACCCTGGAATAACACAGGATATCATCTTCACACACGCGGGTGAAATATTGTCTCTACCATACTAAGAGCGATTTCCATGGAAGTATATTATAACAAAAATAAAAATACCCGCTTATACTTCTTATAGGGCTAAGCCAAAATTAGCTTGATTTATTCCGAATAGCCCGGGCCGTCAACACTTAACGGCAGTATGAAAATAGAGAATTAGCTGCTCGTCTAATTAGTCACATCTCTTTGGGTTGTACTACAGATGTAAGTAAAGTACTGGGTAAAAGTAAAGTCATCATCATTATCATCTGCTGATGCATGATGATGATCATCTGATGATCATCTGCCTGCGTCCACACGAATCCACCTATCGGCTTCCCTCTCGAAGTTGTTTCTGCCCAACATAAGAATTTGTCCAAGATAGACATACACCTGTGCAACGTCGAGAGGCATGCTGGTGATGACTATTGGTAAAGTAAAGTAACTTAAAAGGAAGTAAGGTAACTTTTTACTTTACTTTAGACAGACGTCTTGAGAATGTCAGGATTCAATCGTTAATATTGGTCCTTCTAGTGCAATAAATGTAAGTAAACATTTTCAAGTCCTCCGAGCAGTTTAAATCTACCCGCAAAACCTGACCGAACTTGGTTTCCTAAATCAGCCTCGCCTCAGCCTTGTACAATCGTGTTGCGTACCTCGTACAATACGACGGGTAGTTGTTTCGAATAAAATGTTATTTGACAGCCCATGAAGCACTTATGTCATACCTATTTAATGAACTATCGATCACTGTCAAATACTGTTAATTACTTAACCAAATCAACTTTGTAGTAGGTATAACCACAGAAAACATATTAATACGTATAAATAACATAATATCAGACTACAGGGTAGATATTTAGCCGAATTTTTGAGTCACAAACCTCAATTAGTATTGCTTGGTATTGCAGAGACAACTGACCTTAGGTTATGGAAGTTATGGATAATCTTACAATCGCAAACTCATAACATGAAACAGATGTGCACTCAATAATCTATAGTTACATAGACATATGATATTTCATATTTAATTCTATATATACCTTCTTAGTTTGCACGTTGTCAAAGTTGAGGGGCGCAGCTAGTGAATGATATAGCCATACCAGACGTTCCGACATCGACCAATAATAATAATAATCGGTTCGGAAATCGACCAATCAGATGATCTAGCCCTACCATATATTAAATAACAGTACTATAAAAGGTGAAAAACAGCTGGACTGAGAGAAAGATTAACGAGGAAGTCGTTAGTCTCTTCCAAGAGAAACGGAACTTAATAGTGACCATAGAAAGGAGAAGAGGACAGTTTGGCCACCGTATTTGTATAAGGTGGCCAAACTGACAACTTCATAAGAACTAACATAAAAGGGAAGGCAGCAGGGAGGAGAGGAAGAGGTAGACCTAGAAGGACAAATATCATGTCATATAAGGAAGTCATAGCTTTGGCCGAAGGTAGGGAGCGCTGGAAATTACTGGGAGCTGGACTCTTAAATAAGAAGAATTACCCTAATATTGCAGTGGTCTGATTGGTTGGTGTCTAAAGTAGGTACCTGGTCATATCAGCCAAGTCAGAGCGTCTGTTACGGCTTTATATTACTCTACAAACAATACGTAACTAAATGTATGTAACAAAACTACTTTGTTATCTATTTTATAGAAAGGTACAAAAGTCAATACCCCAGCCTAGTTAATTCCCAGGTATAAATTCTGGTATGGTCAACTTATTCTCAAGTTATTTTAATGATTTTGTAAAGTCGCCAGGTTAGGGTTGAGGTTCCTCCATATATTTTTTTATAGCCGACTGTGGTTTGTCCAAAGCATAGACTACTATTTTTTCCTGTCACAACGTATGTCACGTTGACGTTTACGACGAGCATTTGAAATAAGAATATGAGTAGACCGCCTCGTGTGTAGGCTCGTAAAGCTGCCACCGTGCGAAGGTTAAGCCGAAAATATCAAATATCATATTACAGACGGTCGTAAAGAGCCGACACTTGGTAGCTGTGATGGAGGCGATAGCGGTCGTTCGTGGTAGCTGTGCAAATGAGATGCAGGTTGACTCATAATGTAGTACTAGGTACCTGCCTACCAACTTAGTCACGGATGTCACGGTTCAAAATCTTTGCTTAATTAGTTATAACTTACGCTATTATTAGTCCGGTCAATTTAGACCAAAAAATGAGAGTGAAGTTACATAAAGTCCCAACAAGCTGAATTTTTGTGAAGTTGTTCAAAACATAATTACAAACAATGTCTAGAAGTTCCCCATCATTCCCCTGTAAGGAAAAAAATTAATTCAAGGTCAAAGGTAAAAAAAATGAGTTTTTCGGGATTTTCAGCAAAACGGTAAGTTTTATCATAAAAGTACCTCAGACAAAAATTGTAGATCATAAAATTATCTATAAAAAAAGTATCAATACTTTTTTTCTTACGAGCCACCGTTTCTGAGATATAACGATTCTAAAAGTTAACAAAACGCGCTAAGTACACTACCTCATAGGTGGCGTGGAAACGTGTGCATATTATGACGATAACAACTTTTATAACTTTTAGAATCGTTATATCTCAGAAACGGTGGCTCGTAAGAAAAAAGTATTAATACATTTTTTATAGATAATTTTATGATCTACAATTTTTGTCTGAGGTACTTTTATGATAAAACTTACCGTTTTGCTGAAAATCGCGAAAAACTCATTTTTTTGACCTTTGACCTTGAATTAATTTTTTTCCTTACAGGGGAATGATGGGGAACTTCTAGACATTGTTTGTAATTATGTTTTGAACAACTTCACAGAAATTCAGCTTGTTGGGACTTTATGTAACTTCGAATGTCTAAATTGACCGGACTATATTATTTTTCTAAGTTTTATTATGGGCTACCTACTTAATAAAGTATAATATAATTGGGTGATACTTTTAAATGAAAAATGCTGCATTGTTATTAGATAACTCTGTGAGGAATGATGTTAAAATATATTCGGTAGGTTACATCTTGCAAAAGGAAATACACTTTCATGACATGTTGGATTTGTCAATTCATTTTCAAAGTTCAATTTTTAATAATTGTATCTATGTTTGTAATTAGCGCTATGTTATTCCTTTCCCAACAACTTATTATATCTCCACATCTTCAAAGTGCAGTAATTGTACCTTTTTGTTAAAAGCGCTATGATGGCGCTATGTTATTCCTTCTCAACAAATTATTACTTCTCATCTTCAAAATGCAATAATTGTACCCATGTTTGTTATTAGCTCTATCTTATTCCTTTCTTATTCCTTGAGCGATGGTGGCCTAACGGTTCTATAGTGCAATTTAGAATCCAACGATACTGGATTCAAAACCTAGGCTTCGCACCAATGACTTTTCTGAGTTATGTGCGGTTTTCCATCGCTCCGTGCTTCGGAGGGCACGTTAAGCTGTCGGTCCCGGCTGTTATTGATTAATAGCAGTCGTTAAGCCATGTCAGAAGCCCTCGGGCGGCTTGACAAACTCTGACATCAGAGGCCAGCACTACCTTACACGACAAACAAACAAACAACAATTCCTTTCCCAACAACTTATTACATCTCCACATCTTCAAAGTGCAGTAATTGTACCTATGGTTATTAAAAGCGCTATGTTATTCCTTCTCAACAAATTATTACTCCTCATCTTCAAAGTACAATAATTGTACCTATGTTAATTATTAGCGCTATGTTATTCCCATCTCAACAACTTATTACATCTCCCCATCTTCAAAGTTCAATAATTGTACCCATGTTTGTTATTAGCGCTATTTATTCCCTTCTTAACAACTTATTACATCTCCACATCTTCAAAGTGCAGTAATTGTACCTATGTTTGTAAAAAGCGCTATGTTTATTCCCTTCGGAACAAATTATTACTCATCTTCAAAGGGCAATAATTTTACCTATGTTAATTTTATTATTAGCGCTATGTTATTCTTTTCTAACAACTTATTACATATCCTCATCTTCAAAGTGCAATTATTGTACCAATGTTTGTTATTAGCGCTATGTTATTCTGAGACAGCGGACTAAGTACAAAAAATCCCACAGATGGCAAATAAAAATATTTATTAACGGGTGTGAAGCCGATCGTTCCAAAGGAGATAACGCTATCATGTAATGGTCACTTGAGCACCGCGCTCCGACGCTAAACAGCTAAAATAAAACTCACCGAAAAGCGTTGCCCTGGTCCGCGCCTCGGCCATCACATTTGCATTTCCTTACAGCTTTGAACGGGTGACAGCGAATTCGAAAGTTTTTATAGGATTAATATTGGAACTAGGAATTTGAATATATATTTGTCTCGGAACAACACAAAGTAACTATTCTGTGAACACGTTTCAGAAAACCGCGTCTGGTTTCCGATGTTGCTGACCACTTTACCAACCAGATTAACATGAAAGCGTCACTTGCTTAATTCTTCCCCAACAAGTAGGTGGTATATACATCATTCTGTGCCACACCTTGTAATTTATCAAATCGATTGGAGAATCGAAGTCTACTAGTCAAAAAATGGCTTGCCCGTTCGAGGAATCTGAAACCAAAACGTTGCGGCCAGGTTTATATATTTTTCAAACGGGTGAAAACGGCCATATGTAAATAGTAAAGCTTTTATTTGACCTTGAATTTGAATCCACGACATTAAGTCCCATGTCCCATTGCATTAATGTTTTGAAATAGTTTTCTAATGAATTGTAAGTAGATGGAAAAGCTCTCACGCTCCTCTATCCACTGTCTGGTTATGTAGGATAGGTATGTTGCGCAAAGACCCCCTAAGAAGTTTGTTTACATAAGACACATAGATCCACGTACACGAACACTTAATTATACATTTGAACAGTGCTAATAAATTGAAATTGACAAGCGCAACCGATCGAGCGTCTGTGTACATAATATGTGGCTGCTCGGTGGACGGAGTGAGGGAGAGGGGCTTTGAAATAAACTTCACCAGTTCTAAATTGACATGGCTTTAGGTCCCATCATTTGTCATGTTGTAAAAATATATTGAGTCAATTAAATTTCGTTTTATTGATTGATTAAGCCATGTCAGAAGCCCTCAGACGGCCTGAAAAACTTACATCAGAAGCCAGCACACGACAAGCAAGGAACCTGAAATCAAATTACATCTTCTGGGGCACACAATTGGCGCTCTCAATTGCCCGCTTCCCCTGCATCAAATCCTTACATCGACCAGGGCCCTATTTCATAAAGCGACAAATCATAATAAACCTACAAATGTCAGTCGAATACTCAAAACCTGCGTTTCATATAACAAAAATGTACGACATTTCTATAGTTTGACTGACAATTGTCAGTTTGATTGACATTTGTCAGTGCACTATAGTTTTATGAAATAGGGCCCAGATCTAGCTGTCGCTGCATCTAGCCACCGGCGGGTAATGAGACCAACGTTATACACGACGTGGGTACTGCCACCTACTTCAAAAAACCAGCCTAATTATCACAATGCAAATCGTACAAACATTAGTAAAATGTTAGCCAACATGTGCCGCGGCGGAGGCCGGATCAAACAGACGAACAAGCGAACAAACACCACTGTTTGGACTATCGCCACTTTCGGTTCTGTACAAATAAGGACCGTTGTTTGTTCAAGTGCCGGTGACACGCCACTGGGGACCTTTGACTAGTGTATCTACACCTCTGAAGACGCTTCAGCCGCCCCAAGTTTCCAAAGCTCCAACGGGTCTGGATAAACCGGTGCCGGCTGGAAACAAGGCAACACCTTTCTCGGCCGCAGTGGGATGGATTTACCTGTCAGATGTTTTAACGAGCTAAGTAAGGGTTGACACAGGCTATAATTTACTCGCCGAGTTCAACAACGTTCACGACGCGGGAAAAAACTCTCCTTGGCCAGCGGATTATTAGGAACGCGAACAAAAACTCCTAATTATAAATAACGATTTAAGTATCGATTGACCATCGTTACTGAAAATATGAGTATAACAAAAAGTTTTATGATCGACTCGGAGTAGCGTCGGATTACGCAGCGTCGCATCGTCGTCTTGATTACGACCACTTTTTGTGGCAGTTTTATAAACAACATGATGTTCAATATTAAATGAGGTAAGTACATCAATGCCCTTTCAATTACTCAGGCAAGAGTTTCAGCGAGATTTTAACTAGATTTTAGTTTGCAGTTCCGTCCGAGATTTGGTATTAATGAGGAAAATAAAGAAATGTTTTTTTTTAATTACGGTTGGTCAATCGTTTGACCACGATCACACGAATGGTCGAAGGTGTAGCACGCTTGCCTAGTAGATACCTATTCACTCTAGACTTGAAGACACCTGGGTTATATTTTACCGGAAACACTGACGAGCATTCCACTCCTTTGCAGTTCTTATAATAAATGAAGAAGCGTAACGCTTCGTTAATGTGCGAGATGTTTCAATGGAAAGGTGATGTGAACACTCTCCATAGTGCAATCTGTAGAATACAGACAGGCTTGCGACCTCACGTCGATGCGCCAGACTCTGAAGCTTATTCTTTTACTGCCTACTGTTTTTGCTTAGGAGAGTGTCTTCTCATCCCCAATGAGCCTCATAACTCGTCTCTCAATTGAATCCAAAGCCTCGAGCTGATACTGAATGTTCAGTGACAAAACTAGAAGAAACGAGCTTTTACTTTTTAGCTCTACCGTTGGTACCTAGGTCTATGGTTGGTACACTACAAGTACACACACATGCATTCATAATATTGTACTACTATTTTATAACTAACCCAAGTTTTATGGTCCTTATTTAAAACCAGGTGACCATTATTAAGTACATATTAGGTTAATTAATAACTACAGATTACGATCATTTTTTAATTTGAATTTAATTTTATTATCTTATCGCCCGAGCGGTAAGTTCATAGAACAAACCTAGGAACGTAAGTTTTAATTAATTTAAATTTAACATTTCGTTTTGCCATTTTCTCGAATGCCTGGTCATTTTATCATACACCTGCCCACCAGCTGGTTAGGTTTTTAGAGCCATTAGACACGGGAGAGGACTTTTTACAGTGGGGTGATTCTCCGGCGCTTGATATTAGCTTTCATACGAGATGACATCACGTCTAGTACCGCACAAAATTTTCAAAGTATGGAAGATATGACAAGTCAACGCGGGGAAAAAACTTCAGCGCCAAAAAACATGGTCTTTGAATAATGGACCTGGTTGTTCTGACACTACTCAATGACGACTAAATTGATTATAATTTATTATAATAAAATTGCAATACTAAATTCATCATTCAGCTTACAGCTTTCTCGCTCCGTTAAATTTTCGTGGTAATTTAAGTATGGACGTGTCATAAACGCGTGACGAGCACATTTAGCTAGAAATCCTACACTGCAACGTATCGCTGCGCGGTCGTTACCTTTCGGTGTGGCCAGGCCATACTTAGAAAAAAAAAAAAAACTGGGGAAATAATGGGGGATGAAGGTTTGGCGAAGACGGGGGAAAGTGAGGGGAGGGAAGGGGGAAGTGGACGAATGGTGAGGGATGTCGGGGAAGGGTGCGGGAAGAGGGGCAGGTGGTGTAAAGAGGGGGCAGACTAAAAGGGAGGGTGGGGGTAGAGCGGGAGAAAGTGGGAATGGTGGGGGAAAAGCCCCCTAACCTCCCTAACTTCCCCAAACCTTCCTCCACATGCCCCACATTTCCCCAGTTTTTTAATTTTTGTAAGTATGGCCACACCGAAAGGTAACGATAACGTTGCAGTGCAGGTTAGGGTTTCTAGCTGAATACGACCCCTGTTGAAAACCCTCGTGTGCTAAGTCTCTTAGGTGCTAAAGTTGTCGACGGTTCATAATTGCGATAATTGCGTTAATTGCCCACTCCACGTCAATGCTTCGTATTTATATACTCATCGCCTACTTCTGTCCCGTAATTGCAGCGGAGACATTTTATAGGTTCGACGGTTTATTGTAGTCTACAGTTACATTATTTTAATATGGCTGTTCAATTTTAAACGTCCATTTCAACTTCTTTACTTGTATTTCTTAAAAACTAAATAATAACGTTGCGTCTTCATAGACATTACCTACATAACTAGTTGTGCCCCGGGGCTTTGCCCGCGTGCAAAATTCACCACCCCCGTTCACCCCTTTAGAGATGGAATTTAAAAAAAACTCTCCTATTTTCTCCAAATTTCAAATCTCTAGGTTCTGGTCTTCTGGTTCTTCTGGTTAAGGCTTTGCTTTGTATGTCAGTCCGTCAGAAAGAGTACGTGAGTGATAATGCAGTTGGCTATGGCCAGAAGATAGGTATGTGACGTCACGGTACTGTTTTATAGGCATAGATAAATAGATAATAAAGTTTTGGCTAGAGAATAATTTGGTCCTTCGAGCTAGAGAATAATTTGGTCCTTCGTGCTTTGGAGAACATTTTCTTTTATTCACTTAGGTTTTTTGACCGCTTTAATTTAATATTTCGTTTGAACTGATGATAACGATGATGACTGAGATGCGTAGATGCTTAAAGTACATAGTTAACTCGACTTTTCTCTTCTTCCAGGTGGGTTGTGGTAGCGGGCGCGTGGCGAGCCAGCGTGATGCGACCACCGGCGCCGCCCAGCAACACCGGCCGCAACGACCGGCACTCGTCACTGCTGCAGCTGTGCGCCTGGGGCGTGCCCGCCGCGCTGGCAGCGGCCGTGCTTGTCACCAGGGATGTGGACGCGGATGAACTCACAGGTGGGTCTCACAATCTTACTACACCAGCCACAACGAGCGGCACAAGTCTCGTCGTCGTCGAATGAAAAACTCACAGGTCCACTAACAAAACTAACTGGTTAACTCACAAGTCTCACAACAACTAGGGAAAAACTGACAACTTCTATTTTTCAAAAAACTTATTTATTGAACTAATTCTAATGTTTTGAGGTCGGTCAAATCTGTTCTATTTCTTACATTTTAGTTCCGTTATAGTAGGCCTAAGAAAATGAAGTACTTACGTACTTAATTCCGTTCGCTAAGAAGAAAGCCATACTGGAAACAGTTGACGTCCATAGCTTTTAAACTACTGAACCGATTTTGATGAAACTTAAACTATTGCCTAAGTTGAAAGATACATAAACTATTACAAAAATAATTATTGCAGTCAGACTTGAAGTTTCCGAGAAATACGTGGACAGACATACATACATAAATCCACGAAACTTTGTACATTTGTTTAAATACCCACATAGACGAACATATATTACGCATTTTCATCAATATTAGGCACATACATACACTTCAATTTGACCTCCTCTTTCAAGTTGGTAAAAAATAGGTATAGAGCAAACATAGGCACAGGATAATAATAGTATAAGACTTAGGTAGTCATTCTAAACTGCAATTACCATTATGTAGCAAATTGAATCGTCTTCTGCAATATTCAAGCCTCAATAACAAATAGGTACAAACATGGTACAAACCACTTAGTATTGTCTCTTTGAATTTCAAATTCATCATTACCCATTCTAACACTGTACACAGTACATTTGTAACGACAGCAAAGACTGAAAAGAGTCAGTACATGCAACAATCTATCAAACAGGCTGTTTTTGCAATACCTTACTTCTCTGTAAACGGCCTCGATACGGCGCCTTTTTATCAAGCAATAATTATACTCCGTTCCCTGGCCAAGAAAAATAGAAGTGCAGCAAAAAGAAGCGGTCCTTTGCGATCGGTTGTCTTTATAGAGCCATATTATGAGTTCAACGCCTCTTGAGGAGGCTGCCCCATTAAAGGGTAGGCTATTCCTTTTAAGTAGGTTTTAAGAACAGCAGTACATAACGAACTTACGTCTATAATTGATCAGTTTCTTTGTGAGGTAGCCACAAAACCGTCAAGGAAAGAATGAATAGCACTATAGGAATGAATGAATGCGTAATTATTATGTTGACTGTGATTTGAACGTATTACATTATAATTCCAAGGTCCTCAAACGGCATCATATAAATGTATACTCGTACCTACTGCTATAATACTGCTGCAACCAGTGCTAAGAACAGACAAATAATAAGAATAATCACTACGTTTGCCTAAACGTGGTCTCCACTCGAGAACTCTTCTATATACCCCAACGGTTATCTAACGCTTGTATGCCTCTTTTTAGTTTTGTTTGCAGTCGGATTATATTTTTTAAAAAAACTTAGGTGCTTCAAGGACCGGTGAGTGACTTATGGCTCATCCAAACGGGTGTGATCGCGGGGCACAGCTTTTAAATTATAAGTAACATCATAATAGGGGAAATAGGGGGAAAAGGTGTTCCATCCCTTCTGTGTACCCACTATTATAAGTAGGTACCTAGTAGGTGCCCTAATCATTCAGAAATCCAAAATTCTCTTTTACGAACTTTACTTTTTGCACTAACCCGTCCGCTCAATTCCCTAGGTTTTTCATCAATCAATAAAATCTAATACACATCCGTAGTACCAATACAAAGGCCAAGATGGCAATTCATATTATAAGTCCTTTCTTGTTTGATCGGCGGCGTTTTCAAAGCGATTAAAATCTGGTACGAGTGCGCAAGAGCACGCATTCATACGCGGTAATGCATTCGTGGTGTTTGTGTGGAATTGTATGGAATACCGGTGCATTGTTGTTGACAATTCAAACATGTACTCCGAACGTGCTATTAGACTAATTCTCTAGATTACAAGAAAATTCACGCACATAGAAAAAAGCTGAGTGAGAATGGTTGCTAACCAACTTTAAATCGTTATAGAACCTAACTGGTCATTCGAAAAGAAAAATGATAAGAAAAACCTAAAGATGATTTTCAAATATCTATTCAATGATAACCCATAGTTTGTCGACATTTATTCATTTCTTTTTTCTCAATATGGCGTCTGGTTGTCGCCATATTGAATTTTGATTACTGTAATTTCTTTAGTACACTCGCAAGATTAAGACATATCGATTGACGTAAGAATCATCAAAATCGGTCCCCGCGTTTGGTCTATTAGTACCACAAAGGATCATACATACATACATACATACATACATACATACATACAATTAGGCTAATAAACAGGTAGGTAGGTACCCTCCGCTCAGACGGGTAATATAAAGTGTAAAAAGTTACTTATGTAATACAGAGCTTTGGATTAGAAGCGGACTGTACCTCCTATGCCTCAATTTTAGCCACCACTTTAAAGAAAAATAACTTTTTGACGTTCCGTAGTAACAATTCCACCCAGAATAAATAATAGCCAAAACTTACAACCAATGGTAGGTAATAAGCACAAATTAAAAAACAAATAACCCCAGAAAGCTAAGAAGCATCTCGATCACTTCAGCTTTCAAACATTAAAAAAACGAATCAAAATAGGTCCATTCGTTTGGGAGCTAAGATCCTCACCCCCCACCGTCCACTATTATAGCTAAGAACCATCTCGATGACATCCTTACAAACAGAAAAACCGCATCCCATTATCAGTCCGTTCATTTGGGAGCTACGATGCCCCAGACAGACACACGGATACATGCACACCCTAAACATATGACACCCTTCTCGTCGAAGTTCGGGAATTAAAAAAGCAATACTCATTTGTTCACTGGCTAACAATAGTAACTGAAGTAAATAGGTATTCAGCTATTCAGGAACCTAACATAAGTTTTGCTGCAGAAATAGAGAATTCATCACTATACCTTAAAATTCCTTACCAGTGGCGTGATTGGTAATATTTGTCACCATAATATGTACCTAGTGTAGAGATGCCTCAGCAGATAGATATTATGTATACGTATCTATGTTCGTTGCGTATTGGTGTATAGAGTACCTACCTAAGTACCTACTAAGCAAGGCGGTTTAATCAAAGCAAGAAATTAACAAATACATAATGTAAACAGTAACTCCTTATGATAATAATGTTCATATCACTAATTCCTTAAAACAAAGCGGTGAAAACATAAGATCTCATTTATCAAACAAAACAGTTCTTATCATTTAAGCTAGGGCAGACTAATATAAAGGGACTGACGACTATTTGAAAAACACCGCACAGATATGAAAAAAGTAATTTATCTTCAAGAACACCGACTAGTGTTACTGCTATAGCTATCTGAAAAAGAAAGATGCTGCCGCCTGCCACTGTTGGTTTTTGCGCTAGAAGTGAGATAAAAATACCTAAGTCACAGAATAAATAAAAGTACTCCTAAGTGCTATAAAAGCCGCCATGTCCAGAATCTTATTTCTCGCGCATCAACACAAAAATCATGTCGGTTTCGAAATTATGTCGAAAGTCAAAACAACATGGCGAATGTCTATTTTTTTTGTTTGTCCTGTGATGTAGTGCTGGCCTCTAGTGTCAGAGTTTGTCAGGCCTTTCGAGGGCCTCGGACATGGCTTAACGACTGCTATTAATCAATAACAGCCGGGACCGACAGCTTAGCATGCCCTCCGATGCACGGAGCAATGGAAAACCGCATATAATCTTGAATTCGACATGGTAATTTGTAATGTCTATGTCGTCCAATCTTAGATTTTTCGTTCAGAATTTATGTTAGGACATATTCGTATAAAATATTTCTCGTGTTTAAACTTTTGACACATAAATCGACAGTAAAACCTCGTTGGACTGGACAGGCTATAAACGGAGGCAGTAAAAAATGCGTCATGCTAATATCATGAAGGTGCATCATTGGCTCATTTAAAAAGACTAGTCAAGATGTATTCTAATGAGATATATATGGTAGGTAGTACTTCAGGTTTCACGACTGCAGGGATCATCTATCCTTAGTATTTGCAGTTACTTGCCATATTTGGCTTGCAAATACGGTAGTCGCTGTTCTGGGTTCCCGTTTAAAATTGTTACTGTAGTCACTGTTTGAATAAATGCTAAACAAAATCTGTTTTTTTACGAAGTATGATTCAACAATGAGATTTTTTATTTTACTCATTAATTTAAGTACCTAGGCTATCTATGTTGGCTCTACATGACAGGCATTTTATTTTATTTTATCAGCGTTGAATGAAGTAGCACAGGGCATAGGGCCGCCTGTTTCTCAGGCTTATTGCAGATTCAATCGCGCCACGAGTATTGCGCTTTTATTTTTATTATTTCCATTCCATTATTGCGGTCGAAAGAAATGCTCGGCCATTATTCGAGCCGTTAAATACGACACCTTTCCTCCTCGCACGCTCGTATTTCAATTTTAAATCGACCCTTTTCACTGCCTTATTAATGCATGCCTTTTTTCTCGCCGTGTTTGTGTAGGTGTTCGCTTTGAGAGCAGCTTTAGTGGAAATCGGAATGTTATTCAGCTTGCTATAGAAGATAAAGCACGCGAGAGAAGGAATTCAAACATTATATCCGCCAACCGCGATCACACGAGGAGTCCAAACGAGGAGTTCGTTTACCTCAAGGAAGTTCTATAGAAGTGCATACAAATACAACTTCCTTGGTTTACCTATACCATAACTCCATAGATTAAATAAGATTGTGTACCTATTAAAACTCATTGCATAACTATTTATTTTTATTTTTTGCAGGCACATGTTTCGTCGGTAACCAGTCGAGCAAATCCTTGCTGGCGTTGGTTATTGTTCCGGAAGCGATCTGTCTGCTGCTTGGGAGCGTGTTCCTCTCGTCGGGCCTCCGTGCAGTGCTGCGGCGGCCGTCTCCCGCGCCGGCGCCGTCCATTCTCCTGAACAGTGCTCCACAGCCACACACAGATCAAAGCGTGCTGCGACTGGGGGCGTTCGCGGCGCTGTACGCGGTTCCCTCCGCCTGCATCCTCGCAACGTGGGTGTACGAGTACGCGTGGAGAGACGAGTGGCTGGCGGCGCCGGTGCCCTCGTCCGAACCGTCGACGCACCCGCATCCGGCGTTCTGGGTGTTCCTGTTCCGGATATTCGCGTCGCAGATCCTGGGCGTGATGGTGGCGGTGTGGATCGCGACGCCGCGGCTCAAAGCCTTGTGGCGGAGGGTGGCGGGCCCGCGCAAGCCCGCGCCATCCAAGTGTCCGGCGGGCCCGCCGCCCACGCCGCTCACGCTGCACTGCTACGCGCCGCACGCGCACTCGCTCACCCGCCACACGCAGAAGTACGCCACGTACAGACCTCCTCAGCAACACTCGTACAGAAAACCGAGGCACTATCATTACTCCGCGGGAGAAACGATTCTCTGACCGGAACTGGATCCAAAAGTCCTTGAGAGACAATTTTGTTTTTAACGACGAGGAATTGAACCTCTGAATAACCATTTGGTTGTTGAGTGTTTGAACTGAACATTGTAAGTTTCCCACAAGTGCCATTAGTTAAGTAATTAAGTAGGTAGATGTATAAATAGAGAATCAAGTTTGTTAATTTTTTTATGATATTTGTATGACGAGCATTAGTTGTGGTCCAAATATTTTCTTGTAAATAGGTAAAATATACTTAGTTAAACTTAAGTACTTTACATACGAAAAAAACTTTAGTATAAGCTTAGTAGGCAATATAAATTATATTACCTATATTGTAAGTTGAAAATAAATACTTATATTATTGAAGTAATTCCAACTTTTTTAGATCTAACTGCAAAAATATCATCAATAAAATATAGTGAACTACTCTCTAGAGTTTGTTCTAAAATGTACCTGCCTACATAAGTAGTAGGTAGGTTTTCTATAGGTACCTACCTATTCTATACCATACCATACTCTACCCATCAGTTTAGGTATTTCTTTATGGTACTCCCTAAATATTATTATTGCCAATAAAGACTAATAAGTACCTACTTACCTACTACACATAAAATTATATTAGTTATGAATAAAAAGTACAAAATTATATGATCAATGAACAAGTAATACAAATTACAAAAAATTATATATTTATGTGAGTAAAGTCATTCTAATTAAAATTAAGGTACAAATAAAAATGTAAATACTTATTATTTGGTACATGCTTACTTTAAGTTACTATTTTTACTATTTTTATTATATTTTTATTTTGCAGAGAAATAGCTGAAAACTTTATAGCTAAAGTCGGAATAAACCGGATTATTTTCTGCAATCAAGGAAGTTGTATACTAATTAGTATACAACTTCCTTGGCTGCAATTACGTTCTAGGGCCATCTGGCGAATTAAAAAAGAAATAGTAAGTATCTACATAACTTATGTGCATTACGCAAAAGCTCAACAACTGTTTTCATTTCATTTAATTATGCTACAAAACTGTACAGCCCACCTTGCCAAAATAGAATCTAAGCTACTGTAAATAACGACTGAAATAGTTTGTGAATATTAAATTAATTTATAACTACCATAAAGGTACTAATTTTATTACTAGGTAGATGGATGTAAAGCTAGACATATGCGCAGTTATCTGCTGAACACTATGTGTGGTTACTTGTTATATTGTAATACATAAATAGTCGCACAAAATACACTGTCATTTTTATTTCTCCACTAGCTACGCACCGCAGTTTCACCCGCATGGATTATGATGATGATAATAAAAAGTTAATCCAGGATATAAGCTATCTTGATACCAAATTTCATTCAAATCTGTTCAGCCGTTGGAGCGTGAAGGAGTAACAAACATACACACACTTCTAAAGATAAAATATAGATGGTGCTAATCGGTTTTTATGCATTTTATGGCGTTTTGTATTGACTGTCAGTTCTAATGTATACAGATTTAGACGTACGGAGTATCGTTAGAAACCTTACATCCCCCCCGAGTAACAGGCTATTTTTTTTTTAAACTTTCAGTATGGCTGCAGTATGGCTCCATTTTCAAATACGAAAAAAAAACTTCGATTTTTACAATATGGATGGGTATCAAATTGAAGCCTTGATAAGCAATTTCTAACAGTATATAATTTATTAGCAAAAGCTTCTTTTTTAGCAGGGCAGGTTTATTTTAGCTTTTAAGCTAATTATTGAGTAATCCTTTGAGTTTGTGATATAATTGGTTTTCATTTAAAATCTGCATTACATGTGCAAGGATTCAACGAAGAAGTTTTCTTTACTTTTATAATCAATGATTACATTATGAACAGCCAAAATTCAGATGAAATTCGCGCGAAAAAGCAGGTTTTTGGAGGCTTATACTGAATTTGTTCCTCCAAATTTTTATTTTTATTTTTGTAGATACCTAGATAAAGTGCACTAATACCTACCTCATCATTAGCCTTTATCTGTCCACTGCTGTACGTAGGCCTCTCCTATTTCACGCCACTGTGCTCGTTCTTCAGTTCTCCTCATCCACTTTCTTCCAGCTACTTTTCGCAGGTCGTCACTCCACCTGGCCACAAGGTTATAAGGCCTACACTAAGGCCCGTATTAATAAATCACTCTTGGTTGAGCTCTCAAGTGCGATATCAACTGATACGCTCTCAAGTTATGATCAGCATCCTATGATCGTCGCAGATTAATAAAGACATTCAACTTCAACTTCTTTGTTAATGTTAATCAGATAATGGCTTGTGTGGGGTTTCCACAATTTCGCCAATGTCACAGACTAGGTAGAGATACTACGTATGCCAATGTCGCATAAATCAAGCGTGGATAGAGTGAAAAAGAGAGCAAGATTGAATGAACTACGAATGAACGTTTTTTTTCTTTATTGAAATTTCGGTTTTTGCTCAAATACGAGTAGTAATTTGTACAAACATAATAATACTGTTCTTAAATATTTAAAAAACTATTCATCTATATTTGTTCACTTCAATCAGCACTGCGATTACATAATGTTGATCATGACGGTTTCAAGCCGTGAAATTCAATAATGCTTTGCGATAGAGTCGATTTTGCTATGAAAAAAGTGATAATCCGATTGTAACCAAGTTCTGTAATTGGGCCACTGGCCATCAGTAACAAAGAGTATATAAATACTATCAGTAAAATGACAAAATCTCAAATGGCCCTGTGGCCCAATTCCATAACTTGGCTACAATCGGATTATCATCACTTTTTTCATAGCAAATTCGACTCTATCGCAAGGCATTAGTGGTTGCGATACTGAGAATTCGATTGAAGCCAAGTTATGGAATCGGACTGCAGATAACGCCTTCCCAAGGCTCAATGGCTCTGTCGGGGCTGTACGATACGTTCGAGATTTGGAATTCTTAATAAGATATAGCGTAAGGTTAAAATTTATTACTTCGATGTAGTTGAATTAAATTAAATGCGATTATATTAAACGTAATGTTTATTTTCAACATAATTATCATAACCTTACTTTAGTTTTTTTGTAGAAAGGATGGTAAGCCATAATATTTGTCTATATTTTCAAAGTTACACTATCTATTTTAGAACTTATCGCAATTCATCAATGAATACCTATAATTTATGAAAATAAAAGTTCATTTATTAGCCATGCAGTATTTCCAGCGCATATCCTTTGGTTACGATTTCGGATCTTTTTAGACTTCAGCGAGTCCTCGCCAGGTTCTGATATCTACCAAATCTTCGGATTTTTTTCGCAATCATGCCAAATAAATTTGTTTATTCCCACAGGAATATAAAAATATTCTTATAATGATGGTTAATATATTTATAATTATCAACATCTGACATAATATTTTCGAAATCCTTGATTCTAGCAACTGGCAATCACGCTCTCAAGTCACGGATCGACTGCACTCAACATTCTGCATCTCAAAGCACATCGCAAGTGCGCCCTTGAGAGTCTAGATTGATTTATTATTAAACACTAACTCAGCTGATTACTCGTCTACCCCAACTGTTATCGGTTCTTTGGGAAATGTGACCAGCACAAAGCCACTTCAGCTTGCTTATCCTTTGAGCTATGTCGGTTACCTTGGTTCTTCGTCGGATATCTTCATTACGAATCTTGTCCTTCAGATAAACTTCAAGCATAGCTCTCTCCATAGCACGCTGAGCGACCTTTTTGTGGACTAGTTTGACCGTAAGGTTAAGGTTTGCTATCGATGTTTAAATAAAGGTTCACGCAAGTAAATTAATTGCAAGAAGCATTGTGAAGTAATCGGGTGCAAGTACAGTCGTTAACATAATTCCTTATTACATAGACTTGTGGCAGAAAATACAGCACACGTGGATGTACAAACCGATGAACAGTTTGAGACCCAGGTACAGAATTTAGATAAAACATTCATCATGATAAAACATTATTAAAGATAATTCCTGTCACTATCAGTGGCATAATTCTTGCTTCAACCAACTAAAGAATGGCCCTGTGAACCAACTGCTGTTGTCAAACCATTACTTGAAGAATGTAAATCCAACAGAGATCTTGTAGGACTTACGGTGATACAATCACGTGAATTACCTTCACCTGTCATCGCTGATCAAACACGGTTTAGTATCGGGTTGCGGTTTATTCGCGCTACTGCATGTACTCATCAATGTGCCGCGATATTTCGTCATTCACATTTCGTCACATTTCGTCTAAATTTCCACAACGCAACATAGCAAATTTGGACATTGCTTTTATTTCATAAGTGGAACGCCATGCGTTTATGCGTGTACAATTAGATTCCTTCAACAATTATTATAAATTAACTGACGCTGCACGCCCGTTGGTAAAGTAAGACTTAAAAATGTATCTTTAATGCTAGGAGACGATAAACTTCTACGATTGACTGGCCGTACTGGAGCTTCAACTGACATAGACGCACAACCAATTGTGCTTGATAGGAAACATCCGATAGTTCGTTTATTTATCAACTTCTATCACGTCAAGTTCGCTCATAGAAACAACGAATTAGTGATGAACGAACTACGTCAACGTTTCTTCGTCGTTAGTTTGAGACCTTCTGTGAGAAGTGTGGCGAAGCGATGTATTTTTTGTCAGAATTTAAAAGCAAACCCACTCACACCACCCATTGGAAACTTACCTGAAGCTAGAACAGCTCAACACGTTCGTCCATTTACATTCACCGGCGTGGATTATTTTGGCCTTTTGAATGTCACAGTGGGATGACGAACAATGAAGAATTGGATTGCTCTATTTACATGTTTGACCGTACGAGCTGTTCACATAGAGATCGTCGAATCACTGTCTTCAGATTCTGCTTTGATGGCATTCAGGCGATTTATAGCTCCACGCGGCTACCCAACGTGCATTTATTCGGCCAACGCAACAGCTTTCGTGGGTGCTTCAAATATATTGCCCGAAATGTACGATTTCTCCGTAAACAAGGGTATTGTCTGGAAATTTATCCCACCTTCATGGCCTTTCATGGGAGAACGTTTAATCCGTAGTGTGAAGACAGGATTAAAAATAACCCTTAAAGATCGTTCCCTCGGGTGGAAGTCCTGAACACGCTGCTCTTGGAGATTGTGGCGATTATAAATTCGAGACCTCTTACACATGTTCCAGTTGACATGGATAGTGAAAGAACAGTAACACCTTTTAATTTAATTATTGGAACGTCAAGCAATGATCAGACTCTAAGATAATTTTGTGAAGCTGACTTATTACAACGGGTGGATTGGAGAAAAGCTCAACGCCTGGCGGACCATTTTTGGCAACGGTGGATGAAAGAACACTTATCGCACATAGAAGTACTAGTATTTCTATGTTACCGCAGTTGATTCCACGGAAGATAGTTGCACCCCATCAAGCAATGAAAATGGGAGATTTGGTACTGGTGGCTGATAGAAATTTACCACGTAACTGCTGACCTATGGGATGCGTTGTAGAGTTGTTTCCAGGGTGGGACAATATCATGTGTGTAGTTAACGTTAAAACTAAAGGGGGTGAGCTACGTCGGTCGGTCCGCAAGCTTGTTCAATCATAGGTGTACCATACCGCTCGGGGCCATGTTACCGACCGACAACTTTTTATTATATTTTCTTTTTATATTTTGAATTTAGAGTAGTTTTTGTCAGTCTGTATTTAGATGTGAAGAAAAAAGGAGTAAAATAATTACTAGAATCATGCTGTTTCCTTTCTCAAAATTCAAAATTGGATCTTCTATACCGCAACGGCTTCATCTTTGTCTTTGGTTGGCTTCGTATTATAGGCCGTGTAATATTGGTCGTACAAAATCAGCATGGGCTGATATTACGCATCCAGTAATTGGAAACCTGTACACGTATAATTGGCTGCGTAATACTGGCCGTGCATTATCAACCCGGATTGATTTTGTATGGGCAATAATACATGGCAAGTCATAGACAGATAAACCAATAGACAACTAGATAGCTTCCATCGCACTCATACAAGAACAACTTATGCAAAGGTATTGTGAAGAAATGAGACAGAACTATATGATCTTTTGTTGCAGGTCACGTGCTGTTTTTTCAAGGTCAGCAAACCTCTGTGCTAATTAATTTTGACAGTTCGCCATAGTTTTATATGGTTTGTGAGAAAAAATATTCAGCTTGGTATATTGCCTGCTTTCAACATTAATGTTCTCTATACCCTTTTAGTATTCCGTGCCCAAACTACATTTTTTTATTAATAAAATAATTTAAATGCATTGGTTCTCATTTAATGTAATATCGTATAATATGTGTATACGAAATAGAAAGTTTATTCAAGAGAGCAAGGGCACCTGCAACTACTTAAATTCCTTAACCATTAGAGCTACACACATAAAAACTGTGTGAGCCATGTCAGAGGCCCTCGGGCAGCCTTACAAACTTTGACACCAGAGGCCCAGCATTATCTCACACGAAAAACAAACAAACAAACAAACAAAATTTAAAGATTTTGCAAAAAAAAAATGTACAGTGTGCAAGAAAAATGATAATATTAACGAAAAATGAGCGTTCTTTTTCCTTTTATGGACCAAAAGTCTATATGAGATTAATATGGGTAAGATTTGGTACCAAAAAAGTTCAATAATATTGAATAGTATATTATATTACTAAGGAGCAAAATTATTTTTTGTCGGCGAGGGCACTATTTTGAATCCAGAGCGGAGTGAAGGATTCTTTAGTAGAATCCTGACAGTAGCAAGGGATTCAAAGTACGTCACTCGAGCCGAAAATATATTTTGCACCCGAGTGATAGATACACTCTACTTTTCATCACCCACTATGAGAAAATAAAGGCGCCTCATATTTTTTTAGAATATGTGTCCAGTTTCACGTTGTTATTAACTGACTGTTGATTTTAGCATTGAGTAGGTACTCCAGAGAGTGGAAGGTTGTTTAGTTTTGGCTAAGTACTGGAAGTAGGCCAAAAACACAGATTCTGAAAAATTCTTGGCGCCTCATGGATTTTTCCATTCAATAAAATTACCGTAGGCTTTCATATATTTCTGCCAGGATTTTGCTGGATAGATCATCCATCACATTTCTTGTGTCAGTTCTAATACTTTCAGGAGTTAATTCTATACTTTCACTGTCACTTGAAGAACTCATTTTTCAAAACAAAACCATGAATTTCTAACAATCCGTGAAAATTGGTGAAAACGCGGGCTGTAGTTCGCGCGTTTTTAATTTGATTTCTTTTTTTTTATTCATCCGGCGGTGCGACTATGGGCCGTCGTACCAGCCAGTCTTTATTTAAACAATATTTGCGTTCGATTTCTTGGGCGCTGAACACTAAGGTGTTGCAAATTCAAAAAGTGCGCCGTAAAGATAATTGCGGCGCACTTATAAAGAGGATTAAAAACTCATTACTGCCCGCTATAAGTTTCTTATAGAAAACACCACCTTTGGGTGCACTCAAAGGCGAACCAAGTCGTCCTTTTCGAATAGATGGGATGAAAAGGTTATTCCCGTACATTTCAGTACAAAATGATTGCAGAAATTCAAACTGTGACAAATAAACATTGTAGAAAGAAAAACTGACCACTATAACGGAGACCAACCAGTTATTTTCCTGTCTATATTATTGCACTTAGACAGGAAGAAAGCAGCCCCCAATTCAGAACCTTTCGATAATTAACTGAATCGATTCGATTCGATATTGTGAAAGAAGAATGCAGAAACACAGCATTAATTTCGTACCTTTTATTTTTGTTTGTAATTATTGTTCTTTGTTTTTCTGTGTAATGTTGTGTGTTGTCATAAATAAATGTATTTTCTTCTTTCTTCTTCTTCTTCAGAACAATGTATTGAATTGAACGATTTCAAACCGAATCCATAGAATAAATAATATCGAATTGATCGAAAACTGAGTTATCGAAAGGTTCTGAATCGGGGGGCTGGTCGGTCGGGAATGAATGATTTTCATTATGGGCGTATTTTTGCAATGTGTTTGCCGCAACACCACCTTTTTATCTTGACACGCACTATTTTAGACGATGGACCATGATGGATCATGTTGCAACAAAATAAATTATTATTTCATAAAGCATCATGGTCCATCAGGGATGACCATGGTATGTAATGATGCATGTCACCAGTATGTATGTATAATTTTTCATGCATGATACACCATATTTTAATCTATTTATTTTAAGCTGAGGATGGCCCACCATGGATGACAATGGTATATTATTATACCGTAAGCATGTTCAATACAAAATGTTTATAGAAATTGTAAAAAAAGCTTGCTGAAGTTTCTATTACCCTGATCCAAATTAGTCCCATAAAGATTCGTTCTTTTTATGGTACGAGATCGTACAACATCTAGAATTATTCAAAATCTCAATTTTTGTTCTTACTATACATATTTTGTAAATTTGTAATGTCTCTATAACCCATTAACAGTTTATAATGTAATCGTGAATCTAGGATTGCTTGAAAACAGGGTAAAAGTTTTGATATGGCAGCACACCCACCTATCGTTCTATCTCACAAGTGGCACGACAGCCAATTGTCTATACTCTATTGGTTTCTCTGTCTACGCGGCCAGTATTAGCCGTCTAAATATTACGAATCCATCTACACGTAATATCAGGCTGTACAATACTGGCCGTACATAATTTTGGTATCGGTAGTGTCAAAAGGGCAAAAGTGTTGAAAATTTTCAAAGAGAACGGCTTGTTAAAAATGTACATTTCTAAACTGCTCACAACGCCATCTCATCATCTCGAACGCACGCAGGGATTATTGTCTTCCGAAGTTAAGTTGTAAGCGTCGTTGATATTTTGGTAAATTTTCTTTTTTGGTAGTAAAATATTATATTTTGAACATTGAAGAAATATTTGAGCAATGTTTTCGATAACCCAAATTGGTCGTCTAAGTAATTACGTGATAGGAAGTTACAAGACAGTTATAACTGGAAGGTAATGTTGAGGTTATGTTGCTTTCTTTTTGTTTATTTTAGAAATTGGTCAAATTTAAGAGAGGTACTCATTACTTTAAATCTAGATTTCTGAATTGAACTGCCGGTATCACGATAATACTCGTCTTACTGATAATCTAAGAGTATTTATTCAGATATTCATACTTTCCTTTCAATCAAACGTTTGTAGAAAATGAAATGGTAATTATTGTTTCAGGAGCAGTTGGCTAAGTTCAATACAAACATGCAACTACACCAAGAAGTCTGCAGAAGAAAAGCTAGGATTAGAAAAGCCCAAACGGCCGCTGACGCCTTATTTCAAGTTCATGGGTCAAATGAGACCAGCACTGATAGCTAAGAACCCTGGTATCACCTCCAAGGAGGCTATTATGTGGACCTCTAAGCATTGGCAGGAGCTAGACAATGAGGTAGATCATTTTTTATATCTCTAGCTTATTAATTGTGCCAATTCTGATTCAGAATTTGTAGATTGTTATAAAAGCCGAGTAAGTTCTCAATTTTTATGGCTGGTTAATGATTCCCGGCTGAAACTGTTATTAGTATTTTATAAGTAAAAGCATCAACTAAATCCCGTTATGTAATGGAAAGACATCTTGTACTGCTTGTAACTATGGTAACAAATAATTTGTTCATTTTGTGAGTATGCTCTCCCTATAAGAGAAGGCCTGTGTCCCAACTATGGTAACATAATAGGCTGATGTTGAAGACTATATGTTAAATATGATGTAATTGTAGTGGTTGGCCTCTTACACATGGGTCTGCCTGGGGAAGTACCACACTTTTGTCAGATATGCAACCCCCATGCAGTAGGGTGTAAACATTTGTGCTTCTGTTTGAAGGGTAATATTTCCAGCAAAATTACTGGGCAATAAGACTTAACAACCAATGTCTAAGGGTGATGAGTGCAGTGCAGTGAAGCGCAAGATTTTACAACCAAAGTTCTGGGTGACACTGTAACTGTTATGGGCAGGCGTGACACTTACAATCAGGCGAGTGACCTGACTGTCTTGGCACTCAATGTAATAAAAAATATTGAAGACAATATTCTTAGTTCTGTACCTTTTTTAGAGATCTGTAGTCAAGCAAGGAACCCTTATAGTTTTGTAATGTCCATCTGCCTGTCTGCCTGTCTCGTATATACTATTTAGACACAATTAACACTATAATGTTGAAATTTTGCACCTACATAAAAGTTTTTTTGTATAGCATGACATTTTCAAACAGTTAAAACAACTTTGTTGGCATATTATGTAAAAACTACTAGACCGATTGCAATGCGGTTTTTATAGTTGGGTAGCTTAAAATTCTGGCTCCCTAAGTCTATACGTGTCCGAAACGCAGTTGGTTGTTTTTTTTTACATCTGATTAAGCAATCATTAATTTGATCTCATCCTGATGATCAATGAGAGGAAAAAAAATCTATAATAATACATAAATTATATGTACTCTAACTCTCATTTTTGAGATTCTCTGGAAGAGAAAATTCAACAGTATCCTTAATATTTTCAGACGAAAGCTCAAATGGCAAAAGAATATGAGAAAGATGTTGAGGACTACAAAAAAATCAAGGCAATGTATGAAGCATCACTCACACCAGAACAGAAAGAAGATATCAAGAAACTGAAGGAAGAAATGGCTGCTGCCAAGGACAAGAGAAAATTGAAAGCTGTTCGTAAACAAGATATTCTTTTATAGAAATACTTTTTTTAAACTTTCAGTTTTGGTACTGATAATCCACTTCACTCCAAAGATGAAATACTGTTATACAACGTGTATTTGTCAATATTTATAAAGTTTATGCCTAACATCTATTTGTAGATGCAATCTGACCAACACACCAAAATCAATCATAGATTTGTTGGTTGTCGCTGGTCGTCCTTAGTCATGTTATCTTAGAAGACCTTTTTAAGGTTTCTCCTTTTAGTGTTCAAGATTAAAATATAAAAGAAACTAAGGAAATTTATGTCATAATATTTTATAATCATGCGAATATCATAATTTGACAACCGGTTGGTCTAGTGGCTATTGACTCTTAGTACGAATTCAAAAGGTTCCGGGTTCGAATACCGCAAGGTGCAATGATTTCGGGCATTGGTTGCGGTCCACCTGCTTTGTGTGATGAGCAAAAATAATTGTTTCCGAGACGTGGATGTAATATCTGTATCTATGTATGTTTATCTGTAATCTAGTGCCAGTACAGGGTATCCTAGTTTGGGGATAGGTAATTGGTATGAATTGTCCCGGATATATTTATTACTAGCTGTACCCGCGGCTTCGCCCGCATGGTCATTTTATTTAAAAGAAACCTATATGTGTTATTGCAGGACCAAAAGTACCTATAAGGTACAATATACTACATTTCTTCAAAAAGCTTATAGCAGTCAAATAGTTTTTTTTATCGATTACTCGGCATCTAATCATCGGATTAAGATACCAAGTACACCAATTTTTAAGGCAAACCCTAAGCTATGCAACAATGAAAACCGCATCGCAATCGGGCCAGTAGTTTTTACGTGATGCGCGAACAAACATACAGAAACAATTTAATGTTATAAAAAAAATGTTATGTTTAATGTTATGATTTTCTTTGTACAAAAAAATTATGTTCTTTGATTTTCGTTTCTTTGAGTTCCCAGAGTAATAATAGAACCACTCTACTCATCCTGCGGGAGCTGCGAGAACAAGGAATCTAGGAAATAGCATTATTTTCTTGTGTGTCACCAACTTCTGCAATCACAAAAACGCCTGTCAAGCTATGATGTAAGAGTGAGCAACTGCTCGCGGCGTTCTACGGGGAACGCTGATGTTTAGCTGTGGACTTTTACCCACTGTTGATGTGATTTAAGCCATGTCATAGTTTATTCCTCAGATGTTAAACTTTCATTTCAGGAATATAAGGAGCTGGGCAAACCAAAGAAGCCAATGTCTTCGTACTTTATCTTCATTAAATCTAAGAAACACACTTTTGAAGGGAAAAATCTTAAAGAATACCAAGAAGAGGTCAAAAAAGAGTGGGAGAAACTTACACAGAATGAAAAGATGAAGCTAGAGAAACAAGCCCAAGATCTTATGAAGCAATACAAGTGAGTACAACTTTTATTTAATAACTAGCTGTGCCCGCGGGTCATGTCTGTAGGTTGAATGTACTCTATGTACTGTTTCCAAGACCTAAAATACCAATATAATATACCAACATTTGATCAAAATTCCTTCAAAAAAGATGTCAAAAAGTTTTTATCAATTACTCGGCTTCAACTCATCAGATTGACACCAGTATTTAAGTCAAACTCTAAGCTAATCAACAGTGAAAGCTGAATCGCAATCGGTCCAGTAGTTTTTACGTGATGCGCAAACAAACAAATAAATAGACAGACGAAATTAGCGTTCTGAACGTTTACGATCACTGTTTGTTTTGCAAGTGTCGATGACATGTTGACATAGAAAAATCGACTTTATTCCGTGAGCGATAGGGTCGTTTTTCATTCAGTTTGGAAAGGATCTGTAGTGTCAAAAGTTGCATAAATGTTCAACGAAAAGTTGAAAATGAACTTTTCGAAACTGCCCACAACGCCAACTCATCACCTCGAATGCAGGTATAATACGTCTGGCACTTTTCAAAATTTAATTTAATTTATTTTAAAAAAAACAGCCTTCAAAAGCGCGAGAATTTTATTTCTGCCTTTTGGATGTTAATCCAACCTAATATTACAAATGCTATAGTGTGTTTGCTCCTCTTTTATGCAGTAACTGAGCAACGGTTTCACGTGATTTTTGCTTAAGTATACTTCAAGTACCGGAGAGTGATACATTTCATCATTATCATCATCGTCCGTGCAGGTAAAACCTCGGGGCGCAGCTAGTTTAAAATATTGCTGAATTACAAGATACTACAAGGGGAGCTGAAGACCAAGCTCAGTGGCGTGTATTAGGAGAGGCCTAGTCCGGCAGTGGACAGATATAAGCTGATGATGATGATAGTATAAGCCTAGCAATTTCTGGTGATGATTTTCATTGCAAAAAATTAGTTGTTAATTTTAGAATATGAAAACAAAGAAAAAATCTTTTACTGCACCAATTTTGATTAAAAAAGGCCACCTTTTCCTACACTTTCAACTTTTTTATCCGAATCGGTTTAGAAGTTTTATAGACACAAGGTAATCAAAACTAAAAATGACTTGAGAATCTCCTCCTTTTAGAAGTCAATTAATAAAAAGTACTGTAAACATCATTAATTAAGAAATTGTAATAGGTATCGACCGGGCTGAACTGCCTTTGAAGAGCTTAATTTGCCTTTACAGAAAAGACATTGTAGCTTGGGAACTCAAAATGATCTCAATCGGCCGATCGGATCTCGTGCGCTCAAAGTCCGTACGAGAAAAGAAGCCGACAACAGCTACAAAGAAACAATAGGAAATCGGGTGCTCTGACGATTCAACTGACACCAGTGTTACACAATCTAGCTCTAAGGACACTGTACAAAGTATTCATAAGCCAACACTTAGTTCTTCTAGTCCAATGGAAACAACTATACAACTTAGAAAAGTGCCAGAACAATCAAGCAGTGTAACACAAAATAATGTTACGAGCGAAAAGCCAGTTGAACGTCAGAGTACGGGTGAAAAGGCCTGTGTGGGGCCAGACAATACTTCCACCGAAACCATAAAGCCTAAACAAAGTAAGAACTTTATAAGTAGTATTAAAAATTTCTTCACACGTTAAATCATGTTCATATTTTCACCATGAGTTATGATTAGTTATGTATTTTTTGATTTTTCGTTGTTTTGTAGATTTATTTAGTTATGGACATAAACATATTTTTAGGCCATTTTGTTTTTCATTTTTACCAGTAAACATTGTTTCCTATTTGTTTCATTTCAGCCTTAATATGGTAAGTATTGAATTTAATATTTAGAAATGATTGGATCAGCCTACATTACATGATTAGATTAGGAGAGGTACTTATTAAATTACTGCCAGATTTTTGTTTTAGTTATAAACATTAGTTCAAATTGCAAACTGTTTTATTTACATACATGGCACAGAAGGTGGTTTATACACAGGATGTGTAGGAGATGCTGTTAATGAGGAGTGGGGAACATTATGGGTTATTGATCCCCCCCCCCCACTGTTCCCCACCAACCAACGAGACATTGATAATGTTGGTTGGGTAATTACACTTGCCTTCAAAACTAAGAACCACACTTAAAATTAATAGATATTTATTAAATTGCTTGGCTCCTACTCATCGGATTGAGATACCAAGCACACCAGTTTTTAATCAAAACCTTAGCTATCCAACAGTGAAATCACATCACAATCAGTGCAGTAGTTTTAACGTGAACTTAGTACCAAACTTTTAAAATTGTTTTTTTATTAAATTGCTTGGCTCCTACTCATCGGATTGAGATACCAGTTAATAAGTAAAAAAATAAGCTGTCCCACAGTGAAAATCGCGTCGCAGCCGGTTCAGGTTTTAACGTGATGCGCGAACAGGGACACAAATTTTTAGGGTTTTATCTTTTTTTATGTTTAAAACATTAGTAATGTATAATAAACTATGATTTCAAAGAAAGTTGAAGAAATTTGCTATAAAACGTTTTTTTATTTCATAACTGTTGACTTCTATAATTTAGAAAAATTGCAATTTTAAAATTTGTGTGTGTGTGTTAAATATGTTTTGAAGACCAATGTAGAGAACTTTTTCGAAAATTGACATCAGTCAATCTCGCCTTGGTGGATTATAAAAAACACTGAACCAGGGTAGTACATGTGCCTTTTTCAGTATTTGTATCTGCCATATTAACTTAGTATTCATACCTAAAACAAGACTATAACTCATTTTTCCCTTTGTTATTTTACAGCAGACTTCCTGAAGCTACTACAGTATATTCGTTCGAATTGAATAAAACATTGTTTATACAACAAACTTTTTTATTTCAAATGTGTTATAAAATATGATTAAAAATAACTTTGTTTATATTTACAATCTGAATTAAGCTGGTAGCTTAATAAATTTGTATTATAATGTAGGTGTTCACAAAGTGTAATGAGTGTTTTCTATTTACAAAGAATAGAATTTGAAGATTATAATTACATAATAATTCTTAGTTCTTTGGTTATTATGGTGTCAGGTCTATTACTAATATTGTGGTTGGTGTAGTACCAGCTTAATCCTGCACCCACACATTTGCATCCCATTCCCGAGTAAATCCAATCAAAATACACAAAAGTCAAGCACCCAGCTCCAGTCCTGAACCCTTACTAGTATTCCTGATTCTCTGGAATCGAGAACAAGTCATGGTTCACAGCTCATATACATTGGACAAATATTTCAGTTTTTTTCCTGTGATCAAATATTTGTCCTGCAGCAAGAATTTAACTTGTCTATTATTATCCCTAATGATTAGGGTCTTTCTGGAAACCTTGCTGAATGCTAAAGCACGACCACGATTCAGGAAGAAATTCGTATATTGACCCCTCACTACTTATATCTATCTTCGCGCATATGTGCACATATGTGCGAGCGAGATGGCTATACACATTTATGCACGAGCAATAGAGAACGAATTTCTTCGTCTATTGTGGCCATGCTTTACAGGAAAATTAGGTTAGGGCAAGAGATAAGGATTATTAGAGAACCAAAAAATTGTAAAATTAAAAAGAAAATTGTTACTAGTTACATGAATAAATTTCACCAAAAATTCCCCAGACATTATACAAAGAACACATTGAAGCAAAAGTTATAGCAGTAGTTTTCTTTACAAAATAAAATATATTGTCTAAGGTGCATATACTTTTTATACAGAGTAAGCAACATAGTTCTTAGTTACTCCATATATAATTTAATTTTAACAATGCCACAAAAAAAACTAATGCTATTCAAAACAGCCGTAAAACTACCCGTTTATAATGAAGCCTTTGCATTAAAAAATTTGCAAAATTCTATATTTTTCTAAAAGCTTATTATCCTAAATGATGATTTGTAGCCAATATGCAATAACTGATAGTACATTTCTCCAATTACATTTTTCTTTTCCATTATTCCAAATAACATAATTAAATAATAAATAACCAAACCTCTTGGCAGTCTAAAACAACACATGAGGTACTAATTGTGCAGTGATTAAGTTACAATTTGTAAGTATGAATCAATCAGAAAAAGTTAGTTGATAATGATTATTTTTTTCACCAATGTGTTGCAAATTTCCACAGATATTGACAACTATTTATATCAACCCGTCCCGTACCACGTCTGTCTTAAGCTCTTGCATTGTTATTCTATTGTTATAAATTTGCCAATCCACAAAAATTACCCATTACACAATGATCTCACTAAAGTACTTTTTACCATTGAATTAAACTTTAAAATGCAATCTCATGCCATAGTCACAGACTGCGGTTATTATCATAAAATAGCTATTAGCCATTAAGATTTTGATCTATACTTCTAGCATCAAATTATCTAATGGATTATCAATATTTATCACGCTGGTTTAGGGTTTGACAAGCATGGTAAGTGCTGAACCGTCTCAATTTTATATAACTTTTTTACTCAATCAAGTCACAAAAAGAGCAGGCCGCTCTTTTCTCTTTTTCTTTCAGTGGTAAGTGTCACACCTGACGTAACAATTGCAGTATTGCATTGCTCATCACCCTGAGGCAATGATTTTTAAGTCTCAATTATTATTTTTTATCTTTAATTTATAATGGTTTGTTGCTGTCTAATCACTACTCTGAGTTTGCCAGGGTCTCATAGATTAATCAATTGATTGCTTTTACAATAATTCATCACAGTATACAAGGTCCTCAATCACATTCTTATTTACCAAAATATTTACTTTTAAACTTTTACATAAAAATAGTATTAATCTAATTTGGCATTCTAGTTATGTACTTGCAATTCTTTCTAATTGTGTATTTATAAGTTACAAGCTATTTTGGAAGTTAATAAAATATTTTAAATGCAGTTAAAGATGAAAATAACAACATGGAAAATTATTAAAAGCATATTATATTTTTACACATTTCAATGGTGGATAAACTTGAGCAAAAATAAATTAGTAATGAATGTCAATGGTTATGTATTTACAAGTTTGACATAAATATAAAACTAAAACATGGCAATATGTGACTTAAACACACATTTCATATCTTCTCACTTTAGTTAAAAGGCACGAGCAATGAAAATCATGTAACAATAGAAACTGCACTCAAAATTTACCTTTAGGGTAAGTAGAGATTGCATAAAATCAAGTGTATCAACACTGAAGTGTTCATATCGAGACATTTATTAAAACCCACAGATCTAACTAAAAGTGGGAAGATTAGGTACCATCTACTCAGGTGTGGACTGCTTAAAATAGGTGCAATACACACATGTTAGCAGTGACTGTCATTCACATTAGTCGTAATATGTATGACTTTCTTTGTTGTTGAAACGAAATGTAGATGTGTGTTTGCCTGTAGTTGTATCAAGTCCAGTTTTTGTGTATGTGATATTAAAGTGTGCCTTATCTTCCCTTTTTTAATTAGATCTATGTTAAAACCACATAAAAATTTGTGCAATAATGAAAACATATTTTACTCACATACTTCAAATACAAACTGTACCAATCAGTTGGAATCTATATTAAGCTTATTTCTTGTGACATGTGGTTTCAATTAAGTCTCATGGTTAAAATATTCATCCCATAATCAACTAAAGTGCAATTTTGAATACAGCTGAAATAACACTAGCTAGCTATTGTAATTCCGCTTTGTTTTAAATCCCATAGTGGGGAACAAATGCCAATACTATGTGACTAAGTAATCCACCAATGTGTTCCAAAATGCTTGTATGCATATTGTGGTAAATAGGTATATAGAGATGTCATGAGAAATTACTCCAAAGCATTGGGACAGATACAATGCTTTTTGAACCCTCTCTGGTGACATGCCATTCAGGAGCAACAATATATTGGCAATATTAGAGTTATTCTGTGTTGGAAACCATATCAGCTTAGTAACAATATAAACAATAACTGGTAAGAAAAAGTAACCATTATCAAATGTGATCATAGAAAGGCTGTACAAAACTTGTAAAAACAACGACAACAGCACTATGTCATACTGGTGTATAATTATTTTCTCCCATATAGTTAACGTTGGAACTTCTGCTGGTTCTGAATCCGGTGGCATCAAAGCTGTCGGAGGCAACAAAGATGCCAAATCACTGGCTAACTCGCCATCGCCTGAAGCGTCGATTTCAGGAGTCGCTGTTATGAATTCAAATAGTTGCGATGGTGGGCTAAAAAGCACCCCATTCTGCTGTGAGGTACTGCTATAACTGCTATTGCTTGCTGTAGTAGAAAACTCATATTCTGGCTCAGGAATTATGGTTCTGATCGGTGACTCTGAAAAATATGCACATCACATGTAAACAATGTGTCCGTCTTTTAACAGTAAACATATTTTTTGGGAATTTGAGTGCACATACCTTTCAGACACTCATCACTGCTTTTCCCAGATATAATTTGAAGCCTATTGTGAGAATTTTCCAAAATTTTTCTTCGTCGAGCTTCGCGACGAGCAGCTGCAGCATCAGCCATGTTTGACAATGACATGACGTTTGCGAGAAAGTTGCCGTTTTATTTTTACAAATAATATTTAGGGCGTTCGTTTTGGGCTTAATGGCAAAAATAACAGTTATATTATAACGCGGGCGGAATTAGCGTTCTGAAATGGTTTAAAATTACTGTTAATTTGCATTAAATCAGATAATGCCATTTTATACCATAGTGTTTAAATAGTTTTGTCGTTCGGTTCGGGAAAGATCGAAGAGGAAAAAACGAAATTGGCTAAACCGAATGGCTATGTTCACATACACGCTCGAATCATTCGTATGATTATCGCTCGATCATCCGGAGATCGTGAACGACTTTGGACGTCCACATACAACTGACAACTGTCAAGTGTCAGTTTCATACTATTCCTCCCCTCCACTACTATTTTTCGGATGACCCAGGCGAACGCCCGGACGACGCCGTGAACGATTTCGAGTGTACGCGCGGGTGATCCGTGCGTCCTCGAACGTTTATGTGAACAGGCCCAATGACTTGTTCATCTCGATGTTCTGGGGCGCGTTCACTTACAACGTTCGAATCATCCGTGTGATTATCGCTCGATCATTTGGGGCCCGTTCACCTATACGTTCGAGGACGCACGGATCACCCGCGCGTACACTCGAAATCGTTCACGGCGTCGTCCGGGCGTTCGCCTGGGTCATCCGAAAAATAGTAGTAGAGGGGAGGAATAGTATGAAACTGACACTTGACAGTTGTATGTGGACGTCCAAAGTCGTTCACTATTTCCGGATGATCGAACGATAATCTCACGGATGATTTGAGCGTGTAAGTGAACACAGCCCTGGAGTTAGTGAACGGCTTTGGACGTTCACATAGAACTGTCAAGTGTCAGTTTCATACTATTCCTCCCCTCCCCTACTATTTTTCGGATTACCCAGGCGAACAACCGACGACACCGTGAACGATTTCGAGTGATCGCGCGGGTGATCCGTGCGTACTCGAACGTAATAAGTGAACGCGCCTCTGAATATCACCTGTCTAAATATGTTGTTCATGGCAATAGCATATCCGGAGTGTAATAAATTAGTAGAATCAACTACATATATTTATGTATACATTCTCTTTTTTAATGATTTATTGAAATAAAATTAATCATAATTATTTTTAATAAATGTTTACTAGTTGGCTTTGACTATTTGTCGAAACAAACCGTAATTGTTATTCTAAATTAATAAGTAGCCGGAAGTTTGTATGCTATCTGTCGGACGAACGAACACAGAGCAACGCCAAGAATTTTTGTTTGGCGCCTTTACGGGGCCGGTTATTTTTGCGATTAAAACTGTGTTAATTCTCTCTCAGTCAACAAAAGGTTGCAAATTGTTAGAATAAAATGGGTGACAAAGGAGATGGAGGTAATTGTGTGCACATTGACGTGTTCCTCAACCATACAAACTTGTTCTTCCTCTGCTAGCTGACAGCTTGATTTTGTGGTTATCAGATGTTTCTCATTGTATCTATAATTTGTCGTCGTTTGTAGAAACGTTCGACGACGCGGTGGAGGAGCGAGTAATCAATGAAGAGTACAAGATATGGAAGAAGAACACCCCGTTTCTTTACGACCTGGTGATGACCCACGCTCTGGAGTGGCCGTCGCTGACCGCTCAGTGGCTTCCTGACGTCACCAGGCCCGAGGGGAAAGACTACTCTGTTCACAGGTATATTACACCATGTTTTATTCCAGGGTATAAGCTATCTGCATTCCAAATTTCATCAAAATCCGTCCAGCCATTATCGAGTGAAAGCTCCCCAAACAAACAAACAGACAATGTTTCACTTGTATATATTGGTTTGAGCTCATACAGCGCCATATGAGAATTAACTATTGCTATAATAGTACATGTTAACATTGAATGGGGTGGCGTCAAGGAGAGGAGGCTTATGCCCAACAGTGGGATGACAAAGGCTGAGAAGAAGAATATGTTAACAATTCAAACAAGGATCAATCAACTTTTTAAAGGTCACTGAACCCAAATCAACTAAACTTCTCTTAACCTTTTGAATGTCAAGCGCAGCCCACTATCAACCAAGCTGCAAAATATACAAATTGAAAAATAGACAAACAAATGCATAAATATTAGTGAGGTTTGGTGTTTTTTGGAGGAGTGGATTTAGACTTCTTATGTTGTCACTGGTGCAGAGAGCACTTGTTTTATTGATGTTGTTTGACTTCTGTGGCTTCCAAAGGGTTAAAGCACAAACAGGATGTCCACTTTCTGGAAAATCAGTGAAAGTCAGAGAAGCTCAAGATGGTCAGGGAAAGTCCGTTAATTCGAGGAAGTCACCTGGAAAGTCAGGGCAAAAAATAAGATTTTACCCTGTTTGCTCAACACTTTCCCAGTGATTGTAAAATGAGGGATATATTTCATGCTCTTTTTTTTAATTGTTTGTATCTCTAACAATTATCCAAAAAATATCAAAAAAATTAAGGTTGTTAAATGATGTTGTTTGTTTGTTGTATGAGGTACTGCTGGCCTCTGATGTCAGCGTTGGTCAGGACGCCCGAGGAGCTCTGACATGGCTTAACAACTGCTATTAATCAATAACAGCCGGGACCAACAGCTTAACGTGCCCGTCGAAGCACGGAGCAATGGAAAACGGCACATAACTCAGAAAAGTCATTGGTGCGGTGCCTAGGTTTTGAACCCGGTATCGTTGGATTCTAAATTAATTTATGAAAAATGAAGAAAAACTTGCTTTTATATGAACATGGTTGGACAGGGAAACGTCAGGTTTTTTTTAGAAATTTCAGAGCACACCCTGATAAAACATCACAGATACTTTGAAAGTGTAAATATGAATTTGGTATTAAAATACTAGTTTCATAAGGTCCATTTTGTTCAGGTTGATCCTGGGCACACACACGTCTGATGAACAGAACCACCTATTGATTGCAAGTGTCCAACTACCCAATGAAGATGCACAGTTTGATGCCAGCCATTATGACAATGACAAAGGAGGTAAGTTCTTATTGTCAGCCTCATCTATACTTATAATAAAGCAGTAAGTACCAAAAAGACTGTACAATGAAGATAAAAAAAAAGTCTAGCTTACTTAAAATAAGCTAACTAATGGTCAATTTTTTTTTTACTTTGTTTCTGTCGTGTTTTTTTGTTCATACATCATTTAAAAACTACTGGACCGTTCAGATATGGTTTTCCCTGTTTGATAGCTTAGGGTTTGACATAAAACTGGTGTAATTGGTATCTCAATCCGATGAATAGAAGCCGAGCAATCAATAAAAAACAATTTGACGTCTGAATAAAGTTTGATGAAATTTGGTATATTGGTACTTTTGGTTCTGGAATAAATCCTTATATATCACAGAAAAATCACACGGGCTATGCTGCGGGCACAGCTAGTACATCTATAAAAATCAGTGTTAGCCTCATAGGAAAGCTGTGACAATATTTACGAGAGTAACATTTGGACATCCAACCAAACAAAAGTTATCATTGTTCATTATTAATTCTTGTTTTATTTGCTTAAGCAGTGACTGGGCAAAAATTAGCAAAACACCTCCAATTAAAGTCTCATAGAAGTGTTAAAAAATACAACATCAATATGAGCTTTAATCAATTATGTGAAAAACTAGCCTCGAGTTTCTGGAACGCTTGTTAACGTTGACAACAGATTAATACTAATGCTGCCTCTGTCTGGCACTCAACAAATGACAAAGGCAGCAATACACTTATACCCATATCGTTAGACTTTAACTCTAGATAACTTCAACACGACCTTTACTGAGGGCCCCTCGATCGTCCCTCCAAAACTTCCTCATCTTTTGTATTTTAAGATGAACTTTTCGAGGTTCCTCAACAATCCTCTAATGAGGGTTAATCGAGGTGGAGTCGAGTTGTTACGTCATCATACGTCATCAATTGGAGGGAAGTTTCATCAAACCTGTGTAGATATTATTAATCTATGAACCTGGAGGACTTTTTAATCTATGGCATTTGTCAAATCTCATGTAACTCTATTTCAAAAAAGCGTCAATTAAAATGCCAAGATAGTGTTAAAACGTACTAAACGAGTTTTATTTTATCACTGAAATTATGAATTAACCCTAATAAACAAATTAAAACCAAAGAGCTAGCGATGGCCGTGGCGGGCGGTAGTTGTAAAAATATGGCATTAATTCCTTGGTAATAAAACAGTTTTGTGAAAGCAAGCTTCCAACGGTAAAAAAAAAAATGGTCCAGGATAGTCGAAATTTAATAAACAATGGTTTTCACCATTGTTTATTAAATCTGTGGACACTTTCGTGCCCAGATTTGCCTGTAGAAACAAAAGGACGCCAGATGTTTCCCATGTGCAGACATGCATTTTTCTCATCATGGGTTTATCCCGCTACAGTCTCTACATTTTATCGCTCTGGTACTGGCTGTGTAGTTGTCTTCTACAATTCAAAGGGGAATCATCTTTCATTGTCTTTGAAAAACATGACGACGAGACAGATTTTTGATATTATGTGCGCTCGATTATACCCTCGTTTGAAAGTCTGTTTGATGATTAGGCACAGGAGTGTACATAAAGGATGTCTGCGCATATCCACTATCACTTATTAGAATGCCACTTTCAGCTAAATCACCTTCTTCGAATCTCATGCAGCATCTGCTGTTATTAAAAATGCGCGAATCGTGGACGGATCCTGGCCAACGTACCACTATGTCGTATATTTCCATTTGAGGTCCACCTACAATTTGAGCGTTAATGGAAAACCAGCCTTTTCTGTTACGGAAAGTTTCTCCTCTTTCTCTGGAAGGATTTTTTTATAGGGATATGTGTACAAGATTGTATAGATATACAACCAATCGCCCCCGGTAACCCAGCGACGCGATAAAATTTTCTTTTTACGTCCAATCTTTCGTTTGCTCCAGGAAATTTTTATATATTGCCTAGTATTTAAAGCCAATCGTTTAGAAATTAGCGCTACTGCTTTTGACACTACTGCCTGGCTAATTTTATGGAGATCTACACAAACAATTCTGAAAAAAAAACACCCAAGCGGTTAATATATGATTCATGTTTTATAACCAGAATAATGAATGGACAACGCTTTATTTTAAGGTTAGGTACCACGGCACTTACCTGAAAATTTCCAGTTGCATAAAATCTGAGAGCAATAAGAACTTGTAATATTGGCGTCAGAGGTAACCCGCGGTTATCGACGCTATTGTTAACTAATAACAATGGAATCAAAATATGCATAACTGTATCTTTACTGAAGCGATATCTTTTGCGGAATTCGCCATCGTCATATACGTCCAACGGATTATCTGCATCCCTAATATACGTCCGTGATGGGTAATTATACACTCTATCATCATCAATGTAATAAAAAAAATCTTGTCAACTGTTTTCGAAAGCCATTATGAAAACAACAAACGAAACAACCGTGGATGTGACTTTGAGGAACGCTCAAGGTTGATCGCGAGGTACCTTGAACTGACGCATGGTTTGTTTCCCTCATATGAGCAATTATGTCGAGGAAAGGTGGAGTGGAGGTATTTTTGCCGACTAATCATACCAAAACACGAAATGGAGGTCGAGTAGAGGCGTAGAAAACTGGAGTTAATGTCTGAGAATATGACGGTAAATCTGTTGTCAACGTAACAAACGTTGCAGAAACCCGAGGTAGGGATCGTAATTAATTAATCATGTAAAAACAAATAATACAATTTTGAATTTTCTGTCAATTTTTGTAATATTTTGGTACTAGCTGTACCCGCGGCTTCGCGTGCGTGGTTATTTCTCTAGGTTAAAAGTAGTATATGGGTATGTGACGAGGACCTAAAATACCAATATACCAACATTTGATCAAAATTTCTTCAGCAGTTACAAAGATTTTTATGGATTGCTTGGCTTTTACTCATCGGATTGAGACACCAATTACACCAGTTTAAGTCAAACCCTAAGTTATCCAACAGTGAAAACCGCATCGCAATCGGTTCTGTAATGTTTACGTGATGCGTGAACAAACAAACATATAGACAGAAACACGATTTTTTTAAATGGTATATTCTTGTTCAGTAGCTTATTTTAAGTACAGTAGACTATTTGTTACTTATCTTCTTTGCACAGACTTTTTCTTACTTATTGCTTTATTTCTGTCCATCCAAAGGTTGTCTGGCTGGAAGAGATCGCTTTTAGCGATAAGACTATTATTGAACTATTATTTTACATTGACTACATATTACACTGACTTATTATCTAAGGGTTTTCCTATGTCTGTATCTTTTTATTTTCTTATTGTCAAATAGTTAATCTATCAATCTATAAGTATAGATATTGGCTAAATGTATTTCGGCCAAATGGCGAGTTTTAGAGTCTCGCCCGGTGCTCCTAAAACGCGGTTCATGGATGTCTCCACCCCCCTACCCCTCTCCCACGCGATAAAGACTCCACTGCTGCTCTACATCCATAAAAGTTGTACACTTGTCTTGTACACATAACCACTAACAATAAACACACATTAGCATTACAGTAGGTTCATTGCCCTGTGCTTTATTATCATTATAAAGAGTTTGAAGGTGAGATATGTACCTCAAATAGTATTCAATTTGTTTTTGACTTTTGATGCTAAGATTGCGATGTGGTGTGGCTTTCAACAAAATATTTATAATAAACATGCTTCGTAAAGCTTATTTATTTATTTCTCTATGTATTTAATAAAGCAATAAGAACGAAAAAGTCTGTAAAATTAAGATAATTAAGAAAAAAATGGTCTAAGGTACTTAAAATAAGCTACTGAACAAGACGAGAACATTTTTAAAATTAGTGTCTGGTAGTTTCGCGCATCACGTAAAAACTCCTGGATCGATTGCGATGCGGTTTTCACTGTTGGATAGCTTAGGACTTGACTTAAAAACTGGTGTACTTGGTATCTCAATATGATCAGTAAAAGCCGAGAAATCGATAAATACTTCTTGACGTCTGATGGAATATTGATCAAATGTTGGTATATTGGTATTTTAGCACATAGAGTAATTTTAACCTAGAGAAATGACCACGCGTGCGAAGCCGCGGGCACAGCTAGTTAGGTGTATAATGCAGGTTACAGAAATGATAAGATAATAAATACATGGTATACATACTATTTTATTTTTCGTTTATTTATTTTCAAAAATCCACAGGTCTTAGTAACTTAAAATAATGTAACACATTACTCGTATATTCATCCTATAGCCAAAAAAGGATTTACATTTTATAGAATAGTGACTCGCCGCAGCTTCGCACGGGTAGCGCTCACACCGCGGCATTTTTCTTACTAATAGCAATAAAAAAAGAAGAAGCGTAATTCAAATCTTTGGCAGCAACGACTTTGGTGTTTTTTGACGTTTTGTTATTTTTTCGTTTTCATGGCAACATGTCATTCCGTTCTGTATTTTTTATACGTTGGGTTACATTATTGCAGTTTTCGTAGGGACCTCTAATTTTTTGGAAAATACAATACTGCCCATGTTACTCGGTGATAATGTAGCTTTCTATAGGTAAAAGAATTTTTAAAATTGGTTTAGTGTTTTTTGAGTTTATTCATTACAAATAAACAAACATACAATCAATCAAATCTTTCCTTATTATAATATTAGTTTAGACTAATAATTACACAGTCAAATGTGTACTTAGTTAAAGTAAGTACACATTAAACATTTTGACGAAGCATGGAGCGATAGGGAACTGCACATAACTTAGAAAAGTCATAGGTGGCGAGCCAAGAGACCGAACCTGGAATCATATGGTTCTTATTCTCACTAGTATAGAGCTAGGCTACCATCCCTATAAGTTAAAATCGTTGTAGGTTAAGGTACATTCACATAGCGAGAATGCACTTTTCCATTTGTTTGTTTTTTGTCTATAAAGGATATTTTTTTATTTACTCTTTAGTACACTAACATTTGTACATACGACCTAATAAACCAGTTATCCTGGATACAAACAATATTCTCGACAAACTGAATTAAATAAAAGCCCAAATAAAAAAATTATATAACCCCCTATTTCCTACCCTTCATTATAGCTAAGAAGCATCTCGATCACATCAGTTTTCAAACCGCATCAAAATCGGTCTATTCGTTTGGGAGCTACGATGCCACAGGCAGATACACACAAACACACACACACACACACACACACACACACCCTTGTTCGCGGCTTTAATAATACGCGGATCTTTACAAAAATCCAGGTTATGCGGGCCTACCTTTCCCGTTGCTTTAGCGAAGTGTTAATACCGTACGAAAAGTAACCTATCTCTGTCCAACACAATTCTCTGGTCAGAATTTCTATACACTCGAAAATGACAGAGATATTAAATGTTGAACTTTCATACTAAAACCCCGATTATGCGGCCGGACCGCATAATAAGAAGGCACGAACGCTCTTCACACAAGTCCGCATAATATTCTAAGGTCATACTCTTTTACACAAGGCCCGCATAATATTCATAAGCCATACTCATTTACACACAGATCGCATAATAATCAAAAGTCATACTCTGTTACACACTGTCCGCATAATAGTCAAAAGTCGTACTCTTTTACACACTGTCCCCATATTATTCGAAAGTACTCTCGTATTTTACACACAGTCCGCTCAGTATTCTAAAGTCGTACCTACTATTTAACAAACACTGACCGCATAATATTCTGCCATGTTCTATTACACAGTAAAACCTTAAATCCCGATTATGCGGACCTACCGTATAAGAAAAAGCCACGAACGCTCTGAACACACTGTTTGCATAATATTGTAAAATCAGACCCTTTATAACACTTTCTGAATAATCATAGTAATATAGATAAATTTGCTTACACAAAATCGTCCTTAACGACAATAATATTTTTCAAAATTATACGTTGCGCGTTGTTTTTGTCACGCACTGACAAAACGCAAGATTCAAATCGCCCGCTAGTTTTTCGACCCGTCCCGTACCGCAACTGACTATCGTCAGCTTTTAAATTTGTAATCGACTTCACAAAAGGAGACGGTTATAAGTTATAATTATGTTCGATTGTATGTTTTTTTTGTGTATGTTCTCCGATTTCTCCGTCAATGACGTTCCGATTTTGAAAATTATTTTTTGTTTGAAAGTGTATATTCTCGAGGTGGTCTCATATAAATTGCATCAAAATTGGTTAAGTAGTTTATTGAAATTAAATAGATTATTCTTAAATTGTGTTTATATTACCTTTAATCTCCAAGATTTTATTCATTAGGGTAGAATTTCTGTGTAGTCTCATATAAACTTCCTCAAAATTGGTTAAGTAGTAGATGATTATTCATCTAGTTCAGAAATTTCGAAGATATGAGAAAACATAAAAAATTAAAACAAATAGATTGTCTAAAAATAATTTTACTTGAAAAAAGAGGACATACTGTATAAATTAGTTAAGTAGCTTTTTACAAGCTTTTATTCAATACACTGGGTTGGGACAAGTTTGCATACTGTATAAATTAGTTAAGTAGCTTTTTACAAACTTTTATTCAATACACTGGGTTGGGACAAGTTTGCATACTGTATAAATTAGTTAAGTAGCTTTTTACAAACTTTTATTCAATACACTGGGTTGGGACAAGTTTGCATACTGTATAAATTAGTTAAGTAGCTTTTTACAAACTTTTATTCAATACACTGGGTTGGGACAAGTTTGCAAGTCAATTAACGACGTCCAATGAAGTTGAAGTTTTGCACACGGGTGTAGTTCTGATGACAATACAATATTATGGTACTGTTGAGCTGGTCTGATGATGGAGCCGGAAGGAAGTCACAGGAACTCCACAACAAAATGATGAAATCCCTTTGAGTTTAGGCTTATTTGATTGGTCTCGATGAGTTTTCAGGTCTTAGTGGTACTGGTGTGGTATCTCGTAAAATATTGTTTTAAAAAAGTTTTTATATACTCGTATTTAAAACTTATAAATCCATTTTTTGTTTATGTTTTCTCATATCTACGAGATGTGTAACCATTTTTTTTTAAAGAGTTCCATTCTAGGGAAATCATAGATAGTTTTCGTAAAAACTGATTCAATTGTTTTATATGTAGGTTGTTCATCCTTAGTTTTAATTTACTAACGTCGAGTCTAAAGTGAGTTTAATTATTTTCTTTGGCATCATTTTATTTCTTCCGATGTTTGCTTAGGTCACTTAAAATCAAGAAATAAAGATACTTTAAAAAAATAACAATAGTCTTAATATTAAAAATGTTCTTTCGTAAACAAACATTACAAAGAATAACATAATTACGATTGAGCCAGAACAACATGACTTTTTCTAAATTACCAATGTTTTAATAATGTAAAAATACAACATAAGATAAGAAAGAGTTTATTGAAGGTGTAGAATATTGGTACATATTACGTAATTCACGTTTGGAAATAATGTCACAAATGTTTAATAAGAAAAACAAACCCTTCTGCCATGTCTAAGTTAACGATTAAATAAAAAAGTTCTTGCTTGTTCTTGCATTTTAAATCTGAATAAGGGATGCACATTTTTTAAAATAGTTTGTAAACATTTAGTACAACCTACGAATAAGTAATAAGTCAGGAAACGTAACAGCGTTAATAAAATGACCCAACAAAAGTCGTGCCCAAGTAGGTGGGGCTTAAAAGTCGTGTCCAGCGCGTCATCAGTCGTACATTTTTCATGCAAGCGAGCACACGTCATATCTTCGCGTACGTTTTAGTTTTATCATTGTGAACTGCAGCTGTGAAACATCATGCCAGCATGTGTTGTGAAGAGGTGCAGGAGCCATACAAGATTAAAATGTCCAGGGATCACTTTTCACTAGAAGTAGTTGCAAAATTATAATTATATTCAAAGACGTTCAAATACATTATCAAACCGCGATGATCAATACTATGCAAAATGAAGTCAGTCAATTTTTGCACTAAACTTTTTTTTCTTCCAATTAAAGCACATTTAATTTTGGCTAATGAAAATTCACCTTCTGCAAATTTTGAAGTGTTTGATTTACCTGAGTTGCTCAAAAAAACAAATAATGCAAACCCTTAATAAGATTTCACTATTATTTTTTGCACTTAATATTTAGGTTCGATAGGATTATTTATTTTAGCTGTATATGCGTATCTATTTCAATTAGAGACAGTCTTTCATAGATTTGAAACTGATCTTCAATAAGGTTATTTTCAGGAGAATAATATCAACACTGAATGTAATGACGGTGTTGAAGAAGAACCAAGAAAAACAAAATTAAAAAATAATCTTATTTCAACCGAATTCTTTAGTTTTGAAGAAAGAGGATCATGCGTTACGCCGATAAATATACCATCATCAGATATTCAGTGGTAGAAAAAGAAAAACTACATGACGTTTTGGATCAAAGCGAAAAATATATTAAAGGTCTCTAAATCAATGTGCAGTCAAAAAAAATATTCGAATAGTAAATGGACAAAGAGTAACAGTATATACTAACTCCTTGAAACCAGTGACCAAAAGTCAGTCCAAAACTGGACTTCTAGGACTCCTCATATGTATTTCAAATTTTAAATTACTTTTTGCACAGCTAGTAGAGGTACAAATATAGAAATTTATTTAACCATATTAAGCCAAGATCATATTGAGTTGTTTTTGGAGTGATCCGCAACCACGGCCGTTGCTACAATAACCCAAACGCCTGACAGTTTATGGAAATATATAAACATAATTTACTGAACTTGAACCTCAGCTCTAAATTCACAGGCAACAGCATACCATTGGAGGACATTCCGTTTTAAATTTCTCAGAATCCGTCTTCACTACATTGCGAAGAAAGATCCTCTTTTAATGTCTTCTAGACAAAAACTTAATAAATTAATTATATTTCGCGGGACAAAGAATTCAATGAATTGTAAAAAGTGAGCCAAAAAAAAACATTGTACAATAATATTGTTTTATTACTGACTTGGTCCGGTCCACTTATTGCATAACATCGTCCACGCCGCTATGACTCAGCTGTCATAGCAGACATTGCAGCACGCGCGTGAACCAATCCCTGCTTTCGTTCTGAATTTAAACCAATCACCAAGCATGTCTATTTGTAACCTCGGAAGTGATTCGTACTTTGAATGTTACGTCGTTTTGGTTTGAAGAAGGGGCACTTTTAATGTGGCATTTGTTCTGAATTAGAGTTCCTGACTTATTATTTATTCGTAGAGTACAACATAATAGGCAAAGTAGTTTATTAATAAAATTTCAATATTTGATGATCAAAATTAGATTGACATCGATTTTATGATTACAACACCGTAATAATCAATTAAAAATATTTTACTTAGCACATTATAATGTGCAACTAATTGGAATTACTACACTGAAAACAGAATTCATAAAAAAACTTATTTTTTAGTAATGTCATCCAAGTTAGTGATCAAGAGGGGTTTACCAATTATTGGAATAAAATAAAAGTTGCCATATCTAAAAACTAGTCAACTTTTAAATGTGTAAAGTTGTAATCATCTGAACGGAACTGAACTGGTGCATAAACCAAGTGGTGGTCTTTTAACGTTTGGATGTTGACTTTCGTTTTTGGAATAACTTATCCACTTACTGTTTCATTGTCCCTAAAAGTGTTCCCCATTTACAAAATTCTTTTATTTAAGCTAAACATCCGTGTTTTGTCATCATCAGCCTATATTAGGCCACTGCTAGACGTAGGCCTCTCCTACTGCACTTCACTGAGCTCACTGAGTCTTTAGCTCTCCTCATCCATTTTCTTTCAGCCACTTTTCGCAGGTTATCACTCCACCTGGCCACAAGGCGTCCTACATTATGTTTACCTAAACGTGGTCTCCACTCGAGTACTCGTCTACCCCAACGGTTATCAGTTCTTCGAGAAATGTGACCACCACCACTTTAGCTTGCTTATCCTTAGAGCTATGTAATTAACCTTGGTTCTCCGTCGGATATCTTCATTACCAATCTTGTAATTCAGAGAAACTCCAAGCATAGCTCTCTCTATAGCTCGCTGAGAGACCTAACATTTGTGGACTAGTTCGACCGTGATTGTCCACGTTTCGGCTCCGTAGGTCATAACTGGTAGGACGCACTGATTGAAGACTTTTGTTTTCTTCTCAAAGTTGTTCTTATCTAATTGCAATATTTGCGCAAGGTAAACATATTGCTGGACAACTTCAAGAGGTACACCATTGACTGCAATCAGTTCCGGGTCAATAAGATCGTTAAACATGATCTTGGTCTTATCTTGGTTCACTTCGAGACCGATATGTTCAGAAGCATCAACTAGGTTGGACAGCATACTTTGCAAGTCTTGAAGCGACTCCGCTATTAGGTCGATATCATCGGCAAATCGTATGTGTGAGTTGTTCTCGCCATTGATATATGCCCGTGCCCGTATAAGCGTCCGTGTTTGGATCACATAAATTCATATGTGTACCAAATTTCAACTTAATCGGTCCAGTAGATTCGGAGCACATTTATTGTGACAGATGGACAGACAGACAGCACACAAGTGATCCTATGATTGTTCGGTTTTTATTTGGACGTACGGAACCCTAAAAAACAATTTCAAGACATAAGTAGTTACCTAACTAAAATAAATAAAACATATTTTAATAAAACTACCTATAAAAATTCATAGTTTACAGGAGCGCATCTGCATTTTAGTTCTGGTTCTAATCCGGGAATTCAAGATAAACTTAAAAGCATGTTAGCTACTACTGTACTACTGTACTGGTACTTTTATTGGCACACAAATCCAAATAGATAAAAATATGAATTTAATAATCTATGGAAGCGCGGTGCAAATGGCGTTGTCACAACTGTCAGTAGCTCTCCGCGCTGCCTGCGCTCATCCCGCTGCAACAGAGCATACGCTCCAACAAACGTTAAACGTAAAGGGCGCATTTTATACTGAAACGTACGTATTTTAATTACACACAATCAAGTCCGCATTTTGCATCACCTACGTAATTTAACACAGGGCGAGCGCATAATCAATCGCAGACTAACATACACAGGTCAAGGTCCGCATTTTACATCACATACATACTTTAACACAGGGCGAGCGCATAATCAATTGCAGACTAACATACACACCTCGAGGTCCGCATTATAATAACGTACCTAGGACTGGTGGCGCCACGTGGTGGTTACACACTGAACTGAAACACTAACGGATTTTAACTATAGTTGTCAAATATCTCTAATATGCGGTCATTTTTCATATTTTGCTAAGATTTCACCAGTGAACCAATCTCATCGCGACGAATTCAAAGATATATTTGAGACCTCGTCAAATTATTATGCGGACGTCCGCACAACCGGGTAAGTCCGCACAATCGTGGTTCCTGTCACGGTAAAGACCGCATAATGTTAAAGCCGTAAATACGCACACATACACCCTCACACACACACACACACACACACACACACACCCTTAACTTATAACACCAGTCTCTTTTTTCGGGGGTTAATTAGTCAATATTAGAAATAGCATATTTACTAATTTCGTGTAGTCGGCTAAAAATCTTCTGTATAAATAAACCAAAGTACTCTTAAAACAAAAAATATGTTTTATTTCAGAATTTGGTGGCTTCGGTTCGGTATCAGGCAAAATAGACATTGAGATCAAAATCAACCATGAAGGTGAAGTGAACCGCGCCCGCTACATGCCGCAGAACCCCTGTGTCATTGCTACGAAGACTCCATCGTCTGATGTACTCGTCTTTGATTACACCAAGCACCCCTCCAAACCCGAGCCTTCCGGGGAGTGCCACCCTGATCTAAGGTGAGATATAATCTAGAAGTTAAATTTCAATCTTAAATTAGCTTTTTAAATTCAGCAATTTTGAACAGTACTACAGTAAGATATGAAGGGGATATGAAGGGCTTCGAGCAACTACCCAGAAGAGTAGCAAGTGCATAAGGTTTGTTCGAAATCAATTCGCCAATTCCAGTTCTAGAAATAAAACACTTTGATTGGCTAAGCCATGGCCACGCGGTGATTCCCGGAGTTCATAGTGATAGGACGTGATACATGTAAGGAGAAGGAGGGACTCTTTATGATGATCCTTTTTCAAGAAGCGCCGATGGGCGCTTCCAGGAATGTACGTGGTTGCACCCCGGTAGTCATAAGCACGAGATAGATTTCATTTTAACGACCAATAAGCATATATTCAATTGTCTCTGTGATCAACAGGGTTAAGACCGGCAGTGATCACCGCATGGTAAGAGGCTCATTGAATATCAACGAAAAGCTGGAGAGGTCTCGTTTGATGAGATCTACTCTTCGCCCAAGTCCTGTCCAAATCCAAAAGCCCCAAATCCAAATCCCGAGAGCTTTCAGTTTGAGGTCCAGAATCGCTTCCAAATTCTTACCGAAAGCGATACAGTGGACGAACTAAACAACGGGCTGGTGGAAATTGTTCACGCGGTCGGGTCGGAGTTCTTTAAGACCGCCCGCAAAAATAGTACACAAAAATTATCTGAGCATACACTCAGGAGATGAGACTGCAATCTTCAGTGGATATGTCGAGTTACAGCTTGCTTAATAAACAGATCTCCAAGTCAATGCAACACGATTTGCGTTCGTATAATACTACTTGTATTAAGAACGCAATACAGCGGCACAAGGGCTCCAAAGTGTTCGCAAGAGATCTGTCTATTGGGCAAAGCCTGTTGACGAAGCTGAAAACCGACAGTGGCAGAATCGTTTCGTTGAAGCCAGAGATTCTGAATGAGCTCGAGAAGTTCTATGGACAATATAGACCTCGCTAACTATTGGTCTCATACACAAGCTCAGAGTTTAGTTGATCCGAAATGAGGAAATCCGTAGAAGAAAGAAGGTTACCGACATAGCTCTCAGAGTTTGCAAGTTGAAGTGGCAGTGGGCAGGCCATATAGTTCGCAGAACCAACAATCGCTGGGGAATAAAGGTTCTCGAATGGCGACGACGAATAAGCAATGAAGGGTGGGGAGACCCTCCACACGATGGACCGACAACATTGTAGCCATCGCAGGAAGTCAATGGAGGTGGCACAAGATCGCTCGTCATGGCGCTCTTTCGGGGAGGTCTAGACTTCTAAAGGCTGACATGATGATAATGATGATGAAGTACTATTCTAGGAAACACCAATACCGATATACCAACATTTGATCGAAATGCCTTCAGCCGTCATAAAGTTTATATCAATTGCTCGGCTTCTATTCATCGGATTGAGATATCAAGTACACCAGTTTTTAAGTCAAACTATAAGCTGTCCAACATGAACCCGCATCGCAATCGGTCCAGAAGTTTTTACGTGATGCGCGAATAAACAAACAAAAATACAGACAGACAAAGTGACATGATTTAAAAGTGTTATATTATTTTTTATTGGCTTATTTTAAATACCCTAGACCATTTTTTACACGACTGCCCAAAAAAAAAGGAGTATAATGTTTTTAGGATTCATGTCTGTTTGTATGTGAGTTTATTTATTCCACCATAACTTTTAAATACCTGAACAGATTTAGACGTATTGTTAGAATTCTTACATCTCCCCGAGTATATTTTTTTTAATTCAATTTGTCAGTTAGTTTGGCTCCATTATCAAAGGCAAAAATAATTTATTTTTCTTCCAATTTTACAATATGGGTATCAAATTGAAGGCACTTATGATAATTGATAGGCACATTCTAGCAGTATATATATTGTAATTTATTTTTGGGCAGGGCAGGTGTTTTTTTATAAATTACCTTCTTTGTACAGACTTTTTCGTACTTATTGCTTCTGTGCCCGCGGCTTTGCCCGCGTGGTCATTTCATTTAAAAGTAGCCCATACGTGTTATTCCAGGACCAAAAGTACCTATAAATTACAATATACTACATTTCTTCAAAATTCGTTCATTCTTCAAATGGTTTTTGATCGATTGCTCGGCATCTAATCATCAGATTAAGATACCAAGTAACCCAGTTTTAAGCCAAACCCTAAGCTATCCAACACTGAAAACCGCATCGCAATCGATCCAGCAGTTTTTACGAGATGCGCGAACAAACATACAGACAGACACTATATTCTTGTTCAAGTAGCCTATTTTAAGTACCCCAGACCTTTTCTTTTAATTATCTCGTTTGTACAGACTTTTTCGTACTTATTGCTTGATATAAAGTATATATAGATATAATTTAAAAAAGAAAATAAAAATAAAACTTTTATGCAGCAGTCATTGTCATGTCGCGAGAACCAAACGTATTTGTGCAGCAGTCATTGTCATGTCGCGAGAACCAAACGTATTTGCCAAATTTCAACCTAATAGCTTCAGTGGAAGTGGGTGAAATATTAATTTCAAATTTCCAGGACATACATACATACAAGTCTAGTTAAATAAAAGCTTTTAAAATAAGAAACTCGCAGCCCTCTGCGATTTCACCCGCGTTGATTGAGTTGTGTTACTTTAAAGCAAGTTCAATCAAAATCCGTTCAGTCATTTCAGTGCTGAATATTAGGTAACTAACTAACTAAGATACATACTAACTCGCAAACTATGTTGTAACTAGGTTTCACTAAGCCACAATCGTAATAGTAGTAATAATAATTATACTAATTTGTGTTCCAGATTGCGAGGTCACCAAAAGGAAGGCTACGGACTCTCATGGAATCCAAATCTCAATGGATATTTACTCTCAGCCAGGTATGTTCCATAAAACAGATAACTAAACTGTTATACCGTTTACCCCTCATAATCCCAATGAGCGATGGTACCCTAGCGCATACAAGCTGTTGTTTTGCATCCCCACCATATTTACAGAGGTAGGTATACTCCACTTACAGAACACGAATCATTAATAAAAAAGTACCATTTTTAATTTATTAAAAATAAATAAGTATTGTTTATAAAAAGCGATATAATAGAGCAATTTTCGAATGTCGAACTTGTGGAGATGGTACGTATGTATGCCATCAGCGGGAACAGCTTAACCCAGGCCGTGCAAATGTTTCGCGAACAGTTTCCCAAAAGCCGGGCTCCGACATGCGACGTGATGCTGGGTGCTACACAGAGACTGAGGGATTATGGACAATTCCAGATGTTAGACTCAATGTGAACGTGTTAAATAAACTACGCGAAACATAAGACGTCGTGCTCAATTGTGCATTGAAAATGACGGAGGACACAGCGGTAGCAGCTTAGGGTAACGTAAATTGTAAACTTGTACATATTTTTTTTATTCCTATCGAACTGTAAATATGCAGATTCCAAATTTTTTACTACGCTGAAAATACCTAACTAATATAAACTTTGATAATAAATTCTCACTTGCAATAAGTTTATACAAACTGATAATTAAAGAAGGAGCGCGCACACATACCTACCATACATGTGTGTTTCGTGGAGTTCTACTACAAAATAAAGTGGGGCCTACTACGATTTATCAACAAAAAAAAAACACTTCTTGTATAGTGCAACTTAGAATCCAACGATACCAGGTTCGGTCCTAGGCTCCACACCAATAACTTTTCTAAGTTACGGTTTCCATCTCTCCGTGCTTCGGAAGGCACGTGAAGCTGTTGGTCCTAGCTGCTATTGACAGTAAACTCTGTCACAAGAGGCCAGCACTAAAACTCGGTCGAAATACAGAGATAATTTCGTACATTGACCCCTCATTACTTATCTCTACCGCTCGCGCATAAATGTATTGCCGTCGCGGTCGCTCATCGCTCCTGTGCGAGCGCGACTACAATAGCAAATTAGGAGTCAATGTAAGAAATTATCTCTGTATCGTGACCGGGTTTTACCTCATATAACAACCAAACATCCCAATGTACTAAATAATCACTGCTTCAATCACACTCTACCTCAATCGACCTACCTACCCTGCCACCCCTATGTCGTACAAAACGACTACCTGTCTACCGAAATACTTGAGTAAATTGGCCAGAACTCACGCTTCGTCGTCCCTTCGCTCCACTCGCACGCTCTACCTTCACTCCGCTTCGGTGGTCGGCGGCCTTCTCCACTTCTGTCCATTCCAATTGACGACCAACACTCACCACCACCAGCTACCCGAGTCACAAGCTCTTTATAAAGCGTCAGCTGTCCATTCCACAGTGTCGACCGATATCCCACCACCACCAGCCATCCGAATCACAAGCTCTTTATAAAGCGTCAGCTGTCCATTCCACAGTGTCGACCGACATCCCACCACCACCACCAGCTACCCGAATCACAAGCTCTTTATAAAGCGTCAGCTGTCCATTCCACAGTGACGACCGACATCCCACCAACACTAGCTACCCGAATCACAAGCTCTTTATAAAGCGTCAGCTGTCCATACCACAGTGACGACCGACACCCACCACCAGCAGCTACTCGAGTCACAAGCTCTTTATAAAGCGTTAGCTGTCCATACCACAGTGACGACCGACACCCACCACCAGCAGCTACCCGAGTCACAAGCTCTTTAGAAAGCGTCAGCTGTCCATTCCACAGTGTCGACCGACATCCCACCACCACCAGCTACCCGAATCATAAGCTCTTTATAAAGCGTCAGCTGTCCATACCACAGTGACGACCGACACCCACCACCAGCAGCTACCCGAGTCACAAGCTCTTTATAAAGCGTCAGCTGTCCATTCCACAGTGTCGACCGACATCCCACCACCACCAGCTACCCGAATCACAAGCTCTTTATAAAGCGTCAGCTGTCCATTCCAGTGACGACCGACATCCCACCAACACTAGCTACCCGAATCACAAGCTCTTTATAAAGCGTCAGCTGTCCATACCACAGTGACGACCGACACCCACCACTAGCAGCTACCCGAGTCACAAGCTCTTTATAAAGCGTCAGCTGTCCATTCCACAGTGACGACCACACAATCTGCCTGTGGGACATCAACGCGACGCCCAAGGAAGGGCGCGTGATTGAGGCCAAGTCCGTGTTCACGGGGCACACGGCCGTGGTGGAGGACGTCGCGTGGCATCTGTTGCACGAGTCGCTGTTTGGATCCGTCGCCGACGATCAGAAGCTCATGATCTGGGATACTAGGTGAGGATATACTCACTTTACTGCCGTACCTGTAGATGTAAGTTACCTTTTAACTAGCATTAAATAGTATTTTTTGTATGTATTTTGATAGATGTTAATTTAGCATTAACTTGACATCACTTGACGTTTACAATCACGGTCTTTTAAATTTTTCATGATGATCACATAAATGGGGATATAATAAATGTTCCGAAAACTAATTCCTGCGAATTGCAGCCTGCTGTTAGGTTAGGGGAGTGTTCAAGTATTACGTAACGCAATTTTTTGAGATTTTTGACACATATTACCTAGCCCCAAACTAGGATATCCTGTACCTAACGGCTAAATACACGCGGCCCCTCCTGTTGCCAAATCCCCGGGCGCCCGATACACGGCCGGCCCCTCCTGTTGCCAAGATAAAAACTCTAAATGCACCTGGCTGTGGCAGCCAGTTTTGTACAGATTTCGATGAAAATGGAATCCCGCGTTCCTTATCCAATCTGAGTGTTTTATTCTTTTAAGGGATATTTTTCCTTTATGTTTAAACACTAAATAAGTACCTATAATCTTAGTATAATAAATAGAACACGTATATTACTTATACTTACGTACGTACTTATATATACGTACTTGACCTTAAATATAGACGAAATTTAAAAAAAAAACTGTTTTTTAAATTGATATTCTGGTCACTTTTTGTACTAAACTGTGTTGGTATTTTAATTTATTAGATAGATACATTCAGGTAATATTTGAATAAAACATAATAACAGGGTGTCATCGATCTTATTTCCAAGATACAATATTTTTTCTGGAAAATCACCCCATTTTTGTCTTCATATTTTTTCCGAGGTTATATTTCCATAAATAATATTTTCTTATGTCTTTGGTTCGGTTTGTCAGTGGCAACATATATTCAGGCAACCACAGGCCAAGTTTTGTGCGATTGCGTCAAACCATTGAGCAAGGAATGGAAAATGAGTTTTACGGGAACGCAGCGACGAGAATATTTTCGCGCCAAATTCGCACGTAGTGACTATTACTTATCTGTGCCAGGTGTAAACACCTATTGTGCTATAAGGTTCAAAGTGCATCAACCGGGGGGTAAATACATTCGGGGTACTAGTTCACTAGACAACGAAGAAACATACATAGATACGAAAATGACATCCATGACACGGAAACAAACATTTCTGCTCATTACACAAATGATTACACATTGCGGGATCCGAACCCGCGATCATTGGTTGACTTCACAGTCAGGGTCACCAGCCACTGGGCCAACTGGTTGTCTGTTTACTTTTTATTTGAAATATAATGCGGCGTAGGTAGACACTGCCGCCAGTGACTTTCACATAACGCTTTCAAAAGAAAAGTTTTTAATTATTAAGTCCATCCTTGTTACATCGAAGTTACTAACGTTTAAAAGTCAACATGTCAAATGTCTCCTGAAAAAGCTTTTTTTTTATTTTCTAAATAGACCAATTCAATAAATTAAGTAAAAAAAAGTTTGAAAAGGAAATTTCGCTTTTTAGTACCGACTCAGAGTTCAATCTCGCATAGAAAATTGACATACTCGTACCCTTCTGACTATATCGGTGCTTCGGAAATATGCCCGTTCGAGAAGAGAGAGCCCACAAACTACGGGGAAGTAATTTTTGAAAATTTAATACTCGCTAAGTCTTCAAAAATATTTGTTTTAAGTAGCCACAAACAACAAAAACAAAAAGGTGAATATACAAGAAAAAAAAGAAAAAACATATATTCAACACACGACTTCAGATAACAATATTAAAAACATAGGTATTAAACATAAAGTAAATGTATCTGTGAGTGTGTCGAAAAGGGCTTATACTCAGCACAAATGTCCAGTGCTATACTAGACGCTGGTTTCCAAATAAACCCCGCGGTTGATGTAAAAAAGGGTGCGAAAATAGTAGTTTATGAAACGGTTGCATGATAAGGGCATTAAAACACGCGAGTTTTTTAATAGTATCACTCGAGTGTTTTAATAACTAGTTATGTGCCGTTTCATACACTACTTTATCTACACTCATGCAATAGGAACTTATATTTAAAGAAGAAAAAAAAAATACGTAACATTTTCTTGATTTTTCTGGTAGAAGCACGGTAGAAGCTCGTTTGTGATGTTCGTTACTGTTTCCGTGATGTCAGATGGAGTCAAATTCCCCTCACTAACACTACTGTCGGACATTTTTAATCAAGATAAAACCTTTTATCAAGAAAAACATTAAATTAGTTAGGTTAAATATGGCAATTATGGTAAATTATGGCGCCAAAATCCAGTCCATAGTGAATACGGTCTAACACGCGCCACTATAGATAATTAATGGCGAAAACTCTCGTTGTGCAGACCCAACGCGGTGCTTTAATGGGGAAAAAAAAATTATGTTCAAAAAACAGTGTTATAATATATTTTTTCTTATTATAGACATATAGACGTGCCGTGCGTAATGTATAAATATCATTATGCCACCATTTTTGAGTTCATAATCCGGATTTTACGTTATGAGTGTAGATAAATTAATAAAAGAAACGTGTCCACCTATTGAAGTTTAGTTGAATACTTTCCTTTACAGATGTAACAACACGTCGAAACCTTCTCACACGGTGGACGCACACACGGCCGAAGTGAACTGCCTCAGCTTCAACCCCTACTCCGAGTTCATACTGGCCACGGGCAGCGCCGACAAAACGGTAAGTTATTCTTACAGCACACATGTGGCAAAGAACAAATTAATATTTCATTTCCGATTACTTTCTGTGTGACTGCCATGCTGAATTCAAATGTTTCGAATTCGAATAGTGTGGGCGTTTATCAAAGTAATTGTACATGTTATGAACCGGAAACCTGTTTATGCTAATCGCAGGTTCGCAATATTATTTGTAGTAATTAGTTAAATGAAATATTTGACTACCATAAAACATTTAAATGTGTAAAATCTATAAAGTATTTTTTATTATATTCGCGCATGCGTGATCGCGCGTAGCTGAAATGAAAAGGTATATTCACCCGTGTACTGTTACTCTCCAGATTTTCATCAATATAATATTGGTGTAAATGCCGTTTCCTTTCAATAAATAAAGTTTATCTTTTCTTAATATAATCTAAAAAAAAGTATGGTTTCAATTGGACTTGTACTTTTAAAATGAAAACTAAGTTTGTACGAAAACTGTAATTTCCTTCTAAAACCTTAAATACAAGCAGTTGTTTTGCAACTCCGCCATATTTTCAGAGTTAGGTGTACTCCACTTACAGATCACGAATCATTAATAAAAAATGTACCAAATTTTTGTTAATTAAAAATAAATAAAAATAGTTTATTCGTATAAAAAGCGATATGTGTACGCGATCCTAATTTTAAATCACCTCGTGTGGAAAGATTCACACCCTTACCAGGCATCTGTCACTGTCACTCTACCTACTTACGCGAGTTAATAACCTACAGCGAGCTGCGCCCCGGCGCCACAAATCAGGCGAGGCCGCCGCGCGCTTGCATTCAGACGCTTACCGTGTCGCTTTTTTGAACTTTCGCTAGTAATGGCGAAACGTAACAATAATAACAATTGTCGTTTGAAGGGATGCCTTAGTGGGTATAAAGACAAACAAAACAGTTTTTTTTGTATCATTATCACATTATAAAGTTTTCACAGAACTGTCTACTGAACGGAATTCTATAGTACATATTTATAATAGGTGTGCTGTTTTGCCCGTGACTTTGCAGGAAGTCCGTTAGTTTGTACCTCTATAGGTACTTACACTGTTTTTTTATGTGGTGTTTGATCACTACATTTATTTTTAACCGACTTCAATAAAAAGTAGGCTCTCAAGTTGATGTGTATGATGGATGTAATATTGTTGAAAATTTGTATCATTAATATAATTATGTTAGTGTCTCATGACACTAACATAATTATTGAATGATACAAATTTTCACTGTCTGAACATATATTCAAAATTTCGCGAATGTATGTTTGTTAATCCACGTATTTTTCGGAAACTATAAGTTAAATGGAGAGAGCTATCCTAGGTGTTTCAGTGATAGAATCCGAAATGAGGAAATCCGTAGAAGAACCAAGGTTACCGACATAGCTCTCAGAGTTTGCAAGTTGAAGTGGCAATGGGCAGGCCATATAGTTCGCAGAACCGACAACCGTTGGGGAATAAAGGTTCTCGAATGGCGACCACGAACAAGCAAGCGAAGTTTAGGGAGACCCCCCACACGATGGACCGACGACAATGTAGCCATCGCAGGAAGTCGGTGGATGGAGGTGGCACAAGATCGCTCGTCATGGCGCTCTTTGGGGGAGGCCTATGTTCAGCAGTGGACTTCTAAAAGTCCACTGCTGAACATACTCGACGACCGCCGAGTGAAGGTGCGTGAAATAGCTGAGAACATACCACTGACCGAGTACAGAAAATCCTGCATGAAGACAAAGCTGTCTGCACGATGGGTGCCACGTTTGTTGACAATCAAGACAATGCCCTAGTGCTCACGTCAGCTATTGCAATGGCCAAAATCCACGAGTTGGGCTTCGAACTGGTTCCGCATGCTCAGTATTCGCCGGACCTAGCTCCGTGCGATTATTACCTATTCCTAAATCTGAAAATATGGCTTGGAGGGCAAACATTTTTGACAAATGAGGACTGCATTGCAGGTGTAAACGGCTATTTTGAAGACCTCGACAAAACGTATTTTTTGGAGGGGATAAAAAATTGGAAACTCGCTGGAACAAGTGTTTGTTCCCTCAAAGGAGACTATGTTGAGAAATAAATGTAAATTGTTTTAAAAAAAAAAATATTTTACTTTTTAAAACGACTTATCAAACAGCCCTCGTAAATAGCTACTTTTTTTGAGAACTTGTTTTTGTGGTTAGTTGTTTACATCGGGCAAACCAATCGCACAGTTACACTCCTGCGGCTCGGCTGCGACGTTTTTCAGTGACACTTGAACATACGGGCGGAACACATGAACATAAGCATAGGGAGAATCTATCGCCCATACATACCTAAATTCGAAGTTTTAATTTAACACATGTTAAAATACATTGTGCGGTATTTCATATTTCTATGCAGACTACCCTATCTCACGAGCGATCGGCGTAGTTATTTTATGGATTAGAGTCGGAACAAAGTAATATCAACTCTAACGCGCGACTATTAAGTGCAATTTAGCATGCACGCTCGATGTATGAATACCTACGATTGTAGGCTATTTAATCGGTGGCTTTCTTCAACATCAAAGTAGTGCAACTTCTGTACTTGTACTATTATTTATTCTGTGCCCGTACACATACAAATGAAGCCCTGCCGACATACTTGTACTATTATTTATTCTGTGGTCACAGTCAGTCAGTTGTCACACGCTCGTTCCCTAACTTGATAGGTTGATATTTTCTTAGTTTTATTTTAGATTAGACTTAGTCTAATTAGATAGGTGTTTTTGACGGTCCTAAGCCCGCTCAAGTAAGGTCCTTGAAGTGAGATTATTTTCTTGTGCAAATCTTTAGAATACCTAAATAAATCATAGAGTTGTTGCTACTCAGCACGAGCGAGGCGGTCGCCCCGGTGCGCTATATATTCTGTGGCACTGGCGCGCGGCCTTTTACTATTATTTATTATGTGGCGCGGCGGCGGGAGCGCGCACGTTACTATACATGTGTGTGTCGTGGGCTTTTCTACTCCAAAATAAAGTGGGGCCTACACAATTACTACTCCAACTTATAAAAAAAAAACAGGTATCTCGAATAGCGACCATGAACCGGGAGATGGATCTTAGATCGGACAGAACTATGGGGGAAGCCTTTATTCGGACGTGGTCTGGTGATGGCCTTCAAACCGTCTAATTTCTCTTATTAAAATTGCAGGTGGCCCTGTGGGACTTACGCAACCTGAAACTTAAACTGCACTCGTTCGAGTCGCACAAAGACGAGATCTTCCAGGTTCAGTGGTCGCCGCACAATGAGACCATCCTCGCGAGCAGCGGGACTGACAGAAGGTAAGGTTTTTTTTTTTCACAAAAAACACTTCACTTTCACTTTAAGGTCACAAGATCCATTTTGCTGATATGTCAAATGTCAGGAGCCCTGCTCTTGTCATTTGACAAAATATAAATATTACACCACCGAGCTGACTATATAAGCTAAAATAAGTACAATTATAAAAGCATTTACATTATGTTTTTTTTAATGTACGTCACTTTTTTTTAAACTTTTTGACCTTGTGAGGTACCCTGAAAGTTTCAGCCGAATAGCTAATCAGGAAGTGCTCGAAATTTGAATTGCAAGATTCCAGGACAGACAAAACATAGATACATACATACATAATACATACATACATACAACTGAAGTTAAATAAAAGCTTTTAAAATGACACCAAAATTAAATCTCCGGAGCTTATAGTTACAGACTTATAAAAGAGAGATGATATACCCATTGTCGTTACGGTCGCTCTTTTATTCATGGTACCCCGTAAGTATTGGAGTGATTTTAAAGACGTCTCAAGTACAAAAAAATTGCCGTCGCGGGTCACGTGGCAGATGTGTAAACATTTTGTTTGCCTCATCATCATCAGCCCGTATTCGTCTACTGCTATAAGAAAGAGGTAACATACATACATGTCATTAATACATACCTTTCACAACAACAACGCAATTTCATGGCAGGTAACAACAAAGCGCACCTAGGTGCGTATATAAAAAGTTACTTTAAGCCTAGGTGTTGATCCATAGTAACTACGCATTATCAACTAACTTAGTCTTCTTATTCGTCCCTTCTTATTCCCTTCATCCGCCGCGTCTCCATGCCGCTCGATCGACACGCCAAAAGTCGGCGTTACCCTCGTACCGTGCTATTAGATCACACACAGCAAAAAACCTTTGGTAATCCTCAAATAGCCGTTCGTTTTGAGTAAATGGCGAAAATAATTGTTAAAATTCTAAATATGTCAACATTTGCCTTTCGTTTTGCATGTTTAGATGACATAACAGTAAATTTGACATAACAAAATTGTCTTTATTCCGTATAGGGTCGTTTTTCATTCGGTTGTTACAAAAATGAGACGTCGCGAGACCCCTGGCAGATGTGTAAACATAAAAAAACTAAAGTATGTAACGAGCAAAGTTTTGCACCGCGCGCTCTCATTCGTCAACTGTGAATCAGCAACTCTTCATCTGATCTATACGTATTTGTCGGAGTTCAATGCCCAACCTGGAGTGTTTACATATTGCACATAAAAAAATATATGTGATGGCTTATAACTTGAATATGACCGAGCTGAGTCGGACAGAGCCGACGAGACACGAGGCGCGATCGGCGTTACCCCCGTACCGCGCCGTTAGATGTTTATACATAAAAAGTTCAAAACTTGCCATGTTAAAAATTTACATTTCGAAACTGCCTATAAAAAAAAACGACATCTCTTCATCTCAAACGCAGGGCAAATGAACATTCCAAAAGTATACAACCGGACCAAAGATGACAGTTGTTTTTTCTGGTTCAGTGTGATCTTGTTCAGCCAGCCAGACACTAATGCACTACCACCAAGGATATTTAGGAATGTTTTCCTTCGTCAAATAATTATAAATAAAATATATTCCTGACAATTAACACCAATTACCTAGCCCCAAACTAGGACACTCTGTACTGTGGGTACTAGACAACGGATAAACATACATAGGTACGAATATTACATCCATGACTAGGAAACAAATATTTCTGCTCATCACACAAACGATGCACAGGGTTTTGAACTCTGATTTCGTAGTTCGGGTCACTAGCCACTAGACCAACCGGACGTCAAACGAACAGTTACTAATAAACCCACTTTCCTTCAGATTGCACGTGTGGGACCTGTCAAAGATAGGCGAGGAGCAGACGGCTGAAGATGCCGAGGACGGCCCGCCTGAGCTGCTCTTCATCCACGGCGGCCACACCGCCAAGATATCAGACTTCTCGTGGAACCCCAACGAGCCTTGGGTAATCTGCTCCGTTTCCGAAGACAATATTATGCAGGTGAGGCAATCAGCTAACAAGTGGCGTAACAAAAGCACAAAAAACAACAGCAGTGTGAGCGTGGACTTTATAAGTAGATTTGTCGACTTTTATGTCAAATTTTAAGTATATCGTAGATTTACATTAACTACAATTATCATTTTTGTAGGGCAGGTTGTGCAATTCTTTTCTAGAGAGTGTAACAAACGCAACTTATTAAAACAAGTACATCTGTAAACTAAGTCAGAACCGAGTTATAGAGGTTTTTTAAAATATTTCCTTACATTATTATTATTATGAAAAAACGGGAGTTACTCACATATAGCAGTTGGATTACTCCTACTATAGTTTCAACCACATCTGGTGGTATTTCCTAACATTTTTTGTAGGGCAGGTGTTTTATTTTTTGTTTGCAGTGGAGCTATTGGGCAAACATAACCGAAAGTAATGGTGGCCATACATGAAACATATACCTGACAGGAACACGTGAACAGATTCTCAAAATAAAAAACGGGTCTGCTTTACAGTAGTCTCATATGATGAGTAACATTTGAAATTTTACCTCGGTAATAAGCAACATTAACATACTCTAGCACCGCGCGTGCTCATCTAACGTCACACATTTGACGTTAGATGGACGTTGGACTTTGTCTTTTAACTGTAACTGTTGTTGCCGTTTGCCCTACGCCTTATCCCTACTTCTCCCTCCTCCTCCCTTCTACTCCGTTCTCCCTCCTCCCGTTTACTCCCTCCTCCCTACTCCCTTGTCCATTTTCCCTTCTTCTTTGTCCCTTATCCCTTATCACTCCCACAATAGCTTCTTGTTAACCATTTACACAGTTTTTTTATCCTTTTTTTTCTGATTTTATCTGCTATCAGTCCTTGACCATGAGCAGGTTTGTTAGCTTTTTATGGTTTTGAGGAGGAGCGGTCCATTAATATCTTCTCCTTTTCATTGAACATCAAGTTCCATGATATGTTGTCTTTTGAGCCTCTTTGGATAATTTATAATCGTAAGCTCAGCTGCTAGCCTGTTAGGGTGGTTGTCTAGGCGTTTTTTGTACTTTGTTGAGTATTTCCTTATTTCACTGGTGACAGTATTAACGTTAATTTCCTTGTGTAATTCATCCATTCTTATGAACCGTGGGGCATTTGTGATGTTTTTTAGAAGTGCATTCTGTGCTCTCTGGATAATTCCAATGTTGGTTCCAGGCTGATCCCCACAATTGAACTCCATAAGTCCACAAAGGCTTTAAAACGGCCTTGTAGATAAGCAGTTTGTTATCTGTGCTTAGAACGGAATTCCTTCCAAGCAACCAGTACAGTCCTCTGTACCTGAGGTTGAGTTCTTCCCTTTTTTTCTGCAGGTGTTTCTTCCAAGTTAGCCTTCGGTCTATGTGCATACCCAGATACTTTACAGAGTTGTTGTGTGGAAGTGTGGTATCTCCTAGGTGGACGGGTGGGCAGTTACCTGTACGGAGAGTGAACGTGACTTGGGTGGATTTTGAGACGCTAGCTTTGATTCTCCACTTTTTCAGCCAACACTCTATTTTGTCTAGTCCATTTTAAAGGGACTGTGAGGCTTTGTTTAGATCTTTGCTACTGGAGAGAATGGCGGTATCGTCTGCAAATGTGGCTGTGACTACTTCAGGTGTTTCCGGTAGGTCTGATGTGAAAATAGTATACAGGACGGGGCCCAGTACTGATCCCTGAGGTACTACTGCGTGTATTTCGTGAAATATGGAATTATACTCGCTGTCTTTGACATGGAATATTCTTTCAGAGGTGTAAGATTCAAGTATTCCAAAGAACGGATTTTGCATAGAAGGCCTTTGTGCCACACTTTGTCAAAAGCCTGTTGGATGTCTAGAAACGCTGCGGAGCAGTATTCTTTGTGTTCTAGGGATTTCCTTATTTGATCTACAACTCTGTGCACTTGTTCAATGGTGCTGTGTTCTTGTCGGAATCCAAATTGATGTTCTGGGATTATTGATCTCTCGTTAATGACTTTCAGCATGCGCGACAATAGTACCTTCTCAAAGAGCTTTGAGAAGACGGGTAAGAGGCTGATCGGTCTATACGAGCTGACTTTTGTGCAAGGGTTTGCCGTCTTTGTAAATCATGATGATTTGGGAGATCTTCCATATGCTAGGGTAGTGGGCGACTCTCATGATGCCGTTGAAGAGAGTAGTGAGGAAAACTAATCCTTTCCTTGGGAGTCGAATCAGTACCTCTTTGGTTATTTGATCAAACCCCGGGGTTTTTTTATTGTCTAATTTGTTTATTAATCTTTTTATTTCTCTAGGGTTAGTTGGTTTTATAGGAAGGTCCAGCTGAAAGTCTTGGTTGAGTGTGACGTCGATGCTTGGATCTTCATTATTACCGTCATTGGGTTTAAACACATTAGATAGGTGATCCGCAAATGCATCTACCCTTTCTTGTGCTGTTCTGGCCCATTCGTCTCCTTCTAGTCTAAGTGGTGGTCGGGTAGTCTTTGGTTGTTTTAAGTCTGACGTTGCCTTCCATAGGGAGTAGTTGGTTGATTTGGTAGCTGTAAGTGACTGCAGTCTGTGTTCTAGCGCTGCATTTTTAGACTTGCTTATTATTTCCTTCAGTTCAGCTGCCGCTTTGTTGTATGATGTTTTGTCTTTCTGGTGTCTACTGCAGTGCCATACTCTGCGTAATCGCCTTTTTTCCATGATTTTGGTTCATATTTCCCAGGGGACAGAGTTATGTCTGGGGTTGTTGACAGGTCTGATTGGAGTTGTTGACCAGCAAGCGACTTGAACCAGGTTTGTAAAGCTGGTAGCTGCCTCTTCTATATCCTCGGGTGTCTTTAATGCCACTTTGAGATTGAGTCTCCTTTCAATAATGTCGCCAAATGAGTCCCAGTCGGTGTACTTGTTGTATAGTTTTGGGGCTGATTCATACTCTAGAAGTGTTGTGCTGATTGTTAGCAGCACGGGAGTGTGATTATAGGAGCCGTCTAAACAGGAGTTAGTTGAGCTAAAATATTGTGACATCCCTTTGCAGATGAAAAAATCTATTACATCGGGTAGTTTGTTTGTGTCAGTCGGCCAGTGTGTTAGCTCAGCCGTTGAAAGAGTTGATAGTTTATTTTTGTCTACTGATAGTTTTAGCTGTCTCCTTCGTGTAGTCGCTAATCTTGAGCCCCAATGACGGTGTTTTGCATTCCAATCACCTCCAGCAGTGAATCTAGGTGCAAGAGTGTCAAAATAGTGCGAGAGTTGCTCCTCTTTGATTTTGTGTTTAGGTGGAAGGTAGACTGCGGACACGTTAAAGTTGCCTGTTTTTCCTTTTACTGCTATTGTTGTAGCTTGGATGTGTTCTCTCTGTTATTGTGGCAGTTCATGGTGTTTTATCGAAGATCTTATGATAACTGCTGCTCCTCCATGTGCTGTGCCATCGGGGTGTTTAGTGTCATATATTGAATAGTTTCTAATGTTAATGGAGCTTCTGCTTGTAAGGTGTGTCTCAGAAATTAGGAGTATATCGAGTTTATGGATATCGAGTAGAATCTCAACCTCATCTACATTTGGGGCGAGTCCATTAATGTTCCATGTAGCTATATTTAGTGCAATCATTTTATTAGCTTATCAATAAGTGAGCCAAGCAGTCCTATTAGCATGTTTATTTGGCCAAAACACAAATCCATTTTTTCTAGTTGTCTGGTAATCAAGTCTCGTAAGACGTCTGTTGGCGTGAAGTTTTCTTCGTTTGATAAGTTATTTCTGAATCTGATGTCTTCAGTGAGTGTCCGTGTTGTCTGATATTTTTCTCTTGGTTTTTGAGTGTTATTAAAATTTTCATCTAGCCGCTTGGGCATTTGTTGTGTGTGAGGTGACTGGCGCCCAGTCACTCCAGAGTAGGTTGGCTGGTTAAGAGGAGTGTTTTCTCTGTCTTTCTGATTTGGGGTATTAACTATCTCATTATGCTTGTTTTGGCTTCTCGTCAGTTTATCAAGAGATTGTATTTTTTTTATTTTCTCTGTGATGATAATGGGATGACTGACTACAGATGTTGTTGGCGGTGTTTCCGCCCGGGATCGAACCGGGGGCCTTCTGCGTGTCAGGCAGATGTGATGTTTACTCAGTTACACTTTTACACATTGTTACGCTTTTCACGAAATCACTGCCATATATTTTAGAAAAGCGAGAGGAAAGATGTTACACATCAAGAATAAGGGAGCGCGCCGTAAAGCGTCCCTATCACAGCCAGAAGTTTGACGCTACCTTTGTCAAGTCATTTACTTCGCCTAACTTAAAAATGCTGTCATTCCAGGTGTGGCAAATGGCGGAGAACATCTATAACGATGAGGAGCCCGAGACGCCGGCGTCCGAGCTGGAGTCGGGCGTGAACGTGAACCACGGCTAGCAGCCCCTCGACCTCTCTGCCCTGCCCCGAGCACCCTAACATGGACTGCTAATAGTGACTGCAGTGAATGTGTATCTGTGGAGCGCAGTGCCAAGTGCGCAGTACTAATTGTCAGTCAGTAAAGAGTTTCTTGTAATTAATTTTAATGTAATAGTGTTAAATGAAGCTGACTGCCCGTTTGGGCCCCGGTTTCTTAGCGATAAATCGTGTTGATTGAATGAAATGAAAAATAAATTTTGTTTTTTATACTAAGGGCTGATTTTTCAATGCTCAGATAAACGGGCTGATAACTTTATATAGTTTACTATTTTTCAATTGTCATTCATTCCATTGATAGCTATCTAGCTGAATAAATTAAATCAGGCGTCACCAGCTTCAGAGAGATGAAACAAATATATTGATAACACTAATGTTAGTGAAGGACAGATTTCTGTCTATCAATAAAATAACATTGTTTTGTGTTACATTTAGTTGTTTGTACTGTGGCCAGTAAGCGTAATTCAACCTCCTTGGTACTGTGGTGATATTTTACGAAATTTGTTTTTTTGAGCTAGTGACATTGTATCAATATGAAATAAACAGTTGAATAAGCAGTTATCTGGCCTTCGAAGGCGTAGATACATTTATTATTTAGTTAAGAGTTGTTTGTTGAAGAAAGCCTATCTAACAATTGAAAAAAAACTGTCCTATACTATTAGTCGAATAAACGCTATCTTAATGCTAATCTTAGCATTGAAAAATCGGCCCATAAGTGTGTTATAGAATGATTATGTTTATTTCCATAATTAAGTACACAATAAGCCTGAGTTTTATAAAATAAGAGCAAAGAACAATTTGGCGCGGCGCTTCGCTGATATGTCTACGCTAATACATTTTCTACTGAATCACGACCTAGGAGTTAGCTGTAACATCTGTACTGCACAAGAATAAATCATAGTCTTGCGTGTTTTGAAGTCAGCAACCTTAGCAGTTTTCGTCCAGATGCAATTCGTCTTTACCCCACTTTGTAGCACCGGAAGAGAAAAGGGGCTATTTTTAGGTTGTGTTAGCATTATCTACACTAGGCCGAAATCGGATTGGTAATGAAAATTGCGATAACTTTTAAAATATTTGAGCAATTCTATTAATATAAAAACTAAATTAAAGTTTATTTCATTATAAATATAGGAAGAAGTAAAACCTTTTTATTTATTATTGGAGATTGTTATTAAAAACCATAAATAAAAAATGAAGATGATTTTTATAGTTTAGCATCGGCTCTGTAATCTGGTGGCAAGCATGCCAAACCGTATAACAGCTTTATTAACAGCTCGTAGTTGCATTACAAAATACTAAAATGTGTGAAAATTGCATGTTTGATACATTGCACATTTTTGTGAAAATTGGTAATGTTATAATCTACTTTTATTCAAAATAAATTCACAATCTTGAACTTTTATGACTTTTATTGAAGCACTATAAAATTGTGTATAATACAGTCGTCATTTCATAAAGCTAGTTCCAATATTTTGGAAGTTATTGAGGTTTTTATTAACGACCCGCTTTCTTTGCGGCCCAGTGTATGCCAATAGTATCAGTTGCTCAATATTTTGTACCATGTTACAATAACCAAGTGCAAATTCTGTAGGCAGGAACATTGCCATTGTCTTTGGAAAGGTGGATATTGAAGGCCTAAAGAGAAACGTGCTTGCAAGCATTGCAAATGTTCTAGAATTCAGGAAAATTGAAAAATGAATGATAAAACTAGTTTGTAACAGATATTCATCAACATTGATCTCGTAATATCATTTCACTATCACTACACATATAATGTTAATGTAACAATAAGTAATGTTTATAGTTAGATACAATGTTCCTGCTTAGAATATCACAAGGTATGTTAATATGCACAAGAATCTCAAGCAAACACTCAAAGAAATTGTGCATATAACCCTGAAACCCGTACCAACGGCTCTTATTCGCTACGGTGATTCGGCCACGTAACGCGTCCCGTTATGATATCTTCGTGGAATCGCTCGTGTATTTTCGCGAGTTGTAAAACGCAAGGAATTTCGTGTGGTATAGCGAATAAGTGCCCTGGAAAATAGGTTAGGACACATTTGTAAAGATATCACTACCATGGATTCTATTATGTACATATGGTTTATTTATATGCACATACTTCAAAATATGTTAGAACATACGTTTCCAAATTGTCACCCTGTTTATGTACACTTTCCTTAATATGTTATACCGTGTCCACCGCTAGCCGCGAGAATTCCATTTAATTTATTATTTTTGTACCAGAAGTCTCGAAAGGACATTCAGTTGCATTCAGTTGCTATTTATCAATATGCTGTAAGTTTAAGAGCTTTTTCCACCATTCTGTGTCCATATTTTACTGGATATTGTAAAATTGTAGATTTTTGAAATTACTTTTCGTGTTGATTTTTGAGAGTTTAAAAATGTGAGTGGATTATGTTCAGTGTACATCTAATGCTAGCATTTCACACATGGCGTTATTTGGTCAACGTTGGCGAAGTGGGAAAAAGACTAATCTTCATAGCTTTGTCTCTTTCTAAATACGCGTATACTCATCGCCATGTATGTGCCACCATTAGCTTTCATACATTGATAATGTGCCAATCCTGTCGGCCCAAACTAGTCTAACATTTTACTGAAATCCTGTCATTCGATTTGTTCTCTCTTTCAAACCCATGAAAACGAAAGTGATAACAATAGTTAAATTAGTTTGTGCCAACAGAAACCGTAAAAGTCGAATATCCACAATCACTGGTTGCAGCAATATGATGCAGTGCAACAGTAAATGTAATTGTATTATTTCGTAGCTTCCCTTTTAGATTATTACTAATACAGTAAAATAATAAAAAAGGTATGTAAATTCAAAATTGTAAATATGTATTGTGAAAGAAGCTCTTACTCTGGTGACGCGACTGACTGAGGGTATTTTATAATGTTCATGATGTAATGGAATGTATTTTTAAGCTCCGCTAATTAAAATTACGATTACGAAATAACGTACTTTTTCTTTTCCAACCTTCCCTAAAATAAGAGATACATATTGAGTCTCTAGACTACCAGTAGTCCAGATTTAATAAATGTAAATAAATATATAAATATGCTGTATAGGCCAACAGCAAGTATCCTTCCTAAAAAAAGCTGGAGAATTGATACCAATTACCTAGCCCCAAACTAGATAGTTTATTGGGTACGCGACAAAGGATAAACATACCTAGATACGAATATTACATCCATGACCCGAAACAAAAATTTTGGGGCTAGGTAATTGGTATCAATTCTCCAGCTTTTTTTAGGAAGGATACTTGCTGTTGGCCTATACAGCATATTTATAATCTCTAATAAAAAAAATATAACCCCCGACCCCCCCGCTATTAAGTTATAAGCTACGAAGGATCTCGATCACATCATCACATCAAATTTGGTCTATTCGCTTAGAAGCTACGATTCTCACCCCCCTTTCAAAAGTTATGTACGGTGCCACAGACAGTGATACACACCCTAACTACGGAACCATAACCAAGTAACGTCTCTTTGTTCGGGGGTTAAAAACTGATTACTGACTGACTGGACGAAATATTACGAAATATTTCTTGAGTAAATCCTGTCAATCGGTACCAGGTTTTTTAAAATTCCATCTCTTAGGAGGTGAAAGGGGATGACAAAGTAAACACGCGGGTAAAGCTGCGGGGAGCGGGGGTATACCTATAAAACAGTACGTGGCGACATACCGACTGACTAACTACGCACAGACTAAACCGGTGGACCTAGATATTTGAAATTAAGAGTAAATAAATAATAATAATATAATTTTTTAATATTTAACGATTGTCTAGTCAGTAATAAAAAAATAAAAAAAACTTTGACAGGATGTCCACTTTCTGGAAAATCAGGGAAAGTCAGGGAAGCTCAAGATGGTCACTGAAAGTCAGTGAAATTGAGGGTTAATCGGAAAGTCGAAAAAAAAAGAAGAAGATTTTACACTATTTCCTCCACACTTTCCCAGTCAGTGATTGTAAAATGATATTTATCAGTCAGTGATATTTCATGCTCCAGTTTTTATTATTAATTGTTTCAAGCTCATTGCAAAAAATAAAACACGAAGATCCTAATTATTAATCACATAACTAAGAAAAAATCAGAAAAACTTGCTTTAAAATGAACATGCTGGATGCATGCATGGCTGGTCAGGGAAAATTGGCATAATAGAGATTCTTCTTAAAATTTTCAGGTGGCAGCCTACTTGAGTACCCTAATGGTCCACTTAGTCGAAGCGGCACGTGGGCGAAGCGGCGGGGCGCAGCTAGTTACAATAATTATGTAGTAGGTAGTTATATGTAACACAAACCCACCGTTGTTTACCGAAGTCCAAATGCGACATATTTAATCATACAAGTAGGTACTTCCTTCGATTGTGAAAGTACCAATTAAGCACTTTTTGTACTTATGTTGTTTTTCTATGAATAATGCGTAGTAGAGGTACTCTACATGTTGATTTGATTTAATTGCGCATAGCTGAATAAGCATTTATGTACTTAGATGTTTTTCTCGCTAAAGTATGAGAAATGTAACTACTTAGTTGTTATTGCAAATGAAGAATGTACTAGAAATCGCCTACGCATTTATAAAAGTTATATAAGGAAGTTACTAAGTACAAACTGTCATTATTTTATCTTCGCTTGAATTGTACGGTCAAAAGTAAGACCAATAAAATTAACTTCAAATTTAATTTGTTGTTTATTTTATTAAAATCTCGGCTCCGTCCAATTTGTCTAGGTATGTTCGGAGTTAGTAAACAATAACTGATCAAGTTGACAAAATAATACATTTATTGCTGTAGAAATAAAGAGTAACAAAACAACACCATGTATTTAAGATTATAAACTGTCATGGTCACTATTGTATTTTATCACGGGCAATCGGGCGTCGAAATATCGAGAGCTCAAAACAAACAAAATACATAAATATCCCGTTTCCAATGATAATATAACAATTATTATTTATATTCGCTTAGACGTTGATTTTATCCGAGAATAGCTTGGGCAAATTTTGCCAGCACTCGTAGTATGTAGCATCCAGCTTTTGACACGTCTCAGCTCCCCACTTGGTTATCGCGAGGCTGAGTGAAGACTCGAACATGAAAGCCTGTTGGACAAACATAATTAGATTATGCTTTACATTTACTAATTCTGGAATAAAATAGTGGATGGGTATTTCTTTAAGTTGTCTTCTAAATATGATCCGTTATTCCGCAGAGAGATCCTTTTTAAGAAACTAGCATATTTCCGGTGGTGTGCCGGTTTGTCGTGATAAAAAGTATCCCATATCCTTCTCCAGGGTTCAAAGTATCTCCATACCAAATTATATCAAGATCAGTTCTTTATTTCCCAGTATTTGTTTTTTCATTATAACCATTACGTAAATTACTTGAAACGCCTTGTCCAACAATAAAGTCAAGAGTCAATATGCGCTGGTAAAAAAAACAAATTTAGGATTTTCTAAAATCCAAATAGCACAATATGACAAGGTTCGGCGCATATTGCCTAAGCCCATTTCAATAAATGTACAGACCTGAGTACCAACGGCGATCTTCTGAGGAGCAAGTTCCCCATAGGAAGCTCCCTTGAAGCACTTCTCGTCCGGCCCGTGGGGCGTCATCAAAGAGTGCAGTGACGCGCCTCCCGGCAGGAACCCGCCTTCCTTAGCCTCGTACGAGCCGAGAATCAACCCCATGAACTCGCTCATGCAGTTCCCTGATACAAATAATAAGATGAAAACGTCAACCTAATATTCTGTTCTCCAATCTTATGAAATACTCAAACACGGAAAATAGTAGTCGAACAAATCGGATTGATTGTCGTGTTGGATTGATGCGCTTGTTTGTCGTACGAGGTGATGAATGATTAACGTGCTCTCCGAAACACGAAACGATGAAAATCCGCACATAACTTGTCAGTGGTGCGGATCCGAGGAAAGAACCCGGTATCGGTGGATTCTAACGTGCACGAGTATACCGCTCGGCTACCATTGATTAAATCCCGTCGTATGGATAATTTAAACGTTAATCAAGGGCTCGGATAGTATGAAATCGGAAGGCTAGGCTATCGGATGCTCTAGTAAATGACAAACAAAAAACTCCTATTTTTGGAATGAAAAATTGAATACTTCTAATTAAGTCATAACGCAAATATTTTTATATGTGTTTTTGTAGTCTTTCATCCAGATGTTCACCCGAGGATAACACAATTACACTTTATACAACTATATACTATATTTTCTCGATCAAAAGAAACCTCGACCCGGAATTTGTTTTGTAAAGTATCTTTTAAGTTGATCTAGATTCTCGCCTATGGAATTTTCGACACTTCCCGTATGTCGTTCAAAATCATTCAATTTATCTAAAATCTGGTCCCGAGTTGCACAACCTGGACGAGCAGGACAAAAAAATTGTGACCATACAGCGAATTAATGTAAAAATATTCAAATCGTCATAGATTCAGCAATTCACAAATGCATAAGTATCCAGTAAGAAAAAACTTATTAAAATGATTTCCGCTGAGGACAGGATTCGAACCTGCGCGGGTATAACCCATTGGATTTCAAGTCCAACTCCTTAACCACTCGGACACCTCAGCTCCACATATTCATAGCAAAACATGACTATTAGTATGTAAATTCTAACTGTATAAATATATTGGTTCAGCTGGTTACTGTGCAAATACTAGAACAATCATATCGAACGCTTTCCTGTTATACCAAGTTTAAACTATTTTAATTTATTTATTACCAGCGCCCCGCGACTTTGCACGCAATTTTGCCACCCTCTACCTTTCCCCCTCCTCCCTTCCCCACCCCTGTTCTCTCTAAACCCTTACGAACAACACCCCTCCCCCTCTCCCTCCACAAACCGCCTTTTTTAATATGTTCACTTTAATAATGTATGAGAAAATGATTTTTCTTTATAATATATTTTTTCGTGAATTTTCCGTTTTTTTTAAATAGTTTTTCTGCTATTCCGGCGGAGACAAATCCAACAAATCAAAGATCATAAAAATCGGTCCAGCCGTTCTTTATTTATAAATGGTGTCAGTAACCCGATTTTGTTTTATATTATAAGATATATCCACGTAATATCAATAGGTTTTGTTTTGGTTTGAATACAAGAATAGCAATAGTTTTGGTATGACAGGATGATCAGTCAGTCCTCCAATCCACCATAAAAAAAAAAAAACAAAAAAAAAACTACAAAAGACATACGTTTTTTTTATGAAAAAAATGAATTAAGTTCAGATCAAAATAAAGTATTTATGATCCCATTCATTAAATATTTACTTATTTTTAGCAACAGCGCTCAAATAAGTACATAATTTTAGTCAGAACACAGATGGCACTATTATACTTCACACAAAAAACCCTCATATTTTCGATTTGTACAGACCGTCCGATACTTTCGCAGCCACCGTCACAGCTGAGGTGTCCGAGTGGTTAAGGAGTTGGACTTGAAATCCAATGGGTTATACCCGCGCAGGTTCGAATCCTGTCCTCAGCGACTTTTTGCACTTCATATTTTTTTGGTTATAAAATTGGTTGTGTTTTTAGTAAACCATTATTTTGAAGTCATTTTACTGGTTCATAGAATTATATTTATATTAGAGTAGTGAACATTATATGCATTGCGTTATGTAACTTATACATTTGCGATTCGAACACAGAGCAATTATATAAACGGGACTTAATCGCGTTATGAAAGTTATTTTGGACTTGCTGTTGGACGCGCCAAAGGATATAAATACAGCCCAAAAACCTAACCCTCCCCAGTCGGGTAATAAGCTTAGCTTGACATACTGTGATAGTAGGGCGGGCGGAAGGTATTCTCCTGGACGGACCAGCGCGGCGGGAAGATGACGAAGTCTGCGATGGCGACCCCGGGCTTCGTGGACGGACACGTCAAGACTGTGAAGATGGACGGATCCTGTAGACGAAACAAACATTTTAAAAGGTTCAGTAATATAGTACTATTATTTTATTCTGTGGTAAGTAAGTACAAAGTAAAAGCGATGGTACCTTAACGGTTCAATATTGCCACTTAGAATATCTAATGATGCCGGATTCGGTTCTAGGCGCACCAATTACTTTTCTAAGTTATGTGCGGTTTTCCATCGCTCCGTGCTTCGGAGGGCGCGTTAAGCTGTCGGCCCCGGCTCTTATTGATTTATATTAGTCAAAGGCCCTCGGGCGGACTGACAAACTCTGACACCAGAGGCCAGCACCACCTCACACGATAAACAAACAAACAAGTTAGTAAACTCCGAGACAAGGTGAATTTATTCATTCAGAACTAGCTTTGCCAGCGCAGCGTGGATATTTCAACGCTGTTTGTTGTAGTTTACCAATAATACACAAGGACAAAACTTCCTGTAAAGTTAGTACCAAAGATCAACATTTATTCAGCTGTCAATTAGTTTTTTATCGATTGCTTGCCTTCTATTAATCGCATCGAGATTTCAATCCCTCACTTCAATCAATCATTGCCTGGAAAGATACCAAGGCGTTAGCTCATTTTTAATCGACTTCGCAAAAGGAGGAGGTTCTATGTTCGACTGTATCTATTTTTATGTATTTTTAGTTGTTCACCGATTTCTCCGTCAAATGCGGACAGACATTAAAAAAAAACATTTAGATGTGTAGTGCTCCAGATTGGTCCAACATAAATCAAAACTGGATCAAGACTTTTTTGTTATTAGTTAATTCTTTTTGAAGTTGATTTATTGTACCACGCTTTTTTGAACAGCACTTGTTAGAACTCTTTTCTCAATACTCACACAATTCAATTCAATTTTAATTCTTTTCATGAGAAAAACAAACAATTCAATTTTTATTAAATAATGATAATTACATCATGTCTGAACTTAAACAATAATAAAAATAATAATACAAAAAAGTAAGGCACGTAGTTCCCGTGCCACGCGACCACGTCGAACGGAGAGTGGCCCTGCTCGGCCGAGAACAACGCGCCCTAGTAGGTATTTGTTTATTATTTTAAATACTCACACAGTGGTCGTACAGTACTGCGTTAATGACCATGAACTTGGCGAGATCGTACTTGTAAGGCACGTAGTTGCCGTGCCACGCGACCACGTCGACCGGGGAGTGGCCCTGCTCGGCCGAGAACAAAGCGCCCTGGTATATGTTTATTATTTTAAATTCTCACACAGTGGTCGTACAGCACTGCGTTAATGACCATGAACTTGGCGAGATCATTCTTGTAAGGCACGTAGTTCCCGTGCCACGCGACCACGTCGAACGGGGAGTGGCCCTGCTCGGCCGAGAACAAAGCGCCCTGGTATTTGTTTATTATTTTAAATACTCACACAGTGGTCGTACAGCACTGCGTTAATGACCATGAACTTGGCAAGATCGTACTTGTAAGGCACGTAGTTCCCGTGCCACGCGACCACGTCGAACGGGGAGTGGCCTTGCTCGGCCGAGAGCAAAGCGCCCTGGTATTTGTTTATTATTTTAAATACTCACACAGTGGTCGTACAGCACTGCGTTAATGACCATGAACTTGGCGAGATCGTACTTGTAAGGCACGTAGTTCCCGTGCCACGCGACCACGTCGAACGGGGAGTGGCCCTGCTCGGCCGAGAACAAAGCGCCCTGGTATTTGTTTATTATTTTAAATCCTGGAAATGATATGGAGCAAATTACTTTTTTAACATAAATCTGGGCGTGCCCTCCACACAAATGACTGAACGGAATTTGATGAAATTTGGAATGGAGATAGCTTATACCCTGGAATAACACAAAGGATACTTTTCATAATCATCATCATCGTTCATGCTCTAACGTCTGAACAGATTTTGATTAAATTTGCAGTGGAGATACCTAGTTTATACCCTGGAATAACACATAGGATACTTTTCATCATCAGTGATGATGAAAAGTATCTTATAAGTAGGACACTCACGCGGGTTTTATATTAACTGCGCACCTATTTTATTCCAAATCCTAAAATAATTACCAATATTAATTACTAAATCAGATCAAAACTAGTTCAGCAGTCAAATAGTTTTTTTAACAATAGCTTGGCTTCTACTCGTCACATTGAGATGCAAAGTAGGCCAGATTTTAAGTCAAATTCTAAGCTGTCCGACAGTGAAAACCCCATTTCAATCGGTCTAGTAATTGCGTGATACGCGAACATACAGACAGACGCCATTTTATTTTTGTTCAGTAACTTATTTTAGGTACCTAGACCATTTTTTTTAAATTACGTGGTACAGACATTTTGTTGCTTACCACTTTAACATATGTATAGATTTGGATCTCCAACAGAGATTACAATGTACTGGTAAACGTTCGACATAGATCATAAAAATGGATTTCCCTAATTAAAGAAGACCATATCATATTAATAAGTTTATTGACCATTTATTACAGGACACAGCAAAACTTCTAAATGTTTCAAGTCGTGATCCCTCGTATAGAAATTTCCTAAAAAGTAAGCAAACAAGACATAATCGAAAGTGCTACAATCCCCGACTGCGAACAAAACTAAAATGAGGCAAAAATCTAAGTGTGAATGGTTGTTAACCCTAATGGGCACAGGACAATTACTTACCACCTCAGTTTTTTGACTACAGATAATATCGCATTCAATGTATTCGTTATTTTTTCTATTATTGAAAATATGCGGAAAGTGCACAACTTTTTTTAGTACTGGCAATTTGGCTAGCTGTAACAGTTTTTTTACTATCATTTGTAAACAAGAAATTCAAAATCTTGAAAATCAACAGAGCTCCGCGCAATTAAATTGAGATTTTGTTCTACGTACATTCTGGTAAAAGGTTTTCTGATATTTGGTTTGATATTTGATTAAATATCCATGCATTTCTTGTAGGAAAAAAATATTAAACGTGTTTGGTAAATTTATGAAAACTATTACAAACTTGGTGGTAAGATTCTTGCCAATCTTGCCAAAAGGGCAGTGGTCACACTACCACAATGATTTCGCAGGGTTTTCACTATTATTATTTTATTTTCTTCAATAATGTTATAAAGCGTTCTAATAAATGTATAAATAATACAAAAAAACTGTCTTTTCAATAATTTTTATCCATGACCTATTAAGGGTTAACCAACTATAAATCGTTATAAATCCTAAATGGTCATTCGAAATGAAAAATTATAAGAAAAACCTAAAAATGTTTTTCTTATACCAATTCAATGATACCCCATTAACATAGTTCATCGACTTTAATTAATTTATTTTTCACTGTAATGCGTCTGGTTGTCGCCATATTGAATTTTGATTACTGGCATGTCTTTAGTAGCACTCGCTCGATTGACGTAAGAATCATCAAATCCACGCGTTTGGTCTAGTGCCACAAAGGCACAAACATAATACATAAATACGTAGGGGATAAACACATCAATACCCTCCACTCAATCGGGTAAAAAATGTATTTTACCGGGAATTAGTTCGTCAATGTAGTGAGCGACGGGTGTGAGGAAATCCCGGGGGTTGGCGAGTCCGTTAGCGCCGATGGGCCCGAGGTCTGGCAGCTTGAAGTGCCCGTCGAAAACCTCCAGCACGTAACCTCTGAAAAACATATAATTGGTACAATGCGCAACGTTTTTTTGTATGGTACAATGTTTTTCTTCAAATTAATATAATACAAGCGACTCGCCGCGGCTTCACACGGATAGCTAAAGGTTTCTCTTTATTTGTACACGATTCTAACCGTGTTCTGAATGACTAATTTGAACAAAAAACTGTCATTGTGACCCACCTATATTAGTTAGGCCATAGAGCCTCGCGGTCTTTTTTGTGGGTAATGATGAGTATAGCTAAAGGTTTCTCTTTATTTGTACACGATTCTACACGTGTTCTGAATGACTAATTTGAACAAAAAACTGTCATTGTGACCCACCTATAATAGTTAGGCCATATAGCCTCGCGGTTTTTTTTGTGGGTAATGATGAGTATAGCTTGTACTATTTTTTATTCTGTGGTATAGCTAAAGGTTTCTCTTTATTTGTACACGATTCTACCCGTGTTCTGAATGACTAATTTGAACAAAAAACTGTCATTGTGACCCACCTATAATAGTTAGGCCATATAGCCTCGCGGTTTTTTTTGTGGGTAATGATGAGTATAGCTTGTACTATTTTTTATTCTGTGGTATAGCTAAAGGTTTCTCTTTATTTGTACACGATTCTACCCGTGTTCTGAATGACTAATTTGAACAAAAAACTGTCATTGTGACCCACCTATAATAGTTAGGCCATATAGCCTCGCGGTTTTTTTTGTGGGTAATGATGAGTATAGCTTGTACTATTTTTTATTCTGTGGTATAGCTAAAGGTTTCTCTTTATTTGTACACGATTCTACCCGTGTTCTGAATGACTAATTTGAACAAAAAACTGTCATTGTGACCCACCTATAATAGTTAGGCCATATAGCCTCGCGGTTTTTTTTGTGGGTAATGATGAGTATAGCTTGTACTATTTTTTATTCTGTGGTATAGCTAAAGGTTTCTCTTTATTTGTACACGATTCTACCCGTGTTCTGAATGACTAATTTGAACAAAAAACTGTCATTGTGACCCACCTATAATAGTTAGGCCATATAGCCTCGCGGTTTTTTTTGTGGGTAATGATGAGTATAGCTTGTACTATTTTTTATTCTGTGGTATAGCTAAAGGTTTCTCTTTATTTGTACACGATTCTACCCGTGTTCTGAATGACTAATTTGAACAAAAAACTGTCATTGTGACCCACCTATAATAGTTAGGCCATATAGCCTCGCGGTCTTTTTTGTGGATAATGATGAGTACTATAAACATGTAATACATTATAGTATGTATCATCAATAGTTTTCGCAGCGCAAGCCCAATAATAACATTTATAGGCAAATTTTTGGTACCTTGAGTTACATTATTGCAATTTTCGAAGACATCTATATTTTTTTTAAATAAAATTAAGCCCATGTTTCTCGCTGATAATGTAGCTTTCTATAGATGAAAGAGCTTTTAAAATCGGTAAAGTATTTCTTGAGTTTATCCATTGCACAAATAAACATACAAAAATCAAATCTTTTCTCTTAGGCTAAAATGTTTGAGACCCCTGCAGGCCTAGCATGGAGGGTGGACAAATTATCATTCCCCTGTTTTTATCCCCTTCTCATGTCAATGTTGACGTGGTAACGGTAATGTTGACACCAAGATGTTTTAAATATTGCTGCAGTAATGTTTCTTTTTACGAGCTTTTAACGTGAGTTAATCTCACCGTGTTTCATCAACTCACTCAAGCACTGCATTTTGTGAGCGATGGTAGCCGAGCGACCTACCATCGCTCACAAAATGTAAGTGCGGATTCCGGAATCCAACAAGGTTCAGTCCTCGGCTCGCACCAATGACTTTTCTATGTTACTTATGTGAGGATTTCCATCGCTACGTGCTTCGGAAGCACGTTAAGCCATGTCAGATGCCCTCGGGCGGCCTGACAAACTCTGTCATAGACAAACTAACAGCACTGCATTTTAAACTTAGCAACGCGCATATAACTATGGTTAGCATTGCTATTAGGAAAACATCGCGCCTTTTGAATACCACACCTTATTTAAAACACTTCTGTGCCATCGATCCTGCTACTTATTTTTACACGACTGCCGAAAAAAGAACGTGTGTAATGTTTTAAGGATTCATGTATATTTAAGTGAGTTTCTTTATTTCACCATAACTTTTAAATGCCTGAACAGATTTGAATGTAAGGGGGTATCGTTAGAATCCTTACATCATCATCTTACGCTCATTTTCAATAATTTTATAGTTCATCCAAAGGTTGTGTAAGAGATTGCTGTAAGCGATAAGATCGCCAATTGTATTACCGCAATTTCATATGTTTTTTTTAGGTTATATTATGTACAATGTACGATTTACTTGTCAGTGGTATGCAATAAAGAGTTATCTATCTATCATCCCGAGTAACATAGGCTATATCTTTTATATTAAATTTTCTTATTTGTGCAGCGCAGTCGTGTTTCTTATCTTACCTTGATGATTTACTTGTTTACTGTCTTTCGTTAGTTGATCCCACCAGTGGGAATACCTTAGTAGGCATTTATTTAATAAAATAGTACCTGGTAGGACCGTCGACCGCAACAGCGAACCGCATGCCGAGTTGCACCACGGCTATTTCGTTGGGAGCAACTTCCATGATGCCGAACTCTGTGGTTATCTTCAGAGCTCCTTGTTGTGGCACTGAAATTTTATACTTTTCTTTACAACTGATATCTATTATATACAAATACAAAATAACTATTTATAATGCCGCCAGCAAATTAGGCACGCTTCCGATATAACCCTTAATTATGCTTAATTATGTTACTCTACCACAGAATAAATAATAGTACTACTTTACGCCATGGAAGCCGCATAATAATTAGAGATGAATGAGATGATGATGGATAGTGTTTAGCCGGATACCGGCTACCGGAGGTCCGGCCAACTCTGAAGCCGTATATTCGTCCGCCGTATATTGCTGATTGGCGCATCGTAACGAGCAAGCTCGCGTAGGAGGCGCACGAACGATCGAGCAGGCTCGGGTGAATTCGGGTCTTTTCGTTCATGAGCGAAGGTAGCATGTGTTTCATGGACTTGTTAAATTGATTGCAAACACGATCACTTGCCGTTATTGCAAACTTTCTATTGTAGTTTGAGGTTATTATAAAAGTATTTATAATTCTATAAGATTTACCACAATTTGCCCCAAATGCAGTATTATTACTATATTTTTTATGCAAAATGAAAATTTGGTGTTTAAACCTGTCGGCTATAGGTATCCCGTTCGGGATATATGAGTATATTCGTGCAAACTTTGGTTAATTTTTTTAAATAAACTACGGATTTTTAAATAAACTAAGTACTTTGGAATAAACTACGTTTATAACCAAGGGCTATAAACGTAGTTTATTCTATGATTAATAAAAAAGACCACAATTATTGCATTTGGTTATGATTTAGTATGGTAGAAACGATTACCAAAACGTAAATATCTCAGAAAAACTAAGGCAAAACCTGTAGAAGCCGCGTACTTCCCTATCCTCTTAAGCGAGTCAAACAAATACAATATCGTATCGTACATTAAAATCACCCCGCTCTTGATTCGCGGGTTTTTGCAGCATCTATTATGCTTCGTATATACTAAGGGACAAATGTCCCATAAAATATAAGTATGGTCTGTGGTTCCACGACTCGTGTCTGGCGATGTCTTCCAACGTCTCGCTAGACAACTTGCCTTGCGAACTTTTCGTCCTGTCGCGAGACCAGTCTGGCGATATGTGTCGCGGGAAATTTGTCCCCTAGTGAAATCGAGAATGCCCGATATCTTACCAATAAGAAAGTCTCCATCGCTGCTGTAGAATGCGCTCTTGTCCATAGATGTATTGCAGAGGAACATGTGGATAGCGAGCCCGTTGCGGGAGCGAGGGTCCCCCGCGCCGCACACCGTGTGCAGGCCAGCTACGAAGTCCACGGGGGACGACGGAATGTCGAACGGAAGCCAGCGGGACTTGGGCGAAGGGAAAATCATAAGACATTTATTTTGGATGCACAGTCAGGAAAGTCATTACACCTATCTAAGTTTTAATTTTACTTCAAAAATGTTATAACCGCGTTTAAAATATTATTAAGCTTTTTGTTTGTATTCTTGTGTGGTGTACCTACCTAACAATAAATCATAATTAAATTGTATATAATTAACTGTACTGTTTATACTTTTGTCGGTGATTGTACTGTACATACTTAAAACAAAATTTATTGCTAAAAACTATATATGTAGATATTACTAGTACCTACTCTAGTTAAAAAAGATTATATGTAAATGTAGGTAATATGATTATTTGTACGTATTGACACTCGTGCTATCTGAGGCTTTACACATTATGACTTGTGGACGGTTTGTACCCGGAGTGATCATCATGTCAGCCTTCAGAAGTCCACTGCTGAACATAGGCCTCCCTCCCCCAAAGAGCACCATGACGAGCGATCTTGTGCCACCTCCATCCACCGACTTCCTGCGATGGCTACAATGTCGTCTTTCCATCGTGTGGGGGGGTCTCCCTACACTTCGCTTGCTTGTTCGTGGTCGCCTGCCCACTGCCACTTCAACTTGAAAACTCTGAGAGCTATGTCGGTAACCTTAGTTCTTCTACAGATTACCTCATTTCGGATTCTATCACGTATTCATATAGTATAGGTATTTTACTTTTGTCAGTGTCTGTATTGTACCTTCATACTTAACATTTCTTTTTTAATATGGTAAGCGTCTCGCCTGCCCCTAGCAGTTGCAATGACACCCAGAACTTTGGTTGCAATATCTTGGCACTTCTCCGAACTGCGCGCTCGTCACCCTGAGACATTTCGCTGGAAACATTGCCCTTCAAACCGAAATACAGAAATGTTCATACTACTGCTTGGCGGTTGAATATTTGACAAAGGTGTGGTACTTCCCCAGGCGGAATCTTGCAAACCTGCAGCTACAGCCCTTACTACAACATTACCTGGTTAGGATCTGGGTCCTGTTCGTCCCAGCGATGCGTCAAGTACTTGGCGCTGTTCAACTTCTTAAATGGCTTGTGCATTACAGAAGGTCGAATTCTGGAAAGTTTAATAGGTAATTGAATAGGTTATTATTGTAGCGGAGTTTTTACACGACTGCCCAAAAAAGGAGTGTTATGTTTTTAGCATTCATGTATGTTTGCATGTATGTGAGTTTCTTTATTCCACCATATTTTTTAAATGCCTGAGCAGATTTAGACGTATGGGGTATCGTTAGAATCCTTACAACGAGTAATATAGGTTTTTTTTTTTAAACATTCAGTATGGCACGACATTCAAACAAAAAAAAAAAAACTTCCGGATTTACAATATGGGTATCAAATTGAAGGTCTTGAATAGGCACATTCCAACAGTATATAATTTATTGGCAAAAGCTCTTTTTTGGCCGGCAGGCGTGTTTTTTAGCTTTTAAGCTAGTTATTTTGCCTGTTCTTCTTGGTGGAGTTTTGTATCTCAAACACAGTGTCAATAACCTTGAATACTTATTAAAAACATATTTGTTATTGTTTAGAATGTATTACCCTAGAGTTTTACTTCAAGCAAATATGCTCCATGTTATTGCTCTGCTAGAAAACCAGTGACTCGTCAAGTTCTTCGCGTTGCATGAACTAGTTAAACATGTTTGATACTGGGGTGATTCTAGGGCGCGTGAAATGGAACTTCATACATGATGTCGTCATAACTAGAATGGCACAAAATGTACGAAGTACGGAAGACATGACATTGTCTCATAATGGTTCCTCATTTCACGCGCCCGAGCTTCAACCTCCTGGACATGATTGAAATGGACGGAGTCTTTAAAGTCTCAACTTTTCTAAGTTATGTACGGTTTTCCATCGCTCCGTGCTTTGGAGGGCCAAGTCAGAGGTTCTCGGGCGGCCTGATAAACTCTGATACCAGAGTCCAGCACTACCTCATACGACAAGCAAGCAAGCATAGGATCACTTCGTTGTCCGTCTGTCTGTATGTCTGTGTGTCCGTCAATACCCTTTTTCTAAGGAACGCGTGGAGGTATCAAGTTGAAACTAATATCAAATAATCAGGTCTGTAATTCTATGGAGCTAAGAAAAAACAAGTAAGTCTTCTAAGTCAACGCAATGAAAATATAGATTTTGACACTCACAAGGGAATCAAAACCTATAGGGTAGTTTAATTCCGTTGACCTAGAATCAAGAAGGCAAGAAGCCTTGTGTCAGCACAAGTAATAGGAAAAATCCGAAAACCGTGAAATCGCAGTTAGTTACATCTTCTTCTTCTTTTTTTTGCATTGTTAAGTTTGTCCCTCTCAAATTCCAGTTTTATTTTGTTAGAGCTATTTACACTCGGATACAGCGGGAAGAATCTGCGATACTCGATTCCAGTGATGGATGAACTACAAAGAGGGCGGTGCGCAAGTTAGACTCGCACTTTGCCGGTTAATTCTGTGAAGCTTCATACTGTCGTGGCGTCGGGCATCGGAACAAGGCTTATTAGTTACCTGTAAAGCCAAGCCCTCTTGTTGTCATGTCTGGGAGCGGTGAAGGCAGTGCCGGACAGCTGTTCCGCGTAGAGCCCGTAGGGACATCGCTGGGGGCTGTTCTGGCCCTCGGGCAGCGCGCCGGGCCTGCGCGGGTCCTCCGAGACAAACTCCGAACCGAACCCGGATAGGTACTGCGCAGAACACATCATTATTCCTTTGTTTATTAATATAATTAGTTAATCTAATTTACTTAATTTTTATTTGTACTTATGATAAATCGTTCATGTTTTTCGGTATCTTATTACCCTTGACGTTATTTAATTACAACTTAATGTGGTACTTACATGATTCAAAATTTAGAAACTGCAATAAATTATCATTTCATATCAAAGGTACTTTTTAGGTATGGGAACAACATGATGTCTTTAATTTAAATTTGTGAACGATGTACATATGTAATATATAGGATATTTAAGAATGTTACAAAACGAAAATAATTATGTACACTGTTGCAGTTATTTTATTTATTTATGCTATATAAAATAAAATAACTGCAATAGTACATAGGTTTCTTTTTTTAAATCACAAGGGTTAGGCGCAGATTGTGCAATTACATAATTTATAAATAAATAATAACCTTCAACTCCGTCATTTTCGATCCCGGCGTCCGCAGCCACAGATTTGTGTAGACTAGTAACAGTAGCAGATCTGCTCTCAAACCTGTATCTGTGTTGTTTACTGAGACGTGTATGCTAATGCAGCCGGTTTGTTTATAGCTGCGCTGATAAACACGCTGTGATTACAACTAGGGGGTATAGGTATGCAGTTACTTGTCTTTATGAGGCTGGTAGACAAGTCATACTCGTGAACGGGTGCTGCTTGTGAGGACTGGTCCAGCCTGGTTTCTTGTTAGTCATTTGTTTTCTTTTTTTTTTAATAGTTTGATTATTGTGGTACATTGGCACCTTATCTTTTGTATTTGACATTTACATGTGTTTTATTATAATTACTGATATTATAAATATATATATAAATAGAGAATTGTCATAAATTTAGAAAATGACATCCCCGTATAGTTTCTTGGTGCTCTCTTCTCTAACGTATTTCCGGAGCGCCGGTAGAGTCGGAAGGGTATTTCCTTTTCCTATGCGGGATTCAACTCTGAGTCGGCACATGAAAGAGAAAATTCCTTTTCAAACTCAAAGCATACTTCATCATCATCATGTCAGCCTTTAGAAGTCCACTGCTGAAAATAGACCTCCCCCAAAGAGCGCCATGACGAGCGATCTTATGCCACCTCCATCCATCGATTTCCTGCGATGGCTACAATGTCGTTGGTCCATCGTGTGGGGGGTCTCCCTACACTTCGCTTGCTTATTCGTGGTCGCCATTCGAGAACCTTTATTCCCCAACGGTTATCGGTTCTGCGAACTATATGGCCTGCCCACTGCCACTTCAACTTGCAAACTCTGAGAACTATGTCGGCAAAAAAAGGTTTATTTTATTGATTTGATGAGGTTTATTTTTTCTTGTTTATTTTATTGATAATCTATGATTTACTCTTTGTTCTTCAGATGTCAAGTTTTCTTGTAAAAGTGCTGTTATTTTGCCAATTTACAATAAATCATTTTGAATAATACTCAAATTGACCCCAAAATTACCCCGACCCCGGTGTAAAACATACCGGTCTCAACTTTGTTTAGTTTTTAATAGGTATTATAATCCTACTAATATTATAAACGCGAAAGTTTGTAAGTATGGATGGATGGATGTTTGTTACTCTTTCACGCAAAAACTACTGAACGGATTTGGATGCAATTTGGTATGGAGGTAGCTTATACCCTGGATTAACACATAGGCTACTTCTTACCCCGAAAAAATGCAGGGGTCCTGAGGGACGCGGGTAAAACCGCGGGGCGCAGGTAGTATAAAATATGTGCGATTGCCGAAAGCACAGGCTAATGAAACAAAATGCTATGCTAAGGTGGTGAGTTATTTAAAAGGTCTCTCTAGGCAGCTACACCAACCGTTACAGATAGAAAGATTTGTTCTAAGGAATCCATCTAGAGGTATTCAAACGTAATAATAACTGAGAAAATTCCAAAAATTTTGATTTACGCTTACTTTCTTTTGTTTATCTTGAGGAAAATTCATTATTTTTCTGTCATTAAATTTTCGGCAATTTTCTATGGAACTGGACAGCATTCTTCTTTTCTTTGTCTTCAGAGAAGAATAAAAAACTAAAGACATTATTCGTACCAAAAGTCTCTAATTCTGATTTCATGTAAATTATACCAATCACAGAACATAAATCAAGAATAAATTATGAAATCGCCGTCCGTTAAATTTTAAATCTGATGGATTAATTTAGGTAATATAGAAAGCCTAGGTCCTTAATACCTACCATAATTGCTGTTAATGCGGGGATTAGATATCCTATTGTAGATCTGTTACCTTTTACTGGTTTTCCCTTGTCGCATGTGTTTCTGTTTTTCTTTCATAAACTGGCCCGAGTGTATGTGAGCGCTAAAGAATCAAATATACCATAGTAGGTTAATAATTGTGAAATATAATCAAGTTCCAATACCTACTGTTGATCGGGAGGTGTTTACGAGTATGCTAATACAAAATACTGGTTCTATTCCATGAACTCCGAGAACGACTCGTAGCTCTAATAATATGTTGGTTATTGTGCATTTCATAACATGGTGTAACACGGACAAATACCTAATGATCATCTAGAAAAAAATATTAGCCTTATAGTTAATTTATTAGCCAAGCATTTCAAAGGCATTTCCAAAATCGCTGTCTGGCTGGCAAGGCCTTTACAGCCAGGTATAAGGTTTTAAAATAACATAAATACAAGTAGATTATACTTCCGCAAAGAATTTATTTTATTGTTTATATTATGAACAATTAATTATGTGAAGCTAATAATGATTTGAATGGAGTATTTTTATCGCTGCGGCCACATTGTCGGCATTCGGCGATTATTCGCCGATTCGATTATGCAATAGTAGCTTTATTCTAAGCATAGTGGTGCGAATTGCTTGGCCAGAGAATGCGAACATTCTTCTGTAAAGCGTAATGCTGCTAATTGTTTTGTCAGATAATGAAAACATTCTCCTAATCCCGATAATGCAATAGCAGCATTATGTCTTAAAGCATAGTGTTGCGAATTAATTAGCCTTATAATGCGAACATTCGCAGATTCACGGTAATGTGGCCGCAGAGTAACCGTGTTACAGTACAACACAGGTATTCTACAAATAGGTAGTGCCTTTTCAAATGAAAACTTTGTAAACCAATAGTAAATTAAAATTAGTACACTTTTGTTAAGATTTTACAACCAAAATGACAACAAATAAATTGGTATACGACATCATTACATCGCAGTTTCAGATTGATTATCTATGATTATAATAACTATAGACCTGCCCAAAGTGCCATCCAATTTGAAATGGACCTTAGGAGCATTGATTAATGTGTGATTTGATTACAATATGTTGTCTACATGATTAAATCAACTAAGTAAACTCTTCAATAACTAACGTTGACTATTTGATGATGTTTTAAACTCAAATATAGTATCCTGATACATAAATATTGAAAGCCCCTTTGAAAAGACACTCGATTTATGGAATTTAATCTGTAGGATTACAAATTACATCAAACATTAGATTACAATTTATTATAAAAACAAATAGCATCTACAACTTACAGCGTGATAATTACATTATTATTGTTCTTATTAATACTTCATAGCTACCAATTGTTAGAACGGAAGATATATTGTGTCTATTAAAATGTGGTTCAGTAGTATAAGAGATAGATCCAGTATTGTATCGCTCTTGTTATTTTTTCTGTGTGGTTCGCTCACCATAAAACGACATAGTTGGAAATATAGAACTATATCAAACGAAGATATAGCATATATGCTCTATAAAATCAAAGGAGGCCATCTACACCGAGGAATTCAAGGTATAGGTAATTAAAGGTACATGGCTGACTTTGATTTTATACGACTCATATTTGCCAATTATAAACAAGAGTTTATCGGTTTGTGTGGTTTGCTATTCTGAAGCTAGCTCTTACACTAGGGGCAAGTAAGTGTTTCACCATGTTAACCCATTTTGAAATACGAGTCAAGGTAAAGAATGAAGCACTTATTTACCCGACTGTACTAAAATATTGACTCATTTTAAAATCTTATCTTTACTTGAAAGTAATAATAACGAGAATTTGATTAAAACGTGTAAACAAGTAAAGCCTTGAGCACATCGACGGAAGCAAGAGAATCTAGAGAGAACCCTTGTAGTTTTTTTTAACCAGAAAACAAACCCATCTTTATCTGATAACAGTTAAAAGAAAACTTTGGCTAAATTGCAAATTCTTATATTATTTAATTACTTAGATTTTAAGTTAGTATTTCAGAAATATTGCTTATTTCGTTGTGCTCCTAGCCAAAAGATACATTTAAATAATTCCTTATAAATAGCATCAATCATAGCCAAATCTTCAATTAATATACACGTTTACAATTTCAGTCTAAGCTCGCAACAAGTCCAAACAAGGCAATGAGAAGATCTGACATATTTGTCACAGTATAAAAGAAATATAGTCGTGTAAAATCAAAAGCGGTTATCTACACATATACCTAGGTGTCGATGGCCGCCTTTGAGTTTATACGACTTTATATTCTCACACCGTGACAAATAAGTACAAATCCATTCGAGTTGCGTCCTTCCCTACCTTTCTCAATTCTAAAAGGTATTTTAATGCCAAAGGTTAGTCTACTTAACATGTTTTATCACAACCCCTCAGTATTATAGTGTTGCCAGTCTAGATTGTATCTCAAAATATAATTTAAAAAAAAACTAACCATTCCAAACTTTTTTTATAATTTTTTTTAGACTCATTACCATCTAATATAGTCTTCTATCTGTTATTCAAATGTTGGGGCATTTGCACGATAACAAAGACTAAAATCCAACCGCAAGGTTTTATTCAGCAGTTTATAAATACGAAGATTACACAGGTTTAAGATGAGAATTTCAACAATCTAGCAACACTATATATTTATGTGACCTTCAGGGAAAACGGGAAACAGTTAAAATATAACTTATATAAGTTAAAAACATTGATTGTAACATTATGCATAAACAACAAACTTAACAATAGAGAACACAAATCACAGTAGCGCGGTATGAACATAGAACAGCACACAAAAGTCACAAATCACCTTTTGATTTAGTCGGTTATACTTTAGTCGTTAACGTTCACTGACATCGATAGAATTGCCTAAATATTGCATCGTTGTTTAGGCAATATTATAGATAATCTATATCCATACTTATAATAAAGCAAAAAAGTCTGTACAAAGAAGATAATTTAAAAATGAATGGTGTAGGATACAAAAAAATGTACTGAATAAGAATATCACTTTTTTTAAATCATGTTTGTCTATTTGTCTGTATGTTTGTTCACGCATCACGTAAAATCTACATGAGCGATTGCAATGCGCTTTTTAGTGTTAGATAGCTTAGGGTTTGACTTAAAAACTGGGGTACTTTGTATCTCAATCCAATAGTAGAAGCCTCGATAAAAATACTTTTAGAGGGCTGAAGGAATTATGATCAAATGTTGGAATATTGGTAATTTAAATCTTGGTATAGCACATAGAATACTTTTAACTTAGAGAAATGACCACGCGTGCGAAGCCGCGGGCACAGCTAATCGATAATAAGAGTGATTTGGTGCGAGCACGATCGATTAATCAACAATCGAATGGGCTAAAATAAAAATAAAACTGTTAAGGCGTAATTCCATTAAGCAAGCCTTGTATGCATTTTTGATGTCACATGTGCATACAAGTTACTTTCATTGGTAACATGTTTTCGAGAGTGTGCAAATTGCATGCAGGCTTTACTTGCATACCAATGGAAATGATCACAACATGAGCGTGTACGTGTACGTTTGGAATTAGAAACGTGCAACTAACGTTTGCACGTTCAATTTGCGCGTCACTTGAATAAAAAGTTCAAACTACGTACAACACAATACAACTTGTAGCTTGTATGCAATTTGCAACTTGCATACAAGTAACTTGCATAATGGATTTGCGCCTTTAGTCGTTTAACGACTATTGAAGTAGCGTATCTTAAAATTTCACATGGGTTCTTATGACTTTTGTTTACAAAAGCAGTATCACAATAACAAGCAATATACATAACCTAACGTCACTGAATGTAAAACTTGGAAAATAATAAAATAGGGTGCACCCTGTACCTACTAAATAAACATAATAATTAAAATTGATCTAATAAAAAATAATAATAAGAAAATAAAATTGATTTCATTACAGACACTGAGATGCATAAAATACATTGCAATATTGTATTGCGTCTCTTAACTTAATCTGCTAACTGTTTTAAATGCGATTTTCAGAGACGCAGTATAACTTCCTGGATCCTACTTCTATCTATAATATACATTAATATCACACGGCCGTTACAGAGGCCTAATACACATACAAAACGATAACATATGTTGATTGATATATTTGGTAACTATTATAAAATAAGCGAGACGATTTAAATTATGGTAAACATGGCAGTTGGAATACGCGCCTTACTGAGTCTCATGCTAAACACGTGTACAAGATAAGGTTTTATCATCATCATCATCAGCCTATATTTGTCCACTGCTGGACGTAGGCATCTCCTAATGCACGCCACTGAGCTCAGTCTTCAGCTCTCCTCATCCATTCTCTTACGGCCGCCTTTCGCAGGTCGTCACTCCATCTGACCACAGCTGGAGTGACGACCACTCGTCTACCCCAACGGTTATCGGTTCTTCGGGAAATGAGAGCCCACTGGCACTTTAGCTTACTTATCCTTAGATCTATGTCAGTTACCTTGGCCTTCGGACTGCATACTTTGCAAGTCTTGGAGCGACTCCGCCATTAGGAAGAAATCATCGGCAAATCGTAAGTGTGAGATATTCTCGCCATTGATGTTAATGCCCATTCCTTTCCAATCCAGCGTCTTGAACATATGTTCCAGGGCATTAGTGAACAGTTTCGTTGATATAACATCCCCCTGTCTCACTCCCCTGCGCTTTTGGATATGTTTATACTGCTGGGTTTGCACTTGGACATTCATAGTCGCGGCGTCATACAGAAACCTCAGCAAGATATCGCACGTATTCCAACAATTCTAAAGGCAAATTATTACAATATATACCTTTTCTGTTCGTCAAAACCTTCCCAACCATCACTAAATCCATAGCAAAAACTAAATTTGTCGAAACCATTAAAATAAGCTTTAAAAAATTAAAGCCACTAAAGGTTTGCTGTACAAAAAACTAATTTTCCCCATTGTACAAAATCTACAAAGCAGAAGCGACCTTATTCTGTTAAACTTGAAACCGTATTCCTTTTTTTTTATTGGGTTATAAAGTAACCTAGACGTTGAGTGTTTCAAAATTGCAAACATCGATACTAAAAATGTGATAATAACTGTTCAAACAACTTTTATCAAACTAACTTCTTTGTAATTTGTCGTATTTCGAGTAATTTCAATATCTAGAGACGTACGTACGGTAACGGAATATCTTCTGTCACGCGCGAGCATACGCGAGATATAAGTTGAATGAACTAAATATATAAGTTGAATGAACTAAAATTATAAGTTGAATGAACTAAAATTATAAGTTGAATGAACTAAAATTATAAGTTGAATAAACTAAAATAATAAGTGAATGAACTAAGATTATTCAGTTTCATTTATTCGATTGATATTCAACGTCAAGGTGACTTCTACATCCCTTATTGATTTTTAAGCCGATGTCGAGCTCGTGAATCATTTTTTCATATATTTTTTTATAGAATACTTGTTCGTTTAAACCAAGTCTCAGAATAGCGCTCTTGACAATACAATCAGCTTATCCTCATTACCAATATGATCCCATAAATATATTAAAACTTTACAATTACAAAGTATAGGACGATACACGTGTATTTTTTCTCATCTATACAATTATTGACTAAAAATATAATTAATTATACAAATACGTAAATAAATTACATTTCTATGACTAATTTCAGAGATTACGAAATACATACAAATATTATTATTTTGAATATCATAATATTATACAACTTCATTATTATAATACTTATTTGAATGACGTATCCTCACTATGCCAACGAAATCAATATCAATGCATAAATAAGCATAGTATGGATATGTCATTTAATATCCCTATTATTATAATCTAAATATCAACGAGAAAACATTCTACATTATAGCAGATACTCTACGTATCTCTGGCTAAATAAACTAAAGCATTTTACTTGTTTTGTTGTTTATCGCAGAAGTGATTAAGCATAGAGTTAAGAATTTTTATAAAGCATTGGTTTCACTAGGGGACAAGTGCGTCAGTCCCGCGTCATGTGTCGACTACCGTATACGCGCGCGCAACGTGCCACTTAATATGTTTGCAGAGTGGGCCTCGAGCGACATTTCTGCGAGTGAATTGATCAGGGGCATTGTTCCCGGGACATTAAAGTTAGATGTCTCGCGTCAAACCCCGCAGGTTGCTCCATTTGTCCCCTAGTGAATCAAAGGCTTTAACAACTTTATCATACGCTGTTGTAGAATCAAACTGTAAAATGTCAACTGTAAATGTCTAACAGGAAACGAACCAATCAAACGACGCAACAAGTAAAAGATTTCATTAGCTACTCCCATAGATATAAGAGGAAGCATTATATTTCTGATTTACCTAAGTTGTGCTTGAACAGCTTAAGTCACCCCTGTCTTCGAAGCCAAATGAGAAATTATGAGAATTTAAGTACATTAGTTTCAAGTATTTCAGAGTACTTTTTGCATTCTATAATGTCACATATCTATGGATTTAGCTGTATAGGACACTAGAGTTGTTACCTATTCATAATTTTGACAACAACTTCTAAAATTTAGTATTCGAGTTATTTTAAAAACATTTCCCTATCTTGTTTATCCATCTCGAAAAACGTAATTACGAGCTTTTGTGTTTTTTATTCAGTGGCGCCATCTCAGATGAACTAAATGTTTTACAATAATATTTTCTTATCTGCAGCCACTGACTTTCTACAAGAAGATACGCTAGACTGGTTGGCGGATGAGATATCTGAGTCTAATAGATTACCGCCATCTTGGCGCTGTAAGAAATATTCAGGCGTAACGGGAGTTTTTGGAACTAAAATTAGGCACAACAGCTCGACGATTACGTTGGCCAATGGTAGCGATTCGGACATTCACTAAACTAGACTTAATTTCTTCAAATGTAATTTAAACCTTATCGACTAAAACGGTATTTTTGCCCTTGGCATTTATTCTAAACTTACGTCAATTTAAGCTGCACCGCTAAAAATAACGTAATTAAAACAGGTTTTTAACACGCTGTCTAACAGCGTTTGGATAAAATCAGACACGTTCTGAGACAGCGTTTGGACAAATCGGGACTTTCGCGGTGTGGAAACTAAGTTGATTTAACGCTGACAGACTTTAGTGATAGTTTAGTGAGTGAGGGATAGATGCCAGGGATAAAAATACCTTGTTACAAGTCGACGAGGTTTAAACTGTGTAGTTTAGTGAATGTCCGAATCGCTACCATTGAGTCGAAAAACGTCAATTACTTGTCAATAGCTTTCGGTTGGCAGCGCTTCAAATTGACACAGATAATAACTTTCACTGGAAGGTTCCAGCCAATCAAGCATACTTGTTTTAATGAAATTCAGCACCTACAACACTTTTGATCCTATTATGTCCCTCTAGGCATGTTTTTTTCTTATCGTCCTTTGGCATATAAGCTATTAAATAGAGATCAATTTATACATAGTAGTTGTAAATCAGCAAGAGCAAAATATATATAAATATATACTAGCCAAGTCGTATCGCTGACAATAATATTTGCAGCACACAAAAGTAAAAAAAGCAACTTTTATTTCATATTTTTTGTCTTTCGAACTCTTTTGTAATCCAACTCAAAACAACTCAACTCAAAACGTTTCTGTAACTGTCCAACAACTGAAGGACCAACTTCGGTATGTACAAATCTGAATGTTAAGTCACAACTTGACAAATTATTTCTCTAAACGACCTAATATTGTCTATGCTATACTAAATAAAGGTACAACTAACTACAAAGCCATCAACTTATCTGTGAACTGGTCAAAAGCTTTACTAGAAAGATCTCATTGATTTGACTCGGCAGAATGGATGTTTCACTGCAATATTTTCAGAACAAGTTCGCCACCACTGTAACTATTGAAATCAATCAATCAAGTGAATCATGATCAGATCATTCATTGCTTTAAATAATTAGGAGTGCATTCAAGTATCACTGCTCTCTCGATTGCTCTTAACATTATTTTTAAAGACGGGGTGTGCTATTGTAAAATATAATTTGCCATTTTCGCTTTGATTTCTTTTAGTTTGACAGCGTAAAATATAAAATACTTGCGGCCCAATTCCACAAACAACACAATTTCCAGAAATCCGTTTTATTGCAACAACCAAAGTACAAAATATTTGAACTTCCTTTTTTTATTGTTTGTATTTTTGAAGTATTTTTTTGTTAAATTGATTTTCAACCAACTTTTCTGTAGTACTTAATTATTTGGTGAGATAACAGCGCAAATTGAAAGCATTTTCAATTAATTTTCTCAGTCCACAGATATCTAGGTAGCTAGATGTGCTAAGGCAAGTATAGCAAGGAGTCAAGCTCACTGGTGCGCGGGCAGCATGTGCGCCCACGCCGCCTCGTAGTTGGTGTGCGCGGCGCAGCACGCCGACTTGCTCGAGTCCACCACGCTCAGGGGGAACGGCTCGCACTGCAAATTGTAATGTTTCTAGTTAATAACGTGGGTTTCAGTCACTACTTCAAAGCATTTATTAGAAGTAGGCAATACTAGGAACAATGATGATGCAAAATGAAAAACAAATCATCAAGGTAACAGAAAAAAGAATACGACTGCACTGCCAAGAAAATAAACTTTCTTCTGCCTATGTCGTTATGATGTGAGGATTCTAACGATACCCCATACATCCAAATCTATTCAGGCATTTAAAACTTATGGTGGAATAAATAAACTCGCATACATACGAGGGTGGATTAAAAAGTAGTCGACCTAACCAAGTTTACTATACTAAGTCAGTATAAATCAGTTTTATTTTTACTTTTCTACATAATCACCGTCAAGTTAAATGCACTTTTGCCACCTCCCTTCCAAGCATTTAGACCGTTGAAAAAAATGTATATTTATCTAGATACTCATAATAAAGCAATAAGTACGAAAAAGTCTGCACAAAGATAATAAAAGAATAAGGTCTAGGATATCTAAAATAAGCTACTGAACAAGAATATACGATTTTGTTAAATCATGACTGTTTGTCTGTATGTTTGTTAGTTCGCGCATCACGTAAAAACTAGTGGAGCAATTGTGATTCGGTTTTCACTGTTCGATAGCTTAGTGTATGACTTAAAAACTGGGGTGCATGGTATATCAATCCGATGAGTAGTAGCCGAGCAATCAATAAAAATATTTATGACGGCTGAAGAAATTTTGATCTAATGTTGGTATATTGGTATTTTAGGTCCAGGAATAGCACATAATTATATGACTTTTTGTTAGAATGAAAACTCTTTCATTTTTGTCTTTGTACAAGTCTGTTTTACAGGTTGCTTAGCTACAGTTGTTGACTGTCTATTAATATGTGAAAAGTAAAAGTTCTACGAATTGTGTTTTTTGCAAAATATAAACTTCAACAGTAAATTAATTAGAGCGTCCACTTTATCACTTTCAACTTAGAGAACTGACCACGTGTGCAAAGCCGCGGGTACGGCTATTATATAAATAAACCTTAAAGACATTACCCGCCGTTTTTTGAGCAGTCGTGTAATTAAGCTTTTGGCTACGGCGAATGACTTCTTATTTATTTCAATTTGAGCTTTGGTGTCGTGATATGGCTTATTTTCATAGATCTAATTGAAAGTGGGAGGATTAGGTACCAGCTCCTAGGACGTAGGCCGCATAAATTAGATACAACGCACACAATTGGCTTTTTTTGGCCTTAGTCACAATAGGAGTAGCGTATGTGTAGCATGTGTTAGCAGTGACTCTCATTCGCGCTACAGTTTGCGTATGTCTCTCTATCTTTCTTTGTCTCTATGTTTGTTTGTCTTTGTTTCATCATCATCATGTCAGCCTTTAGAAGTCCACTGCTGAACATAGGCCTCCCCCAAAGAGCGCCATGACGAGCGATCTTGCCACCTCCATCCACCGACTTCCTGCGATGGCTACTAGAGCATGCAAAACTCGGGTTGTTTAAAAAACCCGGGTTTTTCGAGTTTTCAATTTTAAAAACCGTTTTTTTTCGAGTTATACGAGTTTTTCTTTATTTGGGCCTTAAAAGAACTATTATTAGTGTGTAAGTAAAAGGCTGAAATGTAGTTAAAATTTGTATTTACTTTCGTATTCTTATTTTTTAGCTTTATCAAGAGATAAATCAAGTAACATTTGGTTTATGTACTACGAGTATTAACATATACATATTCAAATTAACATTTGGTACTAGTAATAATAAAAACTGACTGTCCGTCTCCAAAATCAGAGCACGAATTATATCGAATTGCAAAAAGGGGTGAGATAGGGAGACGTTATTTCTCCGAAACTGTTCACCTCTGCACTGGAAGATATATTCAAGCTTCTGAGCTGGAACAGATATGGTGTCAACTTCAATGGCGAATGCATCACTCACATTCTTGACTTGCTGATGATATAGTCATCATGGCAGTAACCCTGGAAGACCTAACACAATGCTCAGTGACCTCAATATTGTTTCCGGGTTCCGGATGTTTGTTAGGATGGAATGACGACAGAGCTACTGAAAGCGGGTGGAACACCGGTACTTAAAGTCCTTCAGAGCCTGTTTAACTCCGTCATCCTCGAGGGTACTACGCCAGAGGTGTGGCACAGGAGCGTAGTGGTTTTGTTCTTTAAGAAAGGTGATAAAACCATCTTGATGAATTATAGACCCATTTCGCTGCTGAGCCACGTCTTTAAGCTGTTTTCGAGAGTAGTTACAAACCGTCTCGCTCGTAGGTTTGACGACTTTCAGCCTCCCGAAGAAGCTGGATTCCGAAAAGGCTTTAGCACCGTAGACCACATCCATACGCTCCGGCAGATTATACAGAAGACCGAAGAGTATAATCGGCCACTATGTCTAGCGTTTGTGGATTACGAGAAAGCCTTTGATTCAGTCGAGACCTGGGCAGTGCTACAGTCATTACAGCGGTGCCAGATTGACTACCGGTACATCTAAGTGTTGAAGTGTTTGTACAGCAAGGCCACCATAACAGTCCGTCTTCAGGATCAGAGCACGAATTCTATCCAGTTGCAAAAAGGGGTGAGACTGGGAGACGTAATTTCTCCAAAACTGTTCACCACTGCACTCCAGTGTAGTTCAGAAGCAGTTTGTTACTGGAACGGACATGGTCAGCCGTGGCGTGCGGCGCGCGTTAACATCAATGGCGAATACATCACTCACCTTCGATTTGCTGATGATATGGCTGAAACCCTGGAAGAACTAAGCACAATGCTCAGAACATGGGTAAGACGAACATCATGTCAAATGCCCATGTCGCACCCATGCCGGTTTATATTGGGAACGATATTATCGAAGCTGTTTATCACTATGTCTACTTAGGTCAGACGTTCCAACTGGGTAGATCCAACTTCGATAAAGAGGTCAACCGACGAATTCAATTCGGATGGGCAGCGTTCGGGAAATTACGCCACATCTCGTCACACATACCGCAGAGCCTTAAGACGAAAGTTTATAATCAGTGCATGTTGCCAGTGATGACATACGGCACTGAGAAGTGGTCGCTAACTATTGGTCTCATACACAAGCTCAGAGTTGCGCAGAGTGCAATGGAGAGAGATATGCTCGGTGTTTCACTTCGTGACAGAATCCGAAATGAGGAAATCCGTAGAACCAGAGTTACCGTTATGACGTTGCTCTCAGAGTTTGCAAGTTGAAGTGGCAATGGGCAGGCCATATAATTCGCAGAACCGACAACCGCTGGGGAATAAAGGGTCTCGAATGGCGACCACGAACAAGCAAACGGGCATTTTTAATCTGGATAAAACTTTTTATCAACTAAAACACATTTAATTGGTTAGATACAACTGTAAAGTAATTTATGGCGCCAAAATACAGTCCACCGCGAATTCGCGCTCATACTGTATAGCACGCGCCGCCATAGATAATAAATGGCGAAAATAATAATATTATAACACTGTTTATTTCATAAAACAGCGCTATAAAGTGACTGTTTTTCTTATTAGTGACGTGGCGTGCGTTAATTTTTGAGTTCATAATCCGGATTGTACGATATGAGTGTAGATAAAAATGATTTTCAAATACCTATTCAATTATACCCCTCTTAACATAGTTCGTCGACTTTCGGTCCACGTGTTTGGTCTATATAGTGCCACAATGGAACTGACATACATACATACATACATAGGCTGATAAACACATTACCCGGCCTTTGCGTCGCGCAGTCTGGAAAAAACGATTTTCATGTGACTCGAAAATACGCCCGTTTGAAAAGAGACAGCATCAAAGAACTCAAAGCAGATGTATTTTTTTTCATTAGATTGGAAAAGGTGTCGGGGCGCGGCTAGTTCAACATAATATCGACATACCGTCAGTGCGCAGAACGCCTGCTCGACGGCCGCTATGAACCGCTCCAGTTCCGTGCTACTCGCCATCACTAACGCCAAGCCTGCTCCGCGCTCTCTCGCCTCGCACACACTCCATGTGGGGCGCGGCTAGTTCAACATAATATCGACATACCGTCAGTGCGCAGAACGCCTGCTCGACGGCCGCTATGAACCGCTCCAGTTCCGTGCTACTCGCCATCACTAACGCCAAGCCTGCTCCGCGCTCTCTCGCCTCGCACACACTCCATGTGGGGCGCGGCTAGTTCAACATAATATCGACATACCGTCAGTGCGCAGAACGCCTGCTCGACGGCCGCTATGAACCGCTCCAGTTCCGTGCTACTCGCCATCACTAACGCCAAGCCTGCTCCGCGCTCTCTCGCCTCGCAGACACTCCATTCCTGCACAGAAAAAAATACAACGTAAATTAATTTAAATACACAATACAAAGAACTTTACCTCTTTACTAGTGGCTCTGTCCCTACGTAGCTGTAGACCTCGCGAGCACAAACTTTTTTGCAAACTATCTAGCAGTACCTACTGTGTACGCCATCTTGTTACAATATTGTAAAACTAACATTAATAACCAAGGTGCTCCTTCAATCCCTACCTAGTAGGTGAAGGGCTGATTCCACTGGTAGAAGCCTAAAAGTGAGCAATTTACTGCATTTTGAGGAGCTATACTGCTCATCACGCCGAAGATCCTCATAAGATCTTTACCAAATTTTTATGAGACAAACTTTAAGTTATTACCTTTCAAGTATAAAAATAACCATTGAAATCGGATCTAATAAGGCGGAGATAATCAGTAGCCCCTTTGGTTGGTGCACAGTAGCACCATCTAGTTACCTTAATGTTAAACTAACATTTATAACCAAGGTTCTCCATCAATCCATACCTAGTGAGCAATGGGCTGATTCCACTGGTAGAAACCTAAAAGTGAGAAATTTACTGTATTTTGAGGAGCTATTCTGTTCATCAGCCGAAGATCCAATACGCAATAACGGCTGGACGGATTTTGATGAAATTTGGAATGGAGATAGCTTATACCCGGGATTAAATAAAAAAATAAGATACTTTTTGTCCCGAAAAATTGTAAGTTTCTACGGGAAAGCTGGAAAATGTTGATTACTCGCTGTAAGGAACAGTTGCCATGGAAACGAAATAACAAGTCTATCAAAAAACATCCAAGGCAATGGTGCTTTACCTACTTTTGCATTGGTTTTTAATATGCTAGAACATAGGATGCGTTTTTGCGCGATAAACAGTAGTCCGCGCGGACGAAGTCGCGGGCGGGAAAGCTAAGTCTACTATATTCCATCCTGTGATAGGTCTTATGATTTGATATGATAGCATTTAGCTTTTACGTATATAATATACTTAGCCCGGGTAAGTGGCTAGCATCGGCTAAACATAGCAGTCTGTAACCAAAGAGTATATAAATACTACGTAAGAAGAGACGGGACTGACGTATATTGGAACGGACGTTGTGAATGTAAAACGAGCGCTGAGCATAAGTGCAACATAACAAAACGAATGACCATAGATAATAACACTCTATATCGAGCATGTTAGCCAACATGACAAACAGAAAAGGATGTCTGCAAACATAGCACATTTTTATCGATATCGATATATTGAGAAAAAAAAAACGTATTAGGACTATATAAATTTATATGGGGCTAATAATAATAATATGTTTTTTCTAAGCATATTGTGGTTTTTATTACATACAAAATATTTAATTTTGATTAATAGCAGTTAAGGAGTAGCAATTTTTTTTAAATTGGGTTGTTTATTTTTGTTGTCGGTGTTTCGAAAATGTTTGCCACAGAAATATTTAATTCATGCAGCTTTTCGATCGGTATGTATGTCAAGTCCTCTTTATCGGTCACTTGTATCCAGTTTTTGCACCTGAAAATAAGTTTTTTAATTAAAATTAGATGATTAAGTGGTTTTAGGCTACGCGACATTAGGTATTCTAAATTTATACTTTTACTACGTTTACTATTATATAGTGTGGAATGCAGAAGGACTTAGAATAAGATTAGGAACCAAATGTCGAATAACACGTTCGAAAAAATATCGATAACACCGGCACCGCACTAGTTCTAGCAAGGCTATGTTATTTTGTTGAATATTATGAAAGAAAAATCATTAATTTCTTGTACCTAATAGATTACCGAATAGATTTACCACTTACCTATCTTTATTCAGTGGAAATTTAGCCATAAATGTTCGTTTTTGACCCATCGCTCTAACAGATCGCAAACCACAAATTTCGCAAGTTTATAGCTCATTGCATAGAAAACTTTCAAACTCAATCACACTATTATTTATTTAATGTAGAAACAAACACCTTCAAAGCATTAAATACATCAACAGACGGTAATTATCACAAAATCAACTTGCCTAATAATTTTGTAAACAAAGTTAAACCACAGAACACATAACGAAGGCGTGCAAGAAGGTCATGCATATAGTGAAGTAGAAAAGATAGCCGCCATAGAAATTAGCTCACGTTTGATACAACAGTTTGAATTTTTTTTTACTATGCTGTTTCGCCTGACTGTCTGTAACCATCTTCTGTGACAGAAGTCACGTGATACTCTCAAGCTACGTCACTGTGCAATATATGCAACCATCATAGGTTAAATTGCTTGATGATGTTGTCGTCGACACATATATTTTTAGCCCATGTTAGCCAAGGCTAAACTAGCAGCGCAAGTGGCCCCCCCTGTGAAAAAAAACCATCGAAATCGGTTCATTTGTTATGGCGTGATCGCCCAACAAACAACCAATCTTTCACTTTTATGTAAATACAATGATTCACTATCGCATCGTAAATAAATTTAATTTTACTCACTAAGCAACACCAATTTTCATCGGTATCGGGAATCTTGAATGCTGTTAAGTTCTTGATGGAGCCGCAAGCCAAGATTTCAATGTCGGTTCGCATTTCCTCGACGTATTCTGAAAAAATAGTAACCTATTTGAATGATAGGGTTTATAGATATGACGAGGAAATGTCCGGAAAGTCATGTGCAGCGTCAGGATCATCGATATTGGTTACATAGTTGTGGGCGCATTGTGTGACATATTTAAAAGTCACGTTAAAAGTGATTAAAAATATTGTAGTCCTCAAATATTGTGAATCTTAACTAAAAGGCTGCGTAACTCCGAGGCTGCGAGGCATTGTTTTTGGACCGGTGTTGCAAGTGTCCATCATGGGCGAGGGCACAGAACATACTGTGGGCGAGGGCAACATAACTTTTCTACTTTTAAGGTGACCATCATGCAACCATAAGGCCCAAATTAGCAACTCGCTGCGGGTAGGTACAAATATCAAACGAAACCCTATTGAAATAACGTTCAATAATGCGCGCGCCAAAAATTATAATTAAAAAAAACGACTGCGAACAAAACTAAAAAGAGACAAACAAGCTTTAGATTTGATTTTGAAATATAAGGTGCAGTCGAAGGCATCATGATGCCAGGTTAGAGCTAATCCCGTCAAAGGAGAAATAAAACGCAATGCGTTTTTCTTGAGTTCTTTTTTATAATTATTGATTTTAATTTTGAGCTTTTTCAGTTTTTCTTATATATTTATAGAATGTTCTTTTATACACCTTCATTTTACTACCTCATTCGATAGGTTTGGTCATTTTATTGTTCCGTCGGAAATACAATATAGCAGCTGTAAGCCGCCATATTAGTTTTCTTGACACTTCTTAATATCCTATGTCCGTCTCGTGATCAAGACGAATCCAAAGATACCTCGTTTATCAAAATCCATCTAGCCGTTTAGGCTGTAGGACGCGCCAAAGAAACGCTCAGTTTACGGTCAGGTAAAAAAGAGGAAAATATCGTTATTCACATGTACGCGAGTATACTAGTTATTGAAATATCGTCTGTACAGTTTATCAAGCTTATTTATTAATTGAAAAATACCGTTATTCACATGTACGCGAGTGTACTAGGTATTGAAATATCGTCTGTACAGTTTATCAAGCTTACTTATTAATTGAAAAATATCGTTATTCACATGTACGCGAGTGTATAGTTGTCGCAAATTATCTTGAGCTCTCTAAACTCAGTCCGAACGCATGGTACAGTTGAGTGCACAATTGTTATTGTAAAAGGTGTATTTTTATAGTACCTACCCAGTCGCAGGAGTATATCTGAGCTGAAAAAGACTGTTAGATTTAGTCATTTGTAATCCACGACGAGAACTCCTATGTGCCAAATAAGTATATACAGATTACTGAGAAATTTTCAAAATGGTTACTATGATGGTGAATTAATCGAACCTACAAGTACTAAATATTAGGATAACTAGTTATATACCTAAAGTAAAAAAAAAGTTCAGTTATAAACTTGAGCATAATATATTAATTCATATTGGAGCGCCCGGGAGGCATGATTAACGGAAATAACAACAGTAACAGTACACTGCGAGTACCAGTAAAAAACAACAATAACAGAAACAAATAACGGAAATAGAGAACAAAAATTAACAGCAACGAAAAATAACAGAAGATTATCGCACTCGTCTCACGACTGTACTTTAGAACGGCAACGCGCATGTGTTCAGTTTACGTACGTAACACTCACACAGACGCGCGGTGCTGCAAGACACAAGCGGGTGTGCGGCGCGGGGCGAGCGGGCGGTGCCCTTCTCGGTGCACTTCCGCGTCCCTCTGACACCTAAAATATGCGTACTGCGCAGCCACTCGCGCTATCTTCCGAGAGCTCAAGATAATTTGCGCGAGCTATACTAGGTATTGAAATATCGTCTGTACAGTTTATCAAGTTTACCTATTAATTGAAAAATATCGTTAGTCACACGTACGCAAGTGTCCTAGGTATTGAAATATCGTCTGTACAGTTTATCAAGTTTACCTATTAATTAACAGAGATACAAACAGAGTCGAGAGGCTGATCTCTTCAGAGGGAGTCACGAGAACGTACAAGGGGGGTCCAACTTAGTTGCGCCATATTATGTTTGTTTCTCGCTTACCTTTAAGTAATGCTTCCGAGCCCCGATCCTTCAAGTATCCCGCGGCCCCGGCTACGAAGGGCATATCCAGTGTGTCCCGCAGGTGATCACTTCACTGGGAGTCACGAGCACTGTGCAGGCGGGGGTCCAACTTAGTTGCGCCATATTATATTTGTTTTTAGCTTACCTTTGAGTAATGCTTCCGAGCCCCGATCCTTCAAGTAACCTGCGGCCCCGGCTACGAAGGGCATGTCCAGTGTGTCCCGCAAGCTGATCACTTCAGTGGGAGTCACGAGCACCGTGCAGGCGGGGGGCGGGCCCCCGGCGCGAGGGTCAACTTTCTTAGCGCCGTCTTTTTCTTCGAGAGCCTGTAAGCAATTAATTAACAATATTTATTATTTAGGGTTTACTTCATGGCTGCAAAAGATAGATTGGTTGGGACGATTCAATAACTATAATATCCTTATATAAGCAGTCGATCAATTAGATCAAATGCACGAAACCTGAACATTTAGGCATGTTTAAGGATATTAGTTCAACCATTTGGACACCAAGCATATAGAAGCAAAGCACTCCCCTCCTCCACTGGAAATGATCCATAGTTTTAGTCGACTAATTCAGATGCTGGCGCAGAGCACAGAGGCTTTTTTTACTTGGCTTCGATGGACGACTGTTTCGTTTAAAATGTAAGTATGTACGAAACAAAGCGACCGCCTCGTGCAGTCTACGTGTCGCCAACCATGCTTTATAGACTAGGTAGGAGTGATAAGTATGTACGAAACAAAGCGACCGCCTCGTGCAGTCTACGTGTCGCCAACCATGCTTTATAGAGTAGGTAGGAGTGATAAGTATGTAGGAAACAAAGCGACCGCCTCGTGCAGTCTACGTGTCGCCCACCATAGTTTATAGACTAGGTAGGAGTGATAAGTATGTACGAAACAAAGCGACCGCCTCGTGCAGTCTACGTGTCGCCAACCATGCTTTATAGACTAGGAAGGAATGATAAGTATGTACGAAACAAAGCGACCGCCTCGTGCAGTCTACGTGTCGCCAACCATGCTTTATAGAGTAGGTAGAAGTGACAAGTATGTACAAAGCAAAGCGACAGCCTCGTGCATTCTACTTGTCGCCTGATGCCAACATTATTGCTCTTAATTTCCGATTGGTTTCCTCATGACCGCCATATTGAATTCAAATGTTTCGAATTCGAACAGTGTGGAGTTTATCAAAGAAACTCGTTAAAGCTGAGAGCAATCTCGAAGCAATGCGGCCACCGCGTCCAGTCTACGTGTCGCCTGACGCCGACCACGGAGCGGAGCGAGATGTTGTGTGGGAGCGGAGATGACCGTCCGGTGAGTGTGGACCCCAGTGTAAGACACCCGCTCTATTTGTACCTGAGCAGCATGCAGCAACAGTGACTGGAGCCACGACGACGCATTGGGCTCGTCGGGCGCGGCTAGCAACAGCCGACTTGAATCGTTGAGAGCGATCTCGAAGCAATGCGGCCGCCGCGTCCAGTCTACGTGTCGCCTGACGCCGACCACAGAGCGGAGCGAGATGTTGTGCGGGAGCGGAGATGTGCCGTCCGGTGAGTGCGGACCCCAGTGTAAGATACCCGCTCTGAAAACCAGTGAATAATTTAACCTTTATAAATGCTCGTCTGTCCGCTCATAGCGCCTAAACTACTTGAACTTTTCAACTTATAAGGCATTGTTGAATTAATCTCGATTGTCCGCGTTCTTGACACAGGCAAGTATTTTTTTATCTGTCTTGTACCACGACGTTCACGACCGTCACATTCTCGCATCCGTGGTGCTAATCTAAACTTATAACAAAGCAGTAAGTACCAAAAAGTATGTGAAAAGTAAACAAAAAAAAAACTAGGGTACTTCAAATAAGCTATCTACTGAACAATATATCATTTTAAGAAATCGCGTCTGTATGTTTTTCTGTTGCGAATCTCGTAAAAGCCTATGATCCAATTGCGAAGCGGTTTTCACTATTGAATATCCTAGGGTTCGACTTAAATACTGGTGTAATTGGTATCTCAATCTGAAGAGTAGAAGCCGAGCAACCAATAAAATAAAAAACTATTTAGTGGCTGAAGGAAAATTGATACCTTAGCTTAGAGGTACTTTTGGTCCTGGAATAACATATAGGATACTTTTATCCCATATAAATGATCACGCGGGCAAAACCGAGGGCACAGCTAGTAAATAAAGACTTATCATCGGAACCATCATGATAGGTGCAAAATTTCAAAGCAATAAAATACCATTTCCAAAATATATCCACACTAATTATATAAAAGTGAAACGTCTGTTTGTTTGTTTGGGGAGCTTTCACGCGATAACGGCTGGACAGATTTGGATGAAATTTGTAATGGAGATAACTTATACCCTGGAATAAAACATAGGATACTTTTTAACCCGTAAAATGTTAAGTATCCACGGGAAAACTGGAAAGTGTTGATTACTCGCTGCAAGGTACAGTTGCCACGGATACGAAATAATAACAAGTCTATCAAAAAACATCAAGAGCGTTGATGCTATACTTTTGCATTGGTTTTTAATATCGAGACAATGCAATGGAGACAATGCAACACGATTTGCGTGAGCGATTGTTTCGTCGAAGCCAGAGATTTTGAGTGAGCTCAAGAAGTTCTATGGACAATATAGACCTCGCTAACTATTGGTCTCATACACAAGCTCAGAGTTGCGCAGCGTGCAATGGAGAGAGCTATGCTCGGTGTTACACTACGTGATAGAATCAGAAGTGAGGAAATCCGTAGAATAACGAAGGTTACCGACATAGCTCTCAGAGTTTGCAAGTTAAGTGGCAATGGGCAGGCCATATAGTTCGCAGAACCAACAATCGCTGGGGAATAAAGGTTCTCGAATGGCGACCACGAATAAGCAAGCGAAGTGTGGGGAGACCCCCACACGATGGACTGACGACATTGTAGCCATCGCAGGAAGTCGGTGGATGGAGGTGGCACAAGATCGCTCGTTATGGCGCTCTTTGGGAGAGGCCTATGTTCAGCAGTGGACTTCTAAAGGCTGACATGATGATGATTCTTCTAGGATGTTAAAAACCAATGAAAAAAAAGGCATCCTATATTTAGGATGCTTTTTTTTTCGCGATAAACTGTAGTCCGCGCCGACGAAGTCGCGGGCGAAAGCTAGTGTGAAATGTGACTAAGAAAAATATTACTTTCATGTTAGGAAGTCGGGTTTAGTAGTTTTTTCATCTATCTTACCGGAGTAAGAAGTAGCACGGCTCGAACCGCCGGCTCTTATCAGTCTTGCACATGAGGTAGCCCTCCAGAGGCGGGGCGAAGGCGCCGGGTGCTTCTATCAGCCTGTCTCCGGCGTCTCCCGAACATACACGACCGTAGAACAGGATCTGCTGTGTCTGTCGACAAGAATAATGTATGTATTGACACGGAATAAATAATAGTACCTCGGAATTAACAAGTTCTGTACAAAATATCATGGTACAAAAAATCGATTTCAAATGGATTAACTCATAAGTAAAAAGTACTGATCCAATTTTGATACAATTTAAATGGATCAACCTGATCAACGGTCTACTCTTTCAAATAAAAAAAAACAAAATCTGTCCGCAAATGAAGGAGAAGTCGGTGAACATACAAAAATATAAAAAAATACCTACAGTCGAACATAGAACCTACTTTTGTGAAGTTGATTAAATATAGATATTAATTCATCATGTAGCGAGTCATGCTAGGCATAGAACTACTAAAGCGATTCCCTAATATTGAATTGAGAAAAACAAAGATTCAAAATAAAGCATTACGGGACTCAAGTGGAGCTGGGTAGGACTTTGGCCACAAATGTGATGACAGGCTGAGAAAGGTGATTTTAATGTAACCGAGTCTGATAAAGCGCAGTACAAGACAGCCGGCGGCAAGTAGGGTCAATCATACGAAGATTTGAGGATGATAAGGAAATAAAAATAAATTATTATAAAAAATAAAAATAAACCGACTGCGAAGGTTCTAGCTAGCTGATCCCGTAAAAGGAGAAATGAAATGCATGATGCCTCCGACTGCTTCTTATGTCTCAAAATCAAGAATATAAAACTTGTTTGCCTCTTTTTAGTAATTACCGCATGCCTGAAGTGTCAAGAAAACTAATATGGCGGTTAATAGCTGCCATATTCGTTTTCTTGTCACTTCATATATCTGTAGAACTCTCGTGATTAAGACGAATCCTATGATACCTTATTTATCAAAATCCATCAAGTCATTTAGGCTGTAGGCTATGCTATGCTAGGAACGTACAAACAAACAAACATACATACAACCCAAACACATAACCCTCCGCAGTCGGCTAATGAAGGAGTACCTACAGGATAATTTTGCAGGGCAAACACATGTTTTTAGTGTGGTACAAATGAAGTCAAAAGTGCCCTTTATTGGATGTTTAATAATACCCTAGACAAATAATTGAGCTCTGCAGCCTATGCAGTACGTAAAATTAGACAGTTTACCGATATAGCCACTGCAAGATTAGTATATTTTAGTTACTTTCACAGTATTATGTCATATAGCATTTTGCTGTGGGGTAAGGCCGCGGAAATTCAATCAATATTTATGCCGCAGAAGAGAGCAATTCGTTTCATGTACAATATGAAATCGATAATATGAAATCCCGCGATTCTCTGAGGGAACGTTTTAAAGAGATCAATATTCTTACAATGCCTTGTCATGTATATATATGTATGTCATGTATGTTCGGAAGAATATCGATACCTTTGTTTAAAATAGGGATGTTCATCATTTTAATACAAGAAATAAAAATAAACTGAAAGTGTCTGGATTTCGGTTAAAGAAAGTAAGTGGTTCATATATGGGGAACTGTATACGCTTTTTTAATAGGTTACCTGACGGCATTGATCAATTACCAATACATATTAGGTTTAACACTTTTATTAAAGTAAATCTCATAACGAAAGCATATTACAATGTAAATGATTATATTAATGACAGAAATGCATGGGCTGATGTCTCCAAGCTCCATGATAATAATAAGTGATCTCTTCGATGTTTACGTTAAGTGAATGAAATGTTCAAATTACTTTGTGAGATGTCTCACAACATGCCATGAGATCATGTCATGATGTCACGTTGTTTTATACAGCATATATAGTTAGAATTTTTACTTAATTTTTTCCAGTTTGATTGTTTGGTGATTGTAGGACATATCATTGTTACTTTTATCTTTTATAATTGTAGTTTACATGTTTTGTTATAATTTGTGACATTAGAAAAATATATAAATTATCAAGAAAAATTACATCCCCGTAGAGTTTCTTGGTGCTCTCTTCTCTAACGGGCGTATTTACAAAGCACCGGTAGAGACGAAGGGTATTTCTTTTTCCAGTGTGAGATTAACTCTGTTGGTACATGAAAGGGAAATTTCCTTTTCAAACTCAAAGAATACTTAGTTTACCTAATTTCTTAATGTTTTTTTTTAATAATATTTTATGTATTTCTCCTTGTTCATGAGATGTTAATTATGACTTGTACAAGTGCTATTATTTTTGCCTATTTACAATAAAATACTTTGTCTTTACAAAAACCGATTAATCATACAATTTTATTAATTTATGTTTGAACAATTTGGGGATTTGTCAAAAGAAAAAAAAAATGAAACAACTAGGTACGACCGCCATTTATCTGAGAATACGCAATTTATTTGTACTGCACTTTCATAATCCTTGTTATACCTACTTTACTTAACTTCAGTTGGCACTTTGACCATTTTGTTCAATCACTTCGTCAGTTTGTTTTGTGACGAATTATACCAAGGAGGTAGTGGTGTGTTTCAACCATTAAAAAAAGACAATGTGTTTGAAACAAATAATAGCCTGCATTAGATTTGTGGAAAGGTTCAGTTATAAAATATTGTTCATCATACGGCCTTGATCAGCACTATATCAGATCATTACCATATGGCAAGTCATCTTTAATGAATAGGTTGAAGAACTGTACGCTTCTTTGGTTACATTCGTGCGGAATCAAGTGATGGCAAGTAGGAGTCTACTTCCATCTGCTTGACATCGTTTTTAAGTTTTTGTCTCAACAGAATGTAACTAATAAACTAAATAAATATCAAATCAATATCAAGGTTCCACAGTATATGAGAAATTAAGGGATCCATTGTATTTATAGACTATTATCTTATGGATTCTGAATAATAAAAAAGCTTAACAGCTATATGCTGTTGTTTTTTGCCATTTGATTAAAAACACAGCACAGTACGCGTGACGTCATTCTTCCTAATTCGCGATTGTTTTGTGCGTGTGGCCGCGATTTTTTACACCTTTTAGCAATTGTGACGTCATACGGTCGCGATAACAGCTATGGTCGTTTTGGCACGATTTATTACAATAACCCTCAAAAGTGAAAAAATATTATGATTTTCGTTAAATTTCTTCATAAATAATGTGTTTGTTTGCTAAAATAAAGGCTTCTGCAGCCTATCGTACCCTATAGTTTACGAAAATTAGTCAAGTACCCTAATATAACATAGTGATCTTTATTATGGCAATCTTTATATGGCTCCTATTGGCAAGCAGCCAGGCGCTATTAGTCTGAAAGTATGGGGACATTCGTTCGTAGACACATTATGTCTAGACTAGCATTTTTCTTGCTGCCTCACTTGTGATTTTCTTTCTTAAGGCGGGGTACGCTCTCAAATGTTTGTCCTGGGGTGCGATTTTTGAATGTCATACTTGATTTCGAAATCACCGGTGACTAAAATATCACCAGTGACTTTGAAATCAGCTTTACACAAAAGTGGTATTTTTGTAACTCATATTCTATAAACCAACATGCAAAATATATTTCTCAGATTTGATCATAGACAAGCGTATCATTGCGTTACATTTTATTTTATTTATATATTTTAACGTAGGTTTTTGTTAGATATCTATATTTTTGAGTTTTTTTTCTTCGAAAATTCTTTATTTGTTTATTAAGTGACATTGAAGTAAATAATAATCTTACCTAATACGAATATACCTAACTACTCAAAGAGCATTCCTAACTCGTATTTTGTAATAAACTTGAGCATTCATTTGTAATGAGCATTCTAGCGAATGTTACATGACAGCACAGAACACCTAATATGATAATAGGATAATGAAATGCACCTAATATGATAATGCTCACATGCAATAAACAAGCATTCTAGTGAATCAACAACTCGCTTCGAACTTTTTGCATAGCAGCGAGCAATTCTCATTATATAGCCGCGCGCCGGCCCTCTCCGCCGAAGAATAGGTTATTCTTGGCGAGCATTTTTTTGAGCGTTCGCTAGAATGATTGAGAAAATGTTTGTACTGATGATTGGCTCGGTTCGTTGTTTAGTTCGACAAAATTAAAAAACGGTGAATGCTCTATGTTATGTTACAAGTGAATGCTCGCAGTTTTATCAGCAACTTAAAACAAAACAAACAAATATTTGGATACATAATTTTAGGCTAGTAGTTTTTTGTTATGTCAAAAATTCACCGGGTGATTTCAAATTACGAGTGGGGGGAGGCACTCGTAAACGAAATCATACGTATGATATTTTTTCTTACCCAGTGTTATTCAAAAATACGACTTTTGGAAAGTCGGTGACTTTTGGTCATTTCGCTGATATTTCATCACTCGGTGGTATTCAAAAATCCCACCCCTGCTCGTCCAGGTGCAATGTGAGCGGGAGAGGTGATGCAGCTCGGGAGTCAATTTTAGATAAATTTTGTGCTTTTCTATCGATATCTCATCACACTATAATATTATAAATGCGAAAGTTTGTTGGTTTGTGTGTGTGGGTGTGTGTGTGTGTTTGTTGCTCCTTCACGCTCGAATGGCTGGACGGATTTAGTTAAAATTTGGTACCAGGATAGCTTATATCCTGGATTAACTAGGCTACTTTTTATCTCGAAATAGGAGAAAAAAATATTATCGTTTTCTATAAAATTTGAAAAAAGAACGAAAAAAAATATGAAAAAAAATATTTCAAGTACCAGGAGAGCATAAGCACTTAAGAAGTTGGAGATATAAAATTGACAAATAATGTTATTACAAGTGAGTATACTTAGCTCCCAATGAACATTAAATGGTGTGGTTATATTAAAATAAGTATTTCTGAGTACCAGGAGAACAGAAACACTTAAGATGTTGGAGACATAATATTAAAATATAAACTTATTTAAAGTGAGTATTCCTCCCCATGAAGATTAAATGGTGTGATTAAATTAAAAAAAGTTTTTCTAAGTACCAGGAGAAAAGAAACACCTGAAGTTGGATATGTCATGATGGATATGGAGACAAATGCAAACATAAAAACGGAAGATCACTGAACGAACTCCAACTGATTGCGGAAATGCCATGGCCACACACAGCCTAATGCCAACCATGTATGGAAAAATGCACTCGTTCAGGGACTTCAGTATGTGATCTGTGCAAATCTCGTCTGACTGGAATGAATAATTTTGAAGCAGTGAGAGCTAAGGCAGTGTAAGAAGACTTATATAAACACAGAAGATTTATATAATCATAGCAAGCAAAAGGTGAAGAAATGAAGTGAAAGATAAGACAGAAGTCATTCAAGAAGCTTTTCGAAGAGAAACCTGCATACTATTAGACATAGTCAAACAGGGCAGTGGTAACACCAATACCAGGAATGTTGCAAGACAGTATTTTGCAGATCCAGAAACAACTGCCCATATTACTGAATTAGATGAGAACTTAATATAAAGAATTGCTGTAATATTGCAATGCATTTCATCAGGCAAACAGATAAACATATCTAAATTCAAAGTATACTATAGGAAGTGTGACAGCTAATAAATAAATTATTAATTTATTGACCCCAGATAGTTGAGCACCTATCAGTAGTACCTATAGGCTTCTTATTCGAAGAAGCATGTGAGGCAAGGAAGAAAGACTTCCGCAAATACCGAGAGTCATATGTTAACAGCAATATCGGCACCAATGAAGATATTCTGCACTATCTTCTTCTATCATTGGATCCTTTTAGCATACAACTGAAAATAAAACATTCTTCACATACATACATACAATCTGAAATGATATACAAGCATCAGCTTGAAGCTGCTAGTGTATTATTTAATAATAATAATTCTTCATTCAAAGAACTACGAGTTATTAATTTTTATTAACATTGCGTTCATTAACTACGTCATTGATGTGTCTTCATTAACTGAAGTAGACTGATAGTAGTGATATATTGAAAAAACAGCCACCACACCATTAATTATAATATGACCTGCACCACTGCCTGTACCATTTATCTAGACAGAGTTGTTTACTAAAATGTCATGTGTTGATTCCAGGAACATTCATAAAGTAGGAAGGTTGCGCCTGTGTTTGGCTATTGTGACCATTAACTTGGTGATTGGTGCTAATTGTTTATAATTTTGTATAATATTTTTGATTTGTAACATCTTTCCTCTCGCTTTACTTAAATCTATGGGAGCTAGAGAGTAGTAATTCCTTTATGGGAGTGATTTTGTAAAAGTGTTACAATGTGCTGCGTGCGCTCATTGGTCAACTGTTTACTGAAACAATTGACCAATTAGCTTGCGCAGTGCTATCCTAAATGATAAAACAGCATCGATTGATGTTAAAGCAGAGGTTGAACAGCGATGATAAAATATTACTTTTTTGTTTGTTTCCAACTCTCGTGCAGGAGTGGTAAATGAGAATTACCCGTGCACCCACTAGTGGGTGAAGCCGGTGGGTGGACGTTGCCTATAAAAAACAGCTTGAACTGATGTTGATTCACTTCACACTCGTCATGACATTGACAAATAAAGCTATTAAAAGAGAGTATATCTCCCCATGAACATTAAATAGTGTTATTATATTTTTTTAAGTATTTCAAAGTACCAGGAAAGCAGAAACGTCTAAGAAGTTGGAGATATGACTTTGACAAATAAGGTTAATTATTAAAAGTGAGTTTACCTCCCCATGAACATTAAATAGTATAATTATCACACTAATCACACTAATATTATAAATGCGAAAGTTTGTAAGTTTGTGTGTGTGTGTGTGTGTTTGTGTGTGTGTGTGTGTGTGTGTGTGTTTGTTGCTCCTTCACGCGATAGTAACAAAATCTCCATTGAGTTTTTTGTAGGTCATAGAATAAATGTTATTATGCTAGTAACAAAATATCCATTGAGTTTTGTAGGTCATACAATAAATTATAATGTGCTAGTTAGTGTTCAGAGGCGCACGATTCTTCTAACACTGAATTACCGTTGAAAATATGCCTGCTACGTGAATCTATCTATCTACGAGTATATTATTTAATCTCATAACTAGCTGTACCCTCGGCTTTGAAGCGTGGTCATTTCTCTAGGTTAAAAATACTATGTTTGCTATTCCAGGACCTAAATCTATCTATCTTTATTTATAATTGAATCCAAAGCCAAGGTAGCTGCGAAGAAACTTGGTTTTGTCTAAGGTAAAGCGGTGCTTCACGCCTGGACAGGTTTTCAAGCACAGGTCCGATCTTGTATGGAGTATTGCTGTCACCTCTGGGACAGTTCTGCCAAGTATCAGCTTGAGGCTTTGGATTCAACTGAGAGACGTGCTATGAGGCTCATTAGGGATGACGCTCTGGTAAAGAGTAAGCTTCAGTGTCTGACGCATCGACGTGAGGTTGCAAGCCTGTCGGTATTTTACAGATTGCACTATGGAGAATTTGCACATGAACTGCACAATCTGATTCGCCCATTACCTTTCCGTGATGGAAAAGTCGTACGACTAGACGATCGGCAAAGTGCCACTCTTTTATGGTTGAAATACCTCGCACAAGAACGAAGCGAAACGCTTCTTTAATTATAGATTATAGATAGATAGATAGATTAACTCTTTATTGAACACCCAAGTACAACGATAAATTATATCTAAAAATACAGTATAACAATGAGTGTCACAACCTGTTATACTGTATTTTTAGCGGATATAAAAACTTCAAAGGAGTGGAATGCCCTGCCCTCGTCAGTGTTTCGGTAAAATAAAACCCAGGTGTGTTCAAGTCAAGAGTGAATAGGTATCTACTACGCAAGCGTGCTACACCTTCGACCATATCATCGCTTTCCATCAGGTGAGATCGTGGTCAAATGATTGGCAAACCCGTAATCTATCTATATCTATACTTATAATAAAGCAATAGGAACGAAATAGTCTGTACAAAGACGATAAATAAAAAAAATGTCTTGCGTACTTAAAATAAGCTACTGAACAAGTTTTTTTTTTTTAAATCGTGTCTGTTTGTTTGTTTGTTGACGAAACTGTGGACGAAACTTGGGTCCATCATTATATACCTGAATCAAAACAGCAATCAAAACAATGGATGGCGACTGGTGAACGTGCCCCAAAGAAGGCCAAGACTGTTTTGTCGGCTGGGAAGGTGATGCCGACAGTTTTCTGGGATGGCGAAGGAATCATAATCATTGATTACTTGGAAAGGGGAAAGACTATCACTGGCCGTTATTACGCAGAGTTATCGGACCGTTTTAATGCCGAATTGTTGGAAACACGACCAAAATTGTCCCCCAAGAAAGTCCTCTTTCATCAAGACAATGCACACGTCAGCTATTGCAATGGCCAAAATCCACGAGTTGGGCTTCGAGCTGGATCCGCAGGCTCCGTATTCGCCGGACGATTATTACCTATTCCCAAATCTGAAAAGATGGCTTGGAGGGCAAACATTTTTGACAAATGAGGACTGCATCGCAAGTGTAAACGGCTATTTTGAAGACCTCGACAAAACGTATTAAAAAATTGGAAATTCGCTGGAACAAGCGTTTGGCCCTAAAATGAGACTATGTTGAGAAATAAATGTAAATTGTTTAAAAATATATATTTTTTTACTTTTTAAAACGACTTATCAAACAGCCCTCGTAGATTGGCTGCGACTACTGTACAAGTGTACGAGCGGATCGAAATATCTTGGGTGCTTCAGTTTCGATTTGGCGGTGTGAAATCTGAGGATGGGACAGAATCTCAAAAATAATGATGCAGGTACTCCCCCGAATGGGCTACGCGACAGATTTTCTGCTCTGCGTTGTTATATAAAACAGGCGAGCGGATCGAGCGAACACATCGGCAAGGAAATAATTAAAGTTCTCGGGGTTCGACTGTTCAGGTGTTACGACGACGACATCAAACGCCACATTGAAATCAGCGCCATCTAGTCCAATATCAAGCGAACTAAATCACACCGATCAGAGACGGTGCAAGAGTACACAGCAAAGCCTACATCGCGCAATCGAAATTCACGCCGCGAACTAGGAAACACTTCGACAGCTGTCCCCTGGGCAACAACACCTGGCTAGGTCGGAAGTACTACACTTAATAATGGAGGAGCCTGGAGATTCATCAGTGGATACCTACAACACCTATCTATCCACTCCCACACCTTTACATCCACACGGGTTCTCCGCGCAGTGGGGACGTTCTAGCGCTCCATTCCATTCCGTGCGACTACTCGCGCGTTAAACCGGAGCTCGCGACATTGCTCGCCTAGTGGATGAGTCAAAGATTTTTTTCTACTCTTATTGTGAAATACATACCCGTTTCTCTTGCCTCTGCCTGGCCACCGCAGCGGCCAGTTCGCGGCAGGTCAGCGGGATCACGGCAGGTGGCCGGTGTATGCGCAGCGGGGATGTCCTAGCGCTCCATTCCAGTGAGGAGGCGAGTCGCGCACCGAGCGACGCCTCGCCCGTTACGACGGAGCACGCGATATTTCCCGCTATGTCGATGATCTGGATGTACTGCGCTTCCGGACCGACCTGCAACATGAACGTATTTTAGGGATCTACACGAAACCCTATTGTTATATCTGTTTGTTTGTCTGCCACTGGTTTGTAAAGCAATAGATAGGTACTTCAAATTTAAACATAATATAAAAGAAGAAGAAGAAATAAGTTTATTTGCTACAATTTCAAACTGAAATAATTATAAGAAAAAATAAAATAATACAGCTCAAATGATAATTGCAGCAAAAAGGTCCCAACTCAGCATAATATTGGTTGTAAAACAACCAACGCTGGTCTTCCGTTGGGGCCTTAGGGTGACATCACGGCACGGACACACTCAGCAAAACAATAATATATATAAAAAGTAAAGAAATAAATGAACTTAAAAATGCAAAGACTAATTTTAACATTACAACGATGCACTCAAACTGTGCTCATTGCTGTGATTCTAACAATGTGAAAAAGAGGGTAATAGTACATTACTGCCGCGGTCTGTAATGACTGCGTTGCTGGCAGCGATGATGATGGTCGAGACGTAGCTAAGTTCGAGGCCATCACAGCGCGGTCAGCATTGCAGCCCTTGATGGCCAAGCTGGAATGAAGGCCGAGACCGAAGGTCGAGGCCTTTATAGCGCGGACAGCAAGGGCTGCAATGCTGACCAAGGCTTGTATAGTGCTTTACTCAAACAATGCGAGGAAATGAAATAAAACCAGCTTAGTATAATAAGAATTTACTCAAACAATGCAACAACAACGAAAACAACAACGACAAAGACAACAACAACGACCACAAGAACAGAAACAGTAACAGAAACAACAACAACAATCAAGATCACATCAGCTTTCAAACAGAAAAAACATATCAAAATCGGTCCATTCGTCTGGGAGCTACAACGCCTCTCTTTTCGCGTTTGGGGTTAACGAACCCACGGATTAAATAATAGTGCTACGACAAAAGACGACAATAATGGATTTTCAAAGGAAATTGCTGGCCGCAAAACACGACAATAATGAAATTCCATACAACTTTGCTGGCGCCTATTCAAGCAGCGCGGCAAGGTCGACTTTGCCCAAAGAAGGTTGTCGAAATAATGACCACATTACTAGTATTGTTTGAGTAAAACATATTTAAAACGTGGAAAAATACAATAGTTTTGAGTGAAAGAAGAAAAAAACGACAATGAAAAACAAATTAAACAAGACAAGTTCCTTTCCAATTTGGTAAGTAACAATTAATGTAGTGTTCCCCTAAAGAAAAATTGTATCACACTAATATTATATAGGCGAAAGTTTGTATGCGTGTGTGTTTGTTACTCCTTCACGGAAAACGTTCTCAAACAGCTGAACGGATTTTGATGAAATATGGAATGGAAATAGCTTATACCCTGGAATAACACATAGGATACTTTTCATCATCGTCATCATCATCACTCACGCTGATGAATCATATTTTATCTCGATTCGCTTGTTTACTGAGATTCAATATTGTTAAGACACAGTTGAATATAAAATTTCAATATTAAGTTTGGTTGCACGCTTAACTCTAGTCTAGATTTCAAAAAGAGATATTTAATGTACCTAACAGCCTAGCCTACCTATAGCTACAAATATTTTGCACAACAGACCAAGATACTATTTACCTAACTTAATTAATTAAACTAAATTACTTAACTTTGTAGTGGTAGGCCTCTTACCTCTTACGCTAGAGTCCGCCTGGGGAAGTACCACACCTTTGTCAAATATTCAACCGCCAAGCAGTAGTGTGTAAACATTTCTGTGTTTCGGTTTGAAGGGCAATGTTTCCAGCGAAATTCCTGGGCAATGAGACTTAACAGCCAATGTCACAGGGTGACGAGTGCAGTGCAGTGACGCGCAACATTTTGCAACCAAAGTTCTGGGCGGCACTGCAACTGTTACAGGCAGGCGGGACGCTTACCATCAGGCGAGCGACCTGCCAGCCTTCACTCAAAGGAATAATAATAAAATAAAAAATAAACTTACGTAACAGACAACATTACTAATGGCTGAAGGGATTGTTTACATTTGTCTGGATTTTAATTGAGTGTACAAATGTTTATTGTTATGACCTAAGTTATTAAGTTCAGTAAACTGTCAATGAGTAAGTCAGACATTATGATCGTCATTACGAACTTTACTTTGTTAGTTTATTGGAGACTAGCTGTGCCTGCGGCTTCGCACGTGTGATCATTTAACTGGGCAAAAAGTAATAGTGTTATTTCAGTACCAAAAGTGCCTATAAAGTACCTACAATATATTATGTTCTACATTTCATCAAAATTCGTTCATCCATCAAATAGTTCTTTATCGATTGATCGGTTTCTGTTCATCGGATTGAGATACCAAGTACAATAGTTTTTAATACAAATCCTAGTTATAACAAACACACAATTTAAAAAAAACTTGTTTAGTAGCTTATTTTAAGTAACCTAGACCATTTTTTTGAATTCGCTTTTTTATAAGTATTTAAATTAATAGATGCCTGGAGATTTTGAAAAAATGCCCAATATGATAATAACTATTGAAAATAAAAATTGACTGGGCTTTATGAATAATGCACTTCAATATTGGGCAGAATAATAAAAAGATGTGTTTATTAAATTACTAGCTGCACCCGCGGCTTCGCTCGCGTGGTCATTTTTCAGATTAAAAGTACTCTATGTACTATTCCAAGACCTAAAATACTAATATACCAACATTTGATCAAAATTCCTTCAGCCGACAAAGTTTTTATCAATTGCTCGGCTTCTACTTATCGGATTAAGATACCAAGTATCACAGTTTTAAAGTCAAAGCCTAAGCTATCCAACAGTGATAACTGCATCACAATCGATCCAATGGTATTTTTTTGGGTTATAAGGATCATATGTGTCAAATGGTGTTTTATTGATTGCTTGACTTTTACATGTCGGATTGAGACACCAAGTACACCAGATTTTAAGCCAAACCCTAAGCTATTGAACATTGAAAACCGCATCGCAATCTGTCTAGTAGTTTTTACCAGATGCGAATAGACAAACACACAGACACGATTTAAAAAATGTTATATTCTTGATCAGTATCTTATTTTAAGTCCCATAGACCGCTTTTTTATTATCTTCATTGTACAGACTTTTTGTTGACTACTGCTTTATATAAGTACAGATAAATACTTACAGCGATAGCATCCAGCTCATTATGAGGCAAGCGGCACAACGTCTCGTATTCCGTGCCCCCTTGCTTTACTCCAGCCACGTACAGTGCGTAGTCAGTTATGAACACCAGTAGAGGAGACCACGAGCCATCGTCCATGTTGTATGGAGATTTTACTTTCATCATCTGTAACAAGGGATTAATAACCATTAAATTTTGGAGAATTCTGTAAATTAAATACTTATACTGTTTTTAACTTGCACAAAAAGATTCTCAATTAATAAAAATGAGTGTGCAAACATTGTTTTATTACACCCACATCCAAAAAAATAAGTTTAATGTTTTAAGGGTTCATGTATGTATGTATGTATATATGTATGTATGTGAGTTTCTTTATACCACCATAACATTTATATGCCTGAACAGATTTGGATGTATGGGGTATAGTTAGAATTCTTACATCATCCCGAGTTACATACTGTTTCTTTTTTTTTTGGCTTGGCTGTCTTGTTTTATCTCTTACTTTGATGATTTACTTGTTTATTCATTTAATTCAACTTTACATATAGATACACCGATAACTTCTATCTTGGTCTATTTTTTTTCAATGTATGTTATTCAAATATATTATCAAAAATGCAATTTATTAAATAAGTGTACATTGGGCGGTCTTATCACTCAAAGCGATCTCTTCCAGACAACCCTTTATGCAGAATAATAAAGGGAAGTGTATACCATAGATAAATATATATTATTTATATACATTATTTATCTATGGTGTATACAGATTCATTACATACCTTGGTTTTACAATGTATATTGACATTGTAAAACCAAGGTATGTAATGAATCTGTGATTTTTTAACTAGTTTGGATAGTTCTGATTGTTTGGAAGGTTCAGACTTCAGAGTGGTCCCATACAAATTGGCTCAGTAGTTTGTCTAAGTGTATGTGAGGTTAATTTTTTGGTCCAATATAAATTATTGTGTTGTGTTCAACTTGTGTTCAAAATTTTGTTTTCGAAAATTATAAAAACTCGTACTAAAGGGCACTGGAAAGTATAAAGGTGGTTAAAGTGGCACACATAGAGCTGTTCATCAGCTGCTATGCGCATGTGCAATGCCACATTGAATTCAATTGTTTCGAAAAGTGAAGTGTTTTTCTTAGAAAGTAGTACATTGATGAACTGGAAATCTGTTTAAGGTTATTGCCAATTTGCAATATTTTTTGGAGTATTTAGGTTATCTACCTACCTGAAATTATTAAAATTACACCAAAATAATTATTAAAAATCCTGCGGCTTCGCACACGTGATCATTTCACTAGGTTAAAAGTACTCTATGTACTATTCCAAGACCTAAAATTCCAATATACCAACATTTGATTTAAATTCCTTCAGCCATCAAAAAGTTTTTATTGTTTGCTTGCTTCTACTAATCAGATCGAGATACCAAGTACACCGGTTTTTAACTCAAACCCTACCAGTTGGATAGCCAACAGTGAAAATCGCATTGCAATTGGTCCAGTAGTTTTTTCGTGATGCGCAAATAAACAAACATATAGACAAACATGATTTTTAATAATGTTATATTCTTGTTCAGTAGCTTATTTTAAGTACCCTAGACCATTTTTTTAATTTATCTTTGTAAATAGTTTTTCGTACTACTTTATTATAAGTATAAATGAACACGTGTGCAGGATTGCGTGCGGAAATAAAAAGGTCTATTACAATTATTTTGGTGTAAATTTAAATAAGGTAGTTAATTAGCTATCTAAATACTACAAAAAAATAAAACAGTGATTACCCTAAACAGATTTCTGTTTTGTAAATTTATTATTTTATTTGAAAACTCACACTTGTTCAAAACATTTGAATTCAGAAAGGATGTCTTGCAGAACCAAATAGGAAATCTGTCCGGTTAACCAAATTTTGTTTCATTGGATAATCTCCTTTGTTTGATGGTCTATCTTATCACGTGACATTAGCAAAATTGAGCTGCCTCCTCCACAGAAGCCAAAACAAGAATTGAATTGGAAATAGTAGAGCACTGATAAAAATATGGTGTCAATGGACCACACCCCTCTAAAAGTATTTTCAAATCATAAACAGATACGTTTACTTTGTCACACTAATTGCCATGCAAAAATAAATTTAACAATATTTAAACAAAGAGTAAAATTGTATGTCTGTAGATATAGTAATAAATAAGTGTCAGCTTAGGTCAAGGTTAGAATGACAAACAATTACCCGATTTAAAGACTCATTGGGGTACGAGAATATCTGTAGTCTCAGCTTCTCACTGCATTCAATAGCAACATTATCTTCAAAACTGTCAAAGTATGACGGCTCATCAGCAGTAAGCAGCCTTACGGATAACCTTTTGTTCTCGATCACCTCTTTGTCTATCAGTCGGGACATCCTCTCAGCAGAAATCCGAAATGATTCCGATACGTCTTTGAATGGAAATAGGATGCTCGGAAAATGTTTCTCTAGCCGTAACTTCAGTTCGTAGAACTTGTTGTTCTTAATTTTCAACTCTAGGTCTTTTCGCTGGCATACACTTTTTAAATACCTGTTCAGCAAAGCCGATTTGTTGGACTGTAGCTTCAGATTGGCAGGACTGTCAAAGTAATCATCATTAAAGTCCTCGGCGCCTTTCAACGTGGAATTATCAGTGTTGGAACAATTGTCGCTATTCCCTTGAGCAACATCCTCATTCAACTTTTGAACTGTTGAGGCCGATTTCCGACTATATCTGTTGACGTTCTGTTTCTTTGGTGAAGACAGATGTTTTGGCATACCATTCTTCTGTTCAGTCTCATCCTGAACATTCTTATTGAACTGACGCTTCGGGGTGGAACTCTTACTTGAAGTTTCCACTTCAGATCCCCTCAATGATTGATTGATGGTAATATCTGACTTGCTTGAACTGACAGTTAATTCTTTCACTGGTGTTGTGTCAGGTATGGGTACAAAAGATTCTTTGGGTGCATCAAAAGCAGTTTGGAATGTATCATGGACATAGCTGTAAGATACTCCTTTGTGCTCGTAAACTGTACTTTCACAGTTTACTACGTACTTGCTCAAGGGTGGTAGTGCTTCATTTTTAGCAGTTTTTTTGTCTATGGGTGTTTTCATATTGAGCGTGAGTTTATGGCGAGGAGAACCTTCTTTAGGAGTTCTATCACCTGTCACTGAAGTTTTAGGTGGAGTTGTCATTTCTTTAGTAACTGGAGTGTCCTGTTGACTGTTTAAATTAATCTCAACAAATTCCTCTTCGTCATCCACTTGGAAGCCTGAATCCAAGCTTTTTGATAATCCTTTGTTCTGATTGATGTCACAGGGCAGAGCTTCAACAACATTGTTTAATTCGACACTGTTTTCAGCCAAGCCTTTCTCAGGTGTAAAATTGAAATTGAAGTTTTTGTAAAAATTCTTCAGTGAACCAATAATGTTATTTGCATCTAATAAGTTCAACACTTTGCTGTTTTGTTTCCGTTCTTCAACCACATTTGTTGTGATGTAACGTTTCTTCTTCAAAACAGATTTTACAGTGTTTGGACTTTGTGTGACCTCAAGTGGCTTTTTCATGCGATCAGTGGACTGGTCAATATCAGCTTCAGAAAAATATGTTTTTCTCATAAATGCTACATGCCCATTGTTCTCAAAGCCATCACAGGAGTATGACTTTTGGGCTTTATCACATTTTCTATGTTGTAAAGGTGTTTCAGTTTTATTTGAATGTGAAGAAGATGAATCACTGGAAGATGTCTCAGAGTCACAGCTAAAATTAGAATCTGAGCTGTTTGAGTCACAACCATAGAGTTTCCCATTGGGCCTGGCCTCAATGTTATTGTCTTTACCAGGGTTGCCACTTTCATTTTGGCTGTCGTTTTTCTGATCACAAGTTGGACTGTATTCAAATATTCCACTCTTATCATTATTAGAATCACCATATGTAAGGATATCAGACATGGTTTGCTGAGCGATATCTGCTGCGTACTTAGGTGCCCTATTATCTCCAGAAGCACACCACGAAAATCTATCAGTCATTATGTTATTCTTCTGCCTAAATCTATCACAATAAGAACTATCAGGTCCGTAAGAAATGAAACCTCTCTCAATATGAATATTGTCTGTTTTAGTGTTGTTCAATATATCTTCATGGAATGACACTCTCTTCTTTTGAGAACTTGGTCCACTTTGTGACTTTTTGCGACATCTGCGTCTGTACACAATATCTTCAGATAGAGACTTCTTTGGTTCACTTGTCCTTAGTGCAGGTATTCTTGAGTCATCTGCACAGACTTTCTCACTTTCTAAAGCTTTTAACACAACATCTGGCAAGTTTTCATATGCATTTGGTTTCTTGTGTGTCTCAACCACTAGTTCCGGGACCATATCATCAGCTACACCCATATGTTGATTGCTAATATCGCTATGGGTCATGAGACTGCTGGTGGTGCTTTTGATCATGTCGTGTGAGCAAGACGGTGGCGCGTCGTAAACACTATCACAGGTTAATTCTTCGGCTCCTATCAGACTGTGCGACATCAGAGCTTGGCTCGTAGATTCTGAGGCCTCGCTGTCTAAGCACAAGACACCGGAATCACCAGGCGTATCGGCTAAGCTGCTCGTTGTACTAGAAATGAGGTGACAGTTGCCTTGAAGACTTAGCTCAGTGGGCTTGCCCGCGCTATCGTCTGCGCCCTCCATCTTCGTATGTTGCGATGTATCTTCACCACTACTCGCTAACGTTGTCGCAACAATAGTGTCCTCGGTCCTATGACGACGTTTGCTTTTATCGATCTCGTACATTTTCATTTCAGTAGCCTTGTCAACTGACATATTGGATGCTGGCCTTTCACTTATTATTTTGCAAGTGTTTTCTATTGTAAATTAACAAATGATGTTTCTATATATGAAACAACAGTCCCCATTACGAGTTTCATTTATAAATTTCACATAAAATACGACAAAAACATGACAAACACAAATCAGCCATATTTGGCATTTTGACGTGTTTTTTCTTTTCTTTTTCCCTGCGTTCGTGATGATGAGATCGCGTTGTGTGCAGTTTCGAAATGTACATTTTTAACAAGCCGTTCTCTTTGAACCTTTTCAATACTTTTGTCATTTTTTCAACTTTTGATACTACCGATCCTTTACAAACCGAATGAAAAACGACCCTATACATAAACGGAATAAAGTCGATTTTCCTATATCAACATGTCATTGAAACATGCAAAACGAACGGTGATCGAAAACGTTCAGAACGCTAATTTCGCCCACAAATGTTCAATGCAAACGCCAAATGTGATCATGTTTATGGTGAAAATAACTGTTTACAGGTATTTAAAAATAACTGTCAAACAGTTATTTTCACCATTTGCGACAAAACGGACGGCCCCTTTGTTGCCAACTGGGATTTCAATTTATGCTACCCCTGCGTTCGAGATGATGAGATGGCGGGGCAGTTTCGAAATGCACATTTTTTCAACAAGCCGTTCTCTTTAAAAAAAACAACACTTTTGCCTTTTTTGCAACATTTGACACCAAAGATCCTTTCCCTTACTATAATGAGGCCGTTCGTTTTGTAGCAAATGGTGAAAATAACTGTTAAAAACGCTAAATGTGATCACATTTTCCGTTCACTTTGGACATTTGTGAGCGGAATTGGGCATAGTTAAACAGAAAGCGACCAACCTTCTTTTTGAGAAAATGAGTTATAAAGCCTATGACATAAGGATTTATTTACTTTACGTATTCCAATGACACGTTTCTTCAAAGCTTATTATGATGTCAAGATATTTAAATGTCCAATAAGACCACATGGCATTATCACCCATTTTTTGTGTTAAAGCCGACCATTATAGGCGATAGTCTAGCAAAATATCCCTAAAAGAGAAAATTGTGCTAAGCAGAATCCGACTATCAAAGGAAATTTCAAAGGCTACAAAATGGGATATTTATAACTGGCAAATTGATTAGTTTTGTTAAAAAACTTTTGAGTTAAACACGTAGTCATTTTCTGCTTTTTGCAATAATTCATAATTTACTTTTTTGCAGATTGCCTCCATAGAAATGGTCTCTTTCAGCTTATTGAGGTTTGGACAACAACCGAGAGATATGCAAAGACAAATCAATGGTGTTATTCTGCAAATTGTAATAACCGTATAAAATAAACCTAGAACAACTCAAGGAACTGTTATGCTCGCATGAGTTCTTTCCATGGCCCTTGCCCCCTTTGTGATGCTACACAAGATCAAAACATGTACGAAAGCTTATCATGCAAAAATATTATAATAGGTACGCCAATAATACTTTTGCAAAACTACACCATTGCTGTGGTTGGCTTATGGAAATAAAAAATGGGAACTAGGTATTCCATTATAAATAAAATTTGCAGAAGCCAGATCAACTGCGATAGTATAACATTTAAATCAATTATGAACTGTACAAAAAAAAAGCAGCGTAACCCCCTTTAAACGGCTGCATCTCCAAATGCGTTTTTCTGCTTAACTACGCTCAATTAGCGTTCCGCACTGTTTTCGATCACCGTTCGTTTTGCATGTTTAGATTACATGTGGGGCCGTTCGTTTTGTAACAGTTGGCGAAAATAACTGTTAAAAACTCTAAATATGATTACAATTGGCGTTCCCTTTGGCCATTTATGGACGAAATTAGCGTTCTGAACGTTTTTGATCACTGTTCGTTTTGCATGTTTCGATGACATGTTGACATAAGAAAATCTACTGTATTCCGTCAACAATAGGGTCGTTTTTCATTCAGTTTGGAAAGGATCGGTAGTGTCAAAAGTTGCAAAAATGACAAAAGTGTTGAAAATGTTCAAAGAAAACGGCTTGTTACAGATGTACATTTCAAAACTGCCCACAACGCCATCTCATCATCTCGAACACAGGGTAAGTCAGGGGGCACGTTCACTTGCTACGAACATAAGGACGCACGGATCACCCGCGCGATCACTCGAATCGTTGACGGCGTCGTTGGGCGTTCGACTGGATCATCCGAAAAATAGTAGGGGAGGGGAGGAATAGGAGTTGTCAGTTCTATGTGGACGTCCAAAGTCGTTCACTAACTCCGGATGATCGAGCGATAATCGCACGGATGATTCGAACGTAGTAAGTGAACGCAGCCTGGGAGTGTAATGTCAATTGTCAATCCAACCAACCAATCAAAGCGCGAATTTTGTAGGTTATGTTATCGTCGGTTGTCGGTCGGAGTTTTTGTGCATTTTTGTGTTAATTTTGAATAATTATTTAATAATATAGATGTAATTTCTCGAACATATATAATGGAAACCTCTAAGATTATTTTAGTTACGTTTGTATTGTGCTTTTGTGTCTTTTTAAGTGATGGAGCCAAGATAAACACTCCAAGAGTGCTTCTTCCTTGGTTTGAGAATACAAAAGTGAATTTCACTTTTGAAATCCATGAGGGAGGCTGCTACACATGGTTTGTAGATTTGCTACTAAAATTCTTGCACCAAATTGTGGCATTTTGGTGATACAATAATGTTTTTTTAGGAGTTTGTCTCGCGATGACATCATTGATTTGGAACCTGTGCATGAAGATACATGGGGGCATTGCTCACGAGCTGCACGCGTTTCAGTGTCCAAAACATGCGTTCCACCAGGTTCGGTCATCATCCTGGCTGAAGAAGTGAACACCGGCGAGGTAAGATGCACAACTTAAATTGGCGGGAAAATAAAATACCACTTCTCTGGAACCTCAGAACTAAAAACCGAATTTGAAACATTCCAGATACTCCGTGGGGATGTAGATATTGACAAAATAAGATCACTGGAGGTGATGAGTACAACATGGAAATTATACTTAGAAGAAGCACCAGAGGCTTTTGAAGTTGTTGCCTATGATGAACAAGGTAAGAAAGAAGATGACCGCTTAAACTGTAAATCTGATTGTTTAGTCATTTTTGCATTTAAGAACGAATAGAAAGTTTCTAATATTACCATCCAACATATATAGATGCCACATTACACGGAATTTACCCAAATAAAAAGCTCACACAAGAATTATGGTTGTTGTTTGTGTTAGGAGACATCCATTAGTTATGTGAGGCATTTAAGGGAGGAGAGGAGAGTCAAGCCGAATCTCACCCAATCTTACGTGGGGGTGAGGGGGGTCTCGGCAAATATCACGTAAAATTTTAAAACATGCTTCTGTGTGCAAGCGACAATGTTCTAAACTGGTTTAATGAGAAATTTACTGAAAATTTGGTTGCCTTTGCCATAACAGTTTATTAAAAGCCGTAAATTAACTTTGGCGCTCGCCCGGCTCGCGCAGTGTGTAGTCATGTTTTAACCTAACCTACCCTAGTCATTAGGGCCATACGTAACTTGTTTAATCTTTCTTGCGAAAGCAGTGAAATAAAACACATTCTTCTAACTGATAATTTTATTTAGGTGTACAAACAGTAGAATTAAATGAAAAACTAAAATATGTCATAAACTAAGAGATAGGGGGGGGGGGGGTACCGTAGCCCTCCCACTCCCCCATTTCCTGCCCCTAGATTCTATAGCCAACCTTAACTTATAAACTAAGCGTATCCACCTGTACAAGGGGTTAGCTCTCCACTCCACCCCATCACCCCCCCCCCCCCCCCCCCCAACTCCTCCGTCGATTTTATAGCCAACCCGAATATTCTATTACGAATTTTAGTTCTTGCTATTTAAGTCTTTTACTGTTCGATTTTCTCAGTGTGTTTGTAGACTACTTTCTTAGTAGTCTTAAATAAAAATAATTAAGCATATTAAGTTTTTTAAAATAAATCCAGCACAATCACTAAAAAAATACGCATTTTGAAAAATCCCATATATCTCACCAAGACATGAGATTTTTCAAAAGCGTATTGCGGAGGTGGGGCAGAACCGCTAAAATCTCCTCACGTGGTTAATGGACGCCCAAGCTCTTTTTACAAATATGTACAATAACACTAACACTCAATATTTGTCTGTTTCAGGAAACAAATTCTCAACCCTCGAAGGGCTCAGCTTTACATGGACTATTGAGAATCTTGGAAGCAATGTAGGAGACGAATTGCTAGTAACGTAAGTATTTACATAATAACAATCAGTCAGAAAGGCCACTACTTCAATTCCTTTGTAACTACATTATATGACACACACACTCCTATATGACCAGCAGCCCGATTCCATAACTTGGCTTCAATCAGATTGTCACTTTTTTCATAGCAAAATCGACTCTATCGCAAAGCATTATTGAATTTCACGGCTTGAAACCGTCATGATCAACATTACGTAATCGCATTGCAGTAAAAATGAGTTATCTGGTGTTTGGCTCTCGGAAAAAAAAACACTTTTAAATAAAAAGCTCTCTGCCAAGGCTTGGTATAAATGTACATCAAATGACCACAACAAGATTAGATATGTAGAACGTCGAAATCAATGTGACTAGGTGTGTAGGGACGTACAACGCTGTTACATTAATAATTCTCTAGAAAATGAAGATCCTGTATAAGTTTGGAAGTTTTTAAGAACTTTAGGAGTTTGAAAGTCTCATCAAGACAATATACAAAAAAAAATAGATATGCTTAAACAAAATTCCACACCTTGAGCCTACTTTGATGGGTCGACAAAAGCTGCAACATTACATCATTTCAGTCACGCTTGGTAGCCCACAGCGAGAGCATGTATTGCGATAAACCTATTGTAGCCACGTCAACTTTTTTTTTGTTTATTAACTTGGTTAGTAACGCGAAAGGATATTACAAAGATACTTTGTAATTTATTTTGTGATTGTATTTTCCCTTTCCTAATGCACCTATACCCGTTTTTTTTTCTTTGGCTATGCTTTGCTAATGGTTGTGGGTCCTAACAGGAACTCCTAGGAGATCATAGGAGGCAAGTTACAACCAAGCACCATCAACGATGATTTACAACCTATGAAGAGATTATGAGATGAAAATGACAAACAAGAGAATTAGCAAGGTGAAGACGGGCTTTCATAGTGCAGATAAACTTGAAATGCCTTGCAACGAGCTAATCAATTGCTACCAAAACAGATTGGTTTTGCGAAGCTGTTAAATGCTGATAATATAGAAAACCTAATACACATTAAATACAAGAGCTCTTATAAGATACTCATGAAATTTGAAAAAAATAAGTTGCAGAGGAGTTAGTATGTTGTGAAAAATTTGCAGAAATGGGATCTAGGTGTCACCGTATGGCGTTGTAAAATTTGCAGAAAAGGGATCTAGGTGTCACCATATGGTGTTGTAAAATTTGCAGAAATGGGATCTAGGTGTCACCGTATGGTGTTGTAAAATATCTAGAGTTAAAAGTAGAAGAAGAGAGGGTTGATTGAGTCCATCAATTGCGAATGTTAAATAGTATTGATTAAACAATTATCAGAGGGAGGTGATTGGATCGCAGTGAAACGATACGCTTCTGTTTTAAGAGCTCAATGGTATATGGATATGGCTGTAGATTTAAAGTGGATCCCTACGCCTGTAATGCAGTGCTCTCCTGTTGGAAGTATGGTCATGGGAAAACCCTGCCATACTAAAAAAAAAAATGTGCTCTCAATGTGGTGAATGTCTCGCTAATTGTGAAACAGAGATATACAAATACATCAACTGTAGAGGTACACATGGCTTTTGACAAGAATTGCCCAATGTTCTTGAAAGAAAAAGAGATTTATTTGATTATGAGTCAAAACGACTACACATACAAAACTGCACTATCCAAATATTATGAAAATACACAAAGCACACAAATTACTGTTTACGAAGAAACAGAAAAAGTGGTTGGAGGGCCTTCTACACTAGGTGCAGGGCCTCCACAGAAAGCCAGAAAAGAGCCAAGGAGCGAGGTCAAGAAAAATCTTATAAGGGACGCATTAGTTTCAGAAGCAATGCATTAAGAAAACTGGAAGGAATCTGAGTGTGAGATTGTCATAGGCTATATATTAAAATGACCACGCGTGCGAAGCCGCGGGCATCAGTTAGTAATTCATAAATCTATTAGAACACACGTATACCATTTGAATTTAAACAATACAGGGATTGAACTGGTCTGTTTAAAAATATTAAATTGTAAGAACCTAGAATACTTATATTGAATCTGTATATTGCCTACCAGCTGTTTGCCACCTCGCAAAGTGACTGGAACTATTTATTTTAAAAATTTACATACCTAGATTTAACCAAAGAACAGCTCAATAAGCTTGAATGCTTACAGAATTTTTGCATAAGGTTAATATTTGGTCCGCGTAAATATGACCATATTATCAGATGAGCTAAAAATATTACTTAATATATTTAAAAATAAGGTAAAGAATCACTCTTTCCAAACCAAGCATTGTTAAGTATAAGTATATATATATATAAACCTTATTAGTAATTTATATCTATCTATCTATCTATACAAATAATAACACTGTAACCAAAGTGAAATCTGTATGTGGGAGAGAAATTAGAAAAATCTCATAATATTAAAAAGTAGTTAAATCCAAAAATATAGATTTTAGAATTTTTCTCTTTCTGTCTTCATCATCTTCAACCACTGGATGGATTTTGATGCTGTGTATTAATTGGAGTCTTGCGGAGGTTTTTATTTTTGTTTCATCAATATTGGTTCATGCAAAAAGGAGTTACAGCCATTTTTATATTTAGTTGCGCCACAGAATAATTCTTTGGCTTTTAGTATCCCATAATGAAACTAGATGGCGTTCGCGATCCTTAAAACACGCAAGCGTTTGTCGCGTGATTTATCTTATCATATAAAAACAAAGTCAGATTAGCTCGACAATTCATAACACAACAATGGCTGGACTGATTTTTATGATCTTTGATTTGTTGAATCTGTCTCCACCCCGAATAGCAGAATAACTGAAAACATTAGAATAATTCACGTTTTATTTTATTTTTAAAGTTAATTTATTATCTCATACATTTTTTGTAGAATGTTTTTTATTTAACTTGCAATGTGTGTATGTATGTTTATTTTAGTGGGCGTTATATAGCATAGTTCGTTGTCCCATCGTTTTCAGTGAGCAGAAACGCAAACGTTACGGGTGACTTCCACAACGATCTTTCTCAAAACGTCTATTTCCTAGTATGCTAAACAATTGGTGTTGCGAATAGCGGTCGCACGAGATGCAAGCAATCTGGCAACGCAGCCGACATAACGAACAAATCAAGTGAAATGGAATGAGTTGAATTTGACGTCTAGAAATGGAACCATCTCTTTTGTACACGTGCTAGACGCGCGGGTGCGAAAGAGACGGTTACGGCGTGATCGTAATTTCGATGTGCTTTTGCTTTGTGCATTTTCGTGACGTTTGACATGCTACCGATGATACTGTTTACTATGAAAAAAACAACATTTTTTCAAACCAACATAGGAAAATTTAAATACGCCTACATAATAATACCTTTTAATTTGAACTGCTTCTAACTACTACTATCTAACTAAGTATTACCTACTTTATTTATACAGCCAGTCTAAGCCTGGAAAAAGTATGACAAAAAATGTGCATGCAGTCGCCATGAACATAGCAATCGAAAAACGTAACGTTATTGTGAATAGATGTTAGTTAAAAAACGTAAACTTCTATTATAAAAAAACATTTATCGAAAAACGGACATTGTTTTGAGAATAAACCTCTATGAGAGTTAGACGATTGTGAAATAGATCGTTATAAAATAGACGGTTTGGAAAACGTTATCGAGACTCAAAACGCGTTTCGTTTTGTTACCTAAAAATCACACAACAACACATGACTAATTTAGTTCAAATTTTGCAAACTGAATTAGAACCACTTCCTCTTATCTGGAGTTGAATTTTTACATGTTGGTTCAGTTCTGCTGACAATGCATTTTTATGGTAAGCATGACCTGAATCGACATGCAGGGTTAGCTCCAAGTAAAGGAATTCTTCAATCGTTAACAGCACAGACACGAAATTATGTGTACGCATTGTATTATGATAGTCGGTTTTAAGTTTTACCATGACAAGGTTGGAGCGAATTTTGTACGCGTGCAAAGCTGAGGGAATCAGCTAGTATAAATATATATTAGTTTATATTGCAATTGTATGTATTAGTTTATCATATAAATTTCTTGTATATTTTAATAGAATGTTATTTTTTTATTACACCACTCTTGTTCAACCAATACTGTCCATCTAAAGATTGTTTGGAAGAGATCCCTTTTAGCGATAAGACCGCACATTGTACTTTATTTTTATAGAAATGTTTTATGTGTTATAATATATTTTTAGGTGAAATAATGTATTATCTATCTATTTCTACCTGAGCGAGTTGTGTAAGTCTGGCTCAAATTTGACCATATGAGGAAAATGCTTTCTTATTGCTTGCGTCCTCAGGCCAATTAAAGAAAACAGAAAAGAAAAACATAAAAAAAGTATTAAAAAAATCAGCCTTACTAACCAAACCACAATACTGATAGCAGAATCTGTTCGTACCAACAAATACATATAAACTTGTTTTATTTACAGTCTAGTTAACTGGCGAGAAACTGACTACGAGGCGCCTTCAGGCATCGCTGAACTTGAAGCACAAGGCCTCCAATCACATTCAGCCCTTCTCTACGGACAGGCGATGGGCAACTGTCGTGTGACAGTGTGCCTTAGCACCATCTGCACGGACTTCAAGCTGCAAGTAGTAGCCAGCGTTGTACTAACTCCAGGCATGGCTTTGATTGCACCTGGAGATACCATACGTTACAGGTGAGGTGAATGTTGGCAAATGTTGTATGAGCAAAGAATTGTAAATGATCAAGCTCTGTCCAAAATTATCTAACCTTAATTATAGGCCCAAATGTGGTAGAATTTTTATCTACAAAACCAAAGTTACTATCTATACATATAATAAAGAAATAATAACGAAAAAGTCTGTACAAAGAAGATAATTAAAAAAAAAAGTGTTTTTCTGTTTGTTTGTTTGTTCGCGCATCATGTAAAAACTACTGGATCGATTGCGATGCGGTTTGACTTTAAAACTGTGTACTTGGTATGATTAGATGCCAAGCAATCGATAAAAAACTATTTGACGGCTGATCGAATTTTGAAGAAATGTCGTAAATTTACTTATTTACTTTATAGGTACTTTTGGACCTGGAATAACACGGATGGGCTATTTTTTAATATATGTTATATATTTCGGGACAATTCCACACCAACCTAGCCCCAAACTAGGATACCCTGTACTATGGGCACTAGATAACGGATAAACATACATAGATATTACTATTCCATCCATGACTCGGAAACAAACATTTCTGCTTATCACACAAATGATTGCACCTTGCAGGATGCGAACCCGCAACCGTTTGATTTCGTACCTAGGGTGCCACTAGACCAACCGGCACAACTAGTATTAGACATAATTGGATCATTATGGATGGCGGGAGGAACTTGACTCCCACACTAAGAACTAGTAGACCATTGCAATATACAGAGAAAAATGGAAGAAGGGAGGCGTTTGCCCTGCAGTGGGACTTTACAAGTAAAAGTGCTCGCTTTTAAGGATAAGCAAGCTAAAGTTGCACAGGGCTGGTCACATTTCCCGAAGAACCGATAACCGTTGTGGTAAACTAGTTCTTCAGTGGAGACCACGTTTAGGCAAACGCAGTGTAAGACGCTCTGTGGCCAGGTGGAGTGACGACCTGCGAAAAGCGTCTGGAAGGAAATGGATGAGGAGAGCTGAAGACCGAGCTCAGTGGCATGTATAAGAAGAGGCCTACGTCCAGCAGTGGACAAATATAGGTTGATCAGACATTACAGGCACGTAGTCCAAACAAAATAAAACAGACTACCTCATAGATGTTGCTATATGCAACACACACAATCTTGCCCAACACATGCTGAAAAATTTGCAAAATAACCGATCTATGCATAGAAATTAAAACTCAACTCTTCTAGAACCTTCCATATAATTTCCATGTCAGGCGTTACACAAAAACATTCTCCATACTGGTCTGAAATTTCTATCCCTTTCCCCGTCTAACTACATTTGAAAAAAAAAACAGTGATTGTCAATCATCATCATGTCAGCCCTTAGAAGTCCACTGCTGAACATAGGCATCCCCCAAAGAGCGCCATGACGAGCGATCTGGTGTTACTTCCATCCACCGAATTCCTGCGATGGCTACAATGTCGTCGGTCCATCGTGTGGGGAGTCTCCCCACACTTCGCTTGCTTGTTCGCTTGATTGACAATATGTGTCGCATAGTACGTAAATCTATACTTATAATAAAGCTGTAAGTACCAATAAATCTGTACAAAGAAGATAATATTTTTTATATTGCTCTAATGTACTTAAAATAGGCTACTGAACAGGTTTTTTTTAAGTCTCTGTCTCTTTGTTTGTGTGTTTGTTCGCGCATCACGTAAAAACAACTGGACCAATTGCGATGCGGTTTTCACTGTTGGATAGTTTAGGGGTTGACTTAAAAACTAAGGTACTTGGTATCTTAATCCGATGATTAAATATCAAGCGATCGATAAAAAAATATTTGACGGGTCGGCTGAACGAATTTTGAAGTAATGTAGTATATTGTATTTTATAGGTACTTTTGGTCCCGATGTAACACGTATGGGCTACTTTTAAATAAATTGACCACGCGGGCAATGCCGCGGGAACAGCTAGTTTTAAATTACTGCTCAACTGCATTTCAGAGTAAACATGCAAATGGCTTCGGCCCGTGCGATTTTACTTCCTGTTGAAGAGAAACGCTTCATGTTAACAACATCTTAATAATTGGATCCTTACGTCATGTTGAACTGAACTGTCAAAAGCTTATATTATACAAAACTATAATATAAGCTTTTTCCCGCCCGCGACTTCGTCCGCGCGGACTACTGTATATCGCGAAAAAAAGCATCCTCTGTTCTTCTAGGATATTAAAAACCAATGCAATATTAGGTATAGTACCAATGCTCTTGATGTTTTTTGACATACTTGTTATTTCGTTTCCATGGCAACCGTTCCTTACAGCGAGTAATCAACATTTTCCAGTTCTCCGTAGAATTTTACAATTTTCCGGGATAAAAGTATCCTATGTTTTATTCCAGGGTATAAGCTGTCTCCATTCCAAATTTCATCAAAATCCATCCAGCCGTTGTCGCGTGAAAGCTCCCCAAACAAACAGACAATGTTTCACTTTTATATGTTGGTATGGATTATGGCGGTGCAATCTTGCGCGTCGAGCATTTTGTTTTATTATTGAAATAACAATTGAACGTCGTAAACAAGACGCGCTACGGGTTAAGTTAGACTGACTGTTATTAACATTTGCTTAACAGGTACTTAGGTAAATACGAAGCGCGCCTTTGAGTGACTATTAATATTTTATATTTCTTGTATTTCCAGGGTGGTAAGAGCAAGGGCTGGTCGGCTCACTGTCCAAGAAATATCTGACACTCTATACTACATTAAAGTACCTCAGACTGACACCGCTCGATTAGAAGACGCTGTAAGCCTTGTCAGAGGAACAGAAATAGGCACTACGACAGTATTACTGTTCTCAGGTATAAATAACAAATATTATTTTACTATAACAAAAGAGCATCTATCTTCTATACTTATAATAAAGCAATAAGTACGAACGTCTGTACAAAGAAGATAATCTATAAAACATATGGTCTAAGGTACTAAAAATAAGCTACTGAATGAGAACATTAAAAAAACAAGTGTCTGTTTGTCCGCGCATCACGTAAAAACTACTAGACCGATTGCGATGTAGTTATCACTGTTGGATAGCTTAGGTTTTGACTTAAAAACTGGTGTAATTGGTATCTCAATCCGACGAATAGAAACCGAACAATCGATAAACAAATATCGACCAACAAATGTTGGTATATTGGTATTTTAGGTCTTGGAATAGCACATAGAGTACTTTTAACCTAGAGAAATGACCACGCGTGAGAAGCCGCGGGTACAGCTAGTAAAACATACTATTTATCAGCCATCAATGAAACTAGTGTCAACCGCTAGGGAAAATTATAAGAAACAAAAAAGAAAAAGTGTCTCCTAAGTGTTAATCAATAAAAGCCGAGACCGACAGTCTAGCCGACAGTCCATCGAAGCACGGAGCGATGGAAAACATAGCTTAGAAAAGTCATTTGTGTGGAGCCTAGGACCGAACCCTGTGTAGTTGGATTCTAAGACGCACTGGTATACCGTTCGGCTACCATCACTCACCTATAGTTTCACAACAAATTAACATTATCGTGAATATTGACGAAAAATATTAATTTTTAAACCCAAATATTTCAGAAAGTATGCTACTTAAGCGATTTTCTTATAGTATACTTTTTGTTTCATAGAATTTTCCCTATCGATTGATACTTCAGGGGTTTAGAATCAAAGGTAACAAACTCCATATTTTTTTACGAGTATTGAAAATCTTTAGTTTTAGCTGCTGTTAGTGAATTTTACTGGTTTATAGATTTGGTTCATGTAGAACTGCATATATTCCAACTGCAAATAATTAAAATTCAACGAAAAGAATGAAAAAAACTTAACGAAATAATTCACATAAATAGGATGCAGATTGCTGATTTTGTTATTATTGTTTGAGAGTTTGTTAAATTTGATTGTCATTTAGAAGGAGATTGCTGCTTGATTGGTGACATTGACAGGTGCGCTTACGAAGATAGCCTTTGACGCTAAGGCATTTCATAAAAGTGGATGAATTTATTACACGCAAGGAAGTTCTGTGTACTTAAACTTTCTTGATTACACGTAACAAAATGCCATAGACAAAATGATAGGCTAAAAAACAAAAAAAAAGTGGAGTTTGTTACCTTTGATATAGTAGGAACCAATCTTTATGGCGGCTGTGAAACGCGCTGCGAGTGCGACTACGCGCAGGTACAGTGAGATACGCAATTATTAGAGGCAACTTTTTACTACCTACTTGTACAACATAATAATAATAAACACTTTATAACACCAGAATTATGGAACAAATATGCAAGAATTTATTTTAAAAATTGACACGTAGGTTGGTCTTATCGCTAAAAGCGATCTCTTCCAGACAACCTTTGGATGGACAGAAATTATGAATTAATAAAAGTCGTTGGTGCAAAAGAACACAATAAATCACGCAAAATAAAAATTACAATACATACATATTTAATAAACTACATAAACCATATTTACATGTTACATGCAAATAATGTAATGATTGAAAAAAATATGTGGTGACTACATACACATAATGGAATGATAAAATAATGTTATACCTATAGCTGTTTTTAGTAGCTAAATTAGCGTCGACGCTTAACCTAGTCATTATTTTTTAACTAATCATGAAATTATGTTAACATACGTCAACACAATAATATTATTATCGGAATATGCTGATATTGTGTTGGTGGATTGTATTGGTTGGTAACAAACAACTTTAATAAAATAACTAACTAGACTGTACTTGAACAGAATCGCATGCATATGTGCAGCGTACGGATGTAGCGTGCACACAAGCACAACCATGGCGGGGTGCGGCGGGCTAGCGGGAGGGTGTACCGCAGCTCTCTCTCACCTCTCCAAAGCCCGCTTACACCTAAAATTAGCTATTGCGCAGCGCCTTGCGCCTAACTTCACAGCCGCCATAAAGATTGGTTCTTACTATACTAGACTCCTGACTTGTTCCATTGGTAAAGTTTTTTTTAAATGGCCGAAGTTTAGGTATTTCAGTCTCTATACCAAACAGTTAGATGAACAATTTCTGACATCGTTGTTTGTCAAAGATTTTATGACATTACCGACTTTCTGTAAAGTAATTTAAACCTTGTGAAAACATGTTTCATACAAATAAACCATTTAATTTTCAGGATCGACAGAAGTGGCAACAGCTACATTAACTGTAGCCGAACCTCATAGCATTCGAGTGACATTACGCCCACCAAACTTGTTGACAAGAGGAGAGAATTTCATAATACATTGTATTGTATTAGACGCAACGGGACATCCGTTGATGTCCGGTGCAGAGATATTGATACGTCTGTCAGTGGACGGAGAAGCAAATGTTGACTTGTTGAGGTCTACTGAGAACGGGACGCTCACTGATGCGGTGGCGCGCAACTCTGGACCGTTCCTTGTTACTGCAAAACTGCATTCTATTGCCGGGAAGATCGTGACACGTAACGTAAGTGTATAATCATTTAAGAGTAACAAAATACCATTGTACAAAAAGTCGACTTTAAATGGATTAACAACTAATAACTAAACAAGAACAACTACTGTACCAATTTTGATGAAGTTTATATGGGACTAAAAGTCTAGCCTTTTGAATAAAACAACAACCATCCTAATCGGTTTAGAAATCTTAGAGATTTGAGGCAATATAAACACAACACTAAATGGATTTGTAAAAAAAACCGATTTATTCTCGAAAAACTACTGAACCAATTTTGATACAATTTATTCGGAGATTAAACACTTTCAAACAAAAAAATAATGTTCAAAATCGATCAGCAATTGACGGAGAAATCGGCGTAAATACACAAAAAAATAACATACATACAGTTGAACTTATTATTATCATCTTTTGTGAAGTCGATTAAAAACTTAAACGAAAAGGTGATATATGAAGTTATAGGTTATGTTGAAGTGGGACTGGGCAGGATACATCTGCTGAATGTCGGATGAGCTGTGGGCTAAAATCGCCATAAATTGGAGCTCTGATACAGCAAGATCACAGCAGACCTCGGACGAAGACGCCTTAAGCTTGATACCTTTGTTAACGACTGGCCAATCATATCTCAGGATCACATTGCAAGACATATTTGAATAACAGGCTGACCGAGTGGTTTGTGACCCTGACTGTCGAAGTCGTCGGCAAGTTCGAATACTGCAAGGTGCAAAGATTTGTGTGATGAGCACATATGTTTGTTTCCATGTCATGGATGTTTATCCATTATAGTACAGGGTATCCTATTTTGGAGTTAGGTAATTGGTGTGAATTGTCGTGAATATATGTATTATTATTATTTATTTACGTTAGGAGGCTTTTACCTAGCAATGGGACAGTACAGTAGTCGCAGCCAATCTATATGTTTGTGAAGTTAGGCTCTGTGAACGATTGCGCAGGTAATGCTGGGAGGACAAAACAGCATAAAGTAAGAGCGAGATAGAATATGCCAAAAACGTAGAATATACCCCACGTTGGGCGCCACTATCACCTGACAGTTTAGATGAAGAGATAATTATAAGAAGCCTACCTACCTAGCAGTGGCGGTAGGTGTAGAAAAAAAAAGATATAGTTAAAATAGTAAACTACCAGTGTAATCAGAGAGATACAAAAACTCAGGGAGTGAGTTACAGGAGGTAGCGTGGGTATGGTATTGTCCTTCGGCTTGAGACTTAGCTTGGAGGGAAGACGTTGGAAGACGTTCCGCGGAGAGATGGTGCAGAAATAATCCAGCAGCCAGTAGTAACACAGCAGTGCGCAGAGCAGCTACCGGGGGACAGTGTCCACAGACCCGTGGCAGCGTGCTGTTCGGCGATCGTACTCCTAGGGTATCAAAAAAACCCTGGAACGGTAGAATTAGACGCCTTAGTCCAGGTTCAGTAGGTCTGGCTGCCGTACATCACCAGGTCTTCGTTCCTTGGGGTCCACCATGCAGGACGAGGCCTCTTTCAGTTAAGCCCCAAGGAAGTAGATGTGGCAGCCAGTATGGTACATAAGATTGACATTAAAGTAATAAATTGGTAAAATAATAAATTTGTACCGGGCGATATTGCAATCCAGGTCTGCAATATCAAACGCCTGGCACGTAAGATGCACAGTAAAGTTATACACAAGATTATAGATAAACATACAACAATCAGTTGTGGATTCACAAGCGTTACATATAATTTTTTAACCAAAATGTTACGGCCTGATAGCCACTAGTTGTTAGGCCTGATGGCCTGATAGTTTTTCACTAGGTAAACATGTAATTAAAGACAAAGGTGTGTCCAATATTATTTGCAAAATGATTTAGATTAACTTTCTCCAAGCCAGCACGAAAATAATTCGTAATTTTAGCGTAGCAACCACCCATTCTGTTTCAATCAGAACCTGTATTACGGTCATTCAATACGGTGCGTTGGAGTAGATATTGCGGTGAAAATTTGTTTTATACGTATTGGCTTAGTTAAACTTCTGTTTACAATTGTAGATTACATAACGTTTAGAATGGTCATACTAACTCAAAGACAAGAATTACTCAAAATCTTAAGACATTTTAAGGTTACGTACTTCTTTGTTTAATATCGACTGTTTATTTTATTGTGAAAGTGGACTTATTTTGTTGCTACGTGAAAACTCGACTAAACGTAATAAAAACAACGTGAGATGAAGTGAGACGTTTCAACAATGCTATCTTCACCTTCAACATTGGGATTGCGCCTGAAAAATAGCAGTTTGCGCAGCGACTAGCAGACAACTTCCGAGACACATACTTCCGCTGCGACTACTGTACAATAGTAATTAACTGTTATAGTTTAATACTTAGCTGTCAAGGTGAAACTTTTACTTCTACTCTCTCATAAACCAAGGTGTTTGACATGATTCTACAGGGGTTTGAAGAGGTTTTTGACATTCAAAATGTGTACAACAAATTATACCAGAAAATTCAACACATTTAACGGCTATAACTTACGGGTTACCGATTAGGTACACTTGAGTTACGGGTAAGGAAGTCGGAAATACTACGCCAGGTTTCGCGTGATGCGATAAAACTGTAAGAGGAAGGGCCGCAAAATAGTCCGTAACTTTGGAGTAGTTTCGATTATCTTACCTGTGAGTTTACATAGTATACATTACGGTTTTATGTTTTTTTAAATGAACTAATAATATTTCGTTGTTTACAGGTGGAAGGTCAGGTGTCAGCCTATGTAGTTGATCCCTTAGAAGTAGTGCCTCCAGAACTGTTTGTGGCTTGGACAGACAATATTCAGTAAGTTGATTCCTTGTTCTAAACAAAACTGATTATTTTTCTTATTAAATGAGTGTGCCAAGGTGCACAGCAATCGATTTTACAAAGGCCAGGTACAAATTAGCTTAAAAATGTAGGTTACCGGTAAATTGTAAAAACCAATAGAAAATTTAACAAATTCTAATTCGTAACATTATAAATAATGGAACATTGTAAATAGATATGCTACTCGTATTAGCTAGCGGACCAGGCATTGGACAGTTTTTCAATTTTACGCTATGACATTTTTATACTAGCGGCAGTTATATTGTAAACCTTCTACTAATTCGATGGTCTAATGTTTGTCACCATAGAGTTAAGAGATAGAGAGAGTTAGTTATAAACTATTCGTTCGTAACTTCGTACTATTATCTGGTAACATGTACACACACTAACAAATAATTTTAATCATAAATGATGAATATATCGTGGCGATATTGTAAAATTAATTACTTCGTGAAATGGTTGGCCACATCATGAAATGGTTCTATTTCATTAAATTATCGGTCACATCATGAAGTGGTCAATTCTTCGATATGGCCACGACATATACAAGGGTGGATTGAAAAGTACTCGGCCTAACACAAATCAATCTAAAAATCAAATCTACCCACATTATTTAGTTCAGTTCAGACTAGTTCATTGTGTAAAGTTCGAAACGTGTGCGATAATTATTTGTGATTTTATAAATTTATTAACAAAGCAATCGGACATAATTTCCGCGAATGGAGCAAATCTAGCAGCGTGCCTTCATTAAGTACTTCCATAAGAAGGGTTATCATCAAAAGCCATCCATGATGATATGATCACTACATTAGGGGATTCGCTCTGTCATATACATCCGTCAAAAAATGGATAACAGAATTTAAGCGTGTTGAAAGATAAACCCCGCTCTGGGAGGCCTTCAACGTCCACTACTGACGAAAATATTTAAAAAGTAGGTACTTGATTTAATAATGGGAGACCGCAGATTAAAAATTAGAGAGACAGCCGAGATAATAGGCATCTCTTAGGAACGAACTCAAAACATCATAGTCAACAAGTTGGGTTTCCATAAGGTGACTGCGAGGTGGGTTCCGCGACTGCTTTCAGTTAAACAAAAAAGGACGCGATTGACTATTTCACGCGACTGGAGTTATTTGAAGCCGATGCAGATGTTTTTTTGAATCGTTTTGTTATTATGGACGAAACATGGGTTCATTACTGTACACCGAAAACAAAACGATTTTGTCGGCAAATAAGGTGATGGCTCAATATTCTGGGACTCTAAGGTGTGATTATGATTGATTATCTTGAAAGGGGTCAGACTATAAACTCTGATTACTACTGCACCTTACTACGTCGTTTATGAGAGGAAGTAAAAGAAAAACGTCGGAGAATGCTCAGAAGAAAAGTCCTGTTTCATCAAGATAACGCCCGTGTTCGCCCGTGTCTGTGCAGTCAATGGCTGAAATCCACAACTGTAGCTTTGACCTGTTACCGCATCCGCCTTATTCAACTGATCTGGCACCATTAGACTTCTGTTCCCTAACCTAAAAACAAACGACGAGGTCAAAGCAGCAGTAGACGCATATTTTGACTCTAAGGAAGAATCTTTTATTTTTCAACGGTCTAAATGCTTGGAAGGGGAGGTGGCAAAATTGCATTGAACTTGATGGTGATTATGTAGAAAAATTAAACTGATTTAGTATGTGTTTATTTTCTTGGTTAGGCCGACTACTTTTCAATCACCCTCGTGCCTACATAAAAGTCTTGTTCCCGAGCAATCAGGGCATTAAGAACACTTATTTGGCCCATAGGCCATTTCTGATGATATTTTAACAAACTAAAGTTAAGAATTTCTGGTAAATTAATATATAAATAGCGCATTATTTAATCTAAACGCTGTAACATTTTAAAATATATTTTTTACAGAGAGATAACACTCAAACACCGCGGTGGTGGCGAAGAGGCCGTGGTTTGGTCGGAGGCCGACAGCGCCCAAGGCCCCCTATCTGTCACGTCCAACGGCATTCTCACCGTGCGAGGAGTGGGCTATATACCCGTTAAAGTACAGCTAGCGAAGTACGCGCATGTACATGCTACTGGCAGGTCAGAAATGTTCTTAACTATCAATGATTAAACTATTCAAATGATGAATCACTCGCGTGATGGTGAGCGTCACGCCTGTACACCCAAAACTTTGGTTACAGGTTTCATGCCCAGTCGTGTATAATTTTGTTAACCTATTTAAAACAGGAGGAGGTTCTGAGTTGTACGTTCTTTATAACATGAAAGTTGTGTCGCTGTCGGGAAATATTTAGTCTGAATTGGTCAGCTCTTAAATCGTTTCCCTTTTCAAAATGGCGGAAGTTTAAATATGCCAATAAGATTAGGTACATGCATTTTGCCTTATCTACTAAAACACTCGAATGACTCCATTGTGTAACTGTTAAACACGATATGTATACAATTTTTATTATTTGATCATGTTTCATGTAAAAAAATATATTAGTAAAATTATTTTAGTAAAGTAAAATAGTTATTTTAGTAAAGTAAAATAGTTATTTTAGTAAAGTAAAAATAGTTATTTTAGTAAAGTAAAATAGTTATTTTAATTAAAAGAATATTTCACGCTACGCATAAGTGGGGTCACGTATTTTTGACCAGCCATATTCTGTGTGAACGGTTTATCTCTTGTATTGCAGAGTATGGTCCTCGCCCCCTGAAATGATACAAGTATCGACATCAGGCTTCGCTCGCGTCGGTCGCCCGCATCATTTGCACGTCGCTTTGACAGCCACACTTCCCACTACGGGTGAACTGTATAACTTCCATATGTGAGTAACTACATCAATATAACTTATTATATACACCAAAATACAAAACTAACTAATTAATAAAGCCGAGTGGGGCTGTGTCGGGTGGTAAGGCCGTTTGTTTCTCGTGAATCGTGCTACACGTACAATTTGATCCGGTCCTGGAACCCTCGTTCGTTTTGTGCTGGAGTTCAGGGTATCGTTGTGAGCTCCAGAACTTCTTCTTTCCAACAATGTGCGTAGTCTTTATTTTAGTACGGGATTTCCGGGCATAGCAGACACTTTTGTGATTTTTACTTATATTCCACCCCTTTATTTAAATTAACTTTGTCTTATGTAAGACTTTTAGTAAACGTTTTCATATTGAATCGAATGTTCTCAACGAGATCTTTACAACAACATCTAAATACGCTACCCTATCTAAATCGCGAGTTAAAGATCACAAAACATCTATTTTGCTAATTTAGCTCTGTGCGGGGCTAAATTAACAGGGGGGCAGGCCCCCTCCCCCTGTTTTTTGCCAAAAATTTAATATTACATCATCGAGCTGACTTATTAAACTAAAAAATGACACCAAAATTATATCTGTGGAGCTTATAGTTACAGAGTTATAAAAGCAAGCCGATATAACTCTTTTCATGACGGTTTTTTAGCCCCCTGGTATGGTACCCTGTATGTGCCGTGAGTGATTTTAAAGACGTTTCACAATAAAACTTTATTTTTTTAGGATTTATGATTTAATATGTACTAAAAGCAAAAATTAAATCGTGGGGCGAGTCGACTTTCTATTATTCAGGTTACGCGACGCCCCACGATTTTAGTTTAGCTTTTCGTACATAAATATAAAACCGTTTAGCTTAAAAAAAACTAATTTTATTTTCAAGTTTTTCGTTTTTTATTTTGTTATTTTTAAAGTGTACTGTGTTCTACTTGTCAAGCCCCTTCACCATACGTTTGATACCACCCATATTTAAAGGATTGAAAAAAAGTAATCCGCCATTTTGTGGTGGCGGCCATTTTGGATTTGGATTTTTTTCATGGTGTACATTCTTCTAATGAAGCCCTTTCATTTCATACCCATATTGAAAAAACTTAATGTGCCATTTTGTGACAGCGGCCATCTTGAATTTACAATGATACTAAATATACATAAAATTGTATTGTCATCACAACTAAAGGTGTGTACAAAATTTCAGATCAATCGATCAACAGGAAGGGGCTAAAATTTCAGATCAATCGATCAACAAGAAGGGGCTAAAATTTCAGATCGATCGATCAACAGGAAGGGGCTAAAATTTCTGATCAATCGATCAACAGGAAGGGGCTAAAATTTCAGTATCTAATCTAGTAAGATTAGAACCAAACAAACAAAAAACAACAGGGCAAGCTAAATAAAACCGTGTAAAAAGCATATTTAGTCTCTTACTAATTTTCATTGTTTCGCCTTATACCATTTACCCGCCGACTGGTTTTTCTCCCTCCCCCACTGATCCAAACTGGATGAGACCCGTCATTTTCATCATTTCCCAAAATCCGATGTTTTACTATTTTTCGTTTTTGAGGTAAATATATGGGGCCTAGGGGTACCACGTTGGAGTCAAATTCTCTACAAATTCTTCTCAAATGACTTTTCTCTAGGATTATAATTACGTCTCTATAAATGACACTACCGATTATTTTTATTTTTTTGGAATAATTGCTCATCATAGACTAGCCGAATATCTGCAAAAAAAATTACATAGAGAGATCGGGTTGAGCACAAAGTATTTAGGAAAGATTCCCGAAAAACTCTTCGTTAAAGTAGTTATTTAAAAAAAAATTAAACAAGTGACAGAATTTTGAGGAACACGGGGTTCAGGGGTTTCAGTGATGCAAACAAGTAACATAATTTTGAGGAACGCGGGAGTAGCACAGGGGTTTCAGTGTTGATTATACCCAAGTTTGCAACACTGAAACTCCTGTACTACCTGTGTTCTTCAAAATTCTGTGTCACATGTTTCAGTTTTTTTTTTAAATAACTACCGTAATATTTTTTTTATGTTGTAAGGTCCCCTGGGAGTACCAGGGGTCCAGGGGTCCTCACAACATATAAAAAAACGTAGATACATGCGCGTTTGTGATGTTTTCCTTTTTTGTCGATATTGACTGGCCTAATAAGCAAAACACAACTCTATATGTACCTTTAATAGGAATAAATGTATACAGAAAAAGTTTCATAAATTGAAGTAAGCATAATTGAAGACTAAAACAAATTTAATGTCACGCAATCACACAATGTCAATTTTAAGGGGTCGCCGGTGGATGAATTTTCCATATTAACGAAACAAAAGAAATAAAAGCGAATATTCCATTTTGCATATTATAACGACAAACATACAATTGACAAGTAATTAATACTTGTCAATTGTATTTCATAAGGCAATGAAATACGAAAACCATTTCGAGATATTGCGATGCTGATCATTATTCTTATTTTTCCAAAATGTAATGTGCAGTAACTACAAATAAATTAAGTAATAACTCCCAACCAAGCAGAGTTCGGTGAAGTAATAAAATTTCAGTTGCCTGTATAGAAAAAAAAAATACGCTAGAGCCTGACTTTGACAGATATAAATGTATTTTTTTCGAATGTGGCTTCTGTAATCTTGTTCATAACACCAAGCTTAGAATAAGCTACTTTTTAATAATTAATTTCTCATGATATATAGCTTAGATTGGAAAAATAAAAAATACGTACATCTTATTATACAATATTCTTTCAGAAAAAATAATTAAATAGTAATGTTCAAAAATTTGAAATGTTGTCAATTATTTCGTTTCAGGTAAGTATTTTCAAAACAAAACACAGTTGGTAACCTAAACAAACACTATCCGAATCCGAGAAATCAAAACACTGTGGAAAAATGCTCCAATTACAAATGATTTTGTTATTATGTTTATATAGATAGAAAATTCATCATCCGCCGGACTCTTAAGTCAATGTTATTTACCGATTTCTTTGGCGCCACGGCATGAGAGCAACAAACTCGAAGCTTCTAAAATTCCCAAAGGAATAATGCAATATTGTGTAGTTCAAAAGCCACACCACACTGGTTATCATTGGTTTCATAAAGTGAGTCGTTTTTTTTAACCCCGGAACAAAAAGTGTACTGTGTGTGTATGTGGCATCGTAGCTCCCAACGAATGGACCGATTTTGATGCGGTTTTTGTTTGAAAACTGATGTGATCGAAATGCATCTTAGCTAAATGGGGGTTATATATTTTTTAATTTGTACTTGTATTATTTTTCAGTTGTAATTGTGCATCATTCGCAGTATCTCTACTGGAAGGCCCTGAACCACAAAATGTTACTGCGGCTACTTGGATTCAGCCGGCAGGTTGGTATGAGAATAAATGTTATGGTATAAACTGTGCTAATAAATGTCTTCAAATTATTTAGAAACTAGCTGTGCCCGCGGCTTTGCCCGCGTGGTCATTTTTCTGGCATATAAGGATCCTGAGATATTCCAGAACCAAAAGTACCAAAATCATCAAACTTCGTTCAGACGTAAAATGTTTTTTATCGATTGCTCAAATTCTGCTCAGCAGATTGAGATACCAAGTACACTAGTTTTTAAGTAAAACCCTAAGCTATCTATCCAACAGTGAAAACTGCATCGCAATCGGTCCAGTAGTTTTTACGTGATGCGCGAACAAGCATATAGACAAACAAAAAGTCTAACAGATACACACTTTTTATAAAAATGTTGTATTCTTGTTCAGCAGCTTATTTTTAGTACCCTAGACCATTTTTTTTAATATTTTCTTCGTACAGTTTTTTTGTACCTACTGATTAATTATAAGTATAGATAGAAAACAGTTTAAATCCATTTCGGACTTACAATATTTGTTTATGATTGGTATTTTAAACCAGATTGTTTAGATGGGAAAAACTTTGCCACCATTATCCACTTTTTACCCGACTGAGCGATGCAAAGGAGGGTGATATGTTTATCAGTTTATGTGTGCGTCCAAACGCGTGGACCGATGTATGTATGTTTGTTCCTTTGTGGCGCTCTAGAGACCAAAAGCGTTGACCTATATATAAATGTTTGTTCCTTTGTGGCACTCTAGAGACCAAACGCGTGGATCGATGTATGTAAGTTTGTTCCTTTGTGGCTCTTTAGAGACCAAACGCGTGCACCAATGTATGTTTGTTTGTTCCTTTGTGGCGCTCTAGAGACCAAACTCGTGGATCGATGTTGATTATTCTTACGTCAATCGATTTGTCTTAATCTTGCAAATGCTACTAAATACATGACAGTAATTAAAATTCAATAGCAATATTCCATAAAACATACAACAATACTTTACTTTTTAAATACGTGGACTTTAATAATATGGCGTCTGGTTATTGTTAGTCAAGTCCACGAACTATGTTTAGTGGGTTATCATTGAATAGGTATTGGGAATTATATTTAGGTTTATCTTTTCTAAAAAGGGGTAAAATTTGAAGTTCTTGCACACACGACCACTTTTTCACTCCGCTTTGAGGGGTTAGCGGCTCGCTTCGCTCGCCGCATCCCCTCCTTGCTACGTTCAGGTCTCGTATTCACGAATTATAAATATACCTAAACCTTCCGTGAAAAATTGTCTTACTAATGGTGAAGCCCATCAAAATCCGATGCGTGGTTTAGAAGGAGTTTGCGGTCAAACAGAGAGAAAGACAAACAGATAGACTGACACGGAAAGCGACTTTGTTTTATACTATGTATTGAAGATGCAGTCGGAGGCATGAGTAGCTCGCCAGGATCTAGCTGATCACGTCAAAGGAGAAATCAAATGCATAAAGCTTGTTTGCCTCTTTTAATTTTGTTCGCAGTCTTTTTTTTATATCTATACTTAACTTTTTTGACCAACGCAACGGTGCGCAGCGCACTCTATTAAGGTGGATTTGGAGACATATATCTAATGACTAAAAAAAACATACAATAATAACTCATGTTCTATAATGAAAGTTTAACATTTTATATTGCGCTGTGTGAAGATAGAAACAGGATTTAATAATTCGCTCGTTAGAAAAAATATATATCAAATATAATGCTAAATTGCTCTTAAAACTGGAATTGGTAAAAGAATTGCATTACTAAATGATATCAAAATTTTGTTTGTTTGTCGTATGAGGTAGCTGCTAGCCTCTGGTGTCAGAGTTCGTCAGACCACCCGAGGGCTTTTGACATGGCTTAACGAATGCTATTAATCAATAACAGCCGGGGCCTTTAGTTGAATGTGCCTTCCGAAGCACCGAGCGATGGAAAACCGCAACATAACGCCTTGCCACACAATGCTCCTCTTGCTGCTCATCGCTCTGCTCCTCGCTCTGCTCATCGCTCAGCTCCTTGCGCTGCCGCGATGTTGCCCTGTCTGGCCACACACTAGGTTGCTCGCCTTTGCAACACAATGGATGTTGAAACTGTCGCAGCGTGCGCACTATGCATTTATAGTAGGTAAACCTCCCTGATTATGTATACCAACGACATAAAAATAAATATACCTATGTCGTCGTTGACGTCCTCGCCAACGGAGATGGTGCATAACATCTATTCATAGCAATAAAAAAGCGTGTTAAAAAATGTCGCGCGATGTGCTTCCGTAACGAGCGCTCGATGCGGACTGCGACCGATTATGTGGCCGGGTAGTTGCGCTCATATTGCTGGACCTTTGACACGCGCCAATAAACCGACAAAACAGTGGGCGTGACAAGGAGCATGACTTGACGTGTGTCATGACGAGGACCGTTGCCACACTACGTCTCTTCCTCCTTTCCTCCCTACTTCTCATGCTACTCGACGAGTGTGTGGCAGGCCTATTAGAAAAGTCATTGGTGCGAAGCCTAGTTTGATATCTAACAATATCAAACTTGTACCAATAGAAAGAAAATGTAATTTTAAAGCGCAGTGTTTTTTTGTTCTAAGCTACAGTTTTCCCACAGATAAATAAAATCCTAAATCCTAAAATTTTGACAGTCCCGAGATGTATCACTTGTCCCGTGGTACTAACATATGGATGAGAAAGACAAACCATTTAAAATAAGAGTGCGTTATCATTAATAATAATTGTTCATTCCCCCAGATGGCGCGTGCTGTGTCCTCGAAGTGGTGTACACTGTCCGCGGCGTGTCGACGGTGCGAGTGTCGCGCGGGCGCGCAGGCGATACGGCGCGCGTGGCGGTGCGCGCCGCGCCCGCGCTGCTGTGGCCGCACAACGCAGCCGCTCTCATTGGCGCCAGTCTGCCGGTAACTAGTGCACATACTGTCTGAGTACTATCGACTTTCTCATGTTGTGATTACGGCATAGCATAACTATAAATGCTGCTCCACCTTAGGGTCCTAAACTGAAACTTACATAGCAATCAGGTCAACTGTTTGTCATTTGAAAGGTTTTTTTTTATATTTCTCCAATCTAGTTCGATTTATAGATTGGCTAGCTGCGCCCCGCAGCTTCGCCCGCGTGAAAACTTTGCAACCCCCATCACCCCTTTAGGAATGAAATTTCAAAAAATGCCTCATTGCACCCCTAGAGCCTGTCACTTAGACATCGAAGTGGCAATTCCCATAAAAAATAAGAATATAGATTTAAAAAAAAAAACTTTCCATGTCGAGATTAATAGTTATTTGTTATGCAAGGCTGCAAAGTGATTTTTTGGCGAGAGTACTTTTATTGAAACCTGAGCGTAGCGAGGGGCCAAATAACTTTGCTGCCGTGCGCAACACAAAACTTTTCACCTCACTACAGCGAGGAAAATGCTAGGTGCAATAAAAACAGCTAAAATAATATATTAAATTAGTTTTTATAATAATAATAAAAAATGAACCGTCGCGGGATGCCTGGCAGATGTGTAAACATAAAAGAAAAGAGTCGAACAGAATCGAATAGGATAAATTCAAAAAGAGTCGTATAGAGTCGAATAGGGTTGAAAAGAGTCGAATAGAGTCAAATTGAAACGAAAAGTGTCGAGTAGAGTAGAATAGAGTAGAATATAGTAGAATAGAGTAGAATAGGGTAGAATAGAGTAGAACAGAAAAGAACACAGTAGAATACAGTAGAATAGAGTAGAACAGAGTAGAATACAGTAGAACAGAGTAGATCAGAGTAGAATAGAGTAGAACAGACTAGAACACAGTAGAATATAGTAGAACATAGTAGAGTAGAGTAGAATACAGTAGAGTCGAGTAAAGTTGAAAAGAGTAAAGAAGAGTCGAGTAGAGTAGAATACAGTAGAATAGAATAGAATACAGTAGAACACAGTATAACACATTAGAACAGAGTAGAATAGAGTAGAACACAGTAGAACACAGTAGAATAGAGTAGAATAGAGTAGAACAGAGTAGAACAAAGTAGAACACAGTAGAACAGAGTAGAATATAGTAGAACAGAGTAGAATAGAATTGAAAATGAAAAGAGACGAATAGAGTCGAGTGGAGTAGAGTCGTGTAGAGTCAAGTAGAGTCAAGTAGAGTCGAATAGAGTCAAGCAGAGTCGAGTAGAGCCGATTAGAGTCGATTAGAGTCGAGTAGAGTTGATTAGAGTCGAGTAGAGTAGAATCGAATCGGATAATAATATAATATAAATTAGTAATAAAGTATTTTCAATGAATTGTCGGTATAGAAAATTATTGAATAGAAAGGTTCGAATTTTAAAAACTCTTTCCACGCTAGCGGGTAAAATGCACTTTTGCACTCAGATTTCGAATGACAAACAGAATCTTTCCGAGCTTGTGAGGTGAAAAGGTTCTTTTCTGTACCGCTGACAACGTGTGTATGCAAAATTTCATGATGATCGATTGTGTAGTTCAGGCATGAAAGCGTAACAAACAAAGGTTGCCTGGAAGAGATTTAGCGCTTTTAGCGATTAGGCCGCCCATTATAACACTTCTTCTAAAATTGGTTCTTCATTTTTGTTATATTTGTTTGTGGTGAGTACAATAAAGAAATTATTTATCTATCTATCAAACATACTTTCCTATTTATAATATTAGTAGGATAGGATGATTGAGGCCCAACTCTGCTAGCTCTGCACCCAGTTACAGGTCACTCCCTTGATCAGATAGCGATTTACTCATCTACAATGATTTGTAACACAGGTACTGGCGGAAGGCGAAGCCCTAATGCCCAAGACCAGCGACCCGCGCACGGCAGAGCTAACGAGACGTGACGGACCCTCTCCACATCGCTACCCGGACGTACAACTTTTTACCTTCAAGTGTCGTAGGGTAAGTCACAATATCCAACTAGCTGCACACCGAAGTTTCACCCGCATGAGCGATGATGATAAAAAGTATCCTATGTGTTATACCAGGGTATAAGCTATCTCCATTCCAAATTACATCAAAATCCGTTCAGCCGTTTGAGTGTGAAGTATGATGATGATAAGAGTATCCTTTGTGTAATTCCATGGTATAAGCTATATTCATTCCAAATTTCACCAAAATCCGTTCAGCCGTTTGAGCGTGAAGAAATAACAAACATACACAGACACATACAAACTTTCGCCTTTATGATATTAGTGTGATACCGTATAATATAAATAAAAACAATACTATGATAAGAACTTGTGTCTGGTACGTTCGTGACAAGTTTTTTTCGTGATATATTTTCCACCCTGGCCGACGACGAGCTGTTTTTTCCTACTTCTTTGATAAAAATCCTGCTAGATGTACTAAACTTTTACCGAATATTTATCTACTGTATAAATTCCTGCGTCCTGTGGGTTTGCCTGCAACTTCCGTTCACTCCCCTATGGATGTAAATTAATAAAATCCCTTCTTACGTACCCCTAGGGTTAAAATCTACGAATAAAGAAGTATAGAAGCATAATTCTCGTACAGCTATCGCTTCAAAAATGGACCCACTTACGCATACCAACTAACAGCAATACAACGAAACACTATTGGTTCGGCGATTTGGTGTTCAAAATAATAGCACACGATTGGTTGAGTCAATATTTGTTAACGCCGCCCGCTGACACGCGATTGGTCGAATCAAGGCCAATATATACCGCGGTATATATTGGCGAGGTACCATTTTTTATACTCTTTATATTAGCTTTACTTGTATGTTTGTAACCGACTCCTTTGGACGCTATTTTGACCCACTTTAAACGGTCAGATTTCATTATGATGACAATGCAATAATTCGAAAAAATAATATTTTTTTCGAATTTGTTTATTAAGCGAAATACATTTTTACGCTTTTTTTAAATAAAACATTTTTTTCTTATTTACACTATTATTCATTTATATTTGTAAAAATGTATTTCGCTTAATAAACAAATTTGTATTTGTATTTATTAGAAATTTTTACACTATTCTTAATTCAAAATTATTAAAATTTATTTTCTATTTTTTAGTTTGGTTTTCTATATAAAGCGTGTTTTTTAATGTTTTAATCTATTATTTATTGAGGTTGAATTACATTTCCGTACTTCATTATTCGTAGGTTAACATATAAAAAAAAAAAGTTTTTTTTAAAGAACAGTTGCATGGTTTGCTGGATATGGATATGGATATGGATATTAGGCTAGGAAATTATAGTTTAAACCTTCCGACAACTTTAAAACCGAAACTAAATCAGCTGAGATATATCTGCACGACTTACAAACGATTTTGATGACTTTCTTCTATAAGACGATTAGTGGATGGAATCACCAATTGAATCGACAAAACGAAAACATAATCTAACTTTAAATAATAAAACAATAAGAACCAAAAAGTCTGTACAAAGAAGATAATTTAAAAGAAAATGGTCTAGGGCACTTAAAATATGATAACGAACAATTTAAAAAAAAAATGCTTTTTTTTGTTTGTTTGTATGATTGTTCGCGCATCACGTAAAAACTACTAGTCCGATTGCTATGCGGTTTTCACTGTTGGATAGCTTAGGGTTTGACTTAAATACTGGGGTACTTGCAATCTCAATCCGATGAGTAGAAGCCGAGCAATCAATAATAAACTTTTTGACAACTAAATAAATTTTGATCAAATGTTGGTATATTGGTATTTTAGGTCTTGCACATCTAGTTCTTAATAAGTTAACAAAAAACATTTAAAAAGCTTTTACGCTGTAGCCATGTAATGGTGAAACTTAGAATGGTCCATCTCAATTAAATGCGTATACAACATTTTGTGTCTGTGCTGTTAACCGTTGAGCAGTTCCCTAGTCAGGACCCAACCCTGAGTGCAGCAACCATGTTATAGTAAAACTTAAAACTGGGCGATCCTAATAAAATGCGTACATAAAATTTCGTGTCTGTGCTTTTGACCGTTGAAGAGTTCCTGTATCTGGAGCTAATTCTGGATGGCGATTCAGGTCATGCTTACCATAAAAAATAATTGTCATCGGAACTGAACCAACATGGAAAATTTCAACACCGTAGGATAAGCGGAAGGGGAAGTGCTTGCAAGATTTGACCTAAACACATACATACAAACATTGCAAGTTAAATAAAAGCTTTTAAAAAAGAACACTAAAAAGTAACCATAGTATTATTTTCTATTACTATTATTATTAAATTGACTAACCACATGTATTTTCACAGAAAGGAGAAGCCCGATTAGAGCTGACCTCTCACTCGGAAGAAGAGCCGGAGTCCGTGCAGTTCGAAGCTGCGTGCGCGCCGCACGTCGCGCGCGTGCGCCTGGAGCCGCCGGGGTCGCCTGGCAACTGCAGCGGGGGGCCCAAGTACGAATACTATTACTTATTCTTGAAAGTATAACGTTCCGAGTGGAACTTAATTATTATTATTGTATATTATGTCACCGTAAGATTGTAAAAACAACAACGATAAACGTCAACGGACATGATATTCGCTAGTTGATGGACCAATCAGTCCGAGGTTTTTAAATTTTACAGATACTATCGACTGTTATATTGTAAACCTTTTCCTGATTGGTCGGGCTAGATGTGTCACCATAGAGCTACAAATTAAATAGAAGCTCACTAAACGGAATGGGGCAGCCCGACCCCCACGTGGTCCGACCTTGCCATGCCCCCGGGTGCAATTCCAAAACGCGGAGCCAGAAGCTCGCAAGGAGTTGCTGAGAAATATGAGCGCACGAGACCTGTAAGTAACGAGGGGGAAGGTGGCGAACGAACCGAGCCGTTGACCTCCTAAGCGGAGTGAAGGTCGAGTGGAGCGAAGAGACGACTATGCGAGAGTTCTGGCGAGAGCCCGTTTACTAATTCACGTTCAATTTTAGTGTCGATGCGAATGATCTTGAAATCATTTGCAATTGACTAACTGGTTAATTTGTAACTCTATGGTGATAAACAGCGTCTGCTCAATCAAGGCCAAGTTCACAAATTGACAGTGGCGATAGAATCTCAGAAATCGGATAAATTATAAAACTGTGCACTGATTGGTCGGTAATATTCGATCGTGCATGTTCGTTCACAATTTTCGTCTGTTAGTAATAAAACGAATTAGAAGCCGTCAGATTGTAAGCTATCGGTTCTTACAATAAACCAGTGACATACACATAAAAGTGAAGACGTTTTTTTTGTTTGCCCTCTTGTCTTGCTGAATAGATATTTTATAATTATAATGAGGTATCTTTGAGTGTTTTTTTTTTATATCATTCTGGTTATATTCTGCTTTGGAGTATCCTTTTTGCTTGAGTTATATGTCTCAAAGGAACAAAACAAAAAGGAATACTTATCATATATTTTTTTCATTAATTGAAAGAATCATTAGTTATAGATAGATAGATAGATAACTCTTGATTGAACAAGAAATTAACTGATTTTACATCAAACAAGTCTTAACTTAGAACAATCGGCGGTCTTATCACTAAGCAGCGATCTCTTCCAGGCAACCATAGGCTGAATAGAGACACATAGCCTGTTACAAAGGATGCTAGTGTGCAGAATTATAAAACTATACCTACATATATAATGAATGATACAAACACGGCCATCCAGAATTTACTAATTTACAAGATATAGATGTTCAAGTCAGACCAATTTTATTTGCATATCACGTGAAAACTACTGGCCCGATTGCAATGCGGTTTTCTTTGTTGGGTAGCTTAGGATCCTGGCAACGGAACCCTAAGTCTATGCGTGTCCAACACGCAATTGGCCTGTGTTTTTCTTACTCCTAAATTTTCTTCCAGAATCTGGCTTCGTGCCGGCCATGAACTCTCCATCAAAGTGACGCTACTAGACGCGGTCGGTAGAGAGTTACTGGACGAGCGCGGGCCCCGCGTGTCGTGGGAAACTGAACCTAGCCACGCGGGAATAGAGTACAGATCTACTGACAGGCTGTTTATCGAAACACACCCGGATTATGCGCCGGTGCCTGTCCCGTACAAGTATTACCAGGTATGTTAAAATTGGTAGTTATTTGAGAACTTTAAACACTGATAGAATCCAACGATACCGGGCTCGGTCCTGGGCTCCGCACCAATAACGACTGGCGATGGAAAAACGCTCTCTACTCTAGCACCGCGCGCGCTCATTGGTCAACTGTGAATCAGCATCTACTTCATCTGATCTATCTGATCTTAGTTTTCATCAGAAAATCGTATGCCTTTATAGCTCAGCCGGTAAACCGTTCGGCGGATAATCTGAGGTACCTTAGTTCTATTCTCGACTGCTTTTTTTTATTTTGCACAATAAAAAAAAACTATGTGATGGCTTCTAGCTTTATAGCACCGCGCGCGCTCTTTTCTTAAATCAAATAGCGCGCGCTTGCCCGGCTTCCTATATTACACTTCCGGTTCTATTCATGGGCGTCGCCAGAGGGGGCAGGGGGGAGGGGAGCTGCCCCCCCCCCACCCTAGGGATTCAAAAAAATGTAGCCAAATGCATAGAAATCAATGTCCTAAGCAAGTCGATTGACTGATTATTTTCCATTTGACTTATTCCATTCCAAGTATGCCATCCGCGCTACTATAGTCTATTGATAAACCCCTCCTCGGTTTATCTATAACATTTCATTTCTAAAATAAGTTAAAAATATACATGCATTCATTATAATAATTCTAAGCTAGCACCCAAAGATAATGGCGGGAACTCGCCGAACAAAACTTTTTTTTGTGAATAGCTTAGTACAATAAATGACATAATGTTTACAATAATAAAGAACTACGAAAAAATACTAAACAGTAATAAAACTAGATATCTACTCACGAACGAAAACATCTTCCCGCCAAAACGGCTCCGCACTTTGTTTACGAGTTTTAGTTGTCAAGAGGTCTAGGATTTATTTTTTTGTTCAGGTCAAAAATAGAAGCTCATAATTTTCGCGATCTCTATTTTAGTATTTTTTCATTATTTTCCTTTGATTAGCCATTATGTTTCGTTTCGTACATTGAACGAAAATAATTCAAAATTTTCGCGCTCGCGGTTTTTATTACTCATTGCAGTGCATAATTATATATATTTTTTTATGAATACTACATTAAATAAAAAATTTATAAAAATAACTCAAATTTCGCTCTCGCTTCGCGTGTTCGCGCCTTTTGTGCTTGTCCATGCAATTAAGATTCAGATTATTATCAATTAATTTCAGCATTGATAGAAATAGCTCAACATTTTCGCGCTCGCTTCGCTCGCGTTATTTTTTGATTACACCTAGCTCCATGTTATACCTATACTATTTTCCAACAAAAATAGCTCAACATTCTTACGATGACTCTGCTGGCGTCTTTTAATCATTTCAATGTATAAACAGATTTGGAATAAAAGAAAATAGGGGTGAAAAAATTCCGGAAACTCACGCTACGCCACTGTAAAGCTTAATTTGTTCTTGAATGTACCTACAATTCATACATTTCCCATCCTCCATACAATATCAACTTGCCCCCCCTCCCCTAGGTCATGGGCTGGCGACGCCCTTGGTTCTATTATCTATTGTCTAACGCTTCTTACGAAATCACTCCCATAGATTTCAGGAAAGCGAGCGGAAAGATGTTACACATCAAAAAGTATTTATTGCCATTATAAAACAAAATAAGAAGCACACAGCAATAGTAGATTACGCACCAAGAGGATAAACCAGTGTTTTACGTCACGGGCGGCATATTGGACCTTGAGCGTAAAGAGGAACTTTAGTTAACTCCCGAGCGCAGCGAGGGGGTCCGATTCTTAATGTAGAATCCAGAGTGAAGCGAGGGTTTCAAGCCACCCAAGACGAAGACAGGCTTTATCCTCGAGGTGAATACTCTATTTTACATACCTTCTGCGAGACAATAAAAACCCGGATCAGAGCATTGAATAAATGCACCGTAGACGACTTGGCTTTCTAGTTGATGCTAAGTGTTGGAAATAAACTAAAAAGACGGATGGATTCCGTTTGTTCTCCATTGATTAAATGAGCATTTTGATTTTTCCGGTAGTAGGTTATTAATTATCTCCGAAGCGTCTGATTTAATGAACTCCGGAGTCAAATAACTATCGCTCAACGACTTGAAAATGATAAAATACGGAATTGTTAAAATAACACCAAATACCGTCTTTTGTTATTCGTCATTCTTTACAATCGCGCCTTTTTTTTGCCTATTGTGACCATTTCAATTTTTGAATAAATTCTCTTTACAATGCCCTTACATACATCATCATCATCATCATCATCATCATCATGTCAGCATTTAGAAGTCCACTACTAAACATAGGTCTCCCCAAAGAGCGCCATGACGAGCGATCTTGTGCCACCTCCATCCACCGACTTCCTGTGATAATAATAAATAAATATATTTGGGACAACAAAATGTCATCGGTCCATAGTGTGGGGGGTCTCCCCACACTTCGCTTGCTTGTTCGTGGTCGCCATTCGAGAACCTGTATTCCCCAACGGTTGTCGCTTCTGCGACTTATATGGCCTGCCCATTGCCACTTCAACTTGCAAACTCTGAGAGCTATGTCGGTAACCTTCGTTCTTCTACGAATGTCCTTATTTCGGATTCTATCACGTAGTGAAACACCGAGCATAGCTCTCTCCATTGCGCTCTGCGCAACTCTGAGCTTGTGTATGAGACCACTGTTTGTTGTTGTTTGTTTGTCGTATGAGGTAGTGCTGGCCTCTGATGTCAGAGTTTGTCAAGCCGCCCGAGGGCCTCTGACAAGCCTATGAGACCAATAGTTAGCGACCACGTCTCAGTGTCGTATGTCATCACTGGCAACACGCACTGATAAACTTTCGTCTTGAGGCTCTGCGGTATCTGCGACGAGAAGATATGGCGTAATTTCCCGAACGCTGCCCATCCGAGTTGGATTCGTCGGTTGACCTCTTTGTCGAAGTTGGATCTACCCAGTTGGATCGTCTGACCCAAGTAGACATAGTGATCAACAGCTTCGATAATATCGTTTCCAACATAAACCGGCATGGGTACGACATGGGCATTTGACATGATGTTCGTCTTGCCCATGTTCATTTTTAGACCCACCTGTTGGGAAACAATATCGAGGTAACTGAGCATTGTGCTTATGTCTTCCAGAGTTTCAGCCATGATGACTATATCATCAGCAAATCGAAGGTGAGTCATGTATTCGCCATCGATGTTAACACCAAATCCGTTCCAGTTCAGAAGCTTGAATATATCTTCCAGTACAGAGGTGAACAGTTTCGGAGAAATAACGTCTCCCTGTCTCACCCCCTTTTTGCAACTGGATAGAATTCGTGCTCTGATCCTGAAGACGAATTGTCATGGTGGCTTTGCTTTACAAACACTTCAACACTTCGATGTACCGGTAATCAATCTGGCACCGCTGTAATTACTGTAGCACTGCCCAGGTCTCGATTGAATCAAAGGCTTTCTCGTAGTCCACAAACGCTAGACATAGTGGCCGTTGAGATTGCGTGATTTGTAATTTGAAATTGTCGAGCAATTGGTAAGAAAAATATATTTATGGGCCAAAAGGAGATAAACTCGGCATGTGCCGCGTTCACATTCTCATGTGCGCGCCGCGCTGTTTTTTTTTTGTTTTTTTTTGTAGCTACCTATTGCTCGGACTACGTTGTTAGCCGAGGAAGTGAATGTGATTAGCGAAATACAAGTGTGTGTGTGTGTGTGAGAGAGAGAGAGAGAGACTGCCTTTTAGTTTTTTCGTGGTTAAAGACCTCAGACCAAATATTATTATACTAAAGTATAGACCGCGGTTATAGCCGCGCCGCCTCGGTGCGAATCGTAGGTAGTTGTGCTATAGCGATACGATCACGAGTAGGGATGCCTGCAAACGCTCGCGCGCATGTCAATAAAGAGGACGACACGTCACGACGCGGATTCAACGGGCACGGTGCCTACCTATTACTGGCTTATAGAAATACAAAACCTCACAGTTTCCTTTAGTAATAATATTATAAATTCGAGAGGGGTCTGCTTGTTTCCTTTTCACGACCAAATGACTGAGCCGATCTTGATAAAATTTGGTATAAATATAACTGAAAACATGAGTAAGAGCGTAGGCTACTTTTTTCCACCGTCATTATTTTTCGTCGTGGTTGATACAGCGGATTTTGATTGGGGTCGTATAAATAAATTTGATACGACCCCAATCAAAATCCCCAAAAAAAACCGCTTAACCTGTATACCAAGGTTCGTCTACATCAGTTGAGAAATGCGACCTGTAGAGGAGAACAGAAATCCGGAAAGACATCCGGACATACGAAAGCATTTTTCCCAAACTCAAACGGAGATGTTTCGCTCGCTCTTCGCGCTCGCCCGGTCAATTAAATATAATATATCCAAAGAAATTGTTGTTTTATTTAGTTAGAAACATCCACACCAATATATAAAAGTGAAAACGTACAATTGTCAAGCATCCATTTTGAAAGGTTGTACACTTTTTGTAATCCAATTTATCGATGAATATCATAATATAGGTTTTCATAAACGATGGTAGGTAAGTATGTATTATCTTTACTTTGATGTGGTGAAAATCAGCTATAATCCGTATTATCAAAATCATCAGCCCGTATACATCCACTGCTGAAGGTAGGCCTCTCCTTGTCAATGCCACTGAGCCCGATCTTCAACTCTTCTCGCCATTCGCAACTCGTCACTCCACCTGGCCAACGGTCTCACTACGTTCGCCTAATCGTGATCTCCACAATAAAACTCGCTTACCCCAACGATTGTCGATTCTTCGCGTTATTATTATTATTCGAGTTAAGTCGCGGGCGAAAGCTAGTACTTGATAATTCTTTTTTCCTACGGATGGTACTTGGGTGCATATAGAGTATAGACCATCTAGACCAAATAAAACGCGACATTTTGCTAGAATAAAATTAGATTACAGCGGAATCTATTTTACGCCAGTAAGCGTAATTCAAAATATTTGCATTTTACCACAATTTATTACGAATATGCAAATAAAGTTATTTTGATTATTGTTTTATAGTCTGTGATTAAAATGTCGCAATGAAAATTGAACATCCCTTTCCGTCACACCAATAAAGTACGACATTGTTTTGGGTACATTTTTCACATTTTTACTTTAAAAAATACGAAATTTCTTGCGCATTATCTCGATGACAGCCGTCATGGAGATCAAGCTATAAAAATCAAAGTATAGGTGGTTATTGCACGGTACTTATTTAAAAAGATGGGTATAAAGAGCAGATGTGTGAGAATGTTTTAAATATTAATCTCAAGATAAAATAATATGTTCGTTATATATATCCCTATTATCCCTACTCAGTAATCAATCAGTCACTGTATATTTTGAATGCGCGAGCGAGATAGTTTCAAGGTACTATTATTTTAAGATCACTTAAAGGAATATTATTTGTTTGATGTTATAATATTAGTGTGATATGTAGTTAAAACAATATCAAATTAAAACATTTTAATGTAATCAGAGAAATAAATTTCTTTCTCTGATTACATTATGATGATACATTTATGTCTATTTACATAACATTCCGTTTTTTACTTTATTTGTTTATCATAACTAACATTAAGCTACTCACACAAAAAACTCAACATCAACATTTTATAGTATCAGAATAATTTTTTACTTTGACCTCGCTTGAACGTAAAAATGCCACGTCATAATATAGACAGCGTGCACATCACTACTCGATGCGCCGCGGGCGAAGCGGCGGGCGGGGCAGTAAGACGCGACACGCAATCGCACGTCTCGCGCGATCCTCACTCCCGCTATAGCTTAATATTAAATACGTCTAAATGTATGTAAAACTGACGTACCTGTCAAATGTAATGTTACATATTTATTTCTTGTGTTTTCTAGTGTCGTTTAGACAAGTTTTCGCCGCACATTTCACCATATTTCCAAACAAACGAAAAATATCGAACTTTCGCACTCCGCTCGAACACAGATCGAGGACTGTTCGTGCTTGCCGGTGGATAGCGACGATGTTCTGACCTGTGCCTACTGTTCGCACCCGATTAAACGCGCTCCATAGTAATGTATCCTCCTAGATTGCAACCCAAGGTAATAAAAACTTGCAAAAATGTCGATTACACTTTATGGAACGGAATTACATGTTGCCGTGGAAACGAAATTATTAAAAAGTCTGTCAATGTACTTACGTGAGTTTTATAGTTGTCTATGTTCAAAACGCGCCACGATCGATTCTGCCAAATATTTTGAATAACGCTTACTGGCATATTTTTTTAGAAGTTACTTCGGTTATAGAAATGCTAAAAGTAAGAGAAATGACGCGGTGTGACCGCTACCCGTACGAAGCCGGGGCGATTCACTAGTGACAGATAAACAGCGGGGAACAGCTCGTTGTGGCGTCCTAAGAATGTTCATTAGTTTACGGCTGATGGTGATGATGAAATAGTAATGTTTATTTTACTACCTTATTTACAGCGTTATCACTACCTTATTTACAGCGTTATCACTATCTTATTTACAGCGTTATTAAGGATCTCCTTCTGTTGCAGTTAGTGATAGCAGATGACAAAGCAGTGGGTTGGAGCGGAGCATTGAAAGCCAGCATACCAGAAGCTACAGCCAGCATTCAAGCTATAGTTGTAGCTCCTTTACAATGCGATCCACTCAAGGTAAGATATTAGTTCGGTATTTCACATATTTTTTTAGTAATCGTTATGAAATCAAACGTAAATAATTATGTTTTTCACTTTTGAGAGTTGTTTAACTGAATCGCGCCTAAACGACCATAAATCTCATGGCGACCGTATTAGTCACCTGCGCAAAGGTGTACAAAAATACAAGTAACTGAAATAATCGCGAATTAATAAGCAGTGACGTCACGCGCACTGCGCAGTGTTTTAGTCAAATGGCGAAAATTTACTTTTTATGTTTTTTTTCGAAAATAAATGTTTTTAATGTTTAACCCCTGACAACAGAGTAACCTTAGGGTATGTATGAATATGTGTGTCTCTATGGTATTAAATGAATGGACCGATTTTGATGCGGTTTTTTTCTGTTTAAAAGCTGATGTGATCGAGGTGGTTCTTAGCTATAATGAGGGGAGTTAAGGGTCATATAAATTTTTAATTTGGGGTTGTAAATGAATTAAATTAAACGTTGTATTTGGAATCCTTAAAAGTATAGTACTCTATTAATGTAATGAATATTTTTTTTGTTTCTTTTTTGTATCTAAAAAAAAACATAAAAAGTGACATTCATTAAAAAAACCTAGTAATTTTTTTTTTCATTTAATTTTTAAATTATAATTATTTCGTTTTCTGTAATAACATGACAATTCTCATACTCTTCGACAGATGAACGTAGCCTGGGAAGGCGAGACCCTCAGCAACATTGCGTCGGTGACCGGCGGCAGCGGGCGGTACGCCGTCGAAGCCCCCAAAGGAGTCTCCGCTGCCGTGGACAAGGGAGCCCTGACGGTGACCGTGCCGGGGCCGGGCAGCTACGACCTCACTGTCACGGATTTGTGCGTGTTCGGAGAGAAGCAGATTGTTGAAGTGAGTGCCCTTGTCTTACTATGTTGCTAATATTTTTTAACCAATATAAACAATAGAAAAAGAAGATGGAAAATTTAGAAAGTTTTTAATGTTTTTTTCTATCTGGGATTTCTCAACCGATTTAGATGTTTTTTATTTTATTTGAATGGGTACCTCGAGATAGGAATATAATAATATAATAATGTTTGCCTCGAGTGTGGTCCATACAAATTTACAAAAAAATACTAACTCCTAAGCATTATGTAGACAAATTGTAGAAGTAAACTGGAAGCATACAATATAATAATGTTGCAGTGTTTACAGAATTTATAACTCCTCAGGTTTACATAGAAGAAGTGTTGAGCGTTGAAGTGTCCACCTCCCGCGCGGTCGGCGTCGGTGCGTGCGTTCCGATCTCAGCGCTCGTCAAGGGCGTCTCTCACCGGTACTTGAGCACGAGCCGCAACCCCGAGTGGAGGGCGAGCGGTGACGTCATCGTGAAGGAGGGGGTGCTGTGCGGGCTGCGGGAGGGGAGTGGGAGGGTGCGGGCGTCGCTAGCAGGAGTTTGGAGCCCAGAGCTTGAGGTAATGCATCAAACATCAAAGGAAGATTTAAAAAAATATTGGTTTGCATCTATCACTTTAATTAAAAAAGGTTAAGTTACGCTTAGTGGCGTATAATCAAAGGGTTTAACTTCAGGTAAAGGAACTCTTCAACGGTCAACAGCACAGACACGAAATGTTGTATACGCATTTAATTGTGATAGCCCGTTTTAAGTTTCACCATGACAATAAATACCATATATATTACAGCATTTTTTTATATTAACATGTTTATCTTACCTTGATGACTTACTTGTTATTTCGTTTGTCAGGTGCTCGTGTTCCCACCGCTGGAGATAATCCCCAGCAAGGCAACCGTGCCGCCGGGCGCGAGGCTCCAGCTGCGACACCACGGCGGGCCGCCTCCGCACCTCGCCTCGCTGCAGTACCGGCTAGTGGAGCCGCTCGCCTACGTAGAGGTACCGACCACGATCTTGTACACAAGGCGACCGTGCCGCCGGGCGCGAGGGGGGCTATATTATTAGAAACTAGGCTGGACCAATTCCAAAAAGCAGAAACCTGTCACCAGAATGACTTGGGTTAACAACCAGCCATCCACCATTTTGGAGGCACACATCAAAACTACTGTTATACCCACGCTTGCCGCTACGGCGGCAAGCGTGACGTAAGAAACTGAAATGTGTACAGATCCATAGAAATATAGATAAATTTTGTTTTTCTAGGTGTCATTATCGGGCTCCGTGCACGGAGTCTCTATGGGTACAGCGCGAGTCAAGCTTGTAGCCCTCGACATCGCTAATGTTGAGATGGCGAGCGCCGAGTCCGAAGTCGAAGTAAGATTATGTAAATACTAAAAACAACACACTAATCGAGTCAATGCTTTTTACTATATTTACCCGACTCTGCAGGGTTATATGTATGTTTGTTTGTTTGTACCTTTCTGTGGCGCTTCCTACAGCCTGAACTGCTTGATGGATTTTGATAAATGAGGTATCGTTGGATTCGTCTTAATCACGAGAGTTCTATAGGATATATACAAGGGCGTTGCCAAGATTTTAATCTCTAGGGGGGGGGGGGGGGTTTCTTCTTTTGAGCACTCTTTTAATTTCTATGAAGATATTAGTAGCTCAAAATTTTCGCGATATCTATAAGTACCTATTATAGTTTTTGCATTATTTTCCTATGATTAGGAATTATGTTTCATTTTGTAATTGAAACAAAAAAAAACAAATATTTCGCGCTAGCTGCGCTCGTGCTTTTTATTATTAATTCCAGTGCATATTGTTTGGAATCGGAACTATATTTTAAATAATATATTGATAGAAATTACTCAAATTTCGCTCGTTCGTGCCTTTAGTACTTGTCCATACATTTAATTTTATATTTCTGTTTATTATCAGTTAATTGCAGCATTGATACAAATAGCTCAAAAATGTCGTGCTCGCCTAGCTCGCGTTTTTTTGATTTTTCAATATGGTTCTACACTTATATTTCATTTTCCACACTAAGAGAAATAGCTTAACATATTTCCGATCGCTCCGCTCTCGTCTTTTAATCATTTCGATGTTTCAATAGATTTGGAATTAAAGAAAACAGGGGGTGGCAAATTCAGCCCCCCCCCCCCCAAGCCATGGGATGGCGACGCCCTTGGATATAAATGAAGTGTCAAGAAAATGTACATGGCGTCTTACAAGGAATTTAAGTTCCCATCGGCCCCATTGGCGTGAAAAATAAAAGGCCAACTAATTAGAACAAATCAAATACTGATTTTTTGCTTTCAAACAGATTCAAGGCTAAAAAAACACGAAGATAAAGGCGGCCTACCTATGTAAAACAAACATGTTCGCGGCTTACGGGTGGCCCAAGGGCCACCCTGCCGCATCTTAACCTACTGTCACAGTATTGTATGACCTGTGACGTTGACACAAAGGGGACAACGGTACGGAAATTTAATGACGTCCTGTTTTTTTACGTGGACAACAGGGCTACACTTTATTCACGCCAATGGGGCAGGTAGGATTTAAATTCCCATCTGCCATGATGGGACGTTAATGGGGCAGTTGCGAATATACTCTTTTTTTTTTTTTTTTTTTTAATTGTACTTTTAATCCTTGTTTGTCTTGTGTCATTTATATTTAGAATCTTAAATTACTTAGCCCTAGTATTCTATGCGTCCTAACTACCCATCTTAGTAACATGTTTTGCTGAAAATTCACAACATATCCCAAACGGAAATTCACGAACACTTTACACGGGCACTATCGCCCGGGCCAAGTCCCCCTGTGTCGGTCTCTGCACAACCTCAATGCACTCCTTGACGCTAACCCTCATATTGACCTATTTATTGACAACTGGAAAACCATTTTGTCTATTTGTTTGACATATTGTGAAGGTATTTAATTTGTCATTTTTTGTTTAATGATTGATTCTGTGTATTATTTTATTGTAGATAAGGTATCTGGTTTTATGATTTATTTGACTTTACATGTATGTGGTATAGTTGACATTTTTAATTAATTAATTGACATTTGCTTTGCCATAAAATTTTGTTAATTATATTTTATTTATTTTTTGTGTGTAATAATGTGTAATTGGTGTATTTAATGCCGTTTTTTATTACAGTAAATTAAATTTGTTTTTATTTTTAATTTGAATTTTACACTCAGTCAAAGAATAAATAACTCCTATAAGAAAGGACTCTCTCGTACTTATAAATTAGAAAGACACGGCATGATCAGTCTCTGATGCCGTCATGATCACAGACCAAGTTGCTGCGAGCGCTGCGAGTGACAAGACGGGGCGCGAGTCGTGTAACAGCACACCGCTTGCACAATCGTCTCGTGACACGTCTCGCCACACTCTGCGCTCTTAGAGTTCGCTGGTCAGATTGATTTATTAAAACCCACTCGAGTCGGTTACTAATGTTTGCCGTAATTTATTTACCAGGTGATTCCGATATCCGGTCTGCGCGTGCGGTCTGCAACCCAGACGCTGCTGGTCGGATCGCCGAGTCCCGTGTGGATAGAGGCGGGGGCGTTGACCCCGGCCGCACTGTCGGCGCTGCACCCGCCCCCGCGCGTCTCCTTCTCCCTGCGCGACCCGACCTCCGCCCGACTGTACACCACGCACGCCGACGGTAACTATCTACTGTAGAACTGTCCCGTGTGGATAGAGGATAGACCTCCGCCCGTGTCATAGACAACTCAATTATTACTCCGTACTCTAGACAGGCTTTTGACGAACGTCGCAATGAGAGCATTTGATTATCACCATTTTGGCGCTGATAGCAGTAGTTTGGCAATAGTGAGTGTCCACGGAACTAACGTAGTTGTATTATATTTAATCGTCAGGAGATGAAACAATGTAAATTTTAGTTCAATGGACGCTCGGTGGGGGCGTTTTGAATTGGCACAAACGAAGTATGGCTAAGCCAATCCTCTATTAGTGGCCAGTCGTGCCACTAATCTTCGTGCGACAACACCACGCATGGCGACGGTAATTATCTACTGTAGGAGGCAGGAGCAGAAAAGTATTTGGGGGCAGTCTTCAATCAGTGCGTCCTACCAGTCATGACCTACGGTGCCGAGACGTGGACACTCACGGTCAAACTAGTCCACAAATTTAAGGTCGCTCAGCGAGTTATGGAGAGAGTTATGCTAGAAGGATCTCTGATCCGACAGAGAACCAAGGTAACCGAAGCGTTTTTATTCCTGTTTTCTTTAGTTAAAAAAAAAAACAAAAAAAGCAGGAATAATAATATACTCAACCATATTTTTTTGTTTTATTGTAGATATGCTCGAGAGATCCGTCGCTGAAGGTTTATCCGTGAGAGTGGTGCCTCTGAAGCCCGGAGTGATCGCCATTGACGTCAGGGTGCGAAACTTGGGACAGGTAAAACCTTGATTATGTTACAACTGTCCTACTTCATCACACTAATATTAATACTACGAATATTTGTGATTGAGTGTATGTGTGTGTATGTTTGTTACTTCTTCACGAACTTGTCATGTTGATACTTTAGGACAAGTGACAGGGGGACGGGGGGAAGGAGTGGGTATTAGATTAGATTTAAGTTTTCATTAAAATGGAATCCTTCAACCCTTATTTACCCAGCAGAGAGTAAATAAGGGTTGAAGGCAGAAGAAACACATCAAGAATGAAGTTTTCATTTCTCATTGTTTATGCTGGGTGGGGGCGGCATAGAACTGTACTCTATGCTCTAGTGCTTAAAAGTGTTTTACGTCTACAATTCTCTATGGTCTATATATATATATATATATTCTCTATTCTCTATGGAAGAATAAGATAAGATAGCACTGTTTAGTTTCCTCGTAATGCATGTGAAAAGCAGAGTGTATATTTCGATTATAAGTCAAGGTATTATATCCTCGACTTCAATATTCCCTTCCTTCGGCTCGCGCGGTTAAATGGCTCGGATAACATGTTGTACATACTATTTATCCGCAGGTAGCCGAAACACGTTCCTGGGACAGCACCATCGAAATCCTCGGCATATCCGACATCCGCACATCCATCGACGGCCTTCCAGGCGACATCTCCCCGGGCGACCGCGTCGCGCTGGCGGTGGGCGCCGCCATCCGCCTCAAGTCTCTGCCGAGAGGCACCTGGAAGGCTTACGAAGATGGTGCTTTCGAAGTCACTGCCAATGGTGAAGTGAAGGCTTTGCAACCCGGCCATGGAGTGATAGTGGCCCAGCACAAGGATGAGAGGAATAATATTTATAGAGAAACTGTGAGTAGATATGCTTACTAGGCGTTCCTCTAGTATACTGGGTGAATTGTTCAACTGAGCTTGGATGGCAATATACGAACCTACGAGAGAAGGTGCTTAATTCTCTAGGTACATATAATAAGCCCGAATTTGATTGGAACTGAAACTAAACAATAAGATTTGTGAAAAACAAATATGTTTTAGTATAAAATTTTGAAAAAAAAAGCAGTTGAGAAACTGTATAACTTTTATCGCATCAGAATAATATCATAATAATGGTGCAAATAAGCTTCAATTACAAACGATTATGGACTTGAATTCATGCTCCCGCCGGCTCCTTAAATAGGGCTACTTAGGGCCGTTGACCGCCGCATAGGTCATCGCAGCGGTCGATGACCCCGTTCGTCATAAACTTCTGTGACCCCGTCGCTAATATCAGCTGATACATGGATATGTGTGCGTTCCTTAGGTGATACACGTGGAGGTAGCGGTGCCTGTGTACTGCACGGCGGAAGCGGGGGACGCGGGTGCAGTGCGCGTGGTGGCGCGCGGCGCGCACGGGCGCGCGCTTCTGGCGCCGCACGCCGCGCCCGCTGCCGCGCCACTTTCGGCGCGCACAAACAAGCCGCACGACAGGTACTAACTAGTGGCTATGTGAGCTGTAGACCTCGTTGCATCCGACCGACAGTGACATACTCGTCTGTAGTATTCGCTCACGCCTCTCACTAGAGAAAGTTCAGATTTTACAAAATAAATTCATCCGCAATTCGACCTGCATTGTGATGTCGAGCTTCCCTCGATCCTTCAATACATGAAGGATGCTTCTCGCCGCTACTTCTACGCACCCCATCACCCCAACCCTGTTGTAGTAGATGATGATATCTTGAGCGATCCGGACGATGGAATCGCTGCCGCAGTGCAGGCAGCGATAGATTCGTCCAACCCTTCCTCACCATCTGCTAACACAGGACACCGATACCGACCTCGCAAGATCCCGTAATTAAAGACGATTTTATTCGCCTTCGAGTTTCTTGCCGATTCTTCTCGAAGGCGTATTCCGAATCGGTGGTCCGTTAACCAAAGAATTCACAAGGCCCCAGCCATTTCATCAGCCCCCCCTCGATCACTACTAAACCTAGTGCTCCAGGGGTGTTTAGTCAGACCCCCTTAATCAATGGCAACTGTCTAAACCGAGGTTCGTACCCCCTGGGTGCCCTTGAGCATGTGGCCAAAACTTTAACTTTAGCGTGCGCCTTCTGTGTCACGCATTGCGCGGAGCGCTTTTGCGCCCGCCCCACCGTCCGGTGACGCTGTAGAGGTCAGTTATAGACCAACAGCATATATAACTACAAAAAATTACCTCGCGAGTACAAACTTTTTTGCAAACAATCTAGCGGTGCACAGTAGCGCCATCTAGTTACCTTATTATACAACTAACATTAATAACCAAGATGCTCCATCAATCCCTACCTAGTAGGTATTTATTTACCTAGTAGGTAAAGTGCTTCCACGTATTTTTGTGTTTATTGAGTTTATCGGTAGCGCTCACACCGCGGCAAATTTATTACTTTTAGCATTTATATAACCATCGTAACTTCTAATAAAAAAAAAACGCCAGTAAGCGTAACTCAAAATCATTGGCAGCAGTGTTTTTGACCATAGTCAACTGCATTATTACTCATGCACTTGACAGACTTGTTATTATGCACTTATTATTATTGCGTTTCCATGGCAATGTTCTTTAAACCAAAGAATTCGCCATTTTTGCAAAATCATGATACCTTCGTTATTGCAATTTACGAAGGGAACTCTAATTTTTTGAAGAAAAAGAATGCTTCCCATGTTACTCGCTGATAAAGTAGCTTTCTATAAGTGAAATAATTTATAAAATCAGTTTTTTTCTTTTTGGTTTATCCATTACAAACAAACAATCAAATCTCTTTATAATATTAGTGTAGTATATATGACAATTAAACGAAATGAAATTACTAATATAAAAAAATAGATTAAACATATAAATCTAAGTGCCTCAGCATAATGCTAAGCGTCTTCGACACTTGACACTGATTTTCAGTTACGGCCCAGAGGGACTAATCACGAAAAATAGTCTAATACATACACACACAAATTTCAAATCTGCCAGGCGTCCCGCGACGGCTCATTTTTTTGTATAGTGTAACGGTAAACAGAGAATAGTTGTTGTTTCTTAGTTCAAAGTCCTGCCAGATACACTGCTATCATAGCTCTTCTCCGTTATTTCCAGTGTGCACGGCGCAGAGCTGACGATAGACGGTTTGGACGCTGCAGGAACGTTCATGACTTTTACAACAACGGCCAGCGGAGTCACCGTTAAAGACGAGGTGTGGGTCACCGGCAGTGATTCCAGAAGCGAACGGATTATTGGTGAGTGAAATATTTAAACTATTTTTGGTATAGTTTGACCGAAATCGCTGTACTGCGCCTTAGGAATGGGCGGCAAGACGCCATATTGGATTTAGAATGCCGTCACTTATTGTGTTTCACTCATCACGCCCTTTCATTTGATACCCATATCATAGAGGGGTTGTTACTATGGAAATTATAAATCGCCATTTAGTGACATCCGCCATATTGGATTTAGATGACGTCACTTATTGTATTTCACTCATCGTGCCATTTAATTTTTTTTGACGTCCGCCTTATTGGATTTAGAATGACGTCACTTATTAAGTTTCACTCATCATGCCCTTTTATTTGATACCCATATCATAGAGAGGTTGCTATGGAAGTTATTAATCGCCATTTAGTGACGTCCGCCATATTAGATTTAGAATGACGTCACTTTACTTATTGTGTTTCGATCATCAAGCCCTTTCTTTCATTTGATAACCATATCATAGCGTTTGTCACGAGAACCAAACGCGTGTGCCAAATTTCAGCCTGATAGCTTCAGTGGAAGTGGGTGAAATGTTGATTGCAACATTCCAGGACATACATACAAGTGAAAATAAAAGCTTTTAAACACAGTTTTATGTGTGTTTATGTTGTATTTTTATCGTCAAAGAAGTCTACTGGAGATAAGTTGAAATTTTTGTATAAGAAGTGTTTCTTTAATCATGTGTGTAAGAAGGATTGGTTGTTTAGTTTTTGCCCTTAGTTTTCTTGGTGCTCTCTTCTCTTAACGGGCGTATTTCCGAAGCACCGGTAGAGATGGAAGGGAATTTCCTTTTCCTGCGCGAGATTCAACTTTGAGTCGGCACATAAAAGAGAAATTTCTTTTTGAAACTCAAATTATATCATACTTTTGTTTACCTACTTTTATTGATTTGTCTATTTATAATCATTTAAGTTCTTCTGTTAGTTCATGAAATGTTAAGTTTTGACTTGTAAAATACTAGACTTTATGAAACGGGCCCTGAAATAGCTAAATTCCCGTCCTCTCTAGTAATATACAATGCGGCGTTCGTTTTCCAGCGACAGGCGGGTGGGGCGTGTGCCTCGAGGGCGTGGGATGGCGCGCGCCTGCCGGCGTCTCCGTGGTGGCGGGCAGCGGGGTGTCGCTGGCGCTGCTGACGCGGGACGTGTCCGCCAACCACGTGCTGCGGCACGAGCGCACTCACCACGCGCGCACGCTGCAACAGCTGCCCGTGCATAAGGTAATAGCTTAACTAGTAGTTCGTGCTGAACTGACACCTCGCGATGTACCCAATTTTTCAATTAATCTCAAACATTACGAAGCCTACAATCAAAAAATATTTTTGCATTGTAAACAAAGCCCTTTCATGTGGCTAATGAAAATAAAATGCACAAAATATAACTTAGATAAACAAAGGTACAGTAAATTTACCTTAATTACCCTAAAACACTTAACTACGTAAATGAATAAAAAAAACTAATTTGATTTTGTTTAAACATGTAATATTACATGCCAGAAATGTTTAATATGTTGGACTCTATAACAAAACGACATCTTTTGTACCATATCACAGCAATAAATAATTGTATCATTGTAAAATACGTCCAAATGTTACTAATTGCAGGGCGGTCGCACTCCGCAACAAGTACAAATAAATTCAAGGACTCAATATTCGGGTCCGTTCAGTCGAGTGTCAAGCGTGCGCTCGATGAGTCGCGCGCCTTGTACTTAGCGATAGAGCACCTACTTACGTAAAGTTATTGACAAACTTTATTCGTGTTTTAATTATGAGTACCAAGAAGAAAGCTAGAAAGTACTGCAGTTTGAATTCGGCTGTTTGAATAGTGATAGAAATGACGAATTGTCATTACGCTTCCAAAGGATATTGAAAGGTAATAAATTGTAATAAATTGGACCTATTATAGGTCCTAGTTATGTAGTTAGATATTGATATTTATTTATTACGTAGGTTCCTATAGTTTTATGTTATTTCATTTGTGTTCCATACCGAAGCTACGCATATTTAAGGTTTTTCCGCGCAGAAATAAAGTCGTTTATTAAATCGATCAACGTAATTTTATAATTGATTATAGTAGGTATTGTTGATCGGAAAATGAATTACTGTGCTGACTTAGTAAGTAGCCTACAACTAATTAGAAATTTATATAATATATGTCTCGTATAATACCTACCTACTTTTAATACCTTTTATTACGTAGGTAGCAATTTATTTTTCACTCATTAAAAAGCATGGAATTCAGACAGGCACCTTTATTCATCAAAGTGCAATACCTATAGGATATAATCATAATCAACCAACGACACGTAGGTAGGTATCTCACTAAACTTATCGGCGTTCTGAAAACGGGATAGGTAGGTAGTAAAAATGAGGCAGTAGGTCATTGTATGTAATAGAACTATTTTAATTTATAATAATAAGTAATAACATAATACATTATTACTTATTTATTCTGTTACAATATCTAAGTCATAACATATCACAGAATAATTAGTAGTACAAGTACCTAGTCATATCTTAATACAACCCTATCGAGCGAAAAAGGGACAGAGCGATTCTGAAACGGTTAGAGCAAATGGAAAAAATAAACAAAAAAAAAAAATATGGAAGTAAAATGTTAATGGAAGTTCTCGCGCGTTGTGGTACGGTGCATTCTAGCCTGCACGCGGTGGGCGAGCGCCTTCTAGGTAATAATATAATTGAAAGCTCGCAGCGCCGTGCGAGTTAAATTGCACTTTATAGCGTTGTAGCGACAGTCGCTATTTATTTAAATGACTTTACTCAGTTAGCCTTCTGTACTTGTACTATTATTTATTCTGTGCTAATTGCAAAATGGCCCCAACTCAGCATATTATTGCTGGTCAGCCGCGCTGGTTTTCCGTTGGGACCATTGTGTCGTCACTTTACGGTAAACGCCCTACACTTGACCTGATAGTCCCGTCCCAATTTTAAATCTTTAACTACCTTGTTTTAAGCTATTAGCACAGAAGAAATAATAGTACTAACGTACAGAAGGCTCACTCCGCTAAGACAATTTTATAAAAAGCGACTCTTGCCGCTACTCAATAAAGTGCAATTCAGCTCGCACGACCTTGATGCGTATCATTTGATATGCTCTATGTCTCTATTTCTAACGCCTAAGTCTATCTCAGTCTATCTCGCGGCAAGCCACGGATAGAGTATCGCGGGCGTTACAGAAATTAGCGCGCGCAAGTACATCGAGTGAGACAGGCCTGCTTTTAGTCTCAAATCTCAACAACTTCAACTCCTATCTGATCCAGCTCAATTAAAATCTGTTATTATTACTAACTACCTTTTTACTCAACTACGGCGAAACAAGGGAAGGGTAATAAGTTTAACGGTCTATGTATGTATGTATGTATGTATGTGAATATTCCACCATAGCGTCGCCCCTATTGGTTCGATTTTGTCAAGCGAGGTATCAATCAATTCGTCTTCATGTATAGAGTGTCATAGCCTTCTTTTTTACTCGACTACGGTAATGCAAAGGAAGGGTTATGTGTTCAAACTAAAAACTTGGTCCAACTTTGACAAGCCAGGTATTAATCGATTCGTTTTCGTCGCAAGAGTGTCATAGACTATTTTTAGTCTGGTTTTAATTGTTGAACTTATATCTTGTTTTCATTAAGATCGGGATCTAAGGTTCAAAAGTTGTTGAACAAATAAACAAACATCTATATATTTATAATAATGAAATAGGAACGAAATAGTCTGTACAAAGAACATAATAAAAAAAAAAATGGTCTAGGGTACTTAAAATAAGCAACTGAACAAGAATATAACATTTTTAAAATTCGTGTCTGTCTGTATGTTAGTTCGCGCATCACTTAAAAACTACTGGACCGATTGCGATGCGGTTTTCTATGTTGGATAGCTTGGAATAGTACATAGAGTACTTTTAACCCAGAGAAATGACCACACGTGCGAAGCCGCGGGTACAGCTAGTACATAATAAATGTTTTGTATCGAAATTGACAAAGAATCTTAAAAGTAGTAATACTCTTGAGAATCTCTTCCTTGTTGAAGACCTAAGTTATTGCTAAGCTAGCCAGCATATGAAGTAAATGATAATAGCTAACACTAGCTTTCACCCTCGACTTCGTCCGCGCGGACTACTGCTTATTGCGAAAAAAAGCATCCTATGTTCTTTTAGGATATTAAAAACCAATGCAAAAGTATAATACCACCAACGCTCTTGATGTTTTTTGACAGACTTGTTATTATTTCATTTTATATATTGGTGTGAATTAATTTTTGATATTTTTTATAGATCGAGTTCCAAGCCAGTGACTGGCCATCTTCCCTCGTGCCGCTGTCCATTGAAGCGTCAGGCCTCAGCGCAGGCCCGCTCCTCTGCAGCGAAGAACAGAAGTACGCAATGGAAGGCGTGCAAGTCAAACTGCCGTTCACTTGTCGCACCAAACTGCCGCATAACGCCGAGCCTGTCATTGATATTCTGAACGGTGAGTTTAAGCTCCAACGCGCATATTTCGAGCCACACGCAAAATCAGTGCCGAGCAAATTTGAACTTTAAGAAGTTGGGCTTTTGGTGTAAAACGGTGCAGCAGATGCGTCGACAAAAAAACAGCGCTTTTTAGGATTGCAAGAATACTACAGCATGATTTCTAAATAGTAAGCTTGTCAAATAACATTTATGACTTTTTTTAATGGAAGAACGAGATAAAATTAACCAGTATAAAAATTATATAAAACGCCAGGCACACCTTTCTTCCTTTTGCCATAGTATTGTTTTGAAAACTACACAAAAACTAAACAGAATACAATAATATTAAATATTTCGTCATGTTTTCGGACACTAGTCATTATGAGACACTGGACATAATAGGACACTGGACTTTTTAGCATACTAGACATTCTAGGACACTACACATTGTAAGCCTGAACGATTTTTCGCGGTATCCCCTTAAACAATATTGAATTTTCCATTACACTGAAAGTTGTTTGTTTTAAAAGCTTTTATTTAGCTTCACTTGTATATGTATCTATTGTATTTTGTCTGTATGTCCTGGAATCTTGTAACTCAATTTCGAGCACTTCCCGATTAGCTATCCGGCTGAAACTTTCAGGGTAGCTCACAAACCGATGACAAAGCAATAAAAAAACGAAAAGGCAATGAAAATAGTGTATTTTTTTATTTATTACCTGCTTTTTAGCCACACGAGCTAAAACTACACCAAAGCATAGATAAATCATATGATTTATCTATGACTAAAGCGCGTAAATTGAACTGGGAAAGCGAGTGCTTATAATTCGTATAGTCGTGGCTGTATGTTGTCTATGCTTATAATAAACCAGTAAGTAACAAAAAGTCTGTACAAAAAAAAAACTAGGGGACTTAAGCTACTGAACAAGAATATAAAAAAATGGTGTTTGTCTGTTCGCGCATCACTTAAAAACCACAGGACCGATTGCGACGAGATTTTCACTAATTGATAGCTTAGTTAGTGTTTCACTTAAAAACTAGTGTACAGTAGTCGCAGCTAAACTTTGTGGTTGTGAAGTAAGGCCTGTGAACGATTGCGCAGGGACAGCTGTGAGGATAAAACAGCATAAAGTAAGGCTGAGGTAGAATATGCGAAAAACGTAAATGAGTGAGAGAGGCAGTTATACAATGCTGTCTTCACCTTCAACATTGGGATTGTGCCTGAAAAATAACAGTGTGCGCAGCGACTTGCAAACAACTACCGAGCCACAAAGATCCGCTGCTACTACTGTACTTGATATCTCGATCCGAAGAGTAGAAGCCGAGCAATTGATAAAAAGTATTTAAGGGCTGAACGAAATTTGGTATATGAAAGAAACAAATAAGGATTCACTAAGTTCGCCCGATTCGTGTTCCCCAAAACTCCGCGCATCGCCCGCTTATAGTGGAGACTGCGTCTATAATTGGCAAATAGTAACTTAACTTAATCATCATAAAAAGTAAAAGGTCGCTGTCCATAGTTTTGAGCCGGGGCAGCACACACAACTAATCGACTACGCGCGCTGACACACGCTTGTGTACGTAACACGTAAATGTTTGCGTGGAGCGAACAGGCAAGCGATATTAATTATGCATGGGTTAATGCGTGTGGAAAAAAGAATTGCACAATATCGTTTGCGATCTTTTGACGACGAATTGTGACAAACGGTTGTGCACCACGCGACACGCACACTACAAGTAGTCGCGTGATCACGTTTTGAATAGTAAGTATTAAGTGCTTGAGCTTTATTTGTTTCTTTCATCTAAGATTGTACCTTATTATGTACTTTTGTTCCTGGAATAATATATAGGGTACTTTTATCCCAGAAAAAATACAACGCGGGCACAGCTAGATATAAAGAAATGTATTTTCTGTCTTCCAGGTCAAATCGGCTGCAAGATAATCCCAGCCTCGCAGACCACGGAGGCGTCGGAAGTGGACCTCTGCGCAGAATGGGGCGTATTCCGGACTTGCACTAAAGTGCTACTGCTGCCCCCTGTGCACGTCTCACAGACCAAAGTGTCGCTGCTGAGTCCGCCCGCGCTGTTCACTGTGCTCGGACACCCGCGAGCGCTGAAACTGACCAAACTGACGGCGTCACCAGGACTGATTCTGGATACAGCTGTCAAACCAGGTAGGATACACTCAAGGCTTCACGATTCATCATCATTAGACAGAAGGAGTCCAATGCTGCTTCTTCCATAATACGGGAGTTTGCCATAATAACCACGGTTAGCAGGCAGGCGGGTTGACTATCACAGTAGATGTTGATACAAGTTATGCAGAAAAATGCTGTCGTCCGTTCCTTGAAATCAATTTGATGGTTCTCACTGCACTGCAGGATTAGGGATGCAAGTTTTCAAAAATGTTGAAATATATTAATTTTTTTTATCGAAGTAGGGTAAATATCGATATCCAACATATCAACCGCTCTACTTCATAATATTATTTATTGATATAATTCTACCCAAAATCGTCATAATCATCATAATTTTCAGCCCGTAATCGCCTACTAACTGTCGCGTAACTGCTGAGCATAGGTCACTATTCTTGTACACTACTCATCTCGGTCCTATGCCAATCCTGTCAAGGTTGAACCCCCGCCATTTTATCCATGATATAAATGAATAATTATTTTGGTGAGTAATAGTAATATTATAGTAATATTATTATACATATATACGTTGCATCCCTACTCAGGATGAGAAGGGATGTTACCTAGCTTGAGCACACACCTCATTTCATAAAAAGACTTATATAAAATTAATGTTCTTATGTTTGTCCTCGATGCTTTCCTATACCATTGATCACATTGTGATGACACTTTGGTAGGGTCTTCTGATGAAGACAAGGAGGGTTTATGGACAAAGAAAAAATACGAAAAAACTAAATTCCTATTTTTTTGCCAATTTGATGTCAAACATCGAAATTCACATTTTTTTGTAAATTCGATGTAAAAATGACAGGTCTCTAAGGGGATGTGTCAAAGTGACAGGTGTGAAAGTGACATATATATATAAAAAGAAATGTGGAGGGGATTTGTCCGATTTGTTTGTTTTTTGGTCCAGGTTTGTTGGTTGTGGTTTTAGTGCAGACGGGGGTGGGGAGGGGACGGAGGTGGGGCGGGGGCAAAATTTGTACGCGTACAAAGACGCGGGGCGCAACTAGTAGATAATAAACAGACAAGTCTTTCTGCACTACTTAGAGATGATAATTAACTTTTATGTAACATTCATAGAGATTTTGTCTGAATGATAATTAGCGTCAATTTAAGTCCATGTTAAGTCAATATTGGCTAATTGTATCATTCCTAGTTAAACTAACTAAAAGTCAAAATGTATTGGGCAAATAGAATACAACCGCTACGCTAGATGTATGGATAAAACTAAAGATGGTAACTTTCTAAATACATTTTGACTCGAATCGGCCCTAAGTCTAAAAACCAAACTTTGGCTGAATTGACTGATATTTGTGAGTTTATTAAGATTTGTCGCTTTATGAAATTAGGTCTAGGTCTAAATAAATAGATACTGTGCTCATTGATAATTAATTTTAATAAATTGATAATTCATTTGGTTAAACTGATAAGTCATTTGGTCACAGTGATAATTATTTTGGTTGAACTGATAATTCATTTGGTTAAAATGATAATGCATTTAGTCACATTGATAACTTATTTAGTTAAACTGATAAATTCAGACTCAAAGAGAGTTCGCAAATACTCCAAAAATTTAACAATAATGTCTTACATTCTCCATTTCCCAGGTGAAATCGTGGTGACAGTGACAAACGACGCAATGACTTGCGGTCTCGGCTGGGTGAACGTGCACTCCAAGCTGACTGGACAAGAGATCGGAGTAGAAGTGGAGAGAGAGTGCGACCTGACGTGTGGCACTCTACTCGGCGCACTCTTCTCGCTCATGAGCCCATATATGTCCACTCTCCTGACAATTGCCGCTGTTGGAGCCGCATATTTATACAGTACGTATCTATTCTATTAAGCCGCGTTGACACGATCCGAGCCTGCTCGGTCCGATCGCACTCGGATGCCACTCGTATTGTGGAAACCCACAATCCGAGCGTAATCGGATGACGGTATCCGATCAAAGTGGACTCGGACCGCGATCTACTCATCCGAGCTAGCTCCTATACGAGTAGGAAAACAAAATGGCGGCTACTTAAAATTTACAGGCGTCTCGTCGACGTCTTTCGAAACAAATACTAAACATAAAAAATGAATACCCTAAAAACCCTAGCCTTTGACACTCTAAACATGAAAACGAATCAATTGACACCTCGCTTGTCAAAATCGGACCAATTGGGGCGAAGCTATGGTGGAACATCCACATATCCTCATACATAGATTGTTAACCTCATTACCCTTCCTTTGCTTCGCCGTAGTCGGATAAAAAGTGAGTGTGACACTAGATATGTATGTACGCTTAGATACGTGTAAATAACTATCCGTGCACACTCGTATGTAGCCGACTAGTACGAGTCTACTCGGACCGAGCAGGCTCTGATCGTGTCAACACGGCTTTACTGAACTGGTGAATACAATTATACAGATTACATTTTTGATGAAGCAGATTATCCGAACCATTCTGATGAAGCTTTTGGCTCGATAAATAAAAATCTCTGAAATAATTAAATTGCAACATGAATAAATACAGAATATTTTGTGGGTATATTTTAAAAGCTTTTGTTTAACTTCACTTGTATGTAATGTATGTATGTATTTTGTCCTGGAATCTTGTAATTCAAATTTCGAGCACTTCCTGATTAGCTATCCGGCTGAAACTTTCAGGGTAGCTCACAAAACGATTACAAAGCAATGAAAAAAAAAAAGTAAAAAGAAAAATGAGAAAAAAATGTAAAAAAATATTTTTTAATTTAATTTTTAAGTTATACTTTTTTAAAATAAAGGAATGGATGCATCTTACGGGAAACCATGGAGCTCCATATTTGGAGCAGTTCCATTTATAGTTCATTTCTTACAGCATGGCACTTATGTTAGGACATAAAGTGGTATAACACATCATTTCTGTCGTAAGGCATTTTCAGAACTATTATTTTAAGTACTTCAAGATTGATTGTCTATGTCACCGATAGATTACAATGTAACGGATTCTAATTCGTTAGGCTAACAAAAAACGAAAAATCGGAACGGACATGCTGTGCTATTCGCTAGCTGATGGACCAATCAGTGCACAGTCTTACAATCGCCTGTTATAATATATACCTACCTGGTATAGACAATCAATCGTACTTTAACGTATTTTAAACTTATAAGCGCTGGCAGAAAATGGATGAAGAGAGCTCAAGACCGAGCTCAATGACTTGCATTAGGAGAGTCCTACGTCCAGCTTTGGACAAGTATAAGCTGATGATGATTATGAAACTTATGTCCTATAAGTATTAAAAAGGACCTGTCCAAATTGCCTAGCTATTTAAAATGGATTATATCATCGCTTAAAATCAAGTGTGGTGCCAATCAATGCCTGTTCACAAATATATACAAAAGAACATGTATTGCATTACAAGCAGATTTTGTAAATTACTACTCATTACTTTCCAGTACAATCGCGACTACAGCAAAAAGCGCAGATCCGCATCCCGACTGAGCCGGTCCAGAGCGTGATACCCCCACCGGACGCATCCCCCCACCTCAACCGGTCGCGCACGTGGTCGCGTAGTCCGTACGCATCTGCCGGCCCCAGCGTGCCGGTCTACGGAGATACTAGTGTCCTACCCGATAGCAGCTTCTCGCCAAACTCGAGTCGAACGCATTCGCGGTTTCTATAGTGTGATGTAGATGTACTAATGGGGTAATGGCTAAGTTTTACCGCTAGGGTGCCACCGCTGTTTCTGTTATCCGGTCGCGCAGTCCGTACGCATCAACTCGAGTCGGATGCATTCGCGGTTTTTATATTGTGATGTAGTTGTACTAACGGGGTAATGGCTAAGTTTTACCGCTAGGGTGCCACCGCAGTTTCTGTTAACCGGTCGCGCATTCTGTATGCATCTGCAGGTCCCGGCGTGCCGGTCTACGGAGATACTAGTGTCCTACCCGATGACAGCATCTCGCCCAACTTGAGTCGGACGCATTCGCGGTTTCTATAGTGTGACGTAGTTGTACTAACGGGGTAATGGCTAAGTTTTACCGCTAGGGTGCCACCGCTTTTTCTGTTATCCGGTCGCGCAGTACGTGCGCATCAACTCGAGTCGGACGCATTCGCGGTTTCTATATTGTGATGTAGTTGTACTAACGGGGTAATGGCTAAGTTTTACCGCTAGGGTGCCACCGTTGTTTTTGTTATCCGGTCGCGCAGTCCGTACGCATCTGCCGGTCCCGGCGTGCCGGTCTACGGAGATACTAGTTCCCTACCCGATAGCAGCTTCTCGCCCAACTCGAGTCGGATGCATTCGCGGTTTCTATAGTGTAATGTAGTAACGGGGTAATGGCTAAGTTTTACCGCTAGGGTGCCACCGCTGTTTCTGTTATCCGGTCGCGCAGTCCGTACGCATCTGCCCGTCCCGGCGTGCCGGTCTACGGAGATACTAGTGCCCTACCCTATAGCAGCTTCTCGCCCAACTCGAGTGGACGCATTCGCGGTTTCTATAGTGTGATGTAGTAGTACTAACGAGGTGGTAATGTTGCAGGGCGTAAGTCATAATCGATAAATACAAATAAGGATTAAATCGATTCCGTGGCGATTAATGTCCACCAACCCCTATTCAAGGTATTCTAAGTATTTTAATTTCGTAATTTAAAAGGTCATAATAACGCTTTAATGATATTGTATTGTTATTGTTTAAAGAGCATATCTAAACATCCGCCTTTATTGGCATTATGAAAAAAACAAAGATTTCTTGGCCATAAATGAAACTAGTGTCAATCGATAGGCAAAATTATAAGTAACAAAAAGCGTTGTAAAAAAGTGCTTAAGTGATATTCTTTCTGAGATGAGATTTGTGATGAGTTGAGTTTGAACATTATTTTCTCCGCCGTTTACAGGCGATAAGAACACATGCTGCTATCTAGTTTTTCTGGCCTGGTCAGGGAACCACCTTAAATGTTATCTGTCTAATGAAATTAATGCCACAGTAGACTATTTTAACCTGCGGCGTCCCTTAGTTGAACAACAAAATAACATAAATAGCAAAAAAATAATTGCGTCGGGAATTGTACCACTTAGGCGATTTTTTATAGAACACATTTTTAGCTTATAATTTTCCCTATCGATTGACACTAGTTTCATTTATGGCCAAGAAAACGTTTCTTTTTTAATTGACCTAATTTTTGTTTTGCCTCCATACAAAGATGTTAGCGGATCTTTAGTGCTCCTAGCTATGGTCCTATATTCTGCACTTACATTGGCGAAACCCTCAGCAAAGATTGTAAATACACATCATGAACACAAATGCCTGAGTTTGAAATGTATTGACTGAGTTACGCATACTCGATATTACTGCAATGTTTTATTATGTTAGAGCAACGGTTCACACCACAATCACTATAAGATTATCATTGACTTGTGTTGTTATAGTAGCGATCGGTAAAGCGAATCAATTGAATAAATCAAATAATTCATATTTAATAATTCGTTTGCTAATAATGAGTAAAGAATAAAGTGGAGTTATGCTCAGTAAATTGTTAAATACCTCACTAGGTTAGTTTTCTAACTTCTTTAGTTTTATGTATATCGTTAAAGGTAGTACTGGCCTTTGGCGTCTGGAGTATGAGGCCTCCCAAGGCCTCTTAACTTGTAATTTCCTATCGTATTTAATATTAAGTACGGATAAGAAAATTTAATGCAATTTTTGTATTATCAGAAAGATCTCAAGAAACCGTGGTTGTCCTTTTCATACAATTAAACTTGAATTTCATTTTATTTGTGTGCCAACAGACACATGTTTATATTTGTTAAATGTTCTAAGTCATTAAATTAATGTTTTCTTGCTGTTATTGTGTCGTATTAAAGTTGGATTGAACTGATAATTCATTATCAAAATATGTGTTTGTTACCTGTACATGGTATGGGGGCTAAAATGTGATGTGTGAAATAAAATATTTTTGTAAATTTTATGATGTTTTATTGAAAGTTAACCCTCTGTCTTATTTGAGAATGCAGCGTGAGCAATAAATCTGAAAGAAAAACAAAATACGAATTCAGAACTATTTGTAATAAATAACAATGGAACTAATAGAAAAATACCGGCCATGTGCGAGTCGGACTTGCGTACTGAGAGTTCCGTACAAGAATGGTTTCGTACTATGTAAATAGTTCATCCATCAAGGGAATCGAGTCTAGAACATTGTTTTTGTGATGTTACTACAAATTTACGGTTTTCGTATTTTCCCCTTTGTGCTATATCTAAGACATTGCTTCTTGATTCTAGGACGGGAAGTTGACTAGAAATTTGTTTTTTCACAGCTCCAATGGAGTGCAGACCTGAGTGTTTGATATTAATTGATACCTCCACGCGTTCCTGGGAAAAAGAGTATTGACAGACAGACAGACGGACGAACAACAAAATGATCCTGTAAGGGCTCCTTTTTTTGAGGTACGGAACCCTAAAAAAACAAGAAATAAATAAACATTGAAGACATAGGGTAACCAAAAATTGGTACTGTTAAGGCTTGTAATTCCATCTCGGCCAAACTACACGACGACCGATCAACGAGCGATTCAAGTTGCCCGCCTCGACGTGGAAAGTTCTTCCAGGCGCCGATGGCGCTAGTGGACTGTGAATGTGTACCGTGTGCGTTTGCGAGCAAGCCGCTGTGCTCCTGTATTATTACATTTATTTACAAAAATATCCCATCTATACTTTATGGGACCTACATAAACATTGTGAAGTGATTTGAATAAGTACTTTTTATTCGTGTGTGGAAATATATATAATAAAACGTGAACGACGGACTTAAAAGATTCGAAACTGCGGATCAAAGGCCGGGGTAAGTTTCCCCACTTTTCTGTCATTTTCTCCTATTGTCCTGTAATCCACTTGTCTGCTTCTTTGCCATCTAATTCTTTTAATTCAAGCCATATTCTTCATACCTATAATATTTTCAATTACAAGTCTAACCATAAATGGTCCTTCGAGCCGGATTTCCTATGTATATTTGGGTTCAAATGCATTAGAAAACTCCAATGAACAGTTCTCTCTTTTATTATACCTAACTTATTTCTGCTAAATTGAAGAAATTCATTTATTTACTAAAGTTTTATATACATATTTCACGAAATTTGACATTGTGCCCGCGCAGGTTTAGAAACCTACCTACCTAAGTTCGAAATACTTTCGTAGAATTGTGTAACAATGGTTTAAGGGCGATAATTCTCAGTTATTACTGCTTACTACCCGGAAAGAATACATATTTCGTGAAATACAAATATTATATGATTTGTCAACAAACGATATTGCAAAAGATAAGACGAAGATCGGAGCATTTAAAAGTAGGTACAAACGAATTGAGTCGGTCCGCTCAGAATACATAGATGTAGTGAACGAGATAAATGCTTTGAAACTTAAGATCGATTCAACAAACGATTGTTACAAATCGGTGGAAGCATTTGATACGTTGTACCACATCGTTCAAGCCGTGGCTGAAGAAGTGTTGTCGCCTCCGCCCGGGCTCGCGGGTTCCGCGAACGATGAGCGGCCGGTTGAAGATACGCCGAACGCCATCGCCTGCCGCAAACCTAGTGGACAAGCGCGTTTACCTAAAATGAGTTGTACAAATATGACGGAAATATATAACTATGGCAAACGTTTTACGACACCTTTTTATCACTAGTACATGATAACAATAATTTGACGCCGATTGAAAAGTTCAATTGTTTGTTGTCTTGCCTCTCTGGCTCTGCTTTATCGGTTGTAAAAGTGTTTCAGTGACAGCGGATAATTACAGTATTGTTTTCGAAGCTCTCGTAAACCGTTTCCAAAACAAACACATCTTAGCCACGAACTACCCAGATAAGATTTGTACCTACCCTTCTATGAAAGTGTGTAATTTAAACGAGTTGCGGAAAATGAACATTGTACATTGTATGAATCAGCAAATGCCCTCAAATCAATCAACATCGAAAACCTAGGCGAATTCGTACTATTTTATTTGGCATCGCGAAATCTAGATTTTGATACACGTAAGCGCTTCAAGTCTCAAAACAAAGACCTTCTTTCGATAATTTATTAAAGTTTCTACAAGATTGTGTTAAAGTACTGGAGGCTAGCGAGCCGTGCGTTTCATCCAATATGATGAATAGTCAACAAAGAGTTAAGGGGCAGAATTGGACAAATAACACAAAGTATTCCCGATCCTGTTCAAAAACTACTCACTGTATCCTACTGAAATAAAAATGTATGATACTCGAGGATATAAGTAACAATATCTTTGTGCCCAAAACATGAATGCACTTATTTGTCTCGATGAAAAAAAAACACAAACACACATCTGAAAATAAACAATTCCGTAAATATATCCTACATTTAATGGTATTTCGATATGATATCGTACCTAAATATTATTTGTATATTAAGAAATCATGTCTTTGTACTATTTTTTTGGAAAGACTAACTATTTATGTGTCATTGGGTTTTTTTAGAATGTCGCTTACGGTCTTTAATTCGGAGCGATATCAATTTCGTGCCGCTTGGAAGAATCATCCAATCAAAATGTGGATTATGGTTGTGGATAATCTGTGTGAATGTGTATTAATCGCCGTAAGCGATATATACACAACATGACATAAATATGACCACATTTGGCGTTGGACATTTGTGGGTGAAATAAGCATTCTGAAATGTTTTCGTTCACCGTTCATTTTGTAAGTTTAGATGACATGGCAGTTAAATTTGACATATGAAAAGGGACTTTATTCTGTTGCGATAGGGTCGTTTTTCATTCGGTTTGGGAAGGATCGATAGTGTCAAAAATTGCAAAAGTGTTGAATATGTTCAAAGCGAACGGATTGCTAGAAATGTACCATTTTAAACTGCCTACAACGCCATCCTTTGAGAATGTTCTATATTCTCAAAGACGCCATCTCATCATCTCGAACGCAGGGCAAGAGCAAGAGATCATTTTTGTTTCACGGTACTGGACCAACCATAGACAAAAAATTATGATCATATTTTGATCAAAGGCAATCTGACAGTACAATTGTAAAAAGAGGTCCTAAAAATTAGGGTGTTTTCTTGGGAACGTGCTCTTCTGGACATCTAAATACGAGTGGAAAAATAAAACAATTTTGTTTTAATTATATTTATAAATATTTTCGTCTTGTTTTTTTTTAAATGTTAGTTGTGATCGTTGCTGCTAAGCTGAAAGTGACGTCTTTCTTGTGAAGCCGTAGTCATAGAAGCACTGAGATTTTATTATGCTATTCAGAAAACCATAGTATCATAGTGTTGCTAAGGCATTTGTTATCAGAACTTTTCAGATAGTTTCAAATCTTCGCATTACTTGCTCATTGAGATATTTTGGGTCATATTGTGACATCAAGGTAGCAACTCTTGAGGTGCCGGCGAGTAATGTCAAATCAAATCTCTCTCAGTGTCAAGCTGTCAAGTCAACAAATATACATTTTCATTTGATTTTCATGGTTTGTTGCTAAGAAATTTGCCAATAAAAGTTGTTGATATATCCTGCAGTAGCTGCAAAATAATTACGTGAGTTACGATCGGCTGGTATAAATAGCTCCATCCAAGAGCTTCGGGTGCAGGATTACTATCTCGACGTCTGTAAGCAGGTATTGAAACAGAAATAGTATTTTATTCAACATGCAATTTCTTAAATTCAGTGTAATTTAATGTGTTCTACTACTTTCAGATTTATCAAATCACATTTTCTGAACCTTCAAACGCTGGTCGATAGCGAAAACCATTTCACAACCTAAATTAACCACAATAAAGGGGTAGATAAATGTGACATCTCAAGGGCTCAATGTGGCTCACAGTGCACAGTGACTGAAAACACGAGAAAGACAATAATATTCCTCAGATGAACTAACTGTAACCTCAAAATGAATTCTTTATTTCAAGATATTGTTGATATATTTACGAAGCAGGACAAAATTGACGTGATATCCAAGGAACTGCTATCAATCACAAGTAATGATGAACGGGTTCTATATGTCTACCATTTAATTAGAGACTTGAATTTATATCCAATGGTTATTGAGGTGCACAAGACTGTAAATGTGTCTACACACTACCGTAACCTTGGTAACAAATGTTTCCAGCAATCTCAAGACTATAAAGCATGGCAGTATTATAACTTGTCCTTGATGCATGCTCCGTCTCACTCTGACCACTACGTCCTGGCCTTGGCAAATAGATCAGCTATATTTATCTCAATTAAAAAATATGTAGAATGCTTGCAAGATATAGAAAAAGTGCTTTCAATGAAATATCCAGACCGATTGAAGGACAAACTTATGAAACGGAAATCTGCATGTCTAGAAGCAATGGCTGAAAATACAACCAGAGGAAATGATGAAGAAAATTCATTCATAACTGATTTACTGTTAATGAAGGTTCCAAAAGATCAGCGGTATGTATGCGCCAGCACAAAACTGAAAGTTGTTTGTAACAGAGAAATGGGTAGGCATATAGTGGCTAAAGAGGATATCAAAGTAGGAGAAATTTTGTCTGAGGAGAACCCATACCTTGCTCTTGTGCTGAAAGATCAAATTCTATTCAGTTGCAGCTATTGTTTGTCTAGGAATCTGAACCTGCTGCCTTGTGACAATTGCTGCTTTGCTCTTTACTGCAGTGATAAATGTAAAGAGAATGCCTGGCAGGAGTACCATAAAACGGAGTGTCTGTTGATGCCGACTTTGATCCATATGGAGTTTTCAGTTCTTGACCTGCTAGCACTGAGAACTACCATCAAGGCCCGCACTGGCCATGAGGATTGGGCTTCTCTATTTAATACAATTGAAATCGCCGAGGCATATGTTAATACTGATGTACAAGGATGTGTCAAAGTAAATGACAAGTTCATCTTTGACTCCAAACACTATGCATCGATTCACACACTAGCCTCTAACATTGAGAAAAGGAGTGTATCTGATATTTTTCAGAGCTCTGTCTCAGCTGCTGTATTGCTGAAGCTTTTATCTGATGCAACTGATTTTATAAACTGCAAAGATGATAAAGAGAGAGATAAAATAGAGAGATGTGTTGCCAGCATGCTACTGTTGCATATTATGTTGACTTTCACGAACACACATAATATATCTTCAAATGTAGCGAATGAACATGGGAAATATGTCTGTGAGCTTAACTTTGCCTGTGCTCTGTATGCCTTTCACAGCCTTCTCAATCATTCCTGTGCCCCAAATGTAGGGAAGTACCACAGATTAGGATCGAGCCAGATGGTGTTGTTTGCAACTAGGCCTATAAAGAAGGGAATGCAGCTTTTTGATAATTATGGGTAAGTTTAATTATTGTTTCTTATAAGACACTAGCTGTACCCGCAGCTTCTCATTTCTCTAGGTTAAAAGTACTCTATGTGCTATTACGTGACCTAAAATTACCAACATTTGATCAGAATTCCTTCAGCCGTTAAAAAGTTTTTTATCTTTAGAAGCCGAGCAGCTTCTACTCATCAGACTGAGATTTCAAGTACACCAGTTTTTAAGTCAAACTCTAAGCTATCCAACAGTGAAAACCACATAGCAAAAAGTCAAGTGGTTTTTAAGTTATGCGTGCACAAACAGACAGACACAAACCATTTAAAAAAATGATAAATTCTTGTTTAGTAGCTTATTTTAAGTCTATTAGACCAACAGCCGGTTTTCCGACAGCCGATTAAAAAATAAATTAGTTTACAAAATGACCCAATAGGTACATGGCGTTAGCATACAATAAAGTGATAAAAAGCGAGTAGCTATCTGCCATCAAGTCAGTCTCTGTCACCATCCTCTTTGTCTGTCACAGAGTACTATCGGTACAAATGTGCATATAGTCCATCACAGACAAAGAATCAATATAATATATGTCTAAGATCACAAATCTAATCTAGTGTTCTGTGACTACAGTACGTCTTAACATATTTTGTAATTGACAATTCAGGTGCATTCGTTTGAATCCACTCTGCTCGACGATTTTCAGCTTTAGGGAAAGTAAGAGTTCCTATTTTAGTGCAGAAAGATAATATATAAAGATAGTAATGACGTTTGACCATCAACCCTATTAAACAAAGGAGGACTGGGCAACCTAGAACTTCATGTAAACTACACCCAGACTAGATACAACCACAGGAAAACACACCCACACAGCTAAATTTGCACTGTCGTACACTTCATGCACCAACAAAAAAGATAGAGAGACATACGCAGATAGATGCGCAAAAGAGATAACAACATTAATTCTCGAACCAAATACGATTCGGGTATCAATCACGCTCAGACTGCTGATAAGACTATGATGAACATTTGAAAAAAAACTCGACTTCTTGGCCATCAATGAAACTAGTGTCAATCAATAGGAAAAATTATAAGAAACAAAAAGTGTTTTATGAAAAAACCGTGATATACTTTAAGACATATTTGGGTTTATTTTTCGTCCAACTTCAGTCAATATTAATATGTTGTGCAATTATGGGATGGCGCATGTTAGATTAGTTGTTTGTGACATTAATTTCATCAGACCTCCTTATCCCTTCCTGACCAAGACTGAAAATCAATATTTCAACTTTATGTTCCTAACGCATGTAAAAGACGAAAAAAATATTTTTATACCCAAATATCTCAGAAAATATATCAATCAGGCAGTTTATTAATACACTTTATGATTATTATATTTTTTCCAGTTGATTGACACAAACTCATTAATGGCCAAGAAATCACCATTTCTTTTCAAATTTGCTTCTGTTTAGGTATACCAATAAGGTAATATGCTCTTTTATATAGGTAAGTACATATCACCTACCCAAAAATATGGACCTGAGCTTTTTAATATCTTCCTATATCCTTTGTGAGTTGTACACATAATTATGTTCTGATTTGAAGTGTATGAATATAATCAACTGTTATTGTTGGGTAGCCAATCTGGCTCTTCCCCATAGACAACTGTATATTACTAGTACTCTAGACAGACTATTGACGAACGTCGCAATTAGCTCATTCGATTATCGCCACTTTGGCGCTGTTGGCGCTGATAGCAGTACTTTGGCAGTCGTGAGCGTCCACGAAACTAATTTATTTACTACGTACGTAAGTAGTTAACGTATTTACTTATTTTTGTACTATTGTACGCTCAGTGGGGCGCTTTGAATCGGCACAAACGAAAGTACGGCAGAGCCTATCCATAGAGATCAGTGCTCTTCCCTCTGTCTTCTGACAACTTGTAGCCACTTATGTTTCCACAGTTCGTCTTTAGGAAACCTATTAATAACAATTAACATATCAGTGGGTATAGAGTAGACAAAATAAACATGTGAAGAAATATCAGGAACATGTTAGAAAGTATCTATTATGTCGACGCTTCTAATATAAACAAGGGGCAAATACCTAAAGGTAGGTAGATTAAAATAAAATATGCAATTTTTAAGTGAAAAAAACTATGTAAATTATTTCTTCCTGACGGTACAAAGAAATCTGGGCCCTATTTCATAAAGCGACAAATCTTATTAAACCTACAAATGTCAGTCGAATACGCAAAACCTGCGTTTCGTATAACAAAAATGTACGTCATTTCTATAGTTTGACTGACAATTGTCGGTTTGATTGACATTTGTCAGTGTACTATAGTTTTATGAAATAGGGCCTTGATCAAACTTTTATACGCCGTTTGTCTTGTCGCACTCTTACGAATCGTATATTTCTGTCCCTTTCTGCAAATGGCGATTTTCAAACAATATCAATCAGTAGAATTTGAAAGAAAATTATGATTTATAGTACTTACGAGTGAAAAGTAATGCAGTGCAACTTATTTTTGGTTCTTGAGCTATTTGTGCACCTTATAAAAGAACAGGAAGGCATTTTTGCTGCGAATTCTGAATAATATGTGGTAAAGTACACGCACGTGTTACACCAACGCAACTCCGATCACGACTGAGGCCAATTGTGTGCGTTGCACCTAATATACGTGGTCCATGCTGAGTAGTTGGTCCCTAGTCCTCCTTTGTTTAAGAGGGTTGATGCGTTTGACCATTATTTTTTAGTTCGGATCTTTATTTTGACTGTGACATTAGACCATGATGTCTAAAGTAGCAAAAAGTTATTGTAAACATCACTCACTTCAAAAAGATAGGTACCGAATAGGTTAAATTAAATGCTTGAAGGGTCACACTGACTTCTTTATATGTCAACACCATCTATTACAATCTTTTAGTAATGTATTTTATGAACAGTCAGTAAATCCCCCATTCTTGTTTAATTATATTTATTGTACAGAATTTTGTTACTTGCTGCTTTACGAGTATTATAAGTCTCCAATGCTTGCTACAAGACATGTCAGATGCTTCTTTGAAAAGATTCCTAAAGATTGATATGACCAACCAAGACCAATAATTTATAACGAACATATCAGGAATCTCAAATCCAATAATGGTTGGTAATGAGAGCTATAATTTAGGTACCTTACGTAATTTATAGTGTCTATTCGGATGTTTCGCTACTGTTTTCAGGGCGCGAGTGTGGAACCGCTTGCGTTCACGAGAGGTTCACGCTCCGCGAAAGCCTTTGAAGCGGGCGCAAATACCGACTCTTCTGTTGCGATGCATCTCTATCATTCACCATCATCGTCATTGTCTTTATAGTTTATTTTTTATATCTTACTCGTATGTAATTATAGTGAGCCAAAGCGCACAGCATCACGCGTCCATTCTCAATGAGCGCGCGAATTATACTTTGAACGATTGCGATTGTGGAAGGACGTGTTTTTAACGCTGACTTCGCTACACAAGAGTCTGGGAAGCCCATTAGATATAGTCTCCTAATGTCGAATCGAATCTAATCTGGCGAAGAAGTTTTTTTTTGGGACGTCTGACTGAACTACTATTATGAGACTTAAATGGAGGCGCACAACATCACGCGTCCATTCTCGATGAGCGCGCGAATTATACTGTGAACGATTGCGATTGTGGAAGGACGTGTTTTTAACGCTGACTTCGCTACACAAGTCTGGGAAGCCCATTAGATATAGTCTCCTAATGTCGAATCGAATCTAATCTGGCGAAGAAGTTTTTTTTTGGGACGTCTGACTGAACTGCTATTATGAGACTTAAATGGAGCTGAGCAGGACACATGGCCAGAAGAAGTGACGATAGGTGGAGGGCGGCGGTGACTGAGTGGTGGCCGAGACAGGGGAAGCGAAGCGTCGGTCGCCCGGCGGCGAGATTGGCCGACGATATTGTAAAGATCGCGGGTCGAACCTGGATCCGATTGCCCAGGACCGAGGCGAATGGCATGGTAAAAGAGGGGCCTATACCCGATGAGTGAGGATGATGAATGATAAAATACACAGATTTACAAATAGTTTTTTATCGATTGCTTGGCTTCTACTCATTGGATTGAGATACCAAGACACCAGTTTTTAAGTCAAACCCTAATAACAGTGCAAACCACATCGCAATTGGTCTAGTAGTTTTTACGAGATGCGCGAAGAAACACACAGAAAGAAACAATTAAATAAAAATACTTGATAAGAGCCTGGACTAAATTCCTTTCTTATACTATTCTGAGACTTTCTTTACATTTCTACTTTAATGGTAGTTTACTTCACCATCCATTCTATTTATTCACTTTCTGCAAACCGCATCGCAATCGGTATGGTTTTATTAAGTGATGCGCGAACAAACAGACAAACACAATTTAAAAAAAAAAGGTAATGTTCTTGATCAGTAGCTTATTTTATGTACCCTAGACCTAGAAATTATTTTCTTTGTACAAACTTTTTGTACTTATCTATACATAAAATAAAACTGTAACAGGTCCATAGAAGATATGTAGTAAATCTTTTTTGGAGGCTGTTCTTAATGAAGCCAAAACTGTTTTATTTATCGTTTTTTTCTGCTGTCTGCCTGTCTGTCTGTATCTTGGACGCGCATCACACCGAAACTACTGAAATAATTCAAATGAATCTTGGCATGATTTGAGTTCATACTATGAGGAAGGACATTGGATACTTTTCATCACGGTAAATTAAAGGGTTCCCGCAGGATAGGGGTAATTTTTTTGGAGTTGTTATTCATGTTTTACGGTTTATAGTTACTTCCATAGTTCACCACTAGGATACTCAAGAAATATTCCTCCAAATTTCAAATACCTAGGTCCACCGGTTTAGGCTGGGTGTTGTCTGTCAGTCAGTAGAGATGTATGTCACGGTACTGTTTTATAGGCATAATTACAATCCATACCAATATATAAAAGTGAAACGTTGTCTGTTTGTTTGTTTGGAAAGCTTTATAACGGCTGGACGGATTTTGATGAAATTTGGGATGGAGATAGCTTACATCCTGGAATAAAACATAGGATAATTTTTATCTCTAAAAATTGCAAGTTTCAAAGAGAAAACTGGAAAAATGTTGATTACTCGCTGTAAGAAACGGTTGCCACGGAAAAGAAATAACAAGTATGTCAAAAAACATTAAGAGCATTGGCGCTATACCTACTTTTATATTGTTTTTTTATCCTAGAAGACCGTAGGATGGTTTTTTCGCGATAAACTATAGTCCGCGCGGACGAAGTCGCGGGCGGGAAATGTAGTAATTTAATAAAACACATATTTTTATTATTCTGCCCAATAGCACAGAATAAATAATAGTACAAGTACCAATAGTGAAGGGCATCTATACTTATAATAAAGTAGTAAGTACCAAAAATGTAGTAATGTAATTAAACACATATTTTTATTATTCTGCCCAATAGCACAGAATAAATAATAGTACAAGTACCAATAGTGAAGGGCATCTATATTTATAATAAAGCAGTAAGTACCAAAAATGTAGTAATTTAATAAAACACATATTTTTTATTATTCTGCCCAATAGTGAAGGGCATCTATATTTATAATAAAGCAGTAAGTACCAAAAATGTAGTAATTTAATAAAACACATATTTTTATTATTCTGCCCAATAGTGAAGGGCATCTATACTTATAATAAAGCAGTAAGTACCAAAAAATCTGTATAAGGAAGAAATTTAAATAAAAAAAATTAGGTTACTAAAAACAAGCTACTGAACAAAAATATAACATTTTTTTAAATTCGTGTCTGTCTGTTTGTCTTTATGTTTGTTCACGCATTACGTAAAAACTTCTGAACCGATTGCGATGCAGTTTTCACTGTTGGATAGCTTAGGGTTTGACTTAAAAACTGGTATACTTGATGGTATCTCAATCCGATAAGTAGAAGCCGAGCAATCGATAAAAACTTTTTGACGAATCAAATGTAGGTACATTGGTATTTTAGGTCTTGGAATAGTACATAGAGTACTTTTAACCTAGAGAAAAGGCCAAGCATGCGAAGCCGCGGGTACAGCTAGTTGCTATAATATAAGTATAGATTATCCCTGCCAAGATAAGAATGTGAGCATTTTGCCTGGGGACTGTCCAGAGCTATTCCTTTTTCCATTAGAAAGTTTCATTTTCCCAAAGTTCTGGGATACTTCAATTGTTTGTACCGCCACACCTGCGTTTACCATCAGTTTAAGACAATGCTCATATAGTCACACTTTTTCTAAAAAATATATGTTGCTAGCTTGTGCTGATTTTTGGTGTCAGTGTTTTTTAAGCCTCTGACATGGATTAATGACTGCTATTCTTATTCGAGATGGGGGCGGTAAGGCTTGCACTGACGTCCCGCTTGGGGTGTAACGATTGCTATTAATCAATAACAGCCGGGACCGACCGACAGCTTAACTTTTACGCTTAACAGAACGATAGAAAACTACACATAACTTAGAAAAGTACCAGACTAGGACCAAACCCTGTATTGTTGGTTTCCAAGTCGCACTTATCACTTAAAAATGTTAATAGTAGTATGGCTCTAGCAAATTTCATGGAATCTGTTCAATAGGTTAGATGTGTAGACATCACAAACCGATAGAGGAGCACAATAGTATGTTTTTTCTTACAAATACTCTTATTTATAATTACAGATACAGTTACGCTAATGAAGACATCAGTACTCGGCAGGAAACTCTAAACTTCCAGTACATGTTCACCTGTCACTGCGAAGCATGTCTTAACAACTGGCCTAAATACTATGGCTTAAACCCAGCAAGGAACTTACCCAACGAGACAAGGCGAGAGATGGAAAAACTCTTGAGCCCTTACACTATAGAAATGTTGCAAAAAGGTGACAAAAGTAGAGCCCTCGAGGTATACAGACCATTGTGTGACCTCTTAGAGGTCTTGGACCGATACGCTCCTTGCAAGGAGCTGGTCGAGTGTCAGGATTTGTTCAAGGATTGCCAAGCTATTTTCAGAGGCTGCGTGCCTTATGCATTCAGCGAAGTGGTTGAATGGAAGGCGATACCCCCATAACTATAAAGAAATAAATTTACAAATGTACAAAGAGGTATATTCAAAAAACTTTCTACTATTACTATTTAGTAGTCACAAATATCTGTGATTTATTAAAATTATCTACAACTATTTTCAAATACTTGAGATATATAGATAACAATAATTATTAACAAGTACCTAATCCAAAATTATAAGAATATTTGTAGAAACAAAATGTATTTAATAGAATCTAGAATCTCTGACATTACCTTCTATACTACGAATAATTATATATTCGTAGCTTCTATAGTATTTATTCACAAGAAATAAAATCTCTTGTGTATGTGGTTTTTAGATGGATTCATAATCCAAATTGATAGTTTTTATAAAATAAAGTATTGCAAAGACTGACAATCAAGTATTTCGCCTGCTATAATACAAAAGATGCCTTAAAGCTGATAATATTTTAAATTTTGCTACTCTCATGTGAAACATACAATGTACATTGCCTTTAAAAGTGGTAGGTATTTCTTAGTTGTTCAATACTTTATTAGATAATTAAGTAAGTAAGCTTTAAGAAGCCTTAGTACTAGTATATTATATGTCTCAAATCACTAAGTGCCTTATTAGTTAATGTATTAGATATTGCAAACACTGGACATATTGCAAGAATAAACATAAGAAACGTGATTTTTACCATGGATTCTATTTGTATTTTACCTATTTGTTACTTCATTTGTCCGTAATCATGGCTCTTGCAACAGTGCCGAAATATCGGGAACTCAATACAAATAGTATCCATGGTAAATATCCCGTTTAAATGTTTATATATTTCTAGTGTTTGTGACCATGTTAGTTTAAACCCTATAACCATAGTTCTTAGTTGGATAACTTATTAGATATGTAAGTAAGCCATAAGAAGCCTTAGCAAGCTTAATATTTCAAAAGTTTTGATATACTAGTACCTACCTATATCAAAAGTTTCAAAATGTGCATTATTCAGGATACCAAACGTAAATTAAAACTACACTTTATTTGTAGACCAAGCAATCCCGAGCAGTCTTATAAACGTTTTTCAGAACTAAGAGCATCACATCACTGAAGTGTCGTATTTTCATCCCTGCATGATACTTAGTTAACCTGTCGGCTATCGGTATCCCGTACGGGATATATGAGGTTATATTTGCAATATTTGAAAATAAAATAAAAAAGTAAAATTGAGTAGGTCTCTTTTTTATTTTTTTTCTATTTTTTGTTTTATTTACCTTCCTCAAATACAGATTTTGTGTATGGCAAATCTTTTAATCATTCTTTATATAAAAAACAGACCAAAAACTCCATAAACGTATTCGTCCACAAGTTAAAGAATATTGAGAACAATTTCATCTCTAATCCGCGTGGGTTTTGGTAACATGTTCCGAGCTTGAGGTCCAGGGGCCCATTCACTTAGACGTTCGAGGACGCACTAATCACCCGCGCGTACACTCGAAATCGTTCACGGCGTTCGCCTGGGTCATCCGAAAAATAGTAGGGGAGGGGAGGAATAGTATGAAACTGACAGTTGTCAGTTCTATGTGGACGTCCAAAGTCGTTCACTAACTCTGGATGATCGAGCGATAATCGCACGGATGATTCAAGTGAACACAGCCCAGAGGTGGTTTCGAACCGCAAATAAGTACAAAAGATAGAAACTATTAAGGCGTCTGAGGCTTTTGCAGAATTTTTTAGGGGTTTTCCTGCTATTGGATGCTGAGAGCACAAATCAATTAGACAGAAGTCTCAAAAGCAACTATACCCTGTTTATCTTAGATATTATAAGTAAACAAAGGAAAAGTCACTCACAAAGTGACATGCCAGTTGCTCAAAACAATTTTAAATTTTTGAAAAATATTAATTTTCTTTTTCCCCCGGCTTTGCTCACGCGCGGCATAATTACAACAAGTTAAATAAAACCTTTTACTAACAAATATGACTGCCGTGGCGTAATGAATTGTCTATGCCAATTATATAGCAGCTATGCTATGTAAATAATAATGTATATACTTATGCATTTGTAACAACACATATTTATGACATATGAATAAATTTGAGTAATGTCGATTCATACATAATTTTATATAAGCACTTTGCATGTATTACTTAAGTATACATAATAATTATAAAATAACTATATATTTATTTATTTATTTCTGGAATTTTTGACTTTTTATAATATACCTCCAAAGTTATTTTTATACGTTTTAAATTTAATTATATTATTAAAAATTTCAAGTCTGTTACTGAGGTTACAATAAAGGCAATGCTATTTTCGAGCCCACGTTACCTTCATACAGGCTTGCCTAGTGAGGTAACGAAAAGATATATAATACTAGATTAAGAATTGCCTGCAAAATGACCATAACCATTATAATTATTTAGTTTTATGTTTAGCGTGTGTTATTGTATAATTTTTGCAGCTAATAAACTATTTTTCATTATTTTTTTCATAGATAGATAGCCTATGACAACCAATAAAACCTAAGGATAATAACAATACCGCACACGTCTAAATCGGTTGAGGCGTTTGGAAGTTATGGTGGATTAAACAAACTCTCCCACATAGATACAGTCACATATATTACACATAGTTTTTTTTTTGTTGAGTCATTATAATTGTAGTCTATCTTGTTATATTATGAGTTACAACGTTACAACCTTTAGGACTAACAAACATTCAAACTTTTGCATACAAAGTATTTCAAAAGTGACATCCCTATCAATGGGGCCGATGGGAATTTATTTTCCCACCTGCCCCATTATCCAAGCCAATGGGGCAGGTGGGAATTTAAATTCCCATCGGCCCCATTGATGGGGACGTTAATGGGGCAGTTGGGAATATATCCAAAATATTTGTAGGATATGAAGTAGGCCTTTTTAGTTTCAAAATTCTGAAAGAATCCTGAGATAGTTTTAGGAAGACGTAAATAAAACATTAAAATAGATTGCTTAATTTTTATGAATTGACCAGACGCCTATAGGTATGGCTTATTATTAGTCGTCTGCCCTTGCCTGTTGGAGCTTTCAGCCCTGTGGTCAAGCTGTACAGGAATAAAAATTATTTTGTAAATTTATTAAATTTAAGGCTCAACAACTATAAATTAGTAAAAAAATTAAAAAAATACCTTAATTTTAAACATAGATCGCATTTAATTAAGCTCATGTTTTGTACAACTGTGTGTTGTGAGGGCAGTGACAGGTAGCCAAGTGACGGGGAGTATGATATTAAATTCACAAACATAGAAAAACAAATAACAAAATGTTTATATGATTTTAGCATTAAGGCGCTCTTCTAGGGCAGTATGTAGGTATGAAAACATTTCCTCAGCCCCCGCAAATGTTTCGAGCGTAAACGCAGCGAGCGAGAAACAAGGCGCGAGTCGGGATGCCGCCAGAGTGGTTCCATTTTGAAAATTTGCAGACTTAGGGTCGAAAGTCGGAAATTCGATCTGATTTTTTTATATGTGTTGGAGAATTACTTGCTTAACAAAAGTTGTGGGGAGGACTTTTCTGACAAACGGATATTTTACAAGAAAAAAAATATTTATATTTTTTTTGTATGGAAGAAATCACATTTTTTTTATTCTTTTTTTGTTTAAATTTGTTTAGGTTGTGACTTTATAATATCAATAGTTCAAGTCATTGACAACCCAGAAAAAATATAACGTGTTGCAGTCACTTGCCGCCGCGCGAGTTTTAAGGCGCTAAACATAGCAACTTTTTTTCATATATTTTGCTAAGAATGCACCATCTTGCTTGCTTATTTATTATATTTGTATGATTCTACCTCAATAAAAAACCAAAAGATAACATGATTTCCCCAAAAAAAAAACATTCAAATTTAATTCTTATTAATTGGTAGGCAAGCGACCTTGTATAACAGTAACGATATAACGATATCTCTTTGTTCAAGACAAATTATTTGTAAGAATTCATTAGGTTAACGCCTCAAAAAGTACTTATTTAAAAGTAAAAGTACCCTATCTACCTTTTCCAAGTACCTACTTACCGACCTATTTTATTTCCATGTTTCTAGGAAACGCTAATGATGTTAGTGCGCAAACAAATGAGTCATCTATGATACTAAGCTCCCGTTGTTCACTGTGCTCTGATTGGTCGTCATAGCTGTGCCAACGTCTATCATAGTTTAAAGATAAAGATACCGACACAAGCCATAACCTATTGCTGCTCGGATTAGACAAAATAAATGGGTGTGGTGCAATCAGACGGTCACTCATTCCTCAACCGATGATTGACTTCCAATATAGAAGTTAATTCATCGCGGAGATAAATCAGCATTGAAAGTATTTTATACGAAAAATATGACGGTTTTGGCTTTGATGTCGTCATATAGAAATATTGATAAAATTGTAGCCCTGAAAAGGACTGTTTTATTTAGTCCTGAAAAGGACTAGGATAAGTGTGGCTATGCACAAATCCAGATTATAGCAATGGGTCAGAAATATCTTCAGCCTCCACCACTACAATCTCTTCTTCTTCAAAATCATTGCCAATCGAGTCAACTTGAAGTAATTGAATTGCTTCAGGAAATAAGTCACTGCATTCAGATTGCGACAATTTGGGTCTTATTCTGGAAATATGGGGGTCCGAGCTTATTAAGAGTCCGTGAAGAATGTCTTCATTTGTTTGTACTTTACCAACTTTCCTGGCGTTTTTCTCTCTCACATTCCTGAAATCTTTATTCCTTGCTTCTGATGCTTCCTTCTGATAAGAATCCTGCAACAAAATTAGACGTTAAAATTGAAAATAAAATTAATTCATGAATCTAATATTAACGGAACAAACATAAATCATGTTTGTTCCGTTAATAGATGGCTTACCGATGGGGAGAACTGAAACATGACTGCAGATTTCAGCTCCATGCATCAAAAGTTTGTGAACGCTGACTGGCATATGGTACCATGGGTACAAATGCACAAACATTTCTGCCGTTTCTTTGCAGTAACCTCGGAAGTTATTAATTATCAACTTCTTCCCTGAGGATATAGGTTGCAAGATAACGGCAAAGCGTAAAATCAGGTCTTCGTTAATTCCAGTGATCTTCGATGTTCTTTTGTAATCATGAAGAAACGCCTCGCGGTATTTCCATCGTTGGTTGTCCCAAACCCCTGCAATCAAAATAAATGTTATTAAATGTAAAGGATAAGTAGGTACAAAAAAAGAGTTAGGGATGTCATATAATAGGTAGAATATATACCTGCTTAACAATATCTATGAGTGCTCCAGTTTGTTCCCGAAATTCTTGTTGTGTAGCATGTTTCTTCGCCTTTTGTAAAATCTTATTTTCACCTCTGGCACTCCATCGTTCAAACTCCATATTGTAAGAAATATGGAGCAAACACTCCATACAGCGAATCTTCATGTGCAGCGATGAAATTCCATACTTGTAGATATCTTCTCGCAGTGGTTTTGTAGCCAGCAGCTCTAAATTGTTAATTTCACTTGGTTTCGCAAGGCAAATGGGGCACGTTGCCGATGAACGTACATCAGCGACAATGTTGGCTACTTTACCATCAATCATGGTCATATGCAATTCATGACTTATTTCAGAATCTGCACACTGCGTAGACACCAATTCAGAAATTTCTCGCTGCATATCAGATTCTTCCGACTTCTGAAGTCTGAGGTTTCTGAAGTAAATGTGAACTTCACCGGCCGACATTAAAGAGTTGAACCAGGATTTGGGTTTTCCCAAATAATCAACTCTTTGCCGTCAACCAGACGAAGAGGGACGATACTGGTCATCACCACAGAGGAATCATCAAACTCCGGATCTGAGAATCTCTGTTTGTAATTGCTCTGTGATGAAGATCCATCAAGGCCCCATTTCCACATTAACTTCAGACCTTCATTGCTAGAACTTGTGATGGGTTCTAAGTCAAGGAGAATCCTCTGTACTGTGTGGTCCAAAAGATCTTGGAGTCTGAAACAATTTTAAAGATATTAGTTTTAAGTTTATTGCAGTGAGCATCACACTTTTTTTCGTTTTATTAGATTTTACCTGACACGTGCTCCTTTTTCTGTTACTTGTATGCTACCGGTTAACGGGTAACATCTTCTTTTGGCATCTAAAAGCTTCTGATAAGACGGGAGAGCAGCGCAAGTCTCTTCCAGTAAAAATGTCCTAAGTGTCGAGTATCGCCATTTAGAAAGCGCAAGTGTTGTGCAGAGCGCTAAAGTTTTATCTTCTGAAATCTTGACTACTGCAGGTTTCTTCTTATCGAATAGAAGCTGCGTCACAGCTTCTATAGCATCAGCATTCTTACTAAGATGGTCCACAATCTAAGCTAAGGCAAGTTTGCCATTTTTTTTTTTAACTTTGACGTGTACATATATTGTAGCTCTTCTTCATTTGTTGCTGTCACAGTCGGGTCAGAACGTCTTTTTTTCTGTTTCTCACCCAATTCTTTAAAATCCACTCTTGTTTGTGCTTCAGTAGATGTTCCTGCTTCCGCAGTGCAGACGGATGGGATTATATTTTCTGCCTGTGTTGGATTTGGAAGTTCCATTGGTTCCATTGAAATTTCCATTATCATCTTCAAATCCACTGAATCGCAAGTTGGCCACGTAATGCTTGTCTCCAACCACGTACGGTTCACTTCTCGGTTTAGAAAAGTTTTCTGACATCTGTTTGCATTGTTCCATTTTTTTAGTAGACGTGTCGTGAAAAGTCGGGTAAAGTCCATGATTTTAGCTTGGTCTTTTTGGGATATCTCGAATGGTATTTCAGAAACTATAACATTGTATAAATATTGGAAATCGTTCAGGTCACCACCACTACTGCGAAGTTTCTGGTATAGGTCGAGATATGTATAAAATCCAGCAATAGCACTTCCTTCACACACTTACTTTACACTCTTTAAATAATATAATAATATCTAGTCCTTTTGCAGTCAAACGACTCAAGCGTCAGGAGCAGAATGTAGTAATATCCGACATTATTTTAAAATGGTAAAACCTAATTAGTTGTCATCAACCAATCAAAGCTCAATATCGCATAAAATAAGTAATATATGCGATACTGCGCTATGATTGGTCGTCGGTAGCATGTTTGCGATGGCAGATGTGACGACCAATCAGAGCACAGTGAACAACGGGAGCTTAGTATCATAGATGACTCATTTGTTTGCGCACTAATATCATTAGCGTTTCCTAGAAACATGGAAATAAAATAGGTCGGTAAGTAGGTACTTGGAAAAGGTAGATAGGGTACTTTTACTTTTAAATAGGTACTTTTTGAGGCGTTAACCTAATGAATTTTCTCTTTCGTACCCACCCAATATAGCGAAAAGCTAAACCAGATTATACCCTAACCCGATCTACATATTTTCTGCATTTACTATACTGTGGCATGCCGAAAAGCGCGGCGGCACAGTGGTTCCATTTTGAAAATTTGCAGACTTAGGGTCGAAAGTCGGAAATTCGATCTGTTTTTTTTATATGTGTTGGAGAATTACTTGCTTAACAATAGTTGTGGGTAGGACTTTTCTGACAAACGGATATTTTACAAGAAAAAAATATTTATATTTTTTTTGTATGGAAGAAATCACATTTTTTTTTTTTTTTTTGTTTAAATTTGTTTAGGTTGTGACTTTATAATATCAATAGTTCAAGTCATTGACAACCCAGAAAAAATATAACCTGTTGCAGTCACTTGCCGCCGCGCGAGTTTTAAGGCGCTAAACATAGCAATTTTTTTTCATATATTTTGCTAAGAATGCACCATCTTGCTTGCTTATTTATTATATTTGTATGATTCTACCTCAATAAAAAACCAAAAGATAACATGATTTCCCCAAAAAAAGTTCATTCAAATGTAATTCTTATTAATTGGTAGGCAAGCGACCTTGTATAACGGTAACGATATAACGATATCTCTTTGTTCAAGACAAATTATTTGTAAGAATTCATTAGGTTAACGCCTCAAAAAGTACCTATTTAAAAGTAAAAGTACCCTATCTACCTTTTCCAAGACCTATTTTATTTCCATGTTTCTAGGAAACGCTAATGATATTAGTGCGCAAACAAATGAGTCATCTATGATACTAAGCTCCCGTTGTTCACTGTGCTCTGATTGGTCGCCACATCTGCCATCGCAAACATGCTACCGACGACCAATCATAGCGCAGTATCGCATATAGTACTTATTTTATGCGATATTGAGCTTTGATTGGTTGATGACAACTAATTAGGTTTTACCATTTTAAAATAATGTCGGATATTACTACATTCTGCTCCTGACGCTTGAGTCGTTTGACTGCAAAAGGACTAGATATTATTATATTATTTAAAGAGTGTAAAGTGTGTGAAGGAAGTGCTATTGCTGGATTTTATACATATCTCGACCTATACCAGAAACTTCGCAGTAGTGGTGGTGACCTGAACGATTTCCAATATTTATACAATGTTATAGTTTCTGAAATACCATTCGAGATATCCCAAAAAGACCAAGCTAAAATCATGGAATTTACCCGACTTTTCACGACACGTCTACTAAAAAAATGGAACAATGCAAACAGATGTCAGAAAACTTTTCTAATGTCGTACGGGTCTGAGACAATGCTGCTGATACCAATAGAATTTTTGTATTACAGAAAAGTGCTGTAAGGTCTATCTATAGGCTTAGCCCTAGAGAATCGATAAGAAACGTCTTTTCACAAGTGATTTTTTTAACATTGCCTTGTTTTATATGTCCTCTTGGATATTCTGTACGCTCGGAAACATTTAAACAGGATTACAACATGCGGACAACGTCACAACTATGAGACAAGGCACAAGTATAAACTTGTGCTGCCAAAAACTAGGCTATCAAAAATTTACCGATCCTTTTTTTAAAACTATGTTCGTTTTTATAATTCACATGGAGTGAATAATTTGTGTGAGCGGATAATTTGGGATTGATACACAATTTTATCACAAAAAACTGCATTGTTTTTTATGTTTCATGAGAACTTGACAGAATTGAAACGACGAACAAGGGCTAGATCTTGTTGCGATGTGGCGGCCGATCGGCTTAAGATGGTGTAAGTGAGAAGCGGCTTGTGCAAACGGAATCGGAATATTTTAGTTGCTTCTCTGTAGATTTCATCATCATCAGCCTAGATATCTGTCCACAGCTGCACGTAGGCCTCTTCTTATGAAAACAATACTATTAATTCAAACTGACAGCGTATTTAAAACTAAAGTAAAGGATTTTTTAATACAAAAGGCATATTATAGCGTTAAAGATTTTTTAAGTGACAAGGCTCTATGGCTGAATTTGGACTGTACCATAAGTACTAAACTCTAAGATAATTTTCACAGCATTAATTTACTTTAATTCTTTAATATATAGATATTTTTATTGTTTATAATAGATTTGTATTTTATGTTTTCTCTGTTGACGCTCATAAGTGTACCGTGTTGTACCTATATTAAAATAAATGAATTGAAATTGACAATCATACTCAAATATAAAAACAGAAACAAAGGTAATCAAATTAGAATGACATGGAAACTAAAATCAGAGATCACATCAGCGGTCTGCTGATGGTATTTATTTCTTCTCATCAAAGCACAGCATTTTTTTTTGTGTTATCCTCGCCATTTAAACGGCAATTTTTCGACCTTCTGATGCTTCATTATCAATCAAAGACAAAAAGAATAAATATTGACATATATACTTTAAAAATATGTGTTTTTGTAGCAACCATCTTAGCAGCACAAACACATATACACATAATCACTTGCGCAGGCGTATTATTGAAAAAAAAATACAAAACAAACCATGGTATGAAACGTAGATGTGGTATAACACAATGGATACTTTTTATCCCAAAATATAATAAGTCTCCTCGGAAAAACTGGAAATTATCGATTATTCGCTGTACAATGCTGTCAAAAAGCATCAAGAGAGTTGGTGCAAAAGAGAATACTATACGTTGGTGCTATACTTTTGCATTGATTTTTAATACCCTAAAAAACATAGGATGCCTTTTTTCGAAATAAATTGCAGTCCGCGCAGACGAAGTTGCGGGCAAAAGCTATATTAAAAAAAACTGCCTTGTATAAATGAATTGGATGAGAAACTCCAAAAAGTTGTGGGAATCCTTAGGGAAGAAGGCACAAACTTTGTCTGCTGCAGCGTACGGACAAGATATCTAAAATCCCAGATGAGGCTCTTCGACTTATGGACAAACGGCGGGAGCAACAACAAGCCACACCGTCAGAAAAAAGGTAGCTCCATCAGAAGATTAGTAAGCTGGTGTGATGTGACCTCCGATGCTCAAATACACACCTGATAGAAAAGGCGATTAAGCAAAATTGGTAGTCGAAAGCCTTCGCCCAGCAATTAATTGAGTAGGTCCCATCTGACGAAGCTCAATACCAATAATGGTACAACCATCGTCTCTAAGCCGGAGATTCTGTCTGAGAACGAAGACTTCTATGGTGGATTGTATGACTCGCATGCTTCTAAACCTGAACCCAGCAAAGAGGATTCCCACGCAATGACCCGCCACTAAACTGACAAACTGCCTGACGTCAGTCATGACCTACGGAGCCGAAATGTGGACACTCATGGTCAAACTAGTCCACAAATTTAAGGTTGCTCAGAGGTCACATTTACCGAAGAACCAATAACCGTTGGGGTAGATGAGTTCTCGAGTGCAGACCACTTTTAGGCAAACGTAGTGTAGGAAGCTCTGTGGCCAGGTGGGGTAACGACCCGTGAAAAGCGGCTGGTAAAAAATGGATGAGGAGAGCTGAAGACCGTACTCAGTGGCGTGACTTAGGAGATTAAATTTTTGCCTGAACGCCTTGATAGATTTTGATAAATGAGGTATCATCGGATTCGTATTAATCATGAGAGTGCTAAAGAATATATAAAAGGTCAAGAAAACTAATATGACGGCATACAGCTGAAATATTGTATTTTCCACTGAACATACAATGATCCAAACCTATCGAGTGAGGTATAAAAATTAAGGTCTTTAAAGGACCATTCCAAAAAAATACAATTCTTTTTCTTAAATAGTAGGAAATGTCTTTTAAGCTTCTTACAAAATTTTCAATTTTAGACTTTTCACGTTAGTACTATAGTCCAATATTGCAATTGCAACTATTATTTTAAAATATGTAAGTAAATATGAAACGTTAAAATTATATTATTATCATTTTTGCAGGTCCGTCCGCTAGCGTGGCTGAAAAGCAAAAACACGAGCATGAGCATACGTTTGCGTCGTGTGTTCCGCGCCCCACGCCTGCACGCCAGTCGGGTTTTTTGTATTTTTATAACAATTTTTACTTGTTAATTACCTACGTCTATCAAAACATTGTTTCTACTTTATCCTTGATTTCAGTGATTGGTTGAAAACTAGTCAGCAGGTGGACAAAACTGGATTTAGGGTCGAAAACTGGCGAAATGTGCATATTCAGTCATACATATAATAAAAAAAAAACACCTTTACTAGCAATTGGCAAAGAACTGGCGAACTTACTACACTACTTTTTCATTTCCCATCGTTTTATACTGAATTACTGACCCAAGTATTATTATGGGGTAATTGAGCAAAGAATTTTAACTAAGTAACTCAATCTGTTCAGAAAATCTTACCTACTGTACTTTTTTATACTGTGGCATGCTTGCGTAAAAAATGATTAGGTCGTCAACGTAAATCATATACTGTAAATAAATGAGTTAGGTGATTAAGTATCGGTAAGTATTTTTTGTTATTTTTTTGTAACAAACTTTTATCTACATAATTAAAAATCAAAATACTTACCTAATAATAATTATTATAAAAAATAAATAACCTGCTTACAACTTTTCTAGTATTTAAATACCTATTTTCGATAGATATAGGTATAAGTATCCATTATATTTATTTAATATATAATTTTTATTTTCAGTTCCAATCTGAATTATTTTATTATTATTACCCATTTTGGAAAATATAAATCAACATCAATGAATAAAAATACGTTATTCACAATTTTTACCTATACGATAACTTTACTACGCCAAACATTTATTTACAGTTCTACGCTACAATGATCATACATGTACTAAAGCGCGCTGCAGAGGGGTATTTTTGCGAAGACAAACGACACAGGTCCTTCCTCGGAGAAGCCTCGGCGGACACTGACAGACGACGACTAGTGCTCGAAATGCAAAATTTTGGTTGTTTTTCCTTCTTGGAAAAAAATAAGAACGAAATTAGAATATTTTTGTCATGCAGCTCTTAAAGAATAAAAAGCCACGTCTATTGGAATAACTTTCACATGGCTTTATGATAGTATCACTTAACAGGACACTTTTTAAATACCGATTTAGAGTCATCTTTGGAATTATTTTTTATCGAGCCAACAATTCTCAATCACGTTTCTATAATTTACAATTTCTAGAGTGTATATTCAAATTTAATAAAACATATTTTTTTTATTTTTTTTCTTTTATTTTAGGCGATTTACAGAGGTTTTAAAACCTTCAAATGTGCTAGAAGCCCGCCTTAACGCTTGCTTAGCGAGAACAACAAAATGGTAGCGATTGCACGAAATGTTTTGAATCCCTGCAGTATTCCCAGTCTAAGAAAAATAATTACATAAAAAAATGTTTGTCTCACGCTAAATTTGTTTAGAATGACTATCATGCTAAAGTAAAAGCTTAAAAACAGTTTAATCAAGAAGAAGAAGACTTAAGTTTAATTCAAGAATAACATATTATTCATTTAAAATAAGTAAAACAAATTTATATCCATTGCTCCCCCTGTTTTCCTTCTGGTATTGGACCAAAAAGGTCAATTGCGAGAACCTCTCCTCGCTGTTGGAGAACCGGGGTTTGTTACAAACCAGCAGGTTTTTGATTTGTTGGTATATATCGAAGGCAATCGACGCACTTCTTCAGATACTCGGTTACATACCTACGCATACCTGGGAAATAATATCGCTCTCAGTCGTTGAAGAGTTCGATTCCTTGGTGGCCAGCAGTGGGAGAATCGTGAAGCTCTTTTAAAACTTCTTCCCTCGTGGAGCTTGGCAACACCAACTGAGCCTCTTCAAGATCAGAATCTGGGTCATAACGGTAACGAACACCTCCCAAGTAGCACACAAATGCTGCATAGGTGCTGATCGCTGCTTAGTGATAAGGCCGCCGTTTGTTCTATGTTAAAACTTGATTATTGTATCATCAATTTCATTTCTTGTGCAATAAAGAGTTATCTATCTATCTATCTTAACAAAGGCTGCCATCGAACCTCAAATCTGTATCACGGTATACCAATTTGCCCTTACTAAAGCTGTTTAAGCGCTTATACAGCAAAAAAGGACCCGAAATTATACAGCTTTTGGTATTATAATGGCTGGAGAGACGCATCGATTATGCTTATCATAAGCTTTATTGGAGCTTTAATAAAGCCCCGTGAAAAGTTTAATTCTGTGCAAGACTCCCCCATCTAGCTCTTAAGTGTTTATTGTGTAACTGCATATGTGGCAACCAGTCACCATTTTTATTAAAATAATTTTGTTTGGACTAAGTAAGTACCTAATAAACTAAGTTATTTTAAATGCTTTCAGGATGCGAGTGCAACTTTATCTTGATGTGTATACCATTTAATTACAAAATTTTCATGCGCCCTTCGGAAAATTAGATTTTAACTTAAGAAATATGTGGATAAATCACGAGTGCAAGAACTTTTAATCTATTATAATGGAAAACAAATTAGATTCCTACTTAAAATTATTTCTTTAAAGTACCTATGAATAAGAATAAGCATAAACAACTTAAATAATACAAAAATCACATGAACCGCGACAACAAATCTATTAGTGCTCAATAGGACCGTGTGTGTGTGTGTGTGTGTGTGTGTGTGTGTGTGTGTGATGCATGTTATGCCACGTGTCATGTTATCTTAGTATATTGTGGTATATTATACTTTGCATGTTTGGCAATTGGGGTAAGCTCAGCACTGTACTGCGCAGACTAAGTTTAGTCTACACAGGGCTGATTTTCAGCATACCCCATTGCTTGAACTGAGATGTTACTCAAGCATGAAAAAATATAGAAATAGAAGCGAAACAGAAAAAAAATGCACATAAAAAGAACAAAACAGCATTAGATACAAATTATTACAATAATTTTAAGTGGGACAAGAAGTTATTTATGTTGACTACAGTGTGTATGGGGGTGTGTGAACGGGTGTTGGGGGTTTGTGAGAGTGGATGTGTGAGGGAGTGTGTGTATATTGTTACGCGGTTTTAAAGGTTGCTTTAAAGTTATTTTCAAGACGGTTTAATATGATGGCTTTAAATTTAAGTTTAAAAAGATTGTAGCCTATTTTACCTCTCATAGGCGGAGGAATATTATTCCGAATTTTTGCTGCGCTGTATTTAAAAATATCTGGTGGTCTTGTGTTTTGGAATTGAAAGAACGTGCAGGGATTTTTGGCGGGTATTGATAGAGTTGATATCCTATGACGTTAGAGCTTAAATTATGGTGTACTCTTGCAATTAAATTTATAAAAAAAATACTAGTTAACATATTCTTAGGTTAGTTATGGCATCCATAAGGTGCTCAGCTTAAATCGTTAAAATATTATTTTGTGATTCTATTTGCTGAACAGAATACCATTAATCAGCCATAGACTGTTGATGTTATGTCTATGAGACCTTCATATCCACTTTTAGCTCTTATATGGATTCGGAAAATGTAGTTGTAGTACACAAAAAATAGTTATTGTAATACAAAATAATTCATAAGTCAGTAGTCGGTCATCATTCTTAAATACGTCTTTGGATTGCAATAAATAACATACTGAACTTGAATCTGGTTTGCTAAAAGTATATTTTTCGTAATTGTCTTCAAAATATGTTTCTGAATCATGTAAATACGTCAGAAAAGAGGAAACTGTCTCTGTTCTTCTAAAGTTTGTACTTGTACTATTATTTATTCTGTGGCTTGGAACATAATTTATAATGCCGTATCAGCCGTAACTTTTTCAACTACAACTTTATAGTTTATTGATCAAGCGAGCGCGAACCGCGAGCGAAGCGTCTCCGTTTCAGTTTGGGCACATATACTTTCGTATGTCCGGCTGTTCGGATCTCAGCAGTGCGATTACGTAATATTGATCATGACGGTTTCAAGCCGTCAAATTCAATAATGCTTTGCGATAGAGTCGATTTTGCTATGAAAAAAGTGACAATCCGATTGTAGCCAAGTTCTGTAATTGGGCCACTGTTCTCCTCTACAAGTAGCATTTCTCAACCGACCTAGACGAAACTTGGTATTCAGGTTACACAAAGTTTTTAATCATCGGAGTTCTTTGATTACACCTCCCCCCCTTCGATTCGGAAGATCTTCGGCGTGATGAGCAGAATAGCTCCTCAAAATGCATTAAATTGCTCACTTTTAGGTTTCTACCAGTGAAATCAGCCCTTTAACTACTAGGTAGGGATTGATGGAGGACCTTGGTTATTAGTTTTAGTTTTACATCAAGGTACCTAACTAGACTGACTATTGTGAACCTCTAGATTGTTTGCAAAAAAGTTTGCACTTGCGAGACCATCTGAATGTATTTTTATTTTATTACAGACTAGGCAATCGTATGACCACGATCTCACCTGATGGAAAGCGATGATGTGGTCGAAGGTGTATCACGCTTGCCTAATAGATACCTATTCACACCAGACTTGAACACACCTGGGTTATAATTTAACGGAAACACTGACGAGGGCAGGGTCTTCCTTTCCTTTGCAGTTCTTATAATAAATAAATAAGCGTAACTCTTCGTTCATGTGCGAGGTATTTCAACCATAAAAGGGTAGCACTTTGCCGTTCGTCTAGTCTTACGGTGATGGGGGAATCAGATTGTGCAGTTCGTGTGCACACTCTCCATAGTGCAATCTGTAGAATACCGACAGGCTTGCGACCTCACGTCGATGCGCCAGACTTTGAAGCTTACTCTTTACTAGAGTGTCATCCCCAATGAGCCAGATAACAAGTCTCTGAATTGAGTCCAAAGACTCCAGCTGATACTTAGCAGAACCGTCCCAGAGGTGGCAGCAGTACTCCATACAAGATCGGACCTGTGTTTTATAAAGATACAAAAGCTGTCCCGGTGTGAAGTACCGCCTAACCTTAGACAAAATACCGAGTTTCTTTGCAGTTACCTTGGCTTAGGAAAGTTACTACCTTTCAAATAAAAAAGGAACCATCGAAATTGGATCTAATAATGCGGATATATTCAGTAGACCCCTTTTTGCCACTTTTTGGAGGAAGTAACCCCTCAACCAAAAATCCCCGACGAATAAAAAAATACGTTAAACTTGTATACTTGCCAAGTTTTGTCTAGATTGGTTGAAAAATGCGACCTGTAGATGAGAACAGCCGAACAGACATCCGGAAACACATACGAAAGAATTTTTGCCCAAGCTGAAAAGGAGACGGTTCGCTCGCGCTTCGCGCTCGCTCGGTCTTTAATGTTTAATACCCAACATTAAACATTATTGACCGAGCGAGTTGTCAGAAATAAATATATTTTCTTTTCTTTCTTTCTTTTCTTTAGATATTAGAGCCGACGTAATTGTTTTACTAGACCGTATTGAAATAAACCAAAATTTCGAATTTTCCAAACTCAGGGTTTCAATTTCGAAATTACAGAACATGCAAATATGGTCCGAAATTTCGAAACTATGAAATTTCGAATTTTCGAAATGCATGCCCTAAACGCGGTGCGTAATACGTGCATTTCTATGACACTCCGTACTTCACAGAATATTCGTTCTAAAAACCCAAGGCAGTGCCTTAATCCGATGATTAGATGCCGAGCAATCGATAAAAAACTATTTGAGGGTTGAACGAATTTTGAAGAGATGTAGTATAATATTGTACTTTGTAGGTACTTTTGGCACAGACTTTTGGTCCTGAAATAACACTTGTGGGCTACTTTTAAATGAAATGACCACGCGGGAACAGCTAATTTACAATAAAAATACTTTGACTTTGTGCCTATTCGTATTCTTTAAATTTTTATTATTTTGATATACTTACAATAAATTAGTTCATCTTCTTTGTTAGTAACCAGAGCTACAAACCACAACTACAAAGCAACCGACATCACCTGCCACCAACTCGTACAAACATTGTTTACCACCTGCCACTATGAGTTACCACCTACCATCACCAGCTCCAACTTCTTACTACCTTCTATTTGATAATGAAGGTAGCCACCACATCTCAGTACCGAATACTTGCCGTACACCAACAAACAACTGCCATTCCTTTATTATGAGACAGGTGCGTATTAAGTAAGACGGCGATATCACAGACTAGGTAGAGATATTACGTATGCTCGAATCATCCGTGCGGTTATCGCTCGATCATCCGGAGTTAGTGAACGACTTTAGACGTCCACATAGAACTGTCAAGTGTCAATTTCATACTAATAAGTATTACTCCCCTACTTTTTTTCGGATGACCCAGGCGAACGCCCGACGAAGTCGTGAACGATTTCGAGTGATCGCGCGGGTGATCCGTGCGTCCTCGAACGTAGTAAGTGAACGCGCCCTAGGAGGCGATTCTCACGACGTGATATAAATATCACGGTAGATAAATGTCGAAAAATCGTTACATTTTTAGATATATATCTATCGTGATATTAATATCACTTCATGAGAATTGGCCCCCTGAACGGAGTCATAGGTTTAGCTGTGAAATTCAATTTTCAACTTGTCAAATTCTTGTTCAGTACCTAGCCTATTAGAGGTCCCATAAAATTGTTTAGTAGGTATATTTGTTGTACAGACTTTATGTTACTACTCTATTATAAATATAGATACATTGATCCTATAATAGGGTCGATGTAGCCAGGCGAAAACTTATACCAGCGGACGCCCGTGAACGTGATTAAATTTTAGTCGGGTTAATTTTTCACCTCGCGGTGTGCTTGAACGGGGGTGTTGTACGTCTAGGCAGTTTAAATTATTGTATATAGCGGCCCGATTACATAACTTGGCTTCAATCTAATTCTCAATATCGCAACCACTAATGCCTTGCGATAGAGTCGAAATTGCTATGAAAAAAGTGATAATCAGATTGTAACCAAGGTCTGTAATTGGGCCACTAGTTAATTGACTTATACGCACCCGCACCCCTGTATACGTAGACAGGGAAAAGCTATGGTTTCTCTGTCTACGGCTGTTTACTACAATGTGTACAATACAAACTATAGTTAACAGAGTTTACCTAATTTTATCGGTTTGAGATTGACCTGATAATATTTTGTTTTTCTCCATGTTCATGAGATATTAATCTTGACATGTGCTATTATTTTGCCTTTAATATAATAGGTTCAGTCGTAGGGTTGTAGTCGTATAGGTAGGTAGGTGGTAGGTATAATAGGTATAATATAGTAGGTATAATCTCATTGGGTATAATAGGTTAGGTAATAGGTAATATAATAGGTATTTTTTTATGCGTAAAATCCACACAAACAAATGTTTATTATATAAGTAGGGATTTAGCAAGGCCACGGTAATGTTAGATAACATTACCGTGGCAAGGCCTACCTACCAAGATTCAGTAGAATATATACCTACCTACCTGCCAAGAGCAAGAGATCATTTTTGTTTCACGGTACTGCACCAACCAAAGACAAAAACTAATGATCAATCTAAGATAATCTGACATTGCAACCTAAAAGTATTACTAATGTAAAAAAAACGAAAAATTAGGGTGTTTTCGGGGAAACGTAGTCTTCTGGAAGGGAGACGATAATACACGACCAAAATAATGTACGACCAGTATTGTACAGCCAATATTACACGGCCAGATATTACGGCCAGATATTACGTGTACATGGATTCGTAATATTTGGACGGCTAATACTGGCCGTGTATTATTGCCCGTACAAAATCGGTCCGGGTTGATAATGCACGGCCAGTATTACGCGACCAATATTACGTGTACAACTGGATACGTAATATCAGCCCGTACCGATTTTGTACGACCAATATTACACGGCCAATAATACGAAGCCAACCATAGACAAAGCTAGAATCACTCCTTGATGCCTCGTTTGTGTAGGCGAGTGTCAAGATGAAAAAAACTGTCACAGAACCGAATCGGCCAACCCCGATTCCACGTGGTCTTGTCTGCCCTACACTAGAGTGTTTTTAAAAATCCGGAGGTGCGGAGGGAGTGCAGCCCCCGTCCGCTGTGACAAAGTGCAGGTACCAGGGTGAGCTGGAGCGGCGGAGGCTGGTCGCCGAAGGCGACCAAAAAGCCGAAGCTGCGGAGGCGAGCGTTGGTACCTGTGCTTTGTTACGCAAGGGCGGAGGGGCAGCACTTCCCGCAGCGCCGGAGCAATTGCGATTCATAATCTGTGGTAAAAGGAAACTGGAACGTGCAAACGAGGCTTTGACCATGTCATTTCTATATTTTAATCTGTGATGTACACGTAATATTGGCTGTACATTATCACCCGTACAAAAAGTGTACGGCCCGTATTACACAGCCAATAATGCACACCCTGTTATTACATGTACATATTTTGGCTTCGTAATCCTGGCTGCGTATTATCGCCTGTACAAAATCAGCACAGGGTGATATTACACGGCCAATATTACGCAACCAAATAATGTACACCCTGATATTACGACGCCAATCCACGTAATATTGGTCGCGTATTATTGGCTGTACATTATTTGGTCGCGTAATACTGGCCGTGTAATATAGGGACTCTTCTGGAAATCTAAATAATTACGAGCTTAAAAATAAATCAATTTGGATATATTCATTTTATTACACCAGGAATTAAATATATTGCATTTTGATGTGAAACATCTAATGGCTCAGTAAGGGAGTAAGAATGACTCGTGGCGATCGATCACCACGCCATGTAAAAACATGGGGCGCCATTATATACAAGCAGTAGGGGAAAATAAGAACAAAGTGGATTAATAGTTATTCTGAGTGTAAGTTTATTACAGTTTATCGAGAACAACGCCATCTGTAATATCTCAGAGTGTTTTTTAAAAGAAAACACCTCATTGTCTCTATAGAAAATATCTATCACAAAAAAGAAAATTAGGTTGCCAGAGTGCTTAGAGAGTTTCATAGTACTGCAGGTACCTCTACTTCTACTTTAAAAATATAGATTTCATCTTCTACGCGCGAGGGTGAAGAAGCTGTATCTTGAGAAAGGTGTAAACATTTATTGGCTGTCTTTCATCATTTCCAATAAATCTTCATTGGTTGATTTTGGAATTTTAGGAATAAATGTAAGATCTGAACTTTTTGGTTTGATATTCGTGTCAATATTTTCAAATGGAGTATTCCTGTATATTTTTAAAACTTTTTTAGCGTTATCATCTTTATTTCCAAGTTGTATTGGCAATTGTAATTCGACATTATTTTTTGAGCTAATTTGTTCTATTGTTTCCAAAATACAGCTTATTTCGCATGTATCAGTGCAGCGCTGCTCATAATCTTCAACAGAATTTATCTTGTTATCATATTTATAAATATTTTCGCCTAGGTTTTGTATAATGTTGGGTTTGATCGTTGCTGGTAAGCTGAAAGTGCCGTCTTTCTTCTGAAGCCCTAGTCTTAGAAGCACTGAAATTTTAGTATGATATTCAGAAAACCAGAGTATCATAGTGTTGCTAAGGCATTTGTAATCAGAATCACTAAACTTTTCGGATATAGTTTCAAATCTTCGCATTGCTTGCTCAATGAGACATTTCGGGAAATATTGCGGCATCAGTGTAGCAATACTTTTGAGGTGCCGGCGGGTAATGTCAAATATATTTTGATTTGTTGCTACAGAAATTTGCCATTTAAAAATCATTGTCATCAGATCCCAGAGTTTGTTATTTGAATAGCCGTCCAGTTTCATTATAGAAGTTGTTGATATATCCTGCAGTAGCTGCTTAATAATTACGTGAGTTGCGACCGGCTGGGGTATAAATAGCTCATCCAAGAGCTTCGGGTGCAGGAGTACAGTCACGACGTCTGTAAGTACTGAAACAAAAATAGTGTTTTATTATAGCATAACATGCAATTTCTAAAATAAATTCATTTCTAGTTAATTGTGTTCTACAAACCTCTTTCAGATTTATCAAGTGAAATGTTCTGAGCCTTCAAACGCTGGTCGATAACGAAAACCATTTCACAACCCAAATTAACCACAATAAAGGGGGTAGATAAATGCGACATCTCAAGGGCTCGATGTGACTCGCAGTTCACAGTGACTAAAACAAACGAGAAAATCAATAATATTCCTTAGATGAGCCAATTGTAACCTCAAAATGAGTATTGATTCTTTATATCAAGATATTCTTGATAAACTTAAGAAACAGAACTTTATTGAAGTGATATCCAAGGAGCTGCTATCAATCACAAGGAACGATGAACGGGTTCTATATGTCTACTATTTAATTAGAGACCTGAATTTATTTCCAAGTGTTATTGAAGTGCACAAGACTGAGAATGTGTGTACACACTACCGTAACCTAGGCAACAAATATTTCCAGAAATCTCAAGACTATAAAGCATGGCAGTATTATAACTTGTCCTTGATGCATGCCCCGTCTCACTCTGACCACTATGTTCTGGCCTTGGCAAACAGATCAGCAGTATTTTTCTCAATTAAGAAATATGTAGAATGCTTGCAAGATATAGAAAGAGTGCTTTCATTGAAATATCCAGACCGATTGAAGGACAAACTTATTAAAAGACAATCTGCATGTCAAGAAGCAATGGCTGAAAATACTAGAGGAAATGATGATGAAAGTTCAGCCATAAACAATTTTTTGTTAATGAAAGGCCCAAAAGATCAGCGGTACGTATGTGCTAGCACAAAACTGAAAGTTGTTTGTAACAGAGAAATGGGAAGGCATGTAGTGGCTAAAGAGGACATCAAAGTAGGAGAAATTTTGGCTGAGGAGGAGCCATACTTTGCTCTTGTGTTGAAAGGTCAAATTCTATTCAGTTGCAGCTACTGTTTGTCTAGGAATCTGAACCTGCTGCCTTGTGACAATTGCTGCTTTGCTCTTTACTGCAGTGAGAAATGTAAAGAGAATGCTTGGCAAGAGTACCATAAAACGGAGTGTCTGTTGATGCCGACTTTGATCCACATGGAGTTTACAAAACTTGAGCTGCTAGCACTGAGAACTGCCATCAAGGCCCGCACTGACCATGAGGATTGGCCTTCTCTATTCAATACCATTAAAATCGCCGAGGCAAATGATAACACTGATGTACAAGGATGTGTCAAAGTAAATGACAAGTTCATCTTTGACTCTAAACACTACGCATCGATTCACACACTAGCTTCTAACGTGGAGAAAAGGAGTGTATCTGATATTTTTCAGAAGTCAGTCTCAGCCGCTGTATTGCTGAAGCTATTATCTGATGCAACTGATTTCATAAACTGCGAAGATGATAAAGAGAGAGATAAAATAAAGAGATGCGTTGCCAGCATGCTACTGTTGCATATTATGACGGGTCCCACCAACATGCATAGTATATCTTCGAATGTAGCGAATGAACATGGGAACTATGTCTGTGAGCTTAACTTTGCCTGTGCTCCATATGCCTTTCACAGCCTTCTCAATCATTCCTGTGCCCCGAATGTGGTGAGGTTCAACAAATTAGGAACGAGACAGATGGCGTTGTTTGCATTAAGGCCTATAAAGAAGGGAATGCAGGTCTTTGATAATTATGGGTAAGTTTAATTATTGTTTCTTATTGGATACTAGCAACCCACAGGTGTAATTTAGAAAAAAAGGTGTAAAATGTGAAGGAGCCGTAGAGCGTAGCTGTCTGTGGTGGCCAAGCTTAGAGCAAAGCGGCCCCGTGTCGCCCGCGCAAACACAAAGTGCGGGCGACACAGGGCCGCGTTGCTCTAAGCAGCTAAGTGACTCTCTACGTGAATTACTTTTTTCAGTTGCTTTAAACCAAACATTGATATCTTCTAAAGTATTCATTAGAATTATATAATGTAAAAGCTATGTAATTATAATCTACATTTAATACCCAATAATACTGTCATGTTTGTGTGGGGAGACCCCCCACACGATGGACCGACAATATTGTAGCCATCGCAGGAAGTTGGTGGATCTAGGTGGTGCAAGATCGCTTGTCCTGGCGCTCTTTGAGGGGAGGCCTATGGCCTATGTTCTATGTTCAGCAGTGGACTTCTAAGGGCTGACATGATGATGATGATGACGATGATGAATACTGACATATTTATTTGGATAAGATTTGAAATCTATACTTATAATTAAACTGTAACAGGTCCAATTCTGTACATTGAAGATATTTAGTAAATTTTTGTTAGAGGCTGTTCTGTATTCCATACTGATACCAAAGATGTATTTTTTTCAATTGTTTTCTGTTTTCTGTCTGTATCTTGGCTAGGCATAACGCCGAAACTACTGAATGCTTGCTTGCTTGTCGTGTGAGGTAGTGCTGGCCTTTGATGTCAGAGTTTTTCAAGCCGCCCGAGGGCCTCTGACATGGCTTAACGACTGCTATTAATCAATAGCAGCCGGGACCGACAGCTTTACGTGCCCTCCGAAGCACGGAGCGATGGAAAACCGCGCATAACTTAAAATAGTAATTGGTGCGGAGCCTAGGTTTTGAACCCGGTATCGTTGGATTCTAAATTGAATGAATTTAAATGGAACTTGGTATGCCTTGAGTTCATACTATGAGGTAGGACATAGGATACTTTTCATCTCGAAAAATTAAACGGTTCCCACAGGATGGGTACTTCCCATCGGATCACGATATCAGAATTTCTAATTAACGGATCTCGCTCGGCGTTCCCATCGGATATCGAGATCCATTGCAACTTAAATGAATATAATATATTTTTTCCCATCGTATCTCGATATCCGTTGCAACTCAAATCATTATTATTTTTTCTTCCCATCGGATCTCGAGATCCGTTGCAACTTAAATTAATATTAGTTTTTCTTTCCATCGGATCTCGAAATCCATTGCAATTTCAATAAAAATCCTTTTTGCGTATATTGATTGATAAGTTCTTGAGTGGAGACCATGTTTAGGCAAACGTAGTGTAGGACGCCTTGTGGCCAGGCACTCTACGACCTGCAAAAAGCGGCTGGAAGAAAATGGATGAGGAGAGCTGAAGACCGAGCTCAGTGGCGTGCATTAGAGGAGGCACATGTCCAACAGTGGACACATATAGTCCACTGTTGGACATGTCATCATCAGACATATAGGCTGATGATGATAAGTATGGACAAAAGTTTGAAATCTCTATTTTGATATATTATTATAAAATAAATTAAAATAAGTATTTTCGGGACAATTCACACCGATTACCTAGCCCCAAACTAGGATACTCTGTACTGTGGGCACAATATAACGGATAAACATATATATGTATATAAATAAAAATCATTTTTACGGTCTCAATGGATCATAGGAACATGATGTTTATTTATGAGTTGTTTTTAAATCTGGTATTATTATTTATTTGTTTCAGTGCAATGAAATATATGATCCGTATTTTGATGTCTTGTACTTAGAATGTGATAGCTATACTTATTTGATGAACAATCAATTGTTAGAGCAATGGTGGCCTAACGGTTCTATAGTGCAATTTAGAGTCCAACGATACCGGGTTCAAAACCTAGGCTCCGCACCCATGACTTTTCTATGTATGTGCGGTTTACCATCGCTCGGAGGGCACGTTAAGCAGTCGGTCCCGGCTGTTATTGATTAATAGCAGTCGTTAAACCATGTCAGAGGCCCTCGGGCGGCTTGAGAAACTCTGACATCAGAAGCCAGCACTACCTCATATGAAAAACAACAAAAACAAATTGTTAGATTCAGCAACTTCTACAAAATAAAAATAAAAGCATTATGTACAAAATAGGTGTATGTGCGGAAAGAGTTTTGAAAGCATTCCTTAATAATTGTCGTACAAAAATCTCAAATTTCCTTCTAATCTAAGGGCACTTCTCAGTAATCGTCGAACAAAAGTCTCAAATTTACTTCTATCTATGTAACTACGCAGCGAAATTTATCTTTCCTTACCTACCTATTCCAAACAATAGCGTCGTGCAAAACAGGTAAAAACCCTTCTACCAAGGACTCAAGGATAGCTCCTTTGTTTCTACTTGTGTATCAGTAAACTCCCGACTTTTGCTCGAAGTAGTGATATTTCTAAAGTAAGTAATATTATATTAAGATGTATTCTGGAAAGTGATATAGTGTTAATTAAAGTCAGAAACACTTTGTTAAATCATGATATTGTGTGTTAAATAATATTATCAGAATATTGTGCTTAAAGTTTCATTTTATTTTAGATGTTTCAACCAGAGCTAATAAGTGCCTCTACGAGCAGTAAAAATCCAAATTTGAATATACATTTTATAGACAGAAATAGTATACAAGTTTTGTTGAGAGCAGGCCACCAATATACCAAACTAAGATCGAACAAAAACGACACGGATTCCTGGCGTTGTGTTAACTGGAGAATAAAATTTCCCGGTGCTTTGAAAATTTATGTAAATAATAATCACATATTGAAAATAATCACTCAAACATCATAAAATGCAAATGTTCACGAAATAGAAATCCCCAAAAACTTTCAGGATTGTTTACTAGCAGAATATCATGACGAAGAAATGCGAATCATCATTTTCTGTGCTGAAAACATGCGAAACTTGCTCAAAACTATGCAACATGTCTTCATTGATGGCACTTTTAAACACGATACATGGTGACATTGATAGTAATCATCTTCGTACAAACATAGTACCGCTTGTTTACACTCTCCTTAACACTAGGTATAAGAAGGCGTATGTAACTTCATTCAAAATGATAAAGAAATCAGTGCCTAAATTTGCACCATCAAAGTTTACTTTGGACTTTGAAAAAGCGACAATAGCAGCCTTGAAAGAAGTTTTTCCTACTGCGAAAATTAAAGGCTGCTATTTTCACTTTTCCCAGAGCATCTGGAAAAAGGGAAAAGCTCTAAACATTATAAAATGTCCTAGCAAAAAAAGAACAGTTGCTCTAAGTACCAAATTGCCCCTTCTTCTCAGCTAAAACATCAAAGAAGGCTGGGAGTATATAAAAAATGACGCTGATCAAGAAAATCCATAAATTAAAGCAATTAATCAATAAACGATTATATGTCATCACAATGGCTATGTGATGAAGAGTGGGTTAACCTCTGGTGCGTTAACAAGGAACTCCACCTAACGAACAACGCGCTGGAGTCATGGAATGGAAAATTAAATTAAAAAATTAACAGAAAACAGCCATCTTTGCTTGTGCTGTTGAAAACATTAAAAAATGATGCAAAATTTTATTCCAACCGCTGCTTAGAAGAAAATGGAGGCAGTGAAAGAAGAAACAAATATGTTTGTAATGATAGATGGATCCATTATGTTATGGAGCAACTGATAAATAAAACAATAACAATAGGGCACTGCTTAGAAAAATTAAGAAAATGATTGTTAGAAGCATGACAAAATGACATAAGTCTGTTTCATTAAAAGCCTGTTTTTTTACCTAATATAATAAGACTGGAAAAATAAAAAAATATAATTTAGTTCTAAACTTAAAACAAATATTTATATCCTGTGTTTAAATATTAAGACTATTTACTCTGTGATTTGATAATAAGAGAAAACATATTGCAGTTAGGATAGTTAATCAAAATATTACAAACTAGCTGTACCCGCTGCTTTGCACGCGTGTTCATTTCTTTAGATTAAAAGTACCATAATGTGCCATTCCAGGACCTAAAATACCAATAGGTATACCAACGACGGTATAACGGCCGGTTGGTCTAGTGGCTAGTAACCCTAGGAACGAAATCAAACGGTCGCGGGTTCGAATCCTACAAGGTGCAATCATTTGTGTGATGAGCAGAAATGTTTGTTTCCGAGTCATGGATGTTGATATTTGTATGTATGTTTATCCGTTATCTAGTGCCCATATTACAGGGTATCCTAGCTTGGGGCTAGGTAATTGGTGTGGAATTGTCCCGAATATTATTATAATATTATTATTAGCTGTGCCCGCGGCTTCGCTCGCGTGGTCATGTCTCTAGGTTAAAGGTACTCTATGTGCTATTTCAAGACCTACAATAAACATTTGATCAAAATTCCTTCAGCCGTTTAAAAGTTTTTTATCGATTGCTCGGCATCTAATCATTGGATTACGATACCAAGTACCCCAGATCTTGGTCAAACCCTAAGCTATCCAACACTGAAAACTGCATCACAATCGGTCTAATAGTTTTTACGTGATGCGCGAACAAACATACAGACAAACAAACAGACAGACACGAATTTTAAAAATGTTTTATTCTTGTTCAGTAGCTCAGACCAATTTTTTTTAAATTATCTTCTTTGTACAGACTTTTACGTTATTATTGCCTATAGCTGTGCCCGCAGCGTTGCTCGCGTGGTAGTTTTTCTGGGATATAATGATCCTATGAATTATTCCAGTACCAAAAGTACCAATATAGGTACCTACCTACCTGTGTTAACAACCTTCAGTGGCGATCCGACATGGTCGTGATAGGTTAGAAGACGAAGGCGGGAGCGAAGCGTAGCGAGCATAAAGCCCCATTATAGCTAAGAACCATCTTGTTTACCTCAGCTTTGAAACATAAAAACCCGCAGTTAAATTGGTCCATTCGTTTGAAAGATACGATTCTCACCCCCCCCCCCTTTTTTCAACTCGTCCCCTTCCCCCCTCCCTCCCATATAGCAAAGGAACATGATGAACCATCTCGATCACATCCTTTTTAAAACATAAAAAACTGCATCAAATTTGGTCCATTCATTTTTGGTCCATTTTTTTTTTCAACTTTACCATATTCCCCCCCCTTATTATAGCTAAGACAAATCTTGTTTACCTCAGCTTTGACACATAAAAAATCGCAGCTAAATTGGTCGATTCGTACGATTCTCATCCCCTTTTTCTCGAAACTCCTCCCTTATCTCGCCCCCCCACCCCATATAGTTAAGAACCATCTCGATCACATCAGTTTCAAACATAAAAAACCGCATCAAAATCGGTCCATTTGTTGGAGATCAATGATCCTAACCCCCATACCCATCCCCCCATCCTCCCTCCCATTATAGCTAAGAACCATCTCGTTTACCTCAGCTTTCAGATATAAATAACTCACAGCTAAATCGGACCATTCGTTTGGACGCTACGATTCTCACCCCCTTTTCTCGCCCCCCCCCCCCCCCCCATATAGCTAAGCTAAGAACCATCTCGATCACATTAGCTTTCAAACAAAAGAGCTTTTTTATGAGGATGCCACAAACAGACACACACACACACACACACACACCCTCTCACACAGTGATACACACCCTAAACTTATAACACCAGTCTCTTTGTTCGGGGGTAAAAATGTAAAACAGTAAGCAGTTTAGTTAACAATAAAAACAGCCGCAAGAGGTCACTTTTTTATGAGGGAATGTAAATTATGTATGATAATTTATTTCTTTTTTAAACAAGCACTTCAGGTAAAACTAACAAATTTACAAAGTAAAAAAAAAAACAAAGTAAATTGACAGAATTCTTTTCTGTTTTTGAGTTTTTTTCTAAATTATCTGAAATTGAATTATTGTGACCTATTTTGTTGTAACAATTTGACGGTTTAATTCACGAAAAAAAAGCATTGAAATTGTAAAAATAACGCATAAAATATGTAAATGCATAAAAATATGGAACAAAAAAATTCATTATGTACGTGATTTCGATCCACGCACGTCTGGGTTGGCAGGCAGAAATGCTCCCACTAAACCAGACAGTATAGTGGCGAGAGGGTCGAAATTATGATACCCTTTTAATGTTTTATTTATATTACATTTAAATTACCATAACTTTGAATACCTATCCCGCAGGAACCCTGTATTTTTTGGGGATAAAAATAATCCATAATTTTTATACATAATATGTACTTTGACTGTGCCAAGTAACATCAAACTCGGACCAGTAGTTTCAGCGTAATATGTGTTCTTTTAAATAACTTTTAACCCCTATCCTGCGGGAACTCATGATTTTTTCGGGATAAAAAGTATTCTAAATGTTAATCCATAACATAAGCTATGATTGTGCCAAGTTGCATCAAAATCCATCTGGTAGTTTCAGCGTGATGCGTGTTCAAAGAGACAGACAGACAGACAGACAGAAAGACAGACAGACAGACAGACAAAAATTAAAAAAATATCCTTTTTGCACTCTATATCGATTTTGAAGTTTATCTCAATCAAAATTTTCAAAAAATATTTAATGTACAGTTACAGTTTTATTATAGTATATAGAAGATAGATATTTATATCCTGTGTTTAAATATTACTGAAAAAAACTACTTTTAAATGTGACTGATTTACTCTGTGATTTAAAATAAGACATAGGTGATATATGTTTTATTATAGTAATTTATTTTAAAAAGTCTAATTTTCTCTAGAATTAAAAAACATTTAAATTATATGATTAACATAAATATTTCATCCGTGGATTAAATTTTTAACACTGATTTACTTTGTGATTTTAATAAGTAAATAATATTACCGATAAGTTATATATATATGACATTTTTTTTAAAGATTTGTTTTTTATTTCATTTATCTAAATGTGTATATACTTGTTTTTATTGTTACCTGATTTTTTAAATAGTTTACAACACCAACCTATACACATCTTTCTTGCACATCCAGGATGACTGGCTCCTCTGTACACTGTTTTTGGGCTTCAGCCCAAGCCCAAAAACCCACTCCGCCCACGGAGCCTACTCCGCTTCACATCTGTAAAATATATTTACAATATATACTGCACACTAAAAGAGATACTTGTTTCATTTAATAAATTGTAGTCGAATTTAAAATTAGTTAAATATAAATAAAATCATTCATTTTATACTAAAAGCGAACATATAATATTATGTTTCTGTGCTGGTACTTACCTAGCCAAACCTACTATAATAAACTAAGTAAAGTTAATCTATCAAAAATATGGATTATTTTATAATAATAAAACCGGTTGAGACCGGTTGGTCTAGTGGCCAGTAGGGTCTCTACCCTACTACGAAATCAAACGGTTGTGGGTTCGAATTCCACAAGGTGCAATAATTTGTGTGATGAGCAGAAATGATTGTTTCCGAGTCATGGATGTAATATTCGTATTTATGTAAGTTTATCCGTTATATTGTGCCCACAGTACAGAGTATCCTAGTTTGGGGCTAGGTAATCGGTGTGAATTGTCCCGAAAATATTTATTTTTATTTATTTCATAATTAATAATTTTTATTTTTATATTATATTTTTTTAATAATTTTTATTTATCAAAATAGATATTTCAGACTTTTGTCCATACGTATCATCATCAGCCTATATGTGTCCACTGTTGGACATGTGCCTCTTCTAATGCACGCCACTGAGCTTGGTCTTCAGCTCTCCTCATCCATTTTCTTCCAGCCGCTTTTTGCAGGTCGTAGAGTGCCTGGCCACAAGGCGTCCTACACTACGTTTGCCTAAACATGGTCTCCACTCAAGAACTTATCAATCAATATACGCAAAAAGGATTTTTATTGAAATTGCAACGGATTTCGAGATCCGATGGGAAGAAAAACTAATATTATTTTAAGTTGCAATGGATCTCGAGATCCGATGGGAAGAAAAAATTATATTCATTTGAGATGCAACGGATATCGAGATCCGATGAGAACAAAATTTAATATTCATTTGAGTTGCAACGGATCTCGATATCCGATGGGAACGCCGAGCGAGATCTGTTAATTAGAAATTCTGATATCGTGATCCGATGGGAAGTACCCCACAGGATAGGTGTAGAAAGTTATTAAAAAAACACTTACCACTCTGAAACTACTCAACGGGTTTTGATGCACCTTGGCACAATCATAGTTTATATGAAAGGTGAAAATTTGTGATACTTTTTATCCCGAAAAAATTAAGGGTTCCTGCGGGATAGGGATCCAAATTCTGTACATTGAAGATATTTAGTAAAATTTTTTGGAGGCTCTTCTTTATTCGTTCTGAAGCCAAAGCTGTCTGTCTGTAACTTGGATGCGCATCACGCCGAAACTACTAAATGAATTCAAATGACGTTTGACATGATTTGAGTTCGTACTACGAGGTAGGACAAAGGATACTTTTCATCCCGAAAAGTTAAAGGGCTCCCGCAGGATAGGGGTTAAAAAGTTATTTCAACGAATAATTATCACGCTGAAACTATTGGACGGATTTTGATGCAACTTGGCACAGTCATAGTTTACATGATTGGTGAAAATTGAGGATACTTTTCATCCCGAAAAAATACTTGGTTCCTGCAGGATAGGGGTCCAAACTCTGTACATTAAAGATATTTTGTAAACTTTTTTGGAGGCTGTTGTAAATTCAGTACTGAAGCCAAAATTGTTTTTTTGTCTTTGTCTGTCTGTCTGTATCCTGGCGTTCATCACGCCGAAAATACTGAATAAATTCAAATTAAACTTGGCATGATTTGAGTTCATACTACGTACACACACATTGGATACTTTTCATCCCGATAAATGAAAGGGTTGCCGCAGGATAGGGATTGAAACTTATTTAAAATAATGTGTATCACGCTGAAACTACTGCACGAATTTTGATGCAACTTGGCACAGTCAAAGTTTATATGATGAGTGAAAATTGAGAATACTTTTTATACCGAAAAAATAAAAGGTTCCTTTGGGATATGGGTCCAAATTCTGTACATATTTAGTAGATATATAGTAAAATATTTTTTTTCGTATTGTCTGGTGTCTGTCGGTCTGTCTGTCTATCTGTATCTTAGACGCGCATCACGCCGAAACTACTAAGAGTTGGTATTAATGTTTTACGGTTTATAGTCACTACCTTAGTTCATCTCTAGGATACTCAAGGAATATTCCTCCAAATTTCAAATACCTAGGTCCACCGGTTAAGGCTGGGCATTAAAATCCATTGCGGGGCTTAGGAGGAGTTAGCAAATATATAGAAAGAAAGACAGAAGCGGAAAGCGACTTTGTTTTATACTATGTAGAGATTATCCCAGCCAAGATAAGAATGTGAGCCTTTTGACTGGAGACTGTCCCAAGCTATTCCTTTTTCCATTGGAAATTTTAATTTTCCCAAAGTTAGTGCTTGCAAGATTTTGCTGCCATAGTTCTGGAGTACTAATATTAGAAGAAAAACTAATATTATTTTAAGTTGCAATGGATCTCGAGATCCGATGGGAAGAAAAAATTATATTCATTTGAGATGCAACGGATATCGAGATCCGATGAGAACAAAATTTAATATTCATTTGAGTTGCAACGGATCTCGATATCCGATGGGAACGCCGAGCGAGATCTGTTAATTAGAAATTCTGATATCGTGATCCGATGGGAAGTACCCCACAGGATAGGTGTAGAAAGTTATTAAAAAAACACTTACCACTCTGAAACTACTCAACGGGTTTTGATGCACCTTGGCACAATCATAGTTTATATGAAAGGTGAAAATTTGTGATACTTTTTATCCCGAAAAAATTAAGGGTTCCTGCGGGATAGGGATCCAAATTCTGTACATTGAAGATATTTAGTAAAATTTTTTGGAGGCTCTTCTTTATTCGTTCTGAAGCCAAAGCTGTCTGTCTGTAACTTGGATGCGCATCACGCCGAAACTACTAAATGAATTCAAATGACGTTTGACATGATTTGAGTTCGTACTACGAGGTAGGACAAAGGATACTTTTCATCCCGAAAAGTTAAAGGGCTCCCGCAGGATAGGGGTTAAAAAGTTATTTCAACGAATAATTATCACGCTGAAACTATTGGACGGATTTTGATGCAACTTGGCACAGTCATAGTTTACATGATTGGTGAAAATTGAGGATACTTTTCATCCCGAAAAAATACTTGGTTCCTGCAGGATAGGGGTCCAAACTCTGTACATTAAAGATATTTTGTAAACTTTTTTGGAGGCTGTTGTAAATTCAGTACTGAAGCCAAAATTGTTTTTTTGTCTTTGTCTGTCTGTCTGTATCCTGGCGTTCATCACGCCGAAAATACTGAATAAATTCAAATTAAACTTGGCATGATTTGAGTTCATACTACGTACACACACATTGGATACTTTTCATCCCGATAAATGAAAGGGTTGCCGCAGGATAGGGATTGAAACTTATTTAAAATAATGTGTATCACGCTGAAACTACTGCACGAATTTTGATGCAACTTGGCACAGTCAAAGTTTATATGATGAGTGAAAATTGAGAATACTTTTTATACCGAAAAAATAAAAGGTTCCTTTGGGATATGGGTCCAAATTCTGTACATATTTAGTAGATATATAGTAAAATATTTTTTTTCGTATTGTCTGGTGTCTGTCGGTCTGTCTGTCTATCTGTATCTTAGACGCGCATCACGCCGAAACTACTAAGAGTTGGTATTAATGTTTTACGGTTTATAGTCACTACCTTAGTTCATCTCTAGGATACTCAAGGAATATTCCTCCAAATTTCAAATACCTAGGTCCACCGGTTAAGGCTGGGCATTAAAATCCATTGCGGGGCTTAGGAGGAGTTAGCAAATATATAGAAAGAAAGACAGAAGCGGAAAGCGACTTTGTTTTATACTATGTAGAGATTATCCCAGCCAAGATAAGAATGTGAGCCTTTTGACTGGAGACTGTCCCAAGCTATTCCTTTTTCCATTGGAAATTTTAATTTTCCCAAAGTTAGTGCTTGCAAGATTTTGCTGCCATAGTTCTGGAGTACTGCAATTGCTATGATAACCGCCACACCTGCGTTTACCATCAGGACATGCTCATCTCGTCACACTTTTTCTAAAATGAAATTGTTGCTTGCTTGAGCTGGCCTCTGGTGTTAGGTCAATCCCGAGTGGCCCGTAACATGGTGTTACGATTGATATTAATCTATAACAGCCAGGACTGACGAAAAACCACACAAAAAAGTCATTGGTGCGGGCCAAGGACCAAACCCTGTAATGTTAGATTCTAAGTCACACTAGTAAACTGCTAGGCTACCTAACCATCGCCAGGGCGGTCGCACTCCGCAACAAGTATAAATATTATACCTAAACTTTGGGGCCGTAATATTGGGGTTCATTCAGTAGTGTCAAGCGTGCGCTCGATGAGTCGCGCGCCGTGTGCTTAACGATATAGTACCTACTTACGTAAACTTACGTAAAGTTTTTGTCAAATTTTATTCTTTTCTTAATTATGAATACCAAGGAGAAACCTAGAATGTACTGCATAGCATTCGGTCTGACAAGTCTCGTAAAATACCTACATACTGACATTTTCTTACGTAGGTAGCCATTTCTTTTTTATTCATTATTAAGCATTGAATTCAGACAGGTACCTTTTATTCATCAAAGTGCAATACCGATTAAGTTATAATGAAATAATGAGGTACTAGGTCTATTCTGATAAGAATGTCATTATATGTAGTTAATAGAACTATCAACATGTATAACAATCAGTAATAAAATAATACAATTTTACATATTTGTTTATTCTGTTACAATATCTAAGTCTTATCATATCACAGAATAATTAATAGTACAAGTACCTAGTCATATCTTGATACAACCCTACCGAGCGTAAAAGTGACAGAGCGATTCTGAAACGATTAGAGCAATGGAAGCTCTCGCGCCTTGTGATACGGTACATTCTAGCTTGCACTCAATGGGTGAGCGCCTTCTAGGTAAATATAATTGAAAGATCGCAGCGCTGTGCGAGTTAAATTGCACTTTATTGCGTTGTAGCGAGAGTTGCTATGTATTTAAATGACTTTACTCAGTTATCCTTCTGTACTTGTACTATTATTTATTCTGTGCAATCGCTCAAAAATCTTAATATGGTACTACCAAATTTCATGCAATCTGTTGCAGAGTATAGTTTGTGTAGATGTAACAAGCTGATAGACAAGCACACTAACATGATTTTTCTTACAAATACCCATACTTACAATTACAGATCGCACCACGCTATTGACGACATCAGTACTCGGCAGAAAGTTCTAAACTTCCAGTACAAGTTCAATTGTTACTGTGAAGCATGTCTTAACCACTGGCCTAAATACTATGGCTTAAGCCCAGCAAGGAATCTACCCAACGAGATTAGGCAAGAGAAGGAAAAACTATTGAGCCCTTACATTATAGAAATGCTGCAAAAAGGTGACAAAAGCAGAGCACTCGAGATATACAGACCGTTGTGTGACCTGTTAGAGGTCTTAGAACGGTTTGCACCTTGCAAGGAGCTGGCGGAGTGTCAAGAGACATTCAAACAGTGCCAGGCTTTATTCAGAGGCTGCGTGCCTCATGCGTACAGCCAAGTGATTGAATGGAAGGCCCTACTCCCACAGGTATAAATAAAGACATATAAAAATGTACAAATAGGTATATTCAAAAAATCCCATATCAAATTAAAAGCAGTATTTTCTATTACTATTTTGTAACATGACAAATATTTTGTGATTTCTTATAATTAAGTATATCAGTTATTTTCAAATACTTTAAAAATACAGATAACAATCAATCAACTAGTAATCCAAAATTATAAGTAGTTATCACAAGGTTTTTGTAAGACTTTATAATTAAATAATAAATGTATCTAATAGAATCTAGAATCTCTGACACTAAGCAAGTATTTTGCCTGCTATAATATAAAATATGCCATAAAGCTGATAATATTGTCAATTTGGCTTTCTACTCTCATGTGAAACCTACAATGTACATCGGCATTCTACTCTCATGTGAAACATACAAAGTACATTGGCATTTACTCTTGTGTGAAACATACAATGTACATTGACATATTACACTTCTGTGAAACATACAATATACATTGGCATTCTACTCTCATGTGAAACATACAATGTACATCGGCATTCTACTCTCATGTGAAACATACAATGTACATTGGCATTTTACTCTCATGTGAAACACACAATGTACATTGGCATTCTACCCTCATGTGAAACATACAATGTACATTGCATATAAAAGTGGTATTTCTTAGTTGTTCAATACTTTATTAGATATGTAAGTAAGCCTTAAGAAGCCTTAGTACTAGTATAATATACGCCTCAAATCACTAAGTGCCTTATTAGTGTAGTAATTTATCTATTTGATACATACTTTTATTATATAATTACATAATATATTTTATAGGATGTTTTCTTCATATTTTTATATACATATAAGTACACAGAAGTTATTTAGGAACCTGGCAAGAAAACTGACAAACCAAAAATGAAAAACCTGAGGTTACATTGCTACCTAGGCTGCTCATGTGTCGATTTTTTCCCCAACCGCCACCAGTGGAGTCCGTTTGTAAGGGTCGTTGTGAATATACCGCCAAATGCTATTACATACTTGTATGGAAATTGGAAAATCTTAAAAGTCTGCATCGGCATACTGCTCTGAAATCGTTTGAATGTTGTTCACACAGAAAGTTTAAAACTCAGTTTGGAATGGGTTTGTAAAGGTAATATTAAGGGCCTTGACAGGGTGTATTTCGGCGCGCGTGCGATACGTGCAGGTGCAGTATCTCTGCTGAAGAGGGGCTTGTGGCTTTGTTGGCGCGGAAAATACGTCACATCTGTAAAGGCCTTAATATAACCGAGTAGTTTTAACCTGTGGTTTTAACAACTTCGTATTGCTATCTCCGCCACAGAGATGGCGCTTTTTAACTTTGTCATCTTCATGGTGACTAAAAATCCACATAAAGAACCTGTAGCGTTTCATAATGCGCGTGCCATATTTCCTGCCAAGTATTATACTTATTCTGTATTATGTGTATTTATTTATTGTCAAATAATATACTTACATATTTTTGTCTAGTCTAGGAATTAGGAGTTATTTTGTAACCATTTACTGTAAATACCAATTTTTCAATATTGTATGTTGAAATACATTTATAAAAATAACCCGATGAGTGTTGTATTTAATATTTTACGATACTGTGTAGTTGGCAGTGTCTTGCCTTCTGAGCTTAGTGTCCCAGGTTCGAATCCTAGCCGTGGCAAACATTTGCGTGATGAGAAAAAAAAAGATTGTGCAAATTTCCATCACTCCGTGCTTCGGGGGGCACGTTAAGCTGCCGGTCCCTGTTGTTATCGATTGAGCACTCGTTAAGCCATGTTAGACGACAAACAAGCAGGTCCTGTCGCGGGCGTCAAACCCGTATATGCTAAAGAAGTTGAACCCAATGACTTAAGTACTAAACTATTCTATGGGCTTTCAATTAGGCTACCCAACTTTACATCACAATCATAGGTAAGTACATAAACATAAATATCACATCGTATCAACAGCCTAGTTTTGTTACTAGGTAACCGGAAGTAGGAACATTGTGTGGAATGCCTTTTGAAGGCTCACTTAACTCTTTCACTGCTGAAAACACACGTTGTGTTTTGGAAAACGCGACGCCAGTGCTGCAAAACACGCCCAGGGTGTTTTTAGACGTGATTTTAGCCCAGTGGTGTGATCGTCAGTACCCGGAGCTAGAAGTGTGCAGTGGAAGTGCTATAATCTACTAGTGATATATATCTGGTAATTAATTATCAAATGTTGTAAAAGCAATGTAATAATTATAATCCTGTCCAGCTATTCTCCAAGGGAAAAACTTTTTCTGGGTCAGATGTTAATCAAACATTACCAAATTAAGTGTCAATGAAATAATTCATGTCCCACAATTATCAAAACCGGGATAAAAATAACTACAAAATATTATAAGAAACTAGTCTGGACCAGTAAACAGTCCCCATAAACAGGAACTTTTCACGATTATGGCTTGTACCAGTGATCATACCCTCAACCATTTTAGGACATCCATAGACGGGCAGCTTAAAGCAGTCATGGCCGTCCGCTCCAAGCTGCGTGCATAGTGAACTGCATGCAATCTTCTATTCATAGGAATTAATACACAAGACTGCATGAGCATTTGCGATCGCTCCAGGCGGTCGAGCAGAGTCGTAGTGCGGTCCAGCAATTGCATCGACTTCCCGAGCATTGACTGCTCTGGCGGGATTATTACCTCCCGCCCTTCATCCCTCCGCTCGGTGTCGTGACAGCCACCTGTTTTTGTTCTCTTAACTACAAAATTGGAGGAATCTAGAGTTTTCTTAGCTTTCTACGCCGTCGTCTGCGCCTGAGCAAAAGCAACAGTAGTGCTTCTTCTTCAAAAATCATATTGCAAATGTAGTTATTTGTCAACTGCTCCCCCGGTTGAAAATGACTTCTTGAGCAGTTAACAATGAGTGCTCCAGCAGTTAAGAATTAATGCTCAAGCTGTCCGTGTATGGCCTCCCTTGGAGGGAAAGGGTGTGACCCGGTACACACCGACCCGCCACAATTTAATTTTAATTATCGATATAGATTATAGTTAGACAGGGTTACAGTTATCAACCATATTTAAGATATAAATAATCGTTAAATACACCTACTTTATACATGTGGTTAGTGATGATGCGAATGTACCTTTCAAATCCACCATTTCCTTAGGGCGACTGTAACACCCAAATTAGTAGCTGAGGTTAATTAAAAAGCTAAATGTTATTGGCTAGGTATATTTCATTAACTTATCGTCGATTTTGTTTGTAAACTAGATTAATAGGTAAGATAAACATCAATCGAACAATCGTGTCTACGTGAAAATTATTATATACCCGCTTTTTATCTTTATTCACCCGTAATGATTGTCGTAAATTGGAGCTTGCGCTGATATTGGACTTTATTTTAAAAACATTACGTTCGTTAATTGAACCAACCCGCATGGAGCTGCCAATATGGACCTTACCTATAGTCGCCTTAAATATCAATTTTTCCTAAATAAATTAGCATCTAAACTGTAAACATAACGCTAAAATCAAGACGAGGCAAGGTAATATTCCATTTGACTGATGTAGCCTTCCGTTTGAAGACATGAAACGGTTCATTATGAGCTCTACTTGCAGGTCTTTGGCCTTATCTTCGTTGAGCAAAATAAGTCTACCAGATTCCATTAGTGTAACGGGATCAGTCTTGTTCAGATAGTATAAAACAGAGTCTACTTCGTTGTAAGAGAGTATATCCATCGGCAGTCTTTCGAACATTGAGTATCCATCTCCTCCTTCCGCTAAAAAGTTGCACATGATCACTTCGTATTCGAAGTTGTCGTTAATATCGACCATTTCATTATTTCCACATCCGAAACATATCGCCTTGGCGGTGACAACCCTCGAGCCGGGCGGCTGGGCTAAGTCGTACACGACTCTCATACCAGAAAACTGCAGAAACTTTCCAGGACTATCGATCGTTCGCCATTCTTTTACAGAATGCTCCAAAGCCTGCCTCAAAATGCTGCCCATCATAGTCACTACTGTCAATGTATCAGTGAAGGGAAGCACAGTGACCCAGTCCCCTCTCGTCATATTAAATGGTTTCTCTGGACGATCGATCGAAGCTCTGATTCTTCCACCTTGTATTATAGCAATTATATTATTATGATCTCCTAAAGCTTTAGTATAATCTATCAATGCGTCTGTGATGACGTCTCCAATATTGCATTCCCTTATCCGACAATACTCGCCACGTAAAGCCACCGTAGAGCTGCCCACCACCACGTTGTTAATCAGGTCTATGTTATGTCGATATTTGTTGACAACGCTAAGCAGTTCCGGATCTCTCGGTATTGCTTGATTTAGCAAAATCGGCGTCCCGTCACATTCTATTATCTCTCCATTGGAGTTAAAGATCAGATGCAATTTTCCGAGATATTTTGTATATGCATATGCTTGTACTACTCTCACTATCCTCCCAGAAGATTGTCGTACTTCAGTTGGGTAAGGCCCTTGAGGCACTTCCGGGATTTCTTCAGTACTGTTCCTGTTCAAAAGAAAAGTGTTTGAATGACCTCCGATAACCAAATCGATGTCATCAACTTCTTTCGCTATCTCCAAATCTTGTAGGAAACCAGAATGGCCTAGCGCTATTAATATGTTGACGCCTTGATGCTTTAGTTTATTCACTTCTCTTTTTAGAGCTGGAACTTCATCTTCGTATTCCACATTGTTTTTCGGCGCTAGAAACTTTGTTTCTGCAGTTAGGTAACCTATTATTCCTATTTTGATACCATTTTTCACTATGACTATTGATTTGTGTAGATTTTCCTCTTCCTCTAATTCAGGTACTTTGTCAAGTATAAGGTTTGCGGCTAGTACGGGGCACGTTAGATTTCTGATGAATGGGGTTACTCCAGCCACGGCTTCGTCGAATTCATGGTTTCCAAGAGACTGAAAGGAAAACTTAGTGTCACGTTACAACAATACAGGTACAGTTAAACTTACGCATCTTACCACTAGCGAGATCACACATGAAATGAAAAGTGGGATTTATTTACCTACAATGTAGTTTGATGAGATTTTCAAATAGGTTAGCTACTTATATGCTGTAGTAAAAATCTGAAAAGTGGTAAACTAAATAAAACGACCCAGTTAGTAATACTTTGCATTTATTTAGCTTACATTAAAATGTTCTTAAATAAAAAATATGGCTATAGCTATAGTAACATAATAACAGCTGAAAACAGCAATACAGAAAATGTCAGGGAAGTTATTTGAGATGAACTGTTTGGCTCATCTTCACTTATGAAAGATATTCTTCCTTCTACTTCAGGATAAATAGGACTATGATGAGTTACATAATACTGAGTACAAGATAGTTCACTATAACCTAAGTAAACAGAGTTCAATTTTTCTAACATCCTATAGCCATCTCCACCTTTAGCTACAAAACCTGGCAAAATTACTTTGTAAACCTCTTTCTCTTCAACTTTGAAGTATTTTGGCACATTACAAGCCCAACATCTAGCCTCTGCTTTCACAACGCGTGAACCCACGGGTTTTTTAACATTGTACACCACTTTAAGACCCGAAAACTGTAAGAATTCTCCGGGAACCTCTATACTTTCGTAGGTACCCACCGAATGCTCGAGCATCATTAAAAGTACTGTTCCATTCATTGTAACCGTCGTCAAATTGCCTTCAAATGGCATCACTGATAACAGGTCGCCCATAGTAATGTCGGTTGGCAAATCCGAATGAGCTATAGACGTTCTAATACCTCCAGCTTGCAACATGGCTATAGGAGCGTCAGTCCAGTGTTCTCCTTGATAATTTACTGCGTAGCGATAAACCATTGCATCAGTGATTAAATTACCAAGGTTACATTCATCAATACCGCACTGACCGTCGAGGATGACTGAAGTCCTTCCTAGAACTTCATCCATGGTCGCGAGGATATCAGTACGATATTTTTCTATAATAGGAAGCACATCTGGGTCTTGGGGAATACTTGCGTCGAGGAGTATGGGATGACCACTCGCTCTGATGACTTCACCGTTTGGATCGAATGTAAGAAGAAGTTTTCCAAAGTATTTGGTATAAGCATATGCTTGAACCACTAATACGCTTCTGCCGGATGCCTGAGTGACGTACGTTGGATATGGACCTTGTATTTCTTCAGCATCTGGACTCGTGCCGTTCCAAAGAAACGTGTTCGTGTGACCACCGATGACGAGATCTATGCCCTCTACTTCCTTTGCGATTTCAAGATCTTTAGCGAATCCAGAATGACCCAGCGCTATAAGGATGTTGATTCCTTGATCTTGTAATTTTTTAACTTCTTTCTTCAGAGCTACAATTTCGTCAATGTAGTCAACGTCATTTTGCACCGCTAACGTTTTTGTTTCTGGCGTGAGGTAGCCGATTACGCCTATTTTATGGCCGTCTACTTCTAATACTATAGAGTTTCTGAGATTCTTTTCTCTGGCTAGTTCAGGCGCTTTGGTAAGCACTAGATTGGCACATAGCACTGGACTGGTAATGTTTTCAATGAACGGTGTGAGTCCGCTCACTCCGTTGTCGAATTCGTGGTTTCCGAGAGACTGAAACAAATAATTTAAATTATACTTACTATTGCTGCCAGATCCATATATATTTCGTCGTTTCGTTCGTAGGTTATCTACGTCAAACTTTGATTACTTATTAACTTTGATCTTGAAGATCTACTAATTGACCGAGTGAGCGCGAAGCGCGAGCGAAGCGTCTCTGTTTCAGCTTCGGCAAAGATTCTTTCGTATGTCCGGATTTCCAGCTGTTCTCCTTTACAGGTCGCATTTCTCAACCGATCTAGACGAAACTTGGTAAAAAAGGGTAAAAAAGGGGCTACTGAATATCTCCGCCATATTAAATTCGATTTCGATGGTTCTTTTTTAATTTGAAAGGTAACCATAACCTAAATAACTAACTAACTTTAAGTTAGTTTCATAAAAAAATGGTGAAGATCTGATGAGGATCTTCGGCGTGATGAGCAGAAAATGCAGTAAATTTCTCCACTTTTAGGTTTCTACCAGTGGAATCAGCCCTTTACCTACTAGGTAGGGATTGATGGAGCACCTTGGTTATTAATGTTAGTTTTACAATAAGATGGCGCTAAAGTGCAACGCTAGATTGATTGCAAAAAAGTTTGTTCGCACGAGGTCTACAGCTCACAGCTACTTTAGTAGGGACGACCAAAAAGTATAATAATATACCTATATGGGGACGGCATTCTAATCGCTAGTTGATAGACGCTTAATTAGGCAATCGATTCACAACTACTTATTTGAGAAGCTACGTTTTATGCCTAACTTGATTTAGCTACCTATGTATTTTACAAAGCTCTGCGAGTTCATTAAAGGTCAGATTGAAAATACATGGTAATAATGTCCAAAGCTGTATTGATTTACCGCCCACTACCACCATCGCTCTATCCTTTTTCACTTGCCTGTAATGTCGTATTTGGCTCTGTAGATAAATGTAATTGTGCTAATTCTATCATTGCTGATTGCAATACCCTGAGTAAAGGTTATTTATTACCAATAACGAAATAGTTTTTCATTAAGTCCTAGTTTTCTGTCGCGACATGGATCTTTCGGTTATGCCAAGTAGATAATTCCATAGACATTGTTTAACTTCCAATCCAAAATAGGTTTGTTAAAAGATTAAATTAAGTACCAAATTCATGCAATTTTGAAAGTTAATACTCTACTTACTATAATAGGTAATAGTTAGTCTGACTCTACATTATGGCGTAACTAAAAATATAACAGTAGGTTAGTAGGAAGATAGAGGTACCTACTTACCTAGATATAATTTAACTATTCATATAGGTACCTACTAATAATGTTATTATTAGCTACATTCGGTTGAATCTTATAATTTGTATGTTAAGAATGTTGGAAATAAACCGAGAGCTAGATAGTTCTAAAACAGCGTACTACAAAACAATCTATGTAGTATACTGCTTTAATGGCTAAAATAAATATTTTTTTTGTTTAGAAACTAATCAACAAATGATTATTTACTACTACATCTAAATTTGGCTAAATTTGGCCGGTGACGGGCAGCAGCTTCACTGGTAAAAAAATCTACATACTGCGATCGCCAACCCGCATGCCCAGCGTGGCGATTATGGGCAAAACCTTTCAATGAACGACAAAAATAAAAAGCTCTGTGGCGTTCATTGGGAGAGGCCTATGTCCAGCAGTGGACAGATACAGGCTGATGATAACATCTAAATTTAGACGGAGTAACGCATAAATTTAAAAATTAATTCAATAAGCTCGACATTCGACGGAGGGCCTCAAAATAGCCCTACCTGCTTATGTGTAGATTAACTACTACTACTCACTTTAGTAAATGTTTATGAATGATATTAGTACCTAATATCGTAACTAATAAGGTATGTGAGTAGACCTAACCATAATTATGATGCAATTAACCAAAAATGATAATAAAAACAGTCAGAGCGATGGATCAGTTGGTATTGCAATAGCTACAAGTTTAAATCCTGTTTAGCACTTAGTCGTAGTGCCTATTCTTGGATCATTCTCGTTAGATTCAGTGTTAAGATCCATACTGGATCTATTGAGCTTTTTTCTCTTTAGATCTCATTTTGAAATTATGGATATATCCTGCTTAGCGATAAGGCCGCCGATTGAACTATATTTTTAAGTGTATTATTGTTTGTAAGTGTTTCATTTGGTGCAATAAAGTGTTATCTATCTCTATCTATCTATTGATAATTCCACGATAGATCTAATATGACTTTTTGTTCTCGTTAGATCACATTTTGAAAGTGAGAACTTTATTTTTCATTAGATCCATTGGTCAGATGCATGATGTAGGTATCTAGGTATATATATATTATAAAAGTATATGTATAATAATAATATAATTTATTTTATTAAACCATAGTATTTTTTCTTTAAAAACAAAACTGCTTTTTTAGTTCCAATGTTCGTTTGTCCGTCTCTGTGTGTCAGCCGCGTGTCTCTGTGTGTGCTTTTTAGCACATGATAGGTATCAAAGTTATTGTATATTTAGATGTAGGTAACTAGCAAAATCCAACAGACATTTTCTTACATGCCTTTGTACATTTATTTGCCTCTATCACAGAATAAATAATAGTACCAATGTTTATACTGTATCTGTATTTATCCAAAACTATGATTTGATCCGAAAATAACCAGATTTATTCGAAACTATGGTTTTATCCGAAACTATATGATTCCATCCGAAAATACCCGGATTTATCCGAAACTATCCAGTTTTAACTGAAACTGCCCCGCTTTATTCGAAAATATATGAAAGCAATCTATCTTGGACAGTTTGTTTTCATATATATGATGATTGGATAGAAAAACTCTCAGGAGATCCATATAAATTTAATGTGAAACAGAAGTAATGATAAAAAATACTTCATACATCCATTTTATATCTATATGTTTATGCCTGGATCTTATGATAAAATAAAATCTCGATAGTTCCATTATGGATCTTATCACTGGATCTAACGAGAATGATCCCAATTCTTTAACTTATAACTGAGATACATTTAGGTTTAGGTATTTATTTTTTAGCGAGTTCTTATTTGAAAGCCAGGTGGAGTTTTTGGCCTGGTCACTTTGGATTCGTGAGCAGTGGAACTAGCCTAGAAAACATGACAATAATAAAAAAAACAATCCTGGTAAGTATTTGGTAATTTATTAAAACGAAAATCACAATATTCGATACATAATATAATTGTTGCGTCAGGAATCCGCCTATAAAAGTACATATTTCCATACGATATGTACCTAATGTACTTACTAGGTACTTAGGTATATACTTACTTATAACCCTGTACTTGTAAATGTGTAAATAATTATAACTATAAAAAAATAATACTTGCGTACTTACCTACTGTATACGTGAATGTGTTTGTAAACAATAATCGAACCTAATAAAAAAAAAAACAACATAACATATTCTTAATTAATTTACAGATTCAGTTTTTTAAAAGGGATCTCTGTGGATATTGTTACTGTTAAAGATAGGAAGATTTGTTCTTAGAAATCTATCTATCGTTGTCTGTCTGTCAGTCAGTCAGTCAGTCACACACAGGTACTGTTTTATAGGTATAGATTACATAGTGACCTGCTATGAGATTTATCAACAGAGCTTCAAGTTCAGTTTAAGTTTCACGCTGACACCAGAGGCCTTACCTCATACGACAAACAAATAAACAGTACCCCTAGTACGAGTATTTATAGTTTTCCAAAACGAAATGTAGTTTCGTTTTTTCCATACATTTACTGGCAGCGCCTCTAGCGGAAACTTGCAGGAACGAAAGAAAATGTATGGAACTAAACGTTTTTGATTGTTTGATGATTCTGGGACATCTCATTGTCACTTTTTATATTTTATAATTGTATTTAACATGTTTAGTTATAAATTGTGACATTTGAAAAAAATATAAATAATTAACAAATATAAAAAAAAACATCCCCGTTTCTTGGTGTTCTCTTCACTAACGGGCGTATTTCCGAAGCACCGGTAGAGTCAGAAGGGTATTTCCTTTTCCAGTGTGAGATTTAACTCTGTCGGCACATGAAAGGGAAATTTCCTTTTCAAAGTCAAAGAATACTTAGTTTACCAAAGTTTTTATTGATTTGATCTTTTTATAATATTTTATGTAATTCTCCTTGTACAATTTTGACTTGTAAAAGTGCTATTATTTTTGCCTATTTACAATAAAATACTTTGACTTTGTAAATAATTAGTAAATACTCGTTACAAGGCTGGAGATCACCAGTATTAACCTTAGATCACAGATAACTTATTTTTATTGATTTTTAATTAATTTCAATGTGATTTAACTAATACTTCTAATGTTTTAAATGTTGCTGAACTCTATTACCATTAATGTATTTATTGCAGCACATGGCACAATAATTAGGTATCTATCTATGTAAAGACGATGTCAGGAGTAGCACAGAATAAATAATAGTACAAGTAGTAAACTTTAGCATTATTTTCGTAATTTCGAGAGCGCGAACTGTCGCGGTCGTATCGATTTTTAAAATCGCACATCTCGATATCATTTTTGTGACGTACCTACTTACTATCTAATAATTTTCTAACGTAAAAGTTTGGATCACGGACGGGGCGCGACCCTGAAATGAAATGAAATGAAATGAAATTTATTATTGTCACAGATGTAGGTAGAAGAAAGTTGGTAAAGATAATAATGTAAAGCTAAAGATCCATACAATCTACCCCATTCAGGGGTGTGCAACATATTCTACAGCATGCAATATTATAATCTAAGTACACAATATAAGCTCAGAATCATTGAATTAATTAATTGATTACAATAGGTATGAACATCTATTATGTCAAAGAGTACAAATTTGATTTGAATACAGAAATACACTAAGTTAAGTCAAAGTTACATTTTATTTAATAATTCACTAATAGAATAATAATTTTTAGTGCGTAACCAGCATAATAAGTTCTTTTTGAATATTTTTACATCGAGTATTTTAATATCTCTTGGCAAAGCATTAAACACTTTAATACACATGGCATGACATTGCTTATGATAAAGCGTAGTCTTAGGATGTGTATCATAGACCAGTCTGTCCGGATTTCTCGTATTTCTGGGGTAAATTTCACGTGCCGTCCTGAAATATTGGGGGTTTGTTTTTACAAACGTTGCAAGCTCAAAAATATACATGCATGGAAGGGTTATAATATTGAGCCTCTTAAATAGAGGTTTACAAGACTCAAATGGAGGCACACCACACATTGCACGTACGCATTTCTTCTGGGCTATGAATACTTTATTGACGTCTGTTGAGTTGCCCCACACTAATAAACCGTATTTTAGTACTGAGGATACATAACCATGATAAGCTGCTAGCACTGTACTTAGCGCCGAGGTTTGTCTCAACCTATTGAGAACATAAACGTACCGGTTCAATTTAATACACAGATAATGTACGTGAGACTTCCAATTTAAATTTTTGTCCATGAATATTCCCAAAAATTTATTTTCATATACTTCATCAATAACAGTGTTGTTGTAATTAATATGAAGCATAAGCTGCTTATTACCATAATTTTGAAATTGTATGTAGTTTGTTTTTGTAAAATTTACATTCAAATTATTTGCATTTAACCAAGTTGTCACATCATTAATGGTATTATTAATTTCATCTTCATAATTACTGATACTATCATTACGGGGGATAATTATTGAAATGTCATCGGCAAATAAAGTACATTTATATTTTGTTACGTCAGGGAGATCATTTATGTAAAGTAAAAAAAGTAAAGGCCCAAGAACACTACCTTGGGGCACACCACATGCGTTTACTCTACAGTCAGATTTGTATTTTGTTATCACAGATTCATGATTTAAACCAGTTAATTCCACATACTGTTTTCTGTCTCGAAGATATGAAGCCAGCCAATTTAATGCCGGTCCTCGGATACCAAGATTTTCTAATTTGTTCATCAATATATCATGGGAAACGAAATCAAAAGCTCGGGTCATGTCAAAAAATATAACACTACATAATATTTGCTGCATCATACTTTACTAATTTTTTAAATTCATCTCTACTAATTTCGTAAATGTTAGGATTTTAGGTAGGCATGCATATTTATGAATCAGCACACCTACATAACCAACGCAATACTCATCAAGGCTAAAATGCCTGTAAGTACAGGCACACTCAAACGAGACCCTGAATTCACACGCAGTTTATCTGCGTTGTTTATGATAATTCGACCTTCAACAGCCGGGTACACGGGACTGTGGCCTTGGATGTATTCCACGACCGACTGTAGCTCGTCATAGCTCAGGGAACTAGCTGGCAGCCCGTCAAATATGGAAAATCCATCCCCACCCATCGACAAAAACGAAGGCATCAAAATCTTATACTCTTCGCTTTTATTTAAAGGTGAATAAGCAGGAACTTCGCAAGCGCCACAACGAACGTCGACTTTGACGACTCTAGCACCAGGCTTATATCTAAAGTCGTATTCCACCTTCAATCCAGACATTTGCAAGAACTGTCCGAGCGCTCTGGCAGGATTATACTTCGCTACTGCGTGTTCGAACATCCTCCAAATATCCCAGCCTTTGATTGTCACTTTTACCATGTTTCCATCAAATGGCATGACAGTTAGGAGGTCCCCTTTTGTCACATTTGCTGGTAGATTCATATGTGCTATGGAAGCTCTTACTCCACCACCTTGAATGATGGCTATGGGAGCGTCTGTCCAACCATTTCCTCTATATCCTGCTGCGTATTTATAAATCATTGCATCTACTATCAAATTACCCATATTACATTCCATCAATCTACAGGATTGAGCGTCTAAGATTACAGAAGTATTTCCGACTACGGTTTCGGATATTTTCATCACTTCATCTCGGTATTGGTTGACTATGCTTAAAACGTCTAGATCTTGAGGGACAGAGTTATCCAATAGTACAGGATTTCCATCAAAGCTAACCAATTCGCCTTCAGCATCAAAAACGAGGTGAAGCTTCCCAAGATACTTTGTGTAAGCGTAAGCCTGTACCGCTGGAACTAATCTTCCAGATTTTTGTTTCACTATAGTAGGATACGGTCCTTCAGGTTTCTCTACATCTGGACTGGTACCGTTCCATAAGAATGTATTGGTATGACCTCCTATAACTAAATCTATGTCTTCAACTTTCGCCGCTATTTCCAAGTCTTTTGTGAACCCGGAGTGTCCGAGCGCTATGAGGATGTTTATCCCTTGACTTTTCAGCTTAACCGCTTCTTCTTTAATAGCTTCAGTTTCTTCAATGTATTCGACATTGTTTTTTATTGCTAGTACTTTTGTATCGGGTGTGAGATAGCCGATAACTCCGATTTTAATTCCATTTACGTCAAATACAACGGATTTCATGAGGTTTTGCTCGGCTTCTAGTTCGGGTTCATTGTTAAGGATAAGATTAGCGGCTAGGACTGGGCTGGTCAGGTTTTCTATGAAAGGTGTTAATCCAGAGACACCGTTATCGAGCTCGTGATTGCCGAGAGACTGGAACAAAATAATACAAGCGCATAAACGTTAAGCTAGTAAAAAGTCATGGACATGCAAATTTATCGCAGGCGAGGATCTAAAGGCATACATGCAGAAATACAGCTACAAACATTCTTAATCTTTACACATGCAGATTATATGCCCGTCAAGGAATGGGGAAGAAAAGCAGGGTTCAAGCATAACACAGCACACAGCTCTAATACCTAGTGTATAATGAAGTTGTTTCCACGTAGAAAAAACAGCAATAACAGTTTCTCGTTACTACATAAGTATATTATATAAGCTTCTTGTTACTTAGTATTATTACGTACAAGTTGTGTCAAAATAGTAATTTCCCATAAGTTATCAAATAATTTAAAAAGTTCTTAGGAAATTCTATGATTTGCAACCTATACAAGCTTAGTAGCCCATTTTAGTATCTGTGTATGTGTTATGTATCTACGTTTTTTTAATATAGGTTCTCTTTTTGATAACATTTACTAAACTATGTTAAATAATTATTTTCATCCCATATATTCGAAAAACACTTATTGGGTCCTGGAAAAGTGGGAGCTAACTACTTAGCTCCCACTTTTCCAGGACCCAATAAGTGTCTTTTCTGTTCAAGACTTTTTGAGAGGGCAATAATGAATTTCCGTGGCTCGTCGGCTCTTTCCGCCTTAGCTCGGCCATATTCAAGTTATAAGCCATCACATTTTAGTTTTAATGTGCAAAATGTAAACACTCCACTTGCGATTTGAACTCCGACACTAAAGATCTTCGTTGTAAAGGTACAGAGGGTGAGAATCGTAGCTTCCAAACGAATGGACCGATATAGCTGCGGTTTTTTATGTTTGAAATCCGAGGTAAACGAGATGGTTCTTAGATAGATAGATAGATAGATAGATAGATAGATAGATAGATAGATAGATAGATAGATAGATAGATAGATAGATAGATAGATAGATAGATAGATAGATAGATAGATATATAGATAGATAGATAGATAGATAGATAGATAACTTTTATTGCACAAGAAATGAAAAGCTATAATTGGAAGGGAAAGGAGTGGTCAGGATCGTAACTCCCAAACAATTGGACCGATTTTGATACGGTTTTTTATGTATGAAAGCTAATAAGATCGCGAAGCTTCTTAGCTATAATGGGTTGGGGTCGGAGGTTATATAAGTTTTTAATTTGAGCTTGTTCTAAACTGGTATCATGATCTATATGGATTTGCTTTGCCGTAACTTCATTTGTGCTGATTCATAGCGCATCACCGAGAGTCGATGGAACTAAAATTGACACTGACTCTTCTTCTAACGTTAGTGACAGAATAAATAATGTCTTATAGACATTTCTTACTGTCGTTGTATTACAAATACGTTAGTTCAGTGGACGCTCACTACTGCCAAACTACTGCTGTCAGCGCCAAAATGGCGATAATCAAAGGCTCTCATTGCGACGTTCGTCAAAAGCCTGTCTAGAGTACGGAGTAATAATGCAGTTGTCTATCTGGTATGCTTTGCATATACGAGTACATCTCTAAGATCGAGTGTTACTGTAATAAAATTATGCCAGCCTGGGACCTAATTCACTAATTTTAAGACGCCGATTCCACGCCAATTCTACGCCGCCTGCGTGGAATTTATTCGTGGTTCCACGCAGGCAGCGTGGAATCGGCGTAGAATTCGCATGGAATTGGCGTGAGTGGTCATACAGAATCCAGGCCCTGTAGTCGATCTGAATTCACTCGCTCTCACTCGTTCGATCTGTTCCTCTATCTTTTCGATATCGTGTTGCTGTAAAGGTTAAATCTATAAAATTCATATCCATATCAATATATAAAAGTGAAACGATGTCTGTTTGTTTATTTGGTGAGCTTTCACGCGATAACGGCTGCACGGATTTTGATTAAATTTGGAATGGAGATAGCTTATACCCTAGAATAAAACATAGGATACTTTTTATCCCGGAAAATTGTAAGTTTCCACGGGAAAACTGGACAATGATTACTCGCTGTAAGGAACGGTTATCATGGAAACGAAGTAACAAGTCTGTCATAAAACTTTAAAAGCATTGGTGCTGTACCTACTTTTGCATTGGTTTTTAATATCCTAGAAGAACAAAGGATGTTTTTTCGCGATAAGCATTAGTCCACGTGGACGAAGTCGCAGGCGGGAATGTTCGTCTACAATAATCCTGATAATCGGTAATTGTTGTATTTTGGAATGTGATTCCGTTTTAATGAATAAAACGCCGAGGACATTGATGCACATGCAAGCTCAGTTTTTATTTCAGCGAAGCCCGCCGTACACCTCGCTGCAGCACATTGCACAACTTTAAATTGAAACGAAACACTAATGTATTCACCCCGGATTGCACTTGCTTGTTTGTCATTGTCTGTAGCACAAAATGAGTACAAGTCTGCAGTGTTGGCCTCAGGTGTCAGAGTTTGTCAGGCCGCTGGATGGCCTCTGACATGGCTTCACGACTGCTATCAATCAATAACAGCCGGGACCGACAGCTTAACGTGTCCTCTGAAGCATGGAGCGATGGAAATCCACACCTAACTCTGTCGTCAATCGATCGTTATCCTCTAGAAACGATCGACCGGTGACTAGAGATGGCCGTTTCAGAAAAAACGTTGTTGGGCATCGATGCCAGTGAATGATGCTGGCATCCGATGCCGAAATAATGTAAAACAGATGCCCTCAAAATCTGATTCTGAGAAACGTGAGCCCAAAACATCATAGATGCCACCGAGCGCACGGTGCCGACCAACTGAACATTATATTCTTGCTTGCTCGCTCTCGGTTGCACCCGTGGCTGTGCGAGCTAGACGACCAACGAGAAAGACAACGTACTTTTAAACCTAGATTGAGCCGGTGCGCGCAAGTGCTTGGTTGCGAAATACAAAGGGTAGTTAATAATAATGATCATAAAATTCACTTTTGACTTGAACACACCTGGGTTATAATTTACCGGAAACACTGACGAGGGCAGAGCATTCCACTCCTTTGCAGTTCTTATAATAAATGAAGAAGCGTAACGCTCCGTTCTTGTGCGAGGTATTTCAACCATAAAAGGGTGTTCAACCTAGCACTTCATTTTCTATATCCGTATTATAAACATACCTATATGTATTTATGACAGACTAGGCAAAAAAACGAATAAAATGGCAGTAAAAATTTATAATAAACTACCCGATATAATAAAAAAAAGAACAAAAACAAACAACATTCCATAGTAACCTAAATAACTTTTTAATTAATAAATGCTATTATACCCTTGGCTCTACATGTATAATTAATTGATATAATAGATAATGGCTCGGTCTGCTTGCTACTTTTTGCTATACCCTGTGAGTGTCATATGTTGACAATTACACCTTAATGCCTGTGTTTTTTATTTACTATGTACATATGTTTTTGCAATAAATAAATTGAAATTGGCAACCGTATGACCACGACCTCACCTGATGGAAAGCGACGACGTGGCCGAAGGTGAAGCACGCTTGCCTTAGTACTCTTGACTTGAACACACCTTTAAAAGTGGACGGTTTTTTATATTTCTTGATTGGAGATGGTGATGCTTTTTATTGGAATTAGGAATGCTAAGTAGTGGTTGCGATGGCTTAACTGGCTAAGCATGTGCCGCGCAGAGACACTGATGATGCGGATTCGAGTCCCGTCCATAACATTAACTTGTCCTTTAGAAAATAAGGTGCCCGATTCTTGCAGAAAAGTCTAAAAAGTTGTCTACGTTTAACAAATAGGTAGGTTTGCTAAATAAATTAGGTAGGTAATGCAAATTTAATCATATGCTCTCTTTATTTTTATACAAACGTTTAAAAAATATCAATAGGTACAAAAAGTACTAATAAAGTACGTGAAAAACAATTCCATGTTAATGATTCCTAATGTTCATAACTAACGGCACCATAGCAACTGTTAGCATGCTTACAGTCAGGCCCGATGCCGCTCCCGTCTCTGTTTCTACGACATTGTTCAGCACGACTCGTCCAGCAACCTCAGGGTAAACTGGTGACCTTAATTTGATAAACTCAGCAGTGCACGTGACCTCGTCATAAGGAAGACTCTCCCTTGGTAGTCCGACGAGCATGGAGTATCCAAACTCCCCGTTAGCTAAAGCAGCAGGCATCAGCACTTTGTAAGATCTCCAGTCGTCGATAGCATAGTATTCAGGAACGAAGCATTCCCAGCAACGAACAAATGCACTCACTAGCCTGGAACCGGACTCTCGAGACATATCGTAAGTTGCACGAATGCCAGAGAACTGGAGCAACTGTCCAGTAGGAGTTTGAGTGTTGTAATTAGATACAGAATGTTCCAGGACCTGATTTAGGATTACACCCGTCATAGTTACAGCTACCAAATTGCTTTCCAATGGTAAAACTGAGAGAAGGTCGCCTCTAGTCACAGCAGCAGGCCTGTTTATGGGTGCAATAGATCCAGAAATGGCTCCACCATGAATGATAGTCGCGGGAGCGTCAGTCCATCTTTCACCCTCGTAACTGATCGCATAATAATAATTAATAGCGTCAGTGATTAGGTTTCCTAGATTACATTCCTCGGTTTTGCAAGAACTACCGTCCAAGACAACTGCTGTATTTCCCAACACTTCCTCAGACCTGGAGCTAATTTCGCCGTAGTGAGCTTTTACAATCTGAAGAGCTTCTTCATCTTCAGGTACAGAGGAAAGTTCGATTGGTTCAGAAACCCACTTAATGATTTCACCGTTAGCATCGAAACTAGTAAACATTTTGCCGAGGTATCTATTGTAGGTAGTAGATGGAATAACAGGCACAGTTCTTCCAGATTGCTGTGTCACAAATGTAGGGTCTGTGGGAGTTACGTCGGAAACAGTGCTTCCATCCCAGAAGAATTTGTTCTGCTGCCCGGCGATGATGATGTCGAGACCGTCTACCTCTCTAGCGATTTCATTATCTTTCTCGGGAGTGGAGTGACCTAGAGCAATGATTATCTTGACGTTAAAAGCTTGTAGTTTTTCCACCTCTGCTCTGACCGCAATAACTTCATCTATGTACTCGATGTCACCCTCAGCATCTAAAATATCTGCATCAGGTCTCAAGTAACCAACGATACCAACTTTGACACCATTTACGTCGATGACTATGGATTTTTGGACGTCTTCGTTCTTTGTCGATTTAAGAATGACGTTGCTTGCCAATATCTTAGTGTGAATGTCGTTGATGAAGGGTGAGAGTTCGTCAGATCCTTTCTCTATTTCGTTGTTGCCAAGAGACTGAAATTAGAAAAAAAGAAGAGTATTATACTAGATTCCACTAAGTTTAACCAATTTTTTCCAAATCTCGTTAGTTTTCGAAGTCAATTTAAAATGTTTGGTTGTTAGTATTATGATACAAGATTAAGACTGTTTAATGATCAATTTTTTCTGTGGTTACAGTTTGTTTTGAAATATTATTATGGAGAAGAAATGTCTATCAAAATAACATTGTTAATGTATATTTTTTCATATCGTTTAGTATCGTTCCATCACCAAAACCATCACCGACCACCACAAATATTAGAAGCATTTTGTTAAAACGAAATGAGTTAGTTAGGTACTAGGTATACGTTAGTGTAAATTTGTAGGTTTATTAGATTAAATAGGTTAGAAAAGATGACAGGTATTATATCCCGTATATAAGTTAGGTATTAGTATAAAAGTATATAAGATCAAGACTTACTGAATTATGCTTTACATTCTTATATCCAATTTACCATTTATAAGATGTTGTTCAAAAACCGACGCTGACATCGTTTCAAGTAATTTCGATGTGTCTAGAGCACCCACTATTGTGATATGATCTCATATAGCTTCATTGTAATTTCCGGCGCTCCACCCGGAGCCGGTGGGTTGTACCCACACCACACTAGGTATACAGAATATCATTGCCCACACTCGACAGATTGGTCAGTGTCCCGTTGCACCCGGAGTGGGCATTGGCAGGCATTAGGCACTCATAATCCCTGCCATCGAGACGATTCAATTTGTCTGGCATCGATTTTCAGTCGCATTGTTTCGGTCGTATATTATACCACTTCATAACTGCGTACTGTTGGAGAAGTATCAGCCAGCGCACGTGAATATTATTGAACCAAAAAGATAACTACTTCTAATGGAAAGCTGTGTGTTTTTTTTCGCAAATTCTCCGAATTGTTTTATATATCTAGTTATCTATCTTCTATATCTATCTTACTATCTATAGGTACTTATAACAAAACAATAAGAACGAAAAAATATTGTACAAAGAAGATAATTAAAAAAAATGGTCGAGGGCACTTAAAATAAGCTACTGAAAAAGAATATAACATTTTTTAAAATCGTGAATGTCTGTTTGTTTTTCTGTATGTTTGTTCGTGCATCATATAAAAACTACTGCATCGATTGTGATGCGGTTTTCACTGTTGGATGGCTTAGTGTTTCACTTAAAAACTGGAGTACTTGGTATCTTAATGATGAAAATGATATCTGATTGTCTATCTGTCTGTATATCTGTTCACGCTTCACATTATTACTACTAGACCGATTGCGATGCGGCTTTCACTATTGGATAGCTTATGTTTTGACTTGGTATCTCAATCCGATAAGTAGAAGCCGAATAATCAAACTGAACAACCGAACAATCGAACAGTTTCGAATAATCGATAAAACCTATTTGACGTCTGAACAAAGTTTGATGAAATTTGTTATTTGGTACTTTTGGTTTCGGAATAACACAAGTAAAAAAACCACACAGACACAACTAGTGTAGGTATATATTATATCCATTTGATCTCCCTTCAGTCCGATAACTAATATACAGAACAAATGCATACAAATTTCAATACGCCTTTCATACTAGCATATATCATTATAAATCATTATACTTCTCCAACAACTCCTAGGTAATAAACAGGTATATACGGTATTCAAAGTTCATACACGCATGTAAAACACGACGCTGAAAATTTCGTTGCCGGTCAGAATGCAGGAGAATTTTATTCAAATGAAGAGTTCGTTTCAATTTCGACGCTGAATTTTCAATCCTTTGTGTTAACGCACACGGACGTACCTACGTATATAGGTAGATACAGTTACTACGTACGAACGCACGTATACGTTCCGTACCAACCCATGTGTTAAATAATGTGCATAATGGCTGGCTTGCAGGCATTGTAGCTTATGAACATTTATTTTTATGATGAACACAATTTTTGTAAACATTTAAATCCGTGGGTATACAATTATCGTCGATTTTAGTTTTCTAATAACTTTAAATTCAGATATTTGGCCCATAAACCCAAAAACTAATCATGCTACTAAGCGTGCTACACCTTCGACCACATCATCGCTTTCCATCAGGTGAGATCGTGGTCAAACGATTGCCTAGTCGGTAATAAAAAAAATTGCTAAGATGGCTGAATGGATTCAGATAAGTTTTAGTATAATTCATCTCGAAAAAACTGTATATGAGTAAACGTGAATGTGCTAAAGTGTGCGTGGATGTGAAACCGCGTTTGTATCTAGTAGGTATTGTAAAAATAAATAAAATTGAATACATCTGTGCATGATATACTACTAAACTAATATTAATAACGTGAAAGTTTGTGTAAAGTATGTTGGTAAGTATGTTTGACACCACTCGGCGCTGAAACGGCTAAAATAATTTTGATGATATTTGGTATTTAGATACCTACTTTAGGTTCAACTCATAGGATACTTTCATCATGTATACATGAAATTAAAGTGTTTCTGACATATATTTTTAAATCCCATACCATGAGGGTGATATATACCCCGCCAAAGTTGTTAACAATGAGTAATTTCCAAACAGTATGAACCAGAAACAAGTTTAAAAAAAAAACGATAATCTTGTAACAAAAAATGATCGAGTTTGTATGATAAACTCACTTACAAATACTCAAATACTTGTAGTACAATACTCTTTATATATAGGTACGTAGAGTATTGGAGACTGTGACTATTGTTATGTAGGTATAAGTATATGTAGAGTGCAGATGTTCTCTTCCAAGATGTCTAGCAGTGTATAAAAAGAAAAGCCAAAGCAAAAACAAGCATTGCAAAAAGCGGTAACGAAACAAAACAGGTACCTAGTTCCATTACGTCCACACCTGACAAACAGACACGCCGATTGACGAAGCACGTAGATATCACACAAAAACTTTCACTGATAACATGATAACTGATAAGTTATAAAACACAATTAAAAGGCACAATGATGTAGAAAACAGGTTCAATGCTACCTTCTGTCTTATTTAATTCGTTACAATGTACTCTACCTAGAGCTCAATCAATTAACACTAATCAAGCATTAAGTTGTCAAAATCCACACAAAACAAGAGATTTAATGCTAGATTCATAGATATATATGTACAGTACATATAATACAATGGCTAGATTAGAGTTAATTGACGATTATGTGTGCGGCAATAAACAGTTTCATTAATTATAAATCAGCGACGAAGAGACAAATAAAAAATAATTACTTGAACATATAATAATAAATAACTACAAATCGAAACCAGCTTACTAAAAAGTAATCTACTTGAGAAACTATTCAATAAAAAAATATTCATTCATTTCGTTTTAGAAATGCCTGAGAACCTAATAAAATAAAATTGAGAAGTTTCTCCATTTTTAAAGCCGAATTGTTGCAGATAATTAATCAGAAAAATGTAAAATGATCCATCCTATATTCAATTCATTCTTTTAATAACTTGACATTGATAGGTACTTACCTAATAATCTAGTTAAGTACCTACTACAATGTTTTCTGCTTTTAATTGTTCCAAATAGGTAGGTATAGTTTGAAACGATGACTTACCACGAGATAAATAGTATACCTATCATAAAATAATTTCGTTGTGCTATCTGTGATTTTTATCATTGCTAGACCAAATTACATGTTAATTAGTTAGGTGTTCCAACAGATTTGGAGCACAATAACATGTCATAACAATTATCTGTAGATACCTACTGAGTAAGTACTTTATAATGTTATCAATTCATCTAACAGTTTGATCAGCATTAATCACAATTAAAATTATATCGTATCTATGTGCCTATTTAGTTATAGGAAATTAAATTCGTGCATGAATAAACCATGTCATAATTTATTTCAAATCTTGGAAAGTAAAATCGTTTTTTTTTCACTGAACAATTAAGACGACACAAATAAATTCGATCTTGTAAAGATCTCATCTGAAATGATTTCACAGTTTACGTAAGATGACACAACAAAAAGTCACGGTCATGGACGTACCGACAAAAAACGTCACGAAACATGATACGTAACAAAACGGACAAAAACGTAACAAAAAAATTAAGCTCTACCGTTGGACGTTGTAGGTACATGAGGCCAGTATGAAAGGCAAGTACAGTGAACTAGCCAGTTGCTTGCTTGGTCGCTCGTTTTTGAAACTTTAGCTCTATAACAGACCAGTTACTATTAGCTGCTATAGTTGCTAAGCAATAATATATTAAGTGGGGCTACTGGACTCATGTTCGATTAGGGTTACCATATCGCAATTTAAACAGTCATGGCAAAAAGACAGATTATAAAAAAATAGTCCGGTCATTTCTTTTTCGTTTTAGAAACTATGCCTTTAAGTCCGGAGAAAGTTGGACCAAAAAAGTCGTAATAAAAAGGCTGGACAAATCTGAACATATGGTAACCCTTTTACGATATGTTTGATGGCACATTTCAGGAAATTATCATCATATTATAAAGAACGCGTCCACCTTTTAGATGGTTCACAATTTGCGACGAACACAACTCTTCCGGACCTTTTTTAACGTCCTTCAAGAAGTTGACAGACTTCATCATCCAGCTACGTCATGTTAGAAAGTACTTACAACGGCATCGGGTTGGAGTGCGTTGATGAACTCGGCCGCTATCTTCCACTTGTAAATGGTGAACCAAGCTGTCCCAGTGTATGTGTCGCCAGCGTTAAGGTACAAGACTGGTGGGCCCTGCCCGGTTTGAGCAGCTTTCCTTGCCTCCTTCACCCTGAAATGAGGAATTTAATTATTGAGCATGGCAAGATGAGATGAATTTAAAATGCTGCGGGGTGTACCGCGGCAGTCAACGCACTATTCTTACCAAGCACCGAAATGATTTGGATTTTTGGTAAAAAAAATATGATTGTATTGCTATGAAGCTTGCGCTTTACTAGATTTGGCTTAATTGAACGAGCGAGAGCGAAGCGCGAGAGAAGCGGTACCGTTTTAGCTCGGGCCAAAATGCTTTCGTATGTCCGGCGGATGTCCAGCTATTCTCCTCTACAGGTCGCATATCTCAACCGATTCTCGTGAAATTATGTGAGCAGGTTCCATAATTAAATGTATTTTTTGGCGATTCAGTTTTTCGAAATTTTTCAAAATGTCGTATATATGGGGCCCACACAAATGTCTCTCAGCTTTTCGGTAAACATTGATGAAGCTATGCAAAGACATACTCGCAAGGTCTACAGATCACAGAGCTACTTATCAGATCACAGAGTTAATTTGTTTAGGAATTTATGATTACCTATTTATTTTGGGTAATGTACCTATTTCAGCCTGTATACATTGTACATTGTTGTGAGCATTGTAGCAAGAATAGTTTTTATAAAAAATTAATCCTAATCTCATACTACTGAGAGCATACTGAGAGATTGGTATTGTTAAAAAAGACACGAATCTCTCAGGATGACTTAGAAACTTTGTAAGTCTTGCCACAGAATAAATAATAGTTCGTCTTGCTCTTGCCGCTTGCTATAATGCCCTTCGGTCGTACCGCTGCTCCTACTCGTCAAACCGAAACACAAATAATGCACACAGGTTGTACATTTATTTGGGAAAAAGTGGTGAAAACTTGAAGGTACACTTTTGCCTTAATGAGTTATCAAGAGCCCAAAAAACTACTATTTTTCATGAGCTTTAAATTTAAAAATATTTTCATTTTTTGAACTGTGCACTTCCCAGTTGAGTAGGTAGACGCAGTGCGGTTTTGGTTGGCTTGATGAAAAGCGAGTGCAGTCACAGAATACATAATAGGACCAACATGTAGGTTTCCGTGATTTTTTATGCGTACTTAAACGCAATTTTTAGTGTACTCAGGGGAGGGGGAGTAAAAAGCGGTAGAGCCTCTGGCAGCTGGTTCAATAATAAGTATAATTTAAAACATTAAATTAAAAAAAGACGCTTTTACGACCTTTCTTTATTTTTTTTTAATGTCACTTTTTCCACTTTTTAGGTTTTTTAGTTTTTTTTGTCACTTCATTTGTTGCATTTTCACTTTATACGTCTTTTTTTTCCCTTTTTTTATTGCTTTGTCATCGGTTTGTGGCCTACCCTGAAAGTTTCAGCCGGATAGCTAAACGGGAAACGCTCGAAATATGAACTGCAAGATTCCAGGACAAATACATACATACGAGTACATACAAGTGAAGTTAAATAAAAGATTTTTAAAATAGAATAATAAAAATTGGAATATAGGTACCTGCCTACCTACTTTTTAATTTAGATATAGGGCTAGAGATTTCTAACATCTAACCTGATGGAAGTGACAGTCGAGCAAATAACACTAACTGCTTACTAGCTCTTGAATTCAAGACCTAGATTTTAGTAGTAAGTTTCTATGAAAAACAATTTGACAAGGGAAAGACTCCTAATATTTTTTAATAAATGTTTTTCTATTAAATAGGTAGTTATCACGGTTAGTCATAAAATATATATAGTCAGCGTAAAAACTAGCGCACTTTTATTTGCAAATCGTGCTGCAAATGATATTAAAATAATATTCTGTATCTAATGTATGACTGATACGACAGTGAATTATGGCACCTATTGCTTGTGATGATAAAGTCACTTTTGCTAACAGAAATTTTTGAGTTTTGTTATTTTGTAATAGGAAGAAGGAAGAATTTGTCATGCAATGCAGGTCACGCAGTCCGCACGCATTGCTAAGTTAGATATGGCAATCGAAAATCAAATGGATAAGTACTAAAAAAAACTGCTGAGACAAATTTCATTAAATTTATATCATCTTAAGCCTATATTCCAGCCTGCGTCCAGCAGTGGAAGGGTTTCGTCCACTGCTGGACGTTAGGGCTCTTCTAGTGAAGGCATTATCGAAGTTTTTTCTACCTAATTGCACAGTTTGCCCGAGGTAGGCATATTGCTGAACAACTTCAAGAGGTACACCATTAACACCAACAGGTCTCGGGGTAATAAGGTCGTTGAACATAACCTTGGTTTTGTCCTTGTTCATCCCAGACCGACACGTCTGGGAGGAGTCAGCTAGGTCGGTCAGCATTCGTTCGAGAGCCTGGGGCGATTCTGTCATAAGGACGATGTCATCGGCAAATCGTAGGTGTGAGATGTACTCGCCATTAACGTTTATGCCCTTTCCTTTCAAGTCCAACGTGATAAAAAATGACATTTATATTGGACTACAATATTCCCCTTCCTACTCTTGCTAACTCTTAAAAGTTCCGAGATCGTGCCTTTGTGAAGGTTAGAAAAAACTTGTGGAAACATAACTCTTTGATGAAAAAACCCGACTTCTAGAAGATTTACTGAAAACCGACTGCACCAATTGTCTTGAAATTTACGTTGGATTATTTTCGAAATACATCATCAAATAAAAAAATATGTTAAAAATGTTATTCAAATTAATAATATGTAGAAAAGGCTCACAATTTTTTTTGGACGTATTTGCCTACATTTTTATGTTAATATGAATTTCAGAAGCGTTAGTTTTCAAAAAATATTATTGTTAACATAATAATCATTGTTAAGCATATTTTTAAATAGGAATCATTTGGTTTACGGAAGGGACTTGAACCCGTAACATCCGTTCTTATCTTAGTCAATTCAGCCAAAACAAGCAGCTTATGTAGGTTAAAACTAATCATAAAACAACGTTTTTATAATTACTTTTTTTAAATGCTTTGTTTTCGAATTGTGAGCTACTCTGAATGTTTCAGCCGGATAGCTAATCGGGCAGTGCTCGAAATTTTAGGTACTAGATTCCACCCGGAACAACAGACAGACAGATAAACAAGAAAGTTACTTAATAAAAACGTGGTAAAATATACGAAAAGAAAGACATGGTTGTTTCGATAAGCAGGCTTCCCTGTAAAAATCAAATAGTAATAGGTCTGATAAAAGAGTTGATCAATTTTCTCTTTCATCACAGCCCAGAATGGCGGATTGACTTTAAAAATATTGTGAAACAATATTCGACAAGGCATTATGTCAATAAGTTCATGTATTGTCTCGAAAATCGTCTCTGTATTTACAGAATAAATAATCTTATAGTAATGTGGTCTCGTGTAGAACATGGTGGTATTTAGCACTGACCCAATATTTACAGAAGATGTCAAATGGAATAATTTTGCATAATTGTTTCACCAAACTTGTCTTTTTTGCCTATAATATAGGATCTTGAATGTTATATGTATAATCATTAAATAATATATTATCTTTTTATTTGTTTGTAATAATATATTTTATTTCTGTTGTAGAGTTTACAACCTTTCAACATAGAAAATAAACTGAACGGAATTGAATTAGAATAAAATTAATTAATAAATAACTAAAATATACGTATTAGCATTACCAGAACATAGAAACAAAATTGAGAATCGCATAATTTCTTTCAAAGGCCGATGAAAATTGTACTTAATAATAGACGAAATTTTAAAATTTAATATTAAAGTAAATATCAGAGACAAATTCACTCAATTTATTTGCCAATTGAATAACAAAATGTCAAGGATTGTTTTTGCAAGATAGACGCGTTTTTAGACCCGTAAGATCTGCTTGATAAGTTAAGAACATAGAATAGGTAAAAACCTGGTAGCAAAAATAACAAACGGTAAAGTTAGATACAAGGACTGCTTGAAAAAGTGCTTGACAAAAATTGTAGTGGACTAAAAGTCACAAAAATGAATTTTCAAAAGTTTTAGTAATTTAATTTCATTTCTTTTTCAGTGTTATAGAAAGCATTATGCGTAAGGGTAGTTGAGCCTATATAGTGTTTAGGCCTTCACCCCGTGCGACTTAAATAAAAACTCGCTCTGATGACGTAATTTTTGTGTGAAAGAGGGGATTACACTCTAGTGAGGTCTAGTTACACCAAACAAAAAAAAAAGGTTAAAGGTGTCTAGTTAAGTAGTACGGGTTGTACCTACACACACATATGAGTTACACATTGAGTTATAAACGGTACTCACACATGTGCGACTCTAGGGAATCCTCCGTAGCACTTTCCAGCCTCCCTGTCTGCCATAGTGCAGGCACCGCTCAGCTGGGAGGTCTGCTCGAACCTCGCGTGCATGTCATTGTTGTGGAGGATCAACAGCTCAAAGTTACCGCCGGTAGGAGCCTTGACGAAGGCGCAGAGGCAGACGGTTACTGTCGCCAGCAGGAACGTTAGGGATGTGAGGCTTTTCTGGAAGAAAAATAAATAAATTGTTAGAAAAAGAAACAATGTTAGCAGCAGGACCATATGATGAGTCTAATTCAAAAGAACCTTGTAAAATAAGCTTTGTTCCGACAGCAATAAATTCTGTCCTTTAAAACCACGATTTGCAAATCAAGTTTCATTGTAGCACTCTACACAGCGGCAGGTCCGTTCAATATACTTACAAAAAAGTCATTGATCCGAACTCTGCCCTGTATAGAACTTCCTGTGAAACTCCGTTTACTTAACACATTTTTGTCCTCTTACGCTAGAGTCCACCTGGGGAAGTACCACACCCGCCAAGCAGTAGTGTGTAAACATTTCTGTTCCGGTTTGAAGGGCAATGTTTCCAGCGAAATTACTGGACTGGACAATGCGACTGAAAAACCAATGCATCAGGGTGACGAGTGTAGTACAGTGACGCGCAAGATTTCGTAACCCAAGTTCGGGCAACTGTTATGGGCAGGCAGGCGTGACACTAAACATCAGGCAAGCAAACTGCTCGACTCGTCACACAACGAAATAAAAAATTATATAAAAAAACTAGTTTGTGAATCAATACAAAATAGTGTTTACCTCCAACCGATTCATGATGCCTTCATTAGATACGTTGCGAAATTGATTTGGAACCCATGGAAAGAGTTTAATTTATATTTGAAAATATCTAGATCGTAACCAGATATAATTGTAATTATGTGTTTCGAGTGCTTACAATCTGATGTTTGTACAATCAGAAATCTGATTAATATCTGTGCATCAGTTATTGAGACAGTCGTTTGGAACACGTTTAAAGAAGTACTCGTTCGGTAAGGAGATATCTAATTTTTATGTACAGATATATATTGTATTTATTAGATTTACGTGCAGGTTGGACTACTAAACTACGTAAGTTGTAACTTTTAAACTTTCGCGATTCGAACACATAGTTTGACCACGATCAATGCAACTTGATCGAAACGTCGAGGTAAATAAATATTTAGTTTTCAGCGCGATTAAGTCTCGTTTTGAATATATAACTACTGCGTAAGTTATTATTTAGCCGATGATTAACTGAATCCTGACTACCTACTTACCATTAGGTTTTCTTTTTATTATTATTTTAAACTGGACTATTCACACTAATTACCTAGCCCCAAACTAGGATACTAAACATATACTATGGGTATATGTAGTTCGAGTACTTAATAAAGAGTGATTTAAATGTTCTTGTGCCGGCGTCATTTCGTGTTATTCCAGGACCAAACTTACTACTACAATTTACTACTTTTCATCAAAATTTGTTCAGCCGTTAAATAGCTTTTTATTTATTGCTCCGCATCTACTCCTCGGATTTAGATACAAAGTACACCAGATTTTAAGTCAGTACCTAAGCTTCAAACACTGCAAACCGCATTGTAATAGGTCCAGCAGTTTTTATGTTATGCGTGAATAGACAGACAGACAGACAGACAAACACCATTTAAAAACATATTCGTGATCAGTAAGTAGGTTATTAAAAGGATAATAAATATCTTTTATTATTTCCTTTGTACAGACTTATTATAAGTACAGATATAGATATATACATAGTTAAATATATTTTCTCTTGACAAATAGGTACATATAAGTCCAGATAAAGTAGCACATCTACTAGACAGTAATGCTAATATAAGCGTTAGTTTTGATTAAGCGTAATTTGTTATTAATATGCTCATGTGTTTTATTTATGGTGGTCTATGCAAGCGCTAAACCTCGATCTCTCCAGGGAGTCCTGGGCCTGCAGTCTCAACATAGTTAGCGATTGCTTTACAACCGAAATTAGTTGCAAAGTCCGATTATAACAATACTAGCTGACGATCTAAAATACCAATATCCCAACATTTGGCCAAAATTCCTTCAGCCGTCAAAGTTTTTCATCCATTGCTCAGCTTCTACCCATCGGATTGAGATACCAAGTACCTCAGTTTTAAGTCAAATCCTAAGCTATCCAACAATGAAAATCGCATCGCATTCAGTTTAGTAGTTTTTACGTGATGCGCGAACAAACATACAGACAAACAAACAGACACGTTTTTTTTTTTTTTTAAACTCTTGTTTAGTAGCTTATTTTAAGTACCCTAGACTTAGACCATTCTTTTTAATTATCTTCTTTGTACAGACATTTTCGTACTTATTGTTTTATTACAAGTTAGTTTGGTATTCTCTACAACAGGTATTATTAGGTGTTCTGTGACAACACTAAATATATAGTTAGGACTTAGAATATTTACGCTGCCCAGAGTTAGGACTATATATGTACTCTAACTACAGATACCGATGACAATTGATAGCATGTGACAGTAACTGTCACGGATATCTGTACTGTAGAGACTCGCATATAGGGGTTTTTTGCAAAAATTCAAAATGTTGTGTTGTAGAGTTTGATTTTATTCTCAATCTTGTGTTTCTTCGATTATTGATGTGTAATATTGGTGGAATATTAACCATTATGTGTTCGTTAACGTGCACGAGTGTAGGCAAAATAATCAAACGCAGATATAAATGGCATTTTGTGATTTTACCAAATCTCCCTCGGAAGTTTTAGTAAATGTCCACCATTTTACTGATTCGTGACTTTGACTTGACAATTAATGACTGTGACGTGACATTAATATCAACTATTAAACTTGACATTGGCGAAATTGCTAGTAGGCTAGTGCCTCCGCAGAAGCCATCTAATAAAAAGAGAAGAAGAAGACTCGCATATAGAGTTTTTTGAAAGTATTCAAGCTGTCATGTTGTAAATTTTTATTTTTTCTTCATATGAGTGTTTTTTCGAGTGTTAATGAGTAATATTGGTGTAATATTAATCATTATGTGTTTGTTTACGTGCACGAGTGTGGACAAAGGATAAAAAAACAAAAAACGTGACTAATTGTGATGTTTTCAAAACTCTCCAGGAAGTTTCAGTAAAACGTACACCATTTTACTGATTCGTGACTTTGACAATTATTGACTGTGACTTGACAATACTTTAATAAACTAAACTTGACATTGGCAAAATTGCTAGTAGGCCAGTGCCTCCGCAGAAGCCATTAAAATAAAAAAAGAAGAAGACTCGCATATATAGGATCGTTAGTACTATAAAAAGGCCCTGATGGAATTCGATGTTGTTTTCGACGACTCATCATCAAAGAGGGGAGGAAAGTGCCCAGAATGCTGGATGTATTCCAATGCAGATTTTTAAACAAGAGCCAGTCAAGTATTCTGGTCATGTCACCTCTACCTACTTGCTTTGTCTGATAAAAGTTTAGACCGGATACAGGCACAAAACCAGCATCTGGTTCAATAATATTTACTGTGAAACAGGCTTCCGTTGCTCATTTTGACGTGGCATTAAAATAATTAACAAACTTTATTTGTTAAGTAAATTAACACATCCTATTCTTGTTAATTACAACGATAAGATAAAATTCTTGCAAACGACGAGGTATTTTCGGCTTTCATACAGACTTAGATTTCGTTTCATTTAAAAAACAAAATATTGAAGATAGGTAGATTGACAAAGCCCAGTTTTTTTTGAAATAAATATCCTGATAAAATTAGAGCTGTTTATGATTTGTATTGTAAACATAAAACACTTAAATTATGTCAGAATTAGTTGTTTAGAAGAACTCCTAAAAAAAACTGCTAAAAAAATTGGGTTGTATCGAACTCCGTTTGTGTGAAAGAATTTAAAATTCAGCAAATGTTTGTGGCAGATATTTTCAATTTTAATTAACGACTCTAATACCATATATTTACCATAAAAGTCATATATAGCACTAATGATGCTTGCTTGTCGTATGAGATAGTGCTGGCCTCTGATGTCAGAGTTTATTAGGCCGCCCGAAGGCCTCTGACATGGCAATAGCAGTCGGTAGCGACAGCTTAACGTGCCCTCTGAAGTAGGGAGCGATGGAAAACCGCACATAACCACAGAATAATAATAGTACAAGACATAACTTAGAAAAGTCATTGGTGCGGAGGCTAGGTCGAATCTGATATCGTTGGATTCTAATTTAAATCTCACTAGTATACCGCTAGGCTACCATCGCTCTGACTAATGATGAGCACATGTATGTTGCAAGTAAGTTGCACACCTATCAGAAAAGTTATTGTAATTATGCATTCATTTACAATGTATGTATGTAGAGTTTGTAGAACAAGGTCGATCAAAGAGTTCATTAGAAACTACGGCTGGGCAGCTGTTCAAACGTCTCGTACTTATTACTAACATACATACTGCAGGGTAAATAGAAAAAGGCATTATCTATCTTCTATCTATACTTATAATAAAGCTGTTAGTAACAAAAAGTCTTTACAATAAAGATAATAAACAAGTAAAATTATTATAAAAATACAGAAAATCCGACTGCGAACTAAATTATTGAATATGAGCTAACCGCAGCAAAAATAATCACACTAATATTAGAAAGACGAAAGTTTGTATGTATGTAAAGGGTAACGGTGTTTGTGTGTGTTTATGTTTGTTAATTCTTCACGCTTAAACAGCTGCAAGGATTTGGTTCAAATTTGGTACTGAGGTAACTTATAGCCTGGATTAACACATAGGCTACTTTTTATCCCGGAAAAAATTGTAGTTCCTGCGCGCCGCGGGCGAAACTGTGGGGCTCAGATAGTATTAAATAATACAGGCTATATAAGAACTTTGTTAGTTTGTAATGTTGTGGATCTAGTATATCAATATTACAATATATATAAAAAAACATGGAACTGTGTAAATAATATCTTTTGAGTTCATAATGTAATGAGGCATGATGTTTTATAAATTAAAGGGGCCCGCGGATCTATAAGTATCCATGCAAACGTACCTAATACCAAAAGCATTTATAATTGAACCATGTAATATGGTAACCACAATACTTACAATGAGATTCCGAATAATAGCATAATATGGTGGAGATTGCTATGCTTCAATTTAGTACTATTACTTATTCTGGGGTTTCAATCCATGCCAATATATAAAAGTCAAACGTTTTCTGTTTGTTTGTTTGTTTGTTTGGTGGAGCTTTCACGCGATAACAGTTGGACGGATTTTGATGAAATTTAGAATGGAGATAGCCTATACCCTGGAATAAAACATAGGATACTTTTTATCCCGGAAAATTGTAAGTTTCCACGGAAAAACTGGAAAATGTTGGTTACTCACTGTAAGGAACGGTTGCCATTACAGAATGGTCTGTGGTTGCCATGGAAACGAAATAACAAGTCTGTCAAAAAACATTGGTGCTATGCTATACCAACTTCTGCATTGGTTTATAATATCCTAGAAGAAAATAGGATACTTTTTTCGCGATAAACTGTAGTGCGCGCGTACGAAGTCGCGGGCAGGAAAACTAGTAACAAATATTAAGATACTTATTACATATACATATATTATTGTATTAACGCATGGTATTCAATCTATGCGTCCTACCAGTATAAAACGTGGCCACTACTGCTGGTCCACAAACTTAACGTAGCTCAGCGGGCTATGGAGAGATCTATGCTTGGAGTTTCTATAAAGGATCGAATCGGAAACAAGGTGAACCGGCAAAGAACCAAGCATAGCATTGAGAATTAGCAAGCTGAAGAGGCAGTGGGCTGGCCATAGTAGCCGCAGAAAAGATGCGTTGTGGTAAACGTATTCTCGAATGGAGCCCGCGCATTGCCAAACGTAGTGTAGGATGCCCACCAGCTAGATGAAGCGACGATTGCGATCTGCGCAAGGTCGTTGAAAATGGATGTGAAGAGACGCAGATCGGGGCAAATGGCGTGCCCTGGGAGAGGCCTACGAGTATGTCCAGCAGTGGACAAACGTAGACTGATGATGATGTACATTTGTATGAAAATTCATCCGCCGCCGAACACTTAAGCAGAATTTTTCTTCTTAATTTAATAAATATCATTTTTAACTTTCTCCAAAATCGAGCTCAGCTGGCAACTTTTTTGGTCCTGAATTTATTTATTTTAAAAATAGCCTAAAGTATTTAGTTATCCAAAGATGCTGTCTCTAGAACAGGACCTTATCAAAATCAAAATAATAGGTATATTATTTCATTTATTCAGATGAGCCAGAGAAGAGACAACGAACGCAAAAAAAAAAAGTTGCAAACATAGAATTACTTATATGGTTGCAAACAGCATTTGCATTTTCTGAAACACACAGAAACAGTACATACACAACACAACAACAACATACAGTTTACAGAATAGCTAATAGTAGAAGCACAACTACGCATGCACGTCGAATAATAGACACTTTATTCAGTTCCACTTCATTTATACATTTGTCTCAATAAATAGTACCTGCACAAACATTCGACAAATACAAAACAGCACGTAGGATAAAGAAGAATAAATGCAATAAATTACGTTTTCGAGTATTCTCAAAATACATATAGACTCCCTGCAAAGCCTACAAAGGCACCGCAAGTGGACAATCAATATATTGTTCGCCATTGACAACCATTGACGCTGGCATCCGTATTGTTATTAACTAATAAAGAGTCGCCAGACTGTGCTGTGCAATTTAAGTGGCCAGTATCAATGGACGGTCAATAGAGATGGATGAATGGACCTGAGACTATTCTAAGGAAACTATAAACACTCTCTATTGATATTCTAAAACAGGACAAGTGCAGGTTTGAACTCGCGTGGAGCGGGTTCCAACGATGAGTATATGATCTCACAATAGTGAGGGATTTACCATGTTATTTTAAGACCATACACTTCTTATAGGTTTTCTGGTAATCTATAAGTAAAGAACTACTTTCTGTATTTATTTTACAATTTAAACTCAGTAGTTTCAGAGATTGGGATGGTACTTTTTCTATTTTCTGAAATAACTTAAAAAATTATTGAAATTGAGACAGTCACAACAAGCACTTTAATTAATTGATATGTCACAGCGCAGTATAGTTTGCAAAACTTTTTTTTAATTCTCTGGTTTGCCCCACAAGTGACCTCCATATTCTAAATAATAATTCTATTCTATTCAAAATTCATTCACATATTATTGCGTTACACGTCCGTGTTTGGGTAACAGAAATGCATGTGTACACCAAATTTGAACATAATCGGTCCAGTAGATTCGAAGCAAATTGTCCGTGACAGACAGACACTTGAGCGATCCCGAAAAACGGGACCCTTATAGGGTCCTGTTTTTTAAACGGTTTTATTTAACTTGCCCTGTTTTATTGTTTTTTGGGTCAAATTTAGTAGTTGAAATTTTACCCCCTTCCTGTCAACCGATTGATCTGAAATTTGGTATATACCTTTAATTCTGATTACAATACAATTCTGTATATTCAGTATCATTGTAAATTCAAGATGGCCGCCGCCATAAAATGGCGGAATACATTATTTTATTCAACTCCTTCAATATGCGTATCAAATGAAATACAAAGGTGGATTACTTTTTTTCAATCGTCTCACTAAAGGAACCAAATGAAAGGGCTTGACAAGTAGAACACAGTACACTTTAGAAAAACGGTAAATAAAAAACTAAAATCTTGAAAATAAAATAAGTTTTTTTTAAGTTATGCAATGTTTTCTGTATACCTACTTACTAAAAGCTGAAAAATAAAATAAAATCGTGGGGCGTAGCATAACCTGAGTAATAGAAATTTGACTCACCACACGATTTTATTTATATTTTTTAGCTTATCGTACATATAAAAACATTAACATAAAAAAAAACATTCGAACGTATGGAACTAAAAATGAAGAAATGGCAAAAAAATTAATTACATCCGATACTCGTATGTAATTAATTGTGTATCGAACTGAATTTGAGTGATTAAATTAACAACACATCTTGACTCTTTTTAATAAATGTTCCATTATTGTTGGTTGTAAATTCAACAACATAATGCGACGCCGGCGCCAACAAAATCCACGATTACAAATGATCAGCTCATTAAAGACTTGGCTCAGTTTGAAAAATAACATTGAACTCCATTGGAATTTCAGTTAAAACTGTAACATAGAGATGTTTCACATGTGTGTTGGAAGTGTGTGATAGAGTAGGACCCAACCAACCACTAGACGGAGTTGGATGAGTTGTCGAAGAGTAGGACCTACATACATAGTGTCAGTCATACGGAAAGTTTCTGGAACTGACCTTTTGTAATAAAATTAAATAAAAGCAGAAAGTATAGATTAAAAAACTAATCTAAAAACCACATTTTGTTCATATTTTTTTCAATGCATTATCATCGAGTTGTGAGCTACCCTGAAAGTTTCAGCCGGATAGCTAATCGGAAACTGCTCAAAGTTTGAGTTGCAAGATTCCACCCAGAACGACAGACAGACAAACAAGAAAGTGACTTAATAAAAACGTGGTAAATAGGCTACTGAACATGTATATAACATTTTTTTAAATCGTGTCTGTCTGTTTGTGCTTTGTTCGCGCATCACGTAAAAACTACTTGACCGATCGCAATGGTGTTTTCACTGTTGGATAGCTTCGTTTTTTATATAAAAGCTGGGGTAGTTGGTATCTAAATCCAATGATTAGATGCCAAGTGATAAACATGCTAAGAAGCATCATGATATAGCTAAGAAGCATCTCGAACACATCAGTTTTCAAACATAAAAAACCGCATCAAAATCGTTCATTCATTTGGGAGCTACGATCCTCACCCCCCCCCCTCCCCCATTACAGTGAGAGTAGTAATTCCGAAGTTGATAATGTCTTCGCCCATTTGTGGGAGAATCCAACCGCCTAACTGCGGCCCCCGAGTGACTTCATGGTATCAGACCCGGCTCTCATTGATACACATATAAGATAAGACTAAAATAAGATTCAAGAGACCTATGCTCCGGGTTTCTCTGAAGGATAAAATCAGAAACGAGGTAATCCGCCAGAGAACCAAAGTCACCGACATAGCTCAAAGGATTAGAAAGCTGAAGTGGTAATGGGCTGGTCACATTTCTCGAAGGATGGACAACCGCTGGGGTAGACGTGTCCTCGACGTACTTAGACGTACTTAGTGTAGGAAGCCCACCGGTCAGGTGGAAAGGCGGCCGATAGAAACTGGATGAGAGGAGCCGAAGATCGGGCTCTGTGGCGTTCATTGGGAGAGGCCTATGTACAGCAGTGGACGAGCACGGGCTGATGTGCTCATCCACATCAGCCCGTGCTGCTGTGGACGAGCACATGACGATGTGGACGAGCGCTCATGATGCTGATGATGAAGATTCAAGACTCTATCCTTTCAATAATTGTCATTAAGATAATATTTGTGGCGTGTAGAATAAACTATAATTGAATCTAGGCACACGATAATATGAAGGTTTAACTTCGACAAAGCTTCTACTCATCTGATTGAGATATCAAGTACACCAGGTTTTAAGTCAAAACCTAAGCTATCCAACAGGTAAAACCGCATCGCAATCATTCCAGTAGTTATTACGTGATGCGTGAACAGACAAACAAACAAGACAAACGATTTAAAAATAAATACTTGTTCATTAGCTTATTTTAAGTACCCTAGACCAGTTTTTAATTATCTTCTTTGTACAGAATTGTTGTTATGCTTATTATGCTTCATTATAAGTAGGTATAGATAGATAGTTACCCACATACTCTGTATGGCCTGTAAAGTGGCTAATTGGCCTGTTTTATGTGTTCAAGGGCTCTTGCACTGAAACTGAAACCCATTGCAATTGGGTGTAATGTAATGCTGTATCATTAGAGTCACTTGACTGTTTTTGAACTATTTCAATAAAAATTCAAAAAAAACACTTTGTTAAACATAGTCCTTCTTATTGTCAGAGATGTACAAGATACCTTATACAAAGTATCTGGAAGACAAAATACAAGATACTATTAAAATAAGTATTTCAGATACCAAATACAAGATACCATTCCATGGTATATGAAGTCCTAACTACAAGATACGTATCTTCTAAATACTTTTTAAAGATAAAATACATTTTGGAAGAAAACACAATTTTATGGAGTTTACTAGGTGAATTATGAAACATTAGTCTGGGGCTTATTTGACAGATGGTGAGAGTCGCCATCTATCAAATTCGTCCCTGACTAAAGTTTCATCAAATGTAAATAGATGGCTCTTTGCATTTGCATAGGCAATTAATAGGTAATTATTATTAAAAGTATTTTAGCATACAAGTATCTAAATACAATATACAAAATGCATTTAAAAAAAAAGTATTTCAGATATAAGATGGAAATACGTATTTTGTATCTGCATTTCAGATACTTGTATCGTAGATAAGTCACATCTCTGCTTATTATTAGGGGTTGAAGGTTCAGAACCTAGAAAGTAGACCTAGATCGAGAGATAACTATGTGTGCGTAGTACATATAAATCATATCTACATTATTTAATTCACTGACCTAGACTCCCTTTCTCAGTACCTACTTTGAAAAAGCAGTCGTCATTATAATAGAAGAACTTTATATTGCCCGTATGTTGAACTAATCTTGGACATCATTGACCGATTTATCGCATGCTCGACTTATAGTCAAAATCATGTGGACAAGCAAATCATCATTTTTAATGCATGGATCAGTATTTTTAATGCATGACTGATACTGATCGTATTTTAAACAAGCCTTGCATTTTATTTTGTTATAGTTTGTATGTCACTTCCAGAAGTACACTTTACCTTCACTTTAAACGTTGTTTACGTGTTGTGTAAACATTTTGAGAACCAAAATAAATACCGTCCCTATTACCTCCGTCATTGCTTTCCATGCACGGTTGTCTGGAAGAGATTGCTCTGAGCGATTAGACCGCTCATTGTGACACTTTATTGTTAATTTTGTTTTTTTTAGTTGTAAGATTTTTATTTGTGTGTTTCAATAAAGAGTTATCTATCTATCTATAAATATATATGGCTTCTTTAAAACGATCATTGCTTTTTTGACCATATTCAAAAGAATTATCCATTATTTCTATATCTGCGTTATATTTAGTTGAAATATGTAACGAGTAACCTCTTTCATTACTGGAATCGATATAGAGTAGATTTCCCAAAGGTAAGTTGTTGGTTCAAACACACAAAAAAACTTTTCCAATCAGTGCTAGAGTGTTTGCTATGATACGTTGATACCTAAAAATAACAGAGGGCAAAGACTTCCTTCCCAAGTCTTTTAGTTTTACCAGGTAATGTGTTTATCGGCCTGTGTATTTATATTATTTTATTTCTTTTCCTTTGTGGATACATATAGACCAGACGCATGGACCGATTTTGGTGATTCTTACGTCAATCGTTTTGTCTTAATCTTGCGAGTGCTATTAAAGACATGACATTAATCAAAATTCAGTAAGGCGACAACCAGACGCCATATTGTGAAAAAGAAAAATAATAAAGTGGACGAACTATGTCGAGTGGGGTATCATTGAATAGGTATTTGAAAATCATCTTTAGGTTTTCCTTATTATTTTCATTTCTAGTGACCATTTAGGATCTGTAACGATATAAAGTTGGTTAGCAACCATTCTCACTAATTCAAGTAATTAAAAAGTAAAAAGTTTAAAATAAATATAAATTATTATAAATAACAAAAAACCCGACTGCGAAAAAAACTAAAAAGAGGCAAACAAGCTTTAGATTTTTGATTTTGAAATATAAGATGCAGTCGGAGGCATGAAGAGTTAGCTCGCTAGTTCTAGCTGGTCCCGTCAAAGGAGAAATTATATGCATGATGCCTCCGACTGCATCTTATATTTCAAAATCTAAAATCTAAATCTTGTTTGCCTCTTTTAATTTTATCCCAGTCGGTTTTTTTTTTATTTATAATAATTTAGTTTTATTAAATGATTTGGTTATTGCTATAGTCAAAGTCAATGTAAGTACCTATTTTTATTGTAAGCTAGGTGCGCCTCGCGGCTTTGCACGCGTACTGATTTTGCTTCCCCCTCCACCTTCTCCTTCCCCATTCCCCCACTAAATATAATTTGAGTTTGATTCCTTTTCATGAACCGACTCAGAGTTGAATCTCACACAGGAAAAGGAAATACCCTTCTACTCTTCTACCGGTGCTTCGGAAATACGCCCGTTAGAGAAGAGAGCACCAAGAAACAACGGATGTCATTTTTAAATATTGTGTAATTTTTAATTTTTATTATCATATTTTTTTCAATATTGATTTGTTACTAGTAATTGTGCTTGTCTAATAATTTCAGACATTCTGGTATTAGTACCGACCTAGTATGTTAAACTTGACAAAGGAGAGGTTCAAGAATGTATGGAGCTCTGCCGGCCTCATCGGCTCACCTGGTTTCAGACGTCCTCATTGAACATATTAAGTATTCTATGGTCGAAGTTATTGGTTCCGATGCCACCGCGTCTTACCTGGATTTTTCGGAACTGGCTACCACTTTCAAATGCAATAAAAAGCGGCTGACAAGCTCGCAAGGAACCAGATAACTGGGCTCCTACACATATATCTATCTATACTTATAATAAGGCAGTAAGTAAAAAAAAGTCTGTACATTGGAGATAATTAAAAAAAGCCTAGTGTACTTAAAATTTGCTACTAAACAAGAATACGACATAAAAAAATGCGTCTGGCTATTTGTCTGTGCATCACGTAAAAACTACTAGACCTATTGCGATGAGGTTTTCATTTATGGATATCTTAGGATTTGGCTTAAAAACTGGTGTACTTTGTATCTCAATCCAATTAGTAGAAGCCGAGCAATCGTTTAAAAAACTATTTGACGGCTAAACGACCTTTATTGTACCTTATATGCATAGACTTAGGATACTTTTATGCCAGAGAAATGACCACGCAGGCAAAGCCGCAGGCACAGCTTGTATTCTATAACTACTACCTTACTACGCAGTATGCGCGTGGTCGTGTGTGGTATGTAATTAGGATAGAACAGTACCTAAATGGTTGTTTGACAACCAGTTGGTCTAGTGGCTAGTGACCCTGACCGCGAACTCAACCAACGGTCGCGGGTTCGAATCCCGCACGGTTCAATCATTTGTGTGATGAGCAGAAAGTTGTTTTAAATTAATAAAAGTAGTTTTGTCTAGATATGTACTTTTATCACATAATAAATAATAGTAACTTATAAACTTACTTTTACCTGCCATAAATAAACGTCGAATTACTACATACATTTGTTAAAGCTCGACTCGACAAATATTTTTATCTGACGTTAACAAATAGTTAAATTGAAATTCACTTTTCCTGCCAAACATTAATAATGAAGATTTTTTAAAAATTGTGAATTTACTCAGATTTTGATCGACCGATGACAACTGACTCAAGCTCTCTATTATCTATATCTATACATATAAATAAAATAGAAGTGCCTGTTTGTAATGTCATGAAAACAGCTTTTTTCTAATTCGGATTTTATTTCCCTATTTATTTTAGAAAAATAAATTAAAAAAATAAAATTAAACATAAATTTTGACTACGCGGGAAAAGTCGCGGGCACAGCTAGTGAGTTCTGAAACTACAGTACCTCAGGTACTAAGTATTAAGGTTCAAACCCTGCTAGTCAACGATATGGCTTATTTGATTAAAGCCACGAAATAGGGTCAATCTCAGACCAAATATTAGTAATGTATAGCTAGCGGCACGTAAGTCTAGCGGTGAACGAAACGTGGTGCGGGCACAGTCAGTTTTCGGTATAAAAGTATTCAACATTTTAACACATTATAAAAACTTTGACTATGCCAAGATCCCCGCCACGTTTCGTTCACCGCTAGACTTACGTGCCGCTAGGTATATCCTCCTAGGGGTCAATGTTCAAGCTCTCACGTCAATAGGCTTTGAAGGTTATTATTTATAACTCTCCACATATAGATATATGTACTTAATACAGACTAACTCAATCAACGCATTCATCTCTTGCCATTAATGGATGTTCAATATAATTCATTGCTCGTTGTAGAAAGAATATGTTACAATGAAAAATTTAAAACTTATTACCACACTTTTAAAACTAATAGTTTTTTTATTAAAATGCTTGGCTGAGTCATCGGATTGAGATATCAAGTTCACCAGTTTTTAAGTCAAAACCTAAGCTATCCAACAGTGAAAATCAGTCGCAATCGGTCCAGTAGTTTTATTCAAAACTTTGTACCACATTTTTTTATTTTTTTTTAAATTGCTTGGCCTCTGCTCATCGGATTGAGATACCAAGTACAACAGTTTTTAAGTCAAAACCTAAGCTAACAGTAAAAATCACATCGTAATCGGTCCAGCAGTTTTAACGTGATGCGCGAACAGACAGACATTAAAAGTTTGGTACCTACTAAGTTTTGAATTAGTGTAGGTTACACATTTTCGCTAATCAGGCGTCAATACTGTAAAAATATGAACTCAAAATAAAAAATTGGGTACCTATAGGTAAGAAGTATGTGTGTCTTTCAAACAAGTGCTCAAAGATTGCCGTTATCATTATTGATTGATTAATTGCCATAATCAAAGATTAGAGATAACCTAATCAGAAACTAATAATCCGATTCGTAGTTCTCTACCTATTCGTTGCCGAGACCTCCAACTTCATACGTCATTTCGCTTATCGATCACACCTCCACCACGATCCAGTGAAATGACTTGGAGCAATATGCGTTCACCGAACAGTACATAGAAAAAAAATGAAAAAACACAATATTTGCTACAAATCGGTGAGCTTGTAATGCGATCAAAGATATTTATTTCTTGCTTGCTCGATATTATTAGGTTACATATATAACTAGCTGTACCCGCGGCTTCACACGCGAGGTCATTTCTCTAGGTTAAAAGTACTCTATGTGCTATTCCAAGACCTAAAATACCAATACACCAACATTTGATCAACATTCCTTCAGCCGTCAAAGAGTTTTTATCGATTGCTCGGCTTCTACTCATCGGATTGAGATACCAAGTACCCCAGTTTTTAAGTCAAACCCTAAGCTATCCATCTGCATCGCAATCTGTCCAGTAGTTTTTACGTGAAGTGCGAACAAACAAACAGACAAACTAACTAACAAACAAACAGACAGACACGATTTTAAAAAATGTTCAATTCTTGTTCAGTAGCTTATTTTAAGTACCCTAGATTGTTTTTTTTATAGCGGGGGCATTAAGCGGTTAATAATAAATAAAAATAATAATAATAAAAAAACGTACGCCACATTCCTCATTATTATCACATCAATTGATACAACAGTAATTCTTCACTGCAAACAAAACCATATCTCTATGACTATCATTGTTATCGATATGCGTATACAGCGAATTTTACATGAATATAATTTTAAGGCGGTGGTTGGATTCAATCCACACAATATACCTACTTATTATGTAGGTAAATACATATCTTCATACATGCGTTAATTACCAGTGAAACCCGATAGGTATCATCCAAAACCCCTTTAGTAGCAGAACAGCCCGTTTTACCTGTTAACAATCTAAAGGAGTTTATGATGATATTCGATAGTAGACGACTGACTCGCTTATCGTCTCTCCGCTCTATTATAATGCCATTAGATTGTGATGTAGTGAGTGAACAAGCCTGCAAAGAGTTTGATAGACATAACAAGTAAGCGAATGTTCCGAGGCGATTACTAACTCCGTGTACTTACCAAACCAAGTTGTCCTGGATCAGACTCAGACCAGTAGCGACAGCATCGTCTGGACCGCTCAGAAAGTCCCGGGGGTGCCTACGGAGGGGGTTTTGGCTATTTCCTAGTAAAACCCGTATATTTATTCTTATTTGTTAACCAGTTATGAAACAGTGAAAAAACGATCTTTTTCTTATCTAGTTATGACACAAGCAGCTAATGTAGATTAAAAAACTAATCAAAAAACATGTTTTTTTATATGCATTGTCCACTAGTAGTGAGCGTGAAAGTTTCAGAAAGATAGCTAATAGGGAAGTGCTTGAAATTTAAGTTTCAAGATTCCACCCGGAACAAAAAACTAGAAAGTGATTCCAGGACAGACAGAAATACATAGATACATACAAGTGAAGTTAATTAAAAGCTTTTAATAACTGTAGCTTATTTTAAGTCACCTGGACCTTTTTTCTAATGATGTTCATTGTACAGACTTTTTATTACTTACTGCTTTTCATTATAACTTTTTATTATAACTATAGATATAGAAGATAAAATAATATGCAATAACACCTTAACCTTACGAAACTTACCTACACTTTCGAAATAAGATTAATTCTTGATGAACCAAAGTTGAAGAAGACGCTTCAAGTAAACATGAAGTAAAGTTGATTTGTTTTTTTCAGTACTGCGCAATGTTAGAAATAGCGCCACCCGATAATCATGTACTTAAGTGAACAGACAAAGTATTCATTTGCCTGAGGTAACAGCCATAAATTGAACGGAATTTATTTTTCATCCCATCTATTCGAAAAACGCTGATTAGTTCCTCGAAAAGAGAGAGCAAAGTATGTCTGTTCTATTCAAGATTTTCAGAGACAACAGACAAGTTTTGAATTTGGAACGTGAATTTTTGATGTGTTAATGTAAGCATGCGGTACGACATCAATTACATTTTCACTGTTGGCGTGGCGATCGAGGCTTGTCGTCTCTTTCCGCCTCAGCTAGGCTATGTTCAAAATATAAGTCATCACATTTTTTTTATGTGCAAAATGTAAACACTCCAGTTGGGAATTGAACTCTGTTAATAAAGATCCGAAGTCGTACTATGTCCCTTCAAGGCTATCCAGACTTATGTTATTAGGCCAGAAAGTTAGTATATATTATGAAATAGATGAAGGGTTGCTGGTTCACAGTTGACCAATGAGTGCGGTGCAATTGGGTCACGTAACGCGCTGTATTAAAAAAAACATGTAAAGGTAAGAAGAAGAGGAAAAATGGAAAGCGCGTGAATTACGATATCATCGTCACGGAGACAAGAAATATTGACGAGATTGAGATTATGTTCGATTCTATTCTATTCGATTCTATACGATTCTATTCGATTCTAGTCGATTCTATTCGATTCTATTCGATTCTATTCGATTCTATTCGATTCTATTCGATTCTATTCGATTCTATTCGATTCTATTCGATTCTATTCGATTCTATTCGATTCTATTCGATTCTATTCGATTCTATTCGATTCTATTCGATTCTATTCGATTCTATTCGATTCTATTCGATTCTATTCGATTCTATTCGATTCTATTCGATTCTATTCGATTCTATTCGATTCTATTCGATTCTATTCGATTCTATTCGATTCTATTCGATTCTATTCGATTCTATTCGATTCTATTCGATTCTATTCGATTCTATTCGATTCTATTCGATTCTATTCGATTCTATTCGATTCTATTCGATTCTATTCGATTCTATTCGATTCTATTCGATTCTATTCGATTCTATTAGATTCTATTCGATTCTATTCGATTATATTCGATTCTATTCTATTCTATTCGATTCTATTCGATTCTATTCGATTCTATTCGATTCTATTCGATTCTATTCGATTCTATTTGATTCTATTCGATTCTATTCGATTCTATTCGATTCTATTCGATTCTATTCGATTCTATTCGATTCTATTCGATTATATTCGATTCTATTCGATTCTATTCGATTTTATTCGATTCTATTCGCTTCTATTCGATTCTATTCGATTCTATTAGATTCTATTCGATTCTATTAGATTCTATTAGATTCTATTCGATTCTATTCGATTCTATTCGATTCTATTCGATTCTATTCGATTCTATTCGATTCTATTCGATTCTATTCGATTCTATTAGATTCTATTCGATTCTATTCGATTCTATTCGATTCTATTAGATTCTATTCTATTCTATTCGATTCTATTCGATTCTATTCGATTCTATTCGATTATTATCGATACTATACGATTCTAATCAATTTTATTTGATTCTATTATACGCTTTATACATTATATTATTATTTTTTTGCTTTTTTATTTTTTTAGCTTCACTTGTATGTTTGTAACCGACTCCTTTGGAAAATTTGCACACCTGTCAAAGACCGATGCAAAAATTCGAAAAAAAAAATGAAAATAAATTTTAGTTTAAAAAAACTAAAAAAACACGCTTTATATAGAAAACCAAACTAAAAAATAGAATATAACTTTTAATAGTGTAAATTAAAAAAAAAGTTTTATTTAAAAAAAAACGTGGGTGCTTCTCATATCTGTCAATGAAATATTTATAACTATTGACCCATGCGCCCCACGACTTTTTTGAAATAAAACATTTTTTTCTTATTTACACTATTAAAAAATATTTTCTATTTTTTAGTTTGGTTTTCTATATAGAGAGTGTTTTTTAGTTTTTTTAAACTATTATTTTTCTTTCCTTTATCTAGCCTTTGATTGATAAATTCACAACTACCTTGAGGAAAAGAATAGGTAGCACAACTATCAACAAAATAGTTAATTAATTAAATTTTGGTTGGTAAGTTTTGTTTTGGAAAATATGAACTCGAGTATTTTCGCTTGAGCCACGCTTACACGCCTACAAGTGTAGGGCATATTGCGAAGTGTTTTATCGTTAGCAGCCATAGCCAGATTACTCGTTTTTTTGTGCATTTATTAGTAAGAGTCGTGTCTAACAACATATTAATGTTTGCAGACATGCGTCAATTTTCAGAGCTTTCAACACGTTATCCCTTTTCAACCCCTTGAATTATACAAACACCCCGAGGCTTTTCGTCGTTCGAAACATGGTTACCTACCTGACAATTGCACGTATATCGGCTGGCAAGCAATATCGGATTTATTTACCTTTGTCATTTGTTGCCAACACATAAAATAAGTATTAATTTTTGTATCGCAACTGGTATTTCACAATATGACAGTGTTGAGGTTGATTTGATAATTTTTGTTTTGAATTTGATTTCAGAATGTCTGCGTCATATCACGAATTTGTGACATAATTATTATTATATGCGAATTATCATCATCATCATCATCATCAGCCACTGCTTGTGATATGCATATATATAGGAAGCGCTATAGAACCATCAATATATAAAAGTGAAACGTTGTCTGTTTGTTTTTTTATTTGGGGAGCTTTCACGCGATAACCGCTGGACGGATTTCGATGAAATTTGGAATGGAGATAGCTTATACTCTAGAATAAAACATAGGATACTTTTTATGCCGGAAAATTCAACGAATTCCGTGGAAGTTTCCACGGAAAAACTAGAACATGTTGAATACTCGCTGTAGGGAACGGTTGCCATGGAAACGAAATAACAAGTCCGTCAAAAATCATCAAGAGCTTTGGTGCCACAGATTAAGTCAACAAGCCACGTAGGCCATAACCACGAAGTCTAAGTCTTCTTTTGCATTGGTTTTTAATATCCTAGAAGAACGTAAGTAGGATGCTTTTTTCGCGATAAACTGTAGTCCGTGCGGACGAAGTCACGGGCTGGTAAGCTAGTAAAATAATATAATAGAACAAGATTAAATTTATATTTTTAATCGACTTCATGTTTAGTCGTTTCAATTCGACTTCTGAACTTCTGATTTAAATTATCCACGGAACCTAACATTGTTTTACCCATCTGTTAAACATTTTTTTTTAAAGTGAAACGGTTTTTTTATGTACTCGTACCTACTAAAGGCTAAAAAATAAAATATAAACATGCGGCGAGTAACAGCTATATGACAGGGTACGCTATGCCCCACGATTTTATTTGATTTTTTGGCTTTTAGTACAAATAAAACCGTTTAACTTAAAATGAATACTCCATGTTTTTAGTTTTTAATTTAGTTATTTCTAAAGTGTACTGTGTTCTACTTGTCAAGCCCTTTAATTTGATACCCATATTGAGGGGATTGAAAAAAAGAGTTATCTGCCATTTTGTGTTGGCGACCATCTTGGATTTGGAATTTTCATAGTGTACTGTATTTTAATAGCTAAGCCCTTTCATTTATTACCCATATTGTTGGGGTTGAAATAATATATGTAATCCGACATTTTGTGGCAGCGGCCATCTTGAATTTACAATGATACTGAATACACATAATTGTATTATCATTAGAACTAAAATCAATCGGTCAACAGGAAGGGAGTAAAATCAATCAAGATTTGACCCAAACAAACAAATAATAAAAAATCAACAAACAGATCAAGTCAAATGAAACCATTTAAAATAACAATAAAAAACGATTTTTCTTTGTTAAATATGAACTCAAAAACGTTCAATATAATTTAAAAATACTTGTTTTATTTTACGTTACACCCACTGCGTTTTACTTATTCTTTCCAAATGAGCTTCTAAAATGATACGGAAGTAAATTTAGAACAGTATATAACGATTATATAAAAATACGAAAAGTTGTATAATTATGTGAATATTTCGACCAGCCGTACAATGAAGTATTGTATATAATTCACATAGCATGTAAATTATATAAATTGCAGTCAAACTACATAATTTTATAATTTATGGTGGATAAAGGACGTTGAATAAATTTCAGTGACATTTTTGCTATGGATGGTGTTCCGCGTGCCTGCTAACACAGTTGCCAGAAAACCGGTTTATCCAAGAATTATAGTGCCATGATTACATATTTCAATAATGAAATAATTAAAATAAGTCCATACTATGTTTTATTAGACACTACACGAATTGATATATGGCTCCTAAATTTTAACTCTAATTTTAATTAAGCCCACTATTTAGTGTTTTTCTTTTTTAGTTTTTTTTTAGTTGCAGTTGCAACATTGGACTAATTTTTATTCATTCTGATAGTGAAAACTTTAAGCCTAGTTTATTCCGCCAGTTTTTGTTCTTTAAGAATAATTTATAATCTATTTGAACATTTTTAAAAGAAAATACATTGGCACTCCCGATCTCTCCCATAGGAGAAATTAGCTTTCCCGCCCTTTATTTTATCCGCCCGGACTACAGTTTATCGCAATATAGGATGCTTTTATATTATTTATATAAAAGCATCCTAAGATGTTCTTCTAGGATATTAAAAACCAATCCAATAGTAGAGCACTAACACTCCTGATGTTTTTTGACAGACATGTAATTATTTCGTTTCCATGGCAACCGTTCCTTACAGCGAGTAATCAACATTTTCCAGCTTTCCCGTGGAAACTAACAATTTTTCGGGATATAAAGTATCTTTTGTTTTATTCGAGGGTTTAAGCTATCTCCATTCCAAATTTCATCAAAATCCGTATATCCATTATCGCGGTTACTCCCCAAACAAACAGACAACGATTCACTTTTATATATTGGTATGGATGGATGAGCTTTCAAAAATAATTCTGCCGTAATATAGTAATTATCAATGGCTCGATTTTTACCAGTCGCATTGATATGTCAAATGCTAAGTTATCCCAAAATGAAAACAAATCGGTCCAGTAGTGTGTACGATGTTCAAAAATTCATACCTAAGAAAACCCTTTTAATAAAAAGTGATTAGTTCAGTAGCTTAATAAGTCCACTTTACGTTTTTTTTTTTAAATTATACGCATTGTACCTACAGACTCATCTATACCATAATAATACTGTGCTAAATCTGTACATTAAATATTTTTTGAAAATTAAAATTGATATAAACTTCAAAATCGAAATGGAGTGCAAAAAAGTTTTATTTTATTATTTTTTATCTGTTTGTCTGTCTGTCTGTCTGTCTCTTTGAACACGCATCACACTGAAACTACTGGATGGATTTTGATTCAACTTGGCACAATCACAGCTGATGTTATGGATTAACATTTAGAATACTTTTTATCCCGAAAAAATAAAGGGTTCCCGCAGAATAAAGGTTGAAATTTATTTAAAAGAACACGTATCATGCTGAAACTACTGGACGGATTTTGGTGTAACTGGGCACAGTCTAAGTTCATGTTATGTGTTAAAATTTCGAATACTTTTTATCCCGAACAAATAAAGGATTTTTAAGGGATAGGGGCCCAAAGTTATGATAATTTTAAAGTACACATCCGTTTATAGAACTGTACCGAGTTTCGTTATTCGTCGTCCTCTACATACATTTTCCTTGATATTTTTAAGGCTGCTGTAATTTTCTGAAATGAACCTTCAAGTTTTATTTGAAAACATGCACATAAATATATACAAACGACTGCGCGTTTATTATATATTGGGATATTGATAATATATTATAAAACAGAGACCGTGTTGGCGTCGGGCATGTTTTCAAAAAAGCGAAAACCCAACTTTTATAGCCGAGCTGAGATGCTACCGTAACACAGATTTCTGTCAACAACCTTCAGTGACGATCCGACAGTGCTCAGTGTGTTCAGTGCTCGCTACGCTTCGCTTCGCTTCGCACCAGCCTTCGTCTTCTAACCTATCACGGCCATGTCAGGTCGCTACTGAAGGTTGTTAACACAGGTAGGTAGGTACCCATATTGGTACTTTTGGTACTGGAATAACTCATAGCATTTTTATATCCCCGAATAACTACCACGCGAGCAACGCCGCGGGCACTGCTAGTATAATATAAAAGTCTGTGCTACAGAGTTTTTGTTTCCTATTGATTATTATAAGTAACTAGCTGATGCCCGCGGCTTCGCACGCGTGGTCATTTCTGTAGGTTAAAAGTACTCCTTGTGCTATTCCAGGACCTAAAATACCAATATACCAACATTTGATCAAAATTCCTTCAGCCGTCAAAAATATTTTTATCGATTGCTTGGCTTCTACTCATCGGATTGATAAAGTAACCCAGTTTTTAAGTGAAATCATAAGGTATTCAACAGTGAAAACCGCATCGCAATCGGTCCGGTAGTTTTTACGTGATGCGCGAACAAACATACAAACAGACAGACAAACAGACAAACACGAGTTTTTAAAATGTAATATACTTGTTCAGTAGCTTATTTTATGTACCCTAGACCAGTTCTTTTTTTAATTATCTTCTTAGTACAGTTTTTTTTGTTCTTATTGCTTTATTATAAGTATGGATATAGTAATAAAGGATTTAAATTGTTTAGTTTCATTAACACGCATAAATAATCACTGCAAACCTATAACTTGGACCACTTATTGAGGAAAAGGTTTGCCGACCTTTCTCAGTGCAGTTAATTCTCTCCATTTATGGACAAGTTGTCAATATAATGTCGTTCATATACCGATAGAATAGAACAGAGTGTAAACAACACATAAGTTCAAAAACTAAAACCCGACTACGGTCGGGTAAAAAATAGCCTACCACGAAGAAGAATCAATTGATACCTCGCTTGTCAAAATCCGAAGTTTAGTTTGAACACATAACTCTTACATTGTTTCACCGTAGTCAGGTAAAAAATAGCCTATGACACTATAAATGACAACGAATCGATTGAAACCTCGCTTTTTGACCGAGCTTAGTGACTCTGTGGCGTGCATTAGGAGAGACGTTGGTCCAGCAGTGGACAAGTATAGGCTGATGATAATGATAACATAAAATTGAGTAACTAATACAATTGCGGCCATTTGAGCAAGTCTAGTTTCTAACGTGTTTACAAACCGATGCAGTCGAAGAAGGTACCGTTTTTGTACCTTCTTCGACTGCATCGTTATTAAAGAAGAAAGTAATGAACAAAAACTCTGTGCAATGAAGATAACAATATATAGTCTGTGGTACTTAAATACGATATTCTATCTATCTATCCATACCAATATATAAAAATGAAACGTTGTCTGTTTGTTTGTTTGGAGAGCTTTCACACGATAACGGCTAGACGGATTTTCATTTTGGACTGGCGATAGCTTATACCCTGGAATAAAATACTTTTTATCTCGGAAAATTTAAGCTTTCGACGGGAAAACTGAAAAATGTTGAATTCTCGCTGTAAGGAACGGTTGCCATGGAAACGAAATAACAAGTCTGTCAAAAAAATCAAGAGCATTAGTGCTATACCTACTTTTGTATTGGTTTTTAATATCCTACAAAAACATAGGATTCTTTTTTCGCGATAAACTGTAGTCCGCGCGATGTCGCGGGCGAAAGCTAGTACTACTTATAAAAAAGCAGTAAGTAACGAAAAGTCTGTAAAATTAAGATACTTAATAAAACAAATATGGTTGGGACTTAAAATAAGCTACTGAACAAGAATATAACCCTGTTTAATGGTGTTTGTCTGTCTGTTTCATCGCGCATTACGTAAAAACTACTGGACCGATTGCAATTTACTTCCACTTTAAGACAGCTTAGGTTATTGACGTAAAATCTGGTATATTTGGTATCTTAATCTAAATATTTGACGTCTGAACGAACTTTTAAATAATTTGGTACGAGTATTTGTACCATATGAATCTGTAATACTTTGTGATTGGTACTTACCTACTTTTTGTTTTAGAGTAACACATAGGATCCTTATATCCCAGAAAAAATGACTAGGCGGTCAAAGCTAGTATAATATAATACCTAGTCGTTTACATTTCCGAATGTACGTATGTTTCGCGTGACCGCCGCCATTCTCATTCATAATATTTATTTCGTACAATAAGCGTGGCAGTTTTTCAAATATACTGGAGAAGGTACCATCGGCGGCATTAGGAACCGGAAATAACTGATCTGCTTCTTCTTTGTTAGTAATTAGATAGGAAAACTAATTAAGTAGGTTAAAATATTTTTGATAACACCAAAATAATTGTTATTAAGTAAAAAATCTCTACACATATTTGTCTTCACCCGCATGCTTGATCGCGCGTAGCGGAAATGAAAATGTCTGTAACAGGCACGGTAGAGTAGGGGAAGTAAGTACAATGACATACAGTTTTGTTTTTAGGTCATATCTCTTTATTAGTAAATCACAGCACATTCATATTGTACACCAGTAATCTTTGGTTTTATACCTATAAAAAAATATAGCAGTATTTATATTCTTATCTAGCCCCAAACTAGGATACCCCGTACTACCCTATGAGCACTAGATAACGGATAAACATACAAACATGCAAATATTACATCCATGACTCCGAAACAAACATTTCTGCTCATCACACAAATGATTGTCCCTTGCAGGATTCGAACCCGCAACCGTTTGATTTCGTACCTTGGGTTACTATACTAGCCACTAGACCAACCGGCCATCATGAATTCTAATAGATAATTATAAAATAAAAAACCTAGAAAAAAATATTTTTGTTTAACTGAGATCAACGAAAACCCATTTTGTCCATAGCATATGGAAAACATGGATATTATATTATTTTTATTTTTTATATAGCATTATGTCATCTTGAGCGTTACTAAAAGTTTTTTGACATTATGGCTAAGGAGGGCTTCTAAAATCATTATAACAAGCATAATACTCCTAGTTATTATTTTAGGTTAATCGTCGTATATACTTCAGTACAAACTCTTCGAAAATGTGGACGGTTGCGTTGTGATTTATTATATCTACAAACTCAAAGTAGACAGCTGTAGTATCTATTGTTTTTTAAACGGTTTTATTTGCAATGCTATCGCTTGTGTCTCAGTTTATAGTACGTGGTTTCCTTTTCTCTAGCAAGTTAACAAACGCACTTGTTCATAAAATGAATAATAAATTAACACGCGAAAATAACAGCGAGTCTATATGAATATATTGTCACGCTAATCGCATCAAAGTGTATAAAATAGCAGTTGACGTCTAATCTGACACAATAAAACTAACAAACTAGTACAAGGACGCAACATTTAGCGAAACAGAAAGAAGTACAATTCGTATTAGTTATTTTTGAACGATAGATCTTGAGAGACAGCGTGGATAGATGTGAGTTTAATGTCGCTTCATCTTATTGTATTTCTTGTTACCAGACTGCGCCACGCAAAAGAGGGAATTGTATTTATCAGCGTATGTATGTTTGTATTTATTGTATATAATATGTATTGTGTATGTCTGTTCATTTGTGGCACTATATGTATAGACCAAACACGTGGTCCGATTTTGATGATATTGATTTTGTTAATCGATATCGCGAGTCATTTTTTTTTTAAGAAAGGGTATGTGCTGTTGATCTATAACTAAACTACAGCGTCACCGGACGGGTATCGCGAGTCACTGAAGTCATGACATTAAGGCCGGGTGTCAGTGAATTTTATGTCCCTCTCATCCGTGATAAAGTAGAGCGTCCTTTTTTTTCTAAAACCTGGGAATGCAGGTCAAAATATCTCCAAAAGTTAAGGAGAGTCTCGTAAGAACGTTTTCCTGTAGTTAAGTTCGTTTGCATGAATATGTATAATGAGACATATTCGCGGTGCGCCCGTCACGCTAACCCAGCCTCTACTTTAACAAAAACAAAACTATGATAAAGGCAGTCTCGTAAAGGACAAAGAACCCTCGGAGCACTAGTCCGATTCACAATAGGCGGGTCTTTTATGTACTGTTGTAACAACATAGAGCTTAGTTAGTCTACTAGCAACTTAGCCTTTATTACGAGTATAGTTATTAATCTAAATATACTTATAATATAGCAGTCCAACGATACCGGGTTCAAAACCTAGGCTACGCACCAATGACTTTTCTAAGTTATGTGCGGTTTTCCATCGCTCCGTGTTTCGGAGGGCACGTTAAGCTGTCGGTCCCGGCTGTTATTGATTAATAGCAGTCGTTAGCCATGTCAGAGGCCCTCGGGCGGCTTGATAAACTCTGACATCAGAGGCCAGCACTACCTCTACGACAAACAAACAAACAAAACAACAATATAGCAGTCAGTAAAAAAGGCTGTACAATGATAATTACAAAAGAAAATCGGGCTAGTGGACTTAAAATAATGTACAAGAATAGGTAGGTACTTACCTACATTTTTTAAATGGTTTATGTCTGTCAGTTCGCGCAAATGATGTTTAGGGTTTGATCTAAAATCTGGTGTAGAAACTTCATATTTCAATCCGATGCGAAGAAGCAGAGCAATCGATAAAAACTATTTGACGGCTGAACGAAAATTGATTTATTGAATGTGATAAGTAATGTTGGTCGTGGAATATCACACGATATTTTTTCACAGGAAAATATCGCCGCGTACATATCTAGTTTCTAAATAAACCTGCTTCACTCTTGACCTCTTTCTCAATTAACTTGAATTGAGATACGAAACTTATTCTAATAAGGAAAGAGTATATATTTATTTAGTTTTCCTTTAGACCTCTTTGCAGGAAAGTTTTACCGCATTTTGCAAAGGTGCATTTCTTGTCAGTGGAGAACCTTCGGTCCGTAATGCAAATAGAGTTGCAAAAGTAGATCGAGGAAAAGTTAAAATACCACAGAAAGTTTATAATTCTGTTTTCCTGTATCATTACATAATTAATGAACACTTAACACTTCAACACTTAGTACCACAATTTAAAATTAAATAGTTTTTTATTAAATTGCTTGGCTTCTCAACTCAACGGATTGCTATACAAAGTACACAAGTTGTAAGTCAAAACCTAAACTAATATACAATAGTGAAAATCGCATCGCAGTCGGTTCAGTTCAGTTCTATTGATCAAATGTATTTTTGTAATCTTTTTTATACTGTTAATAAATATTATTATTAGTGGTTTTATTCAAAACTTAATACCACACTTATAAAATTAATAGTTTTTTATTAAATTGCTTGGCTCCTACTCATTGTATTGAGATACCAAGTACACCAGTTTTTAAGTCAAAACCTGAGCTATCCAACCATTGATGTTTTAATTAATATAACATCATTGTATCCAACAGTGAAAATCGCATCGCAATCGGTCCAGTAGTTTTAACGTGATGCGCGAACAGACAGACATTGAAAGTGTGGTACTAAGTTTTGAATGCCAGTATAGTTGAGATGCTCGGGTATGTCAGTGAATAGGATACTATTTATATAAAATACGACTGGCAACCCTATATATATCTAGATCGCCCTTGACCGTGTTATACTTTTTGTAGCTAGTATGGTAATAACTTAGAATAATGCCTCATTGTTTTTCGACGCTGAAAAAGAAATAACCTTTGTAATGAATTGTAAAACTTATCATTTATTTTAAACAACTTTTTAACAACCTTGTATGTTTTTTCTTTAGAATAAGGAGCGTAACAAAATGTGTATTGTGTTGTTGTTGTTTACAATTTGATATTCGTTACGTTGTGATGTGATAGTATTATGATGCAGTTGGTAAATATTGTGGGAAAAATTACGGAACACTCAAAAAAAAGTTTATTTTTGTCTTTGATTGCTTAGTTGGTCTTATGCTTCGAGGTACACTTGACTTTTAGAGCGCGGTTTCTCTAACTTTCTTTAATAAATATAAATATATTTGGACAATTCCACACCAATTACCTAGCCCCAAACTAGGATACCCTGTACTATGGGCACTAGACAATGGATAAACTTACATAGATACGAATGTTACATCCATGACTCAGAAACAATTATTTCTGCTCATCACACAAATGATTGGCACCTTGCTGGATTCGAACCCGCGACCGTTTGATTTCGTACCTAGGGTCTCTAGCCACTAATCCAATCGGTCGTCAACCGTCGACCGTCGACCGGTTTAATGATTCGTGAGTACGTTGGTTCAGTAATAGTACACGAGATGTCGGAATGTCGGGGAAGTCCGTGCCCCCTAGTATCCATAAGTTCCTCACATCGGGTCGGTTGTATCATTTGTCTATACTTGTTTACGAACACCTGATGAAGATATACATGTTTTTTTTGTGATTTTTCTTGTTTTTGGTCTCTAGCCGACCTTGACAGCGCCAGCGTCACCGGGCTGGGGGCGGGCGCATAGGCGCACCGCCGCAATTGCTAGCGCAGAAGGCGCTTTCCAAAGAAGACAGCCATTCCTCAAATGCTAACCTATAGATAGCAACAACAAGAAAACTACAAATTATAAAAGCAATCTGAGTTTAATGCGAAATCCATAAGTTTATAGGCTGTATAAACTACTTCCGTATAGACTGCTATTTTACAATCTAGTGGCCATTTGATCGTAAATGGGCACAGAGGTCAAATGTGTTGCCGGAAAGAGGTGAGAGGAGGAGGAAGTAAGCAAGGGGGAGGGGGTTGTATTCCTTCAAATCGCATGCCATTCAAGGTGACAGTTCCTATGAAGGAATGCAGGATATAGGTACCCTTGCCTGACTGACAACTCATTGTGTGGAAAACATAGACAACTGCATTGTTACTCACGTACCTGGGACACTTGGAATGGACATATGAGTGAGGCAATCGGCACGTGCAGTTATGAAACTAGTTCAATATAAGGAGGTTCTTAATTCGACTGTATTTTTTTGTATGTTCATTCCTAAATCCAATATTCCTGGACCAATATGGATGATAATTATTATTTAAAAAGATAAAAGATCCATGTGGGGTCTCGTCTAAATTTCATCAAAGTTGGCTAAGAAGTTTATTTTAGTAAATCCATTTAAGTTGTTCGTTTGGTTCAAAGAAAAATATTAATAAAATATGTATGGATAATAGTAATTGGGGATGACAACTTTATCTTAGTCTTATTATTATGATACGGGCACAGAATACCTAATCGTATACGGCTTCATGAGCGTAATCTACGCTCATGAATCTATGTAATGGGCACATGCACTTAAGCAAATAACGCTGTAATTAGTGTCAAATTGACAAAATAATCGTATTGAAAACAATTTACTAGTATTTGGCATCGACTTTGTTGTGGGACGAGTCGCTGAACTAGCCCTGCGTTTACCTTGTTATTAAGGCGTTCGAGGAATGCTATAGTATAGATGGTCCATATAAAAACGACATCGCGGTTTCTAAGGACGCATGAGTGACGCAGTTATGAAATAAACGCCGATATGAGCATCTCATTTTGAAAGTTTCCGCATTGGAAACAATTTTATTAGCACGTGACATAGGTGCGTATGCCTTGTTTATGGGGCGTTCTAGGAACGTTATAGTATTGACGTACCTATAATTGATATTTTACATCGTGGTTCCCATGGACGCATTAGTGATGCAATCGGGACGTGCAATAATGAAAACAACCGTTATGAGCGACTAATTGTGAGAGATTCGCATTGGAAACAGTTTTACTAGCACGTGAAATAGCTGCGTATGCCTTGTTATTGGACCGTCCTAGGAACGCTATAATATAGATGTACTATCGAAATTAGACATCATGGTTCATATGGACGCATTAGTGACGCAATCTGGACGTGCAATAATGAAAACAACCGTTATGAGCGACTAATTGTGAGATATTTTGCATTGGAAACAGTTTTATTAGCACGTGAAATAGCTGCGTACCTATGCCTTGTTATTGGGCCGTTCTAGGAACGCTATAGTATAGATGGACCATCGAAATTAGACATAATGGTTCCCATGGACGCATTAGTGACGCAATCGGAAAGTGCAATTATGGAAACTACCGTTATGAGCGTCTAATTGTGAGAGATTTCGCATTGGAAACAGTTTTATTAGCACGTGATACATCTACGCATGCTTCTTTATTGGGGCGTTCTACGGATTGACCGTCGACATTCGACATCGTGACATGTATCTAGGGACGCATGAGTGACACAATCGGGAATTGCAGAACAGTTATATAACTGCACCGTTATGCGTTATGGACAGAATAAGTCACGCCGACAGCACAGCTATCTTAGCCCCGGACTAGTCTGGGCCAAAAATTTAAGAAAAGTAGGATATAGAGACATACGCAGACAGTAGATACTTTGTATTGTTTTCGTGCAGAGAGTTTTATCATTGGAAACTAATACGACAATTATGGAACTAAGTTCTCATACCAAAGATCACACAACAGTAACCTCTCTAAGAGCTCTCGTACCTATGTAGGTACGTAGGTACTAATTGTTGGCGATCAAACTAAACTGTAAGTATTTTATTTTATTATTGAATAATTAATATTTTATAATTCAGCTTTTTAAATGTTGGTTTGCGGTTTTGTTCGTTGTATGTCTAGACAGTTACCCAGGTATGCAGTTTTCCTATATTTTTAAATGTCGTTGTTTATTCTGAACTATAAAAGCATTAAAGTGTTTGGCACCGTCATAAAGTCATAAAAAATATGTGTCGACGATCGGTAAGCATCCCAAAATCTGGAAATGGTTTCCAAATTTGAGTTAACCTTTTTATAAATGAAAACATGACAATTGTGAGAGTTGTTTGTAACATTAGAAATCGTTTGAGCCGTGTTATTAGCACGTCGTTAAACTGAGTGCGGGAACTCTTTAAATGAGCCGTAACAGGTTCTAGATTGTTTGACTCTTAATTGGACGAGAATGGCAATGGCCATGGATCTATCTTTATCGATTTACAAAACTGTAACTACTGGTATCTGAATAAATAACAAGTGTAATTAAAAAAAGAAGGTGAAACCTTCTTTTTTTAATTACACTTGTTGGGGCTTTTTTCATTTATTTTTGTTGCATTGCAAAAAAAAAAAAATTTTTTTATTTGTCATCGGTTTGTGAGCTACCCTGAAAGTTTCAGCCGGATCGTGAAGTGCTCGAAATTTGAATTGCAGTATTCCCGGACAGACAAAATGCATATATACATACATAGATACAATAAAAGTATTTATAATATTCATATCCATACATAATACATAGTTTCAAAGTTTTGGATTTTTTTAGAGACGTGTGAATGTTAAGATTTAGTTAGGTACTTACATTTAGATAATTACAAAAGTCCTTACAATTTTTAATCAAAATCTGTATTCTAAATTCCGTATTATTTACTAGACAACCAGACATTCCGGTTAGCCGTTTCTCTGCGTCTGGGCGTTTTTTGCCAAGTCTCACATTGTTGCCTATGCGGCGATATGGTGGATCGGCTTGGCCGTCACGGACTATCTTGCTACAGAAGCGCAGGGCGGATTCCCCGACACGCCCGCGCCAGTTTGAATGAAGTAATCCGTCGGGCTTTTGTCAGTGCCGGCATTCCGACAATCTTAGAACCAAACGGCCTGATGCGGGACGACGGCAAGAGGCCTGGTGGTATGACTTTAATTCCTTGGAAGATGGGACGGCCTTTAGTTTGGGATGCAACTTGTGTTGATACCTTGGCGCCGTCTCATCTTCCAGAGACATTAATTCGGGCTGGCGGCGCTGCAACCAAAGCAGAAAACCTCAAGCAGCGCAAATATGGGAACTTTTACAGGGGTTACATGTTTGTGCCGTTTGGGGTTGAAACTATGGGTCCGTGGGGGCCAAACGGCCACGAAATTTACAGGGACAGGAAAACGTTTTGGCAAAACGTTCTGGCTCCTATTTAGGCCAAAAAAAATAGTATTGCAATACAGCGTGGCAATGCAGCCAGCATTCTGGGCACTTTCCCTTCCTCCGAAGGACTTTTAGATAGTTTTGTGTAAATAGTTAAGTTTTTTATTTATATTTTAAAATGAACATTTGTTGTTTGTACGTTTTATCCTGTAAATAAATTCTCAATCAATTCCGTATTCATAACATTACTAGTAATTGTTATGAAAGTATTTGCAACGTATACATAGGTAAATACCTAATTATAACATGTGCAATGTCTCTTTGAGTAAACATCTATTATTTCGAAATCTATATCTATCTATAGGTAGGTACTTGTGATAAAGCAGTATCTAATAAAATGTAAGAACAATGAAGAAAAATATAGACAAGGTGACTTAGAATAAGCTACTGAACAAGTTTTTTTTAATGGCTTTGTCTGTTTGTTCGCGCATCACGCGAAAACTAATGGATCGATTGCGATGCAGTTTTCAGGGTTGGATAGCTTAAATTTTGACTTTAAAACTGGGGTACTTGGTATCTTAATACGATGATTAGAAGCCGATAAAAAGCTATTAGATGCCTTTTTTTGCCTTTTTGACTCTTGGTCCTGTAATAACACACGGATTACTTTTAACCCAGGACAATGGCCACGCGGGCAAAGCCGCGGATTAAATTCTGGGAAGAAATGACATGACAATGACAACTTAAGAAAAATGTAGTATTTTAATAAACTGATTCATATGTTAAAGTACTGTTTTAATTCATACATGCATTACCTGTACCTAGTCCGAAATGATGATCAATATTTTTCTATTTGTAAGATCTCTATTTGTTAAGCTTTATTCCTCTTCAAGGAGGATTCTTGAATCATCTGTTTTTTAAGCGACTTCACAATAGGAGACAGTTATATGTTTTTTGTATGTATGTTATAGCTTCAAAATTAATTTTATTATACTATCTGCGTAATGAGATTTGTGCATATAGTTAGGTAAGATAATTTTGGCGTTGAAACGTTTTTTTTAGGCCCGTTCCTAGATATAATTACAGCCGTATTCACAAACAATACTTGCCTAAGTAAAGCAGCGACACTATGCGAAGTAAGCCATTTCACTATGCATTCGTCGTTGCGAGCCTTCTAATTCACAAACGATACTTAGCCGACTCTTTACTGTGAGAACGCAGTGCGTCCAATACTGCGCTCTGATTGGTCCGTGAAATATTATGTTCATTCTTTTTTGGCAGCTCGGCACTATGCGTTGCTTAAAACAGCTACTTTACGAATTGTGCTTCAAGTGAACGCACAGTATTCGGCAGTGTTCGGCACTCAAGTGTCGTTTATGAATAGGATTGTAGGACCCTGTGCGTTCGTGAGCACTGTGAGACCTCATAGTAACGTATGTGAATACGGATGTTAGTAGCGTTCGAATTCTCATTTCAATTCAGAAACATCAAACAAGCTCTCTCTCCTTGTCTAAGAACAGAACAAGAAGGTTTTAAATAACTAGCTTATAAGCTAAAAAAACACGCCTGCCTTGCCAAAAAAGAGGTTTTGCCAATAAATTATACGAGTACGCTGTTGGAATGTGGTTATTTTTTCAATTTGAAGTGGATTTTTTTAACCACACCCGGAGGGAAACTACTCTAAATACTGTATATAACAAATTTTACTCAAAGGAAACATACCTTTATTTTTAAAAAGAAAGCAATCTGCATTCAAAGATTTTCGAATACTCACTTGCCATACTCGGGAATCGAACCGGCTAAAACCGAAAAGAATAACAGCCTGTACTCTTTTGGAATCATGTGATAGGGTCAATCATAAGAATCAAATAATTATAAACATTATAAATAAAATAAAAGGAAATCCATAAAATCTTATTTTAATTGAACGAATAAAAAGGGTAAACTTAATAATTTGTTGCTCAAAATGAGCTCCATTTCGTTGGATACACAATTTTGTTCATTTAATAAAGAGAAGAGAAATTATCTAATAAAGGGTTTATATAAAAACACGTGAAAATTTAAATCTAAATAGGTCTCCGTCATTTTAATAAATAAATGACGTCAAAGATAATTGTTAATAAGGTACTAACTTATGTAATCTGATCGACCTTTGAGTAATAGTGCTTTATCTTGTTTGTAAAAGAAAAACTATGAAATCCAAACTTATAAATTCAATATTTATAAGTTTGGATTTCATAGTTTTTCTTTTATTTGATTTACCATATTTGTTAAAGAGATTTGATAAACCTTATGATTGACCCTATCGATTGTTGCCATAAAAGTGAAGGATGTAATTTTTTCGGATTTTAGCAGCTTCGATTACCGAGTGTGGCAAGCGAGTTATCATAAATCTTTGAATGCGGATTGCTTTCTTTTTAAAAATAAAAGAATGTTTCCTTTGAGTAAAATTTGCTATCTCCAGTATTTTGAGTAATTTCCTTCCGGGTGTGGTTAAAAAATTCCATCTTGATACTGTTGGAAAGTGCTTATCAAGATCTTCAATTTGATACCCATATTGTAAATATCAAAGTATATTTCTATTTTAAAAATGGTGCCATACTGCAGCCATATTGAATGTTTTCAAAAAATAAAAATTGCCTATGTTACTCGGGGGGATGTTAGGATTCTAACGATACCCTATACGTCTAAATCTGTTCAGGCATTTAAAAGTCGTGTAAAAATGTACCCCAATAAGTGGGATCTCCATAAATAGGTATTTAAAAATAATAATGAGGTTTCTTAGACAGTTTTTTTTCTATTTGGTTCAGTTTGCGAAATATTTGGTTTTAAAGTGACCTTTTTGCTTGAGTTGCATGTCCATCCCCCTCTCTCTAACTCATAAAGTACAGAACGCATAAATAATAAATATAAAGCATAATACGAATTTACTAACAAAATTATCACGGCTACCTAAGGCTTGCTAGTTTACGAGATATAGCCGACAAAGATAACGCATTTTTACCATGTTACCACTTTTTTATTAAGTCACTTTCTTGTTTGTTTTCCGGGTGGAATCTTGCAACTCAAACTTCGAGCACTTCCCAGTTAGCTATCCAGCTGAAACTTTCAGGGTAGCTCACGACTCGAGACAATGCACTTTGGAAAAAAAAACAATAGAAAACATGACGTTTATATTTTTGCTGCTTGTTATGCCCGTCAACTCTGAACAAATTACATTATCCAGCCGTAAAAAAAACTTTGATCGCAATTCGGTTTTCATATCATAGTTTGGTAGCTTAGGATGCGTGTCCGATACGCACTTATTAAAATATTTATTTAAAATCATCTTTATTATACTTACAGAGTTTTTGCTTCTTACTGCCCCTAACGGAGATTTACGAAACAACAATATATGTACCTAAAAGTAAATCAAATCTCTTAGAACAGTTCTTCTAGGTATACTCTACCGTTTCCGGAGTAAAACTATTTTAAATTCTCAATTTTTTGGATATGAGTCAAACTAAAAAACGAAACATCTCATTTAAAAAAACTCTTACATCTTGGCGCGACACTCAATAGCAAAAAGATAATATGTTTTTCAATAGTTAAATATTTTTAATGAGGAAGTGGATTTATGCCGGCAGCAATATCGCGATAATACTCGACGTTAAGCCCCAGTACTATTATTTAATCTCAGGATCGAAGTTATCAAATATTATCTATACTTATAATAATGCAGTAAGTAACAAAAATGACTGTACATTAATGATAATTTAAAAAACAATTGTCTAGTACTTCAAATATGCTACTGAACAAGTATTTTTGTAAGTGGTTTATTTATGTCTGTTTTTATTGCTATGCGGTTTATACTGTTGGATAGCTCAGGGGTTGACTTGAAACCTGGTTTACTTGGTATCTCAATCCGAGAGTAGAACAATCGATAAAAAACATTTGACGACTGAACGAAGTTTGATGGTATTTGTGCATTTGGTTCTGTATCACAGAAAAATGACCACGCGGGCAACGCCGTGGGCACAGCTAGTCGAAAATAATCTGATGGCAATAAAAAGATAATGACATTGAGTTGTTTATGTAATGCAAGAATTAACAAGGATTTGGATAATCAAGTATTAACGCATTAATATTACTTTTTTGTTGTCATGTAAAGGCAAAGACATAAAGCTTTTTTGCCTAAAAGCTTATGATCAAAATTATTAAGAAAAGTCGCCGCGCTCTATTAGAAATCGGCATAGATTAGGTACTTATTTGGCTCAATAGATCCCATTTTTTATTTCTAAACATGTCTCTAGGTGTACTCATCATAATCATCATGAAACTATTACGTTCCTAGTGCAGGATTTCAGGGATTTTCAGGAAGCCAAATGCAACATTATTTGCAAATTTTGGTTCATTTACCTTCCTTAAATATAGATTTTGTGTAACCTTTTAATCATTCTATATTATAAAAATAGCCAAATAGCCCAATAACTTTAAAAACGCATTCGTCCACAGGTTAATCGCCACAATGACCATGACTGATGACATTTATAATGACTGCAATTTATTTGAACGAAGCACAAAAAAATACCGGGAAATCTGGTTTGATTTCATTGGTGCATTAATGAACAGGTTTCTAAGACCAATCCACATGAAATAATAAAATTGCATAATGCTCCTGACGTCTCGCATCTAGTTAATACTCGAAACCAAAGGTAATTAAAGACTTCAATAGACATTTAAATGTCCCGCTGCAGTTGACTGCGGCGCACGTGGTAATTTGCGGCGCGAAACCAAATTAGTCTTGAATACCAACAGTTTTCAATAAAATCCAATAACAGAAATATACACTTATAATATACACACATAATCACTCACCATGTTTAATAACACGCGGTCTTTCCTCGGGGTAGTTTGTTTTCTAGAGCACTGACACACGTGCGCCCTTTGTGGTGGCTGGCGCGCTACTAGTGCTGCTACATAAATAACACTCAACCTGCACGAGATGTCTGCGCGCGCGCATCTCTTGATGATAAAATAACTGATAATGATAACGAATTTCAGGTGATTATGTTTGCCCTTGGGCCTTGCGTGGAGCGAACGTGGTTCGTTTTGTGCATATGCGGTAACAAAATGAGCTCGTAGAGTAGAATAAATATGCGTAACTTTGGTTTCTTTGAAATTATTTTAGACTCAAGGGTTCGAAGGATGGTGTAAGAATGTGGTCTGTAGAACTTCTCAATAGCACTCATTGGGACTATACCCGTTTTGTCTAAAGATACATTAGAAAATAAGTTATATTAAAAAAGATTTATCCTTAAAAATAAAATTCACTTACATGTATAAAAGTATCCTAGATAAGGAACATGAGCCCAAACTCAAAATACTTGCGCTGTAATGATAAGGAGCATTCATGTGCTTGTACTGTCAGCCCTGAAGTCCTGGCTGCATCATCAGGTCATGTGTCAAAATGTAGCATTGTCAGCGGGTCTCTGTTTGTGTACTTTCAATTTGACATGTCAGGTTAAGACGAGAGAAAGTCTACATTATTAGCTTGCAAAATTTGGACTAAACATGCCTACCGACATACAAACCTACTAACGTACGTGTAGTTTAATAATAACAAATTTATATAAATTTAACAACATTAATTAATTTGCTCAATCTATACCTATTAAACAGTACCGTGATATATCTACAGACTAACTGACTGACAGACAACGCACATGCTAAAACGATGGAACTAACGATTTGAAATTTGAAGGTAATATTCATTCCTTGGGTTCCTAGAGACAATAAGAAAGGTGTTTTTGAAATTCCATCCATAAGAGAATGTACGGGGGAAGCAGTTTGTTGAGACATGATAATATGAGTTTTATACTAGGTAAATACACCTAGTAATTATAATTGTCTGTCAATCATGTTTTAAGTGTATTTTACCACCTACCTAGGTATAGCATGTTTGAATATATACAAACACCAGCAAACAAAAAATATAACATCGTTGAAATGTCATAGAGCGCAAAAATAAGAAGTCTTAAAATACTTATTATCTCAATTTAAACAATCTTGGGTAATGTATTTATTATTATTCACTTAACACTATCGAAAATATAGGTATCTACTTCAATTGTACAATGTTTAACCCGCCTGTACCCGCCAAATGAAATAACACATTATATCCGCGAACGGTCTCTGAGACCGAAACTCTTGGGCCTGTTTTTCATATATTTTTGAAATGGATGTGTACGAGTAAAATTAAATAAAACAATAGTTATTTGTTATGCAAGGCTGCAAAGTGATTTTTTGGCGAGAGTACTTATATTGAAACCTGAGCAAGCGAAGGATTCTAGGATTGAACCACGAGCGAAGCGAGTGGTTCAAAACGAACGTGTTCAAAGTACGAGACGCCAAATAACTTTGCTGCCGTGCGCAACACAAAACTTTTCATCTCACTACAGCGAGGAAAATGCTAGGTGCAAGAAGAGTAGAAAAGAGTAGAGTAGAATAGAGTTGAATAGAGTAGAATAGAGTAGAATAGAGTAGAATAGAGTAGAATAGAGTAGAATAGAGTAGAATAGAGTAGAATAGAGTAGAATAGAGTAGAATAGAGTAGAATAGAGTAGAATAGAGTAGAATAGAGTAGAATAGAGTAGAATAGAGTAGAATAGAGTAGAATAGAGTAGAGTAGAGTAGAGTAGAATAGAGTAGAATAGAGTAGAATAGAGTAGAATAGAGTAGAATAGAGTAGAATAGAGTAGAACAGAGTAGAATAGAGTAGACCAGAGCAGAACACAGTAGAATAGAGTAGAACAGAGTAGAATAGAGTAGAACAGAGTAGAATATAGTAGAACAGAGTAGAATAGAGTAGAACAGAGTAGAATAGAGTAGAACAGAGTAGAATAGAGTAGAACAGAGTAGAATAGAGTAGACTAGAGTAGAATAGAGTAGAACAGAGTAGAATAGAGTAGACTAGAGTAGAATAGAGTAGAACAGAGTAGAACAGAATTGAAAATGAAAAGAGACGAATAGAGTCGAGTAGAGAGGAGTAGAGTTGAGTAGAGTCGCGTAGAGTCAAGTAGAGTCGAATAGAGTCGAGTAGACTTGATTAGAGTTGAGTAGAGTAGAGTAGAGTCGAGTCGAGTAGAGTCGAGTAGAGTCGAATAGAGTCGAGTAGAGTCGAGAAGAGTCGAGTAGAGTCGAGTATAGTCGAGTAGAGTCGAGTAGAGTCGAGTAGAGTCGAGTAGAGTCGAGTAGAGTCGAGTAGAGTCGAGTAGAGTCGAGTAGAGTCGAGTAGAGTCGAGTAGAGTCGAGTAGAGTCGAGTAGAGTCGAGTAGAGTCGAGTAGAGTCGAGTAGAGTCAAGTAGAGTCGAGTAGAGTCGAGTAGAGCCGATTAGACTCGAGTAGAGTCAAAAAGAGGCAAATAGAGTCAAGTAGATTAAAATCGGATCGGATAATAATAGAATATAAATTAGTACTTAATAAAGTATTTTCAGTGAATTGTCGGTATAGAAAATTATTGAATAGAAAGGTTCGAATTATAAAAACTCTTTCCACGCTAGCGGGTAAAATGCAATTTTGCACTCAGATTTCGAATGACAAACAGAATCTTTCCGAGCTTGTGAGGTGAAAAGTTATTTGACGCATTTGCTTTAGCTAGTGACTTTTTTTATGGCGCCTCTGAAAACATATTACTTTTCCTTACGGGCTACGGAAACTCGAACAAAAGCATATATTCATAATAAAAAAAAAAAAACATATTTCAATATAAAAAATGAAGAACAGTGTGTTAAGAACTAATTCTCAAAAGATGTCTAAGTTAAGCAGTTTGAGAATACCAAAGTATGTTCCAAACACAACATTTTCTTCTAACTGAACTCTCGGCTATACCCGTTTTAGTGACAAAAGTATATATTTGTGTTTTTTTTAATTATTACATTGAATGCCGAGACGGGCAAGTTGCTCGCCTGATGTTAAGCGTCATACCTGCCCATAACAGTTGCAGTGCCACCCAGAACCTTGTTCGCAAAATCTTGCACGACAATGCACTGCGCTCGTCACCCTGAGACATCGGTTGTTAAGTCTCATTGCCCAGTAATTTTGCTGGAAACTTCAAACCAAAACCCAGAAATGTTTACACACCACTGCTTGGCGGTTGAATATCTCACAAAGGTGTGGTACTTCCCCAGGCAGACTCTTGCGTGAGAGGCCTATCACTACAAAGACATATCTATGTACCAAATTTCATCCAAATCCATCAAGCCATTATAGCGGGATTGAGAAACTATAATAATTTTCACATTTATAACAAGTACGACAAGAAGAATCTGAACGTCAATTTCATTCGTTATTAAAAAAACGAATTCGTTCTAATTCAAAGTTAATACCTAAAAATAATAATAAAAATTTATTAATGGTGCGTTGCAGGTTCTTGAGATCTGTTTGTGACCAGTTGATTATACCAAAAGTGAATGTTAGAACGGGTATGGCATATGTGTTGATTGCTTGAACTAGGTTACGTCCATTTAATTGAGACTTGAGTAAAGAGTTAAGGCGGTGATTGAATTTTCTTTTGACTTCAGCTTTTGTTTCTTTGTCGGTTATTTGGCGCGCCTGTTGAAAACCTAGATATTTGTATAAACTGTTTTGGTCCATAGGTTCAATTATTTCACCTGTGTTGAGAGTGTAAGGACAGAGTATGATGGAATGGTTCTGAATCGAAAAAGTTCTACATTTATCAATACCAAACTGCATTTGAATGTCATTTGAGAATGTTTGGGTTATGTCAGCGAGGTGATGTAGTGACTCGGTGTTGTTGCTGTATAGTTTAATATCATCCATGTACATGAGATGTGTTAGTGTGTGACTATTATTATCATTATTGGTGAGGCGAAGGCCTTTATTTAAACGGTTTAACATTCTAGACAAAGGGTTTAAAGCCAGTAATTATTATTACTCTTACATCTCCGTTAAAAAAAACAACGAATAAGTAATCAGTTGGTCTGACAGACCAATGTGCGGGTATAGGAAGGTTAAAAATGAGAGAAAATTTCCTATATAGAATGTAGAGTTCTTTTTGTTATTATTAAAATTGTATTTAAAATAGTATATCTATATAATTAGTATATTATAGTAATTAGTATATGTATATCTACTTGGCGGAGGCCTATGTTCAGCAGTGGACTTCTAAAAGCTGACATGATGATGATGATGATGATGATATAAATGACCCGTCACGCATCCTACTCATCGATAATGTTGGGTCAAGATTATTCTGAAACTGTATAATATTTAATTTTGTTTGAGTACAAAACAAAAAAAATAGAAACTTAAACAAAACAAAAATTATTTAAGTTTACTTATCATCATCATCATCATCATCATCATCATCATCATCATCATCATCATCATTTGCAGCTTATTCCGCCCACTGCAGGACATAAACCTCCTCCCTCTTAAGCCATTCAACTCTGGCTTGAGCCAATCTGGTCCAGGTCTTACCAGCGTGCTTCTCGACGTCGTCTGCCCATCGCTGGATAGGTCTTCCTCGGCTGCGCTTACCGTCACGTGTCAACCATTCCGCCAGGGACTTACTCCACCTGCCATCACCACATCTTGCCAAGTGTCCTGCCCATTGTCACTTGAGTTTAATTATACGGGATCCGATATCTTCCACCTTGGTTCTTCTTCGGATCTCCGTATTTCGAGCTCTATCGCACAACATGATACCTAACATAGTGCGCTCCAAAGTTTACATACAAATTAAAAACCTCCCAAACCTCCAGTGGATGTTGTAAGAGGCGACTAAGGGCATACACACCGGAGGATGGGCAGCAGCGTCCTCCGAGTTCATATGTGTAACACTGCGGTCACCAATCCGCCTGCCAAGCGTGGTGACTGTGGCAAACCCCCCCAATATGATAGTCACACCGCAAAGACGGAACCCAGTCCCCGGAAGCTCCGTTATTCCTGGCACCGGTAGCAGTCATGGTAACGGTGGAGTAGGGGGTGCTAAGAATCCCCGGCAGAGACCCAGCTACCAACCCCCAAGATTTCTGGACCTGGCAACTTATAACGCACGCACCTTGAGGACCGATGAGAAGTTGATAGAGCTGGAAGAAGTAGTAAGTAAGTTGCGCTGGGGAATTATAGGGCTATCAGAAGTCCAAAGAGAGGGAGAGGATACGATGACCCTCAATTCCGGTAACTTACTCTATTACCGGGAAGGCGACCCAACACGGTATCGGGTTTCTTGTCCACCATTCCCTCGTCAACAACATTGTGAAGATCGAAAGCGTTTCGAGCATGGTGGCATACCTTGTACTCAGAATTACCGAACGGTATTCGTTGAAGGTCATACAGGTGTACGCTCCACACTCGAAACGCCCAGACGATGAAGTGGAGGCAATGTATGATGACATTTCCAATGCCATATATGCCCCGAAAATACGATTCACATTGGTGATGGGGGACTTCAAAGCATGGCTGGGCATCAGGAATGGCGATAAACTGAGAGTGGGGCAGTTTGGATTTGGACAGCGGAATCAAAGGAGTCAGAGATTAGCCGACTTCATGGAGAAGGAGGGACTCTTTATGATGAACTCCCTTTTCAAGAAGCGCCCGTCCAGGAAACGGACGTATCTGCACCCCGGCGGCCATAAGCGCAAGATAGATTTAATTTTGACGACCAATAGGCATATATTCAATTATGTCTCTGTGATCAACAGGTTTAAGACCTGCAGTGATCACGGCATGGTAAGAGGCTCATTGAATATCAACGTAAAGCTGGAAAGGTCTCGTTTGATGAGATCTACTAAAGATCCAAAGCCCAAGTCCTGGCCAAATCCAAAATCCCGAGAGCTTTCAGCTAGAACTCCAAAATCGCTTCCAAATCCTTACCGAATGCGATACAATGGACGAACTAAACAACGGGCTGGTAGAAATGGTTCACGCGGTCGGGTCAGAGTTCTTTAAGACCCACCGCAAAAATAGAACACAGAAACTCTCTGAGAATACACTCAAACTTATGGCAGAACGAGGTGAGATGAGGCTGAAGCCTTCAGTGGAATAACATAATTCAGTTAATAAACAAATCTTCTAGTCGATGCGACTAGAAGAGAAGTTTATTATCTAGTCTAATGGAAGCTAAATAGAATAATGAAAGACTTTTTGTTGAACATGCAATTATTTTGTTCATTACAATGGATCATATAATGGTCGGTCGAGAGGAGACATCCATAAAACCTGTAATAATAAACAAATATTCTTAAGAGTTACGAATGATGTTTATAGCTTTTAATCTATATACTTATAATAAAACTGTAACAGGTCCAATTCTGTACATTGAAGATATTTAGTAAAAAAATATTTTCATTCTTGTCTGTCTGTCTGTCTGTATATACTACTGAATACTGAATGAATTCAAATGAAATTTGGCATAATTTGAGTTCATACCACGAGGTAGGACATAGGATACTTTCATCCCGAGAAGTTAAAGAGTTCTCGCAGGAAAAGGGGTTGAAAGATTTTTAAAAGAACACGTATCACGTTGAAACTACTGGACGGATTTTGATGCAACTTGGCACAGTTATAGTTTATATGATGGTTGAAAATTAAGGATACTTTTTATCTCGAAAATATAAAGGGTTCCTATGGGATAGGGGTCCAAATTCTGTACATTGAAGACATTTTGTAAATTTTTTTTTGAGTCTGTTTTCTAATTGATACTGAAGCCAAAACTGTTTTTTTTTTCATTTTTGTCTGTCTGTCTGTATGTCCGTCTGTCCGTCTGTATCTTGGCAGCGCATCATGCCGAAACTACTCAATGAATTCAAATGAAACTTGGTATGATTTGAGTTACATACTTTGAGGTAGGACTCTTATCCCGAAAAATTAAAGGGTTCCCGCAGGATACGGGTTGTAAGTTATTTACAAGAACACGTATCACGCTGAAACTACTGGACAGATGTTGATGCAAAATGGCACAGTCATAGTTTATATGATGGGTGAAAATAATAAAAACATTTTATTCCGAAAAGAATTAGGGTTCCCTTGGGATATGGGTTCAAATTCTGTACATAGAAGACATATATTTTTTTATGTTTCCCTGTATTCTATCTTAAAGTTGTAACTGTTTTTTTTCATATTTGTCTTTCAGTCTGTCTGTATCTTGGCCGCACATCACGCTGCCGAAACTAGTAAATGAATTTATATGAATCTTGGTATGATTTGAGTTGATAATACGAGGTAGGACATAGGATATTTTTCATCCCGAAAAAATAAAGGGTTCTTGCAGGTTAGCGGTTATAAGTTATTTAAAAGAACACGTACCACGCTGAAAATATCGGATGGATTTTGATGTACAGTCATAGTATAAATGATGGGATACCTTTTATCCCGAAAAAATAAAGGGTTCCTGTGGGATAGGGGTCCAAAGATATGCTTATTTTGAAGTAATAAATGAAACCGTTTTGGAGGGTACTCTATATTCGATAGTAAAGCCATAAGTGTTTTTTTGTCTGTCTGTCTGTATCTTGACCGCCCAACACGTCGAAACTACTGAATTAATTCAAATGAAACTTGGTATGATATGAGTTAATACAACGAGGTAGGACATCCCGAAAAATTGAAGTTTTCCCGCAGGATAGGGTTTGAAAGTTATTTGAAAGAACACGTATCACGCTGTAATTACTGGACGGATTTTGATGCAACTTGGCACAGTTATAGTTTATATGATGGTTGAAAATTAAGGATACTTTTTATCTCGAAAATATAAAGGGTTCCTATGGGATAGGGGTCCAAATTCTGTACATTGAAGACATTTTGTAAATTTTTTTTTGAGTCTGTTTTCTAATTGATACTGAAGCCAAAACTGTTTTTTTTTTCATTTTTGTCTGTCTGTCTGTATGTCCGTCTGTCCGTCTGTATCTTGGCAGCGCATCATGCCGAAACTACTCAATGAATTCAAATGAAACTTGGTATGATTTGAGTTACATACTTTGAGGTAGGACTCTTATCCCGAAAAATTAAAGGGTTCCCGCAGGATACGGGTTGTAAGTTATTTACAAGAACACGTATCACGCTGAAACTACTGGACAGATGTTGATGCAAAATGGCACAGTCATAGTTTATATGATGGGTGAAAATAATAAAAACATTTTATTCCGAAAAGAATTAGGGTTCCCTTGGGATATGGGTTCAAATTCTGTACATAGAAGACATATATTTTTTTATGTTTCCCTGTATTCTATATTAAAGTTGTAACTGTTTTTTTTCATATTTGTCTTTCAGTCTGTCTGTATCTTGGCCGCACATCACGCTGCCGAAACTAGTAAATGAATTTATATGAATCTTGGTATGATTTGAGTTGATAATACGAGGTAGGACATAGGATATTTTTCATCCCGAAAAAATAAAGGGTTCTTGCAGGTTAGCGGTTATAAGTTATTTAAAAGAACACGTACCACGCTGAAAATATCGGATGGATTTTGATGTACAGTCATAGTATAAATGATGGGATACCTTTTATCCCGAAAAAATAAAGGGTTCCTGTGGGATAGGGGTCCAAAGATATGCTTATTTTGAAGTAATAAATGAAACCGTTTTGGAGGGTACTCTATATTCGATAGTAAAGCCATAAGTGTTTTTTTGTCTGTCTGTCTGTATCTTGACCGCCCAACACGTCGAAACTACTGAATTAATTCAAATGAAACTTGGTATGATATGAGTTAATACAACGAGGTAGGACATCCCGAAAAATTGAAGTTTTCCCGCAGGATAGGGTTTGAAAGTTATTTGAAAGAACACGTATCACGCTGTAATTACTGGACGGATTTTGATGCAACTTGGCACATTCATCTATCTATACTTATAATAAAGCATTAGGTACGAAAAAGTAAGTAAAATAAGTGAGTAAGTAAGTAAAAAAATTTAAGAAAGTAAGTAAAAGTAAGTAAGAAAAGTAAGTAAGTAAGTACAATATACCACAATACCTATACTTAGATAACATGACACGTGGCATAACATGCATCACACACACACACACACACACACACACACACACGGTCCTATTGAGCACTAATTGATTTGTTGTCGCGGTTCATGTGATTTTTGTATTATTTAAGTTGTTTATGTTTGTTGGCAATAAATTATTTTTATTCTTTCTTATTCTTAAAGGCTGTACAAAGAAGTCAAATAAAAAAAATAGTCTAGGGTACCCTAAAATAAACTACAGAACAATTTTTTTGTTTTAATTCGTGTCTTTCTGCCTGTTTGTCTGTATTATTTTTGTGCATCACGTAAAAACTACTTGCTATGCGGTTTTCAATTTAAGATAGCTTAAGGTTTTACTTAAAAACTGGTATTATTGGTATCTCAATTTGGCGATTAGAAGCCGAGCAATTGATAAAAATATTTTTGACTGCTGAAGAAATTTTGATCAAATGTTGGTATTTTAGGTCCTGGAATAAGCACATTATGGTACTTTTAATCTAAAGAAATGACCACGCATGCGAAGCAGCGGGTACAGCTTGTATAGTAATAAATGTGACGAATCGGAGAATTATATATTAGTGGAATTGATTTTTCAACTAAGACAATATATCGTTTGAATATCCAACAGTCGACACCTAGTTCGCAGCCTTTCTATCCTTTCACTCTTTGGTGATATGACCAGTTGGGAAGTAGACAAATATTCGATTGGAATAAAGTTTCTTCTCAGTAGCGATTAACAATTTTTTTCAGAATTAACTGCATTATTCTTCCGTCGTCCACAAAAATACCGCATCTTGTTCTAATTTAGTTCCGTCTCGGCAGAGTATCGAATCTCTGGGGAAGTTATAATTGCAACGGGAACCGGGCGTCCCTGAACGATTCGCCTCCCACGGGCTGGTACAGGTATACGTTACCGGTCTGTGTTAACGATGTAGTAAAGTACTAGCTTTTTGCCCGCGACTTCGTTCGTTCGGACTACGGTTTATCGCTATAAACAGTACCTACGTCCTTTCCCAGAATTCAAACTATCTCCAAACCAAATTTCATCAAGATTGGTTCAGCCGTTTAGTCGTGAAAAGATAACAAATAGACAGATAGATAGATAGATAGAGTTACTATCGCTTTTATTATAAGTTATATATTAGTATGATCTGTACTTTTTAACCTCCGACGCAAATTTGTTTTTGTGTTTCTATGTCTTGTGAATATGTCTGTGGCATCGTAGCTTTCAAGCGGATGGACCGATTTCAATGTGGTTGAATGGCAATGTTTTCTATTTTAAAGTTGGTATGTTTTTCTTTGTTCTTCCATTAAAATTTTAATGCGGTTTTCACCATCAGTTTTCACCATTCTTTTCAGTGGAAGGTTATATATCGTATTATATATTAATACGAGCATACGATACCGGAAAGTCGCGAGTGCGGAGTCCCCCGAAGCGGAGTGAAGGTCGAGGGTGCGAAAACTATATTTTCCCCTTTTTTTTCTTAATTACAACCGTGTGAAGCCGGGGCGGGTCGATAGTAATTAATATTACACATTTTCAACAATGTTACCTATTGCCCAGGCGCCCTTATATGCCCGCTATACACCTTCAGCTTTACCTGATTTAACTGAACAGTCGGACTGTAAAGGGAATCGTACTTCTATACAACCTACAGACTTCCAAATAAACTGCGCGATCTATCAGTTTCATTCTCGTGGTCTCTATAGAACTACAAAATGAGCTTCTCATAAGCTGAATCTTTTTGCTGAATGATATTATTTGCTTTTAATTTTCTGCAACGAGGGCTCGATTGGTATAGTTGTATAAACTCTTCCAAACATTTATGTGGATAAGAGGCCATAATCAAGTTCTCGTAAACACGGAGAGCCTTATATAGTAGAAGTATCTGTTTTTGCACTCCACGCTTGTTGTGGAAAACCTGGCTTGAACTGTACAGTTTTTCTGCTACACTATACTGATAGTGTAGCAGAAAATACAAAAAAAAACTGTTAGCTAAACTGTTAGCTGTACAGTTCTATTTAATGGTATTTGGGTAGATCTCAGTTAACTATTTTTTCTACACACCTAACCTGACGGTGCGACTGTACAGTTACATCGCATAGATAAAACTTAAAGTGTGTAGCGGGCTTTATGTAGTACCTAACCACCTTTGGGTAAACTTGAGAACAAATTTTTTTCAAGTTTATTTAAACCTATAAAGAAATGTGTAGAGTATGTCTTCGATTACCATGGGGGAAAAATTTAAAACATGTTCGACAATTTCATTTAATTCTGAGGAGCTTGAAGAACATTTCGCCTTAATTTTACACGCCAAGTCTCTTGTATTTCAATACTTGTAAGATAGTATATTCTACACAAATAGTCGTGCTATTTACGACTTGTCAGTCCTCAAATCCGAGAGTCAGGTTAATGATCGATGTCGGATGGCAAAAAAGCTACCAACATATTGTTTTTTTTGACCAGCTTTAGTTGACGGTTGTTGCTCTCTTGACGAGTGTTTGACTTGGGCTGCTTGATTGATGTCTATTCGAATAAAAAATATATCGAGTAAATACTTACATATGTTTATTTTCCCTCTTGTCTACGGGGTTTGGGTTAAAATAATGAACAAAATTGGAGCTCTCTTGATGTAGAGTACACATTTTACGAAACATTAGTTAGATATCTCATAGGGATCCTAAATGACAGATATAATTAGTCTTTGTTTGAAACATGTGAAGTGCTTCCTCTCTCATCTCTCTATTTCTAAGAGAATGTCTATTTTTCTGGTGTTCTGTGGTTTGTTTCATTAACCTTGTAAGGCCCACCAAAAAATAATAGCTGTAGAGAATGCCTAGTGTGAATAATAATATCACGCTTACCGCCCAAGCATATCTGCACTCAATTTTTGCGTGAATAAGTAAGTGTCCAGGACTTTCAAAAATATTTTTCTGGTTATTGTGTAGTTATTTAGAGGAGAGAGGAACTAAGTATTATTACAATTATTTTTGTTCATTTGAATGTCCAATGGGCGTTACTATATCAGGATTATAAGAATATATAGTTTTTTCAAAACCTTTACAATTTACTATCAAATAAGTGGGCTGGTGCTAATATAGCTGTAAGTTGAGGATGAAATTCCTTTGTGTTCCAATTACTTAAAGACCCATCTGAATATGGATGGTGCCTGAATGAATTTCAATTTTACTACTTGTCCTCGGTCTTAATTTATTTCTCTTATTCCTCTTCATAATCTAAGCTCGCGCATAGTACCATGTGCTCGCCCAGAACGATGTCCTCTAACAGTACCACTTCTTCTGCCAGCACCACGTCTTCTGCCAGCATCACATCCTCACCCAGCACCATGTACACGTATAATTTCCTCTATAATCATCCACTAACACCCATTGTGCAATGAAAAGCACACATTATTTTGTTCGATACCATGCAGTAACGCTCACTGTGCAATAAAATGTACATACTAATTTAATGGCGATTCAAAAAAAATGTTTTGCTTCACAGTGTTAAAATAATAATGGAAACTTATAGTAAAATGATAACTCTTGCACTAATTTCAAATTTTGACTCTAATAGATTTAAAAGATAAATGTTGATTTAACTTACGAGATCTCTGTTGGTGCGCAATCTTGCCACGAATTTGCAATTTTGACAGATATTCATTAACTTTTTGAAGGTTGCCGATCAGCCAAATTTTGACATTAGAATCCACCAATAAAAAAATTGCCACGAGAATATGGTTACCGGCGGGAATTTCAAATAAGCACTGAAATATATTATGTACATCGCAATGTACACGGGGCATATACACTCACATTTTTTTAAATATGTTTAAATGTTCACAGGGTCTTACGAGGTTATTATTAGAAAAGTAATGGCTTGCTATAATAAGCTAATATCTAATAATTAATAAATATACTAGCTTTGCCCGCGGCTTTGCGCGCGTGGACTTTATTTGGGTTAAAAGTAACGCAGGTGTTATTCCAGGACCTACTGTAACTTTAGAGCACAAAATACCAAATTTCGTTCAGCCGACAAATAGTTTTATAAAGATTGCTCGGTTTCTACTCATAGGATTGAGATATCAAGTAGGTACACCAGTTTTTAAGTCGAAACCTAAGCTATCCAACATTGTTAGCCGCATCGCAATCGGTCCTGTAGTTTTTACGTGATACTTCAACAAACAAACACTCAAATACCATTTAAAAACTGTTACATTCTTGTTCAGTAGATTATTTTAAGTAACCTAGACCATTTTGTTAAATTATCTTCATTGTACAGACTTTTTGTTATGTACTGCTTTACTATAAGTAAACATGTTTGTGTCTAATAATGTTTGATACCGCTCAGCGACATGTTCCTGGAATAACACATGCCATACTCATTATCATCGTCCATCATCAACACCATTCATCGTCCACACGGGCAAAACCGCGGGGCGCAGCTAGTACCTAGTAAATCAAATAGACAAGAGGTACTTAGCGTGAGGTTACAGTGTTTCTTCTTTAATTCAATCAAATAGACAAGTGGTATTAGCGTGAGGTTACAGTATTTCTTCTTTAATTCAATCAAATAGACAAGTGGTACTTAGCGTGAGGTTACAGTATTTCTTCTTTAATTCAATCAAATAGACAAGTGGTATTAGCGTGAGGTTACAGTATTTCTTCTTTAATTCAATCAAATAGACAAGTGGTACTTAGCGTGAGGTTACAGTATTTCTTCTTTAATTCAATCAAATAGACAAGTGGTACTTAGCGTGAGGTTACAGTATTTCTTCTTTAATTCAATCAAATAGAAAAGTGGTACTTAGCGTGAGGTTACAGTATTTCTTCTTTAATTCTCGTACAATTTTTTTTTTCGCAGAGCACGTGCGTAGGAGATGTTTTAATGTTTTCCGCTTAGTGACACGAATAAATTATGCTCGTGTAGTTAAGGGACAATGCTGATTACCCGACTACGGCGAAGCAGGGGAAGGGTAATTGAGTTTAACAGTCTATGTATGTATCTATGTATGTATAGGTACATGTGGATGTTCCACCATAGCGTCCCCCTTATTGGTCCAATTTTGACAAGCGCGATGTTAATCATTCGTCATCATGTATAGAGTGTCATGGGCAATTTTTTTCCCGACCTTAGTCTTGTACTTAGTACTATTATTTATTCTGTGCCTTAGTCGGGTTTTAGTTTTTGAACTTATGTCTTGTATTGATAGTTTGCTTCGCTTCGTACCTGCGCGTGGAAATGATGACTGGGGTAATAGGACAACTAATTCTATGACCCCAAAATCCAACTAATGAATTTACGGTTTTCATGTTTTTTTGTATGAGACCTACCTCAAGGCCTACCTTAGCATTATAAGAAACAGGCTAGATTTTATAGCCAGTGCAATAGGTTATGCAGACTGTACTGTACCCCAACATTGTTCCCATAAATACGTAACTAGTGTTATTATTTACTAGATTACCCGCACGCGACTTCGTCCGCGCGTACTACTGTTTATCGCGAAAAAAGCATCCTATGTTCTTCTAGGATATTAAAAACCAATGCAAGCTACTTGTACTATTATTTATTCTGTGGCAAAATTAGGTATAGCACCAAGGCTCGTGATGTTTTTTGACGTACTTGTTATTTCGTTTCCATGGTAACCGTTCCTTATAGCGAGAAATCATCATTATCTAGTTTTCCCGTGGAAACTTACAATTTTCCGGGATAAAAAGTGTTCTATGTTTTATTCCAGGGTATAAGCTATCTCCATTCCAAATTTCATCAAAATCCGTTCAGCCGTTATTGCGTGAAAGCTCCCCAAACAAACAAACAAACAAATGGTATAGATTCTGTGAGCTTAGTTACTTTTTGCTTGGTGTACAATTACGACAATTATTATTTACCTTTATAAAAATGAAAAACATAAAATCCTTCAAGTAATCCCGAAGATATTTATAAAATAAAATACTTTCTACTAAGTTGAGGGCCTCACCCTTTTTGAAATCGGTTAAAAATACTATCGCGTGAAAAGTGTACATACGTATGTCCTTCCTAGTATTTGTCACCAAACGAAACGTCCTCAATACATAGGTAGTATAAAAAACGCTTCCCGCCGTCTGTCCCTCTGTCACGTACTGTTAATCTGTTAAACTACGCAACGGATTTTAATGCAGTTTTCATGTATAGATAGAGTGATTTAAAAGGAAGGTTTAAACGTATAGTTTGATATTGTTTTGTGTTGATTTGTTGAAATATGAAGATAAATGTTCAAGATCTCGGAAGAAATCAATACAATTGATAAAACAAAGTCGCTTCCCGCCGTCTGTCCCTCGGTACCTAACGCAATCTTTTAAACTACGCAACGGATTTTAATGCGGTTTCATCAATAGCTAGAATGATTCAAGAGGGAGGTATACGTATAGTTTGATATTGTTTTGTGTTAATTTGTAGAAATATGAAGATAAATGTTCAAGAAGTCAGAAGATATCAATACATATTGATAATACAAAATCGCTTCCTGCCGTCTGTACCCTTAGATCTTTTAAACTACGCAACGGATTTTAATGCGGTTTTCACCATCAGTTATATTATTTTTCACGGAAGGTACGAGGCCTGAAAGTAGTGAGGGGGGAGGCGGCGAGTGTAGCGAGCTGCCATATCCCGAAGCGGTCGAGTGTGCGAGAACTATATTTTTCACCTTATTTTTTCTTAATTGAACTCGTGCGAAGCTGGTCAGTTACCAAATAAAGTGACGCTGATTTCAGGCCAATCAAATATATGTCAACTGCTGCCAGTCCAGAATACTATCAACTATCGTGATTTTCCATCAACCCATTATCAATCCGCATATCTATGAAGCAAAAGTACCATCGCCTCACATAAGTTATGAGTTAGTTATGATAGAGTCGTACGACGCGACAAATAGGAACTTCCTAACCCCGCGACAACTTTACTAGGATCCCTGCGTCTCCGTCCTGGTACTCACTGTTAAACATACTGTGGCATTTACATACAATTTCGGCTAGTTCCAAAAACTGTCACGGTCGAAATTATAATTGTCGATGTCTGCTTTATTTTTATCTCACGTAAAACTGAAGTTTACGAGTATGCGTGACCACGCGCGGTGACGAATTGGCACTTGACAATTTTCCCAAGGAGCATTGTGTCCACGTGATGTTTTTGGATATGTTTTCAAGATTGTTTATTAGACTAGTTGCTCACGTATTCGAGATATTATGGGAGAGAAAAAATCATTTAAAGAGATTAGTAACAGTCTTTTTTGGCACCAGGACTAAAAAGTGAGTTGTAACGAGAATATCTATATCGTCTCACTTTTATAACTCTGTAACTATAAGCTTCAGAGATCTAATTTTGGTGTAATTTTTTTAGCTTATATTATAGTCAGCTCGATGATGTAATATTTAATTTAGGTCAAAAGACAAACTGACAGGACACAAATGGATGATATCTTTAATTAGGTATAACCCGCGATTTGCACATGGCGTAGACATTTCACGACAAACAAACGGCCGTGCGCCCCGATACAGCCCCACCCAGTTTTTTAATTTTTGCACAAATTTTTGATTTGATGTTCATTTGCTTCAGTCACAATTTTGATTTGCTGTAGGTATCATCATCATCATCAACCTATACCTGTCCACTATGGACGTAGGCTAACAATGCACGCCACTGATCTCGGTCTTCAGCTCTCCCCATCCATTTTCTTCTAGCCGCGTTTCGCAGGTCGTCACTCCACCTGGCCACAAGGCGTCCTACACTAATACGTTTGCCTAAACGTGGTCTCCACAAGAGGACTCGTCTACCCCAACGGTTATCGGTTCTTCGGGAAAAGTGAAGCTGCCATTTCAGCTTACTTATCCTTAGAGATAAGCCGGTCACCTTGGTTCTCGGTTGGATATCTTCATCAAGAATCATGTCCTTCAGAGAAACTCCAAGCATATCTGTCCATAGCTCGCTGAGCGACCTTAAATTTGTGGACTAGTTTGACCGTGCGTGTCCACGTTTCGGCTTTTAGGTCATGACTGGTACGACGCACTGATTGAAGACTTTTGTCTTCAAGCACTGTGGTATGGTAGGTATGTGGTATGCTGTAGGTATACTTTAATCAAACTTTAGTACACGAGATAACTTGCGATCCAGCTATTTTTAAAAGCTTTTTCACTTGTATGTATATATCCATGTTTTTCTATCTGTCCTGGAATCTTGCAATTCATATTTCGAGCACATTCCTATCCGGCTGAAACTATCAGGGTAGCTCACAAACCGATGACAACTCAGAGTATAATTTCTTTGAGGATGACAAAGCAATAAAAAAAAAGTACAATAAAAATATGTGAAACTGAAAATGAAATAAAAAACATAAAAAACAAACTTGAAAACGTAAAAAGTGAAATTGCAATTAAATAAAATAACAAACAAAAAAACATAAAAAGTGACATTCATTAAAAAAAAGCTCGTAAAAGCTTCCTCCTTTTAAATTTAATTTTGTAATTTATACTTTTATTTAATTCTACATTATTGCTAATGCTATGAAATATCGTGAACTATCGCCATAGGTATTCCAAAATTAGATTGGCATTTGCTTGCCTGAAAACCCGATTGCATCCAATCATTCAGCGACCAAAACTCGTACATTTTACATCTCTGTTGCGAAGCATCCATTTCGGTTGACAACAGACCTGTTATTTAGGTAAAGCGAGAACTAGCTTACTAGTCGGTCGTTAAAAGCTTTATGACACGTCGCCATTCCTGCAATTCTATACGCGCAGTGTCCCAGAGACAGCGCGGCACCAGACAGTGCTAATTGAATCAATTATGCAGCCAACTAACCGCAATAGTACCACATATGGCAATAGCCTGCAGTACCGCATTACGATGAACGGTTTTATTGCAATCGTTGAATACCCGCGATGTTTGTCCTGCTCGTCCAGGTGCAGTGTGAGCGGGAGAGGTCCTCAGGGGTTCCAAAGAGGGGGTTCAATTGGAAAGAACGGTAGTTCGTGTTTTTTTACAAGGATACCAAGCCATTTCTGAAAGTTCTGTTCAGTTATTTGTTAAGGTAGTACATACATTTATACTTTTCTATCCACAGTATTTTTTTATTCGCATAAAGTTGTTTCATTACTTCGTAATCGCCGTTTTGCTATTCGTCTTTTTGCTGATTTCAAGACTGACCCCGCCTTTAAGGCCAGGCTCCAAGGTTACATTTTGCCACTCCCCACTCCCCTGCCACCTACCCTACACTCTGCCACCCGCTACCCGCAATAAGCACTGAAGTGCCTGCGTATCAAGGTTGAATATCGGGAGCGCTGTTTGAACACAAAATTTAGCTCGGAACTACATGACGTATATCTCAAAACTTATTTATTTTATTGGCAGGCTAATAATTTAGTTAGGTAAATTTTGTCTAAGCATTAGATATTAAACTATATTTTCTTGCTGTGAGATTTATTTTAGAGATAAAACTTAAGGCATTGGCATTTTTTCATTGAGTAGAAAAATATAAATATTACCGAAAATAACGTAAATTTTGATAAGAAAATGTATCGAATTAAATTCTGTTAAATGTTTTTGTCTAAGTCTTAGAGAGATAAAGATCTCAAAAACATATATGTTAAGTTTTACATTTATCAGCTTTGTGGTTGACCCAGCATATTTATGGAAAAACCCTTAAAAAGCAGAGCCTGGTGGGTCTCTTCCCATTTCGCGGGTGTTGTGAGAAACAGCATAGAGAATTCAGGAAATGGGCAGCAGCGCTTTCCTGTGTAAGTATCAACATCTACAGCGATCATCAAGCCACCTGCCAAGCGTGCTGATATGGAAACATTCTTGTTATGTGGGAGGCCCAAGCACAGCAGTGGACATGTTCGAGCTGATGTTGATTACCCGCCGCAAATGAATCGCTGGTGCTCCGCTACCGCTTGTCACGGCAGGTTAGTTTATAAATTAAAACCTGGACAGATGATGGAGCTATCCCCATCCCCACTTTAATCCCCACTTTAATATAAAAGTGAAACGTTGTCTGTTTGTTTATTTGTTTGCTTGGGACGTTTTCACGCCGAAACAGCTGGACCAATTTGACGAAATTTGTATGCAGATACTAGGGCATGTAATATCGGAAGGCTTTCAATTCCGAGACTGATTTCCGATATTAGATCTCAGTATCGGAATTACGATATTAATAACGGAATTGCACAAATTTGTTAAACAAATACAAACACAACTGGAACAAAAAAACTGAACTGAACTGGAACAAAACAGCGATGTTTTCAATCAAATTCTTAAATGATAACTTTTTCGTTCAACCGAACGTAGTGCAACCTAATGCATTAAAATGCATTAGGTCTCACTGAACGAAATAAAACGTTATTTCTAAATCAGTCTACCTACTTACAATTTGGCACAAAATTGTTTTTCTTTACTACGGAGTGTAGTATACATGTAACAAATCACAGATTTCTCATTATTATCCTCTACTAATTAAATTATAACACTCAAAATCAACTTCAATAAAACTTCTGATTAGTGTAACTGTAAGTTAAAATAGCAATAATCAGCAATTAAAACTACTTTATACTATAATAGGTGGGTTATATCTATTTCATAGACATATTAGAGACGTACATAATACGCACTAAAACAGTAAGAGGGACAAAACCATCATAGCTTTTGCATTTCACGGGGCGTTGGCTAGAAATAAGTTAATTGAGTTAAATGATAAGAGTCCGCTCGGAAATAATTTAGTCTGACTAAAACAATTTTGTAACTCGTTTTTATTATTTATTTTGATGTTTACAACTCAAGAAGTGTAACAAATTTGCTAGATAATAGTTTAATGTTATACCCCGTTTACACCACGCACGTTGGTTCTCTTTATGCACAGACTATACCTCATTTAAAAACTCAAATAGAAAATTTGATTGATTCCAATTTTGCGATATTGGGCCCCTCAGTATCGGAATTGTAATATCGGAATTACTGTTCCAAGATTCCGGAGTTGCGATATTCCGAGATTCCAAGATTCATGCCCTAGTAGATACTGTGTACAAAAAAAAAACTAGATAGGAAGAATCCAAGGAATCATGGAAATATTTTACTTTTTTTATTGAGAATTGCCATGTGTTGGATGGAAAATGTGGAATACTCGATTTCACTCCTAAACGGCTATAGGTAGGTACTCTAGGTACTGAAAAATACAGAGATGGACCTAGGATACATTTATTCAGGGCATTTGAAAGTTCACACAGGAAATCGGGAAAAATTTGGTAGCACCAGTAAAACCATTGTTTTACTCGCTTTCGCATCAAAACGGCTTAACAGATATCCATTAAATTTTGAACATAGGTACTTTACAATACAGAGATTAACATAAAATTCATTCATCCCGTAAAAAAGTAAGCGAAAGCGAAAAATCTGGTAAATTTTGGTAAATCGGTTGTTAACATATTCATATCGGAGAACATATAAGATACCTTTTATAATTGAATACTTGCAAAGCCGCGAGGCACAGGTAGTTGTAAGCATAAACATTGTACTCTATAGTACTCTATAGTTATGTCCTTAATAGATACAAAGGCGCAAGCTCAATCTTTTTACAGACTGATAGTGTATTTTATTTTTTTCTTCTAGTAAAAAGTAACAGGTGCGGTCTCACCGCACGCACTTGATCGATGGTTTTAACTTTTTAGGCATATCTATCGTAAATGCTCCCCTGTTTTCACCAGGCGCTATCTTGTGTTTTACTTTAACAGTAAACTATATAGCAACGCCTACAAAATTGTAGTAGCAAAGTGGCTGTTGGAAATGTTAACCATTTACCTGTGTTGTGAATAAGATGTAATTCATAATTTATAAAATAGATCAAGAAACAATTAAACGAAAAGAAAAATGACAAGTTTCATTACCTAATTATGATCAATATTCTAGTTAATATAAATAGAGACAATTCCACGATACAAATAATTTTATCTTGGGAAGAGGAAACTGCGCGCTGCAATATTTTTTAAATGAACCCTTTTACGTTTCGGCGCGCGCCTGATTATTTTCTGTAACGTCATCAGGTTTTAGTTTTAATAAAAAATAGTTGTGAATATCGCATTGGTTGTTGCACCTATGACAACGGATAAGATAGATAGATAGATAGATATATAGATTAACTCTTTATTGACAACAAGAAAATAAAACGATACAGATTACAGATATACAGACACTTAGATTAAAGGTACAATGGGCGGTCTTATCGCTAAAAGCGATCTCTTCCAGACAACCTTTGGATGGACAGAAATGATTGATTAACAAGGACGGTGGTGTAGCAATATAGAAATATATAGGTGAAATTAAGATTTAGACTATAAATAGGCATAAAAAATTAAATAGATAATCCATTATTTCGTTTAAGTTTGGCTTCGTTGAATGTACTCAACGAAGTGAACAAGTTCTAACAGCGCCCATTTCACCAATGTTGTAAGTACTTAACTTGTTGTTTTTTAGAACTTTTGTCATTAAACAGATTTTGATTGAACGATGAATTGATGAGCAGCAAAGAGAACGATTCCTCTAGCCGTCTACCCTGACTGAGTTTATATAGATCTTACCCTAACATTCTGTCTTCTTAGTGCCAGCACCAGAAGCTCGCTCTTCGAGATTTGCTCGTACCTAAAGGACTCTACCGCAACGTCCATCCTTGTTTTTTCTGTATGTCTATACTGAAGGCCATTCAGCTTTTCATCAATCAGAGACTAAGAAATCACAAACGTCTTCGATTGTGATTCATAGATAGACTGAATTACAGCATGCAATAACCACCCGACTTTATTTCGAGGTACCCTCCACTCCCCAGGGAGCTGCTTGTCGCCGATTCCACGACGACAAGCAGCGCGGAGGAGTGAGATCACCTACTCATCATATCAACTCCCCCCCTCCTCATTTTCTCCAACTTCCAGCAGATTCATAATTTAAAAATAAATAAATAACAGCACTGACCAAAAGAGGGTCAAGCTCTTTTGGTATACTTAAAAAAAATGTTACAGCTCTGTAAAACGAGCAGTACAGTTTTTTTTCTGCATCCTGAGCAGAGCTGCCATCATTCGCAGCCTGCTCAGCTCAGTAACCAGCTGGTCATTGCCAGCTGAGGTTCAGCACCAGCTATGGGCCACCACCCAAGCTGGAACCAGCCCCCCCCCAACAGGAGGACTGAAGACATCACACGGCATGCACTTGTAGATCGCCATAGCAAATGTAGAGTTAACCACTAAAATAGTTATCCAGTTTGACTATAGAACAAGCAAGCTAACAGGCAACTACAGAACTATTTTCCATATCTAGTATGTATAAGTTGGTTGTTAGGCTAAATCCATACCAGTTCGAAATAGGCAGTTTTGTGCCGGGCAGCTCCAAGCTTTCACGGTACAATGCGCGGATTTGCGAATGTAGGGTAGTTTTAAACCTCCTCCTGTCGTGATTTCCAATGTTTATGCTTACAACTAGCTGTGCCCGTGGCGTTAACCGCTTGGTAATTTTTATGTGATAAGGATCTAGAACCAAAAGTACCACAGTAGAACTTCACACAGTAGAACACAGTAGAAGTCTTTCATCAAACTTTGTCCAGATATCAAATAGTTTTTTATCGTCGTACAAGCACGCAGCAAGTACTCATCCGATTGAGATATCAAGTACACCAGTTTTTAAGTCAACCCTTATGATATCCAACAGTGAAAAGCGTATCGCAATCGGACCAGTAGTTTTTACATGATGCGCGAACAAACAAACAAACTGACACGATTAAAAAATATGTTAACGAGTATATTCATTTTCAGTAGCTTATTTTACTCGTAACCAAGACCTTTTTTTATTTTCTTAATATATATATATATATATATATATATGCGGGATTACTCAGTAGATTTGGAACTTCATCTGACTACTACTTCAGGGATACTTAAAAAGCATGGCTAACGGAAACGTCCCACGAAAGTGGAGCCAAATTATTAAAAGAAAAAGTTTAGAATCTAATTTGATTACTGTAGGAATATTTAAAAGATAGCGTTTCGTTTCCACTACCCATGATTCTACCGGAAACGTCGTCACACGAAGATGGCGTAATATTTCTTGGGGAGAAAAGATTGTGAAGATGGAGCATACATAGTTAATTCTTGTTGAGCATCTTAACGCAGAAGACAAATGTAAAGTAGAATCTAAGTAACCAGTGGAAAATACTAGTATTTATAAATCTGAAAAAGAATTTTATTTTACTTATACTTATACTTATAGGAATGGTCGACATCGACAGTTGATATTGCTGTTAAATAGTTAAAAAAACTCAAACGAACAGTGATTAAAACTTAAAAAAACAAGTAAAGTTATTATAAAAATACAAAAAACCCGACTGCGAATTGAATACTTTTTTAATATTTTAAAGGCGAAAGTTTGTATGTATGGTGTATGTGTGTATGTGCGTGTGTGTGTGTTTGTAATTTGTTCACGATTAAACGACTAAACGAATTTGGATGATATTGGGCACAGAGGTAGCTTATACCCTGGATTAACACATAGGCTATTTTTTAACCCGGAAAATGCACCCGCTGTGAAACCGCAGGGCGCAGTTAGTATTTATATAAATGTAATGTTTCTTATTTACTTACATATTTAACTTTACCCTAATAGTTACAATTGCAACATTAGACTACATTATTTACATTAAATTGAATAACCTATAATTTAAAATGTTGTAAGAAGTTTAAAAGAAAATTACTCCTGTTTAGGTAAAATATATAAGTCGATTTTTTGGTGCAATACATTATCTCAGTTAATAAAATGAAAAATGACTAGAATAATACATAATTTACCTGTATTTTGCTCATATGTTCCATAGTTAGTTATTTTTTGCCATTTCTTAAAGATTTTTCTTATCCAGCTCCTCCAGTCTCGTAAAAGCTCTCTACAAGTTCTGCAACTGCAGTATGCAAATGATTCAGCCGCCAGTTACACGACAAATCTAGTTTCCTGAATAATTAGAATAGACAGCAACACCGAGATGGAGAAAAAAGAAAGTTAGAAGCAATGAAATTATGTGCTGATAAAATGTATCTCATGTCCTTTCCCAGGATTCTTCTATCGCTATACCAGGTTTCATCAAGATCGGTCAGCTGCTTAGTCGTGAAAATGTAACAAATAGACGGGCATACAGTTACTTTCTCTTTTATGATCGGATTAGCTTCGGATTCCATGTCTTTCTGACCAAAGGTACCAAAGTAAGTAGGTTAGATTTCTTAGCTCTAATTTCGATTTGAAACAATATAGTTTTCTTCTATTGCGGCGGAGCGCTTTTGCGTCCGGTGACGCTGTAGAGGTCAGTTATAGACCAATAGCACATATGCTTTCTAAAAAAAAAAAAAAGTTTTCTTGTGTTAAAATTTGCTCCAATTCAACTCTTACTTTACTTATTGCGACCACATAGACGCCTGCCAAGTGTGGCGATAGTAAAACCGCCGCTATATTATACGGGAGGCCCATGGTATTGTTGTTTGTTTGTTTGTTTGTCGTATGAGGTAGTGCTGGCCTCTGATGTCAGAGTTTGTCAAGCCTCCCGAGGGCCTCTGACATGCCTTAACGACTGCTATTAATCAATAACAGCCGGGACCGTCAGCTTAACGTGCCCTCCGAAGCACGGAGCGATGGAAAACCGCACATAAGTCAGAAAGGTCATTGGTGCGGAGCCTAGGTTTTGAAATTATTACGCCTGTCGATTCTTAGAAAAACAATAGTTACATGCATGTTCGAGAACCGCGGCTGGATGACGCAATACCTACATCGAAAGGTACCTACTGTGTACACACCAGTGGCGCGTAGGTACCTACGATAAGTTTTTGGAGCACGCAGTAGGTACATAGCGCAGCGCGACGCAGCAACATCAAAGGCGGCGCCGGCCTTCGTACTTAAGTGCGCGGCGCGACGCAACAACATCAAAAGCGGGGCCAGCCTTAGGTACCTACGGGCGCGGCGCGACGCAGCAATATCAAAGATGGCGCCAGCCTTGAAGGTTCACGTACCTACCGACTACTGCTAGAAACCTCCGTCGCGGTATAAATAGGGCCCGCATCGGCTGCCTGGGACTTGACATTCGCAACCAAACTATCAAAATGATTCGAAGCTAATATTCAAAATATATATATTTTATTTATATTAATATTTTAGCTTATTTTTTTTTTCATTTCTGCATAAGGTTTATATTTGGCTTGCGTAAGTATGACCACGTTTCTTATTTTCGCACTAAGCTCAAGTGGCTCCCCATTCAACTTCGTCGGAATACTCATATTCTCTCACTTCTCTACAGTATTTTATTTAATCCTAATTCCCCGCGCTATCTTCGTTTCGAATTTCTTCATTACTCTAATACCCATTATCTGAGGTCATCAGAAAATCTCCAACTAAAAATTCCCGCACAGTGAGTTCTTTTTATAGTAAGTCTTTTACAACACAAGCAGTCCGGCTTTGGAATTCTTTACCAGTCTCTAAAAAGCTACATCACTGCACATTTTTAAAGACCGTGTCAAGAATCTGTACTTGTCAAGTTGTTAATCTGTTGAATGTAATATAATATTTATAATTATTTTATGTTAACAGTAGGTGTATATAAGTAAGTGTGTTATTATTATTTTGTATGTATTATTATATGGTAATAAATATTTATGTAATTTGTATTATTCATTATATATGTAGGTATATTTTTATAATTCTGCACACCATACCATCCTTTGTTACAGCCTATGTGTCTCATTCAGCCTACGATTGCCTGGAAGAGATCGCTGCTTAGTGATAAGGCCGCCGATTGTTCTATGTTAAAACTGGATTATTGTATCATCAATTTCATTTCTTGTGCAATAAAGAGTTATCTATCTATCTATTCATAAATAAGTGTAGTGTAGTAAGTAGTGACTGTACACACTAATCAATTATCACATTGATCGTTTCGTTCCGAAAGCCAAAGTCAATACTGTCCCAGGCAGTCGATGCGCGCTCTATTTATACCACGACGGAAGTTTCCAGAAGGTACTCGTATGTACTAGTGGTAGTCGGTAGGTATTTGAACTTTCAAGGTCAGTGGTGCCTTTGAAGTCGCGCCACGCCTGTAGGTACCTAAGGCCAGCGGCGCCTTTGATGTTGCAGCGCCGCGCCAGTATGTACCTACCCACCGCGCGCTCTGGAAACTCTGTAGGTACCTACGCGCAACTAGTGTGTTCCAGAATGTTCCTTTAAATGTAGGTATTGCGTCATCCGACCGAAACTCCCCAAACATTTTAGCAGCTACTGTTTTTCTAAGAATCGACTGGCGGAAAAATATTGTGTACAATGGTGGGCCTTAAAATGAACGTGGTAAGACGAACATCATGTCAAATACCCATGTCGTACCCAGGCCGGTTTATATTGACAACGATATTATCGATGCTGTTGATCACTATGTCTACTTAGGTCAGACGATCCAACTGGGTAGATCCAGCTTCGACACAGAGGTCAACCGACGAATCCAACTTCGATGGGTAGCGTTCGAGAAATGACGCCATATCTTCTCGTCGCAGATACCGCAAGACGAATGTTTATAATCAGGGCGTGTTACCAGTGATGACATACGGTACAGAGATGTGGTCGCTAACTATCGGTCTCATACACAAGCTCAGAGTTGCGCAGCGTGCAATAGAGAGAGTTAGGCTCGGTGTTTCCGTACGTAATAGAATCCGAAATGAGGAAATCCGTAGAAGAACCAAGGTTACCGACATAGCTCTCAGAATTTGCAAGTTGAAGTGGCAATGGGCAGGCCATATAGTTTTCAGAACCGACAACTGCTGGGGAATAAAGGTTCTCGAATGGCGACCACGAACAAGCAAGCGAAGTGTGGCGAGACCCCCCACACGATGGACCGACGACATTGTAGCCATCGCAGGAAGTCGCTGGATGGAGGTGGCACAAGATCGCTCATCATGGCGCTCTTTGGGGGACGCCCTTGTTCAGTAGTGGACCCTAAAGGCTGACATGATGATGATGATGAATTTTATCCGAACCCCAGCTCGTAACAATATTGATCTGATGACTTATTCAGTCTGATGATGATGATGATGATGATAATGACGAGTTTAGACCTCTAGGTATGTAAATCAAGATCTTAGTTTATTACTTACCTGTGTTTTTAGTATAATAGTACATTACTGCCGCGGTCTGTAATGACTGTGTTGCTGGCAGCGATGATGATGGTCGAGAGCGTGGCTAAGTTAAGTTAGGGGCCATCACAGCGCGGTCAGCATTGCAGTCAATACTGACCCGATTCTAGCTCATAAGCACTACGATCACATCAGCTTTCAAACATAAAAATTGGTCCATTCGTTTGGGAGCTACGATGCTCACACCTCCTTTCCCTCTATTATAGCTACCAACCATCTCGATCACATCAGCTTTCAAACATAAGAAACCGCATCTAAATCGGTCCATTCGTTTGGGAGCTATGATGCCCCGACAGACACACTGATAAAGTGATACAAAATATACAATGATACATACATACAATAATACTCACCCTAAACTTATAACACCCCTCTCTTTTGTAGCTCGGAGGTAAAAAAACATCATCATCAGCCTGTCTGTCCACTGCTGGACGCAGGCCTCTCCTAATGCACGCCACTGAGCTCGGTCTTCAGCTCTCCTCACCCATTTTCTTCCAGTCGCTTTTCGCAGGTCGTCACTCCACCTGGCCACAGGCCTTCCTACACTACGTTTGCCTAAACGTGGTCTCCACTCGAGAACTCGTCTATCCCAACGGTTATCAGTAAAAACATGCAATATCAGATTACTTTACCTACGCCTGCTACCCATCGTTGTCATGTGTTTATTTTTTGTAGCTTTTACCCGACTGCACGGAGGATTATGTGTTTGGCTCTGATGTGAGGTATGTTTGTTTGTGTGTACGTTTCTTCGGCGTCCTACAGCCTAAATGACTTGATAGATTTTGATAAACGAGGTATCATTGGATTCTTCTTAATCACGAGTAGGATATAATCATGAAGTGTCACGAAAACTCATAAGGCGGCTTACAGCTGCCATATTGCATATCCGAACAAACAATTACCAAAACCTATCGAGTGAGGTACCAAAATGAATGTCTTTAAAATACCATTTAAAAATATATTATTCTTATAAGTCATCATCATCATCTTATAACTCATCATCATCATCAGCCCCTGTCAGTCTAGTGCTGGACATAGACCTCTCCACTGAGCCCGATCTTCGGCTCCTCTCTTCCAATCGCTTGCCTTTATCTTCGCTCCATCTAGCCGGAGGGCGCCCTACACTACTTTAACCGAGCCGCGGTCTCCACTTAAAAAATAAACACATGTATAAGAACACATCTACCCCAACGGTTATCAGTCCAACGACAGATATGAACAGCCCATTGCCACTTCAGCTTACTAATCCTAAGGCCTCGTGGCGTTGGGTCGTTAGGCGACCCACGACACACAGGTAGATAGGTAGATCACAAGTCGTGGGAATAAAAAACTGTGTTACAGCAACACAACTTTTATTTAAGGTCCATAAACGTCACACAGCCGCCCAGTCCCCGCACTCCCCTAAGATTTTGTAGCACTCAATTACTGGCCTTAACACCCGCGATCATGCACGTAGCTGTTCTCTTCCAGTACTCTTTTTATAGTAGTAGTTAGTGCAGTCTGATGCTGGTACAACTCGTTGTTGGCACGGCCAGGTTCCCAAAGCTGGAACGATGTCCTTACTGTCGGTACAGCGGTCGTAGGACCGGTGATGACAAGACAGGAGATGTCCTTCCCGTAGGAAAATCTTAGAACAAGGAACAGCATTAGGCTCATCTTTTAGACGAGCTGTCTGCCAAGCCGCGGTGGTAACGAACGCGTCAAGTGCTCAAGGTTCAGTAATTCGAGTGAATGATTGGAAATAACCGCAGTTAGCTTGTTAAAATGCGAGGCAGAACAGGTTAGAGTGAGACATTATAATAATATAGTAGGCAGTGTGTAATTAAGTAATGGTAACTCACCCTAGAGGGATTCCGATTACAATTAAATAATCTTTGTTAAATTTTAAATGTACGTCCGCTCTCTAGTACTGTCGAATGCGTCGTGGCTCTGCGCGAGTTCAAGTCTTGAGAACAGGTTTTTCGTTAGCGTTCCGTATCAGCGCTGTGGTACATTGCGGAGCCATTTTGCAATGTGTTATATATTTCAATGGTTCCGTAGTTAATTATTATATTATTGTTTAGTTGTTAAGTATTTTGTTTGATAGATTTATTATTTTAGTATGATTACAGGGTTATAAGAGTTTGGAACTAGTTTTGGTTAGCGTAGTACATATAAAAATTATAATTTTAGTCATTTATATTTTAGATTTAAGTTTTAATTATTAAGGTTTTAGTACTAAGATCTTATTATTTGTTAGAAAGATAAACGCAACGTTACAGCCTATGTCGAAAACTTTGGTTCTCTGCCGGATCACCTCATGCCAGATCACCTCATGCCGGATACGATCTTTCAGAGAAACTCCGAGCATAGCCCTTTTTGGAAAACAGGACGACCACACTATTTTCCATGCCTTTGGAGTTTAGAAGAGGACAGAATTAAACATACGCTGAAGCTCTTTAAGCGTGGAAGTACCTCCTGCCTTCGGAAGTTCCGTAGTAACTCCGTCCTCACCCGGGGCTTTTCCATTTATGAGCTGTTTCAGATCCATCTCGATTTCGTCAAGGCTGACTTCTAGCAGCTCTTCGGTATAATGGCAGGTCAGATGTCTCATAACTAAACAACAGCAATTGTCTTTGCATCTTACAAAATTTTCAATTTTAGATTATTCTTGTTAATGTAAATACTATCGTCTAATGTTGCAATTGCACCTATTAACGTAAAGTAAAATATGTAAGTAAAAAATAGATATTAAATTTATATAAATAATAGGCTGTGCCTCGCGGTTTCACCAGCGTCCCTTAGGACGCATTCGTGCATTTTTTCGGAATAAAAGGCCTTAGCCTTTGTGGTAATCCAGGGTATATGCTACCTCCATACCAAAATTCATCCACATCCGTTCAGCCGTTTAAGTATGAATAAGTAACAAACATACACCCTTATACATACTAACTTTAAAGTTTTATAATATTAGTGTGATTATTTTAGCTGACCGCCAGCTCAGCCGGTCAGCTCATATTCAATAATTTTGCTCGCACTCGGTTTTTAAAATTTATATAATAATTTTACTTGTTATAATTTTACCTTTAGCTATTGTTAAATAGCGAAAGGTTTTTAAACCGGTTTGTTTAAGAAATGCGACGTTGCCGCTCCTTGTTTCTAGAAAGAATAACCGTGGAATAATAATGTCAATGCTATACCAAGTTTACTAGTACAAAATAATTCGTTCTGTATAACGATCTCATAAATTTACTAGCTGTACACGAGGCTTCACACGCGTGGCACTCGATGTGCTATTCCAAGACCTAAAGTACCAATATACCAACATTTGATTAAAATTCCTTCAGCCGTCATAAAGATTTTTATCAATTGCTCGGCTTCTACTCATCGAATTGAGATACCAAGTAAACCAGTTTTTAAGTCAAACCCTAAGCTATCCAACAGTGAAAACCGCATCGCAATCGCTCCAGTAATTTTACGTGATGCGCTTGGACCCCTATCCCTCAGGAATCCTTTATTTTTTCGGCATAAAAAGTATCCATAATTTTAACCCATCATTCATACTATAGAGAGTGATACGTGTTCGTTTAAATATTTTTCAACCCCTATCCTGCGGGAACCCTTTAATTTTTCGGGATGAAATGTATCCTATGTCCTACCTCGTAGTGTGAACTCAAATCAAGCCAAGTTTTATTTCAATTCATTCAGTAGTTTTGGCGTGATGCTTAGCCAAGATACAGACATACAGATAAAAACTAAAAAAAAAACTGTTTATGCTTCAGTATTGAATATGGAACAGATTCCAAAAAAAAAACTTCAATGTACAGAATTGGACCTGTTACAGTTTTATTATAAGTATAGATCTGTGATTATACTTGGCATTGGTATACTAAGTATAACGAAGAAATAAGATTAGCTTTTATTGGTAACATCGTTAATATTTATTGTCATTACTTACCAGATAGGAGCTGCTGTTACAACGATAAAAATAAGGTCTTTTTTGTGTAAATATTTGAAGCGATAGATAATTTCCAGCTAAAATATGATGTTCAAGATTGTTCTTTATAAATATGTGATAAAACCCAATATTTACCATACTCTACTAAAAACTTAAATGTAGTTGCGCAGATCTGTAACCGGAAATAAAGTTTTAGAAGTGCTGGGTTAACACTATAAAAGAATGAGTGGCCATCAGTGTAATCGTTATCAAATATTAGATACCTAAACCTCAGAAGGATCAAAATATTTAAAACCCAACCCGTTTAATAGTACATTGTTACCCTAGGAGTGAAAGTATCTTATTTAGTCCCGTGATGGGGTCTGGCGCCCGAGCGTAGCGAGGGTACTTGTACTATTATTTATTCTGTGGCGAGGGCACCAATAGTTCGAGGGACTAAATAAGTTACTTTCATCCGAGGTAAATACTGTGCTTTTCATTACGAATGTAAGGAAAAGTAAAAATAACAACATAAATTACCTAAACAATAATTGAGTGAATTTTATTTTACACTATAAGCTACCCGCCCCGGCTTCGCACGGGTAGATATGTATAGACAGATAAAATTAGTAGGTACTTTATTTGGACAAATAGAACAACAACAATTTCTTACACAAAATGTATATACTCATGTACCATTTCGTCTATATTATTATTCTGTTTAACGCAAGGATGTTGAATTACGGTTATTGTCGGTTACTATTTCGCGTATTATTAGCATAGATCATTTCCTACGTTAACGATTATTAGATGTTCTGTAATTTCGTTTCCATGGCAACGTTCCATATACAAAGATCCGTATCTCATTCTTAGTTTGTGATCTTACGTATTATATACTCTTTGGTTTGTGATACAAAGTAATCCATTTTTTTTGAATGAAATTTAATACCTTGGGTTTCATTATTGCAATTTACGAAGGGAACTCAAATTTTTTGAAAAATATAATCTTGCTTGTGCTACTCGCTGGTAATTTAGCTTTCCGTAAGTGAAAGAATTTTTAAAATCGGGTCTGTATTTTTGAGTTTATCCGTTACAAAAAACAAACAATCAAATCTTTCCTCTTCATAATACTAGTTTACATAAATCAACAACTTTGGTGAGATATTTATTTAAAGTTTATGGTAAAATTAAAGCAATTCATTGTAGTTAGTGAAAGGTTTTTTTTTCGGGTATGTTGATATAAGATATTTTCTGGGAAACTTCAGTTACTACAGTATCCAGGGGTTCTTGGGTGAATGTTGGGGACACAGATATTTTTAGCTGTTACAGCAATATTTTTGGATTGCACCGGATAATCTTTTGAAGTGCTCGGTTGTGGAGAGTCAGTGGAATGCAGATTTATCATTTCTGTTAGTCTGTGTCATACCTTAGTTTTAGTTTCCACTGACTCTTTTTTGTAGTCTTCATTTACTTTACTCGACTTCCAACCTTCATGCCTTTTAATGTCAGTTAAATCGGCACCAGAATCGGCTAGCAAAGTTGCCGATGTTCTGCGAAAGGAGAACCCGAATATAGATTTGAGTTTGGCAAATTAAAATAGTAGTTTATCTTCGTTCATGAGAATGAGCAAATTTCTCACTACAAGAAGGTTGTCTCCGCACTAGACTCCTGTAGTGCTACATTTGGCCAGTGGTTCTTTATGGCTGCAAGTCTTGGACCATCGAGGAAGAGCTCCGTAAGAAACTGGAAGCATTTAAGATGTGGGCGTATCGACGCATGCTCCGCATAAGATGGACGGATAAAGTCACCAACGTTGATGTCCTAAAACGAATGATAACAAAGAAACCCAAACTTGTAAATACAATAAAGCAGAGAAAAGTTGCGTATCTGAGACACGTCTTGAGACATGCCCGTTACCAACTGCTGCAAACAATACTGATGGGAAAAGTGGCGGGCAAGAGATGTGTAGGTAGACGAAAATTGTCCTGGCTTCGTAACATCAGACAATGGACCGGGATTGGTAAGGTTGAAGATCTAATCAAACTGGCCTTGGACAAAGATAAATTTAAGCGGATGACTGCCGACCTTCAGTAGTGGAGAGGCACTGGAAGAAGAAGAAGATTTTACCTAGATCTGATGAGACTACCATCGCTAGATATAGATAATATCAGTAACGTCGCCAAGTATATGTAAAATAAAGAACGTTACGTTGTACTATTGCACCTTTAGGCTACCCTAACGGTTCAATAATGCAACTTAGAATGCAACGATACCGGGTTTGATCCTAGGCTCCGCATCAACGACTGTCCTAAGTTATGTGCGGATTTCCATCGCTCCGTGCTTTGGAGGGCACGTTAAGCTGTCGTTACCGGCTTTTATTGATGAATAGCAGGCGTTAAGGAATGTCAGAGGCCCTCAGGCGGCCTGATAAACTCTGACAACAGAGGCTCATACGACAAAGATGAAAGAATGAAACCTATCTCTGACCTCCTCCATCGTTATCAATAGCCCCTATAGGTAAACAATAATACGAGTACCTATGTCTGTCACCAGACTATTTTATATAATCTCATGGTCAGTTGAAATGAAACTGCAGCGTTGCTCGCCACAGAATATACATTACTTAAATTGCTTGCTCAGTTTCCAGAGTTGATGACATGAGCCTAAGCAACACGTATCAGGGTCATGATACCTAATTATGTTGTACAATATTATACTATAAAACTCATTTAAAGTTGATATTGAAAAGAATATTTGTTGAAAAATAAACTAGACCAAAGAATGAGGTACTTTAGCGTAGCCCATTTCTACAACATCATATCATCAGATATTTACCCAATAGGTTATTTTATGCCAAATGCGCAAAATTAACTGATGTTATATGCGAAATCGCTTGCCACCGATAGTACAATTTTATTCTACTGCCATATAGAGGAATCCAAGTAGCTTTTTATGCTTACTTTTTTAAATATATACTAACACATTCAAATGTTTATATATTTCTATTTATTTACCTATATATTTATTTTGTACCATCAATGGTACTTCTGACGTAAAGAAAAGATTAATAGAATTTACTAAATTTAAAATTTTTGCACAAGTTTGTAAGAAAGGCCTTAGAAAAGGCCTAAAGAAAGGTTTTTTTTTTATTTTAAGTGATAATGGTAAAAATGGTGTCTTTCGAGTGTCAAAATATGCGACATAAACGGCCATATCTTTTGATTCCGTTAACTTAGAAGTTTTTTTCACGGCTCCAAGGGATTGCTGAATTGAGAATCGCGTTCCCGAAAAAAATGGTCTTGACAGACAGACGACAGTCATTTTTCCTTTTTAGGTACTGAACCCTAAAAATGGGCAGCGCATAGGATCTCATTGGATAAGCATTGGCTTATCCAATGAGATCCTATGCGCTGCGAAAACACCTAGAATCACGAGCGTGCAACCTGCTGAGTCATCCGTGTCTCACTACTTTCAAAACAACCAAGGGTCAAGCGGAACCCTATTGCTATGGCAACGCTGTTTGTTTGTCTGACTGAGGCTTGTTATTTCACCAGTTAATCATTGTATTAACTGGTGAAATCATGCAATGGGCAGCGCATAGGATCTCATTATTTAGGTCCTCTTTTCATTTGACAAGTTTCACTGAGCACCTCTGAATATAAAAAGTATTACGGTGGCGGCTGAACTACCTTCTATGCCAAAATCTACAAAGTTTATTGCAAAAGAAATATGAACAACAATATTTTTCTGTAAAAATATGCATCATTTAATGCCTATAACAATAAATTTTATATACAATGTAAATAACAGAGTATGAACACAGCACCAGTCACTGGTTATCTTTTCTACTTGATTACAGTTTTATTTACAGGTTTTATTTCACTGGTGACAAGAACGAGCTTAAAAATTTCATTCTTTGCCGCTGGACAACAAAATCTTCTAACTCCATCGTTTAATGACTTAAGTCTTATTGGTATTCTTATACAAGGTAACTAACAGAGTATGAACACAATATAATACTGCGTCCGTCACCGGTTATCTTTACTGCCTAAATTACAGTTTTATTTACATTTTTTATTCCACTGGCGACTAGCACAAACTTAGACATTTCATTTTTTATTTAACTACAAAACAAACATTTTAACAAAGTAACATACCACGTTTCACATCTTATCGGAATGTCATAATTGTAAGCTTGTTTTATAGTATCATACAATATTTACATAAGAAACATTTAACTGCAGTCACACAACGTTTTTAATTTTTCTTATCGGAATCAGAATGTATTTGTAATTATTATAAAACTTACAGACTAATACAGTACAGTATTTTTTCATTATCCTTAAAAAACACAAGTATTAGGTTAATGTTAGATTTAATAGTCTTCCTTTAATTTGACAGAATATTTCTTGTTTGATCCTCATCATGGACCCTATCGATTAGTGGCATAACATCACAGGATAAAGTTTTTGGAATTTTCGTCAGTTTCGATTAAGCAAGTTTAAAAAAAAACTTTGAATGAAGATCATTATCATAAAATTTAAAATAAAGGAAAGTTCTCTTTGAGTAAAAATCGGTATAGTCAATATTTTAAGCTGCTTTCCCTCAATCGACAGCCCTTAAACTCCACCTTATATAATTATTAAAACTGTTATAAATAATGGACTAGTCAATAAGTCATCATCATCATCATCCTATGCTTTTTACTGTTGGACATAGGCATCTCCCAATGCACGTTACTGAGCCCGGTCATAGAGTAGAGCATAAGTACTGCTGACATGGCTCAGCGACTGAAAACTCTCTGAGCGAATTAATCTAGCGCAAATTAACACTGCGCGGCTCGTGGCAAATTGAAAACGATGAAAACGTAAAATTCTGGTTGCTGCCGCACGCAAACTGACAGCCTCGCCCGCTGTTGCGTACCTACTGAAACTCTTCATAATGCGAAATTCGTTTGGTGGCTGGTTGCAAAAATAATAATAATAATGTTTATTGACATAATAATTGTACAGAACAATAATGAATCCATAGAGATGACCACAACCAAACAACGTGCGTTTTGAAAGCTAAAAAAATATATAAAAATAGATGCTTTATATGCTGGGTTGGGTTGGGCAGCATTTGGCAAGCTACGTCAAGTCTTCTCGTTGTCCATACCACAGTGCCTGAAGACAAAAGTCTTCAATCAGGGCGTCCTACCAGTCAGGTCAGGATCTACGGAACCGAGCTTGGACACTCACGGTCAAACTAGTCCACAAATTTAAGGTCACTCAGCGAGCTATGTAGAGAGCTATGCTTGAAGTTTCTCTGAAGGATAAGAAGGAAAAGATTCGTAGTGAAGATATCCGACGGAGAACCAAGTTAACCGACATAGCTCAAAGGATAAGCAAGTGGCAGTGGCTGGTCACATTTCCCGAAGAACCGATAACCGTTGGGTTAGACGAGTTCTCGAGTGTAGACCACGTTTAGGCAAACGTAGTGTAAGACGACCTGTGGCCAGGTGGAGTGACGACCTGCGAAAAGTGGCTGGAATAAAATGGATGAGGAGAGCTGAAGACCGAGCTCAGTGGCGTGCATTAGGAGAGGCCTACGTCCAGCAGTGGACAGATATAGGCTGATGATGATGACGAGATGATTTTTATGGAGACTTTTTAAAGACCATCCATAAAAGCAATTTACATATAAAAAATGCTATAATTATTTTTGTAACAAAAAAAACTGAGGCGCTTATTGTACGACAAGGTCTACCAACATTATCTTCAGGAGAAACCAACCTAAACCTTTTTTTTTCTACCTTCATGCGTTGCGTCGCCACTTCCTCACTTATTCGTCCCACACAGGAAAGGTTTACCTTCTATAAACAAATATGAAAGAAGTTTTCTCACTGTTTACGATGACCCAGAGCGGCGCTCCAGTTTTTACAATCAGTTCTATAATAAAACATATTTATTATTGTTTTCATAACGGTCAATAACCTACTTTCTGCTATCATATCAGTTCATAACTAAGTCATAACCACAGAATAACGAATAGTTAGTACAAACATAACGTCTTTACCAAAACATAACAAAAAGACGACTATCGTTCAAAAATAGACCAATATCAACCTATTAACACGTAGCCTATTCTATTTACACATATTGCTATATTTGTTTGTGTTTAAATGTTCCCATTTTAGGAACAGACGAAAATATTACGTCAATTTTTGAATAGCAGACTAAAAATATCGCTTGTAGCGAACTGACTGAGCAAACATGTTCGTCAAACATTACCATGGCTATACGAACAGTTTACACTTCGCTGCGAATTGTTTATTTTTCATGGAACTATACAAAAGTCTTAGGTAAAGGTAACGGACTGACTACAACGCGGAAGCGGTTGTAATAACAAACGATACTTATTTTGACATTAATCTCGTAACTCGGTTGTTTTTCATACTCATATTCTAGTATGATTTAAAATATTTATTTGAACCAAGAAACTGACTTCAAAATGATTTAAAAATAATAACTCACGAAAAGTACATTTTTTTATAAATTTAAAAAAGTAGTTCAGTAAAACAGAAATATATTCATAATCGCTTCGGAGATCTCAGAATGAAAATGAGGTAATACTGGAGAATAGAGATGCTCTTTGAAGTCGGTTTAAAAGTTACCTAGCAATTTCTTTGGCTCGGAATCAGCTTATTAGCTAAGGCTTCCATAATTAACTCTCCGCGAGTTCTCCATCAGTTTTGTTATTGCTAATGGTGGTATAAAGGTGGAAGAAGAGGTACAGTAGCAGCCCCACGCACACTATGAAGAACACTATACAGAAGCACACAACGCATTCTGACAGGTATATCTTGATGCGGTCCATTCTGGTGGTCCTGATGCCTGGTAGATCAACGCTTGAATAAGTCCACATCCTCTGTGCTGTCTGTGAGTCGTAGTCTGGAAAAAAACAAAACAATAAGTAAATTCATGAAAATTCTATAGCAAAAATAGGTCAATTTTTAAAAGCTTTTATTTATCTTCACTTGTATGTATGTATGTATGTATGTATGTATCGATGAATCTATTGTATGTATGTATGTATCGATGTGTATTTTGTCCTGGGAATCCTAAAAAAATCCTGCTAAAAACTCCTGGGAAATTAAAATTTCGAACACTTCCCGATTAGCTATCCGGGTGAAATTTCAGGGTAGCTCACAAACCGATGGCAAAGCAATAAAAAAAATAAAAAAGGAAAAAAAACCTTAGTATATAAAAAGTGAAAATGCAATAAAAAATATATGAATAAAAGAAGATAACAACATTCCTTAAAAAAAAGGGTCGTGAAAACTTTCTTTTTAAATTTAATTTTGTAAACTATACTTATTATACTTATCACAATATCCTAGCAACTTTTGGGTCCGTGCTCTGCGCCTAGGCATTTCTAGACAAAAGCAATCATCCAAATGTGCTTGAAATATTGAAGACATGACACATACCTATTCATACTGAGATAACATAAAAGAAATATATAATGAGAATAACGTGGGCCCCAATATGCTTCCCTGCTTTAGTTTATTGTATGGTTTATGAACTATGACAGATATGTATCTATTCTTCTTGTTTTATATGATATATCTTTTAAAGATTTAATATTTTTGGCGACTTATTATATTTGAGCACGACTATAATGATAGTAACATGATAAAATAGCAAAAAAAGTATCTATATTTTTTTTTTTTTTTTTTCAAAATTTTAATACTCTTATTTGCGAGTATGTACGAGGAAAAACATTATGTGTTTCATTAAATTAGTCTTACGTACGACGATTGAGTTAATATATTTGCAGTAAGTAATAAACCCCTGTATGCGGGCGGCACCACTCTCATTTGGTCAGGGTTTTGAAGTCAACGTGAACGAAGATTCAGCATTCAGAGAGAACAAAAATTTATACTTCCCGTCATGCGTCTTGTTTACAATGATATTAATGTTGATTCATTCATAAAAAATATCTCTTGAAGTGCAAGAACATATTTGACACGGTTTCTTCAAAACACGTGCAAATGAAAACAAGTCTTTTGTCATCACTAATTATATGGTCCAACATTATGATATTGCTAAAAAATATGCAATGAATTTTAAATAACATAAATAAGACAACAATAAGATAAAGTACGTTTTTACCAAAATCTCATTGGGCATGGTTAAGGTGTTATTATTTTTACATTATTTGTTTGTTAGCAGCATGACCGTTGGAAGCCTAGCAATTTACTAGTCCGATTTAGAATCTAATGATACCGGGTTCGATCCTAGGCTCCGCACCGGTGACTTTTCTAAGTTATGTTCGGTTTTCCATCGCTCCGTGCTCCGGAGGGCACATTAAGCTGTTGGTCCCAGCAGTTATTCATTAATAGCAGAAGTTAAGCCATGTCAGAGACCCTCGCGTGGCCTGACAAACTCTGACACCTGAGGCCGGCACTACTTCATACGACAAGCAAGCATTTTAAATACACAACAATTTTAATGTAAAAAGCCCTAAGTTTTTTCAATAAATACCACTTAACGGCTGTATACACGCGGCCCTTCCTGATACCAAAATTTTGACACCCGATGCACGCAGCAGCCAGTTTTCGATTCAAATGTAATCCCGCGTTCCATACCCAATCTGAGAGTTTTACTCGTTCAAGGCATATTTTCTGAAGATGGACGACGCCGCCGAGGCTGGCCCAGAAAGAGGTGGTGAGATGACCTAGACGCCTACTAAGAGGACTGTTACGAGGCGGCTCAGGAAAGAGGCTCTTGGAAGAATATGTGGACACCTGCCCAGCAGTGGGACAGAGGCGGTTAGAAAAAAAAAACCTTACAATTCCTAATGTGTAATAATTATATCCATAAGTGTTTATGTTATCTTTTTAACTTAGATGATATACCTACTACGTTTTATCTTGTGTTCGGTTTAAGGTACAATTTATCAAAAAATATTTTCTATTCTATTCATGGGAAGCGAAAATAGCTCATAAAACTTGCAAAAGCGAAGAAATATATCGTAATAAAAAGTGGCAGGTCTTATTGACCCATTTAGATTTCGTGGATTAGGCCTTCGATGTACACATTATAATCGATGAGTAAGACCTAGACTCAGAGTCGAAGCAATTCTAACAATACAAGTACTTCCTTATGATGACAATGTTTTTCATTTGATATATTTAAAAATACAAACTAAGTACATCTAAAAGCAGGTCATGCATTAATGGACAAAATCCACGTCACGCTTGAAACAAAACTAATAGAATCAAAACTGGTTTAATATTAAAGGTTCTGTCAACTACTTATTATTTTTACAATGTCTAGGTGCATTTAGGTATTGTTATATTAGATACTAGCTGAGCCTGCAGCATCGCACGCGGGTTCATTTCTCTATGTTAAAAGTACTCTATATTCCAGGACCTAAATACTTCAGCCCTTTACCTACTAAGTAGTATGTAGGGATTGATGGAGCACCTTAGTTATTAATATTAGTTTTACAATAAGGCCACTAGATGGCGCTACTGTGCACCACTAGTTTGTAGTTTCCAAGGCAGTGAATCGATTTTCAAACTTGTTGGAACTGTTTTGATCCGACAACGGCTTGGAGCAGGTTTGGTCAGAGCGTAGACTTCACCAGACGGCATCTTTCAAGCTTTTGATTGATATTCAAGGAGCTTAGAACAAGTCGGTGATCACTATCGGTATTCCAGAGTATGTGCTTATTTTCCGGCATGATGAACTCAATATCATTTTTAGTCACAGTGTCGGAGCTTTGCCAAGTCCACTTACTCTGTGGAATCTTTTTGAAGAATGAATTCATCCACAAGAGTAAGAGAAAAAACACAACTGCCCTGCCAAAAATGTCTATTTTTATAAGCTTTTATCACTCCAGATGATGTAAGGATTCAAATGAAACCCCATACATCCAAATATGATCAGGCATTTTAAAGTGATGGTGGAGCAAAGAAACTCACGTACAAACATACATACCTACATGGCCCTGAAAACAATACACTCCTATGTTGGGCAGTTGTGCAAAAGAATCCTTAGGTTTAAGGTAAGAAATTATAGGTACATTTAGGTCAGCTTAAAAACTAGATATGCTACCCTGATCGAAACACTAGATACTTCTACAACATTATCAAGGAGGACTCTATTGACGAGGAACCCCGCGGAAGTCCACTCTGGGACTGCTGATCACCCTCTCGGAAGTAGAATAGGTGGCCCGATTCCAGGGATATTGTGTCCTCGCCCTCTCTTCGGACTTCGCTTAACCCTAGAAATTGTTTATCAGCCACAAATTATCCTCAAGCGCAGACGCAGACGCTATTTGCTATGCTTCACTTGTTTGTTTTGCAGTGTAGACTCCATCTTTTATTAAAACCTTATAAAAATTAAATGACCCCATTCCACGAGCTAGCGTCTGTTCAGTCAAAATAAAGGTAAGTTAAAACATTTGTAAGTTGTTGTTTGAACAGCTGATTAACCTAAAGATATTACCTACGTTTATAGTAGACAATGGACGTAGGCCTCTCCTAATGCACGCCACTGAGCTCAGTCTTCAGCTCCCCTCATCCATTCTCTTCCGGCCGCCTTTCGCAGCTCGTCTCACCACCGGACCGCAGGGCGACATACACTTCGTTTATCTAAACGTGGTCTCTACTCGAGAACTCTACCCAATTGTGACAATTATTAAAGTACATCAATAAAATTTATATCAATACTAGCGCCACCCCGCATCCCCGGTTTCACCCGCATCCGTCAGCAAACATGCATTTCCGGGATAAAAAGTAGCCTATGTGTTAATCCAGGGTATAAACTACTCTCATACCAAATTTTATCAAAATCCGTGAGGAAAGTGAAGCCTTAGGAAGTAACAAACACGCTAAAACACACGCAGCCTGACATAAATAAAAACTTTCGCCTCTATAATTTTGGTGTGATTATTATTGAGGGCGGTCAGCTTGTTTTCACTAATTTTGTTTGCAGTCGAATTTTTGTATTTTTTGATAACTATATATTAATATTACTTGCTATTTTTATTTTTTCTTTCTGTATTGATAATATTTTTTTGTACAATTTATATGCTTTCAGTATAGATTAAGTTTTGTAATTTGTAAATTATCTTCAAGTTAGTAACAGCACAGCACAAAATGTCTGGTTTATAGTAACAATTTTTTATGTATTTAATCGCAATGTAATCAGCTGGAAAGTGACGATGGTATTTTCGGCGGGAAAACGAAATCGAGACGTAGGTACCTAGTTTTGCCTTGAATTATTTTCTCACACTTGTGTTCATTCGATTGTTAATGTGTAATATTGACGGAGTATTAACCATTAGGTGTTCGTTAACGTGCACGACTGTAGGCAAATGATACAAACGCAATAAAAAGTGCCATTTCGTGTTCTCTCCGAAACTCCTCAGTAAGCTTCAGTAAAGCTCCACCACTTTAATGAATTGTGACTTTGACTAGGACTTGACTAGACTTTTGAATACCTGAATGACTGGAACTCGACATTTTGACTATTTAGCTTGTATTATATTAACTTGTACCTATTATCTCTTTACTTGACGTTGGCTAAATGCACTAGTCGTGCGTAGTCAAACAATATAGTTTAAAAAAAAAACGGCCTAGTTAGAGTCGGACTCGGGCACCGAGGGTTCCGTACAAACTTGTAAATAGTTGTTGTAACGTAAATAGTTCGTCCAACACGGGAAGATTTTTCCCGCATTTTTTTGTGATGTGTAATTTACGGTTTTTGGAATTTCCCATTTCTTGTGCTATAAGAAATTTCTTCTTGCCAAATTTAATTATTCTAGTTCAATGGAAATTACCCAAATTAATTTAAGGTCTCTCAGCGAGCTATGGAGCGAGCTATGCTTGGTGTTTCTCTGAAGGATAAGATTCGTTATGACGATTTCCGATGGAGAACCAAGGTGACCGACATAGCACAAAGGAAACGCAAGCTAAAGTGGCAGTGGGTTGGTCACATTTCCCGAAGAACCGATAACCGTTGGAGTAGACGAGTTCTCGAGTGGAGACCGCGTTTAGGCAAACGTAGTGTAGGACGCCCTGTGGCCAGGTGGAATGACGACCTGCGAAAAGGGGTCGGATGAAAATGGATGAGGAGGCTGAAGACCGAGCTCAGTGGCGTGCCTTAGGTGTGGCCCACGTCCAGCAGAGGACAGGCATAGGCTGATGATGATGATGATGATGGGAAGTACTCTATAAGTTTTGATTCCCTGCGAGTGTCAAAATATGCGGCATATACGGCCGTATTTTTTGATTGCATTGATTTTAGATTTAGACTTTAGATCTCCCAGCTCCAAGGGGTTTCAGACCTGAGTATTTCATATTAATTTCAACCTGACCAACTGTGCGCGTTCTGAGAAAAAGGGTCTTGACAGACTGACTGACGGATTACAAAGTAATCCTATAAGGGTTCCTTTTTTATTTTTGAGGTAAGGAGCCCTAAAAAGAAAGAATGGAATGGATGTGGCGAAAGATGGAATATACCTGCCTAGAAGATACCGTTCGTTTACTTGCAGACACCCAGGTTGTATTTGAACAGTTTGATTGTAAATAGGTACCTAATTATATTATGCATCTGTTTTATTTTCACAGCTCATTTTAATTCTTAGACTAGCTGTGCCCACGGCTTTGCCCGCGTGGTCATTTCGCTAGATTAAAAGTTAACTACGAGTATGTGTTATTTCTGTACCAAAGTCACTATAAAGTACGATACTACATTTCATCAAAATTTGTTTCGTCCGTCAAATAGTTAAAGTTGATACGTACGAACAGACATAGACAAACAGACACGATTAAAAATTATGTTATATTTATTCTTATTCAGTACCTTTTTTATGACTCATAGACTATTATTTTAAATTATCATCTTTGTACAGAATTTTCGTTACCTAATGCTACGAGTATATTGTAGGTGATATTGTAGGTGAGTATATTGTAGGTGTAAGCACGCAGCTGATAAATTATTTTTATCATAGTGTTTTTGAGTTCTGTTAATTGCAGTGTATTCATTGCCACACGTGATTTGCCTGTACCTACTTAAAAACGTTACGCCCCAGTTAGTTATGGTAAAGTAAATTTAATAACAAACTTTTCAAATTAATAGAGTTTTTATTAAATTGCTTGGCTCTTACTCATTGGATTGAGATACCAAATACACCAGTTTTAAAATCAAAACCTAAGCTATCCAACAGTGAAAATTGCATCGCAGTCAGTTCAGTAGTTTTATTCAAAATATAGTACCACATTTTTAAAATTAATAGATTTAGTTTTTTTTATTAAATTGCTTGGTTCCTACTCATCGGATTGAGATACCAAGTACACCAGTTTTTAAGTAAAAAGAGAATTAAGTAAGTGTATATAAATATAGAATTTACTTTTTCCGAAGACTCATTAAATAAATTCGTAAATTGATTACTAAAATGTAATATACCTGCACAAGCTGAAAATACATAAGTGATTTATGAAAGGATTCATAAGTGATGAATGAAATTACTAATTTTAAACATAAAAGTAGTATAAAAATAACTTACTTTCATAATCAAACATCCCAAGTATAAAGTCCCCAAGCTGTCACACTTTGCTTCACACACTTAGCTTTACATTGAGACCACTGTTTTCTTGCACCACATCTCACCGCTGAACACAAATTAAACGTTTAACAATATTACAGATTACATCTTATCTGTGTGCGAATATTTGCAAAACGCGTGAGTTGAATAACTAGACAAGTGACTACGAGTAATTCAGTTGTTCATTGTCACGCGTTTGTTATTCAATTCCGTGTGGTTGTTATTCAATCTGCGTCCATGCTGCGTGCGCGTCTGTCTTCGGACTTGGTTTGTAAACGTTTGGCGTGGCGTACGGGCAGCTGTGTCGCGATAAGCAGTACAATAACTCAATTATTCGCATTGCTGTCTTTGAAATGTAAACTCGCGATAATTTTTCCATTGGGATAGGTTTAATGGAACAGGTTGACGTGGAAAGCGCATATCGATGAAGTTCATTAATGTTTTCATTTCATCCCATCTATTCGAAAAACGCAGATTGGTTCCTAGAAAAGTGGGGGCAAAGTAGGTCTCTTTTGTTCAAGACTTTCAGAGAGGGCAGTAATGAGTTTTAAATTTGGAACATGAATTTTGTTCATTGGGTCGCGTGGCGCGCTGTTTGTATTGAAAAAAAAGAATCATTTGTATGTACGGAGAGCAAAGAAAAAATGAAAAGCGCGCGAATTACGATATCTTGGTCACAGAGACAAGGACATTGAAAGGGCAAAACTAAACTTCTCGAAAATGAGTTTATTAAGTTCAAGTACATAGCGAAAGTATTATACTACTTACACCTGAAAAATGTAAGAAACTACGCAACATATTATTACATAAGTGATACAGAATCTATTACTACCAACTAAATCCCGGGAAACATATATGAAAGCTTATCACAATTTTATCGAGCGGGAAAATGCAAAAGGATCGATGTCTTTTTCGGAAACTGTACCTATTTTCATGAATTACCCAAATGTAAAAAACCTTCACACTTTGGAGGTCAGTACGAATAATGACATTCTAATCGAGAACTACCCGACATTATAACACAATATCTGAAGTGACGGTCTGAAGGACGTAAATAAAAGAAGTAAAAGTGAATATAAATTTGTAGAATAATATGAGTTGTAAAGTATATAAAAGCGCCTTTTATTTATTTTTCTCATAGAGGGGGATGAAATATAGAGTGTATCCCTTGGAAGCAAACTTATTTTTTCTTGGGCGACGTTTATTGAATACTCGCTACGTTCAAGATTATTTATTTGGTTAGGTGGGGTAATCGCAGCTCCCAAACGAATGCGGTGTTTTATGATGAAATCAAGATGCATCTTAGCTATAATGGAGGGTCTGGGTTTATTTGTTGTTTTATGCTTGTTTTGAAGTCAATATAGCGTGCTTGCTCCAGAACTCAGCCGTACATCATTACTGGTAGTCTTAAATAGCGATAAGACCGTCCATTGTACTACCATTGTTTTAATTATAATTATAATGTGTGTTTTCTTTAAAAACTGGTAATTACGATAAAGAGTTTTGTATCGTATCTTATAAAGGTCGTCAATGGTGCAGGGCCTTAATTCTACTAAAACAATTATTGTAATGTCAATTATCAATTATTTTCGCTTTTGTGAAAACTTTCACTGATTCCATTGTTTACTGGTTAATTTTATTACAAAATTTCTCAAAAAATTGCGAAAATTGTTGATAATTGTCATTACAATTGTTTTAGTAGAATTGGGGCCCAGGTATTCGGCCACGAATTGTATTTGAGCAAATGTGGCACAGTTTGCTAAGTTTTGCCACAGAGACATTGAGCATCTGACTGGTCCATGTAACCCCATTTGCTCATACTGTTTCTACTTAGTAGTTGTTTTGACCATTTGATGGCGTTCTTTTACTGGTTTGGATTGTTTTCTTTGTCATCGACATCGGGTGCCATCTTCAAATTGAAGTCAATAGTCAAAATTTCTTGCAATCCCATGTAGCGGCTTTTTACCAGAATGCGAAACGCAAAGAGCAGTATTGTGTTTATCAGTCTACTCGTATGTATGTATGTATGTATGTATGTATGTATGTATGTATGTATGTATGTATGTATGTATGTATGTATGTATGTATGTATGTATGTATGTATGTATGTATGTATGTATGTATGTCTGTTCTTTTGTGGCACTATATAGGCCAATCGCGTTGACCGATTTTGATGATTCTTACTTAAATCTATTTGTCTTAATTTTGCAAATTTAAACATGACATAAATTAATAAAGATATGACAGTAATCGAAATTCAATATGACCACAACCAGACGCAATGATAACAAAAAAAAAGACGACGAACTATGTTAAGTGGGGTATCATTGAATAGGTATTTAAAATTCATCTTTAGGTTTCTCTTCATATTCATGATCATCATCATCATAATCATGTCAGCCTTTAGAAGTCCACTGCTGAACATTGGCCTACCCCAAAGAGCACCATGACGAGCAATCTTGTGCTAACTCCATCCACCGACTTCCTGCGATGGCTACAATGTCGTCGGTCCATCGTGTGGGGGGTCTCCCCACACTTCGCTTGCTTGATTATAAATTTTCGACTTGAGGCTCTACGGTATCTGCGATGAGAAGATATGGCGTAATTTCCCGAACGCTGCCCATCCGAGTTGGATTCGTCGGTTGACCTCTTTGTCGAAGTTAGATCTACTCAGTTGGATCGTCTGACCTAAGTAGACATAGTGATCAACAGCTTCCACTATATCGTTCCCAACATAAACCGGCATGGGTGCGACATGGGCACTTGACATGATGTTCGTCCATGTTCATTTTAAGACCCACCTGTTGGGGAACAATATTGAGGTCACTTAGCAAAGTGCTTAAGTCTTCCAGGGTTTTTGCCATGATGACTATATCATCAGCAAATCGAAGGTGAGTGATGTATTGGCCATTGATGTTAACACCATATCCGTTCCAGTTTAGAAGCTTGAATATATCTTCCAGTGCAGAGGTGAACAGTTTCGGAGAAATAACGTCTCCCTGTCTCACCCCTTTTTGCAAATCGATAGAATTCGTGCTCTGATCTTGGAGACGGACAGTCATGGTGGCCTTGCTGTACAAACACTTCAACACTTTGATGTACCGGTAATCAATCTGGCACCGCTGTAATGACTGTAGCACTGCCCAAGTGTCGACTGAATCAAAGGTTTTCTCGTAGTCCACAAACGCTAGACATAATGGCCGATTATACTCTTCGGCCTTCTGTATTATAATCTTATTATTGTTAATTTCGAATGACGATTTAGGATATATAACGATTTAAAGTTAGTTAGCAACCATTCTCACCAACTCACTGAAGTTTTTGCCTCTTTTATGTTAGTTTTATTTGCAAACTTTTTTTTTAGCACTTTCGATGATGTCTTGTGTCGATAGTTAAATCCATTCAACTCTTTGATGTTTTTTGGTGTTCTTGTTTTATTTTGGTTTTCTTTAAATCTCACCTGGAGTTAAGTGATGGTCCGGACGGATGATGATTACGCTACACCTACAATGAGCCTGGCTCTCAAGATATGTTGCCAGAACACCCCGAACAAAGTTTACTATAAAATATGTCAATGTTCTGTTTGCTGCTCATTATCGTCACCATCAACCTCACTGAACTACTTAAATGTCGTTAAATCATTTTATCTATAGCATTATCTGTTACATTTATTGCTATTTATGTATTTATCTTAATATTTAGTTATGTATTATTAATATTAAAATTTGTTTTTATTGTGTTTACTCATTTCTTATCTACACTTATCTACAATGGCTGATTTTTAATACTCAGATAAACGGGCTAATATCTGTTTGAGGAATAAATTTATTAGACTGTTTATTGGTCTGATATATTGTTATGTATCTATTTTTCAATTGACATTAATTCTATGGATAGCTATCTGTCTGAATAAGGCAAATCAGGCGTCACTAACTTCAGAGAAGTGAAACAAATATACTGATAGAAACAATGTTAGAGCAGGACAGTTTAAACCAATCAAATGTCATTGTTTTGTTTGACATTTATTTCGAGGATATGTTTAGCTTACTGTGGCCAGTAAGCGTAATTCAACCTCCTTGGTACTAGATATGTTACGACTGTCACTCACGAGTTATTTCGTCAATCAATTCGACCGGTACTGTGGTGATATTTTACGTAATTTGTTTGTTGTGCTAGTGACATCAATTATTCAATATCAAATAAACAGCCGAATAAGCAGTTATCTTGCCGTTGAACGGGTAGATATTTTTTTCTTCAGTTTGGCGATTTGTTCGTCGAATAAAGCCTATCTGACGGGTTAATAGTTCAGTCTTAAGCTATTAGTCGAATAAACGCTATCTGATTGGAGCATTGAAAAATCGGCCCTTAGTCTTATATTTTAACCGTAACATACAGACTGACTGACAGACAACGCAAAGCTTAAACCAGTAGACTTAGAGATTTGAAATTTGGTGGACATACTCCTTGAGTAGTAGCATAGTCGTTAAGCCACGTGAGGTTCTTCGGAGCGGTCCCGGTTGCTAACAATTAACAGCATAGTCGTTTAGCCACGTGAGGTTCTTAGAAGCGGTCCCGGTTGCTAACAATGAATAGCATAGTCGTTAAGCCACGTGAGGTTCTTCGGAGTGGTCCCGGTTGCTAACAATTAACAGCATGGCCGTTTAGCCACGTGAGGTTTTTTGGAGCGGTCCCGGTTGCTATCAATGAATAGCATAGTTGTTTAGCTACGTGAGGTTCTTCGGAGCGGTGCTGGTTGCTAACAATGATTAGTATAGTCGTTCAGCCACGTGAGGTTCTTCAGCGGTCTGGCAAATACTGACACCAGAGGTCGGCCCTGCACTATCTCATTTAACACTAGCTTAGCCCACGGCTTTACCCACGTGGTCAACTATAAAATACCAAATTTCGTTCAGCCGTCAAATAGTTTTTATCGATTACTCGGCTTCTACGCATCAGTTTGAGATACAAATTACCCCAGTATTAAGTCACTACGTAAGCTATTCAAATGTAAAAACCGCATCATAATCGATCCAGTAATTTGTACGCGATGAAGGAACAAACAGAAAGACAACTTATTCGTTAGCTTATTGTATTGTAAGTCACCTAGTAGTCCGGTAATTCTATTCATAGTACTAAACCCTTATCAAACTCCAGTAAATATAATCGAGTGCCCGAATGAAATGGTATTTATATATATGTGGCCTCTTTCAATCGGGCTTCTCGCTCATTTCTTAGGGTTGAGGAAGCTGTTAACTACAAGCTGACGGTACTAATTGCTTTAACCGGACTAGTACCAGATGTGAGCGGATTAATCTCAGGCCTCTGGGAATACTGTAATATTATCGCGTAAGCCAATTTCCCGGGTTAAACGGGATTTCAACGAGCTGCGCTGATGTGATGCGTCAAAGCCTTTCTGGCCCTGTCGGTATCGATTGGTTACTGGACAAAAATCGCTCCGGGTTATTTGAAATTCACGGATGTTTTGCGCGACGCAACTCTTTTGCAGTGTACGCCAGCGACTAATGTATTGCACGCACACGAATCGATCTATACATATATTATAACAGCAATACGAACGAAAAAGTCTGTACAAAGAAGATAGTTTAAAAAAATAGTCTAGGGTACTTAAAATATAAAGCTACTGAACAAGAATATAATATTTTTTAAATACGTGTCTGTCTATTTGTTTGTCTGTTTATCTGTTTGTCTGTATGTTTGTTCACGCACCACGTAAAAACTTACAGACAAACTGGACTGATTTAGATGCGGATTTCAATGTTTGATAGCTTAGGGTTTGACTTAGAAGCTGGTGCAGATACCATATCTGAATCCGATTTATTGAAGCCGAGCAAACGATACAAACTTTATGACGGAAGGATTTTTTATCAAATGTTTTGATATTGGTATATTGATTGATATTGGTCTTGGAATAGTACATATGAGTATTTAACCCAGAGAAATGACCACGCGTGCGTAGCCGGGTACAGGATAAAAGATGGCTCTTGCCGCTACTTTGACGCGGCGCCCCTTCACCCTAACCCTCTTGTAGTCGAATTCGCGAACTACTCGACATACACGACAGCCCTCCGTAGACACCCTCGCGATGTATTGGTGGCGATGGCCTCGTCCAATCCTACCTCCTCTGACAACCAGTCAGGGGGTATCAACACACTTGGACACAGACACCGAAAACTAATCAGTTATTTATTATTCGCCTTCGAGTTTCTTGCCGATCAGCGGTAAGTTATTAATTCATTCAAAGGGCTCATTGCCATTTTCTCAGGGCCCCCTGGATCGCTATTGATAGTGTTTAGTCCGACCCACGTAAACAAGATGACCGTCCAAGCCAAGGTGCGTACCCCCTGGGTACCCTTGAGACAGACGTCAACATTTTAAGTTTGGTGTGTGCCTTCTGCATCAAGCATTGCGGCGGAGTGAAGCTGTAGAGGCCGGTGGAGGCCAACAGCATAAAAACTTCCGAAAAAAAAGTGTGTCTATGAAGTGTGTGTATGAGATCGCCGCATTAAAATTTGCCACCGCCAATGAGCCGTTTCAAGTGCACACCCTGCACGCTCGCTTACGGGCGGGCTGCAACCATAGCACTGTACCAATTAGTACAGATAACGTAAACATACTCACACGCCTCTAGCTATAGTTTACGGGTACGTACGTAATTACAAATCCACTCATAATTAATACGAGTGAAGCCTGAAAATGTGTGGTTATTTCGCGTTCCCGTTTTACAATTTTCAACTATGCAATTTGGCTTTGATTTCGTTAAATATAAATGGAATGGGAGCTTTAAAATGGCCGTTATTGTGGAATGTTTACATATAAATCTATCTATGTATATACTGTATACTTATATCTATACTCTATACTTATAATAAAGCAGTATGTACTAAAAAACCTCTACAAAGAAGATAATTGAAAAAAAATGCTCTAGGATACTTAAACAAGCCTAATGAACAGTTTTTTGATTTTTAAATCGTGTTTGTCTGTGTGTTTGTTCACACATCGCGTAAAAAATACTGGACTGAATGTGATACAGTTTTCACTGTTGGCATCTGTTGGGTAGCTTAAGGTTTGACTTAAAAACTGGGGTTCTAGGTATAATCCGATAATAAGATGCCAAGCAATTGATAAAACCTATTTGACGGCTGATCGAATTTTGAAGAAATGTAGTGTATTGTACTTTATAGGTACTTTTAGTCCTGGAATAACACGTATGGGCTACTTAAATATGAAATGACCTCACGGGCAAAGCCGCATTTACAGCTAGTTTTACATATACATTAATTATGTGGGTGTCCGTTTGGTGCCCGTTAGGCCGTTAATTTCAAACCATATGACTAATCGTGTCATGCGAAAATTGACCAGTAATATCATTTCAATTTAAGTTCTTAAAAATCGACGCTAACAAACAAATACAACACAACAATTTGTTTAATATCTAACTAGCTGATGCCCGCGGCTTCGCACGCGTGGTCATTTTAATATAGAGCCTATGACACTCGCAAGTAACGTGGTTTTCTATAGGTTAAAGAATTTTTAAAATCGGTTCTGTAGATCCAGAGATTAATTACCCCTACAACCTCACAAACTTTACCTCTTTCTAATATTAGTATAGAAGTACACATTATTATTAAGTCTCCAGCATAAAATGTGTCTACTAGAATAAGTATACTATGGTATAGAAATTAGGTGCACAATGTTAAGTCACTAAACGAATTCAACTGCGTTTAGGTACATCGCGGCCGCCTACGCGATCAAATTTTTTCCAATTCGCATCCTATCCTAGTGGCAAAACCATCTAGTGCCTTCATAATAAGGCCGTCTCTCTCTAATGTAAGTTATTGATTAGTTTCCCTAGGATGCAGGGACGTCTTGGGAACTGTGTATTGACTTGCACTTACTCCAGACGCTAGACGGCCTAAAGGGCTTAACAGGAAACACAAAACATAACAAAATAGTAAGATGGACGATTTTATTTGAGGAATAATAGAAGACTGGATTATTACTTCTAATCCGGGTCCCCCTAGTTTGGTAGGTATCTACTATTATGGTAGTAAACATCAAAATATGTTTCGTAAGAAAACCACACGCTCAGAATAAATAATCCTATTGTGAAATGCATTTTTAAAAAACTCCGCATTCGGGTAAAACACCGAATACGAACAAAAATAAAAAGAGAGACTTTAGATTCTTGGATTTGTAATAAATAAGATGCAGTCGGAGGCAAGAGGAGTAGCTCGCCAGGTTCTAGCTGATCCAGTCAAAGAAAAAATGAAATGCAAGATTATTAACAGCTGTAACAATAAAATACCTTTAATTATACCGGCTTATCCTCGACAAAAAAAAGGATAAAGGATAAGGGGAGGCTTCTTAGCGTTTAATAGCATAACTTTCAGCTTATATTTATTTATTTATTTATTCTATAGCAAAAGAAAAAACCTTCGACATAAAAGTTGCGAACTTGGCAGACAGTAGTTACAGACAGTAGTATACAGTGTAATAAGAGAGTTTCAGTTAAAAATCACACCCGCCAGACTGCGTGGGCTAAATCTATTGTGATACTAAAGCCTTCAGGCCTACATTTCTACGAAATGAGCCGCATTCTCTAAAGCTCTTCTTTGTTCCTCTGCTAGCTGAAAACCTGTCGATAAACCATAGACAAAAGGCTTCCGTGCATTTGCCAACGACAATTTGCGTTTTTCGTGAAATTTGCTTCCAGCAGTATCTTTTGGACGACTATTGATAGGAAAACAAAGGATTTTATATAGATGTCGCTTGATGGAGATTTAGTAAAAGCTATCACTTTGTTCCTGTGCTTAGGTCATTTTTTTTTGTTAACCTGTTTTGTCCCACTGCTGGGCAAAGGTCTCCCCAAAATCTTTATCCAAAGCAAAATCTAGCCAGTTAGGTTGATAGGCGATTAAGTCATCACGCCACCTTTTGTGAGGACGGCCACGACGTCGCCGACCATCTTTGGGCTCCCATTGTGTGACTACTTTTGCCCATCTGGGTGCATGCGGGCTACATGCCCTGCCCAATCCCATTTCAAGTTAGCACATTTGAAACCTGCATCAGCAATGCCAGTTTTTGAACGGAGCGTGGTATTTCAAACACGATCTGTCCTTTTGACTCCGAGTATGCTCCGCTCCATGGCTCTTTGGCAAACCTAGAGCCTGGACTTTTGTGATTCAGTCAATGACCAAGTTTGCGCACCGTAGATTAGACCGGACAGTACACACATGTCAATGAGGGTGCGCTTTAGTGATAGAGGAAGGTCACCCTTCATCAGCGTCTTCATGGACCAGTAGCTCCTCCAGGAATTCTCAATACGGCGACTGATCTCTTTGTCCTGCCGATTTTTAAAGGAGACTAGCTGGCCCAAGTAGATATATTCATCGACGTAGTGTAGTACATGCCCATCTACCTCGACCCTACGTTTAGTGCTATTGGTCATGATTTGGATCTTTGACCGATTCATCGCAAGAGCAAAAAGAAAAATGTCATCCGCAAATCGCAAATTAGTTAGTTTGGTATCGCTGACGTCAATGACTTTTGCTGCCCAGGGGTCCGTTAGTGTCTTAAATATCTCTTCCAAGGTACTGGTGAATTATTTTGGAGACAGTGGATCACCCTGTTTTACTCCTTTCTCTATTTTGAATTGGGGCCCGGATGCATGTAGTTTTATAGAAGCTGTGCTGTTGTTGTATATAATTTGTAAGAGGTCTATGTAGGTTTTATCTAGCTGTTGATTTTGTAATGCAGTAAATATGGCTGAATGTTTGATGCTATCAAATGCCTTTGTGTAATCCACGAAAGCCAGATAGAGAGGTTTATTGAATTCCGAGTACTTCTCGATGACCTGATTGAGTGCGTGGAGGTGGTCGGTAGTGAAAAAGCTGGGGAGGAAGCCAGCTTGCTCTGGTGGTTGGTGGGTGTCCAGTTTACCATCTATCCTGTTTTGAATTAGTTTTATAAACGTTTTATAGAGATGTGACACTAGGCTATTGGGTCTGTAATTACCTATACTAGTTTTGTCCCCTTTCTTGTAAAGAAGGATAATATTCGAGTGACACATCTCTTTCGGAATTCGACCTGTCTGTCGATTTTGAATGGTATTAAATAAGTTGGTAAGGTGTGGAAGCAGAGTGCGTGAACCAACCTTTAGAGCTTCCGTAGTGATACCATCCTCTCCAGGACTTCTATCATATTTCATAGTCTTGATGGCGTTATGAACTTCAAGGCCAGTCATGGAGGGCACTGCATTAGAGTGGAAGTATTCTGTTACTGAGTTGTCTTTTGTGTTATCGGAATAGAGATTTTTGTATAACTGTGTGCTTATTTCTATTAGTTTTTCGTGACTGCTATGTTTCACTCCATTTTCGTCTTGCAAACTGTTTATCCAACATTTTCCTTTCGAGATTCCTTGCTTTGCTACCCTGAGTGAACTGTGCTTTTCTAGTGCTACCTTTACTAAATGGCAGTTTAATTGCCTTATATCATGCCTAATACTACTTTTTACATTTTTGTCGATTTTTCTATATTCATTGGTGCCAATTTCTAAATCTACTCTTTCTTGTATCAATTTTAATGTTTCAGTACTTAATTTGCTTTCTTTCTTTTTTACTGTTTTAATTTTCTTACTGGCTTTGTTTATTCCTGACACTATTGATTTATATTGTTTTTCTACGTCTTCAATTTCATCTACTGGAAGGTTGCTAAAGTGGTTGGAAAGTTCTATGTTGAACTGTTCTGAGTGACTATATAGTATTTGTTTTGGTAAACGTTTGATTTGGTTACAGAATAATTTTGCTCGGTGGATTTTAAAGTGGAATCTAATTTTTGCTCGTACTGGTCTAGATCGGAACTAAATTTTATTTTGTTTATTGCTCCTACATCTTTGATAATGTGTTTGTCTGAGGTCAATATGAAATCTACTTCATTTTTTGTAACGCTGTCAGGCGATATCCGAGTCCAACGTCTTTGCGGCTTTTTGACAAAAAAGCTATTTGCGATTTTCATGCTCTGTCCAAAGGCAAACTGGATTAATCGAGCATCTCGTTCGTTGCGGATTCCTAAACCATATTGGCCTAGGACTTCATCGCTATCTGAATCCTGCCTTACTCCGACTTTCGCATTGAAATCACCGAGGACAATATTCCAAGTGCTATGGTTTTCCGTACAAGCTTTATTGAGAAGGTCGTAAAAGTCCTCTACTTCGTCGTCTGAATGCGATGATGTTGGTGCATACACTTGAATGGCGGTGAGCGTCTTATTAGGTGTCACCTGAAATTTTTAAAACAGCAATTCTTTCTGAGTATCCTATAAATTCTATGATATTATTTTTCCATTTCCTCGCAAAAAAAAAACATCCCACGCCGTGGAGTCCATTAGTTTCTCCGAAATGATAGAATATGATATCTTTAAGAGCGTTTTCGAGTTCGATAAGGCGTTCGTTTCTCATCAAAGTACGGACATTTATCGTTCTTCATTTTAATGGGGTGTTTGGACCGTAACCCACCACGCTGGTCCAGTGCGTGTTGGCAGGTCGCCAGAGCCTCGTCGGTTTGTCAGCAGGATGCACCACGGGCGGGTGAGGTTGGATTGGGCCACGTAAGATGTTAGTTGTGACCCCTTACATCCCTTACATCCCCATTATTTTTTGTTTAGAGAACATTAAAATCTTAGGTCACTCAATACAATTAGGTAGGTATAGCTAGCGGCACGTAAGTCTAGCGGTGAACGAAACGTGACGGGGATCTTGGCACAGTCAGTTTCGGGATAAAAGTATTCAACATTTTAACACATTATATAAACTTTGACTGTGCCAAGATCCCCGCCACGTTTCGTTCACCGCTAGACTTACGCACCGCTAGGTATATGTAGGTAATTTCCTAAAGTTTACGTTGCAGAGGTAATTGGAGGCAAAGTTAGTTATGAACACAACAATAATAATACTTACTTTTAGCGATAAGACCGCCCATTGTACCATACATTTTGTATGAATGTTTTAGTTATTATTGTATAATTGTTATATGTGGTGTTTAATAAAGAGTTATCTATCTTTCTATTTAACTATCAGATTTCAAATAGAAAAAACACATCAAAATCGGTCCATTCGTTTGGGAGCAACGATCCCGACCAATTATAGCCTAAAAACCATCTCGATAACATCAGCTTTCAAATAGAAAAACCGCACAATGCCACAGACACACAGATACATACACATCCTAAACTTATAACACCTCTCTTTCGTAGGGTGTTAAAAAGTTTGGAACGATGGATATTCGTATTTTTTTATCACCATAAATCATGCAGGAGGCAAGGGGAGTGGAGGGGCAAAATTTGCACGTGGGCAAAACCGCGCGGCGCAGCTAGTTCTCAACGTGATCTAACGTATGCTGGTTTCAAATTGTTGGCATCGTGCTACTGATTACTTGAAAATATTGAAAAGACATCTAAGGGCGATTGTAGGCGTGATGCTACGAAATCCCGTTATTTAAAATTCGTCGTGAACCTGTTTCAATTTTCAACCTCTATTCCTTGTTTTCAAACATAAACTAGAGTGCTTGCATAATCACTAGTCTCGGGCGCTAGTGGACACAAAGAATACTGTGACGACGCTTTATATGCCTGCCAATTTCTAATCATAGACTCTGAAGTGCTTTGAAAGATAAGTGAATACAAAAGAGAGCATTTCTCGGTACAGCGCAATTGCAAGCCCTTTTACTGAAATCACGAGCGATTTTGTAATGGAAGGCTTTGTTTTAAAGCTGAGAGAGGTAAAAAGGAAAAAACACCAGCTGTTTGTCGCTAGTAGAGCTAATGAGCTAGCTGTGTTTCAAATTAAGGGCTTAAGGAAGGAGAAATCCGAAATTTTGCTGTTCGCTAGGAGACAGTATGAGATGCTTTTTTTTTTCGTCCGATGTGCAGTCGATGCCCCCTGGTATCAGAGGAACATCAACCTGCACAGCGATCTCGAGCTTCCCTCGATAGATCAATATATGAAAAATGCCTCTCGCCGCTACTTTGACGCGGCACCCCATCACCTTAACCCCCTAGTATTTCAGGCCTCTGACTACACGACAGACGCAACAACAGACGCACGGCCCCTCCGTAGACGCTCTAGAGACATCATGAGCGATCCGGACGATGAAATCGCTGCCACAGTGCAGGCAGCGATAGATTCGCCCAATCCGTTATCTTCACCATCTTTCAACACAATTAGACACAGACACCGACCTCGCCAGCGAGGTCGAAGGTCCCGTAATTAATGTCGATTTTATTCGCCTTCGAGTTTCTTGCCGATTCTTCTCGAAGGTGTACTCAATACCTTCAATCACTCAATACCTTTAAAAGTCAAGTAAATATTTTATATCTTTCTGTGTCTAATAGTCAAACGTAAGTACCTAAGTACTATATTAGTTGCACATTGTGTTAAATTGTTTCTTTAAATTATACATATAGTTGTATTTATGTATTTTTTAAATATAAATAATGTATTATTTAATAAAATATGTATTATTATATTGTAATAAGTATGTATGTTAATTAACTATATAATTGTGCCACCGACTGAAAGGTATTTAATCTCTGATTCTCTCCATACTAAGGTTGTCTGGAAGAAATCGCTCTTTAGCGATAAGACCGCCAATTGTACTCTTTAATTTATAAGTTGTATCTTTATTTGTATTCTTTTTTTGGTGTGCAATAAAGTGTATTTGTATTGTATTGTATTGTGTATTCCGAATCGGTGGTCAGTTATGCAATTCATTAAAAGGGCTCCATCAGGGCCCCCTCGATCACTACCTAACAGTAGAGATCCAGGGGTGTTTAGTTCGATACTCCCCAAGTAATCAATGGCAACTGTCCAAGCCGAGGTTCGTACCCCCTGGGTGCCCTTGAGCAAGTGGCCAAAAATTTATCTGTCTTTTTGTTGCTAAGTCAGATATAAATCTGACTTAGCTGTGGAACATGCCTATATGCCATACCTACTTATTGAAGGCTGTACCCGCGTGGTCTTTTCAATTCACCCATACGTGTTATTCCAGGACCAAAAGTACCTATAATGTATACAATATACTACATTTCTTCAAAATTCGTTCTGCTGTCAAATAGTTTTTTATCGATTGCTCGGCATCAAATCATCGCATTAAGATACCAAGTATTTATTTACTAGCTGTGCACGCGGCTTTACCCGTGTGGTCATTTCTCTGGGTTAAAAGTAACCTATTCGTTATTCCAGGAGCAAAAGTACCTATAAAGTACAAAATACCAAATTTCGTTCAGCCGTTAGATAGTTTTTTATCGATTGCTCGACTTCTAATCATCAAATTTAAATGCCAAGTACACCAGTGTTTATGTCAAAACCTAAGCTATCTAACAGTGAAAACCCCATCAAAAAAACAGAACAGACAAACAGACAGACACCAGACACGATTTAAAAATATGTTATATTTTTATTCATTAGCTTATTTTAAGTACCCCAGACCATTTGTTTTCACCCGACTGAGGATGGTTATGTGTTTGGGTTGTATATATGTTTGTTTGTTTGTAAGTTTCTTAGGCGCGTCCTACAGCCTAAACGGCTTGATGGATTTTGATAAAATGAGATATCATTGGATTCGTCTCAATCACGAAAGTGATCTACGATATAAGAAGTGTCAAAAAACTAATATGGCGGCTTACAGCTGCCATATTGTATTTCCGACGGAACAAAAAATATCATAATCCCGCGCCCCACAGCTGTACTGCTGTGCGAATCTAGATGTTTGTATGTCGTATGAGATAGTGCTGGCCTCTGGTGTCAGAGTTTGCCTGTTATGGCTTAACGACTACTATCAAATCAATAACAGCTGGGACCAACAGTTTAACGTGCCCTCCGATGAATAATTAGTACTTATACTTATATATACCTATATACCTGCACAGCTCTGCGAATATATATAGCGCGTAGGTAATTTAAAATGTTATTCAATAGTTATGTTCGAAGTCTGTTTTTTGTTTTTATATATAACTAGCTGTACCCGCGGCTTCGAACGCGTGGTCTTTTTTTTAGGTTCAAAGTACCATAATGTGCTATTCCAATATACCAACATTTGATCAAAATTTCTTTAGCCGTGAAAAATACTTTTATCCACTGCTCGGCTTCTGACTCACCAGATTGAGATACCAATTACACCAGTTTTTAAATCAAACATAATTCCTTCAAATATAGTTTTTACGTGATGCGTGAACAAACAAACATACAGACAAACAGACAGACCGACACGATAAAAAAAGAAGTGTTAATACCCTTTTTAAGCACCCAAGAGCATTTTTTTATTTATCTTCTTTTTTTTACAGCCTTTTTCGTACCTATTGCTTTATTATAAGTATATGACTGTGTCAATTTGCATCAAAAAATCCGTCTAGTAGTTTCAGCGTGATACGTGTTCTTTTTAACCCTTTAGTTCGCGGACAAATAAAATAATTAAAAAAATATGTTTTGGTCTTTTATGGGGATTTATCTAAACTCTTAATATGCCTACAGCTAATAAATAAAATCTAACTACTCAAGTTTTTGTGAAAACATATGTAGGTAAGGTACAACATTGCGAAACATACAGTGATGTATGTAACAGAAACCAACATAGCGGCTTGTACAGAATTAAGGAATTTCTAGGAAAGGATACAAAATTTATGAAGAATCATATTTATTTAGTATCAATAATCAGTCGAATCATTAAAATTTAACAAAACATAATTTACAACTTGACATGGTAATTGTAGAAACAATTTCTTTTTTCTAACATGCATAACCTAAGGTTACACTTCTAGCAACACACACTAGTGTATCCTTTTTTGCAATATTTGCACCTGCCTTGAGATACAAATATTGGTAAGTGTCCCACATTGTCATAACGCACAGAATCAGGTGGTCTTGGAGCAACAGGAGCTTTAATCTTCACAGACGCTTCATTTTCATTGGATCTTATCTGAGGAGTTCTGTTTTTTTGCAATAGCTCTGTCACTACTCCAATTCGAAATACTTTGAGGGTCATCTGACTTTTCTTATCTGGACAATCTTTTCTATGCAGCAGCCAGGCATTATTAACGCAGATGTCAAGAGCTTGGTTGAATAGAGCCATATACCATCTCTTTGTTTTGAAACTAGAACGATACAATGAGATCAACATGTCGGCCAAGTCGCCATATGAGAAACCCATATGAGCACTATATTGTTTTACTATCTGTGGACAGTCCACATCAACTTTTGATTTAGTCTGTTTCGAGTATCGCTTGATTTTTTCTTTTGGATAGGAGTCCACAAAAGAGCTTGCTAGTGTAACAACCTTATTATCTAACCATTTTACTACTGCTAGTTTATTTTGGTTGCACACAAGCTGTTGGCTAGCATCCCTGTTTTTTTTCGCAAATGCCTTGTCAGAGGGTAGCAAGGTTTGACAGCCTCTCAATCGGTTACTTTTTATAGTTCCTAAGCTGAAAAGGCCGTACTCTTTTCGCAGATAGTGGATCAACTCTAAGGAGGTGAAAAAATTGTCAAAAAAGACAGTTGCAGGCTTTTCCTGAATGGTCTTGCAAAGTGCTATCACAACTTTTGCTCCGAAGCCTAGACTATGTTCATAATCAGTAAAACTGCGATTTCTGAAAGTATCTTCACCAGCGTATGGGATAAAATCATAAATTAAACCAGATACCCCAGCTCGTACAAAAATTTTGAAACCCCACTTTGTCGTTTTTTTTGGTAAGTATTGGCGCCTGCTTCCTGCTCTTGTACCTTTGTACAGGGTCATCATTTCATCTACACTATAGCGTCCTTTTTCCGCGAGTACTAAACAATTGGTGCGGATTTTTTCAAGGATGGGTCGCACCTTAAAATAGCGGTCATCGTTCATGTCTGTATTATCCACAAAGTGGAAGTATTTCCTAATTCGTTCATATTTTTTCAATGTCATTACATCAGCAATTAGGGGGTACCTCAACGCATTACTCCAGTAATCTTGGTAAGCTGGCATTTGTACCACACCCATCATTAGAGTAATGGCTAAAAAATCTTTTATATCATCCGTTGTGACATTTATACATCTGGCAGCTCCACTTTGTACTGAATATAAATTCGTGTTATCCCTGATGAGGTCGATAATGTCTTCCGAAAACAATGTGTAAAAATAATCCAGAGGTGATTTGAGGCTTGCATCAAAAGGAGGATGATATTGGGGTAGTTATACTATTGCCGCACGTTGAAATTTGCCAGTTTTCCATTTAAACTTCAAAGGTTTCCTTACATATTTCTTAGCTCGTTTTACCACAACCTTATGTCCAGTAGGTTATGCCTTTCTTTTTGAACGAGATTTGCTGGTGTGCTCATCAATGGCGATAAGACAGATGAGACTGAATTCAGCATAAAGGGAAGCTGTTCCTGTGGTCCACCAGTAGGGAACATTCGGTTGATAACGGGTGACAAAGGAATAGTTTCTTCATCAGACAATGGTAGGGTAAATTGAGCTGGTGGGACATTTTCATAATCAGAACTTCCAGAAATATCTAGGTTGTTAAGAGACGAGGGATAGGACCTTGGTTCAGAAGTACAGTATGTAGAATTACCATCGTCATAGTCAAGTAGTCTGGGCTGTTGGATTATGACTTCATCTTCAGAAGAGTCACTACTACTATCAGACGGTGCATTTTCAGGCGGTACAAGTGCCATAATTGTACGTGTTCGTTGCCATTTTGGCTTAATCTGAAGCTAGAAAATAAAAACAAACATTTTTTATTACGGACTAGCCAATCGTTTGACCACGATCTCACCTGGTGGAAAGCGATGATGTGGTCGAAGGTGTAGCACGCGCACGGTGTACGTATAGGTGTAGGTGTAGGTGTGTGTAAAATGCGGAAACCCTTTAATTTTTCGGGTTAAATCGTGTCCTTAATTTTTCGGGATGAAAAGTTTCCAATGTCCTACCTCGTAGTATGAACTGAAATCATACCAAGTTTAATTTGAATTCATTTAGTAGGTCCTGTGCGATGCGCGGTCAAGATACGGACAAACAGTTTGTTTAAAAAATAAAACATTTTTGGCATCAGTATCGAATATAGAGAACCATCCAAAAAATATTATTTATTACTTAAATATTACCATAACTTTTGACCCATATCCCGCAGAAGCCCTTTAATTTTTCGGGATAAAACGTGTCCTCAATTTTAACCCGTCATGTAAATTAAGACGGTGCCGAGTTACATAAAAACCCGTCTATTAGTTTCAGCGCAGTACGTGTTCTTTTAAATAAGTTTCAACCCCTATTCTGCAGGAACTCTTTAATTTTTCGGGCTGAAAAGTGTCCAATGTCTTACCTCGAAGTATGAACCCAAATAATACCAGATTTAATTTGAATTCAGTGAGTATTTACGGCGTGTTGCGCTGCCAAGGTACAGACAGACAGACGGACAGAAAGACAAACATTACAAAATACAGTTTTGGCTTTAATATTGAATATAGAACGGCTTCGAAAAAAAAATTACACAATATCTTCAATTTACAGAATTTGGGACATTATCCCGCAGGAACTCCATTTCATTCAAACTCCATGTCCTCAATTTTTACCCATTATATAAATTATGACTGTGCCAAGTTGCAACAAAATTCGTCCAGTAGTTTCAACGTGATATGTGTTCTTTTAAATAACTTTCAACGCCTATCCTGCGGGAACCCTTTAATTTTTTGGGATCAAAAGTATTCTCAATTTTTACCCATTATATAAACTATGACTGTGCCAAGTTGCAACAAAATCCGTCCAGTAGTTTCAAAGTGATACATGTATTTTTAAATAATTTTCAACGCCTATCCCGCAAGAACTCTTTAATTTTTCGGGATGAAAAGTATCCAGTGTCCTACCTTGAAGTATAAGCTCAAATCATACCAAATTTCATTTGAATTCAGTTAGTATTTTTGGCATGATGTACTGCCAAGGTACAGACAGACAGACTGACAGACAGACAGACAGATAACAATTACAAAGATACAGTTTTGGCTTTAGTATTGAATATAGAACGGCCTTAAAAAAATACAAAATATCTTCAATTTACAAAATTTGAGTCATTATCCCGCAGGAACTCTTAATTTTTTCGGGATAAAAAGTATCCAATTTTTGCCCATTATATAAACTATAACTGTGCCAAGTTGCAACAAAATTCGTCCAGTAGTTTCAGCGTGATACGTGTTCTTTTAAATAACTTTCAACGCCTATCCTGCGGGAACCCTTTAATTTTTCGGGATTAAAAGTATCCTATAACCTACCTCGTAGTATGAACTCAAATCATACCGAGTTTATTTTAAATTCATTCAGTAGTTTCAGCGTGATGCCTAGCCAAGATACAGACAGACAGACAGACAGACAGACAGAACAGACAAAAATGAAAAAAAAAATACAGTTTTGGCTTCAGTATCGAATATAGAGTATTCTCCAAAAGAAAATTTCAAAATATATTCAATGTACAGAATTGGACCTGTTACAGTTTTATTATAAGTATATATAGATAATGTTAATCTTCAGTACACAGAATTTTTGGTACTTACTGACCAGGCTCTGCTTTTTAAGGGTTTTTTTCTACAAATATGCTGGGTCAACCACAAACCTGATAAATGTGAAACGTAACATATATGTTTTTGAGATCTTTATCTCTCTAAGACTTAGACAAAAACATGATTAACAGAATTTAATTCGATACATTTTCTTATCAAAATTTACGTTATTTTCGGTAATATTTACATTTTTCTACTCAAAGGCTTAAGTTTTATCTCTAAAATAAATTTCACAGCAAGAAAATATAGTTTTTTATCTACTGCTTAGACAAAAATTACCTAACTTAATTATTAGCCTGCCAATAAAATAAATAACTTTTGAGACATACGTCATTTAGTTCTGAGTTAAATTGTTTGTTCAAACAGCGTTTGCGATATTCAACCTTGTTACGCAGGCACTTCAGTGCTTATTGCGGGTAAGCGGGTGGCAGAGTGTAGGGGAGGTGGCAGGGGAGTGGGGAGTGGGAAAATAGATTATTTAGCACACAAATACAATGTAAGTAATACAAGGCGGCCTTAATGTTACGTAGCATTTTCAACTTGAGATGTTGTAAAGTTAACTGTTATTTTCCACTACTTTACAAAGAAACAGAAAATAAGTTTGTGAGCCATGGAATACTTTTAAGTGAGTCCTATAAATAACTCTTCTTTTTTAGCTAATTATGTAATGTATGGTAGCAAACAATTTCAACTGCTACCTATGTCAACTTTTACTGTTTCCGAAAATACAGGCTTCTCCAATTCATTTTAACAGGTTTCATTTTAACTACGAGTACAATATGGATTGAAATAACCTATCCTACTAATATTTTTACGCTTAAACTACTCAACCGATCATCATGTAAAATTGAATGTAAATTTTGTATGGGAATTTCCACCTTAATGTCAAAGTGACAGGTGTCAAAGTGACAGATGTAAAATTGACAGGTGTTAAAGTGACAGGTGTCAAAGTGACAGATGTCAAAGTGACAGGTTCTACGTCACGTGTAAGTGACAGATTTCAAAGTTACAGATTTGCGCCCTAGGCAACAAGGAGCGATGTTTGAAATTTAATTCTTAAAAGAGCCTTAAATAACTTATTGATACTTTTTTAGCAAAATTACCAATCAACCTTTTTCATTTCCAGACTCAAAAGAACAATAACTTTCGAATTAGTGTAGCGTTTAGTGTCACTGATTTAAGAGTAAATTAGTGCTAGTACATAGGGTGCATTTCCGAGCCGCGCTAACATCAATAAATCGGTATTATCGCGCCAAAACGCGTACCGAGTCACCGTGAGCACGACAACGATATCCCTTTTGATGTCACGGATTACGTCATTACATCCGCCATTTTGCGATTACACCGACCATGCCCCAAACCGATATCACCGTGAGCGCTACTGTCAAAGTGACAGACTGATGGTTTTTTGCAAAGAAAACTGATGTTTGAATTCAGTTGTGTGTGATTTTCATACAGTTTTCCAAATATTACTACAGACAATTGACCAATTTTTAGACAGACTACTTTGCCCACGAGTAATACTTTGTATTTTGAGCAAATTTTGAGGTTATGTTGTTGTGATCTTATAATCACGCTCACGAGCGTTCCGAATCAACTGCTGCACTCAACTGTCATGAGCGCGATATCTGAATCGGAACGCAAAATAGCACTGTGATCGCTGACATCGATATTATCGTGAATCGGAATGCACCCATAATAGGCTACCGTCAGAGAACACATGAAAAACTAGAGACAATAAGACTATGGGACATATTCTGAGTTAACGTTTTAAAAGTTAAAATTAAAACTAAATGACTTAATGCTGCACTCGTAATCGTTAATTAACGCTAAAGGTTAAAAACCATATAAACAAGTGATATATTTTAATTTAATTTAATTGACTATTATGAGTTCGTCAGTTACTTATGATACAGTTACTAATTCATTTTAACATCAATAAATCGTTAAGATTCACTCTAGGGAAAGGGAAGAAAAAAAAAGGTTTTAGTGTGATTACAAATAACCTATGATTTATTCTCATTAAAATAGTATTTATTTTAAGTATTAAGTAGTAACTGCACTGCGTACCAGCAGTATGAATAATTTCTGATTTACGAGAGGGGAAACCGAATCGTCCTTTGTTATTCAAAATTCTTTTTTGATTTGAACTGAATCACAGTCACAAAACAAATCAAAGCGTAAACTCAACTCCCTTTTGAAACTTACTCCATTGAACTATTTTGTAGGTTCACTATTTTAAATCCGATCCCAACCCTTTGATGGTCGGCTATACGAATAGGGGTTTATGCAAATGGGGCCGTCGATCGATAATTACCTACGATACGTGCGTGCAACGCGTGCAATATGTGTGTCCGTTTTTTACGGGCAAACGGGCTGACGCAATGGATGGATCTTTTTTAGGTAGAGCCACAGAATAAATAATAGTACGGGAGAGCCCAGCTTTTTGTGTCTGATGCTGGCCGAAAATTGGTGAATGCCGAAAAAATGGGTTATAAGATTTAATATTGATTGTCAAATTATTTTCAATCCTTTTCGGAATAGTACCTACTTAATAAATATTGGACTAAGACATATTCTTCTTTTTGGCACAATAAAAGTAGCATCTTGATTATTTCACCGTTTAGCATAGTAAGATAAGTAGAGCATGAGTTCAATAAATTATCATTGTCAGTAGGATGGATGCGATGATGGCCTAGTGGTTTACTAATGCGAGATAGAATCCAACGATACCGGGTTCTGTCCTGGGTTCCGCACTATTGACTATGACTAAGCATATGCGGTTTTCTCTCCATTTTCGGAAGGCAAGTTATGCCGTCGGTCCTGGCTGTTATTGATTGATAGCAGTCGTTAAGCCATGTCAGAGGCACTTGATTGACCTGATAAACTCTGACACCAAAGGCTACACTACCTCACACGACAAACAACAAGTAGGACGGAAGTCTAAAATTTGAAAGCGCGCTTATTCTAGAAGACAACAACGAGAACTAATCTAAGTACAACATTATTAGTTGTTTTAAAAACATGCGAAGTTTGTAAAACACCTGAAGCTAAAACCCCTTTAAAAGCATCAACAGAAACGATCAGGTCCAACGCGTATTCAATTATTAAATAATGATTACTTTCCTACGTAAGAAAAAATATTCCTCGTACATTATAAAAAAGCTTATATGTATAGATAACTTCAACCTCTGCTCTTCTGTATTCAATTTTTACCTTTACCGCAGTATTACAATATTCCCCCGAAACCATCATCATCATCATTATCAGCCCGTATCATCCACTGCTAGACATAGGCCTCTCCCAAAGCACGCCATTGAGCTCTTCTCTTCCAACCGCCGCCAGCCATCTTGCGTATGTCGTCACTCCATCTAACTGGAGAGCGTCCTACATTACGTTTGCCGAGTCGCAGTCTCCACTCAAGAACACGTCTATCCCAACAGTTATCGGTCCTTCGGAAAATATGACCAGCCCACTGTCACTTCAGTCTGCTAATCCTTTGGTCTATGTCGATAACTTTGGTTCTCTGTCGGATCATCTCGTTCCGGATTCGATCTCTCAAAAAACTCCGAGCATAGCCATTTTCATATTACATTGAGCGACTAATGAATTGGTGAACTAGTCGTACCGTGAGAGTCCACGTCTCAGCTCCTTAAGTCATAAGAGGTAGGAAGCACCTAGCTGTATTCTTCTACGGGCCTCACTCTCAAAGTTGTTTTTACCCAACTTCAGCGTTTGCCCAAAGTAAACATACTCTTGAACAACTTCAAGAGAAGATCCATGAACATTAATGGGTTCCGGAAAGACATGTTAATTGAACAAAATCTTGGTTTTATCCAAATTCATCCGGATACCGATGCGTTGAGATGAATCAGCTAGGCCGTTCAACATCTGATGAATGTCTTGCAACGTTTCTGCCATAATGACTATGTCATCCGCAAATCTCAAGTGTGAGATGTGCTCGCCGTTGAAGTTTATGCCACGTCCTTTCCAGTCCAGAGTCTTAAACTTATCCTCTAATGCATTTGTGAACAATTACTGGGAAATAACGTCCCCTTGTTGCACTCCTCAATGCAGGAGGATTTGCTTAGTCTGCTGATTCTGTACTTTGACAGTCATTGTTGCGGCGTCATACAGGCATCTCAACACTTGAATATATCGCTAATCAACTTGGCATCGCTGCAGGGACTCCAGGACAGACCAGGTCTCGATGGAGTCAAAGGCCTTCTCATAGTCCATGCACAAGTGCTAAGCACAGGGGCTCTTTGGTTTTCTGTGTAATTTGCCGCACTATGTGAATGTGGTCTATGATGACTGAAATTATATGAAACAAATTATTCGCAGAATTTGTAACTAAAATTCAGTTTCAGTCAGTACGTTCCGGTAAGCCTATCAGCCCTGTTTCGTATATGTGCTATATGTTTTTGGTGGTATTGATACTTTTCTTTTTAGGACGACAATATTCACTATTGAACCGAGCTACTCTTGTAAACATATTGAAACAGTTTTTTCGATAAAACAAAAATAACTAAGTTAGATGAAAATGACAGAGTAGAGGTTTTATTCAGGGATCCAGAAGTCTGTCAGGATCTTTCATCTTTTCGATTCCTACAATTGTGATCTTTTTGATTCTTATGATTGTGAAATTTCAGCCACTGCATCGTAGCAGTCCAGCTTACTAACCCGGTCACCACGATGTATCTACGGTCTCAGATCATACAATTGTAAGATCTAAGAAGACAGCCTATTTTAAAGCACAGTTGTTGCAAACTCATCTTAACTTGAATAAGTTAATGTAAAAATATTTTACTGAAAAAAAAAAACATTTTATACAATAGCCATGTTAGATTTAGAATCACGTCACTTTACTTATTGTGTTTCGCTCATCAAGCCCTTTCGTTTGACACACATATTATAGGGATTACTATGTAAATTATTCGGCGTTATGTGACTTCCGCCATATTGGATTTAGAATGACGTCACTTTTCTTATTGTGTTTCGATTATTAAGCCCTTTCATTTGATACCTATATCGTAGGGGTTGCTGTGTAAATGATAAATCGCCATTTTGTACCGTCCGCCATATTGGATTAAAAATGGTGGCATTTAAGTAATCATAAAGTAGTAGTAGTACGTCACATAATAGTAGTGTTCTAGTAAGCATAGTAGTGCATTGTCACGAGAACCAAACGTATATGCAAATTTCCGCCCAAGAGATTTAGTGGAAGTGGTTGAAATATTGATTGCAAAATTCCAGGACATACAAATAAGTGAAGTTTGATAAAAGCTTTTAAAAAAGATCATCAGGAAATAGATCGCACTGTGTACGAACGGAAATGGCCTCGCTAAACATTCGTTACTGCTAAAATCATAATAGCATCGTCGGGAAAATTGGAATATCCTCGTAAAACGAGTGAAGATCGGTGAACCAGTTACTGTTCATAAAATGAGTTTCATTTTTACGGGGCTATGCTGCAACGTAAAATTGCGTAACGCAAAATACCTGCAGGCTATAACAGCCGAGGGAAGGGACGAAATCTAGTTACTCCCGTCTATGGCATAAACTAACCACGTAGGTATTAATTTGCCATGCAGTAATGAAAGCCAAGACGAGAAGGCCTATACTATAATGACGACAGCGACAGATCACAGAACAGACACTGTCAATAAATCGGTAGGATTACGGCAGTCTTGTAATGGCTTAATATGATGCAAAAATCTGGAAATCCATTGGCAAATCAGGTTAGCTAACTATAAAAAACAAAGTTTGTAGTTTTATAGTTAGCTAACCCAATAAAGCCCTAATGGAACTCTATTATTATTTTAGTACCTAATTGACATTTTACTCCCTTCCTGTTGACCGATTGATCACACCTTGTGGTACATACCTTGAATTCTGATGACAACACAATTATGTATATTCAGTACCATTGTAAATCTAAGATGGCCCGCGCCACAAAATGGCAGACTACTTTCTTTTTATACCCTTTATATTAGCTTCACTTGTATGTTTGTAACCGACTCCTTTGGACGCTATTTTGACCCAATTTAAACGGTCAGATTTCATTCAAACTTTGCAACTAAAAAGTAGAAAATAAATAATAGTTTAAAAAAACTAAAAAACACGCTTTATATAGAAAACCAAATTAAAAAATAGAAAATAAATTTTAATAGTGTAAATATATATAAATGTTTTATTTAAAAAAAGCGTGGGGTGCTTCTCATATCTGTCAATGAAATATTTATAACTATTCTGCCGTCCTTATTTAAAGTGCAATAACTAGGTCCAAGCTACTTTCGAGAAAAACGCGGTTTAAGATTTTATTTTTGTTTTGTTTGTTTCTCCATCCCCATATAAGGTATTGACTCGAAACTTTTACAAGATTATAGATAAAAATGTATAGAATATTATGTAGTACTAATAAGGTAGTACCTAAAATTTGAAAATATGTTTATAAAGCTATTTAAAATCACGGTATTGTACTGATGTTTAGTACTGTTTCACAAATAGACGGAATGTTTGTTAGACATAACCGCAATAAGTAGCATAGTTATTGCACTTATCGTTAGTATTTCAGTTTTAAGCAGCTGGTGCTTGCTGTATGTTAATGTATGTTCTAAACATAAGTGCAATAAGTCACTGACCTATTGCAGTTTTCATTAGTCTGACAAACTAGCTTTACATAAAAGATGTCAGTACTTGTAAAAATATTGAGTGTCTTAATAAATTCTGTATAAATAAAACGAGTTGGTATGTAAGAAATTGGTTAATTAAAACTAATTTATTGCAAAACGTTACAAAATCTTAATACTAAATATAACTTAATCCCATATAAGTACTTACTCATATGGTCTTAAAAACTTTACAACATAGTAACTCAAAAGTACTTTATCAAACTTAACATTTATATGAATCTCATTTTCAATACTTAATTATTTATATCTAAAAATCTATGTATTTAAACGTTCATGTAAAGCACAACGAGATCAATGTATTAATTAGTCTGAAAAACTTGTATTTTTTTAAGTAAGCCCTATTTTGTGAAATCTTTTGCATTCACAGATGCTTCATTGTCATGTTCAGTTCCTGGTAATGACCAGCATAATCATAATGCATCAGCATAATGGCATTCAGTTAAGCTATTTTCGATTACTCCACTAGTAGCAGCGTCATTCTCTGCATGTTGATTGTTTATATGTTTTGTCTCTTAGTTGTATGGTCTCGACTAGGTCAGATGTTTCTATAACTTTTCTACATCATCAATCATGGTTATTTTTAGACGTTGGTTTTTAATAAATTTCAGTAGTAACAATTACACTTGTTGTAATTATTTAATTGCAGACGGATGAGTCATTGTCAGAATCGTTAGTCAAATCTGGGCAATAATCCTTGTCTTTCACGCTATCATCCGAATCTTCAAATAAGTGAATATCTTCAGCATTATCACATTAATCTTCTTTGGATGACGGAAGGTTTTCATAACACTTTAAAGAATGACGAGTAGACGGTGTCTACTTTTGAGCTCTGTTATTAAATGGTGATGAATGGTGAATGTTATGGTGTGTATGAGCTATTTGAGAAAAAATACTGTATTCGTTCTGGAAATGATTAACGAAACTAAAAACTAAGTTTGGCTCTTAAATATTTATCAAATAAAATGAATAATGTAGGTACCTACTTACGCGTAAATTTTCTCGCACTGGCACCAGGCGTGGTGACATGCGGCAGTTCGGCGTGGTGGTAGTGCCACGTTTTACTGACTAGCTAGCTAATAAACGCGCGTGAGACAACTTTGTTTCCCTTCGTACCCCTTGACATGTCCAAAAACATGATTTTGCTTGGCATAAATGCAATAACTCGTCAATATGTTGCTATTTTACTTTAGTAGGTATGTTGTTAATGTGTGATTTTGCTACAAATAAATGCAATAACTTTACTTTTTACTCTAAATATTAATGATCTTTTAATTTAAATTGATGATATTCCTTTATATAACTGCAATAACTCGACTTGTTGCACTTTTGACTAGTAGAAAAGCTGCAATAACTCAAAGTTATTACCCTTATGTCTAGTAGATGAGGCCTTCAAAGTAAGAATGTACTTATTAAATAATAATAAAAACATCTTATTGCAGTTATCGTTAGTAATATTACATAGAATTTTAGCTTACCATGCCACTTAAATGTAAAGCTCGTTTTGGTGATTACGAATTTGAATAAAACTCTGTTAGGTCTAAAAACCGAGTTATTGCACTTTTGATAAGGACGGCAGTATTGACCCATGCACCCCACGATTTTTAAGAAATAAAACAGTTATTTCTTATTTACAATATTAAAATTTATTTTCTATTTTTTAGTATGGTTTTCTATATAAAGCGTGTTTTTTTAGTTTTTTTAAACTATTATTTATTTATTTTCAGCCCCCTCAATATGGATATCAAAAGAAAGGGCTTAACTAGTAGAATAAATTACATCAGTAAATTCTAAATCCAAGACGTTATTACTTAGTATATTAAAAGCTAAATAATAAAATAAAGTCGTGGGCGAAATCGACTCGATTTTATTCAATTTTTAATGAATACACCTACATTCCTTTCTACCTACTTGGTCTTTCGGTTAATTGAGGAGACTTCTGTTTGATCGAAGTCTGTATAAAAAAGTTAACTGCCTGAATTTGATAACGCTGCGTAAAATCATGCCATAATGCCAGGAAATAAGAGTAAATATTCAATTCATAAGGTCTTACGCCCTTTCGAGACCGAAATAACTCGCGTACGAGCAACATGCGGATAGCTGACGCCACATGCTGGGGTAAATCACACAAACAAGCGCAGACGGATGCCAGATGCACCCCTAAATAGCACCATAATATTCCAATTTCAACTTTAATCCAACTGCCACAATGTTGAATTGAGCTTGTTGATGCTTAACAAGAGTTCGTTAAAAAGTGCTATTGAATGAGTAGGGCAGTGTTGGCTGGCATTTCGTCGACAGTGTGTAAGCGATTGTGTTGTGCTTATTTCCTTAATATTGAAGGTGTATCGTGAAGTTTACGCAAGATTTAGGCCGAGGGTGCAGACGCAAGGTGCGACCTGTTTTTTCGTCTTTTATATCCGTCTGGGTCGAAGGAAAGGACACGTGAGTCATTCATGAATGTTTGGTGGTTCGCACAGAGCGTTCGCGTTCGGTTCGTGTAAAGTTAGGTTAGGTTATTATTATTTTAAACTTTTGGATTCAGATAGGTTGTGATTGGATAATAATGTTGTCGTTTTGGGTTAACTGCATTTAAATTGGTTGCTACTGTTTACTTAGGTATACAATTAGTGAATTAGGTATTTAAATGCATATGTAGGGGTACCCGAGCCCAAATGTGTATTATATCAATTATTAAGTAACGTAAAACAAATGTTTTGTTACCAACATTTTTCACAATTAACTTTTTTATCTCTTTGGTGCTGAAAACAAGAATTGTTCATAGTTTTATTCCATTAGGTTAAATATACTAATTAGGAAAACAGACAATAATATTCAATAATGCATCCTTTTATTACAACTTATGCGAATAAACGAGGAATGTTGAGCTAGTAATTGTACCAAAGAGGAGATTTGCTTTTATTTATATTCTTATGCCAAAAGCAAATTCCGAGAATCAGATATTTAATTTTCAAAGCGCATCCGGAATACAATATACAAAATGACTGTCGCATATTTGTTTATTTTTGTGTAGTATTTTGAACTTATAATAAAGCTTTAAAATCTAACTGGAATCTACTTGTTTTTTTAAATAATTTAGATTAAATGTTTTAGATTAATTGTCTTTTTTTCATGTACTAAAACAATAAGAACGAATAAGTCTGTACAAATAAGAGAATTAAAAAAAAGTTTAGTGTACTTAAAATAAGCTACTGAACAGGAATAAAACATTTTTAAAATTCGTGTCTGTCTGTTTGTATATCTGTTTATCTGATTGTGTGTTAATCTGTTTGTCTGTTTATCTGTTTGTTTGTATGTTTGTTCGCGCATTCTTTTTTTCATTTTTTTTCTTTATTTCTTTTTGGCTTTTCACTTTTAACATATCAAAGTTTTTTTTGTTTTTTTTTGTTGCATTGTCATCGGTTTGTGAGCTACCCCGAAAGTTTCAGCAGGATAGCTAACCAGACAGACAAAATACATACATAGATAGATACAAGTGAAGTTAAATAAAAGCTTTTAAAATAAATATTTTGAATATTATATACCTAACATTCGTTGTGCAGTACAATTATAGTAACTACCTACAATAAATAAAATGTATATATGTGAGCTTACTATTACTTACTAATTCATAAATTAAAGTTACATATTTTTCACATTCATTTAATTATCAAAATATTCATTTAAATTGTAGAATGCCCTATCAACTAACCACTTTTACTGCCCAAAAAAAGGAGTGTTATGTCTTTAGCATTCATGTATGTTTGTATGTTTGTATGTTTGTATGTTTGTATGTGAGTTTATTTATTCCACTATAACTTTTAAATGCCTGAACAGATTTAGATGTATGGGGTATCCTTAGAATCCTTACATCCCTCCCTATGGCACCATTTTCAAACACGAAAAAAATATTTTTTGTTCGTAATTTACAATATGGGTATAAAATTGAAGGTTTTGATAAGCCCATTCCAACAATATATAATTTGTTGGCAAATGCTCTTTTTTGGCAGCTCAGGCGTGTTTTTTTTAGCTTATAAGTTAGTTTGAATTCTGTTTGAACTTGCTATATTTTATTAATTTGAGTTCTGTGCGTAAGTGGTTGAAGATTTTAATACATTTTAATTTAATCAGATTATATTTGAAGCAGATATCAGTGTTAAGCAGCTAAAACCATAATCTGAAATAAATTATACCCTTCTATTGAATATGCGTTCAGGTGACAGTACGACAATCCGACATTATTATTAATTATTTAATACTCTAAGCACAACACAACAGTGTACAGAGGAGGACTGAATGCTATGATAGCATTTTCTGCCAGTTATCCTGGTTGTGCAAGATAGATGTGTATAGGCGTGCACTCGAGATATGGATAGTAAAAAGGAAATAACGAGAAATGAATTGAAATGTATTCATAATAGTTTTTTTTTAATATAATTATTAATATATAAAAATAAAATACATATAAATATTATAAAATTAAACAGCTGGGCGCTTATTCACTATGCCGCATGAAATTCCTTGCCAAAAACGTGTGACGTCAGTACGGCAATTGCCGTACGATTCCACGCATATATCTTAACGCGGCGCGTAACGTGTCTTATTGGCAATAGAGAATACTGGCCCTGGTGTTAATAAGTTATAAGTTAGTTGGTGTTATAAGTCTTTTTTAAATGCTTTCGAGTTAAACGTTTAAAATTTTCTTTATTTTAATATTTTCTAATGTCAATTGGAAGTGATTTCCAGAGACGGACTGCTGAAACCTGGAAAGAGTGATCAAGGAAAGAAGTGATATGAATAGGAGTGGCTAATATAAGAGTGTTTGAAGAGCAAAGTTGCTTGTCATGAGTGTTTGGATGGAAAATAAAAGACAAAGAATTCTAAGATTTCGTCGCTCACGGATAGATTGCTATTTCAGTTTGGATCTGTACTCAGACACGTGATCATACTTTTTGAGGCCATAGATGAAACGAATACAATTATTACGAGTAAAAAGGGGGTCAAGTTTGTTAAGAAGGTCTTCAGTTAGGTCTAAGGACCATACATCGGCATAATCAAGAATGGGAAGTAGAAGCGAGTTTACTAATGTGATTTTGGTATGAGTGGGAAGTTTTTTAAGGCGTATGATTGAATGTAATGAAGCAAAGACCTACGAGAAAAAAGATTTAAGAACTATTCTAGTATATCTCGCTTTTTGACTAAATATGTCAATTTGTTAGGTTTAAATAATGGCCCATAGCAGTTTTACGAGTAAATAAATTAAAATAATAGTAATTTTTTTAATAAAATTTTATTTTCCTTCCAGAATGATCCCAGACACAACACACGATTCAACCCCCTCAAAAGTATCAGCCCACGAAGTATACAAAGCTCTGTTGGAACTATTGCTGAACAGAACCGAGCTTACAGCGATCCTGTCTGCGGAGGAAATCAATAAACTGCTGAAAGAGTACATCTACAGAGGCACGGATATCAGGTATACCCAGGGCCGGATGCAGGACCTGGACTGGGGCGAGCGGTGATAGATCTTTTCAAGGAGAGGATTTTATTAGTATTTAAACTTATAAATTGTCTGAATTTTCACATTCATTATTTGTCAAGTCATATTTATTACGAAAGCTTCAATATGTATAATTAAAAATGAAATGTAATATGTACCTATAAAATCACTCAGAATTACACAATGATATTGAATAATTGTAGTTACTTTTGTAAATTTTTATTTAAATTGAATTAAATTATATTAATATTATCTCCAATGGAGCATTGCAAGTAAGTGTATAAAAGAGTAATATATAAGTTATTATTTACTATGATTTATACCTAATTGTTTTTAAGTTCAGGCAAAAGTGCAAATTATTTTATGAAATAGTAGGATAATATTATACCAACTACTAGTTAATGATGTACATTGAAACAATTTTGAATCTCATTGATGAGGATGTATTTTTCTAAAGACCGGGAAGATTCCGCCTTCCTTTAAATCCTGAGTACGTTGAAGGATATTGTCTGGCTTCCACCATCCAGCAATTAGGAGCTAATTGCGTGATTGGCAGGTATTATTCCAGTTATTATTTAAATCGGGGAGGGAGGAGGGGGGGGGGGGGAGGGGCTTGAATCAAACCCGGGCTGCGGTAGCGGCGTCAAACGCTGGTAAGTTTCCATCAGCACTTTGCGATATTTGATCACCTGCCAATTAATATACACCGTGACATTGAATTCGATATTTTTCTTAAATGCATGTATTCAGTCCATTATTTAGGATCGTTCTATAGCATTCAATTCAAAAATTAACATATAAATAGCTAACCAAAAAATAATTAGCCTTAAGCTGAAATATCTATTTCCCTGTTCCCGCGACGTCGCAGGGATAACAAGTTTGAATTTTGTCAAATTTATTAATGCTTAGTTTTATATTTAATTCGTTATTTACTTTTTATATATAGTGCTACAGATAAATACTGACAAGGACAAGGACTGAGCACAGACATTAAAAAACAAATTCAATGTCACGGTGTATAGCAATTCGAACAAAGTTGAATAAAAACCCGAACAAGTGCTAATTGAACTCGGGTGGGGACGGTTCCGTATGATGAATATATTATCTCACAATATAGAGAAATTAACCATGTTATTTTAATATCATAGACTTCTTAATTATTATTTTTAGAAAACCCATTAAAAATCTTTTTTTATTCATCGAATTATTATCTATATTTGTACAAACAGTCTGACAATCATTATGAATCTGTTTTGGGTTGATATTGATGACCAACTCCATGGCCAACGGTCATGTATGTGATAGCAAAGGTCACTATGGTTATGTGACTCATCATGGCAACAACGTTTCTGACACAGCTTAAGATTGAAATAAGTAGTCATCTTCTTTACACAATTTCTTAATGCTATAAATCTTCCAGTTAATCCAGTTAATAGTTTTTCGCAGTTACTCAGTTGCGTCATTGTGTCAAATGAAATGTTGCGTCATGAATAATTACGATATTGTACTAAATCAGATTTTTGTTGAACAATACCAAGTTGATCATATTTTTATAAAAACAAGTTGACCAATACAAATTGTAACGTAAACAGAGCTTTATACGGATTTGATTCAGATCTGAAGTAGTGTAGTAATAACAAGATGAGAGCTAAATTGGGCGACCATTCTAGAGTTCTGAATGTTAGCGGTGTTTAATAATATTGAGATACGACTAGATGAAAAGAAAAAATGCATCAATTTAAATTCATGTAATGATTTGGCCAGATTAATGAATAATCAGCGTTTAAAGATATGAACATGTTAACGCACGGCTACTTCATAATATGGTCAAACATTAGTGACCATAATCAAATAGAAGGTGAGGGCGGAAGCCCCACTTGGCTGTGATAGGTTAGAAGGTATTTTTTCAGCCCTGAAAACCTATCTGTTTAAACACCTTTGGTATCATGAAAACCCTACATTAATGATATTTAATTATATGGTCAAACGTGGATTGACATATGATTGGACGAAAATATGGTCATGGATTGTCATTTCAAGACCACACCATGAACTTATCAATTTTATGGCTACGCCATTGATATTATTATGATCTTTGAATGAAATCAGTTATGGATATTTTATTTTACTTTGATATTACATTATGAATCAATTATTTAATTTTACTGTGTATTTATTTTTCGTCGATGCCGTAGTTTTGGAAACTATACGTCGAAACTTTAGATGTTTACCTGTGTTTATTGTAAGCTATATGTTATTATGACATAATATGACCAAAGATTTAATTTGTATTAAAATAGTCACAGTTTACAAGAAATATATTAATTTATCTATACAATCTCTTTTATTAACTTGATATATACTTTCTAGACCTTCTAGATGATATATTAGTTTTATTTAATAATATATTGTTCCGGTGTTCTTACCCCTCCTTTAACAACTACCATTCTTTAAGATTTTGCTATTTATAATCTTTCGGACCAATCTGAAAGAAAATAAAAATAAACTTGATATTTTCAAGTTAATTTTCTGCTCCAAGAAGCCCCACTTAAGTTATGAAAGGATGCAGTCTTGAAAGTGCTCGAGCAACGTTCAAGGAAATAAGAAATTACTGGTCTATTTTAGACGTTCGAAAATACGGATTTGTTTTGTATAATGTCATAATGTGTCATGTGTGTAATGTGTTTTGTATAATGTTTTGTCAGGATCGCTCGTCATGGCGCTCTTTGGGGGAGGCCTATGTTCAGCAGTGGACTTCTAAAAGCTGACATGATGACGATGATGATGATGAAATGTCATCCATCAATATAGGATCTTAGATAAAGTGGAATGAAGAGGTATTAACTCATTTTAACAGGAATTTATTGCATTAAATTTGTTTGATGTTGGCACCACTCACGTTTAGAAAAAAAAACGTGTTATTCTCATATATATAATTAAAAGTGGGAAAATTAGGTACCAGCTCCTCAAGCGCGGACCGCATACATTAGGTTCAACGCACACAACTAGCCTTCTTTGGCGTTAGTAACAATTGAAGTGCAATCTGTGCAGCACGTGTTAGCAGTAACTTTCATTCGCTCCACAGTAGGCCCGTATGTCTCTCTATCTTTGTTATTGATTCACATGAAGCACGGCCGTTGGAATGCAGCTGAGTGTGTGTTTTTGCCTGTAGTGGTATCTATACCAGTTTTTGTTTACGTGATATTTAAGAGTGCCGTATCTTTCTCCCTTTAACTAGATCTACGGATATGCTATACAAAATTTAAAACAATTAAAACCTGCTGATATAAACGTCGAGTGTCCTTACTGATTTCATAATAGGCTGTTAGTAGTATATCCATATGACAGATACTGAAAACCGATTAATCGGTCTGATATGATGGCCGATGCATTTGTATCTAATATACTGCCATCTTAATCTGAAAAAATAAAAGTAACATAAAGTAAGTTTGGCGTAAATCGCAAAAACTTTAGGTGCTTTTTTAATTACCTTAGACAGACGCTCGAGTCTCGGTGTTTTTATGACATAAAATTACTAATATATTTTATCTAAATTAAGTTTTATGGATTTATTGATTAATTAATTTAAAAAAAAACACGTAAATAATAACTTAACAACTTTAAACATAATAAGAAAAAAAACACAAGGTTCCACATATGCTTTACGCGTCTACAAACTCATTATAATGAGAAGCTAAAAGAACACAAATTACACAGTTGTGTTTTTTCTTATTATTTTTTCAAATATTTAGTGCAGACGAGGGTCTTTATGAAAAACACCATATAATCTGTATTTAAAAAATGTTGAATGAAACAGTTAAACAAAATCGGAATGTTATAAGTGCTAATAAAATTACTGTAAATCGTTATAAACTCAAATGAAACAAAAATTCTTAAAAAATATCTAAGTAAAACTTACGAAACAAAATGAAGGAACGCTTTTTATATACTTCATCATCATCATCATCATCATCATCAGCTTGTACTCTTCCACTGCTGGATGTAGGCCTCTCCTAATGCATGCCACTGAGCTCGGTCTTCAGCTTTCCTCATCCATTTTCTGCCAGCCGCTTTTCGTAGGTCGTCACTCCATCTGGCCACAGGGCGACTCACACTACGTTTGCCTAGACGTGGTTGCCACTCAAAAACTCGTCTACCCCAACGGTTATTGGTTCTTCGAGAAATGTAATCAGCCCACTGCCACTTTAGCTTGCTTATCCTTAGAGCTATGTCGGTTACCTTAGTTCTCTGTCGGATATCTTCATTACGAATCTTGTCCTTCAGAGAAACTCCAAGCATAGCCCTTTCCATAGCTCGCTGAGAGACCTTAAATTTATGGATAAGTTTGACCGTGATTGTCCATGTTTCGGCTCCGTAAGTCATGTGGTAGGACGCACAGATTGAAGACTTTCGTCTTCAGGCACTGCAGTATGGACGACGAGAAGACTTGAAGAAGTTTATCGAATGCTGTTCAACCCAGCTGAATTCTTCTGTTGGCTTCCTTCTCAAAGTTGTTCTTACCCAATTGCAATACTTGCCCGAGGTAAACATATTGTTGGACAACTTAAAGAGGCACACCATTAACTGCAATCGGTTCCGGGTCAATAAGATCGTTAGATAGATAGATAGATTAACTCTTTATTGACACCAAGAAAATAAAAAGATACAGTCATAGGAAAACACTTAGATTGTTGTACCTAACAATGGGCGGTCTTGTCGTTGAACATGACCTTGGTTGTATCTATGTTCATTCCGAAACCGATGCGTCGAGAAAAATCATCTAGGTTGGTCAGCATACTTTGCAAATCTTGCAGCGACTCCGCCATTAGGACGATATCATCGGCAAATCGTAAGTGTGAGATGTTCTCGCCATCGATATTAATGCCATTCCTTTCCAATCCAGCGTCTTAAACATATCTTCTAAGGTATTAGTGAACAGTTTCAGTTTATATAACTTCCCCCTGTCTCACACCCCTGCCAGTTGGATATGTTTAGACTGCTGATTTTATACTTAGACACTCGTGGTCCCTGCGTCACACAGAAACCACAGCACTTCGAATTATTACGACACTAATTCAATGTTTATGACAATTTGGATTACGGACAAAGAAAAGTAAATGAACTAAAGATTGAGCTCAATCTTTATTTGCAAAAGTTTGCACCTCTGCGTTTGAGCTCAATATTTTAGTTCTACTTTTCTTTGTCCGCAATTCATATTTATTTTGTAATAAATACAGTGCAAATACGTTGAATTTTAGGTAAAAAGTTTCACTGGCATAATATTTAGTACTATTTGACAGTTGTTTAGACCAGACACCAGACGTCTACGTAGCGACATCTGGTGTCAAAAAAATATCGAAAATCCTCATTGGCACCGCACAACGCGCGCCCGCGGGGGCGTGTGGCTATGTTATAAAGCATGGCACGGAAATTTGTATTTTAATAATAACACTAAGTGAAACAGCATTAAATACTCGTACGAGGCAGAAAAAAATTTTTTTTTTCAGGTTACTGGCGGCGTGATGTTTACTTTGTTTCGTTGCTATGATGAAATATCCCATTTGAACATTTATTTATGCTGATTTTGCTTCGAAGTTTTATGTTATGTAATTTTATGTTTTGAAATATAATAAAGTCCTGAAAAAATATTAGTGAACAAGATCATAACTGGCTACATATGTAGTTTTCTTTTTCCCATTACATCATTATGCGTAGTTAAATATTTAAACGGGACTTAATCGCGCTGAAAACTTAATATTTATTTACCTCGACGTTTCGATCAAGTTGCATTGATCGTGGTCACGAGAAGACACGAACACATTCGAACACATAGTTAAATATTTAAACGGGACTTAATCGCGCTGAAAACTTAATATTTATTTACCTCGACGTTTCGATCAAGTTGCATTGATCGTGTCTTCTCGTGACCACGATCAATGCAACTTGATCGAAACGTCGAGGTAAATAAATATTAAGTTTTCAGCGCGATTAAGTCCCGTTTAAATATTTAACTATGTGTTCGAATCGCGAAAGTTTAAAAGTTACAATCATTATGTGTTTTCTGCCTATGAAAAAAACCACACAATATGCCTTCTAGACTGAAAACTATATACTTATGCAATGCTAAATCGTGTAATGCTGGATATATCGCTATGGTTCCGAGACAGAAAAAACATTTTTTTTACTGATTCCGAAAATGGTCCTAACTCAATTTCGCAAAAAAATGCTACTTGTGCTTTTTCTTCTTAGCAGGGCAGTATACGGCTTTCAGAGATCTCGTTGATAGACAACCGTACAAATGCATAGGCCGCCGCATATTGGTTGTCGTTGTTCGTCAAACGTACAGTGATAATAATCGATTTGATGTTCTGATATACATTACTATGGTTATGTCGTAGTCGGCCGTCGTCGGATCGAAAAGTTCGTGCACAGACAACCATACAACCCAAAAAGCAAAATAATCCTACAACGCTTATCTTATAGGAGTATTGCGCTTATAAAACCTTTATAATGGTTCTGGTATTTTCTACAGGATTTGTAATAGCATAAAGAGAGGCTGTTTGACTACAAGAACGTTTAATCCTATATTTAAACTTATAAGCGTTTATAAGGATATTTTTTCGACTATTGTAAGCTCAATACTCTAATAAAAACCAAGAACAAGAGTAATCATACTGAGGAATATTTACTCTGGTTAATTACACTTGTAAGTGCTTAGAAGGTTATAATTTATGGCCAGTATAAGTAAAAGTGTCCTATTTGAGCATAAGATAAAAGTTACTTGAAACTATTTACACTTCTTATTTGGTTTTATAACCCCTAATAAGTTAATTATGTGAGTTCATTATAAGTATATGAGTTTCATAAAGCTATGTTGTAAGAGTAAATCCATTTGATAAAGTCATAAGCTTATTACTGCATTCATTAAGATCCCATGGTCTCATTAAATACTTATGGTTTGCTGTTACAAGCATTTAAATTCTAAATCATCTTCGTCAAATCCCCTATAAGGTTCTTTACGCTTGAGACTACCGTTATAGGCAATTACTATTATGATATTGCAAATCCTATTTATGTACTTTTATCAGCTACTTTGATTGTAATTATTTGCAAAGGCACGTGGATACAAAAAATGGATTTAAATAAATGGAAGCTGTTTAAAAAGAGTGGTTATTATAAAAGAAAAGTGAAACAGAAATATCAAGAAATGGTAAAAATGTTGGATTCGGATTTTGCTGCCAAGGACTGTATTAGAAACTGGTGAAGGTTCCGCACAAAATATTGAAAGTTCTGTTTTAATGAATAGCAATTTTTGCGACAAAGAGTGTAGTGACAAATCATTGAGCGAGGTTGAAACTGATATTGAAGAACAAATTTCAGATTACGACAAAAATATCGAATTGCGTAATGATATTAAAAAATGGTTTTTAGAATTCAATATCCGACATGCCGCACTAAACTCATTATTTGAGATTTTAAATAAGAGAATAAAAGATGCTCTACCCAAGGATGCACGAACATTTCTCGATACAAATAAAGAAAACCTGCATAATAGTGTTTCAGCTCCAGGTCTGTATTGGCATAACGGCCTGATTAAATGTTTAAATAGAATATTTGAACATGTTGCTTGCCCGTCAGATGAAATTTCTCTTAGTATAAATATCGACGGATAACCAGTTAACAAAAGTTCAAGATATCAATTTTGGCCAATATTATGTAGCATTTTTGAAATTCCGCAATTAGCACCATTTGTTGTTGGTGAGTAACGTACAGTTTGAACAGTTTTCTCATCCAAACTTATCTTGATATAATAGTGATTTTATGTAGTCTTTATACTTGATGAAGTAGGCCATATTTATTATTGATACTCTTCACTAGCACATCCATGTCATCTGTTAGAAACAAACAAAGTGTTACTTCCAAGGCCATTTTAAGTTTTTTAGGGAACGAAAATCCATTTTGCTAAAAAAACGGTCGGTAGTCGAAAACATAACCATCTTCTTATTCAAACAGAAATTTATAAAGGTCAAACTAAACACTGTAGCTATATACAAAATACAGGTATATTATGGTTTCCACTAAGGTATTGCGGAACTCTAAATAATAAAAACATTGCAAGTGATGATGTTGTCATAGAGTTTGATCCGTGCCGTTTCAAAACGAAATGTTCTTATAATGGTATGGTAAAGCATTTCAAAATGCTTGCTTTAAAAATGGCGACCGCTTTAAACATTGGCTAACTAAATTATCATAGACAAATATGTTAATATGCTGATTTCAAGAGGGGCGTTCAAAACACCTGACGGAAAATACACGTTCCCTATGAGAATGCATGTCGTAAAGTTAAAGAAAACCAACATAATACAACACCACATTGGCAGATCATAATATTATATTAGTAAATTGAATGCATAATTACCTTTTATACTTTTATTTTCTATTTTGAATTGTCGCACAACATACGAAAGATAAACGCCCGGTTTCTTAATGGCTATTCAAATCTATAATCAACTAACAAACCTGTTAAATTAACAGAACAGTCAAATCAAATTGGGTTGCTGAATAAGCGATTACGATAAAATTAATTAATCAATGATCAATGTCAACTGATTAAAGAAAATAGATTATGTGTATGGCAGCATCGTATTCTTCATTCATTTTGCTAGATAGTTCGTTCAATTTAATATCAAAAAACGAAGCTTGGGAAGAAATAACTGCATCTTACAATGCTTCAGCAGAAGTACCTTGGACTCAAAAACAGCTTCTGACAGCATATATAAATCTCAAAAGAGTAACGAGGAGAACAGTTGCTGATGAGAACGTAAGTAAAGCTACTGTATTAATTATTTAAACAGTTTTATCTTTTTATTAAGTCCCTCTTCTCACAGGTCAGACAGTACACAATCAGAAAAAATGAAACCCACAGTTCACAGATGGAGACAACTATCAAAAATACGGATAACGTAAGTCATTACGAGTAGATGTATGTAAACCATATATTATTATTCTATATGGTTCTGGCAAATATGAGTAGCAGTGTTCTATCATGCCAAATAGAGTGTGAATTATTTTCTACTATAACAGTTATATGTATACCTATGCCATGTAAAGTTATATTTAGTTACCATATACTATCTACTTAATTACTTAATTTGTCTTCCATTTTTTAGGATTATGATGAAGATGTGATAAAAAAGTTGAAAAAGGACCAAAGTACAGATAAAGTAAATAAAATTTTATATAATGCATTTGTTACAAACCTGTGCTGGAGCACAAATACTGACATTAATGGGCTCCCAAGTAAAGCCACTTGCCAACTCCTGTAATAGTGCTTCTGAATATTATGTTACTGGTTAGTGATATAGGTTACATAATCTAATCAGTGCAGAACATAAAAATATACAAAAACAGCAGAATGTGCTAAAACTTTAATTTAATTTCAGTGGAGAACACAGAACAAAATGAGGTTGGAGATAGATACCCCAGAGTATTATGTAATTGGTAAGTAAAAGATTTTAGAGAATAGTAATGTAATATTTGCAACCATGTATTTCTCTCGAAGAAATGAGAAACCCCCCCCCCCTACTACTTGTCCTCAGCTGTGTAATATGCCTACAGTATTAAAAAATACCGCAGTGCGTGCATTAGGAGATGCCTACTAAGTCCAGAGTGGACAGATATAGGCTGATGAATATAAAAAATAATAGAAATTTAGGTTGATATAGGTATAATATTATAAAACGCAATAATAAGAAGAGTTCATTTTGCATACAATAATGAATCATTATATTGATGCTAGGTACGAGTAGGTATCATTGTGAACAACAATTACATGTGCCATTTACACAAATAAGTCAGTAATAAACAATTACTTTTTATTATTTTCAGGAACAAATACAGGGGAACAAAATGTTCTCGATAATAACGATTTCATCATTTTGATTTTCCTCAACTGTATCCTGCACGGGTATCCACTGTCTCCTAACAAATAATCTGTTCCATAAACACCTTGTTCAAAATCGGCACGAATGTGGGAATCATTGAGGATTGTGGTATCGTTTACTGAACCAGGCCACCTAGCTATCACATCCATCATTTTTAAATTTGAGTTGCATATAGCTATCCTTAAATGTAGGAAAAGTATCCTTTCCGGTTCCTGTACAGCTCTGCTTGATAACCACCTGGAGATTGTATTTTTACATGCGTGCAATCAACTGCACCCACAACATTTGGGAATGTCTTTATGGCATAAAAAACACTTTTAATTTTATTTTTGTCTTCTTGGTTTGTAGGCATTTTTATGAAATGTTGTCGCAGTTGCGCCAACTCATGTGACACATTCTTTATAAAGCGGCATACTTTCGTGGGTACTTTCGTGTACGCTTATATTATCCGCCACTGTTATTTGAAATGCTCCAGTTGCATAAAAGCTTATGGTTAGCAATATTTGCTCAGTAGCACTGATTGCATTGCCTCTCAATGTAAATGGTTTTAGCTTGGTGCCGATGAGATCCACTAATTGAAGGACAATCTGCTTCGATAGCCTATACCTGGCCTTGAACTCCTCATCACTGTAATGTTCCATTGGATACATTCTTTGGCGATAAACTCTAGACCCAATACCTGTTTGCTCATTTTCACTGCTACTAGACAAAGACAACGACGACAGGGAGGATGCCATTATCTATAACATAAATTACCGTAGTTAAAGTACCTATAGAATTATTATTGTTTGGTTTTTACATTTTTACACAAGTAAATGATAAGAAGATAACTGTTAACTATTGCTACTTACATGTGTATATCTGGTTTGTGTACTACAAAACGTGAAATTCTTCGTAAGTACCTCGTATGTCCGTCGTGGTTATCAAATCTTACGTAGAAAATCAATCAACCTAGAGTCCGTTACTGGTAGCAGAACTTGTTTTAATAGTTATAAGTAGAAAATATCCAAAGAAAACAGAAAATCACAGGGAACGCAAAGTTAATCCACCAAGCTCGACAGATTAGCTAACACATCATTTGACAGCGGCTTGAAATAACATTCAAGCTTAATCGTTCGTTCAGAAACCCAAATTCTGAATTAACAAGGGATTTTTGTACTAATTTGATTTTTGTGTTAACTGATCACAGATTTAAATCAAAGTACTTAATTAACGTTCGTGCAACTCGTCATCAACTTAACAAGAGATTTAACACATGATTAGTTAATTTTAGATTTGAATAGCCGTCGAGAAACCGGGGGTATGTTCCACAACTGTTTAAACATTCACTAGTAGAAAAATCGTGGACCGCTAATCTTGTTTGGTTCTGTAAGCTACTTATAGTAAGTTTTGTAAGAGTAGATAGTTTTACATAATCCTATTACAAGGCTACTATAGGTGTACATTGCAGTCAGCCAGTGCACTATAGATATGGTACAAGTGCAAACTTACCTATAAAGTGGGCCCTTTCTCGTGCTAGTAAGCGCTTATAAGTTGGTTATAAGTGTGGTAAAATGGTGGTCTTAGGATAGTTATAAATCTGCTTTTTGCTTCTTGGGAAATGCATAGGCTGCATATTGGAGATATCGGTATTGTATGCTGGGCTTTATTTTGGAGTCTCATGCAAGAGCAATGTTACTGCGCAGCTCCCACTCAGACCATTTAATACCTGATGGTTTGTCGCATTTGCCCAGCTCCATGCAACTTTGGGGTCCTCATGGGGCGAGACGGTCCGGGCGATTGCGGCTGCAGGACAGTGGGAAAATCGTATTTAATTACAATAATTCGACTAAAACATCCACACGATATGAAGAAAAAGTGGCAATAATATGTTGATCAAATCACAGAATAGCTTGTCGAAACGAAAAGGTTTAAAATTTAATTATATCTAGTTTTGACTGACGCATATAGTCAAAACATAATATCAGCATGCCTATATTTGCGATAAATAAGCAATCTGCTATATTTAGGGTTAGGAGATATCTAGGTCGCCTAACGCGACGAGAGAATCACAACCTGCCTGGGGTGATTCTCGGGAGCGTGAGATTAGCTTTCATACGTCAGCTAGTAAGGTAATTTTCGAACTAAAGATGTTATGACGTCATTCGTATGAAAGCTAATTGCGCCCGAGAATCAGGTCTTTATGAAAAAATATACAGCGTAATTAAAATATGTAAAGTTATGCCGGTTCTTACTCGTATCTGTGAACTGAATACAAGATCTTCTATACACAGACTTATATTTTGACTGTGACTCGCTCTGGTTTCGAAAAAACTTAAACTTTTCTTACTTTTATACGCGTCTTAGCATCTAAGCGTAATTCAAAATCATTGGAAGCAGAGCTTTTTGACCATAGACAACTGCGTTATTAACACTTACTTCATACGAGTACACTTGTTATTATTTCGTTTCCGAAGGAACATGTCATTCCGTCCCTTACAGCGAGTAATCGACATTTTTGATACCTTGGGTTATATAAATGCAATTTTCGTAGGGATCTCTATTTCAATTTAGAAATTTTTGAGACCTTGGGTTATATAAATGCAATTTTCGTAGGGATCTCTATTTCATTTTAGAAATTTTTGATACCTTGGGTTATATAAATGCAATTTTCGTAGGGATCTCTATTTCAATTTAGAAATTCAATCTCAATTCACTTCAATTTATATAGATACATCACTTTTTATTGTATACCAAAAAATTACATAAAAAATGAACTGCAACTTCTGAAATATTATAGTACATTGGGCGGTTTTATCGCTAACAAGCGATCTCTTCCAGACAACCTTTTGACATAATTTTGTGATTTCTTATGTTTTCTCTAATCAGTAATCAAGACTCCATCTAACTCCAGGTCAAACTGCAAGATCTCTGGACTTTTTCGACTTTTGTGGGCATAAGAGAACGTTTCGATAATAGGCAGTAGTGTTTTTTTATTTAATACATTTTATAGACTCATTGATGCCAAAAATTGGTACACCAATATATAAAAGTGAAACGTTGTCTGTTTGTTTATTTGTTTGGGGAGCTTTCACGCGATAACAGCTGTACATATTTTGATGAAATTTGGAATGGAGATAGCTTATACCCTGGAATAAAACATAGGGTACTTTTTATCGCGGAAAATGTAAGTTTCTACGGGAAAACAGGAAAATATTGATTACTCGTCAAATCTCTCGTCTCGTCGAAATAACAAGTCTGTCAAAAAACATCAAGGGCTATACCTACTTCTGCATTGGTTTTTAATATCCTAGAAGAACATAGGGTGTTTTTTTCGCGATAAACTGTAGTACGCGCGGACGAAGTTGCAAGCGAAAGTTAGTTTACAATAAAATACTTTGACTTGGCCTTATCGCTCATGGTTCACGCAGTACTTGTGAAGTCACATGCAAGCAAACAACAAGTGGTTGCTATGGGTTGGTGACTAGCCAACCAAAGAACAAATAATTATTTAATCTTGTAAAAACATTTTTTTCCAAGTAAAATCCATTGGGACGAAAATATACTTAAAGGTGGGAGGTAGGTAGGAGTTGGAAAATCCTCCTACATAATCAGAGCTATTGAGAAAATTATTGTATTGGATTTTTTTCGTACTTACCGAAGTAAGCCTAGCATGGCTTTACCCTTAACACCGATTTTGCTATTTTTACCCTCAACTAAGTTCTGAAATTGGGCCCCAATAGGTCACGTTCTAGCGCTATGGTTATACCTAATTATGATGTTTAATAAGAACTAATACCTTTTTAGGAGGGTTAAAGTAAAAATCATTCATTTGAATGGTAAGTACTACATACATTGATAAACACTTAGTACAGAAACTTGTCAACAAAAGACTTTAAAGACTTGAAAGAAGATAGGGAAATTTCCTTAATACCCGAACGCAGTTTCCCTAATTTATTGATTTGGTCTATTTACTATGTATATCCAATAAGCTCGGCATTATATATATCTCCTTTTTCAAGAAGCGCCCCTCCAGGAAATGGACGTGGCTGCACCCCGGCGGTCATAAGCACGAGATAGATTTCATTTTGACGACCAATAAGCATATATTCAATGATGTCTCTGTGATCAACAGGGTTAAGACCGGCAATGATCACCGCATGGTAAGAGGCTCATTGAATATCAACGTAAAGCTGGAGAGGTCTCATTTGATGAGATCTACTTTTCGCCCAAGTCCTACCCAAATCCAAAACCCCGAGAGCTTTCAGTTGGAGCTCCAAAATCGCTTCCAAATCCTTACCGAAATGCGATACAGTGGACGAACTAAATAACGGGCTTGTGAAAATTGTCCACGCGGTCTGGTCGGAGTTCTTTAAGACCCCCCGCAAAAAAAGAACATAGAAACTCTCTGAGCATACACTCAAACTTATGGCTGAACGAGGCGTGATGAGGCTGCAGTCTTCAGTGGATATGTCGAGTTACAGCTTGCTTAATAAACAGATCTCCAAGTCAATGCGACACGATTTGCGTTCGTATAATACTACTTGTATTAAGAACGCAATAGAGCGGAATAAGGGCTCCAAAGTGTTCGCAAGAGATCTGTCTATTGGGCAAAGCCTGTTGACGAAGCTGAAAACCGACAGTGGCAGCATCGTTTCGTCAAAGCCAGAGATTTTGAGCTCGAGAAGTTCTATGGACAATTATACACCTCATCGCGTAGTCCTTCTAGCAGGACTAGCGATTCAAGAGCCCGTTTGACCCGACATTATACCGAAGATATCTCGGACGTCAGCCTATACGAGATCAGAATGGCTCTCAAACAGCTTAAGAGCATCAAGGCACCAGGGGAGAATGGAATAACGATAGAGCTACTGAAAGCGGGTGGAACACCGGTACTTAAAGTCCTTTAGAAGCTGTTTAACTCGTTCATCCTCGAGGGTACTACGCCAGAGGCGTGGCACATGAGCGTAGTGGTTTTGTTCTTTAAGAAAGGTGATAAAACCCTCTTGAAGAATTATAGGCCCATTTCGATGCTGAGCCACGTCTATAAGCTGTTTTCGAGAGTTGTTACAAACCGTCTCGCTCGTGGGTTTGACGACTTTCAGCCTCCCGAACAAGCTGGATTCCGGAAAGGCTTTAGCACCGAAGACTACATCCATACGCTCCGGCAGATTATACAGAAGACCGAAGAGTATAATCGGCCACTATGTCTAGCGTTTGTGGATTACGAGAAAGCCTTTGATTCAGTCGAGACCTGGGCAGTGCTACATTCATTACAGCAGTGCCAGATTTACTACCGGTACATCAAAGTGTTGAAGTGTCGACCGTGTCAGCAACCGTTCCTTACAGCGAGTCATCAACATTTTCCAGTTTTTCCGTAGAAACTTACCATTTTCCGTAATAAAAAGTTTTTTGCAGGTTTTATGCTATCTCCATTCCAAATTTTATTAGAATCCGTTTAGCCGTTATCGTGTAACAGTTCCCCAAACAAACAAAAAAACACACAAAGTTTCACTTTTGTATTGTTATATTAATGGATTAAAATTAATGTATGCCAATTGAATAAAAAATTAACACCTTTATTTGAAAAACCACAAAAAGAAATTAAACCGACAAGTAGGTAACACTCAAACACTCAAACTCGACACACACGATGCACACTTTGATCCAACTTCGACAAAGAGGTCAACCGACGAATCCAACTCGGATGGGCAGCGTTCGGGAAATTACGCCAATCTTCTCGTCGCAGATACCGCAGAGGCTGAAGACGAAAGTCTATAATCAGCGCGTGTTGCCAGTGATGACATACGGCACTGAGACGTGGTCGCTAACTATTGGTCTCATACAAAAGCTCAGAGTTGCGCAGCGTGCAATGGAGAGAGCTATGCTCGGTGTTTCACTACGTGATAGAATCAGAAATGAGGGAATCCGTAGAAGAACGAAGGTTACCGACATAGTCCTCAGAGTTTGCAAGTTGAAGTGGCAATGGGCAGGCCATATAGTTCGCAGAACCGACAACCGCTGGGGAATAAAGGTTCTCGAATGGCGACCACGAACAAGCAAGCGAAGTGTGGGGAGACCCCCCACACGATGGACCGACGACATTGTAGCCATCACAGGAAGTCGGTGGATGGAGGTGGCACAAGATCGCTCGTTATGGTGCTCTTTGGGGAGGCCTATGTTCAGCAGTGGACTTCTAAAGGCTGACATGATGATGATGATGAATATATATATATTTTAATATACGTTTGTACTTTTTACGCAACAAAACCGACAACATAAAAGCAAGGGAAGGGTAATGAGTTAACAGTCTGTGTATGTATGTATGTATCTATCTATGTATGTATGTGGTTATGTGGATGTTCCACTATAGCGTCGCACTTATTGGTCCGCTTTTGACAAGCGAGGTGTCAATCGATTTGTCTTCAGGTACAGAGTGTCAAAGGCTATTTTTTTTACCCGACTACGGCAAATCAAAGGTTATGTGTTTAAACTAAAAACATCGTACGATTTTGACAAGCAAGGTGTCAATCATTCGTCTTCATAGTAAGAGTGTCATAGGCTATTTTTACCCGACTACGACAAACCAAAGGTTATGTTTTTAAACTAAAAACTTCGTACAATTTTGACAAGCAAGGTGCCAATCATTCGTCTTCATAGAAAACTTTTTTTTTTACCCGACTACGGCAAACCAAAGGTTATGTTTTTAAACTAAATACTTCGTACGATTTTGACAAGCAAGGTGTCAATTATTCGTCTTCATAGCAAGAGTGTCATAGGCTATTTTTTTACCCGACTACGGCAAACCAAAGGTTATGTTTTTAAACTAAAAACTTCGTACGATTTTGACAAGCAAGGTGTCAATCATTCGTCTTCATAGCAAGAGTGTCAAAGACTATTTTTTTACCCAACTACGGCAAACCAAAGGTTATGTTTTTAAACTAAAAACTTCGTACGATTTTGACAAGCAAGGTGTCAATCATTCGTCTTCATAGCAAGTGTCAAAGGCTATTTTTTTTACCCGACTACGGCAAACCAAAGGTTATGTGTTTAAACTAAAAACTTCGTACGATTTTGACAAGCAAGGTGTCAATCATTCGTCTTCATAGCAAGAGTGTCATAGGCTATTTTTTACCCAACCGTAGTCGGGTTTTAGTTTTTGAACTTATATCTTGTTTCCTTGTTATTAGGACTTTAGGTTTTTTGACTTGTAAAAGTGCTTTAAGTATTAAGTTGCTAAAAAATAAATATTTTGATGTTTTGTTTTGGTAATAAAAGTTTTCATAATATGATAATGTAGGTAATCAACCTACTATTGTTGTAATTCATAAATAATACGATATCGAGAATATTCATTGTGTTACATGATTAGATAATGCCGTTTAATTTTATTTTGCTATCAAGTGTTCTAAGGTCTTTGAACTCAGGTAATAGATGGATTGGCACCGCCACCGCCACCGAAAATAATAATATATTGTTTATTCAAGATTAAAGTTGAAAAGTTTGGGGGAGGCCTATGTGTTTGGGGGAGGTCTATGTTCAGCGGTGGACTCCTAGAGGCTGACATGATGAAAGTTGAAAAACAAAAACCCGGTCGGGTAAAACGGTTAAACATAGCTTAAAATGACACTCTTGCGATGAAGACGAATCTCTTGATACCTCGCTTGTAATAACTAGCTTAAAAGCTACAAAAACACGCTTGTCCTGCAAATAAAGAGCTTTTGCCAATAAATTATATACTGTTGAAATGTGCTTATCAAGGCCTTCAATTTTATACCTACCCATATTGTAAAATTCGAAGAACTTTTCTTTTTTTTCGTATTTGAAAATGTAGCCATACTGCCGAAATATTTAACGTTTTCAACAACAAAACAAATGCCTATGTTACTCGGGAGGATTTAAGGATTCTAACGATATAAATCTGTTAAAATGTAATGGTGGAATAAAGAAACTCACATATATAGAAACATACATACATGAATGCTAAAAACATTACACTCCTTTTTTTGGGCAGTCGTGTAAAATCGTACCAAGTTTCAAGTTTGAACACAAACCCCTTCCTTTGCTTTGGCGTAGTCGGATAAATGAAATAGCCTATGATTCTTTATATGAAAACGAATCGATTGATACCTCGCTTGTCAAAATCAGATCAATAGGGGCGACGCTATTGTGGAACATCCACCCTGGTGTGTTCAAGTCAAGAGTGAATAGGTATCTACTAGGCAAGCGTGCTACACCTTCGACCACCTTATCGCTTTCCATCAGGTGAGATCGTGGTCAAACGATTGCATAGACTGTAATAAAAAAAAACATACATGCATACATACATAGACTGTTAAATTCATTACCCTTCCCTTGCTTTGCCGTAGTCGGGTATAAACACGCCAGGTCCATTATCAGGGCCTCGTCATCAAATCATCTTACACACGTCACGTTAAAATTATTCTACATACCTATCTAATAAGCGTGTAGAACAGGTGGATTTTTAAGATGGAACAGTAAGCGCCTTAACCATTGTAGCTAGAGGGTAAACATTCTTAAGATATATTGCTTAGAAGATATATTGACCTGTATTCACAGATTTTTGAAAAAGTTTACCGTCAACACAAAAATGGGCCATTTACACAAAAACTTTTGATTCAATTAATCCTGTTTCTCATAAGGATCAAATGACTATCAAACCAAGTGACGTTACAGTATTAGAAAATCAGAATTTGCTAAAACCTTTTCCCATACATTTTGTACTGAATGAACGAACGTGGACAAATAAAATAAATTTAAAAAGTCTTTCGAATGCGAACTACCCTATATTATATCCTGTACTAGCTGACCCGGCGAACTTCGTACCGCCTTAGAGTCAATAAAAGTTTTAACTTATTAGTTGTCAACAGTTCTCATACATTTTATATGAAACGGCTTTTTTGATGATATTTTGAGATTGTATTGACTGATTTCGATGAGTTTTGTTGTTCAACTCCTGGTGACGGCTATGCCCGCGTACAAATTTTGGTGCCATCCTCCTCCCCTGGCCTCGTTCTCTTTAAAACCCGTACCAACAACCCTCAACCCCCACCCCCGCCATGTCACTATGACAAAGAATTTGCATAAATATATTAATAATGATAAAACTTCTCAAGTGTTTCCTGGTACTTTGAATTACTTTTTTTAATATAATCACACCATTTAATGTTCATGGGGAGGTATACTCACTTTTAATTACTTTTACTCAAACAAGCTTGTAATGTGGTCATTATTTCGACAACCTGCTTTGGGCAAAGTCGACCTTGCCCCGCTTCTTGAATATGCGCCAGCAAAGTTGTATGGAATTTCATTATTGTCGTGTTTTGCGGCCAGCAATTTCCTTTGAAAATCCATTATTGTCGTGTTTTTTAGTACTATTATTTATTCTGTGGTTTTGTTAACCACCGAACGCGAAAAGAGAGGCGTTGTAGTTCCCAAACGTATGGACCGATAATGATGTTTTTTTTTCTGTTTGAAAGATGATGTGATCGAGATGGTTCTTAGCTATTATTGTTGTTGTTGTAGTTTTTGTTGTTGTATTTTTGTTGTTTTAGTTTTCATTGTTTTTTGTTGTTGTTTTTATTGTTGTTATTTATTTTTGTTGTTGTTATTGTTATGTTGTGGTATGTTTTTTGTTGTTGTTTTTGTTGTTGTTGTTTATTATTGTGTTTTTTTATTGTGGTTTCTGTTCTTGTTCTTGTTGTTTTTCTTGATTTTTTTGTTGTTCTTGTTGTTTTCGTTGTTCTTGTTGTTTTTCTTGTTGTTCTTGTTCCTATTGTTGTTGATCTTGTTGTTATGAAATTGTGTATCAACCACATAACACACAAATTATCCACTCACATGTGTGAGTGGATAACACGCATGGACGCAGCCAGCATTTTCTATGCTTCACTCTTTTGTTTGGCGGTGTAGACAACGTCTTTTTTTAAATCTTCTTGAAACAAACCCGAGTATTATAGTATAGTCCTAATGTTTACTGTGCTCAAACTGAGCAACGACGCAAGCACCCACTTCTTTCGTGACTTTCATGACATATTTTCAGACGCCAATTTATCCAATTTGTTTTTTCGCGACTTTCATTACATATTTTCAGACGCCGATTTATCCATGTTGATTTTTCGTGACTTTTATGCAATATTTTCAGACGCCGATTTATCCAAGTTGATTTTTCGTGACCTTCATGACATATTTTCAGACGCCGATTTACCTAAGTTGATTTTGTGACTTTTATGACATATTTTCAGACGCCGATTTATCCAAGTTGTTTTTTCGTGACCTTCATGACATATTTTCAGACGCCGATTTACCCAAGTTGATTTTGTGACTTTTATGACATATTTTCAGATGCCGATTTATCCAAGTTGATTTGGAGCCCTCGTTTTTCACGGTAATAATAAAACTTATTTTTTTTCTTAGATTGGATTTTTGAGATATCAACGAGTATATATATAAAACAAAGTCGATTTTGGTGTTTGTTCGAACACTTATAACTCGAGAACCGCAGGATGGATTTGGGTGAATTTTGGTACCAAGATAGCTTATATCCTGGATAGGCTACCTTTGATCACTGATACTTTTGATAACATATAGGCTACTTTTGATCCCGAAATAAGACACAAATATTTTATCGTAATCCTCAAGATTTGAAAAAAAATGAAGAAAAATAAAGAGTATTTCTAAGTACCAGGAGAGCAGAAACACTTTTAAGAAGTTGGAGATACAAAATTGACAAATATAGTACATTACTGCCGCGGTCTGTAATGACTGCGTTGATGGCAGCGATGATGATGGCCGAGAGCGTAGCTAAGTTCGGAGAATCACAGCGCGGTCAGCATTGCAGCCCTTGATGGCCCAGCGGGAACGAAGGCCGAGACCGAAGGTCGAGGCCTTTATAGCGCGGACAGCAAGGGCTGCAATGATGGCCAAGCTTGAAGGCCGAGAACTTAACTAATCAAAGCTCGAGGCCATCATAGCGTGGCCAGCAGGGCAGTCATTGCGGACCAAGGCTTGTATAGTACTTTACTCAAACAATGCGAGGTATTTAAATAAAACTAGCAAACTGATGAAAAAATTACTGTAAAAACAACAACAACAAAAACCAAAACAACACCAACAACAACGTCAAAAACAACAAGAACAATTAAAAAAAAAAACAACAACAAGAACAACAACAAGAACAACAAAAAAGAACAACAACAACAAAAACAACAAGAACTACAAAAACAACCAGAACTACAACAAAAACAGCAATAACATTAAAAACAACAAGGAAAACAACAAAACCAACAAGAACGCCAAAAACAACAAGAACAACAACATCAACAAACAACAAGAACAACAGCAAAAACTACAAGAACAACAAGAACAACAAAAACAACAAGAACAACGAAAACAACAAGAATAAATCACAAAAGATGCATAATATTTTTTTCATTTTTTTATTTCCATGAGAACTTGACACAATTAACACGAGTAACAAGATCTTGCTGAGATGAGGCGGACGATCGGCATAACATAGTGTGTGTGCGTTACGCTTGAGAGTAAAAGTGAATCGGCATATCTTGGGTGCTTCACTTTGGATTTGGTGGTATAGACTCCGTCTTTTTTTTAAACTTCTTTGCCCATTGTAGATTAGTAGGTTTGTAGGGACAGAAAAGACAAGAAGATGATACCTACCTATTTTTTATTAGAATCATGATTATGTTAAATCAACAACATCTGGTCAACATCTGGTTTTGCATAATATTTTTGCACTATATATCTATCTTCTATACTTATAATAAAGCATTAAGAACTAAAAAGTCTGTACAAAGAAGATAATTTAAAAAAATGGTCTAGGGTACTTAAAATAAGCTACAGAACAAAAACAGAACATTTAAAAAAATTATCTGTCTGTTTGTTAGTTTGTTAGTTTTTTGTCTGTATGTTTGTTTGCGAATTACGTAAAAACTATTGAGATGCGGTTTTCACTGTTGGATAGCTTAGGGTTTGAGTTAATCCAATGATTACATGCCGAGCAATCGATAAAAAACTTATTGACTGCTGAAGAAATTTTGATCAAATGTTGGTAAGTAAATTGGTATGCTAGGTCTTGGAATAGCACATTGAGTAGGTACTTTTAACCTAGAAACACAGCTAGTAATATATAAAACAAAATGTAATATTTGTGTATACATGTTGTTATATATTGTCTTCAATTTCAATAAGTAAGGTAGTAGGTAAAATGTTGGCACTTTTTTTTTGTTAAGTTCAGCAAAACAATAAATGTTTCGACATGAAAACGTGAACATTAGTAATGATGACCAAGAATACAATATTAAGTAGAGTGATCGTGGGTAATAGCGATCGCAAAAGGTCAACCATTCACGTCACACCGCTAGACTAATTCGTTGTCAGCCGTGCTCATGTAACGGAGTATACGAGTAGCGCACACAGGTTCAATTACTGCTACTTTGACCGCGGTTAGATCCTATTTAATTTTACGCTAATTTAACAAAGTTAATTACCATGGACAGCACAGCAATACCAGACCCTAAAGCACAGAATAAATAACAGTACTGTCTAAAGTATCTCTTCTAAGTATCTTATGAATCATATGAATATTTAAAACTAATGGCTCTGTGAGCTGTAGACCTCGCGAGTATAAACTTTTTTGCAAACAATGTAGCAGTGCACAGTAGCGCCATGTAGTTACCCTATATAAAACTAACATTAATAACCAATGTGCTCCATCAATCCCTACCTAGTAGGTAAGGGCTTATCCCACTGGTAGAAACCTAAAAGTAAGACATTTACTGCATCACGTCGAAGTCCTCATCAGATCTTAATAAAAAAAATAAGAGACCAATTTAAAGTTAGTAAGTACCTTTCAAATAAAGAAAGAACCATCGAAATCGGATCTCATAAGGAGGATATATTCAGTAGCTCCATTTTTGCTCTTTTTGGGGAAAGTCCCAATCAAAAATTCCCGACGACTAAAAAAATTATAAAATTTGCTTAACCTGTATACCAAGTTTCGTCTAGATCAGTTGAGAAATGCGATCTGTAGAAGAGAACAGAGATTCGGACATCCGGACATACAAAATCATTTTTGCCCAAGCTGAAACAGAGACGCTTCGCTCACGCTTCGCGCTCGCTCGGCCATTATTGATATAAGATGTGGGTAAATCTTTGCAAATGAATTTCATGGCATGTTCAAGCAAGGAAATGTGATCTTCTAGGACTTGGAGGTAATAAGAAACATGAACTAACCTTCATCATCTGTACCTACTTGGATTGTCCTTTTTTCCAAATATTGTCTTATTTTTCGTCTTAATTTGGAATTACAACGTTGCATTACAACGTCATAAACAATTTATTTAAATTAAAAAGAAAAACACTATCATTCCACTAAATTAAAAGTAAAATGTTTTTTAATCGATATTAGAAACTGTGACGCCAGCACATAAAAAAGGAATGAAGCACGACGGAGAGGGCGCCGCTGCCGATGGCGTAGTAGGTATCGTTTGAAACTCATAAAAAAAACTCATTCATGGCCACAGGGCGTCCTACGCTACGTTTGTCTAAACATGGTCTCCACTCGTCTACCCAACGGTTATTGTTTCTTCTTGTAATGTGACCAGACCACGGCCACTTCTAATGTATTTATTGTTTAAACAAAATTACAGTTAGTAGGCGAACAATTATAATCTTCTAGTTAACTATGTTAGATGTTCGAACTATTATTTCTTGCGTTAGGCATAGATCTAGTTAAAGGGGAAGATATGGCAAGCTTTACTATCACGTAAACAAAAACTGGACTAGATACAACTACAGGCAAACACACCCACATATGCATTCCCACCGTCCGCGTCGTGCTCCAAAAAGATACTTAACTAACGCAGACTAATTTTTTTTATTCCGGACTAGGCAATCGTTTGACCACGATCTCACCTGATGGAAAGCGATGATGTGGTCGAAGGTGTAGTACGCTTGCCTAGTAGATACCTCTTCACTCTTGAACACACCGGGGTTATAATTTACCGGAAACACTGACGAGGGCAGGGCATTCCACTCCTTTGCAGTTCTTATAATAAATGAAGAAGCGTAACGCTTCGTTCTTGTGCGAGGTATTTCAACCATGAAAGGGTGGCGCTTTGCTGATCGTCTAGACTATAGCGCGAATGAGAGTCACTGCTAACACAAACGCTCCTTGGATAGTGACTATAGCCAAAGAAAGCCAATTGTGTGCGTTGCACCTAATATATGCGGGGTATGCGCGGGGAGCTAGTAATCTAATCAAATATAATCTAAAAAATATACAAAAAAACTATTTTAATTAATTTAAGACGTTAGGTTATATTAATTTTACGCTATCTACATCTACACTAATCTACACTAATATAATAAAGAGGAAAGAATTGATTGTTTGTATGTTTGATTGTTTGTAATGGATAAACTCAAAAAAGAATGAACCGATTTTAAAAGTTCTTTCGCCTATAGATAGCTACATTATGAGCTAGTAACATGTGCAGTATATTATTTTTCAAAAATAATTAAGATCTCTACGGAAATTGCAATAATGTAGCCCAAGGTATCAAAAATAAAGAACGGAATGACGTTGCCATGGAAACAATAACAAAAAACCTGTCAAGTAGGTGAGTAATAATGCAGTTGTTTATACAACTGCGTAAATTACGTAAATTACGCCGACATACCACCAAGACCACCACCACCATTTGACCATAGGGTCAAAAAGTACTGCTGCCAAGGCGTAATTTATGTGTTTTGTGTGTGTGTGTGTGTGTGTGTGGTTGTGTGTATATGTTTGTTACTCCTAAAAGTTCAAAGGATGAGCGGATTTTGAAATGAAATTCGGAATGGAGATAGTTTATAACACCTAGGAAAACACAACACATAACAACACATAGGATACTTACTTAGTGTTTTTCCTGGAATAACACATAGGATACTTTTCATCATAATCATCATCATCATACTTCACTCCCAAAAGGCTGTTTTTTTTTTGATGAATTATGGAATGGAGATAGCTTATACCCTGGAATAACACATAGGATACTTTTCATCATCATCATCATACTTCACTCTCAAAAGGCTGTTTTTTTTTTTTGATGAATTATGGAATGGAGATAGCTTATACCCTGGAATAACACATAGGATACTTTTCATCATCATCATCATACTTCACTCTCAAAAGGCTGTTTTTTTTTTTTTGATGAATTATGGAATGGAGATAGCTTATACCCTGGAATAACACATAGGATACTTTTCATCATCATCATCATACTTCACTCTCAAAAGGCTGTTTTTTTTTTGATGAATTATGGAATGGAGATAGCTTATACCCTGGAATAACACATAGGATACTTTTCATCATCATCATCATACTTCACTCTCAAAAGGCTGTTTTTTTTTTTTTGATGAATTATGGAATGGAGATAGCTTATACCCTGGAATAACACATAGGATACTTTTCATCATCATCATCATACTTCACTCTCAAAAGGCTGTTTTTTTTTTGATGAATTATGGAATGGAGATAGCTTATACCCTGGAATAACACATAGGATACTTTTCATCATCATCATCATACTTCACTCCCAAAAGGCTGTTTTTTTTTTGATGAATTATGGAATGGAGATAGCTTATACCCTGGAATAACACATAGGATACTTTTCATCATCATCATCATACTTCACTCTCAAAAGGCTGTTTTTTTTTTTTTGATGAATTATGGAATGGAGATAGCTTATACCCTGGAATAACACATAGGATACTTTTCATCATCATCATCATACTTCACTCTCAAAAGGCTGTTTTTTTTTTTTTGATGAATTATGGAATGGAGATAGCTTATACCCTGGAATAACACATATGATACTTTTCATCATCATCATCATACTTCACTCTCAAAAGGCTGTTTTTTTTTTTGATGAATTATGGAATGGAGATAGCTTATACCCTGGAATAACACATAGGATACTTTTCATCATCATCATCATACTTCACTCTCAAAAGGCTGTTTTTTTTTTTTTGATGAATTATGGAATGGAGATAGCTTATACCCTGGAATAACACATAGGATACTTTTCATCATCATCATCATACTTCACTCTCAAAAGGCTGTTTTTTTTTTTTTGATGAATTATGGAATGGAGATAGCTTATACCCTGGAATAACACATAGGATACTTTTCATCATCATCATCATACTTCACTCTCAAAAGGCTGTTTTTTTTTTTTGATGAATTATGGAATGGAGATAGCTTATACCCTGGAATAACACATAGGATACTTTTCATCATCATCATCATACTTCACTCTCAAAAGGCTGTTTTTTTTTTTTGATGAATTATGGAATGGAGATAGCTTATACCCTGGAATAACACATAGGATACTTTTCATCATCATCATCATACTTCACTCTCAAAAGGCTGTTTTTTTTTTTTTGATGAATTATGGAATGGAGATAGCTTATACCCTGGAATAACACATAGGATACTTTTCATCATCATCATCATACTTCACTCTCAAAAGGCTGTTTTTTTTTTTTTGATGAATTATGGAATGGAGATAGCTTATACCCTGGAATAACACATAGGATACTTTTCATCATCATCATCATACTTCACTCTCAAAAGGCTGTTTTTTTTTTTTGATGAATTATGGAATGGAGATAGCTTATACCCTGGAATAACACATAGGATACTTTTCATCATCATCATCATACTTCACTCTCAAAAGGCTGTTTTTTTTTTTTTGATGAATTATGGAATGGAGATAGCTTATACCCTGGAATAACACATAGGATACTTTTCATCATCATCATCATACTTCACTCTCAAAAGGCTGTTTTTTTTTTTTGATGAATTATGGAATGGAGATAGCTTATACCCTGGAATAACACATAGGATACTTTTCATCATCATCATCATACTTCACTCTCAAAAGGCTGTTTTTTTTTTTTGATGAATTATGGAATGGAGATAGCTTATACCCTGGAATAACACATAGGATACTTTTCATCATCATCATCATACTTCACTCTCAAAAGGCTGTTTTTTTTTTTTTGATGAATTATGGAATGGAGATAGCTTATACCCTGGAATAACACATAGGATACTTTTCATCATCATCATCATACTTCACTCTCAAAAGGCTGTTTTTTTTTTTTTGATGAATTATGGAATGGAGATAGCTTATACCCTGGAATAACACATAGGATACTTTTCATCATCATCATCATACTTCACTCTCAAAAGGCTGTTTTTTTTTTTTGATGAATTATGGAATGGAGATAGCTTATACCCTGGAATAACACATAGGATACTTTTCATCATCATCATCATACTTCACTCTCAAAAGGCTGTTTTTTTTTTTTGATGAATTATGGAATGGAGATAGCTTATACCCTGGAATAACACATAGGATACTTTTCATCATCATCATCATACTTCACTCTCAAAAGGCTGTTTTTTTTTTTTTGATGAATTATGGAATGGAGATAGCTTATACCCTGGAATAACACATAGGATACTTTTCATCATAATCATCATCATCATACTTCACTCTCAAAAGGCTGTTTTTTTTTTTTTGATGAATTATGGAATGGAGATAGCTTATACCCTGGAATAACACATAGGATACTTTTCATCATCATCATCATACTTCACTCTCAAAAGGCAGTTTTTTTTTTTTGATGATTTATGGAATGGAGATAGCTTATACCCTGGAATAACACATAGGATACTTTTCATCATCATCATCATACTTCACTCTCAAAAGGCTGTTTTTTTTTTTTTGATGAATTATGGAATGGAGATAGCTTATACCCTGGAATAACACATAGGATACTTTTCATCATCATCATCATACTTCACTCTCAAAAGACTGTTTTTTTTTTTTTGATGAATTATGGAATGGAGATAGCTTATACCCTGGAATAACACATAGGATACTTTTCATCATCATCATCATACTTCACTCTCAAAAGGCTGTTTTTTTTTTTTGATGAATTATGGAATGGAGATAGCTTATACCCTGGAATAACACATAGGATACTTTTCATCATCATCATCATACTTCACTCTCAAAAGGCTGTTTTTTTTTTTTTGATGAATTATGGAATGGAGATAGCTTATACCCTGGAATAACACATAGGATACTTTTCATCATCATCATCATACTTCACTCTCAAACGGCTGGCTCGTCGCGCATTGGAAAAGTAAACAAAAAACAAAAAATGTATGTAGTGGGTTTTGTGGGGCGGGGTTGAGGGTTGAGAAGGGTGTAGTGGGAGGGAGACGGGAAAATTTTCCCGTCTTCTTCCCACTGCACCATTTTCCCTCCACCCTCCCCCTTAAAATCCCACCAACAACCCTCAACCCCGCCCCAAAAAACCCACTACATTATTTTTTCATTTATTTTTTATTTATTTATTTTGCTTACTTTTCCAATGCGCGACGAGCCAGCCGTTTGACAGTGAAGTATGATGATGATGATGATGAAAAGTATCCTATGTGTTATTAAGGGGAAATGGAGGAGGGGGCGAAATTTGTACGCGTGAAAAGCCGCGGGGCGCAGCTAGTACTTATAATAAAGCAATAAGAACGAAAACGTCTGTACCAAGAATATATATAAAAGAAAATGGTCTATAAAAATGGTCTGGGTACATAAAATAAGCAACTGAACAAGTATTTTTTTAATCCTGTTTGTCTCTTTGTCTGTTTGTTAGTTTGTTAGTTAGTTGGATAGCGTAGAGTTTGGCTTAAAAACTGATGTACTTGGTATCTCAATCCGATCAGTAGATGCCAAGCAATCTAGCTGTGTTTGTTTATTAGTCTATATGTTTGTTCGCGTATCACGTAAAAAATACTGGACCGATTGCGATGCAGTTTCACTGTTGGATAGCTTAGGGTTGGACATAAAACTGAGGTACTTGGTATCTCAATCCGATGAGTAGTAGCCGAGAAATCGATAAAAAACTTTTTGACGGCTGAAGGAATTATGTAGTATTTGTTCTTTATAGGTACTTTTGGTCCTGGAATAACGCGTTTGGTTTACTTTTAAATGAAATGACCACGCGGGCAAAGCCGCGGGCACCGCTAGTACTTCCATATCTTGCGGTACCGTAGTGTGTTATGTTAACAGTTGTTGCAAATTATTTGCTTTAATTTATATTATTTTAGTAGAATGTTATACATTTTTAATAGGATATTGTTTAATTTCGTTGTTTTTATGCGTAGGTAATTTACACCTAATGATTTTTTCGTACATTAATTTGGTTGTGCTGTAGTTTGTTTTTTCTTGTTATTATTTTTTCTTTCTTTGTTAATCAGCTGAACTGTGTTTGACCGTGACTTCACCAAACGGCTCCAACGGAAGATCATCGCCAGCATTATACTGAGTTGGGGCCGATTCGTGACAAACATTCTCCGCAAATTTTTATTTTCTTTTGCGTTGTTATAACCTTCGTCACAAATAAACTTTTATTCTAATCTCTAAGTGACTTGAAGCTAAATTAATGTTTCTGAAAAAAGAGTATTTATTAAGTATCATTAGAAACGGGACATTTACTCGTACCATATTTTTTAAATGGTTTTATTTAGCTTGACCTGTTTGTTGATTTTTGTTTATTTGCTTGTTTATTTGTTTGGGTCAACTCTAGTAATTGAAATTTTACCCCCTTCCTGTTGTATGATTGATCTGAAATATGGTAAACACGTTTAGATCTGATGACAATACAATTATGTATATTCAGTATCATTGTCAATCCAAGATGGCCGCCACCACAAAATTTTGGATTACCTTTTTTTCAATCCCCTTAGTACCTATCTATCAAAGACAAGCAAAAAAAAAAATACCACCCCCCAACCCATTATTAGCTAAGAAGCATCTCGATGACACCAGTTTTCAAACATAAAACCGCATCAAAATCGGTCCGTTCGTTTGGGAGCTACGATCCTCATCCCCTTCCCCCATTATAGCTAAGACACATCTCGTTTACCCCAGCTTTCAAACATAAAAAACCGCAGCTAAATCGGTCCATTCGTTTGGAAGCTACGATTCTCCCCCCTTTTCTCACCTCCCCCTCTTCCCCCCATCCCCTATTTATCTAAGAACCATCTCAATCACATCAGTTTTCAAACAGAAAAAAACGCCCATTCGTTTGGGAGCTACATGGGAGCTATATGGGGGATGGTCCCCATATAACTAAGAACCATCTAGATTACCTCAGCTTTGAAACATAAAACACCGCATCTAAAACGGTCCATTCGTTTGGATGCTGCTATTCTCACCCCCCCCCCCCTCTTCCATCCTTCCCTCCATTATAGCTAAGAACCATTTCGGTTACGCCAGCTTTCAAACATAAAAAACCGCAGCTAAATCAGTCCATTCGTTTGGAAGCTACGATTCTCACCCCCCGTTTTCTCACCTCCTTGGATCGTGGGGCGTAACCTGAGTAATAGAAATTCTACTTACCCCACGATTTAATTTATTTATTAGCTTTTAGTACATACATAGAAAACTTTTTTTTCTATACTTATTTTATATTTTAAGATTTCTCGGTATTTTGCACCGTTGCAGGCGCCTTGATCACAACAAGCAAACTGATGCTATTTCGGGTGAGTTATCGGACCTACCTATTTTTCACACGTGAAATCGTTCTCGTTTCTCAAGTCTAGAACTCAGCCAGTTTGTCCCACTTGATATAAGAATTCGCCTCTACATGCGAAGTTAATATTTGAATTATATAGATTTCATGGACCTTTCTTGGAACACATAGGATACTTTTCATCATCATCATCATACTTCACTCTCAAAAGGCTGTTTTTTTTTTTTGATGAATTATGGAATGGAGATAGCTTATACCCTGGAATAACACATAGGATACTTTTCATCATCATCATCATACTTCACTCTCAAAAGGCTGTTTTTTTTTTTTGATGAATTATGGAATGGAGATAGCTTATACCCTGGAATAACACATAGGATACTTTTCATCATCATCATCATACTTCACTCTCAAAAGGCTGTTTTTTTTTTTTGATGAATTATGGAATGGAGATAGCTTATACCCTGGAATAACACATAGGATACTTTTCATCATCATCATCATACTTCACTCTCAAAAGGCTGTTTTTTTTTTTTGATGAATTATGGAATGGAGATAGCTTATACCCTGGAATAACACATAGGATACTTTTCATCATCATCATCATACTTCACTCTCAAAAGGCTGTTTTTTTTTTTTGATGAATTATGGAATGGAGATAGCTTATACCCTGGAATAACACATAGGATACTTTTCATCATAATCATCATCATCATACTTCACTCTCAAAAGGCTGTTTTTTTTTTTTTGATGAATTATGGAATGGAGATAGCTTATACCCTGGAATAACACATAGGATACTTTTCATCATCATCATCATACTTCACTCTCAAAAGGCTGTTTTTTTTTTTTTGATGAATTATGGAATGGAGATAGCTTATACCCTGGAATAACACATAGGATACTTTTCATCATCATCATCATACTTCACTCTCAAAAGCTACGATTCTACGTTTGGAAGCTACGATTCTCACCCCCCGTTTTCTCACCTCCTTGGATCGTGGGGCGTAACCTGAGTAATAGAAATTCTACTTACCCCACGATTTAATTTATTTATTAGCTTTTAGTACATACATAGAAAACTTTTTTTCTATACTTATTTTATATTTTAAGATTTCTCGGTATTTTGCACCGTTGCAGGCGCCTTGATCACAACAAGCAAACTGATGCTATTTCGGGTGAGTTATCGGACCTACCTATTTTTCACACGTGAAATCGTTCTCGTTTCTCAAGTCTAGAACTCAGCCAGTTTGTCCCACTTGATATAAGAATTCGCCTCTACATGCGAAGTTAATATTTGAATTATATAGATTTCATGGACCTTTCTTGGAAATCTTAATTTGTCAAGTTATTGGATCCGAGATTTCGAGAAAAACAAGTCGAGATACTTGAGGCGTCCCACGCAGATTCTCAGAAGATCTATTTTGTTTACATACAATATTTTGTACAAAATAAGTGCGAAGGCAAGCAAATTGGTTGATACAACAGATAAAACCCAAAAACCTGGAGCCAAAAACCTTCAAAAATCACACACCTATGATATTTCATTAATATTTTCTAGTATCTATGTAGGTATATTCACTGAATCCTATTTTTGTAATTTACAATACATAATCTAGACGTAGAATTTTCTTTTATATTTCTTTACTTTATATGTTTCGCTGTTTGAATAAGTATGTCTATTCTTGTGTATGATTTATTTGGTGTGCAATAACGCGTTTATCTATCTATCTATCTATCTTGTCCTACTCGTACATGTGTTTGTATTATTGATAGGTGTTGCGTTAGGTGTGTGAGTTGTTTGTAGATGATATTCCTAAATACACTAGCCTTAAGAGCTTAGTACGATACTATTCATAGGATTGAGATACCAAGTACACCAGTTTTTTTAAATCAAAACCTAAGCTATCCAAAAGTGAAAATCGTATCGCAATCAGTCCAGTAGTTTTATTCAAAACTTATGACCACATTTTTTTCAATAGGTAGATTTAGTTTTTTTATTAAATTGCTTGGCTCCTACTCATGGGATTGGTAACCAAGTACACCAGTTTTAAGTCAAAACCTAAGCTATCCAACAGTGAAAATCGCATCGCAATTGGTCCAGCAGTTTTAAAGTGACGGGCGAACAGACAGACATTATAAATACAGTGATGCGCGAACAGACCTTAAAAATACAGGCATACTTTGATTCGCATATTTCGCAATGCAATTTGCCAGGAATTCTTCTAATATACTTATTCAATAACTTGTCACCCTGCTATCCTATTTAATGTTATAAGCGCGAATGTCTAATATGTTTGTTAGCACTCAGCGCTGAAACGGCTGAAAGGATTTTGATTATCATCATCATCAACTTTTATTATCGAAACTTATTTTATTACCTGCGCCTCGGGGTTTATCACAATCAGTGAAAAATAACTTCATAGTATTATATATTCATATAATCGCTTGGCAGATACGTAATATTTTAATCTACAAACTACGTTGGCTAACTATATGTAACAAAAACGAATTAAGTAATTTTTGGTTTCTTATTATGTGGGTTTTACTGTACTAATAATTATAATAAAATACCTATTTAGGAACTACAACAACAAGAACAAGATTGATAACAACAGGTATAAATTCCTTTTTGTTCAATTGATAATACAAGAACATTTTTTCAAAAAAGTAAGTGTTTTAATGTCTAATATATATACTGGATGATATTGAAAATTGCTAATGAGGTAATTAAAAACCAATTACATACACATTTTTATGGAGTTTTATTTCATGAGTAAGTAAGTAGACATCAATAAAGATTTTTCTAACATATATGTAGGTATAATAATTCTTAAAATTTGACTAGAAGTGAGTGACTAGAACGCCCGAACGGGCCACCTGTTGGACATACACGCGCGACGTAGGAAGTGCCGAAAGATCACGAAAGATGGTAGATAGTCACAAAGAACACCAAGATAGCACTGATTAAGGGGAAACACATCGGGAAGGGTGAACGATCCATCAGGTGCGAAGATAGCGATCTTCTTAGGAGGGCCCGGGGCCCAGCCTGGCCTAGGCAGCCGCGATGTCGGCGATCCCCTGCAGCAGGCGAGATCGCAGGCGAACAAACATCGGGTTCTCGGCTGTGAAACCACGGTGATGCAGGAAACGCAGGGTCTCTTGAGCGCACACCAAAAACCCCAATTGTTCCGGATCCATGTTGACCGGAACCGAGTCTAGGAGCGGGTCCTCGTTCTCATCGAGGATGTCTTCATAGTCATCTTCATCGGTGTCCGCGGACGCGCTGCGTGTGTCATTGTTTTGATTGGTGTTAATAGCACAGTAGCGTCCGAAGAGACGCTTTAGCGCCTCCCGCTTCTCCGGCTCTTCAGTTTCGCTCTGTAATGGGTCGCTCGAGGAGCGCGTGCGGCGGCGCGGCCTCTGTGTCGCCTCAGCCTCTTCGTCGACAACTTCCTCAATCTTGCGCTTACTCATCATGCAGATGGTAAATTTGCCCGTCAGCATCGAGATGCGAACTGCGAATGACCCAAACACAGGCAGCCGTAGGGCCGCGCGATTACAGCTAAGCTCGGTCGCGCGTGCAGACGGCGGCGTGACGCGGGTGCAAGCGGGATAGAGATGCCAGCTGCAACCGGGAACAGCTGGGCCGGCAGATGCAGGGCGCGGGGCACGTTCGCTTTGTTTGATAAACTTTATTCGGGGAAATAAAACTGTTAGCCACGATTGCGCGGGTCGGGGGCGGGCGGGTGGGCGGCGCGGCAGGACTGGCCCGGCCGGCAGCTGGCACGCATCTGCCGGCAGCCGCCGCTCAGGTGGATACACTGCCACACTACACAGGCTTCGTCTCAAGGTGCCGACATGCCGCCAATTAAGGTGTAGCCACAACAGTAAACAAAGGGACGCTACCAGTGATTCAGGAGGGACGTCTTTGTTCGAGTGGTATTACCACCTTTATCCTAGAAACCACACGCTACAATGTTGTAGCTAGTTAAAGTTAGACGCTTTAAACTCTTTAATATCTATCTAATTTTTAAGTTTTATAAGACTAGCTGTCCCGCCCGCGACTTCGTCCGCGCGGACTACTGTTTATCGCGAAAAAAAGCATCCTATGTTCTTTTAGGAGATTAAAAACCAATGCGAAAGTAGGTATAGCACCAATCCTCTTGAAGTTTTTTGACAGACTTGTTATATCGTTTCAATGGCAACCGTTTCTCACAGCGAGTAATCAACATTTTCCAGTTATCCCGTGAAAACTTAAAATTTTCCGGGAGAAAAAGTATCCTATGTTTTATCCTATTGTATTAGCTATCTCCATTCCAAATTTAATCAAAATCCGTCGTGCCGTTATTACGTGAAAATTCCCCAAACAAACAAACAAACAAACAAACAAACAAACAGACAACGTTTCACTTTTATATATTGGTATGGTTTTTTTTCTATGTTCGTTTTACATATTAAAAGCAAAATTGTCTGGGCGTGAAAAATATGTATTAAGATTTTGTAAGTGTTAATTAGTTATATTTACTAAACTTATTTAATTTACATATTATCAAACAAAATCTTACTAAAAAATGAAACAGTTTCACAAGCTCAACGGTTCCCGGACGCTCCATCGATACAGAATAACTACACAGCTGTCTATGTAAAATGAAAAAATCAATACTCATGCTTATTTAGTACCGGGTAACGAGATGTCGATACTGTTATACCTATATAAACCCAGATACTTCGATATATAAAGGTATTATATAGCAGGTAGAGCTAGGAGATTCCAATAATCTGCACGGAGTTTACACTTCTGTCGTCTCGTCTCTGACTAAAGCCGGGTGTTCACCGTCGGTATGCAATAAGTAGGTATGCAAGTTATGCAAGTCGCAAAACTTGCGAATTGCACGGAAAACTTGCATGGCTAAACTTATAAATGTCGTGATGTGTGCTCGCTTGAATGTCACTGGTATCCGACGGGATAAGTTTTAGAGCACTGCATGTTTGGAATTACAAGTAAATTGGAATTACCAGTAACTTCACCATTCATTTTTTTTTCATTTACTTCGTGTTTAATTATGTTTCTATAAAAAGAGTTAAAAAAAACTATTTTATTATATTAAAAGTGTCATAAATGACAAAAACTGGACAAGCACGAATTGAACTCGCGCGGAGAGGGTTCCGTACGATGAATGTATTATCTCTAAATATTGAGATATGTACAATTTATTTTAAGGCCAAGGACTTCTTATAGGATTTTCTGTTTCTATACATACTCGTAAAAAGAACTGGGGATGGTAAATTTATATCGTTTTTAACTTTAAAATGGTTAAAATAAAATTTGAGACCCTCACAACAAGCCCTTTCATTTGATATGTCACATGGTTGCAAAACTATTTTATTTTATTTTCTTGTTTGCATCTGAAAAGTGATATTCAAAATTAATTTATTTACGTCTAAACCCAAAAACGGACCAGCAGGGCGACCGCGTTTGAACGATCGTAATCGTTTATGACGTCAACGCGCTGTCCTTCCTTGTCATATCGTAACACAATGACAAGGATGGACAGTGCATTGGTATTGCTATCGCTATACCGGGCCTGGACCACTCCGTTGTTTGGGTCACAGAAATACATATCTGTACTAATAATATGTGTACTAAACTTCAACTTAATCAGCCCAGTAGATTCCGAGCAAATTGGCTGTGACAGACACAAGAGTGATTCTATAAGGGTCAGTTTTTTATTCAAACGTACGGAACGCCAAACCAGTTTTTTCTTTTTCTTTTTTTGTTACTGCAATCGTTGTACCACGATCTCACCTGATGGAAAGCGATGATGTGGTCGAAGGTGTAGCACGACTAAATAAAATAAAAAGTAATATTAAGGTATCACGATTTGTTAAACATATTTTTTCAGGATGACTATCTTCCAGTCTCGAGAGCGATTGCTTTACAACCGAGATCGGTCGCCAAGCCGGGTTATTCCCGTTAAAATCGGACTTAACTATATTTGGTAGTCTCTGTCAAATATCGATGATCAATGTCAGATACCGATGACAATCGATAGCTTTCTAACAATATCTGTCAAAGCTAACGATTGACGTCGGTATGTACCGATTTCGGTTGTGAAGCAATCACTATCTATATGTCGAGACAGCAAGCCCAGTGCCCTTATTCGCTATGACCATTAAAGCATGGGTCAAACCGGATGCGTGTGCGTTGCAGCGCAGAGCGTTGCAGCGCAGCGCGTTGCGTAGACTGTCACACCGGCCAGTTTGTCGTGATGTGCTGTGCTTCAACGCTCTGCGCTACAACATTCTGGATATCTGCATATCCATTTTCGTACAACCATCCTTCATAAGAAAACTCAGAAATGCTAACGGTGTGCTCACTGTATTACATTAATGTATTCCATTAGTACGACATTCTCATCTCATGAAGGAATTCATTATTTTTTCTTTAAATTCCGTATCCAGTTCTGTATTTGAATACAAATCACCGATTTCATACAGCAAGGTGTCGCACAGCGCTGCACGTCGACGCACGTAGTCGTCCGTGGTTTGACGTTAACTACAGAAAGTCATATAATACAACGTCATCAGGACACGAAACGCGCGCGACGTTGCCAGACCGTGCAAGACCGCCTGCTGCGTTCACGCATTCGGTTTGTCTCTGCATGGCTTGATATGCGGTGACGCGTGTAGCTGCGCAGCGCTGTACATCATCGTGCAGTTGGTGATATTATGGGAAATGACACACATAAGCGAACATTTTTCTTCTCTTTTTTTCCTTTAGCTTTGGTCAAACCAACGTACGTTTGGTGTGTCATTTCCCATAATATTCCCTACATTACAACGTCATAATCTACACTGCGCTGTGCTGCGCTGCATGCGGTTTGACCCACGCTTTAACGCACGTAACTCGCCGCGTTAAGATATCTTCGCGAAATCGTTCGGCAATTGTTGTAATGACGTTTTCGGCAACGAATTTCGGGTGGCATAGCGTGTGCGCGTTCAGGACGTCTACTTATACATATTGAAAATTAATTATTTCACCACGAATCGAAAAATCTGCCCATACTGTAACTCAGAACGGTTAACTTGACACAGTATGTATACATTATGTGTACTGTGCTGTTATTAACACACTCTGCAATTCTACGTATGTATATTCTCTTAAACACAACTACGGAAATCATTCGCCCATATTCAAGAGGCATTGGGCCATCTCAGAGCTTCCGTTCTAGTATTGACTCACACCGCTATGCGATTGTTCCGGTCTAGGAATGAACATCTGTGACAGAGCTTATAGTACGTTTGACGTAGTAGTTTATGGCGCAGCTACCGCCTGCTGAACTTAGTATCCCAGGTTCGAATCCAGGTCGAGGCAAAAAATTGTGCGATGAGCATAAAGTTTTCGGTTTTGGATGTATTGAAGTTTGCGTCTGTGCCACCTGCGATACAGGAAATACTAGTGCGGGGAAAAAAGACGGATTCCAGACCATCAAATAGATATTTTGCTAAAAATAAGTTAGCCTGCAGCTAAAAATTAGCAAATGTGAACCCTTAGTATAATCAGCTCCTAATAATTATCCTGAAACAAGCAAAAATGAATAAATTATATCACCCATCATTATAGTTAAGAACCATCTCTATCACATCAGTTTTAAAACAGAATAACATGCATCAATATCGGTCCATTCGTTTGGGAGCTACGATCCCGACCTCTCCTCCCCATTACTGATAAGAACAATCTCGATCACATCAGCTTTCAAACAAAAAAGAAACGCATCCATTCGCTTGAGAGCCACTTGAGAGAGCTTGACTTGCTTGAGAGCTTCCATGCCACTGACAGATATAGATACACGTACACACCCTAAAGTAATAACAACCCTCTCTTTTCGCTTTCGGGGGTAAAAGCTGAAAATAATAAATAAAGAAAAGATAATCTAAAGATTTTTAGGGCAAAGTAACACAGCTCTTGCGAATACTTACAACATATTATAAATCTTTGTAAGAAGGAGCTGTGTAATGTATAGAATTTAATTACAGGATCCAAGTGAGAAGACATTGAGCAAAGCAAGTCTAGGCTGCTACCATCGACCCTATTAAACAAAGGAGGACGGGGCAACCTAGAACTTCATGTAAACTACACCCGGACCTAGATAGATAGATAGATAAACACTTTATTGCACAACAAATAAATCATACACAAGAATAGACATTTAACTTAAATAGAGTACAATGGGCGGTCTTATCGCTTAAAGCGATTTCTTCCAGACAACCGTTGAATGGAGAGGAATACATATAATTGTCATGGACGGTGGTGCTCAATAATAAACAAAAATAAATAAATATAAAAGGTACATGAATTTAAACAACTAATTAATCTAGTTCTAACTTAAACAGCAACTACACATATACAAATATATTAATAGTACATTACTGCCGCGGTCTGTAATGACTGCGTTGCTGGCAGCGTTGATGATGGCCGAGAGCGTAGCTAAGTTAAGTTCGAGGCCATCACAGCGCGGTCAGCATTGCAGCCCTTGAGGGCCAAGCTGGAATGAAGGCCGAGACCGAAGAAACTTAATATTATATATATATATATATATATATATATATACACATATAATTACATATACAGGAAAACACACCCACACAGCTAAATTTGCACTGTCGTACACTTCATGCACCAACAACAATGATAGAGAGACATACGCAAACAGTAGCGCAAAAGAGATAACAACATTAATTCAAACGATTGCCTAGTCGGCAATAAAAAAAAAAAAAAAAACTCATACCAAATACGATTCGGGTATCGGGTAAGTTCGTCTTAGTTCGTAAACAAAAAGTAATGTAAGTAACCGTCAGCAAATAAATATCAATGAAATAAAATAATATTAGCTTCTATCGCGGTTTTGATCACAAATGTAAAAAAAAAAACTATTTGTTAAGTATCGTATTTTTTTGAAGTAGGTACTTAATACATATCCGCTGTTAGTGTGTGCTTGAGTAATAATATTTGCACATTTTATCATCCAATAATACCATTTATGAAAGTTTGTTTATACGAGTATGTTAATCACTCACGTTCGGACCACTGTTAAGACTATTATGAACATTTGAAAAAAAACTCGATTGCTTGGCCATAAATGAAACTAGTGTCAATCAATAAGGAAAATTATAAAAAAACCAAAAGTATCCATAGAGATCAGTGCGCTTCCCTCTGTCTTCTGAAAACTTGTAGCCTCTTATGTTTCCACAGTTCGTCATTAGGAAACCTATTAATAACAATTAACATATCAGTGGGTGTAGAGTAGACAAAACATACATGTGAAGAAATATCAAGAACATGTTAAAAAGTATCTATTATGTTGACGCTACTAATATAAACAAGAGGCAAATACCTAAAGGTAGGTAGAACAAAATAAAACATACAATTTTTAAGTGAATAAAATCAATTCTAATTTCTTCCTAACGGTACAAAGCGATCTGATCACGGATTCTTTTATACCCCGCTTGTCTAGTTGCACTCTTACGAATCGTACATTTCTGTCCCTTTATGCAAATGGCGATTTACAAACAATATCAATCAGTAGAATTTTAAAGAAAATTATGATATAAAAATCTTACGACTGAAAGTTGAGCTATTAGTGCACCTTATAAACTAAGAAGAATGCATTTTTGCTGCGAATTCCGAATAATATTTGGTAAAGAACACGCACGTGTTACACCAACACAACTCCGATTACGACTGAGGCCAATTGTGTGCGTTGCACCTAATATACATGCTGAAGTAGTTGGTCCCTAATCCTCCCTTTCTTTAATAGGATCAATGGCTGCTACCCTATTTTCACGGAAAAATTAACTCTTTTGCTATAGCATTAAGATATAAGGTCTGGTAACAGGGATAAGGTAATATTTATATCTTTAGATACCGACCTACATCTTCTATACCTAGATTAGAAGGTTGCAGGTCTATATATTGTGTTCGTGCTTCCATAACATCAGTTCGTTTCGTTTGTCATCTTGTAACAGGACAGCTCTGTTTGGTCTACATTAGGAATCAAAACGAGTTCTTTTTTGTCCAAAAAAAAACAACTTATATTCTTATTTTGATCTCTTCTCGAATAAGGGCTAGATATTCCACTAAGTATGACATGGCACGTGCCACTAAAAAATAAATATCTACTTATGAACTATCAACGTTTTTGTAACAATAATTATATGAACTAGCTAGCACTGCTATTTGTCATTATCCAAGGTTTCAAACGCGTGGGTAATGGATAAATAAGAACAATAAAAAAAAATGCTTTGTCATCGGTTTGTGAGCTACCCTGAAAGTTTCAGCCGGATAGCTAATCGGGAAGTGCTCGAAATTTGAATTGCAAGATTCCAGGACAGACAAAATACATAGATACTCGTATACAAACAAGTGAAGTTAAATAAAAGGTTTTAAAAAATCATTTCTCCTATAATTTTTTCCATGTACGCGGCCAAAACAAGTCGGACGAGCCAATTTCGAGTTTTTGCTAGACTAGCACGCAATTGATTTTTATAAATGATGTCGTGCCGATATCGTAAAATTTATCATTTCATGAAATGGTTTGGTCAGATGAATGAATAATTAGCGTTTGACGATATGAACAGCTGAACGCACGGCAGCTACATCATATGGTCAAACATTAGTGATCTTATTGTAAAATAGTTGCATTATCCACCGCTATAGAGGCGCTAGAGCGGCTGGATGAGAATGGATGAGGGGAACTGAAGAGCGAGCTCAGTGGCGTGCTTTAGGAGCGGCCCACGTCCAGCAGTGGACAGATATAGGCTGATGATGATAGAGGCGCAAGGCGGAAGCCTGACTTGGCCGTTATAGGTTAGAAGAAGCGGGAGCGAAGCGTAGCGAGCTCCCGTCTTCGTTTTCGTGTTTTTTTAAGCTGTTCAAACAGATAGGTTTCAAACCTATCTGTTTGAACACCTTTGGTATCATAAAAACCATACATTAATAATATGGCCAAACGTGGGTTGAAATATCATTAAACGTTGATGTTTCAACGATATGGTCAGTTTTAGCTGCATGGCCATTTCATAAAATAGAACCATTACATGAAATGATCAATTCTACGATATCGCCACGACATATAATACATAAATAGATCTATAGGTAATCTAATCTAGTAAATATTATAAATGCGAAAGTTTTTGTTTAATATGTATGTTTATTACGACTCAGCGCTGAAATTAAACCATAGTAACTACAGGAAAACACTTACTAAACTTATACGGTTCGGCGAGTTTGCGTTCTCCAGATGTTCGCTATAGCAATGCGCCACTATAACATGGTGGAATAATTTAGTAGCGTTGTCCCCCACTGGGACAACTTTTTTCACCAGTGGTGGACAACAAGTGGGGGAAAATGGGAATCGACGGATATTGTGGATATTCCACTGATAACGAAGCGTTTTGCTTCCACGTATCATGCGTACGAGAAAGAGCTATTTCAACAGCGGATTTTGTTTGAGAGACATCTAGTGAAGTTTGTTCACAACGTTTGGATACTTTGCAACGTAGAGTTTGCGAAGAACATTCATTTTCATTCCTGAAATAGTCTGTATAGCCTCAGAAAAACTCGGGTACAATTTCATTCCAAACCAAAAGCGTTCCTTGAACTGGTAACATCATTTATAATACAATGTTAGAAGTTTTAGTTAATTCTCCCTCTGCTAGATGGCAGTACCAATATCAATTATCTTTCATTTTCTAAAAAAGTTTAGGGATCTTATTTGAACTCTAAACAATAGTAAGTTAGTTTGTTTACGCTGAATGCTGACTCTAAGAACTTATCAAGAATTTTCCGTTAAAATTCATCCCACGTTTCAATTTGGTTCGAATGGTAATTCGAGCAGACTAATTTAAGCTTTTGACTTTTGAAAGGCAACCTTTGTTTAACTTTCGTAAATTAACTTTGTACATTAGAATAATAAACAGTAGGTAAAAGTAAATAACGATTGAAAGTTTAAAATAAATGCGGGGCTAATACGGGGCTGCTTTGTTTACTACCTAAGCTCTCAGCAGTTGCAATAATGATGTTAGAGGTTCTCCCACAATTTCTTTGGTTCATTAAAGTTTAGTAATAATAAAGAAACAATGCGTAAAAAGCGATCTAAAAAGATGGCAACAATATGAAAGTAGAAGAAAAGATGTACTCGTAATACACAAGGCAGTTGCCAGGAATTCACTTCAGGGGGGGGGGGGGGGATTCGAGCTTGGAAGCAACGGGGGGGGGGGGGGGTGTAAACTTTATTAGATAAATACTTTATTTTACTTTCTCTCCTAATAAAAATCACCAAAACCTGTCAATAATTTCCATGTCGTTTCCAGTTTACATAAAAAAAAAATATGTAATTAACCCTGCTTACGTAATAATGAGATGGTGTTGTGGGCAGTTTCGAAATGTACATTTTTAACAAGCCGTTCTCTTTGAACATTTTCAACACTTTGCCATTTTTGTAACTTTTGACACAACCGATCCTTTCCAAACCGAATTAAAGACCCTATCATTCACGGAATAAAGTCGATTTTTCTATGTCATCGAAACATGCAAAACGAACGGTGATCGAAAACGTTCAAAACACTACTTTCGCCCACAAATGTCCAAAGCGAACGCCAAATGTCGATCATATTTAGAGTTTTTAACAGTTATTTTCGTTATTTGCTAAAAAAATGAACGGCCCCTTTAACTGCAATTTTACCTAGGTCACAGAATAAATAATAGTACAAGGCTAGGTATACTCTGTGGTATAGTAAAAACCGAGCTTCACTTTTTCAGTGTATAAAATAGTGGGTAGTTTTCTAAAGCTTAAGGCATCCAAACCCCCCCCCCCCCCCCCCCCACCCTGCCTACGGCCTTGGTAGAACATGCAGTCAGAAGTTGAAAAAAATGGTTACTTTATAGAAATATTATAGAAATACTAACTATATGATGCTTTCTTGTCGTCTTAGTGTTCGTGTAAACAATATGACCCCTGGTGGCCTCTGTCTTCTTAATTTTAACCAACTAAAAAACTATTTAAGGGAATTTATACTCATCGAAAGCCCTTTTATTTGAAGTATCACTCGATAGGTTCTAATCCCTTCTAATTCTTTTTCGCTGAGACATTAGGCACCTAGCTGCTGCCTTCTTGAATTTTTTCACACTTCATATATCTTACGTCACTTTCAAGATTAAGATAAATCCAATGATACATAATTTATTGAAATCCATCAACACGTTTAGGCTATAGGATGCGCTAAAAAAGTATACAGATCATTGTGCCAAAGTATCACACATACAAACTTATATAAACACACCCGAGGAACATAACCTTCTTTGTAGCAGTCAGGTAAAACTATTACTAGAGCGAAAAAGTACCCACCTAACCTAAAGCTATGAGCAGCATCGGGCAGTCTGAGGTAGTTAAAGTACTTAGACCTATCGCCAAAATCAATATTCTTCAAAATAATTTGCTTCTACCCAATATTGGGTATGTTTCCCACCCAAGACCGAAATCCTCATTTTCTTGCCAAAATTGCTTATTGAATTTTCCACTCAAGTCAACGTAACATGTAGGCAAATTTAATTCTTGGTTCGAATCGCGAAACCACATTCGCTTCTCTTAAGGGCGGGCTTACACAAATTAACCCAATTATTAACAAATATTATCGTAAGATCTGACAAAAGATTGATTGATTTTATAAGCTTTATTAAGTTTGATTTGTTGTTTAAGCTAACTGAATATGAATAGCATTATGAAATTGTAATTTAAACTTTCGCGATTCGAACACATAGTTACTAAAAAAAAAACAAAAAAAAAACGGGACTTAATCGCGCTGAAAACTTAATATTACATTATTATTATTATTATTTTTACAAAACCAAATGCAGTTAGTTGGAATTTTGGAAACAACGCTCGCCCTTCTCGACGCTGACACTCGCTACTTCAGTCTTCTCGAGACGACGATCAATGCAACTTGATCGAAACGTCGAGGTAAATAAATATTAAGTTTTCAGCGCGATTAAGTCCCGTTTAAATATATAACTATGCATTATGAAATAACAGATAGTCGTTAGCATTTATTGTGTAGGACGCCAACCAGCCAGCTCCCGTATGCAGCTAACAAATCTAACCAGCAGTGCGATTCCGTATCTTGGTTTCAATAAGATTGTCACTTTCCTCATAGAAATTTCGACTCTATCGCAACGCATTAATGAATTTGACGGATTGAAACCGATATGATCAATATTGTGTAATAACAGTACTGCACTGCAACGTGAACGATACCTATCAGTGATACCTATCGGTGAGACAATAAATAAAATAAAACTGAGTAATAGTGGGGAGACGTGGTTTGGGGAAATAAGGGAAAGTGATTAAAGATAAGGGAGGTTAGGGGGAAGGGTAGGGGGAATGAGCTTTCCCCCTACCATTTTCCCTTTCTCCCACTCTACCTCCACCCTTCGTTTCAGTCTTCCCCCACTTTGCACCACCTGCCCCACTTCCCGCACCCTTCCCTGACATCTCCCACCATTCTTCCACTTCCCCCTTCACTTTCTCCCACCTTTCCTCACTTCCCTAAACCTTCATCCCCGCTTTATTTTATTTCCCCAGTTTTTTTTCTTAGTATGACCACACCGAAAGGTAACGATCGTGCAGCGATAACGTTGCAGTGCAGGTTAGGTTTTCTAGCTGAATAGCCCGTAGAGTGACGACCTGCGGAAGGCGGCTGGCACAAACTGCAGGTGAAGAGCGCCAGAGACCGGGCTCTGTGGCGTTCATTGGGAGAGGCCTATGATTGATTTATTGTGAATTCTGCATTTGCCCTGTAGAAAAGCAATAAAGGAATTATTATACTTTTGTCTGTGATCTTGACCTTCTGCCTGCTCTTTGTTTTATTACAGAATAACTGTAAGAAAATTACTAAAGTTCTGTACACTCATACAGAAGAACATAAATATAGGTCTACTTATGCCAAAAGTTCTGGCTTAACGGAACGACTGCTATTAATCAAAAACAGCTAAGACCAACTGCTTAAAACATGTACTCCGAAGCAAGGAGTGATGGAAGACTGTACCTACATGTCATAGAAATGTCATTGGAGTGGAGCCGAGGACCGAACCCAGTATCATTATTAATTGTTATTTATTTTTTACCACGATATGTTACTATTTCTAATTCGAATTACAGGGTTAGTGTAAGAATTTCGTACAAAGCACCCCACCTAGGAGGGTACACCCCACGCTCTTTTTTACAATAACATTAATTTTATAGTTAATCACTTTATTCTTATATTAAAATTTATTTTTTACATTTTATTTCGGTTTTAACCACATTTTTAATACCATTAATATTAAAGCGTGCTTTTTTAAATCTATAATTAATATTTTAGCTATTAAGTACTTTTTTATATTATTGTATTGTCATCGGGCCCTGATATGTATGCAAAACTTTGAATTAATCTGACCATTTAAGGTGGGTAAAATCGAGTTCAACGTTTCCGTTACATATACATAAAGGGGAAGCTAATAAAAGCGTGTCTATAAAAGCATCTAACTGTATGTACGTCAATACCCTTTTTCTCAGGAACGCGAATTATCAAGTTGAAATTAATATCAAATACTCAAATCTGCAATCTCTTACAGCTGTGAAAAAACAAACTTCTGAGTCAATGCGATCAAAAGATACGGCCGTTTATGCCGCATATTTTGACACTTGCAATTGAATCAAAACCTATAAGGGTAGGTACTTCCCGTTGACCTAGAATCATGAAATTTAGCAATAAGCAATGTCTTATAGCACAAGTACCGTACCGTACATTAGAACTTTAAACAAAAAGAAAGCATTTGGTAAACTGATAGCGATCTATGTCGATGTATGGGGAAAACAGTTTTTCATCGGCAAATAAGTTTGTACGGAACCTTCAGTACGCGAGTCTGACTCGCACTTGGCTGTTTTTATTCAAAAAATTGTCGAAACGTCGAGTCCTTCAGTCTCGACATTTCGACTTTTAAAAAGTCTAGTCAAGTCTCAGTCGAAATCACGATTCAATAAAGTGGTGGAGCTTTAGGTACTGAAACTTCCTACAGGGAGTTTCAGAGAGAAGACGAATTGGTAGTAGTAGTACCTAATGGTTAATATTCCACTAATATGAACATTAACACTCGAAAAAACACAAGTTTGAGAAAAAGCAAAACAAACCAACGCCTCGATTTCGTTTTCCCGGTGAAACTCCTATACTGCTTTACAAGTAGTCGCAGCCAATAGCGCAGCGACTAGCAGACGGCTTCCGAGACACAAACTTCTGCTGCGACTACTGTACTAGTAGGTACTATTTTCATGTATTATTTTTACTACTTTAGCGATAGCATCGTATCCTGAAGTCTAAATACTGCCTAAATATTAGCACTTGGTTAACTAACTCAAACCTATATTGCCTAAATAACCAAACAGGCGTATTGATATTGTTTCGTAAACAGAGTCAATATGCAGACGTAACTTAATTTGTATGGTTTCAATGATGTGCGTGCTCAGGGGATGAAAATGTAATAACATTTAATTAATTCAAATGATTGCATCTTACGGAATTCGAACCCGGCAGTAAAGTAAATAAAGTAGGCATCTACATGAAATAATGTAAATTGATGTTACGTGATATTATTATGACACTTTCCCATGTCAAGTGAAGGCAATAAATCATCTCGAATAGGATTTACGAGATTTTGCACTGAGAACCTTTCCAGACCCTAATTAAATAGCTTGACAGCTTTGTGATATATGAGTAAACTAGTGACTAGCCCTAGCTTCGCACAGGTAGCGCTCACACCGCGGCATTTTTCTTACTGTTAGCATTGTTATAGCTACCTGTCGTAACGTCTAAAAAAACATGCCAGTAAGCGTTATTCGAAATCTTTGGAATCAACGATCGTGGTGCTTTTTGGCCATATACAACTGCATTATTACTCACGTACTTGAAATTCTTGTTATTATTTTATTTCGACGGCAAAATGTCATTCCGTTCCTTAAAATGTCGATTACTCAAGCGACATTTTTGCATATTGTTGATACCTTGGGATACATTATTGCAATTTACATAGAGAACTCACATTATTTGAAAAATGAAATTCTGCCCATGTTACTTGCTGACAATGTAGCTTACTACAGGTGAAAGAATTATTAAAATCTGTTCAGTTTGATCCATTACAAACAAACATACAAAAAATCTAATCCTTCCTCATTTTAATATAAGTGTAGAAGTGTAGACTCTAACTGGATGTTATGTGTAGGATTACCTTCCAGAGTTAAATAGAACATAGTAATATTAGTGTAGAAGTGTAGGCTCTAACTGGATGTTATGTGTAGGATTACCTTCCAAAGTTAAATAGAAGATTTTAATATTAGTGTAGAAGTGTAGACTCTAACTGGATGCTATTTGTAGGATTACCTTCCAGAGTTAAATAGAACATTTTAATATTAGTGTAGAAGTGTAGACTCTAACTAGATATTATGTGTAGGATTACCTTCCAGAGTTAAATAGAACATTTTAATATTAGTGTAGAAGTGTAGACTCTAACTGGATGTTATGTCGCCCTATCCGTCGAAAAGAACCGCTATTGCAAAACCACAGGTTTTTTCTAACTTTCTCTTAAATTTCTTAGAGAATGTATGTTTTATGGTATCCTAAACGATTAGGTGATATAACGAGCATCCAGTGATATATTTTTTTATTTAATATCATCAGTTTTTTTAAATATATTTTGTCCCTTAAGACTGTATTCCGCGGAACTTTAGCGTATTTACATGAACTCAATCGCCATAAGGGCTTTATTCTACGGAAAATGACGTGCACGCGTAAATTTAAAAGACGTTAGGACTTTTTTCGACGGAAATAGCAAATTGGTGGCTTTTTACGAGCAAAGTGTTAAGTTAAACAGCATATTTCCGTACACAAAATTAAAGAAAAAACTTTTTTTTCTTGTATGATCGGATTGATTTATATACTGTTGATTTACTTCCAGTAAGTATACTGATAAACAAATAATTATCATTGTATTTTATTTTAATAGGTATTGTGACGAGGTCCAAACCTCTTTCATAATAATACTCTTTTGATATCTAAATTCTTTCATAATCCATTTCTTTTCATTTTGATAGTTCATCATTCATTCCATATACAAATAACCTGTCATTCCAATATATGGATTTTTAGCAAACCCGAAATTGTTATAAAATACCAATAATAAGATTATTACAACTGGACTCTTTTAAAATACATAAAATAATACCTTCGTAAGTGGTCGTTTTCATCCATATTGTAGCACCACGAAAAAGTCTATACACTGTTGTTCCTGTAATTCTGTTGTCCACTGAGGCTTGGTCCCTGGGCTGGTGGAGCAAGCCCAAACCCTGGGACCGCCTCGTGACAGTATATTTAACTTAAAATAAGGATTGTACAATGTACATATTGTTTATAATATAATACAAACCGGTGGTTACGGAAGGTTTAACCCAATTTTATAGGTAGAAAAATATTACGGTAATATGCAATAAAAAAAAACTGATTGACTTAATATATTACTTAACTGTATTGGTAATGACAAATAAAAAAATGTCATGTTACTCTTGCATGTTACCATTGTACATAGGAAATGTATTTATGACCATGTTACATAAAATAGATCACAATAAGATAGTTGTTATCAGGAAACAACAACGACAATTTTATTTTATTAAGCAACTACTCCTAACAGACACACAGATATTTTCTAATTATTAGGTTTAGAAATGGTTAAAACGTATGATTTATTTTAGCCATAAGATTTATTATCAAAGCAAAAAGTCACCATTAATTTTCGGCAAAGAAAGTAAAACATTATTTATTAAGAGGTAACTTTTAATTAAAAATTCATACGTGTAGCAAACGCGGTTATAGATGAGCAATGATGTAATTAATATTGAATCATTATTCGTGTCATCATACTTTTACAATTGATATTAAAATGCAATATGATTAAAATATGTAAGATAAACTATACAATATTCAGAAGCAACAAAATAATTACTTAAGATTCACTATTAAGTATTTCGGAGGTTTTTTTTACTATATGGCACAAGTGAACATTTACAAAAATATGACATGAGCCAGAAGTATATTACAATATTATATTATATTTCTATAAGTTTTATGTGCCGTAGTGGTCTCATCTTAGGTTCAGATGGCAGCCATGGTAACGGCGGAGCAGGGGGTGCTAAGAACTCCCGGCAGGGACTCAGCTACCAACCCCCACGATCTCTGGACTAGGCAACCTACAACGCACGCACCTTGAGGACCGATGAGAAGTTGATAGGGCTGGAAGAAGTAGTAAGTGAGTTGCGCTGGGGTATTATAGGTTTATCAGAAGTCCGAGGAGAGGGAGAGGATACGATAACCCTCAATTCCGGCAACTTACTCTATTACCGGGAGGGCGACCAGCTTTCCCAACACGGTATCGGGTTTCTCATCCGCAAGTCCCTCGTCAACAACATTGTTAAGATCGAAAGCGTGTCGAGCAGGGTGGCATACCTTATACTCAGAATAACCGAACGGTATTCGTTGAAGGTATTACAGGTATACGTCCCACACTCGAAACATCCAAACGATGAAGTGGAGGCTATGAACGACGACAATTCCAATGCCATACATGCCCCGAAAACACACTTCACAGTGGTGATTGGGTACTTCATTCATCGCCATTCCTCATGCCCAGCCACGCACAGCTGGGCATGAGGAATGGCGATTAACTGAGAGTGGGGCAGTTTGGATTTGGCCATCGGAACCAAAGGAGTCAGCTATTGGCTGAGTTCATGGAGAAGGAGCAATTTTTTATGATGAATCAAGAAGCGCCCGTCCAGGAAATGGACGTGGCTGCACCCCGGCGGTCATAAACACAAGTTAGATTTCATTTTGCATATAATCAAGGATGTCTCTGTGATCAACAGGGTTAAGACTGGAACTTGAATATCAACGTAAAACTGGAATGGTCTCGTTTGATGAGATCTACTCTTCGCCCAAGTCCTGCCCAAATCCAAAACCCCGAGAACTTTCAGTTGTAGCTCCAAAATAGCTTCCAAATCCTTACCGAGTGCGATACAGTGGGTAACTAAACAACGGGCTGGTGGAAATTGTTCACGCGGTCGGGTCAGAGTTCTTTAAGCCCACCGCAAAAATAGAACACAGAAACTCTCTGAGCATGTACAGATTTGCGTTCCTATAATACTAATTGTATTAAGAACGCAATAGAGCGGAACAAGGGCTCCATAGTGTTTGCAAGAGATCTGTCTATTGAGCAAAGCCTGTTGACGAAGCTGAAGACGGACAGTCGGCAGCATCGTCTCGTCGAAGCCAGAGATTTTGAGTGAGCTCAAGAAGTTCTATGGGCAATTATACACCTCATCACGTAGTGCTCTTAGCACTGCTAGTGATACAAAAGCTCGTTTGACCCGACATTATACCGAAGATTTCCCGGACGTTAGCCTGTACGAGATCAGAATGGCTCTCAAACAGCTTAAGAGCAACAAATCACCAGGGGAGGACGGAATAACGACAGAGCTACTGAAAGTTGTTGGAACACCGGTACTTAAAGTCCTTCAGAGGCTGTTTAACTCCGTCATTCTCGAGGATACTTACGCTAGAAGCGTGGCACAGGAGCGTAGTGGTGTTGCTCTTTAAGAAAGGTGATAACGCCCTCTTGAAGAATTATATGCCCTTTTCGCTGCTGAGCCACGTCTATAAGCTATTTTGGAGAGTAGTTACAAACCGTCTCGCTCGTAGGTTTGACGACTATCAGCCTCCCGAAAAAGCTGGATTCCGGAAAGACTTTAGCACCGTAGACCTCATCCTACGCTCCGGCTGATTATACAGAAGACCGAAAAGTATAATCGGCCACTACGTCTAGCGTTTGTGGACTACGAGAGAGCCTTTGATTCAGTCGAGACCTGGGCAGTGCTACAGTCATTACAACAGTGCCAGATTGAAAACCGGTACATGGATGTTTTGAAGTGTTTGTACAGCAAGGCCACAATGACTATCCGTTTTCAGGATCGGAGCACGAATTCTATCCAGTTGCAAAAAGGGGTGAGACAAGTAGACGTTATTTCTCCGAAACTGTTCACCTCTGCACTGGAAGATATATTCAAGCTTCTGAACTTGAATGTATATGGTGTTAAGATCAATGGCGAATACATCACTCACCTTTCATTTTTACTACGGACACTTATACGCTTCGCATGCTCCTCGGCCAGAGTACTTACTTAGAAAACAAGAAACATAAATTAACTATACAGAATTATAATGTTTTTTTTTCAATGGCAATCGAATGGCATGACAAATAGAAGAAAAATCTGCCAGTAGGTAGCGAAATCATTTTACGGTTAAAACACGTGACCTCGGCCTAGTCTACCTTTAAAATATTGTGAAAGTATCCCTGAACTTGGAAAATACAATTAAAGTGAACTAAAGAAAGATAAAATACATATTCAAGTGAACCAGGAAAGGAACAATAATAGGGTAAGTAACGAATTATGTACAAATAAAATAATTATATTGACAAATTATAGAACTTAATAACTAGGCAGATAATAATAAAAAATAAAATGGATTGTTATGTTTGTCTCATAAGAATGACATATCAATATCTACATACCCGTGCTTTATCTGCTCGTCGAACAAGTATTTATTTAGTTTTATTTTTCTAATTTAGCCCCCAAAACTGTCCTCTGCATTCAAAATTCATTTATTTAAGTAATTTTTGTTACGAGCAGTTTTGGAGCTAACCATCATGAGAAAGCCCAGTAGGAAAAAAAATAGGGTACCTAAATGGTACCTAAACTAAATTTTGGAAATCACCAAACATATTAACAGGTTTAACATAAGTATATGTATGTAGGTATATTGAATCTCAATGTTCCTTTTCTAACTACATAGTAAAGGTATATGCGGTTTCGCAGAGACTTTTTGTGACATTAGAAACTGGTCAAACCCTAAAATAGACAAATAATTGATTTGTCAAATTCATAAATCGACAAATCCTTAGCTCGTCAAATTAGCTATTAGTCAATCACGCTTTGTACAGTCAAGAAGAAATTTAAACTATAGGAAACATAAATATTAAGCAAAAATGACTTCTACTTCTACAAAGCCTTTATAAAACTGAAACATAAAATAACACAATGTTGGAACATTGTGTTATGCATTATCTTCCAGACGCGACGTGCGATGACAACAGAAAACTATTTACTTAAGGCGCTATGGGCTCCAAATTTTTATCCTGCTTATTATGGTGCAGGGTAAGCAGGAAAGGTGATGCTTCTCGGGAGCCGATTTTAGTTCATATTTACAATTTAATTTAACTTTTTTTTAAATAATCTTAAGATTTTTTAAAAAACGAATCTCACAGAAGTATTTGAATGTTTGTTGGGATAACACCCATTTGGTTTTTGTAAAAATATCTTCAATAGAAACTGAACGAAATTGATTCATTCCAACCACGGGACCGTCAAAACGGGTGATTTATAGGAAACTTTAGGTTTTTTTTGTATGGAGACAAATTTATTTAATCGTGTTTCGGTGACCACTAGCCACAGCCGGATAAAGTATTTTGTGAACATTTAATACACATAAAAAAATAAAGTCAATTAACCGTTTTCAAAGGTCTAGTTTTAAATATTCGTGAGGTATAGAAGGTTTAAAAAATACGGAGTCTACAACGCCAAACACACCAGTGAAGCATAACAAATGGTCGCTGCGTATGTGTGCGTGAGTGGATTATTTGTGGTTAATTCACAACTGCATCACAAGAGACTGCATTGATTTGGTTTTACGTGTGAAATTTTAGAGTGGAATTGACACGACTAACAGATTCGAGATCTTGCCGAGATGTGGCGGCAAATCAGCATAACAGTGGCAGTGGTGTAAGTGTGTGCGTGAGGCATGGTCGTACGAGCGGATTGGCATATCTTAGTGCTTCACTTTCGATTTGGTGGTGTGGAATCCGTCTACTTAAATCATTCTTGGACATACATTAATGTGTCAAATTACCTTCTCACCCATTGTTCGAAGGTAAGAGCATCCATCCACAAACAGATAAGATTTCTGTATATTAACAGTAAGGGTAAGTAGTACAAAACTAGTGATCAGAAAAAACTTTAGACACTGTCACCCACCTGGCAGTTTAAGTATAGAAGGAAATAAATAGAATATTTAAGAAGCCTACCTACTCGTGAAGTGGCGGTATGTATTCTTAAAAAAAAGGAATAAAATAGTAAACTACCAGTGTAATCAGAATGATACAAAAACTCAGGGAGTGAGTTACAGGAGGTGGCGTGGGTATGATATTGTCCTCCGGCTTGAGACTTAGCTTGGAGGCGCGCGTGGGATGACGTTCCGCGGAGAGATGGTGCAGAAGTAGTGCAGCAGCCAGTAGTAACGCAGCAGTGCACAGAGCAGCTCCCGGGGGACAGGTGTCCACAGACCCGTGGCAGCGTGCTGTTCGGCGATCGTACCCCTAGAGTATCAAAAAAACCCTGGAACGTTAGAATTAGACGCCTTAGTCCAGGTTCAGTAGGTCTGGCTGGCGTACATCACCAGGTCTTCCTTCCTTGGGGTCCACTATGCTGGACGAGGCCTCTTTCAGTTAAGCCCCAAGGAAGTAGATGTGGCAGCCAGCATGGTACATTAAAGTAATAAATAAAAAGTTAAAAGTAAAGTACAAGTGTGAAAGACCAGAAGGGTCGGACATAAGTTTATAATTATAGAAATACAGCACGTAAGAAACATAGTTTTAAAAGAATTTCACCAGTTGGGAGTAAATTATCACGAAATACAGGGAATACAAAAGCGGTATAAAACCGGTACATACTAAAAAGTCAAGTCATTGCGAAAGCGTTTGCTTGTATGACTAAATGCGACCAACAAGCATAGTTTGACCGTATTAACTTTCGCAATGACTGGCTAACAGAATAAACTAAAAGGAAAGTAAAAAAATATGAACAAAATCAGTAAACATTTTTTTAATGGCGCTTGTCTGTATGTTTGCTTATTCGCGTATCACGTAAAACCTACTGGACTGACTGCATTGTCACTGTTGGATAGCTTAGGGTGACTTAAAAAATGGTGTACTTGGTATCTCAATCCGATAGTAGAAGTAGAGCAATTGATCAATTGATCAATTGAAGGAAGTTAGATAAAATTGGTACTTTTGGTTCTAATCCATAATCTGATAGAATCCCAGAAAAATTATACCAAAGCCTCGGTAACAACTATTTGTAGAAACAGGTTGTACATGCTAATATTTATTCTGTGACATGGGTGATGTGTGCGATTAGCGTACGTGAGTCTTTCTCTTCTTCGAATGTCCATACTACTTGCAATGTATTGTGTTTCCGACCTCAAACTCAACCCTGTCAGAGATCTCAATTCGCAAAGGATTATAACTTTGGTTTGCAAATGGCCCGAATAAATTTGTGGCTATTTTCGCCTGAAAGCTAAGTGCCTGCTTTGTTGTTGGAAAATTCTTAATGCTTTGAACTTTAGACGGATTCATTTACAATTTATTCTCTTTGGGTGTTATGTATTCGAATAAAACTACTGAGCGATTGCAATGAGGTTATCATTGTTGGTATTTTTGGTTGGTGTGTAAGTCTATGCGTGTCCGACGCGCATTTGGACGTTTTTTTGCATTATCTTTTACACGTTTCTCATTAGGACTCTTCGGTTGTTCAGCGGACCCTGAAGGTTCTGATGAGGTACTCGTTCAGCCAAGATAATCAGTTTCCTGAAATACTGTTACCAACCTTTTCTGGAATAGTGTGGGGAAATGCAGTCTTGGTCTTTCAAAACTGTAAAGCAACGAGCCTGCGTGAAGCGTCGACAAGAAACGGGTTAGTAATATATACTATAATATTAATATTATAAAGAGGTAAAGTTTGCGAGTTTGTGTGGTTGTAGGGAGTAATCTCTGGATCGACAGAATCGATTTTAAAAATTATTTTACCAATAGAAAGCTACGTTATGTGATACCTAGTATTTTAGGTACCTACTTTAGTGTTAAGGACAGTTTACAAACTTAGGTTTTTACAATTGAATTGGGCCAGGTAACACTATATCAGCATCAATACTTTAAATCAAGTCCGAAAGTCCGTTTGTATCAGACAAATAATAAGTTAATTTTAAATTTAAATAATAAAATAAAGTTTTCTGCAGTAGCCATGTAATGTCACGAGAACCAAACGTGTGTACCAAATTTCAGCCCGATAGCTAAATTGGCAGGAAATGGTTTAATTAAACGTGAGTACATTTTCGTTTTTTTATTATTATGTAGTATTTTTATGAGGTTCTTAATTGTTTTATGTATAAAATGGTATATAACTATATGTAATTTTAGAATGTAGACGGATAACAAATACAAAAAATAAGTTTCTACGCACGGGAACTCGCGCGTCCTCCGACGAGTTCGAATGAACGCAAATATATTTTTTACTTATTTTGTAAATAAAAAATTATAGAGAAACCGAAGGCATAAAAATAAAACAAAACAAAAGTTTTTATTTACACTAAAGTCCAAAAAATTATTACCAAAAATAACATAGCTTTTCCAAAAAAACGAATCTTGCTGCTGTTTTTAATAAAATAATATTTTTTATGATATTATTGTTGCATATCCTTATTCCTAATTTCAACGGCTTTCTAGAAAAGTTTTGAGTAACTATACTTTTCTAGAAAACATTCTAATGGTAAGCATTCAGCAATTAGCACCTGAAATCTGCGGTGTGACGAATCGCACTTACGGAAAGCTAACCTGCTCTAACCCGCGGTAATTACGCATTTAGGGGCGCGCGGGGCGCGGGCAACCCAAGGTTTAAAGATTTATACCAGCGATTCAACTTGAAAGCAGAACTTCATTAGATTGGGGCATCGTGAAGGTTTTTATTCAGTTGAGTGACGACTGACGTCTGCATATAACAAATTGCAGTGCCACCCAGAACTTTAGTTGCAAAATTTTGTGCACTGCGCTCGTCACCCTGAGACATTGGTTTTTAAGTTCATGACCAGTAATTCCGCAGGAAATTACCCTTTAAACTAGATCACCGAAAAGTTTGCACACTTCTGCTTGGCGGTTAAATATCTGGCAAACGTGTGGTACCTCCCCAGGCGGGCTCTTTAGCTAATACTACCCGCGGGATTTGACACAAAAAAGAGGCAATGCTTACTAGTTGACAAACATCCTGAAAAAAAAATGATGAACATATTTACATAATATTCAGATAGATAGATAACTCTTTATTGAACACCACACAAATAAAAATCTTACAACTAAAAAATAAAATTAATAACAAAGTGTCACAATCGGCGGTCTTATAGCTCAGAGCAATCTCTTCCAGACAACTGTGCATGTAAAGGAATAACGGAGGTAATAGAGACGGTGGTTTTCATGTAATAAATAAATACATATACCATAAATAAGCACTTAATATTTACAAACTAATAATGAAATTCATTGGGAAAACACAACAGAAAGTTGTGATAATAGATAAACCTAATAGATACATATAATTAAAAAAAAACATACATACTAATATAATATCAGAAACAAAGTGCCTGCTGAGTTCAGGAATCTTCTTTTGCTTGAAACTTACCACTCCCTCGTCACTATATACATTCATTTACGTCCGACGCCAACGTCTGTCCTTTCCGGAAGAGCGGACTAATAAATAAACATTACCTAAAAAAAAATTAACAAAATAAAAATATGTAGCTTAATTTCGCCAATACTGTAAAACAAACAAATGAAAAATGTTAAATTAAAAAAAAAGATGGAAAACCCCACGCCAAACAAACCCTAATCAAATTGAACTATTGTAAAATATAAATGTCTGACAGTAATACAATTGCATTTATGTCAGACGTTTGGTATTTGGATCGAGGTATATGTTTTTTTATTGTGTATATATATTATATGTATATAAATAAATTTATATTTAAGTGTTTTTTCGGGCCTCCCGGCCCTGTCTTTTATTTCATTTATATTTTACAATAGTTCAATTTGGGTAGGGTTTGTTTAGCGTGGGCTTTTCCCTTTTTTATACGCTTTATATTAGCTTCACTTGTATGTTTGTATATTTGTAACCGACTCCTTTGGACGCTATTTTGACCCACTTTAAACGGTCAGATTTCATTCAAATTTTGCACACCTGTCAAAGACCAATGACAATGCAATAATTCGAAAAAAAAAAGAAGAAAATAAATAATACTTTAAAAAAACTAAAAAACACGCTTTATATAGAAAACCAAACTAAAAAATAGAAAATAAATTTTAATAATGTAAATAAGAAAAAATGTTTTATTTCAAAAAAAGCGTGGGGTGCTTCTCATATCTGTCAATGAAATATTTATAACTATTGACCCATGCACACCACGATTTTTTTGAAATAAATCTTTTTTTTCTTATTTACACTATTATAATATATTTTCTATATTTTAGTTTGGTTTTCTATATAAAACGTGTTATTTAGTTTTCTTAAACTATTATTCATTCATTTCTTTTTTAATTTACCATTTATCATTTGTCTGACTTACAGTTTTGGCGGAAGTAAACTTCATATTTTTAAATTATTCATTTTAAATATGGATTTCCGCAAAGTAACCTGAATCTCAATCTCATCAACTAAACATTACCTACTGTGGAACTCATATTGCAACAAACTCGAGCGTTCAAAATAGGAGTCTATATCAATGATGTAAAGGTCAAAGTCGTGGTTAAATTTATTCTTCCTGGTGTGTTGACAAGTCAATTAAGTGTGATCCTTTCTAAAAGTCTTGCCATGTTCCTGTCACGGAAATAGAGACTTTCTGTCTCTGAAGCTAATATAATTGTTACAAAATATTGTACATTTATGTTGATATTTTTGTAACAAATAGCAAGTAGCAAATAAAAGCAAAAGATTTAATAGCAAGTCTTTTGCCAGGCCAGCATAACACTTAATACCACAAACACATCTGTACATTTTAGCTATACTAGCCAGAACATTTTTATCTAAGTATTGGAAACCTTTACAACTGAAAAGCATGTAAGAAAGCTAGTAACGTTGAAATACCTATTGTTATTTAAACCTAGAAACATAAAAATGTCTATACAGATATTTTCTGAAGCCTATATGGGCGATATAAAAAAGATCATTGAAAACGCCTAACTAAACTGATAGCATGTTGCCGACCGCTGAATTTAGGTCTAACTGAAATGTGCCTGATAAAAAAAAATACTAAAAGGCACTTATCTGTTAAGGTTTGAAGGTAGAAACCCTTTTTATTATGCTATCCTTGCTCCCTTACAGAAGCCTCAGGGCTATTAAGGTTCTGAAAAGAACCTTTGTCGACAAAAAGATGAACCTAATGCCTACCTAAATTGGAGGTTATTCAAATACCTAAAACATCATGTTATAGATCCAGTCTTTTATCAAAAGTGCGCCTGGTTGAGTTTTTCATCGTCTTTATAGCTCCGCATATACCTTCACTGTGAGCGATCGCAACCTACCATGCGTCGACACGTTGTTATAAAATATATCTTCATTTGCGCGCTATCTGTCATTCAGAAACCACATTAGATCTTCCCCATCGAATAAAAAATTATTTAGAGATTCATAAAAAATTATAGATTAGTAGGTATTAATGGCGAATACAGGCGAAAAGCTTACAATCTGTCTATTTATTCTATATACTACTTATAATAAAACATAAGTAATTGAGATTGGTAGCCTAACGGTTCTATAGTGCAACTTAGAATCCAACGATCCAACGGGTTCGATCCTAGGCTCCGCACCAATGACTTTTCTAAATTATGTGCGGTTTTCCATCGCTCTGTGCTTAGGAGGGCACGATAAGCTGTCGGCCCCGGCTAATATTGATTAATAGCAGTCGTTAGCCATGTCAGAGGCCCTCGGGTGGCTTGAAAAACTCTGACATCAGAGGCCAGCACTACCTCATACGACAAACAAACAATTGAAAAAAATATATGTGTAGGTGACTTAAAATATGCTGCTGAAGCAAACTATACCATGTTTAAAAATGGTGTCTGTCTGTCTGTTTGTCGATTTTATCGCGCATCACGTAAAAACTACTAGACCGATTGCGATGCGGTTTTCACTGTTGGATAGCTTTGGATTTGACTTAAAAACTGTGTTACTTGGTATCTTAATTTGATTTTAAGAAGCCGAGCATTCGATGAAAACTTTCTGACGGATGAACGTAGTTTGGTATTTTGTACTTTTGGTCCTGGAATAACGAAGGTTACTTATAACCCAGAGAAATGGCGACGCGGGCAAAGCTTGTATATGCCAATGAAACTAAAATATTTGAAATAAAATATGATTTGTTGCACGATTGTCGTGTAAGTACCAAATTTTATACTAGTAAGTTCATATTAACATAAGTTCAATTTTGCCGTTTCGTCTAGTCCCTTTCGTTTCGCTGTCAAACCAGATGCGTATGTGTAACCATTACCCAAGGCTTTAAGCATTTAATCGCCTTCTTCTCCAATAAAGTTCCTTTAGATTTTTCAAAACAGCGGAAACAGGTTAATAAACAAGTAATTAATCAGGGTGACGTTTATTAAGTTTTCACTCAAAGATTAGCTCTCTTGGCACTGCTTCGAGCTTCGAGTCAATCTATTACTTTTTAATACCGGGGAAAAGGGGTGGCAAAAGTGGACTGATAATTAAATCATATTACCTTTAGTAGAGTAGGACGCCCACCGGCCAGGTGGAGTGACGACCTGCGGAAGGCAGCCGGTAGGAACTGGATGAGAAGAGCCGAAGATTGGATTCTGTGGCGTTTATTGGGAGACGGCTGATGATGACCCTTTTTAATGGGGAAATCTGACACTAACCCTTCCATACCACAATGACTCAAGACAAAAGTCTGTAATGCGTGCGTCCTACCAGTCATGACCTACGGAGCCGAAACGTGGACACTCACGGTGAGATTGGTCCATAAATTCAAGGTCGCTCAGCGAGCTATGAAGAGATCCATGCTCGGAGTTTCTCTGAAGAACAAAATGCGCAATGAGGTAATCCGACAGAGAACCAAAGTAACCGACATATCTTAGAGGATTAGCAAGCTGAAGTGGCAATGGGCTGGTCAAATCTCTCGAAGAACCGACAACCGCTGAGGTAAACGAGTTCTAGAGTGGAGACCGCGTGTAGGCAAACCTAGTGTAGGGCGCCCGCCGGTGAGGTGGAGTGACGACTTGCGAAAAATGCCTGGCAGGAACTGGATGAGAAAAGCCGAAGATCGAACTTAGTGGCGTTCACTAGGAGAGGCCTTCTTCCAGCAGTGGATGGATATAGGCTGATGATGATGATGATTATGATGATAAGTTTATACTTAAACTTATAATAGGTATATGGTGGATTTATTATGAGGATTATGTTTTATTTCGATAAAATTACCCTTTCCCTCCTCATCATCATGTCAGCCTTTAAAAGTCCACTGCTGTACATAGGCCTCCCCCAAAGAGTGTCATAAAGAGCGATTTTGTGCCACCTCCATCCATCGACTTCCTGCGATTGTAGCCATTGCAGGAAGTCGATGGATATAGTTGGTCCATCGTGGGGGGGGGGTCTCCCTACACTTCGCTTGCTTGTTTGTGGTCGCCATTTGAGAACCTTTATTCCCCAGTGGTCGTCGGTTCTGCGAACTATAGGGCCTGCCCATTGCCACTACAACTTGCAAGTTCTGAGAGCTATGTCGATAACCTTGGTTCTTCTACGGATTTCCTCGTTAGGGATCTTATCACGTAGTGAAACTCCGAGCATAGCTCTCTCCATTGCACGCTGCGCGACTTCAAGTTTATGTATGAGACCAATAGTTAGCGACCACGTCTCAATACCGTATGTCATTACTGGTAACACGTACTGATTATAAATTTTCGTCTTGAGGCTCTGTGGTATCTGGGACGAGAAGATATGGCGCAATTTCCCGAACGCTGCCCATCAGAGTTGGATACTACCGACCTATTTCACTCTTGAGCCACGTCTTTAATTTGAATTCAAGGGTCATCTCAAATCGTCTCGCAAGAAGACTTGACGAATTCCAGCCTCCTGAACAAGCCGGGATTCACGGAGGATTAGCACCATAGACCACATACACACATTGATGCAGGTTATACGGAAGTCTGAAGAGTATAACTAGCACCTTTGTCTTGATTTTGCCTATGAAAAGGCCTTTGACTCCATTGAAACCTGGGCGGTTCTTGAGTCTTTGCAGTGGTGTCAAGTGGACTGGCGATACATTGAAGTGCTGAAGTTTCTGTATGACGCTGCGACTATGAGTGTTTAAGTGCAAAACCAGCAGACTAAGCATATCCAACTGACAGGGGTGTAAGACAGGGAAATGTTATATCCCCAAAACCGTTCATTGATGCCCTGGAAGATATGTTTAAGATGCTGGATTGGAAAGGAATGGGCATTAATATCAATGGGGAGAATATCTCACACTTACGATTTGCCGATGATACTCGTATCGTCCAAACAGCGGAGTCGCTGCAAGACTTGCAAAGTATGCTGTCCAACCTAGATTACGCTGCTCAACGCATCGGTCTTGGAATGAACATAGACCAGACCAAGATCATGTTTAACGATCTTTTTGACCCGGAACCGATTGCAGTCAATGGTGAATCTATTGAAGTTGTATAACAATATGTTTACCAAGTTATTTGCAATATTTTTCCAAAAAAAGAACTTTGGGTAGGAAGCCAACAGAAGAATTCAGCTGGGTGGGCAGCATTCGGCAAGCTTTGTCAAGTCTTCTCGTCGTTCATATCACAGTGCCTGAAGACAAGTCTTTAATCAGTGCGTCCTACCAGTCATGATCTTCGGAGCCGAAACGTGGACACTCACAGTCAAACTAGTCCACAAATTCAAGGTCGCTCAGCGAGTTATGCAGAGAGCTATGCTTAGAGTTTTTCTGAAGGACAATATTCGTAATAAAGATATCCAATGGAGACCCAAGGTAACCGACATAGCTCTAAGGATAAGCAAGCTAAAGTAGCTGGTCACATTTCCCGAAGAACCGATAACCGTTGGGTAGACGAGTTTTTGAGTGGAGACCACGTTTAGGCAAACGTAGTGTAGGACGCCATGTGGCCAGGTGGAGTGGATACCTGTGAAAAGCGGCTGGAAGAAAGTGGATGAGGAGAGCTGAAAACGAGCTCAGTGGCGTGCATTAGGAAAGGCCTACGTCCAGCGGACAGATACAGGTTGATGATGATGATGATTATTATTGCACCGGGGCGAATAAAATATAAATAATTGTTAGTAAGCACGAGTCGAAGGCAAGTGCTTGTTCAAACGCCAATGAGTTTGTAATAACTTTTTACCCCCATGCATGATACGATGTTTTTTAATACAAGTGTGAGAAAACCACAAAAAACATGCAAAAATTTTTTTGGTAAATAATGTTTCACCAAAATACAATAAATTACAATCTCTGATGTTTCAAAAGTCTCGAGTTCAGTGTGACAATGAACCTAATTTTAAAAAGTAATGAATAATAATAATTATCTGACCGCGAAACATTCGAAACATTGGAGTACCTACCTTACTACATTCTACCTACCTGGGTTTCAAATCAATTTAGAATCTAAACTGCAGTGCAAGCATGGATCTTATCGATCGATAAATTTACCGACTTTTTTAAAATTAAGTTTCACGTTAATATTCAATAATACGAGTTCAGTAGCACGGAACGTACTTATCGAAAATGACATAAATTCGATAAATCATATTTAATATATAGATTTATATCAACAAAAGGAAGCACAAATCTTATTTTTGACAATTGTTGTCGATATAATGTCGGTAATTTTACCGAATTTTATCGGCTTTCCAAAGTTACACGACAAACTTTTTTTTTTGTAAACTACTTTTCGGATTATAAGCCAAAACGTGGAGGTATCAGAACATCGTGAGGCAAGTTTCAGGGATGCCAATGATCCTTTCGGTCTGGAAGAACAGATTTAAGATTATTTTTAGAATTTATAAGGAAATTTCCCTCGCCCTCATTCAAGATGTTGAGGGCGTTTGAGAAGGAGTCGATCTAATGGACCAGGAATCAATGGAATGGACTGCCTGCGCATGTTGTAGTATCTACTTTACATAATAATACCAAAATACTTAGTGATTGTGTCTAATGCTGTAATTATTATGGTACCTAGTAGGTACTCAGTCTAAAAAACTACCTGTATAATCATTGTTGTAGGTTCTATCAGCTGTACGCTTTTTCACCGAGGGCAGTTGCACCAACGATGCATCGGCCAGGAATATAATATAGCACTAGGACAGCGCACTGTCAGACTTGTCAGGGAGGTGTCCCAAGCAATTGTGCAACGAGTTATGGCTAGTTATACTTTAGGTTAGGTTCAAGGAATATACTACTTGGTATAGTCCACGAGTTGCCATTTTTTAAATCGATAAACTCACGACGTGTTAAATTTACCGAGAGGCTAGATCCATGCTACCGCATTTTGATAAAATTGATAAAAAAAGAACTGTTTACCGGTCGATAAATTTATCAAATTTTATCGATCGATAAGATCCATGCTCGCAGGGCTGATTTGTAAGCGAATATCGACAAAATTTTAGATCACAAGAAATATGAGTCAAGAATTCAAAAAGCAGCACCTACCTACGGTTACCTTTAGAATTTTAACACTGATAATGAACTATGAGGTTTTCAGGTAAATAATACAAAGTCCCTAATTATTATCATACACATGCTTTGAATTTTCGTCTCATCATTCAGAACAAAAAGTGCATGTGGTGGTGATTGTCAAATCTGAGACTGAAATCCTGCGAATCACGATGTTTTATGAGTTTTATCACTGTGATAGTTACCTATATAGTTCGTTTGAAGGCACAACGTCGCTATCCGTAGGCATCCGCTGCGGGAGCACGAGTGTATATGTATTTGTAGTATGGTGGCACCAATGTAGCACATGAACCTGTATTATCTACCGGTACCTTGAGGGAAAAATACCGGTTCTTAGGTATCGATATTCAAGTACTGAAATGGAAAATACCGGTATTTCCCGCTATGATACTAGTATTGTTCGTACTGATATCAAGCCCTGGTTGGGACAGCAGAATTGTTACCCAGTAGATCATCGGGTGGCGATATATCTAACATTGCGCGCTGCAGCGCGCATACTGCGCGTGCGCATCGCAGTAAGCGACTGGACAGATTTAGACGTATGGGGTATCGTTAGAATCCCCCCAATGTGGTCCGTCCACCGGATGTGGTTGAAACTGTAGTTGGAATAAGTCAACTAATATACGTGAGTAACTCCCGTTTTTACATTACATACACCTTACATACTACATATATCATCAACATCATCATTATTATCATGAGGGGTTTAAAAATAATCCCCACGCTTGGCAGGCGGGTTGGTGATCGCAGTAGGTGTTAGTACTTACACAGGTGCATGCTGCTGTCCATTTCCTGAATTCCCTTTGCTGTTTCTCACAGCACCCACGGGGTAAGGAGTGGACCTAACATTAAGCTAGGCCCACATGGCCCGGCTTATGATGTGTTCAGTTGCCTACACTAATATTACAAAGAGGAAAGATTTGATTGTTTGGTGGGTTCCCAACGAGTCACACTAGATCCTGCCACCGTGTGACTCGTTGGTTTGTATGTTTGTTTGATTATAATGTAAAAACTAAAAATATACAGGAACTATTTCAAAAATTATTTCACCAATAGAAAGCTACATTATCAGGGAGTAACATGAGAAGTAGATTTTTTTAAAAAAAATTGAGATCTCTAATGTAATCCAAGATATCAATAACTAGCTTAAAAACTAAAAAAAAACACTTCTGCCCTGCCAAAAAAGAGCTTTTGCCAATAAATGATATAGTGTTGGAATGTGCTTATGAAGACCTTCAATTTGAGACCCATATTGTAATATTCGGAAAAAAAACGTGTTTGAATATCTTGCCATATTGACTCCATATCAATGTTTAAAAAAAAAAAAAAAATATGGCCTATGTTACTCGGGGGGATGGATGTAAGGATTCCAACGATACCACATATGTCTAAAACTGTTCAGGCATTTAAAAGTTATGGTGGAATAAAGAAACTCACATACAAACATACATGAATGCTAAAAACATAACACTCCTTTTTTTGGGCAGTCGTGTAAAAACATAGGAATCACAGGAACTGACAGAAACTAAAGTTTGAGAGCCCAAGAAGTGTTAACAGTGGTATAAAATATTTTCTACCTCAAAATATGTATTAATTAATATCGGGGTTATTAAATTAAATAAAGCAAATTTAATTTCAAAAACGAATTCATATTTATTCATTATACCAGTTTTTTGTACGAAAAATAATCCTACCTACTTTTAGTTTTGACCTATTTTTCGTACTGTAAAGTTGTAATATTTTGTGCACTGTAATCCCAAAATTTACAAAAAGGACTCGATAAAAATCCTACATTATTACTTATAATTAAGCAATAAATACGAAAAAGTCTATATAAAGAAGGTAATTAAAAAATAATTATCTAGGGTTGTCACCGTACCCGGCTAAGAAAGGGACAAATAAATAACAACAAGTACTGGTTTTGACTGGTTTGTTTTATTTTCACAAATTCACATAAAAAGTTGCGTTAATACATCATATAGTAGGACCTTAAGATGAAATCCTTCTTCCTCAAATCACAAAAGCATCAAATATATTCAGATCAGTTAAAGTCACAAGTCACAAAACATGTAGGTATCTAAACGATGTTTTGTTTACAACCTAGCAGACAGCGGCCAACAACGCTAAGTGTGTCGAGGATTATCTTATAACTTTACTGGGTTGTGTTCAGAAATACCATAATACACGGCTTCCTAAAATCAGAGGCTTTGACGTTAATAATCGGTTTGTCAACACCGCGTGACTTCGTATTACCTTCGCCTGTGATATATCATTATAGTTAAATATAATGATATATCACAGTTATATAATGGTTTATAGTTAAATATTTGTAATAGCACCTAAAAATTACTATCCTTTTATTCTGATCAGTTATGCCCCATCCAAAATAAATAATGAAATCAAAAACACGAGTTTGTCAGATTTGTTATATCGGCGTATTCATTGAGAAAGCCCTTAAATATCCCTTAAGCCTTTACCTGCATAGGTTTTACACCCTTATCAAGATAAAAGTACAAAAACATAAGTTTGTCAGATTTGTTATACCGACGTATTCATTGAGAAAACCCATAAATATCATTTACGCTCTTACTTGAACAGGTTTTAAACTTTACTAAGATAAAATGACACAAAACTTATGTTTGTCAGATTTGATCTTTGAAGAACTTGCATGAGCAGCCCTAGGACCTCATCCAACTAATCTGCCGTACTGCTCTGCTCGCAACAAAAATGATTCTAGGACAAAACACGAGTTTGTCAGATTAGTTTGTTTAGTGAACTCATTTAAAGCAGCCCCTTTGGTTCAAGATTTAACCCTTAAACTTGGTACACGAGGACGTTGCAGAACGATCCGCGTGCTGGGATTATGCCCACCTGCGTGGCTATCAAACCTGGGTCTCAAGTTCAACGCCTAGCGTTCAAACTTGACTCTCGAGGAAACTATGGCGCTCGCGTTGCTTGCTGTGACGTAGAGATGTCCGCGTTCGTGGTGCAGAAACTGCCTCGCGCGTCGTAACTGGCGCAGAGTAGAAAACGGCACCGGTGTGAACTTGGCAGCCAAAATGTAGCAGCCTAAAATCCGACTAAATTAAGAAGGTTTTTTTTTATAATAGTGGTTAACTCTTATTTGTTAATTAATGATTATTGTTTAATAATAATAATAATATAAAAAACTTTTGATTAATAAGTTAACGCAAATTTTTATAAAAATATATCCCGAAGAACATGAACAAAATATATTCTTGAGATTTTTAAGGGAACACGCACCTAGTTAGAGCTCTTATCCCCTGAAAAATGAAAGTTTGAATTACGAATTTTATACTCTCATAATGTAGATTGAAAACGAGTATACCGACAATGTGGCTAAATGACAGCTTAACCCTAAATTATTTACTTGAATTATGGATGAACACTGAACCGTGTCTGAAATTTTTAGGCTGCTGATATATTTCGACTTGAAATACGCTAATATTGTTTAAAATCTGCACAATTGTATCATAAACGATATACAGGCTACCTTCTAATCACTATTGCAAAGTGTTTTTTTGACTATTTAACCCTGGAATAGTCAATCAAAATTGATACTGAGTTTTGATTTCACTACTCATGTTCCACGGTATGTTTCGACCTTTGAGACCCTGAAATCAACTATTAATCTCATTCAAATATAACAAATGGTGCACAAGCTTCTATAAAAATGCTAACAAATGGTGGCTAAATGCCAACCTGACCATAAAACATCCCAAAGTACATGAACCAAAAAAAACCTAGATATTTTTCAGGAAACAAACCTCTAGTAAGACCTCTCATCCCCTGAAATCTGTAAGTTTTGATATATCACACTATTGTCTAATAAAGTGGCTTCAAAACGTGTATAAAGAAAATGTGGCTAAATGACAGCTTAACCCTAAATTCTTTACTTGAATTATGGATGAACACTGAACCGTGTCTGAAATTTTTAGGCTGCTGATATATTTCGACTTGAAATACGCTAACATTGTTTAAAATCTGCACAATTGTATCATAAACGATATACAGGCTACCTTTTAATCACTATTGCAAAGTGTTTTTTTGACTATTTAACCCTGGAATAGTCAATCAAAATTGATACTGAGTTTTGATTTCACTACTCATGTTCCACGGTGTGTTTCGACCTTTGAGACCCTGAAATCAACTATTAATCTCATTCAAATATAACAAATGGTGCACAAGATACTAAAAAAATGCTAACAGATGGTGGCTAAATGCCAACCTGACCATAAAACATCCCAAAGTACATGAACCAAAAAAAACCTAGACATTTTTCAGGAAACAAACCTCTAGTAAGACCTCTCATCCCCTGAAATCTGTAAGTTTTAATATATCACACTATTGTCTAATAAAGTAGCTTCAAAACGTGTATAAAGAGAATGTGGCTAAATGACAGCTTAACCCTAAATTCTTTACTTGAATTATGGATGAACACTGAACCGTGTCTGAAATTTTTAAGCTGCTGATATATTTCGACTTGAAATACGCTAATATTGTTTAAAATCTGCACAATTATATCATAAACGATATACAGGCTACCTTTTAATCACTATTGCAAAGTGTTTTTTTGACTATTTAACCCTGGAATAGTCAATCAAAATTGATACTGAGTTTTGATTTCACTACTCATGTTCCACGGTGTGTTTCGACCTTTGAGACCCTGAAATCAACTATTAATCTTATTGAAATATAACAAATGGTGCACAAGCTTCTATAAAAATGCTAACAGATGGTGGCTAAATGCCAACCTGACTATAAAACATCCCAAAGTACATGAACCAAAAAAAACCTAGACATTTTTCAGGAAACAAACCTCTAGTAAGACCTCTCATCCCCTGAAATCTGTAAGTTTTGATATATCACACAATTGTCTAATAAAGTAGCTTCAAAACGTGTATAAAGAGAATGTGGCTAAATGACAGCTTAACCCTAAATTCTTTACTTGAATTATGGATGAACACTGAACCGTGTCTGAAATTTTTAGGCTGCTGATATATTTCGACATGAAATACGCTAATATTGTTTAAAATCTGCACAATTGTATCATAAACGATATACAGGCTACCTTCTAATCACTATTGCAAAGTGATTTTTTGAATATTTAACCCTGGAATAGTCAATCAAAATTGATACTGAGTTTTGATTTCACTACTCATGTTCCACGGTGTGTTTCGACCTTTGAGACCCTGAAATCAACTATTAATCTCATTCAAATATAACAAATGGTGCACAAGCTACTAAAAAAATGCTAACAGATGGTGGCTAAATGCCAACCTGACCATAAAACATCCCAAAGTACATGAACCAAAAAAAACCTAGACATTTTTCAGGAAACAAACCTCTAGTAAGACCTCTCATCCCCTGAAATTTGTAAGTTTTGATATATCAAACTATTGTATAATAAAGTAGCTTCAAAAGGTGTATAAAGAAAATGTGGCTAAATGACAGCTTAACCCTAAATTCTTTACTTGAATTATGGATGAACACTGAACCGTGTCTGAAATTTTTAGGCTGCTGATATATTTCGACTTGAAATACGCTAATATTGTTTAAAATCTGCACAATTGTATCATAAACGATATACAGGCTACCTTCTAATCACTATTGCAAAGTGTTTTTTTTGACTATTTAACCCTGGAATAGTCAATCAAAATTGATACTGAGTTTTGATTTCACTACTCATGTTCCACGGTGTGTTTCGACCTTTGAGACCCTGAAATCAACTATTAATCTCATACAAATATAACAAATGGTGCACAAGCTTCTATAAAAATGCTAACAAATGGTGGCTAAATGCCAACCTGACCATAAAACATCCCAAAGTACATGAACCAAAAAAAACCTAGACATTTTTCAGGAAACAAACCTCTAGTAAGACCTCTCATCCCCTGAAATCTGTAATTTTGGATATATCACACTATTGTATAATAAAGTAGCTTCAAAACGTGTATAAAGAGAATGTGGCTAAATGAAAGCTTAACCCTAAATTCTTTACTTGAATTATGGATGAACACTGAACCGTGTCTGAAATTTTTAGGCTGCTGATATATTTCGAATTGAAATACGCTAATATTGTTTAAAATCTGCACAATTATATCATAAACGATATACAGGCTACCTTTTAATCACTATTGCAAAGTGTTTTTTTGACTATTTAACCCTGGAATAGTCAATCAAAATTGATACTGAGTTTTGATTTCACTACTCATGTTCCACGGTGTGTTTCGACCTTTGAGACCCTGAAATCAACTATTAATCTCATTCAAATATAACAAATGGTGCACAAGCTACTATAAAAATGCTAACAGATGGTGGCTAAATGCCAACCTGCCCATAAAACATCCCAAAGTACATGAACCAAAAAAAACCTAGACATTTTTCAGGAAACAAACCTCTAGTAAGACCTCTCATCCCCTGAAATCTGTAAGTTTTAATATATCACACAATTGTCTAATAAAGTAGCTTCAAAACGTGCATAAAAAAATGTGGCTAAATGACAGCTTAACCCTAAATTCTTTACTTGAATTATAGATGAACACTGAACCATGTCTGAAATTTTTAGGCTGCTGATATATTTCGACTTGAAATACGCTAATATTGTTTAAAATCTGCACTATTGTATCATAAACGATAAACAGACTACCTTCTAATCACTATTGCAAAGTGTTTTTTTGACTATTTAACCCTGGAATAGTCAATCAAAATTGATACTGAGTTTTGATTTCACTACTCATGTTCCACGGTGTGTTTCGACCTTTGAAACCCTGAAATCAACTATTAATCTCATTCAAATATAACTAATGGTGCACAAGATACTATAAAAATGCTAACAGACGGTGGCTAAATGCCAACCTGACCATAAAACATCCCAAAGTACATGAACCAAAAAAAACCTAGACATTTTTCAGGAAACAAACCTCTAGTAAGATCTCTCATCCCCTGAAATCTGTAAGTTTTAATATATCACACTATTGTGTAATAAAGTAGCTTCAAAACGTGCATAAAGAAAATGTGGCTAAATGACAGCTTAACCCTAAATTCTTTACTTGAATTATGGATGAACACTGAACCGTGTCTGAAATTTTTAGGCTGCTGATATATTTCAACTTGAAATACGCTAATAATGTTTAAAATCTGCACAATTTTATCATAAACGATATACAGGCTACCTTTAATCACTATTACAAAGTGGTTTTTTGACTATTTAACCCTGGAATAGTCAATCAAAATTGATGTTGAGTTTTTATTTCACTACTTATGTTCCACGGTGTGTTTCGACCTTTGAGATCCTGAAATCAACTATTAATCTCATTCAAATATAACAAATGGTGCACAAGCTACAATAAAAATGCTAACAGATGGTGGCTAAATGCCAACCTGACCATAAAACATCCCAAAGTACATGAACCAAAAAAAACCTAGATATTTTTCAGGAAACAAACCTCTAGTAAGACCTCTCATTACTCAAGACTCTGTTAGCATTTTTATAGAAGTTTTTGCACCATTTGTTATATTTGAATGAGATTAATAGTTGATTTCAGGGTCTCAAAGGTCGAAACACACCGTGGAACATGAGTAGTGAAATCAAAACTCAGTATCAATTTTGATTGACTATTCCAGGGTTAAATAGTCAAAAAATCACTTTGCAATAGTGATAAGAAGGTAGCCTGTATATCGTTTATGATACAATTGTGCAGATTTTATACAATATTAGCGTATTTGAAGTCGAAATATATCAGCAGCCTAAAAATTTCAGACACGGTTCAGTGTTCATCCATAATTCAAGTAAAGAATTTAGGGTTAAGCTGTCATTTTGCCACATTCTCTTTATACACGTTTTCAAGCTTCTTTATTACGCAATAGTGTGATATATCAAAACTTACAGATTTCAGGGGATGAGAGGTCTTACTAGAGGTTTGTTTCCTGAAAAATGTCTAGGTTTTTTTTGGTTCATGTACTTTGGGATGTTTTATGGGCAGGTCGGCATTTAGCCACCATCTGTTAGCATTTTTATAATAGCTTGTGCACCATTTGTTATATTTGAATGAGATTAATAGTTGATTTCAGGGTCTCAAAGGTCGAAACACACCGTGGAACATGAGTAGTGAAATCAAAACTCAGTATCAATTTTGATTGACTATTCCAGGGTTAAATAGTCAAAAAATCACTTTGCAATAGTGATTAAAAGGTAGCCTGTATATCGTTTATGATACAATTGTGCAGATTTTAAACAATATTAGCGTATTGCAAGTCGAAATATATCAGCAGCCTAAAAATTTCAGACACGGTTCAGTGTTCATCCATAATTCAAGTAAAGAATTTAGGGTTAATCTGTCATTTAGCCACATTTTCTTTATGCACGTTTTGAAGCTACTTTATTAGACAATAGTGTGATATATTAAAACTTACAGATTTCAGGGATGAAAGGTCTTACCAGAGGTTTGTTTCCTGAAAAATATCTAGGTTTTTTTTGGTTCATGTACTTTGGGATGTTTTATGGTCAGGTTGGCATTTAGCCACCATTTGTTAGCATTTTTATAGAAGCTTGTGCACCATTTGTTATATTTGAATGAGATTAATAGTTGATTTCAGGGTCTCAAAGGTCGAAACACACCGTGGAACATGAGTAGTGAAATCAAAACTCAGTATCAATTTTGATTGACTATTCCAGGGTTAAATAGTCAAAAAATCACTTTGCAATAGTGATTAGAAGGTAGCCTGTATATCGTTTATGATACAATTGTGCAGATTTTAAACAATATTAGCGTATTTCAAGTCGAAATATATCAGCAGCCTAAAAATTTCAGACACGGTTCAGTAATCATCCATAATTCAAGTAAAGAATTTAGGGTTAAGCTGTCATTTAGCCACATTTTCTTTATAAACGTTTTGAAGCTACTTTATTAGACAATAGTGTGATATATTAAAACTTACAGATTTCAGGGGATGAAAGGTCTTACCAGAGGTTTGTTTCCTGAAAAATATCTAGGTTTTTTTTGGTTCATGTACTTTGGGATGTTTTATGGTCAGGTTGGCATTTAGCCACCATTTGTTAGCATTTTTATAGAAGCTTGTGCACCATTTGTTATATTTGAATGAGATTAATAGTTGATTTCAGGATCTCAAAGGTCGAAACACACCGTGGAACATGAGTAGTGAAATCAAAACTCAGTATCAATTTTGATTGACTATTCCAGGGTTAAATAGTCAAAAAAACACTTTGCAATAGTAATTAGAAGGTAGCCTGTATATCGTTTATGATACAATTGTGCAGATTTTAAACAATATTAGCGTATTTCAATTCGAAATATATCAGCAGCCTAAAAATTTCAGACACGGTTCAGTGTTCATCCATAATTCAAGTAAAGAATTTAGGGTTAAGCTGTCATTTAGCCACATTTTCTTTATACATTTTTTGAAGCTACTTTATTATACAATAGTGTGATATATCAAAACTTACAGATTTCAGGGGATGAGAGGTCTTACTAGAGGTTTGTTTCCTGAAAAATGTCTAGGTTTTTTTTGGTTCATGTACTTTGGGATGTTTTATGGTCAGGTTGGCATTTAGCCACCATCTGTTAGCATTTTTGTAGTAGCTTGTGCACCATTTGTTATATTTGAATGAGATTAATAGTTGATTTCAGGGTCTCAAAGGTCGAAACACACCGTGGAACATGAGTAGTGAAATCAAAACTCAGTATCAATTTTGATTGACTATTCCAGGGTTAGACAGTCAAAAAAACACTTTGCAATAGTGATTAAAAGGTAGCCTGTATATCGTTTATGATACAATTGTGCAGATTTTAAACAATATTAGCGTATTTCAAGTCGAAATATATCAGCAGCCTAAAAATTTCAGACACGGTTCAGTGTTCATCCATAATTCAAGTAAAGAATTTAGGGTTAAGCTGTCATTTAGCCACATTTTCTTTATACATTTTTTGAAGCTACTTTATTATACAATAGTGTGATATATCAAAACTTACAGATTTCAGGGGATGAGAGGTCTTACTAGAGGTTTGTTTCCTGAAAAATGTCTAGGTTTTTTTTGGTTCATGTACTTTGGGATGTTTTATGGTCAGGTTGGCATTTAGCCACCATCTGTTAGCATTTTTGTAGTAGCTTGTGCACCATTTGTTATATTTGAATGAGATTAATAGTTGATTTCAGGGTCTCAAAGGTCGAAACACACCGTGGAACATGAGTAGTGAAATCAAAACTCAGTATCAATTTTGATTGACTATTCCAGGGTTAAATAGTCAAAAAAACACTTTGCAATAGTGATTAGAAGGTAGCCTGTATATCGTTTATGATACAATTGTGCAGATTTTAAACAATATTAGCGTATTTCAAGTCGAAATATATCAGCAGCCTAAAAATTTCAGACACGGTTCAGTGTTCATCCATAATTCAAGTAAAGAATTTAGGGTTAAGCTGTCATTTAGCCACATTGTCGGTATACTCGTTTTCAAGCTACATTATGAGAGAATAAAATTCGTAATTCAAACTTTCATTTTTCAGGGGATAAGAGCTCTAACTAGGTGCGTGTTCCCTTAAAAATCTCAAGATTATATTTTGTTCATGTTCTTCGGGATATATTTTTATAAAAATTTGCGTTAACTTATTAATCAAAAGTTTTTTATATTATTATTATTATTAAACAATAATCATTAATTAGCAAATAAGAGTTAACCACTATTATAAAAAAAAACCTTCTTAATTTAGTCGGATTTTAGGCTGCTACATTTTGGCTGCCAAGTTCACACCGGTGAAAACGGCCGCGCAGTGTAGAAAACAGCCACGCAGTGTAGAGACCGGCCGGGCAGTGTAAAAACAGCCGCGCAGTGTAGAAACCGGCCGCGCAGTGTAAAAACAGCCGCGCAGTGTAGAAACCGGCCGCGCAGTGTAAAGGGCAGCACTCGCTTCTTTGGACCTTCAGATCCTGTCTTTCGCAATCCTGGTTTTTCGCAAAACTCTTTTGCTCGGGGCGAAGAAATGCGTTCCATGTAACACGTGCACTACCGTGCCAGCATCCGCCTTCCGTTCCTGCAGCGCAGAATGCCGCAAATTCTTGAACACAATCTCTCTTCTTGATTTCTTGATCTCTGCCCTCTACACCGCTATTGTAACACAAATTCACCGGCAAAACAATTACACGGGCGTCCGCTGACGAACCCTAAATCGCAATGCCGCGCCAAGCGCTCTGGAATATTGGAGAGGGCCTTCCATTTGTTCTAGAACGAATGAACTTTCTTTGATTTACAGCTTTATCGAAGACGCTACTAGTCCCTAGCTGGAGCTACTGAGAATTAAATCCAAACCTGTAACCACCTTCCTTAGACTAACATCGACGCCAAGAAATCCCCGTAGATGGAGCGCAGATTGCACCTTCTCCTTATTGAATCTCTGAAAATCAAGATAAAATAAATCTTTCTGAAACGTTCCCCTTTATCCCTTTACTAACTTGTTGACTCTTCCTGTAACCAGAAAAAAATAAGAGGAAAAACTTCGACCAAGCGCACTTTACAACAGCGAACTCTGTTAACTTATGTTCGCACTGTTTACGCATCTGACCAACCAGTGATCCGCGAAGTCAACATAGTTGTAGTCTCGCCACCCATCACAAGATCTAGCGTGTCCATTTATCGATACAAATTACCATAATTTTATTCGCAATACTTCAAACAGCAGACCAACTGAAAAATAAGTCGTAAACAAATACGCCTGATGATCTTGATGATTTCCATTTCCGAAAAATTAAATTATTTGACTTGGATCATAAAATTGAATCGATAATAAAGAGCCATCTATAGAAAAGTAGCCTTGCTGTAGTTTAACCGTTTGCGATACTTAGCTACCGTATGACAGATCGCCTTATAACAACTTTTTTTAATAAATATTAAATTTATAGATTACTAGCTGTGCCCGCGGCTTTGCCCGCGTGGTCGTTTCATTTAAAAGTAGCCCACACGTATTATTCCAGAACCAAAAGTACCTACAAAGTACAATATTATACTAAGTACATTTCGTCAAAATTCGTTCAGCCGTCAAGTAGTTTTTTATCGATTGCTCGGCATCTAATCATTGGCATAAGGCTAGCGCGCACTGCCTTGCTTTTTTAACGCATATTCTGTGAAGTACGGAGTGTCATAGAAGTGCACGTACTGCGTTGAAATAAACGCATATAATACTATATGAAATAAACAGTAGAATAAACGCACCGCGTTCCACCGCAAGGTATTGCGCGCCAGGCCCTAAGATACCAAGTTACCCAGTTTTTAAATCAAACCTTAATTATATTCTTTGTACAGACTTTTTTGTTCATAATGCTTTATTATAAGTACAGATACTACGCTCTCTAGTGTAGAGGTCCTACAATAAAAATACTTACACCCGTGTTAAAGAAGTAGGATACTCCATTGTGCTGTAATCGAATAATCGAACTCTAATATATACCCGTCTTAGACTCTTTATGCGTGATCCATCTTGTTTACCCCAGCTTTGTGTTTTTTTTTGCACTCCATAACGATTTTGAAGTTTATCTCAATTAAAATTTTCAATAAATATTTAATGTACAGATTTAGTCCATTTACATAAAACTTTATTATATTATTATAGATAGATATCCCGTTACAGGTTACTTAAAATAAGCTTCTGAATAAGGAAATAACATTTTAAATCATGTCCGTCTGTTTGTCTGCCAGTTTGTCTGTCTGTTAGTCTGTATGTTTATTATGTTTATTTATTCGCGCATCACGTAAAAACTACTGGACCGACTGCGATGCGGTCCAGTAGTACGGCTGAAGGAATTTGGATCAAATGTAGGTATATTGGTATTGTCCTGGAATAGCACAATGAGTACTTTTAACCTAGATAAATTACCACACGCGCGAAGCCGCGGGTACAGCTAGTAGACAATTTATGTGTACCTATTGTGCTCATACTAGTGTACACAGGGTAAAAAAAACACAAATTAATAAAAACCCCTGACTTTTCACCCCCCATTATAGCATCTCGATCACATCAGTTTTCAAACATAAAAATAGTTCCATTCGTTTGAGAGCTACGGTCGTCACTCACATTCTACTCCCTCATTCATTATTGCTAAGAACCATCTCGATCACATCTGTTTTCAAACATAAAAAACTGCATCAAAATCGGTCCATTCGTTTGGGAGCTACGATCCTCAATTTGATCGTGCCCCCGTATATACCTAATACATTTTGAAGGGACCTAAACACTTCCCAATCCCAAATAGTTTCATAACTGTGTTGTACCTAAGCCCAGAATACCTAAACCTAAGTCAACCTGAGTGAAATATTTTATTTTATGGGACATTTTATTAAGGGACTAATAGAAATGCTTATTAAACAAACAGTAATAATCATTTATAATAATTTTAAAACAGTAACGCAATAAGAACTATTTAATTAATATGAATATGTGTTACCGTTTCAATAAGTAGGTACACTTAAGTATTATTTACAACTTTTGTTTTTCACTGATGTACGATAAATACTTTTTATCATATAAGTGTTACTTTTAGAGATGCCGAGTCCGTGAAATGGTTTTTTGAATAATAATACTTATTATTAAGTATATATATATCACTCATATCTACCTGCCTCAAAGAGTACCTGAGTCGAAGGAAAGAAACGATACATTGAAGTCATTATCGTCTTATTTCTTCAGAGTCGTAGGAATAGAACAACGACGGAGCCTAATCCCTTTTCGTTTAGCTACATTTTGTCCTTTTTTTTCCTTTTATAGTCAAAAATCTATTTTTACATAGTACTTAGGTTCCTAAAAATTGTTAACATGCCACAATGAGCTCTGTTAACGCGGTAACATACGGTTAACATGCATAAAATAACGATGTCAGCCCTAGCTTTGACTGAAATGAGGAGTAAAGCTCCGACTTTGCTTTTCTCTTATAAATACACTATAGTCGCATATCCTCATTTAGTACATTACTACCGCGGTCTGTAATGACTGCGTTGCTGGCAGCGATGGTGATGGCCACGCCGAGAGCTTAGCTAAGCAAAGCTCGAGGCCATCATAGAGTGGCCAACAGGGTAGTCATTGCGGACCAAGGCTTGTATAGTGCTTTACTCAAACAATGCAACAATAACAACATCTACAACGACAACAACTACGACAACGACAACGACACCGACACTAACACCGACAACTACAACGACAACGACAACGAAAACTACCACAAAAATTGTTCCTGTTCCTGTTTCTGTTTCGTTGTTGTTGTCGTTGTTGTTGCATTGTTTGAGTAAAGCACTATACAAGCCTTGGTTCGCAATGACTACCCTGTTGGCCACGCTATGATGGCCTCGAGCTTTGCTTAGTTAAGCTCTCAGCCATCACCATCGCTGCCAGCAACGCAGTCATTACAGACCGCGGCAGTAATATACTATTACTTAATAGTAAAGAGCACTTTGAAAATGACTCAAATATAATTTTGTTATATAATGTTAATTTAAATAAAATGATTAGTTATATTTTGTTTGAGTTTTGTTGCACATAGTCATGTTGATAATGGTATTTTGGTTCGTCGGTTCCAGTCTGATCCACTGAACAAATCCATAAATGAATTAGATTATTTTTTTTGTTTCACTGAGATCCTTAAATGGATATGATTTTACTGAAACCGCGAGACGCAGCTAGTATAAATATAAATGTAGCTTAGTTGTAATTGTAGAGCTGACTTTACTTGAGTTTATCACTTGGTGAAGGATGAAATTTATTATTAGTAACTTTTTGCACATAATTGTTTTGATAACTATTGATCTTTTAGTTTCGTGCACCAATGTGACTACGACTCATAAACTCGGTAGCTTACTATTGGTCACAACGAGGAAAAAAACCTTGTGGTCACAGCAGTGTGACAAATAGTTGTGACCACGAATCCGAACTCAAATAATAATATATCGTTAATCGTATCTTGATGTAGACTTTGAAGACATCTGTAATATCCCTGCTGTTGCAATTTCAACCATAGTTTCTCGAGATTGAGGTCACTTATGTATAATTGTAACATCACCGGGCATCTGCAGTTCATTTAAGCCCAGCAAATCGTTTGCTATCCGAGAGGCCCTTGATCCTCAAGTTAGAATCAATTTACTTAGGTTCAAATCTTTAGCAGAGCGAGTAAACTGTCGCCCTTACATTCTGAGGGAGCTATTAGTCCCAAAACTAATCACACAAAATGAGATTGTACGAAAGGCCTGAAATTTCACAACGAGTCGGGGGAGATAACGTTTAACATTATACTTCATTTGTACCCTCATGAAGACAGTGTTGAATTTTTAAGCCCATGATTTTCCATTATTTCTTCGATACAATCTGTAACACAAACGGTAACTTTTGTATTTGTGAAATAAAATGTAACGAGGTTTGGGGTAAGTTAACTTTTGGGATTTAGGTTATGCTAGCTTATAGTGACTTATGGATAGACATGTTAAGATTTCTTAGTAAAAAAGTTAAATATTACCGTTCACTGTAGGTTTCTTCAAAGTTTACACAATATTTATACATTTCCATTTAAAAAAAGATGTCAAGGAATTCTGTTGTAATGAGAATACATAATATTATACCAAATTACTAATATTTATACATGTAAAAGTATGCCAGCGCTAAAAAAGCTGAACGGATTTTGTTGAAATTTGGTATATAGATACTTTAGGTTCTGGAATCACATTTTCATCGTCATCTACCATCATTATCCACGCGGGTAAAACCGCTGGGTGCAGCTAGTATCTATAATTAACGAAATTAACTCATATTTTACCACGGTGTCTTTCTTGTTTGTCTGTCTGTCCGTCGATCCGGGTGAAATCTTGCAACTCACTTCCCTATTAGCTATCCTGCTTAAACTTTCAGGGTAGCTCACAACTCGATGACAACGCAAACTAAAAAAAAACATACTAAAATAAAAAACTAATCTAAGAAAGATTAGTTTTTTATTCTACATCAGCAAGATTGTTTGTATCGCATTTACAGTAAAAATCGCTATAACACGTCAATGTAGTTCTACTTAGTAATTTTCTTTCACATAAATGTGACAATTAACATATATACGAAATACATTTCAAAGCATCGTAATTTCCTTCAAAAGACAAAAAATAAAATTAGCCATAATCACAGAAGTGCGTAAAAACCTATTGTGTAAAAGTTCTCATTCCTTTAGGCCGTTACACCTTGCTACCATGGTTACCTGACCTCTCCTCATGTTCACAACTCCTCAGGAATGTACGGCTGTGAGAGTTCCGCAGAAGCTGGACGAATTATGTCTGTAATAAACTTTACAGCTCACCGTTAAGGCGTAAAACATTGAAAAGATAACAAGCTAGGAATGGGAAATCCAAGTTTCTTATCTATTAAGTGCGCTAAGGAAGAGTTTGTGAATGTTTTTACTTAAAAAGAGAACAGAATAATTCATGGTTTGCATGAAATATATTGGTCACGCAGGGACACTTGTTTATTTATCCGAGTGACCCTCAACGTATCCAACCACAAACGTTGTCAGAATACAGTACCTAGGTGTAGGTCGTAGTACATACATACATACATACATTGCTGCTTTGTGTTGTATATTTCACCGTTCAATTGTAGGAACAGTCAGATTGTAATAAATCCAGCGAAATTGTAAACAGTCGAAAAATTGTGAATGGAGCATTCAATTTCCAATTTTGATAATTTACAATGAATCAGTCACCAACCGTAAAAATGTAAACATGTGTGTTTATGTGCATTATCAAATAATATATCATGAATCCATCAGTGCACAGTTTTACAAATTATCAAATTTCTGCGATTCTATCGCCATCGTTCAATTGTGAACTTGCCCCTGATTCGTCTGTGCTGTCGGTGGGCTTGTAGGGTATTTTGTTTGCACTTAGAGATATAAATGAAATATATGGTCAAGTCAAAATAAGTTTCCAAGCGTGGCACTTTTAATTTTTGAGTATTCAATGGTCATTGATTACACAATTCGTTTAGACTGCGTTCCCATTCGCAAAATACACGAAAAATATTTTTTATGACATACAATTAAGATTTTAAAGAAAAATGACTTCAACCCTTAAAAAAAACCTGCCTGATAAAGCACAAATAATCAAGGAGAAAACTATAAAAACAAAATGTATAGGCAGTATAAAAAGTTATTAGCTTTGCGATAGCAACTCATGATTACATTTTGACAGTAGTAACTAAACCGAGATTCACGTCAAAGTTACTTACACTTATGTCACAGTACATATATAGTACAGTGCTTATGTCAAGTCATTCTTAGGGGATTCGTGATGCCCAAGTCTTACAGCAGCTCTCACTTCCATCGACAAATACTTTGATCAAAATCCCGTCGATGAGTGCAGGTGAAGACTGTTACGCTTTCCAAACCAGTTTTTCGATTTCGAGAGCCCACTCTTGTAGGTTCTCATCATTGCGCTGAGCCCTATCTTTAAACTGAGCACGAAAGTCGTGCGTCAGGTGTGCGTCATTGTAACGAGATTCTAACGCTTCGAGTAGCTGTTCGTAACTGATATCCAATGGCCTCCAGATTAGTTACGGCCTAGTCATGAAGGCCCAGTTTCAGCAGTCATGGCCTGAGCTTTGTTCTATCTATTTGCCTCATTAACAGCCTTTTTGATTGAGCTGCACGCCCCATTCAAAAACATTACAATCAGATGGAGTTTAGTCTACGTTTTAGTTCCCACTTATAGAACTAGACGGTGCTGACAACCCTTTAAAGACGCTAGCGTTTTGATAGTAGTACTTTTTGTGAAAAATTGTTTTGTGGGACAGGTGCTGTTCATACATCGATAGGTCAATATGGTCTAGGTCTATTTTTGAATAACTTTACATGGCTACTAACATCAGTAGAGTAACGTTGCCAAAGGCTTGTGCTTTGATATTTAATTTAATGATATGGCCAAACGGCGATCGATATACAATTAAATATAAGGCGCGTGCGGACTTGGCCATGATAGGTTAGAATAGAAGGTTAGGTTAGATCGTCTTCGTGTTTTTTTAGCATAAGAAAACTATCTGTTTGAACATCTTTGGTATCATGGAAACCCTATTTTATTGAAATGTATGAGCATACGTGGGTTGAAATATCAATAAACGTTGATGTTTCAACGATATGGTCAATTTAAGTAAGCATTCCATGAATTAATAGAACCATGTCATAAATTATAGACCATTTCATGAAGTGATCAATTCTACGACATGGCCACGGCAGATATACTAAGCAAGTAGTGGTGCAATGCTTTCTACTCACTAATATTGCATGCATAGTAAAAGTATTTCCTGCGGGTCGTTCTTGGATTCCAGCTAACTAGTCGTCGAGTTTATTGTTTTTAAAATTATTATATACGTCTTATCGACGCAAAGCCTACTTTACAGTATTTTTTATGACAGTGTAAAAAAAGCTGTTAAACAGATTTTTCATCATTACCCGATTCTTGTTCAACTTGCGCAGTCATGGCGTTTTTGTTCAAGTTTTCTTTTATTTTCTGTACTGTCCTGCTTTACTCAGCTTCATATTGTGATCCCGTTGAAAACAGAGGTTGGCACTTTTAATTCCATTATTTTATTTTGCTATTTTTCTTGTTTTTAATGGATGCTCGATAATTTGCTTGAAAATGATTTTAGTAGCTTTAGATTGTAATTGTTGGTGTTTGTGCTAGAAAAAACAAACAATAAGTTTAATATTTGGCAAGTAAATTTGTATAATCTAATACATAAATTTGTCTTTAATTCTAGACATAAATTAAAATTGAATGAAAATCTGAAAATAAATTATAGCAACACATGCAATATGTGAATGGTGAAAGAACGACTAAAAATTAAAATATACAATTTAACATTATTTTTTTGCAGATTTAAAAATCGCTGAACCTAATCTGTCGGTGTTTTGCGCGGATAGTCTTCGTCAATTAAGGATCAGGAAGGTATTACATTTTTGTACAATTTTAATGTAATGAGATTAAAGGTAGTGAGAGACCACATCCAATGTCTGTTAAGTCAGTATAACTTTACTAAAGACCAAATAATAATGGTCTTTATTGAGTCTAATAAAGACTCATTTTATTTTTGATCGTGTTTTTTTTAGTTGTTGTTGTATAATATGTCATGGCGATATCACAGAATTAATCATTTTATGAAATGGTCACTAATTGCATGAAATCATCCTCATCAGCCCGTGCCATTCCACTGCTAGAAATAGGCCTCTCCCAGAACACGCCACTGAGCCCAATCTTCGGCTCCTTTCTTGCAACCGCTTGCGCTGCCAGCAACTTTGCGTATATCTTAGCTCCACCTAGCCGGAGGGGGCCCTACGCTACTTTTACCGAATCGCTGTCTCTACTCAAGAACAGGTCTACCTCAACGGCTATCAGTCCTTCGACAGATATGACCAGCCCACTGCCACTTCAGCTTACTAATCCTAAGGGACATGTCGACATCTTTGGTTCTCTGCTTTTGACCAGCAGTTCTTCAATTTCATGAAATGCTGAGCTAAAACTGACCATATCGTTGAAATATCAACTTTTATTGATATTTCAATCCACGTTTGGTAAAATAATTAAATATCAAAAAGTAGAGTTTCCATGATACCAAAGATGTTCAAACAGATAAATTTTCAAGGGTTTTAAAAAAATATATTTTACATACATTATTTTTTATAAATTAATGTTTAACTTACATACTGTATGATTAAAGTTTTACATACACCATGTATGTAAAACATCAATAAACCAACCATTTTATAAAATGATCAATTTTATGATATCGCCAATCGCCATTACCGCACAAGAAATCTTGTTGATGGCAAAAAAAAACATGTTTGATTTCTATCCAACTATTTATTTCGATTGATAATATCATTAATAATAAATATCACTTTGATAAACAGGCGGCCAAAAACGAATTGTTTTAACACTCTCCCCAAAAATAAACATACTAAAATAGAAAATGATTTAATTAAGTACAAATAAAAAAATGCCGTAAACCGTATCTCTTTCTTAGATTGTGACCCCTTAGAATATTACAATTTAAAAAAAACTCTTCTCATTCTCCTCCTCCTACCCTCCCACCTCCTCTTGTCTTCTTCATTCTCTTTGCTTTCCTTATTTTTCTTCTTCTTCTTCTTAATTTTTTTCGTTGATATTAAGAGGATGTTCGAAAAGTAACGCTTGAGATCTACTATCAAAGTTACTTAATTTCAACGTCTTTCTCTCAGATATTCTGCATAATCTGCAAAGGCTGGGATCCATCATGCTTCATCAAGATACCGAGCACATCGACGACCAGCACTTCTACTCCATCTACTACTACTACTATACTACCAACTACAACTACATCCACCACTACTATACAACCAACTACAATTCCATCCACTACTCCTGTACAACCATCTAATATCACTGCTGTTACTACTACCACAGTGTCACCTTCCATCGCTGTATAAACAGATAATCAGGAATAACTAACGAAATGAACACCTAACGTTGTAATAAAGTTATAATCTTCATCATCATCGTCAACCGGAGGACGTCCACTGCTAACATAGGCCTCACCCAAAGAACGGTCCATCAAATGTTTTTTTTTTTTTTTTTATTACTGACAGGCAATCGTTTGACCACGATCTCACCTGATGGAAAGCGATGATGTGGTCGAAGGTGTAGCACGCTTGCCTAGTAGATACCTATTCACTCTTGACTTGAACACACCGGGGTTATAATTTACCGGAAACACTGACGAGGGCAGGGCATTCCACTCCTTTGCAGTTCTTATAATAAATGAAGAAGCGTAACGCTTCGTTCTTGTGCGAGGTATTTCAACCAAAAAAGCATAATACATCCAGCGACTCTCCGCTGTTCCCCACCAGGTCTTCGGTAGTCGGAGCCGTACTACGCTCCATCTCCTGGTCCGTGGTCACCATTCAAGAACCTTTCTTCCACAACGGTTATCGGTTCTACGAGCTATGTGGCCTGCCCACTGCTACTTCAATTTGCCAGTGCCCAGATCTAAGTCGGTAACTTTAGTTCTTTTGCGGATATCCACATTCCGGATTTTACCTCGCAGAGAGATCACAAGCTCACTACATAGCTCTTTGAATGATTTTGAGCTTATGAATCAAGTCAATAGATAGTAAAAGCAAATTTAGTTTAAAAAACTAATCTTAAAACCTCGTTTTTAGAAAATGTACTGTCATCAATTTGTGAGCTACCCAGAAAGTTTCAGCCAGATAGCTTAACGGGAAGTGCTCGAAATTTGAGTTCAAAGATTCCTGACAGACAGACGGAATGATAGACAAATAGGAAAGCGACTTGATAAAAACGTGGTAAAAATAGTAAAACCCGGTATGGTATATCCCGAAGTTGTGCGATATTTGGACCATACAATAAAGCAGAAAAATACGAGTATTGCAGATTGAGGGACAAAGTTGGTTAGTGGAGATATTAGGAACCGCGTATTTCTGAGTTCGCTAAGTCGAGGTAGCGTTAGGGCGCGGATGCAGTAGGTCATATTGCGTTCATCATTCAAGTGTCGTCATTATTATTTTTCATTAGGCGTACCATAAACCTTTAACCTTTATTTACCTTTTTTTTTGTTTTTACCAGGCGCTCAACCATTTTTTTCTCACACTTTCGTAGTTGTTTTTCTGGGATAAAATTCAGTATTTTTGTTAGTTTTGAAGTGTACGATTACATACTGCGCTGATATTCCTTTTCCCTTTTTTGTACCTAACTAAGCTAAGGACGTGGACGTCCGGCAGTGACCAAGCGTAGGCTGATGATGATGATGATTCTAATTTTATTGGCTGAATTCGAATCTACCATAGAAATTACAGTGGTAGTGGATAAATATATACAAAATTGAGTGTTGGGAAGTAAATATGAAAGTGTTACCAACGACAGTAGTTATGCAAATGAGGGGAGAGATGAGAAAAAAAGTTTTAATGTAAAAGTAAGAGCATAAATTTTTGTTAATTTCCGAGTCAAAAAGTCATTTGTACTTTCATGGACTTTTTTATGTAATCTTTGAGACGTTTGAGTTATTTTTCTCTGAAAAATTATTCCCGAAGTAAAGGGAAATGTAATCTCATAAGAGACTTCATAAATATAATGTGCTACTTTGTCTCATAAATCTTTTCTGTAGGCAAAATACTGCCTTTCAGGGACATTCCGACATTTAGCCCTTGAGGCAATGTACCTATATCTATAGTATTTATGGAAAGACATAATACAATGTTTTTTTTATGTGTTTGGATGATTGTTCCTCAATCACTTTATGACGGCTGATCAGATTTGGATCAATTAATTTGGCAGATAATAATAAATCCTTTTAATAAATAGCTTAAAATCTAAAACAACACGCCTGACATGCCAAAAAATAACATAAATACTATATGCTTATTAATAATTCAATTTAATACCCATATTGTAAAATTGATTTCTTTTTTTTTCGCGTTTGTAATTGGAGCAATAGTGCTACAAGAGTTTTTTTTTTTTTTTTAAATATAGTCTCTTATAATTGGGAGGATGTATGGATTCTAACGATATCCCTAAATCGTCTAAATCGGTTAAGGCCATTAAATATTATGGTGAAAGAAAGAAAGTCACATACTTACAAACAAACAAACGTACATGGATCCTAAAAACATTACATTCCTTTGTTTGGGTAGTATACATTTTGATCAGGTACTTATTATCGATGCAGGCGCAACATGGCTTTTTAACATCACATTAGCCTTTATCCTTTGATTTAATAACTATTAAAAGTTATTAAACCTAATTCACTGACTCGAAAAGATACATGTATAGGCACTTACTTAAGTATACTTGAATCGAAAAACCCGTGAAAAGCTTGCTGCTAATTATTCAGTTACTGCATCCATTCATCATTTGAGCAGACAAGACTTATCTTGAATTTTTGGATTTTATACTTTAGTTCTCGAATACGAATTCGTGGAGCAACCAGACATCCTGAAAACCATATTTAAAAAAAATGCGTTTATGCAGTAGCCATGTCATGGTGAAATTTAAAACCAGGGCCATTATTCTCTATTGCCAATAAGACACGTTACGCGCCGCTTTAAGATATCTGCGTGGAATCGTACGGCAATTGCCGTACTGACGTCACACGTTTTCGGCAAGGAATTTTATGCGGCATAGTGAATAAGCGCCCAGCTGTCATAATAAAATGCGTACACAAAATTTCAAGTACTTAAAGTTCCTTTATCTGGAGCTGATTGTGGATGTTGATTCAGGTCATGCTTACCATAAAAGTGCATTATCATCGGCACTGAATCAACATGTAAAAAAACAATTCAAAGATAAGAGGAAGTGGTTCTTATTAAATTTTACCTTAACAAACGTACATACATACATACATACATACATACATGCATACATACATACAAACATTACAAGATAAATAAAAGCTTATTCCCAAAATTTAACTTACTAAATTATTTCCAAATATAAATCCTACTAATATTATATACGCGAAAGTTTGTAAGTATGGATGGATGGATGTTTGTTACTCTTTCACGCAAAAACTACTGAACGGATTTAGATGAAATTTGGTATGGAGGTAGCTTATACCCTGGATTAACACATAGGCTACTTCTTACCCTGAAAAATGCAGGGGTCCTGGGGGACGCGGGTGAAACCGCGGGGCGCAGCTAGTTCCTTACATAATTCATCGCAGTTCGGTGATGTGGGCATTCAGGTATTACAAGACATAAGTTCAAACACTGAAACCCGCTACGGTCGGGTAAAAAATAACAGATGACACATAACATATATTTAAAAAAAAACGACAACGAAAAAAAGTGTTTTTTGAAGTCGGTGCCACACTGACTATTATAATATGGTCAAACTTATTACGAGTAAAAATATGATTTTTAAATCGGCTTGATGTACTAATTTAAAATAAATAACCTATTAAAGTAATTATTACAAATACTTTATCATTTATTTTGGTAGTGTTTACACCATGGATTTTTTCTTACTTGTAGCATTTTTATACTTCGTAAATCCTAAAAAAACGCCTTTGAGCATACCTCAAATTTTTTGGCAGCAATGATGATCGTGGTGTTTTTGACCATCATCATCACCATGTCAGCCTTTAAAAGTCCACCGCTGAAAGAGTCCCACACTCCCCAAAGAGCGTCACGATGGTCTTGTGCCGCCTCCATCAACCGACTCCCTGCGATGGCTACAATGTCGTCCGTCCATCGTGTGGGGGGTCTCCCTACACTTCGCTTGCTTGTTCGTGGTCGCCATTCCAGAACTTTTATTCCCAGCGGTTGTCGGCTCTGCGAACTATATGGCTTGCCCATTGCCACTTCAACTTGAAAATTCTGAGAGCTATGTCTCTAACCTTGGTTCATTTCCTCGTTACGGATCTTATCACGTAGTGAAACTCCAAGCATAGCTGCGTGATTTTTTGATTTGAGATCAATAGTGAGCGACCACGTCTCAGTGCCGTTTGTCATCACTGGCAAAATGCACTGATTATAAACTTTCTTCTTGAGGCTCTGCGGTATCTGCGATGAGAAGATATGGCGTAGTTTCCCGAATGCTGCCCTTCCAAGTTGGATTCGTCGGTTGACCTCTTTGTCGAAGTTGGATCTACCCAGTTGGATCGTCTGACCTAAGTAGGCATAGTGATCAACAGCTTTGTTAATATCGTTCTTAACATAAATACAGCATATGTGCAACATGGGTATTTGACATGATGTTCGTCTTAAGCATATTCATTTTTAGACCCACCTGTTGGGAAACAATATTGAGGTCACTAAGCATTATGCTTAAGTCTCCCAGAGTTTCTGCCATGATGACTATATCATCAGCAAATCTAAGGTGAATGATGCATTCGCCATTGATGTTAACACCATATCCGTTACAGTTCAGAAGCTTGAAAATATCTTCCAGTGCAGAGATGAACAGTTTTGGAGAAATAACGTCTCCCTGTCTCACCCCTTTTTGCAATCGGACAGAATTCGTGCTCCGATCTTGGAGACGGACATTCATGGTGGCCTTGCTGTACAAACTTTTCAACACTTCGATGTACCGGTAGTCAATCTGGAATCGCTGTAATGACTATAGCACTGCCCTGGTCTCGACTGAATCAAAGGCTTTCTCATAGTGCACAAACGCTAGACATAGTGGCCAATTATACTTTTCGGTCTTCTGTATAATCTACCGGAGCGTTTGGATGTATTCTACGGTACTAAAGCCTTTCTGGAATCCAGCTTGTTCGGGAGGCTGAAAGTCGTCAAACCTACTCTCGAAAACAGGTTATAGACGTAGCTCAGCAGCGAAATGGGCCTATAATTCTTGAAGAGGGTGTTATCCCTTTCTTAAAGAAGAGGCATTTGACATGATGTTCGTCTTGCCCATGTTCATTTTAAGACCCACCTGTTGGGAAACAATATTGAGGTCACTGAACATTGTGCTTAGATCTTTCAGGGTTTCAGCCATGATGACTATATCATCAGCAAATCGAAGGTGAGTGATGTATTCGCCATTGATGTTAACACCAAATCCGTTCCAGTACAGAAGCTTGAATATATCTTCCAGTGCAGAGGTGAACAGTTCTATACTTATAATAAAACTGTAAAAGGTCCAATTCTGTACATTGAAGATATTTAGTAAATTTTGCGTTAGAGGCTGTTGTATATTTGATACTGATGCCGAAACTGTTATTTTTTAATTTTTGTCTGTCTGTCTGTCTGTATCTTGGCTAGGAATCACGCCAAAACTACTGAATGAATTCAAATTAAACTTGGCATAATTTGAGTTCATAGTTCGAGGTAGGACATAGGATACTTTTCATCCCGAAAAGTTAAAGAGGATAGGGATAGGGGCTCAAAGTTATTTAAAAGCACACGTACCACGCTGAAACTACTGGGCTGATTTTAATGCAACTTGGCACAGTTATAGTTTATATGATTATTGAAAATTATAGATACTTTTTATCTCGAAAATTTAAATACTGCCTTTCTTGCGGGATAGGGGTCCAAAGTCTGTACATTGAAGTTTTTTTTTTGATTGTACTGTAACCAAAACTGTTTGTTTTTTCATTTTTGTCTTTCTGTCTGTGTGTCCGTCTGTCTGTCTGTATCTTGGCGGCGCATCATGCCAAAATACTCAATGAATTCAAATGATACTTGGTATGATTTGAGTTCATACTTTGAAGTAGGACACTGGATACTTTTCATCCCGAATAATTAAAGGGTTCCCGCAGGATAGGGGTGGAAAATTATTTAAAAAAACAAGTATCACGCTGAAACTACTGGACGAATTTTGATGCAACTTGGCACAGTCATAGTTTATATGATGGGTGAAAATTAAGAATACATTTTATCCCGAAATAATTGGACTATTTATTATTAGGATTATTTATTTTTGACGACTGAAGAAATTTTGATCAAATATTGGTTTATTGGTATTTTAGATCCTGGAATAGCACATTATGGTACTTTTAATTTAAGAAAATGACCACGCGTGCAAAGCCGCGGGTACAGCTAGTATATATATTTACATAGAATGTTAAACTTATTATCCTGCCCTTGCATCGCCGTAATCGGGTAAATAGTACGCCATAAAAAACTGCTGCGGCTTGACGCAGTGGCAATGGCGATTCAACAAATCAAAGTTGTTATTTTTGAGTTCCAGACCGAACCACTATTGTAAGGCTGCGCTGTGTGTATGTGTGTCTGTCAAAGGAATATTTTTCTTGTCAATATCACCAGTACCACAGTACACAAAGGACAATAATGGAAAATGTTGAAAACTCGCTGTAAGGAACGGTTCCCATGGAAACGAAATAATAACATGTCTGTCAAATAGCATCAAGAGCGTAGTTGCTATACTTTTACAATGATTCTTAATATCCTAAACGAAGAACGTATGATGCTTTTTTTCGCAACATACAGCTGTAGTCCACGCGGACAAAGTCGCAGGCGAAAGCTAGTTGAGTTATACTTGTCAGGTTTCATTAGAATGGATAGATGCCTGTAATAAAAATGTTGAGGCGTGACGTGTAAGTAAACAGGTTTAATGTTAAAAATGAGCAAGTGTTATCTTTTTGTGAGCTTCGGCGTTAAAATTATGCTTGCGTTGACATAGCGCATTGTTTACGACGTTTCGTCTTCTTTGTTATGTCACTGACTTTGTCTGACTGTGTCAGACATTTACGACGATTTATATCAGTGTTTTTTTTTCAGTTACTTATGAAAATAACTTCACAATTTTTAATAGAAAGTTTCTATTATCTCAAAAGTTATTCATCATCATCAGCACGTGACAGTCCACTGCTGGACGTAGGCCTCTCTCAAAGCACACCACTGAGCCCGATCTTCGGCTCTTCTCTTCCAACTGCTGCTAGCCACTTTGCGTATATCGTCGCTGCACCTAGCTGGAGGGCGCCCTACACTACGTTTACCGAGCCGCGGTCTCCCCTCAAGAACACGTCTACCCCAACAGCTATCAGGCCTTCGACAAATATGACCAGCCCACTGCCACTTCAGCTTACTAATCCTAAGGGCTATGTCGGCAACTTTGGTTCTCTGCCGGATCATCTCATTCCGTATACGATCTTAAAAGGTATTATTAAGAGTGTAATGTCTGGAAGGCCTCCACTTCTAGATAACCAAATATTTTTTACACTAGAACAATTAAAAAAGTAGCTAATTAATAGGAGGTATTTGTAAGTAGAACTAGAAGATAATATAACCTAACCGTAGCAGGTTTGTATTTATACCCAAATACGGCAAAGCAAGGGAAGGGTACTTAGTTTAACAGTCTATATATGTATGTATATGGGTATGTGGATGTTCCACCATAGCGTCGCCCCTATTGGTCCGATTTTGACAAGCGAAGTGTCAATCGATTCATCTTCAGGGCCATTATTTTCTATGAACAGTCACACGAGTAACGCGTCTTGCTGTGGAATCGTTCGGAAAAGTACGGCAATTCTCGAACATGCACGAACAATTCCACGCAGATATCTTAACGCGGCGCGTTACGTGGCCGAGTGGCAATAGAGAATAACGGCCCAGGTATAGAGTGCTATGTGTTCAAACTAAAAACTTGGTCCGATTTTGACAAGCGTATCAATGGATTCGTCGTCATCGCAAGAGTATCATTGGCTATTTTTTAGCCAACCGGGTTTTTTTTTTGAACTTATGTCTCGCAGAAGGTTTAGGTACCTATATGTACAAAGCCTATAAACTATTTTTATTCTTTTCGTTGTGATGGTTCAGTCGATATAACCTTTAAGATATGGTTTGACCAATTTACTGCAATTTCCATGAGATCGTTGAAATGACATTTTAATGGGCAGTTAGGGCATGTCATCAAGTATAACTTGGTCTGAAAAAGTGTGACTTGGTCTGAAAAGGGGTCAGAATCGCACTGCGTCTGTGTTTCCGTGATGCGTTTCTGCTGCGGCCGACCTGTGTCCATTGTATTTTGACATCTGTTTAGACCATGGGGCATCCTGACCTGCAGGCAGAGTTTAAAAATCTGTAGGTAATAATCATCTTGTACTAGCATACTACATAATATTTATTGTGTCGAGAATTTGTAGAGATTGTGGCCAAGCTGTAAATTTGCGCTTAGTTCCATATTCAGAGGCGAAAAAAATAATTTCTTTAAATTTTACAATATGGGAATTAAATTTAAGGCCTTGATAGGCACATTCCAACACTATATAATTTATTGGCGTAAGTTCTTTTTTGGTAAGGCAGGCGTGTTTTTTAGCTTTTAAGCTAGTTATTCATCGATAGCTCGACTTCTACTCATCGGACATAGATATCAAGTAGGTACACCAGTTTTGAAATCAAACCCTAAGCTATCCAACAATGAGCTGAATCGGAATCGGTCCAGAAGTTTTTGAGGGATGTGCGAACTCACAGACATCTTAAAAATATATAATTACTAGTTTTCCCACCCGCGACTTCGTACGCGCGGACTACTGTTTATCGCGAAAATAAGCATTCTATCTAAGTTCTTCTAGGATATTAAAAACCAATGCAAAAGTAGGTATAGCACTACTCTTGATGTTTTTTGACAGACTTGTTATTTCGTTTCCTTGGCAACCACAGACCATTCTGTGATGGCAACTGTTCCTTACAGCGAGTAATCCACATTTTCCAGTTTTCCCGTAGAAACTTACAATTTACCGGGATAAAAAGTATCCTTTGTTTTATGCCAGGGTATAAGCTAGCTTCATTCCAAATTAAATCAAAAGCTCCCCAAACAAACAGACAACGTTTCACTTTTATACATTGGTATGGATTATTGTTCAGTAGCATAAGTTATGTTCCCTAGACCATATTTTTTAACTATATTAATTGCACAGACTTTTTGTTACTCACTGCTTTATTGTAAGTATTTAGACATTAGATATAGATAAATAAATATATAATAAATCTATTAATAGCAACTGGATTTAATTATTGACATATTCTGACATACCTAAATCTGCACTAACACCACTTGACCATAGTTACTTAGATAAAATCTTTCTTTACAATTAGCTGTGCCCTCCGTTGATGATGAAAGTATCATAAATGTTATTTCAGGGTTTATGCTATCTCTATTCCAAATTTCATCAAAATCCGTTCAGCCGTTTGAGCGTGAAGCATGATGATAATGATAATGATGATGATGAAAAGTATCCTATGTTTTATTCCAGGGTATAAGCTATCTCTGTTCCAAATTTCATTAAAATCCGTCCAGCCATTATCGCCGTGAAAGCTCCCCAAATAAACAGACAGCGTTTCACTTTTATATATATTAGTGGGGACTATGCATACTCTGTGCGTCTTCTCATTTTCAACTTCATATCTTTAACACAGAATAAATAATTATTAATAAAATCATCAAGATTGTCTTCTGGAAACACAAAACCATTCTCTGTATTTTTATGCACTCGCATAAAACCGAACAGTTCTTTTTTTCACTTTTTCTCTCTCGAGGTTACCGGATAGCAACATTTCACAAAGGGTATAACAGACGTTCAAAAATTTCCTCGTGTACTTCAAAGCGATTTGCCATCGAAACAAGAACTTGAATCACAAATGGAATCACGGCTTTAGCTCGTTATTCAAATGCGGTTCATCCATCGAAATACATTGCTTAGATTCGCAAAGCTGTTTTGTCCGTGCGTCTGTGTTTGTCTGCGGTAGAGCTCACACAGCACTCATCCGGAAAGATTAACTGATTGATAACAAATCTAGTTAGTTAATAGGTATAACCCTATTAGAATACTGAAATTGCTATATAGGCACGAAATTAAATTTCTTATACCAATATGAACTCGATGCGAAACAGTAGACGTTACTACTTCTGAAATATGCAGCCATGACTTACTCGATTAGAACTGAGAAACGTCGCACTTCTTTCTGTGTCTTAAATACCCAATCTATCTCTCCGCGGGGAATCATTACCCTACCCCTAACGTACCAAAAGTACCTATAAAGTACAATAAAGTACATTTCTTCAAAATTCGTTCAGCCGCCAAATAGTTTTCATCAAGCGTCGACGAGCGACGTTTACGAACGTAGACCTGTATGTACGGGATACTACAATATATTCTGTGACTCACGACGAAAATTAGTGGTTAATTTGTCTTTAGAACTGATAAGTCAAAAATGTGTAAAAACATAATCCATATCAATATATAATAGTGAAACGTTGTCTGTTTGTTTGTTTGTTTGTTTGTTTAGGCAGCTTTCACGCGGTAATGGACGGATTTTGATGAAACTTGGAATGGTGATAGCTTATACCCTGGAATAAAACATAGGATACTTTTTATCCCGGAAATTGTAAGTTTTTACGGGAAAACTTGAAAAATTTCATTACTCACTGTAAGGAACGGTTTCCATGGAAACGAAATAACAAGTCTGTCAAAAAACTTCCAGAGCATTGGTGCTATACCAACATTTCCATTGGTTTTTAATATCCTAGAAGAACATAGGATGCTTTTTTTCTAGATAACCGCGTGGACTAAGTCGCGGGTGAGAAAACTAGTAATAAATAAAATTTAGATTTTCTCTTTCCTAACATAATAAAAACACGGATTTTCTTGAAATTGTAGGACATTTACAATTATCTATTATTTATTTAGAATAATTATCGGCTCTATGAGCTGTAGACCTCGCGCGTATTACAAACTTCCTACGCGCGTATTACAAATTTGCAAACAATCTAGCAGTGCACAGTAGCGCCATCTAGTTACCTTATCGTAAAACTAACATTAATAACCAAGGTGCTGCATCAATCTCTACCTAGTAAAAAGGTAAAGAGCTGATTCCACTGGTAGAAACCTAATAGTGAGAAATTCACTGCATTTTGAGGAGCTATTCTGCTCATCATGCCGAAGATCCTCATCAGATCTTTACCAAATTTTTATGATAATAATTTAGACTTCCTCCTTTTCAAAAAAAAAACCCATCGAAATTGGATCTAAAAAAGCGGAGATATTTAGTAGCCCCCTTTTTACCTTTTTTTGGGGGAAGATACCCCCCAATTTAAAATCCCCGAGGACTATAAAATTATAAAAATTTGTTTATACTGTGTACCAAGTTTCGTCTAGATCGGTTGAGAAATGCGACCTGCAGCCTTATTGTCTAACTCTGGTGATAATGAAACTGACGTTCATTTACACCATTATGAACATGAATCTCCGAATTTGAATTATCTAACTATCCACCGGTGATGTCCTCGGTGATCTTCACCAAGTCCCCACTATCAGCTGTTTTTAAGCGAAATGAATGAACGAAACATCATATTTTGACATATATTGGTATTGTCTAAATTTTCATCGCCACCGAGCACCTTTTTCATGTCAAATGAAAAAGGTTGCTCTGTCCTAACCTTTCGTATCAACTGGCTTTGAGTTTGTGACGAAATTATAGTTTTATTGAATTAAAAGTTGACTGTTTGCGTAAGTTCAAAGGGAAGGGGTAATCTAGGTATCATAATTAATTGCGGTTTATTAATTTCAGGCATTAATTCTCCGAAAATTCGACTTCCAAACTTGCGAAAGTCAAACAGAAAATTCACTGGTTTTTTGTGATATATATAGTTCGATACAAAGAGAATATTTCGATATTTACTTCTACTAGCACTTATTTCAGTTTAACATATCTAATTTATCCGATTACAGGCACTATAAGTACCTAACCTACAAAAACATAAAATGAAGAATAGGTATTTTGATGGGCGAATTTGTAGCCAACTGCAGAAAAATAACATCTCCAAACTAATGGACAGGCTCTCAAGCCCCTAATATTGGTGCTGACCATGTGGCTATTATAATATCTATGGATGTTCAATGTTTATAACAACAAATATCAACAAAATAGACCAATAAATTATTATCTCTATGCACTTCAAATCAGAAAAGTTTTGATAACAATGTGGACAGTGGAAACTAAATATTTCCCAAGTAACACCCAGGTGGACAAAGGTAAGCTATTGTAAAAAAAAAACTTTCCACGGTTCACCCAGGTGGTCGTAAGAGATGAATTGGCTAGTGCCCTGACTGAGAGTCAACAAATGGTTGCAAGTACGAATCTCGCAAGGTGCAATCATTTGTGTGATGAGCACAAATGATTGTTTCTGAGTCATTGATGTAATATTGGTTTATATCTATGTATGTTTATTTATAGAATATTTTTGATGAGAGAATTTGTAGCCAGCTGCAGAAGAAAAACATCTCCAGAAGGTTTTGAGGAACAATCACAGGCCTATTTACACCCTAGACCATTCATTATGAAAGAATTTGCAAAAATAACAGTCAAAATGTATTAAAAGTATCGATAAAAGATATCATATTAACAATTAAAACAAAATAAGTACAAAACCTAAAATGATACCTTTATAGGTAATCAGTTAAAATTTCATCGGGAACTGCCTACTTTCAACCCATATCTCTTATGCACCTTTTTTTTATTACGTTTTATGCAATTGTTTGACCATGATCTCACCTGATGGAAAGCGATGATGTGGTCGAAAGTGTAGCACCCTTGCCTAGTAGATACCTATTCACTCTTGACTTGAACACACCTGGATTCATTATATTTTACCAGAAACTGACGAGGGCAGGGCATTCCACTCTTTTGCAGATCTTACAATGAATGAAGAAGCGTAACGCTTCGTGCTTGTGTGTGGTATTTCTATCATAAAAAGGTGCCGCTTTGCCGATATTCTAGTTTGTGCGGTGATAAGCGAATCAGATTGTGCAGTTCTTATGCTCACTCTCCATAGTGCAATCTGATAACTTGAATTTTGCACTTTGTCATATTTGTCGTTCAAAAAGGAGGTGAAAAATTCATTTTGTCATTTACATTCAGTGCCACTACATTTGGCAACCAGTTGGCCGAGTGGCTAGTGACCCTGACTGAAAGTCAACCAATGGATGCGGGTTCGAATCCCGCAAGGTGCAATCATTTGTGTGATGAGCAGAAGTATTTGTTTCCGAGATATGAATGTAATATTCATATCTTTGTATGTGTACTCGTATATATTGTCTAGTACCCATATTTAGTGCATTCAGTGTATTTATGTCAGCGTACAATACATACAAAGTTTTATAAATTTTTCTTATTTGTTCAGATTGAGTGACATGAATACTACTGGCATTTACTCTGGTTTGGAGATTGCTGTAAGCTATAAGACTGCCGATTGTGTTACCGCTACTTCTATATTATATTATGTACAATGTACGATTTACTTCTAAATATATACAATAAAGAGTTATCTACCTATCTATGTTTTGTTGTTATTTTTTAACTACAAATTATTATGTAAGTAGAAACATACATTGATACCTATGAAATAGTATGTCACAAGCGACATACCTACCAACTGATTCACAGACAACACACAGCCTAAACCGGTGGGCCTAGAGATTTGCAATTTGGAGGAAATATTTATTTAAATGTCGAACGAGGCTGGCAATGTTTGCACAAGAGCAAAGCCTCGGCATGCAGCTAGTTTTAGCATAAATACAGACTGAGTATGGATAGAGAAACAGAAAATTAAACAAATTTTATTAAATATCATGTTTATTTTATTGTAAAAACCTTTCTAAAAAAAATATAACGGGCAAGTGTCTTTATTAAATAAGGACTATACATAAAACATTCTAAAAACTTACAAGCCATTACTGGCTCACTGGTAGCCCACTAATTACAATGTAATTATATAGTAATTCACAACAACAAAGTAAATATTTCCAACACACCATTTTATTCAAATGGTATAAAAAAGTGCAGTAACTAGGTATATACCTACATATTATAATACAAATATAACAAGTAGATTTGAGAAGCAGTATCCTTTTGCATTTTATGGACATGCTATGAATCTCTTCCCGCTGCAATCCAACTTGAAATGATCCTGTTTACTGTGATAGACAGGTACTGAACTGAATCTGAAAATAAAGATATAGCTATGATCATTTGTCATTATCTACATAACAAGTACTACATAGTCAATATTGTAATATGCAGTATTACTTTTGTAGAGTTAGATCAAATTTGTAAACAATTCAAAAGAGAGGTCAATTTGTTGTACCTACAGCTACATCAGGCTTTGTGATAGTTGGAAATGTTCATACTTGACACAGGTGCAAGCTGCAGCCCCTCTCCTGAACCCCGGCTGGTACTCAAAGCACACGTGGGGTGAGAAGGGATGGACCTATTATTACTCCGGGCCCACAAGGCACCTTACATTACCAGTTTCTTAAGGTGGTGTCTAACTGTGTAGCTAGAGTATTATATAGTCAATTAATTACCTATGTGACTAAATATAGACAGATAGATAACTCTTTATTGTACACCAAAAATATACAATGTCCCGCTTGGGGGGTGTGTATTATGCATTTCTCCCTGCCAGCCTTTACCCAAGCCAGTCAATAATAATTATTAGGTATGTACCTACCTAGTTAATAAATATTATACAAAATATAGGTACCTACCTGCGGGACTACAGAAAGCTTGAGTTCTGTTGATGAATGTTTTCTTCTATTGGGGAATGTTTTACAGAAGTCAACATTGGTTATGCAGCAGTATCTTATCTGTAAATCTCCTTCTTAGTTTGTGCTGTGAAGTAAAATTACACAAAACATAACCGATTATGTATGCATTGAAATGAGGTAAAAATCCATTAAAATATGTATGTTGTTGATGAGCATTTGTGAAAATGCATATACCTAGTATATATGTCTATGTACCTAGTAGGTAAATTAAACTAGACTAGAATAGGTGCTTAGATAATATTCATTAGTCCACCAAAATTCCTGTAGCCAAGCCAAAGACTGTTAGAACTTGCGATATATTTGTTCAGTTTCGATCTAACTCGATGACCAATTGTAGGTCTATGCAAAGACCACTTTATCAGATGACATTCTGAAATACAATATGGTACATAGGTACGTATTTGTTGCTAAATCAAGGCATATTTGTCAATTTTATATCCGAAAACGAACATAACCTCGACATACATTACATCTCACAAAGCAATTCCACTTTTAGTTTATCCACGTTTCGCACAAACTCACACAAATCTTGTGACTATAACCTACCTATTTAATATTTATTTTTTTCCATTTGATTTTCATATCAATAATGAATGCTAAAGTAAACAACAAACAAACACATACTTTAGTATGGTCCAGAATAAATAATAACTTGCAATCCAACGTTTCGTTCTACGCAACGTCAGGCTATAATATACTTGAATATTATTTTTTTAAGAATATCAATTTATTAAACAGCATAACTAATAAAAATTAGATTATAATAAACAAATAAAATACTACACATGTTTATATGGCTAAATTAACATTTTACAACCATTAGTTCAAAAAAGCACTAAAAAGTGCTCAAAGCTGTTCTTCATAAAATGGAATGCAAGAGCATATGTTTTTTGTGTTAGGTAGTCTGTGGAAAGAACGAAATGGCCTTCACTTTTTCAAGACGATTACCACCGAAAATATTAGACAATTCCCCTGGACCGCGAACTGGAACCGCCAATGGTAATGGTAATGGATTTGATTGCCATTACCACCAGAGTTAGACAATAAGGCTGCTGTAGAGGAGAACAGAGATCCGGATATACGAAAGCATTTTTGCCCAAGCTGAAACGGAAACGATTCGCTCGCGCTTTGCGCCCGCTCAGTCAACAAGAAAACAATTTTCATACTAGTGGCTTTGCGAGCTATAAACCTCGCGTGCACAAACTTTTTTGCAAACAATCTAGCGGTGCACAGTAGCGCCATCTAGTCACTTTAATGTAAAACTAACATTAATAACCAAGGTTCTCCATCAATCCCTACCTAGAAGGCAAAGGGCTGACTCCACTGGTAGAAACCTAAAAGTGAGAAATTTACTGCATTTTGAGGAGCTATTCTGCTCATCACACCGAAGATCCTCATCAGATCTTCACCAAATTTTTATGAGAAAACATTTTTGCTCAAGCTGAAACGAAGATGCTTCGCTCGCGCTTCGCGCTCGCTCGGTCAAAAATCCTTAAATGCAGTTTCAGTACCTACATTTAAGCCTTCAACTAGATGGTTTTCATCTCTCTATTTGTTATCGTAGCTGCTATGGCAGCGTTTAGATTATAGAACTCATCAAGTATTTCTTTGCTCATTAACAAAAAAAAAAACAGCGCTTGTTTTTCAACTAACCTGCTCATGCTATCCCGATTGTCCCCGCTTGCAAAGTTCATTTGCTCTGATACGTACGAGTTAAATATTAGTTTCGTCGTACGCCCGCTTTGAAGATAATTGCTGTCGCTTTGTGGATCCATGTCTGTTTATTTGAAGGACGCTTTAACCTAGACATTACTAAATAAGCCTGGAAAGCGTTGACGAGCATCTCTTACTTTTCTTTTATTTCTTGGTTAGAATTACTCAGGCGAGGTGAAATTCATACTTACAGTTACTGGTGAGTTTAACCGGCAATCAGCCTACTTGAAACATTACTTGAAGGTGGTGAAATAGGCCCTAAAACGTAGAGTAATGACTTTGGACCTAAAATTATGAGCTGAGAATTTAATATATTTTACGTGAATGTTCCTAAGAAGGGACTAGTCCGTAATATCGGTGACAATTATCTGGTTCCCAACAAGGTTGGAGTAGGTGAGGAGGTGAGGGGGGACGGTGGGTTGCGGCGGTGGGGAAAGGGGGCTAGAAGGGGTTTGCGGGTGAGGGTGAAGTAGGCGGAGGGGAGTGGGGGGATGGTGTGTCCTGGGTGAAGAGGTAAGGATCCAGAAATGTAAATGCGGGGGGCGGGAGGAAGGTGGAATTTCAGTGGTTCATACCCCACTCCTCCTTCGCAACATACCTTCCCCCGCGCCTCCCTCCAGCTTTATTCCCCTACCCACACTCCCCTTGCACTCCCTTCGCCCCCTTTCTCTCCCTCCCCCCCCTTTCACGCCCTTTGCCACACACAGCACAACACCCTCCCCCTCCAAGTCCCTTAGTTCAGTCACACTGATGTTTAGTTTATGTTTAGTTTAGTTGAAATATCAAACAGCTTTTTTAATTTTGCTTAGTTTAGTGGGAAGGGAATCGACACCATTATCATAATAATGTAGGTAAGTGTACCTAAGTACTTCAAACTTGATGAAATTCTCAGAATTTACATTATTTTCCCACTGCTGTTGAACGTTAGAGAATAACAGGGAAGTTTTACAAAGTTGTTTAAAAGTTTTGAAAGGCCTTGAGTTTAACATCTATCTTTTCTGTATTATTTTGGCAGCAAGCAAAGGAGTATCAAATTTTCTTTATTTCTGAGAGTTTGTGCGTTTAGACGATAACTTTATCTCGTAACTCGTGCCCAAACCTGATTGACTGTGAATTAAAGTACCTAAAATACAGCAATAGGTACATGGTAATACAATAAATCCAAGATAAAATTATTTCTTGTTAATTTTCATCTCTATTTCATATTATTTTCATTATGATGTAACGTTTCTTCGAACGACCAACACTATAGGCACAGTAAGTACATATTATATATAGTCTTTACATAATATTATGTACTGTGCCATGGGGATGTCACTGATAATAGGATGTGTTATATAATTATGTCGGGGAATTGTTATTTAGTCTTAGATAAATGTCATCGAAAAATACCCTTACATATTCGTACACCTTCGTAGTTTTTCTTTGTTATGCGGTGTAAGCAAAAGTTATAATATTCACACACAGACTTCGGCCAATATTAACTTTTCTCGATACTTTGGCAGAACTCGATGTGATCTTATCCTGTAACTTTTCCGCTATAACCTCATTTTTCGGCTGTTTTCTTTTTTTTTCCGGAACCTTCCTATTTTTTGGATTAAATTCTTGTTACTTGCAGATTTGAAGTCCCTTGGAACGGCCACTGGGAATCTTAATTTTGGGAAATCATTCATTTGAAGTGCAGCATGATCTTGAACAATGTTTTTTATTTGTTAATTTGTTTAAAGGTTTCTTAGACCCAATCTGATATGGTTTAAGAATAGGGAGGATCCGACGTTAAAACATTTGTTCGTGGTTCAATATACACTTATATATTTACAAAGTTATCCAACCTGATATGGTTTAACGGTAGGAAGGATCCAACGTTAAAACGTTTGTTTGTTATACTTGTATTTACAAAATTACGTAACATATAATTCATAATAACAGAAGAAGTCGGCAGGGAATTTACACACAATAGCGGTTGACATGTAGGCTTATTGACGAAATCCCTTCCTTGTTTGCCTTCTCTACACGTGGAAATGTTGGTAATCTCGGGGTGTCCTAGCCTGAGACACCGAGAAACCAAACCCAAGCTACATAATATCTCTGCCTTTGAGAGAAGGCCTTTGCACTTGACGCTAACGACCTTATGAAAATTAAAACTATACATTTTATTTTGGTTTATAAGAAGTGGTTGGTTGCTAATTTTATTTGTATGGTAAATTAATTGTATGTTTGTGTTTGTTACCACAATAAAAGAAAATGAATTTGTAGTTGATTCATGTACATCATTTCCTCTAAGTGAATTTTACGGCTTGTGTGAGGAGTCAAAGTTCTTGTAGTCTGGCGAAAATTGAATAAAAGACGTATAGCTAATTTAGTGTAGTTGTAATGTAAACAAGAGTAAAGTAAATTATTTCACTCTCTTGTCAGCTCCCGGCAACTCAACTGGTCCTGATGTGATGATGCCTTTTGCAGAGACAATAAACACGTTTCGCTTTGTTCTCAGACTTATGCCGTGGATAGGAGGTTATGTTATAGGGTCGTAGTGTACTAGGTTTTATTTAATTTTTACACAACTACGGAGGGTTAGGATTGTATGTTTGTTTGTACGTTTATAAGCGCGTCCTAAGCCTAAACGGCTTGATGGATTTTTATAATTGAGTTATCATTGGATTTATTGTAATCACGAGATAGGATAAGTATAATAAGTGTTAAGAAAACTAATATGGCTGCTTACAGCTATTTAGCTGCCAAATGACCAAAACCTATTGAGTGAGGTATCAAAATGGAGGTATTTAAAATACCATTCCAAAAAAATATAAGAGAATTTTAAGAGATTTTTTTATAAAAATTAATTATTATTATACAAAAATAAAAATCCGACTGCGAACAAAGCTGAAAATAAGCAAACAAGCTTTAGATTCCTGTTTTTTTTTAATATAAGATACAGACGGAGGCACCATTCACTTCATTTCTTGCCCTGTATATACATCTGGAACATAGAACAAATAAGTACGCAAAAATCAAACAGTCACTTTGTCTTGTCTCTAATGAAGTCCACATTCATAATTATATTTATGCGTCTTTGCCCTATCTGCACATAAAAAACCTTAAACCTGTAAAATAAGGTATCATTAATTACTATGTTATATACAAATTATAACTTTCAATTCATAGGTATCAATTATGCGAAAAAGAAACAACGGTAAGAAAATCAGAAATAAATGTTGTTACAGTCAGAAATCTTTTATTTGACCATAATTAAACATTTCGTGATATAACTCCATTATGCAAAACCATATAAAAATATAGTTTAGTAATTTTATTATTCATAACACTAACTAAAATTGCGTAACTTTCTGAGTAACTAATTACAACAATGATCAATGTAATTTAATTATTCAAAATAACTTATACAGCTTCAAATGTTTGCGATAAATTATTGCAACTTCGAGAAGTATTTATTTCAGCTGAATAGAATCGCGCAAATGTGTTAGGGACACGCCAGTTACCCTTTGCCATGATCTTGTCAATATTGGAACTCTCAAGCCAATTTAGAGAAGTTGAGGCACTCCGGGTGCTACCAGGAGAGGCTTCAACTTTATGAATGGCTTTATGAGGATTTTATGAATGGTTTTTACCTAACCGCCAATCATGGTCCGGGAAGCTGGCCTGACTCTACCACGGGTTGAAATAAATAAATTATTAATATCACTAATTCGACGAGATGAGGAAACATCTATTAACTTACGGAGCCACCGGGCGAACCGGGCATACGACTTATTCGTGTATATATCTAATTTCCATGACGACTGTCTGTGCCTTGGAGCAAATGCAGGATGTAAAACAATGCAATCTGAATTATCCTCAAAGTGTGCACCATCAATCCATAGGAGCGTAAGATCGTGGACTCGACGGCTAGATGCGAGTAGCAAAATGAGCGCTGTGCGACTAGATACCTGAAATAAATTCACATCAGATGGTTGGTTTGAACTAAGCCATTCAACTACAATTCTTGGATCCCAAATAACGGATTGTTTAGGTCTGGAATATACATTAGCGAGTGAAATAGCTTTCAGCATTCTTTAAACGATAGGATAATTACTAATGACATGTCCATTAGATCACGCCAAAGGGACCACTGTAGATTTATAAACTAAAATAGTTTTGTAAGAAAGTTTAACCTTTAAATGTAAGTAAGCGAGGTATTTCGCCACCTGGGCTCCAGAGGGATTTACATGGTTAAGTTTGTTATGGTAGCACCAATCTAACCATTTTTTCCAAATACCAGAGTATAGTTTCTTATTACAGGGTCGCCAACTAGAGTTTAGTAAATCAATCTCGTTTTGAAACCAATCTTTTAAATTTTGACACCACCCTTCACTAGCCGTACTTCTAGGTAAATCTGGTCCACGTGAACTGGAGGCAGATGGGTTCATGTGTTTAGTAACTGGTGATTGAGATTGAATATGGGAAAGAGTACACTCACCGCTCTCCTCTTTAAATCCGCTCGCCAAAACACCTTCGACCAGCGTGGGGCGACCAGTATATATCGGCCCTTGCACATGTTGAGGTGCGACAGCACGTGGGATTAGGTGTGGTGGCGTCCCCTCCACCACCCATGCTGGACGGTACGACCATCTTCTGCTGAAGGCGTCGTGAAATTCTGCGTTCAAGCCTTTGCAATCTCGAGAGACGTAGTGCGCAAGCGAATAAATCTATTAGCCTCGAGGCGAATAAATCTATTTCGGGCATTCCGAACTTTTGAAATACCTCATGACACGCCTCTTTCATTAACGTCCACTCCCCAGGCAATTTAAACCTTGAGAGCAAGTCGGCATCTGTATTAAGCTGGCTTGGGATGTACTGTGGAACTGTGTTTTTTTTTTGTGGTCCAGTGTTTTGAATAATGTGCATGTTAGCTGGTAGAGGTTCCTTGACCGGAGTCCACCCTCGTTTCGAATGTAGCTTACAACGCTTCTGTTGTCCGACTGGACTAGCACCGTTGAATTTTGTACCGATTGCAGTGGAATCGATAGCGCTTGTATAACGGCCCACATCTCTTTCAGGTTGCTGTGCCATTTTTTCTGTTCCGATGACTAAACTCCACTCAGGGAAATGTGGTCCACTATGGCACCCCAGCCTTTGGCTGATGCATCGGTCGTTACAAAATGCGGAACGGGATTCGGATGAATCACTGTCCCTGCAGATAGTGTTTTGAGCCACCAGAGCAACACAGTCGACACTTCTGAATCGATAGGGCATTTTACATTTGTTTGGTGCTTTGGAAGGCGCGTAGCCTATATAAGGGAAATTGTCACCATTCCCATTTGACAATGTTATGTCCCTATAAAGAGTGTTTACAAGTATTGGGTTCTCATTTTGAGAAACATAGGTTACACCCTGGTGAGAGAGTAGATCTTATTAATTTGACTAGTATTTGTAAAGAACAAAATTATTTTAGATTTAACAATCAATATACTCGTTTTAGACAAAGATAAGGTTTAGCAATGGCTTCCACCTTGAGTCCTCTGATGGTGGAGTTATTTATGGTCAATTTTGAATGTCAAAATTTAGTTAACGATCCAAATATTCTTTTTTACTTTCGATATGTGGACGATGTTATTATTTGTTGGACAGGTACTCTCCGTCAAATAGATTTATTTGTTGTTGAGATCAACAATATCCACCCCAAAATTAAGTTTTAATAAGTTTATTAAGTCTTCGCACTCGCGATTACTCCGAACCGCCCAGCTGCGTTCTTTGTCAGCAAGTAGGATACACCGCGAATTATCGCGGATGCCCGAAAGCTCCAAGGAACGCAAAAGGGCCCAGCCGCCGCCCCCTCACACGCCCTCCTTTCAACCCGGTTCGTTATCAAAGGTACACCTCTAAGGTGAACCTAGCTCCCCCGATGCCAGAATCCCGTTTTTTTCCCGCTCCCTAAGGCGAACGCTTGGGCCAAGGTGCCGACCGCTCCCCAACCATACGACATTACCATACGGATATTACCGACCACCGCAAGCCCGCGCCTGCGTGCCTACCTCAGGGCCCGCGAGCCATCCCCAACAGGTCCCTAGTTCTCGCCTACGCAGCGATAGATATGGCCGAAGTCGCTTCGAAACTTCGGTCATGTAGAAACCCCACTCAGATCGTTATGGCCCTCGAACAGCACCAAGTGCTCATGGCCCTTGGTGCTGTTCGACTGTCCGTGAACTCTCTAATCAGAACCTTAATGTGTAGTACACCGCGAAATGTAAAACCCCGTACCGTTACTTTAGCATACTTCTATGCTAACGGCCTCTCTGACCAACGCGATAAAGTCCGCAAATGTTGTAAGATCTACCAGACAGACTTTATGTTAGTGCAAGAGACCTTCCTTAAGCCTAGTAGACGCAATCCCGGGATTGGGACCTAACACGTCATTTGAAACGACAGAGTAACCGCCGAGAAAGGTGGTAGTCTAGTGTATAAGAAGTCTCTTCACTGCGTCCTGTTAGATACCCCCCTTTAATTAACTTCGAAGAACTCGATCGATGCCCTTACCTGCCATCTCAACACCGTTGTCAGTGAATGCTCCAGGAAGGTCCCATCAGAGGACCACCTCCATTGGAACCTGCCTGAGTACGTGAGGCGGCTGATAACGGCAAGGAACGCAGCCATTAGGCACTACGACGCGGAACTCACCCCAGAACGCAAGTCCTCTCTGCAATTCTATCATCACGCGGTCAAGAAATGCATAATGAATTTGCGTAGTAATCAATGGGATGATAAGATGTCTGACATTTTGCCGACTCACAAGGCGTATTGGAAGTATGCGAAAAAGTTCAAATCTGATACCCAATCAGTTATGCCCCCCTTCGAAAGGGCCGACCTCCCTCCAGCGTTCGAAAACGAGGATAAGGCTGAGTGCTTGGCCGAGAGCCTCGAAGCCCAATGCATAACGTAGATTTTGTCCACATCGCCGAGGTGGACCGCGAAATCGAACGTAGAAACGCTCAACCTCCGACTGACCCACCCCTCGAGCCCTTGAAAGAGGCCAAGGTCGAGTTGATCATCAAGGGTCTCAAGGTGCGGAAGGCCCCTGGTGCTGACGGTATAAGCAACAGGGTGCTCAAGCACCTCTCTACCTCGTTAGTTTATCTCCTCTTCAATGCTGCTATGAGTAATTCCTCGTTCCCCAACGCCTAGAAGAGTGCTGACGTCATCGGCATTCACAAACCAGGCAAAAAACTACCGTGCCCTCTAGTTATCGCCCCATCAGTCTCCTCAGCACTCTGGGGAAGATTTACGAGTGACTCATTCTGAGTCGTCTCTGGTTCGTCGCGAAACTTAACAAACTCATCCCGGATGAGCAGTTCGGCTTTAGAGCAAGACAATCTTGCCCTCAGCAAGTGTACCGCATCACAAAGCACATCCTCGTTGGTTTCCCCCCACATGTAAAAATTCAACTCCGTAGCATAAGAGGCAGTGGTTCTAATTCAGTTTGCAAGATTTGACCTAAACAAACATATATACATAATTACATACAAACATTGTAAGTTAAAAGCTTTAAAAAATAAATAAATAAAATAAAACTGGACTGCAAACAATACTAAAAAGAGTAAAACAAGCTTTAGATTCATGAGTCGGAGAAAATAAAAAGATGCAGTCGGAGATATTATGCATTTGATTTCTCCTTTGACGGGTTCAGCTAGAATCTCGAGAGCTATCTCTTCATGCCTCCGACTGCATCTTATATTTCAAAATCAAGAATCTAAAGCTTATTTGCCCCTTTTTAGTATTGTTCGCAGTTGTATTTTTTGTAATATTTTTTTTAGTGTTGCTCGTATAATTTAATACTTATGGACTGGTATTTTAAAGACCTTCATTTTGATACCCCAGTCGTAAGTTTTAGTCATTTTTTGTTCCATCGGAAATACAATATGGTAGCTGTAAGCCGCCATATTAGTTTTCTTCACACTTCATAATATGTCCTATGTCACTTTCGTGATTAAGATGAATCCAATGATACATAATTAATCAAAATCCATCAAGCCATTAAGGCCATAGAAACGAACAAACATACATACATACAACCCAGAAACAAAACCCTCCAAAGTAGGATAATAAAAATGTAGATATTTCTAAGGCGAGCAATGATCTATGCCAATCTCCTGTTTTCCTCATTTGCTTTCAATATTCCTGTCCCTGTGGTCCCACCGCCGCACTCCGACCGACTAGACCTTGTGAACTTATCTATTAATTTTTCTATGATGTAACTTTACTGTCCTTATTAGTTATTCAAACCCTGACGATTCCCCTTGTAACCTAGGTGTCCTAAATTGTCTAGACTGTAAACAAAACAATAACTAGAAAAATCTTGAGTCAATATGTGTACACTGTTATCGCCGCCTTGTATCCCAATTCTTTATACCTATAGAGTTACCGGCAAACTACGATAATTGGTGTGTTATTCCAGTGGTCAGACCACATACATGTAGTCTTCCTTCAGTTCCAATGAGTGTTTTGTTTGCACATCGTTAGTTTTGGCCAAATGGCCTAAATACGAGTGTTAAGCATACAACCAGTAGTCAGACGTTACAGGGCAAAATAGGTGAAAACGAATGGAAAAGTATCTAGGTATTGTTTTAAGGAGTAGATGAATTATTTATTGCTAAAAATGCTTTCTTATTAAAGTCTTTGAATGAATAAACATAAGAACAAGTTGATTATTGGTACAACTTACATGTCAGGATTAAATGCTAGACAAAAGCCCGAAAAATCTAAAAACTTAATCAAGACTATATTATTATTATTGATGGTGAAAATAACTTACCTTAAGAGATGTTAATACTCGTACATATAATTATGAAAAATAACTTACTTTTTGTCCTCATTTTCCCTAACAAAATTAACCTACAACCACGGAAAAGGAAAATGAGAGTAGGATTTGTAATATAATATACAACTAGCTGTACCCGCGGCTATGCAAGCGTTGTCTTTTCAAGACCAAAAATCAAGACCATACTTGTACCAATATACCAGCATTTGATCAAAATTCTTTCAGCCGTCTAAAAGTTTTTTTATCGATTGCTCGGCTTCTACTCATTGGATTGAGATACCAAGTACAGCAGTTTTTAAGTCAAACCATAAGCTGTCCAACAATGACCGCATCGTTTCGGTCCAGTAGTTTTTACGTGATGCACGAACAAACATTAGTCAAAAACAGACATGATTTAAAAAAATGTTACATTCTTATTCAGAATAATAAAAATATAAAAACGGAACGAAAAATATATTTTTTCATACTGTAACACTGGTCTATATTTTTTGTTGTTGTATAAGGATAGTTTTTTTCCCGTGGTCTGGTTGACCGGACAACTGAACCGTACTACGGGGCAAAGAGTGGCTTATTTTATGTTTTGTGTTTTATGGTCCCCTATCCCACAGAAAACCTTAATTTTCTCGGGATAAAAAGTACCCCATCATATAAACTATGACTGTGCCAAGCTGCATCAATATCAGTCCAGTAGTTTATTTGAGTTCATGTCAGCCTTTAGAAGTCCACTGCTGATCATAGGCCTCCCCCAAAGAGCGCCATGACGAGCGATCCTGTGCCACCTCCATCCACCGACTTTCTGCGATGGCTACAATGTCGTCGGTCCATCGTGTGGGGGGTCTCCCCACACTTCGCTTGCTTGTTTGTGGTCGCCATTCGAGAACCTTTATTCCCCAGTGGTTTTCGGTTCTGCGAACTATATGGCCTGCCCATTGCCACTTCAACTTGTCACGAGGCGGTCCCAGGGTTTGGGCTTGCTCCACCAGCCCAGGGACCAAGCCTCAGTGGACAACAGAATTACAGGAACAACAGGTGCATAGACTTTTTCGTGGTGCTACAATATGGATGAAAACGACCACTTACGAAGGTATTATTTTATGTATTTTAAAAGAGTCCAGTTGTAATAATCTTATTATTGGTATTTTATAACAATTTCGGATTTGCTAAAAATCCATATATTGGAATGACAGGTTATTTGTCTTTGGAATCAATAATGAACTATCAAAATGAAAAGAAATGGATTATGAAAGAATGAAGATATCAAAAGAGTATTATTATGAAAGAGGTTTGGACCTCGTCACAATACCCCGCCTCCCCGGAGAAATTTTTTTTTTTTTTTTTTTTGTAAGGTTTTTTAAAAAAAAAAGAAAAAAAATATATGCTAATAACAAAAAAAAAATATTAGAAGTTAATAATAAAAATATATATAATATGAGTAATAAAGTTAAAATAGTAAAATAATTAATTAAAATAATGGAAATGCTGAGTCTTTTTAATTTTTATATGAAAATATTTATTAACAATGTCAATATACAATTGATTGGATTCTTAGATGCATTCATATTCATAAATCACACATTCATTCATCATCATTCATAGTCTTATTCCCATTCCTTGGAAATAAAACTCATAAGAAAGAGGAACCTTATATGTATATCAATAAGGTCACTCGTGGAACCAATACAGTATAGTGTAGGCTTATTTATACAGTCACTAGCCGCTGATCAGAATGATTATGTGAGTGTATGTGTGTATGTGTATGTGTATGTGTGGTGAATGTGTGGTGTGTGATGTGTAAATGTATGTATGTGTATATTTATATACAATTAGTTTGCCAAAATGGCTAAACGTACCTTAGGGTATGACGTGCCTGTAGCACGTGTATGTACATAATAAACGTTGTGTTAGAACGTTAAAATAATATAAGTAAGGTAGGTAGGTAATAGCATATTAACTATAAAATAATACAGGTTTTGTGACCTAGGCTTGGTTTATAGAGTAATCACATTTGCCGCTCTTTTCAATGTTGGTAGTTTTGTGTGTAGGTCTAGTAAATAATAATATATAGAACTTGTTTTCGCTTTAAACTGAAAATTATGTTTGTAAAATATAAAAAATTACATAGCTAATAAGTAGAGTATTAGCTACCATTAGTACCAAATAATTAAAGTATGTAGTAAGTAAAATAGCACTGAGAAGCAATACGTAGGGACTTGAAGTCAATATTCATAATGAATCCGAAAAGTTAATGAAGTGAATAAAAAAAATAGGCTAAAAATGTGGACATTACTCCGTAAAGGTAAATTATATTAAAATTACATTATTTACAACATAAATACAAGGTTATTTATAAGTAGGGAACCTACAATGGTCATAAGTAGGTATTTAAACATATGGTAAGGTACAGGAATATGAAAGCAACGTAACTTTCATAGTACATAATTATAATAAAGTATGTAAGTAGAGAAGTGATAGTTAAGGTTAAGACGTACGAGGTATAGGTTTAATGTCTTTGACATACCAACGGCCTAAGGGATTACCAGATAAATCACTGAGGTCGTAAATTAGTGGTGAAATTTTAGCTGCTATAATGCATTTTACAAATTTAGGAGCTAATTTAGCTGAAAAATACTTGCCTGCTGAACTTATGGGATAATTACGTTTCCATATAATGTCACCTTGGTTAAATTCAAGGTGTTGATGATGTTTATTATAATATTTTGCGTTAGTTTCATGAGCGCGAAATAAACGTGCTTGAACTTCAGCAAATAAAGGGCTTAACTGACCTATGTTGTCAGCGTACTCATCGCGTGGAGCAAAAATCAATTCTTCACTTAGATCCGAAGCATTATATACAGAACCACATGTTACAAGTTCGCGACCAAATACTAAGAAAGCTGGTGTTAATTTAGTAGTTTCATTAACAGCTGAATTTATTGCAAATTGGATTTGATTTAAATATAAATCCCAAGTACGATGGTCATTATCAACAAAAGAAGCAACTGCTGTTATAATTGTTTTGTTGTAACGTTCAACAGTATTGACTTGCGGACAGTAACGGGGGGTGTAATGAATTTTTGGTATGTTGTAATATTGAAATAAATCCTGGAGTTCATGACTAATTAGTTGAGGGCCATTATCTAGGATTATGGTCTCTGGAATACCATAAACCATAAAAACTAAGTTCTCAAGTATATGTTTGATTACAGAAGAGGTAGCTCGCTTCATGGGGAATATAAGACAATATTTGGAAAAACAACATGTGACTACAAAAATAAATCTATTAAGTTTACGTGTCATTGGGAGTTGACCAACAATATCAATAGATATGCATTGGAAAGGACGAGAACAGTTCTTAGGTTTACCCATCAGACCAATCGTATTTTGATTCTGATGCTTATAAGCGAGGCATGTTTCACATTTGGAAATATGGCTGGCAATGTCTTTGTACATTCCTGGCCAGAAGTATTTTTCTTTAATACGATGGTATGTTTTGAAAGTGCCAAAATGAGCTGCTGTTGGTAACGAATGGTTTTCGTCGATAATAGCTGTACGAAATTCAGATCGGATTACTTCTTTCCAACTTAATTCTGAGTTTATGAGGGTATTAGAACGGGTGTACCTGTAGAATTTATTGTGTCGTATCATATAATCAGGAATTGATATGGGATTTGTGCTACACTTGGAGTATACAGAAGTGTACCACGAATCAGAAGTCTGTATTGGATCATAATTAATCACATTAATTGGTTTAATACGAGACAATGTATCTGGGACCAAATGATCCTTGCCACGTTTATATTTAATGTCAAAATTAAACATTGATAAGCGTATGCTCCAACGGGCAAGTCTACCTGTAGGATTATCTAAGTGTAAGAACCATTGAAGTGCAGAATGATCGGTATAGATAGTAAACTTTTGGCCATTGTCTAGGTAGCAACGCCAATACTCTAATGCTGTTATAACGCTTAAGAGTTCACGTTCAGTGATAGAATAGTTTCTTTGGGGACCTGTAAGTAATTTGCTCATGTAAGCTATGGGTTTTTCAACTCCATCAAAGTCTTGGGTAAGCATTGCTCCAAGTCCAAAAGCGGATGCGTCGCAATGAATAGCAAAGGGTTTAGAAAAGTCAGGGCAAGTTAGAATAGGAGTTGATATTAAAGCTTGTTTGATTTTATTAAAAGCTTTATCAGCTTCAGAAGTCCACTTGAAAGCGGGAGCTTTCTTACTGGTAGACGTAAGTTTAGTGAGGGGAGCAGCTAATGTGCTAAGATTGGGTACAAAGCGTCTATACCAACTAGCTGTACCGAGAAACTTTTTCACCTCGCGAGCAGACCTGGGTGCTGGTATTTCTAAGATGGCTTTGACTTTATCAGGGTCTGTGTGGAGACCTTGATCATCAATTACGTAGCCTAGGTATTTAAGTTCATTTCGGAAAAATGCACATTTTGGAAAATTTACTGTTATACCTGCTTTTGAAAGTTTTGCGTGTAATTTGTTAAGCAAACGTACGTGTTCCTCGTACGTTTTTGTGGCTATTATTATATCATTCAAATAATAAAAAAGAGAGTCGTTATTAGACTCATCAGAAAGAAGATTATCAATGAATCTTTGTTGCGTAGCTGGTGCATTAGTAAGACCAAAAGGCATAACCTTAAATTGAAAAGATCCACGACCTGGAACGTGAAAAGCAGTCTTAGGTCTGTCTTCTAAACGTAAAGGCACTTCCCAAAAAGCTTTAGCAATGTCAATTGAACTCAGATATTTAGAATCTTTAAGGTTATCTATGATGTCTGATATGAATGGTAATTTATAAGCATATTTTCTAGTTATGTCGTTAAGCTTACGACTGTCGACGCAAAATCTCCAAGTACCATCTTTCTTAGGGGTAATAATTACAGGATTTAGCCATGGGCTTTCACAAGGCTCTATAACATCAAGTTCTAGCATTTTATCAACTTCTGCTCGAAGAGCTTTCTGTTTTTCAGGGTATAATCGATAGCAACGTTGACAAATAGGTGGGTGGTCACCTGTATCAATACAGTGTTCAATAAGGTTTGTTCTTCCTAAAGGAAGTACGTCGGTAGAAATATTACGAAATTGTTCTACGACTGCATTAGCAAGAATCAATTGTGTATCTGTAAGTCTGTCATAAGACTGTAAGTAAGTATCATTATTATTGAAGATAAACATGGGAGTACCTGAACTCTTGAGCATACTGACCGTATTAAGTATGTCTGGAGCCAGCTTAAAAGTTTTCCAGAAGTCGATACCTAATATGAAAGGTTGAGTAACAGCGGGTATTACATGGGCAGTAATTATAGCAAACTTATTTTTAAATAAAGTTGGAAGCTTAATAGTACCAATTGAATTGATTGTTTGACCATTAGCAACAGAACCTTTGATAATTTGGTCACGTTGTAGTTCCAAACCATGTTCAAGTAATAATTTATGTGAATTATTACCTAAAATTGTAATGGCACTGCCACTATCCAGCAAACCGTTAAGGGTTAAATTCCCAACATTTACTCTAAGGTATGGACGTTCATTGTCTGATGTATTGTCAAAGAGAAGCGTAGAAACGTTGTATGTTTTGAAAAATATTGAAATAGTTTTAAGCCAATTGTTCCAATCATTTTGATCAAAGTTATTGTTAGTATTACAATTTTGTGTTTTTAGTTCCTCTCTAATTAGTTTTTTGTTTTTTTTTGTACATGCAGGGCAATTGGTAAAAATTACGCCTTTTTTACCGCAACGAAAACAAACTTTATGTCTGTAGGGACATTGACATAAAGCATGACTGTCGTTTCGACAGCGAGGGCAAAATATAGGTAGTGCAGGTTTCTTAGAGTCTGCAGCAATTGAATGTACAGGGTAAGGTTGAGGATAAGGGTGTGTTTGAACAAGTGGTTGTTGCAAGGTATTGTACGGATAATGTGGTATGTTAGGTGTAGCATTGACTTTGTGTTGGGTATTAGAAGTCGAAGGCTTCGCTAAGTCTTGTAATGTAGAAGGAGTATCAGAGTTGGAAATTTCAATGCAACTCTCGTACCATTTGCACGATTTTAATAATGTTGCGACCGAGTCGAGATCGTTTGGAGATAACCTTTGACCGAATTCGGGTCGCAAGTTACGCCTAAGAATATCAATCTTGGCTTTTTCTCAAATAGGCTCACGTAATTTTGCAAATAATGATTCTAATTCGGTAAAATAACAAATCACACACTCAGTTGTTTTTTGTTTGCGAGCATCTATGATTTTCCGTAGTTTATAGTCGTAGTCTGTAATTTCAAATTCATTTAGTAATGTAATTTTAAAAGATTCCCAATCCGGGATTGTTTGTTTGTGAGCTCGAAACCAATCTAAAGGAGTTCCTTTCAGAATATCGTATATGTGATTGTATAGTTCAGTATGTGAAATATTTCGAGCGACTGCGAATTCCTCTACTTTTTCAATAAAATCTCTTGGACAACTATCCCCCTTGTAAATAAACCGTTTAATTTCGTGACTTGATCTGTTGATCGAAATATTTTGTAGCTTTTGTGTCAGTAGGTCAAAATATGGTAATTGAGTTTGTTGTTCTGGAAAATGATCGTGTGTAGAAGAATTTTCTGTAGAAGAGCAGCTAGGATTTTCTAATGTTTCGAAACGTTTTTGTAAATCGAAGAAATTCTCTGAAACATTTTTAAATGTTTCTAGTTGTACTGTCGTAAGTTCGGTGGTAATATCCATGTTATTTAATCTATTTTTAATGTGCAGAATATAGGACGCATTCTTCTCCTTTCGTACCGGGTAAGCTATTAAACGTGCAGAAATAATGGTTAGACATTTTTGAATTTCGGCTATATCCTGTTCAAATGTATACGGACTTTGAAAATCTTGTGTATTCGAGCTGTCAAGTAAGGTCGATAACCTTAAACGTAAATTTTCTGCAGTATCTGTTGTATGAACTTCAGCATTTCTACATTTTAATTCATAGATCAATTCTGGTTTATTTAGATGCGCAGGGTCCATTTTTATTTAATATGAGACCAGCAAATAAAACTAAGTGTTTACTTAGTAGGTAACGTGCGTTTAGTGCGTTTAGTGCGTTAGTAACGCTTTAAAAATATATAAAAAAAATAGCGTTAATGTAACTACGCGTTAATGCGTCACGCATAATAACGCGTCAAAGTTTAGAGTAATTCGGAACTAGGTAGGCCGATAATGAAATTTGGAATAAAGTACGTATTAATGAAAATGTCTTACTTACATGAATGACTGGAATGCAAATATAAAATACACTTGAGTATAAAAAAACTGTTCTGGTTTGCCAAATATTTCCAATCCAAATTTAAATCAAGATGGCCTAGTGCCTTTTAGAATTTTGTGGGGCGACTTAAAATTTTAACACTGATTAAAAAAAACACGGAGAAATCAGGAACTTGTAGGCAGGTAGAGCAGGCTGGGTACGGACACGTTGAGGGCGCCAGTGTCACGAGGCGGTCCCAGGGTTTGGGCTTGCTCCACCAGCCCAGCAGCCCAGGGACCAAGCCTCAGTGGACAACAGAATTACAGGAACAACAGGTGCATAGACTTTTTCGTGGTGCTACAATATGGATGAAAACGACCACTTACGAAGGTATTATTTTATGTATTTTAAAAGAGTCCAGTTGTAATAATCTTATTATTGGTATTTTATAACAATTTCGGGTTTGCTAAAAATCCATATATTGGAATGACAGGTTATTTGTCTTTGAAATCAATAATGAACTATCAAAATGAAAAGAAATGGATTATGAAAGAATGAAGATATCAAAAGAGTATTATTATGAAAGAGGTTTGGACCTCGTCACAAACTTGCAAACTCTAAGAGCTATGTCGGTAACCTTCGTTCTTCTACGGATTTTCTCATTTCTGATTCTATCACGTAGTGAAACACCGAGCATCCATTGCACGTTGCGCAAGTCTGAGATTTTGTATGAGACCAATAGTTAGCGACCACGTCTCAGTGCCGTATGTCATCACTGGCAACACGCACTGATTATAAACTTTGTCTTGGGGCTCTGCGGTCTCTGCGACTAGAAGATATGTCATAATTCCCCGAACGCTGCCCATCCGCGTTGGATTCGTCGGTTGACCTCTTTGTCGAAGTTGGATCTACCCAATTGGATCGTCTGACCCAAGTAGACATAGTGATCAACAGCTTCGATAATATCGTTCCGAACATAAACCGGCATGGGTACGACATGGGCATTTGACATGATGTTCGTCTTGCCCATGTTAATTTTAAGACCCACCTGTTGGGAAACAATATTGAGGTCACTGAGCATTGTGCTTAGGTCTTCCAGGGTTTCAGCCATGATGACTATATCATCAGCAAATCGAAGGTGAGTAATGTATTCGCCATTGATGTTAACACCAAATCCGTTCCAGTTCAGAAGCTTGAATATATCTTCCAGTGAAGAGGTGAACAGTTTCGGAGAAATAACGTCTCCCTGTCTCACCCCTTTTTGCAGCTGGATAGAATTCGTGCTCTGATCCTGAAAACGAATTGTTATGGTGGCCTTGCTGTGCAAACACTTCAACACTTCGATGTACCGGTAATCAATCTGGCACCGCTGTAAAGACTGTAGCACTGCCCAGGTCTCGACTGAATCAAATTTGGGGGGGGGGGGATTGCCATAGACACCACGCTTGGCAGGCGGATTGGTGACCACAGTGTAGCAAATGTGCTCGGAGGACGCTGCTGTCCATCTTCCGGTGTATAATCCCTTAGTCGCCTCTTACGACAGCCACGGGAGGATTGGGAGGGGTCTTGTTCTAAGCCGAGACTGCCACGGCAATTATTGAGTTACGTGTTCTTTTATATAACTTTTCAACTCATATCCTGCTGGTACCCTTTCATTTTTCGGGATGAAAAGTATCCAATGTTCTACCTCATAATAGTATGAACTCAGATCATACCAAGTTTCATCTGAATTCATTCAGTAGTTGCGGCGTGATGCGCGGTCAAGATACAGAGAACATTTTTGGCTTCAGTATCGAATATCGAGTACCCTCCAAAAAGATTATTTATAACTTCAAAAGTAACATAACATTGGACCCCTATCCTATAGGAACCCTTTATTTTTTCGGGATAAAAAGTATCCTCAAGTTTAACCCGTTATCTATACTTATAATAAAACTGTAACATGTCCAATTCTGTACATTGAAGATATTTTGAATTATTTTTATGTAGTGTGCTTGCTATATTTACGATAGTAAAGTAAGAACAGTTTTTTTTTTCATTTTTGTATGTATGTCTGTCTCTCTGTCTGTATCATGGCTAGGCATCACGCTGAAACTACTGAATGAATTTAATAAAACTTGGTACTATTTGAGTTCATACTACGAGGTAGGACATGGATACTTTTAATCCCGAAAAATTAAAGGGTTACCGCAGGAGAGGCGTTAAAATTTATTTAAAAGAACACGTATCACGCTGTAACTACTAGACGGATTTTGTTGTACAGTCATAGTTTATATAATTGGTATAATTGAGGATACTTTTTATCCCGAAAAAAATAAAGAGTTCCTGCAGGATAATGTCTCAAATTCTGTAAATTGAAGATATTTTGTAATATTTATTGGAGGCCGTTCTATATTAAATACTAAAGCCAAAACGGTATTGTTTTACTTTTTGTCTGTCTGTCTGTCCGTCTGTCTGTCTGTACCTTGGCAGTGCATCAAGCCGAAAATACTCAATGAATTCAAATGATATATATGGTATGATTTGAATTCATACTTTGAGGTAGGACATTGGATAATTTTCATCCCGAAAAATTAAAGAGTTCCTGCAGGAGAGGGGTGGAAAATTATTGAAAAGAACACGTAGCACGCTAAAACTGTTGGACGGATGTTGATGAAACTTGGCACAGACATAGTTTATAAGATGGGTGAAAATTATGGATACTTTTTGCCCCAAAACAATAAAGGGTTCTTGCGGGATATGGGTCCAAATTCTGTACATTAAAGATATGGTGTTTTTTTGGAGGTGACTATATTTTCGATAATGAAGCCCTAAACTGCATGTTTTTTCATTTTTGTCTGTATGTCTGTCTGTCTGTATCTTGGCCGCGCATCACGCCGCTGGAACTACTGGATGAATTCAAATGAAACTTGGTATGATTTGAGGTTATACTACGAGGTAGGACATAAAATACTTTATATCCTGAAAAATTAATGTATTCTCAAAGGATAGGGGTTGAAACTTATTTAATAGAACACGTACCACGCTGAAACTAATGGACGGGGTTTGATGCAACTTGGCACCGTCTTAAGTTATATGATGGGTTAAAATGGAGGACACCTTTTATCCCGAAAAAGTTAAGGGTTTCTTTGGGATATGGGTCCAAAGTTATGTTAATATTGAAGTTATAAATAATATTTTTGGATGGTTCTCTATATTTGATACCAAAGCCAAAACTGTTTTACTTTTTAGTTTTGCCTGTCTGTCTGCTTGCCCGTACCTTGAACCGTGCATCGCACCGAAACTACTGAATGAATTCAAATGAAACTTGGTATGATTTGAGTTCATACTACGTGGTAGGACATTGGATACTTTTCATTCCGAAAAATTAAAGGGTTCCCGCAGGTTAGGGGTTGAAAGTTATCTAAAAGAATACGTACCACGCTGATCCTACTGGATGGATTTTGATGCAACTTGGTACAGTTATAGTTTATATACTGGGTTAAAAATGAAGATACTTTTTAACCCGAAAAAATAAAGGGTTCCTGTGGGATAGGGGTAACACCGTAATATGAACTGAAATCTTACCAAGTTTCATTAGAATTTATTCAGTAGTTTCGGCGAGATGTGCGGCCAAGTTACAGACAGACAGATAGACAAAAATGAAAAAAAATACAGTCTTGCGTTCAGTATCGAAAATAGAGATACATAAACAAAAAAAAAACTTCAATCTACAGAATTGGACCCGTCACAGTTTTATTATAAGTATATACTTCTAAAGTAAACTGTGCTCTACTTGTCAAGCCCTTTCATTCGATACCCATATTGAGGTGGTTGAAAAAATATATGTAATCTGCCGTGTTGTGGCGGCGGATATCTTGAATTTAGAATGATACTGAATGTACATAGTTGTATTGTCATCCGAACTAAAGGTGTGTACCAAATTTCAGATCAATCAGTCAACAGGAAAAGCGTGAAATTTCAATTACTAAATTTGAACCAAATAACAACAACAAACAGGGCAAGCTAAATAAAAACATTTAAAAATTACGGATGTTAGAGAGAAAACATCATTAAGTTGACTTTAATTGGGTCGGGTGGGTACCTTATATTCAAATCTGGAATATGTAACATCGAAGTATAATCGAATCTCTAGGTATAATCGCTATGTATTCGTAAAATTACCAAGAAAATTACAGAATATTTGAAAGTGGGTACCTAAGTACTATTAATCTACTATCGGAGTGATTGATGGAGGACGCCGACGCGTAATAATTATATACAGTTCTGACTGACCTAAAACAGGGCTCGTTTATAATATATGTTTATATGTACTACAATGAACCGCTAAATCTCTTTACGCTTCTCTAAGTTTTGAATCATGTCGCGTTCTTAAGGTCATACAAAAATCACGCACAGAATAGATAATAATGTTAAGCCTCTTCGGTAACATTCTGCCTGGATATGTACCACACCTTTGCCAGATATTCATCCACCAAGCAGTAGTGTGCAAACATAACTTACTGTGTTCTGGTTTGAAAGCCCTTGATACCAAGCAATATTTAAAAAAAAGACTGTGACGAGATACAGTGCTGCGAAGGATTTAAAATCTAATGACCTGGGCGGCCAGCAGCGCATTTATTATGGGCAGGCGTAGCGCACACCATCGGGCAGATGATTAGCACACGCTCTTCACGTCAATCAAATGAATAAAAAATAACTGAGGTTTGGTACATGTAGGCATGTATAGGCAGTATAGTATTTCACGCATATGCTGTAGTTATTCCATTCCTCAATACTTACGCCAGTAAGTCATTGATTTCTTATCATTATTAGTAATGCGAATGATGCTTCATGTTTCTATTTAGACACCTCCACTATTCTATACTTTGTATTTAACTTTAACGTACATAATTACAAGTCTGCACGATTTACTGTGGTCGTCAAACTTAAACACTATTCAAAGTTGGTTTGCAACACGTGTTGTATTATTGTGTTGTACGTAAGTCTGTAGTCTATATTAGGACTTACACCGTGCTTTTGTAATATTACGCAAGCCTTTTGACAAAGATATGTGTATATTTCAAGTTGTGAACAAAAAAAAAGCAACAAAAAAAAAAAGATTATACCTTTACATGATTCAAAAACCGCAAGCCCCGCAATGCTCTCGAAGTCTACCAGTCTACTTTGTTAGTTCAGATCATGTATAGCAAATATATCTACCAGTATAGTCCTTGCCCCAGTTAGTTTTTTCATTAGTCATAACGAGACCATTGAACTATTGTGACAAAGTTCCTACAACACCCGAATGAGACGCAGTAGGCGTCGTAATGAAATCACAGTTGCCATAGCAACGGGTTGTAAAAACTGCCTTGTCGTAAATTACAGTACAAATCAGGATTACTCTCGTATATAGAGTGATTACAGTAAATCCTACAAAAGGCCTATTAGGCAATAATGTGGCAGTAAATATTTTTATTAGATGCCTATTGTTGGAACGTTAAGATGGCGTGAAAGCTCAATTAGCTTGTTTGTTATTCGTTTTTTTCGTATTTGATAAATACAGGATTAGGTTACAGCTATTTACACAGATGCCTGTGTATCAGGTACTTACAAGACATAGTATTTGACTGTTTGACTGATGGCTTGAGCCGTTTACTCCTTACAAAACATAGATCTATTTAAGGGGAAGATACCACACGCTTTGATATCACATGAACAAAACTTGGACAAGATACAACTACAGGCAAACACAACCACACAGATAATTATCCCACTTTTATTTACATCTATGTTACAAAACAAACATATAAACGCACAGTTTTTTGTTTACGTTAAATTAAAGCGTGCCGTAACAAATAACTCCCCGTTAACTAATTCAAATTGAGATGGTTTATTGCATATCTGAAGTATATATTATTGTATATATTATCAATTAACTTGGTATTATGTGACACTTGCTTCAATCCACAGCCCGCGCGGCCTCAGTGCAGGTTTGCCATCGCTCCTTCCAAAGCCGTCCGTGCTTTCGAGAGTACGTCAAGTCGTTGATCCCAGTTGCTAATTGATAAAAGTCGTTAAGGTAGTTCAAACGCCCTTGGGCGGCTTGACAAACTGACACCAGAGGTCAGCAATACTTCTACATACATACATAATGAATTATTCTTACCTCTAATTCTGATTTAGTCTGTAAAATATGGCACGTACTGTCAATACGACCAGTGACTTCAAATCAAATCAAATCAAATTAATTTATTGCCAATAGATGTAGGTAATTTGATGCTACAGTGATATGATTACATTAGTTGTTACAGTGATATGAGTCCCGTACAATCTACCTGAAAAGAGGTGTGCAATAATTACATGACTAGCATGCATGTTATAATATAATTTACCTATGTTATTGTAATTCATACATATATATTAGTTACACAATTTACACAAATCAAAGTTATATCAGAATCAAATGTCAAATAGTTGCAATATTAAATAAAGTTAAGTCGTCATATTAATAATTATAAAATATGTCAAAGTTTAAATGAACAAAAATAAAAAATGTTTTTTTAATAATATGTCAATTTTAAAATCATAGGGATTTTTCATTATTAATTTTTGTAAATAATCCTTGGTGGCTATGTAATAGTAAAAGACGACCTTTTTTTTTCTATCTCAAAGCGAATCAGTTTATTTTGTCCTGGAACTTCCAATGAAACTTTGTCATAACCATTTATTTAACTTCATCCTCCCTTTGATCCTGTATTACGATGGCCAATGACACTAATCTCAGAGGCAAGCTTTCATCGGTGGGAAACTCTTCTGACTCCTCTTAAAGATAAGTGTTGTGAACGAGGTAAATTTGGTTTCATATCTCCTGGTAATGGTGGTACCATTATTATGGTTAAAAGAAGAAGGACAAAGGGTTATACACAAAAAATAATTAAAAAAACGACTTCAAATCTTATAAAACTTAAAAAAAAGAAATATTTAAAAAAAAGTGTGTGGCATGCCCAAACAGACTAAAGTAAATAAGTGTGTGACGATGTCATCCTTTTTCATCAACATTACAACCTCATTCATAGTTTATCACTGAGTACTGTCCACATACATATTCCATACTCATACTTCTATATCGAATTCAAATTTATTCTATCGCAGCTTTCATCGAACCTGTCATCCATACTTTTGACTCATTATCTTTACTTAGTGGTATTAGGACCTGTGGGCTGAAAAACTTTTATAGGCTCTTAGATATCTAATTTCTATAAATCATACCTAAAATGAAACAAACTGTTTAAATTATAAATGTAATAACTACTTTATTTATGACTAGCTGATGCCCGCGGCTTCGCGCGCGTGGTCATTTTTGTAGGTTAAAAGTACTCTTTGTGCTATTCCAGGAACTTATAATAATATACCAATGTACCAACATTTGATTAAAATTCCTTCAGCCGTCAAAAATATTTGTATCGATTGCTCGGCTTCTACTCATCGGATTGAGATATAAAGTACCCCAGTTTTTAAGTCAAAACATAAGCTATCCAACAGTGAAAACAGCATCGCAATCGGGCCAGTATTTTTTACGGGATGCGCGAACAAACATACAGACTGACAAACAGACAAAAAGACTGACACATGAATTTTTAAAATGTTATAAAGGAGGATGCCAGCTTTCGGCTTCCAAGACTTTTAAATGTTAAATGCCGCGGACACGAAATCTATCCACATTATTGACTATATAAATTAATTTAATTCATTATTATTAAAACCATAACATTCTGGAACTGTTATTAAAATATGAACAATTAATATGAATAGAAATGACCGGAAATAGCTGTGCAAGACTTTTAAAAGTTAAATGCTGCGAACACGGAATCTATCCACATTATTGACTATATAAATTAATTTAATTAATTCTTATTAAAACAATAACTTTCTGGAACTGTTATTAAAATACGAACAATTAATATGAATAGAAATGACAGGAAATAGCTGTGCAAGACTTTTAAAAGTTAAATGCTGCGAACACGAAATCTATCCACATTATTGACCATATAGAATAATGTAATTAATTCTTATTAAAACAATAAAATTCAGGAACGGTTATTTAAAAAAATAGGAATTAAAATGAATAGAAATGACCGGAAATTGATGTGAACTGATACTAATCACGAATCATAGTGTTCACTATAACTCTTAATTAGTGCAAATAAACTATTAATACATCGATAATCAAAATCGATTTAAAAAAATCTACCGGCTATCTTAGTTTATTCTAATAGAAATCATTTCAGTATATTATTGTATGATATTAGAAATAAACAACAATAAACGCATGCGTATTTTTTTATCCTGCTTATATGTTAATTCATTATTTTTTGTATAAATGTTTAAGTGATTTAGGTACCAAGCTCATGACAAGAGCTGAGAAGGCCCAGGGTTTGATTCTCAGATTGAGTACATACCTAAGTGTCTACTACTATAGCAGGTATAGGTAGGTAAAAATACTTTATAAATGATAATAAATATGATCGTAAAGCGTAGGTACCTACATAATATATCAGTTTATATTAGATTTCAATAATTATCTTGGCTAAATAAACCGTGTCATAATCTAACGAAAGTCACATGACCACAAAAGTTTACTTTATTTCCTCATAACTTATTGTTGAATAGTTCCCAGAAAAAACTAATAACACACAAAAGCTTTTAACATAATGCTTTAAAAATAAAAATACTGTTCAGTTGTGTCCGTGATAATTTTATATCGAGCCTAAGTCACTTTGAAGATCTGGCATAGTCCTTTAATATTGCCATACTACCGACCCTTATTAGCAATTAACTTCTTTCTATCCTAAGGTTGTATGGGAGAGATCGCTATGAGCGATAAGACCGCCCATTGTACCAATTGTTTATGTTATTTCTATTTTGTAATTTGTTTAACTGTGTGTCAATAAAGTGTTATTGTATTGTATTGTATTGTATTGTATTGTATTGTATTGTATTGTATTGTATTGTATTCTTGTTCAGTAGTATATTTTATGTACCCTACACCATTTCTTATTTAATTATTATCTTTATATAAACTTTTCGTTCCTATTGCTATATTATAAGTATAGATAGATTCCATAAGTGTCAATATACCAAAAATTACATATTTTTCTATCCTGTTTCATTTCCTATGGAAATAATATTAGAGACAAGTTAATACGTTTAGAAAGTTCATCCGTTCCTGAATCTTCGTTCCTGTTCCTACATTATTGTCTGCTGCAAGCTGTCTCCTTGAGCTGGTGGACCAACTCACCGTACCTACTTGTTACCTACACCGGTAACAAGTAGGTACTTACCTGGCATAGACTAGTGATGTAACGAATATTCGCATTCGCATTCGCGAATATTCGCATATTTTAGCATATTCGCATTAGCATTCGCATTCGCGAAATTATTGTGAATGTTTTTGCGAATGTTTTTGCGTGTATAATATTTTTAAGTAGGTAATAATAGTTGGTTAATGTAAGAAAATCCAATTCCATTAATTTCTTATGTTTTTTAATGCAATAAAAAGTAACTTAACCTCGTAATCACATTATCAGTCTTATCTTTATCATTTCGTATCATTTATTTATTTAACTTTGGGCAATGAAGCTTAACAATCAAACTTTCATAACAATTTAAAAAACAAATAATCTAAAAATAAATCAACAATAAATAAACTATAATTAAAATCAAATAAAAGTTTAACATGAGTTGCTGTCATCATAATCACAAAGTGTTTATAGTATATCTATATTATATAGTTTATAGTATTTATAGTATACATATAATCATTTTACATAAGAGTTAACACTTTAAGCATAAAAAAAATAATTAAGTATTTTACTTTAATAAAGCTAAAAAAATTGTTATTAGAACTTGTGAAACAAAATTTTAATGCAATTGAAACTAATAACATTAAATTCTTCTATTAAACTTTTCTCAGTCTTTAGATATATTTTCAATATTTAGATAATCAAAGAAAAAATATATTCTTCTACAGTAGACCGAAAAACAGACGGAACGCACTTCGTTCGAACGGGACTGCCGCTAAAGTCTTGGTGACTTTAGCGGCCATAGACAAATGGCGCCAAATTTAAACAAAAACTGAATATTCGCATTTGCATTCGCATTCGCGAATGTTGGCAGCAGATATTCGCATTCGCATTCGCATTCGCGAATGTCCAAAATATGACATTCGTTACATCACTAGCATAGACCTCATTTTTTTAAATTATTTCTTTCTTATAAGTATTTTACGTCTTGAAGTCGTTTATAAGAAATAAGTATATAGTTGTTTTTTTTTAATGTAAGTTTTTGTTCCTTTCTTTTTAGTTCCGTTAAAGTAGGCCTAAGAAAATAAAGTACGTATTCCGATAACTAAGAAAAAAGTCATACTTAAATCAGTTAACAGTCCATATCTTTTAAACTACTGAACCTATTTTGATGAAACTTGAACTATTCCCTAAGTTGAAAGATAATAAAAATATTCAATAAAGATTTATTGCCAATCAGACTTTTACTTAGACTTGAGTGTGTAGTTTCCGAGAAATACGTGGACAAAGTAATATACATACATTCGTGAAATTTGGTATAAATTGATCAGTGTGTGGGTGTGTTTGCCTGTAGTTGTATCTAGGTGATTTATCCTATTATCTAAGTGTTTTCCTATATCTGTATCTTTTTTTTTTTCTTGGTGTCGGTAAAGAATTAATCTAAACCAATATTAATGCTAAACCAATGAAATAAATAAAAATATAATAAAATATATATATATGTATTATATATATATATATATATATGTATTATATATATATATATATATATATATATATATATATATATATATAATACTGTTTTGAGGTTTAATGGTTAGTTAATTAGCCTTATAGCTTAGAAGTATCATCTTTGATGTACGGAACCCTAAATATGCGAACCTCGTCTCACTATTTAGCCAGTTTTTGTATTTATTTATTTTAGTTTGATAACTTCCGCCCACACCTAATTTAACGACCAAGAGTCGTGAGGGAGTAAAGATTTTCTTTAGTTGTTACGGTTTATATAGATCAAATATTTTCGGATCGTGAAAGAAATTTTGATGCAATATTTCAAAGCCAAAATTATTAGGAGTTAGACAAATAGATAAAATCTTAAAATTTAAAATCATTTTGCTGTCATTAATATAAAAGACATATTTTCATATTTTCTTCACGGTTCTCACCGTCAGCATTCTTAGATTAAATCCGTTTATCCCCCTTGTCACTACTGCTTGGCACTACCAGCAGTGCCATAAGAGTTTTTTTCTCCCGTGATACTACTGGAAAATTAGCATTTCTCGTGACACTACTCTGATTACCCGTAGACATTACGTGGCACTACTTAATTTAAACTACTTGGTGATCGGGCTTCTTTTCCACAACTAGGCCGATCATCGGCCCCTTTTGCGTGAAACGGGCGGCGACAGTTAGCTCAGCCACCCGATGTCCCTCAGGAAGGCCAGCAGCTTGCGAATTCCGGCGCAGGCTTCCCTCAGGGTGGAAGTTGTTCCCAGGAACTGTTCCCTTTGTATCTCCACGCTTTTGCACTCAACGAGTACATGCGTGGCCGTTTCTTCTGCCCCCATGCATCCTCTGCACAAGGGGCTGTCTTTGACACTTAATCTGTGAAGGTGTTTGTTAAGAGGACAATGACCAGTTACAACTCCCACCACTCAGATTTAACTCCGGGAAAGCCTCCCTTGACTGTCTACAATCCTTTATACTTTCCCATAGTTCTTGATGTAGTTTATGTGTCCTTTGACGGATCCAGGCTCGAATTTGACTGAAAGGCAATGGAATCATTGGCTCTGGCCCTACAGGGCGCATGCCTGAGCCTCTCCTTGCCAGTTCATCAGCTGCATCGTTCCCTCTGGATCCGCTGTATCCCTTTATCCATTGGAGAGTAAGGTAATTATGTCTACTGACCTCCTCCAGAAGATAGTGACACTGGATAGTTAGCCCCGAGGAATGTTCATACCTTTGAAGTGCTTTTAGGACTGCGGCGCTGTCGGAGAGTATTCTGATTTTAGAGTCAGTTACCTTCCTGCACAGTATCGCTGTTGCTGCCTGGATAATACCCACACATTCCACTTGGAAAATAGAGTTGTGAGTACCCAGTGTTGCTGCGGCATAAATGATGCATGTTCAAATCTTCCGAGAACGTACCCGCTCCCGTCCCAGCTTCCATTTTGGAACCATCCGTGTAGATTCTAACTTTGTGAGTATTTGACCTATCACTTGGTTCCTCATGTATTTGTATCTTGTAGTGTTTATTGAAAAGATGTTGTTTTGGTACCCTATCATAAATTGAGAGTATGTCCGAATTACCCTCCACATAATCACGTATGATGTTAGTGTGGAATGTTTGACTATTTTGATCCCAGAGATTGAGTGCTTTGAATCTGTAAACAGACGCAGCAGCCTCCTGCTGGATGTGCAACTGCAACGGAAGCAGTGGGTGCTGTTCTCATGCAACCAGTCACTGCTACAAAGGCCATTCTCTGGAAGGACTGTAATTTATTTATGGTAGATACCTGTTTAGTCCTTGGCCACCAAACAAGTGAACCATATGTTAAAGAAGGCCTAATCACTGTATTGTATAACAAAGTGTTATTTTTGGACTCAGGCCCTACTCAGGCCCCATGTTTTACCTATCATTTTCCGACATTGCCAGAAAGATATGGTTGCTTTCTTAATTTTGTTTTCTAGGTGTCTAGCCCAGTTCAATTTGCTATCTAAGAGTATACCCAGGTACTTTACCTCATCAGTTAAGGTTAACTGTGTGTCAAAAAGATGGGGTAGTGTGTATCGTCCTAAGTTTCTTTTATTAGTAAACATAACCAGTTGTATTTTTGTTGGATTCACAGTTAATGCATAGTTTAAGCACCAGGTTTCTATGATCTTTAAGGCGTTATTTATGATGTCACACGATACGCTAGCAAAGTGTCCTGAAACCAGGATAGTAACAAAAACAAAAACAAGAGGTAACAAAAACTCTGTAAAAAGAAGATAATTTAAAAAAATGGCCTAATACTAAAAATAAGCAACTGTACCCTATTATTTATTCTGTGCCCCTAGTTGTGCCTTTTTGTAAACGTAATGTAGTTTCGTTTAGTTCCATACATTTACTGGCAGCACTTCGAGCGGAAACTTGCAGGAACTAAAATTGGTAGGACGGATTTATCAAAATGGTAGTACTCTAATTCGATAAAAGTTTTCGAGTATTCCTTGCATTTTAGCAGTATGAGTTGCCACTTTGACAAGTTAGCTAACTTGTCAAAGTGGCAACTCATACTTTGACGAATTCGATCACTTTCAAAGTATTGTTACTCGTTAGATAAATTTTCGTGAGAGCTTCATGAGATCTTGCGATTTTTTATTTTATTATGATAGCGAGACGGTATCTTGCGTAGAGGTAAGCCTCTGAGGCTGTAGAAGTTGACCGTGTCGTGAAGAGGAGCAACAGGAGCTTACACGTAGGCGGAGATTCTTTACACCCAACCGCATCTCTGAAACGCACTTATTGCAAAGGTATCGGCTCACTACAGAATATTGTGTTTCTTCGCAATGCTCTGCGGGAAAATACAAGTCTCAGAAACTCTCAAAGAATCTCTCTAGAGACCAAGGTAAGTTAATAGTAAAGAATATACTTACCGACTTTATGTATATTATTTCATAAAGTCGTGGTTTGCCGTGCTATACATTTGGAACTGGTTTATAGCTTAACTGCTGATGCAGCGTTGATGGCTCTACGTCGATTTATTGCACGTCATGTTATGCCCAGTGAAATCCTGTCTGACAACAGAACTTCATTTGTGGGAGTAACCAGAATATTACGAAACCTCTACTCTGATGCTGTCACCAATTTTGCTGCTAGTGCGAATAACTTGGCGATTCATTCCTCCAGCTTCACTATTCATGGGCGGCGCGTGGTTCGAAGTGTCAAGAGTTCAACCGATCAAGTATGTCGCACGTCGATAGTTACCTGTTTTATTACGGTCAAGTGCGTCGTGCAAAAAAAAAGAAGATTCGCTCAAGCGTGTCTCATTTTTTTTTTCATATCTGCAGAATTTTCAAAATATTTCAAAGTAAACTTTTTTCTTCCGAGTCCTGCGTCACCTTAGAGCAACGTGGCCCCGCGTAGCGGTACGGCGATAAGGGGCGATACGGGGCCGCGTTGCTCTAAGTGCGTCACAGTTTTTTTTTTAAATGTCGAATGAGTCTGTTTCATAAACTTTGGCATTTTATTGCTTTGCTACATGATATTACTAGTACCGTAGATTAAATTACTGGCCCTGTAAAAAAATCACAATGTAAATAAATCATAAATGAACAAATTTGTTGCAAAAGCGTTGATCGACGCACGACACGGGGAAAACAAAAGTAGTAACTATCGACGCTTGACACACCTGGGCCTGGATTCTGTATGACCACTCACATCAATTCCACGCGAATTCCACGCCGATTCCACGCCGCCTGCGTGGAATCACGAACAAATTCCACGCAGGCGGCGTGAAATTGGTGTGGAATTGGCGGAATTGATTTTTTACCGACTCACGTCAGCGGTTAAAAGTCACCCTTATAGAAAAGAAGCCCTAATCAATGCAAGACCTGTTACCCATGTATCGTTGGATCCTGGAATACTGGAAGCAATTACACCTTCGTCCTTCATATTTGGGACTACTTCAGGAGCTGCTATACTTGCTGAAGTTTCTGATAGTTATTTGTCAAGTCGACAAGGATGGAAGAGGGCTCTTTGGTTGGCCATTTTTGACGCCGCTGGGTATCAGAGTACCTACCAGTTTTATCGCCTTGACGTGGTGATGGTGATTCTACTGTTTTGAAAGTTGGAGATCCAGTGCTCATTGCAGATGGAAAAGGCCTAGAGGCCGAGTGGAGGCTGTAACTCTCGGACCATACGGACCTCAGCTGGCGTACTGCGTAGGTCGCTTAAAAAAGTTGTTCTTATTCCAGCTTAGGCTGTGGGGGGGGGGGGGGGGGGGGGCAGGCTGTTTGAAAGCTTTATCCTCAAAAGACATCTGGCTCGAAGAACAATGTTGGCGACTCAGTCGCAATGGTGGACTGTAATAATATTATTTTAGTGCTTTATTAAAATAAACTTAGATCAGTTTTAGTCGCTTTTTACTTTCTTTTTCCATCTTGACAACCACTACCAAAAAAAACAACAGAAAACAAAACAACTCCGTTTAAAAAACATATTTCTAAAAAATGTTAAATGTTTCTAATGTAATGTGTGTTGTGTTTCTGAAAGCGGGTGGAACACCGGTACTTAAAGTCCTTTAGAAGCTGTTTAACTCCGTCATCCTTGAGGGTACTACGCTAGAGATGTGGCACAAGAGCGTAGTGGTTTTGTTCTTTAAGAAAGGTGATAAAACCTTCTTGAAGAATTATAGGCCCATTTCGCTGCTGAGCCACGTCTATAAGTTGTTTTCGAGAGTAGTTACAAACCGAATAGCTCGTAGGTTTGACTTCTTTCAGCCTCCCGAACAAGCTGGATTCCGGAAAGGCTTTAGCACCGTAGACCACATCCATACGCTCTGGCAGATTATACAAAATACCGAAGAGTATAATCGGCCACTATGTCTAGTGTTTGTGGACTACGAGAAAGCCTTTGATTCAGTCGACACCTGGGCAGTGCTACAGTCATTACCACTGGGCCACTGTAATGCCCACCCAAAGGTATAAACTCTCATAAATAAATAAATAAATTACAGCGGTGCCAGATTGATTACTGGTACATAGAAGTGTTGAAGTGTTTGTACAGCAAGGCCACCATGACAGTTCGTCTTCAGGATCTGATCACGAATTCTATCCAGCTGCAAAAAGGGGTGAGACAGGGAGACGTTATTTCTCCGAAACTGTTCACCTCTGCACTGGAAGATATGTTCAAGCTTCTGAACTGGAACGGATTTGGTGTTAACATCAATGGCGAATACATCACTCACCTTCGATTTGCTGATGATATAGTCATCATGACTGAAACCCTGGAAGACTTAAGCACAATGCTCAGTAACCTCAATATTGTTTCCCAACAGGTGGATCTTAATATGAACATGGGCAAGACGAACATCATGTCAAATGCCCATGTCGTACCCATGCCGGTTTATGTTGAGAACGATATTATCGAAGCTGTTGATCACTATGTCTACTTGGGTCAAACGATCCAATTGGGTAGATCCAACTTCGACAAAGAGGTCAACCGACGAATCCAACTCGGAGGGGCAGATCTTCTCGTCGCAGATACCGCAGAGCCTCAAGACGAAAGTTTATAATCAGTGCGTGTTGCCAGTGATGACATACGGCACTGAGACGTGGTCACTAACTATTGGTCTCATACAAAAGCTCAGAGTTGCGCAGCGTGCAATGGAGAGAGCTATGCTAGGTGTTTCACTACGTGATAGAATCAGAAATGTGGAAATCCGTAAAGGACGAAGGTTACCGACATAGCTCTCAGAGTTTGCAAGTTGAAGTGGCAATGGGCAGGCCATATAGTTCACAGAACCGACAACCACTGGGGAATAAAGGTTCTCGAATAGCGACCACGAACAAGCAAGCGAAGTGTGGGGAGACCCCCCACACGATGGACCGACGACATTGTAGACATCGCAGGAAGTCGGTGGATGGAGGTGGCACAAGATCGCTCGTCATGGCGCTCTTTAGAGGAGGCCTATGTTCAGCAGTGGACTTCTAAAGGCTGACACGATGATGATGATGATGAAAAAATGTTGGATTACCAACACCCACCTTTCTCCCACTTCCTCTCACCCTTTCCACTTTCTTCCTAACCTTCCCTTATTTTCCTGAGACTTTCCTTCACCTTTTTTTACTCGCCTATTTTGTTACGAGCTGGGGTTCGGATAAAATTATTTTTTGCCAATTAAACCAAAAATTAACACCTTCATTCGAAAAAGCACAAAAAATAAATTCAACCGACATGTAATATTCAAACACTTTTAAACTCTACTGTAGACACTAATAAATTATCACTGAATATTCGCTTCGATTCACTTTGATCTTTTCGTTTCCGAATGCCAAGACAAATCTGTTCGTGGTCTATTCCGCAGCTAAATCGGTCCATTCGTTTGGAAGCTACAATTCTCACCTCCCCCCTCCCCCCCCCCTCCATACCCATGTATCTAAGAACCATCTCGGATCACATCTACTTTCAAACAGAAAAAACCGCATCAAAATCGGTCCATTCGTTTGGGAGCTAGATGCCACACACACGCACACACACACACACACACACACACACACACACGCACACACACTCACGCACACACACACACACACACGCACACGCGCACGCACACGCGCACGCGCACGCGCACGCGCACGCGCACGCGCACGCGCACGCGCACGCGCACGCACACGACAACGCACACGCACACGCACACGCACACGCACACGCACACGCACACGCACACGCACACGCACACGCACACGCACACGCACACGCACACGCACACGCACACGCACACGCACACGCACACGCACACGCACACGCACACGCACACGCACACGCACACGCACACGCACACGCACACGCACACGCACACGCACACGCACACGCACACGCACACGCACACGCACACGCACACGCACACGCACACGCACACGCACACGCACACGCACACGCACACGCACACGCACACGCACACGCACACGCACACGCACACGCGCACACGCACACGCGCACGCACACACACACACACACACACACACACAGTGATACACACCCTAAACTTATAACACCCGTCTCTTTGTTCGGGGGTTAATAATAAACAAGTACTACAAATAAATAAATATATTCAGGACAATCCACAATTTTCCACATACCAAGCCCCAAACTAGGATACCCTGTACTATGGGTACTGCATACCGAATAAACATATATAGATGCGAATATTACATCCAAATTCGAATCCCGCAAGATACAAAATGTTTATTTACGAGTAATCGTAAATAAACATTTTGTATCTTGCGGGATTCGAACCCGCGACGTTAGTTGACTTTGCAGTCAAGCTCACTCGGCCAACCAGTCTTCAATTAAAAAGTACCTACTGGATAATTTTCTTCTCCTTACATGTTTTACAAGCAATAAAGATTGGATCAATCTACTATCGTACTTTTTTTGTGAAAGTTAAGTAGTGAGTAAAACTTTAGCTAGGTTTTTCTGTACCTACTCAGACAATATACCACCTAAATTAATTATTTCTTGGTTATCGTACGATTAATACTTATTCATATCGTGTTGTTACACAACACTACGAAAAATTACGTTAAAAAGCTAATTAAATTCAAAACCTTCTCTACCTTGTGTTTTCCTTTCTCTTCAAGGTACACTCACAATCATCACAGAATCAGCCCATGGAAGTTGCCATTACCCATTACACCCCCCCCCCCCCACGCTTGGCAGATGGGGATCGCTGTAGATGTTGATACCTACTTAAAAAGAAGTATAATTAAAAAAAAGCATATATTTTTAATTCATTGTCAATTTTTAATTATATGCATTGGCATCGATTTGTGAACTGCCCTGAAAGTTTCAGCCGGATAGCTAATTGGGAAGTGCTTCAAACTTGAATTGCAAGATTCCATGACAGGCAGAAATACATACTAGTGTTTTTTTTTGTTGACTTTTTTTATTACTTTGTTTAAAGAGACGGACAAGTCGCTAGCCTAATGGTAAGCGTCACGCCTGCCCAAAAACAGTTGCAGTGCCACCCAGAACTTTGGTTGCAATATCATGCACGTCACTGCACTGCGCTCGTCACCCTGAGTCAATTTAATTTCTCTGAAAACATTGCCCTGCAAACCAATACAAAGAAATGCTTACACGCTTCTGCTTGGAGGCTGAATATCTGACCAAGGTTTAGTACTTCCCCAGGTGGCCTCTTGCGAAAGAGGCCTACCACTACAAAGTTAACTAAACGTTTTAAAAAAAAACCCCAATGGCCTGAATTCCCTTTGCTGTTTCTCGCAGCACCCGCAGAGTAAGAAGAAGTTGACCTTCATTGAGCTGGGTCCACATGACATACACAATAAACTCAACTTAACTGAACTGGACTGGACTGAACTGAACTGAACTAAATTTACTTAATCATTCACGCTCGCACGCACGCCCACTCTCGACTTAAGTAAAACTTTTAGTTCATCAACAAAAATTTGGACGTTTGAACACTACCTCACCTGATTGACCGAGTGAGAGCGAAGCGCGAGCGAAGCGTCTCCGTTTCAGCTTGGGCAAAAATGCTTCCGTATGTGGATCTCCAGCTGTTCTCCTCTACAGATTGCATTTTTCAACTGATCTACACGAAAACGTATTTTTTTTAATTTATTTTTTGTCATTTTGGATTTTTTTGATTGGGGAGTTGTTTCCCCCAAAAAGGGGCAAAAAGGGGGCTACTGAATATCTCCGCCAGAGTACAGACATGCAGCGAGTCAGCAGTAGGACAACACGTATTTGGCAGCAGAAATGACAGGGGGCAAATGTTTGTCAACTTTCTAGAGAAAGAAGGGCTGCTTTTCATGAACTCATTCTTTAAAAAGCAGCCTCAAAGAAAGTGGACAAGGCAAATCGTGTGACAAAAAATGAGATTGATTTCATCATAGCGGACAAAAAGCGCATATTCAGAGATGTGTCTGTGACCAAAAGGTTTAAAACCGGGAGTGATCACTGACTTGTCTGAGGCACTCTGGATATTGATTGCAAGTTTGAACTTCTCTGTTTGATGAAGTCCATGATCCGATCTAACCTGCTCCAAACCGTTGTTGGAACCGAAACATTCCAGTTGAAACTGGAGAACCAATTCGCTTCCTTGGAAAGCACAATTGGCGTTTACTTGACAAGGAGCTAAACCAAGTGGTGGGAATCCTGAAGGTAGAGGGAAAGAAATTCTGCGAGATGCGGCATACTGGCAGGAAATCAATACTTTCGGTGGAGTCCCTGTAGTTTATTGAGAAACGAAGCGAAGATCCAGCAGTCACATCATCAGAACAGCGGGCTTTGACCAAGCAAATATCAAAGCTGGTAAAGCAAGACCACCGACGCTCCAATACAAGCGCTATAGAAAAAGTGATGGAGCGAAATTGGGGGTAAAATGTCTTCATACAACAGCTTGCTCAAAGCCATCTGCTGAAGCTGACCACAATCAAGTGGGAAAGTTGTCGTTTCTAAGCTGGAGATTCTCACGGAAGTTGAAGATTTCCTGGCCGACTGTACGCGTCAAACGCGTTGCAACCCGAACTCAATATCAAGGATTTCAGGCCACTCTAACCCGCCACTATACCAAAGAGCTGCTAGAAGTCAGCCTTGACGAAATCGAGATGGCTCTGAAACAGCTCAAAAATGGAAAAGCCCCGGGTGAGTATGGAATTACTACGGAGCTCCTGAAAGCAAGAGGTACTCCCACGCTTAAAGAGATTCAGCGTTTGTTTAATTCTGTCCTCTTCTCTCGGAAAACTCTAAAGGCATGGAACAAGAGTGTGGACACCCTGTTTTTTAAAAAGGGTGAAAAGACCCCATTGAAAAGCTATCGGCCCATTTCCCTCCTGAGCCATGTCTACAAGCTGTTTTCGAGAGTCATCACGAATCGTCTTGCGCAGAGCTTCTACGAATTCTAGCCAACATAGCAGGCCGGGTTTCAGGGAGGATACGGCACCATAGACTAAAACCATACAGTACGGCTGATTATACAGAAGACAGAAGAGTATAATCAGCCCCTGTGCCTAGCATTTGTGGACTATGGTTCACAAATGCTAGGCACAGGGGCTGATTATGGCTGAGTATGTTTATCTGGAACAAAGTTTGCAACTAGGTAAAACAACTTCGAGAGAGAGACCCGCAGGATAACACAACTGGGCTGGTCAACATTTCATCAATACCGCAAAGTTTGAAGACTAAAGTCTTTAATCAGTGTGTCCTACCTGTTATGACATACGAAACCAAGTCGTGGACACTCACGGTACGACTAGTCCACTAATTTAAGGTCGCTCAGCTGGCTATAGAAAAGGGCTATGCTTGGAGTTTCTCTGAATGATCGTATCCGGAATGAAGTGATCTGGCAGAGAACCAAAGTTGTCGACATAGCCCTTAGGATTAGTAAGATGAAGTGGCAGTGGCCTAGTCATATCTGTCGAAAGACTGATAAACGTAAGTGAAGACGTGTTCTTGAGTGGAGACAGCGACTTGATAAACGTAGTGTAGGGCGCCCTCCAGATAGGTGGAGCTATGATGTACGCAAAGTAGCTGGCAGCAGTTGAAAAAGAAAAACCGAAGATCGGGCTCAGTGACGTGCTTTAGGAGAGGCCTACGTCCAGCAGTGGACTGACACGGGCTGATGATGATAAACTTAACTCTGGCATCATAAAAAATTGTGAAGATCTTGTGAGAATCTTCGGCGTGATGAGCAGAATAGCACCTCAAAATGCAGTGAATTGCTCACTTTTAGGTTTCTTCCAGTGGAATCAGCCCTTTACCTACTAGGTAGAGATTGATGGAGCACCTTGGTTATTAATGTTAGTTTCACAATAAGGTATGGCGCTAAAGTGCAGCACTAGCTTGTTTGCAAAAAAGATTGTTCCCGCGAGGTCCTACACACAGAGCCACAGAGCCACTAGTGAGTACTAAGCGATGATGGTTAACCGTTGCGTTAATAGTATTTACTGAACGGGTTGCGCCATAAGTAGAACGGCTGTAAATCACAGGTTAAACATTCAAAACTATGCTGCGACCAGGATACGTACATTTTAGAAGACCTTCGTTTGGGAGTTTTATGTTATCTAGACAGTCTTACATATTATTTAAGAAATATAACAGTTCATGTGCCTGAAAACAGGTGACGCAGCAGCAGTGTATATAAATAATTAAGTAGGAATTAACCGAGTTTAGTTGGAGTAAATTATCTGTAGCTAGCTCATAAATACAAAGAAAAAACTGCTTCATCTTCTACAAAGATACATCAACATTATCAAGTTATGTTGATACATACAGTTGCTCTGATTACACATTAATTTAGGTATCCCCTAAATCATGGCGCACGGTAACATTAATCTAAAGCGATGAACTTTGTCAAATTAAATTATGTGGTGAAAACAGAATGTTATAATATGTATAAGAGCCTCCGCACACTAGCAACTGCCGTATGTTGCTTTAGCTGTTTTTGATTAGCAAATTGTAGCAATGAAACGATATAAAATAAATGATATATGAGTGCCCTTCAGTAGTGCATGAGCCTTTTCCAATTTTTACCATGAAAATAATGCATACATAACAAACATCTATAATTTAAACTGATAGTAATTACTCACTTTGTTAAATCACTTGTTAGAAGCTTGGGCTGCCTAAAAAACCTATAATGATGTATGGATTGTCCAACTGATTTATATAGTAAGTAGTTAGTTTTATTCTTATAATTCATTAAAAAAACGGTGTAAAGAAAAATACTTTGAAAACTCACATAATTTTTATACACGCACTTCATCCATGGCCAAAGAATAATAGTAGATTGTATTACTAGGGAGCAAAATAATATTTTGCCGGCGAGGGCGCTATTATGAATCCAGAGCGGAGTGAAGGATTCTAGAGTACCTTGTAGAGCGCGAAAAAGCTACCACGCGCACGACCACGCGCATACAGCGCGCGCGCACGCGTAGCAAGGTATTGGTAGTGGTAGAATCCTCAACGTAGCGAGAGATTCAATATACGTCGCCCGAGGAATAATAATTTTGCGTCCGAGTGATAGACTATACTTTTCATCCCCCTCTATGAGAAAAATCATATATTTATCGAATAGAATCGAATAGTTAAGTAAAACCCCCCATTTAAGCTAAGTACCATCTCTATCACATCAGCTTTCAAACATAAAAAACCGCATCAAAATTGTCCATTCGTTTGGGAACAACTATCCTCACTCGTTCCCCTTCACCATTTTAGCTCAGAATCATCTCGATCGCATGAGTTTGCAAACATTAAAAAACCGCATCAAAATCAATCCGTTCGTTAAGTAGATAGCTACTTAACGAACGGATTGATCCTCACCCCATTCGCCCCGCCCCCCATTTAGTTAAGAACCATCACGTATACCCCAGCTTTCAAACATAAAAAACCGCAGCTAAATCGGTCCATTCGCTTGGAAGCTACGATTCTCACCCCCCTTTTCCCAACTCTTCCCCCACTCCCCTCCCCCTCCCTCCATCCGCATATAGCAAAGAACGATCTCGTTCACATCAGCTTTCAAACAGAAAAAATCGCATTGAAATCGATCCATTAATTTGGGAGAGATATTTGGGATTTTGGAGAATCATTTGCCACAGACAAACACACCCCCTAAACATAAAACATCTGTCTCTTTCTTCGGTGGTAAAAAAAAAACTAAAACAACGAACAACCGTTTTGCACTGCGCGCTCTTATTGGTCAACTGTGTATCAACAACCTTACATCTGATGTATACAATTATTTCGGCCCAATACCATAAGTCTCGATGGTTGGGATGGTACGTAGTTCGCCTTTCGATCGTTTCTACCGGAGTTCAATTCCCAACTAGAGCGTGTTTACAATTTGCACACAAAAAAAAGTAATGCCTTTTCAGCCGAGCCGAGGCGGAAAGAGCCGACGAGCCACGGAAATTCATTACTGCTCTCTCTGAATGTCTTGAACAGAAAGGCCAGGCCTACTTTGCTCCTTCTTTTCTAGGAACCAAAAAGGGGTTTTCGAATAGAGGGGATGAAAAATCTATTTATTATTCTATTATTTGATAATAATTAAACTGCCCACCGAAGTGGGGAATGGAGAAAAAGAAGCCAAAAAATAGTTCTCAATCAAATTGCCGATACAAAAAGCATAAAGTGTGCGAAAGCTTTTACATGAGTAAATAATGTAGATACTTAGTCTAAATGTCTAGGGAGGTCACTGTGGTTATGTTCTAAGTTACAATAATTAAACTATTCATTAGACAACGCAAAAATGTGTTGTCAACCTTAATTTGATAAGTTAATTTTATACCTACTTTTAAGCCTATATCTGTCCACTGTTGGACCTAGGCCTGCCTAATACATGCCATTGAGCTCAGTCTTAAGCTCTCCTCAACCATTTTCTTCCAGCCGCTTTTCGCAAGTCTTCACTCTACCAGTGTACACTACGTTTGCCTAAGCGTGGTCTCCTCTCGAGAACTCGTTTATTCCAATGGTTATCGGTTCTTCAGGAAATGCGACCAGCCTGCTACCACTTTAGCTTACAAATCGGTCACCTTGGCTCTCCGTCGGATATCTTCATTACGAATCTTGTCCTTCAGAGAAACTCCCAGCATAGCTCTCTCCATAACTCGCTGAAAAACCTTAAATTTGTGGACAAGTTTGACCGTGAGTGTCCACGTTTCGGCTCCGTTGGTCATGACTGGTAGGACGCACTGATTGAAGACTTTTGTCTTGAGGTTCTGTGGTATGGACAACGAGAAGACTTGAGAAGCCTGCCGAATGCTGCCCATCCCAGCTGAATTCTTCTGTTGGCTAATTATGGATATTTTGGTAATTTTATTGTCATTTTATTGTAAACTAGTACCACTAGTACCCACGGCTTCGCACGGTCGTAATTTCTCAAGGTTAATAGTACTCATATGTACTATTCCAGGTCCTAAAATACCAATATATCCTTCAGCCGTCAAAAATATTATTATCTATTGCTCGGCTTCTACTCATTGGATTGAGATATAAAGTACTCCAGTTTTTAAATCTAAAGATAATTTATCCAACAGTGAAAACCGCATCGCAATCGGTCCAGTAGTTTTTACGTGATGCACGAACAAACATACAGACAGACAAACAGACAGACACGAATTTTTAAAATGTTATATTCTTGTTTGGTAGCTTATTTTATGTACCCTAGACTATTTATTTTTTAATTATCTTCTTTGTACAGTTTTTTTCGTTCCTATTGCTATATTATAAGTATAGATATGCAAAATAATAGCACTTTTACAAGTCAAAATTAACATTAACTTAGCTGCCGTCACACGCTGCGGAGCGGCACGAAAGTTGCGCTCCGGCCCACTTAACTTGAGATTTCTCAAAATTGGTAAAAGCGTGATCAAAATTGATAACTACGTTATGTCAGTGAAAGTGTTGAATAATAATTGAAAGAGTTTTAAGGGTAAGGATTTAAACAATAACTTCCTACAGATTTTTAAATGAAAACACAAAAAAAACATAAAAATATATAAAATTAGTGATTATTTTTTACCTTTATGTATTTAACAAAGTATCAACAAAATGTGAAAAAAAACACTATGCTTTCATACAAAAACACTCAAATAAAATATTTTTAAAAATATTTCTATTTCGTAAATATATTTTTTAAACTTATTTTATGATTTTAGCAAATCTATCAACATAAGAAATTAAGTATATATGTGTACAAAGGTACACATATGTACTTAATTTCTAAAGAGATTGAACTGCTGACACGCTAATAACCGAAGATTTTTTATCGATAAGAGCAACGATCGATTTTATAGGAATTTTAATACGAAACCACTTGAAACCTTAAAAAATATTATTATTATTTGCCACCCAGTGGCACCGAACCATTGGGGTGGTATAAAAATTTGCCACTGAGTGGCGCTAAACCGTTATGAGGCTAGAGACAGCGCGCCACGCGACCCTATGAACAAAAAAAAATGAGCTCATTGGTCAATTGTGAATCAGCAACCCTTCATCTGATCTATACTAAATTTTCAGCCTAATACCATAAATCTGCATGGCTCCACGGAACATCGTTCGACTCCCGATCTTTAGTAGCGGAGTTCAATTACCAACTGGAGTGATTACATTTTGCACATTAAAAAAATATATGTGATAGCTTATAACTTGAATATGGCCGAGCTGAGGCGGAAAGAGCCGACGAACCACGAGTGCTCGCGTCGCGAAACCGATCGATCGCCAACATAAAAAAATCACGTTCCAAATTCAAAACATATATAATGTCTGTAATAAAAGTTACTTAACCCATTGCGATGCAGTTTTCACAGTTAGATAGCTTAGGGTTTATATTAAAACTGGGGCACTTGGTATTTCAATCCGATGATTAGATGTCGAGGAATCGATACAACTATTTAATTACCACGCGTGCGAAGCCGCGGCCACAGCTAGTTATAAATATCCATGCCAATATATAAAAGTGAAACGTTGTCTGTTTGTTTGTTTGTTTGTTTGGGGAGCTTTCACGCGATAACAGCTCGACGGATTATGATAAAATTTGAAATGGAGAATGGATAGCTTATACCTTGGAATAAAAAAATTGATACTTTTTATCCCGGAAAATTGTAAGTTTCCTCGGCAAAACTGGAAAAACTGAATGTTGATTACTCGCTGTAAGCAACGGTTGCCATGGAAACGAAATAACAAGTATGTCAAAAAACATCAAAAGTGGTGCTATACCTACTTTTGCATTAGTTTATAATATCATTGAAGAACATAGGAAGCTTTTTTTCGCGATAAACAGTTATCCGCGCGGACGGAGTTGCGGGCGGGAAAACTAGTAAAAGATAAAAGTGACAATGAGACCACAATCATCAAACAATCAAACTATTTCCCAGTTCAAACAAGTAAAAATTCTAACTATATATATATACCAATATAAAAAGTGAAACGTTGTTTGTTTGCTTGTTTGTTTGTTTGTTTGTTTGGGGAGCTTTCACGCAATAACGGCTGGACGGATTTTAATGAAATTTGGAATGGATATAGCTTATACCCTGGAATAAAACATATAATACTTTTTATCCCGAAATTTGCAAGTTACCACGCGAAAACCGGAAAATTGTTGGTTACTCGCTGTAAGGAACGGCTGCCATGGAAACGAAATAACAAGTATGTAAAAAACATCAAAAGTAGTGATATACCTACTTTTGCATTTGTTTTTAATATCCTAGGATGCTTTTTTCTCGATATATAGTACAATCGGTGGCCTTATCGCTCTGCAGCGATCTCTTCCAGGCAACCGTAGGCTATATTGAGACACATGACTATATAATAGAGGCAGTTGTTGGTGTGCAAAGTTTAAGTATAATACCCAAAAAAAGAAAGAAAAGAAGATTACAAACAAATAAAACAAAAATGAATTTGAACAAAATATAAATAGCAAGATTACTAATATATATGTAAATAGTAAATACTAGTGAATATATAAACATTTTAATGAACTTATAAATATTTTATGGTAGGTACATAAATAATATACATGAGGTATGGACAGACTCAGCCAAAAGTGAAAAATTACAATTATGACAAGTAAAAATTCTTAACCTGATGTTTGAAACTTTAATATAATATAATGGGTTCTTTTTTATTTTTGGAACTTCCAAAAATATGTTAATTTTGAAGTAATCAATACTGTATTTATAATAAAGCAATAAGTATAAGTCTGTACAAAGATTATTAATAAAATGGTCTAAAATACTTTGGGCCGTGGTGGTCTCGGCTTAGAATAAGACCCCTCTCAATCCTCCCATGGATGTCGTAAGGGCGACTAAGGGAATACAAACTGGAAGGTGAGCAACAGCGTTCTACGATTACATATTTGTAATACCTACTGCGGTAACCAATCCACCTGCCGAGCGTGGTAACTACGGCAAACCCCCCCAATATGATAAACACAACTGAAAAGACGGCCCCTGGGGACTAGGGGCCGTCTTTTCAGTGGTGGCTCCATTATTCCTGGCACTGGTAGCAGCGACGGTAACGGTGGAGCAAGGGGTGCTAAGAATCCCCGGCAGAGATCCAGCTATCCAACCTCACGATCTCTGGACTTGGCAACCTATAACGCACCTTGAGAACCGATGAGAAGTTGATAGAGCTGGAAGAAGTAGTAAGTAAGTTGCGCTGGGGTATTATAGGGTTATCAGAAGTCCGAAAAGAGGGAGAGGATAAGATGATCCTCAATTCCGGCAACTTACTCTGTTACCGGGAAGGTGACCTGCAGTCCCAACAAGGTATCGGGGTTTCAGTCCACAAGTCCCTCGTCAATAATATTGTGAAGATCAAAAGCGTTTTGAGCAGGGTGGCATACCTTATACTCAGAATTACCGAACGGTATTCGTTGAAGGTCCTACAGGTGTACACCCCACACTGGAAACACCTGGTCGATGAAGTAGAGGCATGTACGATGACATTCCTAATGCCATATATGCTCCGAAAACATACTTCACAGTAGTGATGGGGGACTTCAACGAACGGCTAGGCATGAGGAAGGCGATAAACTGAGAGTGGGACAGTTTAGATTTTGACAGCGGAACCAAAGGGGTCAGCGATTGGCTGACTTCATGAAAAAGGAGGGACTCTTTATGATGAACTCCTTTTTTCAATAAGCGCCGTCCAGGAAATGGTAGTGGCTGCACTCCGGTGGTCATGAGCGCGAGATAAATTTCATTTTGACGACCAATAGGCATATATTCAATGAAGTCTCTGTGATCAACAGGGTTATGACCGGCAGTGATCACCACACATGGTAAGAGGCTCATTGAATATCAACGTAAAGCTAAAGAGGTCTCGTTTGGTGAGATCTACTCTTCGCCCAGGTCCTGCTCAAATCCAAAACTCCGAGAGCTGGTATTCCAAAATTGCTTCCAAATCCTTAACGAATGCAATACAGTGGACGAACTAAACTACGGGCTAGTGGAAATTATTAACGTGGTTGGGTCTGAGTTCTTTAAGACCCACCGCAAAAATAGAAGACAAAAACTCTCTGACCATACACTTCAACTTTTGGCAGAACGAGGCGACATGAAGCTGCAGTCCACTATCCACTGAAGACTGCAGCCTCATCTCACCTCGTTCTGCCATAAGTTTGAGTTGCTCAGAGAGTTTCATAAAATCTTGATTGTGTTTTGTGTTATTTGGAACATCAAAGGATTCATTTTCCTTTTTAGATTCGAAAAGTCAAGAAAATAAATTGGTTGAATGCTTGTTTGTGTAAATTAATTGGTGACTTGACATTTACGAATCCTAATTAATTTATGAATGGTTAATTTCAATATATTTCGGTACCTAATTAATGCTTTTCTATTTCAAATTGTGTACACCCGAGATGAAGCGTTTGACGTGGGGCTTGTGTGTATGTGTTTGTGTCCTTCTAATGGCCTATTTTAAAAATGTTGCCTGTGAAGATATTCTTATTCCTCAATCAATAGTTGAATGGGGATCAATACGACTAAAACAAATTTCTAAAATTACATTTTCTTGATAGATAAAATTGTAAAGTTGTCTTTATTCGATATATGTGTAAAACTAACTTTAATAACCAAGGTGCTCCATCAATCCCTTACGATTCCACTGGTAGAAACATACTGCATTTTGAGGAGTTATTCTGCTCATCACGCCGAAGATCCTCATCAGATCTTCACCTAATTTTTATGAGACCAATATAAAGTTACTACCTTTCAAACAAAAAAAATACCATCGTAATCGGATCCAATGAGGCGGAAATATTCAGTAGCCCTCTTTTTGCCCCTTTTTGGGGGAAGTACCAGTATCAAAAATCCCTGAAGACTGAAAAAAACTTAAAACTTGTTTATCCTATATATCAGTAGAGAAGAACAGAGATCCAACCGGACAGACGGACATCAGGATATACGAAAGCATTTTTGCCCAAGCTGAAACGGAGACGCTTCGCGCTTCGCGCTCGCTTGGTAATTATTCAGCTATCTCTTTTGATAATAATAATTGTCTTTAAACATCATTTATTTCCCAACAACATAATCGTATTGTTATAGACAGTAATTAAAATGAATTTAAAAATACCCACAGTAGTTTCAAAATCCCCGTTAATGGAAAAATATAATAGGGATTTTGACACTAACCCGTATGGACGACGTCCAAACTTATCCAGTGTCCTAGAATTACGAGTTTCGACGTAGTTTTATCAAAATCTCCGTTAATGGTGAAATATAACGGGGATTTTGACACTATTCCGACAAGAAGAAAAGAAGAAAAACCAAACAATAATCAACAAGTATAATTATTATAAAAATACAAAAAATCCCGAATGCGAACAAAATTATTGCATATGTACGAGCTGACCGCCCGCAATAATAATCAAACTAATATTCTAAAGGCGAAAATTTGTATTTATGTAAGGGTGTGAGTTTGTGTATTTGTTACTTCTTCACGCTTAAATGGCTTTTGGATGAAATTTGGCATGGAGGTAGCTTATATCCTGGATTAACACAGGCTACTTTTAACCTGATAAAATGCACAGTTGCTCAGGGACGCGGGTGAAACCGCAGGGCGTAGCTAGTATTTATATCAGTTTCTTATTTACTTACATATTTTAATTTAATTTTAATAGTTGCAATTGCAATATATTATTATTATTTAATAGTATTCACATTAACTTGAAAAATCTAAAATTGAAAATGTTGTAAAAATATTTAAATACTATTGCTACCTATAAGTTATAAGAATTATATATTTTTGAAATGGTCTTTTAAAGACCTTCATTTTGATATCTCAATGATAGGTTTTAGTAAATTTTTTGTTTCATCGCTAATACAATATGGCAGCTGTAAGCCGTCATATTAGTTATGATTCTCTTTTCGTTTCTCGGTAACAAAATCTATACTTAAAATAAACATTAGTAACGGAATATTTACCATGGATAATATTCTTAATGAGAAAAAAATAGGCGAGGTGATGATATTGTTAGTGTTGTATGTCGAGATTGATTTATTGATGAAAGTGTGAACGATGGTATAGTGCCATTTTGTCTGCTCGTAAAAACGTAGCCACCCGCAGTTACTTCATTTTATCCGAGATCGTGGCAACAGTGCCGAAATATCCGCTCCAGCGGCGAAGTTCGATCGCGTAGTTCGACCAAGCGAACCACGAGGATGTTTAGGTCCTTACGGTTCTATCAATCGAACTACGAGGATTTGTAATTCCTCGTAGTTCGATCATTGAAAATCAAGCAAACCACGAGAATTGTTAAATTTTGGTGGTTCGATCAATCGAACTACGAGGATTTGCAATTCCTCGTAGGCCGATGATTAAATTGATATATTCGTGGTATTAAAACCTCGTTGCTGCACTCAGGGTTGGGTCCTGACTAGATGACACGAAATGTTGTATACGCATTTAATTGTGATAGTCCGTTCTAAGTTTCACCATGATACTGCATAAAAGTTTTTATTGAATGTTTCTAAATTTGTTTTATTTAACAATAGTTCAGTGTTCATGAGTAACATAATAAGGACTATAAAATTAGAAAAAAACTCCTTTGTCTTAAACTCATCACAGTACACATTCTAATGACCCCTTAATAAACGTCTGTCTTAAACCTAATTACTAACATTTTCACGCTCAAGATGGTAGCACTAATGAGGTTGTCGAATATAAATGGGCAAACACAGTGTAGTAATAAGGGCGAATGAAGGGGGGTTGCGTACTGGACCTTAGTCCAGCTAAATTAATCCGTATGAAGGCGCTTTTAAGGGTAGGAGGAAATAAAATTCAAGGTAACCTTACATTTTGACTAACCTCGACATTTTGGTCAAGTCGCATTAACCGTGGCCACACGAGAATTCTAAGCTCTAAGGATAAGCAAGCTATAGTGGCAGTGGATTAATCGCATTTCCAGAAGAACCTATAACCGTTGGGGTAGACGAGTTCTCGAGTGGAGACCATGTTTAGGTAAACGAGTGTAGAACGCCATGTGGCTAAGTGGAGTGACGACCTGCGAAAAACGGCTGGAAGAAAATGGAAGAGGAGAGCTAAAGACCGAGCTCAGTGGCGTGCAATATGAGAGGCCTACGTCCAGCAGTGGACAAATATTGTCTAATGATGATCCAAGAATTATTATTATTATGATTATATTAGTGATTATAATATAATCATAATAATAATGCTGATTATATTATAATCACTACAGATTACAAAATAAAGTCACCGAACGCTGTCAACAAATATCTCAGAAAATACTGAAACGATTTTGTTTCGGTTTTCACCTAGGCGTCAGTTGATTCAAGAGATAGGTTTTAAAGTATACTTAATAAGTATTTTGTTTAAATTTAGTCAATGTAGGGAGAATGTCGTCGGAATGAATGAATGAATGAATGTTGAAGTCGTAAAAAACAGCCGTCACGGTACCGGTTTTTGCGTACGCTAAGTATACCATAAATGTTATATGAAAGTAACGTTTAAAAGGATAGTTCTTCTCAAAAAGTTCTACAAAAAATCCGCAACACCATTAACGACACCATTAGTTTCTTTGTTTCACCATAACTTTTAAATGCCTAAACAGATTTGGATGTTGGATATCATTAGAATACTTAAATCATCTCGAGTAACTAGACTATAAAAAGGCTTAGTTTTTGGCAGCGCATTCGTGTTTGTTCTCTTATTTTGATGATGTACCTACTCGTTTGACAAGTAATTTAGTATAGTTTTTATGATTGATGATTTTTGATAAGCGGATTTAAATTTAATTCCGCTTAACCCGCTCTACTTACCTAAGATTATAAAAAAAAAAGTATAATTCAGGCACGAGAGCGGCAGGGCCGCGGCGCCCGGTTGTGTGTGGTCAATATCACCTTTGTTCTTCATATAAATATATATCTAGAGAAACCTTTAGTTACCCCTGCGAAGCCGAGGAGGAACGCTAGTGTCTTATAATCTGATCATGATTTAAATTTAATAATGTTTCCTTTGTATAGTCCTACTATAGATAGACAAAGTAAACCACATCGGCATATTTCATAAGAGGCATCATCTCTTCCGGCTGACTTCTTAATGCCAAGCGGTTTTCATAATGTTTTACATGTTTCCACTATTGTTGAAGCGGGCGTTATTTAAAGTATCATTTTTGTAGTTATGATCCACAGTGGAACTGTTTATTTTGTTTAAGGTTGGAGTTAAAGAACAATTGAAATGTAGCTCAAAAATATATGACAATAATATTTCAAGTTTATTTACTGTGGTTTAACCACAAGATGAGCCTAATATTTCAGGTTTTCAATTAAAGTGTTAAATAACGTAAACAAACTATTTCTTAGCACCAAACTCCTCTAACTATGTCTCGAGTACGTCCATTTATACGAGGATCCTTAATGTCTCCGAAGAGCCATTTTGAACTCTGAACTAAGTATGTCCATTTTTAACAACTTGTAGAGGTTGGTTCAACATTCATGTTTTCTTGTATGCTGTTAATTTCTTTCTTTTTATATTGCCAAGAGAACTTAGTGCAGAATTGTTCTTAGAGTAATAAAACCGTAGAGTTTTTAGTGAGTACGAAAAGTCGTATGGTTTATGCTAATTCTATATACCTCTTTCCTGTTTTCATTAGTATTTATATACTCTTTGGTTTTCATCACTATAATCATTAGGTATTTTTTCAGTTCGTTCATTATGATTTGTATATACGATCGGCCGCCACATCTCAGCTCCAAGTCCACAAGCTCCCTCTATTTAGAATTAAGAAAACTACTTTATATTCTCAAAATCTATACGTAGTAAACCGCCATCTACACGAGAACTAGGTTCGCAACACAGGTTTTTATGACACAGTATAATTAACTACAGTACAGCAGATCAGCAGTAGCACAGTAGTATCGTATGGTAGTAAAGGTTTGATAAATTGATATACAGGCAAATTTACGACTAGTGACTATTTAATGAGAGGTGGTAGAAGATTTTTGCAGGTGGTGACTCATCAAAGTATGATGATTTAGTAGGAATAGATCTGTTTATAATAGTATACAATGTGTAATAATATTAGGTTACAATATTAAACACTAGCTGATGCCAGTGGCTTCGCACGCGTGGTCATTTTAATATATACACTCACAAATAACGTGGCTTTATATTGGCAAAAGAATTTTCCAAATCGGTTTCGTAGATCCAGAGATTACCCTTTACCACCTCACAAACTCACAAACTTTACTTCTTTATAATATTATATAGTATATGGTATAGATTAGTATAGAAGTATAGATGTATATAGGTATAATAATAATTAACCACTTATACTATAAGATTTACTTTGAAATTACAAAAAAATAACTATTCCATACATATTGCAATGTCAACTCGATTAAAATGAATGAAACAGTAGTATTTTTTTTGTGATCAAAGAGCTGGTCTCATAATAATAGAATGGCAGTTATTGGTGTACTGCAAGTTATAATTCGGTACTGAGATGTAGTGGCTACCTTCATTATCAAATAGAAGGTAGTAAGAAGTTGGAGCTGGTGATGGTAGGTGGTAGCTCATAGTGGCAGGTGGTAAACAATGGTTATATGAGTTGGTGGCAGGAGATGTCGGTTGCTTTGTATTTGTAGTTTGTAGCTCTGGTTAATAGCAAAGAAGATGAACTAATTCTCGTATAAAACTCGTATTCTTTAAATATTTTAATAATAAAATATTTAAAGAATACGAATAGGCACAAAGTCAAAGTATTTTATTGTAAATAGGCAAAATAATAGCGCTTTCATAATTCAAAATTAACATCTCATGAAAATAGAAAAATACCTAAAATATTATAAATAGATCCAATCAATAAAACTTAGGTAAACTAAGACTGCTTTGAGTTTGAAAAGGAAATTTCCCTTTCATGTACCAACAGAGTTAAATCTCACATTGTAAAAGGAAATAAATACCCTTCTAAATCTACTGGTGCTTCGGAAATACACCCGTTAGAGAAGAAAGCACCAAGAAACTCTACGAGGATGTAATTTTTTCCATATTTGTTCATTGCTTTGATGAGATTTATTTTCGCTCAAGTCCTTCCCAAATCCAAAACCCCGAGAGCTTTCAGTTTGAGCTCCAAAATCGCTTCCAAATCCTTACCGAATCCGATACAGTGGACGAACTAAACAACGGGCTGGTGGAAATTGTTCACGCGGTCGGGTGAACAATTTTTAAACATTTGTTGGTGCGCGGAGTTCTTTAAGATCAACCGCAAAAATAGAACCCGGAAACTCTCTGAGCAACTCAAACTTATGGCAGAACGAGGTGAGATGAGGCTGCAGTCTTCAGTGGATAGTGGACTGCAGCTTCTTGTCGCCTCGTTCTGCCAAAAGTTGAAGTGTATGGTCAGAGAGTTTTTGTCTTCTATTTTTGCGGTGGGTCTTAGAGAACTCAGACCCAACCGCGTTAATAATTTCCACTAGCCCGTAGTTTGGTCCGTCCACTGTATTGCATTCGTTAAGGATTTGGAAGCAATTTTGGAATACCAGCTCTCGGAGTTTTGGATTTGAGCAGGACTTGGGCGAAGAGTAGATCTCACCAAACGAGACCTCTTTAGCTTTACGTTGATATTCAATGAGCCTCTTACCATGTCATGATCACTGCCGGTCATAACCCTGTTGATCACAGAGACTTCATTGAATATATGCCTATTGGTCGTCAAAATGAAATTTATCTCGCGCTCATGACTACCGGAGTGCAGCCACTACCATTTCCTGGACGGCGCTTATTGAAAAAAGGAGTTCATCATAAAGAGTCCCTCCTTTTTCATGAAGTCAGCCAATCGCTGACCCCTTTGGTTCCGCTGTCAAAATCCAAACTGTTCTACTCTCAGTTTATCGCCTTCCTCATGCCTAGCCGTTCGTTGAAGTCCCCCATCACTACTGTGAAGTATGTTTTCGGAGCATATATGGCATTAGGAATGTCATCGTACATGCCTCTACTTCATCGACCAGGCGTTTCCAGTGTGGGGTGTACACCTGTAGGACCTTCAACGAATACCGTTCGGTAATTCTGAGTATAAGGTATGCCACCCTGCTCAAAACGCTTTTGATCTTCACAATATTGTTGACGAGGGACTTGTGGACTGAAAACCCGATACCTTGTTGGGACTGCAGGTCACCTTCCCGGTAACAGAGTAAGTTGCCGGAATTGAGGATCATCTTATCCTCTCCCTCTTTTCGGACTTCTGATAACCCTATAATACCCCAGCGCAACTTACTTACTACTTCTTCCAGCTCTATCAACTTCTCATCGGTTCTCAAGGTGCGTTATAGGTTGCCAAGTCCAGAGATCGTGAGGGTGGATAGCTGGATCTCTGCCGGGGATTCTTAGCACCCCTTGCTCCACCGTTACCGTTGCTACTACCAGTGCCAGTAATAATGGAGCCACCACTGAAAAGACGGCCCCTAGTCCCCAGGGGCCGTCTTTTCAGTTGTGTTTATCATATTGGGGGGGTTTGCCGTAGTTACCACGCTCGGCAGGTGGATTGGTTACCGCAGTATTACAAATATGTAATCGTAGAACGCTGTTGCCCACCTTCCAGTGTGTATTCCCTTAGTCGCCCTTACGACATCCATGGGAGGATTGAGAGGGGTCTTATTCTAAGCCGAGACCACCACGGCCCAAAGTATTTTAGACCATTTTATTAATAATCTTTGTACAGATTTATACTTATTGCTTTATTATAAATACAGTATTGATTACTTCAAAATTAACATATTTTTGGAAGTTCCAAAAATAGAAAAGAACCCATTATATTATATTAAAGTTTCAAACATCAGGTTAAGAATTTTTACTTGTCATCATTGTAATTTTTCACTTTTGGCTGAGTCTGTCCATACCTCATGTATATTATTTATGTACCTACCATAAAATATTTATTAGTTCATTATAATGTTTATATATTCACTAGTATTTGCTATTTACATATTTATTAGTATTATCTTGCTATTTATATTTTGTTCAAATTCAGCTTCAATTCATTTTTGTTTTATTTGTTTGTAATCTTCTTTTCTTTCTTTTTTTGGGTATTATACTCAAACTTTGCACACCAACAACTGCCTCTATTATATAGTCATGTGTCTCAATATAGCCTACGGTTGCCTGGAAGAGATCGCTGCTTAGCGATAAGGCCGCCGATTGTACTATATATTTTTTAAGTTTATTTTTGTTTGTAAGTGTTTCATTTGGTGCAATAAAGTGTTATCTATCTATCTATCTATATTTTTGGGTTTAATTGTAACTTCAATTTCAACCCAAATTTTGAATTAAAATAGTAGTTTTGGCGTGATGCGCGGTCTGAATAAAGACAGATTAAAATAAAGACAAAACAAAGATTAAACATGTGGTGCACCATTGTGATCCTATTTGTAGCTGCAGCTACAAATAGGATCACAATGGAACCAAAACTTGAGCATACCTATCAAAGCCTACGTGATATCGAAACAACTGACCACAAAGACACCCATTAAAACAATACCTAATCAATCATGGCCACATATCAATTATCCAACTTACCTCACGCCAGGTTCTGTAGATCTACTCTTGGGCGTCAAAGAGTATGCATAAATTCTAGAACAAGATTTGGTCAAAGGTCCACCAGGTACACCGTGTGCACAAAAGACCAGCCTGGGTTGGATTCTTTTCGGAAACATCTATGGAAAACAAAGAAACGATACTTACCTTGCCATGCATCACCAATTTGATATAGATAACATGCTGGAGTCAAGCTGCCAAGATGCAGTTGACAGGAACATACACATAACAAAGGAAGAGAAAGGCCATGAAGACATTTACGAGAAGACGACAACCAGAAACAAAGAAGGAAGACCTTTAAAAACATACAGTCCACAATCACCTGATGGAAATACAAGGGAGCTAGCTACAAAAAGATACATACATCGGAAACGGATGTTTAAGAAGTCTTCAGACCTGGAAAGCAACCCAAAAAGATCAGTCTACTTACCACCTCACGCTGTTGTAGTCCACCCTGAAAAAGAAATAAAGATTAGTAAACAAGAAAAGAAAACAACAGATATGAAAATTAAATCAGTAAAAATAAGTACTTACCTAAACACTGAAAACAGTAGTTCAGAGACTAAAAGAACTGTTTCAAAATTGTGTGTCTGTTGATACAACAGTAGTTCAGTAGTGTAGTGTATTTAAGTTAATTTCCCTAACATCGTGTAATGTAATTTGCCAACGTGGAACAAGCTTATCTTGCCCCACAAACAGTTTATTATGAACTGTATTATTGTGAAGTGTCTTAACATTTCTTTTCAGTTTTAAAGTGAAATTGTAAACACAGTAGCACGTTATATTTCAAAAATAGACCTACAGTCCTTTTGGTGGGCGGTATGGTGTAGTTAATATAGACTTAAAATGTATATTGTTATTATTGAGTCAGTCAGCTACTATATATACCTATTTGTAAACAGGCCTACCATCCTAGCGTAACCAGTCGTTCAATACACTTGCATCAGCACACACACATTTTTATTTAACATCTCCAAAGCTTGAGCTCAAAGTGAAACTTATTGCATCCACCACCTATCCTGTCGGAACTCTTTAATTTTTCAGGATGAAAATATCAAATGTTCTACTTCGTATTATGAACTCAAATCACACAAAGTTTCATTTGAATTCATTCAATAGTGTTGGCGTGATTTGCAGTCAAGATACAGACAGACAGTAAGACAGATGGACAGACAATAACATAGTTTTGGACCCCTATGCTGCAGGAACCCTTTAGTATTTCGGGATAAAGAGTATCCTTAATGTTAATCCATCATATAAACTATAACTGTGCCAAGTTACATCAAAATCCGTCCAGTAGTTTCAGCGTGGTACGTGTTCTTTTAAATAACTTTCAACACCTATCCTGTCGGAACCCTTTAATATTTCGGGATGAAAAGTATTCTATGTCCTACCTCGTAGTATGAACTCAAATCACACCAAGTTTCATGTGTACTCATTCAGTAGTATCCGCGTGATGCGCGGCCAAGATACAGACAGACAGACAGACAGCAGTTTTGGCTTCAGTATCAAATATAGAGAACCATCCAAAAAATATTATTTATTTCTTCAATATTAACATAACATTGGACCCTTTAAATTTTCGAGATAAAACGTATCCTCAATTTTATCCCATCATATAACTTAAGACGGTGCCAATCTATAACAATAACACCAAATACTAACTTACTTATTTGATTTTAATAAACTAACGTGAGTAAATTCATATTACAAATCTCAATAAAACGACTAATAAAAAAAAACGGTTTTTAGGCGTTTGATTGATATTTGTACTAATTAACCATTCGAAAGTTGGAGTGTGACACAGCAAAGTGTCACAGTCTTCTTCTACAATACTTGTACATGGCACGATATTGTCAAGCAATATAAGGTCAGATCTAAAAAAATGATAGACTTAGTGTATTTGAACATTTAAATTAAAACACACAAACACACACTCATGCATACGTGATTTTTATTTAGCACGTACCTAGGTACTTTAAATTGTATATGCAGTTAGTAAGTATCTAATGCGAATATTGCGAACACATTTTTTTTAATATTTACGTTTCAACGATTTGAACATTTTTATCACCAACTCCATGATTAGGCTTAGTACTTGGTAATGCATTGTAAAAGATATTGAAATTATTAGAACTGAAAGAAACGATAATATAATAGTATTTTATTCTCGACTAGTTGAGTATGTGTGGTTGTGTTACCAATTTTAGCCTAAGTAAAGCGTGTGATTTGGGTAGCGTGTTTGGCTACTGTTTCTACTCTGTACTGTGACTCTAAAAAATACCACAGTCCTGTGATCTGATTCCTTATTTTTGTTCGACAAAAGTAATATAATTTAAATTGTACAATTTCAGAAGTTCACACATTAATTTGTACCTTATGTAATTGGAATAAGGCTCACATTAGGTATATTCAATTTAAAAAAACATAATCGTCAATAACAGCAACTATTGTGTTACGTACTTATTTTAGCGATCATAGGCTTGTGGCGATATTTGTAAAGCTTCTTTCTAGATCTGGGGTGTTTTTCTTTTGGTTTACCCATTTTTTATTAATTTACAAGCTCCAAGTCAAAATAGACAATAGTAGCGCAGGTCCTACTAGCAACGCGGCTCGCCGCGGAATGGCAGAATTGGCAGAGACCGCGAAGCAAAATACGTTGATTCCCGTGAAAGAGTAGTGCGGCACGAAATCGACTCTGAATTAAAGAGCGTAAGCGACATTCTAGAAAAATCCCAATTAAACAAAAATAGATAGTCTTTCCAAAAAAATAGGACAAAGACACGATTTCTTAGTATACAAGTAATATTTAGGTACAATATCATATCGAAATACCATTAAATGTAGGATACGAGTATATTTACGGAATTGTTTATTTTCAGATGTGTGTTTGGCATTTTTTTCATCGAGCCAAATAAGTGCATTCATGTTTTTGGGCAAAGATATTGTCACTTATATCCTCGAGTATCATATATTTTAATTTCAGTAAGATACAGTAAGTAGTTTTTGAACAGGATCGGGATTACTTTGTGTCATTTGCCCATTTCTGCCCCTTAAACCTTCTTGATTATTACTTACTATTTTTGTTGTACCTGATCATATTGTTAATGTTCGATAAGATCAGACTGATTATTGTTATCATCAGAGGAAAGCTCCAACAATTTATAACTACCTTAAAAGCTAAAAAAAACACGCCTGCCCTGCCAAAAAAGAACTTATGCCAATAAATTATATACTGTTGAAATGTATTTTTTCTCCTTTAAAAATGGAGCCAATAAAAACTATGTTTAAAATGTTAAAAAATATTCCTATGTTACTCGGAACGATGTAAGGATTCTAACGATACCTCATACGTCTAAATCTATTCAGGCATTTAAAACTTATGGTGGAATAAAGAAACTCTCATACATACAAACATATACACAAACATACATACAAACATACGTACAAACATACATACATACATACATACATACATACAAACATACATTAATCCTTAAAACATTACACTCTTTTTTTTGGGCAGTCGTGTAAAAAGAAACAATTGCTCATCAAAGCCTGAGTCACAACATGAAACATATCAAACAACATCAAATAATACATCTCCGGTAAAAGTTCCGGTAATTTCAAAGATCAAATTAAAAATTTCCGGTTAATTTCAAAAGATTACACGCCAAAATCCCTTATGACAGGGTTTGTCGAGAAGTTATTGCTTCCTTGATTCATAAATGCCAATATGTTGAACAAAGGCATTATTTGATTTCCCGTGGAGTGCGGAGGCAAATGTTCCAGTTTAATGGGAAATAATGGAAATGACGGGGAATAATTGGATGCGAGCACTTACGGTGATTGAGTTGAGAGATGTTGGTTTGAAATTAATCGTTAATACGAACGCTGATATAATGAAATTGGAATATTAATAACTAACTGCGCCCCACGACTTTGGGCGCGCGGAAATTATCAAAGTTATTCTATGACTTAAAGTCGTTTATGCCATCTTCAAAACTATTGGAAACTCGACTTATTCCCGGCAGGACGTGATAGGAATGCTAATTTACTACAAACGGACCCTACATTTTACTATGAAGTCATAGAAAATATCGGCCATTTATGTTTGTTTTAGTTTATATTTAAGTTTTTATAAGATAAGAGTTTTTTTTATCTAAATATTTAAAAAAAAGTTTTGTTTATATTATATTGTATGTATTATTATGTTTTTTAATATTCCTCTAAGCATCGCTTTGAAATCTGCCTCATAGGTAAAAGTGTTATTTAAGTGTGAACGCGCTATAAAGTCCGTTTGACTTACTTAAAAAAACGCCTTTATACAAATTGTTACGAGCTGGGATTTGGATAAAATTTATGTATTCCAATTAAACCAAAAATTAACACCTATGTTCACAAAAACTACACAGTGAAATTGAACCAACAAATGACACTTAATCACCTTTGAACTTGACTGCCCACACTAATCACTTATCACTGAACTCAACTATAGCACTGTATATTCACTTCGAATCACTCCAATAGCCGAGCAATAGTATCTGAGCCGAAATTAGACTGTCTCTCGCCGCTGATGCGCTCCATATTTATACAACGACGTGCACGTCCTGTGCTTTCTGAAAAGTTCTTATAGGTCACTCGAACATTGCGTCATCCAGTAGCCAGTACCGTAACTTTCCAGATCGACTGGTGTAACCTGATACAAGTGGCGCTATCTAGAATGCAGTAGCTACAAGTTCCTATGTAGAAGTTATGTTAGTCGTCATTAGATAGCGTTGTAGGTGTCAACCAGCGTAACAATATACAGGGCTACTGGTAACTTATAGTATTCCCGGCAGGACGTGGTACTTAAATGCAACAAACTTAAGCCCCAGAACGTATGGCTGAAAGTATAGTATAATAGTTTTTGATAACTATAAAAAAAGAAGAAAAAAAGTGCATTTGCGATAAAAAAATATGAAAGAAATTGCAAATTTAAGTATTTTTTTATCCGTCCGTGAATTAATAACAAAGCTTATTAAGCAATAAAACATCCAAAAATAATTTAAAATGTTAAATGTTTAGTATGAGTTTATTTTTATTTTTATTTTACTTGTATAATAACATAATTTTGTTTAAAAGCACTATGACACTTAGTGAACATATTTGAAAAAAAAACTAAAAAAATAGGTGACATATTGTAACTGCAGCTGTAGTGTATCAAAAGAGGCCTGCGCTCAGAAAAATGACCAGTACTAGCCTCCGGATGCTGATTTGGAGACAAACCCCGCGGGTGATGTTAAAAACGGTGCGCATTTCTTTATTACTACATGCAACATACTTAAACATTCAAGTAATTCTCACACCTACAGAAAGCTCATTATCAGCGAGTAACATTGGCAACACTTTATTAATCAAAAAAATAGAGATCCTTACGAAAATTGCAATAATGCAAGGTATCAAAAATTTTCTCATAAAAGTCATTACCTGGCATGCGCTGCGAAACCTAGTGATGAGACATTAAATAATGTACGTTTATAGTGACGACCGGTTGTCCGAACGGTGAGTGACCCTGACTAGTGAACCAAAGTCGCGGGTTCGAATCCCGCAAGGTGCAATCATTTGTGTAATGGGCAGAAATGTTTGTTTCCGAGCTATGGATGTAATATTCGTATGTATGTATGTATGTATGTATGTATGTTTATCCGTTGTCTAGTACTCATAATACAGGGTATCCTAGTTTGTGGCCAGGTAATTGGTGTGAATTTACCCGAAAATATTTATTTTTATTATTATTATTATTTATTATAGTACCTACTCATCATTACTCATAAAAAAGTCCGCGAGGCTATATAGCCTATACCGGTTATTGACATATGTCAATTATAGTTATGTCACAATAACCGGTTTTGTTCAAATTAGTCAATCAAAACACTGGAAGAATCGAAATTTTGTGTATAGAAATATTTTGAGGAACCATTCGCTGCCCGTGCAAAGCCGGGGCGAGTGACTAGTCAGTTATAGAAGAATATTTTGTCATATCTTTCGTTAAGTTTGTTATAATTACAAATGAACTATTCATCATCACCATCATCATCATTTCAGCCTTTAGAAGTCCACCGCTGAACATAGGCCTCCCCCAATGAGCGCTATGACGAGCGATCTTGTGTCACCTCCATCCAACGACTTCCTGCGATGGCTACACTGTCGTCGGTCCTTCGTGTGGGGGGTCTCCCTACACTTCGCTTGCTTGTTCGTGGACGCCATTCAAGAACCTTTATTCCCCAGCGGTTGTCATTCTGCGAACTATATGGCCTGTCCATTGCCACTTCAACTTGCAAACTCTAAGAGCTATGTCGGTAACCTTGGTTCTTCTACGGATTTCGTAGTTTGTGCATAATATAATGCCTACACAAAATTTCATGTCTGTGCTGTTAACTGTTGCGGAATTACCCAATCAAGAGCCGACCCGGAGTGCAGCAGCCATGGCGGCGTGGTAAAACTTCAAACTGGCTAGCATAATATAATGCCTACACAAAATTTCGTGTCTGATCTGTTAACCGTTGAAGAGTTCCTTTATCTTGAGTTAGTCCTGGATGTCAATTCTGAATATGCTAAATAAAAATGCTTTGTCATCGGAACTGAACCAACATTTACATGCAAAAATTCAACTCCGTAGGATAAGAGGAAGTCGTTCTAATTCAGCTTGCGAGAATTTACCTACATTTTGATTGACTGACTACATTGACATACATGACATACAAAACAAACATTGCAAGTTAAACAAAAGCTTTTAAAAAATCGGTTAATTTTCATCGTACCTAGTTTTGTAGGAGAAAAGCCATTTTATTTGCCATGGTATCATTTATTAGCCAAGGTTGAATAATCGGAAATTCAGTTACTGATTAATGGTTCGCTTTTCATGTAAGAACGGAAGAGGATCGAATTTCAAAATCAGCTTTTTTTCTTCTGTTAGTGTTTTTGTCAAAGTATATGCCCAATTTGTTTGGCCATTTGATCCAAACGTTGTCTAAAAGATATCGAGAATAAAACAGCATAATTTTCTAGCATACGGGTTGACGGCCGGTTGGTCTAGTGGCTAGAGACCCTACTACGAACACGGTCGTGGGCTCGAATCCCGCAAAGCGCAATCATTTGTGTGATAAGCAGCAATATTTGTTACCGAGTCATGGATGTATTATTCGTATCTATATGTTATCTAGTATACCCATAGTACAGGGTATCCTAGTTTGGGGCTAGGTAATTGGTGTGAGTTGTCCCAAATATATTTTTATATGACGGATCCGTGGAATTATTTATCACAAATCAGTGAATGTTGTCATATGAAGGGTATTGATTGTTATTATTTTAGGTTGATTAGATTGTTTCTTTCATTAAATTTACGTGAATTAAATTTTTGTGATTGTATTATAATTATATGAACTATAATACTACTCACATAATTATAATTCACCAAAATAAACCTAAACGCGATGTTGTTACAGCCAAATTCTTGGGCCTTAGTATCGACCAGAGACTTAACTGGAAATACAGTTCTGCATACACACTACATAAACTTGCACCGATCCTTAATACATATGCAATAATAACAGCTTATCACGGCTTGGTTGCGTCGATATTAAGGTATGGCATAATTTTATGGGCTAACTCAACCAGCAGTGAACGAGTTTTTGAATAACAAAAACGATGCTTGAGGTCTATTTTTAGACTCCGGAAAAGAGATAGTTGTAAGACATATTTTATTTTAGTGTTAAAGTTTTCGTGAACCTGATACATAATTTTAAATATCACTACCGGCTATGACGCATCGTCATAGCCGGTGTGCGCGTCGGGATCTCGCAGTGTTACCTCCTGAAGAAGAGCATCGGATACGCTCGAAACCTAGGTTTATGTTTACGACTATATACACGTGAGTCATAGCCGGTAGTGATATTTAAAATTACATATTTCATTCACTATAAAATTCTAACACATTCGTCACTATACAATACATTTTAGAATTAGCAGTTTTTGTAAAAGCTAATCCACACCTGTTTCCAAAACTATATGATACATTAAGCCGAAATCAGCGGGACCGAAATCGGTTGAGTTTACGAGTACATACTGCAAACACAGCTCTTATGCGAAAAAATGTATATTGCATGGGTCCGGTAATTATAATAAAATACCGAATAGTTGTAGAAAAAATATGAATACTAATGTATTCAAAGGAAAACTTAAAAATCTATTAGTTTCTAAAAATTATTAAAGTGTGAATGAATTTTTGAATGATTCGATTAAATTTTTTAAGTGACATAATGATGTTTTTTTATTTAAATAATAGTAATAAATGTAAATAATTAAACCATATAACCAGTGTACCTATAGAATATTTGCATGCTGATAAGGTGAAAAACATGATGTACTTAATATTTACATATTTTCATCATATGTTTTAAATCAACCGTGTCTTATATAAAAAAATAAAGCAAAAATAAGTTTTGGTTTGATTTGATTGATTTGATTTGAAAACATCTTTATTTTATTGAAATATAAACAATTTATTTCATTTTGTTGTACAGCCGCCACCAGCAACTATGACGGCACGTAAACTATCTTGCATAATAGTTGCGAAAAGCGCGCGCGTAAATCAGTCCCCCTGTAATCATCCCAAACACGTGCATAATGTGATCTAAGTGTTTCCGGGTTTCTTTTGTTTCGACAGTTCCAGCGTTGAAACGTCATGCTCACAGATTTTCGATCGGATTCATACAAAGATTTTGAATTACACTTACTGTTTTGTACTCCCTCCACGCGTTCATATCTGCTGACCAAGCAGGCCATTGAATGATGTGTCAACTTTAAAATTAAGAAAGAGTTTAAACGAGTTCCATTATTAATAGCCACTATTTTTTGTTGAATCAATGTACACTATTAAAAACTAATAAGTACCTAGATATAGCATTTTAGGCATTACTTTACACAGTGTGGTAAAGAATCTATTGTACTCGTAGAAACTGATAAACATTTTTAGACCGCGAACGTACATTTTTTCGCCAGTCACCTACTATTTTTCAAAGTAGATAATACACATTCCATACAAAGTATCCATTGAAAAGGAGCGTCAGTATCCGGACTGGATCCCCGGACTGCAAACGGATGCGAAAGATCCTTTGAAAGCGAACTTCTTTCCCGGTATCGTGGACATAAAACAGTAATTTTACCCGCTATTACACTTGGGCGAACAGCGTTAAATGAAAGCACCACATATCTAAGTGGAGAGAATCTAAGCTCGTGTTGTTCTGGAAATATGCCCTGGGACAAATTACATTCCTTGATGTTATTATCATCGATTCCGTAATGCTGTAGTCTTCGCAATCTGCTTTCAGCTCTTTGATGGTCAGTATTGTCACTGTCGTTTTGACGCTTGCTCAGGACACAACGGAAACCGTCGTCATAAAGAATAAGAAAAAATTGTTGAATTAAAGTTATTCCAATATCGATACTTACTATGCACGTGGTTTCTATTAAGTGGATGTCGTATGAAGAAGTTAGAACCAATAGACACGATTACAAGGATGTCAGCAATAATATTTCGATAATAAACATTTAACATACCTATTATGTAGTGAATAGAAATCAATTAAGTAACTAATCGATTGATAGTAGTAGTAGTTGATAAGTTAAGTAATAATAATGAACCCTGAAAGGGGCATTCAACGCTGTAGGCTTGTGAAATTTTATGATATACCTAAGCGATGAAGGGTTATCTTGAAGCGATAAATAAGGTTGCTGGAGATAGACCAGAAGAGTCGAGTCTTAGCCTATTGAACTATTAGCACCTCTTTGTTGCACTGCTCTAAATATGAGGAACCTTCAATTATACTGTGACGATGTCAAACCTCTTTCATCATAATTATACTCATTTGATAGTTTGTCTATATTCATTCTAAATTCAAATAACCTGTCATTGCTACATTGTCATGGATTGTCTAATCTCGATGGGGACGAGAAAAAGTTTGCAAGAGTTGTATTTATATATATACTTGTTTCTTCTATCCTTGGCGATTTAAAGGTTTATTGTGCATCTCACTAAGCATAAAATCGTGTTTGCTACTAAAACTAAAATCATTTTGATGTAGATACCAGAGGAACGCAAGTTAAAATAAACATACATAAATATATCTAATCTGTGACGTCTTTCTTCACTTCTACGAGGCACATAGCAAGATATTCAAGCCACTTCAGCTACGAGCCATTTATCTTCTATGAGAAGAAAAGCTAAAAGGATGGCTCGCACCACTAAGTTTCTTCTGCACCTACATAAATTATTGTGAGCATGGAGTCCCTTTGAGCTGGTAGACACCCTCGGGGGGGCTTCGGCTACAATACAATGGTATATACAAAAATTAAAATTGTATTTCATATTAGAATTGGGTGATACACAGCGGTTTTTATCGATTGTTATTAAAACTAAAGATGACTAAGATGTTAATCTATGAAGTTCATCACTGGGGAGTATAGGTTAAGTTATATCAGATATGATTTGTAATTCTAGAAAAACTCACGGATATGTGCTGAATGAGGCGTGGTTCACGTGAACATTCGCAGGTGTAGTAGGTCTGTCTTGGAGGTCCTATGAGTCGCTAGCGACAGTGCGCGCTAGGTAGAGCGGCGTGACGTAGGTTTATTAGTAACGGACCACTCAAACAATCCACCTGGGTGGTCAGCAAGAATTTTGTTCTTATCAGATTACCAGCCTTCCACCTGGGTGGTCGGTTAGGTTAGGTTCCGGTAATTTGGTAAGGTAAGGATTACCTTCTATCGATTATCTTTGATCGGTTACGATCTAATAATTAGATCGTAACCGATCAAAGGTAATCGATACCGATCACCTAGACGGCCGAAGCTTATTTAGTGTTACTATTCATCCACCTAAGTAAACTGTGTTATGCATTGTAGTAATATCATTTGTTCAATTTCCTGGTTCTAATCTATGATGGTATGAGTGGTCTTGTAGTAATAAACCGTGACGTGGGCGCGAGTCTGGCGAAGATCGGGCCTCACTACTAGCCGAGTTTCTTGGAGTAGTGCTGGAAAATGCTTTTTTGTTATCATTGAGAGAGCTCAAAGAGCCTTAATAAAAGTTATGTTACGATAATCGTATCATTTTTCAGCTGATGCATTATATGCAGAATTCAAAGTATTGCGCGTACGACAGCTATTTATTTACCTACTAACTGTACCTACCCGCGGCTTCTCACGCGTGGTCATTTCTATAGGTTAAAAGTACTATATTTGCTATTTCAGGACCTAAAATACCAATATACCAACATTTGATTCAAAATTCCTTCAGTGGTCAAAAAGTTTTTATCGTTTACACAACTGATTGAGATACCAAGTACCCCAGTTTTTAAGGCAAACTATTCATTAGTGTAAACTGCATCGCAATCGGTCCAGTAGTTTTTACGTGATGCGCGAACAAACATAGAGACAAACAGACACACAGACAGACATGATTAAAAAAACGTTATATTCTTATTCAGTATTTTAAGTACTCTAGACCTTTTTTAAAATTGTCTATTTTCTACCGACTTTTTCGTTCTTATTGCTTTATTATAAGTACTAGCTGTACCCGCAGCTTTGCCCGCGCGGTCATTTCATGTAAATGTAGACCATACGTGTTATTCCAGGACTAAACATGCATATAAGGTACAATATACTACATATCTCCAAAATTCGTTCAGCCGTCAAATAGTTTTTATCGATTGCTCGGGATATAATAATCGGATTATGATACTAAGTACCCTACTTTTTAAGTCAAACCCTAAGCTATCCAACATGTAACGTCTCACTTCATCTCACTTTTATTTTTATTCCGTTTAGTTGAGTTTTCACGTAGTATCTACAAAATAAGTCCACTTTCACAATAAAATAACCAATAAAATAAACAGTCGATAATAAACAAAGAACAAACGAAAAAATACAGAACCGATGAAAAAAAAAACAGGTATTAGAAAGCAACATTATCTGCGAGTAACATGGGCACTATTTCCAAAAAACGACTTCGTATTGAAATGTTCTTTTCTAAACAAACACTAAAAAGAATAAAATAATCACACTATCACTTTAAGAAAAGTAAAAATGTAATACCGATTCAAAAAATACAATTTAATATAGAAAAAGTGATAATAGTTTCTGACCCCCTTTTTGTCAATTCCGATGAGTAGAAGCCGAGCAATCGATAAAAATATGTTTGACGGCTGAATGTTGATATATGGTTGTTGGTATTTTAGGTCCTGGAATAGCACAAAGAGTACAATAGTAGGTTTCTGTAGGTTAATAAACCTACAGAAATGACCACGCGTGCGAAGCCGCGGGCATCATCTAGTCTTACATAAATTAACTACTAAGATGAATTTTATACAGTACCACACTGTAGGTTTATTCTTTAAAATATGAAAGAACATTACCATCAAAACAAATCGATTTATTATTAAAATTTAAACCATTTCTGATAAAATTGATGTGGGACAGCAATAAAAGTCTATCGTTTTAAATAAACCAAGAAGCATTCAAATTGGTTCAGTAATCCTTCATCCTTATTATCCCAATAAAAAACTGCTAAACCAATTTTGATGAAGTTTATATGGGTCTACGCTAAAAGTCTACCCTTTTGAATAAAACAACAACTATTCAAAGCGGTTTATAAATCTTACAGATTTAAGGCAATATAAACATATAATCAAATGGATGTACTAGAAAAACTATTTATTCTCGAAAAACTATTGAATCAATTTTGAAACAATTTATATGGTACCACCTGGAGAGTATACCCTTTCAAACATTAAAAGAATTTACAAAGAAATAAGAGTACATCAATAAAAAAAAACATGCAGTCGAACATATAACCGTCTCCTTTTGTGAAGTCGATTAAAAATATACAACGGAATGACACGTTGCCATGGAAACGAAATAATAACAAGTATGTCGAGTACGTGAGCAATGGTTAGACATTTCTTACTGTCGTTTGGAGTAATGATGAAATTATTGTCCATGGGTAAAAAAACACCATGATCGTTGGTGCCAAAGATTTTGAATTACGCTTACTAGCGTATATTTTTTTGAAGTTACGATACGTGTAAAAATTCTAAAATTAAAAATAATGCCAAGGTGTAAGCGCTACCCGTGCGAAACCGGGGTAAATCCCTAGTTTGTAATATTGTTAAAAAGTGTTACTTATTAGTAGTATTCATATTATGTTAGTCTACGAGTATATGGGTAGGTATCTAAACGAATGTTACTACTTTGTATCTCAATTTCAATTTCCTACTTTTTATCTCATTCCGATGAGTAGAGAAGCCTGTCAAACGATAAAATAATATTTGACGACTGAACGAAATTTGGTAAATTGTACTTTTGGTCCTGGAATACATTTTCCCCAGAAAAATGTCCACGCGGGAAAAGCCGCGGAGGATAATATACGAATAAATCTACTCTTTACCTATATTATTCTAGTTTATTCTTATCTTACGCTTTTTTTGCCAGATGGAAGTATACATATTTATGAACGATATATTTTGTGAGTTTTTAGAGTTATACAATCATTTTTCTTGCCGTCGGGAACAATATATGGCAGTTGTAAGCCGCTTGACTCTTCGTATTTCCAATAGCAGTCTTGTGGTTAAGACGAATCCAATGATACCTCATTTAACAAAATCTATTTAGCCGTATAGTCTGTAGGACGTGCCAAAGAAACGTAAAAACAAACAAACATACATACATACAACCCAAACACATTAAGTTAATTTTTTTTCGGATCCCTATAGTGGGTCGAAAAGATTGGACTAAAGAGTCCAATCTTGATATATAAATACTTATATTACAATACTCTTTGGTCCAATCTATTTGTGGTACTGGGTTCCCACTTGCAGAAAACAATCTCTCTTTCTCGTATTTTTACGTGAACATACTTCTGGCGCGAAACTCGCTCGTAGCGTTCTTTTCAAAACCACGCTGAGACCCCTGTCTCCCGGCCCCCGCACCGCGTGCGTCAAATCGGCCGTTTACTCCTCGATACACTAATGTGTGTAAAGACATATGTACTGTGACTATAGTCACTGTTTCGTGAGTAAACGTTGTGTTGTGAGTGTAGTGAATTGCGCTGTGGGTCCGACATACGGCTGAGATAACCCTTTCAGTTGTCAAACCCCACAGCCCTTTATAAGACGTTACATAGATATATTTAGTTTTTGCGCTATTCATAGAGATTAGCCGTTAGTTTTTAAACGAGTAAAAATTGTTCTAAGGACAAAATAGAAAATTGAAATTATCAGTTTTTTATTAGTTTTTTTCCGATTTGATGTTTTGGTATTGTATAAGTCAACGTTTCAATTAAATTAATATATTTATCTTTTGACATATTACATGTAGACAAGTCATGTACAGAACATTGTATCAAAAAATATAAATTGGGTAAAAAATATGCAAATAAAGTTTTCTGCAAAGCAACCTCCCTGTGACTTCAGCATCTGTCAGACACAAAATGTTGACAACAAAATATAAAATTATAAGTACACACACAAAAAAGGTCACTCAATATCAAAGACTAGCGACTCGCCCCGGCTTTGCAGGGGTACTTAAGGGTTTCTCTTTATTTGTACAAATTGTGTCGACTCTACCCGTGTTTTGAGTGACTAATTTGAACAAAAAACGGTTATTGTGACTTAACTTTTATAGTTAGAAATATGGCACTACGTTTTTTTTTGTGGGTATCACACACACCCCTATTTATGATGAGTACTTTAAATATGTAAATAGTACATTATTTTATTATCATCAATAGTTTTCGCAATGCACGCCAGATACTTATAATAAAACATTATGTACGAAAAAAGTCCGTACAAAGAATATAAGAAAAAAATTGGTCTAGGGTATATAAAGCTCGCGCAAATTTTCTTGAGCTTTTGGAAGATAGCGCGAGTGGCTGCGCAGTACGCATATTATAGGTGTCAGAGGGACGCGGAAATGCACCGAGAAGGGTACCCCACCCACTCGTCCCGCGCCGCACACCCACCCGCTTGTGCCTTGCAGAACCGCGCGTCTGTGTGAGTGTTACGTACGTAAACTGAACACATGCGCGTATCCGTTCTAAAGTACAGTCGTGAGACGAGTGCGATAATCTTCTGTAATTTTTCGTTGCTGTTAATTTTTGTTCTCTATTTCTGTTATTTGTTTCTGTTATTTGTTTCTGTTATTTGTTTCTGTTATTTGTTTTTGTTATTTGTTTCTGTTATTTGTTTCTGTTATTTGTTTCTGTTATTTGTTTCTGTTATTTGTTTCTGTTATTTGTTTCTGTTATTGTTGTTTCTTACTGGTACTCGCAGTGTACTGTTACTGTTTTAGAACGCAAAAGGGGCCGATGATCGGCCTAGTTGCGGAAAAGAAGCCCGACCACCACCAAGTACTGTTACTGTTGTTATTTTCGTTAATCATGCCTCCCGGACGCTCCAATATGAATTCATATATTATTAACTTTATTTTACTTTAGGTACATAACTAATTATCCTAATATTTAGTAGGTACTTGTAGGTTCGATTAATTCACCATCATAGTAACCATTTTGAAAATTTCTCAATAATCTGTATATACTTATTTGGCACATAGGAGTTCTCGTCGTGGATTACTAAATCTAGCAGACTTTTTCAGCTCAGATATACTCCTGCGACTGGGTAGGTACTATAAAAAAACACCTTTTAAAATAACGATAGTGCACTCAACTGTACCATGCGCTTGGACTAAATTTGCAACAACTATACTTAAAATAAGCTACTGAACAAGAATATAACATATTTTTAAATCATGTCTGTCTGTCTGTTTGTTTGTATGTTTGTATGTTTACGCATTACATAAAAACTACTGAACCGATTGCGATGCGGTTTTCACTGTTGGTTGGCTTAGGGTTTGACTTAAAAACTGGGGTGCTTGGTATCTTAATCCAATGAGTAAAAACTGAGCAATCGATAAAAATATTCTTGGCGGCTGAAGGATTTTTTATCAAATGTGTCCTGGAATAGTACATAGAGTAAATTTAACTTAGAGAAATGACCACGCGTGCTAAGCCGCGTACACAGCTAGTGTCATATATGAGCAAATTTTTGATACCTTGGGTTACAGTTGCAATATTCGTTATTATATCAATTATTTTTTGTAAAATAACATTCAGCCCCTCGCTGATAATGTAGCATTCTATAGGTGATTGAATAATTTTTGAAATCGGTTAATTATTTTTTGAGTTTATCCATTATAAACAAACTTACATACATAGAAAAAATAAAAACTTTTATCATTATAATATTACTAGCGAATCGCCCTGGCTTTGTACGGGTAGGGGTTAAGGGTTTCTATAAATAAAAAAACAAATTAAAAAAAACGGTACAATTCCACACCAATTACCTAGCCCCAAACTAGGATACCCTGTAATATAGATAGGCACTAGATAACGCCTAAACCTACATATATACGAATATCAACATCCATGACTCGGAAACAAACATTTCGGCTCATCACACAAATAATCGCCCCCCTTGCAGGATTCGAACCCGCGACTGTTTGATTTCGTTCCTAGGGTTACTAGCCACTAGACCAACCAACCGTCAATATTTTTTTATACAAAATTTCGATTCTTACAGTGTTTTGATTGACTGAAATACATACAAGTACCTTCTGGAAAGAAGTCGATCCGTGTGACGCGGTATAAATAGGGCGCGCATCGGCTGCCTGGAACAGTTATTAACTTGGCATTCGGAACAAAACGATCAAAGTGATTCGAAGCGAATATTCAGCGATAATTTATTAGTGTGTACAGTCGAGTTAGAGAGTGTTTGAATATTACTTGTTGGTTTAATTTCTTTTTGTGGTTTTTCGAATAAAGGTCTTAATTTTTTGTGTAATTGGCGTACATTAATTTTATCCGAACCCCAGCTCGTAATAATACCTTGGGTTACATTATTATTATTATTATTATTAGCAATTTTCGAAGGGATATCTAATTATTTGATTAAAAAAAATACAGCCTAAGTACAGATTTCTATTAGTTGAAAGAATTTATATAATCAATTGAGTATTTTTTTAGTTTACCATACAACTATACCAAAAAACAAATCTGTCCTCTTTTTAATATTAGTGTAGATATTTATGTACATATAAATTGTATTATTTATATTATAGTTTTGATGTAGATAGATATTAATATCAGCAAAAGCTTCTTCAAATTTATTTATAACTAGCTGTGCCCGCGGCTTTGCCCGAGTGTCATTTCTCTGGGTTAAAGTTACCTATGTGCTATTCCAGGATCAAAAGTATCAATAAAGTTCAAAACACCAAATCACGTTCAGCCGTCAAATAGTTTTTTATCGATTGCTCGGTTTGTTCTCATCGGATGGAGATACCAAGTACACCACTTTTTAAGAAAAAACATAAGCTCTCCAACAGTGAAAATTGGTCTAGTAGTTTTTACGTGATGTGCGAACAGACAAACACAACCAGAGAGGTTTTTTTAAACAAAGATTTATAATAAAGAATATACTCTTGTTCAGTGAGTTTTTTAAATTGTTTTACCTCAGACCATTTTTTCTTAATGTTCTTCATTGTACAGATGTTTAGTTAGTTACAGCTTTATTATAATTTTAGATAAAAGAATTAACGGATATACCTACCTGCATAAATAGATGTTTGTTTGTCGTATGAGGTAGTGCTGGCCTCTGATGTCAACGTTTGTCAAGCCGCCCGAGGGCCTCTGATATGGCTTAATAACTGCTATTATTCAATAACAGCTGGGACCGACAGCTTAACGTGCCCTCCGAAGTACGGAGCGATGGAAAACCGCACATAACTCAGAAAATTCATTGGTGCAGAGCCTAGGTTTTGAACCCGGTATCGTTGGATTCTAGATTCTAAATTGCACTATAGAACCGTTAGACCACCATCGCTAAAATAGATAGATCACCATCGTTAGATAGATACTTAGCTTTTCGATATTTTTGCAGGTCTACTTTGTGGCAATACTAAATAATTTGTATGTCTTGTCTTGTAATTGTAATGATGTAAATCCTTAAGAAGGATCATATAAGATACATTTTCTCTTACACACCTATAAAAGGTTCTGGTATATAAGGTTCCGGTATATAAGATTCTGGTATATAAAAGGTTCTGGTGTATAAATTCCCCTCCCATCGACATAATGTTAAGGTCCCTAAACTTTTTTCTGCATGAGTCCATTTTAACCATAATAAGTATCGTGCGGCACGCCACTTGATATAGTTCGCCGTTTTTTTTTTGTACTATGTGGCCTCTGGTTGACGTCATATAAATTTTTGAGTAATGACAGGTCTTGGGGGTGTAAGGGAGTACAGGGGTGTAAGGGAGTACAATCACCAACTTAGTGCTCTAAGACAACCTCACCTGCACGTGGTACACCCTGCCGTACAACGAACGATGCTCTGGCGACCGACAAATGGCGGTATATCCATTCACTAATCTGCGCAGCTAAATGGCACAGACCGGTGACGGGCAGCAGCGCCGCCGGTGCGAGGAGCTGCGCCCTGCGATCGCCAACCCGCCTGCCCAGCGTGGCGATTACGGGCATTTCCTCCAATGATAGACACCATAAAGAAACGGCCCCCAGTTCCCGGCAGCTCTGCCATTCCTGACCAAGGTGGCGGTCATGGTAACGGCAGGGCGGGGGGTGCTAAGAATCCCCGGGTTACGGAAGGCCACCAACAACGACTGAATTTGGCTACGTATAATGGACGCACTCTACGGCTGGACGGACACATGGCACAGCTGGAAGTAGAACTGGAGAATATCAGATGGCACATTTTGGGATTGTGTGAAATCCGGAGAGCGGGGGAGGAACAATTACCCTGAAATCGGGCCATCTGAAGTACTTTAGAGAAGGAGACCACCGATTCCAAGGCGGCGTTGGGTTCCTCGTTCATAAAGTCCTCGCTAACAACGTTGAAGAAGTCTGTAGTGTTTCGACTAGGGTAGCGTACCTCATTATTAAACTAACCAAGAGATATATTCTCTGGGTGATACAGGTCTACGCACTGGGGTTGAAGATATGTACGATGACATATCCAAGGCCCTCCATACCACCAGGAGGGCTCACTTCAACGTTGTTATCGGGGACATCAACGCTAAAGTGGGAGTACAAGACTGCAAAGAATCGAGGATTGGACTACATGGGTTTGGCAGCAGAAACGCCATAGGGCAAATACTTATTAACTTTCTGGAGTGGGAGGGTCTCTTCTTAATGAATTCTTTCTTTAAGAAGCAGCCCCAGAGAAAGTGAACATGGCGAAGCCGGGATGGCGTTACAAAAAATGAGATCGACTTTATCATGACGGACAAAAAGCATATATTCAGATATGTCTCTGTGATCAACAGGTTCAATACCGGAAGAGATAACCGAATGGTCCGAGGCACTCTGAGTATCGACTTTAAGCTTGAGCGAATCCGTAAGATAAAGTCCACACTCCGACCGAATCAGCTGCAAACCATAGTTGGGTCTGAAAAATTCCAAGGAAATCTGGAGAAACAATTCGTTGCCGTGGAAACTACAAATGAGAAGAAGGCCGTAAATTCTGTATTCTGCAGCGTAAGGGTCAGAAATCCAAGCTCTCAGACGAGATGATGATGGCACAAAGTAGGAAAATGATAAGGCCTCTTTGGCAGAGCAGATGACTCTCAGCAAGAAAATCACGAAACTGACGCGACGTGACCTTCGGTGCTTCAATACCCGCCTAATACAAAAGGCAATTGAGCAGAACCGAGGGTCCAAGGTTTTTATGCAGCAACTTGAGAGGAGTCATCTGACAAAGCTAAAAACAGCTGATGGCAAAACCGCTTTGTCAAAACCTGATATTATCGCTGAGATCGAGGATTTCTATGGCCGATTATATGCTCCACATGCTCCTCGACCGGAAATCCCTAGTGAGGATTCAAGAGTCACACTGGCCCGCCACTACTCCGATGAGCTACTAGATGTCAGCTTGGACGAGGTGGAGATGGGCCTTGAGACAACTGAAAAATGGAAAAGCCCCTGGTGAGGAATGTATTACCTCTGAGCTATTAAAAGCAGGAGGTTCTTCTGTCCTCAAAGAGCTACAGGCTTTGTTTAATTCCGTCATCAACTGTGGGAGAACTCCAGAGGCGTGGAACAGGAGTGTGGTGGTGCTATTCTTAAGGAAGGGGATAAAACCTTGCTCAAGAATTATAGGCCCATCTCACTCCTGAGTCACTTCTATAAGTTGTTCTCAAGGGTCATCACCAATCGTCTCGCGCGTAGATTTGACGAATTTCAGCCTCCCGAGCAGGCCGGGTTTCGCGGAGGATATGGGATCGTAGACCACATTCACACAGTGCGCCAGATTATCCAGAAGTCAGAAGAGTATAATCGGCCGCTGTGTTTGGCTTTTGTAGACTACGAAAAGGCCTTTGACTCCATCGAAACCTGGTCTGTTCTGGACTCTTTGCAGCGATGCCAAGTGGACTGGCGATATATTCAAGTGTTGAGATGCTTGTATGACGCTGCTACGATGTCCGTTCAAATGACCGGCAAACTGAAAAAATCCAATTGCTTAGGGGTACGACAGGGGGATGTCATATCCCCGAAACTGTTTACCAACGCAATGGAGGATATGTTCCAAATTTTGGATTGGAATGGATGGGCATCAACATAAACAGCGAGTACATCTCACACTTGAGATTCGCAGACGATATTGTCCTTATGGTTTAGCCTGTCAGATGCCTCCCGACGTATTGGCCTCCGCATGAACATCGACAAAACAAAATTGATGATAAATCAACACATTACACCGGAACCAATAGTCGTTAGTGGCATGCCTCTTGAATTTGTGCAAGAGTATGTCTACCTAGGACAAACTCTTATGTTGGGCAGAAACAACTTTGAGAAGGAAGCTGATAGGCGGATTCGGCTGGGCTGGGCAGCATTTAGGAAACTTCGTCATGTATTCTTGTCACCCATCCCACAGTGCCTAAAGACAAAAGCCTTCGACCAGTGCGTCCTACCCGTAATGACATACGGAGCTGAAACGTGGACACTAACTGTGAGACTGGTCCACAAGTTTCAGGTCGCTCAGTGAGCTATGGAACGTGCTATGCTCGGGGTTTCTCTAAAGGATCACATCCGAAATGAGGTGATTCGGCAGAGAATGAAAGTTACCGACATAGCTCAAAGAATTAGCAAACTGAAGTGGCAATGGGCCGGTAACATTAGTCAAAGAACCGATAACCCGTGGGGTAAACGAGTTCTAGAGCCTCCGGCCAGATGGAGTGACGATTTACGCAAAGTAGCTGGCAGCAATTACATGAGAAGAGCCGAAGATCGGGCTCAGTGGCGCGCATTGGGAGATGCCTATATCCAGCAGTGGACTAATGCAAGCTGTTGATGATGATGATGATGACAGGTCTTTAGTAGCATTTGCAAGATTATGACAAATCGATTGACGTAAGAATCGTCAAAATCAGACCATGCGTTTGATCTATAAAGTGCCATAAAGAACAGACATACATACGTAGGCTGATAAACACATTACCGGGCTTTTGCGTGTCGCAGTCTGGTAAAGAGGTTGAAGCTTTTTAAACTTTTGTTTTGTAACAAAAGTTGGAATTCTAAAATCCTTTCAAGATTTTTAATTGACTTTAGAAAAGGAGACGTTTATATTGGTTTAGTAGTTTTAAACAAGCTTTAATTTAATTCACTATGTTATAATGTTTAGGACTAGATGGCAAGTCAATTTTGAACAATTTAATGACGTCCAAAGATGCTGAAGTTTTGCACATGGGTGTAGTTCTGATGACAATTAAAAATTACAGTAGTAATAGTAGCACTGGTAGTAGTAGTCAAAAGAACTACACAATCGGATGATGGAATCCCTTTGAGTTTAGGCTCATTTTGTTTGTTTTCATGTGATCTCTGATTTTATGTGGTATCCAGGGTCTGATGATGGAGCCGGAAGGTAGCCACAGGAACTCAACAACAAAATGATAGAACCCCCTTCGAGTTTGGGCTCATTTGGTTTGTCTTGATGAATTCTATGGTGTTATGTGTTATCCAAGGTTTGATGATGGAGCCGGAAGGTAGAACCAGGAACTCAACACCAAAATGATGGAACCCTTTTGAGTTTAGGCTCATTGGGTTTGTCTTGATAAGTCCTCTAGTGTTATGTGGTATCCAGGGTCTAATGATGGAGCCGGAAAGTAGTCACAGAAACTTAAAAACAAAATGGTGAACCCATTAGAGTTTGGGCTCATTCCGTTTGTCTTGATGAGTTCTTTAGTTATATGTAGTATCCATGGTCTGATGATGGAGCCGGAAGGTAGTCACAGGAACTCAACAACAAAATGTTGGAACCTATTCGAGTTAGGGCTCATATGGTTTGTTTAGATGAGTTCTCTGGTGTTTTGTAGTATCCAGGGTCTGATCTTGGGTCTGATGATGGGGATGAAGTCATAAGAACCCATCACTCAACCATCAAATGAGGAAACCCCTTCGAGTTTAGGCTTAATTGATTGGTCTCAATAAGTTTTCAGGTCTTATGAGGTACTTACTGGTGGTGTCTCGTAAAAGGTTGCTTTATAAAAGGACACATACATAATTACAGCATTTACAACTTATAAATCCATTTGTTTTGCGTTTATGTTTCCTCATATCTACGAGATATGTAACCATTTTATTAAAAAGTTCCATTTAATTCCAGTAAAATCATAGATAGTTTTCGTCAAAACTAATTCAGTTGTTATATATATAGGTTTATTCATCCTCGGTTTTAATTTACCAACGCTTTGGTTCTTAAGTGAGTGTGTGTCTACTATTTTATTGACATATATTCTTTCCGATGTTTGATTAGGGCATAAAAAATAAATATTTTTTATAATTAATATGTTATCTTGTAAACAAACACTAAAAAGAATAAATAAAATTACAATTGAGCCAGAACAGTATCACTTTTTCAAAATTACCAACGTAGTAATAATGCAAAAATACAAAATAAGATAAGAAAGAGTTTTTTGAAGGCGGTGCCAAACCCAGGCATCATTTAAATCTAATATCTCTGCAAAATTAATACGTACCTATCTACGTACGAAATAATATGCAGTTGTCTATAACGCACCTTCATACAAAACACAAAACGCAGAAGAGACAAAACAAGAGACTCACAAGAGCAGATTTTTACTTTTACAAGTTCACAAATCGATTGACATAAATGCAGCAATCTAGTAAATGATAAAGTTTTACTTTATATAGCACGTCAAGCAGCTTAAGATTTTATTTTTTGAATAAACTCAACCATATTAATAACTAGCTTACCTGCCCCCGACTTCATCCACGTGGACAGTTTATCGCGAAAAAAGCATCCTACTTATGTTCTTCTAGGATATTAAAAACCAATGCAAAAGTAGACTTAGACTTCTTGGTTATGGCCTCCGTGGCTTATTGACTTAATCTGTGGCACCAACGTGTGGCTCTTGATGATTTTTGACGGACTTGTTATTTCGTTTCCATGGCAACCGTTCCTTACAGCGAGTATTCAACATGTTCTAGTTTTCCCGGATAAACTTCCACGGAATCCGTGGAATTTTCCGGGATAAAAAGTATCCTATTTTTTATTCTAGGATATAAGCTATTTCCATTCCAAATTTCAACGAAATCCGTTCAGCGGTTATCGCGTGAAAGCTCCCCAAACAAACAAACATACAACGTTTCACTTTATATATTGGTATGGATTATGACTCGGTTTGGCACCGCCTTCAAAAAACTCTTTCATATCTTATATTGTATTATTGCATTATTATTACGTTGGTAATTTCGAAAAAGTGATACTGTTCTGGCTTAATTGGAATTATTTGATTATTTTTAGTGATTGTTTACAAAATAACATTTTTATTATGAAGTCGTCTGTTTTTTTGGAAAAATATTTTTTTTTAAATGTCGAGGTAGGATTTTATGTTCGCATATTTTATTTACAAGCTTACTTTTAAGGTTTATGTTATGTTAAGTCTGAAACTTACAAGTTAATACAGGACGACTTTCTGTTGACCAATAAAGTTCAATTTTGTACACAATAGATGGCAATGCAATATCGACTTATTTTTACCTGACTGAGGAGGGTTATGTGTTTGGGTTGTTTGCATGTTTGTACGTTTCTTAGGCACGTCCAACAGCCTAAATGGCTTGATGGATTTTGATAAATGAGGTATCATTGGATTCGTCTTAATCACGAGAGTCCTATAAGATACATGAAGTGTCAAGAAAACTAATATGGCGGCTGATAGCTGCCATTTTGTATTTCCGACGTAACAAAAAATGACCAAACCTATCGAGTGAGGTATCAAAATACAGGTATCTAAAAAAACATTTTAAAATATTATAATTGTTTTATGTATGTATGTATGTTTGTTTGTTTGCATGTTTGTACGTTTCTTAGGCACGTCCAACAGCCTAAATGGCTTGATGGATTTTGATAAATGAGGTATCATTGGATTCGTCTTGATCACGAGAGTCCTATTGGATATATGAAGTGTCAAGAAAACTAATATGGCGGCTGATAGCTGCCATTTTGTATTTCCGACGGAATAAAAAATTACCAAAACCTATCGAGTGAGATATCAAAATACAGGTATATAAAAAACCATTTCAAAAAATTATAATTCTTCTAACTTAACAGTAGCAATTTTATTTTAAGCTTCTTACACCATTTTCGATTTTAGATTATTCAAGTTAATGTTAATATATACTTTAGATACAATTGCAACATTAGACTATTGTAGTCTAATGTTGCAATTGCATCTAAAGTAAAATATATAAGTAAAAAAAGAAACATTAAATTTATATTAATAATAGCTGTGCCCCGCGGTTTCACCCGCGTCCCTCAAGAACGGTGCATTTTCCGGAATAAGAAGTACCCTATGTGTTAATCCAAAGTATAAGCTAACCTCATCATCATCATGATCATTTGTCTATATCTTTCCACTGCAGGACGTAGGCCTCTCCTAATGGTCCTCCTCAATCCACACCGTCAGAAAAAAGGGAACTCAATCGAAAAATCAGTAACTGGTGCAACGATGCTCAAATAACTAAGCTACCTCCATACCAAATTTCATCCAAATCCGTACAGCTGTTTAAGCGTGAAGAAGTATCAAACATACACATACATACATTTGCTTGCGGTCAGCGCGTACTCAATAATTTTGTAAGCAGTCAGATTTTTTGTATTTTTATAATAATTTTACTTGTTACAGTACGGCCTCTAATGATGTGATGGGAGTGACTGTATGCCATATTTGAAGTGCTAGTATTAATATTGGATAGTCAGTTTATTTAAATTACTCGTAATTTTTCTCATCTATGTGACTGATGATTTTATATCTATTTTTAAGCGGCTATTTAGAAGGTATCCATTAAGTACCTATATTTTTTCACTTCTCTTGCTCGTATATACAGTTCTTGTTTACCTATACAAGTAGGTGACAAAAAACTGTTTTTAACGCATTTTATTTCTTTAATGTTCTATGGTCTCTACGCGAGCTTTATGTTTCAAGTAGAAAGTAAAAAAAAAGTGATGGGAAAGAAGCCCTCTTTGTTTCTTAGCAGTTTTTTTGGTTATTTTTAACCCCCGAACAAAAAGACGGGTTTTATAAGTTTAGGGTCTATATCACTTTGTGTGTGTGTGTGTGTGTGTGTGTGTGTGTGTGTGTGTGTGTCCGTCTGTGGCATCGTAGCTCCCAAACTAATGAACTGATTTAGCTGCAGTTTTTTTATATTTGAAAGCTGAGGTAATCGATATGATTCTTAGCTATAATGGGGGAGGAGGAGGGGGGAGGGAGGAGGTGTTGATCGTAGCTCCTAAACAAATATACCGATTTTGATGAGGTTTTTTATGTTTGTAAACTGATGTGATCGAGATGGTTCTTAGCTATAAAGTGGGGAGGGGGGAGTGGAGAAAAGGGGGGTGAGGATCGTATCTTTCAAATGAATGGACCGATTTAGCTACGGTTCTTTATATTTGAAAGATGAGGTAAACGCACAGATTACCCCCTATAGATACCGCTTACAAGGCATCCGACGCACACAACACATACTTGCTTTAGCTAGTATAAACAGGCTCGCATTGAGACACGACTTCAGTCTCGACCAAACTCTCGACCCGTGCGAGAATGCTAGTTTTTTGCGAATTTAATAAAAAAAAACAGCATTTTTAATGGCTGGCTGTGCAGTAAAATGGTGTGGAAAGTCTGCCAAAACGTCAAATTATCAAAAAGTTGGCATAACGTTTCACCGTAATTTTGTATTTTTTTCTGATATACTACGAGCCAAGCGGATTTCAGTTTATACTGGTTCCACAGGTCATGAGCGTCATGGAAAAATAAGCACGCGTTGATGTCTTTTTGAAAAGTCTCTTTCACTCATTACGCTAAGTACAATAGTTATCCCTGTCTAACAAGAGCACGTGTAAGCTAGTGTTGGGATATCATAAAATATTCTCATGTTGGTACATATCGATATTTCAACCTAATTATTTAGAAAACCGTATCACAAAAGTTATTTTGTTTTAAACGAATAACAAACTATCACGGAATACGGTTAAAGCTTGAAGTGTGGTCAATAGGTGCTTGATTGCTTTTAGATGTAAACGAAGATAGAATTAAAATACAATTTTACTTTACAGGTTTTACGAAAGAAGCTTTTGAAGCTTTGAAATTGAAGACAGCATAGGCAAACAAGCCTATTTATTGCTGTATTATTTTCGACGAAATGAAAATTGAGAGAAGTAGAGAAGACATACGGTTATGTAGATTTTGGCGAGGTGCCTTTTTTCTCATAAATAATTATATTAAATAATATCCTTATGTATACATTTTGTTTTCTTAGTACCTACTAACTGCCATTCTGCCACTTTGATGACGTCGTCTGACCATCGTGCAGGTGGTCTGACTCTTAAACTAAGTCCTTATCTTGGCCACCATTCCGCCACTTCCACATCCGCTTGGCGCAGGAGTGGAGAAAAGAGAATCGTATTTTCCAAAGAAATGGATCAATTTAGCTGCGGTCCTCTCTTTTCGAGATTTACCCTCAACTTCAATATCAGGTGCAAGAAGTCTAGTATATAAATGTCTCGGATAAAATAGCTTGTTTTATGCTTCGATCACAGATGCCCTTGTTGTACAATGTATGACATTGTGATACCGGACGTCTTTAGTCATGTCAATTAGTACTGCGCTGTACAATATTGTAGTGCGCTGTGTTACTAATCATTGCATAACTTTTTATAAGTAACACCACCGAGACATGGTGTCTCTACAAAAGCGACATTAGACGTCTCGACACCTTCCACATGAAATGTCTTCGCACAATTCTACGCATGGAGTGGCAGAATCATGTCCCAAATTCAGAAGTTTTACTTCGTACCAAACATAGAATCAATGCTTGTTCAGGGCCAATTAAGGTGGTGCGGTCACCTCATGCGACCGACTCCAGGCTGCCTAAATCTGTGTTTTATTCATTGCTGAGGGATGAAAAGCGCAGACGAGGAGGCCAGATCCTACGCTACAGAGATGTGATCAAGCGCCATCTTACCGTTTGTAACATTCCATCAGAGGAATAGGAAGAGCTGGCGCAACAGAGACAAGAGTGGCGCAATTCTGTTAACAAGGCCATGACTTATACGAACAAAATCAATTAAAAGATCTGGATGCTAAACGCCTTCACAAAAAGAACCGTCCCAAGCCTTCCTTCACCTACACGTACAACTCTACTAGTCAGTTGTATTGTGCGCCCTGAAAACAGGGTGCTAACTCTTGAATACAGTTCCAATCGCAATCGAATTATAATCCGAATCAGTTTCAATCACAATAAACAGTTACTCGGCACTCTCGAACAAAATCGAGATTGAAATTGAAATCGGGAACGCGATCGACTTCACATTGTGACTCATAGAAGAACACCACTAAATAGGTGTGGCCATACAGTACGCAATAAAAGGTATAATTTGAAATTATCTTGCAATGTCCTTATTATTTCAACATTTTTAAATAATAATACTTATTGCAAAAACTATCATGTTTTATAATTTTTTGTTATTATAAAAAAATAAATGCGTTATAGTTTACCGACGAATGTATAGTAACAAAGGCTGAATGTGTACCTATGTCTAAGACAAAAGGACTCTGAAAAAAAAACCCGCTCTTAAGCTCAGCTGTCTCAATTTTTCAAACAAACTTTGTAGTGGTTTGGTTACCTATATTTTCTTAAATAATGAGTCAGCCAACCTATCAAAAACTTGAGGCTCTTGCTGATTTCCTGATGGAAAACCCAGGAATTGCCAAAGGTCTCTGCCGTTTCCGTGGGCAGAGCGCAAGAGACCTTGCAAGAAACGAAAAGGAAATGGGACGAGATAGCAAGCAATATCAATGCGCTAGGCGGTGCACAAAAAGATGGAAAAGGTTAGGCAAAGGTACCGTCGATGATAATAATTTCGTAAATAAATATAAAAATTCCTTTCAAATTATAAAAAATTAGTTTGGGTACAAACCTTGTATCTCGTGGATATATCACTACGACTAGGGTTTGTTGGCATTAAAGGGTCCAGATTGCCACGTATGACCTCAAAAAGATCTTTAGACGAGTTCAAAAATTGCTACAGAGTCAAGCAATTTTTGAACTCGTCGTCGTTCATGGCAAAACACCGTGGCAAAACCTTTGTTACTATAGCGCGCCAACTCTATAGATTTCATACATAAAAGGTACTACTCTATGAGCATTGCCCAAAATATTAAACATGAGATGTAAACGTCCCATTTTTTCTTTGATAATCACTAAAAACATCACATTCAATCGCAAAAAAGTTAACTTTTGAAAACTGTTTAGATTCTATCGCAAAATCTATTCCAATTCAATCTGTTAACGTCCAAATCGGGTCAAGAGTACCGAAACATTGAATAGCGTCGAGATAAGTCGATTAAATTCAGTTCCATAAAATTCCACCATTATCGATTCTAATCGTGCGCTAGTTTAAAATTCAAGAGTACCGATTGGTATGATTTCGATCCCAATCCCAAATTACGATTGAAATCGAGAGTCAAGAGTAATGCACCAGGACTTTTGAAACAAAATTTGGCTTTGCAAGCCATTTACGCTCTCACCTCCGCAGCTAACAGGGTTCGCCGTTGACGGATCGTCAAGTAGGATATCATCATAAGTAACGCAGTAGATCAACATCTATAATTAGTTATTGTTTAAGATGGAGGTTATAATTATGATGGTGTTGAAACCGCTAGTAGGACTTGTGCCTAACATTTTTGTTTACCCATAGCCTTAACCTTCCACCTTAAACCAAAGTCACAGAATAACTAATAGTAGAGTACCCCATTAAACCCAAGCCTAAATTAACTCCAATTTGATTTAAAGTTTTGGAATTATCTGTTATTTCGCTTTGTTTTTATCTAAAACTCTCAATATTTTCAGTCACAACTTACTCAGTTGGAGTCCCAAATAATTTCTCTAACATTCTTTTGTATTCCTTTTATGTAAAAAAAAAACTTACCAGCAACTTTTTTTTTTCAATGTAAATATTACTATCTTGTATTTTTTTGTTATAGGTAAATAATATCCATGGTATTGAAAAGTGTGAGAGTTTCTCAAGTTATTGATCGAGAGAGAGCGAAGCGGAAACCATTTCTTCTTGGCCAAAAATGGTTTCGTATGACCGCATCTCTGTCCTGATCTCTGTTCTCATCTACAGGTCACATTTCATAACCGATCTAGACGAAACTTGGCACACAGGTTAAACGAATTTTTAGAATCCTTAGTCGTCGGGGATTTTTGATTGGTGGGGTACTTCCCCCCAAAAGGGGCAAAAATGGGGCTACTGAATATCTCCGCTTTATTAGATTCGATTTCGATGTTTCTTTTTTTATTTGAAAGGTAATAACTTTAAATTGGTCTCATAAAATATTGGTGAAGATCTGACGAGGATCTTCGGCATGATGAGAAGAATAACTCCTCAAAATGCAGTAAATTTCTCACTTTTAGGTTTCTACCAGTGGAATCATCCCTTTACCCACTAGAGATTGATGGAGCACCTTGATTATTACTGTTAGTTTTAAAATAAGTTAGCTGAATGGCGCTACTGTGCACTGCTAGGTTGTGTGCAAAAAAGTTTGTACGCGTGAGGTCTACAGCTCACAGAGCCACTAGTTAAGTTAAAGGTAAATAATATCCATGGCTGTGAAAAGTTTGGGAGTTTCTCAAGTCTCCGTTTCATCTTGGCCAAAACTGCTTTCGTATGTCTGCATATCTTTCCGGATCTCTGTTCTCCTCTACAGGTCACATTTCTCAACCGATCTAGACGAAACTTGGTATACAGGTTAAACGGGATTTTACTATTTTTTGTCGTCGGGGATTTTTGATGGAGGGGTATTTCCCCCAAAAAGGGGCAAAAGGGGGCTACTGTATATCTCCGCCTTATTATATCAGATTTCGATAGTTCTATTTTATTTGAAAAGTAGTAACTATAAGATGGTCTCATAAAAATTTGATGAAGATCTGATGAGGATCTTCAGCGTGATGAGCAGTATAGCTCCTCAAAATTTTGTAATTTGCTCACTTTTAGGTTTCTTCCAGTAGAATCAGCCGTTTACTTATTAGGTAGGGATTGATGGAACACCTTGGTTATTAATGAGAGTTTTATAATAAAGTAACTAGATGGCACTACTGTGCACCACTAGATTATTTGCAAAAAAATATAGTACTCGTGAGGTCTACAGCACATAGGGTCACTAGTCTAATAATTATGTTTTCACTTCATAAGATAAAATAATATTTTAATTTTAACGGTAATACTCTATGAGCACATCAAAAATTATACAATGCCTTCAACTTTACAATTAACAATCACAAAGTAAAAAAAAAAAATTACCCCTGACTCCCTACCCCCCATTATAGCTAAGGAGCATCTCAATCACATCAGTTTTCAAACATAAAAATCGTTCCACCCCTTTGGGAGCAGGCTCACCCAGACTTGAGGAAATTCATGTAATCGCGCAGTGAATACTTTCTAGCCACGCGGACAATTTTAACTCATAATTACGAACAAAAACATGTTTACCTACTAGCGAGGGATTAATTAACCAGCCGGTTTTAAAACATTGCTGTTTCGTGAGTCGCATCTTATCTGACTGACAATTAATTCGTTAAACATTCAGTTGCTCCCTCATTACTGAGGATCGTGACTCCTTACAATTTCGTCTAATACTTGCTGCCTGCTCCTACTTCCGACCTTCGGCTTTGAGGAGTCCAACATTGACTGGCATTTCTTGTTGTGACACCTGGTCATCGGCCAACGTTTCGGCCTCTTACTTTATTGCCTTCGATTTCGTCCGCCTTTTTAAAAGCTTTTATTTAACTTGCAATGTTTGTATGTATGTATGTATGTATGTATGTATGTATGTATGTATGTATGTATGTTTGTTTAGGTCAAATCTGGCAAACACTTCCTCTTGTCCTACCCGCTCGATTGTGTCGATATAGAAAAGCCTAGTGCGTGTCGCGTAGCTGTAGCTCTCAGACCAATACTTCCCATTTTTTTTCGGATTGTTACGATTCATTCAAATTTTGCCGTGTTTTTTTTGCCCTCAAGTTGGTCTACACTATAAGTTGAATCATAAATCAACACAATCAAATGAGAAAAAAAAAACAAAAAAAAAACAAATTAATCGCTGTGTCATCTTCTATCGATTAAAACATTTGCATGAATGAAGCCCCTATTGTTGCCAAAATTTTACAAGACAAATTGCGTCTGGGTACTTTAGTTACCATTTTATCGAATGTAGGGCCCTTTATTTAATCTAGGGTACTATTAATAACATGGAGCAACATAGTACTATCTTTATATTTCACCTCTATGCTCTAGATATTATAACACTCATTTTGAATAATCACTCATGATTTTTGCGCGAATTCATTTCCATTTTAGACGATTATTTTTAAAAAAACTTGTCTATTTTGTTTTTATTTTTTATCTTTTCGAAAGGCACATCTGTAGCGGTCCTAAATACAGATAAAAAAGCATAGGTCATCGCTGAAGATCTTCGACAAAGAATTCTTGTTTACATACATATTGCCTTGTTGTTGTATTACAGCTTCCAGAGTGTTTTTTATAAATATTTTGTTCAAAATTGCCATTTTTTTTGTTTAATACATGTTCTCTATTCTTTTCTTCTTACAACACAGCCTATTGTTTATCATAAAACTTACATAAGTGGTCATAATAACGGTTTGTTTACGCAAGGGTCGTGGCTGACAGATTGGCGCCCGGGATCACAAGTGACCTGCCCCTCCCCCTCTCCCCCCTCCCCCTACACGCGCAACCGTCTTGTAATCGAAAACCGCCGCACACGGGAGCGGCTACTGAGTTGAATTTTTGCATGTTGGTTCAGTTCCGATGACAATACATTTTTATGGTAAACATGACCTGAATGAATTGACATCAGGATTAGCTCCATATAAATGAGCAAAGGTCAACATCACAGACACAAAATTTTGTGTACGCTTTTTATTAGGATAGCCGGTTTTAAGATTCCTAGTTCAACCTTTACGAGGGTGAAACGACGCCACGTATCACATTTTATACGGAGAAATCGTATGCGAGGAATCCGCTAATATTTATAAACGATTTAGATAAATAATCTGCAAGTGTTATTTATACCCAGTAACTAGCTGCGCCCCGTGGTTTCGCCCACGCGGATGATGATGAAAAGTACGAATATCCATCGCTCGAAACTTTTTTTTGCCCTTGACGTGCCATGAGACCCGCTCAAAGATCTACGCTAATTACGCTTACTGGGGCCCGCTAGATGATAGAAGCAAGACTGTCACGCGTATTTTGTTTATTCTTGAAATTTGAACGAAGCATCCTAGTCAAGTTTGAGTTCATAGAAAAATCCCATAGAGAATAATCGAAAGTGCTAAAAACCCAACTGGGAACAAAACTAAAATGAGGTAAAAATTTATGTGAGATTGGTTGCTAACCAAGTTTAAATCGTTATTTATCCTAAATGGTCATTCAAAAACTGATATGAGAAAAATATACTAATACCTATTTAAATAATACTCCAAACATAGTTCGTTGACATTCAATTTCTTCTTTTTACAATATGGCGTCTGGTTGTCGCCATATTGAATTTTGATAACGGTTCTGCCTTTACTAGCAATCGATTGACGTAAGAATAATCAAAATGAGCCCACGCGTTTGGTCTCTACAGCACCATAAAGGAACAGACAAACATACATTTATGCTGATAAACACATTACTGTCCTATGTGTTGAGCAGTCTTTTAAGGACGTTAAGTTTATCCTGAATTTGAAAAATTCCCGGTAAATTTTTCCAATTTTACTTTCCTAAACCTAATTTGGACTTCATTTAAAACAAAAATTGGCAAATTGGTCCAACCATTCTCAAGTGATACGCTTACCAGCGAACAGCATTTAATTTTGTATATGATGATAGATAGATAGATATTTAAATTTAGATAAATAATCTGTAAATCTTCTGTAACTGTTATTTATGTCCAGTTATAGGTAAATGTATGTAAATGTATAATTACGAGTAATTAAATGATCCTTTAATAATAAATTTACTTTATTGCAACAAAAAATTATGTATAGATAAATAGTTATGCTTTGCAAATTCAATTAAACATTTCATAATTATACAATTAAATAGATTAGCTAGCTACCGCGCGGTAGGATTTCCCGAGTTTGCGGTAACTAGTACTGTTCTATCTATGAGCTAATGTACTCCAATTTTAATTTAGAAGGACATGAAAATCGGAACCAACAATATATCAACTTATATCAACCTGTATTTGGTTCTACACAACCTTAATTTATTAATTTACCTTTTGCCTTTTCACCTGTTAGGACCAGGCGCTCTGCGAAATGCAATTACTTGCAGAAGACGTGTAATGTCATAAGATAATTCATGGACGTAGTGAATAAGGGCCCATGTTAGCCACTTTAATGTAATATCTAACAGGTATAAGTTTTAAGGTCAATCAATTTTTGCTCACAGCCTATGATCATCCTCATTATCATCATGTCAGCCTTTAGAAGTCCACTGCTTAACATAGGCCTCACCCAAATAGCGCCAAGACGAGCAATCTTGTGCCACCTCCATCCACCGACTACCTGCGATGACTACAATGTCGTTGGACCATCGTGTGGGGGTCAACTTCGCTTGCTTGTTTGTGGTTGCCATTCGAGAACCTTCATTACCCAGCGGTTGTCAGTTCTGCGAACTAAATGGCCTACCCATTGCCACTTCAACTTGCAAACTCTGAGAGCTATGTCGGTAACCTTGGTTCTTCTACAGATTTCCTCGTTTCAGATTTTATCACGTAGTGAAACACCAAGCATATCTCTCTCCATTGCACGCTGCGCAACTTTGAGCTTGTGTATGTGACCAATAGTTAGCGACCACGTCTCGTTGACGTATGTCATCACTAGCAACACGCACTGATTATAAACTTTCGTCTTCTGGCACTGCGGTATTTGTGACGAGAAGATATAGCGTAATTTCCCGAACGCTGCTTATCCGAGTTGGATTCGTCGGTTGACCTTTTTCTCGAAGTTGGATCTACCCAGTTGGATCGGTAGACATAGTGATCAACAGTTACGATAATATCATTCCCAACATGGATCGGCGAATAGCCTGTATATTACTGTTCAATTCCAATAAATCGTCTCCATCAAAAGGTTGCCTGGAAGAGATAGCTTTTAGCGATCATCATATTCCTTCTTACATCTACGTATAGAAGCTGATTATTAAAAGGCGCCCTTTACCCTTCTTCTACTATTTTCCTAACTTTTGTTACTTCTTGTACTGTGTATGAGCAAATGTTTTATGTATCTATCTATGGTATGTGACAAATTGAGTCCTCCGACTCGGTAAACGTTTTTTGCCGTTTGAAAGATCTCGTGTGCTCAAGAGTGTCTCTGATCTCTTATCAAACAATGAACAAAAATATAACTTAAGTATATTTGCACACAAACTATCGTCCTGGTTGTGCTGAAAATCCCATTAGAGATCTGTTCTATTTCCACTTTGCTACCAGCACTATCATAATGCTTCCATTTGTTTTAATACGCCTACCATTGTGTTTGTTACAAAATATTGATATTGCCACTTACACCCTTTTTCCTGTAGTGTATTCTCATTTCGAAAAATTGTATGTTATGTTTACTTGCAAACATACCTACACATTTTTAGAGTTTCGTATTGTTATTGTACAATATAAATAAAAATCTCACAATATCACAGACAAAACGAGTAATTTTATCTCTCTTCATTTATATCCGGTACCTGATACTCGTGGTATTTCCTGTTATTATTATTCAGGAGAGTACGGGATAAATTAGATTTTTAGCTGTCAACACGAGTGATTCGATACCCGTGTAAAACTCTTCTTCTTCGTTATGATAAAAGCAAGTACAGATACTGCCCTCCCTCTAGCAAAGAGATGGCAGCATAATGGCTTAGAACACAAGATAATAAAGCCGAATGGTATCATGTGTGCTTTACCATGGAAGAATTTTCTGTTGTTGTGTGTGTAACCTACTTCAGAATCTGATAGTACCTGTTTCAAATTATCGGCCTTCGTCAAAGAGTATGTTTGGATTTATCATCACTCAGAACGACGAATGAAACGACAAATAAAGATAACTAGCTATAAAAACACGTCTGCCCTGCCTAAAAAGAACTTATGCAAATAAATTATATACTGTTGGAATGTACTTATCAAGGCCTTCAATTTGATACCTATATTGTAAAACTCAAAAAAAAACTATTTTTCCCATTTGAAAATGGAGCCATACTGCCGCCACATATTGTATTTATTTTTGTTTTTTTTTTATTACGGTGTGGGCAATCGTTTGACCACGATCTCACCTGATGGAAAGCGATGATGTGGTCGAAGGTATAGCATACTTGCCTAGTAGATACCTATTCACTCTTGACTTGAACACACCTGGGTTATAATTTACTGGAAACACTGACGAGGGCAGGGCATTCCACTCCATTGCAGTTCTTATAATAAATGAAGAAGCGTAACGCTTTGTTCTTGTGCGAGGTATTTCAACCTTAAAAGGGTGGCGCTTTGCTGATCGTCTAGTCGTACGGTGATGAAAAGGTGATGGGGGAATCGGGTTGTGCAGTTCTTGTGCGCACTCTCTATAGTGCAATCTGTAGAATTTCGACAGGCTTGCCACCTCACGACAATGCGCCAGACTTTGAAGCTTACTCTTTACCAGAGTGTCATCCCCAATGAGCCTGATAGCACGTCTCTCAATTGAATCCAAAGACTCGAGAAGATACTTGGCAGAAATGTCCCAGAGGTGGCAGCTGAACTCCATACAAGATCGGACCTGTGCTTGGTAAAGATTCAAAAGCTGTCCCGGTGTGAAGTACCGCCTAACTTTAGACAAAATACCAAGTTTTTTTGCAGCTACCTTGGCTTTAGATTCAATATAAGACTCAATATTCAGGTTTGATGTGAGTTTGACACCCAAAAGCTCCAGATGGTCGCTTATTGGTATTGTTACACTTTGGAAAGACGGAGATCGGTTTAGAGGACTCTTTTTAGTAGAAAACAAACACGCCTGCGTTTTAGTAGCATTAAACTTAACCAGGTAAGCATCGCCCCAATTGGACACGGCTTCTAAGGCTAAATTTAAACGGTCTACCAAACGGTCTAAACGGCCTCTCTCTGAAACTGGACGGCGTCACAGCTAGCTTGAGCATTGGAAATGTATCTCTCAACTACAGTACTGTCATCAGCATACCCAAAGGTACCGGGCTTCAGAAGGTCATTAATGTGCAGTAAAAAAAATGTAGCCGAGGGAACCGATCTCTGAGGTACACCGGCATTGATAGTCATTTGATCAGACGAGAAGCCCTCTAGGACTACTCGAAAAGATCGTTCCCTCAAGAAATCAACTATCTAATTGCATAAGCCATCAGGTAAACCATATAAGGGAAGCTTGTTTAAAAGACCATCGTGCCAGATCCGATTAAATGCCTTCGATATGTCAAGGGAGATGGCAAGCGCCTCACCATGCATATCTATGGCTTCGCTCAGTACGTGAGTGGCAAACACGAGAAGATCCCAAGTAGACTGGTTTCAGCGAAATCCGTATTGCCGGTCACTGAGAAGATCATTGTTCTCAAGGTATGCCAAGAACCTAATGTTTATGACACCATACACTTACAGAGTAAGGAGGTTTTCGAGATGGGACGATAATTGGCCGGATCAGCACGAATACCCTTTTTTGGTACTGGTTGTACATTGGCAAGCTTTCAGCTCTTCAGAACTTTACCTGAGTGAAGGGAGAGGCGGTACAAACGCATTAAGATGGGAGATAATTCGGGCGCACAGTTTTTCAACACAATCGCTGGAATGCCATCAGGACCACTGGCCTTGTTCACATCTAGAGCTCGAAGCGTTCTTAGAACCTCCTTCTGGCGAATGCAAATTTCGGGCATAAAAACCTCGCAATGAGGAAGGCAGGAAGGTATCTTGCCGGAAGCATCTAGATGCGAGGCTTCTGAGAAAAGAGAAGCAAATAAATTCGCTTTGTCTCCAGCAGTGTGAGCCAGTGATCCATCAGGTTTGCAAAAGAGAAGCAAATAAATTCGCTTTGTCTCCAGCAGTGTGAGCCAGTGATCCATCAGGTTTCAGCAGTGAGGGGCGGCAGAAGTTCACTTCGACCGACTTGGCCAGGGACCAAAAAGCTTTGCTACTCGCTGGATATGAAGCCAGTTTGGCCCCAATTTGACTTACGTGATCAAAAAATAAATAAATAATAATATAGCCTATATTACTTTGGAGATGTGAGGATTCTAACGATACCCCATCCGTCTAAATCTGTTGGGGCATTTAAAAGTTACGATGGAATAGAGAAACTCACATACATACAAACACACATAATACATACAATCATACATACAAACATACATACTAACCTACATACAAACATACATACTAACCTACATACAAACATACAAAAATACAAACATATAAACATATAAACATATAAACATATAAACATACAAACATACAAACATACAAACATACAAACATACAAACGTACAAACGTACAAACGTACAAACGTACAAACGTACAAACGTACAAACGTACAAACGTACAAACATACAAACATACAAACATACAAACATACAAACATACAAACATACAAACATACAAACATACAAACATACAAACATACAAACATACAAACATACAAACATACAAACATACAAACATACAAACATACAAACATACCAACATACCAACATACAAACATACAAACATACAAACATACAAACATACAAACATACAAACATACAAACATACAAACATACAAACATACAAACATACAAACATACAAACATACAAACATACAAACATACAAACATACAAACATACAAACATACAAACATACAAACATACAAACATACAAACATACAAACATACAAACATACAAACATACAAACATACAAACATACAAACATACAAACATACAAACATACAAACATACAAACATACAAACATACAAACATACAAACATACAAACATACAAACATACAAACATACAAACATACAAACATACAAACATACAAACATACAAACATACATACATAACATACATACAAAACATTATACTCCGTTTTTTGGGCAGTCGTGTAAAAATCCAAAGCTACTTTTATTTTTCCATGACCATTGAAATAGGTTTAATAGGAGCTTCTATAGTATTTCCGTGGAATAAAATATAGTTAAAAGATAATATACAGTGGTATAACATAAAATTAAACTTACAAACGAGTGAGGCCGTCAGATTTAGGAAGATTTTAAATGTTTGGTGTATGTATTAATTATATCTAATTAGTCTGAGGTATATAAAGTAGGAAGAAGAAATGCCGTTTTCGAAATGATATGTAACAGTTTTTGTATATATTATGCCATGAAGCAGCCTGTATATTATGTGAATAGTAGGGCACCCACTGTTTACTTTAGCTACAAAAAATACTATTTTGTTTCTGATATATCCAATAGGACTATTTGACTAAAACTTATATTCTGTTTCGTTTTTTATTAATTTGAAATGATGATTTTTGGATTGTAGCGGAAAAAAAAAACAATAGTGAGAAAGATTTATTAAATGTGTAAGGTATTAAATATAACTATATACCTTCCACAATACAAATTTATTTTGCCTGTTATGCAGAATTCCTTTTTTTTATTATGATTTGCTTTTGCATTTTGAATGTGATGCAATAAAAATACGATAATACTAGATTAACTATTTTTTATCTATTAGCTACTTTCATTTTGACTTCTGAGTTAATCAAGATTTTGCTGGTATAACCTTGAATGACATATTCATATTAGTACTTTAGTATTTGGTAGGACAGCCTCTGTTGGCGATTACAGCTTTACGACGACGCGGCATGGATTCAATCAATTTTTGACACGTTTCCATTGCAATACCCTCCCAAACTTCATCAAATACGTCGTAAAATTGGTTCATGTTAGTGATTTATCTGATAGTGTTTTCTTCACGGTGTTCCACAAATTCTCTATCGCATTTAAATCCGGACTGTTAGCACACCAATCCAACATTTTCACCGATTGCTCTCTGAGAAACACTTTTACGCTGTTTGGAGTCATTATCGTGTTGGAAAATCCAAGATACTGGCAAATTTCCGTCGGCATAATGAATCAAGATGTCCTTGTATTGATATTGATCCATTCGAATATATCGTTTTCCATTAGAGTTAACCAAATTTATTTTAGTTTCATCCGAAAATAAAACTTTTTTCCATTGTTGAACAGTCCAACTGCCATACTTTCTAGCGAAGGCTAGAAGATTTTTTCTGTGTTGCCTAGTAAGGAGTGGTACCATGCTAGCAAGTTTTCCGAAGAATTTGCCTTCAACCAACCGCATAACCGCAAGTCTTGAGGATTTCCTAATAATATTTGAACCATTAAAGGGGTCCATCTTAGCTAAACGAACCATAATCCTGTATTTTCGAACAGTGGTCTTCCTTTGTCGCTCTTTCCTAGGTACATCATCAGATGTTCCAAACTGTTTTATAATGTGCAATAACGTTAAATACCATCTTTACGGAATACTCTAAGTGAACGGCAATTTTTCTGCAAGACTATTTTCGTTTGAAATGAAAATTCTACTATAATTATTTATACTATAATTTTTCTTGTAGCTGCATCACAGCGCTTGTTTTTTAAAACTCATTGTCAATATGTAACCTAACTAAATGAATAAGAAAAGGCGGGAAACTGCCTAATGTGATGAGTATAATAAAGATAAATTTTAATTTCATAAATAAAATTTAGAAGAAAAGTCACACTTTGTTTTTAATTAATTGTCCAATTGCCAGTCCTAAAGTTATTAACACATTTTTTTCAACCTTATATTTGAGTTATTATCGTAATATTTTAATGTGGTAAATCAATTAACAAAATCAAAATTATATGTAATAGCAACATAAAAAGCAATTTACACCTATGACTAATATCTAGTGACTATGTTTCTATATATTTATTTATATATCAAACTAATAAATATATATAATATATAGAAAAAGGCTTGCCTTTTTTTTTATTTTGCTATCACAAAAATACAAACAAATTAAGGTCTATTCGTGGTATTTTTTCAAACTTCTACATCTTGATAGACCTTAATTTGTTTGTATTTTTGTGATAGCACAATTCGAAAAATTTACCATCTCCATTCGTAATAAAGTTGATCAGTCGTTGCTGAGCTAGAACATCTCGCTTATAAAGATCGCGGAAGATTTTCAAGAAAAGCCTGTCTTAGAAGAGCGGTGAAAGGCGCATGCATATTTGTTAGAGCGGAAAATGAAGTTATTTCTCTTAGTTTATTCACTAGTACTGTGCCTGGAGTGCGGTGAAGCATTCTTTCTCTTTGCTGGTGAGCAAAACTCTTTAAATATTTACTTAGATTAGATTCTTTCCTACACTCAGGAGTTCTAGAGTGCGACAATTGTTTATTTAATGCTTTCTTACTTTGAACTACTTTTTCCGATCGCAGTTACAAATATTTTTTTCTCAGAGCATTAAATCAATTAAATATATCGAATCAAAATCTACTTTGAGGAAATATATAATCCACACCAATATTATAAAAGTGAAACATTGTCTGTTTGTTTGTTTGCTTGGGTAGCTTTCTCGCCAAAGCGACTAATACGGTTTGGATGAAACCTTGTAAATAGGTACTGTACAATATAGAGACCAACATAGAATATTTTTTATCCCGGAAAATGCTAAGTTTCCACGAGAAAACTGGAAAATGTCGATTACTTGCTGTAAGAAGAAAATAGTTTGCTTTTTTCGCGATAATCTGTAGTCTGACACTGGAAAACTGCACAGTACATATCTTAGTCTTTCCATAATTTGTACTGTGACTGAAGTCGCGGGCGAAAGCTAATCCATACCAATATAAAAAAGTGAGACGTTGTCTGTTTGTTTGTTTGTTTATTTTGGGAGCTTTCACGTGACTGACGGATTTGATTAAATTTGGAATGGAGGTAGCTCATACCCTAGAATAAAACATAGGATACGTTTTAACTCGGAAAATAGAAAGTTTTTACAGGAAAACTGGAAAATGTTGATTATTCGCTGTAAGGAACGGTAGCCATGGAAACGAAATAACAAGTCTGTCAAAAAACTTGCTATACCTACTTTGGCATTGGTTTTTAATATCTTAGAAGAACATAGAATGCCTTTTTCGCGATAAACAATAGTCTGCGCGGATAAAGGCGCGGGCGGGAAAGCGAGTTTCTTAAATAGAAAACAAGAAACTGCGAGAGTTAAATCAAATTTGAAAAGGTACCTACACTAATTTTTAAACATTTATGATTGAAAATAGGGGAGAGTTATGGACTAGTTTATAAAATAATATATGTAAAAACTATAATTTGTTTTTATTTATACGCAATGTAGATACAGTGTTTTTTTAAAATTTCATTTGGTCTACTCTTAAAGTACGCAAACCAAATGAAATTATTTACACGGAAGGGCAGTAATTTGTCATTAAACATGTTATTGTGTTTGTTTACAGAGAAGCAGGCCATATTTCTTTGTCTGAAGGTCTGTCCGCTGTATTGTGCGAAACGGACTAAGCGTGACGCGGGTAAGGATTTATGATTATTCATGTATCCCGTCGATCACTAACCTAATGGATGCCCGATCGGAGATAATCCATCTAGATAGCTCCGCATGTAGTTACTGTCCATGGGTTGCAATGATAACTTACCGTCATGTGGGCGATTAACTATTTTGTAAAATTTGCACGACACCATATCATCTAGGCGAATATTGAGTGTTTTTCTTTCGAATGCTAACGTAAAGATAAATTAGCACAGCACTAGGCCTTATAAAGTCTACGCTGCGGTAATTAACCCTCTGGACACATAATAATTTACCTATATACTTCTTAGATGGGTTTCCCACACTCCATAACACTTAAAAGTAAAATTACCAAATTTCCACCGAAAGTAACATGGACAAATTTCCAACGGTCGCAAACATAAAATTAAATAATAACATCGTTATCTATATTATTATGAAAACTAACGTGTTTTTTGTACATTTTAAAGGCAAAAACGGGACCTACTCACTTATGTTACTTGAATTATTCCAAGTATAGTTTTAACTACATCCGGTGGTCTTTCTCAAGGTGAGTGTGGAACGCTCGCGAACGTGCCTCGGCTCGCACTCAAACGAGACGATACGAGAGTTGAAACGATACTTGGAATAATTCAACTAATATACGGGAGTAACTCCCGTTAATCGTTACGCTAATTGAGTTTGTGGCATCGATTTATAGAATATATGTCAATGATCTGTGGCGACTTTTCTTCGAAAAAATACAGTACAGTAATAAGCTTCTGTTTAGTTCTATCAATTCTGTTGCAAATCAGGAGCGTAACTATCCTCAATTAAAATCGAAATGTAAATATATTTTGCCATATGTAACGCAGTAGATTATGCGGTGTCTATTGACTCAATTGTCTATTTTCTAAGTAACAAAAAGTCTGTACAATGAACATAAATAAAAAACTAGGAGACTTAAAATAAGCTAAACAATAATATAACAATAAAGTGGTATCTGTCTGTTTGTCTTTCTCTAACTTGCCAAGCATCGTTAGTTTGGAAGTATGTGATCGACGCTTTACTTGTACTTCGTGAAGGAGACCCTAAATATTTTAAGGATCGAGATATGCTCCATATTTAAAAAAAAAAAAAATACTTCCAGTTCACTACTGGGAGGACGAAAGCGACGACACTTACTACTGGCCACCAACCTACTATGATGCGGAAGAAGACCACCCATACCACTCTCACTCTCCCCGCCTTTACCATGGAGGCCGCTGGGTGTACTGCAAGGCTACTACCACTCCGAAACCCACAACCACCATGGCAACCACCACTGAAGAACCAACCTGGATATGTGAGGTGTGTCAAAAGAAATGCGGGTCGCCGATACCCTAGAATCTCTAGATGAGCACATTCGTCACTTATAACCAAAATAAAACTGTGACCTAACACCGTGAGTTAGGTCAAACGGTAGCAATTATAATTGTATCTTGAAACATGACTATAGATGTGACTTTTTTTTAAATAAGTTCCTACTACTTATTTTTCAAGTAACTTTTCTCAATTCGCCAAACCTCGTTTCATCGACAATACCATAAGAATATTTAATAACACGTGCGACATTACTTACCAATCAAACTTTTATCAATTTCAAGATAGCTTTGCTTTTGTTCACTTCTAATGATAATGTGATCTTGTAATAAGCCTACTTACTTACATAACTTTCTATTAGATTTTCGGTGTAAGTAATGGAATGTGGCTGAACAGAAGTTGTTTGATTTTTGTGTTATTCTTATTAATTAAAATAATTTTATACGCCTGAAAAAGTCATAGTTTAACTGAAGTTGTTGGTTTTGCTTGAAGTTCGTTTTGTCACGTAGTAATACATTTCTAGGTGTAAAAGTTAAGATAGTATGTTATGAAGAAATAATAACTATTATTCATATGGATATAGATCCAAAGTGAAAACGTAGTTTTGCCCTCAACCAAAAACACAAATCCAGATAAAAACAAAACTATTGAGTCATGAGAACTAAATTTAAATTTATTCAATTATTTTTCTGACAGATTGTTTTCGCGGAAAAATGAATTTTAAACGTCGATAAATATCCCGTTTATCGAAATAGAATCTTTTATGATAACGAAACTAACTTTGTGAAAAGGTGAATAGAAGCAATTTCTACATGAAAGACGAAACTTGAGAAGTTGTAAAAAACTTTTTGAATTAAATTTGATAACTAAAGGAGAATTAATTCTGTATTTTCTTCTAATAAGATACCTGCTATTAATTACGAAGAAACAATTAACAGATTTAAACGCACTGTATAGGCAGTTAATACAACATCATACAGTGATTTTTATGGATCTGTCGGACACCAATAAACAATGAAGCTGGAAACTCTATAGATTTGCCTTAACTCTAAAAACTGTAGATCTAGTTAAAGGAGGAAAGATACGCCACGCTTTGACATCACGTAAACAAAAACTGGGCTCTAGGCTGTAGCGCGAATAAGAGTCACAGCTAACACGTGCTATACAAATGCCACTCCAATTGTGACTAATGCCAAAGAAGGCCAATTGTGTTCGTTGCATCTAATTTATGCGGTCCACGCCCAAAGTCCCGATACCTAATCTGCCCACTTTTAATTAGATCTACGAGTATGCTAAATATTTTTACTTTAGTGCCTAATGTCCTTGTTAATTGTGCCTTTAGTTTTTACCGAAGATATACACTTATGTTACGAGGATTGTAAATACTCCGTGAATTAGTGGCCACAACTATGACTGATTCTATTGTTTCCTTCTGTTTTTGACCTATTTAAAATCTCATTTGAATAGTTTAAAAGTATCAGTAGGGTTGAGGAATTTTATTAATTAACTACCTACAGAAGTTTTCTAAAAAAAGGTTCTAAAGAAAGAAAGGTTCCAGCTATTCGTGAAAACGGGTAATCCGAATACCTAAATTTAGTTTTAAAGGTATAATTGAATCTGTCAAAAGTGAAATTAACAATGAATTGGCCCTATTTTGAAAGTTGTAAAGTAATTAATTAAGGGAATTAGGTTCGTAAGTACTTTTAATATAGCAATATTATATTGTATCAACGTATAAACCAATATAGTTTTACCAAAATACCATAATCCTCATATTAAAACAATTATATTAAGCTTACCAATAAACTATAAGTTTAAGTATTAAGCTATAAATGTACGTATTAAGTTATCAGTGACAAGTGACAAGTGAAAGGGTAATTTTACCAAAAAAATACATATGTTGTAATACATTTTGTGTATGATTGAGCACCACCGTCGATGACAATTAAATTTATTCCTCTGCATTCAACGGTTTTCTGGAAGAAATCGCTTTAAGTGATAAGACCGCCCATTGTAATCTATTTAAGTTAAATGTCTATTCTTGTGTATGATTTATTTGATGTGCAATAAAGCGTTTATCTATCTATCTATCTATCTATAAGTTTATGTATTAAGTTATAAATGTAAGTATTAAGTTATCAGTGGCATAAGAGTGATAGGGTAATTTACCAAAAAAATACATAATCCTCATAATAAAACAATCATTTTAAGCTTCCCAAGAAATTATAAGTTTAAGTATTAAGTTATAAATGTAAGTATTAAGTTATCAGTTACATAGGAGTGAAAGGGTAATTTTACCAATAAAAACATAATCCTCTTATTAAAACAATCATATTGAGCTTACCAAGAAATTATAAGTTTAAGTATTAAGTTATAAATGTAAGTATTAAGTTATCAGTTACATAGGAGTGAAAGGGTAATTTTACCAAAAAAAACATAATCCTCATAATAAATCCATCACATACCCATATATTATAAGTTTATGTATACACTTATCCATCATCATCATCATCATATATTCTTCCACTGCTGGACGTAGGCCTCTTCTAGTGAACGCCACTGAGCCTGATCTTTGGCTCTTATCATCCCGTTCCTGCCAGCCATTTTTCGCAAGTCTTCACTCCACTTGGGTTGCGGGCGCTCTACACTACGTTTGCCTACATGCGGTCTCCACTCTAGAACTCATTTACCCCAGCGGTTGTCAGTTATTCGAGAGACATGACCAGCCCATTGCCACTTCGGCTCGCTAATTCTCTGAGCTATGTCGGTTCCTTTGGTTCTCTGTCGGATTACCTCATTGCGGATTTTGTCATTCATAGAAACTCCGAGCATGGCTCTGTCTATAGCTCACTGAGCGATCTTGAACTTATGGACCAGTCTCACCGTGAGTGTCAACGTTTCGACTCCGTATGTCATGACTGGTAGGACGCACTGATTGAAGACTTTTGTCTTGTGGCACTGTGGTATGGACGACGTCCAAACTTATCCAAATTTAAGGTCGCTCAGCGAGTTATAGAGAAAGCTATGCTTGGAGTTTCCCTGAAGGACAAGATTCGTAATGAAGTGATCAGATGGAGAACCAAGGTGACCGACATAGCTCTCAGGATATGTAAGCTAAAGTGGCATTGGGCTGGTCACATTTCCCAAAGAACCGATAAATTTGGGGATAAACGAGTTTTCGAGTGGAGATCACGTTTAGGCAAACGTAGTGTAGGACGCCCTGTGGCCAGGTGGAGTGACGACCTGCGAAAAGCGGCTGGAAGAAAATGGATGAGGAGAGCTACATACCCAACTCAGTGGCGTGCATTAGTTGAGGCCTAGAACTAGCAGTGGACAGATATAGGCCGATGATGATACATAATTATATCCATAAATTTAATTATATGTTTAAGAGTAGGTATAAAATTAACTTATCAAATAAACGTTGACACCACATTTTCGCGTTGTCTAATGAATAGTTTAGTTAAAGTAACTTAGAACATAGCCACAGTGACCTCCCTTGACATTTAGGCTAAATATCTACATTATTTACTCGTTTTATAGCTTTCGCACACTTTACGCTTTTTGTACCGGCAATTTCATAGATAAGTTTTTTTGTCCATTCCCACTTCGATGGGAGGTTTAATTATTATGAAATAGATTTTATTCTTTGCCCGATGGATGATGTGCTTGTAACAAAATTAAGTGGGTGTTTATTTTTATTTACACCGTCCTTTTTTAATGAACTATGATAATAAAACTTACTATTTACTATATAAAGCAGTTGGACAACCCTTATGTCATTATGGGTTTATTAGGCAGCACAAACTTCTAAACAAGTGCTTTAACAATGTGAGTAATTACTATCAGTTTATATTACAGCCAATATGAGCCTTTCATGCACTACTGAAGGGTAATATAATTTATTTTATATCGTTTCATTGCTTCAATTTGCTAATCAAAAGCAGCTTAATCAACATACGGCAGTTTCGAGTGTGCGGAGGGTCATACATATTATAACATTCTGTTTTCACCGCATAATTTAATTTGACAAAGTTCATCGCTTTAGATTAATGTTACCGTGCGCCATGATTTAGGGGTACCTACATTAATGTGTAATCAGAACAGCCTGTATGTATTAACATAACTTGATAATGTTGATGTATCTTTGCAGAACATGAAGCAGTTTTTTTCTTTGAATTTATGAGCTAGCTACAGATAATTTACTCAAACTAATTTCGGTTAATTCCTACTTAATTATTTATATACACTGCTGCTGCGTCACATGTTTTCAAGCACATAAACTGTTCTAGTTCTGACCGCCCCTTGACACTCATTGTTATACTTTATTTTTAGATATAATTTCTTGTTGTACTTGTGGTGTCCAATAAAGAGAAAATCTATCTATTTATCTGGTTTGAAACCGAACGCGAGTGTTATTAACTCTTATGTATTATGTAAGACTGTATAGCATAAAACTGACAGACGAAGGTCTTCTAAAATGTTCGTATCCTGGTCGCAGCATAATTTCGACTGTGTTTTAATCTGTGGGTTACAGCCGTTTTACTTAATAGCTTTAGAATTTCAAAGTGTTGCCTCTAGATAACAGTTCACCATCATCGCTTAACATCAGGTGAGAAAGTGGTCAAACGTCCAAATCATTTTTTTTGTTGATGTTAGTTATACTAAAGTTGAGTGTGAGCGTGCGAGATTAAGTCTGTTCAGTTCAGTTTAGTTCAGTTTAGTTCGGGTTTGTTCAGTTTAGTTCAGTTTAGTTCAGTTTAGTTCAGGTTAGTTCAGTTTAGTTCAGTTTAGTTCAGTTTAGTTCAGTTTAGTTCAGTTTAGTTCAGTTTAGTTCAGTTTAGTTCAGTTTAGTTCAGTTTAGTTCAGTTTAGTTCAGTTTAGTTCAGTTTAGTTCAGTTTAGTTCAGTTTAGTTCAGTTTAGTTCAGTTTAGTTCAGTTTAGTTCAGTTTAGTTCAGTTTAGTTCAGTTTAGTTCAGTTTAGTTCAGTTTAGTTCAGTTTAGTTCAGTTTAGTTCAGTTTAGTTCAGTTTAGTTCAGTTTAGTTCAGTTTAATGTATTGTGTATGTCATGTTAGCTCAATAAAGATCAGCTTCTTTTGGCCTTGAATCTTGCAATTCAAATTTCGAGCGCTTCACGATTAGCTATCCAGCTGAAACTTTCAGGGTAGCTCACAACTCGATCACAATGCAAGAAAAATACTTTAAATAAGACAATTTTATTTTTAATTTATACCTCTACAGCGATCCCCAAGTCGTCTGCCAAGCGAGGTGTTATATATACCAATTATGGGGGCTGCCCATGTTCAGCCGTGGACTTCCATGGGCTGATTTTGTGATGATTGTGAGTGTATCTTGTAGAGAAAGGAAAACACTAGGTAGAGAAAGTTTTGAAGTTAATTTTGATTTGTTACCTATTGTTTCGTAGTGTTGTGCAACAACACGATATGAATAAGGATTTATCGTACAAACGTACCTAAGCAATAAATGAAGTAAACAGTATTTCACATAGGTATAACAAGCGCATTGTCTGTGTAGGTACAGGAAAACCTAGGTAAAGTTTAAAAAACACTTTCACAAAATAATAATAATAATAATAATATATTCGGGACATTACCACACCAATTATCTAGCCCCAAACTAGGATACCCTGTGCTATGGGCACTAGATAACGGATAGACATACATAGATAAGAATATTACATCCATGACTCGGAAACAAACATTTCTGCTCATCACACAAATGATTGCACCTTGCAGGATTCGAACCCGCGACCGTTCGATTTCGTACCTAGGATCTCTAGCCACGAGACCAACCGGTCGTCGGTTGGTCGGTTGGTTGGAAGAAAATTATGTAGTAGCATAGTGTAGTAGTTTTTAATCGACGTCCGAGTGAACTTGACTGCAAAATCAACCAACGTCGCGGGTTCGAACCCCGCAAAGATGTAATATTCGTATTTATATATGTCTAAACGGTGACTCGTACCCATAGTACAGGGTATCCTAATTTGGGGCTTGGTATGTAGAAAATTGTGAATTGTCCTGAATATATTTATTTATTTGTATTTATTGTTTATTATTTTATTTCCAACTTTTGAAAGAAATTTGAGCGGCCAGGTTGTTGCAGGATACGCCCGCTTCTGTGTTCCCTGACAAGTAAAATCGCGTTATGATAACTACATCAGGCACTCCCCCTGGTCCCCCCCCCCTGCACCACTAAGAACAGATGGAGAAATCGTCGAGACAAATGTAATGAGTCCAAGCTCGAAAGAGTTTCATCAGCTGATTGTTGGGTTCCTGTAATAACCTTCCGGCTCCATAATGAAACTAGCTCAATGGTACCATAATATTGTATTGTTGTCAGAACCACACGTGTGCAAATTTTCTGTTTCATTGAACGTCGTTAAGGGGTTCAAAGTTGACTTGCAAGATTTGTCCCAAACATACACACTAACACAGTGGACAGTGGCAGTGAGTTATGGTAACATAGTAGAAGTAACGTAATTATTAATAACTTGTGCTTTTTTAAGCTGAAATTTCGAAATGTCAAAGCTAAGGTGAGTATTATCCACTGATCCGCAGTGGGCTTTCAATCGGATTACGGCAAAATCCTTGATCATCGGGAAATGGCGTGTGCATTTTATAGAGTGAAAAACTATTTTTACTACCTTGCTGTGTGAGTTGATCTTCTAAAGCCTTTGACATTTCAGTACTAAACATCTTTTGAAATAATTAAAATTTAGCTAAAATATTTAAGTATGTAAACTATCTCGCGCGTTAAACTTAAAACTTAAAATTATTTTTTGTAAGTTTTCAATACAATGCACATATTTTACAAGTCAAATATTTTTTATCTCGTGAACAATGAGGAAAAAATTGAAGATTTATGAACTATAAAATACTCGCAGGTATATCAAATCAATAAATTAAACTAGGATTTTCAAAGCAATTCACGGTACAAAAATAAACTAATAAAAAAAAAATTGATGTAAGTATTTATTACTTTTATCAGTATCCACGATTAGCTTTCCCGCCCGCGACTGCGTCCGCGCGGACTACAGTTTATCGCGAAGAAAAGCATCCTATGTTCTTCTAGGATATTAAAAACCAATGCAAAAATAGGTATGCCAATGATTTTAATGTTTTTTGACTGACTTGTTATTTCGTTCCCATGGCAACCGTTCCTTACAGCGAGTAATCAACATTATCCAGTTTTCTCGTGGAAACTTACAATTTTTCGGTATAAAAAGTATCTCTAAATGTTTTATTCCATGGTATAAGCTACCTACATTTCAAATTTCATCAAAATCCGTCCAGCCGTTATCGCGTGAAAGCTCTCCAAACAAATAAACAGACAACGTTTCACTTTTATATATTGGTATGGATAATACGTTAAGTTTGTAAAATTTCATTTTAAAGGAACAGGAAAAGAAAACACCTTTCTGATTCTACTAGTGCGCAATGCTTCGAAAATAATCCCGAGAACGGAGAAACTCTATTTACCATTTTTTTATATATTTATTTAAAACTTCGCTTAAATAAAAATGTGGAGTACACAACCGAAACAAACACATACCGAAATATAGCAAATGGAGTGAGTGGATAACTTCACAACAAACTATTATATTTTATTTTTCATTTAACTTGACAAAATTAACAGAACTAACAAGGTCGATATCATGGTGCGATATGGCGGCTGTCGCCATAACATTGTGTAAGTGTGAGCGTGAGGCTTGTGCGTACGAGCGGATATACATCTTAAGTACTTCACTTTCGTTTTTATCGTCAGCCTTTATTTGTCCACTGCTGGACGCAGGCTTCTCCTAATGCACGCCACTAAGCTTGGTCTTCAGCTCTCCTCATCCATTTTCTTCCAGCCGCTTTTCGCAGGTCATCATTCAACCTGGCCACAGGGGTCCTACACTACGTTTGCCTATACGTGGTCTCCACTTGAGAACTCCTCTGCCTCAACTGTTATCGGCTCTTCGGGAAATGTGACCAGCCCACTGCCACTTCACCTTGCTTATCCTTAGAGCTATGTCAGTCACCTTGGTTCTCTGTCGGATACCTGCATTACTAATCTTGTCCTTCAGAGAAACTCCAAGCATAGCTCTCTCCACAGCACGCTGAGCAATCTTAAATTATGTGGACTAGTTTAACCGTGAGTGTCCTCGTTTCAGCTCCTTAGGTCATGTCTGGTAGGACGCACTGATTGAAGACTTTTGTCTTCAGGCACTATGGTATGGACGACGAGAAGATTTGACAAAGCTTGCTAACTGCTTCTCAATCCAGCTGTTTTTTGATGGCTTTCTTATCAAAGTTGTCCTCACCTAATTTCAATATTTACCAAAGGTATGTAAACATATTGTTGGACAACTTCAAGAGAACCATTGATTGCAATCGGTTCCGGGTCAATAAGATCGTTAAAAATGATCTTGGTCTTATTTATGTTAATTCCGAAATCGATGCGCCGAGAAGCATCATCTAGGTTGGTCAGCATACTTAGAAAGTCTTGCATTAACTCCCGATGATATCGTCCGCCATTAGGACGATATCATCGGGAATGCTTCTAAAAGGAAGCTACAATTATCAAAACGGTTCAACTCTCACTTTTGATTAAAAGCAGATAAACCAGTGACACTTGTTTGCTAAACATGCAATATCTAGTTGGATAGTAATCGATAATTAGGTGCTATTTTTGCGAGTTTCCTGCTTCTATTACGGTGTACTTACTTATATACTTATGTAGTTCTTTGGCGCAATATTAACATTGTATACAGAGTGGAAGGAGGATGAGAGTTAGGTACCTTTTCTTTTATAAGTAGTTAGAAGTTTTTATTTTGAAACATGGGGTCTAAGTATTTTATGGAATTAATAAATTTTGATTTGGTTGAAAAACGTACTGTCAGCCTGAAAAAATAGGTAAGTATATACATAACAAGTTGCTCAATCAACATTATTTCCCATCGGGAAAACTGTTCCTAGAGTAACTTCCTAAATCAAACCGTAAAATGTTGACCCCTGATGCCCCCTTATTTCTTATATCGATCCTACCTGTATAATGCTACAGAACAGTATAGCTTATGTCCAGTATAGGCACTGTCATGTATCATACTGTGTACTAGTATGATTCAGGTCAGTGAGTAAGTATAGACATGTCTGGATAAGGAACTCAAGACTGGATGAAACGTCAAAAAAAAAGAACAAAAAATAGATACTCCGTACAAAACTAAAAGACCAAACATGCTTTAGATTCACGATGTAGAAATATAAGATGCATTCGAAGGCATCGAACATTCCATTTCTCATTTGACGTGATCAGCTAGAACCTGGAGAGCTATCATGCCTCCGACTGCATATTATAGTTCAAAATCAAGAATCTAAAGCTTGATTGCCTCTTTTTCGTTTTTTCGCGGTCGTTTTTTTATATAATAAATATTTTTTATTTATTAATTTTTAATTCATATTTCTATGTATGGTATATTTTTGGAATGGTATTTTAAATACATTATTATTTGCGATATTAAATTTTGATTACTGACATACCATTAGTGACACTCGCAAGATTAAGATAAATCGATTGACGTAAGAATCATAAAAACCTGCCTATTCGTTTGGTCTTTAGAGCGCCACAAAATAACAAACACACACACACATATAGGCTGATATACTCATTACCCTCCTTTGCGTCGCACAGTTGGGTAAAAAGCGTACCTACCTTTTCAAATCCAAGATTATAATCTCTCCATGATTGTGATGATGCCGATGTATGTTAGAGGTACAAACAAACAGATCAAGTTTTATGTGTTATAGTTTTATTATTAGGTTAACTTCGTGTTTTACTCATCTAAAGCATTTTCGAGTTATGAGTATTCGACTATACGAGCATAAATATAAAAATGCTAGCTGCGCTCGTGGCTTTGCCCGCGTGTTAATTATAAAATATTTGTTTTCGTATGTTTTTTTATAATGGAAAAACTCAAAAATTACAGAACCGATTTTAAAAGTTCTTTAACCTGTCGAAAGCTACATTATCAGCAAATAACAAGGGATTTACTTAATTTTTCAAAAAATTAGTTTGCCCTACGAAAATTGCAATAATGTAACCAAAGATATACAATATTTGCCTATAAAAATGACGGAATAATATGTTGCCGTTGAAACAAACTAATAACAAGTCTTTCAAAAAGCACTCCGAGCATTGCTGCTAAAGATTTTGAATTACATTTATTAGAATATTTTTATAAATTATTTTTATTTATATTATTTTTTTATTTTTATGTATAAGCTAAAAGAAAGAAAAATGCCGCGGTGTGAGCGCTACCCGTGCGAAGCCGGTGTGAGTCACTTTCATGCAAATTTATTCAGCAGTTAAATAGTATTTTTCCATTGCTCGGCTTCTGCTCTTTGGATTGAGACACAATGTACACCAGATTTTAAGTAAAAAGCTAAGCTATCAGACAATGAAAACCGCATTTAAATCGGTCAAGTAGCTTTTACGTGATACGTGAACATAAAGACAGACATCATATTATAATAAAAGGAATATTCTTGATAGTTGCTTATAAGTCCAAGACCATTTTTTTTAATTATCTTCTTTATACAAACTTTTTGTTACCTTTATTATAAGTAGAGGAAGATTGGGCTTTTTAATTTAAATTTACTAGTGTCACCGGTAATGTCTACGGATATCTAATCAGAGTAGTGACACGTAACCTACGAATGCTGACGTTGAGAACAGTGAAGAAAATATGAAAATATGTCTGGTTTATTGATCAAAGCAAAATTATTTTAATTGTAGGATTTTAAATATTTGTCTAATTCCTAAAAAAAAATGGCTTTGATATATTGCATCAAAATTTCTTTCATGACCCGAAAATATTTGATAGACATAAACGGTAACGACCAAAGAAAATCTTTTACTCCCTCACGGCTCCTGGTCGTCAAATTGTGTGTGGGCGGAAGTTTTCAAACTCAAATAAATAGATACAAAAACTGGCTAAATAGCGAGACGAGGCTCGCATATTCAGGGTTCCGTACATCAAAGTACTTACTTCTAAGCAGTAAGGCTAATTTCATTAACCGCAAAACAGTATAATATAATTTTTGCTAAATCAAGGAATGTATTATATACAGGTTGGAATTTTTTAACCACACCTGGATGGAAAGTTCTCTAAATACTGGAGATAGCAAATTTTACTCAAAGGAAACATTCCTTTATTTTTAAAAAGAAAACAATCTGTATTCAAACATTTATGAAAACTCGTTCGTCATACTCGGTAATCGAACCTGCTAAAATCCGAAAAAAATACATTCCGTACTTCTATGGCATCAATCGATAGGGTCAAGCTTAGGGACCATATTTATATAATCTCTTTAATAAATATGGTAAATTAAATAAAAGGAAATCATGAAATCTAAACTTATAAATTCAAAGGGACAAGATAAAGAACTAGTACTCAAAGGTCGATCAGATTACTTATGTTAGTACCTTATAAGCAATTATCTTTGACGTCATTTATTTATTAAAATGACGAAGACCTATTAAGATTTAATTTTGCACGTGTTTGTAAATAAACTTTATTAGATAATTTATCTCCTCTTTATTAAAAGAACAAACTTGTGTATCCAACAAAATGGAGCTCATTTTGAGCAACTAATTATTTAGTTTACCCTATTTTTTCGTTCAATTAAAATAGCTTAAGATTTTATGGATTTCCTTGTATTTTATTTATAATGTTTGTTAGAGAGATTTGATTTCTAAGATTGACCCTATCTATTGATGCCATAAGAGTACAGGATGTTATTTTTTCAGTTTTAGTCGGTTCGATTCCGAGAGTTTGGCAAGCGAGTTTTCAAAAATTAAAAATAAAGTAATAATGTTTCCATAAAAATAAAAATAGAGTACTTTCCACCCGGGTGTGGTTAAAAAATTCCACTCTGTATATATACGAGTATATATATATAATTCGTTCGTTAACTTAGCAAACATTGAAAATCTTATAAAATATTCATACTTAATTTAGGTACAAGTGCGTAGTACCATTAATTATTCTGTGGTACAAGTTTTAAGCCGTTTTCGTGATAGCCGTAACAAAACTTTTCGATTTGACGGGGACTTTACAAAAACCTGCTCTACTTGCTTGTTTGTCAAATGGAATAGTGCTGTCCTCTGGTGTCAGAATTTGTCGGGCCGTCCGAAGACCACTGACATGGATTAGTGTTTATTATTAAACAAACTACTTAAAAAAACGACGTTACCCCACAAGCTTAAAAAAAAGAGAAATATAATGGTTCTGGTACCCTAACCCTAATCCACGTATGGACCCCCTTAAAATAATTGTAGTTTAAATACGATATTCCTAAATAAATATATTATTTAGGACACATACCCAAACCAACGTGTAAATTTATGATTTTATTTGGGCTCTACAAACCTGTGACAGATGAGGGATGGACGGGCAGACAGATAGACAGACATAGCAAAAGAGATCCGTTTGGACCCTTTGGGTACGGTACGGAACCCTTTAATGCCGACGTTGGCTTGTAAAAGTAAGAAAGTTTCCTGGTTTCTGTGAAAACCTCTCGAGACTTTGTTAAAACTGACTTGAACTGAGTGGTTTCTCGAAACATAACAGACAGGTTGACCGTTTCAGGCCGGGTAGGGTGGCCATGGGTTTATTTTTGGTGAGATGTCAATCCTTAGTTATTTTACTCTTACAAAAAATTAAAAGTTTGATGTGTGTCTTCATAACAAAATAATAATAACATCCATTCCTGATGTGTCCTACCGAAGTATTCCATGTATCTAGCAAGGGAATCTGGAACTACGAAGACCAGCTCTAATAATTACACCCATAGATCCATACCAATATATAAAAGTGAAACGTTGTATGTTTGTTTGTTTGGGGAGCTTTCACGCGATAACGGCTGGACGGATTTTGATAAAATTTAGAGTAGAAATAGCTTTCAGTCTTCTCCTGACCACAATCAATGTAAATTGATCGAAACGTCGAGGTAAATAAAAATAGTCCCGTTTAAATATATAACTATACAGAGATAGCTCATTAACAAAATGAACAAAATAAAATTATGTAGCTTACTTCCGCCAAAACTGTAAGTCAGACAAATGATAAATGGTAAATAAAATAAAAAGTAAAACCCCACGCTAATCAAACCGTACCCAAATTGAACTATTGTAAAATATAAATGAAATGAAAGACAAGGCTGGAGGCCAGAAAAAAACACTTATATAAACACTCCAGGCCTTGTCTTTCATTTCATTTATATTTTACAATAGTTCAATTTGGATAGGGTTTAGTTAGCGTGGGGTTTCCATTGTATTGTTTTTTTTATATGTTTTAATTTGACCACTTATCATTTGTCTGTCATATAGTTTTGGCGGAAGTAAGCTACATATTTTTCTTTTGTTTAGTTTCAATATGGATTTCCACAAAGTAACGCCTGAATCTATCAACTAGATAGTTTATACCCTGGAATAAAATATAGTACTTTTATCCTGGAAAATTGTAAGTTTCCACGGAAAATGTTGACTACTCACTGTAAAGAACGGTTGCCATCACAGAATGGTCTGTGGTTGCCATGGAAACAAAATAATAAGTCTGTCAAAAACATCAAGCTATACTTACTTTTGCATTGGTTTTTATTATATTAAAAGAAAATAGGGTGCTTATTTTCGCGATAAACAGTAGTCCGCGCGTACGAAGTCGCGGGCGGGAAAACTAGCTAATTATAAGAAGAAGGTACGTATCACGTCAATAAAAACTGTACTAGATAGATAGGTTAACTCTTAATTGTCACCAAGAAAATAAAAAATCTTCCATATGTCAACATTGGATTAACCTGACCAAAGTAAGGGCGTGGGAAACTGTTTATTCCAAATCAGAACACACAGAGATATGTGGATCCGAATTGCTTTAAACTTTTATATCGAGGTAACTGAAATAGTTATTTCTTATGCAAGGCTGCAAAGTGTTTTTTTGCGCGAGTACTAGAATTTAGTTCTAATTCTTCTTCTAGTAGAGTCGAACAGAGTCGAATAGAGACGAGTAGAGTTGAGTTGAATAGAGTCGAAAAGAGACGAATAGAGTAGAATAGAGTCAATTTGAGTCGAGTAGAGTTGAAAAGAGTCGAATATAATCGAAAAGAGTAATCGATTATAGGCGAATAATAGAGTGGAAGAGTCAAATAGAGTCGAGTAGAGTAGAATAGAGTCGAATAGACTTGAATAGAGTAGATAAAAGTTAAAAAAAAGTGGAATAGAGTAGAGTAGAATCAAGTAGAATCGAACAGAGTCTAATATTGTCGAGTAGAACTGAAAAGAGTCGAATAGAGTAGAAGAGTCGAATAAAGTCTAGTAGAGTTGAATAGAGTAGAATAGAGTTAAAGAGCGAGGAATAGAGTCGAGTAGAGTCGAAAAGAGCCGAATAGAGCCAAATAGAATAGAATAGAGACAAATAGAGCCGAGTAGCGTCGAAACGAATCAAATAATCTACACTTCTACACTAATGTTATGAAGAGGAAAGATTTGATTGTTTGTTTGTAATCGATAAACTCAAAAAATACTGACCCGATTTAAAAAAATATTTTACCTATAGAAAGCTACATTATCAGAAAGTAACACGAGCACAATTCCTTTTTCAAAAAATGTGAGTTCGTTTCTAAAATTGCAAACCGAGTTTTTTTTTTAATCTCGATTACTTTATGTATGGAACGTTGCCATGGAAACGAAATCACAGAAGAGATACACTAAATAGGTACTACCTAACTTCTAGAATCTATGCACGAAATAATAACCTGTTTCAAAAATTCTAGACGTGGCGTAGACATCTGGTGTTTACACCCAAGAAGGTTGAATTACGGTTACTTCCCACCCGGTTTTTTTAAATCAAAGGAGGTTGAATTATACTTACTGGCGTTAAACATTTTAACAATAATCGTTTTTCAACCTCTTTGCGTAAAACAAAATAACACTATAGACAAAATGCTACGTCAATATAAAACCTTTAAACGCTTTAAACAAAACATTATACCTAGCAAAGAGAATACAATGCAATAAAGATTATGGTTGTTCTATGGAGGAAACACAAACTAAATAGGAGATACGGGCCCCGTTATTCAATATCTCTCGGTAGAGAGAAACTATATTCTTTTTTCAATATACTCTCTGGATACGGGATAAGAAGTAGTAGCACAGAATACCTAATAATACTATGGTAGTAAAGAATTGTTGTTAGGTTATGTTTGTGTAAATAAAGTATTTAGTGTAAGAAATTGTTCCTAGGTTATAATTTGTGCAAATAAACATTTTGTGTAAGATGATGTTTTAATGTTCTATTTGTCCAAATAAAGTACCTACTAAGATTTCATAAAAAAGGAAGGTTCTCAAAGTGATGTGTATGTATGTAATATTGTTGAAGCTTAATATTCTTATATTATGTTAGTCTATATCATCGACCCTATTAAACAAAGGAGGACTAGGGACCAACTACTCAGCATGGACCGCGTATATTAGGTGCAACGCACACAATTGGCCTCAGTCGTAATCAAAGTTGCATTGGTGTAACTGTGCGTGAACTTTACCACATATTATTCGAAATTCACAGCAAAAATGCCTTCCTGTTCTTTTATAAGGTGCACATATAGCTCAAGAACCAAAAATAAGTTGCACTGCATTACTTTTCACTCGTAAATAATATAAATCATAATTTTCTTTAAAATTCTACTAATTGATATTGTTTGAAAATCGCCGTTTGCAGAAAGGGACAGAAATATACGATTCGTAAGAGCGACAAACGGCGCATAAAACTATAGTACACTGACAAATGTCAATCGAACCGACAATTGTCAGTCAAACTATAGAAATGTCGTACATTTTTGTTATATGAAACGCAGGTTTTGCGTATTTGACTGACATTTGTAGGTATATTATGATTTGTCGCTTTATGAAATAGGGCCCAGATCTCTTTGTACCGTCAGGAAGAAAAAAATTACATAGATTTTAGAATTGATTTTATTTACTTAAAAATTGCATTTTTTATTTTAATCTAGGTACCTTTAGGTATTTGCCCCTAATTTATATTAGAAGCGTCAACATAATAGATACTTTCTAACATGTTCCTGATATTTCTTCACATGTTATTTTGTCTACTCTACACCCACTGATATGTTAATTGTTATTAATAGGTTTCTTATAGACGAACTGTGGAAACATAAGTGGCTACGAGTTGTCAGAAGACAGAGGGAAGAGCACTGATTTCTATGGATAGGTTCTGACGTACTTTCGTTTGTGCTGATTCAAAACGCCCCACTGAGCGTACAATAGTACAAAAAAAAGTAAATACGTTAAAAAAACCATTAGTAAATACATTAGTTCCGTGGACGCTCACGCCTGCCAAAGTACTGCTATCAGTGCCAACAGCGCAAAAATGGCGATAATCAAATGAGCTAATTGCGACGTTCGTCAATAGTCTGTCTAGAGTACTAGTAATATGCGGTTATCTATGGGGAAGAGCCAGATTGGCTACCCAACAATAACAGTTGATTATATTCAATACACTTCAAATCAGAACATATGTATACAACTCACAAAGGATAAAGGAAGATATTAAAAAGCGCAGGTCCATATTTTTGGGTAGGTGATATGTACTTACCTATATTAAAGAGCATATTACCTTATTGGCATACCGAAACAGCAGCGAATTTGAAAAAAATATGGCGATTTCTTGGCCATTAATGAGTTCGTGTCAATAGACAGGAAAAAATATAATAATCATAAAGTGTATTAATAAACTGCCTAAGAGATATTTGGGTATAAAAATATTTTTTCGTCTTTTACATGCGTTGGGAACATAAAGTTGCAATATTAATTTTCAGTCTTGGTCAGGAAGGGATGAGGGGGTCTGAAGAAATTAATATCACAAACAACTAATCTAACATGCGCCATCCCATAATTGCACGACATATTAATATTGCCGTGGAGTTGGACGAAAAATAAACCCAAATATGTGTTAAAGTACATCACGATTTTTTGATAGAACACTTTTTGTTTCTTATAATTTGCCCTATCGATTGACACTAGTTTCATTTATGGCCAAGAAATCGTTCTTTTTTCAAATGTTCATCATAGTCTTATCAGCAGTCCGAGCGTGATTGTGTAACATAAAAACAAACTTTCGTAAATGGTATTAATGGACGATAAAATGTTCAAATATTGTTACTCAAGCACACACTTTTGGTCGTGTCGACTAAATTATTGTTCAGATGATGGGGTAATGAAGCACAGGTCGATGTAAATAAGACGGCGATGTTCCGAGCGGACGAATTTGTTTATTGCGACATAGGCTGCGCGTTGCGTGAGCGCCGGTCGCAGACTAACTGGAGATGCGCGTGCGCCGCGCGTTTGTTTACATTCCACCGCAGCGCGGTGCCGAGAGCCGGTGCGCGACTCCTTTATACTATTTACTCCCGGCGCGCCGGCACGTCATTCGTCCCTTAATTTAGTATAAATAAATGTTGTTATATAAACGTACAATATAATTATAATAGGTATATATATATATATATATATATATAATTTGTTTATAAATAAATAAGTGTGTAGGATGCAATATAATGGACAAGGGAAAATAGGAAAGGTCCCTACACCACCCCCCTCCAGAGACCGTCTCTACGTGCAATAGAAGTCAGGGAAACGAACCTGTCTACCACAACGAGTAGTTTTTATATTTGGGTTCGGCGTTGGGAGTTCCTGTACTACAGGTTGATCAGGTGGTGGTAAGTCAGCAAGTATATAGGTTGGTTTAAGGCGGTCTATAGATACCGTGACTTGTTTACCTTTGACCAGAATTTTATAAACTTTGTCACCACGTTGAACAACTTCGTGGGGTCCTGTGTAAAAAGGTTGTAATGCACCTCGAAGTGCGTCTGTCCTGATAAATACGTGGCTAGATGAAGCGAGATCTTTGTAAACAAAAATTGTATATTTGTTGTGCCGCGAAGCTGGAGCTGGTTGCAATTTTTCGGCAAATGAGCGTAATCGGGCGGAAAAATCGGTTATATCCGTAGTACCGCTACCGTTGGCTTGAAAAAATTCGCCTGGCAGCCTTAAGGGCTCACCATAAACAAGTTCGGCAGAAGAGGCTTTTAAATCCTCCTTGAATGCCGATCGTATACCAAGCAAGACCAGAGGTAAAGCTTCAGTCCAGTTCGTGTCAACGTGACACATAATGGCGGCTTTAAGTTGGCGGTGGAATCGTTCCACGAGACCTTTGCATGCGGGATGATAAGCCGTAGTTCGGCGATGTTTGAACCCTATTATTCTGGACAAATATTGGAATAATGAGGATTCAAATTGGGCTCCGCAATCCGTGACTATGTCCACGGGACAGCCAAACCTAGCAATCCAGCCAGATAATAATCCTTGACCCACTGTTTCAGCGGTCATATTCACTATAGGCACGACTTCGGGCCATCGAGTGAATCGGTCGACAGCTGTCAAACAGTAACGATAACCTTGCGATGGAGGTAATGGTCCAATAAGGTCAATATGAACCTGAGTAAACCTTGTGCGGGGCAAATCGAACGTACCCAACGGTGCGGATACGTGGCGATTTACTTTCGCTCTTTGACAAGCCAAGCACGATCGTGACCATTCGACGCAGTCTTTTCGAATGCCTGGCCAAACGAATCGCTCTGCTACTAATTTGGCAGTTGCTTTTGCGCCAGGATGGCTTAAAGAATGCAAGCAGTCGAAAACTTGTTTTCGAAGAGGTTTGGTCACGAAGGGTCTTGGCATCGGCATTTTAACATCGCAGTAAAGTTTTGTGTGGCTACCGTCCAGTATCATCTTTTTTAAAAGAAGCGATGTCTCTTCTTTGAGAAGTATGGACATCTCTGGGTCTGAGGCTTGCGATTTTGCCAGCACATCATAATCGACCGGATTTTGCAGTTCTTCGACACGGGATAGCGTGTCGGCGACTATATTATTTTTGCCAGAAATATGTCGGATATCTGACGTAAACTGCGAAATCAGATCGAGGTGTCTATACTGACGGGGTGAGCAGTTGTTCTTCCGATCGTGGAAGGCATAGCACAACGGCTTATGGTCGGTATAAACAATGAAGTGTCTAGCTTCCAACATGTGGCGGAAGTGCTTAATACCTTCATAGATGGCAAGCAGCTCGCGGTCATATGGTGAGTATTTCTGTTGCGAGGTACTTAGTTTCCGCGAAAAGAAAGCTAAAGGTTGCCACTCGTCATCCTTGTATTGCTGCAAGACGGCACCTAAAGCAACATCAGACGCGTCAGTAACGAGTACAAGCTTGGCTTCGCAGTCTGGATGTGCCAGTAATGCTGCGTTGCTGAGATCCTCTTTGCTCTGCTCAAAAGCTGTGAGTGCATCTCCAGTTAAGTCAACAGGGTGTGACGCTTTTACCGAGCCAGTCAAAAGAGCGTTAAGAGGGGCTTGGGCTTGTGCGGCGTTAGGTATAAATCGCCGATAGAAATTTAACATACCTAAGAATCTCCTGAGCTGTCTGACTGTCTTGGGGGCAGGAAAATCTCTGATGGCCTGAACCTTGGCTTCCGTGGGCTTGGTACCTGCTGATGAAATGTGATACCCTAGGAATGTTACCTCAGTTGCACCGAAAACACACTTTGAAGTATTCACCAGTATGCCGTATCGTTTCATCCTTTCGAAGAGTTGGTGGAGGTGATCCTCATGCTGACCAGGATCCTTCGAGTAGACCAAGAAATCATCAATGTAGGCATAACAGAAGTCCAGCCCACGAGTCATTTCGTCAACGAACCTTTGGAATGTCTGTCCCGCGTTCCGTAGACCAAAAGTCATGTATGGGAACTCTTACAAACCAAAGGGCGTTGTGATGGCGGTCTTCTTGATATCCTCCTCATTGACAGGGATCTGGTTATATGCTTTCACCAGGTCAATTGTGGAGAAGACCTTGCACCCTGCGATGCTATGAGCAAAGTCATGAATATGCCTAACAGGGTACCTGTCGGGGATGGTCCTTGAGTTCAGCATACGGTAGTCTCCGCAAGGGCGCCAGCCACTATCCTGCTTAGGCACTAAATGTAGGGGAGAAGACCAAGGGCTCTCTGATGGACGAGCAGTACCGCTATTCAGCATCAGCTGAAACTCGTCACGTGCAATCTTTAATTTATCAGGGGCTAACCTGCGAGGGGAGGAAGATACTGGGGGACCGGATGTGGTTCGAATGTGGTGCACTGTATTGTGTGTGAGAGGGACGCGTGGCGTGCCAGCTGGTCTGGTAATTTCGGGGAACTTACTTAATATGGCATGGTACCGCGAATCTCCAGTCAAGACCTTGACCGATAAAATAGTATTGACACATTTATCAATTTGAGCAGTTGCTGACAGAGTTGTGATATTGTCCATTAAGCGGCGATTGCGAACGTCGACAGTTAAACTATAATAATTTAAAAAATCGACGCCAATAATAGCTTTGGTTACATCCGCCACCACAAAGTTCCATGGAAAATTACGCCTAAGGCCTATGTTTAAATTAAGCTGGATGTAACCATAGGTATTAATGACGCTTCCATTAGCCGCAGACAGCTGGTAGTTTGTTTTCTCCCGTCGTTCATGAAGCGCAGCTCGTGGGAAGACGCAAAGGTCGCTTCCGGTGTCTACAAGAAATTGTGTCTTCGAGTTGCGATCGGTTACAAACAGGCGACCAATAGAGGGAGAGCAATCGGATGTCGCCATTATCGACCGCTCTGCACGTTTCCCGCCTTTCCGTAGTCGCAGGGCTTTTGGCAGTAACTTGCCTTCGCGCCGAACTTAGAATGGTACCAGCATAAAGGATACCTGCGATAGTTGGAGTCCGAGCAAGTTGTAGATCGGCTTCGTTTTTCTCCGGAAGTTCCAGAACGATTTCGTGGCCGAGATTGTCTGTCCAGTTGTAACGTCAGGTTCTTCACAGCACGTTTCAGTTCCGCTATCTCACTTGCCATTGAATCCGCAACAGATCCAGGTATAGCTGATGATGTCGCTGCAACTTGTCGTCCTGGTAATGCGATGTCCTGCACGCGGTCTGCCAGATCAGCTAACGCCTCTAAGGAGCTATGAGGTTGCGATGCTAAAATTGTCTGAATATTGCTGGGAAGACGACTGCTCCATATAGTGCGAAGAAAGTCTTCAGGTACGCCGGAACCGGCGAGACTTTGAAGATGTCTTAGAAATTGCGACGGCTTTCTGTCGCCCAACTCTTCGTGCATAAGAAGTTGATGCACTTTCTTCTCCTTAGATGCTGACAGACGCTTGATTAATTCGCATTTGAGTTTCTCATATTTGTTTGTATCGGGTGGGCACACTATGATATCTTTGACCTCTTTCGCGTATTGGGGGTCCAGATGCCCGATGACATAATTAAATTTCGTCGCATCGGATGTGATTCCAGTAATCGAAAATTGACCCTCCACCTGCGCAAACCAAATTTCAGGTTCTTCAGGCCAAAAGGGTGGCACACGAATACCAACTCGACAAATGTCGGACGGTGCAGTGGCAACGCGCCTTGCGGGCGGAGGTTGGCTGCTAGTACCTGCGCCATCTTGTAAATGTCCCGATGTTGCCGATTCACTGTCACTCATTTTCGCTGCTGTGGTTTTCATTCAGCGTTCAACGTAGGTCACAAGTTTGGTCGTGTCGACTAAATTATTGTTCAGATGATGGGGTAATGAAGCACAGTTCGATGTAAATAAGACGGCGATGTTCCGAGCGGACGAATTTGTTTATTGCGACATAGGCTGCGCGTTGCGTGAGCGCCGGTCGCAGACTAACTGGAGATGCGCGTGCGCCGCGCGTCTTTGTTTACATTACACCGCAGCGCGGTGCCGAGAGCCGGTGCGCGACTCCTTTATACTATTTACTCCCGGCGCGCCGGCACGTCATTCGTCCCTTAATTTAGTATAAATAAATGTTGTTATATAAACGTACAATATAATTATAATAGGTGTATATATATATATATATATATATATATATATATTATTTGTTTATAAATAAATAAGTGTGTAGGATGCAATATAATGGACAAGGGAAAATAGGAAAGGTCCCTACACACTAACACCGCTGTTTTAAGTACCTAATACAAAAAACTACCAAACTTAACAATTATTTTTTTACATTGGTGATGAAAACCGCGGTAGAAGCTAATATTATTTTATTTCATTGAAATTTATTTGCTGACGGTTCCTTACATTAATTTAAGTTTACGGACTAAGACGAACTTACCCGATACCCGAATCGTATTTGGTTCGAGAATTAATGTTGTTATCTCTTTTGTGCTTCTATCTGCGTATATCTCTCTATCTTTGTTGTTGGTGCATGAAGTGTACGACAGTGCAAAGGACATAGCAAGTTTTTGCCTAGAATGTACTTTGACTGTAGATAATTGTTAATATTCACAAAAAATATACAAAAATTATGGCATGTGCATCTCTAGAATGTGTATCTCTAGAACTCCAGGCATTAAAGGGCTGCTAATAAAAGTAATTAAATTGTTCTAACTGAAAATCAACGACATTTTGAATGTCTTACGTTCCGTTCCACGAAATGTATATACCATGATAAGTAAACTTCTGTTTGACAAATGTATCAATAATTAAAGTAAAAAGTAAAAAAATATAAAAAAATATGCATTCACATAATTATTATTAAAAATGCGTATTGACTTTATTATTTCTTTGTTATTTCATTATTACAAATAATACAATATGATTTTGCACTTTCACTTAATGAACCTTCTCACTTAGCAAAAATGGACTACAAGAAATAATAGACATCTGTCACATCACAAAATGTCATGTCACTTGTGAATGCGTAATCCATTGATACGTAGTATCTCTAAATAAATAAATAAATATAAATATCTCTGAGTTGTCTGTGATCCATTGGCTACGTTGCACTTGCATTCGTGTGTACTGTATCGTTTAATTTTGATCTTGTTATTGCAATCTACAACCGACGACCTTGGCTTTTCTCCCGGGCTGAATTCTTCGACAAATATATCTTTACCATCGTTTGTTACTACGGACTCAGTTTTGCTCACGTTTTGGATAAATATTATGAGGTGTATCAACTGCAGCATACAACGCACCATTTGCGAAGCCATAATGTGTCCACACTATCAACACATTTACTTACGAAGCTCACACGATGGCAATCAGTTGAGGTAAACGTGTAAAAATAAATTTTAAGTGGGCTATGTAAAGATTGTGTCTAATAACAGTTATTTTTTATTTTTAAACTCTTTAATTTAAAAGATTTTCTCAAAAAAAAAACATATGGAGTGCCTGATAGGTTTTTTGAGCAAAAGCACCTTTATAGGTATTTACTCGTACTAGGCGTTTCCACTAGTAAAAAGTATCTTGTCATTAACTTTAAAACTAGAAGTTCTTGAGAGATGTTGCTTATTTTCAATTAGTAATAGGGTAATCTTCGATACAAATAAGTTTAAATTATTAATGTACATGATCTTTTAATAACTAAGCAGAGAGCGCTAACAAAACGGGCCGTGTCCTCAGTGTGTTTTCCTGTAGTTGTATCTAGTCCGGGTGTAGTTTACATGAAGTTCTAGGTTGCCCCGTCCACCTATGTTTAATAGGGTCGATGGTCTATATAGGCATATGTATCAAATTTAATGTATGTACATATGTAATATTATCAAAAATGCTTACTATTTATATTATATGTTTGTCTTTAGCTGAACAAATTATACCAAATTTCACGGATGTATGTATGTATGTATGTATGTTTGTTCACGTATTTCTCGGAAACTAAATCAATTCAATTCTAAGTACAAGTATGATTGCAATAATTCATTTTTTAATACTTTTAATATCTTTCAACTTAGGGAATAGTTAGAGTTTCATTAAAATGGGTTCAGTAGTTTAAAAGATATGGACTGTTAACTGATTTCAATATGGCTTTTTTCTTAGCTATCGGAATACGTACTTCATTTTCTTAGGCCTACTTTAACGAAACTAAAATGTAACATTTAAAAACTAATTTAAACCGACTTCAAGTCGCATAAAACTTATAAGAAAGAAATAACTCAATTTTTTTGAAGTCTGTGCCAGGTAAGTGCATAACTACTTGTAGCTGGAGGTCTCCAGTGGGATGTTCCACCAGCACAAGGGGACAGCTTGGAAATATCCGGTCCTGAATCATCGTCAGGAACGATGATTCAGGACCGGATAAAACGTCTAAGCTTATAAACTTTCTTCTACAATTATTTCCAGAGCAAATGAAACAAGATAGCAAAACGATGTAATATATGATATATTAGCACTTATGGATTCATAAATAAAGTAGTTATTACATTTACAATTTAAAGAGTTTGTTTCATTTTAGTTATAAATTATAGAAAATGCCTGTATAAGAGCCTATAACTGTTTTTCTGTCCACATGTCCTTATACCACTAAATGAAGCAAGATAATGAGCACAAACTAAATAGGAGATACAGATAATGAGTCAAAAGTTTTGATGACAGATTCAATGATAAGTGCGATAGAATGAATTTGTATTTAATTATAAAAGAAGTATGAGTATGGAATGTGTATGTGGACAGTGCTAAGTGATAATCTAAATGAATGAGGTTATAATGTTGATGATAAAGGAAGATATCGTCACATACTTGTTCTTCTTCTTCTTCTTTTTTTATTAGATGCCTTCTGCGGAGGCACTAGCCTACTAGCAATTTCACCAATGTCAAGTTTAATAGTTGATATTACTGTCACGTCACAGTCATTAATTGTCAAGTCAAAGTCCCGAATCAGTAAAATGGTGGACATTTACTAATACTCTCGTCGGTTAGGGCAAACCATAGACTTCAAAAAATTTGAAGTATTTATTCATATTACATATGATACGATTTTAAGTCGTGTTTTTATTTAAATTAGTTTTTATTTATGACCCTTTGTCCCTCTTCTTATATACATAATGATGGTACCACAATTCCCAGGAGGTATGAAACCAAATTAGCCTCGTTCGCAACACATACGCTTAAGAGGAGTCAGAAGAGTTTCCCAGTAATGAAAACTTGCCTCTGAGATTAGTCTCACTGGTCATCTTAATACAGGATCAAAGGGAGGATGAAGTTAAATAAATGGTTATAACAAAGTTTTATTGGACGCTCCAGGAGAAAATTAAACTGTTTCGCTTTGAGGTACCAAAGCTATCGTTTTTTACTATTAAATAGCCACCAAGTCACTGCTCGTATTGCTAGCAATACTGATACATTTATGTCCTGCTTCACTTAATTACACGACAGCCCAAAAAAAGGAGTGTTATATTTTTAGCATTCATGTATGTTTATATGTTTGAATGTTAGTTTCTTTATTCCACCATAACTTTGAAATGCCTGAACAGATTTATACGTATGGGGTATCTTTAAAATCCTTACATCCCCCCGAGTAACATAGAATACATATTTTTTGAAAAAATTCAGTATGGCTGCAGAATGGCTCCATTTTCAACTGCAAAAAAATATCTTCAAGTTTTACAATATAGATATCAAATTAAAAGCCTTGATAAGCACATTCCAATAGTAATTTATTGGTTTTTTTTTTATTCATGTTTGGCAGGGCAGACGTGTGTTTTTTTAGCTTTTAAGCTAGTTAAATGTTGGAGCATTAGTGCCACGTACGATCCATACGATACTTATGCAGGTAAGTAGATATAGGTTCGAATCTTGGATATGGTCGCCAGTCATGATAGTCTGTACGTGTACGTATATAACAGATTAAATCAGTATTAGAGGTAAGAATAACTCATTATGTATGTATTTAGATTGAAGTATTGCTGACCTCTGGCGACTGGCTTAACGACTATTATCAATTTGCAGCTGGGATCAACGACTTCACGTACTCTCCAAAGCAAGGATGGCTTCGTAAGGAGCGATAGCAAACCCGCACTGAGGCCGCGCGGGCTCAGGATTGAAGCCGGTGTCACAAAATACCAAGTTACTCAAGAAATGCAATAAACATTTCAATTTGAATTATTTAAAAGGGACGTATTTGATACGGCACCCTTTAATTTAACGTAAACAAAAAGCTGCGCGTTTATATGTTTGTTTTGTAACATAGATTTAATTAAAAGTGGGATGATTAGCTGTGTGGTTGTGTTTGCCTGTAGTTGTATCTAGTCCAGGTTTTGTTCATGTGGTATCAAAGCGTGTCGTATCTTCCCCTTAACTAGATCTATATTTTGCAAGGAGTAAACGTCACACGCCATCGGTCAAATATTATATGTCTTATAAGTACCTTATACGCTGTACATATTAGCTGTTACCTACTCCTGTATTTGGCAAAGACGAAAAACATAATAACAACCAAGCTAATTGAGCTTTAACGCCATCTTACCGTTCCAACAATAGGCATCCAATAAAAATATTTACTGCTACATTAGTGCCTAATAGGCCTTTTGCAGGATTTACTGTAATAACCCTATATCCGAGAGTAATCCTGATTCGTACTGCAATTTACGACGAGGCAGTTTTTACCACCCGTTGCTATGGCAACTGTGATTTCATTACGATGCCTACTGCGTCTCAGTCGGGTGACAAAGTTTCTACACTTTGTCACAATAGTTCACTGGTCTCGTTATTACTAATGAAAAATAAAAAACAAGACTAGAGTGGTAGATAATTATATTTGCTATACATGATACGAACCAACAAACCTGGGAGACTTCGGAGCATTGCGGGGTTTGCGGTTTTTGAATCGTGTTGAAATATACACATATCTTAGTCTCAAGTACAAAAGCACGGTGTAACTCCTAATATAGACTATAGACTTACGAACAACACAATAATACAACACATGTTGCAAACCAAATTCGAAGTGTTTACTTGTTTCTAAGTTTGACGACCACAGTAAATCGCGCAGACTTGTACTTATGTACGTAAATGTTAATAACAAAGGATAGGAGAGCGGAGGTGCCTAAATAGAAACATGAAGCATCGTTCGCTTTACTACCTACCCAAGCAAATTCAGTTCAAATCTTGTACGTGAATCATAATAAATCAATGACTTAAGTATTGAGTGGTGGAAAAACTACTGCATTTGCAGTAATATACTAGTAGTAAAGAATTTCACGCATTTGCGTGAAATACTATACTGCCTGTACAGGCCTACATGTACTAAACCTCAGTTTTTTTGACGTGAAGAGCGTGTGCAATTCATCTGCCTGATGGTGTGCGCTACGCCTGCCCTAATAAATGCAGTGCTGGCCGCACAGGTCATTAGATTTTAAATCCTTCGCAGCACTGCATCTCGTCACAGTTTTTTTTGCTTGGTATCAGGAGCTTTCAAACCGGAACACAGTAATGTGTGTACACTACTGCTTGGTGAATGAATATCTGGCAAAAGTGTGTTACATATCCAGGCAGAATCTTGCCGAATAGGCTTAGTAATAATATTTATTCTGTGACTTAGTGTGTGATTTTTGTATGACCTTGAGAAAGCGGCATGGTTCAAACGTTAGTGAAGTGTGAAGAGATTTAGCGGTACATCGTAGTACATAATATACATATAGTATAAACGAGCCCTGTTTTAGGTCAGTCAGTACCGTATTTAATTATTACGTGTTAGCGTCCACCATCGATCACTCCGATAGGAGATTAATAGTGCCTACGTATTCCTACCCACTATCAAATATTGTGTAATTTTCTAGGTAATTTTACGTACATATGTCCTACAGATTCGAATATACTTCGATGTTACATCTTCGAGATTTGAATATAAGGTACCCACCCGACCCAATTAAGGTACACTCAATGATGTTTTCTCTCTAAAATCCGTAAAGTTTAAACGGGTTTATTTAACTTGCCTCGTTTCTTGTTATTTTTTGGGTCAAATCTACTAATTGAAATTTGAATCCCTTTCTGTTGACCGATTGATCTGAAATTTGGTACTCACCTTTAGTTCTTATGACAATACAAGTATGTATATTCAGTATCATTGTTAATCTAAGATAGCCGCCGCCACAAAATGGCAGATAACAAATATTTTTTCAACACCCTTAATATGGGTATCAAATAAAAAGTCTTAACCAGTCGCTTGATGCGCGCGCACAGTATGCGCGTGGTAGGTCGCGTGGTAGCTTTATCACGCGCGTGCAAGGTACAAAATGGTGGGTACCTGTTTTTTTCATATCCATCAATATGGGGTATCAAAAGAAAGGGCTTGTCAAGCAGTACAATTTAGAAATAACTATTTATTTATTATTAGAGTTTATCTATTACAAGCAAAGAAACATAAAAAAAGTTTTCTCATAATAATATTAGTGTAGATGTAGAGATAGAAATGATGATGATGTAGGTGTTTTGAGGAGAGCTGAAGACCGAGGTCAGTGGCGTGCATTGGGAGAGGCCAAAGTACATCAGTGGACAGATATAGATTGATGATGGTGATGATATAGAAGAACATATGGTATCATCGTGTAGTCCTTAAAGGTTGTCTGGAAGAGATCGCTTTTTAGCGATAAGACCGCCCATTGTCCCATTTATTTTGTATAAATGTTTTAGTTATTATTGTATTTTTTGTTCTATGTGGTGTACAATAAAGAGTTATCTATCTATCTATCTATCCTTTTTGGAACTATGAAATTTAAGGCCACAAGGAAAAATACAATCAACATAAAGGAGGATGCCAGCTTTCGGCTTCCAAGACTTTTAAATGTTAAATGCCGCGGACACGAAATCTATCTACATTATTGACTATTTAAAATAATTTAATATATTCTTATTAAAACAATAACATTCTGGAAATGTTATTAAAATAATAACAATTAATATGAATAGAAATGACCGGAAATAGCTGTGCAAAACTTTTAAAAGCTGCGGACACGAAATCTAATCACATTATTGACCATATAAAATAATGTAATTAATTCTAAGTAAAATAATAACTTTCGGAAACTGTTATTAAAAAAATAAGAATTAAAATGAATAAAAATGACCGGAAATTGCTGTGAATTGATACTAATTATAGTGTTAACACTATAACTCGTAATAAGTGCAAATAAACTATTAATAAATCGATAAACAAAATCAATTACAAAAAAACTACAGGCCATCTTAGTTTATTCTAATATAAATCATTTCAGTCTATTATTTTATTATATTAGAAATAAACAACAATAAACCCATTCGTATTTTTTTATTCTACATATACGTTAATTCATTATTTGTTATATAAACGTTTTAGTGGTTTAAGTACCAAGCTCATGACAAGAGCCGAGAAGGCCCAGGGTTCGATTCTCAGATTGAGTACCCAAGTGCCTACTACTATAGCAGGTACAGGTAGGTAATAATACTTTGTAAATGATATTAAACATGATCGTAAAGTGTAAGTGTAAGTGTACCTACATAATATATCAGTTTAATATTAGATTTCAATAATTATCTTGGCTATATAATTTCCTTGACCATAAACCGTGTTATAATCTAACGAAAGTCACATAACCACAAAAGTTAACTTTATTTCCTTATAACTTATTTTTGAAAAGTTCCCAGAAAAAACTAATAACACACAAAAGCTTTTAACATAATGCTTTAAAAATAAAAATACTATTCAGTTATGTCCGCGATAATTTTAAATCGAGCCTAAGCCACTTTGGAGATCTGGCATAGTCCTTTAAACGTATTGTACATAATATTACAAATCTTACTCTCTTTTTCCGTAGGTCCAATTTATTACACTTTGATACTGAAAATTAGGTCAAAAAATAAGTAATTTTTCAACGAGTACAATTTTTTTTTATTACTTTCTTGGCAATCTTTTGACCACGATCTCACCTGATGGAAAGCTGGTCGAAGGTGTAGCACGCTTGCCTAGTAGATACCTATTCACTCTTGACTTGAACACACCAAACATCTCTTAAGGTAAGTTATTATACCATCAATAATAATATTGTCTTCATTAAATTTTTATGTGTTTCGGGCTTTTGACTAGCACTTAGTCCTGACTTGTAAGTTGTACCAATCATCAACTCATTTTTGTGTTTATTCATTCAAATACTTCAATAAGAAAACCTTTTTTGCAATCAATAATTCTTCTACACCTCAAAATACCTACATTCTTTTCCATTCATTTTCACCTATGTTGCTGTGTAACGTCCGACTACTGGTTGTATGCTTAACACTCGTATTTAGGCCATTTGCCGAAAACTAACGATATGCAAACAAAACACTCATTGGAACTGATGGAAGACTACATGTATGTGGTCTGACCACTGGAATAACAGACCAATTATCGTAGTTTGCGGGAAACTCTATATGTATGAAGAATTGGGATACAAGGCGGCGATAACAGTGTACACATATTGACTCAAAAAAAATCTAGTTATTGTTTTGTTTACAGTCTAGACAATGTATAAGACCTAATGTACAAGGAGAATCGTCAGGGTTTGCGGGTCGGGCCATAAAATAACTAATAACTAGTAGCTCTGTGAGCTGTAGACCTCGCGAGCACAAACTTTTTTGGAAACAATCTAACAGTGCACAGTAGCGCCATCTAGTTACCTTAATGTAAAACTAACATTAATAACCAAGGTGCTCCATCAATCAGTACCTAGTAGGTGAAGGCTGGAAGATGCCCAAAAGTGAGCCATTTACTGCAGCTATTCTTCTCATCACGCCGAAGATCCTAATCAGATCTTCACCAAATTTATATGTGATCAACTATTTAAAAAAAGAAACCATCGAAATCGGATCTAATAAGGCGGAGATGATGATGCCCTCTTATTACCCCTTTTTGGAGGAAGTAACCCAGTAACCCATGTAGTCCCCCCAGTCAAAAATCCCCGACCGTACGGCAGCAAAGCGGTGGCCGTAAAATGCGACCTGTAGATGAGAACAGCTTGAAACACATACGAAAGCATTTTTGCCCAAGCTGAAAAGGAGACGCTCCGCTCGGGCTTCGAGCTCGCTCGGTCAATGACATTCATGTTAGATCTTAGAAAAATGGATTAAAAAAATACAAGATCTAGTCGGTCAAAGGGCGGGCGGCGGTGGGACCACAGGGACAGGAATATTGGAAGCAAATGAGGAAAACAGGAGATTGGCATAGATCCTTGCTCGCCTTGTTGTTTAGTCAGTTTCTAAACGGCTTGATGGATTTTGATAAATGATGTATGATTGGATTCATCTTAATCGCGAGAGTGGCGTAAAATATATGAAGTGTGAATAAACTAATATGGCGGCTTAAAGCTGCCATATTAGCGGCTTACAGCTGCCATATTAGTCAAATCAAAATGCAGGTCTTTAAAATACCAGTCCAAAAATATTTAATTAAGTATATGAGCAAATCTAAAAAAAACATAGAAAAAAAACCTACTGTGATCAATACTAAAAAGAGGCAAATAAGCTTTAGGACCTTGATTTTGAAATATAAGATGCAGTCGGAGGCATGAGGAGTAGCCCGCCAGGTTCTAGCTGATCCCGTCAAAGGAAAAGTAAAATGCACGATATCAACGACTGCATCATTTTTTTCCCCGACTCATGAATCTAAAGCTTCTTTGCCTCTTTTTAGTATTGTTGTTTGATGTTAAAATTATTAATATTTTTTATGCTATTATTTAACTTACAACGTTTGTATGTATGTATATTTATTTAGGTCAAATCTTGCAAGTTTAATTAGAACCCCTTCCTCTTATCCTACGGAGTTGAACTTTTCTATGTTGGTTCAGTTCCGATGACAATGCATTTTTATGGTAAGCATGACCTGCATCGAGGATTAGCTCCAGAGAAAGGAACTCTTCAACGGTTAACAGCACAAACACGAAATTTTGAGTACACATTTTATTATGCTAGCCAACTTTTAATTTGACCATGACATGGTTTCCAGATAAAGGAACTCTTCAACGGTCAACATCACAGGCACGACATTTTGTGTACGTATTTTACTAAGATAGCCGGTGTTAAGTTTTACCATGACATGATTGCTGCACTCAGGGTTGGGTCCTGACTAGGGAACTCCTCAACGGTTAACATCACATACACGAAATGTTGTATACGCATTTAATGGTGATAGCCCGTTCTAAGTTTCATGGCTACTGCATAAAAGCTTTGTTTTAAATGTTTTTTATTAACTTATTTGAACTGGTCATTGATAAAATCGAACATATCTACGATAGAAACTCATTAAGTATCGTTGACTCCAATTGGATAGACAGAGAGCGCACTTAATTAAAAATCCTGAAGAAATTCAAATTAACTAACGGTGGGAGTCTCAATTAAAAGTTAAAACTGATATTGTATTTATATCGACGAAAAGTTTTTTAATGAAAAGCTCCGCAGTAATCGTTGACTAGAAAACTGCAACTATCTTTTAAGTTTCGCTATTTTTAAGTTCTGATTTTGGTTACGGATCAGTAGAATTAAGTTAAATTAAAAAGATGGAATAAAGAAGACAAACTTCTACTAGGACTTATGAAATTCATTAGCAAGGGCAAAGTCGCAAGCAAAATCTAGTATCCATGTTTTAAAGCTATTCTCAAATCGCAACACAATTCTCAATTTTTCAGCGGTAAAGCGAAATTGACACATACAGCAATTAGCAATGCCTAATGGTGCCCATTATCGGCAATGCCTTTCAGCATATTGTGGAAATTGGCAACAAGTTACAGGGTTTGTTATCTCCCTGGCTTCCGGCGAAAATAATATTTAGGTTCCTATTGAGAAAAAAAACTTTCCAACATTCAGAGTGGGTGAAAATGAATAAAGGCTGCCGTCGCTTTTCTCGACATATTTTCACCGTAAAAAGGGGGATAAGTTCGGATACAATATTATCTATCTACAATATTTTCTATTATCTATATATATATATATATATATATATATATTCATATGTATATATCGACGTGCATTTATCTCACAAAATCTCGAAAATGTTCGTAATTATTGTACGGATACGGTTTAAAAACAAAAAAAACAGCTTGATTGAGGGTGTGTGTGTGTGTGTGTGTGTGTGTGTGTGTGTGTGTGTGTGTGTGTGTGTGTGTGTTTGTGATCATGTGTGTTGGTGTGTATGGTGTTAAAGTGTGTGCGAGTGTGTGAATCATGAAGTTTAGTATGGTTATAGCTTATACTCTGGACACGTAGGATACCTACTTTTGATAATCATCATCATCCACGCGGGTTTAACCGCGGAGCGCAGCTAGTATTACATAAGTATAACGTATAAAGCTTTTTAAAAATTACTCGTAGGTGCTACTGTGTACTATAATTCTTCGATGTGGTTCAGGTTTACTTAGAATTGATTTTGTATTTGGCCATATTTTCTTTAAAATGTTAAGAGTTTTTTGTGTTCCTGACTGTTTTTTTTTTTATAGAGATGTCGGTTTTATATACTAAGTATTTTGTGTCTATGTGATATACCTTTACATTTATATTGTTCTTATTTTCGTTTAGGTGATCCTCAACATCATCATCATGAGCCCGTATCAGTCCACTGCTGGACATAGGCCTCCACCAAAACACGCCACTGAGCCCAATCTTCGGCTCTTGCTTTCCTACTGCCACCAGCCATCTTGCGTATATCTCTCCACCTAGCCGGAGGGCGTCCTACATTACGTTTATTGAATCGAGGTCTACCTGTTGTATTTTATTTTATTATTATTATTTATTTATTTTTGCGGTAACGGTATCATTTCCCGCGACACAACCAAATCCTGGTACATACTTCACAGGGTTTCATCTCGTACCTCAGAAAAAAATTACTTATCGAATCCTTCGCCTATATATTATTTTTGTTTGTCTTATGAGGTAGTGCTGGCTTCTGTTGTCAGAGTTTGTCAGGCCAGCCGAGGTCTGTACTCTGAAGTATATATTGCTTCAAGATTAAACAAATTTTGGACAAAATCTATCTGAGCACACACCGTACACATAATATTCCTAACCAAATACCATATGCCATATAAACGTATGGCATCCCTAATTACTACGGAGTTCCCATGAGCAATGATTTCTTGCCGAATAGAATATTCGCACGGAATCTTACCTGAAATACCTAACATTCTCACGCACTAAGAATCTGTACTTACCACGCACTCATTCTTCTCTCACTCATTCGATCTTCCCTTGGGATTACCTTAGCTAGAAGCGATAACTATTTATCTCAGAAATTATAGCAGAATGTACATTTCTACACTCATACTATATACTAACACTAATATTATAAAAATGATTTTTGTATGTTTGTATATTGGTACGATTGTTTGTAATGGATAAATCCAAAAAATACTTAACCGATTTAAAAAATCTTAAACAGAAAGCTAACAGGGGATTTACTTTACTTGCAAAAAAAAAAATAGAGATTTATACGAACATTGCAAGAATGTAACCCAATGTTTACGATAACTCACTAAGGAACTGAATGACTGTTGCCACGGAAACGAATTAATAACAATTCTGGCAAAAAGCACCACGAGCGTTGCTGCTTTACATTGGTAGGTACCCATTTAACATTTTTTTCTTCTTTGACATTAGTCGTGCGAATCACCGTTTTGTCGTGAATCACACCGATAAATACGGTACCAGGACTAAAAAGTGAATTGCAACGAAAAGGTCTATATCGTCTCGATTTTTTAACTCTGCTTCAGAGATCTTATTTTGGTGTCACTTATATAGTCAGCTCGATAATTTAATATATAATTTTTGACAAAAGACATAGGCAGAGTGCATGACGCACAGATCAAAGTTACCGAAATTGATGTTTTTGTGATCTTTACTTCTGTTTAACTCCCGATTTATACATGGCGTAGACGTATCAGGACAAATAAACGGCCATACACCCCGATACAGCCCCACCTGGTTTCATAAATCAAATAAAAAAAAAACGGGTAGATACGTTTACAAATTAAGAGAAACCCTTAGCTACCCGTGCGAAGTCGGGGCGAGTCACTAGTAATAAATATATAAATTATTGTTCACTCCAAACGTGGCATGGCTGGTCACATGTAACGGTTGCTTGCTTATCGTATGAGGTAGTGCTGGTCCCTTATGCTCTATGACCACGCAGACACGTAACGCGTCGCGTTATGATATATTATCTTCGTGGAATTGTCGAAATGACGTCACTCGTTTTCTGCAAGGAATTTCGTGTGGCATAGCTCTTGTTTCAGCGCCCGAGGCCATTGACATGGCTTAATTACTGATATCAATTAAAAGCAACCCGGACTGACAATGAAATCCGTACACAACTTATAAAAGTCATAGGTCAAAGATTGAGTCCGGTATCGTTGGATTTTAGTGCGCAATGTCTATTTATAATTATTTTTTTTCTAAAACTTATATTTTCCCATTGTTACACTTCTTCTAACGACATAGCTCAAAGGATAAGCAAGATAAAGTGGCAGTAGGCTCGTAACATTTCCCAAAGAAACGATAACCGTTGGGGTAGACGAGTTCTTGAGTGGAGACCACGTTCAGTCAAACTTAGTGTAGGACGACCTGTGGCCAGGTGGAGTGACGGCCTGCGAAAGGCGGCCGGAAGAGAATGGACGAGGGGAGCTGAAAAATGAGCTCAGTGGCGTGCATTAGGAGAGGCCTACGACCAGCAGTGAACAGATATAGGCTGACAATGATGACACTTTTTCTACAATAAAATTGTTCCTAATTATTATTTGTGGTGTTCAATAAAGAGTTTATCTATCTATATCTCTGCCACCATCTCTTAGCGATCGCATACCATCAAGCGTGACGTCATTGTGTTAGTCACTCAATATTATAAAAGAAAAATTGCATTTAACAAAATATTATCCCATGGAGAGGAAGTTAAGTCTAGCCGATTCGAAAAAAAACTCGCTGACATTGATAAATTAATATCCGCTAAATATCTCTTGTGTCATGTCAAGTATTTTGTACTAAAAGCATGCAATTGAAGGTGTAGGTGTATTTTATCACTAGGATTTAGGTGTCCTGATAGGCAGCTGAAAAGGTATTACCTTAATTGAAAATTATGCAGGTTATTATTAAGGTCTGTTGTACTTTATTGTAATTTTAATAACATTTTCGTGTCAAGGTTAATATACTCGTATTAAAAATTATATTTAATATGTATTTGTGTGTAAAATGTGAGCTTCGATAAAGTCATAGAAAGTCACACATACTATATTTTGTTACCAATGGAATATATCTACCATTATTTTATCGAACTTGGCCAATTTTTCAAAGAGGATGTACCTGATGTTTCTGATACTAGTCTTAAACATCTCGCCTTAAAAAATGGTGCCTCAGGGAAGTATATATGCTTTTTAGTCTCGCTGCGCTGCCACAGTTATTTTAACACACTACTGCTTGGTGGTAAAATATCTGACAAAGGTGTGGTTCTTCCCCAGCCGAACTGTTGCAGAAGAGGCCTATCACAAACCAAGGAAAAATCTCAAGAAAACAAACAGTCTATTTCCTAAATTAACTTCCTTAGCTGCGGTTCTCACAGCATTCTGGGATAACAAGGGGCCAATTAATCCTATCTTCAAATTGCTCAGTACCATTTTAATCTTATAAATTGTCAATAACCAGAAAAGTTGCTGACAATCGTCTATTTTTGTTAAAGATTTCGTCTCATTATGCAAAGCACAATACAAACAACTCTAAGAGGACCCGTTCGTCGTTCAGGGTCCGTTCTGAAACTCGAGTCGACCCTTTATAATACTTAAAAGGGTGTATAAAGGATCCTTTTTATAGAGGAGCTTGACATGGTATGAATTTTTCGTGATATGCTTTCATTGCTGAATTTTGGTTTGAAAGCCAATAGAGTTTTTATTGAGTGCTTGAGTGCTTAGTTGTTAAGAACAGGCCATATGTTCTTTTGCACGTAATCTGTTGACTTTGTTTATGTCTATGCGCTATGTTAGGAACTCAACGATTAACCACACATCTACTCTTTAAGAAAAAACCCTGAGTACCAGCAGTACCTATAGGTTGATGAAGATAAGCTATCTACGATATCTACGAAAGTACTTTGAGCCCATTTAGCTGTTAATAAAAGCCTTAGTTTGGAAAGAGCTGGGCCATTATTCTCTATGAACAGTCACACGCGTAACGCGTCTCGCTGTGGAATCGTTCGGAAAAGTACGGCAATTCTCGAACATGCACAAACAATTCCACGCAGATATCTTAACGCGGCGCGTTACGTGGCCGAGTGGCAATAGAGAATAATGGCCCTGACCAAATGATAAATTTCACAAAAGTATTTCCTGACACCCTAGAGTAAAAAACGCTTGACAGTAAGAAAGAAAAAACTTTGCAAGTGTCAATAATATTTACCTACTTGAGTTAAGCACCGATAATCAATTACTGCAACCACGCAGTCGTGTCACATGAATGTTAATATATTTATGAGGCGCCTACAGTACTGCCTGTCTTCCTACATCTTTGTCAAAATAACCAGCCCACATAATTGGAGTTATCGATTAATTTTGAAATTTTTGGCATAAGCGATTTTATGTTATACTGGTAATACTTAGAACAGAAGAGAAACGTTACAAAGTACGTAAGTGTAGACTCTTATAAGTACAGTGTATATTACAAAAACTCACGCAAAGTTGCCAAGATCGTGATATTTTTTTTGGAATTTAACACTGAGATTTAAGCTAAAGCTTGAACTTGGTGAAATCTCATTTCAAAATTCCGAAATGAATAAATACTTAATGTATAATTAATAAGGGTTAGCTCATGAAACTTATTTGTTGTCTGTCGTAAATAAAGAACTGATTTAAGTAGAGTAAAGTGGTCTAAGACTGCGCACTCAAGTATCAGTGGCTATAGAACAAATACATTTAATATTACAAGAATCAACTTTCATTATTTTTATACCTTATTTTAATGACTATAATGTTATTATCAAAAAAAAACAGCTATTTTAGAATAATAAAAAAATGAGAAACGCGCACTTTTACACTACCAGTTTGTAAAATTGCGCAATGAGATCGGTAAAACTGCGTGGGTCCATGTAAGACTGCACAATAGTGTTCACACAAATCACACCAAAATGGTCTAGGACTTGCCACCACTCCTTGCAGCCAATGCATTTGATCCAATCTTTGATTATCGGTTGCCCAAACCAACTCCCCTGCTCTCAGGCTTGGGACACATTCAAGCTTCCTTAGGACTCTGCTTTGGATATAGTAATTTTTTTTTCGAACTATTTTGGTTTCTGATTAGTCTCTTTTTGTTATCTTCCTTTTGTTACTGATTTAGGTTCATTTAATTACAGTAGTAAAGTAGGATCAGATATACCAAGCGTCTCGCAAAATTCTCACCATCTGCAACTCGCTTAGTGTTGTTTCTACTATTTCTTAGGGACAAACCAATGTATCTGTTTTTGTTTTCTCTGTCATATAAAATATTAATCAGAATTAGCATAGTTTACAAAATTTTGAAAATAAAGAGTAAAAAAACGGATGTGTTAAATTGCGCTCGTACACAGGTATATCATGCGCAGTCTCACACAATTTTCCATTTTCACTTGTTTAAACTGATATCGGCATCTATTCGGAATGCCATGAATTATTGTCACCAAAACCATCTTGTGACTGTCATAACACATTCCGATTAAGGAAAAATAAGATCAAACTGTAATGAAACTTTAAACTTACCCGGTCAATTGTATTTTCACGGTAAATCTATACTTATAATAAAGCAATAAGTAAAAAAAGTCTGTCCAAAGAAGATCATAAAAAAATGGTCTAGTGTACTTAAAATAAGCTACTGAACATGTTTTATTTTTAAATCGCGTCTTTGTGTTTGTTTGTCTGTATGTTTGTTTGCGCGTCACGTAAAAACTACTAGACCGACTGCGATGCGGTTTTAACTGTTGGAAAGTTTAGGATTTGACTTAGAAACTGGGTTACCTGGTATCTTATTCCGATGATTAAATGCCGAGCAATTGATAAAAACCTATTGGATGGCTGAACAAATAATACGTATATTGTACTGTATAATAGGCACTTTTGGTCCTGGAATAACACGTATGGGCTACTTTTAAATGAAATGACCACTCGGGCATAGCCGCAGGCACAGCTAGTCAATAATAGGGTGGCAATATTGTGTGCCTATACGCTTCAAAACGACACTGATGTTAGCTACAAACTTTGCTCTGGTTTTCTAAAAAGTCGTGGGTGTAGTCTTATCGACCGCACTGTCTTAGCCCTACTTTTTACTTACTTTTCACCCTATATAATGCTGTTTTAATGCTAAAGTGAGTTTATAGAAAGAAAAAAATGTAAGCTTATTGCTCTTCTGCCGAATATTTGATTAGTCTAATGATAAAAAATTATATTCGATAAATGACGAACTCTAATTCATAAAAGCCAACCCCTACCTAAATTAGAATTACGAAAAAATCATAGAAAAGGCCAAACTCACACAAAACTATGCATTTCACATAAATCAGAATTAAATTTAAAAAATTGCTACGCCGAATCAATCAATCAATCGAATAAGGTTTTATTTCTGTGTTTATTTTTAAGAAAACCATTACTTAATTTGTTCAAAAATAGATTCCAGATCCTGTCAAAGGAGAAATGAAATGATGCCTCTAACTGTATCATAGATTAAAAAGTTCTCTTTTTAGTTTTGTCCGCATTTTTATTTTTTTAGTGTTTCTTTTTTTATGGAATGGTCTTATAAAGACTTTCATTTGATTTGGTATCTTACTCGATAGGATTTGATCATTTTTGTTCCGTTGGATATACAATATGTACGCGCCTAGGAAACGTACAAATAAAGAAACATATATACAACCCAAACTAGGCCAGTCGCACTCCGAAACTACTACAAATATTATACCAACACTTTGCAGCCGCAATATTGCGGTTAATTCAGTAGTGTCAAGCGTGCGCTCCATGAGTCGCACGCCGTGTGTTTACGATAAAGTACCTACTTACTTAAAGTTTTTGTAAACATTTATTCTTTTCTTAATTATGAGTACCAAGAAGAAACCTAGAATGTACTGCATAGAATTCGGTCTGACAAGTCTCGTAAAATACCTACATACTGTCATTTTATTACGTATGTTGCCATTACTTTTGCATTCATTATTAAGCATGGAATTCAGACAGGCACCTTTTATTCATCAAAGTGCAATACCTATTAAGTTATAATCAAATAATTAGGTACTTGGTCTGATAAAAATGACATTCTATGTGTATTCTATGTATAACTATCAACATTTATAACAATAAGTAATAAAATAATACATTATTGCATAATTGTTTATTCTGTTATAATATCTAAGTCATATCATATCACAGAATAATTACTAGTACAAGTACCTAGATAAATTTTGATACAACCATGCCGAGCGAAAAAGTGACAGAGCGATTCTGAAACGGTTAGAGCAATGGAAGCTCTTGCACGTTGTGATACTGTACATTCTAGCCTGCACACAATGGGTGAGCACCTTCTAGGTAAATATAATTGAAAGATCGCAGCGCTGTACGAGTTAAATTGCACTTTATTGCGTTGTAGCGAGAGTTGCTATGTATTTAAAAGACTTTACTCAGTTATCCTTCTGTATGTACTATTATTTATTCTGTGCTCAAACACATAATCGTCCGCAGTCGGGCAGAAATCAAGTAAAACCTATTACACTATGACCCTAACATAACCTCCTATCCACCACATAAGTCTGACAACAAAACGAAACGTGAAACGACTCTGCAAAAGGCATCATCACATCATAACCAGTTGATATGTCGGGAGCTGACACGAGAGTGAAATAATGAATTTTACTCATGTTTACATTACAACTACACTAAATTTACTACTAAATGGTATTTCTTTTATTCAATTTGCGCCAGACTACAAGAACTTTGACTCCTCACACAAACCATAAAACTCACAATAACGAAATGATGTACATGAATCAACAACAAATTCTTTCTCTTTTATTATTGTGTGGTTTCCAAACAAACTTAAACATACATTTAATTTACCATACAAATAAAATAAGCAACCAAACACTTCAAATAAACCAAAATAAAATAAATGCGCAGTTTTAATTTCCATTAGGTCGTTAGCTTCAATTAAAAATTACCTTCTCTCAAAAGCAGAGATATTCTGCAGCTTGGGCTTGGTTTCACACGTCACACCCTTCTTGTTGTCTCAGTCTCCTCGAGATTACCAAAATTTCCACGTGTAGAGAAGGAAACACTAAGGTGAGGATTTCAAAAATAATCCGACATTGTGTGTAAATTCCCTGCCGACTAATTCAGTCTGTTCTTATATCTTAGATGTTAGGTATCTTTGTAAATATATAAGCGTATGAACAAACGTTTAACGTCGGATCCTCGCTACTCCTAAACCATATCAGGTTGGATAATTTTGTGAATATTTAAGTGTATATTAAGCCACGAATAAACGTATTAACGTCAGATCCTCGCTACTTTTAAACCATATCAGGTTCGGTCGATGAAACATGGAACTAATTAACAAATAAAATACATTGTTCAAGATCGCGCTGCACTTAAAATGTTTGATATACCTACAGTTTTACAAAATAAAGATTCCCAGTGGCCGTTCCACATTCTGCGAATCTGCAAAGCAAAAAGAACTGAGGTCATAGCGGAAAAGTTAGAGGAAAATATCACATCAAGTTCTGCAAAAGTATCAAGAAAAGTTAATATTGGCCGAAGTCAGTGGGTAAATACTAAAAGTTTTGTTTTCACCGCATAACAATAAAAAACTACGTAGGTCGTAGGTACGTACAAAAGTCGAAATTTTGATACGTATTTTGAAATTTATGTATGACAAAATAACAATTCCCCGATGTAATTATACAAATCATCCTACTATAAAACCTAATCAGTGACATCCCTATAGTGTTGGTCGTTCGATGAAACGTTATATCTTTCAAAATAATATTAATTAAAGATGAACAAGCACAAATTAAACAATTATATACCCATCGACCCATCCTACCCCCATTGAACTCTACGAAGTATCTCGATCACATCAGCTTTCAAACAGAAAAAAACTGCATCCAAATCGTTGGGGAGCTATGATTCTACAGACAGTCCATAGTATGTATGGACTACCCTAAACTTATATTACCCCTCTCTTTGGAGTTCGGGGATTAAAAATAATCTCACGACATAATTTTAAAAATTAATTATTTTCATGGATTTATTGTATTATCATGTACCTTAGTGCTTTATTTTAGGTAAGTACTTTAATTATTATCAGTCAATCAGGTTTGGGCACGAGTGATGGGATAAAGTTTTCGTCTAAACTTTCTTCTAAGTTTTCGTACAAACTGCCTGAAATAAAGAAAATTTGATATTCCGTTCCTTTCTGGCCCGATTGTTCAGAAAATATAGATGTTAAACTTAAGGTGAAAACTCTAGCTTTATCAGATCCTCTCAAACTTTTTAAAACTTCTCTAAAATTCTCAAAAGGTCAACAGCAGTGGAAAAAGTATGTAAATTCTGGAAATTTTATGTTAAGTTAGGAGGTACTTAGTTACCATAATTATTATGATAATGGTGTCGATGCTCTTGTTTTCTAAACTACGCTAAATTTAAGTTTAGTCGTATCAGTCAGATTCTTTTGTAAAAATCTAGACTAAATGTAGTTAAAAGATTCCTAAAAGCTGTTTGATATTTGAACTAAATGTAAACATCAGTGCGACGGAACTAAGCGACTTGGAGGGATAGGAGGGGTTTTGTTGTGTACGGCAAAGGGCTGGAAAGTGGGGGGAGGGAAGGAGGTGCAAGAGGGGCTGTGGGTTGGGGAATATAAGTCAAGGGAGACTCGGGGAGAAGGTAGGTTACGAAGGAGGGGTGGGGGCATGAACAATTAAAATACTGCGTTCTCCTGCCTCCTGCATAACTCCCCTGCCCCCTCCTGACCCCTACCTCCTGATCCGGATCACACCATTCCACGTGCCCCCTCCGGCTACATCTCCATTACCCGCACCCATTTCCTCTAGCCCCTCTTCCACTCCGCCGCAACCCACTACCACCCGCACCTCCCCATCTACTCCAACCTTGTTGGAAACAAGAGAATTATCACCAATAATACGGACTATAACTTCTTAGGATCATTCACGTAAAATATATTAAATTCTCAGCTTTAAGTCCAAAGTCATTACTCTACGTTTTAAGGCCTATTTCACGACCTTCAAGTCATGTTTCAAGTAGGCTTGTCGCCGGTTAAACTCACCAATAACTGTAAGTATTAATTTCAGCTCACCTGAGTAATACTAACCAAGAAATAAAAGTAAGAGATACTCGTTACTTTTACTTGCCGAGCAACGTTATTTAGCAAGTAAGTGATTAACGCTTTCCAGGCTTATTTAGTAACTAGCTGTGCCCGCGGCTTTGCCCGCGTGGTCATTTCATTTAAAAGTAGCCCACACGTGTCATTCTAGGACCAAAATTCTGTGCCAAAAGTACCTACACATTACAATATTATACTACATTTCTTCAAAATTCAGACGTCGAATAGATTTTTATCGATTACTCGGCATCTAATCATCGGAATAAGACACTGCCTTGCGTTTTTATAACGCATATTCTGTGAAGTACGGAGTGTCATAGAAGTGCACGTATTGCGATGAAATAAACGCATATGATACAATATGAAATAAACGCTAGAATAAACGCACCGCGTTCCACCGCAAGCGCAAGGTAGTGCGTGCAAGGCCTAAGATACCAAGTACCCCAGTTTTTAAATCAAACCTTGTAAGGCGTCGTAGTGCGACGGGCGGTAAGGTAACGAATGACGTGCAGCGTGCAGATGAAGCGATGAAAATACGTAGTTCGTATAAGTTACGTATATTCAGAATAGGTTGATCTATATATACAAAGTACTCTGTGTATCAACCGGACAGTAGGCAATTCAACGGACAACTTCCAGTTGCATGGGCTTGAGAGCTGGAGGTCGTGCTGAGGCAAAGTGCTAAAGCTAGTCTGAGCCGAATTCGAAAATTTACAGATTTGAATTCTTTGTACAGTCTTTTTTGTTCTTATTGCTTTATTATCTCTCTAGTGTAGAGGTCCTACAATATGAAGACTTACACCCGTGTTACTGAAGAAGGATAGGTACTCCATTGTGCTATACTCGTACTCTAATATCTATGAATCATCTCGATTACCTCAGCTTTCAAACATAAAAAACCGCACCTAATTCGGACCATTCGTTTGGAAGCTACGATTCTCATCCCTTTTTCTCACCACCCTCCTCCCCCTCCCCATATAGCTAAGAACCATATAAAACACATTAGCTTTCAACAAAAAAAATAACCGCATAAAAATAGGTACATTCGTTTGGGAGCTACGATGCCACAGCCAGACACACACACACACACACACACACACACACACACACATACACACACACACATACACACACCCACACCCACACATACGCGCGCACACACAGGCGAACACACCTACCCAGTGATACACACCCTAAACTAATACCCGTCTCTTTATTAGGGGGTTAAAAATGTAAAACAGTAATCAGTTTGCTTACCAATAAAAACAGCCGCAAGAGGGCGCTTTTTTATGAGGGATTGTAAATGTTATAATAATGATAATTTATTTCTTTTTTAAACATGCACTTCAGGTAAAACTAACAAAATTACAAATTAACAATACATTAATTGACAGAATTCTTTTCTTTTTTTGAGTTTTTTCTAAATTATCCGAATTGGAATTATTGTGACCTATTTTGTTGAAATGATTTGACGGTTTACTTCAAAAAACGACAGGAGCCTTAAAAATATCGAGGAAATTGTAAAAATAACGCATAAAATATATAAATGCTTAAAAATATGGAGCAAAACATTTCAAGAAGCGCGTGATTTCGAGCACGTCTGGGTTGGAAGGCCAGCATGCTCCCGCTGTGCCACAGAACGTCGTGCTGAGAAGGTCGAAATTACGATACAGTTTTGATGTTTTATTTAAATTACATTTAAACTATCATAACTTTGAATACCTATGCCGCAGGAACCCTATATTTTTTGGGGATAAAAAGAATCCGTTATATTAATTCATAATATGAACTTTGACTGTGTCAAGTTACATCAAACTCCGTCAAGTAGTTTCAGCGTAATATGTGTTCTTTTAAATAACTTTCAACCCCTATCCTGCGGGAACTCATGATTTTTTCGGTATAAAAAGTATTCTAAATGTTAATCCATAACATAAGCTATGAGCGTACCAAGTTGCATCAAAATCCGTCTGGTAGTTTCAGCGTAATGCGTGTTCAAAGAGACAGACAGACAGACAGACAGAAAGACAAAAAAAAAACCTGTTTGCACTCCATATCGATTTTGAAGTTTATCTCAAATAGATTTTGAAGTTCATCTCAATTAAAATTTTCAAAAAATATTTAATGTACAGATTTAGCCCAGTTACAGTTTTATTATAGTATAGATAGATGTCTAGGTTAAAATGTCCTTCAAATAAACAGACATGGATCCACAAAGCGACAGCAATTATCTTCAAAGCGGGCGTACGACGAAACTAATATTTAACTCGTACGTACAAACAGAGCAAATGAACTTTGCAAGCGGGGACACTCGGCATAGCATGAGAACGTTAGTTGAAAAACAAGCGCTGTTTTTTTTTATTTTTTTTTGTTATAAGCAAAGAAATGCTGGATGAATTTTATAATCTAAACGCTGCTAAGCAGCTATGATAACAGTTAAACAGATAGGAAGATATTTTTGAAAACTATCTAGTACAAGCATAGATCTAATTAAAAGTGGGAAGATGCGGTACCAGCACTTCGGGCGTGGACCACATTAATTAGGCACAAAGCACACAATTGGACTTATTTGGCTTTTGAATTTAGACACAATTAGACAGGATTTTTTGTAGCACATGTTAGCAGTGACTCATTGGCGCTACAGCTTGCGTATGTCTCTATATCTTTGTTGTTGATGCACATGAAGCACGACGCGACGGTGGGAATGTAGCTGTGTGGGTGAGTTTGCCTGTAGTTCAGTTTTTGTTTACGTGGTATTAAATCGTGCCATATCTTTCCCCCTTTAACTATATCTATGAGTAGAAGGCTTAAACGTACTGAAACTGCATTAAAGGATCTCGTTTTCTGCCTACGAGGTGTTTTTTTCCGCTAAATTTGCTTCCGCTAACAAAAAGTACTGTATTTTTTTAAGGTCCTAGGAGGACCATAAAATATGTTTTTATTTTCTTACACTATGTTAGGAACGCGAAAATGCAAATGTTGATTATTATTAAGTTTACTTAATGTTATGTTTTCACTGATTTTTCACTTCAAGCTAAATACAAATTAAACACTAATTTTCGTCTCTAGACACTCTTTCTACGTACAGAATGTCCACTCTCAACCCCCCTCAATCCCCGCACCCCATCACCACAGCTCGCAGGTCAAAGTAAAGGTTCATCTATGCCACTAACCGCGCGCATTCGGATTCGTACAGACAAATCTAATAAAATAAGGGTTTGTGTGATCCCATTCTGGCGGGTTCGCTTTTTTTTTTGGTCACGTAGTTTATTCATTTGTTTGATTTTTATCCAAGTAAGGCGAAGCAAGGGAAGGGTGATGAGTTTAACAGTCTATGTATATATGTGGGTATGTGGATGTTCCACCATAGCATCGCCATTATTGGTCCGAGTTGCAGTGACCTGTAACAAGCCCTATTAAAAGGCGAAGATCCTGCCATTGCAACTTTAGTAAGCTGTTTGTGATATTTCTGCAAAGGGTCGGGAATGCGGTCTTGGCATGTTTGTAGTCCGTTTTCCGATCCCACAGTTTTTGGTGCTCACTCTCAGCGTGACGGTGCAGTATGTCTCGTACTTCCATCACCGATGGTTTGCATAGACCCACTGCGTCGTCGCTTACCTCTTTCTTGGTTCCTACAATGGAGATGGTGTCCACTATGGTATTACCTTTACAAAAGCTATGTCCTTTTTTCCATTTAACTATTGTTCTGTATCTCTCCGCCAGATTCTGTAGAGTCTCATGAAACTCTGCTATTACCCTTGATCTAGTTGTAGGTCTTCTCAGTGCATAAATGATGGCCGCACTGTCTGTGGTAAACATGACTTTTTCCTCTCGCTCCCCCTCAGAAAGAAGAGCAAGGAGTGAATTTAGTGATAATATTGCTCTTATAGCTACCAACAGGCTATCAAGATGTGTGCTGGTAATTCTGTCTATAATGGTCTTTGCCTCTGGGATGATTCTTGTTGCTCTATCCAAGATTTCGCAGTGGTTCGTAATGGATCTGTTGCCCTCCCACTGGGTTGTGGAGTTTATTCAAGTGCTGATGCCATTGTTTCCTGCTGTATGTGCAGTTGCAAAGGAGTCAGACCTAGGACCACGTCTAAAGCAGCTGAAGCTGTCGCTTTCAAACACCCGCTAATGAGAGAGCACGCAAGTCTCTGAATTTGCTGTAGTTTGGCGATTGTAGTCACCAGGTTTGTTCGCGTCCACCATACTACACACCCATAAGTGAGGACTGGCCGCACTATTACGGTGTATAGCCAGCGGCATTGTTTTGGTTTCAAGCCCCAGTCCTTTCCGACTGCTCTGGTACTTTGCCACAAAATATTTGTTGCTTTTGTGGTAACGTGGTCAAGATGTTTTTCCTACAAAAATTCACTATCTAGCCAGATTATTTAAGTTCTTTACTTAGAGTCAACTTTGTACCAAACAAAGTCGGTAGTTTCAAATTCGCTATTCTAGTTTTTCGGGTAAACAGAACCATTTCTGTCTTCGTAGGGTTTACAGATAGACTGTGGCGTTCACACCATCTCTCAACTGTCCGAAGCGCCCGCCGCATTTTTTCACATAGAGTTGCCTCAAACAGTCCCGAGATCATATTTAATAGGTCATCTGCGTATCCGATGGTAACTATACCATCTTTGTTTCGAATTTCAATAAGTTCATTTGCTACCGCTACCCAAAGAAGTGGGGACAGCACGCCTATTTGTGGGCCATCCTCTAGTAACAAGACAGAGACTTGTATTCGCTGTTTCTATGCTAGCAGTTCTACTTGAGAGCATGGTTGTGACCTATTTGCATGGTTGTGTCCGGGATGTGATAATGTAACCTTTACCGGAAACGGATAACGCACTAAAAAGTGTTGACGTTTACTGATAAAACGCGGAAAACGCTTGACAAGTGAACGGAGGTGAAAGTTAGGAGAAATGATTTCCCGCGGAGAGACATATTGGGTATATCAGACACAGACAGAAGTGGGACGTTTCTCAGTTCTAAAATTGAGTCTACTGAAGTAATAATAACGTCTACTTTTTCCCATTATCGAGTTCATATTGGACTAAGAAATTTATTTCGTGCTGATGTAGCAATTTCAGTCTACTAATATGGTGGTACCTATTAATTAACTAGATTTGTTATCAATCAGTGCCCCAATTCTGTTAGCTATTGAAACGCTATAACGCAAATCGATAGCATGTTTTTTATTTCAAAATTTTATATATTACCAGTTAAAAGTGTTCGAAGCGAAACTTTTGCGAAATTTTTCTCTTTTTGGTTTGTTATTTTTAGATATTTTTTCAAAATATCCCGAAAAAAATCACGTCTAGCACTTGTAAGTGGTAAATGAGTAAAAACCAAAAAACATACAATTGACTTGCGTTATCGCGGTTCATTTGTATCTTCAATTCAATCCTAACATAATTGGGGACCAGTTAATCTGTCCGACTGAGGGCTGTGAGCTCTACTGCAGACAAACACAAACGCATGGACGCTTTGCGAATTCAAAGCAATGTATCTCGATGGATGAACCGCAATAACGAGCTAAAGCCGTGATTCCATTTGCGATTCAAGTTCTTGTATCGATGGCAAATCGCTTTGACGTACCTACACGAGGAAGGTTGAAGAAGAATTTTGTGAACGTCTATGAAATGTAGTTATCCCGTAATCTCGAGAAAGAAAAAATGAAATAAATAACTGTTTGATTTTATGCGATTGCATAAAAATAGAGAGAATTGGTTTTGTGTTTCCAAAAAACAATCTTGATGATTTGATTAATATACTCTGTGATATAGATATGAAGTTGAAAATGAGAAAATGCACAAAGTATGCATAGTCTCCCGAAATATATAAAAGTGAAACGTTGTCTGTTTGTTTGTTTGGAGAGCTTTCGCGCAATAACAGCTGGACGGATATTGAAAAATGGAGATAGCTTATACCCTGGAATAAAACATATGACACTTTCATCATCATCATCCTCACGCTGAAACGGCTGAACTGATTTTGATCAAATTCGAAATTGAGTTACCTTATACCCTGAAATAACACAGACGATACTTTTCATGATCATCATCATAATCATCTCTCACGCGGTTAAAATCGCGGGGCGCAGTTAGTATTAAAGAAAGATGTAATCTAAGTACCTATGATCTAATGGGGTTTTCCGATATAGCTCAATATTGAATAGCTTTGATTTTGATTTAAAAACTGGTGTCAACAATCTTGGTATCAAAATCCGATGAGTAGAATTCGAGCTATTACCAACTGGAACTGAGCGCAAATTTACAGCTTGGTCACAGTCTCTACAAACTCTCGACACAAGAAATATTATTTAGTATGCTAGGAAAAGATGGTAATGGTTTCTACCTACAGGTTTCTAACGCTGTCTGCCATTCATGATCCCCCATGGTTAAAAAAGAAGTCAAAATACTAAGGACGCAGGTCGGCCGCAGCAAGAGTAACGTAAAAATGGGGCTCCATCGCGGAAACCCTAACGCAGTGCAATTGTGACCCTTTTTTTATAAGCTTTATATTAGCTTCACTTGTATGTTTGTATGTATGTATGTTTGTATGTTTGTAACCGACTCCTTTGGACGCTATTTTGACCCACTTTAAACGGTCAGATTTCATTCAAATTTTGCACACCTGTCAAAGACCGATGACAATGCAATAATTCGAAAAAAAAAGAAAGAGTAGAAAATAAATAATAGTTTAAAAAAACTAAAAAACACGCTTTATATAGAAAAGCAAACTAAAAAATAGAAAATAAATTTTAATAGTGTAAATAAGAAAAAAATGTTTTATTTCAAAAAAATCGTGGGGTGCATGGGTCAATAGTTATAAATATGTCATTGACAGATATAAGAAGCACCCCACGCTTTTTTTTAAATAAAACATTTTTTTCTTATTTACACTATTAAAATTTTCTATTTTTTAGTTTGCTTTTCTATATGAAGCGTGTTTTTTAGTTATTTTAAACTATTATTTATTCAGACCAAGTCACACTTGAAAACATGCTCTAATTATCCATTAACATGTCATTTTAACGATATCGTGGAAGCTACTGACCAGGCAGTTGCAGTACATTGGTCAAAGCATATTTTTAAAGGTTAATTATATCTACTGAACCATCGACTTGAAATAATATGAGAATAGTTTGTAGCCACTGTACATATACATACCTAAACCATTTATCAAGTCATAAGTTTAAAAACTTAAGCCCAACAACGGTCGGGTAAATAATAGTCTATATGACATTCGCGAGGAAGACGAATCGATTGATGCCTCGTTTGTCAAAATCGGACCAATAGCCAGGACAAATAATAGTACAAGTACAGAAGGATAACTGAGTAAAGTCATTTAAATACATAGCAACTCTCGCTACAACGCAATAAAGTGCAATTTAAGTTTAACTCGCACAGCAATGAGATCTTTCAATTATATTTACCTAGAAGGCGCTCACCCGTTGCGTGCAGGCTAGAATGTAACGTATCACAACGTGCGAGAGCTTCCATTGCTCTAACCGTTTCAGAATCGCTCTGTCACTTTTGCGCTCGGCAGGGTTGTATCAAGATATAACTAGGTACTTGTACTAGTAATTATTCTGTGATATGATATGACTTAGATATTGTAACAGTATAAACAATTATATAATAATGTATTATTTTATCACATATTTTTATAAATGTTGATAGTTCTATTAACTACATAAAATAACATTCTTATCAAAATAGACCTAGTACCTCATTATTTGATTATAACTTAAAAGGTATTGCACTTTGATGAATAAAAGGTGCCTGTCTGAATTCCATGCATAATAATGAATGAAAAAGAAATAGCTACCTACGTAATAAAATGACAGTATGTAGGCATTTTACAAAAATTTGACAGACCGAATGCTATGCAGTACCTTCTAGGATTCTTCTTGGTACTAATAATTAAAAAAAAATAAAAAAATTGGATAAAAACTTTACGTAAGTAGGTACTTTATCGTAAGCACACGGCGCGCGACTCATCGAGCGCACGCTTGAGACTCTAATGAATTAACCGCAATATTGCGGCCGCAAAGTGTAGGTATATTATTTGTACTTTTTGCGGAGCGGGATTGGCCTACCAATAGGGGCGATGCTATAGTGGAACATCCACATACCCTTATACATAGGCTGTTAAACTCAGTACTCTACCCTTGCTTCGCCGTAGTCGGGTATAAATACAAACCTGCTACGGTTAGGGTATATTATCTTCTAGTTCTACTTACAAATAAGTCTAATAACTCAATCTGTCTGGACACAAGGCTCGGAGACTTTTACAGTGTGTTTAACAATTAATTTTACTGACGAAAAAATAAAAGAGGCGGTTCATCCCCACCCCCTATTAATTGACTACTTTTTTAATTTTTGTAGTTTTAAAATTATTTGGTTATTTTAGTATTAAAATAGATTCTTTTAAGACTGAAAATAATACTTTTTGATATAATAATAACAAAAATGTGCAGTTATTTTGATAACAGTAACTGAAAAAAAACTCACTGTGAAATAAGTCGTCGTAAATGTCTGACACAGTCAGTCAACACATAATAAAGAAGCCAAAACATCGTAAACAATGCGCTATGTCAACGCAAGCATAATTTTAACGCCGAAGCTTACAAAAAAGATAACACTTGCTCATTTTTAACATTAAAACTGTTTACTTCCAAGTCACGCCTCAACATTTTTATTACAGGCCTCTGAAATCCGTTTAAATTAAACTTGACAAATATAACTCAACTAGCTGTACCTGAGGCTTTGCCGGGTGGTCAGTTCATTTAAAAATAGCCCATACGTGTTATTCCAGGACCAAAAGTACCATTATAGTATACCATAGTGTACATAGTGTAAGTGTACCATTTCTTAAAAATTCCGAACGAATTTTGAAGAAATGTAGCATATTGTACTTTATAATCAAATAGTTTTTTAAAAAACTAAACGTTTCAATAAAAAACTATTATCTAAGCTATCTAATATTGAAACCGCATCGCAATCGTTCCAATAGTTTTTGCGTGATACGTGAACAAACATACATACAAACAAACAAATAAACAAACAAAGAGAAAAGATTTAAAAAAAAAACTTGTGCAATAGCTTATTTTTAGTACCCTAGATCATATTTTATCAAATTATCTTCTTTCGAAAAAAGTATGTACGACTTTTTCGTTCATATTGTTTTATTATAAGTATAAATAGATAGATATAGGCATAAAAACCTAGATTAGTCCTTTTCACTTCTCGAGGCAGAATAGTTCTACTGAATAATAATAATAATTGTTTACGCATCTACAGCGATGGCAGACGTGAATGTGTACTGGCACAGTACACATATTATTGTCATGTGTACTGTGGTACTGGTGATACTGACAGGAATGTGCCTATGACAGACACAATACAGCCACAGCGCAGCCTTGCCACAGCAATAATGGTTCGGTCTAGAACTCGAAGAGACCAGCTTTGATTTATTGAATCGCCATTGCCACTGGGTCCATAACCGCACCGCAGCAGTGCTCTATGCCGTACTAATTGCTTATTAACTTTATTCCACATAATACGTATTTCTAACAGACTCTCACCGATGCGATGAATAATGTACTTAAGGATTTTAAATTTGCTAGGGCTATTAATATGCGAGTTTTTTAATTGTATCACTTGAGTGTTTTAATACCTAGCTAGGTTCCGTTTCATACACTACTTTATTTATACTCATGCAATAGGAACTTACAATTAAAGAAAAAATAATGTCGTCATATTTTATTGATTTTACTGGTAAAAAAACTCGTTAGTCATGTTCTTTGCTGTTTCCGTGATATCAAGTGGAGTCAAATTCTCCTCACAGTCATTGTTGTCGGTAATTTTTAATCCAGATAAAACTTTTGACCAACAAAAACACATTAAATAGGTTAGGTACTAATCTAAAGTAAATTATGGTGCCAAAATCCAGTTTACAGAGAAATCACGCGCATAGGGTCTAACTTGCACTGCCATAGTAAATAAATGGCCAAAACCCTCGTTAGTCAGGGCCAAATCAGTGCTTTAATGGAAAAATATATACCTACGAGTATATATAAAACATTGTTTAGTTTAAATTAAAAAACCTTTTATGCAGTAGCCATGTCATGATGAAATTTAGAACGGACTATCACAATTAAATGCGTATAAAACTTTTCGTGTCTATGGTGTTAACCGTTGAGGAGTTCTCTAATCAAGAGCCAACCCGCAGTGCAACAACCATGGCATGGTAAAAATTCAAACCAGCTAGCATACTAATGGCTCTGTATAATTTTCTTTTCGTTAAATAAACCTTTTGCATGTTGTTTTTTTTTGAGCTTTTGACCTCTCGCGTACTAACTTTTCTGCAAACAATCTAGCGGTGAACATTAGCGCCATCTAGTTACCTTATTGTATAACTACCTAGTAGGTAAAGGGCTGATTCCAAAAAAAAAAGAAACCTAAAAATGAGAAATTTACACCATTTTGTGGAGCTATTCTGCTCATCACGCCGAAGATCCTCGTCAGATCTTCATCAATTTTTTATGAGACTAACTAAAAGTTACTTTCAAATAAAAAAGAACCATCGAAATCGGATTTAATAAAGCGGAGATATTCAGTAGCCCCCTTTTTGCCCTTTTTGGGGGAAGTACACCCCCAATAAAAAATCCCCGACGTACAAAAAATTCTAAAAATTTGCTTAACCTGTGTACCAAGTTTCGTTTAGATTGTTTGAAAAATGCGACCTATAGATGAGAACAGCCAGACAGACATCCGGACATTCGAAATATTTTTTGTCCAAGATGAAACAGAGATGCTTCGCTCGGTCTATAATGCGTTTACAAAATTTCGTGTCTGTGCTGTTAACCATTGAGTTGTTCCCTAGACAGGAGCCAACCCGGAGTGCAGCATTATCATGTCACGATGAAACTTTAAATCAGCTAGCATAAATATAATGCATACACAAAATTTCGTGTGCCGTGCTGTGGACCCTAATCAGGAGCTAACTCGGAGTTCAGCAGCCGTGTCATGGTGAAACTGCCATGCGTATATCATTATGCCATCATCATTCTTGAGTTCATAATCCTTATTTTACAATATGAGTATAATTAGATAAAAGCTTCTATTTAACTAGCAATGTTTGTATGTAAGTACGAGTATATGTTTGTTTAGGTCAAATCTTGCAAGGTGAATTAGAATCACTTCCTCTTATCCTACAGAATTGATTTTTAACATGTTCGTTCAGTTCTGATGACAATACATTTTCATGGTAAGCATGACCTGAATAGACATCCAGAATTAGCTCCAGATAAAGGTACTCCTCAACGGTTAAGAGCACAGAATTGAAATTTTGTGTACGCATTTTATTATTATAGGCACTTTTAAAATTTATCATGACATGGTCTCCAGATAAAGGAACACTTCAACGGTCAACAGCACACACATGAAATTTTGTGTACGCATTTTGTTTTATCATTCACAAAATTTCATGTGTGAGATAACATTTCCCTTTACTTGCCTTCGGGAATAATTTTTCAGAGAAAAATAACTCAAACGAGTAAACTTAGCCTAGCGGGGAGCGGTGAAAAAAACAACAATCTTGATATTTTTATTGGGTTTCTCAACCTTATTACGGTTGACACAATTTTTAATGTTACCTCTAAACACAGTACAAATGTGCCAACTAAATTGTTTATATAGAATTAAGAAAACATCAAGAAAAAGTATTAAAATCCCCACAAAGATTTCTTACGGTTCCTCAGAATTAAAGCCAACCATTTTTACGAGCCATAACTATTCGTTAAGCTGAATGGAGTGTCTCAAAGATCACATAAAAAGTCCCCAAAAGTGCAAATAACTTTTTGCCTCGGAAACTAACAAAAAAATTAAGCTGCTCTCCATTAATTATTTTTTCTTATCTCTCTCCTCGTTTACATTACTACTGTCGTTGCTAACACTGTCATAATTACTTCCCAACACTCTATTTTTAATACATTTATCCAGTACCACTGCAATTTCTATGGCAGATTCGAAGAAAGTGTTCAGCCAATTAGAATCATCGTCATCATCGTCATCATCAGCCTATGCTTGTCCACTGTTGGACTTAGGTCCTTAGCTTAGAAAGGTAAAAAAAGGGAAAAGGAATGTCAGTGCAGTATGTATTTCTACACATACAAATACTGAATTTTATCCAAGAAAACCACTGCGAAAGTATGAGAGAAATGCTTGTGCGCCTGGTCATGGTAAGCATAAAAGTATACGTCAACACGTAAATGTTTGCATAGTCACATGCCAAACACGAACGCACTATAGCCTAGTGCGCCCGCGCCCTAAAACTATTGCGCCCTAAAACTAGCAAATTGATGTGGCAATGGGCAGGTCACATACCTCGTAGAACTGATAACCGTTGGAGAAGAAAGGTTCCTTAATGGCGACTACGGACCGGGAGATAGAACGTAGCACGCCCCCCACTAGAGAAGACCTGGTGAAGAATGGCGGAGAGCCGCTGGATATATTTAGCGAGCAACCGCTTGATGTACCATTCTATGGGGGAGGCTTGTGTTAGCAGTGGATGTCCTGTGACTGACGATGATGATGATGATAAATTAATTATAACGATAGGGGTTCATTTTGTAAGCTATTCCTGATTTGCTGCTTCTAAAGCGGTGGAAGGTGTCACTGTGGTAGTAGTAACAGCGGTTGAATTAGTCAGTTGTATAGTAGTCGTGGATGGAGTTGTAGTTGGTAGTAAAGTAGTAGTGGATGGCATAGTAATAGTAGATGGAGTAGAAGTGCTAGTCGTCGATGTGCTCGTTGTCTTGATGAAGCATGACGGATCCCAGCCTTTGCAGATTATGCAGAATATCTGAGGGAAAGACATTGAAATTAAGTAACTGTGATAGCTGATCTCAAGCGCTACTTTGTGGAAACCAACGAAAAAAAGAAGAAGAAAAAAAAATAAGGAAAGAAAAGACAAGAAAGAGGAAAGGTAGAGGTGGGAGAGACGAAGGAGGGGAAGTAGAAGTTTTTTTTAATTGTAATATTTAAAGTAGGGTCTGATATATTGGGAAGGAAGTCAAATAGATAGATAAGGCCTGTTGGTCATATCTTTTTATTTTACGTTAGTTCAATTTGGATAAGGGTTGGTTGTTTATATATTTTATTTTTATTTGTCTGACTTAATGTTTGGCGGAAGTAAACTACATATTTTTCGACGTTGATTTTGAAGTAATTGTATTTATAGTGACTAAATTGAATTAAAATTCAGTTACACAAAACCAGAATTAATAGCGTAAGAGGAAGGAGGCTTATGCCCTGCAGTGGGCGGAAATGAGCTGTGTGTGATGATGATGACAATGTCGAGACTCTCATTAGTTTATTAGTAGATCCCAACTTACCCTTCACGCATGTATGCAATATTATAATATGTCATAAAAATGTGGCTCTTGTTCAGTATTTTTGTTCCTTACGGTGGTGTGCAAAAACAAAATCGTGCCTTGTATTGTTTTAGCCAACTACAGTTTCAAGCTTCTGTTGTAAGTAAGCATCATCTTAAGTGATTTGGAATATCGCCAAATAATTAATTGTTAATTATTTGTTCATCGGAATCTCTGGCTAGCAACGCTTGAGTTAAAAGTTTTTAAATAAAAGTTACACGTTCTTGAATGTTTAACAACAAGGTTATTTAAAAACCCTTTGAATTGATATCACAATCGCGTGATCACGCTCACTATTAGGCTAGTGACTACTTTCAATAATAAAAACGTCAAAAATAAACAAAGTTATTGTTTCATATTAATCTGAGCGTGAATAGACAATATTATCGTTAATTATTTCTTCATGTTAATACAAACATAAAAAAAAAAATAGTAAAGAGGCTTTTTCCTAATTTTTCTTTTAGTATATCGCCTAGAACAAAGACCTCGTAGATAATAAACAAAAATACATAAACAATTAGAATAACTAAATAAAAATTGTACAAAAATATAATACCTTTCTGATCCTTAATTGACGAAAAATATCCGCGCAAAACACCGGCAGATTAGGTTCAGCGATTTTTAAATCTGCAAGAAAATAATGTTCAATTGTTTTTTTTTTACATTTTCATCATTAAGTTGTTCTTTCCCCATTCACTCAATGCTATAACTTATTTAGTGTTGTTATAATTTATTTCAGATTTTCATTCGGTTATAATTTGTTTAAAAGTAAAGACTATTTTTCAAATTTGCTTGCCATATTCACACAAACGTAAAAATTAAACTTATTACTTTGTGCTTTTCTAGCACAAACACCAACGATTGCAATCAAAAGTAACTAAATACATTTTCAAGCAAATTAACGAGTATCCATTAAAAACAAGAAAGATACAAAAATTTAATAATAAAATTAAGTGCCAACCTCTGTTTTCAACAGAATCACAATATGAAGTTGAGTAAAGTAGAACAGTACAGATAATAAAAGAAATATGGAACCAAAACGCCATGACTGTGCAAGTTGAACTAAAATCGGGTTATGGCGAAATATCGGTTTAACATTCTTTTTTACACTGTCATAAAAATACAGTAAAGTAGGCTTTGCGTAGATAAGACGTATATAATTTTTTAAAACAATCAACTCGACAACTAGTTAACTAGAATGCAGGAACGACCCGCAGGAAACATTTTTACTATGCATGCAATATTAGTGAGTAGAAAGCATTGCACTATTACTTGCTTAGTATATCTATCGTGGCCATAAGCTAAAAAAACACGAAAACGATCTAACCTTACCCCTGTATGCATCTTGATTTGATTTCAATTTGATAATAAATTTAAAATATTATAATTTTTTTAAAATATTTTTTAACAACATAAATATGTCAAATTTAAATTATTATTAAATATTTTTTTTCTTTTCTAACCTATCAGGACAAAGTCGGGTTTCTGCACTCGCTTTCTATCTAATGGTATTTCTATCACAGTTTAGCCATATCATTAAATTAAATATGCCAACGTTACTGTACCGATATTACTCGTAGTAGACATGTAACGCTATTTAAAAATAGAGCTGTATCGACCTTTCGATGTGATAGCCGCACCTGTCCAACAAAAATGAAATTGTTTTGCCAGATTCATTCATCTGGCAAAACCATTTCATGATGTGACCGATAATTTTATGAAAAATATATTTTACATTATTTGGCCAACCATTTCATGTAATGATCAGTTCTATTCTATGATATCGATACCTGAACTAGTTTTGTTGAGCAACTTATTAGATTTTGTACAATCAATTTTAGGAATTATTCACACTAAACGTATAGTCCGCAAATGTGTGCCAGCGTTAAGCGGTTTACTGATTTTCCTTACATTTAAAATTTGCGACCGATTATTTTGCGTTTTCGTACTAGGTTAGCTGACTTTTGGAAGCTATATATTTGGTGTGGAAATTATTATTTTGCAAACTCTTCATCTACAATCATGTTCACCTACATACAGTTAATGAATAGCATTTAAGAAAAGAGTAAATTTTTGAAATTTTCCAACTGCCTGACTATTTTGTACATATATTTTATACGATAAGGTAACCGAAATAGCTCTAAAGATAAGCAAGCTGAAGCAGCGGTCAAATTTCTTGAAGAACCGACAATTTTGCGGGTAGACGAGTTCTCGAGTGGAGACCACACTTAGGCAAATGTAGTGAAAGACGCCTTTTGCCCAAAAAAGAAAAGGACCAGCCAGTAACGACCTGCGAAAAGCGCTTGGCAGATACTGGATGCAGAGAGCTGAAGACCGAGCTCAGTGGCGTACAATAGGAGAAGCCTTCGTCCAGTAGAGAACAAGTATAAGCTGATGATGATGATTTAATACGATTTTATTACAATATTTTGAATTATAACATTCCTATGAACTATAAAAATTCTAAAAAAAACAGTGATCCAACCACGTTGAAGTTAATTAAAACAACATGTTAGGTAGTGTAATAAATCAATCATTGGGGATTCAGGGTTGAACTAACATCACAGTAACGAATTGGTTATATCAGAATATCAAACCCATTTCACATATTACGGAAAATCAAATTTATATTTCAGCGGAAATGGAATTGACGGATTGAAAAATGAGCTACGAAATTTGTTATATGAACCGTAGCTCTAGTTTATTGAAATTCAAACTTAATTGAAGTATATCATTTCTTTATCTTGTAAAAATACCATATACGATAGGATCGGACTATAGCCACTTAATATCACGTCATCATAGGTGATATAATTAAATACAAGTAAGTAATTTAAGTGATAATTTACGAATCCTCTATAATCTCATCACTACATTTTCATTTCTATTTATCTTCTTCTCGTTTCCTGTGTTCAATTGATTTCAAATCAAACAATGTACCTATGTCTATGTCACCTTATAATTGTTGTGAGAACCATCACATTGTAATAAATCCGGCGAGATTGTAAACAGATTAAACATTGTGGACGGAGCAATTAATCCATACCAATATATAAAAATGAAAAGTTGACTATTTGTTTTTTTGTTTGGGACGCCTTCACGCGATAACGACTGGACAGATTTTGATGAAATTTAGAATAGCTTAAACCCTGGAATAAAACATAGGATACTTTTTATACTGGAAAATTGTAAGTTTACACGGGAAAACTGGAAAAAGTTGATTAATCACTGTAAGGAACGGTTGCTATCACAGAATGGTCTGTGGTTGCCATGGAAACGAAATAACAAGTATGTCAAAAACATCAAGAGAATTGGCAATACCTACTTTTGCATTGGTTTTTAATATCCTAGAAGAAAATTGGATGCTTTTTTTCGCGATAAACAGTAGTCCGCGCGTACAAAGTCGCGGGCGGAAAAACTAGATTACAATATAACGAATACAATTTCGATATATTACAATCTATCCGTCTCCAACCGTGAAATTGTACACGCACATGCACTATCGCTTTATCATTGATAGAATCCGATTTTATGCCATTCTATCGCCACCGTTAAATTGTAAACCTGCCCCAGATTAGTCGGTATTGTCGGTAGCCTCAGTAGAGTATTGTGTGTGCAAAGAGTTTTAAATGAAATAGATAGTCATGTCAAAACAATTTTCCAAGCGTTTTAACCGTAGACAGAGAAACTGTCTACGGTTTTAACCATTATATTTCGACGTGCTAAGTGTAAGTTACTTTGACGTGAATCTCGGTTTAGTAACTACTGTCAAAATGCAATTTGAGTTGCTATGGCTGCGTTCAAGCAAGGCTAAACTTTTTATACTGCCTATACATTTACTTTTTATAGTTTACTGCTTGATTAAAAACTTAATTGTATATCATTAATATATATTTTTCGTGTATTTTGCGAATGTGAACGCATTCTAAACGAATTGGAAAAATCAAAAATTAAAAGTGCCATGCTTGGAAACTTATTTTGACTTGAATATTCTATTTCATTAAAATCTCTTTATGCAAACCAAATACTCTATAACCCTACTGACAGCACAGACCAATCAGGGGCAAGTTAACAATTGAACCGTGGCGGTAGAAACGCAGAAAATTTGATAAATTGTAAAACTGTGCACTGATTGGTTGATATTATTTGATGATGCGTGTGCGTTTACAATTTTACGGTTGGAGACGGATAGAGTGTTTACATCGAAATTGTAAATTGAGTTTTCAATTTTTCGACTGATAACAATTTCGCCAGATTTATTACAATCTGACTGTTCCTGCAATTGAACGGTGAAATATACAACACAAAGGTACACGGTGGTAACACGGTGAAATGTACTCCCTCTACGACCTAAACCTAGGTACTGTAATTTCTGACAGCGTTCGTGGTATGTTGGGTTACCCGTATAAATAAATAATTGACCCTGCGTGACCAATATATTTCATGGATAGATAAACGGAAAACAGTTTTATAACAATAAGTAGTTTAAATTATTCTGTTCTCTTTTCGAGTAAAAACATTCACAAACTCTCTCTTCCTTAGCGCACTTACTAGATAAGAAACTTGGATTTCCTATTCCTTGTTATCTATTCAATGTTTTACGCGTTAACGGTGAGCTGTAAAGTTTATTGTAGACATAATTCGTACAGCTTCTTCGGAACTCTCATACCCGTACATTCCTGAGGAGTTGTGAACATGGGGAGAGGTCAGGTAACCATGGTAGCAAGGCGTAACGGCCTAAAGGAATGAGAACTTTTACACGCACTTCTGTAATTACGGATAATTTTATTTTTTGTCTTTTGAAGGAAATTACGAAGCTTTGAAATGTATTTCGTATATATGTTAATTGTGACATTTATGTGAAAGAAAATGACTAAGTAGAACTACACTGACGTGTTATAGCAAATTTTACTGTAATTGCGACACAAACAATCAGCAAATATACATTAAAAAACAAATCTAAAAACCACTTATGTTTTTGCATATTTTTTCTTTTAACGTTGTCATCGATTTGTGAGCCACCCTGAGAGTTTCAGCCAGATAGCTAATCGGGCTGTGCTTGAAATGTGAGTTGCAAGATTCCACCCAGAACAACAGATAGACAGACAAACAAACAAGAAAGTGACTTAATAAATACTTAGTAAAATGTGAGTTCATTTTGTTCATTATAGATAACTAGCTGCACCCAGCGGTTTTACCCGCATGGATAATGATGACAGATGACGATGAAAATGTGATTCCAGAACCTAAACTATCTATTTATCAAATTTCAACAAAATCCGTTCTGGCTTTTCAGCGCTGACTGGTAACAAACATACAAACTTTCACATGTATACTCGTAATACTAGTGGCTCTGTGAGCTGTAGACCTCGCGAGTACAAACTTTTTTAGTAACAATTTTGTGGTGCACAGTTGTGCCATATAGTAACCTTATTTTAAAACTAATATTAATAACCAAGGTGCTCCATTAATTCCTACTTATTAGGTAAAGGACTGATTCCACTGGTTGAAACATAAAAGGGAGTAATTTACTGCATTTTGAGGAGCTATTCTGCTCATCATGCCGAAGATATTTATAAGATCTTCACCAAATTTTTATGAGACCAACTTAAAGTTATTATAAACCAGGTTTCGTCTAGATTGGTTGAGAAATGCGATCTGTAGAGGAGAACAGACGGACATTCGGACATACTAAATAATTTTTGCACAAGTGAAACGGAAACGCTTCGCTCGCGCTTCGCGCTCGCTCGGTCTATTAATAAGTTGGTATAATTTTATGTATTCTTATTTCAACAGGTTTCGTATGACAATGTAGTGTATTTTTTAAAAATGAAAATGTGAATGAACTTTTAAGAAACCTACAATAAACGGTAACATTTTACTTTTATTTAAGAAACTAGCTTTCCCTACCGCGACTTCGTCCGCGCGGTCTACTGTTTACTGCGAAAAAAAGACATCCTATGTTCTTCTAAGATATTAAAAACTAATGCAAAAGTAAGTATAGCACCAATGCTCTTTATGTTTTTTGACAGTCTTGTTATTTCGTTTCCATGGCAACCAATTCTTACAGCGAGTAATCCACATTTTTCCAGTTTTTCCCGTTTTTCCGTGGAAACTTACAATTTTCCGGGATAAAAAGTATCTTATCTTTTATTTCAGGGTATAAGCTATCTCCATTCCAAGTTTCATGAAAATTCGTCCAGCCGTTATCACGTGAAAGCTCTCCAAACAAACAAACAGACAACGTTTCACTTTTATATATTGGATTTAAAATCAAGAATCTAAAACTTATATTTTTTTATTCTTTTTTAAATTTTCCTTATACTATACAGGTCTTTATAACTCCATTCCATAAAATATATATTTATAGAATTCTCTTTTAAAACCTCCACTTCATTTGGTATCTGACTCGATAGGTTTTGGGCATTTTTTGTTCCATTGGATATACAATACGGACGCGCCTAAGAAATGTACAAACAATCATACATACATCACAAACACTTAACCCTCCACAGTCTGGTAAAAATCTAATAAAACCTATTACACTATGACCATAGCATAAACTCCTATCCAAAACATAAGTCTGACCACAAAACGATACGTGAATCGCCTCTGCAAAAGGCATCATCACATCAGGACCAGTTGAGTTGCCGGGAGCTGACACAAGAGTGGAATAATTTATTTTACTCTTATTTACATTACAACTACACTAAATTAGCGATACGTCTTTTATTCAATTTTCGCCAGACTACAAGAACTTTGACTCCTCACACAAGCCGTAAAATTCACTTAGACGTAATGACGTACATGAATATACTACAAATTCATTCTCTTTTATTGTGTGGTTTCCAAACAAACACAAACATACAATTAATTTACTATACAAATAAAATAAGCTACTAACCACTTCAAATAAACCAAAATAAAATGTATACGCAGTTTAAATTTTCATTAGGTCGTTGGCTTCAAGTACAAAGGCCTTCTCTTAAAGGCAGCGATATTTTGTATGATTTTGTCTCACTCTCGGACACCTCGAGATTACCAAAATTTCCACGTGTAGAGAAAGAAATGGGGATTTCGCTAATAATCCGGCATGTCAACCGCAACTGTGTGTAAATTTCCTGCCGACTTGGTCTGTTATTATAACTTAGATGTTACGTAACTTTGTAAAGATATAAGTTTACGATCCTCTCTACCCTTAAACCAGATATCAGGTAGGATAACTTTGTAAATATAAAATTGTATATCGTTTGAACGTCGGATCCTCCCTACCCTTAAACCATATCAGGTTGGATCAATAAAACATGCAAATATAAAAACAGCTCTCGCTGCACTTAAAATGTTTGATATACCTACGCCTTTACTAAATTAAGATTCCCAGTGGCCGTTCCATATTCTACAAATATGCAATCAACAAGAATTTAATCCAAGAAATACGATGGAACTGGAAAAATTCAAGAAAACAGCCGAAAAATGAGGTCATAGCGGAAAAGTTAGAGGAAAATAGTACATCAAGTTCTGCCAAAGTATCAAGAAAAGTTACTATTGGCCTTAGTCAGTGGGTAAATATTATAACTTTTGTTCTCACCGCATATCAATAAAAACTACGAAGCTGTACGGAAATGTAAGGATTTATTTTGATTTTGACTTTTTTATAAGACAAAATAACAATTCCCCGAGACAACTATATAAATCATCGTACTATTAGTGACATCCCTATAGTGTTTTTTGTTTTTCATATGACAAAATAACAATTCCCCGACACAACTATATAAATCATCGTACTATTAGTGACATCTCTATAGTGTTTTTTGTTTTTCATAGTATGACAAAATAACAATTCCCCGACACAAATATATAAATCATACTACTATTAATGACATCCCTATAGTATTTTTTGTTTTTCATATGCCAAAATAACAATTCCCCGACACAACTATATAAATCATCCTACTATTAGTGACATCTCTATAGTGTTTTTTGTTTTTCATATGCCAAAATAACAATTCCCCGACACAACTATATAAATCATCGTACTATTAGTGACATCTCTATAGTGTTTTTTGTTTTTCATATGCCAAAATAACAATTCCCCGACACAACTATATAAATCATCGTACTATTAGTGACATCTCTATAGTGTTTTTTGTTTTTCATAGTATGACAAAATAACAATTCCCCGACACAACTATATAAATCATACTACTATTAATGACATCCCTATAGTATTTTTTGTTTTTCATATGCCAAAATAACAATTCCCCGACACAACTATATAAATCATCCTACTATTAGTGACATCTCTATAGTGTTTTTTGTTTTTCATATGCCAAAATAACAATTCCCCGACACAACTATATAAATCATCGTACTATTAGTGACATCTCTATAGTGTTTTTTGTTTTTCATATGCCAAAATAACAATTCCCCGACACAACTATATAAATCATCGTACTATTAGTGACATCTCTATAGTGTTTTTTGTTTTTCATATGCCAAAATAACAATTCCCCGACACAACTATATAAATCATCCTACTATTAGTGACATCTCTATAGTGTTTTTTGTTTTTCATATGCCAAAATAACAATTCCCCGACACAACTATATAAATCATCGTACTATTAGTGACATCTCTATAGTGTTTTTTGTTTTTCATATGCCAAAATAACAATTCCCCGACACAACTATATAAATCATCGTACTATTAGTGACATCTCTATAGTGTTTTTTGTTTTTCATATGACAAAATAACAATTCCCCGACACAACTATACAGGTTGTAGTTATGCATCCCCACCATATTTGCAGAGGTAGGTATACTCTACTTACAGTACACGAATCATTAATAAAAGAAGTACAAAAAAATATGAATTAAAAATAAGTAAAAAAAGTTTATAAAAAGCGATATGTGTACGCGATCCTAATTTGAAATCACCGAGTGTGGCGAGAGCTTGCGTCCACACGCACTAATGAAGCCTTGTCCCGTGTATTGCCTGTTTCACGCACACTACGCGCCGGCCGCGGCGTGCGGCGCGGCAGCGCCCCAAGGCTGGCGCGGGTCATTGCCCCGGTCGTTGCCCGAGCCATAGAATAAAGAAGTAATGCCCGAGCACTCAGCTGTTCGATCACTCACGCTCGTCGCAATACGCTCGATGCTAAAATGGAGCAATTTTCTAATGTCGAACTTAGGGAGATGGTTCATTTGTTTTTTTTTTGCCCACGCCCACGCGTCGTGTTTCTAGGTGCCACACAGAGCAATTCCAGGTGTTAATTCAATGTGAACGTGTTAAAAAAATTACACAAAACATTAAGACATCGTGCTCAATTGTGCATTGAAAATGAAGGAGGATACTGAAGAGTATCAAGGTAACGTAAATTGTAAACTTGTTCATAATTTTTTACATTCCAATCGAACTGTAAATAAGCTGATTCCAATTTTTTTACCACGCCGGAAATTCCTAACTAATGTCAACGTTGATGATACATTCTCACTTGCTAAGTTTATTTATACCAACTAATAATTAAAGGTTCGCTATTTATTCTGTGGCGCGGGCGGCGGCGGCGCGCGGCGCGTCTATAGGAGCGCGCACACATACCTACCATACATGTGTGTGTGTCGTGGGGTTCTACTCCAAAACAAAGTTACGCGATTAAAAGGCCCACTACGATTTATCAATAAAATATTTAATTAAAAATTCCATCTCCAGTTAAATGTAGGAATTAAATAGTATTGTTAGTTAATTAAGGTATACCTATTACAATCGACTCTGCGAATATGGCGGGGATGGAAAACTACAACCTGTATAAATCATCCTACTGTTAGTGACATCTCTATAATGTTGGTCATTTAAAGAAACATTATAATAATAATAAAAAGTATATTAATAAAAGTTGAAAAATAATCACATGATCTAATTTTAAAATTTTAATTATATGCTTTGCATTTTCTTAAATACTTTAATTTACAGTCAATCAGGTTTGGGTACGAGTGATGGGTTTAAAGTTTTGGTCTAAACGTACAAATTCCCTGAAATAAAGAAAATTCGATATTCTGTTCCTTGCTGGCTAGATTATTCAGAAAAGATAGATGTTAAACTCAAGGTTGTATTCACCTAACCTCAAAACTTTAAAACAACTTTGTAAAACTTCTCTGTGATTCTCCAACGTTCAACAGAAGTGGAAAAATAATGTAAATTCTGAGAATTTCAACAAGTTTGAAGTACTTAGGTACCTAGTTACCAAAATTATTATGATAATGGTGTCGATTCTTTACCGTAGTTTAGACAGCAATTATCTCCAAAGCGGGAGTATGACGAAACTAATATTTAACTCGTACGTACAAACAGAGCAAATGAACTTTTCAAGCGGACATACTCGGGATAACATGAAAAACAAGAGCAGTTTTTTTTTGTTATAATTATATATATATATATATATATATACACAGAATGAGTTTTATAATCTAAACGCTATGATAACAGTAAGATATGTTTTTTTTTTGTTTTCTTGTGGCTAAAATCGATAAAATGAGTATTTTCTCGAAATTTGATTCTTCTACCAAAAAGTTCTGTATATTTTTTCTAAATGTCCTACAGTTTTATGAAAAACCGTGTTTTTATTTTCGTAAATTATGTTAGGTTAGAGAAAATCCAAATTTTGATTATTATTATGTTTTCACATATTATTATTATTATTTCACACACTTATCAGTTCTACAGACTAATTAACCACTAATTTTCGTTATTTGGTATGTTACTGAATATATTGCAGTACCCTATACATACAGGGCTACGTTCGTAAACGTTCGACGCTCGATGTAAACTATTTGACGGTTGAACGAATTTTGAAGAAATGTAGTTTACTGTACAATATTGGTAGTTTTGGTCCTCGAATAACACGTATGGGCTTTTAAATGAAATGACCACGCGGGCAAAGCCGCGGGCACAGCTATTGATCGCTAAAGCGCGGAAAATGCTTGAAGAGTGAACGGAGGCGAAAGTTAGTGGAAATGATTTCCAGCGGAGAGACAGAGAGGGTATTTCAGACACAGAAAGAAGTGGGACGTTTCTCAGTTCTAAGATCGAGTAAGTCAAGGCTGAGAAATATTTCAGAAGTAATAACGTCTACTGTTTCCCATCGAGTTCAGATTGGTATAAGAAATTTAATTTCGCGTTCTAATAGAGTTGTACCTATTAATTAACTAGAATTGTTATCAATCAGTTAATCTGTCCGACTGAGGGCTGTGAGCTCTACCGCAGACAAACAGAAACGCACGGACAAAACAGCTTTGCGATTTCAAAGCAATGTATTTCGATGGATGAATCGCATTTGAATAACGAGCTAAAGCCGTGATTCCATTTGTGAGTCAAGTTCTTGTTTCGATGGCAAATCGCTTTGACGTACACGAGGAAGGTTGAAGACGAATTTTTTGAACTTCTGTTATACCGTTTGTGAAATGTTGTTATCCCGTAACCTCGAGAGAGAAAAAGTGAAACCAAGAACTGTTCGGTTTTATGCGAGTGCATAAAATACAGTGAATGGTTTTGTATTTCCAGAAGACAATCTTGATGATTTCATAAATAATTATTAATTCTATGCTAAAGATATCAAGTTTAAAATAGGAAGTCGCACATAGTATGTATAGTCCCCACTAATATACCCTGATAACTTATACCCGGGAATGAAACAAAGGATAATTTTCATCATCATCATCATCATCCTTAATGCTCAAACGGCTGAATGGAATTTTGATGAAATTTGGTGCGGAGATAGCTTATACCTCGGAATAACACCTAGGAACTTTTCATCATCATCATCATCATCCCTCACGCGGGTGAAACCGCAGGGCGCAGCTAGTTTTAAAGAAAGATGTTATCTAAGTATAAGTTAAGATCGAATGGGTTTAGCGCAGACCTAGGTATCTCAGAATTTGTCAATAATTAAATCCCCTTGCTAATATATCTATATTACTTATAATAAAACTGTAACGGGTCGAATTCTGTACATTGAAGATATTTAAAAAAAACTTTTGGAGGGTACTCTATATTCGATACTGCAGCCAAAATTGAATTTTTTTTCTTTTTTGTCTGTCTGTCTGTCTGTCTGTCTGTATCTTGGCTAGGCATCACGCCGAAACTACTGAATGAATTTAAATGAAACTTGGTTTGATTTGATTTCATACTACGAGGTAGGACATAGGATACTTTAAATCCCGAAAAATTAAAGGGTTCCCGCAGGATAGGCGTTGAAAGTTATTTTATAGAACACGTATCACGCTGAAACTACTGTACGGATTTTGTTGCAACTTGGCACAGTCATAGTTTATATAATGGGTAAAAATTGAACATAATTTTTATCCCGAAAAAATAAAGAGTTCCTGCGGGATAATGTCCCAAATTGTGTAAATTGAAGATATTGTGTAATTTTTTTTGGAGGCCTTTCTAAATTCAATACTAAAGCCAAAACTGTATTTTTGTAATTTTTGTCTGTCTGTCTCTTTGTACCTTGGCAGCGTATCATGCCGATAATACTCACTGAATTCAAATGATTTGGTATGATTTGAGTTCATACTTCGAGGTAGGACATTGGATACTTTTTATCCCGAAAAATTCAAGAGTTCCTGCAGGAAAATTATTTAAGAAAACACGTAGCACGCTGAAACTATTGGACGCATGTTGATAAACTTGGCACAGACAAAGTTTATAAGATGTGAAAATGAATGAGGTGAAAATTATGGATACTTTTTGTCCCGAAAAAATAAAGAGTTCCTGCGCAATATGTATAAATTCTTTTTTTTAGGTTACTCTTCATACGATAATAAAGCCTAAACTGTATGTTTTTCATTTCTGTCTGTATGTCTGTCTGTCTGTATCTGGGCTGCGCATCACGCCACCGGAACTCCTGGATGAATTCAAATGAAACAACTTTGTATGATTTGAGTCCATAGTACGAAGTAGGACATAGGATACTTTACATCCCGAAAAATTAATGGGTTCTCGCAGGATATGGGATAAAAATTATTTAAAAGAGCACCGCTGAAACTAATTTGATGCAAATTGGCACCGTCTTAAGTTATATGATGGGTTAAAATTTAGGATACGTAAAAATTAAAGGTTTCCTGCAGGATAGGGGTGGAAAATTATTTAAAAGTACACGTATCACGCTGAAACTATTGGACGGATGTTGATGCAACTTGGCACAGACCTATATCTATACCTATAATAAAGCAATAGGTATGAATAAGGCTGTAAAAAGAAGATCTGTTTGTCTGTATGTTTGTTTGTTCACGCATCACGTAAAACTATTGGATCGATTGCAATGCGGTTTTCATTGATAAATAGCTTAGGGTTTTATTTAAAAACTCGTGCAATTAGTATCTCAATCTGGTGAGTTACATGCCGAGCAATTGATAAAAGTATTTTTGACGGCAAAATAAATTTTGATCAATTGTTTAATATATTGGTCCTGGAATAGCACATTATGGTACTTTGAACCTAAAGAAACGACCACGCATGCGAAGCCGCGGGTACAGCTAGTACCAAATAAAGCGATACATAACAATACTTTATTATAACAAATGTTTACTAGTTATCACTTTTGAACGTGATTGTACATTGTATCCGACCAAAATGGATATCCAAGCTTCTATTATAAAAAGTAATGGTAGCTTTTTTCTCGTAAAGTTCGTTAGGTAGATGTCCAATTCTCGGGCACAAAGACCATCTCACCGGGAACTATTTGTAGGTTTACATCTCAAAGCTGTAGGCGTTGTCGAGTTTCAGGGTAGCGCGCCAGAGCCAGCGTCACCCCAGCAGGCCACCTTTCGAGCCTCGAACGAGCAAAAACTACTGAACTTACACGACTGATTTTTGGGCACAAGGGGCGCAAATAAAAGAACTGCAGCTCCACTTAATTTGAAGAATATTGATTCACTCGTTTTGTTGTTATAGAGTTAGCGCGCTGAAGCAAGCGTCATCCTGGCTGACCACCCTTATAAAATGGTTTTCTCATAAACCACTTCGTCGATTGTAATTTAGTCTGACAGTTTCGCTTATTATTTCGAGAACTAAAAGCTGAGCTATGTTTCATTTAAATCTGTTCACTGGATTCGGCTCGTCGACATCGACGCGCTGAACGCAGCGTCACCCCGGCAGGCCACCCTTTGAATTGAAATATCTCGTAAAGTAATCGAGAACTAATGGCCATATTTGGGCACTACAGAGCACTTGAGAGCACTACAGTTTGGGAAGTTTTGGGCTGCGTACAAACAAACGGCCGGCTGTAGGGACGGACACCATTTATTCCACTTTGGATTATTTTAAAAAAGCTCAATAACAGAAAACAATTCTGTCAATTTACTTTGTAATATTTTTTGTCTTTGTTTTGTTAGTTTTACTTAAAGTGCATGTTTTATTTACAATTCCTCATAAAAAGCGCCCTCTTGGGAATGTTTGTATTGGTAACCAAACTGCTTTTTTACATGTACTAACAGAACTGTCTGATGCACTAACTAAAGGAAAACCAACGTCGTTGCGTATTTCTAAAATATACATTACGTACACAACACTCTTGACGTCAGAGACCGTGTTGGCATCAAGAATCTGTAGAGGTTCGTGGTTGGAATCGAGTATGTTTTAAAATCCAGAAAGCGAAAATATATTCTTCGAAAGTATACCGTAAAGGTATACAATCTAACATTTATAACGTCACTGGCCGAGCTGAGATCGAGTATAGGTATATAACAGTTTCGAATTTAAGCCTTTGCGCGGCGTAATTTGAAAATATACCTCCACATAACGCTATTCTATTCTATTCAATTCTACAAAGCATGTGTGTCTTGGTGGCTGTATAAACATTAATAAATAATAATAAATATATTTGGGACAATTCCACACCAATTACCTAGCCCCAAACTAGGATACCCTGTAATATGTGCACTAGATAACGGATAAACATACATAAATACGAATATCACATCCATGACTCGGAAACAAACATTTTTGCTCATCACACAAATGATTGCACCTTGCAGAATTCGAACCCGCGACCGTTTGATTTCGTTCCCAGGGTCACTAGCCACTAGACCAACCTATTAATTATTTATTTGCTATTGCAACACAGATAGATTTCTATCAACAGCCTTCGGTGGCAACCCGACATGGCCGTGATTAATTAGAAGACGAAGGCGAAAGCAAAGCGTAGCGAAGCTTAGCGAGCTCCCGCCTTCGTCTTCTAACCTATCACGGCCATGTCGGGTCACTACTGAGGGTCTGAATGTAAGTTTGTTCACGCATTAAGTAAAAACTACTAGATCGCGATGCAATTTTCACTATTGGATAGCTTAGGGTTTGAGGTAAACTGGAATACTTGGTATCTTAATCTGATGATTAGATGCCGAGCAGTCGATAAAAAACTATTTGACGACTGAACAAATGTAGTATATTGTACTTTGTAGGTACTTTTGGTCCTGGCATAACATGTATGAGTTACTTTTAAATGAAATGACCACGCGGGCAAAGCCGCGGGCACAGCTAGTTTACAATAAAGCAGTAAATAACTAAAAGTCTGTAAAATGAAGATTATTCCAAAATATGGTCTATGGACTATAACTATAACTAAAGCTACATAACTTTTTTTTCTGATCTTTGTTTGTGTTATTTTTTTGTTCGCTCATCTCTTAAAATCTTCTGGACTGATTCCGATATAGCTCACTGTTTAATAGCTTAGAGTTTTATTTTAAAACTGGTGTACCTTTTTTGTATCTATAAATTCGATTAGTAGAAGTCGAGCTATCGATGAAAAACCATTTGACTTCTGGACGAAGTTTGATGATATTGCTACCTTTGTTTCTTGAACAACACGTAGGATTCTTATATCCCAGAAAATTACCACGTGAACAAAGCTGCGGGCATTAAATAAATAAATTATTAGCAACGGGAACTGAGCGCAAATTTACAGCTTGGCTACAATCTCTACAAACTCTCTACACATTAAATATCATGTACGGTGCTAGTATAAAGTGGTAATGGTTACTACCTACAGGTTTCTAAACGCTGCCTGCGGTTCATGTTCCCCCATGATTTAAACAGAAGTCAAAATACTATGGACACAAGTCGGCCGCAGCAGGAGTAACGTGAAAATGGGGCTCCATCGTGGACACGCAGACGCAGCGCGATTGTGACCCTATTATAGACCAATTCACACTTTTTCAGACCAAGTCAAAATTTTTCAGACCAAGTCATACTTTTTCGGACCAAGTCACATTTTTTCAGACCAAGTAAAACTTTTTCAGACCAAGTCACAATTTTTCACACCAAGTCACACTTGATGACATGCTTTAATTGCCCATTTACATATCGTTTCAATGATCTCATGGAAGCCATAGACCGGGCAGTTGCAGTAAATCAATATATCGACTGAACATAAGACTCGAAAAAAAATATGTTCACCTAACCTAACCTAAATCTTCTACAATACATAAATTTAAAATTTAAACCCGACAACGGTCGGATAAAAAATTGCCTATGACACTCTTGCAATGAAGACGAATCGATTGATACATCGCTTGTCAAAATCGGACCAAGTTTTTAGCTTGAACACATAATACTCTATACCTGAAGATGAATCGATTGACGCCTCGCTTATCAAAATCAAACCAATACCGGGGCGACGCTATGGTGGAACATCCACATACCTATATACAGAACTAGCGGCTCTGTGATCAGTAGATTTCGCGCGTACATACTTTTTTGCAAACAATCTAGCGGTGCTCTACTGTGCACCACTAGATTGATTGCAAAAAAGTTTGTACGCCATCTAGTTACCTTATTGTACAACTAACATTAATAACCAAGGTGCTCCATCAATACCTACCTAGTAGGTATAGGGCTGATTCCAGTGTTAGAAACCTAAAAATTAAGAGAAATTTACTGCATTTTGAGGAGCTATTCTGCTCATCACACTGAAGACCCTCATGAGATCTTCACCAAAGTTTTATGAGACTAACATGAAGTTACTACCTATCAAATAAAAAAAGAACCATTGAAGTCGTATTTAATAAAGCGGAGATATTTAGTAGCCCACTTTTTATCCATTTTTGGGGGAATTACCCGTTCCCCCCAATCAAAAATCCCTGAAGATTAAAAAAAAAACTAAAAATTTGCTGAGCCTGCATACCAAGTTTTGTCTAGATCCGTTGAGAAATGCGACCTGTAGAGGAGAACAGCCGGACAGACATCCAGACATACGAAAGAATTTTTACCCAAGCTCAAACAGTGACGCTTTGCTCGCGTTTTCTACACCTTTGCTCGCGTCATCTACACCGGTTAAGGTAATTTCGAACAAAATGATGCAATTCGCAATTTCTGACATTTCTAGTACTCAATCTGCATTTATAGTATAATTACCATTTTCTTACTGACTGTACATTTTTTTCAAAATCTGTGAATGCAGTTCAGAGAATCTCAAAAAGTTATGGATAGTCTCGAAAGAACTATTTCCTGTAACTATAATGGTTAAGGTACCTGCCCTAACTGTCCCGTCTCAAAAATCCACCTGTATATGTTTGTTTAGATCAAATCTTGCAAACTGAAGTAGAATCACTTCCTCTTATCCTACGGAATTGATTTTTAACATGTTGGTTCAGTTCCGATCAGAATGCATTTTCATGGTAAGCATGACCTAAATAGAATCCAGAATTGGTCGAAATTTTGTGTACGTAATGGTAAAATTTAAAAGCGCCTATCATAATAAAATTATTATGATAGGCGCTTTTAAATTTTACCATTACATGATAAAAGAACTCTTCAACGGTCAACGGAACACACATGAAATTTTGTGTACGCATTTTATTATGAGAGCTGGTTTAAAGTTGACATGACATAGTTGTTGCATTTAGGTTTGGGTCTCCTGACTAGAGACTACTCCTGACTACTTCTCATCGGTTAACAGCACAGACACGAAATTTTGTATACGCATTTACGTTTCACCATTACATGGCTACTGCATATACTCGTAATACCTTTTTTTTTAAACGTTTTTTTATTAACCTGTATAAAGCTTGAAGGTTCGTATTATTTTCTTAGGATGTATTTTGGGTTGTAATGAAACGGTTTCTTTGGATACACGAAACAGTATAATTTGTAAAGTCAAAATACAGATATAAACGATAAAACAATAGTAGAAAAAGTAGATAACTATAAAAGCACGCGTTGCCTCCTGCATGTGTCGCGGCGTGGCAGGTGGGAATTGCGCGAGAGGTGTGTGTAACTGTGGCGCTAGAGGCGAGTCTAACGGTGGAGGCGCGTGGAATCGAGGCGCGTGAAGCATTTGAATGCAATCCTGTGCGGTAACTTTATAAGCCCGCGTTACATCCTCCCCCTCTGATATAGACTAAGTGACCTCGCGTCTGGGTCAGTTCGTCTTTTTCGGTCTACCTCGTCTACGTTTCTCGTTGATCGGTGATTGAATGTCAAATGGATTCAGTTGGGTTACGTGGTACCTACATAACATTTCACCATTGCTTACCCTCTACAGAATGTAGGTTAACGTGCTAGCAGCTTCCTTCACACGATAAGGCCCGTCTCTAATTGGAATAAACATAGGCGTCTGTCCACGAGTGGCATCGTTGCTTCCTTGGGTCTTCTATAGAACCAGATTGCCGGCAACGTAGTCGGAGCAGACCATTGACCTTCGTTGGCGTAATGCTACGGTTTGCTTGAGCTCTGTAATGTCCAGCAGCGGGTGCGTCGGGTAATCGGCCAGTACTCTGTCACGCTCGTGAATAGGTACTACCAAGCAGGCGGTTTCATCCTCGCCATCATCTGGATGGTACTTGTACAAAATGCCATCGGACTTGATGAATCCCCAGTCTTCCCAACTCGTCCCCCTAAACGGATCCTCAGTGGACTCAAGATCTTCAACGATTTTCCGTATTTCGGGGTCTTTGAGTTGGTTTTCACGAACATCCTTGGGAGTTCTCGATGGTAAGTAAACTTCGGCGTAGCAGATATTGCAAGCTGGCTCATCGGCGCAGAGTAGTCCGCTATGGTGTTGGATCTACCAGGCGTGTACTCGATGTGTAGGTTATACTCCTGGAGTTTAAAGGCCTATCTTGCCCAGCGGCCGCTGGGGGATTTTCAATATCATAAACCAGCGCAAGGGTTGATGGTAATATGGTAATATAGTAATTTTGATGACTACCTCCGATCTACTGCAAGTACGAGTACCTCTCTTTCCATCGTGTTGTAATTCTTCTCTGTGCTATTCAACATTCGACTCACGTACTCAACATGTCTCTCACCGGTGCCCTTCCTACATAAATACTGCTCCAAGACAATATCACTACTATCCGCCCTAAGCGTAAACAGTTTTGGTTCGTCGGTCTGACACGAGGAGCTTTTTAATGAGTTCAAATGCCTCTTGCTGCTTCGAAGTCTATGTCCATTTGCTATCCTTTTTGACAAGATCCGTGAAAGGTCTGGCAACTTCGGCGTAGTTTAAAGCGCTGGTACTGGCTGGACGTTTGCAAAAAGGTCTTCACATGTTTGAAATTCTTCGAAAAGGCATGAGGTGGATGGAAGTAGATATATACGGCCGTGGTTTTGTTCGAATCAGTTACTATCCCACCTGGGACAATAACATGGCCCAAAAACTTCACAGATTCACGCGCAAAATGAGTCTTCTCGGAGTTAATAAGAGTTGCGATGGGTTCTTGCTGCTCTTCAACCTTGATACGTTGCTACGCATATTCAAACGGTGGTCCCTCCTTTGCGAAGCGATCAGCCCTCTTTACGAGCAGTGCATTCAGCTGAGATCTCTGGTCCGCTGTCAGCTTGGTACTTTTTTCGTCCCTCAGTACGATCTTCGAGGCATCTATTTTCATCAGCTCCGTCTGGCTTGTAGTAGGTAAGTCGTGGTTTGTAATAAAGGGTACCACACAGCGGGTCACTGTTAAAACTCCAGCTACTTCGCGGTAAGTCCAACAAAATACTGGCCTGTTTTATAAAATCTCTCCCTAGGAGCGTCCTGGTCTGCGCGTCATGGAAAACAATAAAGGTGATTAGTAATGTCGTAACCTTTTAAAGTAAAGACAACGTCACATTCAAGCGCAGTGCGTATCTGTTGCGATCCGTCTGCAAACCCTACCGTGCGCGGTGCAGATATAAATTTTAAGTCAGCATCGACAAGAAAACGGTAAAGCATTGGGCCAGCGATTGAATTTGTAACCCTGGTGTCCAAAATGGCCACCCTTTGGCACCCCACAATCTCAACTTCTACCAAAAGACGCGCGTCGTCACCATCGCTGAGATGCGCACTGCGGAAAACAGAAATACTGAAAATGGTACGTTTTTACACTTACCGCATTTTGATCGCACGACCCCCACCAGACAACGTCCGTAGCAACGTAACTGCGTACTATTCGGAACTTCGTCACTATTCTTACAATTCTTTGATATGCCCAAAAAGTTTGCCGTAAGTGCACTTCGGTCTGACCCGTTTTGAATGTCCATCGTTATAGCTAATGTTCGAATTTCGCGGACGATCGCCAAAAGTTTCTCAATAAACATCGTAAACATTTCCCGAAACGTTAACATTTCTCAACGTGGTCGGTAAATGGTTAACATTTCCCGAAGGTGGCGTCGAAGGGTTAACTAAATTAGTACAGGGAGGGTAAACAGTCGGATTATTTTCAGGGTTAACACTTAGGATTGCATTCGAACGGTTTCACGCAGTGGTGGGATGGTCAACAAAAAAACCGGCAACATTATTAATAGAAGGAAAAGATCCAGTCAGCTCCGCCAATTGACTCTTCCACCAACCTTACTTTCGTGATAAGCTGTTGGAGCCCGTCCACCGCATCGCGAGGCACTTACTCCCTTATTCTATGACTTAGCAGTTCGTAAATAATGTCCAACTTCATTACTTCCGGAACATTATACGGTAATTTTGATAATAAAGCGCGCACTTTACAAACAGAAACATTGGCACGTTCAGAATTTTGTTCAGTGGCAAAAATGTCCCGAAATATTTTAAACGCGGGTTGCGGCACTTCGTACATTCCATCGCAGCGCGTCGCTTCATTTCGTGAATGATGATTTGACTCCTTGCCACCAGACGGCAGCATCGCCAACGAGTAGCATCGGCAGGCCGCGGAGTGCATGAAAGAAAGAAAGAAAGAAAGAAAATACATGTTTACAATACACACAAAAATATAAGATACAAATAATTACAATAATTAAGTAGGTGCAATAGAAAAAGAAAAAAAAAAAGGTAAAAGTAGATAGTTGAAGTTACAGCAGGTGGTGAAGGTGGCAGCAGCGCTGCTGGCCGTGCACGATAGGGCTCGAAGTTGTAAAATCACCGGCCAAGCCAGCCGAGTTTAACAACGAGCTGATGAGGTAGCTGTTGGTCTCCGCCTCAAGTGATTGTCTCCACTAGGGTTGAAAGAAACTGCTTCTTATGGAACGCTGGGGACTGAGACGTGGGCACCGCACTCGCGCCGCTCGCGCCTTCAATCACTGTTTCATAGCGGCGGCCGGTGCCGCCATCGTCTCCCGTGATTGCCTTGTCCTCCTCACCATCACTGCATCGTTGCCGGAGCGCTTCATTCTTCGTATGCCGAGGCATTGTCGCGAATCCAGTGCACGTTAAAATCTGTTACTATTTTTCCTCACAACGTCCGTTGACGTCCGTATTATTATTATTTCTGTTCGTTGGGCGTCACTGTAAAGCTTGAAGGTTAATATTGTCTCCTCAGGTTGTATTTTGGGTTGTAATGAAACGGGTTCCTTGCACACACGAAATAGTATAATATTTAAAGTCAACACTCGGATAGAAACGGTCAAAAAATCGTGGAACTAGTAGATAACTATAAAAGCACGCGTTGCCTCCTGCGTCTTGCGGCGCGGCAGGCGTGAATTGCTTGAGCGGGAGGTCAGAGGTGTGTGTAACTGTGGCGCTAGTGGCGAGTCTAACGGCACAGAATAAATAATAGGTTAGTCTAGTAAATAAGAGTCTAACGGTGAAGGCGCGTGGCATCAAGGCGCGTGGAATCGAGGCGCGTGAAGCGTTTGAGTACAATCCTGCGCGGTAATTTTAATAAGCCTGCGTTACACCTGTTTTTAAACAATTGCTATTAAGCTTTAAGGATGCCCGTTTGCTCCACGAATTCTTATTCGAAAACTCAAGTATAAAATGCATAAATCCTAGATAAGACTTGTCTGCTCGAATGATGACTGGATGCAGCAACTAATTAATTTTCAGCGAGCTTTTCACGGCTTTTCAGCGACCTTTTTTTTTTTGCTAATGTAACCTGGAGCTTTGTAGCGCTTGCAACCGATAATAAGTACCCGATCAAAATGGTTCAGTAGTTTTGTTATAGTAAATTCATTTGAAGCCGTTTTTTCATTAAAAGGATTATTATCTGTCAAATTCATTTATACAAATCTGTTCAGACGCCATACAGTGATTGAGGAACAGTCATACAAACAACTATAATCTACAAAAAAGCAGAAGTTTTTTATATCATTTTAGTAAGTTTTTCCCTAAAAACTATATATTTCGGTAGCCTCAAGGGCCAAATGTCGGAATGTCCCTGAAAGGAAGTATTTTACCTACAGAAAAGATTTATGAGACAAAGTAGCACATTATATATATAAAGTCTCTGATGACATTTTCCTTTACTTCCTTTCGGGAATTATTTTTCAGGGAAAAATAACTCAAACGAGAAAACTTAACCAGGCGGGGGGAGCAGTATTAACAAAAATCTTGCATATTTATTTTTATTGGGTTTATCAACCGTAATACACACATTATAATGTTTAAAACTAAACACAGTACAAATGTGCCAACTAAATTGTTTGCATAGAATTAAGAAAAAATTAAGAAAATGTATTAAAAGCCCCACAAAGATGTCTTACCTTTCCTCAAGATTAAAGCCAACTATTTTTTTCGAGCCATAACTATTCGTTAAGCTTAATGGAGTGTCTCAAAGATCACATTAAAAAATCCCCGAAAGTGGAAATGACTTTTTGACTAGAAAAGTAACAAAAGTTTTAAGCTGTTATAAAAACTTATTTTCTAACCTCTCCCATCGTTTACATTACTACTGTCGCTAGCAACAACAGTAGTAATGCACACGCATATGTCATATTTACTTCCCAACACTCCATTTTTAATATATTCATCCACTACCACTGCAATTTCTTTTGCAGCTTCAAAGCGAGTTTTCAGCCAATAAGCCAACTATCGTCATCATCATCATTATCATCAGCCTACGCTTGTCCACTTCTGGACTTAGGTCCTTAGCTTAGAAAGGTAAAAAAGGGTACAGGAATGTCAGTGCAGTATGTATTTCTACTAAATTTTATCTCAGAAAAACAACTACGAAAGTGTGAGAGAAATGCTTCTGCGCCTGGTAATGGTAAGCATAATGAAAAAAAAACGACACGTGACTGTTTGTCTAGTCACTTGGCAAACATAAACGCACTATGGACATATGCGAACTCGGTGTTACGTGGTTCCTAATATCTCCACTCCAACTTTTCAATCAAGATGCAAAACTCTCTTATTTCTCTGCTTTATTGTATGGTCCACATATCGCACATAGTCACTTTCTTGTTTGTTTGTCCTTTGTCCCGGGTGGAATCTTGCTATTCAAATTTCGAGCACTTCCCGATTAGCTATCCGCCTGAAGCTTTCTGAGTAGCTGACTACTCGATGACAATTAATTCTCTAAAAACGTGGGTTTTTGTTTTTTAATCTACATTTGCTGTTACTGTGATGACAAGGCAATGAAACGAGGTCACTAACTACTGACCTGATTCAGTAGCTCAAAATCATCAACGAGTTATGGAGAGAGCTTGTGAACTCTTTGCTAGGTAAAATATGGAATATGGATATCCGCAAGAGAACTAAAGTTACCGACATAGATATGAGAACTAGCAAATTAAAGTGGCAATGGGCAGGCCAAATAGCTCGTTAAACCGGTAACCGTTGGAGAAGAAAAGTTCTCGCACCACCACTGACAGCGACCACGGACCGTGTAATGGAGCGTAGGACACAGCTCTCGTCGACCGAAAACCTGGTATGAACCGTGGAGAGCAGCTGGATGCGTATAACTAGCAACTACTTGATGCAGCATTCTATGACGAGCCCTATGTTAGCAGTGGAGGTCCTCCGTCTGACGATAGTAATGAGCTTATTAAAACGTTAGGTGTTAATTTTGTTAGGTGTTATTCTATTATTTTTTTGCTTTTCCAGCGGTAGAAGGTGACAATGTGGTAGTAGTAGCAGCAGTTGTATTTGGTTGTATAATAGAAGTGGTTGGAGTTGTAGTTGGTTCTATAGTAGTAGTGGATGGAGTTTTAGTTGGTTGTATAGTAGTAGTGGATGGAGTTGTAGTTGGTTGTATAGTAGTAGAGTATGGAGTAGTAATAGTAGATGGCGTAGTAGTGCTGGTCGTCGATGTGCTCGGTGTCTTGATGAAGCATGACGGATCCCAACCTTTGCAGATTATGCAGAATATCTGAGGGAAAGACGTTGAAATTAAGTAATTGTGATAGTTGATCTCTGGCGTTACTTTACTTAAATCCATATTTAAAATGAACGAAGAAAAAAGATGAAGGAGAAGAAAAATAAGAAAAGAAAAACGAATGAAGAGGTAAGGAAGCGATGGAAGGGAAAGAAAAGAACAGTTATTTTTATTGGTTATATTTTGACTAGGACCTCATATATTGGGTAGAAAGTAAAATAGGTAGATAAGGTAAAATAAACAAAATAGATATTGGTCGTATCGTTTTATTTTACGTTAGTTCAATTTGGATAAGGGTTTGTTGTACAAATTTTATATTATTTCACATTTTATACTTTTCATACCGGTAAATTAGGCGCGTGCCTTCAACGGTTGGGTGATGCCCTTGCTCATATACTCTTTTGGCATACTAAAGTGGACTCAAACTGAGCTTGACGCCTTGGATAAGAGAGTCCGTCAACTGCTTACGTCACATCGTATGTTACACCCGCGATCGTCTGTTATGAGATTGTACATACCACGGAAGTGGGGGGTCGTGGCTTTTTAAATGCCAAGAACCTCCACAACCGTGAAGTGTGCAGTCTCAGGGAGTACTTCCTAAACACCGAGTGTGGGTTGCATCGTGATGTGGTGGCAGTTGATAAGACTCTCACACCGCTCTCCTTGGCAAACGTAAATTGGCGCAAACCATCGGTGTTGAGTACCGATGACCGCAAAGACGTATGGAAGGGCAAGGAGCTGCACGGGCGGTTCTATCGGGCCTTAACAGGCCTGATGTAAACTTGCTCGCGTCGGTGAACTGGCTACGCTTTGGTGACCTCTTTGGGGAAACTGAGGGTTTTGTCTGTGCAATTGCGGACGAAGTTATCAAGACGAATAACTACCGGAAATATATTATGAAGGACGGTACGGTCGACATTTATCGGGCATGCCGCCGTCCCGGGGAGTCCCTCAGGCATATAATTTCCGGCTGTTCTCATCTTGCTAACGGAGAGTACTTGCACAGACACAACCAAGTAGCCAGGATCATCCATCAGCAAATTGCCCTTCGGTATGACCTTGTCGAGTCTGGGGTGCCGTACTATAAGTACGTACCAGCGCCAGTTCTCGAAAATGGTCGTGCATTGCTCTATTGGGACCGCTCTATTATCACGGACAGGACTATTGTTGCCAATAAGCCTGACATTGTGCTGGTAGACTGGTCCCAACGCCGGGCAGTGCTCGTCGACATCACCATTCCACACGATGAGAACTTCGTGAAGGCCGAGAAGGACAAGCTCAGCAAGTACCTTGACTTGGCTCATGAGGTGACCGCCATTGGAATGTTGACTCTACGATCATTGTCCCGATAGTTGTTTCGGCGAACGGCCTTATAGCGAAGAGCCTCGACCAACATCTTAAGAGGCTCTCGCTAGATGGTTGGATTAAGGGGCAGATGCAGAAGGCAGTACTCCTTGATACGGCGCGTATAGTCAGGAGGTTCCTCACTCTGCAGCCCTAGCCACCGGTAGTTTGGGCCCTGCTCCGCTACCGTTGGTACCCTAGGTTTAGGTTTTTTATAATATTTTTATCTGCTTTTATTTAAAGAAATATTGTAAAAAAATTAAATTTAAGATAAAAAGATCAATAAAGTGAATAATAATAATAATATATTTATTGCATAAACAAAACAAGTACAGAACTGAAAAGGAATTACTAGTGGTCCCCACACTAAGACAAAGCCTGTCTCGTCAGGGCCTTTTACATGTTAATATTTAGGTATATAAATACGACAAGAGCATCATAAAATAATATTAATAACAAACTTAAAGTTGGAGATACAAAATTGACATATAAAAATTTGGACCAGGATAGCTTACATCCTGGATGTAACACACAGGCTACTTTTAATACCGAAAAAGAAACAAAATATATTATCGATTTCTTTAATATTAGAAAAACAAAGTTGGAGATACAAAATTGACAAATAAAGTTATTAAAAGTGTGTATACCACCTCCCCAGGATATTTAAAAAAAACTATTTCTATGTACCAGGAGAGCAGAAACACTTAAGAAGTTTTATCATCATTAATACATTTTTGCATATTTTTTTTGTCAAAGTGACATGGCGGGTTTGAGGGTTTAGGGTTGTTGATACAAATAATAAGCTAAAAACTTTTATTGACTCAAAGGCGGTACGAAGTTCGCCGGGTCAGCTAGTTTTTAATAAAAATCTAGGGTACTAAAAATAAGCTACTGAAAATGAATAATTTTTTTTTTAATTCGTGTCTGGCTGTTTGTCTGATAGTCTGTTTACGCATCACGTGAAAACTACTAGACCGATTGCAATACCGTTTCCATTGTTGGATAGTTTAAGGTTTGACTTAAAAACTGGTGTACTTATTATCTCCATCCAATGAGTAGAAGCCGAGCAAGCGATAAAAACTTTTTGACAACTGAAGGAGTTTTGTTTACATATTGGTATTTTTGGGGGGTAATAACCTAGAGAAATGTCCACGCGTGCAAAGCCACGGATACAGCTAGTAACCAATATGTCTTGCCTACAATGTCATACGGTGCCAAAATACGTCACGTTGAACGACAGAGTTCGTAATACAGAGATCCAAAGGAAAACGAAGATGGTAGACATAGGATTCCGATAATAAAACTGAAGTGGAGATGGGCTGGACACTTGGCAAGATGTAGTGACGGCAACTCGAATAGGTCCCTGACAGATTGGTGGCCACGTATTGGACAGCGTCGGTGACATCGAAAAATTGGTAAGAAAGATCTGGCCAAGATTGGCTCAAAACCAGAACGAATAGCGTAAGAGGTAGAAGGCCTGCAGTGGACCAAAATGAGCTATGTATGATGTTGAGACCCTTATAAGTTTTATTAATAGATCGTTCTTACCCTGGCTTCGCCCAGGTATGCTACGTCATAAAAATATATCTCTTGTTCAGTATTTTTGTTCCTTACGGTGGTGTGTAAAAAAAAACCTTGTATTGTTTTACCCATCTACAGTTTCAAGCTTCTGTTTTACAACAGAAGCTAACATTTTAACATTTTAAGTGATTTGGAATGTCGCCAAATCTTTCATCATAGTTGGATAATTACTTGTTCATCTGAATCTCAGGCAAGCAACGCTTGAGTCTTCTTTGTTTTAAAATAAAAGTTATACCTTCTTGATTGTTAAACCAGGTTATTTTATTATTATTAAAAACTAGCTGACCCAGCGAACTTCGTACTGCCTTAGAGTCAATAAAACTTTTTAACTTATTAGCTGTCTTTTTGTCATACATTTTGTATGGAACAGCTTTTTTGATGATATATCGAGATTGGATTCACTTTTTTCGATGAATTTTGTTGTTCAAGTCCTGGTGACGGCTATGAACGGCTAATTTTGGTCCCATCCTCTCCCCCTGGCCTCCTTCCCGTCCCTTTTAAAACCCCTACCAACAACCCTCAACCCCCACTCCCACCATGTCACTTCGATAAAGAATTTGCAAAAATATAATAATGATGATAAAACTTCTTAAGTGTTTCTGCTCTCTTGGTACTTTAAAATACTTTTTTTTAATATAATCATACTATTTAATGTTCATGGCGACGTATACTCACTTTAAATAAGTTTATTTGTCAATTTTGTACTCCCACTTAAGTGTTTCTGCGCTCCTGGAACTTTTTTTTTGTCAAATCTTATAGAAACCGATAATATTTTTTTCCCTATTTCGGGATCAATTTTGTATCTCCAACTTCTTATGTGTTTCTGCTCTCCTGGTACTTCGAAAAACTTTTTTTAATATAATCACACCATTTAATGTTCATGGGGAGGTATACTCACTTTTAATAACTTTATTTGTCAATTTTGTATTTCCAACTTCTTAATTCTTAATCCAGGATATAAGCCAGGATGGTACCAAATTTCACCCAAATCCGTCCAGCGGTTCTCGAGTTAAAAGTGTTCGAACAAACACCGACTTTCGACTTTGTTTTATATATATAGATACAAAAAAAACGACTGCGTACAAAATTATTGACTACAAGCTGACAGCCCGCAAAAATAATCACACTAAATATTATTAAGGCTAACGTTAGTATGTGCCGTGGCGGTCTCGGCTTAGAATAAGACCCCTCCCAATCCTCCCGTGGATGTCGTAAGAGGCGACTAAGAGATTATACACCGGAAGATGGGCAGCAGCGTCCTCCGAGTACATTTGCTACACTGCGGTCATCAATGCGCCTGCCAAGCGTGGTGACTATGGCAAACCCCCCCAATATGATAGACACACCAAAAAGACGGCCCACAGTCCCCGGTGGCTCCGTTATTCCTGGCACCGGTAGCAGCCGTGGTAACGGCGGAGCAGGGGGTGCTAAGAATCTCCGGCAGAGACCCAGCTACCAAACCCCACGATCTCTGGACCTGGCAACTTATAACGCACAAACCTTGAGGACCAATGAGAAGTTGATAGAGCTGGAAGAAGTAGTAAGTAAGTTGCGCTGGGGTATTATAGGGTTATCAGAAGTCCGAAGAGAGGGAGAGGATACGATGACCCTCAATTCCGGCAACTTACTCTATTACCGGCAGGGCGACCAGCAGTCCCAACATGGTGTCGGGTTTCTCGTCCACAAGTCCCTCGTCAACATTTTTTTTTTTTTTTTATTCCGCGTGCTAATCCCCCTGACTTATCGTCAGAGTCTTTCTTTACAAACTTATTATTATTCCTTAATATAATTTCCTTCAACCAGAACACTCCTCTATTTATTCTTCCATACATCATTTTTCCTTATATACGAGTATTTCTAACTTTTATTTGTAACAATCTTATTTCTTACATATTCTTATATCTAGTTTACATCGTTTTACATCTGTTAAATTTCCATGCTATTTATATATATATATATATATATATATATGCAAATATATATATAACACCATGATTTATCTATCTTTATTTCGTTTTATAACTTTATTTCCTATTCTAACACAGTATTTTATAAAAATATTTCTAATCGATTTATTAGCTTTTAGGTATTTTACAGCTTCCGTTTTCAAATCTATCTCTAATTCCTGTTCCAACTCGTATCTTTCCAATCTATACATAGGGCATTCCAATAATACGTGCATGACCGTTTCTTTAATATCTGGATCACATGGGCAGGATGGGTCCTCCTTACACTTAAACCGGTTCAGGTATTCGGAGAACCCACCATGCCCAGTCATTATTTGCGTAAGAACCCCTGTGGGCTCAATTTGTCTCACTGCTTTGTAGGCCTGTACTGCGTCTGGAAAAAATAATTTTGTAGTAGCTGCGGTTGAGCCAGACTTGTACCTCCGATTCCACTTGTCAAGCGAATCCATACGGATTTGTCGCTTGACACATGAAATCGGGCATCGGTCATAGTCTGGTTTCCTTTTAATGTACAGAGCTGCGTTTTTTGCTAACTCATCCGCACGTTCGTTCCCTTCCAGACCCGCGTGAGCCTTCACCCAAAACAGTGATACTTTTTTGTTTTGATTGCTAATATTTTTCAGGTTTAGCCGGGTTTCCACTGCCAGCGGATGCATTGTTTGCTGATTTGTTATTGTTTCAAGCGACGATCGAGAGTCACTATATATGCCGAAGGTCATTTTTGGGCTCTTTATGATCTCTCTTGTGGCTTCGCATATGGCCAGTAATTCGGCCTGGTAGACTGTGCAATAGGATGACAGTTTCAATTTTCGGTTTCTGGTCTCGGCCTCATTGCTCCACAGAGACAATGCTGCTCCAACCTTTCCGTCGATTTTGCTGCCATCCGTGAAAATCCGCACTTCCTGAGTGCTGTTTGTGTCTACTTCTTCTTTGTCTACCAGGCTAAGGAATCCCAGGCTCATATGCTCCGCTGGATGAGGTGTATTTGCGTACAGTTCCATGCACTCCAACTCCCTGTCTCCTAACATTGGCTGGGGAACTCCCCTCTTAGCCTCGTACAAGGCGGCTGCTTCCTGTATCCTGAGGTCGAGGGGAAGTATCCCAGCCAGCACCAGTGCCGAGTTCAGCGAGACGGTACGGTAAGCCTTGCACAGTTTTAGGGCAAATCCCCGCTGTACCGCATTTAGCATTTTCTGTACGCAAAGTTTTTGCGTTGCAGGTGCCCAAGCACCTGCAGCATACATAATGACCGGCTCGACTACCGCTGTGTATATGGTTCTAATTACTTCCGCGTGGAGACCCCAACCTATCCGTGCTGTTCTCGCCAATCGTTTGTAAAAGTTCAGCTCCTTTCTGCAGACATTTCCCACATGACTGTTAAAAGTGAGCTTATTGTCTAATATAAGCCCTAAGATTTTAATTTCATTTTTCATTATTATGTCGATCCCGCCCATGCTCAGTCGTGGAGTGTCGTACTTTAACTTTCGTGTTAAAAGCATAGCATTTGTTTTGTGCGGAGCAAACTTCAGTTTGTTCACGACACCCCATTCTAGAACATAAGCGAGAGCGGCATCTGCTTCGCGCTGAACCTCCACTGCAGTGTTCCCGTTGAAGACAAGAACAATGTCATCAGCGAAAGCCTGGCAGTAGTCTCCCCTTTCTTCTAAACCTTTGAGCAACGGATCCAGGAGCAAATTCCATAAGACTGGACCCCCGATTGAACCCTGGACGCATCCTTTATTGGTAGCTTTAAAAACTTCTTCGCCAGCGTACCTCAGTCTAACCGTTCGATTCCGTAAGTAGCTATCTACTAATCTCCTAATGTTTACTGGACACCCTGCCTCGGCCAGGCGAACGCTTATTGCCGGCCACCATGCACTGTCGAAGGCTCCCTCTATGTCCAGTGATATCATGGTGATTATTTTCTTCTGTCTCAGCTTTTCGCGTAAATGTTGCACTAGGACATAGAGAGAGTCTTCCGTGCTTTTCTGGGGCATGAATCCGTATTGGCGTGAGCTGAATTTCGGCAGAATGTGCCATTTAACTCTGCCAATAAGCATCTTTTCAAGAATTTTACCCATCACTGGCAGCAATCCGATTGCTCTTTAGGATTTTGGTTCTGTGTAGTTCTCTTTCCCTGTTTTTTTCAGAGCTATCACCGTTGCCTCCTTCCAGATGACCGGGAAGTGGCTCAGCTCTAGGCATTTATTTGCCAGTGATAGGTAAAGCTCCGGACTGTGTTTGATGGCTTGCTGGCAAATGTCAGCGGTTAAACCATCCGACCCCGGGGCTTTCTTCGGATAAAAATTTTTCACAGCAGCTTCTAGCTCCTCTAGAGTAAATGGTGGGTCATTGTTTCCACTATCACTCAGCTCATTTACTATTTGAGCTTCGGCCCTTATGCGTTTGTGATCCTCACTATCGTTTTCATGGTTGTCTTCAGGGTAGAACGTGTCAACCAATAGTCTAGCTGACTCTTTTTGGTCCAGTACCATTCCTTCTTTGATAAGAGGCAGATCTTCTTGCCTCTTTTCTGTCCGTTTTATCACCCTATAGATACCTTCCCATAGCCCTTCTTTCGATTGTTTACCACAAAATTCTTTCCAACTGTCTATTTGACTTTTGGATGCCTCCAATTCATATGTTTCTTTCGCTTGCAGGTACTCCTGAATGACCTTCTGTTTTCGTACTGGCGCTGCACATCGGATTCTCCGTTTCTTGGTGACAACTTCCTGCTTCCGCTTTTTGAGCTCCTCGGTCCACCAAGCAAAAGTAAGTAAACTATTTATTTTCTTTATAGGTATACTGTCATCACATGTCTGTTTAATAGTTTGTAAGTATTTTTCTAGTAATTGTTCCAAATCCATTTTATTATTAATTTTGTCTATTTCTATTTTGTTTATATTTTTATCACACAGCAACTGGACCATTCTCTCATGAAAATGGCTCCAGTCTGCTTTTTTACTATTATATTTTCGCGTTGTATGACTTATATTTATTCCTTTTGCTTTGGTGAGCCTGATCTTAAATGTAATTGAATTGTGATCTGAGCTCGTCATGCCTTCGTCCACCTTCCAATCTTCAATTAAATCAAGTAGATCCGATGTACAAGCCGTGACGTCCACAAAGCTGGAGTAGGTCTTATTTCACTTTAGGGCTGCACCACCATGAGCTCTTTGCGTTAGAGTCCCCGCTAAAGATCATGCTTCGACCGAACTTCTGTTCAATCAGCTTCAACTGCTCCAAGTATGGCTGTAAGGGTTTGTCAGGTTCAAAGTAGAAGGAGACTACGGCGATTTCCCATGCCAATTGTTCATTCAATTGTTTGTTTGTCAATTTTGTTCTCAATTTAACCACTATGATGTTGTTTGTAGTGTACTCCGGACATTGGACAACGTCCACGTTGTCATTAAAGACTGCTATTGCCGCTTTCGTGGTTCCGCCATACTGGTCAGAGCATTGGAAGATCTTTACTGCATTGTAGTCCCGCATTCTACCCACTCCACCCACATACGGCTCCTGAAGCAGCGCGAACACCATTTTCTTTTCCTTTGCCTCAAGCATTAGCTCATTTGTTGCTAATTGTTTTCGTTGCAGGTTTGCTTGACATGCAATGTATGGTTTCGCTCTTGTCGCTAAGTTTACGCCCAGGACCACCTTAGCAGTACGCTACGTTAGATCTGGCTAATGCTTCCCACCTTTTTCTAATCGGACATTCCTGTCTGAAGGCATTATGGTCTGTTCTCTCCATTTTGGCGCTTACACAGTTGCTACAAGACGGGGCTACATCAGCGAGCCAGTCCGCACATTGTAACCTCATGTGAGGGCCTCCACAGTGACAGCATTTCTCCAGTGTCTCCTTGCAAAAACGCCGGCCGTGTCCATAGCCGAGGCACATCGAGCATTGGACCAGTGGTGACTGGTCCATCACTCTCAGTCTCTGCAGATCGACATGTAACGTCTCTGCCTCGACCATACGTTGCCACAGTTTGGGGGAGACCCTCATCACGACGTGACTAGTGTGCGAATTCCTGGTGCGCCTCTTGTAGGCTATTTGGATCCTGTCTTCTTCCTTTCCTAATCCATCGAATATCGCTCGATTTTGGTTCCTCAGGGCTCGCAGCACCTCCTCATCACTATTGTACTGCAGTACATCCCTGAGAATCACCAAAGGATCTTTGTTTTTTATTTCTTCTGCATTCAGCAGTCCTGTCTTGTTCAATCTGTCTTTGACTTTTTGTCTCTCTTCTTCCGTTCTACATCCAATTATTACCTTCCGGTCTTTTGCTTTTCTTATTCTTTCCACCATCACTCCTCCTTCTTTTGCATTTACGGCTTTCCTAATTTTGTTGAGGACTTCTTCTCCTGTTTCTAATTCGTCCTTTGCCGTAACCACTACAGAGTGCAGTGCAGTCTGCTCAGGGAGCTGCCTCCTGAACTGCGTTGCTGCCGCACTCGCGTAAGTCTTCCTTTCTAAAGTCTCCTTTAGTTGTTCCATTTTTTCACTATTTTCCTTTAACAATTGGATGTGTTCGTCAATCTTTTTTGTCACCTCATTTTCCTTTTCTTTTCCCTGTCCTAAGGTGTCAATCCGACTCCTCACCGTATCCGCCTCCTTTACTAGTTGGAAGAGACGGTCCAGGGCCTGAGTGACGCCTGTTCTTATTTCCGCTTTTAAGTTTCTCGACTCTGATAGACGGGATTTGCCCTTTTTCAGACATGTTCTAGCTTCCGCTACCCTATCGTTCTCCTTCTCTTTTCTTTGTATAGGTGGGCTCTCTGCCACCTCCGACGACGCTCTGCGTCCTGTTATCGTTTTCAGCTTTTGGGAGTCCACCGCTGAATAAGTCTTTTTGGGAAGGTCTTTTTGGCTCTTTGTCTGTGTGTCTGGTTGCCCAGACTCCCACACATCAATACTTTTTCTAACGCTACTTTCTTGTTCCGCTTTTTCTGCCGACAATGAAGGTCCTGCTTTGCCCATTTGGGCTTTAGACGCAGCTTTCTGGGCGTCCTCGTTTGTAGCTTTTATAGATTTTTCGGGAGTGCGGTAACCGAACATCGTGTGTCAGGGGATTGTCGCAATCAATATATTACAAATACACAAAATAAAATAAAATATTAAATTTGTAAAAGTTGTAAAAAGTCATTTTTTTTTTTCTTAAATGATAGTTTCTATATAAAGTCACAGACTATCTGGTCGCTCCCCGTACCCGCCTAAGGCAAGATGTCCAATTTTCTAGTCAGCCTCTATATAAATTCCTAAAATAAAATAGCAAAATAAATTTTAACTACTAGTTTGCTCTGTAAAAGACAAGAGCAAAATCAAAGACACCGGTCCAATGGGAGATTGGAAAGATACGAGGATTTAAATATTTATTAGTATAGGGGTAGTTTTTCAAAAGAAAAACCACCAGTCACATAACACAGTTCTAAACAAAAAAAACAAAAAATAAAAAGTTTTTAAAATTTTCCAAAAACTTTGCTCAGAAATCGCCTATCTCTCACCGTTTCTGAGATAATTAATTTTAAATATAATTAGAAATGCTAACCTTGTTTTGCGGCCGGAACAAATTGACCTACATTCATAGGATAAAATTTATACATGTGAAAAAACAATATATATATATATATATTTTTTTTTATGGGATACAACTAGAGTTAATTAGACTAGTAAGAAAATATAAGACCTAGTTATTTAATAGTTTTCTTTGTAACGCTCCCAAAACATTTTTTTTTTTTTAAGGTCCAACCGCAAAAAGAAACCTAACTTTGTAATAGCTCTAACTTAGTCAAAACTTAACTTATTTCGAATCTTCAAACGGCTCCCGGCTCCTCTTTAAATTGTCCGTGGGATGACGTAGTCAGATCTTGTCGTGCAGCCCTGGATCACTGACCACGTGCCACGTGGTTTTTGTTTTTCTAGTGTTATTTCCGTGCAGGTGCACGGAAAAAAAAACAAAATAATTACAGGCAGAAGGGGGGCCCGGAGGCGCAAAAGATAGCAGTTCCAAAAATATATGTCGTCGATCACTTGGAGGCAGCGTTTCACTTAGAAATTTTAAATTTTTGAAAAATTCACTTTTTCTGTGATATTTCACTCAAAAATGCACTGTTTTGAAAACGGGTTTTACCACTGTACGCGCCTTGTAATTCCGCTTCTTTTGATGTGTCACTTGTTGTTATACGACCGAAAAAACCTATTTTAAGGATTTTTTGACTGCGGAGCAACTCAATTTCGTGGCGTCTCTGAGCGTGGTCCGAGACCAATTCTCCGTCAACAACATTGTGCAGATCGAAAGCGTTTCGAGCAGGGTGATATACCTTATACTCAGAATTACCGAACGGTATTCGATAAAGGTCATACAGGTGTACGATCCACACTCGAAACACCCGGACGATGAAGTGGAGGCTATGTAAGATGACATTTCTAATGCCATACATGCCCCAAAAACACACTTCGCAGTGGTGATGGGGGACTTCAACGCACGGCTGGGCATGAGGAATGGCGATGAACTGAGAGTGGGGCAGTTTGGATTTGGACAGCGGGACCAAAGGGGTCAGCGATTGGCCGACTTCATGGTGAAAGAGAGATTCTTTATGATGAACTCCTTTCTCAAGAAGCGCCCCTCCAGGAAATGGACGTGGCTGCACCCCAGCGGTCATAAGCACGAGATAGATTTCATTTTGACGACCAATCGGCATATATTCACTGATGCATCTGTGATCAACAGGGTTAAGACCGGCAGTGATCACCGTGAAGCTGGAGAGATCTCGTTTGATGAGATCTACTCTTCGCCCAAGTCCTGCCCAAATCCAAAACCCCGAGAGCTTTCAGTTGGAGCTCAAAAATCGCTTCCAAATCCTTACCGAATGCGATACAGTGGACGAGCTAAATAACGGGCTGGTGGAAATTGTCCACGCGGTCGGGGCGGAGTTCTTTAAGACTCCCCGCAAAAAAAGAATACAGAAACTCTCTGAGCATACACTCAAACTTATGGCAGAACGAGGCGAGATGAGGCTGCAGTCTTCAATGGATATGTCGAGTTACAGCTTGCTTAATAAACAGATCTCCAAGTCGATGCGGCACGATTTCCGTTCCTATAATACTACCTGTATTAAGAACGCAATAGAGCGGAACAAGGGCTCCAAAGTGTTCGCAAGAGATTTGTCTATTGGGCAAAACCTGTTGACGAAGCTGAAAACCGACAGTGGCAGAATCTTTTCCTCGAAGCCAGAGATTTTGAGTGAGCTCGAGAAGTTCTATGGACAATTATACACCTCATCACGTAGTCCTCCTAGCAGGACTAGCGATACAAGAGCCCGTTTGACCGGACATTATACCGAAGATATCCCGGACGTCAGCCTATACGAGATCAGAATGGCTCTCAAACAGCTTAAGAGCAACAAGGCACCAGGGGAGGACGGAATAACGACAGAGCAACTGAAAGCGGGTAGAACACCGGTACTTAAAGTCCTTCAGAAGCTGTTTAACTCCGTCATCCTCGAGGATACTTACGCTAGAAGCGTGGCACAGTGTGAAATTTCTATACCACTCAATAGAGTTTGTATAAATACTGCGCCTAAGTCTATGGTTGGTTGCTAGGCGATATGAAGTTTATAATATGTTGTCTGTGTGAGAAAAATATCTTTTAAAAATAGTACTTGTATTTTCTACTACATTAAATTAAAACAGCTTTACTAGTTCACGCACACGCTTTCACTCGTAATCTCCTTAATATTTCTTTAGACAGTAGCAGAGCGATAAAAAGTTACGATATTAAGTGAGTACCTCTGTCCATGTAATAAAAATGTCGAGCACCAAAATCGACCCTCTTTCAAGAGAAAACTACGACACATGGGTCATACAGGCTGAAGCTGTTCTAGTACGTCAAAAATTGTGGAAATACATCGTGAATGATGCTGCTGCGGATGACATAGAAGGAGACAGACAGGCAAGATCTGAACTGATCCTTATAATCGCTCCTTCGGAGCTAAAGCTAATTAAAAACTGCAAAACTGCAAAAGCATTATGGAATAAATTGATAGATACTTATGCCTTATGCCAGTAAGGGACCTGCACGAAAAGCATCCATATTAAAGCAACTAATCCTAACAAAACTAGAAGGACACGACGTAAGTGAACATCTTAATACGTTCATGGATATAGTTGACAAATTGGCAGATATGGACAGACCTATCAACGAGGATTTAATAACAATCATGATGCTGTACAGTCTCTCAACTGAATATGAGAATTTCAGAGTCGCAATTGAATCGCGTGACACTCTTCCGAAGCCAGAGGAGCTTAAAACCAAAATAATCGAAGAATGTGAAGCACGACATAACAAAAGTTTAGTAAATAACAACAAACCTGAAACTTATACTCAAGAAGAAGCGCTATACACGGTGTGTAAGATTTGCAAACAAAAAGGTAACATCTTTAAACACAAGAATCACAAAATATGTACAAACTGCTGGAAGAAAAACAATGAGAAACCTCACAAAGGTAATAACGGAATAGAAACAATTTTGCTACGCAGTGCCTCCTCACACATAACGAGAAGCCTGAAAACAGCATATGGATCTTGGACAGTGGATGTACATCTCATATGACTTACCAACGAGACTTATTTAAGACCATAGAGAGAACATCAAAAAAGTTAAACTTCGCAACTGAAGAACACACTGCAGAGATTGAAGGAAAAGGCACAGTCTCCTATTTATCGAAAAATGGTAATGGTAGTGCGCTTACACACTTACAAGACACTCTACGTACCTAGTCTTTGCACCAACTTACTGTCAGTCAGCAGAATAACAGATGCCGGCTGTTCTGTACTCTTCACCAAGAACAAAGCGACGGTCAAAAATCCAAAAGCTGTAATCACTCTCACTGCTTTTAAACAAGAAGATGGTCTTTATGACATCAAACCTGATAAACATGAGCGCAATAACCTGGCCAATGATAATGATGACATGGTTCCAACCACTACAAAGAAAGTGACCTCATCCAACATCAGCGACTGGCACAGAAAACTTGGTCACATGAACGCCAAAGATATGAAACTTGCACTCAAAAACGAGAACTTACGTGGCTTGAACTTTGATGTTACTGAAACCTTGGCTGAGTGTGAAGCCTGCATCCAAGCAAAACTGCATCGCGTTCCTGCCCCTCTTGAGAAAACTACACAACGAACAACAGAACGCTTAGAAATTGTTCATAGTGACATATGTGGACCTATTCAAACGCCCACAGTAGGCGAAAATAAATACTTCGTCACTTTTATAGATGACTATAGCAGATACAGTCGAGTTTATATGATTAAGAACAAGACCGAAGTACTAGAGAAGTTCAAAGAGTTCAAAGAGCTATCTGAAACACAAACTGGGAAAATAATTTCATTTTTACAGTCAGATAACGGTTCTGAATACGTCAATAAAGAGTTTGAAGCTTACCTAAAACGTTGCGGGATACAGCGAAGGCTCACCGCACCCTTACCCCGAATCAAAACGGAGTTGCTGAAAGGAAAAACCGTACCCTCGTGGAGAAAGCGAGAACAATGATGATTGATGCACATGCACCATTAAAATTTTGGGGCGAAGCAGTGTTCATTGCAAACTACCTATCAAACAGGAGCATTAATAGCGCCATTCAAAATCAAACGCCATTTGAACGATGGGTTGGCAGAAAGCCATGTATTAATCATTTGGACGTGTTTGGTTGCAAGACTTTTGTTCTAAAGAAAGGAACCAACGGTCACAAATTTGCACCAAAGGCAATTCCTGGCATGTTTGCGGGATATTCTGAAACGAGCAAAGCTTTTAGAATCTTAATTCCCTCGAAGAACAGTATTGTTACTTCAAAAGATATTCGAGTGATGAAGAACATGTTCTATGATGAACAAAATAAAAATGACCTCTTGAGACTTTTCAACGGTCTAGAGTATCAACAACCAAAGCAAATGTCATCGGAACAAACACCACGCAAGCAAGTGGCTATTACGTTTGACGATAAAATAGATGGAGAATCAGATAATATTCAGCACAGTGACTGAAACACAGATGATCAAGACGACAATGGAACGTTGCAACGAACTACTATAGAGAGCACTGTTCAACGAATTAAAACAAAGATTCAAGATCACTACCAAACCTGCCTCATACTTCCTTGGATTGGAAATTAACATGCGCAAAGACAAGACCATTACTTTAAGTCAAAAGGCCTACATAAAGAAAGTTCTAGAAAAATATGGAATGTCCAATTGCAAATCAGCACCAACGCCCATCATTAAAGAAAATGAGATGGCAGAGGAAGATAATGTGAACATGAATTTCCCGTACAGACAAGCCGTGGGTGCTTTGGCATATTTGTCAGTTGGCACAAGACCTGATATTTCATATGCTGTAGGTGTCGCATCTAGAAACCTCGGAGCACCTACTAAGAAAGACGTCATGTTGGTCAAACGCATCTTTCGATACTTGAAAGGAACCCAACAGAAAGGTCTGACCTTTACGAATAAGGCGCCTCCATACTTGGTCTGCTACAGTGACTCAGATCATGCAGGAGATCAGACTACTGGAAGATCGACATCTGGAATGGTGTGTTTATTCTCTGGAGCTGCTATTAGCTGGAGAAGCCAGAAACAAACAACAGTCTCCATCTCTTCGACCGAAGCGGAGATTATAGCAGCTAGTGAGTCTGCGCAAGAGATTTTATGGTTGAATAGCCTACTGAATAATTTGATCAACACAGAAAAACCGGTGTTAAACCTAGACAATGAATCAACTATAAAACTTGCACACAATCCAAAGTATGAATACCATAAACGAACAAAGCACATCAAGCTGAAACATTTCTTTGTTCGTGAATGTGTAAGCAACTGAGATTTTAAAGTCCAGCATATCCCATCAGAGTTGCAGTTGGCCGACATGCTGACTAAGCCACTATTTGGCCCTAGACTGCTAAATTTGAGTTCTAGAATGGGACTGATGAATTTAACTATAAATTCTTAAAAATGTGCTAGGATGTGAAGTATCTATACCACTCAATAGAGTTTGTATAAATACTGCGCCTAAGTCTATGGTTGGTTGCTAGGCGATATGAAGTTTATAATATGTTGTCTGTGGGGGAAAAATATCTTTTAAAAATAGTACTTGTATTTTCTACTACATTAAATTAAAACAGCTTTACTAGTTCACGCACACGCTTTCACTCGTAATCTCCTTAATATTTCTTTAGACACAGGAGCGTAGTGGTGTTGCTCTTTAAGGAAGGTTATAACACCCTCTTGAAGAATTATAGGCCCATTTCGCTGCTGAGCCACGTCTATAAGCTGTTTTCGAGAGTAGTTACAAACCGCCTCGATCGTAGGTTTGACGACTATCAGCCTCCCGAACAAGCTGGATTCCGGAAAGACTTTAGCACTGTAGACCACATCCTACGCTCTGGCTGATTATACAGAAGACCGAAAAGTATAATCGGCCACTATGTCTAGCGTTTGTGGACTACGAGAAAGCCTTTGATTCAGTCGAGACCTGGGCAGTGCTACAGTTATTACAGTGGTGCCAGATTGATTACCGGTACATCGAAGTGTTGAAGTGTTTGTACATCAAGGCCAACATGACAGTTCGTCTTCAGGATCAGAGCACGAATTCTATTCAGCTGCAAAAACGGGTGAGCAGGGAGACGTTATTTCTCCGAAAATGTTCACCTCTGGAAGATATAATCAAGCTTCTGAACTGGAACGGATTTGGTGTTACATCAATGGCGAATACCTCACTCACCTTCGATTTGCTGATGATATAGTCATCATGGCTGAAACCCTGGAAGACCTAAGCACAATGCTCAGTGACCTCAATATTGTTTCCCAACAGATGGGTCTTAAAATGAACATGGGCAAGACGAACATCATGTCAAATGCCCATGTCGTACCCATGCCGGTTTATGTTGGGAACGATATAATCGAAGCTGTTGATCACTATGTCTACTTGGGTCAAACGATCCAACTGGGTAGATCCAACTTCGACAAAGAGGTCAACCGACGAATCCAACTCGGATGGGCAGCGTTCGGGAAATTACGCCATATCTTCTCGTCGCAGATACCGCAGAGCCTTAAGAAGAAAGTTTATAATCAGTGCGTGTTGCCAGTGATGACATACGGCACTGAGACGTGGTCGCTAATATAAAGCTCAGAGTTGCGCAGCGTGCAATGGAGAGAGCTATGCTCGGTGTTTCACTACGTGATAGAATCAGAAATGAGGAAATCCGTAGAAGAACGAAGGTTACCGACATAGCTCTCAGAGTTTGTAAATTGAAGTGGCAATGGGCAGGCCATATAGTTCGCAGAACCGACAACCGCTGGGGAATAAAGGTTCTCGAATGGCGACCACGAACAAGCAAGCGAAGTATGGGGAGACCCCCCACACGATGGACCGACGACATTGTAGCCATCGCAGGAAGTCGGTGGATGGAGGTGGCACAGGATCGCTCGTCATGGCACTCTTTGGGGGAGGCCTATGTTCAGCAGTGGACTTCTAGGGGCTGACATGATGATGATGATGATGATGATGATGATGACGTTAGTATGTATGTGTATGTTTGATACTTCTTAAGCGGCTGAACGAATTTAGATCAAATTTGGCATGGAGTTAGCTTACACCCTGGATTAACATACAGGCTACTACTTATTCTTGAGGTACGCGGGTGAAACACAGCTAGTATTTAAACACATTTAATGTTTCTGTTTTACATATTTCAATTTAATAGTTGCAATAAATTGCAACATTAGACTATAATATTATACAATAATACTATACTTTTATTAATCGGTACAATAATACTATACTTTTATTAACAAAACGAGTATGTTCGGGTCATTCGGGTGTATGTATGTTTTTTTTTGTTTCTGACGATATCTCCGTTAATTGTGGACCGATTTTAAAAATTCTTATTTTTTTAAGGTATATACTCTCCAAGTGGTTCTATATAAATTGTATTAAAATTGGTTCAGCAGTTTTTCGAGAATAAATAGTTTTGTTGTGTAAATCCATTCGATTTTGTGTTTATATTGCCCTTATTTTGTGTTTATCTCTAAGATTTCTAAACCGATTTGGATGTTTGTTTTTTTATTCAAAAGGGTAAACTTTCCGTGTAGTCCTATATAAATTTCATCAAAATTGGTTCAGTAGTTTTATAAGAAAATCAATTTGTTTTAAAGTTTATGTTCTCTAAGTTTTTGGGATTTCTGAAACGAATTAGATTATTGGTTTTACTTGAGTAAGAAGACTAGTGTGGTACTGTGTAAATTTCGGTTGGTTTAGTAGCTTTAAACAAGCTTTAATTTAATTCACTGTGTTATAATGTTTAGGACTGGATTGCAAGTCAATTTAAAAATGCTGAAGTTTTGCAAATCGGTGTAGTTCTGATGACAATTAAAAACTACTTCGAAGGTGAGTGATGTCTTCGCCATTGATGTTAACACCAAATCCGTTCCAGTTCAGATGCTTGAATATATCTTCCAATGCAGAGGTGAACAGTTTCGGAGAAATAACGTCTCTGATCCTGAAAACGAACTGTCATGGTGGCCTTGCTGTACAAACACTTCAACACTTCGATGTACCGGTAATCAATATAGCACCGCTGTTATGACTGTAGCACTGCCCAATCGCGTGAATAATTTCCACCGGCCCGTTGTTTAGTTCGTCCACTGAATCGCATTCGGTAAGGATTTGGAAGCGATTTTGGAGCTCCAACTGAAAGCTCTCGGGGTTTTGGATTTGGGCAGGACTTGGGCAACGAGCAAATCCCATCAAACGAGACCTCTCCAGCTTGACGTTGATATTCAATGAGCCTCTTACCATGCGGTGATCACTGCCGGTCTTAACCCTGTTGATCACAGATACTTCATTGAATATATGCCGATTGGTCGTCAAAATGAAATCTATCTCGTGCTTATGACCGTCGGGGTGCAGCCACGTCCATTTCCTGGAGGAGCGCTTCTTGAAAAAGGAGTTCATCATAAAGAGTCCCTCCTTCTCCATGAAGTCGGCCAATCGCTGACCCCTTTGGTTCCGCTGTCCAAATCCAAACTGCCACACTCTCACTTCATCGCCATTCTTCATACCCAGCCGTGCGTTGAAGTCCCACATCACCAATGTGAAGTGTGTTTTCGGGGCATGTATGGCATTATGGATAACCCTATAATACCCCAGCGCAACTTACTTACTACTTCTTGCAGCTCTATCAACTTCTCATCGGTCCTCAAGGTACGTGCGTTATAGGTTCCCAGGTCCAGAAATCGTGGGGGTTGGTAGCTGGGCCTCTGCCGGGGATTCTTAGCACCCCCTGCTCCGCCGTTACCATGGCTGCTACCGGTGTATCTATATAATTAAGCGGATAAAATAATTAAAATCTCTAAAACTTGTTTCAAAGCTCATTAACAGTAACATAACCTACAAAACTTTGAAGCCTAATTATAATTATTCCTGGCCTCCTCAAAAAAAAACTTACGACTAACAATCTGAGGAAATGATGCTGAATTACTAGCGATATTTCTTGTCTTAAGACGCCGTGAATTTTACTGACGTAAAAGTATGTATGGGAGTTCGCCATTGTTCTTTATTATTTTCCATTTACAATATCGTAAACAGTACTCAAAAATTAAAAGACACATCCTTCCTGCCTTTCAAAGTCGTCCCAGTGTATATACTGCGCTTTCTAAACACACAAGATGTCATTTTTGATTAATTTTTCATGTTTCGCAAGTCGCGTGTATTTACGTGTTGCATCGTTGCCACTCTGTTTGCGACTAAGTCGACACAGGCTGATTAGGTTGTTTTTTTTTTTTTTTTTTAGAAAGCATATGTGCTGTTGGTCTATAACTGACCTCTACAGCGTCACCGGACGGGATTAGGTTGTGTTTACTTTGCCACGCAGAGCGGGGTACAACGTATCTATCTCAGTTTATATATAACTATGATGAATGATGTAGAACATCATTGGTGTTACTGGCATCCTACTCGCAGAAAACAATATATTTTTTTCGTATTTTTACGTGAAGATACTTCATGCGTGAAACTCGCTCGTAACGTTCTTTTCAAAACCACGCTGAGACCCCTGCCTCCCGGCCCCCGAACCGCGTGCGTCAAATCGGCCGTTTACTCTTTGATACACTACTGTCTGTAAAGACTAATATATGTACTGTGCCTACCACCTTCTATGTGTATTATGACAGCGTTCGTGGTTAGACATGTTGGGCGTTACCCGGATAAATAAATATTTTTTTCTTGCGTGAACAATATATTTCATAGATAGATAAACGGATAACAGTTTTTTATAAATAAGTAGTTTAAATTATTCTGTTCTCTTTTTGAGTATAAACATTCACAAACTCTCTCTTCCTTAGCGTACTTAAAAGATAAGAAACTTGGATTTCCCATTCCTAGCTTGTTATCTATTCAATGTTTTACGCCTTAACAGTGAGCTGTAAAGTTTTTTACAGACTTAATTCGTCCAGCTTCTTCGGAACTCTTACAGGCGTATATTCCTGATCAGTTGTGAACATAAAGAGAGGACAGGTAACCATGGTAGTAGTAGTAATGGCCTAAAGGAACGAGGACTTTTACACAACAGGTTGTCACGCACATCTGTGATTACGGATAATTTTATTTTTTGTCTTATGAAGGAAAATACGAAGCTTTTGATATGTATTTCGTATTCATGTTAATTGTCACATTTATGTGAAAGAAAATGACTAAGTAGGGCTACTGGCGCGTTACAGCGAATTTTTCTGTAATTGGGATTCAAACAACCAGCAAACGTAGATAAAAAAATAAAAACCTATATTATTTTTTTCAGTTTTTTATTTTTATGTTTGCGTTGTCGATTTGTGAGCTACCCTGAAAGTTTCAGCCAGATAGCTAATCGGGAGAGTTCGAAATTTGAGTTGCAAGATTCCACCCATAACGACAGACAGACAGACAGACAAACAAGAAAATGACTAAATAAAGACGTGGTAAAATGAGAGTTCATTTTGTTCATTATAGATTATGATAGATGATGATGAAAATGTGATTCCAGAACCTAAAGTATGTACCAAATTTAAACAAAATTCCTTAAGCCTTTTCAGCGCTGTGCTGACTGGTAACAAACATACAAACTTTCACATTTATAATATTAGTATAAGTTGATATAATAGTATGGATTCTAATTTCAACAAATTTCGTATGACACTGCAGTGTGTTTTTTAAATAAAAATTTATAAAATATTATGTAAACATTGAAAAAACCTACAATGAACGATAATATTTTATTTTTTTACTAAGAAATCTTAACATGTCCAACCGCAAGTCACTATAAGCTATCATAACCTAAATCTGATAAGTTTAGTTACCTTCTTACTTCGTTATTGACCGAGCGAGTGCAAAGCACGAGCGAAGCGTCTCCGTTTCAGCTTGGGCAAAAATGCTTTTGTATGTCCTTCCGGATGTCTGTTATCTCATCTACAGGTCGCATTTCTCAACCGATCTAGATGAAACTTGGTATACAGGTTAAGCGAATTTTCGAATTGTTTAGTCGTCGGGGATTTTTGATTGGGTGGGGTACTTCCCACAAAAAGGGTTAAAAGGGGGCTACTGAATATCTCCGCCTTATTTAATCCGATTTCTATGGTTAAAAATAGGTGAAGATGTGATGAGGATATTCGGCGTGATGACCAGAATAGCTAGTTTCTACCAGTGGAATCAGCCTTTTACCTATTAGGTAGGGGTTGATCGAGCACCTTGGTTATTGATGTTCATTTTACAATAAGGTAACTAGATGACGCTACTGTGCACCGATCATTTTTTTGTAAAAAAGTTTGTACGCGCGATGTCTACAGCTCACAGAGCCACTAGTATTTAAGTAGTATTTAATTTCACAAATCAAGGGGAACTAAATTAGCTAAGTCACATTTACAACATTTTACAGGAAAGACAATTTAAGTTGTAAAAGCATTTTATGGCGGACATGAAATATGCTCATACATTAGAATGAATGATTTTGAAAGGACATTTTGTTTGTTTTATGTATTTGGAATTGTTTTCTGTATAAAATATGCCTCATCATGTCAGCCTTTAGAAGTCCACTGCTGAACATAGGCCTCCCCCAAAGAGCGCCATGACTAGCAATCTTGTGCCACATCCACCGACTTCCTGCGATGGCTACAATGTCGTCGCTCCCCACACTTCGCTTGCTTGTTCGTGGTCGCCATTTGAGAACCTTTAAAATATGCCTAATAATAATAATAACTGAAATTTCTTACTAAGGTTGCAATCGTCTGAGCAAACTCCAGGACAAAGCCTGTTTTTTCCATGTATATTCAGGATAAAATATATCTCATTTTGATTATTGAAATGCAGACTAACACCTTTTTAAAACAATTATTTTTTGAGATACGTGCTATGAGGCTCACTGGAGATGACACTCTGGTAAAGAATAAGCTTGGTTGAAATACCTCGCACAAGACAGAAACGTTACGCTTCTTCATTTATTAAAACTTCTAAGGAGTGGAATTCCCTGCCCTCGTCAGTGTTTCCGGTAAAATATAACCCTGGTATGTTCAAGTCAAGAGTGAATAGGTATCTATTAGGCAAGCGTGCTACACCTTCGACCACATCATCGCTTTCCATCAGGTGAGATCGTGGTCAAACGATTGCTTAAAGTGCCTAGAACGTAATAAAAAAAAAGCGTTACCATTCAACCACAGTTCTCGATAAACCAAAGTCACTCACGGTCAAACAAAGTCAACGTCAATGTGACATTTCTCGAGTGCGTTCGTTTGTAGGGTAGACGTGGTGAAGTCACGGACATAGCTAGCTATTCAATATTAGAGAAGAAATACAACATTAAAAACTTGTTACACAACGCGTTTTTACCCTTTTTTTAGATTTCATATTAGGTAAAGAGTATTTTTGTGGCCAAAGACTAAACAACAATTTGAGAAAAAATTGATTTAGCCAATTTTCCCCCTTAGTTCTTCAAATACGAAAGTTGCTGTTTGAGTTAAGAGATTTTATCGTGGTAACAATGGGTAAATGCCTAAAAAAATTACATTGTCTACAATATGAGGGTACAAATTAAGAATAATGCCTCCCCGACTCGATGTAAATTTCAGGCCTTTCGTAGAATCTCCTTTTGTAAGATTAGTTTTGGGACTAATAGCTCCCTCTGAATGTAAAGGCATCAGTTTACTCGCTCTGCTAAATATTTGAAACTAAGTAAATTGATTCTAACTCGAATAAATTTTTAGTCATAGACTAAACAACAATTTGAGAAAAAATTGATTTGGCCAATTTTCCCCCTTAGTTCTTCAAATACGAAAGTTGCTGTTTGAGTTAAGAGATTTTATCGTGGTAACAATGGGTAAATGCCTAAAAAAATTACATTGTCTACAATATGAGGGTACAAATTAAGAATAATGCCTCCCCGACTCGATGTAAATTTCAGGCCTTTCGTAGAATCTTCTTTTGTAAGATTAGTTTTGGGACTAATAGCTCCCTCTGAATGTAAAGGCGACAGTTTACTCGCTCTGCTAAATATTTGACTTGAGTAAATTGATTCTAACTCGAGGATCAAGTGCCTCTCGGATAGCAAACTATTTGCTGGGCTTAAATGAACTGCAGATGCCCCGGTGAAGCAACAATTACATATGTGGCCTCAATCTCGAGAAACTATGGTTGAAATTGCAACATTATCCCTGATATTACAGATGTCTTGAAAGTCTACCACAAGATACGACTAACTATATATTATTATTTGAGTTCAGATTCGTAGTCTCACCGCTTTGTCACACTACTGAAATTGCTTTTTTTTACCAGACTGCGCACCGCAAAGGCAATGTGTTTATCAGCCTATGTATGTGTGTATGTCTGTTCCTTTTTGGCACTATATAGACCAAACACTTGGTCCAATTTTGATGATTCTTACGTCAATTGATTTGTCTTAATCTTGCGAGTGCTACTAAATACATGATATTAATCAAAATTCAATATTGCGACAACCAGACCCAATACAGTAAAAAAGAAGAAAAAAACGACGAACTATGTTAAGTGGGATATCATTGAATAGATTTTAAAACTCATTTTTAAGTTTCTCATAACATTTTTCGTTTCAAAGGACCACTTAGTATCTATAACGATGTAAAGTTGTTTAAAAACCATTCTCACTAATTCTTATAAAATTCAAGCTTACGCCCGCGACTTCGTCCGCGCAGACTACAGCATATCACAAAAAAAAAACAATTTTGTTCTTCTATGATATTAAAAACCAATGCAAAGTATAGCACCAATGCTCTTGATGTATTTTGTCAGACTTGTTAATATTTCGTTTCCATGGCAACCGTCTCCATGGAAAGCTCCCCAAACAAGTAGACAACGTTTCACTTTTATATATTGCTGTGGATAAACTAAAAAGTATGATATAAAATAAATTATTATAAAAAACATAAAACCAGACTGTGAAAAACTAAAATGGGGCAAACAAGCTTTAGTTTTTGAATATTGAAATATAAGATGGAGTCGGAGGCATCATTGCATCATTGCATTTAATCTCTCCTTTGACGGGATCAGCTAGATTCTGGCAATCTATCACTTCATGCCTCTGACTGCAACTTATATTTCAAAATCTAATACCTAAAGCTTCTTTTTTTTCTTTTTTTCTTTGCCTCTTTTAGTTTGATTCATAGTCTGATTTTTTTCTTTGTCTCTTTTAGTTTGATTCACAGTCTGTTTTTTTTTGTTTCTATAATAATTAATTTTTATTTCCTCGTTGTGACCAATAGTAAGTTACCAAATACAAAATTCGTAGTTACACTATAGTGCGACAAACCAAAAGACCAATTACACTTATCATAATTATGTGTAACAATTAATGAATTTAATAAAATTTCGTCCGTCATCAAGTGATTAGCTCAAGTACAGTCAGCGCTACAATCACAACCGAGTTACATTTATATTTATATAAGCTGCGCTTCGCGGTTTCAGTAAAATCAAATCCATTGATCAAAAACAAAAATTCAGTGAAACAAGAAATAGAATCAAATCCATTGAAGTTTTTGTTCATTGGAATGGAACAGATGAACCAAAACCAACTTATCAACATAACTATGTGCAACAAAAATACTACAAAATATAAGTAATAATTTCATTTAAATTAACAAATACAACAACATTATATATTCAGTTTGGATCTTTACTGTAAAGTAAATGTTTTTCACCGCTCACCAAAGAGCACATAATATATAAAATATGGAACGCGCCATGCTAGGCATCCGCCTGGTAGATCGCATACTGAACGTCGAAATTCGTCGTCGTACTAAAATTGAAGATGTGTCGGTATGCGAATTGTCGGGCTAAAGTGGAAATGGGCAGGACATTTGGCAAGAAAAAAAGAAATTAGGTGGACCAAGGAAGTCCAAAAAGTCCAGTCCGAATGGTATCCAAGAGAAGGAATAAGACCTCGAGGTAGATCACCTGCCCGATGGTCAGATGACATTATGAGGTAATGGATTATATTATCACAGGACCGGAAAGACTGGTGTTAAAAAGAAGCCTAATATACTCAGCAGTGGCTAGATAAGAGCTGATTAGATAGAAATGTATTTATAAGGAAATGCGACTATAGTGATTTCATAAGAATAAAGCAATGACGGAGGAGCCGTAGTCCTCATTTCTCTTAGCAAATCTAGGTCTGACGTTGGGACCTAGTTTTTTATGCATCATACCGCGTTAACAGAGCTCATTGTGGCATGATAACAATTTTTAGGACCCTAGATACAATGTAAAAATTGTTTTTTTACCTAAAAAAGTAAAAAAAGGGAAAAACGTTGCTAAATGAAAAGGGATAATAGGCTCCTTCGTTGCTCTATTCCTACGACTGAAAAAATACGACGATAATGACTTCGATAAATCGTTTCTTTCCTTCGAGTCAAGTAGTCTTTGAGGCAGGTTGACGTTAGTGAAAACTAGTATTAAGTGTATATGTTTTTTTTTCAGGAAAAAAAAACCTTTTTTTTGTTCAATGAAAACATATAGTCAAAAATAATACTTAAGGGTAGGTACCTACTTACTGAAACGGTAACATAATGTCATATTCATTAAATAGTATTTATTGCGTAATTGATTTATAATTATTATAAATGCTTATTACCGTTTGGTTAATAAGCATTTCTATTAGTACTTTAATTGTTTGTTTAACAAACAAACAAGTACTTTAATAAAATGTCCCGTAAAAAAAAACACTTAGGTTGACTTAGGTTTAGGTATTCTGTGCCTAGGTATAACACTATTATGAAACTATTTGGGATGAGGAGTGCTTAGGGCCCTTCAAAATGTATTAGGTATATAAGGGGGTCTCTGTGGTACGATCAAATTATACATTTGGACTTGAAATTTAAGATATCTTCATAAAGGAAGGATTGTCTGACGATTTCGCACCAAAATAAAATATTTTTTGCCATGGTGTTGTTATTTTTTATCGGGATTCTTTTTCTTCAGATTTAATTTTTGACCTCAAATATAAAATATTATACCTGTGTACACTAGTATGAGCACAGTACACATATATTATCTACTAGCTGTAGGTACACACGGGTTTGCACGCGTGCTCATTTGTCTAGTTTAAAAGTACTCCATGTGCTATTCCAGAACCTTAAATACCAATATACCAACATTTGATCAAAATTCCTTCAGCCGTCTAAAAGTTTTTAACGATTGCTTGGCTTATACTCATCGGATTGAATTACAATTTACACCCGTTTTAAAGTCAATGAACTATCCAGCAGTGAAACAGCATCGCATTCGGTCTAGTAGTTTTAACGTGATGCGCTTATAAACAAACAAACATACAGTCAAACAGAGATATATTGTTTAAAATATGTTGTTATTTTTTTCAGTAGCTTATTTTATGGTCAATTTCTTTTAATTACCTTTTAGTACAGACTTTTACGTACTTATTGCTTTATACGAAGTACTAGCTGTGCCCGCGGCTTCGCACGCGTGGTCATTTCTCTAGGTTAAAAGATTTCTTTGTGATATCCAAGACCTAAAATACCAATAGAGATACTCGTACCAACATTTGACCAAAATTCCTTCAGCTTTCAAAAAGTTTTTTCAAACAGACAAACAGACAAACAGACAAACAGACAAATAGACAAACAGACAAATAGACAAACAGACAAACATACAAACAGACAGACACGAATTTTAAAAATGTTATATTCTCATTCAGTGGCTTATTTGAAGTACCCTAAACCATTTTTTAATTATCTTATTTTTACAGACTTTTTCATTCTTACTGATTTATTATAAGTATAGATATATAGATAGATAGATGACCAAAGCTGGAGGGCAATTCTCACGAAGTGATAGCGTCTGTAAAACGCCAAAGAGTTTGCATCGTAATCGGGCGGCTGGTCAGTGGTTCTTGGTTAAACCAAAGAGGTAATTTACGGATTATGCTAGATTAATAATTGGCCTGATTGAATAAATAAAATAACAATATGTACGTCAAAATATCTGCTTATCATCCGCTTCGAAAACTCAACTATTACAATCTCTCATCTTTCTCGTGAATCTCTTATTGTGATTATATTCATTTATCAAAGAAATATAGAACTATATCAAAATGAATTACATGAAATTTTCTCCCATTAAATGTTCTCCCATGATTCCTAGGTTTCAGACCTATTTCAATAGTGATGGGGTTTCTGGTAGAATGAAAGTTCCTGTGAGAAGGCACTCTGTGGCAGGGAGTAGCCCAGGCTCGGGGGCTGGGAAAGGTGGAGGGGCAGGAGGAGCAGTGAGGGAGGGAGGTGGTGGACTTGGTAAGATTCACATTCGATAACCGCTCGCTTGCTTACGTGAATAAAAAGCGCGTTACTTTGTCAAAAACAACACGTGACACCACTTATACCAGTGGCTTTTGTTCCGTCATGTTGGCAAAATCGCTTCATTTGTGTCAGAATATTATCTATCTACGGTTTGCTATGATGACTTTCGTCACTAATCACATAGAAATAGAGTTTCCGGCATTTAGGCAAACATTTTCAATTTTTAAATTTGCCACCTTGGTCGGGTAAAGACAATTCCGCTCAAAAACTTTAGCAACCTCGAAGGCGCTAAGACAACGGAGAAACCAGTTTGAGGGACAGCTTTTTTCATTTATTTTCGTTGGTGAGAACTAAGCAAAGTAGTTAATAGTTCGTTTAAATTGTTAGAATCTCCTCTTTCATACTCCTGCTTCATACTTCACAAGTTCTAACTATTATAATAGGTAGGTATAACATAGGTTCATATTTCAAAAGGCAAAAACCTTGAGAATTACCACCGGGTGTGGTTGAAACTGTAGTTGGAAAATAATTCAAATAATATACGTAGCTGCCGTTTTTTGCCTTACATACACCGTACGTACTTTATACATCATCATCATTACTATCATGAACCCGAAGAACTGCTGAACTGAACGGAACTGCTGCGGGTTGGTGATCGTAGTAAGTATTAGTACTTACACGGGTGCATCCTGCTGTCCATTTCCCTAATTCTCTTTGCTGGTCAGCACCCGAGGGATTAGGAGTGGACCTATAATTAATCTAGGCCCACACGGCCCGGCTTATGATGTATATAGGTACATCTCTACACTAATATAATAAAGAGAAAAGATTTGATTGTTTGCATATTTGTATGTTTTGAAAGGATAAACTCAAAACATAGTGAACCGATTTTTAAAATTCTTTCAGCCATAGAAAGCTACATTATCAGGGAGTAACATGAGCAGAATTTTATTATTAAAAAAAAAATGAGATATCTGCTTAAATTGCAATAATGTAACCCAAGCATCACGAAATGACATGTTGCCATGGAAACGAAATAATAACAAGTCTGCCAAGTACGCGAGTAGTGTAGTTGTCTATGCAAAAAAAAACGCTACGATCGTTGCTGTCATTTATTTTGAATTACGCTTACTGGCGTATTTTTTATAGGGATTACGACGGTTAAATTCCACGGTGTGAGCGCTAGCCGTGCGAAGCCGGAGCGAGTCACTAGTTAACTATATACCTAAATTAATTTAAATTGCAGGCCAGCTTGGCGTCGTGAAAGAAGACATATACTTCTATGAAAAGCAAAAAGATGTTCTTAAAGAGATGAAAAGCAAGCTAAGGCTTAGGGAGGTGCTGGAGGAAGTAGCAACTACTAAGAAGAAATAAGAGCTGTCGATAATGTTAAACATCTCCCAAAAACATCTCCTAATCATGATTCATGACCATCACATTTTTATGATTATACTAGCTTTTGCCCGCATCTTGGTTAGACCCCGACAACTACATATGTCCTTGTCCAGATTTCAAACTATCTCCATACCAAATTTGATCAAGATCTGTTCAGCTTTTTAGTCATGAGAGGGATACTAACACATAGTTACTTTCGCTTTATTACTATTAAGCATTGAGTATGGATTGACCTATGTAATCCAATCATGTTGACCTACGTACACTTTAAGAGCACTTAAATCTTCGGATAAACCAACCAATATGTAATGTATAATTGATTACCTTAACGTATTTTTATCTAAAATTATAGCGTCTTTATTACGAATGTATTTAATTTTTAACTAGCGACAGCACAGGCATCGCATGGGTGAAATTAAGAAAAAAAATTAGGTTGAAAGATTTATTTCTCGCATACTCGATCTCGACCACTTCGGGGGACGGCGACTCACCTCCCCCCTCACTACGTTCAGGTCTCGTATGCTTGTATTATCCATATCTATATCATCAATTCATAGTATAAAACAAAGTCGTTTTCCGCCGTCTGTCTGTAACGCTTAGACTATTAAACTACGCAAAGTATTTTAATGCGGTTTTCAAGGTTGACTGGATTTGACTTTCAGGGTTGACTGGAGTTGACTTTTAGCGATAAGTCCGCCCATTGTACTTTAGTTATAAGTGTGTTCCTATTTGCTGTATATTTTTGTAAACTGCTGTACCATAAAGTATTATCTATATGTTCACCATCAGTTAGAGTAATTTTTCACGGAAGTTTTATTTATACAGCAGTGCAGCTTGGCTTTGCCCGCGTAGTCTCAATTAATGTATTTTTTTTTTCTCGCACCCCTACGTCTACTAAGAAGCTATCTACCGGTGAAAGTCCCATTAAAATCGGTAAAGCTGTTTCGGAGATTTTTATTATTTAACTAGTGACCCGTCCCGGGTGAAATTAAGAAAAAATATGAGGTAAAAAGTTTTGTTCTTGCACAAACACCTTCAAACCGCTTAGGAGGATGGCGGAAACTTAAACAACGTGTTGTATCAAATGACTAAATTCTAAATCCATCTTTTCGAAAAATTATTGAAAGCGGAAAATTTAAGAGTTTTTATCGATACTTAATCATTTATTTCTTAATAATTTAAGTAAATCTATACTTATAATAAAACTGTAACAGGTCCACGCCTGTGGTGTCGTCATTCTGTACATTGAAGATATTTTGTAAAAATAAAATGGAGGCTTTTCTGTATTCCATACTGAAGCCATAACTGTATTTTTTTTCTATTTTTTTCTGTCTGTCTGTCTATCTGTCTATCTGTTTGTCTGTATCTTGGCTAGGCATCACGCCGAAACTACTGAATTAATTTAAATGACACTTGGTAGGATATAAGTTCATACTACGAGGTAGGACATAGGATACTTTTCATCTCGAAAAATTAAATGGATCCCGCAGGATAGGGGTTGAAAGTTAAAAAAACAATTACCACTCTGAAACTACTAAACGGATTTAGATGCTCTTTGGCCCAGTCATAGTTTATATGATGGGTGAAAAATGTCCCGAAATAATAAAGGGTTCCTGCGGAATAGGGGTCCAAATTCTGTACATTGAAGATATTGTGTAATTTTTTTTGGAGGCTGTTATATATTCGTACTGAAGCAAAAAGTGTTTTTTTTCTGTCTGTCTGTCTGTAACTTGGATGCGAATCACGCCGAAACTACTGAATGAATCAAATGAAATTTGATTTTATACTACAAGGTAAATTAAAGAGTCATCGCAAGATTGGGATATTTTATTTGTAGTTGGTATTCATGTTTTACGGTTTATAGATACTTCCGCAGTTTACCTCTAGGATACTCAAGGAATGTTCCTCCAAATTTCAAATACCTGATAGGTATTTGAAATTTGGAGGAATATTCCTTGTCAGTATGGATTATTCCAGTCAGTATGGATTATTACCGAAATATGTATGTCACCGTACTGTTTTATAGGCATGGTTAAAATATTGTAATAAAACACATATTTTTATTATCCTACCCAAAAGTGAAGGGCATCTTTAATTATAATAAGATGAGCTGTAAGTACCAAAAATCTGTAAAAACGTCATTAAAAAAAAATTGAGTAATAAAAATAAACTACTGAAAATGAATCAAACATTTATAAAATTCGTGTCTTTCTGTTTGTTTGTCTGTTAGTCTGTTCACGCATCACGTAAAAACTACTGAACCGATTGCGATACGGTTGGATAGCTTAGGGTTTGCCTTAAAAACTGGTGTACTGAATATCTCAATCCGATGAGTAGAAGCCGAGAAATAGATAATAACTTTTTGTCGGCTGAAGGGTAAGAAGTTAATTTAGTGGAAAAGTAATAGAGTTCTTATAACATAGAGAAATGGCCACGCGAGCGAAGCCGCGGTTACAGCTAGTACAATATAAATAAGCACAATTAAGCAAAATATAACCCCCGACCCCAATTAAAGCTAAGAATCATCTCGACCCATCAGCTTTCAAACATAAAAGACCGCATCAAAATCGGTCCATTCGTTTTGGAGCTACGATCCTCATCCCCTCCCTATAATATAGCTAAGAACCATCTCGGTTACATCATCTTTCAAACAGAAAAAAAAACGCATCAAAATCAGTCCATTCGTTTGGGAGCTACGATGCCAGAGAGACATAATACACAAATACACGCCCTAAACTTATAACACCCCCTCTGTGCGAATATAAATTAAAAAAAAAAGGAATTCATTTATTCGGGTGCTGATTCCTGGTCAGCGACTTTTCACATTAGTTTGTGATTGAAGCATTATGAAAAAAAAACGGTTTTATAATGTAAGCTATAATTTTGCGTAGGTACAAGTTTTGTACTGGCTATTTCTCGCCCACTACCACATCTCATTTATTTAGTTTAGTATCTACCACATTAATAAAGTTTACAAAGTAAATGTTACATATTTTAACAAGCTAGACTATAACTATCATTTTGCTTGAAAGAAGGCCATTATAATATTGCACGAGGAACGCTATTTTAATATCCAAAGTTGGCCTTCCTCCACTTCCAGAACAAAGGGGCTGACAGGTTAGTCACCTCCTATAATAAATGCTAATATAATAACTGAGTAAGCCCTTAAAACAGCTGACTCGGCAAGAAACTTGACTAAGACCGCGCTTGAGAACACGTAAATTCTAGTCAAGTGTAGAGCATGTCCATGATTTTGTAGGATATCAGAACTTGGGTACAAAACCTTGGGCAAAGTACAACTCACTTGTAAAACACAGAAAAAAAAACCTCGACTGTGAAGAAAATTATTGAATACGAGCTGACCACCAGCAAAAATAATCACACTAATAATATTAGAAAGGCGAAAGTTAGTATGTACGAGTATGTAAGTGTGTGTGTGTGTGTGTGTGTGTATGTTTGTTACTTCTTCATGCCTAAACGGCTGAACGGATTGAAATAGTCATTGGTGCGGAGCCTAGGTTTTGAACCCGGTATCGTTGTATTCTAAATTTCACTATAGAACCGTGAGGCCACCTTAGGCCATTATTCTACCTCATCAAAGAACTCGGATGATGAGGTAAAAGATATGTTTGATGATATATCTTCGACCCTACATAACACCACAACGGCCCACTACAACGTTATCATGGGAGACGTTAACGCCAAAGTGGGAGTACAGACTTGCAGTGAATAGAAAATAGGTCCACACGGCTATGGAGACCGGAATCACAGGGGGAAAATACTATTTCACTTTATGGAAAAAAAAAAGTTTCTGTTTGATGAACTCTTTCCTCAAAAAGAAACCCCTGAGGAAGTGGACTTGGCAAAGTCCCGATGGTGTGACTAAAAATAAGATTGACTTCATCATGACAGACAATAAGCACACATTCAAGGATGTCTCAGTGACCGCAAGGTTTAATACCGGTAGTGATCAGCGACTTATCTGAGGCTCCATGAATATCAACCGCAAGCTTGAAAGATGCCGTCTGGTGAAGTCTACGCTTCGACCTAACCTGCTCCAGACCGCTGTTGGATCAGAACAGTTTCAACTTAAATTGAAAAATGGATACGCTGCCTTGGAAACCACCAATAACGTGAATGAGGAACTCCAAAAAGTTGTGGGAATCCTTAGGGAGCAAGGCACTGGATTTTGTCAGCTGCAGCGTACGGGCACGAATTTTAAAATCTCGGATGAGGCTCTTCGACTTATGGACCATAGACGGGAGCAACAGCAAGATATATAGATAGATAGATAACTTTTTATTGAAACACACAAATAAAAATCTTATAAGTAAAAAAACAAAATTAATAATAAAGTGTCACAATATCAGCAAGCCACAACGTCAGAAAAAAGGGAGCTCAATGGAAAAATCAGTAAGCTGGTGTGACGTGACCTCCGATGCTCAAATATACGCTGAATAGAAAAGGCAATTGAGCAAAATCGGGGGTCAAAGGTTTTCGCCCAGCAATTGAGTAGATCCCATCTGACGAAGCTCAAGACCAATAATGGCACAATCGTCGTCTCTAAGCCGGATATCCTTTCTGAGGTTGCAATCTTCTTTGGCCGATTGTATGACTCGCATGCTTCTAGACCCGATCCCAGCACAGAGGATTTCCACGCAATACTGACCCGCTACTAAACTGACGTACTGCCTGATGTCAGCCTAGACGTGATTGAGATAGCGCTCAATCAACTTTAAAATGGAAAGGCCCTCGGTGAGGATGGTATAACTTCGGAGCTCTTGAAAGCAGGGGAGAAACCCGTACTTCGGTAGCTTCAGGGGTTATTTAGCATCGTCCTTAACATTGGGAGAACTCCAGAGGCATGGAGCAGGAGTTTGGTAGTACTCTTCTTTAAAAAAGGGATAAAACCCTTTTAAAGAACTACTGACCTATTTCACTCTTGAGCCACGTCTATAAGTTGTTTTCTAGGGAAGTGCTGAAGTTTCTGTATGACGCCGCGACTATGAGTGTCCAAGTACAAAATAAGCAGTCTCAACACACCCAACTACGCAGAGGAGTGAGACAGAGGGATGTTATATCCCCGAAACTGTACCCTGGAAGATATGTTTAAGACGCTGGATTGGAACGGAATGGGCATTAATATAGTTGTCGAGAACATCTCACACTTACGATTTGCCGATGATATCGTCCTTATGGCGGAGTCGCTGCAAGACTTGCAAAATATGCTGACCAACCTAGATGATGCTTGTCTCGGAATGAACATAGATAAGACCAAGATCATGTTCAACGATCTTATTGACCCGTACCCGATTGCAGTTAATGGTGTGCCTCTTGAAGTTGTCCAACAATATGTTTACCTTGGGCAATTATTGCAATTGGATAAGAACAACATTGAAAAGGAAGCCAATAGAAGAATTCAGCTGGGTTGGGCAGCATTTGGCAAGCTTTGTCAGGACTTTTCGTCGTCCATACCACAGTGCCTGAATCAGTCTTCAATTAGTGCGTCCTACAAGTCATGACCTACGGTGCTAAAACGTGGACACTCACGGTCAAACTAGTCCACAAATTTAAGGTCGCTCAGTGAGCTACGGAAAGAACTATGCTTGGAATTTCTCTGAAAGACAAGATTCGTAATGAAGATATCCGTCGGAGAACCAAGGTAACCGACATAGCTCAAACGATAAGCAAGCTGAAGTGTCAGTGGGCTGGTCACACTTCCCGAAGAACCGATAACCGTTGGGGTTGTTTTCGTGTGCAGACCACGTATAGGCACACGTAGAGTAGGACGCCCTGTGGCCAGGTGGAGTGACGATCTGCGAAAAGCAGCTGGCAGAAAATGGATCAGGGCCATTATTCTCTATGAACAGTCACACGAGTAACGCGTCTTGCTGTGGAATCGTTCGGAAAAGTACGGCAATTCTCGAACATGCACGAACAATTCCACGCAAATATCTTAACGCGACGCGTTACGTGGCCGAGTGGCAATAGAGAATAACGGCCAAGGGCAGCTGAAGACCGAGCTCAGTGGCGTGCATTAGGAGAGGCCTACGTCCAGCAATGGACAGATATAGGCTGATGATGATGACGATGACGACGATGGTGATGATGATGATGATGATGATGATGATTATTATTATTATTATTAACATTATCTTGAATAATCTAAAACTGAAAATTTTGTCAGAAGCTCAAAATAAAATTGCTACTTGTTAAGTTAGAAGAATTATAAATTTTTGAAATGGTCTTATAAAGATCTGTAGGTATTATGATATTTATGATACCTCTTTCGATAGGTTTTGGTCATTTTTTTTTATCGTCGGAAATACAGTATGGCAGCTGTAAGCCGCCATATTTACTCCATATATCCTATAGCACTTTCGTGATCAAGACAAATATAATGATACCTCATTTATCAAAATCCATCAAGGCGTTTAGGCTGTAGGACGCGCCTAAGAAACGAACAAACATACATACACCCAAATACATAACCCTCCTCAGTCGGGTAATAAGTCTGTAAAAATACATTAATTTTTACATAGTGTTGTGGACTGAAAATGAGCTCCTGAACATGTTATAAATTTTTGTTGGTTATAAAATTTAAAAATCGTTTCTGTCTTTCTGTCTCGATGTTTGTTTCCGCATCACGTAAAAATTATAGATACCATTGAAATTTTCACAGTTTGGTAGCTTAGGTTTTGACTTAAAATCTGGTGGAGGTACTTTGTATCTCAATCCGACGACACAGAATAAATAAAAGTACTGCGTACCGACGAGTAGAAGCCGACATTACCCTTGAAAGGAATATCACAAACATATTTAGATCATTTAATTGATTTGCATTATTGAACCTAACACGGGTTAGTCAAAGTGCGCCTTGTCATCTAATTATGTCATCCAATACTGTCATCCATACTGAAATAAAGAGATAATCCGTTGGTTTTTTTTCTTGAGTGCTGATTATACCAATGGATTTAGAAAACACCATCATGAAAAACCGGGTACATGCGTTTTCTAGTTGAGACCATGTTTAGGCAAACGTAGCAAAGGACGCTTTTTTTGCAATGACCACCTGCGTAAAGCGGGAGATAATGGATGAAGAGAGCTGAAGGCCGAGCTCAGTGTCATGCATTAGGAGAGGCCTACTTCCAGCAGTGGACAGATGATGATGGTGGTTGATATCCCAATAGATTACACTTAAGTATCATAATGTGAGACACAGCAAAATATTAGAACCCCTTTGGCAACACGAAAACTTTACTAAGAACTTATATAATTCACTCATAATAGATTTCCAATAGATTGCCAATAATTTATACTCTTATTAAAGCAGTAAGTAAAAAAAAACTGTGCTATATAGATAATTTAAAAAATATATACAAGTGTACTTAAAATAGGCTACTATGAATATATAATTTTTTAATCGTGTCTGTCTGTTTGTATGTTTGTTAAAAACTACTGAACCGATTGCGATGCAGTTTTCTCTGTTAGATAGATTAGGTTATACTTAAAAACGAAGGTACATGGTATCTTTGGTATCCGATGATTAGATGCCGAGCAATCGATAAAAAACTATTTGACAGCTGAACGAATTTTTGTCCTGGAATAACAAGTAAGGGTTACTTTAAAATGACCAAGCGGGCACATACAGTATATAATAAATACGAATTATTATTTCATTTATAGCTTAGTGGTATGGTCTCTACAAATATAAGGCTACAATCAACCATTTGTAGTTAAATTATCACCCATTTCACTTTGACTGTAATTCTCAGTCATCTCTGAAATATTCAATTCAAGCCAAAAATAAATGAACCATATAAAAAAACCCTTTTGTATTGAAAAATGCTTTCTACGTCTCCGCCCGTCACTTTGAAGGTCTTCGAAATCTGACAACTCCTACCATCTAAAGACTAAATTCGATACAATATGTAAATGATGAATGAACTTAAACCTAATTTGATATTTTTAGGTCATGGAATAACACATAGGATACTTGTAACCCAGATAAATGATCACGAGGGTAAAGCCCCAGGCACAGCAATAAGTGTGTTGATCAAAAACATTAGACGTTTGCTATCAGAGCCCATGCATATACTTACAGCAATACGCAGCAATGTGTATTCAAAGTTAGGCAACGGCTTTACATATAGTACAGTCTTGAATGAAAAAAGATCTGAGTATGGCCGTCTTCTGAAAATTCACTTTGATCACAAATTTGTTAAAGTGGAAGATCTTCTATTTTGTACAACACTTGAGTTTAAACTTATTCTTTACAATGTCAAATATCAACTTTGAAGATTCAACTAACTCAGTTAGTTGACTTTTCGAAGGTCAAACATCATCATATCTATTTAACGTAGTGTAGCAAATGTAGCACTCTGTCAGGCTACAATTTAATCCATGGGGTCAAACCCCGGTTGACGCCAGTCCATCTAGTTCTAGTTTCATAATAATAATCTATAGACTTTCCTTTACTTGGTATCAGAAAGTGTACAACCTTAACTAAATCATGGAGACCCTAACTGCAGATCTGAACCTCCTTGAGTCATTTGCCGAAAGTAGTCCCGCTCGCGGTATGAAAGATTATAACGGATAGGGTATTATGGAAACTGGAGTAAAATTTATGCACTCTATCTACCTCAGAGGTTGCATTTTCTTTACGAGTTTTGGTTTATCAAAGGGTTTGTAGATCTTAAATGCAAAGTGATAACTTTTTGAACGCAGTCCGCCGCCTTAACTAAGTCAATAAATTTCGATATAAAAAACAGTTAGGTAAGTATATTTTTGTTAATTTACTCGTAGGTGGCGACTGGTGATGGACTCGTGATCTCACGTATGTGTGGGTGTGGGGTACTTCAAATGCAAATAAAAAAAAACAAAAAAGGTGTAGTATACTTCTTGTACCTATAAATATATATGCAAACCTCTTGATCCAACGAAGCTAGGTTTCAATTAAACTTACCTATTTATTGTTTTTTGTACGCTAACTTTCGAGCCGTAGATCCGATCTTCATGATTAGTAGGTAAACTACTACTAACAGGTAGGTGCTAGTTAACAATAATACTATAAGCTTATATAATAATATGAGCTGGGTTGGTTTTGGGGGTAGTGGTTACAATTTAAGTAAGTAAATCAGGTCAAATGGATTATCATTTCAAAAACTTCGATGCGAAAAACTGTTAGTTAAGGCTCAGAATGGACGCGCGGAGATATCAATTTTCATCCCCACTTCCCCGCGTGCATTAATCGCGATAAGCAAAAAACGGTGTTCTAAGTCCACGAGCTCCCTCTATTTAGAATTAAGAAAACAACTTTATGTTCTCAACATCTATACGTAGTAAACCGCCACGAAACACGAGAACTTGGTTCGCAACACAGGTTTTTATGACACAGTATAATTAACTACAGTACAGCAGATCAGCAATAGCACAGTAGTATCGTATGGTATGGTAGTTAAGGTTTGATAAATTGATATATATGCAAATTTATGACTGACTAGCTAGTGACTATTTAATGAGAGGTGGTAGAAGATTTTTGCAGATGGTTACTCATCAAAGTATGATGGTTTAGTAGGAATAGATCTGTTTATATTAGTTTACAATGTGTAATAATATTAGGTGACAATATTAAACACTAGCTGATGCCGCTGATTATTATCAGAAAATCAAAGGTGAGTGATGTATTCGCCATTGATGTTAACACCATATCCGTTCCAGTTTAGAAGCTTGAATATATCTTCCAATGCAGAGGTGAACAGTTTCGGAGAAATAACGTCTCCCTGTCTCACCCCTTTTTGCAACTGGATAGAATTCGTGCTCCGCTCTTGAAGACGGACAGTCATGGTTGCTTTGCTGTACAAACACTTCAACACTTCGAACTTGATGGCTTCGCACGCGTGGTCATTTTAATATATAGCCTATGTATGACACTTACAAATAACGTGGCTTTATATTGGCAAAAGAATTTTCCACATCGGTTCAGTAGATCCAGAGATTACCCCCTACAACCTTACAAACTCACAAACTTCTTTATAATATAATATAGTACGAGTATATAGTATAGATTAGTATAGAAGTATGGATGTATATCGGTATTATAATAATTAACCACTTATACTATAAGACTTACTTTGAAATTACAAAAAAAAACTATTCCATACATATTGCAATGGCAACTCGATTAAAATGAATGAAACAGTAGTAATTTTTTTGTGACCAAAGAGCTGGTCTCATAATAAAGGAATAGCAGTTTTTGGTGTACGGCAAGTATTCGGTACTGCGATGTGGTGGCTACCTTTATTATCAAATAGAAGGTAGTAAGAAGTTGGAGCTGGTGATAGTAGGTGATAACTCATAGTGGCAGGTGGTAAACAATGGTTATATGAGTTTTGTATTTGTGGTTTGTAGCTCTGGTTAATAGCAAAGAAGATGAACTAATTTATTGTAAGTGTATCAAAATAAGTAATTAAAATAAAAAAAAATTTAAAGAATACGAATAGGCACAAAGTCAAAGTATTTTATTGTAAATAGGCAAAATAATAGCGCTTTTACAATTCAAAATTAACATCTCATGAAAAAAGAGAAATACCTAAAATATTATAAATAGATCCAATCAATAAAACTTAGGTAAACTAAGACTGCTTTGAGTTTGAAAAGGAAATTTCCTTTTCAAGTGCCAACACAGTTAAATCTCACAATGTAAAAGGAAATAAATACCGTTCTAAATCTACCGGTACTTCGGAAATACACCCGTTAGGGAAGAGAGCACCAAGAAACTCTACGAAGATGTATTTTTTTCCATATTTGTTCATTCTTTTGATGAGATTTAGTCTTCGCCCAAGTCCTCCCCAAATCCAAAATCCCAAGAGCTTTCAGTTTGAGCTCCAAAATCGCTTCCAAATCCTTACCGAATGCGATACAGTGGACGAACTAAACAACGGGCTGGTGGAAATTGTTCACGCGGTCGGGTCGGAGTTCTTTAAGATCAACCGCAAAAATAGAACACGGAAACTCTCTGAGCATACACTCAAACTTATGGCAGGACGAGGTGAGATGAGGCTGCAGTCTTCAGTGGATATGTCGAGTAACAGCTTGCTTAATAAACAAATCGCCAAGTATATGCGATACGATTTGTGTTCTTATAATATTAATTGTATTATGAATGCAATAGAGCGAAACAAGAGCTCCAAGGTGTTTGCAAGAAATCTGTCTATTAGGCAAAGCTTGTTGACGAAGCTGAAGACCAACAGTCGGAGCATCGTTTCGTCAAAGCCAGAGATTTTGAGTGAGCTCAGCTTAAGAGCAACAAGGCACCAGGGGAGGATGGAATAATGACAGAGCTAATGAAAGCGGGTGGCACACCGGTACTTAAAGTCTTTCAGAGTCTGTTTAACTCGGTCATCCTCGAGGGTACTACGCCAGAGGCGTGGCACAGGAGCGTAGTGGTGTTATTCTTTAAAAAAAGTGATAACATCCTCTTGAAGAATTATAGGCCAATTTTGCTGCTGAACCACATTTATAAGCTTTCGAGAGTATTTGCAAACCGTCGGCTCTTAGGTTCAATGCTTCCCAAACAAGCTCGACTCCGGAAAATTATACTACAGAAGACCGAAGAGTATAATCGGCCTCTATATGTCATCTCAGTGCCGTATGTCATCACTGGCAACACGCATTGATTATAAACTTTCGTCTTGAGGCTCTGCGGTATCTGCGACGAGAAGATATGGCGTAATTTCCCGAACGCTGCCCATCCGAGTTGGATTCGCTGGTTGACCTCTTTGTCGAAGTTGGATCTACCCAGTTAGATCGTCTGACCTAAGTAGACATAGTGATCAACAGCTCTGATCACTATGTCTTTTTTTTTTACTATCTTTCTCAACATAAACCAGCATGGGTACGACATGGGCATTTGACATGATGTTCGTCTTACCCATGTACATTATAAGACCCACCTGTTGGGAAACAATATTGAGATTACTGAGCATTGTGCTTAGGTTATCCAGGGTTTCTGCCATGATAACTATATCATCGGTAAATCGAAGGTGAGTGATGCATTTGCTATTGATGTTAACACCATATCCGTTCCAGTTCAGAAGCTTAAATATATCTTCCAGTGCACAGGTGAACAGTTTCGGAGAAATAACGTCTCCCACTTCAACACTTCGATGTACCGGTAGTCAATCTGGCACCGCTGTAATGACTGTAGCACTAGGTGTTGATTAAATCAAAGGCTTGCTTGTAGTCCACAAACACGAAACATAGTGGCCGATTATATTCTTTGGTCTTCTGTATAATCTGCCGGGAGCGTATGGATGTGGTCTACAGTGCTCAAGTCTTTCCGGAATCCAGCTTGTTCGGAAGGCTGAAAGTCGTCAAACCTACGAGCGAGCTGGTTTGTAACTACTCTCGAAAACAGTTTATAGACGTGGTTAGCAGCAAAATGGGCCTATAATTCTTCAAGATGGTGTTATCACCTTTCTTAAATTATAACAACACCACTATAATCCTGTGCCATGCCTGTTGCGTAGTACCTTCGAGGATGACGGAGTTAAACAGCTTCTGAAGGACTTTAAGTACCGGTGTTCCATCCGCTTTCAGTAGCTCTGTCGTTATTCTGTCCTCCCCTGGTGCCTAGTTGCTCTTAAGCTGTTTGAGTCAATGTCGGGTCAAATATGCTCTTGCATCGCTTGTCGTGCTAGGAGGCCTACGAGCTTACTCAAAATCTATGGCTTCGAAAAACGATGATGCCACAGCCAATCTCTGGCTTCGACAAACGATGATGCGACAGCCAGTCTTCAGCTGCGTCAACAGGCTTTGACCATTAGACAGATATCTTGCGAAGACTTTGGAGCCCTTGTTCCGCTCTATTACGTTCTTAATACGAACGCATTATAAGGACGCAAATCGTGTCGCATCGTCTTGGATATCTGTTTATTAATAAGCTATAACTCGGCATATCCACTAAAGACTGCAGCTTCATGTCACCTCGTTCTGCCAAAAGTTTGAGTGTATGGTCAGAGAGTTTCTGTATTCTATTTTTGCGGTGGGTCTTTAAGAACTCAGACTGTTTAGTTCGTCCACTGTATTGCATTCGGTAAGGATTTGGAAGCAATTTTGGAATACCACATTCAATTCACACCCAATCTATAACAATAGCACCAAACACTAACTAACCTATTTGATTTTAAAAACTAACGTGACTAAATTCATATTACAAATCTCAATAAAACGGCTAATAAAAAAACGGATTTTAGGCGTTTGATTGATATTTGTACTAATTAACCTTTACAAAGTTGAAGTGTGACACATCAAAGTGTCACAGTCTTCTTCTACACTACTTGTACATGGCACGATATTGTCAAGCAATATAAGGTCAGATCTAAAAAAATGATAGACTTAGTGTAAGGTTTTTTGAAAAAAAACAAAATGGTGTGATGTAGAGTTAGATTTTATTCTCAATCTTGTGTATCTTCGAGTGTTAATGTGTAATATTGGTGGAATATTAACCATTAGGTGTTCGTTAACGTGCACGAGTGCGGGCAAAAGAATCAAACGCAGAAATAAATGGCATTTTGTGATTTTTTCAAATCTCCCTCGGAAGTTTCAGTAAATGTCCACCATTTTACTGATTCGTGACTTTGACAATAATTGACTGTGACGTGACATTACTTTAAACTATACACTTGACATTGGCGAAATTGCTAGTAGGCCAGTGCCTCCGCAGAAGCCATCCAATAAAAAAGAAGAAGAAGAAGACTTAGTGTATTCGAACATTTAAATTAAAACACACAAACAAACGTGATTTTTATTCAGCACGTATCTAGGTACCTTAAATTGTATAATATGCAGTTAGTAAGTATCTAATGCGCATATTACGAACACATTTTTTTGAAATGTTTCTTTTTACCTACAGACAAATATATTTACGTTTCAACGATTTCAACATTTTTATCACCAACTCCACGATTAGGCTTTGTACTTGGTAATACATTGTAAAAGTTATTGAAATTATTAGATCTGAAAGAAACGATAATATAATAGTATTTTATTCTCGACTAGTTGAGTATGTGTACGAGCCGACGGTTTGTAAATACTCTCGAAAGCTTATAAACGTGGTTCAGCAGCAAAATTGGCCTATAATCCTTCAAGAGGGTGTTATCACTTTTATATGATACACACAAAAACCCTTACATACTTATAAACTTTCGCCTTTATAATATTAGTGTGACTATTTTTATTCAATAATTTTGTACGCAGATGGGTTATGTTATGTCTTAGTATAATTGACATTTTGATTACAATCAGCAACAAACAAAGGAAAATTTAGCAGTAAAACATAAAAACCACTGATCAGGTTAGACGCTACGCGATGGTAGCAGTTTACTAGTGTGACTTAGAATAGATACCGGGTTCGGTCCTAGGCTCCGCACCAATAACTTTTCTAAGTTACATGCAGTATTCCATCGCCCGTGCTTCGGAGGGCACGTTAAGCCCTCGTTCCCGGCTATTATTCATTAATATCAGTCATTAAGCCATGTTAGAGGCCCTCAGGCTGCCTGATCAACTGTAACCTCAGAGGCTAGCACAATCTAATACGATAAGCTAAGCGGAAAAAATCTGAAATTAGTATTATTCGGTTCTTTGGTAATCAAATCTATCGATTTTATCACGTTTTTATAAAGTCATTTTCTTGTTTGTCTGCCTGTCTGTCTGTCTGTCGTTCCAGGTGGAATCTTGCAACTCAAATTTCGCGCACTATGCGGCTGAAACTTTCAGGGTAGCTCACAAATCGACAACAATGTATTCTAAAATTTTAGATAAGTTTTTTATTTACTTGTTATATTATAAATGCCGTAATACGATGAGACAAATCTCGGTCGTGGTACTTACTAACAGTGATTCAGCACAGTTTCGATGTTCAAGTGTACATTTCCAACTTTTCTCAGTCACGTAAACACCATTTTCCTTGTTCCCACCAGATTTGCCAATTGCTTTTTGTCTTCTCAAAGGCATTCTGAGGAGATTACGTTTTGTGTCGATTCCGGGATACTTTCCCCGGATTCTTCCTGTTCGATAAAAAGGTATACAAGCAAAGATCGACACTTTTGTTCGAGAATGTTATTTATTTGACCAAATTGTTCTCCTGTTAACAATTAGGTACTTGCTGGGTCGGATTTGTTTTTGTGATGTGACTTGGTTATTTTTTTCACACGACTGCCCAAAAAAGGAGTAATGTTTTTTCTTTTATAGATTCTCGATAATATTTCACCATATTACTAACAGGATTTAAAAGCCTGAGTGGATTTTATACCGTGAAAAATAAAATTTAACTTGACTTTAGTTTATTTTTTCTCAAACTTGTGTTTCTTTAAAGTTGGTGGAATATTAACCAATAGGTGGACGATTGTAGCCAAATAATATAAACGCAAAAAGTGCCATTTTGTGTTCGCTCCACAATTCCCTAGGAAGTTTCTGTCAAGCGTCCACAACTTAACTAAATCGTGATTTGACTAGAATTTTGTTTACCTGATGTTTCTACACTTTCATTAGTGTTCCCTCGGTTATATGAGAGGATTCCTATAATCCATACCAATATATAAAAGTGAAACGTCGTCTGTTTGTTTGTTCGTTTGGGGAACTTTCACGCGATAACGGCTGGACGGACTTTGAAGAAATTTGGAATGGAGTTAGCCCTGGAATAAAACATAGCATACTTTTATCCCGGAAAATTGTTGGTTTACACGGGAAAAATCTGGAAAATGTTGATTACACGCTGTAAGGAATGGTTGCCATGGAAACTAAATAACAGGTCTGTCAAAAACCATCAAGAGCGTTGGTGCTGTACCTACTTTTGCATTGGGTTTTAATATCCTAGAAGAACAGAGGATGCTTTTTTTCGCATAGACATACATATATATTTTTCGATAAACTGTAGTCCGCGTGGAAGAAGTCGCGGGCGGGAAAGCTAGTGTTTGATAGAAGTAGAAATATAAACGTCAAAAATAAACCTATGGCTTTGCGACCCGTTTTATTGCGGACATAAATTCACTATTGGCTTGCCGCAATGGGGGTTCTGCTTCAGGTTATCCATCTTGTGGCTATTTGCCAATTCAACACTTATGTTAATTTTCAATGCGCGTCGCGATCTGCGTGACCTCCTGACGAAGAGCGTCAGATACTTTTGAAACCTAGGTCGACATTTCGGCCCTACAACGTGAGTCCTAGCCGGCTAATATTCTAATGAATAATTTTCTGTAACTGCTGTTTTAGATTTGAAGGTTCAAAATCGTCTGATCTTTAATCGAGTCTCGGGCAGGCCGGTCGCACTCCAGAACAAGTACAAACAATTATTATACCTACACTTTGAGGCCGCAATTTCAGTAGAGGTGTCAAGCGTGCGCACGATGAGTCGCGCGCTCAGCAATAAAGTACCTACTTACGTAAAGTTTTGTCAAATTTTAATCCTATTTTAAATTATGAGTTACAAGAAGTAACCTAGCAGGTACTGCATAGCATTCGTCTGTTTAAATAGTGATATCAATGACGACTTTTCATTCTTTAAGCTTACAAAGTTTTTTTTTTATTACTGACTAGGCAATCGTTTGACCACGATCTCACCTGATGGAAAGCGATGATGTGGTCGAAGGTGTAGCACGCTTGCCTAGTAGATACCTATTCACTCTTAACTTGAACACACCGGGGTTATAATTTACCGGAAACACTGACGAGGGCAGGGCATTCCACTCCTTTGCAGTTCTTATAATAAGTATATCGAAAGGTTATAATTGTAATAAGTAGGTACCTATAATAGGTCCTAGTTATGTAGTTACCTATTTATATTTTTTTATTACGTAGGTACCTATAGTTAATACGTACCTAGGTAGAAAATTATTTTTCACTCATGATTAAGCATGGAATTCAGACAGGCATCTTTATTCATCAAAGTGCAATAGGTATGTACCTATTAGGATATAAACATAATCAACCAGTGACACATAATACTTAGGTAGATATCTCACTAAACTTATCGGCGTTCTGAAAACGGGATAGTAAAAATGAGGTACTAGGTCTATTCTGATAAGAATGTCATTGTATGTAATAGAACTATCAAAATTTATAGTAATCCATACCAATATATAAAAGTGAAACGTTGTTTGTTTGTTTGTTTGGGGAGCTTTCACGCGATAACGGCTGGACGGATTTTTATGAAACTTGGAATGAGGATAACTTATACCCTGGAATAAAACATAGGGTACTATTTATCCTGGAAATTGTAGGTTTCCACGGGAAAACTGGAAAAATGTTGATTGTCGCTAGAAGAAACGGTTGCCATGGAAACGAAATAACAAGTATGTCAAAAAACATCAAGAGTGGTGCTATACCTACTTTTGCATTGGTTTTTGATATCCTAGAAGAGCATAGGATGCGATAAACAGTAGTCCGCGCGTACGAAGTCGTAGGCGGGAAAACTAGTTACAAAAATAGTGGAGATTGGACAGTAAGATTTGTCATTTTGGGTTTTTCACATATATCTCAAAAACTGTTTATAATAGGGAAAAGGTTTCTGAAAATAATTAAAAGCTCATACAATTTTCTACAACTTTTATTTTATACATTTTTGCAAATTTACATTTATTTTTTACATTTTTACCAATTCTCAACCATTTTCGAGCTACAGCCTTTAGAAAGTGAAAATAAAAGTTATTCAACATGATGGGCATTACCTGATATGAAAATTAGCTAAACTTAAAACTCAACCATTTTATTAACCCAAGAACTCCAAGGAGAGGGTTGTTATGAGTTAAGGGTGTGTATGAACTCTCACTTTATCAGTGTCCGTCTGTGGCATCGTAGCTCCCAAACGAATGGACCGATTTTGATGTGTTTTTTTGGATTGAAAGCTGATGTGATCAAGATGGTTCTTGACCACATCAGCTTTCAATTAGCGGGGAAGGGGTGAGGGCGGGGGGTTGAAGATTGTAGCTTGCAAACGAATGGACCGTTTTTTTTATGTATGAAAGCTATTTTTATGTTTATATGATCGAGATGCTTCTTGGCAATAATGGGGTCGAGAATTATATAAATTCTATCACTTCTGTAAATAACTACTAGTTAAAAAAATACAAATACTTACTAAACTTACAAATACTTACAAATACTTGTACCAGTGATCCTTCCAGTTTTATAACATTAGTATATAAAATCCTTGAGCACTGCAAATTGCAGGCGTGACGTTCATCAAAAGGCGAGCTCGACAGAATAAAAAAACAATTGACAAATCATACATAACCGCGAGCTATCTCGCGCCAATGCCATATAATTTAGTTTGAGATTAATGAGACACTTGTACCGATTCGGTTGGCATGAACTAGACTAAACGACACTAAAATTAAGTTTAGTCCTGTTCCAAGCCGATAACAATGCACTAAACTAAATTTTCTATACTATTGTACGTCACTTTACGTATAAAGGTGCCTCCACACAACCCTCGTGCCGAAAACTCTCAGCAAGAAATGAAAACCATAGACAAAAAGTGTAGTCTGTGTCAGGGCGCACGGCCGCTTGTTTGTCGTGAAACGTTTACTCCACGTACAAATCGCGAGTTTACCGAATTAAAGATCACAATAACGTAAATTTTGCTCATTATGAGCGGGACACCCGCGGCTTTGCCCGCGTGGTCATTTCTCTGGGTTAGAAGTAACCCAGGTGTTATTTTAGGACCAAAAGTACCTGTAAGGTATAAAATAACAAATTTCACTCATCTGTCAAATATGTTTTATCAATTGCTCGGCTTCTATTCACCGGATTGAAATGCCAAATACACCAAAACCTTTTTTAATTCTAAACCTAGTTTTTACGTGATGCGCGAACTGACAAACACACACACATGATTTTGAAACATGTTAAGTTTATTCGTTTATTTAAAGTTCATTCGCCTATTTAAAGTCCACTAGACCATTTTTTATTATTACCTTCTTTGTACAGACCTTATGTTACTCACTGCTTTATTATAAAATCTTTATTACCTCCGAACTTGAAAAGAGAGGGGGGTTATAAGTTTAGGGTGTGTGTGTGTGTGTGTGTGTGTGTGTGTGTGTGTGTGTGTGTGTGTGTGTATCTAACCGTGTGGCTGTTTGTGGCATCGTAGCTCGCAAACGAATGGATATTTTGATGCGGTTTTTGTTTGAATGCTGATGTCATCGAGATGCGCATGCGTGACCGTTAAAGTAAACATGTGTTCATGTATGTCACACTCCGAAGATTAAAATATAATTTTTCAACAGCCCTTATGCGCATGCTTGACCGTCGAAACATAACCAGATTTCCGTTTCATAAATGTACTAGTTTCTTTGAAAAACCGGATGGCAGTGTTGCGGTTCATGGCCGTTTGCTTGTCGTGAAACGTCAACGCCACGTACAATTTGATCCGGTCCTGAAAACCTCTCGTTTGGTCTGTGCTGGAGTTCAAAATGTGTATAATCTTTATTTTAGTACGGATTTTCCAGGTGCTGCAGCCACTTTTGTACTACACCCCATTTTTATAAAATGTTTGCCTTGCAAACTTTTTCATATTGAATCGATTAATTTTATCGTACGAGCATAACCCTGTCCTCCCGAATCCAAGCAACATTATTGATAAGCCATAGAGATATCTATAAAGCCTCCACTCGTTTATTCATTAGAGAACGCGCGCCACTGATAAGCGCATTAACGTGACCCAGTCGACGTGCGCCACAATCACTGAATACGTAATGATATGGCAATAGCCATATAACTATTTATCTATCTATACTTATAATAAAGAAATAAATTCGAAAAAGTCTATACAAAGAAGATAATTTAAAAAACAAGAACATAACATTAAAAAAGTGTGTCTATTTGTCTGTTTATTTGCTTGTTTGTCAGCGCATCACGTAAAAACAACTGCACTGCGAGCATGGATCTTATCGATCGTTAAATTTACCGAATTTACCGAATTATAATGTCAAATTTGACATATATGTTCGATTAAATGAGATCGGTAGCACGTAACGTACTTTATCGACAACGACATAAATACGATAAATCATATCGAATATATCGATTTCTATCGACAAAAGGAAGCATGGATCTTATTTTTGTCAATTGTTGTCGATATAAGTACGTAAATCTTACCGAATATAACGATTTTTTATCGGCTTTCCAAAGTTACACGGCAGACATTATTATATATCTTTAAATAGATTTTACATTGGATGTCGAAAGGAGGCGGAGTCAGAACATCATGAGGATTAATAGGCGACGTTTAAGGGGTGCCAACGATCATTTCAATCTGGAAGAACCGCATTTTAAGGTTATTTGTAGAATTAATAAGGAAATTGCCCTCACCCTCATTCAAAGTGTTGAGGGCGATTTGATAAGGAGTCGATCTAATGGCCTGTCTGTGCTTTGGAAAGCACCATCGACGTTGATGTTGACCAGGAACTTGACCAAGTGGTAGGAATACTCCGTGAAAAGGGTACAAAGTTCTGCGATATGCGACGTACTGGCAGAAAATCTAAACTTTCGGAAGAGTCTTTGAAGCTAATGGAGAAACGACGCGAGAATCCGGAAGTCACTTCGTCAGAACAGGATGCTTAGAGCAAAAAATAACTAAACTGGTGAGGTGAGACCTTCAAAGCTCCAATACATGCTCTATAGAAGAAGCGATTGAGCAAAATTGGGGGTCAAAATTCATCGTTCAAAAGCTGGGTCGGAACCATCTGAAGAAACTGACCACATCTAGCAGGGAAGTCGTCGTTTCGAAGCCAGAGATTCTCATGGAAGTTGAAGACTTTTGTGGCCATTTATACACGTCACAGGCATCCAGAATAGAATCCAACACTGAAGATTCCAGGGCCACCCTGACCCGCCAATTTACCGAAGAGCTGCCAGCCTTGATGAAATCAGCCTTGATGAAGTCGTGATGCCTCTTATACAGCTCAAAAATGGAAAAGCGCCTGGGGAGGACGGAATTACCACGGAACTCCTATAAGTAGGAGGTACACCTACGCCCAAGGAACTGCAGCGTATATTTAATTCCGTTCTCTTCTCTGAACTCCACAGGCATGGAACAAGAGTGTATGTAAGCATCCTGTTTTTCAAAAAGAGTAATAATACGCTTCTGAAAAACTATCGGCCCATCTCGCTCTTGAGCCATGTCTATTAGCTGTTTTCAAGAGTCATCACGATTCGTCTCGCTTGTAGACTCGACGAATTTCAACCCCCGGGGAAAACTGGTTTTCGAGGAAGATACGACACCATAGACCACATTCACACATTCACACAGTGTGCCAAATTATACAGAAAACACAGAGTATAATTACGCAGAGTATAATCAGCCCCTGTGCTTAGAGTTTGTGGAAGGGGTTTGTGGAAAGGTGAATGGGAAGACTTTTGACTCCATCGAGACCTGGTCTGTCCTGGAGTCCCCGCAGCATTGCCAAGTCGACTGGCGATATATTCAAGTATTGAGATGCCTGTATGACGCCGCAGCAATGACCGTCCAAGTAACGAATCAGCAGACTAAGCAAATCCTCCTGCATCGAGTAGTGAGACAAGGAGACGTTATTTCCCCGAAATTGTTCCCAAATGCATTGGAGGATATATTTAAGACTCTAAAAACTCCTAAAACTCTCTAAAACTCTTTTGTGGAACTGGAAAGGACGTGGCACAAACATCAACGGCGAGCACATCTCACACTTGAGATTTGCGGATGACATCGTCATTATGGCAACGTTGTAGGACTTACATCACATGCTGAACGGCCTAGCTGATTCATCTCAACGCATCGGTCTACGGATGAATTTGGATAAAACCAAGATAATTTTTAACCAACATGTCTTTCCGGAACCGATTGCTGTTCACGGATCTCGTCCTGAAGTTGTTCAAGAGTATGTTTATCTTGGGCAAACGCTGAAGTTGGGTAAAAACAACTTTAAGAGAGAGGCACGTAGAAGAATGCAGCTGGCCTAGGCAGCATTTCGTAATTTTCTTTGACTATTTTCGTCACCAATTCCCCAATGACTGAAAACGAAAGTCTTCAACCAGTGCGTCCTACCTGTTATGACTTACGGAGCTGAGACATGGACTCTCACGGTACGAATACTTAGTTCACCTATTCAAAGTCGCTCAGCGGGCTATGGAAAGGGCTATGCTTGGAGTTTTTCTGAAAGATCGTATCCGGAACGATGTGATCCAACAGAGAACCAAAGTTATCGACATAGCCCAAAGGATTAGCAGGCTAAGTGGCAGTGGGCTGGTCATATTTGCCGAAAGACCGATAACAGTTGGGGTAGACATGTTCTTGAGTGGAGACCGTGACTCGGCAAACGTATTGTAGAACGCCCTCCACTTAGGTGGAGCGCCGACATACGCAAGAAGGCTGTCGGCGGTTGGAAAAGAAGAGCCGAAAATCGGGCTCAGTGGCGTGCTTTGGGAGAGGCGTATATCCAGCAATGGATTGATGCGGGCTGATAATGATGATGATTATGATGAGTAATTGAGCCTGTTGTTAAGTACTCGGTCTAAACACTTATCTGGAAAAATCATTATTAGGTCCTAACAGCAGTACGTATTTTTGCGTGGGCAGTAACTAACGATGCATCGGCATTACGGATGCAGGTTGTGTCGGATTGTACAATGACTTGATGAATCACGTTTTTAACGAATTAAGGTTTTTGACGAATAACTGTATAGACGAATCGCGAAATTGACAAATTAAGCTTTTGACTTGTGTAGCACTTGATCAACTAAGTATTTGACAAGTCTCTGAGGAACCGGCATGGAATACAATATCGCAAAAGGACAGCGGACTGTCAGCAAACTTGTCAGGGAGGTGTCTCAAGCAATTATGCAATACTATACTTATAATCTATACCTATAATAATGCAATATGAACGAAATAGGTTGTACATAGAAGATAATTAAAAAAAACATGTGTACCTAAAATAAGCTACTGAAAAGAATAAAACATATTTAATACTCGTGTCTGTCTGTTTGTTTATTTGTTTGTCTGTTGCGCATCACGTGAAAACTATTAGACCGATTGCGATGCGGTTTTCACTGTTAGATAGCTTAGGATTTGACTTAAAAGCTACTTGAGTACTTGGTATCTTAAACCGATGTAGAAGCCGAGCAATCGATAAAAATAATTTGGACGGCTGAAGGTTTTTTTATGAAATGTTGGTACATTGGTATTTTAGCACATAGAGTACTTTTAACCTAGAGAAATGACCACGCGTGCAAAGCCGCGAGCATCAGCTAGTAGAGTAAAAGGAACGAAAAAGTCTGCACATAGAAAAAAATGGTACAGGGTAGGTTCTTAAAATAAGCTACTAAACAAGAATATAATATAACTTTTTTTTAAATCGTGTCTGTCTGTTTGTTTATCTGTATGTTTGTTCGCGCATCCCGTAAAAACTACTGGACCGATTGCAATGTGGTTTTTGTGGTTGCATAGCTCAGGAATTGACTTAAAAAATGGAGTAATTGGTATCTTTATCCGATAATTAGATGCCCAGCATTGCAAGCATGGATCTTATCGATCGATAAATTTACCGACATTTTTTAATTATGTTTCACGTTAATATTCGATAATACGAGTTCAGTAGCACGGAACGTACTTATTGACCACGACATAAATTCGATAAATCATTTTTAATATATAGATTTATATCAACAAAAGGAAGCATGAATCTTATTTTTGTCAATTGATGTCGATATAAAATCGGTAATTTTACCGAATTTATCGATTTTTATCGGCTTTCCAAAGTTACACGACAAACTTTTTTTTTTTGTAAATTCCTTTTTGGATTATAAGCCAAAACGTGGAGGTGTCAAAACATCGTGAGGCAAGTTTCAGGGATGCCAATGATCCTTTCGATCTGGAACGGCATTTTAAGATTATTTTTAGAATTTATAAGGAAATTTCCCTCTCCCTCATTCAAGATGTTCAGGGCGTTTGAGAAGGAGTCGATCTAATGGACTGCCTGCGCATGTTGTAGTATCTACTTTACATAATAATACCAAAATACTTAGTTACGTTTTTTCTATTTCCAGAAATTATCTTTTGTTGTGATTGTGTCTAATGCTCTAATTATTATGGTACCTAGTAGGTACTCAGTTTAAAAACTATCTGTATAATCATTGTTGTAGGTTCTATCAGCTGTACGCTTTTTCACCGAGGGCAGTTGCACCAACGATGCATCGGCCAGGAATATAATATAGCACTAAGACAGCGCACTGTCAGACTTGTCAGGGAGGTGTCTCAAGCAATTGTGCAACGAGTTATGGCTAGTTATACTTTAGGTTAGGTTCTACTTTATGGTAGTTAGGTAGAATTCTAGATGACAGAAGTTTCGAGTGACCGAGAGGCTAGATCCATGCTACCGCATTTTGATAAAATTGATAAAAAAATAACTGTTTACCGGTCGATAAATTTATCGAGTTTTATCGATCGATAAGATCCATGCTCGCAGGGCTGAATCGATAAAAAACTATTTGACGGCTGACCGAATTTTGAAAAAATGTAGTATTTATTCTAGGTATTTATTTTAGTTTATATTTACTTTGGTCCTGGAATAACACATATGGGCTTCTTTTTAATGACATGACCACGCGGGCAAAGCCGCGGGCACAGCTAGTGAGTACTACGCCAGTAAGCGTAATTCAAAATCTTTGAGTCTGGTACTATTATTTATTCTACGGTTAGATAGAATTCCAAACGATTGTAAGAACATTCTTCGTATTAAGTTCAAAAATAAAAATCTGCTAAATTATGTCAAAAAAATATGTTTTGTCGATTAGTCTATCTGTTCTGTGGTAAAGTACGAATTGCCATTTTTTAAATCGATAAACTCACGACATGTTATTGAATTGATAAAATCCGTACAGGATTTCAAAAAGGGGGCAAAGATCCACAATTTATAATGAATGGCTAGAAATAGTAGATACAGTACAGGATTTCAAAAAGGGGGCAAGCGGCGAACAGACCGGGGTACTTGGGATCTCAAACTAACAAGTAGAAGCTGAGCAATCGATAAAAACTTTTTGACGGCTTCAGGAATTTTGATCAAATGTTGGTATATTGGTATTTTAGGTCTTGGAATAGTACATAGAGTACTTTCACAGTACATATATAGTCACGTACAATACTAAAACCCGACCGTAGTCGAGTCGGGTCCTTGCATTTAGAAGTACCGTATATGTATTGATACCCTTGCGAGTGTCCAAATAATCGGCATAAACGGCCGTATCTCTTGATTGCGTTGACTTAGAGGTTTGATTGATTTTTTCACAGGTCCAAGGGATTGCAGAATTGAGTATTTGATATTAATTTCAATCTACGTGTTCTTGAGAAAAATTGTCTTGACAGACAGACAGACAGACAGACAGATGGATGGACAAAAAAATTAACCTATATAAGAGTTCCTCTTTTTCTTTTGAGGTACGGAATCCAAAAAAACATGTACATATTGCACATAGATGGCATTTGATGTCCATTAAAATTCATAATTAAACCCACAGGATTACGCCACAAAAAATACACCATGTCATTTATGTAAACAAAAAACATTATTAGATTTATCTGAACACAACAATTAATTATATAGTTGTTTACTCCACTTATTGACTATTATATCATGAGCTAATCCAAGGAGACTACTACTACTAGGCAGTTTGTTTTGAAGAAAATGGCAAAAATAACAGTTTAAAAACGCTAAATATGATCACATTACCCTTTCGCTTTGGACATTAGTGAGCGAAATTAGCGTTTTGAAATGATTTCGATCACCGTTCGTTTTGCATGTTTAGATGACATGACAGTTAAATTTGACATATGAAAAGCGACTTTAATGCGTAGGAAATAGGGACGTTTTTCAATCGGTTTCGGAAGGAACGATAGTGGAAAAAATTTAATAAAATGGCAAGTATTGAAAATGTTCAAAGCGAACGGCTTGTAGTTATTGTACATTTCGATACTGCCCAAAACGCCATCTCTTCATCTCGAACGCAGGGCAAATAGTAGTAAATACATGACAACAACAGTCTGATAGCTGTTTGTTGACAACAAGGACTGTAAGAAATGGTTGACAATGACGGACGTTGCGTTCGATAGGTGCCATTGTCAAATTGTTTAACACACAGTCGACATTCGAACCCGGGTTTTTTGAAAGTATTCAAGTTGTCATGTTGTTAATTATTATTTTTTCTCCATATTAATGTTTTTTCGAGTGTTAATGAGTAATATTGGTGTAATATTAATCATTAGGTGTTTGTTAACATGCATAAATGTGGGCAAAGGATAAACAATCCAAAAACGTGACTATTTGTGATATTTTCAAAACTCTCCAGGAAGTTTCAGTAAAACGTACACCATTTTACTGATTCGTGACTTTGACAATTATTGACTGTGACTTGACAATACTAACAATAAACTAAACTTGACATTGGCGAAATTGCTAGTAAGCTAGTGCCTCCGCAGAAGCCATCAAAATAAAAAAAGAAGAAGAAGAACTAAACTTGACATTGGCGAAATTGCTAGTAGGCCAGTGCCTCCGCAGAAGCCATTAAAATAAAAAAGAAGAAGAAGAGATTCGAACCCGCGACCATCCATTCTTCTGGTGGAAACCCCACCAACTTTGTTACTTTAGTTGGAATTACAGGAAAAATCAAGAAAAATTCAAGAATTATGTTTCCAGAGAAATTACTTACTGGGCAATGATACTTAAAACCAATGTCTAGTGCAGTGATGTGCAAGGGTTTGCAACCAAAGTTCTGGGTGGCACTGAAATTGTTATGGGCAGACGTTACTTATAACAAAAGGCAAGGTCGTCTCGTAACTCAACAGAATAAAACAAGACATAAGTTCGAAAACTAAAACCCGACTACGGTCGGGTAAAAAATAGCCTATGACACTCTTGTGATGAAGACGAATCGATTGATACCTCGCTTTTCAAAATTGAGTCAAGTTTTTAGTTTAAACACATAACCCTTCCTTTATTACGAGGTAGTCGGGTAAAAAAATGACACTATACCTGAAGACGAATCGATTTATACCTCGCTGATCAAAAGCGGACCAATAGGGGGACGCTATGATGGAACATCCATACATATATTTACTATACATACATATATAAATAGACTGTTCACTTCATTAACCTTCCCTTGCTTTGCCGCAGTCGGGTAAAAAATACAACTTTCTACAGTAACCGAGAATCATACTACAGAATCATACTCCAAAATAGTAGGTACATCCTTCAGTTTCTTATTAACCGTCTTGCAAGGACGGTCCGACAAGCTACCCTTCAGCCTGAACTTGGCACTTCAAAGAGAATTACGAATAAATAATATTGTAGCACTACGTACTAAAAGTTTCAAACAAGTAAAATTATTATAAAATTAAAAAAAAAACAGACTCCGAACAAAATTATCGGATACGAGCTGACCGCCCGCAAAACTAATAACACTAATATTGTAAAGGAGAAAGCATAAAACTAATATTGTATGTATGTGAGGGTATATGTGTGTATGTTTGTTACTTCTTGACGCTTAAGGCCAGGCTCCAATGTTACATTTTCCCACTCCCCACTCCTCTGCCACCTCCCCTGCACTCTGCCAGCCTTTACCCGCAATAAGCACTGAAGTGCCTGCGTTACAAGGTTGAATATCGCGAGCGCTGTTTGAACATACAATTTAGCTTGGAACTAAATGACGTATGTCTCAAAAGTTGTGACGTATGTATTTTATTGGCAGGCTAATAATAGCCATTCATTGTTTATTATTACAATGAATAATTTACCTAACTTTGTCTAATGCTTAGACAAAGTTAGTTTGTCTAAGTATTAGATAATAAACTATACTTTCTTGCTGTGCGATTTATTTTAGAGATAAAACTTAAGCCGTTGAGTAGAAAAATGTAAATATTACCGAAAATAACGTAATTTTTGATAAGAAAATGTATCGAATGAAATTATTTTAATCATGTTTTTGTCTAAGTTTTAGAGCGATAAAGGTCTCAAAAACATATATATTATCAGGTTTGTGGTTGACCCAGCATATTTATGAAAAAAACCCTTAAAAAGCAGAGGCAGGTCTTAAACGGCTGAACGGATTTGGATGTAATTTGGCATGGGGTTAGCTTATAACCTCGATTAACACATAGGCTACTTTTTATCCCGGAAAAATGTAGGGTTCTTGAGAGAAGCGGGTGAAACCATGGGGTGCAGCTAGTATTTATTTATACCCGACTGAGGAGGGTTATGTGTGTGGGTTGAATGTATGTTTGTAAGTTTCTTAGGTGCGCTCTACAGCCTAAACGGCTTGATAGATTTTGATAAATGAGGTATCATTTGATTCATCTTGATCACGACAGTGCTATAGGACATATGAAGTGTCAAGAAAACGAATATGGCGGTTTACAGCTGCCATATTGTATTTCAGATGGAACATAAAAGTATTTCACTGATTAAAATACCATTTTAAAAATACAGAATTCTTATAACTAAACAGTAGCAATTTTCTTTTAACCTTCTTACAAAATTTTCAATTTTTCAAAATATTCATTTTAATGTAAATACTATAGCTTAATGTTGCAATTGCATATACTAAAGTAAAGTAAAATAAACATTGGGGGAAGCCTATGTTCAGCAGTGGACTTCTAAAGGCTGACATTATGATGACGATGAAGAAAATAAACATTGAATTTATATAAACAGTAGCTGCACCCCGCATTTTCACCCGCGTCCCTGAGGAACGACACATATTTCCGGGATAAAGAGTTACCTATGTGTTAATCCAGGTTATAAGCTACCTCCATACCAAATTTCATTCCAATCCGTTCAGCCGTTTAAGCGTAAAAAGTAACAAACATACACACACACACACACATACACACATTCTTACCCCTTACATACATACAAACTTTCGTCTTTATAACATTAGTATGATTATTTTTGCGGGTGGTCAGCTCGTATTCAATAATTTTGTTCGCAGTCGGGTTTTTGTATTTATATAATAACTAGCTTTCCCGCCCGTGACTTCATCCGCGCGTACTACTGTTTATCGTGAAAAAAAGCCTCCTATGTTCTTCTAGGATATTAAAAACCAATGCAAAAGTAGGTATAGCACCAATGCTCTTTGTTTTACAGACTTGTTATTTCGTTTCCATGGCAACCGTTCCTTACAGTGAGACATCATTTTTTTCTGTTTTCCCGTGAAAACTTACAATTTTCCGGGATAAAAAGAATCCCATGTTTTATTCTAGGGTATAAGCTACCTCCATTCCAAATTTCATCATAATCCGTCCAGCCGTTATCGCGTGAAAGCTCCCCAAACAAACAAACAGACAGACAACGTTTCACTTTTATATATTGGTATGGATATTTCTTTCTAATAGCGACAAGATAGCAACTTTATACTGGCAAAAAACAGAAGATTTTTAGTACCGATAGTACCGCTAGGCATAATTAAACAAAAATATCCCACAATATCGATTTATGGCCTCTTTGTGAGCCTTTTCTAAACCAACTTGCCATCAACATGTTTATAGTAATAATATTAAATATTATTAATAATTATGTACGGATAATTGAACAATAGAATCATAATATTCGAAATCGTGGGAGTGAAATTGCGTGGGTGGTATTAAGGTTAGTAGACAAAGGTTCACCCGAGCATACGAGCAAGTTAAATATTGGTTAACCATGTCTGTCCTACACAGGAACTTATAGGTCCAGACGTAACTTTGCGGAAATCTATTATGAGGACGAGAGGGAAATGAATATCAAACTTTGTTACTAAGAAAAAGTTGGCAAACAAAATGAAGGTTCAAACTTATAATTACTTGTGAGGATTCTGTTTAATCGACTTTACAAAAGAAGACGGTTATATGTTCAAATGTATGTATGTTTTTATCATGAAAGTAAGTATACAGTTTTTGACTGAGAATATAGCATTATAAATATCAACATTGTATTGCTTTCTCGCCCAGGTTATTTTTGAATTTCAAAAAGTGAATTGGGCGGAATCTCTGAGGCTATATACAAAAAAACGGACATGTAGAACTCGCTTGGAGAGGGTTTCGTACGATGAATATATTATCTCACTATATTTAGTGATTTACTGTTTTATTTTAAAACCATATAGTTCGAGTTATTATAGATTTTCCTGTAAACTATAAGTAAATAACTATTTTCTGTACATTTATTGTCAAAATTTTATTCCTTTCTTTTAGGCATAAGGAAAAGGTCATATTTATCTATTTTCTTAAAAAACTTTAAAGTTATTTATTAAAAAATATATGAAAAATACCATCAATACAACAAGCCCTTTCATTTGATATGATTTCAGTTTTCTAATTTGCCTTCGACCAATATAGTATAAATAATTTAAATTATTTAATTTATGTTCCACGTGTTTGTGATTTTACCTAATTACAACTTTCGATCCAGTAGATTTGGAGCAAATTGGCTGTGACAGACGGACAGACAGAGAGAGAAAAACTGATAATAGGGTTCCTTTTTTCATTCCGACGCACGGATCCCTAAAAATAGTGATTTAATCAATTAAACTGTGTAATGATTGCTGTTATACTACATAACTACATAATGTATAGAATTATCATAAAAAATAGAACAGTCAGAATTCAAACTCGGGAACATCCCAGCCTTTACGAGGCAAAACTTCTCTGGGCATCTCAAGAACTGTTTCTCTTAGAGACATCGTATTTTAAAAGCACTAAGAACGGCTAATCAGGCAATGTCCGCATTTTCTCACAATAGAACATGCCTTCGCATTGAAAGCATTCATTCAGGCTAGGCTTTTCCCCCCGGATTATCCCGCGAACCATGCGCAATACTCCCATTTGTCCCGAGTTTCTGTCGCGGACTCCCAGTACATTATCTGATACTCGCTCGCGCAGTCGCCTGGCACCGGCACGTTAGAACGCCGCCAACTTTCAACGATAATAAAAAAACGGAATTCGACTTCCTGCAATCGGACTGACGATAAAACGTTCGAATTTTAAATACATAAAAAAGTGATAGTGTTTTTTTTTTCTGAAAAGTTTTGCGCGGGAAAGTTTGTTGAGACGATTCCGCGATAAATAAAATATAAACTTTGCGTGAAACTTTGGGCGATTTTGAGTTATTTCCGTCGGAAAGTGTTAAAGTTTGTTAGCTCTAGATGATGTATGATGCGGTAGAAACGGACGCGGCGGTTTGGAAAATTTTGACATCCTGTTATTAACGTGGCGTGGTAAGTACTATTTTTATTAGTATTGGAAGTTGAGACAATAGTTAATTGTAGTTTTATTAGTTCGACAGCTGAATATTTTATTTTGCTAGATGATTAAGCAGTGTTATAAAAGTATTCCCCCCTGTAACATATTATTTTATTGTACTAATAATTAAGAATATTCAAAAAACTAAGGACTCCATACCGGCAAATTTAAAAGTGAAGCTCAAGTTAATATACCGATCCGCTCGTACGCACAAGCCTCGCCAGGTTATGCTGACCCGGCCTTCGTATATTCTATGTTTCTATTTCAATTTATTTGTTGCAAAAACATATGTACATAATAATAAACAGGCTAAAGGTGTTTTATTTTATTTTTTGTTTTGTATTACGGTCTAGGCAATCGTTTGACCACGATCTCACCTGATGGAAAGCGATGATGTGGTTGAAGGTGTAGCACGCTTGTCTAGTAGATACCTATTCACTCTTGAGTTGAACACACCAGGGTTATATTTTACGGGAAACACTGACGAGGGCACGGAATTCCACTCCTTTGCAGTTCTTATAATAAACTAGCTGATGCCCGTGGCTTCGCACGCGTGGTCATTTCTCTAGGTTAAAAGTACTCTACGTGCTACATCAGGATCTAAAATGCCAATATACCAACATTTGATCAAAATTTCTTCAGCCGTCAAAAATATTTTTATCTATTGCTCTGCAAATATAAGCTTTTGACATTAATATCAATTTATATATTGGAGATTTGCAATTTCGTATGGAAATACCCAATATTATTTCCTAAAAAGGTTGACCAGCATAGAAGATTCGCTACTAGGTATAGATATGATTTAGTTCTACTTCCTTCTAAATTAAAAATTCACAGTTCTGCAACGAATAAAATGCCAGTAAAAATCTATCTATCTATACTATAATAAAACTGTAACTGGGCTAAATCTGTGCATTAAATATTTTTTGAAAATTATAATTGAGATAAACTTCAATATGGAGTGCAAAAAGGATATTTTTTAATTTTTGTCTGTCTGTCTATCTGTCTGTCTGTCTGTCTGTCTCTTTGAACACGCATCACGCTGAAGCTACCGAACGGATTTTGATGCAACTTGGCACAATCATAGCTTATGTTATGGATTAACATTTAGAATACTTTTTATCCCGAAAAAATAAAGGGTTCCTGCAGGATAAGGGTTGTAATTTATTTAAAAGAACACGTATCACGCTCAAACTACTGGACGGATTTTGATGTAACTAGGCATAGTCAAAGTTTATATTATCTGTTAAAATTTAGAATACTTTTAATCCCGCAAAAATAAAGGATTTTTATGGGATAGTATTATTTTAATTTAAAGTAATAAAACATCCATTTAAGAACGGTACCAAATTTCGTTGTCCGCGTTACGTAACGAGTGGCCGAGCGGTTAACATGGGCGGAAGTCTAATCCAGACGTCCGTGGATCGAAACCACGCGCTTTTAGTTTTTTTTTGTTCCATAATTAATAGCGTTTACATATTTTATGCGTTATTTTTACATTTTTTAACCCCCGAACAAAGAGACGGGTGTTATAAATTTAGGGTGTGTGTGTGTTACTGTATGTGTGTGAGTGTGTGGGTGTTTTTTAGTTTTTTTTTTAATTGTTGAAAGCTAATGTGATTGTGATGGTTCTTAGCTATATGGAGAAGTGAGAAAAAGTGGTGAGAATTGTAGCTTCCAAACGAATGGTTTGATTTAAGTGCGGTTTTTTATGATTGAAAGCTGAGGTAATCGAGATGGTTCTTAGATATTAAGGAACGAGTAGGTATAGCACAATGGAGTATCCTACTTCCTTAACACGGCGTAAGTATTTTTATTGTACAACCTCTACACAAGAGAGCGTAGTATCTGTACTTATAATAAAGCAATAAGAACAAAAAAGACACTACATAATTTACCAGCATCAAAGATCAAATCTTTGCCAGAAAGCCAGCATCAAATTTTTGCCAGCATCAACAACTCCAGCGCTTAAATCAAACGAATCAAAGTTCTGCCTTCGATTTAACTAGATGGCGCTGATTGTCCTTAAAATACGCAACCATTTCAGTCACTGTGTTCCGCTACATTCAAATCTGTAAACTTTTCGAGTTTGGCTCACACTAGTTTTAGCGCTTTGCAGTTTGCCTCAGCACGACCTTTCAAATCCTTGCGACTGGAAGTTGTCTATCTGCTGAATTGCCTACTGTCCGGTTGATATCAAATTACTCTGCGCCTATCTATGAGGGACTATATATACTTATAATAAAACTGTAACGGGTCCAATTCTGTACATTGAAGATATTTTGAAATTTTCTTTTGGAGACTATATTCGATTCTGAATTTTTTTTTTCATTTTTGTCTATCTGTCTGTCTGTCTGTCTGTATCTTGGCTAGGCATCACGCCGAAACTACTGAATTAATTTAAATGAAACTTGGTATGATTTGAGTTCATACTACGAGGTAGGACATATTTAATCCCGAAAAATTAAAGGGTTTCCGCAGTAGTTTCTGTGCGAAACTAATGAATTCCTTCAATTTTTGTAATATAGGTTGTTTCCACAATATAAGTTTTGAAAGTTATTAAAAAGAAAACGTATGACGCTGAAACTACTGGACGGATTTTTGGATGCGAATTGACACAGTCATATATTTAAACTTATAATAAAGCAATAGGTACGAAAAAGGCTATAAAAAGAAGATAAAAAATGCGATTGGGTGCTTAAAAATGGTATTGAACATGTTTTTTTTTTATTGTGTCCCTCTGTCTGTATGTATGTTTGTTTGTTCACGCATCATGTAAAAACTCGATTGCAATGTGGTTTTCATTGTTAGATAGCTGGTTTGATTTAAAAACAGGTGTAACTGGTATCTCAATCTGGTGAGTTAGAAGCCGAGCAATTGATAAAAGTATTATTGACGGCTAAAGAAATTTTGATCAAATGTTGGCATATTGGTCCTGGAATAGCACATTATGGTACTTTGAACCTAAAGAAAAGACCACGCGTGCGAAGCCGCGGGTACAGCTAGTGTGTAATAAACTACCTGATATATAATATGACTGTTTGATAGCTGAGGGTTTGAATTAAAAACTGGGGTACTTGGTATCTTAATCCGATGATTAGATGCAGAGCAATCGATAAAAATAGTTTAGACGGCTGAAGAAATTTGGATCAATTGTTGGTATATTGGCATTTTAGATCCTGATGTAGCACATAGAGTACTTTTAACCTAGAGAAATGACCACGAGTGCGAAGCCGCGGGCATCAGCTAGTTTATTATAAAAACTGTAAAGGAGTGGAATGCCGTGCCTTCGTCAGTGTTTCCCGTAAAATATAATCCAGGTGTCAAGTTCAAGCTAAGAGTGAATAGGTATCTACTAGGCAAGCGTGCTACACCTTCGGCCACATCATCGCTTTCCATCAGGGCCGTTATTCGCTATGAACACGTAACGCGCCGCCTGTGTGCAATTGTTCGTTATTTGCCGGACGATTCCAAAACGCGACGCGTTACGTGCGTGAATCGAATAAGGACCCAGGTGAGATCAAGGTCTAGAGAGTAATAAAACAAAAAGAAGTTAGGTATTATGTTATGTTATGTTAATATAGAAAGTTATTTTTTAAATAGCTACCATAATAGTAAAGATACTCGTATTTCTGTTTTGAAAATAAAAAGAAACGAAACTTTCAATTGGTAAGAATTTTAGGTAAATAAATTAATACATTGACTTAAGTGTTAGTTAATCTATGGTAGTTGTTTGACAGGCTAACTGTTCAAGTTTGATGGAACTAGACGGTGAACTTTTTTTAGCGTTATAATTTATAGTTCCTATCTATTATCTCAAGTGGTTTTTAGCACTAATAATAAAGTAGTTTAAGGCCCGGTTTTAGCACTTTTAGCAATTTTCAATCATTTTTGAACGTCTGTTCAACATCTTGTTTTATACTTAACCCAGAACTATGAAATTGGTATCACAGCAAAATTTGACATATTATCTCGTACTTTGTGAACACAGCAACATGATTAGTATGAATTCACTTGATAGAAAATAAAATCAGAGATAACACTACTTTATGCTTGGAACATTGATTGGAAAGAGCCACTAACTCCGAGCCGTCACTAACTGATATCACAGATATACCAAGAGAAACAGCTTATTATGATTGACAAAATAGCTAGACACTTTTTAATTCAAAGCTTTAGTTTTCCTACAAATAAATAAAAACCTTAAGTTTTACTCCCGAGACGTATCATCTTTCCCGCTCTACTTTATCACGGATGAGAGGGACATACAATTCACTGACACCCGGCCTTAACGCTTATAGGTATAAAATATTACGAAAGTTGCTTTCTGAGCCTAACAAAATTGAACCAGCCTGTTAATCTGTCTATCACAGCCCGTGACTATCAGACTGACAGTGTGATAAAGCAATAGGTAAGTTTCCGTTTGCGCACTATGTACGAAGCACTAAAAAAATATCATCAACACAAAGAAGAATAAAATACAGTTAGGTATACCAAATAAGGCTCATATTCAAACTGTACAAGTTTCTGGTAAACCTAGTCTGCACTTGAGAAGTTTATAAATAGGTACGCGACTCTATAGTTGCTGTTGACTATCAATAGCAACTATACATAACTTTCGTCCGGACGAAAGTTTGAACAGTTTTGAAAGAAAATGATTATTTGAGTAAGTAACTTACATTATGTCTGAAGAAAAAAACAACATTGTAAAACTTTAATTTGCACCTGACGTTTTTATTTAAATATTTTTCTGAAGGCCGAGCTCAGTGGCGTGCATTAGGAGAGGCATACGTCCAGCAGTGGACAGATATAGGCTGATGATGATGATGATGAGGTATTTTTTTTGCATCTCAGCAGCATTTTCCTTTAAGTATAAAACAGCTAATGTGATTACCAAGATGTCTTCAAGAAGGTTTAAAAAACGACGAAGTCCACACCGCCTAATGGAAAGTGAAGCATAGTAAATGGCGGCTGCGTATGTGTGCGTGAGTGGATAATTTGTGTTTCGACATTTCTTGGATGCTTCACTTTAGATTTTGCGGTGAGGACTCCGTCTTTTTTAAACCTAATTGGACTATTACTTTAATTTAAGCACAATAAAGATAAATAAATATCTTTAGTATGAAAATATTAATAGAACACAACTTGAAATCGAATCAATTTATTTGTGTCTGAACTATTGTTAGCTATTACAAATAAGTTTATGTTGTTTAGAGAACTGTTTGTTTGTTTGTTTTGTTGTTTGTTTGTCGTATGAGGTAGTGCTGGCCTCTGATGTCAGAGTTTGTCAGGCCGCCCGAGGGCCTCTGACATGGCTTAACGACTGCTATTAACCAATAACAGCCGGGACCGACAGCTTAACGTGCCCTCCGAAGCACGGAGCGATGGAAAACCGCACATAACTGAGAAAAGTCATTGGTGCGGGAGCCTAGGTTTTGAACCCGGTATCGTTGGATTCTAAATTGCACTATAGAACCATTAGGCCACCATCGCTCTTAAGGCCACCATCGCTCGTAATGAACGAGCAACAGGAGGTCTCCATATCAACCTGGACGAATCAGCATATGTAAATATGTTTGTTGGACTATATTTTCGATTCGATGTATATAGTCAGACTATAAACAATCGCTTAAATTCGTAAGTATTGTATTAACTAAATCGAATTAAATATAAAATATAAATAAAACAGCTAAAAACTCACGAAATAGAAGATCAGAAATACTCCGACCAGTTCCGGACTATTTTGAAGTCCTTCATCTGGGAGTGTTATGCCGACAACTAACTAAACTATTAACTAAACTAAATCGGTTGGGGGTTCTTGAGAATCTCAAGAAAAATAATTTTTCTGTTATGGGTATATAATTGGGGCTTAAACATTGCAAAGTGCGATAATCAAGTAGGCGGGTGCCGTACAGAGAGGGACTTACGTACATTTTGTTTTTAAATTATAAGTCAAAAACAAATAAAATGGTAGGTACTTTGTGATGTCCCAGATTGGGCCTAACTACTAGTGTGTAATATACCTAGTTGTCTACTTTTTTGATGAGTTTATCACTTTGAACAAACTACCAACTCGGTTGTTTGCTAGAAGGGCTAATTCTGATATTCCAATGAATGATCACTGACAGAGTTTTTACAGACTGTGAAACAGTTTTCAGCGACCGTCATTCACAGAATCCCACAATACGTTTATTTGTTAAACAAAAACTCACTTATGCACCTACCCGTAATATATATAATTATATATTTTCTTTGCAAAATTACCTACTTCTTTAAAATTATGTTTCTTAGTTTGAAACTCCAAAAATGTATACAAATTAATAGGTAATTTTGCAAAGAAAATATATAATTATAGGCTCAATAAAAAACATCTGAGAAGAACATAAGAAGGTAGCATTTTATCTGTTCTATCAGTACATATAATAATATTTATCTATATTATCCTAATAAATATGGCAAGTCATGAAACGGAATTTTAAAGTTGCTATCTGGTTGTTCTATTTCATTTGCTATCTGGGTATATGCTACTTCTGATTTGAAATACTTAGAATACCTCTCGAATATAAACAAAGAGAAAAAGACCGAATCATTCATGGTATTCTCTTTGTTATAAATTGATTTACTCCCTTACATCTGAAAAGGAGCACCCAATTCTGATCATAAATAAAACATTTCTAAAGGAGTGTATCACTAGCTAATACAATAGGGTAAGACGGAATATCTATTGAGATAGTGCTACGAACTTCGCTAGTCCTGAGGGGGCTGACCTATAACTTAGGGAATGCAAAATCTCGTACTTACGACGACCTCTTTGAGACTTGCCGCCAGAGTATATTTCTTGCTAGTAAATCTGTAGTTGACTCGGGCGTTACTTTGCGGAAATCCATTTAAGTAAGCTAGACAAATAATAAATGGAAAAATAAAATAATATATATATATAAACAACCCACGCTAACCAAACCTTTTGCAAAAGTGAACTAAAGTAAAATAAAAAGATTAATATATAAAGTTAGTTAAAAAAAAAACTGTCTAGATGGATTTTTTGATTGTACACCTTAAGCTACAGGAAAACATCGTTAGGAGTCTGTCTTTACATTTTAGAGATATTTTGACTGGCATTCAGAGATTTTGGAAAAAAAAAACAGCAAGAACATGGGCAATTTTCATTACACTTTTATTAATGCCAATCGATCCTGTTTTATATAAGGATCAAAAGTCTACACCGGACCTGAGATTGATTGGCAGAAGTAAGCTACATATTCTAGTCTTCGATAATTTTAAATCTATCGGTCTTTTATCAAGTACATTCGGCACTAGTCACTCAACCTTATGGCCCCGTAGTCACTCATATAACAAGAATAACGGCTCAACTAACACCAATACGACTGGAAGAGAAGCATTAAAATTGTGAACTTTAATAGAGCAACAATACATTTTACAATTTAACAAATGTAGTCACTCGTTGCTTAATTTTTTAACTTCAGCTGCACTATCCATACCAATTTATAAAAGTGAAACGTTGTTGGTTGTTTGTTTGTGAGGCTGGACGGATTTTGATAAAATTTGGAATGGAGATAGCTTATACCCTGGAATAAAACATAGGATACTTTTATCAACGAAAATTGTAAGTTTCCACTGAAAAGCTGATAAATGTTGATTACTTACTGTAAGGAACGGTTGCCACGGAAACGAATAATAATAATAATAAATAATAATAATATACAATATAGTATAATATAGCGTAATACTATGCGTAGTATTTATTCTGTAACGTAAGCTCACTTTTTAATACTTTACTTTGGGTCTAGTTTGTGTGGAGTCGTTGTGAAGTGCGACAGACCTTATTCCATCATCAACACCACGCCATCCCTATTAGATGTATATGGTTAACATTCCACCTACACGAACAAATTGTTTTGCTTCCATAACTAATTATTCGAACGGCCAAGAAGTAGAACGCTGTGCCCGCTTGTGTTTTCCAATAACCATATTTCTGGAAGTTTTCAAAGCGAGGGTGAATAATCTCTAGTCCTCATAAAAATATCAGCGGATATATGAGGTAAAAAAAACAATCGAATTGAGAACCTCCTAATTTTTTAAAGAAACCAGCTTATAAAAATAACAAGAAATGCTATGTGTTACATCTAAACAAAACCTAAATGAGCGTACATAAATGTACGTTTAAAAATTACTAGATACGCTCATATTAATGTTTTAGATGTTTACATAGCGAGCTCATTTCTTGTAATTTTTATTAGCTGTCTGCTTTAATAGCCAAGCGGTACACGAGAGCGTGTCCGAATCCAACTATACCGGGTTCGGTCCTCGGCTCCATCCCAATGACTTTCTAAGTTAGGTATGTGTGGATTTCCATCGCTACGTGCTTCGGAGGGCACGTCACGCTGTCGGTTTCGGTTGTGTGGCCTGACAAATTCTAACACTATAAGCCAGCACCATACCTCATACGATTGAAACTCACAAATATTTTTAATCAGACGTATAGTACAATATTTTTTCATAATATTATTAATTTCAAACAAAATGTTACAAGGATAGTGCTGGATAGCTTTGATAGTTTTAAACATTGTAATCTCACAAAATATATCTCACGATAGTTCCAATATCAATGAATAGTCGTAGGCGGTGTTAAAATTACAATGAACTTTGATTTTCTTTAAACGCTGTTCCAATGTAGTAAAGAAATAATCAAACGCTAGGTAAAAATCAGAGTGTTAAGAAATGGTATAGTTCTAATTATTTTATCTACACTCATATCGTAAAATCCAGATTATGAACTCAAAAATGGTGATATACATTACGCACGGCACGTATATAATAAGAAAAATAAAACATTACAACAGTGTATTTTTAACTAAACGATGTCATAATATATCTTTTTACCATAAAAGCACCGATTGGATCCGCACCTACGAGAGTTTTCGACATTTATGGCGGCGCGTGCTAGACCGCGAACTGGACTGTGGACTGGATTTTGGCACCATTACTCTACATTAGTAGGTACATAACCAATTTAATGTGTTTTTGTTCATCAAAAGTTGTATCCTGATTAAAAATGTCTGACACCAGTGTTAGTGAGGAGAATTTGATTCCGCCTGACATCACAGAAATATCAAAGAGCATGACGAACGAGCTTTTAACAGAAAAATCAAGAAAATATAACGACTTTTTTTTTCATTAAATGTATGTTTCTATTGCAGTGTAGATAGTGTAGTGTAGATGTAAGTTTAGGATATGAGCATTCCAGCGAAGGCAAATGGGAAGCCACTTGAGCTTTGCACGAAAGTTAGAAACATGGTCAAATTTGCGAAAGCCAAATATGAACCTGATAGCAACATTTTGTGAACGCTCAAGCTTATTCAGCTGTTCTTCGGTAAGATCGAGATAACAAACGTCAGCGTAATCGAAAATGGGAAGCAAAAGAGATAGTATCATTCGAGTATTTTAATAACTAGTTATGTGCCGTTTCATACACTACTATTAGGTTCTCTGTAATGGTACACCAATGTCGAATACATTTGCACATTATCTGTGCATTACCACGTGTGGCGGTTGTCACATAAATTAATTGCTTTTCTATTGTTTCAAAAATTAGTGGAACTTGAAGGGTAAAATTACATACACTGTTTACTTTGATGAAATATCAAGTACTTCAGTTCCAAGAAATCTTAATTGCCGTCATTAAAATTGAAGAACTTCAGAAGCTACATTCCAAAAGCGTTTGTTTTCCTTGACTATTACTTATTCACATTTACTTTTAAGGCCACTTTTCAAATTATAACCGGCGGTTTCCCAAAACTCAACGCAAAGGAATTTTCAAATATCATTTGAATTATTAAACCTTCTTCACAATGGCAGGCCACTGTGCTCTTGTTAAGAAACTCAGAATAATGGAGGCTTTTTTAATAAATCAGGAAATAATATACTACAACGTTTTTATTACGAATTTTGCAACTCAAATTTCGAGCACTTCCCGATTAGCTATCCGTCTGAAACTTTCAGGGTAGCTCACAATTCAATGACAATGCAAGCTTAAATAAAAGAATTAAATAACTTGGTTATCAGATTGTGTTTTTTTAATCCACATTTGCTGCTTGTTTTTAATTTAGTCTCGCTGCAGTTACGGCTTCATAATGTCTCATTAAAAAGTTATTTAATTTAAAAAATATATTACGAGTAAATTATTAGTTGTAATTTTATACGTGCTTTTTCAGCTAGGAGTAAATAGGTTACGTTTAAATGTGTTGTTATGCGTTTTTTTATATTCGTATTTAAAAATGGTCCGCGGCAGCTTATTAAAGAGCCTTGGAGCCATCCATACCAATATATAAAAGTTAAACGTCTGTTTGTTAGTTTGTTTGTATGTTTGTTTCTTTGTTTGGGAAGCTTTTACGCGATAACGGCATGACGGATTTTGATGAAATTTGGAATGGAGATAGCTTATACCCTAGAATAAAATATAGAATGCTTTTTATCCCGGAAATTTTTAAGTTTTCACTGAAAAACTGGAAAGTGTTGATTACTCGCTGTACGCTCGCTGGCACGGTTGCAATGGAAACGTAATAACAAGTCTGTCAAAAAACTTCAAGAGCATTGGTGCTATACCTACTTTAGCATTGGTTTTTAATATCCTAGAAGAACATACATGTTTTTTTTCGCGATAAACAGTAGTCCGCCCGGACGAAGTCGCGGGTGGGAAAGCTAGTTCCAAATATGTAAAGTAGCGCGATCTTTCGTCATCATCATCACACGGTCTTTACTTATACTTAAATGAAAATAAGTCTGGGGTTAATTGGTATCGGCTAGCGGTGTACCGAATCTCAAAGGATCCAACAAAACAAAAGGACTCTTACCCAATATTCCCATTGTACTAGTTAAATATAATTAATGTAATAAAGTACAATATATTTATATAGGCTATTCTTAGAAGGGAGGACTTTTTTGTGTTTGGTTGATCTTTTTTAGTAGCTTTTATTATAAGAGTCGCCTAAACACGCTAGCTCCGCCTCCACAATCTGCCACCCGCAGCGCTGTTTGAACATACAATTTAGCTCGGAACTTAATGATGTAAGTCTCAAAAGTTATTTATTTTATTGTCAGGCTAATAATTTAGTTGTAAATTAGGGCTCGTGCAGAACTTTTTTTTTTATATATTGTAACGGTAACCAGAGTCACCGCTCACATTTAACATTTAAAAAAAGTTACAATAGCCGATCGTAAATAACGACTTCAAGGCCGCAGGCCGGAAGAAGGCGACTAAAATATGGAATAGGTAGGGGCTTTCTGGAATAGTTTAAAAAGGGTCTGCCATCCATAGTGGTCTAAAAATATCCAATAGAAATGCCGTTTATACTTGTTTGTATAAATTATTTTTGTTATGCTATAAGTCTGGCCTATACAAAAACGAGCTCAGAAAATAGTTTTTTTTTTCATTCATTATATTTGCCACTGGGTTGTGTTTTGATGGTTTTGATCAAAAAGTTGTCACCTCATCCGTGAAAGTTGGTTATTAATCAAATGAAGAAAATAACAAGCATGAAACACAAACAGGCACTGCCACATGGCCAGAAGGTATTAAAAAGTGAAGAAATAATATTTATGTTTGTCATAGGTACAATAATTAATCCTTTCCCCTACGTCAGCTGCGACAAATTGCAATATCTATCTTACAATAAAGTAATAAAACGTTAATAAAAAGTATGTAAAAAGAAGATGTTTAAAAAGTATTGCTCTACCCATAGAGCAATTTTAAGTCCCAACTTAAAATACGCTTCTGATGAATGAATGAATATACCTTTTTTTAATGGTTTCTGACTGTCTGTCTGTTTTTATGTTCAGCATCACGTAAAAACTACTGGGCCGATTTAAATGCGGCTTTCACTGTCACATAGCTTAGGTTTTGACATAAAATCTGGTGAAATTTGTGTCTCGATCCGACGAGTAAAAGCCGAGCAATGAATAAAAAAACTTATGATATGAAACCTTTGTGCTTTTTTTTCTTTTAATCAAGAGATATGACCACGCAGGCAAAGCCACGGGAATAGCTAGTCTTGCTTTCAAATTACGCACGACATAGCTTATCGTCATGTTCATATTGTTGGTGTCAAAAAAGATCCATTTAAATTTTTGTCGCTCCGAGATCTGATATTTAATTGTGTACCTGATTAGAGGAGTATTTTGACACATGGTAAAAAGAAAAACTAACAAATTTTCAAAGGTATTCTTAGTTATATATTGAAACGGGACTTAATCGCGCTGAAAAACTTAATTTATATATACCTCGACGTTTCGATCAAGTTGCATTGATCGTAGTCACGAGAAGAATGAAGTAGCGGGTGTCAGCGTCGAGAAGGGCGAGCGTTGTCTCCAACTACCCGCATTGGTTTTGTAAAAATTCAGAATTGTCACGACACACAACACTAACGACATCTGAAGATTTCTTCTGACATGAACCGCGACGCGAACACTTGCTTATCACGGGATTCTAGGACGCAACTAACATGAAACTACCCTCTCGGTTGAAATTGGGATACTTTTTAATTTCAACCGCTTCACGTACAATCCTGGAGTAGTAGCACAGAATAAATAATAGTACAAGTACAGAAGGATAACTGAGTAAAGTCATTTAAATACATAGCAACTCTCGCTACAACGCAATAAAGTGCAGTTTAACTCGCACAGCGCTGCGATCTTTCAATTATATTTACCTAGAAGGCGCTCACCCATTGCGTGCAGGCTAGAATGTACCGTATCACAAAGCGCGAGAACTTCCATTGCTCTAACCGTTTCAGAATCGCTCTGTCACTTTTTCGCTCGGCAGGGTTGTATCAAGATATAACTAGGTACTTGCACTAGTAATTACTTTTTGATATGATGTGACTTAGAAGTATCTAAATTGTTTATTCTGTTACAGTAGTAACAGTAGTAACAGAATAAACAATTATGTAATAATGTTTTTTATTTTACTTATTATTATAATGTTGATAGTTCTATTAACTACATATAATGAAATTCTTATCAGAATAGACCTCGTACCTCACTATTTGAGTATAACTTAATAGGTATTGCACTTTGATTAATAAAAGGTGCCGGTCTGAATTCCAAGCTTAGTTATGAATGAAAAAGAAATGGCTTCCTACGTAATAAAATGTCAGTATGTAGGTATTTTAAGAGACTTGGCAGACCGAATGCTATGCAGTACATTCTAGGTTTCTTCTTGGTACTCATAATTAAGAAAAGAATAAAATGCGACAATAACTTTACGTAAGTAGGTACTTTATCGTAAGCACACGGCGCGCGACTCATCGTGCGCACGCTTGGCAGTTGACGCTCTACTAAATTAACCGCAATATTGCGGCCGCAAAGTGTAGGTATAATATTTGTACTTGTTGCGGAGTGCGACTGGCCTGGTAGTAGTGACGTTACGTGGAGAGGATCTTCGGGTCGTGGAGTTCAATCCAGTGATTAGGGGTACTATTATTTATTCTGTGTTAAGGCCCGATTCGAGCAAATGCTCAGCGACTGCAGATTTATTTATCTGGCGGTTCTTTACAGCTGCAATGTGTTCTTTGACCCTTTCCGCTATAGTACGCTTGGTTTGTCCAATGTAGGAACTACCGCAGCTGCAATCTAACTTATATACGCCAGGAGTTTGAAAAGGAATTATATCTTTAGGTTTTCTGACATTCCTTGACAACTTAGATAAAGGAGTAAACACGGTCTTGATACAATAGTCCTAAGTCCCGTTTAAATATACTCGTATAACTATGAGTTCGAATCGCGAAAGTTTAAAAGTTATTATTTTTATTTGATTTACTTGTAAAAATAATAACTTTTGGAAACTAATAAAAAAGGAAATAATTAGTCATGTATGCTTGAAAACGCAAAACAAACAATAAGTCTGATATTCATAAAGTTGCAACAAACATTGACTCCGCGGTTGAAATAAAAAAAGTTCATGTGTGTACTATTTTCTGCAGTGCTATTTTTGTTATATTTATCGAGTCTGAAGTCTTTCAAAACAATTATTATCGTCAATGCCAAAAATAATAGATTATGTGCCACCGTGACCGCTCTTTCTCTGGACTCTGATGCAAAAATCTATCTATTTATACTTATAATAAAGACAAGTACGAAAAAGTATGTATAAAGAAGATAATAAAAGAAATGGTCCAGGGTACTTAAAATAAGCAACTGAACAAGAACATAACATTTTAAAAAACTTTTTATTTTTTTAATTTATTTTTTAAACTGTACATTTCCACACCAATTATCTAGACCCAAACTAGGATACCCTGTGCTATGGGCATTAGATAACGGATAAACGTACATAGATAAGAATATTACACCCATGCCTCGGAAACAAACATTTCTGCTCATCAGGATTCGAACCCGTGACCGTTCGATTTCGTACCTAGGATCTCTTGCCACGAGACCAACCGGTATACCGGATATTTGTCTGTTTGTTTGTTAGTTTGTCTGTATGTTTGTTTGCGTATCACGTACAAACTACTGGACCGATTGCTATGCAATTACACTTTTGGATAGCTTAAGGTTTGACTTAAAAACTGGGGTACTTGGTATCTCAATCCGATGAGACAAAGTCGACCAATGGGTCAAAAAGTTTGACTGCTGAAAGAATTTTGATAAAATGTTGGTAAATAGGTATTTTATTTCTTGGAATAGTAGATAGAGTACTATTAACGTAGAGAAAAAAACACGTGTTTTTTGTTTGTATTTAAACATATATATTAATTCTCGGATAATTTTGGTTGATGCTAGTTATGATACCATAACTAATTCACTAAATTACCAATTAACATCACTAGTTAACTTCACGCATTTCCGCGACAGACAGTGATAAATAATCATTTCTCAAAATAACGGATAGCACATGACAGAGATACGGCAACCATATGCCTACATCTGCTTTTATAAAACCTATAAAATTCGATACTTATACACGTTGCCAAATTGACGTAATTCGTAATTTTGTATAGAAAATAATCATTAGGTGATCCCAAGCTCAGTATCTAAAATTACAGAGCTAATGCAAGATAGTATCTATAAAAAAAAATCTACTACAGTGCCTCATATCATCATCAAATGTTTACACAAGACATAAGTTCAAAAACTAAAACCCGGCTACTGTCGGGTAAAAAAAACCTTGCGATGAAGACAAATCGATTGATACCTCGCTTGTCAAAATAGGACCAAGTTTTTAGTTTGAACACATAACCCTTCCTTTGCCTTACCGTAGTCGGGTAAAAAAATTGCCTATGACACTCTATACCAAAAGACAAATCGATTGGTACCTTGCTTGTCAAAATCGAACAAGTAGGGGTGATGCTAAGCTATGCTTTCCACATACTCACATACATAGAAACATACATACATACTGTTAAACTCATTACCTTTCCCTTGCTTTGTTGTAGTCGGGTAATAATAAGATGGACCTACGGGAGCCCCAGTTTTAGTTAAATTAACTCGAAAACTTATTTAATCTTCATCTACAATAATTAATCTAAAACTATACTTCTACATAATATTATAAAGAAAAAATATTAGATATTTTGTATCTCTGTTAGTTTGTATTTTTGTTCATAACAGATAAAAACAAAAAAATACTGAACCGATTTAAAAAATCTTTAATTTATAGAAAGCTACATTATCAGCGAGTAACATAGGCAATATTTTAATTTCCAAAAATTCGAGATCCCTACAAAAATTGCAATAATGTAACCCAATGTATCAAAAATTTGCAAAACTTTAAAGAACGGAATGACATTTTGGCGTGGAAACAAAATAATAACAAGTTTGTCAAGTACGTGAGTAATAATGCAGTTGTTTAAGGTCAAAAAAATTGTTGCGGCTAATGATGTTAAATTACGCTTACTGGCGTATTGTTTTTTTGAGAAGTTATGGCGGGTATAAAAATGCTAAAAATAAGAAAAATGACACGGTAGCACTACCCATGTGAAGCCGAGGTGAGTCACTAGTTTTATATATATATAAGTATTGTTATTTTGATATATATTTTTATTACTAGTGGTACCTGCAGCTTTGCCCGCGTTGTGATTTCATTTAATAGTAGCCCGTGTTATTCCAGGACCAAAAGTACCTATGATATACAATAACTACATTTCTTCAAAATTCATTCAGCCATCAAATTATTTTTTATTGGTTGCTCAGTATCTAATAATCGGATTAAGATACCAAGTACCCCAGTTTTTAAGTCAAACCCTAAGCTATCCAACAGTTGAAACTGCATTGCAATCAGTCCAGTAGTTTTTACGTGATGTGCGAACAAACATACAGACAAACTAACAAACAGACAGACTCGAATTTAAAAATTGTACTATTCATGTTCAGTAGCTTATTTTAAGAACACTAGACCCATTTTTTTAATTATCTTTGTACAGACTTTTTCATCCTTATTGCTTTAAGTATAGATAGACCAAATAATAGGCAATTATATTTTCAATTACAGTTAGGTTTCAGACATTCAGTTAGTTAATAAAAGAAAATAGGAATAAAATAAACATGACAACACCATTAATATTTAAATTACAATTAAGACCCAATGTGTCGATACTAATCAGAAATGGGCAGACCCCGCTGTAATTGGCGCACACAATTTGCTTTTTGATCCCAGATTATTAGCCCAAAGGCCAAAACATAAAGGGCTGGGTATGTGCTGATAAATGGCAATAATTATTTCATGTTTGCTTCCATTAATATTCTAAGGGTTCATGCATCAATATACATAAACATTTCGAGACGTAATCGGCACTTGAATCGAGTTAGTAGGGCTACAAAATACAATTTTCCGAATGAGGATCGCGTCACATGAAATAAAATTTCCTTCTCGTATGCTCGTAAGCTTACGCCTAAATTATTATACGTCAATGTCAGTTCATACTCTTTTACTGTTGGACAGTTGTTTCACAGTACATATATTATGTTCTGTGGTTGTGCTTTTGGATAAAGGCTTTTGTTTTTTTAAACTGATCTTTAGTTAGGCAAACTATGTGCCTATAATAGCTAACTTCTAGTGTTTTAAAAGAAACTATGTAGAGGTAACTAGAATACATGTATAGTCCATTGATGTTAAAGGCGTGAACAGCGAATATTTTTCTGTAAGGTTCGGGTAAGGTTAAAAACACGTCCAGCTTGCGATCGTGGTGGCTTGCACGGTTGCGACCATTTACTGCAATTGTAATAGTAAAGACGTTTTGAACACAAACGCGTTCTGCGGCTGGACACGGCGATCCAAGCTGTTAGCGAAGGAAGGACAAAAAGTTTGTGCGAGCGTAAAGATATATATTGCAAATTAAATCAATGAAAAGAAACTAAAGTGGACTATTTTAATATTTTTCTATTTTGACAACTACTTATCAAACTGATTCGCACTCTCTTTCTAAAAATGACAAGTGTCCTTCAAGGAGGTGGCGCGTCGTCTACATATTCCCCCTAGTGCTGCGAGTAGCAGCACTCACTCTCATTAGGCAGGAGCGCCACGCGTGTCACCGGTCTGCGGAATGTGCCTCTGCTCGTTTTCACATCTACGACCTGTTGTCAGACCCTGGATGAACCTTTTCAATAACTCCTAAAAGCCAAGTGTTTCGGGGTAGATTTGGATCAATTAAGATGACGACGTCTTTTTCTCGAAGGGGTCTCTCGTCACGGTACCACTTTTGTCGAGGCAACATAGTGGGCAAAACCTCTCTCATCCAGCGTCTCCAGAACATGTCGCTTAGCCTTTGAGCTACTCTCCACTGTTTTTGCAAAAACAAATCAGAATCATTAAAGGTTCCAGGCACAGGTAAATTAGACGACGATCCCAAAAGAAAATGATTCGGAGTCAAGGCTGTCTGGCTTACTGGGTCCACTGAAACATGGGTGAGTGGTCTACCGTTGACCATGTTTTCTACTTCTGCCAGCAGTGTCAATAGAGTCTCATCTCATGGTGATCTCTCTTTTAGAATCACTCGTAATGCCGTCTTAATACTTCTTATAAGCCTTTCCCATGCTCCACCCATATGCGGGCTCGCTGGGGGTATAAAATACCAATCTACTCCCTTGTTTACAAGATCTGTCTGAATCTCTCCTGTCTGCAGAAGTTCTTGATATGCCTTTTTTATTTCGGTCTCAGCACCTTTTAGGTTGGTTCCATTGTCAGAAAAAAACCTAAGGGGCCATCCACGTCGTGCTGCCATCCTTTTAAGTGACATTATCAATGCATCAGTCGTCAGCGACTGCACAACTTCAATGTGTACTGCATGTACAGTCATGCAGGTAAATATTACTCCATATCGGATAACTTTCTGTCTTCCAACGGTAACTTCCATGGGCCCAAATAAATCTATCCCACAGTGACTAAAAGCTCTCTGATGGTGGGCCAATCTGGCTTCTGGCAAATCACCCATTCGCACTGGTGCTGGAGCAGCTTTCCCTATGCGACACACAAGACACTGAGATGCAACTGTCCGAACGGTAGGTCTCAAATTCAGCACCTAGTATTTTTGCCTTAATTCATTTATCACCATTTCATTGCAAGCGTATGCGGCCTGTTTGTGGTAGTACTGGACAATCAGTCGAGTGATGCAGTTACGACCATCCAAAATTATCGGATTCTTTATCTCCATTTCAACATCTTTGACAGCTCCAATTCGCCCATCTACTCGCAGCAATCCACATTCATCTAAATAAGGTGTCAGCGTTCGAAGCCGACTGTTCCGTTCAATAGGCTTTCCATGCTTTAGACTGACAATCTTGCTACTGAAAGATTCATTCTGTGAATACTTTATTAGTAACAACTCAGCTGCTTTCATTAGTTCACAATCGATTGAGGTATGTTTCAGATTCCTCTTGCACTTATTAATAAATAAGAATATGGCAGCAGTACTTCGTAACAATCGCAGCCATGACAAATAACGTTTTGGATCAGGAACAGATAAATTTTCTTTATCAATATTGTAAACAATATGTATCTCCAAAACTTCATTACTAATGCGTCGTTCTGTTACAGGAAGCATGACGGCCAGCAATCATAGCTCTCTAGTAGAAAATTAGGTCCACGAAAACAGTCGCAGTCGATGTTCAGTTCGTAATTGCTAATCTTAGTAGCTTTATCTGCTGTGTTTACAGATGTTGGTAAGTAACGCCACTCGCTCAATTCCGTCAAACTGTCAATTTCTCCCAATCGATTTGCAACGAAAGCTTTGTAATTTTTACTCTCATTTCTAATCCAATACAACTGTTGAATCCATCCAGAAAAATCTCTTTGTTATGTTTAGTCTGTGTTCTCGCTGTATAGTGTCAGCAAGTCGGCTACCAAGCAGAGCAGCCTGTAATTCTAAGCGTGGCACAGAAACTAACTTGACAGGCGCAACTCTGGATTTACTAGCAATGAATGCTATACGAACAGGCGAGGGGGTATCTTCTTGAAGCTGCGAAGTATTATGCGCCAATAAGCAACTTGCTTTAACTGTGAATGGAGCTAGGAATCCATATACATTGAAAATTGACATCACAATTCGAAGTAACTCTCGTTTAGTAGGTTTGCGCTTTAAAGTTATTAATTCGTCAGGAATGCGTTTCATAGACAAATCAAATCCAAATGTGTCCGTGGCAGGATACCAGAGCAGTCTTAAAGTGCGCTCAGACTGATTTTCTAAGTTCAACTCAACTGCTTTGTCGTTTATCGCCGATCTAGATATGCTTCGGAGCAGATTCATGTTATTGCTCAAAAAATTTCTTATTTCGAAACCACCTTGAGCATGAATATCAATAATTTCTTTAACCAACTTCTTGGCATTGTCTTCGCGCTGGCTGTCAACGTAGTCATCCATGTAATGGCTCTTTAAAATTGCTTCAACTGCTTCTGGCATCTCATTTTGAAATCTCATCGCGTTCTTATTCTTTATGTACTGTGCAACAAACGGCGAGCAATTTGCACCAACAATTAGTGAAGTCATTACATATTTTTTGACTGGATCGGATGGATGATCATGCCATAAAAATAAAATGCATGTTGATCTCTCTCTATGATTTTCACACGTAGAAACATGTCCTTTATGTCCCCTATTACTCCAACGGACTCTTCTCGAAATCGCATCATGATACCCAACAGAGACTGGAGAAGATCAGGACCTTTTAGTAAATAGTCGTTTAATGAGTGACCTCCCGACAAAGCTGCTGCGTCAAAAACTAGCCTGAGCTTCTTTTTATTGGGATTATCCACGCCAAAGTGAGCTAAGTACCAAACGCGTGGTATGTCATTGTCGCTGGAGTTAATATCTTGAAGGTGTTCAGCATTCTGTCGTGGTTTAGTAGTGATTCCAATAGCATCAAGAGCAAACGATCGCTTAACCTCCTCGTGCAATATAGCATCGTCGTCGGCCATGGTGCATATGTGGAGTACAGCAGCAGGTAACGATGAGTGATACGAATATAAGGCGTTATCGTTGGTAGTCGGCCCTCTTGAATTTGACGCTCCAATCATTCCATGCACGCACCAACCCAATGATGTCTTCGTAGCGTATGGCTCGTCTTTTCGACCACTGTAAAGCTGGAGGGGAACCATGTCCTATTAAAATCTTTGGTTAACGTTACCACAGTAGGATAAAACGAAGTTGTGATTACGTAAGTGTGGATATCGCTCAATATCTGCATTTGAAAGACTCTGCGCAGATAAATCAAGCTCCTTCATTACTCGAGCTCATAGATTGAAGCGTTCTCCTTCAGTGTTGGATATGACACAGTTAATATTCTCCACATCACATGTGATTTTACTCGAAGTCCATGCACTCTTTGCGTTAATTGTAAACTGTTTACCTTTTAGTCCAGCTTGTTCAGCGATATCAGCGGACATAATACTGAAAGCAGCCCCATCATCTAGCAATTCATATGTCCTGACGTTGCCTTTGGGTCCATGAATCATTAGTGGAACTACCTTCAATAATAATCTTGAGCTTTTCTCAGCTACTGCGTGAGTGACAATGTCGGTCTTAGCTTGTTCATGCTCTGCTTTATTTTCTTTTTTCTCATTTTTCACTGCAGGCCAGTGTAACAGCCGATGATGTGGCTGGTTACATTCTTCAAAATCACAATTGTTCGCTGGGCATGTCTCTTGTCTGTGGCTCTCTGCTAGGCATTTAAGGCAAAGTCTGTTGCTTCGAACAAAACGCCAGCGGTCTCTGCGCATAGCTTTCTTAAAACGTCCACACGAAGTAAGTGCGTGCTTTTTATTGTGGCAAAATTTGCATTTTGAAGGCTCTATGACGGCATCAGATGTTGAAGATTCTACTGTAGTGTGAAAAATGTGTGTGTTTTGAGCTGGTTTGCGCTCTTCCAATTTTTTTATTTAACTATAGACAAACGTTATCCCAGCAGCTGCAGTCTTTGAAGCTTCACTATGCAAAAAGTCAGAAAACAACTCTATCTTTGATCTGTTTGTGTCAAGTTTAATGGATGCATAATAGTTGGCCCACTTGCTTATTAGAATGCTGGGGCATTTGGTGATCACAGCAGTCATCAACTCTGGACTTCGTAGATAATCGTCTTGCTTAAGCGCCTGTACGGTAGCAACATAGTTATTTATTTTGATGGCAAAATTCACGATACCATTATGGTAGGCCAAGGGTAAAGGTGTTGTCTTTTTCAGTTGGGTGACAAGTTTAGCAATGATAACTTCTAGTCGACCATAGCGTAGATCTAACGCTTCTATAACTGTGGCAGCTGGAGTGCGTCCCATCAGCAAAGAAGACACAGTTTCTTTAGCTTCACCACGAAGACTTCTGCGAAGTCGCCACAAATTTTCAGTATCAGAGAACTTACATTGATGCGTTGACTCTAAATAGGTTTGTTTAAATTGAAGCCACTCGATGGGGTCACCGATAAACAATGGTAAATCTTTAGATGTGCCAATTCTTGACATTAGTGCATCATTTTTTACATCAGCAGCTGCCGAGGTAAAAGCGTCCTTCAGTGCTGAAGCCAGCTGTTGGATATCGGAAAGTCCATTGTTCACAAAGGTCCTATCCACCGCTTGCTGCCTACCACCGTCAAAGCGTGGGTGATCAGGGTCATCCCGGATGCTGCGCTCAAACCACTTTACTTTTAGAGTCTGCATTAGACACTGATCGACTTCTGTGCGATTCTCCATCAAGTTCCGCGACTTTAGTAGCGAGTTCCAGGTCAATCAGGTTTGTTTCTAGCTTGGCCGTTGTTTCCGCAGCTACTACTGCAGCTGCCGCAGCTCTTGCTTTTGTTTGAGCAGCTACTATCTCTATCCTGGCCTTAGCTTGAGCTGCTTCTAGTTCTAATCGCTTCTTACGACTGGATATCGATGACGATTGCCTAGATTGCCCACAGTTGGAGTTCTCAAATTTCTCTGTAGCTTGTTCACTGATTAATTTTTCTGACTGTACCTCGCGATTAGTTGCACGTTTATTCTCCCTCGCTGTGATGCTCCTCGTTTTGATCGCCGGTGCGTGCGGTGAATGTAACATACTTCGAAGTTAGTATTAGTTTGTTAGCGAAGGAAGGACAAAAGATATATTTTGCAAATTAAATAAATGAAAAGAAAACTAATGTGAACTATTTTAATATATTTCTATTTTGACAACTACTTATCAAACTGATTCGCACTCTCTTTTTAAAAATGACAAGTGTGCTTCAAGGAGGTGACGCGTCGTCTACACAAGCGTTTGGTTTGAACACGTTACCTTAGAAGCAAGCAATTCAACAATTCAACAGTTCACTTCCATATTGTGCAATTTAATACCATAGATACTACGATAAAATGTATTGCAATTTAAATTGCATTGCAAATTCATTGCATTTCGTATGGAGATTGAGAAAGTTTTGGATAGCACGAATCAACACGCCACCGCACAAAACCCACAATACTTTGGAATGGAATTCGTAATGTAGCTCATGTACCTGTAGTCCTGTATCTAATAAAGAAGGAGCCCCGATACTTCATTCGCAATTCAACTTGTTGGCTTTCTGAATGCACCCAGTTCAAATTATTTCGATCTGCGCCAATATTATAGCAGTCTTTTTATTTCGAACACGTCATCAACATGAAAATTATGAAGGTATAGGATGTTCGGAAGTTTGTGAGACCATTTGATAGTCTACGAGTAGGTACTGATTCCCCACATACAGGGATACCCATTTAGAATTAGAGTCCATATATATCAAAATATCTCTGTGTAAAGGCTATTGAAATAGCGGTTTCCTCACTAACGTTATGTCAGTCGAAGGAGTAGTCGATGGATCGTGCTCCATCCATGACTGACTAGGAAACTGTCCTGGAATTTTTGGCTTAAATTCTAGGTCAGTATCCTGGTCACTTTTCTCACAATACACGTCACGATCGGGTTGCCTGTATGTGAAATGTGTGAAACTCTTTATTTCGAGCACGATAATACGACCACATAATAACATGCTTTTGTTAACTGCATCGCACCTAATGGATTTCAACGACGATGTCATATTTTCTTACGTTTGTTTATTATTCTTACCATAAATATGTTTGTAGAACTATTAATAACATTATTTTTCCAATTTGTTGATCGATTGCCATGAAAAGTAAATTTTAATGTATTGAAATACATAAAATTTACTTTTCATATATTTTTATAGATTAATTGTTTAAGCTATTTGTTAGTTCAAGACTCTGTAAAGCTTTCGCAAGAGGAGGAGAGGGAACACCACAGAAGAACGGTATTTATTTTCGATCTTACGAATCTACACAAATGTCCATCAACTTATACTGAGCTTATTCTACTAGATGGTAAAAATAATTTTATATATAGGTAAGTACTAAGTTTTATATCTTCTTATACATAAGTAATTTATTATGCCTATTACTGTATTTTTGTAATTTTAAAGCTTGAAAACAGAGTAACTGCTGAAAGATGGATTGAATAACTACCTACATGACCGAAAACCCAGGATACCGTTTACAAATGTTTTTTTTTTACAAATGTTTATTGAGAGTAAAAGAAAATAACAAAGTTTAACAATCCGTAGGTAGAGATTGAGATTGGCTGCGCACACACTCCATCAATCAAATTCCATTCACACTGTTACATCAATCAATAGTAGTAAAACTATTGAAGGCCAGCGTTTTATTGAGAATGTTTTGATACATATCTATAGACAAACATTCTGTCCGATAAAAGGCTCTTTAATAGTCACAGTTGTCTACTATGATAGAACGTGACAAAATAATGGCTGGCAGTTAGAATAGAGCCGAAAATTGGGATCAGTGGTCTTTGGAAGACTCCTGTCCAACAGTGAACTGACACGGGCTGCTGATGATTATTTCAAAACATAAAACAACACGTATAAGTGCCAATCGAAATTATTCAAATAAACTGTGCAAAAAATCATAGAACACAAAATCTATTTCAAAGCTGAATGTTCTACAGCTCATTGACGGATCATAAATGGAATGAGGACCTATCTCATCTCATCATCACTGTTAATAGTCTTAACTTACATTTCTTAAGTGAGAAAATTGTTCTTCGTCTGTCATTTCCTGTCCAGTGTGCCAATAATCGTGTCCTTTTGGGTCGTTTGATCGCTATCTAACTATTCTCACCTAGAGCGACGGTGTTTTCAAGGACGAAGATTCCTTGCCTAAAATAGAAACTATAATAACATCTTCAAGTCTCGAGTGATAAATAAGTGGATACTTATAAGACTGATATTTCAGCAGAAAGGTAATTGTTTGCCGTATGATGGTGCTGGCCTCTGGTGTCAGAATTTGTCAGGCCACCCAAAGGCCTCTGACATAGTTTAACGACTGCTTTTAGTCAATAATAGCCGGAACTGACAGCTTAACGTGCTATGAAAGGTAATGAGCGAAGTAGATTTTAGTAAAGATTAGCGCAAATAAGTGTGATGTATTTTTAAACCAGTAACGCATTTTTAAATGATTTGTCCAGCACGTTGACTTCTGTACTAATTTTTCGAAATCTAAATGTTATTTTTATGATATTTTAAGTGTCGCACGTTCACTTTTTTCTTTTGTTTACGATGTTAAAGACAAAAAATAAAATTTGGTTTGGTTTGGCGGCAAATTGTTTATTATGAAAATTTTAATTTCAAAATTCTACCAAATATTGCCATAAACAACATTTTCACGCTTCAAATTAACCAAGTGTTTTCAGAAGAAAGTGCGTATTTTAAGCTCAATGCACTCTCGAACGGATGTGCCCATCAATAATTTTTGATAGTTCAAGTTGATCCAGATGTTAAATTCTCAGATTATCAATAACGAAATTTGATGGCTTAAAACTAACATCAAACAAAGATATTGACGTGAAATGCATTTCCATCAAAATCTGGCTGAAGAAGAACGGTAATGTGAGTTGTTAGTCAAACTAGAGAAATGTAGTTGTATCCATCCAAATAGGCGTTTTGTCTTGTTTTTTCCTTTGTGTATTTATTATTTTGATTGGATAACAAAAAATACAACAAAAATTTATCAACTCTTTAAAATTCATCGGTCAGAAGTAGAAGCATCTTTAACAAAAGAGTCGACGTAGTGTCTGCTTCAGTGTTTCAGTGAATTTTATAATCTTAACGCATTTTAATCTCCTTACAATAATTAAGTAACAAGCAAAGATGCTGGAAATCCTAAAACAAAAATTTAATGATTGTCTCAAAGAAATTTAGACAGAGCAGCCTTTTAATGAAACCGCATCAAAATCGGTCCATTCGTTTGAGACAGGTAAGATTTGATTTCTTTCCCCCCCATTATAGCTAAGGAAGCATCTTGATCACATCAGCTTTCGAACGGAAAAAAACCGCATCCAAATTGGTCCACTCGTTTGGAAGCTAAGATGCCATAGACAGACAATGATATAATGACACCCTAATCTTACAAACACCCCTCTCGTGTTATGTTTGGGGGGTTAAAAAAGGTACAAAACGCTCAGGTCAGGCTGCCTAATGATGGTTTTAATAACTCTGGCCAAAAAAATTTGCCGGCTAAAAACTATCACCACATTGATCTTTTTAATAAGTTCTAGAAGCTAAAGCTAGGTTTAAAAATAGAAAACTCTTCCTTAAATCATTACGTTATTAGTGGTAATAACTATGTTACTTCCGATTTATAATCTAGACATGATTCTAGTAGAAACTATCCAACGAACGACTAGGGAAGGTACCAACGAACCGATCTAGCATTCAAATGAATTTTGATATTAGAGATCTATGTGCACTTTAATCACTTCTTAATACGAACAGAACAATGCATCGTATGTTACGAACAATTTGGGAACTATATACAAATAAAAAACGATGCCGATTTGTACCTTACACTTTTGGGTTTAGTGTACATATTTTACATAATTATTATGGCGACGAATATTGTATTAATATATGGTTTAAAACTAACATTAACAGTAGAAATGGGATATTTACCATGGATACCATTTTTACTGAATTCCCAATATTTCGGCACTGTTGCAAGCGCCATGATCACGGATAACTGAAGTAAATGCGGGTATTGTTGGAAAAGTTTTCAAAAGCTGACAAAATGATCTATCCACATTCTCACTTGTTTATCACGCGTGACAGCAGAAATATTGTTCACACCAATGATGTTAAATATAAACCTCGCGTATTTGGGGCGATATTACTTCGGGGTTCAAGGTAGTATCCATTGTATATATCCCGTTTCTAATGTTTATACTTATATTGTATTAACTTTAAAGACATAACTGGGTCACAGAATAAAATAATAGTATAAGAGTGGGGGCACCGTACGTACATTGCTCAACAGTATATACTTCCGCAGTGACGCAGTGACGATAGGTGCTAATAATCATTATTATGGCGCGGAGACGGCCGCACACGTTAATTTTTTTTTTTAAATTATTTAATGGGCGCTAAGACCACGCATCCAAAGAGTTGGATGCGTGGTCGAAGATGCTTAGCGACCATATCGCCCAGTAAGAAAAACAATCAATAAAAATATTTTAAGCCTAAATCTGCAAGCCAAATATAGTTCAAATGCCTGGTCTGACACGCTAAAATACAATTACAGTATCCAACATTTCACCTTGATTGAACCATGATCTTTTCTATACAAGCTTCTCTAGCTGTCATTCCATCAAAATAATATGTTAAACATCCTCATTAAACCCCACAGTTGATAGTGAAATGAAAAATTACATCCCCGTAGAGTTTCATAGTGATGTATGATCCTCTAGCGAGCGTATTTCTGAAGCACAAGTGGACTCGGAAAAGTATAATATCCTTTTCCTGTGCGAGATTTAGTTTTTTTAGGCACAAGAAAAATAAATCAATAAATAATTAATTTTGTTCATTCATGAGACCTTAAGTTCTTATTACCTGACTGCTGTTTGCATGTATATTTGTTTATCTGGTACGTCCTACAGCCTAAACGGCTTGATAGATTTTGATAAATGAGTTATTGGCTGGAGTTATGAGTTATTATTGGCTTCGTCTTAATTAAAAGAGTAACATAGGATATAGAAGGATCTAGAAAATTTCGACTGAAAAATAATAATACCAAAACCTATCTCTCACAGATTGGTGGCCACGTGTGGGAAAGCGTAGCCGTGGAAGACAAGTGCAGCGATAGGTCGATGACATCAATAAGTTTACAGGATAGACCTGGCACAGATTGGCTCAAGACAAAAATGATTGGCGCAAGAGGGTGGAGGCTTATGTCCTGCCGTGGGTGGATTGAGCTGCCAATGAAGATGATGATAGATAGATAGATAGATACTGTACCTATACAATACAGTGATCAACGTAAGATATACCGAAAAACGGAAAGTTCACCGGAACCGTTTTTTTTTTGGTAGATTGATTGTACTCGCTTTTACATCGAAACGGCTAAACTGATTACGATTACAGACTGCCACTTGCTACTAATTCCCGTCCCTAAGCCACATCAATATAAACAAGTGAAACGTTGGTGCTATACTTTTGCGCTGGTTTGAACCTAGACGGACATAGGATGCTTTTTTCGCGATAAACTGTAGTCCGCGCAGACGAAGTCGCGGGCGAAAGCTAGTATTACATATAAGGTACTGAATCCTTGTGGAAATCACTTATGTTACGAAATAGTTGTACGAATATATTCTTCAAAGAAGAATCGATGATAGAAAAGTAAAAATTGTATTGAAGACCTTTTATTATTCAAGACAAATAAAATTAAATTCTAGAGACTCATGAAACATCGCTAATGGATCAATTAAGTTTTAAGTGTATCAGGGATCAATTCTCACTTAAACCACAGTATAAATAATGGTACTCTCTTGTAAGAGATTAATTAATCTCTCTATGTCAGACATTTAAAAAAAGGATAAAATTTCAGTGTAATCCCCAGTTACTGGGGAAGATGTGGCACGATTTAATATCAAGAAGAAAAAAAACTAGACATTGCAGCAAATATGCAGAAAAACACACCCACAAGCTACATCTTCATTGTCGTGTTTCATTTGCGTACACAACAAAGAGAGATATATAAGCAGACTGTAGCGCGAATGAGATTACAATAATTGTCACAGCTGACACTTGCAGTGCTACGCAAAACGCCACTCCGGTTGTGACTAAGGCTAATAATGTGCGTTGCACCTAACTTATGCGGTCCAAGCCCGAGGAGCAAGTATCTCCCTAATCTTCCTACTTTTAATGAGATCTACGGTGGTCTCATACAAATACTTTATAGCTCAAAGAATTATTTTACGGTTGAATTAAATTAATTTTACCAATGGCACCGACCCGAATTTATCGGTAACTCCTATTTCATAGAAAACAATACCAGCTGAACCAACGGGAACCAACCAGTTGGGAAGCGTATACGGACTGACAGGTAATAAAACAAAGAACTTGGCACTTTTCTATCGGAACGTACCATGCTGTAGTTATTTACGGTTGTTCTTTTCCGCGCGGAACTGTTTCGACAGACATTCCTCTGGTTAAAGTTTGTGTGAAATAAAATCGGTATATCGCGGTGTCTCAAATAGGAAATCAAAAAATCACGCTTGATCCCACAAGTTTTGCTGGATCAAGTAGGACTTCTCTCAGATCAGGATGATCAATAATAATATCTTATTTTTGTATAAGTGACCAATCGATGTGCTTATATGGGTAGGTACATCCACACCAATAGGTATATAAAAGTGAAACGTCTGTTTGCTTGAATTTCAATGAAATTTGGAATAGATATATCTTATTCCCTGGAATAAAACATGATATACTTTTAATCCCGGAAAATGGTAAGTTTCCACGGAAAACTGGAACAAAAAGAAATAACAAGACTGCCAAAAAAATTCAAGAGCATTGCTGCTATACTTTTGCATTGGTTTTTATTATCAAAAAAGAACATAGGATGCCTTTTTTGCGATAAACTGTAGTCCGCGTGGACGAACTTGCGGGCGAAAGCTAGTTGATTTATAAAGTTTAAAATCATAATGCGGTTTTGATAGCTATTAAAAAAAAAAAAAAGTTTCGAATACTTATGGAAAAATTACAATAATCTTAGTTAAAATAAATGTTTATACAATAAGCAAGTGAAATAATGTTGGTGGAAAATTGTAACTCTTTGTGGTATGGGACAGAATTTTGACGAATCAACTAAGTATTCACTACTATCCATCAATACCAATATATAAAAGTGAAACGTTGTCTGTTTGTTTGTTTGTTTGCGATATAACGGCTGGACGGATTTTGAATTGTGTCAAAGTGACAGGAGTAGAAGTGACTGGATTTAAAGTTACATGTGTCAAAGTGATAGGTCACAAACTGACAAAAGCCATTAACAGATGTCAAAGTAACAGGAGTCAAAGTGATGGTTGCCACAGTGACAGGTATCAAAGTGACAGGTGTCAAATTGACAGGAGCCAAAGTGAAAGGTGTCAACGTGATAAACTAGTCCATGCGGACGAAGTCGTGGGCAAAAGCTAGTTACCAAATAAATAAAAAGTTCATTATAAAATCTCATGTACTTCGTAGAAAATCCACAATTTAATTATATAGACAAGTCAAAAAATTTGTACTGTTATCAAGAATAATTACAGACGAGTAACCACAAAGGGCTTTCTAGATTAACCCCACATAATCAGTATTCCATGTCAAAAGACGAAAGAAACGAGAATCTATCTAAAACAGGGGTCTGCGACATTTTATGGTCGGCTGATATAAAAGATATATAAAATAGACTGACCTGTCCTTTGTACGTACTAAAGGTCTTACGTAATAAGGTAACAGATTTATGTAAAGTATTTGAGCCCTGAACGTGAGGCTTTAAATGTGATAATACTTGAGGGATACGTTTTATTCTCCTGCTATTTTGTTGGGGTTTCTCGATGGTGATTTAATGACATTAAATTTTTACCTATGCGAAATGGATATTTTTATAAATGCTTAGCTCAGCAAATAAAAACAGTAAAAAAACTATCTATATACTTATAACTAGCTGATGCACTTAGCTTCGCACGCGTGGTCATTTCTCTAGGTTAAAAGTATTCTATGTTCTATTCCAAAACCTAAAATACCAATATACCAACATTTGATCAAAATTCCTTCAGCCGTCAAAAAATTTTAATCGGTTGCTCGGCTTCTACTGATCGGATTGAGATACCAAGTATACCAGTTTTTAAGTCAAACCCTAACCTATTCAATTCGCAAGCGCTCCAGCCGTTTTTACGTGATATGCGAACAAACATACAGACAAACTGACAAACAAATAGACAAACAGACAGACACGATTTAAAAAAAAAACTTGTTCAGTAGCTTATTTAGATTACTCTAGACTTTTCTTTTTTAACTATCTTCTTTGATTAGTTCTTATTGCGTTACTAGCTGTACCCGCAGCTTCGCACGCGTGGTCTTCTCTTTAGTTTTAAAGTACTATAATGTGCTATTCTAGGACTTTATCACAGAATTATGAACAAAAAAGTCTGTATAAAGAATATAATTTAAAAAATATGATGCTTAACAAGAATATAACATGTTTAAAATTCGTGTCTGTCTGTTTGTCTGTATGTTTGTTCGCACATCACGTAAAAACTACTGTACCGATTGCAATGCAGTTTTCACTGTTGGATAGCTTAGGGTTTGATTTACAAACTGGTGTACTTGGTATCTCAATCTGATGAGCAGAAGCCGAGTAATTGATAAAACTTATTCACGGCTGAAGGAATTGATATCGGTTGTAGTCGTGTATACTCGTAGTTCTGAAATGGTTGTCAACAGAACTGATAGTAAGAGCATTTATTCACTGCTGTCACTAACTCTATTAGATCATTGATGGTTGCTTCTAGATGTTTTTTATAAGAGTATAAATTTAAAAGACTCACAGTTTTAGTCTAAAAGTGTGTAGTCCAGGAATGGATGTCTAATGATGGTAACGGTAATAACTCGCTAAAGTAAAGCATTTATTCACTGCTGTCACTAACTCTTAATAAAATTGATACGATCTTTGATGGTTGCTTCTTGGTGTCTGATATAAGAGTGTAGATTCTAAAAAACTCACGGTTGTAATCTAAAAGTGTGTAGTCCAGAAATGGTTGTCTATTGATGGTAATAACTCGCTTAAGAAGAGCATTTATTTACTGCTATCACTAACTCTAGGTATTTTTTTATTGATACGATCTTTGGTGGTTGCTTCTAGGTGTCTCATATAAGAGTATAATTTTAAAAGACTCCGAGTTTTAGTCTAAAAGTGTGTAGTCCAAGAATGGTTGTCTAATGATGGTAACGGTAATAACTCGCTAAAGAAAAGCATTTATTCACTGCTGTCACTAACTGTTAATAAAATTGATACGGTCTTTGATGGTTGCTTCTTGGTGTCTCATATAAGAATGTAAATTCAAAATACTCACGGTTGTAATCTAAAAGTGTGTAACCAGGAATGGTTGTCTATTGATGGTAATAACTCGCTTAAGAAGAGCATTTATTCACTGCTGTCACTAACTCTTAATAAAATTGATACGATCTTTGATGGTTGCTACTTGGTGTCTCATCTAAGAATGTAGATTCAAAAAACTCACGGTTGTAATCTAAAAGTGTGTAGTCCAGGAATGGTTGTCTATTGATGGTAATAACTCGCTTAAGAAGAGCATATATTCACCGCTGTCACTAACTCTAGGTAAATTTTTATTGATACGATGTTTGATGATTGCTTCTAGGTGTCTCATATAAGAGTGTAATTTTAAAAGACGCGCGGTTTTAGTCTAAAAGTGAGTAGTCCAAGAATGGTTGTCTAATGATGACAATAATTCGCTTGTGTATTATAGCATTAATAAAATTATATATATTCCAATCTACTCGCCCCGGTTTCGCAAAGGTAGCTAAGGGTTTCTCTTTATTTTTACACCATTCTATCCGCTTTTTAAATTACTAATTTGAACAAAAAACATTCATTGTGACTTAACTATAACAGTTATGTATAGCATGTATAGCTTTGCGGTCTTTTTTGTGGGTAATGACACAGTACATATACAATCCTTGTAATGATGACTACTGTAAACTTGTAGTACATTATTTAATATATCATCAAATGTATTCACAGCGCACGCCAAATATTGACTACTAGTTTTCCCGCCGTTTAGTATTACTGTTTATCGCGAAAAAAAGCATCCTATTTTCTTCTAGGATCTCGGAATGAACTTGGGTAAAACCAAGATCATGCTGAACGAGCACGTTCCTTCTTTACTGATTACAGTTAAAGGCATGCTCTCGAGATTGTTCAACACTACGTTTACCTAGGGCAAATTTTACAACTGGACCGGAACGATTTCGACAAAAAAAACAATAGAAGAATTCAGCTGGGCTGGGCAGCATTCAGGAAGCTGCGTCAGGTCATCTCGTCACCTATCTTTCAGTGCCTAAAGACAAAGGTATTCAATCAGTGCGTCTTACCAGTAATGACTTACGGAGCTGAGACGTGGACACTTTTGGCACGGCTGGACCATAAACTTGAAGTCGTTCAGTGGGATATGGAGAGATCTATGCTTGGAGTTTCTATAACGGATCAAATTCGAAACGAGGTGATTCAGCAGAGAACCAAGGCTACCGCCATAGCTCTGAGAATTAGCAAGCTGAAATGGTAGTGGGCTGGCCATATTAGCCACAGAACCGATAACCGTTGGGGTAAACGTTTTCTTGAGTATGAACCCAAAAATTGTCAAACGTAGTGTAGGACGCCCACCGGCTAGATGGAGCGACGATCTGCGTTAGGTTGCTGGCAGAATGTGGATGTGCAGAGCCAAAGATCGGGCCAAATGGCGTGCCTTGGGAGAGGCCTTTGTCCAGCAGTGGACAAACACAGGCTGATGATGATGATGATGATGGGTTACATAACTGCAATTTTCGTAGGTATATTTTATTTTTCAAAAAAAATAGAAATCCAATTTTGAAAAATAAAATATATCCCACGTTACTTAGTGTTATTGTAGAGACAAAAAATGATAGAAATATTAAAATCGGTTAAGTATTTTTTGAGTTTATCCATTACAAACAAACAAACAAAAAATCTTATCTTTTCTCTTTATAATATAAGCGTAGATTCTTGGGTGTAAAGGGTCGAGCTCAAATGTCAACCTCACCTGCATATGGTACACCCTGCTGACCAACGGACAAAGCTCTGGCGATCGACGCTCTGGCGGGATAACTAGACATCACAACAATATACAGTTGGAAATACCGGGTAATAAGCAGGTGGGTTTTTGTGCGTCAGATGGCAATTGACACTGGACTAATAAAGCAAAACGTCAATAAGGTTACAAATTGCATTGACGATAACGGATAGGGCGTTGCCGCGAAACGACTCGCAGACACATCGCCCTACATCTGCAAATAATGTTGACCCAGTGGCAGACCCAAAACAAGGTGAAGAACTGTTGTGATGTGGAGGATAGAGCAAAGTGGAAGAGAAGGACCAGGAAGGCTATATATTATATATACTATATAGGCTATATACTCCACCACCATGTGAGATATATAGCTGGTAAGAGAGAGAAAGAGAATGTGCTTCTTAATATGTACATCCATTAGAATCTATCTAGACTATTTCATCAAATTTCACAGTAAATACGCCAGTAATATTTACGATATTGAAACGTTTTACGTGCTTTCAATACCAATTTTATTGGACGTCAGATTCAAGTGTCCGTCTGACGTAGATTCAGATTTTATATTTATGCTGCTATTAATATCATTGGTATGGATTGGCTATAACTGTAAATGATTGTTTGTCGCCATGGTCGCGTTTGCTTAGCATTTTTTTTATTAGTATTACTTTCCTTAAAGTGGCTGGTAGTTCCGAGTACGGCGAAGCAAGGGAAGGGTTATCAGTTGAACAGTCTATGTATGTATGTATATAATGTATGTGGGTCTGTGGATGTTCCACCATAGCGTCGCCCATATTGGTTTGATTTGGAAAAACGAGGTATCAATCGACTATTCTTCATTTATAGAGTATTATAGGCTGTTTTTAACTGACTACGGCGAAGCTAAGGAAAGGTTATGGTTCAAACTAAAAACTTGCGATTTGTTTATAGTTTGAACCATACGACTTGGTGCGATTTTGTCAAGCAAGGTATCAATCGATTCGTCTTCATCGCAAGAGTTTCATAGGATTTTACCTGGGACCTTATTCTCTATTGCCACTCGGACACGTAACGCGCCGCGTTAAGATATCTGCGTGGAATTGTACGTGCATGTTCGAGAATTGCGGTACTTTTCCGAATGATTCCACAGCGAGACGCGTTACGTGTGTGACTGTTCATATAGAATAATGGCCCTGATCTTAATCGGGTTTTAGTTAACTTATGTCTTGTATAGTACCTTCTTGCTCGATAGTCCAGTAAATTTAATTGGAAATTATTTTAAGTAATTTGTTAGGTTTACGAGGCGACTATTATGTTTTCTTAATTAATTAATTTATAAAGTAGGTACATGAAACATTATACAATGCATTAATTTGTGGTTCTACTTACAAAACTGGATGTGAGACTACTCGTAGTAGCTAGTTTCTCCTAGTTGTTATTTTGAAATTATTTTAATTATTAACTGTCTTTGAATTTGATCAAATTACAAATATAACATTACTAATAACATTTCTCATAGAACATTAATTGAAATATCTGATAATAATATAATTAGTTAGGGATTTAAAAAAAAAAAAACAACTAGCTGCGCGCCGCACATTATTCCAGGGTATAAGCTATCTCCACTCCAACTTTCATCAAAATCCGTTCAGCGATTTGAGCGTGAAAGAGTAACAAACATACACACACACATATTCAAACTTTCGCCTGTATAATATAAGTGTGATTAAGTCTATACATAATTTTTTACAAATCAGTTACAATTTTATATTATATAATAATATTAGTACACATTATTATGCAGGTCGGTACTCGGTAGACATGGCAGACATGCTACCCTTGCCGAGTGTAAGTAAAAACCGTAAAAAAATTGCTGAGAGATAGTCTGGTGTGCACTCTTCCGCTCTTCTTTGCTATAAAATCTACACGATTGATTCAAACTAGTAACTTTTTAACGAGTTGAATAATTTTAATGAATGTTATGTACACACATAATGGCAGTAACCTTTTATTTTTCTATGTGATTGAGCTAGGCTTACCTAGCCGACTCAGGCACATACAGCCACATAGGCACATCAGCCTCAGACAGATAAACTATTATGTTTTGAAAAGGCAATTTTATTAATGTCTCGTGGTAGCCAAATTAATATGTAATTAACGTCAAGACAAGAAACAAGATAGATAATTTCAAGTTAAGTTATAGACCTAATTTTACAAAATTGGCCTTTTACGCATCACTTATAGCGGCTCCGAGAGTAAAGCAAATATTACAAGGCAACGAAGGGCGGAAGACAAAAACATTGGGTATAATGTCTGCTCTTGTTTATAGTCTAAGATCCTTCTGCTTGTTTTTTCCCCATGGTGTGTATTCGGAATTTGGATTTTAAAGACATTTAATTGTAATTAATGTCAGTTTCACGATTTTGAAATCTGGCGTAAGCATGCAAATACCTTCTTTTTTTATTTAATATTATAATCACTCTTTGCTTGTAGTACGGTTCAGTTGTCCGGTCAACTGGAATACGGAAAAAAACCGTGGTTATACAATCAAGAAATAATAGACCAGTGTTATTTTTTAAAAAATAATTATTTTAGTAAATTTTACATAGGCCGGTTGAGTAATTATAAAATATTTAAATCTCATAGGAGACTCCAAATTACAGTGTTAGATATTTTTTTCTAGAGAATATTTATAAAGCTGAGATACTCAATAAATAATTATTTAATTTTGCCACAGTTACTCCAATGCATGGACTAAAACTAGCCTAAAAAACAATTAAATGCCGTAAAAACAAATTTATAATGAAAAAAAGGCACATAAAATATTATCAAACTAATAAGTAATTCTTATTACTAATATTTTTTGGATGATAGATAGATAGATAACTCTTTATCGTAAACCAAAAAATTAAGTATAAATTAACTATATCTAAAACTTAGTGATGATAGTTAGTTACCTGACAATAAGTTGAACAAAAAGATCAAACCAACAAACAGTTTAAACTAGATCTTCCGTGATCCGGTCAACCGGACTACGAAAGAAAAAAACACTTTCGTAGTCCGGTCAACTGTACTATGGAAAATATGTTTTTTCCGTAATCCGGTTGACCGGACAACTGAACTGTACTACGGGCAACGGTTATCGGTCCTTCGGAAAATATGACCAGCCCACTTCAACTTCAGCCTGCTAATCGTATGGGCTATGTCGATAACTTTGCTTCTCTGTCAGATCACCTCGTTCTGGATTAGATCTCTCAAAGAAACTCCGAGCATAGGCCTTTCCATAGCTCCGCTGAGTGACTTTGAATTGGTGAACTAGTCGTATCGTGAGAGTCCAAGTCTTTGCTCCGTAAGTCATAACGGGTAAGACGCACTAGTTGAAGACTTTAGTTTTCAGGCACTGGGGAATTGGTGACGATAAAACTCGACGAAGTTTACTAAATGCTGCCCAGCCAAGCTGTATTATTCTATGGGCCTCTTTCTCAAAGTTGTTTTTACCCAACTTCAGCGTTTGCCCAAGGTAAACATACTCTTGAACAACTTCAAGAGGAGATCCGTGAACATCAATCGGTTCCGGAAAGGCATGTTCATTGTATATAATCTTTGTTTTATCCAAATTCATCATGCGGTTTTCACCATCAGTTAGATAATTTTCACGGACGGTTTATTTATATAATAAAACCTAATTATGTTTTTATATAAGTGAAAAAAAAACAATATATTGCAACCAAGTCACCGAAAAATAAATTTACATAGCTTACGTAGGCTAAACCTTAAGAGATACATAAAAATGATGAAATTCTATTGAAAACTCCGGGATAGCATATCTCTATCTATTACGGTTAACTCACAGTAACCATTTCTTTCATTAAAACTTTAATTAAAAATTGCGTTACTTGCGGCGTTATTTTCTAAAGCTTTTTTCTTAAGTTAATCTTTATCAAATTCAATATCAGAATTATCTTTTTCATTTTTTGCAGATACATTTTGCATTTTTAATCGTCTTCACAAAAGAAGTCGGTTATATGTTCGACTGTATGTATGTATCTTTTTTTAATGTCTGATTTCTCCGTCAATTGCTGACCGATTTTAAATATATTTTTTGTTTGAAATTGTATACTCTTCAGGTCCCATATAAATTATATCAAAATTAGTTGCGTAGTTATTCGAGAATAAATAGTTTTTTTGTGAATCTATTTGACTTTGTGTTTTTATAGTGATTTGGGTGGTTGTAGTTTTATTCAAATGGGTAGACTCACATATAAACTTCATCAAAATTGGTTCAGTACTTTTTTTGCTTAGCTATTAGCTGTTAATCCTTTTGCAGTTGTTTTTTTGTACCATGGTGTAAAAATATAGTGCACAGTACTTGTACACCATCCTTTTTTGACGAGTAGTTTCAGTGTCGATGTATTTGAGAAGAGAATTCTGCGCGACCAATTCTTCATACTTTCTTCATACTTAATCTGTGGTGTAAGAGCGCAGTGGCCACCGAGGAGCGCGGGTGCGGACAGGCCGCGGTCGTGTGTGGTCGTTTGTACGTAACGTTTTGAATGTAACGTTTTGAACAAATAATGGGAGACCCTTAGCTACCCGTGCGAAGCTGGGGCGGGTCGCTAGTTACCGCTCCCTCTACCCCCCCAGGTGAAAAACTTGGATTATTCATCAGAGTCTAGACCTCAACAACATATGTGAAAATAATTACTACACCACATTTTACAATGCAAATTTCTCTACTTACTGGGCTATAAGTTTGGTTTAGAATACGACTCACCTCACACACACACACACACACACACACACACACACACACACACCCACCCACACCCACACACACACACACACACTTTACCACATCACCGGATATAGAAATTTTGCTGTCTGATCCTATACTATTTATGTATTTTTTAGTTTTTCCTACACTTTTTTTTTTTTTTAATTTCCTGTCTGATTCTAACAAGTTGTCACTCAGGTCATCAGAAAATTTAGCTTTGATGATCCCTCTACATAGAAGCTCTTTTTATGGCAGTTCATTTACCATCCAAGCAGTTCGCCTATGGAACGCTCTGCCAGTTACTATAAGGCGAGCCCAGTCAGTCCCTGTTTTTAAACTTCAAGTAAAGAAGTTTTATCTCTCTAATTAATATCACTTCTTGCTATTTTGTTGTTATTCTGTTGTGGTTTCACTGTATATTATTTTTATTATGTTTGTATATATTTTGTAAATGTATATGTAGTAAATGTAATTTATTATAATGTATATACTATGTATATGGATATATATTTATATATGTATATGTATATGTATATATATATATATATATATATATATATATATATGTGTATATATGTTTATTCATTGTATTCAGTTTTTATTATTTATTTGTTATATTATAATGCACCACCGTCTTTGCCGTATATTAATTCCTTTCCATCCAAAGGTTGTCTGGAAGAGATCGCTTTTTAGCGATAAGACCGCCCATTGTCCCATTTATTTTGTATAAATGTTTTAGTTATTATTGTATTTTTTGTTCTATGTGGTGTACAATAAAGAGTTATCTATCTATCTATCTATCTATCTATGGATCGTCCTCCGTCCTTCAAATATTTACTGTGTGATGGCTTTCATTAAGGCAAGGCATAAAATGACATATTTTCTGCGCGAACCATAAATAAAAGAGGACCAGTAATACGGTATTTAAGGAAGACGTAATAAGCTGTTGGTAGTGTGATATTGCCTGTTTTCATCAAATGGATATTGCGATTCCATTGTGAAAGAAAGAATGAGTATTGAATACTGAATTTATTGGGTATTGAGCTGCGCCCCACTCCATTGCCCACGTGAATATTTTTCCGGAGCATTGTATAAAAAAATGCCTTAACCATGAACATGATGCACACTATTTAACCGACTAACAGACAAAGAGACAGAGATACGGAGTTACTTTATGTGTGAAGTGTGATTAATGAGACTACCTTCACCTTCTGGGTATGCTCGTATTTTTCCCGTTTTCCCGCGGTTGTTCTCCCGGATGACTTAATTCTAACGATAAAAGTGAGATCAAGTCTAGAGATCCCGCTTTGAAAAAAAAAAAACAGTATTTAAAGTTTTAAAAAAAGTGTATAGTTTACGTTAGTTCAGATTGCTGCATGTTTATCTATTTGTAAGCAGTTGCACGTGTGCAGTTAGATTACTCAAGTCGTCTTAAAATTACTACATTAAGGATAAAAGTCCTCTTTGCAATAAAACCTCTTTGCAATAACTAGTGAAATATTTCAGCTAGAACTCGACCTATACACACTGTTAAAATCCATCAATAGTTTACGCTAATGCCGGAACCACAATATAAATAACTAGATCTATTCAATCTATCACTTATTTATTATAAACCACCTGTTTTCAAGAACTTCGTTAATAGATCTTACTTTGATCTATCGCTATAAATATAGCTAAGTGCAGTACACAGTCGAACGATATTTAATTGAAAAATCCTTTCAACAGCTTTTTGCAGAGAAATTTATTTCATTATCTATCCTTTGTCTTGACGAATTTAATCAAAAAGTGCCTTTCTTTAGCCGTTTTATGAATTTAGTAATCGTTTCTTGCTTTCGATTGAAGGTTGCAGACTGAATTCTTTTCTCTGTGGCTTTCAATCAATGATAGCGAATAACGTGTAAAATTTAAATCATAAACTTTTTCAGACAGCATTTAAACGTTATCTACTCGATTTAATCATATTATTGATAATTTCATTATTAAATGATACATCGTAAGAAATAATTAAGGTAAATAGCTTAAATGTCTGCCAAAATGGGCTGCTAATGAAACCTCCTGATTTCATCAGCACTGCCTTTAAAATTAATTAATAAATCATGAGAATTTGTTTGTATACGGAGAGTATACAAACAAATTCAAGAATAGAATTAATATTTAATATTTAATATTTTTTTATATTAAATTTAATATTTTTAATAATACTACTAACTCTCGCAATTTTAAAGTGTTATCAATGCCAAGCTGAAGAAACGCAGTAGAACGATAGGTAGGTGTTTTTATGAAATTACTCTCATCTTCTACAGGCATTGCAGCTTTGTTCATTTATGTTAACGTCACGTCTGTCGTTACCATCCGATCTGAGGTTACCCATCTGTTTTCATCTGTTCTGTGGTTTCCCTTAATTTTCAATCAGCAGTGGCACCAGTCTTGTGAGTTGATTGAATTGAAAAGTAAGCAATCACTGTATGGCACACGAGTCTTTTGTAGTTTTCTACTTTAGCCCAATAAACGTGTCTTGTATAAAATTTTGCGATGCTTTACTGTTTCGGAGTTGGGAATTCGCCATGCCAAAATTTGGAAGTAGCCAACGACAACTTTAGAAGTGATTTATAAGCAAAACTTCCAGTAAAATCTAAATAAAATTTCACCATCTACACTCAACTCATCTACATCGCTATTTTGCTGATATGTTTATTTGAGTATTACCGAAACATGGTAGAAGAAAAAGTGTATGGTGTTTAAAGTAGAGAGGGATATGTGCTGGGTGCGCCAAGTCTATGCCTTAATGTACCTTCATATTCAAGCAGTTACAAGCGATCCTTCGTAAATTCGCATAAGGAAATCATCTGTATATCCTTCGATAAAAGAAACAAATGAGGATTCACTAAGTTCGCCCGATTCGTATTCTATCAAAACTCCGCGCAATTTTAAAACTCCGCGCATGACCCGCTCATAGTGGAGACGGCTTCTTTAATTGGCAAATAGGTCATCATCATCAACAACCTATACTAGACCACTGCTGGACATAGGCCTCTCCCAAGGCGCACCGCTGAGCCCGATCTTCGGCTCTTCTCTCTCAATGACTGCCAGCTACATTGCGCAGATCGTCGCTCCATCTAGCCGGAGGGCATCCTACACTACGTTTGCCGATTCGCGAACTCGTCTACCCCAACGGTTATCGGTTCTACAACAAATATGACCAGCCCAACGCCACTTCAGCTTGCTTATTCTCTGAGCTATGTCAGTTACTTTAGTTCTCTGCCGAATCACCTCATTTCAGATTCGATCTCTCAAAGTAACTCCAAGGAGCAAATAAATAGGTAACTAAAATTAATCATCATAAAAAGTAAAAAGCCGCAATCCATAGTTTTGAGCCGGGGCAGCATACATAACTAATCGACTACGCGCGCTGACACACGCTTGTGTGCGTAACACGTAAATGTTTGCGTGAAGCGAACGGGCAAGCGATACGGGTTAATGCGTGTGGAAAAAGGATGGTGTACACTCTAGCTTGCGATCTATTGATGACGAACTGTGAGAACAGTTTTGTAACACGCGACACGCACACCACAAGTAGTTGCGTGATCGTATAATGAACAATAGTAAGTATTGAGTGCTCTATCTTTATTGGTTTTTTTTTCATCAAAGTGTATATCTCATAATAACATATATTCATAAGAGTTACGAATGGCGTTAATAGCTTTTAAAATAGTAGTATACGTGACGAATAGGAGAATTATATATTTTTGCAAATTATGCTTCAACTAAGGCAGTATATATTAATATTAATAAACACTTTATTGCACCAGAATTAAGGAACAAATATACAAGAAAAAAAAACAATGGGCGGTCTAATCGCTGAAAGCAATCTCTTCCAGGCAACCTTTGAAATGACAGAAATACTCGTAACTCGTAAAAAATGGACGGTGGCAAAACAATACAATAAATCATGTATAATAAATTTGACTTTACCTACAACTACACTTATAATAAAGCAATAGGAACGAAAAAGTCAGTACAAAGAAGATAATTCAAAAAGAAATGGTCTAGCGTACATCAAATTTATACTACTTATAATACAGCAATAAGAACGAATATGTCTGTACAAATAAGATAATAAAAAAAGAAATGGTCTAGGGTACATAAAATCTATACTACTTATAATACAACTATAAGAACGAATATGTCTGTACAAATAAGATAATAAAAAAAGAAATGGTCTAGGGTACATAAAATCTATACTACTTATAATACAACTATAAGAACGAATATGTCTGTACAAATAAGATAATAAAAAAAGAAATGGTCTAGGGTACATAAAATCTATACTACTTATAATACAACTATAAGAACGAATATGTCTGTACAAATAAGATAATAAAAAAAGAAATGGTCTAGGGTACATAAAATCTATACTACTTATAATACAACTATAAGAACGAATATGTCTGTACAAATAAGATAATAAAAAAAGAAATGGTCTAGGGTACATAAAATCTATACTACTTATAATACAACTATAAGAACGAATATGTCTGTACAAATAAGATAATAAAAAAAGAAATGGTCTAGGGTACATAAAATCTATACTACTTATAATACAACTATAAGAACGAATATGTCTGTACAAATAAGATAATAAAAAAAGAAATGGTCTAGGGTACATAAAATCTATACTACTTATAATACAGCAATAAGAACGAATATGTCTGTACAAATAAGATAATAAAAAAAGAAATGGTCTAGGGTACATAAAATAAGCTACTGAAAAAGAAAATAAAATTTAAAAAATTCGTGTCTGTCTGTTTGTCTGTATGTTCGCGCATTACGTAAAAACTACTGGAGCGAGATTGCGATGTGGTTTTCACTGTTCGATAGCTCAGGGTTTGACTTAAAAACTGGTGTATTTCGTATTTTAATCCAATGAGTAGAAGCAAACGATAAAAACTTTTTGACGGCTGAAGTAATTTTGATCAAATGTTGGTATTTTAGAATTTTAGGTCTTGGAATAGTACATAAATTACTTTAACCTAGATAAATGATAACGCGTGCGAAGTTGCGGATACAGCTAGTAGATAGATAGATAGATAGATAGACACACAGATAGATAGATAACTCTTTATTGTACACCACATAGAACAAAAATACAAAAATAACTAAAACATTTATACAAAATTTATTGGACAATGGGTGGTCTTATTGCTAAAAAACGATCTTTTCCAGACAACATTTGGATGGAGAGGAATCAATATATGACAAATACGGTGGTGCATTATAATATAAGAAATAAATAATAAAAACTGAATACAATGAATAAATATACCTATTAAGAAAAATATATACATACATATTCCAATATACCTACACATAAAATGTAAATATATAGTATAGTATATATACAGTATATACATTATAATTAAAAAAAAACATTTACTATATATATATTAATAAAAAAAAACTAATTAATAAACTATAAACCATAGTTACTTATAAATACAACTACAACTAAAATACAAAAATTATGTTACAGAACTACACATACACACTTAAATATAATAATTCATGCCCAGTATATATCAGTTCAAGTATGGTGAAAAAAGTTAGATCAAGTGTTAGCTTCAGTGGAAAGGTAGAAATTTTTGAATTGAGCTTTAGAGCTATTCAGCGATCAAGCGCGTCTAATAGTGAACGGAAAGGCATACAGGTGCACAGCCTATGCCCTATTTCATAAAGCGACAAATCATAATAAAACTACAAATGTCAGTCAAATACGCCAAACCTGCGTTTCATATAATCAAACAATCGCGACCGACTAACATTCACACTTGACCGACCACTGATGGGTAAAGCTTCAGCTGTCACATTTGTCACCACAATTCTACAAATCGTGGTAATTTGTAAGCAACCGCCGTTTCATAAAAAGATTTTCTCATGACAATTGTCAGTTGACTGCCGGTCACTACTATTGTTTTATGAAACACATTCAGTGATATTTTGACAATTCATTGAATGAATTGTCGGGTTTTTATGAAACGCATTTCGGTAGTTTGATTGACATTTGTCGATTGACATTCGTCAGTCTACTATAGTTTTATGAAATAGGGGCAGTAAAAGATGAGCCGTAGAAAGTGTTATATATCGTTTGAAAATACATTAGGCGACACTAGGTTTAATAAAATTTAGTGCGCAGCCTTTCGATCCCACTTCGGTGAATGCATGCATGCCTACGACTGCGACCTGTCGCGCCCTGCTTCTCATCTCTGAGCACAGAATAAATTAGTACTGATTTGACTTTAGTTATTTTGGGTAAGTAATCGAGTTTAAACGTTTAAACATTGAATTTTATGTGTCTACAGGCGTCCCATTGACTAGACTGTAGTCATGCATTCAGCGTGTGCATTGCTATTAACATATACGCAGGAATTTTATGACCCTGTCCACTGCAGCCGTAAATATGTTATTAATAGACAGCAGTTAGGTATAGCTTGCTTGCTTGCTTGTCGTATGAGGTATACTTAGTGCTGGCCTTTGGTGTCAGATTATGTCAGGTCGCTCGATGGTCTCTGACATGGCTTCACGACTTCTATTAATCAATAACAGTCAGGCTCAACGTGCCCTCGGACGTTCCACGGAGCGACAATAAACCGCATATAACTTAGAAAAGTCATTGCTGCGAAACCTAGGACCGAACTCGGTATCGTTGGATCCTAATTCACTCTAGTATACCGCTAGGCTAACATCGCTAGATTAACTGCTATAATGGCTTAGGTTATCAAGGTCATTATAATAGTTAATCTATATCTAGGTTTCGCATGATTGGTGCAATCACACGAAACTATATAAGTTGTGTTTAAGTACATTTATTTCATCTGATTGTGAAAAAAAAGTTCGATTGAAAAGAAACCTTTCAAAACTTTGCAAATTAGCTGCCCAAGACAATGCCTGAGACATACTGCATACTTTGGTAATTTTGTACCTAAAGAAAGAAGTTAACCATCAACTTGCCATGTTTTTGTACCTACTCGAACACAAAAATGGGTTGACGTGACCTTTCGTAACGCCTGATTAGCGAAACCTTATCATCTTATAATTTTTCCAAAGGAAAAGTTTCGATTACGGATGGGGCTCGAACCCATAAATTCGAGCTTCTGCTCCAATTATCCACATTTTCTCTTAAGGCACGATGTTAGTCAAAATTGTTGTCCTGCTCTTCAAGGTGGAGGTTAAGCAGGACAGGTGATGCATCTCAGGAGACGATTTTAGTTTAAAAAAAAAACACAAAAGTATTTGAATGTTTATTGGGCTAACACTAGAGATGCCGCGAATACTCGCTATTATTCGATATTCGGCATTACTCGACATTTTTTTGATATTCGTCGAATACCGAATAATAGCTAGTATTATTCGGCATTCGGCCAATAGTCTAAAATAAACTTTTAACGAAGAAAAAACGAATGAGTTAAAAATAATCAATTTTTATTATTTTCCTTAATAAAACAATACACAGTATCAATTATTATCTATAATAATATGTGCCTGTGCCTATCATATTAATGAAATTAAATTAGTTAGGCTTTTTAATTAATATTTAAAATCCAACAGAGGCAGATTGTGGTGCAAAAAAACTATTTTTTCTGCACGTTCGGGAGCAAGTCGGTTTCGTTTTTCTCATAAACTAAACCTGCCTCGGAAAATAGTCTTTCTGAATAAACATAGCTTACTGGTGTGATTAAGTATTGTTTAGCAAGCTTACTTAGAGTAGGAAATCTATTCTTATTGGTACTCAAAGCCCACCATTCATATGGGTTTATTTTTCTGTCAGCCTTTGCTAATGCGATGTAGTGGGTGATTTCTTCAGCAGTGGCATTCTTGGGTTGCTCTTCAGTAGGCTGCTCTATAGATCATTCTTCAAAACATGCCCAAAATAGTTTATGAGTTTCTGAATCGACATGCTCACTTTCATTGTCTAAACGAGACCATTTGGATGCCGTTTCTGGATCTGAATCATCATTTTCGTCATCTAAAGAAAGCCTTCTCTGAGCGCAACTCTACGGATCCGTTCAGCTTGGGTAGCGTCAAAGTAAAAGTCCTTGTAGCGGGGACCTAAAAATGTCGACAAGTAATATGTCTTCCTGAAGCATAGATCGTCCAAGTTAAAACGGGCTTGCATATTTTCTATTAACGCCTTTCTAAAATCATCAACGTGTGCAGTTTGTTGAATCAGCGCATCTTTCATTAGGTATCTGGTTAATGAAACAGTGCTAGGTATCACATCTGATATAGGTGCATATGTGGAACTCGTGATTTTTGTTATCTCTTCGAAAGGTTTTAAGAGCTTTAACAGATGTTCTATAACCTCCCACTGATCACTGGTCAAATTTTCACGCTCCTTGATTCTGAAATATACACCAAAATTGCTCTTTTTTGCTCAAATAGACGCTCCAGTAGGTAATATGTTGAGTTCCAGCGAGTTTAAATATCTTGAATCAGTTTATGCTTAGGAAGTCCGAGCTCAGATTGAATACTTTGAAGTTTTGTATATCCTGAATGATTAAACTGTGTCACTATGCGGCGGGCACTAGTAAGAATTTATTTTATTGGAAAACTGTTATCTAATGTATTATTTATCACCAGCTGGAGAGTATGTATGAAGCAACGCTCTGAAGAAAGTAGAGTTTCCTTAACTCCTTTAACCATATTCGCCCCATTATCGTGAACAATCGCTTGAATTTTAAAGATGGGTATGTCCCATTTCGTTACATACTGTAACAGTTCTCTTTTGATATTTTCTGATGTGTGTGATTCAGGAAAATGAGCCATGTTTAGAACGGCATGGTTCAGTTTAAAGTTTTCTGATATCCAGTGTCCTGTTAAACTCAGAAATGCAGCATTATTTACAGAAGAAGTCCAAAGATTGGTAGGAATGCTACAGCTTCAGCCCTTTCAAACTCGTTTTTTAGTTTGCTAACCACTCTCTCATACATGTCTGGAATTATTTTCTCGGTGAAATATGTCCTGCCAGGAATAGTGTATTGCGGCAAAGCATTATTAATAAGACTTTTAAAGCCCACATGATGATCGACGATGGAAAGTGGCTCGTTGTCAATAGCGATCATTTCACCAATCAAGTAGTGATATTTTTTTGCTCGGCTATCGTTGATGTCCCAGAGTTTTTTTTTTTTCAAGTAGTTGTTGCAGTGACGGTTGCACCAAAGGCTGAATGGGTAACTGGGTGGATGAGGAAGTACTTGGAGATGATTCTGCGGGAGCATTATGTTGAGCATGACTACTTGAGCTTCCATAAATTTTACCATACTCATCTGGGTGTTTGAATTTCAAATGATTCTGCAAAGCCGTCGTTCCTGCTTTTTTTGCTGCTCTACTTATTTTTACGCCACATAAATTACATTTTGCACTGTTTTCTTCCTCTTCAAAATGTAGCCAAACATGAGATTTTTTTCCTGGGTTTGGCATGATTGTTCTTCTTTTTAAGTAACACTTTAACTAATTAAGTATTCAAGTCTTTTATTCAATTGCAATTTTCAAATAAGTATAGAAAGAAAAAATAAAAAACGTCAACCGATGTCGAAAATCAAATTATAAATGCGTGCCGCCTACCCTAAACACGAGCGTATTGATTCAATCAATACGCTTGTGTTTAGGTAAACGCTGGGTAATACAAATCCCCTACAATAGTAAACGCTGGGTAATACAAAACGGGGTATTCCCCGTAAAATATGTACAAGAAAAGGCATTTAAAAATTAAAATACTACATATATATGTAGATATGTATAACAAGAAACAGATTTCTTTGACTTTATTGTTTTCTTTTCTCACAACCTTAGAAGAAATGAGAAATATTTTTAATGTGCCTTATTAATGTCGAATAGTAATGTCGAGTTATTCGACTATTCGCCAAAGTGAATGGCGATTAATCGGTATTCGACTATTCGCTATAACAACTATTCGCGGCAACTCTAGCTAACACACTTTTTTTTGTAAAATTATCTTCGATGTTTACTGAAGTTAATTCATTCCATCGACGGGAACAAGTTTTTTTTAGGGAACTTACGATTTTATTCTATCAAGCCAAATTTATATAATCGTGGTCACCAAGACCACATTCAGATAAAGTATTTTGTGAGCATTCATTACACATAAAAAATAAAGTCAATTAACCGTTTCTAAAGGTCTAGTTTTAAATATTCGTGAGGAATCGTCAAAGGAGCCCATTTTGCCTTGAGAAAACTTAGGTTAACGTAACATTTTTCCTTTGATACGAGTACTAAAAGGGCAAGGGGAAGCGTGTATGTAAGCAGAACAGTCCGTGTATTACAAAATACAAATGTATACATGTTTACAAAATAAATATGTAATGTAAAGCAAGAATAACTTAAAATTTGTTGGAACTTGTATCATGTCAACCTTTAAAAGTCCACTGCTGAACATAGGCCTCCCCCAAAGAGCGCCATGTCGAGCGATCATGTGCCACATTCATCCAACGACTTCCTGCGATGGCTACAATGTCGTCGGTTCATCGTGTTGGGAGTCTCCCTACACTTCGCTTGCTTGTTCGTGGTCGCCTTTCGAGCCTTTATTCCCCAGCGGTTGTCAGTTCTGCAAACTATATGGCCTGTGCATTGCCACTTCAACTTGCAAACTCTGAGAGCTATGACGGTAACCTTGGTTCTTCTACGGATATCCTCGTTTCGGATTCTATCACGGTGTTGAAATACCTGGCAACTATGAACTTGTATTATAAACCATAATCAAATTATAAAATAAAAAGTCAGATTTTTACGGGAAATATCATTAGAAACGAGATATTTACCATATATTTTATTTGTTTTGAGTTCTCGATATTTCGATACTCCGTCGCAGGCGCCATGATCACGAGCAAACTGGATGTTCTTGCGAGTGGGTAGGTTTAAGGGCAGATCTACACCCTTTCTCATACGTTTTTAAACCTCGAACTCTAAAAGAGTGGGTGTTATAAGTTTAGGGTATGTATGTATGTATCATTGTGTCTGTCTGTGGCATAGTAGCTCCCAAACGAATGGACCGATTTTGATGCAGTTTTTTTCTGTTTGAAAGCTGATATTATCGAGATGGTTCGTAGCTACACAATTTCATCACAAAAGACTGCATTGTTTTTGGATTTTTTCGTGAGAACTTGACAGTATTAACACGACCAACAAACAAGGCCAAGATCTTGCTGCAATGTGACGGTGATCGGCATAACATAATGTAGTGTGTGCGTGGGTTTTGTGAGTATGAGCTGATATTTTTGGCATATCTTGTGCGTATGAGCGGCTTGGCATACCTTGTGTGATTCACAAAAAAAAAAACGATTTCACACGACCAATTCGAAAGATGGTTGTGGTTGGGAAGGTTGGTTGTGTGAAATCGGTATTATTTTATACATTCTTGCTTAAAACTCGTAATTGTTCCACTTAAATTACGTGGCAAATATCTCGTTTCTAAATTATATATCTCATGATAATAACCATGACAAATTATGATATTAGATTTCCACTGGTTGAGTAAAATGTATAACCTGAATGCCTCATTCAATGCAAGGCTCGGGTCTTATTGAAGCTTATCTATTTATCCGTAGATTTTTGTTTGCAGTGCAGATTGAAATATACCTAGCGGCACGTAAGTCTATCGGTAAACGAAACGTGGCGGGGATCTTGCCATAGTCAAAGTTGATATAATGTGTTAAAACGTTGAATACTTTTTATCCCGAAAACTGACTGTGCCAAGATCCTCGCCACGTTTCGTTCACCGCTAGACTTACGTGCCGCTAGCTATTTTAGCAGTTGCGTCGATGTACTATTATTTATTCTGTGATCACGTTGCACTACAGATGGACATGGCGAAACTATAATGTTTCTTTGTTTGATTACGGAACCCTAAAAATGACATCAACATCACCACGACAAGAAACGAACCAATTATATATGAAACCTTCAAGACAGGTGTAATGAAAAAAAAAACTAATTCAACATAAAATAAAATAAACCTGAATTACCCGTGCACTTATAATTCAGACACTAAAACTAAACCATATGAAGGAAATGTATACCTACGCACCTTTCTAAATCCAATACTCCATGTACTCCTTTTTTTTTGTCATTGCTGTCATTTTGGAACACTGTAGTTGTCTAAATTATCTAAAATCTTTATTTTTTTTATCAATAGCGCGGCTAGAATCATATCATAACAAACAACTAAACAAGATGGTGTCGCGTCACATTCGGGCGAACGGCTGTGATTGGGCTGTGATTGGTCGGCTGATGGTGGTTGGGCATTAGGGCATGCACTCCGGATACCCGAATAACCGAGTGATTTGAAAGTCGGATTTTTAAGAATGAAAAATCGGGGTTTTCGGGTTTCTCGAGTTTTTACATTCATGATGTGTTATGTAAAATACTACCACAGGACATTAATAATGAATCAAGCTTCTCAAAAACTTACTATTTCTACTCTATTGACTGAATAAATTGGACAGGCTGACCACAGTCTATAATAATTATTAGGTATTAGGGAGTAACATATTGTTACTAGTTGGGCTTTGGTCTGACGTTGAATGAGTGCGCTGCGAGCACTACGAGACTATCGCGTATCATCTGGTAAGGGCGGATTTTATTGAACATTTTGTAACCCTAGTTAGTTTTTAATGTCAAAGTAAAAACTTAACTAGGGTTACAAAATGTTCAATAAAATAGTAGAATTGGTGCAGATTTATTGTTACGGTCCCTTTACAACTTGACAGGGGACCTTAATAATATGGACCTTAATAAATATGCACCATTTCTACTTTGATTTGATTAGGAATCGTCTTAGTTTTTTTTTAAAGATTAACCTTGATTAATAATACTCATTCATTCATGTCAGCCTTTAGAAGTCCACTGCTGAAAATAGGCTTCCCCCAAAGAGCACCATGACGAGCGATCTTGTGCCACCTCCATCCACCAACTTCCTGCGATGGCTACAATGTCTTCCTTATTTTAAGTGATTATATAAGCAAGAAATATTACTTATTTTATGTGATTTACGATACGATACGAAACACTTTATTGTAATTACTAGTTAGAAAACACACTTAATTATTTATCTCGTGTGTGTGTGTGTGTGTGTGTGTGTGTGTGTGTGTGTGTGAGGTGAGTCGTATTCTAAACCAAACTTATAGCCCAGTAAGTAGAGAAATTTGCATTGTAAAATGTGGTGTAGTAATTATTTTCACATATGTTGTTGAGGTCTAGACTCTGATGAATAATCCAAGTTTTTCACCTGGGGGGGTAGAGGGAGCGGTAACTAGCGACCCGCCCCAGCTTCGCACGGGTAGCTAAGGGTCTCCCATTATTTGTTCAAAACGTTACATTCAAAACGTTACGTACAAACGACCACACACGACCGCGGCCTGTCCGCACCCGCGCTCCTCGGTGGCCACTGCGCTCTTACACCACAGATTAAACTAATAGTAAGAATGAAGAATTGGTCGCGCAGAATTCTCTTCTCAAATACATCGACACTGAAACTACTCGTCAAAAAAGGATGGTGTACAAGTACTGTGCACTATATTTTTACACCATGGTACAAAAAAACAACTGCAAATGGATTAACAGCTAATAACTAAGCAAAAAAAGTACTGAACCAATTTTGATGAAGTTTATATGTGAGTCTACCCATTTGAATAAAACTACAACCACCCAAATCACTATAAAAATGTTATCTATGAAAGGGGAATAAATTTGTTTTTTATCATTATCATCATCATGTCAACCTTTAAAAGTCCACTGCTGAACATAGGTCTCCCCAAAGAGCACCATGACGAGCAATCTTGTGCCACCTCCATCCACCGACTTCCTGCGATGGGTACAATGTGTTGGCCCATAGTGTGGAGCGTCTCCCTACACTGATCTTGCTTGTTCGTGGTCGCCATTCGACAACCTTTATTCCCCAGTAGTTGTCGGTTCTGCGAACTGTAGCCTACCTATTGCCACGTTAACTTGCAAAAACTGAGAACTATGTCAGTAACCATACTTCTTCTATAGATTTCCTCATTTCGGATTCTTTCACGTAGTGAAACACCGAGCACAGCTCTCTCCATTGCACGCTGCGCGACTTTGAGCTTGTGTATAACACCAAAAGTTAGCCACCACGTTTCAGTGCCGTATGTCATCGCTGGCAGCTCGCACTGATTATAAACTTTCATCTTGAGGCTCTACGGTACGGTACGGTACGGTACGTCGCAGACGACGAGAAGATATGATGCAATTTCCCGAACGCTGCCCATTTGAGTTGCATTCGTCGGTTGATCTCTGTCGAAGTTGGGTCTACCCAGTTGGATCGTATGACCTAAGTAGACATAGTGATCAACATCTTCGATAATACCGTTCCCAAAATAAACCAGCTTGGGTGCGACACGGGCATTTAACTGATGTTTGACTTACCCATGTTCATTTTAAGGCAACATTTCAAGACGACATTTGGGAAACAATATTGAGGTCACTGAGCATTGTGCTTAGGTTTTCTAGGGTTTCTGCCATGATGACTATATCATGAGCAAATTGAAGGTGAAATGCATTTGCCATTGAGGTTAACACCATATCCGTTCCAGTTCAGAAGCTTGAATATATCTTCCAGTGCAGAGGTGAACAGTTTCGTAAAAATAACGTGCGATAATGATAGAATTCGTGCTCCGATTTCGGAGACGGACAGTCAGTTTTTTATTATTACTAGTTCCAAATCTTACTTGATTGATGTCTTGGTAAAGCTAAAAAATAAGAATACGAAAGTAAATACACATTTAAATTACCTTTCAGCCTTTTCTTTACTTACACACACTAATAATAATTCTTGTAAGGCCCAAATAAAGAAAAAACTCGAAAAACCCGTAATACTTGAAAAATCCGGATTTTAAAATTGAAAACTCGAAAAACCCGGGTTTTTTTAAACTACCCGAGTTTTGCATGCCCTATTGGGCATACTAGAACGGAGCTTGATATTTGGATGCGGTCGCTTGAGCAAAATATTGCATTCGGCTAAACATACAATCTACACAATTTATGATTTGGAGATAGGATATTTTATTTTCGCTAATTATGAATGTTACATTAGAAATAAAACGATCGCATATGTATTAAACAGTTTCTCTATGGTTTAAAATAAAGTCATTTTGGAAAAAAAGGTAGGTTAGCCATTCAAGTACTGGGGCGGCGAAATATGGAAAAAAAAACATTTCCGTAGAGTTTCTTTGTGCTCTCTTCTGTAACGGGCGTATTTCCGAAGCACCGGTAGAAGGGTATTTCATTTTTCTGTGCGGGATTCAAATCTGAGTTGGCACATGCATATAAGGGATATTTCCTTTTCAAACAAACAAAACTCAATGCTAACTTAGTTCATCCAATTTTATTGATGTGATCTATTTATTTTATGTTATCTCATTGTTCATGAGATGTTAATATTGACTTGTAAAAGTGCTATTATTTTGCCTATTTACTATAACATACTTTGAGTTTGATAGTGATCAATTATTCACAAATGATCAATTATTATTGTTGGTGAAGAAGACGTTTGTTTCGCAGTGGGTAGAATGGTGAAGATCCTAAGTATGTAAAAGAATATGTACTTGTCTTGTTATACATCATATACCTTGTTAAAGGGGCAAAGATATGTCATCTCATTGTTCATGAGATGTTAATATTGACTTCTAAAAGTGCTATTATTTTGCCTATTTACTATAACATACTCTGACTTTGATAGTCATCAATGATTCACACATGATCAATTAATATTGTTAGTGAAGAAGACGTTTGTTTCGCAGTGGCTTGTACTATTATTTATTCTGTGGCAGTGGGTAGAATGGTGAAGATCCTAAATATATAAAAGAATATGTACTTGTCTTGTTATACATCATAGACCTTGTTAAAGGGGCAAATATACGGCACGCTTTAATATAACGGAAATATAAATTTGACTGGAAAATACACTCACACAGCAACATTCCCACCGTCGTGCTTTATGTGCATACTCGTAAAAGTGCTACAAAACGCCACTCCGATTGTGAGTAAGGCCAACGAAGGCCAATTGTGTGCTGCTTTGCACCTAATTTATGCGGTTCATGCCCGAGGAGCTGGATATAGGTCCAGCTCCTCGGGCCTGTTTCTTTTTTTCCTTCTCGACACTACAAAATTATTACAGAGACATCGGTTTAAACGCCGCTGTAAAAAAGTTTTTGTACCCAATACAAAGTTACAACGGTTAATAATCAAAGTAAATTACCTATTACATGCAAAGTTTCAAGACTCTGTGTCTCAACTATTTTCGAATTTGTCGCACACACAAACATGGAACGATAAATCACTTACATGAGCAGTTGTAAAACAATTGCAGCCTAGAGGAATTTGTGCCAAAGATAGTTCGACATTAGTTAGATACCGTAGGACGAAGTTTTCGCTTCAGTAGGTGTTTGAAACTTATGGTAGGGGTAACATACTGAATTGTTTGGAATGTATAGAAATTGTTCATAAAATACAGAATCTGATTTAATGCTTAGAATTTGATAACTAATAGTTAATGTAAGAAGCGTGCCCATCCTATACTTACATACGTATACATAATTTACATTTAGTAGACACTGACCGACCGGTTGGTCGAGTGGTTAGTGACCTTGACTGTAAAGTCACCCTACGGTCGCAGATTCGAATCTCGTAAGGTGCAATCATTTGTGTGATGACTTGATGAGTAGAAATGTTTGTTTCCGAGTCATGGTTTTAATTTTCGTATGTTTGTATGTTTATCCGTTGTCTACTACTCCATCCATAGTACAAGATATCCTAGTTTAGGCGTAGGTAATTGGTGTGAATTGTCCCGAATATATTTATTTATGTATTACTAGAGCGCAGCGATCGGATATATGTTAAGCCATTTCTTTTAGTGTGTAATATAAGGATTTTTTTGAGATATTTGTATCAATGATACAATTAACTGTTATTAAATAGAATCATAAAATTAAATGTATGGACAAGCACAAAAGGCACGAACGAGCGAAGCGAGCGCGTAATTTGAGTATTTTCTATCAATATTTAATTTAAAATATTGTTACGATTCCAATAAAATAAATATGCACTGGAATGAGAAATAAAGAGCGCGAGCGTAGCGAGCGCGATTTTTTTTCTTTCAATTACAAAATGAAATATAATTCCTAATCATAGGAAAATAATGAAAAAAACTATAATAGGTACTGTTAAAAAAGTGCTAAAAAGACGAGCAATTTTTAACTGTAAAATATTAATAATGAAAAAAACCCAATTAAAGCTCTTGACAAAACAAAGTGCGGAGCCGTTTAGGCGATAAAATGTTTTCGTTCGTGAGTATATTTTTATATAGCTTTATTACTGTATAATATTTTTTCGAGGTTCTTTATTGTTATATCTACTTGTTTTATGGAGGAAATGTTATGAAAAAAAAGGAAAAATCAAAATTGAGTTTATATAAAGTAAAGGTAATTTATTTACAAAAATTACAGTTTGTGCAACCCCCCCCCCCCCCCCCCCACTTATACCAGCTTATACCCTGGAATAAAACATAGGATACTTTTTGTCCACAGGAAAACAGGAAAAACTGGAAAATGTTGAGAACTCTCTGTATGAAACGTTTGCCTGGAAACGAAATAACAAGTATGTCAAAAAACATCAGGAGTGGTTTTTTGGCGATAAACAGTAGTCCGCGCGGTCGAAGTCGAGGACGGGAAAGTTAGTATGGTTATAAAATAACTTGGTAAATCTCCCAATATTGAGACAATATATTCATAGTATGGAACGCTCTCCACGCGAGTTCATCTAGCTGCACTTTCCGGTTTTTTATGTTTTAAAACCATCCATACAAAGATATAAAAGTGAAACGTCGTCTGTTTGTTTGTTCGTTTGTTTGTTTGGGGAGCGTTCACGCGATAACGGCTTGACGGATTTTCATGAAATTTGGAATGGAGATAGCTTATACCCTAGAATAAAACATAGGATACTTTTATCCCAGAAAATTGTAAGATTCCCCGGGAAAAACCGGAAATGTTGATTACTCGCTGTAAGGAACGGTTTCCATGGAAACAAAATAACATGTCTGTCAATATACATCGAGAGCGTTGATGCTATGTAGGTTTTGCATTGGTTTTTAATATCCTAGAAGAACAAAGAACGCTTTATTCGCGATAAACTGTAGTCCGCGCGGACGAAGTCGCGGGCGAGAAACCTAGTAATATCACTACCGGCTGTGACTCTATGTTTATTGTCAAAAACATCAAGTGCTTCAGTGTTTTTTTGAGCTATTTCTATGAGAGTGTAAAGTAAAATAAAATCAACGGGGTACATCATAGGGTTGGCTCTCAAGCATCTCCCCCACTAGTAATCAATTACATTTTAATATTAAACCGTGTCATTTTTCTCAAGCTTGTGTTATGCATAACTTGAATGAGAGTATTTTAGTGGTTGAAGTATGCATCAATCTAATATGGTGTTATGTAAGTTGCTGTTGCAGCACCTCGCGGATCGGAGACAAGTCGGACTCGTTGTAGTGACGAATTAAACGATCCTTAATGAAGAACCTGAAAAAAAACACATTACATTTTATGTTCTGATTTAAGGGTTTTATTTTAAAAAAAAACTCTTATTACATCACATAGACCATTTATCTGTCCGTGCGTCACAGCGCATCGTTATAAGTTCGAAAGTTATGAAAGAAACTCATATGCATCACAGACCGCGACGCGCCCGCCGGCACCGCCCACGCTTGTGTTCATAAAATATTTCATATATATTGAACAACTAGCTGTGCCCACGGGTTTGCCCACGTGGTCATATTTCTGGGATTTAAGGATCCTGTGTGTCATTCCAGAACCAGAAGAACCAACATCATCAAACTTCGTTCAGACTTCAAATAATTTTTATCGAGTGCTCGGTATCTACTCATCGGATTGAGATACCAACTACTCCAGTTTTAAGTGAAAACCGCATCGCAATCGGTCTAGTAGTTTTTACGTGATACGCGAACAAACATACAGACAAACAGAAAGACATGATTTAAAAAAATTGCATATTCTTGTTCAGTAGCTTATTTTAAGTAACCTATAAATTTTTTTCTAAATTATCTTCTTTGTACAGACTTTTTCGTTCTATATTCTTGATATAACATTTTAAAACATTGTGCCTGTTTGTCTGTATGTTTGTATGTTCGCGCATCACTACTGCACCGATTGCGATGCGGTTTTCACTGTTGGATAGGATAGAGATGTAATCTCTATCCATATACGAGCATGTAGAATTATCACAGCTGTAAAAACCTCGTGGAATTTCTTGAACGCGTTCATATAGATAATATAATCGTCGTAGTATATACATCGAACTAAAAAAAAAACGTGTATTTTACGACACAGAATAGAAAGCAAGTGCTAAAAAAATGTCCCCACTTTACATGTATGATCTAAAGAAGTAAAGCAACATTAAAATAACAGAAAATATTGGGTGTGACGAGAAATTTTAATTTAATAGGTATCTCAGGGTGCTAAGCGCAGTGCAGTGACAGTTTTCTGCAACCAAGTTCTGGGTGGCACTGCAGTTGTTATGGGCAGGCGTGACGGTTACCATCACGCGAGTGATCGCCTCGTCACTCAAGTGAATAAAAATACAAAGTTTATTTCAGAAATAGACAATATTTTTTTAAATAGCTTAGGTTGTTTTATCAAATAGGCACCTATATTCATTTATCACTAACTTTCACATCTACAACATCTTAATGTATTCATCTAGGATATTAAAAACCAATGCAAAAGTATAGCACCATCGCTCTTGAAGCCATTTTCCACGGCAACGTGTCATTCCGTTCCTTACAGCGAGTAATCGATATTTTAAATTTTCTCCTTGGCAACTTCCCATTTCCCGGGATAAAAGTATCCTATGTCGGCTTCTATAATGTACTGTACCTATTTACACACTTTCATCAAAATCGGATCAGCCGTTTTGGCATGAAAGCTCCCCAAACAAACAAACAAACAGAAAACGTTTCCTTTTTATATATTGGTGTGGACAATCGCGTCTATATACGTAACATTGTCTTATACTTATAAATATATTAAAAAAAAGACTTCAGTATCTTCAGGTCAATGAAAAATATTACTAAAATGTGTCTTTGCTCAGTCTTCTTACCTAGAACAAGGGTAGTCTAGTGGTATACAGTCACAGAAATCGGAATATTATATTTTTGTGTATATAATACTAGCGTGACAAGAATCCAATGCCACAGGGTTCGGGCTTAGGTTCCACACTAATGACTTTTATAGGTTATATGCGGTTTTCTATCGCTCCGTGCTTCGGAGAGCACGTTAATCTGTGGGTCTCGAGGTCCTTGGGCAGCCTGACAAACTCTGACGCCAGAGACCTGCATTTCCTTATACGACAAGCAAGATTTTGCTTTTCAATTCCTGTGTTCAATATTGTGTTAATTACACTTTGAAAATTAAATCTCGTCGCAAGTTTCATGTGGCATCACCTTTTTGGTGTCGTAAATACCCAGGGTCCGTGATATTTGTAAAAGATAAATTGGTTTTCCGACAGCAGGAAATATTATTAGGCTTCCAACAGTAAGTATATATATGTCTATGCTTCCAACAGAAGCAGTTGTCTATACCGCGGCACTGATCTACGTCTTTCAAAGGTTGCTTCCGCTATACTGCGTTATGTAACACTTTGTTTGTTGAGACAATCTGCAGCCTCTAATCCGTGGGCTAAAAAATGTATACTCATTTAGGATTAACTTAGCAATATTTAATTGATGGGCAGAGGCAGAATGGCAATATCAATATAGACCTATTATTTTTTGTGAATCTCTTCTAGAAAATATTTATCAGTAGCTGCACGTAACAGTAGAGGTTATTTCACTGCTACCCACATACGTGGTATATTTTATCAATAGTCGGCGCTATACCACAGAATAAATTGGCTATACTCACGTCATTTAGCAACTCTTCCCTCGACAGTTGATGCCCGCCGCCTGACCCATAGACACTACATGATTTGTTTCCAAAAAAGAATTTAAATGCAATCCTGATATAATATTATTTGTTCTCTCATTATTATTATTATTTGTTGTTACTATACCTCTTCCGCGGTACCTGTTTTTTTTTAAATTTCTTATTTGTATATAATTAATATAGTATATTTTTCCGCCCCTTCTGGGTTTTAGCTGAAAACTAGCACTGGGTGCCTTCGGAATACAGGCAATTTCTGAGTTAAGGTCCATTCAGCAGCACTTTTATTGTGTGTTTTTTTGTTCTTTCTTTTCTTTTATGCCTATTTCCTTAATTATTTTAATTATTTCAATTTTATTTTTGTGAGTTTTGAATAAATGTATTTTCTTACTTCCTTTCTTTCAAGCAAGCATTATCTGTGAGTCTTATTTGGATGTATTTTTTTTCACACCACACATCCAGTGTCGATGCATTATTATAAAAAACAAAGGGATAATTTTGAATTTGTGATTCAAAAATTAAACACAAATGAAAAGTCAACAACACGCGCGACAGGACAAAATGAAAAGTTATTAAATATATACATAATTCACTTATGTTAAATATTATTATTAAATTTAAATTCAATAATTGCTCCTAGGAACTTTTTATCTTATTATGCGCATCCCATTATTTCATCAAAAATAATTTCTAATGGATAAACTAAGTTAGATTTTACTCAACTGTTAATAAAGACCTAACGAACAAAAAACTAACAAAAGAGTCTTGCTTCTTTTTCTATTGTTTTTAAAGTCTTTTTTTATCAAATACATTTTTCATTAAAAAATCTTTTAATTTTTTCGTTTATAATGTGTTCAAGAAGGCGTGCTATCTTCAACGTGATAACACTTTAATAGGACACTAACACAAAATCTTTATCAAATTCAAATAACTGTAATTTGTTTTGATTAAGGATAGACTTTGACTAGGATAAATATTTAAAGTGGATAGACTACTAACATTAATTTAAGTACCTAGTCTAAATAGCTTTTGATTCGTGTTTAGTAATTACATAGTACTTATCGATATAATTATATTTGGGTTAAAAGAAATGTACACATATTTTGTAATAAAATGAGCAGGGGAAGGCCACATAGCTCGTAAAACCGATAACCTTTGGGGAGTACATGTACTAGAATGGCGACCATGGCTCTTAAGATAAGACGAAGCGTATGGATGGGACCCACGGGAATTTGCTGTGAAATTATTTGCAATGAAACAGTGTTCAATTCACGCTCAACGCAAATACCTACACCGCTTGAGATGTCAACCCACCTGGACACTCGACGCGACGCTTTCTAAAGCCCTGGAGAACCCATTTAAGTAGTTCAAGCAAATGGGGTAATACACGCGACTCAAATTGCTACTACATGTTTAACTAGCCTTTTGCTCACGTTTTCCCGCGGGAACTATTTTTTTTGGATGAAAAGTATTCTAATTTTATAAACCGGGCCTGGCACTTTTGCTTTTTTTTTACTTTACTTTGTAACAGAGTATTTATACGTTTTATCAATCCAGCATGTCATCATTTTGATGTCACTGAGGCGCAGTAGATAGTGCCGGTGTCTGCTTAACTTAATGCCGCAGGTTGGAATCTTGGCAGGAATATATGTGAAGAGCTTATATTATGTTTGTTCTATATTAATATTGTTTTTTTAAATATATTTCTAATTTGAGTGCATATAATGTATTTCGTTTTTCATTATTATTCCTGAAAGAAAATGAATGAATAAATAATTATTATCATCGTGATCATTTTCATTTTTTAACCCCCGAACAAAGAGACGGGTGTTAGAAGTTTAGGGTGTGTATCACTGTGTGTGAGTGTTGTGTGTGTATGTTGTGTGTGTCTGTCTGTCTGTGGCATTCGTTTGGGACCTACCAAACGAATGGACTGATTTGGATGCGTTTTTTTCTGTTTGAAAGCTGATGTGATCGAAGTGGTTCTTAGATATAGATGGGGAGGGGGAGAAGGTAGTCGGGGAGGTGAGAAAAAGGGGGTGAAAATCATAGCTTTCGAATAAATGGACCAATTTAGCTGCGGTTTTTTATATTTGAAAGCTGAGGTAAACGAGATGGTTCTTAGCTATAGTGGGGGGGACGGCTGGTGATGATCGTAGCTCCCAAACGAATGGACCGATTTTGATGTGTTTTTTTCTGTTCGAAAGCTGATGTGATCGAGATGGTTCTTAGATATAAGGGGAGGAGGAGGGGGAAGGGGGAGGTGAGAAAATCGTAGCTTCAAAACAACTGGACCGATTTAGCTGGGGTTTTTATATTTGAAAGCGGAGGTAATCGAGATGGTTCTTAGCTATAATTGGGGGAGGGGGGAGGGGGAGATGAAGGTGATGATCGTAGCTCCCAAACAAATAGACCTATTTTGATGAAGTTTTTTTTGTTTGAAAACTAGCAGGGGGGGGGGAGTTGAGAAAAAGGGGGTGAGACGAATTCATTCAAACAAATAGACCGATTTAGCAGCGGTTTTTTATATTTGAAAGCTGAGGTAAACGAGATGGTTTTTAGCTATAATGGGGGGTGGGAAGTGGTTATATATATTTTTTAATTTGTGCTTGTTTTGTGTGTACGCAGTCTAAGTTATTTTTTATAACTTTTGAATAAATGATTTAAATTTCTATTTGTTTTTAATTTTATATCCGTTACGTTTTCGGACACTTTCACATTACTGTCGGGAGCGTCATTCTTATGCTATCAAATGGGCAATTTCCCACTACAGGCTGGTCTCGCAGTCGCCGGTGCCTTGTCGTGACCGCGCGCCGGTCAATACGAATTTAAACTACAATACGATTTTTGACGACCGGTTCGCTGAGTGGTTAATGACCCTGACTGCGAAGTCAACCAAGGCGAAGGCAAGTCTTCGAATCCCGCAAGGTGCAATCATTTCTGTGATAAGAAGAAATATTTTTTTCCGAGTCATGGATTTAATATTCGTATATACGAGTATGTATATATATATAGTATGTATGTTTATCCGTTATCTAGTGCCCATAATACATGATATCATTGTTTGGGGCTAGGTAATTGTTGTGAATTGTTCTGAATATGTATCTACATTTAAACACACAAACTCACTTTCACATTTAATTTTATAATACTAGTAAGATTATCAATCAATATTATTATGAACAATTAGAAACGAAGATTAAAATAACTTTCTTTGGAGTTAGGGACAAAATATCCTAAAAAGTAATAATTTTTGAAACACCATTTTAATAAACCTGAAAAATGAAAAAAAAACGAACAGTCTCAATTTACTTAAAAATTAATAAACAATATTAGAACTTGAATTCAATAATCACTAAAATACACGAGCCGTTTTTTTTTGTTTAATATTTCTTCACAAATTTTCTTTATTCTTTGGCAGCAATTGTTATAGATAGATGTCGTATGTATATAGTAAAGAAGAAGGCCCAGGTTGGTTTGTTTGTTTGTTACGCTTTCACGCCTTAACTACTCCACCGATCATTATGAAATTTTGCACACACGTTGTCAGGGGTACAGAAATGGACATATAGAACCTGTCATCTCGATTTTAGCAAAAAAATTGACGATCAAATTTTGTATGGGATGTCCCACTTCGATGTCAAAGTGACAGGTGTCAAAGAGACAGGTTCAAAGTGACAGATGTCAAAATGACAGGTGAAACCTGGGAATTAAAAACTTAAACCCCTACTAAATATTAATGTAAGAAAAAAAACGACATGCGACGAATGCTTAGCGATTAAATGCTTGCAATTTTGCGGTGATCCTTACGTAGTAATCACTTTCAAAAGTCAACGGACAGTCGACCTTAGAAACAAAAATAAAGATTTCAGTCTCATGTTAGTTCTATAGTAAGTATGCCTTTTGTAATAAGAGCTTCACATCAACTTGCCAACACAAAGTTTTACAAAGGAGATGCTAGAACGAGTACGTCGGTATATTTATTAATTAAATAAGAAAAAGTTCTCCACATTCAAAATTAAAACGTTCAAAGACGCAACGCTATCAGCAGCTTTTGTTGTGTGAATAACGTTAAACGTAGTTACACAATTATCTGCATTATTTTATTGTTTATTGAATATTGAAATGTTCTAGTTAATTATTGTGCCATAAAATCCAAGTCGGGTAACACACGGGATATAAACTTATAAATAAAATATTAATGTTCGAGTTTATTATAACTTAGCTACTACTACTTAATTAATCATCATCATCATCATCATCATCTGCCTATATCTGTCCACTGCTGGACGTAGCCCTCTTCTAATGCACGCCACTGAGCTCGGTCTTCAGCTCTCCTCATCCATTTTCTTCCAGCCGCTTTTCGCAGGTCATCACTCCACCTGGCCACAGGTTGTTCTACACTACGTTTTGCCTATACGTGGTCTTCACTCAAGAACTACTTAATTAATTCGATAAGGCAAAAAAATATCAGTATTTAGGTCAGCGTCGCATCGCCTAGGCGTGACGACTGGTTGGTCTCGTGGCTAGAGATCCTAGGTACGAAATCGTACGGTCGCGGGTTCGAATCCTGTAAGGTGCAATCATTTGTGTGATGAGCAGAAATGTTTGTTTCCGAGTCATGGATGTAATATTCTTATCTATGTATGTTTATCCGTTATCAAGTGTCCATAGCACAGGGTATCCTAGTTTGGGGCTAGATAATTGGTGTGGAAATGTCCCAAATATATTTATTTATTTAAAAAAAAAAAAAAAAAAAAATTTTGAAAATACAATGAGCTCTTGGTTTCATTCTCGACACGTACCTTGTTCAAACCATGTAACCTGAGTACTTCCTTACGTAATTACGAGGGAACATGTAAAAAGTTTAATATTTGCGTCGGTTTGTCCCGTCCATCTGTTGTTAGAATTTTAAATGTGACTCCACCGCAACGGTTTCAAAATTCTCTGAGTTATTAAAAAGGTCTTTCGTTAGGCTGTACTGTACTATGTGGTATTTGTGATTCATCAAAATGCATGTAATGATTAAACGGGCACAAAGTATATATAACTGTAAAAAGGTACGAGCCATCAGAAGATAAAAAATATTGTATGTATGTACAATATTTCTAAGCAAAGGAAGGGTTATATATATACTTAACCCTTCCTTTGCTTCGCTGTAGTCGGGAAAAAAAGTCTATACCTGAAGACGAATCGATTAATACCTCGCTTGTCAAAATGGGATCAATACAGGCGACGCTATAGTGGAACATCCACATACCTATATATATACATACATACATACATACATACATACATACATACATACATACATAGACTGTTAAACCCATTAACCTTCCCTAGCTTCGCTGTAATCGGGTAAAAAGAGGCGACGAACTCGTTACAGAGTTTTGTCATACTGGTATGACCACAAGGAATTATTTTTACACGTGGTCACACTGCTTGGTGTGACAACGAGTAAGCTACAAAATGTAAGACTCGTAGTCACACCCGTGTGGGAAACCGAAAGACCAATTACATATCGACATAATTATAAAGCAGTAAATCATTATTTAAAAGCAGTTTTGTTTTTTTTTAATTTTGGAGTCTTGATTTGTATAGTTCGGTATTATGATCCCAGCAGAACTTTCATAATCCCGAGTCGACCTCGATTAGTTCGGAACGTTTTGAATGAACATGAACGAAAAAGTAACCTTACTGTGCAATGTCGCACGATGAACGAACAAGTCACCTTATCTGTGCGACTTTGCATTGGTTTTAGTATTTTAACTTAAGTCGTGTTAAATAATTATGACATTTAAAACATGCAAATAATTTATTATAAGAATAATTAATAGTGTCAAGCGCGACAATGTTTTTTGCTGGTACTAAGTACTGGTCCCCGCTCCAGGCGCCTCATTTATGGCACTAGTGGATCCACCCGGTAGTAGGTGGAGCTACTATGTGGACCAATAATATCTAAAACCATTGTTACACATACCATTATGTGGTTGGATGCGATCGGCTCGCAAAGTGGAGAAAGCCTATGTCCAGCAGAGGACGTGTATGAGTTGACGTGATGGTGATACTGAAAATGACTCTGTTATAACACACAGAATTCATGGCATGGACTGGACATGGACACACAACACATATCAACATACCCCAACCATCCAAGACCCGAGAACATACATTTTAAGGTCATCACACAACTGTTTGCCACGGCCAGGATTCGAACCTGCGATTCTATGTTTAAAAGACAGGCGCAATACCAACTGCGCCACATTGTCGTCATTAATCTCATGCAATACATAGCTTATAGCTGCAAAATATTTCAAGTGGGTACCTACTTCATATTATGACTTAGAAAGATCTATATGTATATAGGTCACATGCTATGTTTTAGTTCCAATATCTCAGAAAAGCGACACTTTAGGATACTTTTGTAATTTTTTTTTGTTTGTATTTGAAGTCCTCTATAGATTTATTAAGGTTTTATCAGTGGCCACGAATTTGCTTTTTTTTCTATATGGCGGATGTTTATTATGCCATGCTTCGTAAGAAAATGTAGGGACTCTACTAGTTTCCGACTCATTTAGGTAGGTACTGACTCTATAACAATGGTACATGTTGTTGTTATTAGTTTTCCTATTAAAGTTACTATTATGACATATTTATGATGTTTTGTCATTTTTGAGATCTTAAATTTTCTGTCTATCTATTTATCTTCTATTTATACCTATAATAAGAACAAAAAAGTCTGTTCAAAGATAATTTAAAAAAATATGTTCTAGGGCACTTAAAATAAGCAAATGTACAAAAATATGTCATTCAATCGTGTCTGTCGGTTGGTTTGTCTGTTTGTATGCTCATGACGTAAAACTACTGGATCGATGCGGTTTTCACTGTTGGATAGCTTAGTGCTTGACTTTAAAACAGGGGTACTTCATTAGATGTCGAGCAAACGATGAAAAACTATTTGATTGCTGAACGAATTTTGAATTAAAGTAGTATATTGTACTATAAAGGTACTTTTGTTCCTGGAATAACACGTATGGTAGCCCATACGTAGAAACTTTGAAATGTAGTATATTGTACAATATAAGTACTTTTGGTACTGGAATAACTCGTATGGCCTACTTTTAAATAAAATGAATACGCGGGGAAAGCCGCAGGCACAAGTAAGTAGTCATAAATAAAAAAGAATGAAACTACCCAAATTATAGAGTTATTACCAGCTCAATGGTTTTAGCTCCAAATTTAAGTAAGTGATATAAAACAGACGCCAACATTTTTTGCCTAAAACCTCGGCCATAAGATGACGTACTGTGCTCAAATTCAAAGCTTGTTTTGTGCAAAATGAAGAGGCAAAGTTAATGAAGGTATATAATAGCTGATAAACTTTACGGCATTGGTGACTAAGCGTTAACTAAAGGAAATTAAGGCTGCCGAGGCTCATGTACAAAGCGTTGCATGTTAATTGGGTAATTTCCTATGGCTCAACTAACCTTTGATGCATGTTAAATGGAATGTGTTACGTCATGCTAATAATATACGTCAGTACATCATTTTTTCTATTCTTGCTTGCTTTTCGTACGAGGTTGAGTTGTCAGATTTTGTCAGACCTGTCATGGATTAAGGAATGTTATAAATAAATCAAAAACAGCCCGAACCGACAGCTTAACGTGCTCACCGAAGCACGAAGTGATAGAGAACCGCACATAATGCGGAAAGACATTAGAGAGGCCGAGGACCGCGCCCGGTATCGTTGAATTCTAGTAAACCCTTCGGATTGTGCTATAGAGATAGAATGGAATTTCGAAGATTAGTTTTTTTTATAAGATTGTTTTTTTGCCGGATCAAGTATTGTTTGGTGGCTGTTTTCCTTTTTCCAAATTTTACATGAAAGAGGTTAATATATAACTTTTCAACTGAAAATAATACGTTTCTATCGTGTCGATTACAGTAAAATAATAGCAGGTCAACTAGACTTACGTCAATTGACTTTTAACTAGCATTAAATTGCACTATTTGTATGAGCTATGGCAGATTTTAATGCTAATTTGCGATAATTGACTTCTCCGGGTACGGCAGTTAAAAAATTGTATGAATTTGCCTTTTCCGCATTGGCATTTCTTGCATAGTTGTTTTCTCAAAAATATGTGCAAATTAATTAGCAGACAAAATACCAAATAATTTTTTCGTTTATTTCGCTACCATTCCCTTTTTCTTTTAATGCTAAGACTCGAAATAAAGTTTTTGGGAATGTATTTTTTTTGTGTGTTCACAGACTAGTTTAAAGTTTTATTCCAAAATCTAGTTTATTTAAGAAAATGAAGATATTGTTTATAATAACAGTAGGAAAATTTTGGTATTTTACTTTAGTTCAAAAGGAGGTTGATAAGCGTTGATTGTTTATTATTGACTTTTTTTCTATTTGTTATTGGTTTGACGTACAGCTACTACAGGAAGTATGCTACATATATTTCTTTGTTTATTTTTAATATGGCTTTCTGCAAAGTTACGCCTCAGCCTATCAACTAAAAATAGTAAAGTATAATTAATAATTAATTCTAAACGTCTAATCTGTGGATACTTTCTTTTGTTGTTTTTTTTTATCCATATCTTCAAAATTGGCCAATACACAACAATGAATAAACGTATGAATGTCAAATGCTGGCCGTAGTCTTTTCATAATGCACGCCAGTGAGGTCAGACTTAAATTTGTGTACTAGTCTTAACGTGAGTGTCCTCCGTAGGTCATGACTGGTTAGGACGCACTGATTGAAGACTTTTGTCATAAGGCACAGACAGGAATGATTTTAAAAAAAAACTTGTGCAGTAGCTTATTTTGAGTACCCTAGACCATTATTTTTTTAATCATCTTCTTTGTACAGTCATTTTCGTTCTTGTTGTTTTATTACAAGTAAAGTTTGACTACAATCGGTTCTGGGACGATAAGATCGTTAAATTTGGTCATTTCTCTAGATTAAAAGTAGGTACTATATGTGCCACTCCAGGACCTAAAACACGAGTACCAATATACCAACATTTGATCAAAATTTCTTCAACTTCTTTCTTTTTATCGATTGCTCGGTTTTTACTCATCGGATTGAAATACCAATTACACCAGTTTTTAAGTCAAACTCTAAGCTATCCAAGAGTAACCACATCGCAGACGGTATATTCGTTTTTACGTAATGCGCGAACAAACAAACATATAGACAAACAGACCGACTCGATTTAAAAAAATGTTATATTCTTGTTCAGCTTATTTTAAGTACCCTTGACCTTTTTTTATTATCTTCCTTGTACAGACTTTTTTGTACTCATTGCTTTATTATAAGTATAGATGAGGAAATGTAATTATGAATAATTTCGTATTGGTGTCGAAATTATTGGTGTTCGATATCATTTTAGTCTCACTCATAATAATACCCGGGTTAAACCAATCAGATATAGAATTACGTACAATTGTTATTATTTTAACATGGGAACAAATTTCACACTTATAATGTAGGCACTTAAGTAGATATGCCAATAATATGTAGTGTAGAGGAAATATTGTTGTTTTCCGTAAATGTACGTACCTAAAGGAATACACATAAACAGACAATAGCAGTCATTTAGTTTGTCATGCCTGTCACACCTACTTGTGTTGAAAATGAAGTGTTTTTTAATAATTTTATTGATTGTGTTGATAAGGACTGAAATTGTGAGTTCAAAACACGACATAGACCATGAAGTAACAAGTGCAACATCTTTGCCTACGAAAAAACCTACGAAAGCCTACGAAGCCTACCCAGGCGGTAAGTTGCACACTTAAAACCAATTTAACGGATAAAAATTAATTGTTTATCCTGATAATATAATTGTTACTTAACAAATTAAAATCACGCACCTTCTCAGTCTCAACAAATATAAACGTTGTTTGTCGACTATTTGCTGAAAATGCCTGATTTAGACTTTAGGATCAGGAAATTATTTCAGTGTGATTTATCTAACAAATAGATTTTGTTGAATTATTGAATACAGAACTTATGTTATAATGATATTAAGAGTCTGCTAAATTGTTTCATTAATTCCTGGCTATTTTTGCTATATTTAGTAATAGTCGTGATTAAATTGTGAACTGAACGTTATTATTATTAGTATGGAATGTGATATATTTTGTTCTTAGTTTAAATTGCTTATATAAATCTTAATCTAATTGGATCTTAGTAAAATTCTTAGATAAATTAAATTCCTATAACATTTGATTTTTCCTCAACAGGTCCAAATAATACGAGCACAATGAAGCCACCAGTTCGCGTGAATGATCCAAATGTGATACGAGTACCTTTATATGGGATTTATTTAATGGGATTCACAATTGGTCTGTTATTTCTAATTGTTTTGTGTCTCGTAGCAATTATTTATAGACTGAAGTATAAGGTTTATAGCGAATCTATTGGTGATAAGATCAAAATCACAGAAACTGAATGTTCTACCAAACCACGGTACCAGCGGCATTTATCATCTGGATCAAATGACGTTTCCTTTACACGACACAATAATATGGAACATGAAAGTAAAATTACAATCGCTGACTATCCAACTAGTCATGTAGATAATGATAAAAAACCTGCAAAACCGCTTAATGACTTGCAAAATGTAAGTAAAAAATTTAATCCACATTTGGGACCAATGCAAAAAGAGCAGATAGAAAAGATTTGTCAAGGAGTATTATCAAAGACACAACGTTTAAACGAAGCTAATAGTTTATCCAATCTTGATAAAATTTTAAATGAAAGGTCAAATACCAAAGAACCAGAGAATCCTGAAACGATTGATAAAAGTGCATCTTCGCCTTTTCTTGATGTAGCTGAAGACTTTAAATTTGTACCTTCTCCTATATCAGCAAAGAAAGTTTTTCTTGCCCCTCCACCTGTCAAAAAAGTTTTCCCTACTCCTGCACCCGAAAATAATAATTTCCCTCCTCCTTCTCCTGTGAAGAAGTTTGAAGAGCTTCCGGACTGCACATTGAAGAGAAGTGACAATGGAAATGGTCAAAAAGAACGTAAATATCCCATTTTTCGCCTTCCCCCAATTAATAATAAGGCAAATAATGCATTAGTCAAAAATGATACCAATGATAACTCTCCTAAGAGTAACAGATCTGTATTGACAAAAACTGATGAGCACGATGATGATAATGACAATACTTCAAGTATAAACAGGTCTGCCTTGCACAGCAATAGTGATAAAGAACAATTAGATGATGTTTATGATAATCCTCCAAACATAAATAGGCCTATCATACACATCAATGATGATGATGAGCACTTAGATGATGTTTATGATAATCCTCCAGTCATAAATAGGCCCGTCTTGAACAATAATGCTGATAATGCACATGTAGACGATGTGTATGATAATCCGACTAATATAAACAGGCCTGTGTTGCGCAAGAATTCTAATAATGACCACGTAGACGATGTTTACGATAATCCTCAAAGCAACAGGCCTGTTACAAATCCTACAGATGACTTGGATAATATTTACGATGACCTTAACGTGTTTATTAAAGATGTGGCTTCATCTTCAACACATAAACCAAATAGATCCAGTAAAAAAGAGGACCTAAACGATTATGACTGTCCACATGCGAGTAGTAGAGGAATTATTGTAGATGACGATAATGAATCAGGATACCTTATAGCAATTACAAATGACAAAGAATCTTGCTTTGATCAATGCTATATAAATGCAAAGTCACTAAATAAATCTTTAAACAATAAATATTAAACGTGATAGACTACTATTATCTCAATGGTATTTTTCAGGACAATTAAACCTGAATAAAGACATTAATCAAACAAATGATTGTGAATGTTGAAATATAGTGCCAATATAGCATGTATTAGGATAATGAAATTATCTAAACTTGAATAATTTTATTGGACAGTGACCGTTAAAAGTATTTTGTATTATTTTTATGCCTACTTACAAATTAAAATCAGTTATATTAAAATTATTATTTACAAGACTCCATCTTCAATTACCAGAGTATTTATTTATCTTATTAATCAAAAACAGTGTTTATTTTAGAATTTATGTCTTGGTCATTTTTATAATAAGCTCTATGAAGAAATGTTGGAAGTTAGATTAATAATGTAAATATTGGTTAGGTATTCATATTTTAACTCAAGTAATAATAGCATTATTATTTATTAAAATCATATAATAAGAAAATGTTTTTTTTTGTTGTTTATAAAACGGGAAATAGTAAGATCTCGTGTTTTTAAATTGGTAAATAGTTTTTTAATTGTATTTAATTCAAAGCCTTACAGACATTATTTTTAACCGGCTTCAAACTAAAAGAAGATTCTCAAGTTGATGTATATAATATTGAAGACTAAGCATAATATTATTATATGTCAAACCTATACGGTTATATATATATATGGCATTTTTGACAATAACACATACATACCATATGTATGTATGTGTTATTTTCAAAAATGCTTAATATTCATATATGTTAGTCTATATGAGTATCTGAACAATTATACCAAATTTCGCGAATGTGTGTATATATTATGTCCACGTATTTCTCAGAAACTTCAAGTGTGATTGCAATAATTCTTTTTGTAGTAGTTTAAATATATTTTAGCTTAGGGAATAGTTTAAGTTTAATCAAAATCAGTTCTGTAATTTAGAAGATATGGACTGTAACTGTAATATCCAGTAGGGCTTTTTTCTTAATATAAAATAATAAGTACTATATTTCCCTAGGCCTACTTTAACGAAACAAAAAGTAAGAAACGAACAAAAAAATGAATTATTTATTTTCTTCAAGTTTTATACGATATGAAGTCGTTTAGTTTTGTTACTGACGCTTGTAAGGGTGAATCACGGTCACGGGTATAATAGTTATTAATAAAATTAATACCTATTATGTTTTTCCTTTATGGTGCGATCCGTTGTCATTTAAATTAAAAAAATATTTCAAACGAATATAATAATATTAAACATTGTTGTTAGTTTTTATTTATAATTTTATAAACGAGTATATTATTCATACCTACATATACGAGTATATCTAAGTATCTATATTTATAATCTAGCAGTATGAAAAAAAAACTGTACCATGAAGATACTTAAAAAAAATGCATTTAAAATAAAGTGTGGACAAGGTTTTTAAATGGTATCTGTATCATGCAAAATTGCATGACGTAAAATTTACTGGACTGATTGAAATGCGGTTTCCACTGTGGAACTTACGTTTCACTTATAATCTGTTGTACCTACTTTGCATCTGCCCCTATTGAAAAACCTTTACATACAATTTTCATAAAAAACTCGGGCTCTTGTGTCCTTAGAGCACGTTTCGCTATTTCATATATTTACATTAACAACTGGGCTTGAATGGCCAAATCCGAAAATATGAGAAATAGCACTGAAATAAAACAAATACTTCTTTCTGGACAGTTTTTACAAGATACGCTCGTTTAATCATGAAAAATTCACCACAAATAAAACCATGACAACATACAACACTGGTAAACCTGTACAGTCTTGACATAGATAACGTGCTACCGATCGCTATATATTAACGAAAACAATTGATTAGTTTACAACAAATGCAAGTCTCTACAACCGAGGTTGCGAGCCAAATAGTCTATTATGCTAATCTATAATAAACTAATATTCTAAAGAGGTAAATTTTGTGATTTTGTAGGGGGTAATCTCTGGATCTACTGAACTGATTTTTAAAATTCTTTTAAAAATAGAAAGCCACGTTATTTGTGAGTGTCATAGGCTATATATAAAAATGACCACGCATGCGAAGCCTCGGTCCTCAGTTAGTTAGTGATCATCGTGGGCGCCGGGAGAATGGGTGCAAGGGGATGCAGTTGCGCCCCTGCCTTACACATTTTAATTATTGTTTTTTTATAGCTACATTATATACCTATTTTACTTAAAAATGGTTAGGTTGAGGGAAAAAACATTGAAATATTTAAAAAAATAGGTCTGGGTTATAGTCCAAAATGAATAATTGTTGATAGATATCAGTGTCGTCCTTTACCCTTTGAATTCTTTTCCCTATGAATACTGAGCATGCCCAGATTGGTCAGCCTAGTATATCATTTAGTTTTCTAAAATGATAGAAAGAAATAATTTAAACTATTTGCGCTGCTTCGATTGCGCATATTTAGTTGTATTAATTAAAATATTCATTATGATTTGAAATTATATTTTACTTTTACGCTGACAGAAATATATCATGCTTAATGTATGCATCCCCATGAAAATAATCCTGCGTGCGCCATGCCCTGGTGATTATGGACACAGAGATATTTTCATGTACCAATTTTTCAAAAAGTTTTTAATGAATATGTTAAAAAGATACTAGTCAAAGACGTTGAATTACGTTTACTGGCGTAAAATTACAAAGAGGTTAAATTACACTTACTTATTAGATTAATTCATCTTAGTTGAGTATTAGACATCAGTGTACCGAAAACTTTGCAGGCTGCCAATAATAGACGCAAAGTTCATCGCCAACACTAAGATAATCGTAAAATTTGCTATAAAGTTCGTTATGATACCGATAAGAATCGATATCTTTCACAGTAGCTGGCAGTCTCGACACAGATAGCTATGCAATCGCAATCTACCGATCGATAAGTCAACACGAATAACAAAAGTCAGTACGGGGAACGATGATTATCGTTAGCTTTTGACAGAAACGCAACTGCGACTGATTTCGATTATAAAGTTATAGCTACCGATGTCGAGACTGTAGTCCTTGGACGTAAGCATACTTAACGAGGCTACTGATAGCTAAATAATAACGAAAACAATTGATTAGTTTACAATAAATGCAAGCCTCTATAACCGAGGTACCGAGCAAAATCATCTACTTATTATCTAATAGTGATCATCGTGGGCGCCAGGAGGGGGACCTAATTGTCGATCGAATTCAGTGTCTTCCTTTACCCTTTCAGTCCCTTTTTCCATAAACACTGAGCATGAAATGCCCCCGAATTCAGTTTAAAATATATATGAAAAAAATATTTATTTGCCTGAAACACGGTAAAATATTGATGGAATTTTGCAAGAATTGCAACGTGATCGTTACCTTTCAGTGTGGCCATAATTAGAAAAAACTGGGAAAATGTGAAGAGATGTGGGGGAAGCAATTTTAGTGTTAAAATTTTCGTGAACTTGATATATAATTTTAAATATCACTACCGGCTATGACTCACGTGTATATATAGTCGAAAACATCGACCTAGGTTTCGGGCGTATCCGACGCTCTTCTACTGGAGTTCACGCCGCGAGATCCCGACTCACACACACACACACACACACACACACACACACACACACACACGCACACGCGCACGCGCACGCACACGCACACGCACACGCACACGCACACGCACACGCACACGCACACGCACACGCACACGCACACGCACACGCACACGCACACGCACACGCACGTGACATATACAAGCGAGTCGTAGCCGGTAGTGATATTTAAAATTATGTGGGGGAAGGTTTGGAGAAGTGAGGGAAAGTGGCAGAATGTGAGGAGAGGGTAGGGGGAAGTGGACGGTTGGTGGGGGATGTCGGGGAAGGGTGCGGGAAGTGGGAAAGGTGAGGCAGGTGGTGCCCAGTTTGTTTTTTTAAGTTTGGCCACTCCGAATGGTAACGATCGCACAGGGATCACGTTGCGGTTTGTTATCTGAATCTCACTGCAGTGCAGCAGTGCGATTTCCGAAGCCAATGCGATTTGTTGCAATCAGATTTTTAAAGCAATATCAACTCAAATACATCGCATTAAGTGCTCGTGATGATTAAAATCTGTGTGCAACAAGATAATTAGTTGTATTAATTTAAATGTTCATAACGATTTGGAATTATATTTCACTTTTATGCTGACATTAATATCTCGTGTAATGTATGCATGAAAATAATCCTGCCTGCCTTTTGTATTATCTTGCTGCCTGCGCTCTAGGTGATCATGAGCAATAATAATACAAATAGATACTATCTCCATGGGGACCAATATTCCAATAAAGTTTATATGAAAATGGTAAAAAGATCCTACTTTACCACTAACGTCTATTATACGCTTACTAGTCAAAAATGTTGAATTACGCTTACTGGCGTAAAAATACTAGTTAAAACTTAGAGGTTGAATTATATTTTCTTACTCTTTGAGTATTAGACGTCAGTGTACCGAAAACTTTGCGGGCTGTCAATAATGGACGCATTTATTTCGCAAAACTTAAAGTTGGCTAAAAAGATCGTTAAGATTCTTTGACAGTAGCTGCAGTCTTTGCTATCTATGTCAAGACTGCAGGCTCCGGTGAAAATGAAAATTGGAGATTTTCTATTAGCGTAAAATAGTTTTTCTGCTGACATTTGACTTGTATATGTTGTTATCTGCGCCTCTAAAAATTGAATTCAAACGCGACAGGAGGTTATCAAGTAGTTTTTTTAAGTTTTTACTTCTAACCCGATTAAGATATTTGTTTTTACTGATTAAAGTATGGGATTCCGGTTAGGTTAAATTGGTTCAGTAGTTTTTCAAACATATTTTTTCGAAAAATTTGATTCTACGGATAGGTGTAGTTTTTTCTAAAGTTGGTTTTCTTTTATTTTCATGCAATAAGTTATGAAAGAGAAAATCAAAATATTATGTAATTATGAAGTTATTATAAGTTATTGAAATCAGGTATTTGCGGTCAAATATATCTACAAGATAACAAATATTATTTTAATAAAAATATATATTTTTTTACCCTCTGTGTCAACAATTTTTTTTTTTTTTATAAAACTTACTTGTATGGTAAGTCAATGTTAATCTATTAAACATAATATCATATTATCTTTACACTTATATTATAAAGAGTAAAGTTCTTCGTAAGATGTATTTAAGAGATTATCTCTGGAACTACTGGATACTGATCCGATTCTCAAAATATTTTCACTGATAGATGGAAAGTTCCACTTTTACAGAATAACATTAGCTTCTTTTAGTTACTGTTTCCCGGGCTATTAGAACAGCTATTTAGGCAACTAATAAAATAATGTGACTGAGATTCAAACCGGTTACTTATGGTGGGATTAAGGAGCGCTAATCATACCGGTCTGGCCACAAGCAGTTTACATTCTTTCCTAAGCTAAAAGTGTTTACCTTTTTGGGATTAAAATCAGGGTTTTGCGGTAAAATATATCTACAAGATAACATTGATTTTCCAAAAAAATACGCTGGGACTTTCTTACAGTACACAAAAGATCATTCAACTTTTTTCTTTTAATGAAATTGATGTTGCTCTTTCTCTCTGTACACTCGTAAAATTACGGAGCATGACGACAGTTTTAAATTAAATAAACTTAAAATTTGTATATGTTATTCGGACCACAGGACACTTTTGCCACAAAAACAGCTTGCAACGAAAATAATTAACAACGTCTAGGCAGCTCCCACCCTAGGTTTTATGGATGAATTATCACTGAAAGTATTGAGGTTGGTAAAATTAGTTTACCTAATTTACATAAATCAACAATCAACATTTGTATAGCCTATATAGACACCTTGTATATTGTATATGCTTAAGTTTCAATAAGCGCTCGATGTAGGTATCTTTTTTTCCATAAGATGATAATGTTTCTTTTAAAGTACCTATAGATTAAATAACTCAACTACTTTGTGGATTTTGTGATATTTACCTACATCGTTAGAGCTGTTTCTAGAAAATGATCACAAACAAATTATTAACAAGAGCTATGCTTTTCTAGTTCTAGCAAACTTCAGTAAAAATTCTTAGGCTGGGTTGCACCATATCCTAGTTAAAGTTACTCTTATACTTTAACCTTAAGCATGAAGTTTAGCCAGCACGTGTTGCACCCCCATATATTTTGTTTTTATTGTTACAGTTAACTGAGTATGCATCATTATCATCATCATCAACAGGCTGCATAAGTCCACTACTAGACATTGGCCTCTCCTGATGCGCAAAACTGAGCCCGATCTTCGGCTCTTCTCATGTAATTGCTGCCAGCCACTTTGCGTAAATCATCACTCCATCTGTCTGGAGGGCGTCCAACACTACGTTTGCCTATACGTTGTATCCACTCAAGAACTCGTTTACCCCACCGGTTACCGGTTCTTTAACTAATGTGGCCGGCCCATTGCCACTTCAGTTTGCTAATTCTTTGAGCTATGTCGGTGACTTTCGTTCTCTACAGAATCATTTATTATTGATGCGATCCTTTATAGTAACCCTGAGCCTAGCCCGTTCCATGGCTCGCTGAGCGACCCGAAATTTGTGGACCAATCTCACATCAGTGTCCACATTTCGACTCCGAATGACATGACGTGTAGGACGCACTGGTAAAAGACTTTCGTCATTAGGCACTGTGGGATGGGCGACGAGAAGACGTGACGAAGTTTCCCAAATTCTGCCCAGTCCAGCCGAATCCGCCTGTCAGCTTCTTTCTCAAAGATGTTTCTGTTCAACATAAGAGTTTGTCCTAGGTAGACATACTCCTGCACAAATTCAAGAGACACGCCACTAACGAGTATTGGTTCCGATGTAATGTGTTGATTTATCATCTATTTTGTTTTGTCGATCTTCATGGAGGCCAATACTTCCGGAGACATCTGCTAGGTTGGTCAGCATTTGTTGCAACTCTTGCAGCGACTCCACCATAAGGACAATATAGTCTGCGACTCTCAAGTGTAAGATGTACTCGCCGTTTATGTTGATGCCCATTCCATTCCAGTCCAACATCTTAAATATATCCTCCATTGCGTTGATAAACAGTTTCGGGGATATGACACCCCCTGCCGTACTCCCCTAAGCAGTGGGATTTGTTCAGTTTGCCGGTCCTGGATTTGGACGGACCTCGTAGCAGCGTCATATAAGCATATCATAACTTGAATATATCGCCAGTCCACTTGACATCACTGCAAAGAGTCCAGAACAGACCAGGTTTCGATGGAGTCAAAAACCTTCTCGTGATCCACAAAAGCCAGACACAGCGGCCGATTATACTCTTCTTACTTCTGCATAATCTGGCGCACTGTGTGAATGTGGTCTACGGTGCCATAACCTCCTTGAAACCCGGCCTGCTCAAGAGGCTGGTAGGTCAAATCTACGCGCAAGACGATTGGTGATGACCCTTAAGAACAACTTATAGACGTGACTCAGGAGTGAGATGTGCGTATAATTCTTGAAGAATAGTACCACCACTCTCCTGTTCCACGCCTCTGGAGTTCTCCCGCAGTTGATGACGGAATTAAAAAAAGCCTGTAGCTCTCTAAGGACAGAAGTACCTCCTGCCTTTAAGAACTCAGAGATAATACCGTAATCAAGTAAAGAGTATAACATTAACCAGCAAAACGTTGGCAGTTACGGTTAACAGTTAAAGTAATGACGTTATTTAGCAATTGGCAGATGGTGCATATTATTTTTTGTCTAACCGGTGCTTTAACCAACCAACCCAAACGTGACGTTTGAAACATTGTCACCATGACAGAGCACAAAGACAAATGAATTCAATTAATACCACAAACGTGCTGAAAAAGATAATGCCGTGGTGGAGTGTCCCAGATTTTATGACTTTTTGTACACATTAGCTTTGTCAGACTTGTTGCGAATGTGTAGTTAGGATGCCATTTCGTTTGCATCACGTTATAACTCTTTAATTAGTGCTTTTTCAAAGTTTTCATTTTGTTTTGGGTTTTGGTTGGTTCAAGATGATTAAAGGATTTGCCACATGCCCAATCTGTATTTGTTATTACCCGACTACGGCGAAGCAAGGGAAGGGTAATGAGTTTAACAATACATATGTATGTCTTTATGTGGATGTTCCACCATAGCGTCTCCCCTATTAGTCCGATTTTGATAAGCGAGATATCAATTCATTCGTACGACTACGGCAAAGCAAAACCCTTGTGTTCAAATTAAAAACTTGGTCTAATTGTGATAAATAGAGTGTCATAGGCTATTTTTAACCCTGTCATAGTCGGGTTTTAGTTTCTGAAGTTATTTATATGTCTTGTGTCAACTACAAATGAAAAAAGAAATTTTTGTTATATGTGGTGTACAATAAAGAGTTATATATCTATCTATCTATATGTTTCATCCAGTTTAGTAACTTAAAACTACGTGTATTTTTGTTTAGAAATCCTTGCTGACAGAAGCTTTGATATCGCAAAAAGGTGGCACTTCATTATCCGCTGCAGAAATGGCAGCCTTTGGCACACATTCCATTTTTCGCCTTCCTTCCTCCGCTTTGTTAAGCTGCTGTGTTTGCTTTTTCTCAGCACTAACGACCCTTATTTTTAAAACGGAAATGTAAACGGGAATATGTACGCTAGTTCTTGAAAATATGTTAATTAGGACTCTTTCTAAATTACAAGGCCTACTTTTACTTGCTGGTGCGCTAATTTTACTCTACTAAGTTTACTTCTGCTCTAATATGACTACTTTTACTTTTTTGGCACTGCTTCTTCTTTACTAGATCGACTTTTAATTTACAACTTAGGACTACTTCTACTACTTTAGGATTTCTTCTTCTTTACTAGTACTACTTTAACTCTACTACTTAGGACTACTTCTACTCTTCTAGAATTGTTTCTTCTTTACTAGTACTACTTTTTTAAACTACTTTTAGGACTACTTTTACTCTTCTAGGATGGCTTTTTCTTATCTAGTACTACTTGTACTCTACTAGCTAAGACAACGTCTAATTTAGTAGCATTACTTCTATTCTACAAAGACCACTTCTCTTCTTAGAACTACTTCTTAGAACTACTTCTTAGAACTACTTCTTAGAACTACTTCTTGGAACTACTTCTTAGAACTACTTCTTAGAACTACTTCTTAGAACTACTTCTTAGAACTACTTCTTAGAACTACTTCTTAGAACTACTTCTTAGAACTACTTCTTAGAACTACTTCTTAGAACTACTTCTTAGAACTACTTCTTAGAACTACTTCTTAGAACTACTTTATAGAACTACTTCTTAGAACTACTTCTTAGAACTACTTGTTAGAACTACTTCTTAGAACTACTTCTTAGAACTACTTCTTAGAACTACTTCTTAGAACTACTTCTTAGAACTACTTCTTAGAACTACTTCTTAGAACTACTTCTTAGAACTACTTCTTAGAACTACTTCTTAGAACTACTTCTTAGAACTACTTCTTAGAACTACTTCTTTGTACTACTTTTTAGAACTACTTCTACTCTACTAAGACAATTTTTACTCTTCTAGGATTCATTCTACTCTATAGGGTTACTTCTACGTTACTAGTACCTACAACTTTACTCTATTAGCTAGGACTACTTTTACTTTGCAAGAGTTACTTCATCTCTACAAGAACTACTTAACTTATATTTTACTAACTCTACTTTAAGGCTCAGTACATGCGCGCGCATAAACCGATTTTTGTACTGAGTTTTGGTTACCACAGGAACCACGCATATTGAGACTTTAACGTAACTAAGTTATCATTTCTATTTTCATGATACAACACTGAACCCTGTTTAAGATAATGTAATGAGTTTAGTAAAAAAAAAAATATTGCTTACAACTATTTCACGATGGACTTAAGTTCTTTAGTTTAACGATAGCGCAAAATCTGAAGTTACGTAGATATGTACGAGTATCTGATTTAAGTCTACCTATATTGAAAATGTTTTAAGGGTGTTTTTAAATAAAGTTTTTTAATCGACTTCTAATTTGAAAGGTGTGAAGAGAAGTAGAAACTAATTCTCTTCACACCTTTCAAATTAGAAGTCCTTTCAATCCAACTTTTTTTAGGTTTTATGTCATTTAATCGAGATATTTAAATCAATTTCGTTGACTCTTTCTTTACTTGAAAAAGAAGACATCCAATGTAGTCCCAAATGAATTTAATCAAAATCTATCCATTTTTTTAGTAAATCCAACGCATTCTCGATACGGCTCAAGTAACCCGTCCAATCATTGCTTGCAGTTTTATTTCCAGCTCTCACGATGCCTGTTTTGGACCAAAGTTTTTATACAATTGAGTGATACACCTCCCAGAACTTTGAAGTGCAAAATCTTATTTTGCACTTCACTGCGTTTGTAGGTGTTTTCAAATTCTTCGTGTTCCTTGTGTTTGACTTCATCTTTCAATTATTTTACTCATTACGATCTACCGCCGTCTTTCTAAGTTTTCGTAGATAGAGAGCTGGCGACATTGGTGCGGATTATAAACGCGGATTATAAAAAAATACAATTGAAATAGAGTTACAGCTTAGTCATGTAGGGTAGGTATCAATGTGGTACATGATTGCGCATAAGCTGCGTATCTGCCCTCGACAGGCCTTTGTCAATGTTTTCGACATGTCTATTCACTCGGAACAACGTCTGACTCGGACAATTATTATGTTAGGTATTTAGTTATAGGTAGATAATTGTAACAACGGTCCGTCACAGCTAAATAGTAGAAAAAGTTATCTGTCTGTTCTTATAATAAAGCCGTAATTAGCAAAAAGTCTGTACAATGAAGATAATAAACAAATAAATTGGTCAAAGGTACCTAAAATAGGCTACAGAAAAAGTAAACCTTTTTTTTTGAAACTTGTGTTTCTTTTTGTCTGTTTGTGTTTTATTGCACGTCCCGTAATAACTACTGGACCGATTGCGAAGCAATTATTCACCATTTAGTTAGATAGCATAGCGTTTGACTTAAAAACTGGTGTAGGTACTTGGTATCTCGATCTGATGAGAAGAAGCCGAGCAATCGAAAAAACTATTTGTAAATCTCTGTATTTTATCATTACGTAGGAACTATAGATCTGATCATTATTAGTTTTCCACTGTTATATATTTTACAATTCATCATATAACTTGCATCTTTATTATGTACTCGTACCTCCAAGAAACCGAGAAATTGTTAAAAACTATACTATACTACTATACTACACTAAATATAACTATACTATTTTTAGTATACTGAAATGAAACTAGATGGCGTAAGTATGCAAGATAGATTGCTGTGACTAGATTCACTGGAAGTCAAGTGAACACTACAGAAATTAACAACTGCGAGCGGGGGTTTCCTGCACAGTACATAATTATATTATAGGACTATATAATTATGTACTCTGCTTCCTGTGCCTTCCGTTTCGAAATTTTTCTCGAATTGTTCAGTGGTTGTTTTGTTTTCTCTCGATTTGATTTTGGCCTGGCTTTGATTCTTATTTGTACGATTTTACTTGTGGATTGGTTGTTGTTGTGTTGAAGGAGTAATTGAATTGTGAAATTAGGAATAAGAATTCGCTGCTATTCTTATAATAAAGCCGTAAGTAACAAAATGTCTGTACAATAAAGATAATGTATAAATATTGGTCTAGGGCTAGGGGAGTAATGTATTTGTCTATGTCTAGGGGACTTGAAATAAGCAACTGAAAAGAATATAACATTTCAAAATATGGTGTCTGTTTGTTTATTTGTGCATCACGTAAAAACTACTAGACCGACGTGGTTTTCAGTGTTAGATAGTTGAGGGTATGACTTAAAAACTGGTGTACATGGTATCTTAGCTCAATGAGAAAAAGCCAAGCAATAGATAAACAATGATTCGATGAACTTTGAATAAATGTATTTGTACTCTATAGGTACGTAATTTTGGTCCTGGAATAAGACATAGGTTACTTTTTACCCAGATAAATTACCACGCAGGCAAAGTCCCGATACAGCTCGTATTCAATATGTAACATTTTAAATCGTCTTTTTAAATTGAAGAGGTTCTTATTTTTTTTTGTATTGGCTCCGAGATTTGTGAAACAACTAGCTTTCCCGCCCGCGACTTTGTCAGCGTAGACTACTGTTTATCGCGAAAAAAGCATCCAATGCTCTTCTAGAATATTAAATACCAATGAAAAAGTAGGTATAGCACCAATGCTCTTGATGTTTTTGACAGACTTGTTATTTCGTTTCCACGGCAACCGTTTCTTACAACGAGTAATCAATATATTCCAGTTTTCCCGTGGAATGTTACAATTTTCCGGGATAAGAAGTATCCAATGTTTTATTCCAGGGTTTCATCTAAATCCGTCCAGCCCACCATCGCGTCAAAGGCTCATAGCTCCCCAAACAAGCAAACAGACAACGTTTCACTTTTATATATTCGTATGGATTTGAATTATTATATTTTATAAGAAAGGGTTGACATCTACTGTGTCAAGTCTCTCTTCTTTCTCCATCCTTATCCTATTTTATATAGGGTCACAATCGTGAGTCTCCAGAAATATATCTAATGGGTCGTCATTGGGTCTAATTAATTTAATTATAGACATCCATGTTAGTCGGGGTCTTCTACACTTTTTCAGTCCTGTTTTATAATTGATTTGCTCTACTATAAGACAAGACTAAAAAATGAAATATCCATACCAATATATAAAAGCATAACGTTGTCTGTTTGTTTGTTTGGTGAGCTTTTACGCGATAACGGCTGGACGGGTTTTGATGAAATTTGGAATGGAGATAGCTTATACCCTAGAATAAAACTTGAAAACTGGAAAAATATTGATTACTCGCTGTAAGGCTCGTGTTGGTTTTCAATATCCTAGAAGAACATAGTATATTTTTCTCGCGATAAACAGTAGTCCGCGCGGACGAAGTCGCGGGCGGGAAAGCTAGTACGAAATATAGGCGAATTTTCCTTTTTGCATATATATATATATATATATATATATATATAAATAAAGAAAATGCAATATTTGCTTATATTTCGTTTCAGGTAGGCATTTTGAAAACAAAATACAGCAAGGGGGAACCTATATAATCACTATCCAAATCCGAATATTTTATTAACACTGTGGAAATATGCTACATTTACAAATGATTTTGGTATTACGTTTCTATGTAAAATTCATCCTCCGCCCACCCCTCAAAGCTGTGTGAAATCAATTTTATGGCCCAGTAGTTCTTGCAAAGTCTTATTATGTCACCTTTGTTTTTGTAAAAATGAACCGAAAAGCTTTTTTCCCTGCGTCAGATGGAATGCCATCGGAAGGAAAATTGTTGAGTAGAGTGGTTAGGATATAAAGGTTAGGATTTTTTTTATATGAAATTTAATTTGTTTATGAATATTTGTGTTAGTTTTTTAAGTTTTAGGTGATTTTACTTTATTGGCTTGTTGTGCGCCTTGGCATTGCTGTAAGCACAACAAGCATTTGTTTATATATAAATAAATAATAAATAATACACTCCAGCGTTGCCTAGTTTATTCCACAATTTGGCTAGTAGCTCACCTGGTCCAGTTGCCTTGTTGTTGTCTTTTTTGTTAATTGCCAGTCTGACTTTGTCTGGCAAAATGATGGACCTTTGACTACCGGCGACTCCACTATTGGTTCGCTGGGGTTCGTCTCATTTATTAAATTCAAGAAGTATTCCTGCCATCTATCGTTTATTTCCTCGTTAGATGTTAAGAGGTTTCCTTTTAGGTTCTTGATGTACTTGACCGCTTTTGTATCTTAGGAATCTCAGTGCCTCTGTTTGGCAATTTCATACACTTGTTTGTCGTTAGTGGAATTTTCTAGTATGATATAGAATTCCTCCTTGTCCAACGTATCTATAGCTCTAGTCTGGGCTACCGCACGTCTAGATTTCTTCTTCGCATTTCCATATGCCTTCTGATCATCTTAGGTTTTTGTTTTTTGTCAGGTCTTGAAGAGAGACTTCTTGTTTTTTGATCTTTTCTTGAATCTCCGGATTCTATAATATTGGGTAAATTTCTCTCTCGGTAGTCCGATTGATACGAGTACACCGAAGTGTGTTGAAGGCTTCTGGATACTCAGCTCGTAGAATTCAATCCACATTATGTTCGCAACTATGTCAGTTTGGGCCTCATGTATATACTCGGTAAAATTGGAACAGAGTCTAGTCTAGTCTAGCAATTATTTAAAAACTAGTTTTCCCGCCCGCGATTTCGTACGCGCAGACTACAGTTTACCGCGAAAAAAAACATCCTATTTTCTTCTAGGATATTAAAAACCAATGCAAAAGAGCAAAAGTAGGTAAGGACCCAATGCTCTTGATGTTTTTTGACAGACTTGTTATTTCGTTTCCATGGCAAAAACAGACCATTCTGTGATGGCAAACGTACTTTACAGTGAGTAATCAACATTTTCCAGTTTTCCCGCGGAAACTTTCAATTATCCTAGATAAAAAGTATCCTATGTTTTATTCTAGGGTATAAGCGATCTCCATTCCAAATTTCATCAAAATCCGTCCTGCCGTTATCGCGTGAAAGCTCCCCAAACAAACAAACAAACAGACAACGTTTCACTTTTATATATTGGTATGAATAATAAATTCATTTCCAGTCTTTTTGGTTATTGAATAATTATCGCAACATTTGTTAAGAATTTTGCTAATCGTTTCTTAAATTTTTATAATTATTTTAACAACAAAAAACACCAAGTTCCTGTGCATAAGCAGAACAACACAGGATGGAGCCGGGAACGCAACTACATTTAATAAATTTATACCTGAAATGTCTTATGCCAGAGTTCTTTCAATCGCAAGCTCAAAGTGGCATCTTTAATACGAGTACATGCTAGGACCACCCCCTCTCAATGCGGGCTGCTGTGAGCACCAGTTAAGAGGATTTAGAAAATGGGCAGCAGTAATTTACTGTGTATCACCGACTACTGCGATCACAAAGACGCTTGTCATGAATGATTCTGCAACCAAACCAAACAGCAAGCATCCGTTGTTCGTTGTATTGAGGCGGCCGCTGGACATCCAATGCTCATTGTATTGGAGAGATCAATGTCCATCAATGGACATTTACCAGCTGATGATAGGATAAGTTAGTTATTATCTAAATCTACAATAATATTATAAAAGGAAAAGTTTTTTTGTATATTTCTTTGTAATGGATAAACTCAACAAAAAAAACAAAACCGTTTATAAAATAACTTTCACCTATAGAAAGCTAATTTATCAGCAGGTAGCATAGGTAGTAAACTATTTTTCAAAGACTTAGAAATCTTTACGAAAATTGCATAAAAGTAACCCAAGGTACCAAGAATTTGCCTAAAAGAGTCATTATTTGGCGTGCGCTGCGAAAACTATTGATGATACATCAAATAATGTACTACATGTTTTTAATAATCATCATTACCCACAAAAAAGTCCCGTAGATTATATATCTCACTATTATAGTTAAGTCACAATAAGAATTTTTGTTCAAATTAGTCAATGAAACACGGGTAGAATCGTATACAAATAATGAGAAGTAGCTACCCGTGCGAAATAGGGGCAAGCAGCTAGTAAATTATCACTGCTTGTCCTGTTTGTGTTTTATTTTAGCAGAAGGATAAATTACCACCATAACTTATAGTCACGACTGTATGTTAGGTAATCACACCTATTTATATTATTAAACACAATAGTTATGTAAGTACCTCAGGGACCGCCATTTACATATAATCTACATTTTGCAGACTTCGTCCCTTCATAATAATTAATTTTAATTTCAGTGCATCATCCACGTATCTACTCTCCACAGGCTATTGTCAAAATGTGTCACTGTTGTTGATGTTTTCAACATGTTTGCGCATCTGGATTATACGATTTTATTGTGAGTTGTGTAAACAGGATAAAGCATTATTAGGTGATTGATTATTGTGGTTATGTTCTGATTTTCCTAACCATGGGAGCATGGATCGGTGGACCACATATAAGCCACAAGATTCAACATAGCTCCGACACATTCTCCAAGGAATCCAATGCAACCTCGCACTATCAGAAGACCGCTTGGACGTGTGGATTGTGACCCTGTCTGCGAAGACAACGCGGGTCCTGTCACGGGTTTGCATCCTGCAAGGTGAATTCATTTATGTGATGAGCATAAATGTTTGTTTCCGAGTCGTGGGTGTAATTTGTATCTATGTATGTTTATCCGTGTCTAGTATAATAAAGTTGGGGCTTATGTTTGACCAGAATAAATTAATAGAAGGTTCGAAGAACGGATAGGGCTGCAAATGATTAAAATCAGCTCATTAAAAATACCGGTCACAATAGTATGGTTTAAGAGGCAAAACTAATCTACTTGAAATGAGTGTTATTTATATTTTATAAGGATTAAAACACTGATTACTTGCCGTATGAGTTTGTACTGTCCTCTGGTGTCAAAGTTTGTCAGGCGCCCGAGGGCCTCCAACTTGGCTTAATGACTACTATTAATAACAACCGGGATCGATAGCTAACACGCCCTCCGAAGCATGGATCGATGGCTTCAGCACATTTCTTAGAATATACATTGGTGCAGTGATCAAAACCGGTATAGTGGGACTCTAACGCGCACTAGAATACCGCTTGTCCGTCATCATTACATTTCAGAAAATGCTGAAGATTTTAGAATTCACACGAAAGCACTTTGAAGCGTCGTCTGATTATTATCGGAACCAAATTACTTGTATTTTTTCCTCGAGAGTTTAAGAGTTTAAGCAACTAGTCAGTGACAGGAAAAAGGGTTTCTAATCTTAAAAAAGTTAATATACATATCAATATATAAAAGTGAAGCGTTGTTTTTTTGATTGTTTCTTTGTTTGTTTGTTTGGGGAGCTTTCATGCAATAACGGCTAAACGGATTTTGATGAGATTTGGAACGGCGATAGCTTGCATCCTGAAATAAAACATTGGATACTTTTTATCCCGGAAAATTGTAAGTTTCTACGGAAAACTGGAAAAATGTTGATTAATCGCTGAAAGAAACGGTTGTCATGGAAACGAAATAACAAGTATGTCAAAAAATATCAAGAGCATTGGTGCAAACCTACTTTTGCATTGGTTTTTAATATCCTAGAAGTATATAGGATGCTTTTTTTGCGATAAACAGTAGTCCGCGCGGACGAAGTCGCGGGCGGAAAAAGCTAATAACCAATAAATATTGTCCATGTTATCGACATGTCTACTCGCCTGGAAGACTGATGAAAAGTAGGTTAGGTACCGACACTGTATTTTATTGTTTGCGATGGCAATTCGATGGAGCTCACTATGACGTCACTACGCAAATGTTGGAAAACGCGAGTATCGTCATCATTCAAATTTCAATGGTACGTAGGACTCAAGGTAGGTATAAAAATAATGACGTAGAAAAATATGACATATTTTTTTTTAGGTAAGTTACTTAAGATATGATAATCATTTATAGAATAGAAAATATTGCACAGAAAACCATTACATCTACAGATTGTGAAAAAACAAAATTAAATCAATTTAAAAATTAAACTATCAGAATACATAAATATAACAAAACAAATTGAAACAGTAAATTAAAATATTGATCACATTTTAGTACAGTTAGGTGTTATGTAGGTAGACAAGTTGTGTTGACTACGGGCCCCAAACTAGGCAACGCCTGTATCTTGGGAACTTAATGACGTATGACGTATAGCGGTCAACAATGAAGCGCGTTTAAAAAAATATTATGAACTAGCTATGCCCGCAGCGTTTCCCGCGTGGTCAGTTCTCTGGATAAAAAGTATCCTGTCTTATTCAAGGACCAAAAGTTCCTACAAAGTTCATCAAAATTTGTTCATCCATCAGAAAGCTTTTTATCGATTGCTCGGCTACGCCACTCATTGGATCCATGTATCAAGTATACCAGTTTTAAGGTCAAAACAGCTATCCAACAGTGAAAACCGTACCGCAATTGGTTCAGTAGTTTTACGTAAAGCTCAAACATACAAACAGATAAAAACACTGAACGGTGTCACCTCTGGGACGGCTCTGCCAAGTATCAGCTCGAATCTCTGGATTCAATTGAGAGACGTGCTATCAGGCTCATTGAGGATGACACTCTGGTAAAGAGTAAGCTTCAAAGTCTGGCGCATCGACGTGAGGTAGCAAGCCTGGCGGTATTCTACAGATTGCACTATGGAGAGTGTGCACAAGAACTGCACAACCTGATTCCCCCATCACCTTTCCATCACCGTACGACTAGACGATCAGCAAAGCGCCACCCTTTCATGGTTGAAATACCTCACACAAGAACGAAGCGTTACGCTTCTTCATTTATTATAAGAACTGCAAAGGAGTGGAATGCCCTGCCCTCGTCAGTGTTTCCGGTAAATTATAACCCCGGTGTGTTCAAGTCAAGAGTGAATAGGTATCTACTAGGCAAGCGTGCTACACCTTCGACCACATCATCGCTTTCCATCAGGTGAGATCGTGGTCAAACGATTGCCTAGTACTTAATAAAAAATAAATAAAAAGATAGACATGATTTAAAAATTGGTATATTCTTGTTCAGAAACTTATTTTAAGTCCCACTAACTTCTTGTTTTTTTTGTACAGACTTTTTGTTACTTACTGCTTTATTATAAGTATATATTAGTAGAATAATAATTTAGGCATGTGTAATGAAATGAAAACTACCTAAGAATTCATTACACATGTAGCATCAGAAAACGAATATGCGCAGGTAACCAAATCACAATCATAAAAGAGAAGCTAGTTAGTTTGTTTGATAATGTAGCTCAAAAAGATAGACCGAATTTGTAGAAATTTGGCACAGAAATAGGAGAACAAATAGTCTCATTTATAATCCCTGACGTTCGTGACGCATAAACATGCGTGGTAAAAATTTGAAGTCAATGTCCGTATTGCAACGTAGCTCCCAAACGGATCAACATACTCATACATCAACATACTCGTATTTCAATGACTTTTTTAATTATTATTAACAGCTGGTTTAATTAGAAGGTTTGTTAGCAAAATGTTTGATGATACTTGCAATCATTTCTGCAGCACTATCCAACCATCTAACCATCGGTCTCGGAATGAACATAGATAAGACCATGATCATGTTAAATGATTTTATTGACCCGGAACAGATTGCACTTAATGGATGCACCATTAAGTGCAATCTGTTCCGTTCAAATCTTGAAGTAGTCCAAAAATATGTTAACCTTGGGCAAATATTGCAAGAACAACTTTGAGAAGGAAGACAACAGTAGAATTTAGCTGGATTGGGCAGCTTTCGGCAAGCTTCGTCAAGTCTTCTCGTCGTCCATACCGCAGTGTCTGAAGACAAAAGTTTTCAATCAGTACGTCCTATCAGGCATGACGGAGCCGAAACGTGGACACTCACGGTCAAATTTGTACACAAACTTAAGGTCACTCAGCGAGCTTTGGGGAGAGCGATGCTTGGTGTTTCTCTGAAGACAAGATTCGTAATGAAGATATCTGACGGAGAACCAAGGAAACTGACATAGCTCAAAGGATAAGTAAGCTAAAGTGGCAGTGGGCTGTTCACATTTCCCGAAGAACCGATAACCGTTGGGGTAGACGAGTTCTCGAGTAGAGACCACGTTTAAGCAAACATAGTGTAGGATGCCCTGTGGCCAGATTGAGTGTTGACCTTCGAAAAGCGGCTGAAAGAAAATTGACGAGGAGAGTTGAAGACCGAGCACAGTGGCGTGCATTAGGAGAGGCCTACGTCCAGTGGTGTACAGATATAGGCTGATGATAGATAGATAGATAACTCTTTCTTGCACTAAAGAAACTTAAATTATGGCACATTAACAATGACCTTAAAACACAATCAACACAACAAACAATCGGCGGCCACTAAGCAGCGATCTCTTCCAGGCAACCTTAGATTAGAAAGCGAGAACATGAACATTAATGAACGAAAGTGTGCATATAAATACGATAAAATATTACTTATAAATACCATAAGTACAATATATCAAATAAAATAAATTATATATAATATTAAAATACATACATATAAACATATATACTAATACATACTAAAATAAATAGGACCTACACACAAAATACATTACACTACATAAGCATATTAAACATAAAAATAAGTAAATACAGCAACAAGTCATAGCGTTGAATGATAAAAGTTTCTGACCCGATCTTTAAAACATTGAAGCAATGTCGCTTGCCTTATGGTTACTGGCAAAAAGTTCCCTGGTCTTACCACTTGTACAGCAAAAGACTTGTCATAATAGGAGCTCTTGTGTAGAGAAGTCTTCAAGAGAAGATTATCGGATGACCTAAGATTTAAGATGTGAGAGCAATGAAGAAATTGAAAACATTCGTTTAGATAGCGCGGGGAGGAAGGATTAAACAGTATAGTGTAGAGAACAGAAAGGATGTGAGTATTCCGACGAAGGCGAATTGGGAGCCACTTTAGCTTAACACGAAATTGAGTGACATGGTCATACTTGCGTAAGCCAAATATAAACCTGATACAAAAATTTTGAAGTCACTGAAGTTTGTTCAGGTGGTCCTCAGTGAGATCAAGATAGCAGGCGTCAGCGTAATCATGAATAGGAAGCAGAAGAGATTGTACAAGCGCAATTTTAGTAGCCGTAGGTAAAAAGTTACGGAGCCTTCTGAGTGAGCCAGCAGATGCGAACATCTTGCGGTTTACTGCCTCAACCTGTGGACACCATGATAACTGTCGATCGATCATGACTCCAAGGTTTATAACTACATCGCTGTAAGGAATCAAGATTCCATAAAAAATAACAGATGGAAGAGTAACCCAGTCAATCCTAGAAATCATACGAGAACTACCTACTATTATAACTTTTAGACTGGGTTAACACTGAGACCATAAGTAGCGCTCCAATCGGTTATGTATCGTAAGTCACCATTGATGGTTGCAATAGCATCCGGTAAATTAGTAAGAGGAGATTGAGAATAAATTTGGAGAACATCTGCATATAAGTGGTAGAAGGAAGTTAATTTTTGGGAGATTGAATTAATAAATATAGCAAAGAGGAGAGGAGACAGTACGCCACCTTGAGGGACGCCGGCTAACGTATCATACCATGAAGAGAACTTCTCTTCAAGGCGTATCCGCTGCCGTCATCCATATAAATAATTATGAAACCAGTCATTCGCAGTTGGAGATATGTTAAGAGAGCATAGTATTCCAAGAAGTATGTCAAAGTCAACAGCATTAAACGCATCATGTTGATGATGATATTCATAGTGATGTTTAGAGGACAGCCGTGGTCGTATGCTACCTACTCTAATAAAATAATACATTCTAACAGTAGTAAATGATCATAAGCTTTAGGGTAAAGTGACATATGACCATGGTTTTCCTCTGAATATCACTAGGAATATGTATTACTAGCTTACCTGTCCGCGACTTCGTCCGCGCAGACTACAGTTTACGCGAAAATGAGTATCCTTTGTTCTTCTGTGACGACTGGTTGGTCTAGTGGCTAGAAACCCTAGTTACGAAATCAAGCGGTCGCGGGTTCGAATCCTGTAAGATGCAATCATTGTGTGATGAGCAGAAATGTTTGTTTCCGAGTCATGGATGTAGTATTGGTATCTATGTATGTTTATCCGTTATCTAGTGCCCATACTACGGGGTATCCTAGTTGGGTCTAGGTAATTGGTGTTACCTAAATTGGTACCGAATATATTATTATTATATTATTACTAGCTTCCCGCCCGCGACTTCGTCCGCGCGGACTACTGTTTTTCGCAAAAAAAGCATCCTATGTTCTTCTTGGATATTGAAAACCAATGCAAAAGTAGGTATAGCACCAATGTTCTTGAAGTATTTTTACTGGATTGTTATTTCGTTTCCATGGCAACCGTTCCTTACAGCGAGTTATCAACATGTTCCAATTTTCCCGTGGAAACCTACAATTTTCTGGGATAAAAGTATCCTATGTTTTATTCTAGGGTATAAGCTATCTCCATTCCGAATTTCATCAAAATCCGTCCAGCCGTTATGACTTGAAAGCTCCCGAAACAAACAAACAAAAATACAACGTTTCACTTTTAGATATTGGTATGGATTCTAGGATATTAAAAAACTAATGCAAAATTAGGTACCCATAGGACCAACGCTCTTGATGTTTTTTGACAGACTTGTTATATCGTTTCCATGGCAACCGTTCCTTACAGCGAGTATTCACCATTTTCTAGTTTTCCCGTGGAAACTTACAATTTACCGGGTTAAAAGTATCCTTTGTTTTATTACAGGGTATAATCTCCATTCCAAATTTCATCAAAATCCATCCTGCAGTTATCGCGTGAAAGCTCCCCAAACAAACAAACAAACAGACAACATTTCACTTTTATATATTGGTATGGATTACAATTTCAGATGAGAATATTTTCTTGTTTCATACTTATAGAGCGTGATTTTTCAGTAATCGGTGTTAGTTTTTCAACTTACTTATTATATAAATTATTTTGGAGTAAAAATATATTTATTTTATAAATGTGCTTATTTAAAAACTTTTTTTTTATGTTTTGTAACAAAAAAAAACTGTAGAGCGGAGCGGACAATCAAGAGGCTTCCAACGATACCTCCTTTGTAAAATTATTACTTCGCCGTAGTCGGGTATAACGGAAAAGTGACACTGTCTCTCGGTCTCTGTGTTGTTTTTTCACGACTTAATAGCTGAACCGATCTTGATGACATCCGGTTTGATAAGGAGATAGCTTGAACCCTGAAAAAGTACATAGAACTTTTTTTATTGCTGGGCAAACCCTAGTTTCTCATAAAATTATATCCTGTGGAAAATAGTAAAACGAAGAATTAGTATTCCATAAAATGTATGTCAATAGAATCCAGAAACTCTTCTTTTTTTTAGGAATTATCCTGTAAGCTGTTAGAAATTATGTTTTTAGTCATTAGGCAGCTTGCTATGCCTATTTGGGTAAGCGTCAGAACCCCTGGACCAAAAGCGATAATTTATGTTTGGAAAATACAAAATTACAATTCCTTTATGCTACTATTTGATACCTAAATTCAAATAGAGGTACCAAACCTCGATAAAAAAGAGAATAACTAGTCAAAGCTAAAAAAACACGCCTGCCGCCAAAAAAGAGCTATTGCCAATAAATTATATACTGTTGGAATGTGGTTATCAAGTCCTTCAATTTGATACCCATGTTGTAAATTTCGAAGAAACTTTTTTTTTTCGAGTTTTAAAATGGTGCCATACCGCTTTATAGAATGTTTTCAAAAAAAATAGCCTATGTTACTCGGGGGACGTAAGGATTCGAACGATACCCCATATGTCTAAATCTGTTCAGGCGTTTAAAAGTTATGGTGGAATAAAGAAACTCACATACATACAAACATACATGAACGCTAAAAACATAACACTCCTTTTTTGGGCAGTCGTGTAAAAATAGGTACTTTCACACAATGACCCTAAAACCTTACACAATATGTTAGGGCTTTATTCACTTACTTCTACGTCAGTAAGCGTAATTCATAATCTTTGCTTACGTCATACGTCGTACCCTTTGACTCAAGTTTTAATTAAATTAAAGACCTATGTCACAGTGTACCTAATAAACAACCGTGTCATGTCACAATAACTACTTGACAAGTTCTTCGTGAACTAAAGCTATAGGAAGGAAGGAACACCAAATTGAAAATTAAATTAGCATTTTAAATCGAATGATATAACAATGCTTCTAACGTGGCTTAGCAATTATTTTCAACATAACTTAGCAATTTTTTAAGTCAGATAGTAATTTACAACTTACCAACAAGACGTATAATCAAGAGTATTCGTCTGGAAAACTTTTTTTTTTCTGTTATGAAATTCTCATATCGGGGGGGATTCACAAAAGTAAAATCCATGTTGGTACTTTCGTGTTGAAGTGTTGATGTTTAAAAATGTCGTAGCTGTAAAACCTTTCAAAATAAGAATGTATAAATGAGCAGTACGCCACCCAAAATAAGGGAACATTTTGATTTTTTAAATGTACCTATACGAAAATTTGTCCAAATCGATGGAACCTTCCTTTACTTCTATTTACTATAGAATCTCATGCTATGCAATGTGATGCTCTCCTCCAAACATTCCGAAGTGCATGCAGCTGCCATACTCTATTCTCGGTTCAAATTCTAGTCTAGCATTAGGTATTGACCTATAAAGTTCTAACACATATTACGTGAAGACGCGGTGAACCGGTGACTTGCACAGAATGAGTTAGGAATAACTGACCTCAGAGAAAACATTCACATGTAGTTTCTGAAAATCTATTGAATGCGTTTGAAATTTGTTGATAAATAGGAAGTTACATCTTCATTTCTTACAATGGCAACCCGAAAACCCGCATGCCTTGTGTAATTGACCGCAAGCGCGAAGCGCGAGTGAAGCGTCTCTGTTACAGCTTCGGCAAAAAATATTTCTTATGTCCGGATGTCTGTCCAGCTGTCCTCTTCTACAGGTCGCATTTCTCAACCAATCTAGACGAAACTTGGTATACAGGTTAAGCGATTTTTTTAGTTTTTAGTCGCCGGGGATTTTTTATTGGGAGGGTACTTCCCCTAAAGAAGGGTAAAAAGGGGGCTACTGAATATCTCCGCCATATTAAATCGTATTTATAGCAGTGGAAACAGCCCTTTATCTACTAGGTAGGGATTGATGGAGCACCTTGGTTATTGATGTTAGTGTTACAATAAGGTAACTAGATGGCGCTACTGTGCACCGCTAGATTGTTTGCAAAAAAGTTTGTACACGCGATGTCTACAGCTCACAGAGCCACTAGTATTATAATTGTATACGTGGCACAATTTAATTTTAGGGTCAAATTCCATTCTGTCAGGAAATAGGCACATAACACATTATCCTTAGGTCAATTTGTTTGTGTACTGTGAAATAGGTCCTCCTATTCCTGTTAGGTATATTGGTCGTAGACATATAGGGATAACAGCTTATAAATGTCTGGAATAGACTCGTTAAAACGCATTAAACTATTTTTGTTTTAGTCATTATTTTAACTACATAATTTTAAACATTGTTAACCTTAGATTAACTACATAATTTTTAACAACAGTAATGTTTGTAACTGTCACAGCTATAATCCTAAAATAGCTCGCAACAGGATAGTTGAACACAATACAAAAGTCGCTGTTTGTAATTTTCAGTATTAATCAATAAAATAATAATATTACTCCTTTACACTATAGGTACATGCGGGCCAGTACAGGTGCTAGAAAATCCTTTTTCTTTACGATTTGAGATTGTTTATTCTAATAACCACAAGACTAAGTATGTAGGACCAACGGTCATCCTTCTTCAGGAAATGTGACCAGACCACTATCACTTTAGCTTGGTTATCCTCAGACCTGTGTCGGTTACTTGGGTTCTCTGTTGGACCACTAATTTAAGAATCATGTCCTTCAAATAAACTCCAAGCATAGTTCTCTCCATAACCCGCTGAGCGACCATAAATTTGTTTACTAGTCTGACCGTGAGTGTCCTCCTTTATGCTCCGTTGGTTTTAGTGACTGGTAGGACGCACAGATTGAAGACTTTTATATTTTTGAGTGGAAAAACCTTTCTTCAACTGATCGGGAATCTATCGGAAGAAAATAAAGAGAAAGTGCAAAATTTCGAACGATTTAAATTTAACTACCTAATTCAATTAAGATAAAGTCCATTATTATGTACTAAAAACATTTTCATGCAAACTACTGCATAATATAACAAAGGAAGGCACTCTATTAGTCAACTACTCTTAATTTAAAACGCTAAGCGACGCCCAACATGCGGAGCTGAAGTTTCACAAGCTCCTGTTTATGCAGACTAGTTTTGAAAACACTGCACATTCATTTAACTAAAAACTTTTCAGCTTACTATATGCACTCGAACACTAAGTAGTGTTTTAATCAAGTTTTCAATTAAATATTTCCATTGGGTTTGGTTACTCGATTCATTTTGTTGAACTTGATCATGATAAACCGATTTCTATACTCTCCAAACTACTGTTAATACTACTAATATTCATTAAAAGGTACATTATGATCAAAATTTTGTACCTAAAATAGCAACAAACAAAAAAAACAATCAGAGGCACTTGTCGAGTGTCACGGCGAGGAACGGATCTACTGCCTTGGGGTACCGGGAAGCACAGGCGAAGACTTCAGAGCTAATAGGGAACTCCTCAAGAGGAGACAATATCTAATGCAGCTTGGGGATCCTGGGCAGCACGGACGCTCTCCTGTAGATGGTCACGAAAGGCCGCTACTCAGGCTAGGAAACTCTCGGAAAGTTTAGGATCCAGGGAAATACTTTTTGTGGCTTGGGGATTCCAGGCAGCACATAGTGAACCTCCCCCCAATCAGGGCATTGGCCAGAACCTCTCGTAGGAAAAACTTTCAGACGAGTTTGAGAAACCTAGGGAGGAACACGTTTGTGCGGCTTGGGGGTTCCGGGCAGCACATAGGTGAACCTATCAAAACTATCTTTAGCATGATAGAAATCCCTCCCCAACTAGTAAAATCATAGACTCGACTAGGCGATTGGCTCTTACTTACCCCACTGAAATATACATTATAAGCTTTCTATAATAAACGACTGTTCTAAGATATAAATACCTTCTCGTCTCAATCAAAACCCAAAAGTCCTCAGCCACAAACCTCCGATGACAGCTAGACTAAATTCTTGCCCCCATTGGTTTACTCAAGACGCAGGCGTAGATTAATGTACAACGAGCGCTCGAGGTTCGAACCCTACAGAGTCGCCCATTACAACTACAAGTGGGATTTTTGAAATGTGTACCTTTTTGCAGCAGGCCAATGCAAGCAATTGTAGGGCAATGGGCAGGCCATATCGTTCGCAGAACCAACAACCGCTGGGGAATAAAGGTTCTTGAATGGCGACCACGAACAAGCAAGCGAAGTGTGGGGAGACCCCCCCACAAGATGGACCGACGACATTGTAGCCATCGCAGGAAGTCGGTGGATGGAGGTGGCACAAGATCGCTCGTCATGGCGCTCTTTGGGGGAGGCCTATGTTCAGCAGTGAACTTCTAAAGGCTGACATGATGATGATGATGATGTGCCTTTTTGGAGATTGGATTACCTGAAACCCTTGAAACATATTGTACAATACATCATTATACATTTACATACTCGTCAAAGTTCGCCAAATCTACACAATGGTGCCAACGTGTTCATTTAAGACCTAAACAAATAGTAGAGGGCGGAGTATATTTTTCTTTGGTAGGGTTGTCTACACAAAGCATTCATTACTTCTATCAGAGGGAACATGCTTTGCTGTTTCCCTGAAATGCGGCGGAATTCAAGCACAAAGGATAATGCTAATCTTGGGAATAAAGATAATACGGTAGGTTACAACGTTTGTATAATAATAAACAAGTGCTGTGCCAAGTACCATTGTACAAAAAATCGACTTCAAATGTATTAACAGCTAATAACTGAAAAAGAAACTACTGAACCAATTTTGATGAAGTTTATATGGAACTACCTGAAAGGCCACCTAAATGAACAACCATTCAAATTGGTTTAGAAATCTTAGAGATTTGAGGCAATATAAACACAAAATTAAATGGATTTATTAAAAAAAACTCGAAAAACTGCTGAACCAATTTTGATACCATTTATATGGGATCACCTGGAGAGCATATCCATTCAAACAAAAAAGAAACAAAATTGGTCCCCAAATGACAGAGAAATCGGTCTAAATAAAAACAAATAACCGTCTCCTTTTGTGAAGTTTTTTTTTTTTTATTCTACTAAGTCCATAAAGTGAAGATTTTTCTTGCTGAAAAAATATAACAAGCAAATAGTAGGTGCTTAATTGAAATTCTAAGTAATCATCAATTATTTTTGATGATTTGTTAGACTGTCTAACTTAATTAGAAGTCTATAATTAGAACTGTGTGACTTAATTAGAAGAAAAAGATACACATACTTATTCCAGGAGTTAACGTGACTTAAAAGCTAATTTGCTAAAGTAAAGCGAGTATCCACACCAATATATAAAAGTGAAATGTTGTCTGTTTGTTAATAACGGCTAATCCGATTTTAGTTAAACTGATTATAATAGAGAGACCGACATAGGGTACTTTTTATCCCGGAAATGGTAAGTTTCCACTGAAAAACTGGATAGTGTTGATTACTCGCTGTAAGGAACGGTTGCCATGGAAACGAAATAATAACAAGTCTGTCAAAAAGCATCAAGAGCGTTGGTGCTATATTTATGCATTGGCTTTAATATCCTAGAAGAACATAGGATGCTTTTTTTCGCGTTAAACTGTAGTCTGCGCGGATGAAGTCACGGGCGAAAGCTAGTTTATCAATATAATTTACAAGTGACTCGCCCCGGCTTCGATGGGTAGCGCTCACATCGTGGGATTTTTCTTACTGTTAGCATTTATATACCTGTCCGAAGTATATATATATGAACATGTACCGGTCGTAATTTCTAAAAAAAATACGCCAATAGGTAAGTGTAATTCAAAATCTTTGGCTTTGTGGTGCTTTGAAATCACTTTCATTATTATCAGAGAATAGCTTCAAAGCTTTGGAAGTCAATTCAAACAAGGATTAATGAGTTTCAGGCAGAAAATGAAAAGTTGATTTTTTGGGTCAGCCTACACAAAAAAACAACTTTTCATGATTTATTCTATACTTATAATAAAGCAAATATGAAAATAACCTTTACGAAGATACTAAAAAAAATGATCTAGGGTACATAAAATAAGCTGCGGAACATATTAAAAATATTAAAAAAGAATATGTATTTATCTGTTTGTTCGCGCATCACGTAGGAACTGCTGAACCGATTGCGATGCGGGTTTTTTTGTCGGGTAGCTTAGAGTCTGACTTAAAAACTGGTGTACTTGGTATCTCAATCCGTTGTCGCAGCTCCACTGAGGTTGCTATAGTTTTTTGAGCGGAATTGTCTTCACCTGACTAAGGTTGCAAATTTAAAATATGAAAATATTTAGTAGTATAATCAGATGCCGCTGAGCCATATCTTCTGCTCTTGTTATAGCTATCCATTGCTGATTAAGTATTCAACTCTTCTTATCCATTGTTGCAGACTGCAGAAATGTACGAGACAGTGAACAGCACGGTGATGCCTGATGATGACAACGGCACCGATGAATACACCCCATACGGGGAGCGACTTGAGACGTACCTGGTGCCGGTGCTGTTTGCGATCATCTTCATCGTGGGGGTGCTGGGGAATGGCACGCTGGTGATTGTCTACGTCAGGCATAGAGGCATGAGGAATGCTCCTAATACGTGAGTTAAATTCTAATGATAATATTAATTAATAGCTGTGCCCGGGGCTTTTCCCGCGTCATTTATCTGGGTTAAAAGTAACCAATGTATCCGTTCTTTCTACTTGTTGCAAAGGGGGGTCCCCTTTGGAACACCTGAGAGGTCCACGGATACTCACTATTATACACTTGGTCCCCCAATCAGTAGGTTCAAGAATAATTACAAAATTTAAAATTCTCAAAAAAGTCAAAAACTAAATAATAAAAGAAAATTACACAAACGGACGAAAGAAAACTAGATGCAGTTATGAAAAGACTAATTTTAGTCTTATTTATTATTACATGCCTAATTATATGCTTATTTATTAGAAAAATAAGCCTTACATAAAAAGAGGTAGGTATTATTTCTTGTGGCAATATTTCCAATTTTATGGTTTTTATTTTATTATATGATAAAAAAAGAAATGCAGTTATATCCAATGTTTAATTTAAATTTTATTAAACAGTAAAATATTCTTTTCATTATTTCGTTTTTGACTAAGTGTAATAGTGAGTATTTGTGAACCCCTCAGGGGTTCCAAAGCGGGGGGAGGGGGGGGGGGCTTGTTCAAGTGGTAAGAACATGTTATTCCAGTACCTGAAGTACCTAAAGTGCCTAAAGTATCTAAAGTACCATACAAAATAAATAAATTTCAACAAATTTACTTATTTCATCCGTCAAATACAATACATGATTCATCACACTGATATTATAGAGGCAAAAGTTTGTATTTGTGTGTTTGTGTGTGTGTTTGTGTGTGTTCTCTTTCACGCTCAAACGGCTGAACGGATTTTGATGAAATTTGGAATGGAGATAGCTTATACCCTGGAATAACACAGGATATTTTTCATCATTATCATCAACATCATTTTACTTCACTCTTGAACGCCAGATCGGATTTTGTTGAAATTTGGAATGGAGGTAGCTTACACCCTGGAATAACAGAGGATATTTTTCATCATTATCATCAACATCATTTTACTTCACTCTTGAACGCCAGATCGGATTTTGTTGAAATTTGGAATGGAGGTAGCTTACACCCTGGAATAACAGAGGATATTTTTCATCATTATCATCAACATCATTTTACTTCACTCTTGAACGCCAGATCGGATTTTGTTGAAATTTGGAATGGAGGTAGCTTACACCCTGGAATAACAGAGGATATTTTTCATCATTATCATCAACATCATTTTACTTCACTCTTGAACGCCAGATCGGATTTTGTTGAAATTTGGAATGGAGGTAGCTTACACCCTGGAATAACAGAGGATATTTTTCATCATTATCATCAACATCATTTTACTTCACTCTTGAACGCCAGATCGGATTTTGTTGAAATTTGGAATGGAGGTAGCTTACACCCTGGAATAACAGAGGATATTTTTCATCATTATCATCAACATCATTTTACTTCACTCTTGAACGCCAGATCGGATTTTGTTGAAATTTGGAATGGAGGTAGCTTACACCCTGGAATAACAGAGGATATTTTTCATCATTATCATCAACATCATTTTACTTCACTCTTGAACGCCAGATCGGATTTTGTTGAAATTTGGAATGGAGGTAGCTTACACCCTGGAATAACAGAGGATATTTTTCATCATTATCATCAACATCATTTTACTTCACTCTTGAACGCCAGATCGGATTTTGTTGAAATTTGGAATGGAGGTAGCTTACACCCTGGAATAACAGAGGATATTTTTCATCATTATCATCAACATCATTTTACTTCACTCTTGAACGCCAGATCGGATTTTGTTGAAATTTGGAATGGAGGTAGCTTACACCCTGGAATAACAGAGGATATTTTTCATCATTATCATCAACATCATTTTACTTCACTCTTGAACGCCAGATCGGATTTTGTTGAAATTTGGAATGGAGGTAGCTTACACCCTGGAATAACAGAGGATATTTTTCATCATTATCATCAACATCATTTTACTTCACTCTTGAACGCCAGATCGGATTTTGTTGAAATTTGGAATGGAGGTAGCTTACACCCTGGAATAACAGAGGATTTTCATCATCATCATTTTATATCACTTTCAAACGGCTGAACGGATTTTGATGAAATTTGGAATAGAGATAGCTTATACCTTGGAATAACAATTAAGATACTTTTCATCATCATAATCATCGTCATTTTACTTCACTCTTGAACGGCTGAACGGATTTTGATGAAATTTGGAATGGAGATAGCTTATACCCTGTAATTACACATAGGATACTTTTCATCTTCATCATCATCACCATTTTACATCGCTCTCAAACGGCTGAACGGAATTTGATGAAATTTGGAATGGAGGTAGCTTATAGCCTGGAATAACACATAGGATACTTTACATCATCAACATTATCATCATCATCATCACCATCATCATCACCATTACGCGGATGAAACCACGGGGTGCAGCTATTATTGAATGAATGCATTCGTCCAATAGATATATAAAAATAGTGAGTGCGTGCGGAGGTATTTGCGCGAATTTAAAAATCATTGTGACTGAAAATTGTACTGCTTACATTTAGGTGAAAAATTATGATATTATTATGTAGTGGAAAGAAAAGCAGATTACTGACACTCGCTCAAGTGACTCCTTGCTGCACTCGTGGTTTTGGAGCCCTCGCTAAAACTCGGGCTCCAATCTAACCACTCGGTGCAGCATTGAGTCACCACTCGGTGCAGCATTGAGTCACTTCCCGCTCGATGCAGTAATCTACTATTGATTTCTAATTATTGAGTAGAGACCTAGACTATTGTATATTTTTGTTTATAATATTTTTAGACATAGCAACATGGCAAGGCAATAGATTGAGTGAAGGATGTAATTATTATTAGGTTATTATTTTTTTATGACGCAATGTAATTGACCTATTATGCTATGATTATCAATCAAACAGTCTTACTGTTTATCTGATTGAGGTAGTATAAACTCTGGTGTCAGACTATGACGGGACTGCTAAATGTTATTTACCGGGACCACAGGGTAATATGCATTTGTCTATGACCGGGACCGATATCATAATGTGCCCTCCAAAGTACTGAGCTATGGCAAATGTTAACTACCGGGACCGATATCATAACGTGCCCTCCAATATACGGAGCAATGGCAAATGTTAACCACCGGGGCCGATAGCCTAACGTGCCCTCTGAAGTACGGAACTATGGCAAATGTTAACTACCGGGACCGATAGCTTAACGTGCCCTCCGATATACGGAGCTATGGCAAATGATAACTACCGGAACCGATAGATTAACGTGTCCTCTGAAGTACGGAGCTAAAGCAAATGTTAACTACCGGGACCGATATCATAACGTGCCCTTCGAAGTACGGAGCTATGGCAAATGATAACTACCGGGACCGATATCATAACGTGCCCTCCGATATACGGAGCTATGGCAAATGATAACTAACGGAACCGATAGCTTAACGTGCCCTCCGAAGTACGGAGCTACGGCAAATGATAACTACCGGGACCGATAGCTTAACGTGCCCCCCGATTTACGGAGCTATGGCAAATGTTAACTACCGGGACCGATATCATAACGTGCCCTCCGATATACGGAGCTATGGCAAATGATAACTACTGGGACCGATAGCTTAACGTGCCCTCCGATGTACGGAGTTATGGCAAATGTTAACTACCGGTGTGGAGGTAAAGGTGTAGGAGTGGATAGGTAGGTAGGTATAGGTAGGACTTTTTGATGTTTTTATTTGTTGTGAGGGTAGTTGCATTTTTTTTTTTGTTAGTTTAGTTACATTTTTTGTGAGGACACTCTTTTCCTCAAGTCGCTGGGAGGAACGGAAGGAATGAAGGGTATGCGGAAGGTGTGCATGTTCGGAAGTGGGTGAGGGTAGTTGTGAATCACACCACTTCTGTCGTCATCGACAGCGGGTGATCATGCTGGTCGATGACATCACGTCGGGGTCACCACTGTGGAGGTAAAGGTGTAGGAGTGGATAGATAGGTAGGTATAGGTATTAGGTATCCACTGTTGAAGCTCCTCCATCATTACGGGAAGTACTTCAGACCGAGCTGGGTATTGTTAGCCCGGGGACAGCTGTCCGACTGTTCGTCGTTGTAAATTCTATACCTTTTAATTCGTGGCGAGAATATCACTTGCGCGATGCAGGCTTTGTACAGACTTGATGTTTTGCGCCATCTATGAGCGGTCTGTGTAATTCGCCCAATACTGGACTAGGTGGCCCTGATTTCAATGTGGCGGTTGAGGTCGCCACACCGGGATCGATATCATAACGTGCCCTCCGATATACGGAGCTATGGCAAATGATAACTACCGGGACCGATAGCTTAACGTGCCCTCCGATGTACGGAGCTATGGCAAATGTTAACTAACGTGACCGATATCAAAACGTGCCCTCCGATATACGGAGTTATGGCAAATGATAACTACCGGGCCCGATAGCTTAACGTGCGCTCCGAAGTACGGAGCTAAAGCAAATGTTAACAACCGGGACCGATAGCTTAACGTGCCCTCCGAAGTACGGAGCTATGGCAAATGCGCACAAGACTGGTTAACCCTATTTCGTTTGATTGAAAAGCGCACTTATAACCGTTTGGTCACCATCTCTCATGAGTGTAGTGCAATATTGATCCAAACAGCAATCTGAAGTTCTGGAACACTTGTTTTTTTAATCTATTGGCATCTTCAAGCTCACCACCAACACCGTGTTGGTGTACGCAGAATCCATTTTTTCATTATTTTTTTGTCACTGTATGAGCATAATTCTAAGAGAAATTCCTAATAAAACTTACTCTTATTTTTATTTAGGTCTAAATTGATTTTTATGAAGTTATATTAGAAACTAATCACTTGTTTCGCTACTTTAATGGTTCTGTAAAATTGCTGTAACTTCTTCGAAACTTGAACAATTTCAAGTTTTTGGTTCGAAGGCCGTTCTAACGTTCCATTTCGACGTTTAGAACTTTCTGTTTAGGTATTATTAGTCTTTGATAGCTACCTAGTCTTTTTTAGAAATTGATACCTACCAAATTAGGTAAATAAGTTAATTGCTTGCTTACATATCGTGTGAGGTAGTGCTTGGTGTGAGAGTTTTCAGGCCGCCCGATGGATTCTGACGTAGCATAACGACGTAGATTCTGACGTAGCATAACGACGTAGATTCTGACGTAGCTATTAATCAATAACAGCCAGGATCGACAGCCTGACATGTCCTCCAAAGCATTGAGCTAATTGAGAAAAGTTTATTTATTCCCTACTATTTAGCCAGCTTGATATTTACACTCTCGCCTTACTATGAAATATGGCCCACATTATATTAACCGTTCGTTAAATACTCCCAACCGAAATCTTTAATAATTGACCTCAATTTTATCTATCTCGTTTTCCCAGGTACATATTCTCCCTCGCACTGGCAGACCTACTAGTAATCCTGATATGCGTGCCGTTTGTCTCCGTCATCTACACGTTGGAGTCTTGGCCGTGGGGTGAGCTGATCTGCAGGATCTCGGAGACTGGGAAGGACATCAGCATTGGAGTATCTGTGTTTACGCTGACAGCACTATCAGCTGAACGATACTGCGCTATTGTCAACCCATTTCGAAAATTGCAGGTAGGCCTTGTTGGAAACCTTTTTTCGGTAGGTATTCGGAACTGAGATAAGCGATGTGTCCCAGTCAACTTCATCACCACCTTTGCATGATAATTATTTAGTTTTATTCCATACTAGCTGATGACCACCGCTTTGCATGCATGGTCATTTCTCTAGGTTAAAAGTACTCTATGTAATATATTGCAAGACCTAAAATATCAATATACCAACATTTGATCAAAATTCTTCCACCAAGAAATACCATTCTCGTGAATTGTTATTTTATTCACCTAACAACATTTTTACCTGAAACTATTTGACGTTTTCAGAAATAACATGCACTCTATAAAACTCTTTCAGTATAATGTAGACTAACATAACAAGTACCCTGTCATAGTAACATAATATATATTTGACCTGTGCTTGTGAAGTTAACATCAAATCCATTTATAACGACAAAGTTCGTGATCTTGTACTTTTGCATTCAACTACCACAATATTTATTACTTCGAATGTTAAAAAACTTTCCTAAAGTTAAAATCAAACTTTTGCATCCATATCCACGCGTATATTTCATTTGAAAGCGTACGGTTGCGTATCTGGCCCTGCCACTGACATTAATAATTCGAGTTTGGTGTTTGTAAGCAAAATAAATTGCGTCAACTTTATTTAGGCAATCATGGGTGGAAAGTTGATAGGTAGAAATAAAAAACTCATTCTGAAATTGGCTGAATGTAAGGATTTGCTGAATTTAAGTTTGTTTGCTCGTAGGAATCATGCTACCTACTTAATTAAGTACAAGCTATCCATAGCTATCTATACCAATATATAAAAGTGAAACGTTGTCTGTTTATTTATTTGTTTGTTTGTTTGTTTGTTTGTTTTGCATTGGTTTTTAATATTCTAGAAGAATATGGATGCTTTTTTTCGCGATAAGCAGTAGTCCACGCGGACGAAGTCGCGAGCGAGAGAGCTAGTATATATTGATCTCGTATAATGTATGAAGTACTTATCCATTTTTACCAGACTGCGCAATGCAAAGGCCCGGTATGTGTTTATCACCCTAGGTATCACTGAATAGGTATTTGAAAATTAGCTTTAGGTTTCTTTATCATTTTTGTTTTCGAATGACCACATAGGATCTACAAACATTCTCCCTAATTCAATTATATATATAACATGCAGTTGGAGGCATGAATAGGCTCCCCAGGTTCTAGCTGATCCCGTCAAAGGAGAAATGAAATGCATGAGGCCTCCGACTGCATCTTATATATCAGAATAAAAATAAAAACTTGTTTACCTCTTTTTTGTTTTGTTCGCAGTGGGGTTTATGGTTTTTATAATAATTTCATTATTTATTTTTCTCCCGAATCATCTCAGCAGCCCCCATCCTGCAGCAACATTTCAAGAGAGATAAACTATCGCACCTTACTAGATGTTGTATGATCATGCACTCTTGTTCTTTTCTTATAATCATTACACCTACTAATTCAGTCAGCGGCCTACGTTTGCTCCATGTGAAATATATAGGGCTGCAGTCAGCCGCTCTTTCAACTATGTACTACACAGCTTTAAATTGGATACGTACGAAATTTATAATGAGATTATTGCGAAGGTCTATTCCTCGCAGTAACCATTCAAGCAAATGCATCTTCTCAATTTTGACCATTCGCAGAAACGACTTTCGACGATGTAAGCATTCGAGGAATAGACTTCGTAATAACGCCATTCGAAGTTGATGACGTATCCCGCTTGAGTTGCAGTTCAGAGTCAGATCAGTCTAAGGATGTCCTAACCGAAAAAAATTTTTGTCTGTTGCGTGTGCACGCCGCACGTATTTTAACTGCTATTATCTCTTTGTTGCAGCTGCGCAAGCTCCCGCTAGTATGCGCGACGATTATCTGGGGAGCAGCGCTGATCTTCGCTGCACCCGCAGCCTTGTTCTCAAACATAGACGAAGCCATAGTACATCATAACAAAACTATACTGTACTGCACGCCGTATCCGAGAGGTTGGCACGACTACGCCAAGTAAGTATACACGAGTGTGTAAGTTTATTGCGGCTTTATTTAGCTTCAACTGCTTCAAATCTTGAGACAGACTTTTTTGAGCTAACCAATTCTTTCGATTAGCCGTGGCGGTCTCGGCTTAGAATAATACCCTTCCCAATCCTCCCGTGGATGTCGTAAGAGGCGACTAGGAAGATGGGCAGCAGCGTCCTCCGAGTATATATTTGTAAAACTGCAGTCACCAATCCGCCTGCCAAGCGTGGTGACTATGGCAACCCCCCCCCCCCCCTTTTTTGGGGGAGGCCTATGTTCAGCAGTGGACTCCTTAAGGCTGACATGATGATAATGAACCAATTCTCATGAAACTTCCGTAACAAATTTAGCTAGTCGTGAAAAGTTAACAAATAGAGAGTTTTTTATCATTATGACATTAGTATTATACTCAAGAAGGTTTAACACATTACGGAACGTACGGAAATAAATGCGTCTTTTTTTGCGAATTTTTTGCATGCAAAAAAATTACTTATAATGGGTATCTACAACAAACGAACGAAGCATAGCAATTGGCGACTGCGTTTGTGTGCGAGAGTGGTGTTTGTGTGGTGTTTTGTGGAGGTTTTGATTTTCCGTGAGAACCTGACAAAATTAACACTACTAAGAAGGACGAGATCTTGCTGTGATCTGGCGGCCGAGCGGCATAGCATGTTGTAAGTGTGTGCGTAAGGCTTGTACGTACGAGTGGATCGGCATATCTTGGGTGCTTCACTTTAGATTTTGCGGTGTAGATTCCGTATTTTTACCCGACTACAGCAAAGCAAGGGAAGGGAGTTTAACAGTCTATGTATGTATGTATGTATGCATGTATGTATGTATGTATGTATGTATGTATGTATGTATGTATGTATGTATGTATGTATGTATGTATGTATGTATGTATGTATGTATGTATGTATGTATGTATGTATGTATGTATGTATGTATGTATGTATCTATGTATGTATTTATGTATGTATGTATGTATGTATGTGGGTATGTGGATGCTCCACCTTAGAGTCGCCCCTATTGGTTAGTTTTTGACAAGCGAGATGTCAATCGATTCGTCTTCAGGTATAGAGTGTCTTATGCTATATTTTTTACCCGACTACTGCAAGGCAAAGTAAGGGTTATGTGTTCAAACTAAAACATAGTCCGATTTTGACAAGCGAGGTATCACTCGATTCGTCTTCATCGTAAGAGTGTCATAGGTTATTTTTTACCCGACCATAGTCGGGTTTTAGTTTTTGAACTTATGTCTTATTTTAAACCTTCTTGGTTATACCTATCACTGATATCGCATTGTTGCAATGTCAATCAATTAATAACGGTCTGTTGCAGTTAATTTGACGTCCGTTTAGTAATGGAATGGAATATCCTGCAAAAATCGAGTAAATAAATACAGGAAAAGTTTAAAGAACCCTAGTCAATACCTATCTACCTACATTCAATTTTAAAATATTATAGGTACATTAATGATAGAGCTTTTTGCTATATTCCTCCCTTCTACAAGAATTAGTCATTATCTATCTTAGAACTAAGCTTTTAAATCACAACCACTCTATTCTCAACGGATTAGTGAGCAGTCAGTAGGTAGGTAGGTCCCTATTAGACGAGGGGTCAAAGTTGAAAGAGATTATACAATTTTTCACCCAAAGATGACTCATTTCATTTTTGTTGGTCGTATGAAGAAGTGCTGGTCTCTGGTTTCAGAATTTGTCATAATCGTCTTTGTCACAATATTGTTGAAGATGATTATTGGCTGACAATAGTTAATTAGAGCTCAGATTGATTTAACGCCTGATGTAACTGTTTGAGCAAATCACGCGCGTGGATAAATAGTTGTATGTAGTGTACGGCTAAATGTAGTCTCGTTGTGTGTAGTGTAGGTATATTGTAGGTGTGGTGTAATGCTGCGCTGTGTTGTGAATAAAGCTATGAACATCACAGATTCACGGAAGCCATTCTATAAACAAGTAGGTATAGTTATTATAAATATACAAAAACCCGACTGCGAATAAAATGATCGAATACGGGCCGACTGCAAAAATAACCACACTATTATTATAAAGGCGAAAATGTGTAGGTATGTATGTAAGGGTCCTGCGTGTTTGTGTGTGTGCGTGTGTGTAAGGGTGTGTGTGAATGTGTGGGTATGTTTGTTACTTCTTCATGCTTAAACGGCTGAACTGATTTGGATGAAATTTGTTATGGAGGTAGCTTATACCCTGGATTAACACTTTTAATCCCGGGAAAATGCACAGTTCCAGAGGGACGAGGTAAAACCACGGTGCGCAGCTAGTATTTATATGAATTTAAAATTTCTTAGTTACTTACATATTTTACTTTACTTTAATAGTTGCAATTGCAACATTAGACTAAAGTATTACATTAACTTGAATAATCTAAAATTGAAAATTTTGTAAGAAGCTTAAAAGACAATTGCTACTGTTTAGTTATAAGTATTATATATTTTTGAAATGGTCTTTTATATATCTTCATTTTGATACCTCACACGATAGGTTTTGGTAATGTTTTGTTCCGTTGGAAATACAATATGGCAGCTATAAGCCGCCATATTAGTTTTCTTGACACTTCATATATCCTATAGCACTTTCGTGATCAAGACAAATCCAATGATACCTCATTTATCAAAATCCATCAAGGCTGTAGGACACACATAAGAAACGTACAAACAAACATAAATACAACCCAAACACATAACGCTCCGTGCAGTCGGTTAACTAAAAACATACATCTGCGCAAGAAGGTTTAACATTTTTTCATCTGCGTTGAATGTGCACTCATACATCCTACTTCAGTCGTTCGCTCCCTGCCATGCATCGTGATGAAAGCTTTTGGTTAATAATTTGCCGCTTATGGTGGTGAGTAGCGCCTTGTCTCTTTAAAGAGTTTAGGGCGCCATTAATCTGGATGACCACCTCTTTGGACTCTCACCTCCAATTGGTTATCCTGCCACTTTTCCTGCCACTTTATGCTTTCAATGTATCTTCGGGTGTTCGCACTATCTGTCCTAAATATTGGAGAATCTGACATTATTATGCACATGTCTGATGTAGTGCTGGAGTTTGTCAGGCTGCCCGAGGGCCTCAGACATGTATAATAATAAAAAAAAAACTCACTTCCTTTCCATCCGCTAAATAGTTAAGACTTTTCTTTTCTCGTTTTAGCCATTGTCTGTGAGATGCCGCCAACAATTTTTTCGCTCGCATCTCGAATTGTCGGCTTCAGCGAAGGAAACGATTAATTTTAATATGAAGCTGCCTGTTTTCAGGATTGGATTTTTGTGTATTTATTATTTATCTCAAGGCTCGCTGAATTATTAAAACAAATAACGTAAATAAATTCTATGTGGGTACGTTAAAAAAGCTGGTACACATCGGCTTTTTTTCTTTCAGGTAATTACGTCACTACGTATGATCTCAATTTTTTGTATCACTCGTCATTGGGCAAGTGGAGCGGGAAAGGTGATACGTCACGGAAGTACAGAATAAATGATAGTACTACAAGTAGATATTTTATTAATGTTGACGACTCGAACTCGCGAAACTCGCTATGCGTAATCATATCAACTTAAAAATATGTTACAAATCAAAATCTTATTTTTTAAGTAATATTTTATCGTATTTATACACTATAAATAAAAAATAAATTGTTTTCAGTAAATACAAACCTTGCACATGCACACTATCGTTCAATGATGTTCATGTTTTCGCTATCTAATCTAAGGTTGCCTGGAAGAGATCGCTGCTTAGTGATAAGGCCGCCGAATTTACTACTTTAAGGTCAATGTTGACGCGCTATAATTTATGATTTTTAGTGCAATATGATGTATATTCATCATCATCATCAACCTATATCTGTCCATTGCTGGACGTAGGCCTCTCCTAATGCACGCCACTGAGCTCAGTCTTCAGGTCCCCTCTTCCATTCCCTTCCAGCCGCCTTTCCCAGGTCGTCACTCCACCTGGCAACAGGCCGTTCTACACTACGTTTGCCTAAACGTGGTCGGCACTCGAGAACTCGCAATAAACAGTTATCTATCCATCAAAAATATTTCGCAAAAGTGTTAGAAGTGAGAAGTGTGAGAAGTGTTGTGTGTAGTGTGTTCTTTTTAACCCATGGTATAAAAAGATTTTATGTCCGAGAAAATATCAAGTGAAATCGTGTAAAAGTAGTTTAATGACTAAGGTAAATAAATATTATTTCAAAAAAAGTTATAGCTTGTTTCGAAAAATATCTTATCACCAATTTTTATTTCAAAATAGAGTTTTTTGTACTCACAGCGCCAAAACAACTTCAAAAAGTATATTTTTGTAATAGTTGAGTGTGAATAAATTTATAATTTATTCGTAGTTGGTTAGGAAATAAATTCGGTGTAGGTAAAATACTTTTTATAATAAAGAGGAGACTAATTTAAATAAAATATGAGAGTCTAAACAATGTATAAAAATTCAACGGTGCAGTCACTACTTGGTACAATATCTATACTTATAATAAAACTGTAACAAGTCCAATTCTGTACATTTAAGATATTTGTTAAAGAAAGTTAAAGGGTTCCCACAGGATAGGAATTGAAAGTTATTTAAAAAAACACTTACTTACTGAAACTACTGGACGGATTTTGATGCAACTTGGCACAGTCATAAAACTATGACTGTGCCAAGTTGCAAAAAATAATAATTATATAAAATAATCATATAAACATATGATGGGTTAAAATTGAGGATACTTTTATCCCGAAAAAATAAAGGGTTCCTGCGGGATACGGGTCCAAAGTTATGTTAAGCATGAAGTAATGTGTTTTTTCGTAGGGTACTTATATTTGATTCTGAAGACAAAATATATATTTTTAATTTTTGACTGTCTATCTGTATCTTGACCGCGCATCACGCCAAAAATACTTAATGACTTCAAATGAAACGTGGTTCGATTTGAGTTCATACTACGAGGATACATTGGATACTTTTCATCCCGATATTAAGCATGGTTCCCTTGGGAGAGGGGATGAAAGTCAAAATGTGTACTTAGTTGTAATTCATGAACGCGTAGTCCGATTTCATTTATTATTTTTTGGTTAGAATAGAGGTACATACCTAATTTTAATATTGACAATTTCAATTTCAAGGTTAATGGGTTTGCAGTTCAGAAATTACAGACAGCACAACCCTCAGTATTAGGACCAAATAACTTGAATCCCGAAATGTACAGGAACGTTAGAATGTACGGCTCATCTTAAGCTGGCCTTCGCACTTTATTATAAAAGATTAACGGTCACCGTAATCACAAACACAACGTAGTATGGGACGCCCGCCGGCTAGGTGAGGAAACGACTTGCGAAAAACAGCTGGCAGCGACTGGATGAAAAGAACGGAAGATCGAGCTCAGTGGCGTTCATTAGGAGAGGCCTACGTCCAACTGTGTACTGGTATAAGCTGATGATGATGATGATGATTATTTAGACACAAAAACCGCTGTTTGCTTGTTCGCGCATCACGTAAAAACTACTACACCGATTGTAATGCAATTTTCACCAATGGATAGCTTAGAGTTTGACTTAAAAATTGGTGTACTTGGTATTTCCAAATAATATGTAGAAGCCGAACAGTCGATAAAAAACTTTTGATGAATGAAGGAATTTTGATTAAATTTTGGCACGAGTATATTGGTATTTTAGGCCCTGGAATAGCAAACAGAGTACTTTTAACCTCGAGAATTGAAAACGCGTGCGAAGCCGCGGGCACAGCTAGTTATTATAATATGTTTGTACTAGTTATTATAATAACGCTAGGAATACTTTGCCTACGATTATATTCAACTTACAAAATACAAGAGTATTCAAATATTGCTAAAACAAGATATAAGTTAAAAAACTAAAATCCGACTATGGTTGGGTAAAAAAACCTATGGCACTCTATACCTGAAGCTAAATCGATTGACATCTCGTTAGTCAAAATCGGACCAATAGGGGCGACGGTATGGTGGAACATCCACATAACCACATACATAGATACATAGACTGATAAACTTATTACCCCTCCCTTGCTTTGCTGTAGTCGGGTAATAATAAACGGATCACCTCAAACTGAGACATAGAGACGCTGTACAATTTTTATTCACATATGGACTTCTAACTAAAAAACTACATGTATTAAAATTAAAATATTTTCAAGAAAGTCATATCCCTTTTTTACCGTTTCATTTTTAAATTACCCTTATTTCAATTAGCTCTTTTTTATTATTAGTAACCTATATAATGAAGTATTGGTTACCAAGCGGTATACTAGAGCGAGTTAGAATCTAACGATACCAGGTTCGACACCTTTCATTGTTTGGTATCTATCCATATTCTTTTCATAACATATGTGGTCAAGGCAAGCCTAGTTGGTTTCTGTATAACTGGGAGAAATCCATATTCAGCCATAAAACTTTGATACTCTAAGCTTAATGGGCTCCCATCGTATCTAAAATATTCTCATTTTATGTAACCGGCAAGCATAAAAGCCCATCTAATTAACTTATATATGTTTTTAGTAAGGGTAATTTCTTAAAAGACGGCGAGCGGTAAATACCAAAAACATAAATGACATTAGGAATTGGAGTAGCTACACAATCAGCTTCGTCTATTGCTAGTTCACTGACAACTGTAATCCGTCTCTCACATATGCTTCCACTCCACTATTTCGATTGATTATTGTGTTAGTTTTGAATGAATTATAACCTAGATGAGAACGAAATATCTATTGGATCGATAAGCCAACACTTGGTTAAAATTAAAATATTCTATTTAAATGTGCCACAATTTGGATATTTTTTTGGTCCATAGGTCAGATACAGTCATTATAAAAAAGGCGGGCAATATGCAGAACTCGTCTGCCTACAAATGGCGTCATCAAAATATAGCAGTAGGTTAGGAGATTTTGGGTTCAAATCGCCATTTTAACATAAAATCCTCATGATCAACTTCACTAACCTACGAAGTGTTTTAGGCGCATTGCGTTTTTAGGCGCAATTCTATTAACAGACGACGCCGTTTGTAAACGGACGAGTTTTAAAAAATGTCTAACAGCTACGACGGCGCCAAACACTAATCTTCTTGTCTACACAGCAATTTACGAACACTGAAAGCGTCGATCGACTCGGGAAAACTCCAACCCTTTTTTGTGATTGATAGGGATTGATTGAACCGGCCACATTAATTGATAAAATGCGAGCCACAATTTGGATGAACCAAATGGTTTCCAAATTTATTGAGATAAATGAGGTAAGTACTTACAAAATTTCCTTTTTTGAAATAAATAAAAATGAAACTGAGAAATCTGCACTGCAACAGTGACAGTGGATTCTGCTCCATTATCTCTTACTCTCTCATCTCTCTCTCTGAGAGTAAGTAGGATTGGTGATGATGATTTTGATAATAAAGATGAAATCTCTCTCAAAATCATGTGGACTACAAAGAAACGTACGTAATAAACGTTCACGTTCTAATTGGACACGCGTGGAGAGGGTAAATAACGTACGGTGAATATATTAGCACACAATCTTGAGAGGTTTGCCATGTTATTTTAAGACCATATACTTCTTATAAGATATCTATAAGTAAATAACTAGATAAAAGTTTTTTCAATTTTTTGGTTTAATAGTTTCGGAGATAACCGACGGGGAACTGTAAATATTAATATATTTTCTTAAATAACTTGAGATAACTAGCCCTCTCATTTGATATGTTAAATTCTAGTTAATACCTAGCTCATTTGAAGTACTCTAGTTTTTTTTTATTTTCTTACTTGTACAGACTTTTTGTTGCTTACTGCTTCATTAAAAGTATATTTAAGTATCACCTTGGATATTGTACTTACAATATAACTTTGTTATTCGTGCTTCAAATTATTCTCCAAACCACCAAACCTAACATAACAATTCCTTCCAACATAAAACTTAACGAGCATTACACCTACGTTTCCTTCTCAATTTTCTAAGTCAGCGACAGTCACCACTGGTTCGGAAAATGGTATATTGAAAATAACTTTTATACGTCAAAGTCCTTTGTACGAAAAAAGCTTTCAATTTTCCTTTACAAATGGCTCCTTTTACCCTACATGGTGTCACTGATGTGATGGCTAAAGGAATGCGAGGTTAATTATTTCCCGAAGTTTCAATTTCGTAATTAAGATGTGCTCTTAGCGGAAATCCAATGAGGAAACAGTTTGTTTGTTTTTTGTTGTTTTATTGGTAGATAGAAGTTACAACTACTCTCAATAAATTACTTAGATAGGTACTTCAATTAAGCAAATCAAATTTTTCTTCTTTAGAGTTGATTTATCCTAATTTGTGGAATATGTCTTGTAAATAACTCATATAATTTGACTAGCTACTAATAAAATTCGTAAATAGTTCAAATAATTGATAGATAGACTACATGAGGATTCTACTCATGTGTAGTAGAATCCTCAATTATTTAAATTTCTGTAGACATGAACTAAAAAAACTGTTAGTCCCAATTAGTACTCTGGATTCGTAACACAAAAATTAACAGGTACGTACCCCGATAGTAATAGTGACGAAGTGATATGCTGGCCATTTAATTACTTTGTATGGAAAAAACAAAGGTATTAAAATGCTGATACGTAGAACAACGTTGAAAAAGAAACCGTCTTTCAAATTCTCTATGTGTTCTTGATTCCCTTTTTTGATCGCCTCTAAACGCAGCAATCGCTCATGGATCGCTCCGAGAAAAAGATGATTGACGCGAGAGTTGCCAGCTCTCAATAATCAAATGTACCACTTTCTAATAAATGTGATACTAAAAATGAAATACTAGTGGCTCTGTAAGCTTTAAACCTCGCGTTTTTAGCAAACAATCTAGCGGTGCACAGTAGCGCCATCTAGTAACCTTATTGCAAAACTATCATTAATAACCAAGTCGCTTCATCAATCTCTACCTAGTGGGTAAAGGGCAGATTCCACTGGTGGAAATCTAAAAGTGAGCAATTTACTGCATTTTGAGGAGCTATTCTGATCATCATGCTGAAGATCCTCATCAGATCTTCTCCATACCTCCGCCATTAGTCTGTAACGCTTAATCTTTTAAACTAAGCGACGAATTTTAATCCGTTTTTCACCATCAGTTAGATTATTTTTCACGGAAGTTTCATATAATATATTCTGTGCCCGCGGCTTTGCCCGCGTAGTCAAAATTCATGGGATTTTTTGCGCGTTAAACTTGTAACTAATCTCTCTCCCTCTAAAAAAATATATCGCTTGGCCAATTGATCGTCTATACTACGTTGTGAATATAAGTAACCCGGAACTTTTAGAGTGCGTGACTGTACTGGGAAGGAATGAAAATTATTATGAAAGTACAAATACAGATATTACAATAAATATGTTAACTTGGCATCTGAGATTTGGTTATTAACATAGTGTTAACAAGAGCATGTTCTTTGATAATATAAATGTGTTATTATAATATTCAAATAATTACTGAAGTCATATCGTTTGCATCTCTCCATACAGCACATCATAAAATATAAAACAGGAAATCAGAAGACTTATTGTTTACTTATTATTTAATTGTGAGAAGGTGTTTGTTTGTTCTGCCTGATATTCTCCGACAATATGATCAGAGACCTTAAGGCATAACATGTTTATTCTCTTTTTATTTTAGAGTTTGGCTATGTAAAACCACTCATATGATAGTAGAACTTTCATCGTCTACTAAACGGAGTGGTATGAGGATGGAGTAGCGTAGGTATATTTTATGTGTATAGCAAACCATTCAGTCTAACATAACTGGAGTTAGTTCAGGTTGACTTAGTTGAACATAATCGGTCTATGCCGTAACTTGTCTTTTACTGACTATGTCAGTTAGTTTTATTTAAATAAAGTCTGGATTATACCAGTAAATGGTTATAGTTGTCATTAGGAATAAATCCCTTTAGTTTATCGGCCTTGCCGTAATTCGTAGTTGAGACTAAAGCCTCTGATATTCAATATGTTTCCTTAAAATATTTAAGGGTTTTATCTGGACTATGCCAGTGTGAATTATTTAGTATTCAGGAATAATCCTCAGTAAATTAATTGTGAAATTATTACACTTTTGTAAGTACATTTCCATAATAATTGCTATTAATTCAAGGTTGTACCTTAATTAAAGATTTCGTAATCGATCAACAGTAAGCATGTCAATCCATCACTAGTGCCTGACAGAGCCAGAATTTACACGATAAGGGTCCCTTTGTTCAGCTTATAGCCTTCATATTTTTTCGGAACATAAGATATTCTATCAGTGCTGGGTGCCAAAACAACAAAGTGAAAATTAACATCCCTTCCATATATTTCAACCAAGAAACCTATTAATTAGTTCGTGATTGACTATATAAATATAATTAAAGATTTCGTAATCGATCAACAGTAAGCATGTCAATCCTTCACTAGTGCCTGACAGAGCCAGAATTTACACTATAAGGGTCCCTTTGTTCAGCTTATAGCCTTCATCTTTTTTCGGAACATAAGATATTCTATCAGTGCTGGGTGCCAAAACAACAAAGTGAAAATTAACATCCCTTCCATATATTTCAACCAGGAAACCTATTAATTAGTTTGTGGTTGATTATATAAATATAAAAGTTCTGCTAGACTGAAATAGTATTAAAATTCACCCTTAAGGCGTAATTCATCTTTAATCTTACATAAAGAAATTGGTTTGAAGGGTAGGAATATGACAGTTAGGAGGAAGCAATCGGAGTCAACCTCCGCTATCACCGATTACTAATCAAGCCATAATTTATCTGTATTTGATATTTATGTTTGAAGGTTGAGTCAGTAAGCAATGATCTGTTGGCCGAACAGAACAATACTCCACTTACTCATTGTATTGTGTGCGTAAGGGTATCTCCTCTTTGTGAAGTCCTTTTGATAGCAGCAGATATTATTTACAAGTCAGCAATGCATAGGAAAGATCACGTATATAGTAAAGGTTGTGAGGCTTTAAAATCTCATCTATCTCCATACAATATCACTCACTTGGTAATAATTCATACAGTATGTAAATGAATAAGCTATCACTCAATTAGTATATAATGTAAAACAGAAGTTCGTTATTTTTCTATTCTATGAGGATAAGGGTATGTTATACTTATTTCTAACGCTGTTGTATTTAGTGGTCATTCACCTGCGCCAACCAAGGGAAAGGGGGATCCTGCTTCTATCAGAAACTGAAAGCCGTTCCGAGACCTAACAAATGAATGATCATTAAATAAACGATTCCGCCTTATTAGCTCTAAAACCCTCCACCAATTTATTCTAAGATCAGGAAATCTCGTGCCGTTATCTAAAGGGAACATAATAATAAGATATAATGTGCAAAGTTAATAACTGGCATTGAAATTCAGGTAGCTGTAAATAAACATTATTATCATCCCTAATAACACTTCTCCAATCCATGATACAATCAGGAAATCTCGTACCATCATTAACTGAAAGTGACATGATATAAAATAATATGCAAGATTACTAATTATAGTAAAAGTCAGGTAGCTGTAAATAAACATCATTATAATTTTCTAATATCTCTCCACCAATACATGATACAATCAGGAAATCTCGTACCATCGTTAACTGAGAAAAACCCTGTATATATAAAAGTGAACCTTGATTTCAAAATTGTTCTTTAATTTCGATTAAACATACTAATTACATCAAACTAGATACCTTTAGTCCGTATTTTAGGTAAATTCCGACTAGAGATCAGTTATAATCGGCAAATTTGAGACTAGGTGCACCTGTTCCTAGTACGTTCAGATACTTGTTTAAAATATTTATTCCATCCAGTCCTCCTGGTAATTCAGGATATAAGCCATCCTAGTACCAAACCTCATCCAAATCGGTTCAGCCGTTTGAGTGTGGAGTTACGAATGATGATGATGATGAAAAGTTTACATGTGCCAATCCAGCATATAAGCTATCCTAGTATCTGTCTTCATCCAAATCAGTTCAGCCGTTTGAGCATAAAGGAGTAAGAACTGCGATGACGAAAAGTATTACATGTGCTAATCCAACAGATAAGCTATCCTAGTATCTGATTTCATCCAAATCAGTTCAGACGTTTGAGCGTAAAGGAGTAAGAACTGCGAGGATGATGAAAAGTATTATATGTGCTAATCCAGCATATAAGCTTTCCTAATACCTAATTTCATCCAAATCTGTTCAGCTGTTTGAGCGTAAAGGAGTAAAATAAAAATGGCGATGACGATGATGATGAAAATCATTCCATGTGCCAATCTAGTATATAGCTATCCCAGTACTTAATTTCATAGCAAATCAGGTTAGCCGTCCGAACGTAAAGGAGTAAAAAATATACCTACATACTTCCGCCTTTACAATGTTAAACAGTGTAATCACTCAATAATCACCAGCATTCTTCAATACACAAAACCCGCTAGTGGCGACCATCATCTGATAAAGAAGAAAGAGTTCCCTAAAGTATTTATCTAGACTTCAACTTAATGCCCATTTTAAGGTTTAGAAATCACTCGAAGATTTCTATTTATCTAGTGTTTATATAGTCAATTTTCCATGAAATTTGCCGTTGAACATAAATGTCTTACTTAAACCGGTGAATTATTTTTATGGTTATTTTATGATATAACTAGCCGCCCCCACGTCTTCACCCGCGTGTGTCAAATTTCATCAGTTAAAAGAGTTCCCTAAAATATTTATCTAGACTTCAAATTAATGCTCCATTTTAAAGGTTCAGAAATCAATCGAAGATTTCTATTTATCTAGCGTTTGCGTAGCCAATGGTATATGAAATTTGCAGCTGAAAATAAATTTCTTACTTAAACCGATGAATTCATTTTTATGGTAATTTTATGATATAACTAGCCGCACCCACGTCTTCACCCGCGTGTGTCAAATTTCATCAGTTAAAAGAGTTCCCTAAAATATTTATCTAGACTTCAAAATAATGATCCATTTTAAAGGTTCAGAAATCACTCGAAGATTTCTATTTATCTAACGTTTGTATAGTTAATGGTCTATGAAATTTGCAGCTGGAAATAAAGGCCCTACTTAAACCGGTGTGTTAGTTTTTATGATATTACTAGCCGCACCCACGTCTTCACCCGCGTGTGTCAAATTTCATCAGTTAAAAGAGTTCCCTAAAATATTTATCTAGACTTCAAAATAATGATCCATTTTAAAGGTTCAGAAATCACTCGAAGATTTCTATTTATCTAACGTTTGTATAGTTAATGGTCTATGAAATTTGCAGCTGGAAATAAAGGGGTTTCATTCCAGGGCACAGCCACCCTAAATTCAAACCTCAACCAAATCCGTTCAGTTGTTTGATCATACATCTAGTCATGAAGTACATCGCGTACCATACCCAAACTAGGTACAAAGTACTTTACTAAAGAATGGAAGCAATATTCATATAAAAGGATTACCACTATTAGCGTGTTGCCTACCGTCCACGACTGACTGCACATGCGGCGAGCGGCGAGCGAAAGATCCGATTACGAGAAGTACTGTCTCGCTCACTCGATATACCTAGTTACCGCGCTACAATCTCACGATCTATGATTTCATGTGGACCAAGTTGGTAGGTACCTAAGACTAGGTGCCGCCCACCACCAAAGCACACGTGATCCCTGCACCTGTTCCAGTATCCTCCACTCGATGCTCGAACAAACATACAGACAGACAGACAAAATTCCCAAAGGTTATATTTCCGTTCAACAGCCATTCCAAGCACCACAGACCAATCCTTCCCAAACTACACTGTACAGAGACCCCCCGACACTCACGGCTCCATTATAAGTATTGATTAATATGATAGAATAATTATATCTCCGTGCGCACTGCTTACGTATTTTTTTTCCTATGTCGATCGTCCCTCGCATCGCTGCACAGAATAAATAATAGTACAAGATAGAACGTAGCCGATTATCTCTTTAAATGCTTTACGTTCACTACCACAATTATCGTATGTTCTCTGCTTGTTAGCTACTACCTTACCGCGCGCGCACGCGCAGTATGTGCGCAATGAGGCATGTTGGCGATATATCGTCACCGACTAGACAAAACATAACACAAAATCCTCTTTACGAGGGCTACGTCCCTCCAGCATGCCGGACGGAGCGGGCGCCGCACACCGAACATAAACACTACCCTAATTCATTAAAACAAACCCCAAGTAACCCTTCTCGAATCAGAAATAATTTTAGTATGCCTCTCATCCTGTTAGTGCACTATTTCGCTGAAACTCCAAGTATCTTCCAAGAGCACCGCTCGGTGACTCTCCGGGCCCAGGCCGCCCCAATCACTTTAGGTACACTACGATTTTATTGAACTCCGGAGCCGATCGGCGCACGCACAACCACTTACTTATAGTGTTTCTTCTTGACTGGCCTCTCGACACGTCTTAATTTCTCAAGGTCTCGCAACGACTGCCTCGGACGCCCGGCCTCGCTTAACTGTTACGTACGTGTCTCGCGGAGACGCTCCGCACGCGACCTATCCTCGGAACGATCCCGCACTGACTGGCTCCCGCTCCCGGGGTTTTTTCCATGCGCATGATTCAACGGACTACGTTCGTTGTTCCCCCACCCCTGGGCTGCAATGCTATAACGCCGAGCCAAAACTTTCCACTCATAATACTAAATAATTCCAGTACCTACGACTTTTATAATTAGTATAACAATGCAATGTTCACGTTTAGGAAGGGGTTAAACACATTGAAGACCGAATTATGGTTAGGTACAAACTTTTTAATAAAAATAGCTTAAGTGACTCCTTATAACATCAGCTATCTGCCAGTGAAAGTCCCGTCAAAATCAGTTCAGCCGTTTAGGACCTTTTTATTATTATGGATAATACGAGACCTGAACGTAGCGAGGGAGGAGGCAGCGAGCGAAGCGAGCCGCCTTCCTCTGAAGCGGAGAACTACAATTTTTACCTCTTTTTTTTCTAAATTACACCTGTGCGTAGCCGGAGCGGATCGCTAGTACGAATATAAATAAGTAGAGTAAGAGCCCGCAACGAGCAGACCTTCGTTATTTTATAAAAAAATATAGTTTCTTTGTGTTACAGGTAAAAACAAAACAGATAAGCGTTACTTTTTTCATTTGGACGTACGGAACCCTAGCATAGAAGCTAAATAAAAAAAAACTTTAACCATCTCAAAGGTCTACTTTTTTTAATGAAAATAAAACAAATAGAAAAAATACTCAAACGGTTTTATATTTACTAAACCCTTTGTTTTTTTTTTTTTTTTTTTTTTTTCCAGTTTTTAGCTTTTTGTTTAGTTACTTCTAAAGTGTACTGTATTCAACTTTTCAAGCCCTATCATTTGAAAACCATATGATTGCAAAAAAAAGTTATACGCCATTATGTGGTGGCGGCTATCTTGGATTTGAAATTTACTGTTACTGTTCATGGTGTAATGTATTCTTCTAGTTAAGTCCTTTCATTTGATACCCATAGCATATAGAGGGGGTTGAAAAAATAGATTATATAATTCGCCATTATGTGGCGGCGGCCATCTTAGATTTACAATGATACTGAATACACATAATTTTATCTTCATCAGAACCAAAGGTGTGTACAAAGTAAAAGATCAATCGGTTAACAGGAAGGGGGTAAAAAGCCAATTACTAGATTCGACGCAAACAAATAATAAACAAAAATGTACAACAAACAACTTGACTTGTTTGTTGTACATTTTTGTTTATTATAAATAAAGCCGTTTAATTAAAACAAACCGATTAAGGACCGATTACACTATCAAAAATGAACGCGATCAACGCAAGCTAAATTGGTTTAAAGTGGCTGAGTTCAAAACGTCAATTTGGTTTTCACCAACATAAACTAAACGCAGTTAAGGCTTTAGCGAGCTTAAATTCTGAACGCCCGATTTTCGTAGGTTTAAGCCCTTTGAACGCGTTTATGAGGCGACACATCTGTACTACACATGTTGAATAACAAAATTAATCGGTATAAAAAGTATCTGTTATGTTTTTTGCTCCACGCTAAGCAAATGCGACATGCATCAGCACATAATTTTACCTCATAGTACCTGGCTGATATTGGTGTATTGACTAAAAAGAAAGATGGAGAGAACATTGACTCTAGCCTTTGAATATAGTGATGAAGAAGAGTCTTTTATCCACCCAAGGCGCCCAAGATGGATTCGCGAAAGAGAAGAACACTACGATACATTTGATGACAAAGATTTCGCCACAAGATTTCGCCTTATGAAGCCCACAGTTTTATTTGTGTTGGAATCTATTGAAAACAAAAAACCAAAAAACAAACAAAATATTACGCAAACTATCAATTAAATCAGTTTGACAGTGACATTACAATAATGTTTTGACAGTGAATCTTTGGTTTACATGAATGTGATCAATATCGTGTCGGTGAAATCGCCTTGACTTAAACCGAGATCAAACTCTACGTTTGAACTTGTTTAAGTAAAACCGAGTTCATTTAAGCTCGTTTTGTGATGCAAACGGCGAAATTGGCCCTAAGAAATCTCGAAAGTACGAGCGCTAACATACATAAAAAAGCTCGTTAGCACTACGAAATCATGACAGTTCACATAATACCTTGTTCGTTGTCCTAGAATATTTGATGTTACTTCATCTCCTGTGCTAATATAATAACACACTTCAGCCTCCTATCTTAAACAATCATCTAAATTCAGCTCCATTGACGACACGAGTTTCTCAACATTTGTGAAGCTGAGAAAATGGATTGTCAAGTCATATTACAAATTATTTTATTCAACGATTCTGGCACGCTCGGATTAAGTGAATGAATTTTGTATGAAATTGTCACTCGGGCTTAGTACTTTTTTTTCTTTGACTCTGGCTTTAAATCAAATAATCTTAAGCTTGTACTGTAGAATAAAACATCTGAGATAGACTGACAGACAGATAGCGTCGTATGATGCCTTGTGTCTAAGGGCCTCTTTCAAGACCTTCAAGTAATGTTTCAAGTAGGCTGATTGGCCAGTTAAACTCACCAGTAACTGTGCGTATGAATTTCATCACGCTTGAAAAATACTAACCGAGAATTAAAGGTAAAAGATATTATTTTTAATTGCCAAGCAACGTTGTTTAGCAAGTAAGTTATCAACGCTTTACTTGTACGTCGTGAGATAGGCCCATAGAAAAACAAAACACATACATAATTCAAGATCATTGCATTGATAATGAAAGAGACTAAAATGAGTACTTATTAATTTTATATTTTTAGCGCATAGGGCAGGACAAATATTGAGTTGCGCTTTAATAATTCGTTTCCAACGAATTGTGGCAGAATAAATAGTTCAATAATATGGAAGAGTGATAAACTGATTTGGGTCAAAAAAATAACCACCTGATCTAAAAAATACAAAGTGGTACAGTACCTATTGTCTACAGTCATTACAGCGGTGCCAGATTGATTACCGGTACATCGAAGTGTTGAAGTGTTTGTACAGCAAGGCCACCATGAAAGTCCGTCTTCAGGATCAGAGCATGAATTCTATACAGTTGTAAAATGGGGAGACAGACAGACAGACAGACAGACAGAGAGACGCTATTTCTCCGAAACTGTTCACCTCTGCACTGGAAGACATATTCAAGCTTCTGAACTGGAACGGATATGGTGTTAACATCAATGGCGAATACATCATTCACCTACAATTTGCTGATGATATAGTTATCATGGCAGAAACCCTGGAAGACCTAAGCACAATGCTCAATATTGTTTCCCAACAGGTGGGTCTTAAAATGAACATGGGCAAGACGAACATGATGTCAAATGCCCATGTCGTACCCATGCCGTAAACCAGCATGGGTACGACATTCGGTTACGATATTGTTGGGAACGATATTATCGAAGCTGTTGATCACTATGTCTACTTAGGTCAAACGATCCAACTGGGTAGATCCAACTTCGACAAAGAGGTCTACCGACGAATCCAAGTCGGATGGGCAGCGTTCGGGAAATTACGCTTTATCTTCTCGTCGCATATACCGCAGAGCCTCAAGACGAACGTTTATAATCAGTGCGTGTTGCCAGTGATGACATACGATACTGAGACGTGGTCACTAACTATTGGTCTCATACACAAGCTCAGAGTTGCGCAGCGTGCAATGAAGAGAGCTATGCCCGGTATTTCACTACGTGATGGAATCCGAAATGAGGGAATCCGTAGAAGAATGAAGGTTATCGAGATAACTCTCAGAGTTTGCAAGTTGAAATGGCAATGGGCAGGCCATATAGTTTCCAGAAACGAAATCCGCTCGGGAGTAAAAGTTCTCGAATGGCGACCACGAACAAGCAAGCGAAGTATGGGGAGACCCTCCACACTATGGACTGACGACATTGTAGCCATCGCAGGAAGTCGGTGGATGGAGGTGGCACAAGATCGCTCGTTATGGCGTTCTTTGGGGGAGGCTTATGTTCAGCAGTGGACTTCTAAAGGCTGACATGATGATGATGATGAATAGGATTCCATTCGTTGTGTATTGTATGGACACACACATCAACATTCCAAACGTTCCAGATATAATTGTTCAAGACCTTACAATTTGTCCTAAAAACTTATAACCATCAATATGGTGATCCCTGAATCTCATACTAGAATACCCTGTGTCGTGAGATCAGTATCTTCCTTGAAAGATACAATTTATAAACGCTTAAAAACAGAAAATAAATTAGAAAAAGGCCAGTCGACAATCATCTCAAGTACCTACATAAAATAATTGTGTAAAATGTTTGTGAAGATGAACGAGTGGGTGAGTATAAGCGTATGGACACATGTACATTACTGGGGGGTCATGTACGATACTGATCAGTGTCAATCACTAAAACTCCATTTTCTGAAATAAAATAACAGAATATTGCGATAATTGGGTCAGGGATAAAATTTTTACATAAATTTCTACAGGAAAATGCCGTGGGTCCTATTTACAACATTATATTACACCGAATAAACACATGAACACTACATGTTATTTTATCTCATCACCATAATAATAAATTTTCACGGTCGCTTCGGTCACGCATTCACCATGTTCTATAAATTCCGACGAAACTTCATATGTGATACTTTTTCACCCCTACCCTCATGAGAAGAAAAAAGTTTGGACTAACACCGATATTCTTCCTCAATGGTTATGAACTTGATTCACGAGTAATTATGTATGTATTTATGTAGATCATGGTGGTCATATATGTCAACAACAAAATAGATAGCTACAGAAAACCACCAATCACCAACTTATCTGTGAACTGAATGGTGGCGTGAGTGTTCCAGTCAATCGATAAGTAGACCAATCAAAATACTCATTCGTGGCGGCTGTAGTTCCTTTTTTTTTGCCACTTCACAGATAAGTTGGTTGATCTATATACCTATTATATCATTCTGGTTGTAACTGCAATGAGTCATCAAAGCATACGCTTTCGTATTAGTGTCTGACAAATAGTGAACACAGCTAGTGTGCAAAAGTCACATGTGTAACAAGTAACATTTTATTATTATAAAAATACAATGAACCCGAGTGCGAACAAAATTACTGAATACGAGCTGACCGTCCACACAAATCATCACACTAATAATATAAAGACGAAAGTTTATATTGATATAAGGGGTAAGAGTGTGCCTGTGTGTGTTTGTGTGTTTGTGTGTGTGGGTGTGTGTGTGTTTGTGTGTGTGCGCGCGCGCGTGTGTGTGTGTGTTTGTGTGTGTGTGTGTGTGTGTGTGTGTGTGTGTGTTTGTTACTTCTTCACGCTTTAACGGCTGAACGCATTTGGATTAAATTTGGTACGGAGGTAGCTTATAACCTGGATTAACATATAGGCTACTTTTTATCCCGGAAAAATGTGTGGTTCCTGAGGGATATGGGTGAAACTGCGGGGCGCAGCTAGTATTTATATAAATTTATTGTTTTTTTTACTTATATATTTCACTTTACTTTAATAGTTGCAATTGCAACATTAGACTGTAGTATTTACATTAGCTTGAAAAATCATAAATTAATAATTTTAAAGAGATCAATATTCTTACAGTGGCTTGTCAATATATATATGAAAATATAATGTATGTTCGGAAGAATATCAATACCTTTGTTAAAAATAGGGATGTTCATAATTTTAATACTAGAAATAAAAATAAACTAAAAGTGTCTGGATTTCGGTTAAAGAAAGTTAGTGGTTCATATATGGAGAACTGTATACGATTTTTTAATAAGTTACCTGACGGCATTGATCAATTACCAATGCATAGGTTTAAAACTTTTGTTAAAGTAAATCTCATAAAGAAAGCGTATTACAATGTAAATGATTATATTAATGACAGAAATGCATGGCCTGATGTCTCCAAGCTCCATGATAATAATAAGTGATCATATAATATCATATATATCATATGATATCTCATTGTCACTTTTACCTTTTATATTTGTAGTTTACATGTTTTGTTATAATTGTGACATTTGAAAAATATATAAAGAATGAACAAATATGGAAAAAATACATCCCCGTAGAGTTTCTTGGTGCTCTCTTCTCTAACGGGCGTATTTCCGAAGCACCGGTAGAGTCAGAAGGGTATTTCCTTTTCCAGTGTGAGATTTAACTCTGTTGGCACATGAAAGGGAAATTTCCTTTTCAAACTCAAAGAATACTTAGTTTATCTAAATTTGGATTGATTTGATCTTTTTATAATATTTTATGTAAATCTCTTTGTTCAGGAGATGTTAATTTTGACTTGTAAAAGTGCTATTATTTTTGCCTATTTACAATAAAATACTTTGACTTTGACTTTGACTTTGAATTTTGTAACAATGTAAATAGAAAATTGCTACTGTCTTATTTTAATAATTATATATTTTTGAAATGGTATTTAAAGACCTGTATTTTGATACCTCACGCTATATATAGGTTTTGGTATTGTTTTGTTCCGTCGGAAATACAATATGGCAGCTGTAAGCCGCCATATTAGTTGTCTTGACAATTTATATATCCTATAGCACTTTTGTGATCGAGACGAATCCAATGATACCTCATTTATCAAAATCCATCAAGCCGTTTAGGCTATAGGACGCGCCTAAGAAACGTACAAATATACAGACATACATACAACCCAAACACATAACCCTCAGTCGGGTAAGAAGAAGCGAATCCACGCGATTTGTGATGATTAAATCTATAAATGAACCTGTTCATCCATACTCTCACTCAACGTTTGTTTTTTAACCACGGCTACACATAAGGCCCTTCCAAACACCGATGATGTAAGGGAGTATGTGTATTTAATATGATATAGGCATAGGTATGTATGAGAGCTTGAGTCATAAATGATGTAAACAAGAAAATTTACGCACAATGAAAGTCCCCGAATGTGAACTTTAAATCGTTATAGATCCTAAATGTCATTCCAAAAGAAAATTATACGAGAAACCTAAAGATTATTTTCCAATACTTATTCAATGATGCCCTACTTAACATAGTTCGTCGACATAATTTGTTTTCTGTTTTACTATATGGCGTGAGGTTGTCGCCATATTGAATTTTTGATTAATTTCAAGTCTTAGTACTCGTAAGATAAGGACAAATCAATTGACGTGAGAATCATCAAATCGGTCCACGCGTTTGGTCTATATAGTGCCACATAGGAACAGAGATACATACATGAATATAAGCTGATAAAATACCCTGCGCGCAGTCGGTTACAAAATACGCTCGATTCGCTAGCATATCCACTTTCTTGAATCTACATGAGGTGTAGGAAGATTGTAATAACCGCATTTAATACTTTGCAACACCAATATAGACAAATTAACTCGGTTTTCAACCGATTTCAGGAGGAGGGACCCATATGTTTTTTTTTGTATGTATGTTACGCGATATCTCCGGCAATTGTGGATCGATTTCAAGAAATATTTTTAATGCATAGGGTATGCCATAAGGGTAGTCCCATTTAAATATCATGAAACTATTCCACCTTTTAGGGTGGATAGTTTAGGGATGACATAATATTATTAAATTTTACCCACTTTATGACGCGACGTCTCCGTCAAACGTGGGTCGATTTTGAAGTTTTTTTTTATAGAATAGGATATGCTTTAGGTTTGTTTCCATTTGTATAATTTTATGAAGATCTGATGATGACCTTCGGTGATATAAAGGAACTCCTCAATGGATAACAGCAAGTCACTTGCGATTGCTGTAATCGCATGTTCATATATTGTTCACGCCACTCAAAATTGGGAAATTAAAAAGAAAAAATAAAAAGAAGTTAAAACGAGTTCTAAATGAATAAAATAATCTTATGTGGGAAACAGTTAAGGAAGTCAGTGCCCAATTTTCTTAAATCTAACCAAGTCAACGGCACAGACTTCCTTAACTGTTTCCCACATAAGATTATATTATTCATTTCAAAGTCAGTTTTTACTTATGTTTTTTAGTTTATTTTATTTATATTGTATTTAGGTATTTGTAACTTGTAACTAAACATGGAAATAACGTATAGCTCTCAGTCACAGAATAAATTATAGTTGCCTAAGTGGAAAACTGCTCAGTTTAAAATTCCTTCGGTATATGTTAGTATATATTAATATAAATAGGTATATATTATCAGTATCCAGAAATATTTTGATTCAGGAGAGGCAGGAATTGTAGCGACACTTACCATTGCTTATTGTTGATGGTAAAATTATGTATGTAGTACTACTGAAGCCAGTTATCTCATTAATAACTATAATTTTGTGTTCACACATATTATTTCAAAGATGAAGAATAAATTTCCTCACTTCCGGAACCAATACATATTCATCACTCTCATCAGTCTCATCAAATCTATATAAAGATAATAACCGTATTCCACTTTCATCGTATTTCGTTCAACATAGGTTGATTACTTACTATAAGCGCTGTGATATACTGATTTCCCTTTTATTATGCTTTTTGTTAACGCGCAAGAGTAGGTAAATTGGAAAACAAGATAATAGTTAATTGCTTGCTTGCTTGTCGAACTAGGTATTGCTGGTCTATGGCCACCCGTCACCCGAGGGCCTGTGACATGGTTTAACGACTACTATTAACTAATAGCTCCAAAAGATTAACGTGCCCTCCGAACCACGGAGCAATGGAAATCCGCATATAATTTAGAAAAGTTATGTGTGGAACCAAGGATCGAACCCGGTACCATTGGATTCTAACGCGCACTAAATAGTCCCTTTGTTATAATAATAATTGTAGTAATTTCCGGTATACATTTTTTTTTCTTCGGAAGGATATATCTTCGGGCGAATGAGTCGGAACGAGACATTAACTCATAATATTTCGATTTCTTTGATGTCTATCGACATGTCAAAAGCAGGGTAAAATACAAATAGACAAATATTGGGACCAGGCGTAAATCTTTCTATAACATTTAACCACACACACACTTACATCATATGATGCTACATTATGACTTTCTTTTCTCTAGATGGATGACCCTAGCCAAAGCAGTGATCTATTACGGTCTACCACTGCTCGTCATTGCGTTCTTCTACTCGCTAATGGCCCAGCGGCTGCTAGCGAGTACGAGGGAGATGCCGGGAGCTATGCAAGGAGGGCAGGGAGAGGCGCAAGCGAAGGCAAGGAAGTCAGTCGCCTGTATGGTGCTGGTCTTTGTTATAGGTGAGTTTTCGTTATTGCTATTGGTATTTTTATATTACTGGTCCAATACTGCAACTTAGAATCCCACGAGACCGGGTTTGGTCCTAGGCACCGCACCAATGACTTTTCTAAGTTATGTGCGGTTTTCCATCGCTCCGAGCTTCGGATGGCACGTTAAACTGTCAGTCCAGGCTGTTAATGATTAATAGCAGCCGTTAAGCCATGTCAGAGGCCCTCGCCTGACAAACTCTGACACCAGAGGCCAGCACTATCTCATACGAAAAACAAACAATGTTACTGGGTGCTAGATAGGTCGCTCCTTGACAAGTTAATAGTTTCTAATAATATCCAGCGAGCCCTAGGTAGCTAGAATATATCATTGCAAATCACAATCATTATCATCATCAGCCTATACTTGTCCACTGCTGGACGTAGGCCTCTCCTAATGCACGCTACTCAGCTCGGTCTTCAACTCTCCTCATCCATTTTCTGCCACGCTTTTCGCAGTTTGTCACTCCACCTGTCCATAGGGTGTCCTACGCTACGTTTTCCTAGACGTAGTCTCCACTCGAGAACTCGTCTACGCCATTGGTTATCGGTTCTTCGGAGAACGTGACCAGCCCCCTGCATCTTTATCTTGCTTAGAGCTATGACGGTTACCTTGACAAATCGCAGTATAGCTGAATAATGCTGTCATCACGAAATATCTACAAAAATAACCCATAATAGGGCACAATCTTTGAAACATTGCCGCAATAAGTTATTATACACGAGGCTTGCCACAAACGAAGAGAATATAACCTAGAAATATAACCTATCACTGCATAATGCGTTCTTCTACTTGCCAATGGCACTGCTTGTCAACGCCTTCCTCTACTCGATAATGGCACAGAGTCTACTTTTAGTATAACGAGCATGTGAGATGCCAGGAGAATACAATAAGAGCAGGGAGAAGCGCATGGGAACACTTGGAAGTTACAAGGTGCTGTTCATTTTGTCAACTAAGGCAGGCCAGTCGCACTCCGCAACAAGTACAAATATTATATCTACACTTTGCGGCCATAATATTGCGGTTAATTCAGTAGAGTGCCAAGCATGCGCTCGATGAGTCGCGCGCCGTGTGCTTACGATAAAGTACCTACTTACGTAAGTTTTTGTCAAATTTTATTATTTTCTTAATTATGAGTTCCAATAGAAACCTAGAATGTACTGCATAGCATTTGGTCTGAAAAGTCTCGTAAAATATCTAAATACTGACATTTTATTACGTAGGTAGCCATTTCTTTTTCATTCATTATTATGCATGGAATTCAGACAAGCACCTTTTATTCATCAAAGTGCAATACCTATTAAGTTATAATCAAATAATGAGGTACTAGGTCTATTCTGATAAGAATGTCTTTATAACATGTAGTTAATAGAACTATCAACATTTAACTAATAAAAATAAAAATTGAATAAGTTAAAAATAATACATTATTACATAATTGTTTATTATATTACAATATCTAAATCATATCATATCACAGAATAATTAGTAGTACAAGTACCTAGTTATATCTTGATACAACCCTGCCGAGCGAAACAGTGACAGAGCGATTCTGAAACGGTTAGAGCAATGGAAGCTGTGGCGCGTTGTGATACTGTACATTCTAGCCTGCACGCAATGGGTGAGCGCCTTCTAGGTAAATATAATTGAAAGATCGCAGCGCTGTGCGATTTAAATTGCACTTTATTGCGTTGTAGCGAGAGTTGCTATGTATTTAAATGACTCAGTTATCCTTCTGTACTTGTACTATTTATTATTTATGCTGTGTTTAAGGTGAACTTCTCCGCGTGTGTATCTTGAGCTACTGTGGTTCAGTCGTCATGGAAAGTGTCAAACTTCCTTCAAGTCCTTTCAAAGTCCTTTGCTATATTGTAAATGCTAATATATATGATAATTCAACGTTTACCAATATTGAGGAAAACTAATTTTAATAACTTTAACAAACTTAATTATATGGTTTTCCCAACAAGCAGCATAAATTTACATTGTATTTGGTACAACTTAAGGTGAAATTTAAAGTAGTTGGTACTTATATTCAAATTATAAGTCGGAATCTTTCCTAAAACATAATTTATAGCTTGAGAACGTCGTTTTATTCAGAAAATATCTTAAAAGTACTTTTGCTACAATATATGGGTATTTTTTTATCCCTTCGTATTTGTTAGTGAAATTTTCTTAACATCTATTTACAAGCAAGCAAAGCGTATCTGCTTCAAATTAAATCAATTTGCTTTTATCTGTCAGTTTGTTGTCCTCTACAGGTCGTATTTTACAACCGATCTGGACGAAACTTGGTATACAGGTTTAACAACATCATAGTTTTTACAGGGGTTGATCTAAGAACTGTTTCCATATTTACTAGAAATCAAACCAAAACGAATAATAAGGTAATTAAGAACGTACGACTAAATATGTACCTATATTTGTTTTACTCAGCTTCGTAACGTCTGAACGGATTTTGACGACATTTTGTAGTTATTTTAGATCCTGAAATAACACATAGCAAATGCCGTTTGCGTTTGTGCGTTAGTGGATAATTTGTGGTATTTTGTGGTTGTGACACAATTTCATCATTAAAGACTGCATTGCTTTTTATTTTTCGTGAGTAGGTAATTGACAGAAGTTATACGACTAACAAGGTCAAGAACTTGCTGCGATGTGACGGCCGATGGGCATAACATGGTGTAAGTGTGTGCGTAAGGCTTGTGCATCTGAGCGGATCGGTATATATTGGATGCTTTCGATTTGGCGGTGTGGAATTGTTTTTTTTCATGACATTCTTGGTTTGAAATAAATTATAATCAAGTCCTCGTGATCCTCGAGAATACCCCCCCCCCCCCCTCCCCTCTCCCTCAATTTCCATCTTAAGTAACGCAATTTCCTTACAAAACCCAATTTATTTCCACAACAAAATAATGTTGAGCTTTACAAACAATGTCCCAAATTAAATTTCATTTTCCATTGTAGTGTTTTCCATTAGTTCAGTTATGTGCTAAAACTCTTTTGAATAGCTTATAACTTTGCTTTTAAAGTCCTATTAATGAATTAATAAATTAGTGGGGGTGGCCGTAGCGCGGCCACTCCGACTAATTAACTATAAAAGGCACAGAAAGATGAAAATTAAATTTATTATAATAATAATAATAATAATAATATATTCGGGACATTTCCACACCAATTATCTAGCCCCAAACTAGGATACCCTGTGCTATGGGTACTAGATAACGGATAGAACATACATAGATAATAATAATGACTGTAAATTCACCAAAAAAAACAGACATTAAATCGTATAGAACTTAAAATAAAGAAATAATTGATAATATGAGGTCTACGCTACGCCCAAACAAACTAAAGTAAGTAAGCAGGCCCTTACCTGGAACAGAAAATAATTCAAAAAATATAATTATTTATTTCTTTTAAGTTACGAGTATATACGATTTGAAGTCAGTTTTTTTTATTAGTGTTTAATTCTAAATTTTCCTAAAAAATGAAGTACTTAATTCCGTTCACTAAAAAGAAAGCCTTACTGGGAACTATCTTTTAAATTACTGGATCGATTTTCATGAAACGTAAACTATTCCCTAAGTTGAAAGTAACTGAAGCTATAACAGAAATAACTATTGCAATCAGACTTTTTGTCTCCGTGAAATACGTAAAATTTGATATATTTGTTCAGAGACTCATATAGACTAACACATTATATGAATATTAAGCATTTTTGACAATATTACATACGTATACATACATGCATGAAATTCGGTACATTTGTTTAGGTACCCACATAGACTAACATATATGAATATTACGCATTTTCAACAATATTACATACATATACACTTCCATTAGATATATGACTTATTATTTTATAAGGCCCTGTTCTGGCAATTTAGCAATATTTGATCATTTTTGAACGCCTGTATCTTATTTTATAATTAACCCAGAACTATGAAATTGGTATCACAACAAAATTTGACATATTATCTCGTACTTTGTAAACACCTAAACATGATTAGTATGAATTGACTCGATAGAAAATAAAATCAAAAGTAACACTACTGTATGCTTAGAACATTGATTGGAAAGAGACTCCGTCACTAAATGATATAAAAAATATACCAAGAGAAAGAACTTATTATGATTGAGAAAATGGTTACACACTTTTTAATTCAAAGCTTTAGTTTTCCTACAAATACATAAAAAACTTAAATTTTACTTCCGAGATGTATCATCTTTCCCGCTCTACTTGATCAAGGATGAGAGGGACATAAACTTCACTGACACCCGGCCTTAAGTCGGTTATAAATGACACGCGTCATCAGAAAATAAATGTATCTAACAACATGTCCATAAATTGCCCTCAAGCATCCATACATATAGTTAAATGGGGGAAGATATGGCACCCACGCAGCTACATTCCCACTGTCGTCCTTCATGTGCATCAACAACAAAGATAGAGAGATATACTCAAACAGCAGCGCGAATGAGAGTCACTGCTAACAAGTGCTACACAAACTGCATTTCGATTGTGAATAAAGCCAAAGAAGGCCAATTGTGTGCGTTCTAGTGTCGCACCTAAGTTACGCGGTCCACTCCCGTGGAGCTGGTAATAATTTTCTCGCTTTTATTTGATCTATGCAAGCATCACATGCTTTTTCTGAGTGCAGATTATAAACAAAGCAATAAAAACAATCATAGATTTTGTTTTACCTTGTTCTCAAATTGCATGTGTATTACCAACTACTGCCAAGCCACCACTACTGCTACTTACTGTCACCAAGCCACCTGCCAAGCGTGGTGATTATAGCCAAACACAACCAGTATGGAGGAGGCCCATGTTCAACAGTGAACGACTTTGGGCTGATGAAGATCATTATAAAATCATTAGATTTGAGAGGCGTTATCTTTACCATAGAATAAATTTCTTTGCGGCACGAAGTTAATTGCAATATTAGCCGTGTTCGGTAGTTCAGAATATTGCCAATAGATGGCGTTACCGTCCCCGTAACACGGATTTAGAAACTGAGGGAAAATTTGGATGACGATGTACTGGTCACTGTAGCCAAACTGTTAAAAGGCATGCGACTTGCAGAGGCACGGCATAGTGCGGGTTCAAATCTCTTCTGTGATTCAAATTTTTCCTTTAGTTTGTTCTCACAGCACCAGCGGGATGAAAAAGGTCAAAGTCAAGAAGAAATGGTCCTATTATCAGCTAACATCGGTTCATCCTATTTTATGAACCCAACATCCCATAAGGTGTGATATTATTAATAACTAGCTCTTCCACCCGCGACTTAGTCCACGCGGACTACAGTTTATCGCGAAAAAAACATCCTATGTTCTTCTAGGATATTAAAAACCAATGCACAAGTAGATATAGCACCAATGCTTTTGATGTTTTATGACATACTTGTTATTTCGTTTCCATGGCAACTGTTTTTTTACAGCGAGTTATCGACATTTTTTCAGTTTTCCCGTGGAAACTTACAAATTTCCGGGATAAAAAGTATCCTATATTTTATTCCAGGGTATAAGCTGGCTTCATTTCAAAGTTCATCAAAATCCGATTAGCCGTTATCGCGTGAAAGCTCCCTAAACAGACAAACAGACAACGTTTCACTTTCATATATTGGTATGGACTAGCTATACCCGAAGCTTTGCTCACATAATCATTTTTCTGGGGATTTTTGTGTATCTGCAATAATATGTCTGAGATATCTGAAATATCTTGGATGATTTTTTGAAATGACCTCCACTTATACGTGTCTGAAGGTACACAAATATGAACAAGACATAAGTTCAAAAACTAAAACTAGACTACGGTCACAGAATAAACAATAGTACAAGCTAGGTTTGGGTAAAAATAGCCTATGAGACTCTTACGATGAAGACGAATCGATTGATACATCGTTTGTCAAAATCGGACCATTTTTTTAGTTTGAACACTTAACCCTTCCTTTGCCTTACCATAGTCACGTAAAAAATAGCCTATGGCAGTATAAATGAAGACGATTCGATTGATATCTCGCTTTTCAAAATTGGACCTACTTTTTAGTTTGAACACAAAAACCTTCCATCACTTCAACTTATTCGGGTAAAAAAATAGACTATAAGACTTTATACCTGAAGACGAATAGATTGATCCTTTGTTTTTCAAAATTGGACCAATTGGGGCAACGCTAATATGGTAGAACATCCACATACCCACATACATAGACTGTTAAGTTCATTACACTAACCTGCCTTCGCCGTACTCGTGTAAATCAATATGAACCCGATTTTTAGGTTCAAAGAATTAGTTTAAATGTGAACTAAGTACTTAATCAATAACTACCTCGAAAGAGATCAAGTCATACACGAAATTGCTGAACTATCTGATATATATTTATAATGCAGATAATTAAATTATGGAGAGCCTTATTAGAAGCATTTCATTTCGTCTCCGTAATAGATTCGAAAATAATAGAAAGGCCAAAATTAAATATCGCACCTCCCACGCTCTTCGTGAGAATGCCGTAGTACTGGTAATTTATCATTATTAAGTTTCTTATTCGACGAGATATTATTATTTTTATGACATCGAATCCCGTCTGATATCCAAATTTTTCCTTAAGAAAATTATTTGATATTATTCAGTGGAATTTAAATTTCTGTATATGCTCAGGTACAACAGACCGGAGCGTTGGTAGGCATGATTCTTCCAAACGTATTAGAACTGCATTTAAATATTCTATTTTATTCTGGTTAAAATAAATAAATTTAAAACGTTAACAAATATGTTTCCGTGAAACATAATATATTCTACTTATGAAGAGTTAAAAGTTGCATTAAAACATTTTTCTATTTTACAACTTTAAGTAATGAATTGCATCTATTATAATTTCACGGAAAAAACAAATATGTTTCCGAGAAATATAATATATTCTGCTTATGAAGAGCAAAAAGTTGCATTAAAACATTTTTCTATGCTTACAACTTTATTTAATGATTTGCATTTTTGTTGGCAACGGTAAGAATTCTTGTTTTATGTTCTATGACATTGCAAAGGCGGTTTCTATATTTTTACGGTATATTTATTTTTAGAATATATACTATTTTGAGTAAATCCATTCGATTTTGTGTTTATCTCTAAGATTTTTAAACCGATTTATATGATTGTTTTTGATTCAAAAGGGTAAACTTTCTGTGTAGTCCCATATAAACTTCATCAAAATTGTTTCAGTAGTTTTATAAGAAAATCTTTTTTTTTATAGTTTATGTTCTCTAATATCTTGGGATTTCTGAACCAAATTAGATGATAATTTTTACTTGAGTAAGAAGACCTCTAGTGTGGTACTGTATAAATTCAATTTATTACTGTGGAAAGGCCTGCAAGTCAATTTTGAACAATTTAAGGACGTTCAAAGATGCTGAAGTTTTGCACATGGGTTTAGTTCTGATGACAATTAAAAAACTACAGTAGTAGTAGTAGTAGTAGTAGTAGTAGTAGTAGTAGTAGTCAAAAGATGTACACAATCGGATGATGGAATCCCATTGAGTTTGGGCCCATTTGGTTTGTCTTGATAAATTCTCTGGTGTTATGTGGTATCCAGGGTCTGATGATGGAGCCGGAAAGTAGTCACAGGAACTCAACAACAAAATTATGGAACCTCTTCAAGATAGGGCTTATTTGGTTGGTTATGGTGTTATGTAGTATCCAGGGTCTGATGATGGAGCCGGAAGGTAGTCACAGGAACTCAACAACAAAATGATGGAACCCCTCTGAGTTTGGGCTCATTTGGTTTGCCTTGATGAGTTCTCTGGTGTTATCTGGTATCCAGGGTCTGATGATGGAGCCGGAAGGTAGTCACACGAACTCAACAACAAAATGATGGAACCCCATCGAGTTTGGGCTCATTTGGTTTTACTTGATGAAATTTATGGTGTTATGTAGTATCCAGGGTCTGATGATGGAGCCGAAAGGTAGTCACAGGAACTCAACAACAAAATGATGGAACCCCTTCGAGTTTGGGCTCATTTGGTTTTGCTTGATGAGTTCTCTGGTGTTATGTGGTATCCAGAGTCTGATGATGGAGCCGAAAGGTAGTCACAGGAACTCAACAACAAAATGATGGAACCCGTTCGAGTTTGGGCTCATTTGATTTGTTTTGATGAGTTCTCTGGTGATATGCAGTATCCAGGGTCTGGTGATGGAGCTGGAAGGTAGACACAGGAACTCAACAACAAAATGATAGAACTCCTTCGAGTTTGGGCTCATTTAGTTTTTCTTTATGAGTTCTCTGGGTTTATGTGGTACCCAGGGTCTGTTGATAGAGCTGGAAGGTAGTCACAGGAACTCAACAACAAAATGATGGAACCCCTTCAAGTTTGGGCTCATTTGATTAGTTTTGATGAGTTTTCTGTTGTTATGTAGTATCCAGGGTCTGGTGATGGAGCCGGAAGGAATTCACAAGAACTCATTAACAAAATGGTGGAAGCTCTTCGAGTTCGGGCTCATTTGGTTTGACTTGATGAGTTCTCAAGTCCTAAGTGGTACTGGTGATATCTCGTAAAAGATTGCTTTAAAAATGAACACATACATCATTACAGCATTTACAACTCATAAATCCATTTGTTTTGGGTTTTTATTTCCTCATATCTACGAAATGTATAACCATTTTTTTAAAGAGTTCTACTTAATTCCAGTGATATCATAGATAATTTTCGTCAAAACTAATTCAGTTGTTAATATATGTAGGTTGATTCATCCTTGGTTTTAATTTACCAACGTTTTGAGTCTAAAGTGAGTGAGTGGCATATAGTCTTTCCGATGTTTGCTTAGGCCACTCAAAATCATACATAAAATATTTTGCAAAAAAAGTAAATCGACTCCTTATTAAAAAATATATTTTATAAACAACCACTAAAAAGAGTAAAATAATTACAATTGAGCCAGAACAGTATCTCTTTTTTGAAATTACCAACGTAATAATAATGCAAAAATACAACATAAGATAAGAAAGAGTTTTTTGAGGGCGGTGCCAAACCCAGGCATAATTTAAATGTAATATCTTTACAAAAATTATACACACCTATCTACGTACGAAGTAATATACAGTTGTCTATGATGCACGCTTATACACGAAACAAAACAATACCCAAAACACGAAACGCAGAAGAGACAAAACAAGAGACTCACACGAGCATATTTTGACTTTCACACGTTCACAAACCGATTGACACAAATACAGCAATCTAGTAAATGATAAAGTTTTTGTAGATAATTACTTTCATTCATTCGGACATGATAATCTTATCTCCAAAACTAGTGAGCATGAAATTTAGAAAACCATACAGAAAATACTTCTGTACTTATAGATTACAGAGAAATCTATAAGAAGTATATGGTCTTAAAATAACATGGTAAATTTCTCAATATTGTGAGATAATATATTCATCTAAAGAAACTACGGTACGGTACTTGTCTGCTTTTTTGTGAAATTATTAATTTTCCCTTGCACTTAATCACTTTTCTTCTTCTTCAACAGTGTTCTTCTTCTGCTTCCTACCGTACCACGCTTTCGAGATGTGGTTTCACCTGTCGCCGACTGCAGAAAGCGACTACAACGACTGGACGCATGCTCTGAGGATAATCGGATTCTGTTTAAGGTGAGGAACTCATTTCTGTGTAACCAACAGGGAGAATGACAGGGAACTCAGGGTGAGAAACCCATTTCTGTGTAACCAACAGAGAGACAGTGATAGGGTTCTCAAGGTGAAGAACCCATTTCTGTGTAACCAACAGAGAAAGAGAGAGTGACAGGGTACTCAGGGTGAGGAACCCATTTCTGTGTAACCAACAGAACTACTACTGTGTACTACTATATACTGTGTACTATGAATAAAACTAAACATATTGCAACTGTGTGCTTTTCTGCAGTTAGATGCGTTGTCGAAGTAAGACGAAAACATTTTTATATTTAACACTTTTAAAATTATTCAGAACGCTTTATAGAGATTTGATCTATGTGTTCGAGAGAAATAGCGTTGTAGTGCGCAGGTAAAGGTCCCGCATCCATTTTACTAAGTTTACCCTTCCCGGAGTATAATGCCTCTCAGGTTTCTGAACTCATCTTGCACGATCATACTTTAAAATGGAGCTAAATATGAGTAGATAATGAGATCTTCTATTTCAGAGTTTTTTTTAACACCTTCAATATTATAAGCACAGATTTCATAACAAGCTTTGTCGTACCAATCTTTACGTATTTTGAAAACAATCATACTCGTACAATTAGTAAGTACTTCGAAATTTGATGCTAAAAATACGATGCTTATTTTCCATTTCCTCTGTATAAATAAGTATCGAAAAGATAAGCACGAAGGTACTAAAATCTTAGTACCGTAGCAAAATAATATAAAAATCCTTCTCTACGAAACATTCTATCAATATCCCGGGCTCAAATTGCGAAAACCTCACATACCCTAATGCGCAAATGATCGACCGTTTACCTTTCCCTCCTACCTTTTGCCTATTTACTTTTACGTTTTACCTCTTTACCCTTTACCTATTTAGGTACTGCCTTACGCTTGAAATAGTTCATTGTATGTGCAGACAAAGGGAGTTTATGTAAATACATTTGGCTTAAATTTGTAGTTTCACCGAGAGACAGTAAAGTTTGAAGTTTTTGGTAGAAAAAATATTGAGGAGTTTCTCTTTTTGAATAAGGTTCAATACAACTTCTAAATGAATATGTACTTTATAGTTAAAATTCTAGTTTTATTATTTGATTTTTTTACTATTACATGAAGGTACAATACTACAATTGATTCTGACTACAATAATGTGTATGATATAATAAAGTGTTCAAGAAGTGTGAATACAACACTGAATAATATTTTCTCGGTGAAAAAACTTCCAAAATATTCTCTAATTTTCAAATATTATTGCGGCTATATTATAAACTTTGTTGATTTTAGTGTAAAATGTATTGAATAATAGTAATTGGATAATTTTAATTGGATTTTTGGAACTGATTTACTTTTTGCATACTGTTTGGTTTCACGCGCATAAAGGCAGATGTATGGGCTCTGTTGCATTATAAACGCGTGATGCTTTGAGCTATATCTTTCATTACATCACATTTGAACACATTGATATAAAATCTGTTGAACGAAACGGAAAATTAACAAAAAAATATTGCTTCTTAGCTTCCTCAACTCCTGCGTAAATCCAGTAGCCCTGTACTGCGTGAGCGGGGTCTTCAGGCAGCATTTCAACCGGTACCTGTGCTGCCGTCGCAGCGCTCTCCATCCGACTTGCAGCTCCAGGCTGTCCAGAACTGCCATCTGCGAGACATCGTTCAGGAGCACGCAAAGGCATAGGTGTAATAGGTTTGTAATACCGTCATAAAATTTCTGAAAGTAAAGGAGATCTATGGTTTTCTTAACCCCCGAACGCGAAAAGTGAGGGGTGTTATAAGTTTAGGATTGGTAGGTATCATAGCTCCGAAACGAATGCACTGATTTTGATACGGTTTTTGAACCTGATGTGTTTGTGTTTGTTTTTTATTCGTGCATGTCTATATTTTTGCAACATCATTTTTGATTCGTATAGATATATATTTCTGTGTCTATCTTTAAGATATCGTTGGTTATCTATCTATCTTGCTTCAGTATAAGTATACTGAAGCAATAAAAACGAAAAAGTCTGAACAAAGAATATAATTAAAAAAAAAAGTCTAGGGTACCTACTTAATATAAGCTACTAAACTTTTTTTTAAATTGTGTCTGTCTGTTTGTCTGTTAGTTTGTGTGTATGTTTGTTTGCACATCTCGTAAAAACTACTGGACCGATTGCAATGCGGTTTCCACTGTTGGATAGCTAGGGTTTGATTTAAAAACTGGGGTACTTGGTATCTTAATCCAATGATTAGATAACTAGAAATCGATAAAAACTATTTGACCGCTAATCGATTTTTAATAAATGTTGTATGTTGTACTTTATAGGTACTTTTGGTCCTGGAATAACACGTATGGGTATCGGCTATTTTTAAATGAAATGACTTTGTGAGCAAAGCCGCGGGTACAACTAGTACGTATATAAAAATGTTTGTTAATGGGAGATGTTTTTCAGATCAATATTTTCCGGATACACACATAAAAAACGAGGTGTCTACAAAGTATAGTCTAAAAGATTTCAGAGAAAATTTAGTGGAATCTTGGGATCATAATGTGATTTTCGGTCTAAAGAAGCTATTCCTACAGATTGCTGATGTTTGTAATCTTTTCTAGTTAGTAATAAATATATTTTATCAAAAAAAAAACAAGTCAAGTAAGTGGAGTTTAAAATATTGTTGTACATACTTGCAAAACATTACTTGCATTTTACCGCTTTCATTTTAAGCTAGCTGTACCCATGGCTTCGCATGCAAGGTCACTTCTCTGGCTTACAAGTACTACGGCAAGATCAAAAATACCAAAAGACCAACATTTGATCAAAATTCCTTCAGCCATCAATTTTTTTTATCATTTAGTTGGCTTCTACTCATCGGATTGAGATACCAATTACAATAGTTTTTATGTGAAGCCGTTAGATTTCCAACAGTAAAAACCGCATTGCCATCGGTCTAGTAGTTTTTATGTGATGCGCGAACAAACAAATACACAAACACGATTTTTTAGAATGTTATATTTCTGTTCAGTAGTTTATTTTAAGTACCGCCATATATTTTTATGGTCTTTTTTGTACAGACTTTCGTACCTATTACTTTATTATAAGTATAGATAGATAATAATCGAAATAGACGAAAATGACGGTCTAAACGGAAATTTCGGTGTAAAATTCTTCATAAAGTGGCTCATTCTCAGTAATCACCATCGCTTTGAAAAATATCTTCCATTACTCTCCTGAAAGCTTAAATATCCCATTTGAATATAACATGAAAGAAAATGAGAACCAAATCTTCAAGAAAGGTTCTGTTAGAACTGTTTTCTTTCACTTTCATTGTTAAGCTTTGTTCTGGAAAGGATTGAGCAAGTCATGACCATTACCCAAATGTGTTATCAAAGTAATCTTTTGGTGAGAACGCCATTTCTCGCTTTACAAATTGTTATCGAATGAAATCATAACGGTAATAGTTTTTTTATAAATTGAAAGGGGTTTAAGTTGTGCAACGAGTTTTAGAGAACTTTTATATATATTTCTATATCAATCTATGTACAGTTCAGCGGAAAAATATCTGGGCTCCCAAGATACAGGCTTCGCATAGTTTGGGACCCGTAGCAAATACATTATATATACCGACTTTGTGTTAGAACAAACTCCATCTTTATGTTTTATTAGTATTCCCGCCCACGACTACGTCCGCGCGGACTACTGTTTATCGGGAAAAAAGTATCCTACGAGGATATTAAAAACCAATGCAATAGTGCTCTTGATGTTTTTTGACAGACTTGTTATTTCGTTTTCATGGCAACCGTTCCTTACAGCGATCAATCAACATTTTTCAGGTAACCCGTGGAATCTTACAATTTTCCGGGATAAAAAGTTTTATATGTTTTATTTAAGGGTATGAGCTGTCTCCAAATTTCATCAAAATCCGTCCAACCGTTATCGTGTGAAAGCTACCCAAACAAACAAACAAACGTTCACTTTTATATATTGGTATATATGTAGACTTTTATTTGTTAGTTTTGGAAATAAAATTACTCTATTCTAAAAAGAAAACTAACTACTAAATACATATAGTAAAGTAGTAAATAATAAAATTACTATACAAAGAAGACAATAAATAAATATATTATATTCTCGTTCAGTAGCTTATTTTAAGTCCTCAAGACTTAAAATAAGCTACTGAACGAGTTTTTTTTTCTTAAATAGGCTATGTCTGTTTGTTTGTCTGATCAAATAAAAACTACTCGACCGATGCGGTTCGATAGCTTAAGTTTTGACTTAAGCCTGGTGTACTTTATATCTCTCAATCCGAGTAGAAGCCGAGCAACCGATAAAAAACTATTTGTCGGCTGAACGAAATTTTATATGTTGTTTATGGGTACTTTTGGTCCTGGAATAACACATACTCTTACCCAGAGAAATTATCACGCGGGTAAAGCTGCAGGCACAGCTAGTTTATTAATATAATTATAGTATTCACTCACTCATAGCAAATTGAGTTAGAGATATCGTTCTCCGATGACGAGTTCGAGACTATTTTTAAATTTTTGTGCTGAGAGCATTTAACTAATACGAGTATGTCAGATCTTATTTTCTCGGACTAAAAGCCCGCATTTATATTCAGGCCCTGAGATACCACCACATAGCAATATATAATAATTACACAATGGTACAATGTGGTTTAGTCTGTATTGTTACGAATTCTGTCAAGATAAACAAAACCACAGAAAATAAAACCACATTTAATTTAGGTTTGTGTCCTACCTCTCCCATTGTTATGTTTCTCTTTAAATATATATATCAAAAGATACTGCTTTCAAGTTGTTTGTTGAAACTGCTATTCCAGAGGATGTTTATCTTTACCTTGTACTCCGCATTAGAAAGACTCGCTAGGGTACATTTTTAGCTTGGCGCTTTAACCAACTGGGAATTTATGTTTAAAGCCTTATCTTTTTAGATGTAACACTTGGTAGAGAACTATCGTGCGACACACAAGACACTTTATCGTATTAAGACATTAATCTAGTTAGAATGGGTAGATACGCCACGCTTTAATATCACGTAAACAAAAACTGAACTAGATACAAATACACCCAAACAGCTACATTCCCGCACAACGTATCAACAACAAAGATAGAGAGACTTACGCAGACTGTAGCTCGAATCAGAGTCACAGCTAACATGTTTTAGCACAAACACCACTCCGATAGTGACTAAAGCCAGAGAAGGGCAATTGTGTGCGATGCACCTAATTTTTGCAGTCCACGCCTTAGACGCTGGCACCTAATCTTTACTTTTAAAATTATTGAATACGAGCAGACCGCCCGCCGATTGTAAGTATGTAAGTGTGTGTGTGTGTGTGTGTGTGTGTGTGTGTTCGTGAGCGTGGGAGGGGGGGTTGTATGTTTGTTACTTCTTCCCGCTAAAACGGCTCATCGGACTTTGATGAAATTTGTTATGGAAATAGTTTATAGCCTGGATCAACACATAGGCCTATTTTTATCCCGGAAACATGAACGGTTCCTCAAGGAAACGGGTGAAACCACAGGTGAAGCTAGTATTTATATAACATTTAATGTTTCTTATATACTTACATAAATTTAATTCAACTATAATAGTTCAATTGCAACATTATTTACATTAACTTGAATAATCTAAAATTTAAAATGTTGTAAGAAGCTTAAGACAATTGCTACTGTTTAATTATAAGAATTATATATATTTGAAATGGTCTCATATATACCTACATTTTGATACCTCACTCGATAGATTTTGGTCATTTTTTGTTCCGTCGGAAATACAATAAGACAGCTTTACACCGCCATATTAGATTTCATGACACTTCATATATCCTATAGCAGTCTCGTGCTCAAGACGAATTCAATGATACCTCATTTATCAAAATCCGTCTAGCCGTTTAGGCTGTAAGACGCGCCTAAGAAACATACAAACAAACAAACAAACAAACATACATACGAATAGGATCCAAACACATAACCTTCCGTACAGTCGGGTAAAAATAACATGCTTTTGTATCAGGGATTAAGTAGGTCATAATGATTAAATATTTATAGTTACTAAGAAATCCATAGCAATATATAAAAGTGAAACGTTGTGTTTGTTTGTTTGTTTGTTTGTTTGGGGAGCCTACACGCGATAATGGCTGGGCGGATTTTGATGAAATTTAGAATAAAGATAGCTTAAACCCTGGAATAAAACATAGAATACTTTTTATCCCGGAAAATTGGAATATTCCACGGGAAAAAATGGAAAATGTTGATTAATCACTGTAAGGAACGGTTGCCATCACAGAATGGTATGTGGTAGCCATGGAAATGAAATAACATGTCTGTCAAAAAACATCAAGAGCATTATATATATACCTACTTTTGCATTGGTTTTTAGTATCCTAGAAGAAAATAGGATGCTTTTTTTCGCGATAAACAGTAGTCCACGCGTACGAAGTCGCGGGCGGGAAAACTAGCTAAATATATGTCTTAGTTTAGAAAAATACTTATACCTCTATTCTGTCATTAAATTGACGTATTATTTTCAGTGAAAATTAATGTATAGGTACGTGAATAACCCTTGTAATTTAAGGTCAGATATACTGATTTAGGTGCCAATCTGGGACGTTGGACTCCCAGACCTTTTATACGCTAACATTTTGTTTCCGTTTTAGAACAAAAATCTTACATATCAAATTGTTGCAAAATTTTCAAAAATTATAACGTGTATTCTGAAAGGCATTGCGTAATTTTATGATAAATAAATGGTGCTGCCCTTTTGGACGACCTGCGTAAAGCGGCTGGCAGAAGCTGTTTGCGGAGAGCTAAAGACCGAGCTAAGTGGCGAATATTAGAAGAGGCCTACATCCAGTAGTGTACAAGTATAGGCTGATGATGATGATGATTTTGGTCGTTACATATTTTTTATATTTGGTTGAACAGGACTCGAACCACAAACTCTGTGTCATAAGTAAGATTACTACACCTCGAAACTTTCCAGGCTTAGACATACCTACATTTACAATAACACTCTTACAGAAACTTAAAGTCTTTCTTGTCGTTCAATGAGTAAGAATACTCAATGAATCATTGAATTCTTCACGAAGTTTCAATAAAATGTTAGAAAAACAACCTGATTTATCTTGAATCAGTTCCTTTGGAAAGTTTTCTTGACAAATCTTATAAAGTTCTTCAACTATCAAACTTGTTTTACGTTTGTTTACGTTTTTGTTTAAATAGAAATCGTAAGCTCTTTGCTTCCCTTCGATTCAGATAGTTGCCAACGCCGTCGGTTTGTCAGTTTGTCCACTATCAACGGCTCGTAGAGCCTTAACCACAGAATAAATAATAGTATACCAAAAACGAATAAGGTAGGGACTTGATATTTATATGACATGGAAAAACGTATTTAAAAATAATAATAAGGGGATTCGCGTACATTGGGGTACCAAAAAGTTACTTTTATCTGCATAAGCGCGTGGGCTTACCTATTCTTGAAAAGCGCTGTTTATGTTAGGCAATTTTTTGTTTATTTCATTTAAATAAGCAAAGACATGATCGCTCGTTAGTCTGATTTAGTTAGCTTTGAGTTTGGTCTTCAGCTCTCTGCATCCAGTTTCTGCCGGCCGCTTTTCGCAGGTCACTCCACCTGGCCACAGGGCGTCCTACACTACGTTTGCCTAAGTGCCATCTGAATCTCGTCTAGGCTGTCTCGGGCAGTTCGTCAGCGTAGTGGAGGGTCAGTTTACGCGGGAATCTTCTGTGCTGGTTTCGGATTAGGAGGCATGGGAGTCGCACAATCGGCCATAGTAGTTGATCTCAGAAAGGATATCTGGCTTAGAGACGACATTATTGCCATTAAATTGGTCTTGAGCTTCGTCAGATGGGATTAACTTAATTACTGGGCAAAGACTTTGACCCCCATCATCTTCATCAGCCCACATTCCTCCACTGCTGGATGTAGGCCGCTCCTTGTTAACGCCGCTGAGCTCGATCTTCAGCTCTCCTCATCCAGTCGCTGCGAACCGCCTTTCACAGTTATTTTTACACGACTGAGGAGGGTTATGCGTTTGGGTTGTATGTATGTTTGTTTGTTTCTACGTTTTTTAGGCGCGTCCTACAGCCTAAACGGCTTGATTAATTTTGATAATTAAGGTATCATTGGATTCGTCTTGATCACGAAAGTGCTATAAGATATATGAATACTCAAGAAAACCAATATGGCGGCTTACAGCTGCCATATTGTATTTCCGACGGAACAAATAATGACCAAAGCCTATCGATTGAGGTATCAAAATACAAGTCATTTGCATTTTTTAGCCCCGACCCGCGGTTTCACCCGCGTCCCTCAGGAACCATCCATTTTACCGGGATAAAAAGTAGCGTATATGTTAATCCAGGCTATAAGCTACCCCCGTACCAAATTTCATGCAAATCCGTTTAGCCGTTTAGGCGCGTAGAAGTAACAAACTTACACATCCACACACACCCTTACATACATACTAACTTTCGCCTCTAAAATGTGTGATTATTTTGCGGGTGATCAGCTCGTATTCAATAATTTTGTTCGCAGTCGGGTTTTTTGTATTTTATAATATATTTACTTGTATAGAAAACAAGTACATCAGATACATACATACACACACAACCTAAAGATATGACATCCGTCTCTTTTCGAATAACCTGTTTGTGACAAAATGATATCGATATTATCCATTTGGACATATTATTAATTAAAAAAAGTTCCTAGAATCCAGGGGTTTGATACTTTTACTGTATTAGGGCTGGATCCTATATCGAACCATTTTCGCTTACTGTCCGTCAGCTTTTGATATAAAAGCCATACAAAAAACGCCAAAAAGTAACGAAACGTTGGAAAAACTACTCGTTTTGTTTTACAGGAATTTTGAGGGGTTAGTCCTCTCAGACATGGAAGGAACAGATTAATTTAAAAGAACTACAACGTTGAACTTACAACGTTTTATGGTACATATCAACTACCAAGTACATATGTAGTATGTTCACTTAAAAAGTTAAAACGAAAGCACAGCTTTTTTGCTGCCGAAAGCGCAGTGCACTATCATTGTCACACAGAACTATACAATTAGAAGCTGGGTTCTAGAGATATGGCGCTTATGTTAAGACAAATGACCTACACTGCCACGTCTCGACACTTGGTTGTAATTTATAAAGTGAAGTTATTTTCCGGGCGACTAACAAATTAAACGGCAACTAAATGGCGGCTTTTTTTAGTATGTTTTTGTCTCACAAACATGAAATTTAATATTTTTGACACTAATTACACTAATATAATGAATCAGAGAAGTGTAGCCACTTTCGTAAACAGGCCTATCAGAGCTTTAAAAAATGAATACCATATTATCGAGCGGAAAACTAAGTATGCGCGATGCAGAACTCCATACATTAGAACTGGCAGTCCATACAAAACGACATAAAATGTATAAAAAACAATTAACGCCATCATCTTTATAAGTGTGTATCTGTGTGTGTGTTTGTTTGCGTGTGTGAATTTTACTTCTATAACGCTTAAACAGCTGAACGGATTTGGACGAATGGTACCAGGATAGATTATATCCTTGATTAACACATAGGCTACTTTTCATAATCATCGTAATAAACGCGAGTGAAACCGCGGGGCGCAGCTAGTAGTTAAATAAATAAATGAATGAATGGCTTGGTGACTTTTCTGCGATTTAGCTACTAAATGGTTGATGAAAAAGAGTTATCGCAAAAAAAAAGCGTCTACTTGTTTCTATCTTGAATACACTTTTCCATATAAATTCTTCTGTGGTGTATGTTACTTGGGTATGGTAGTTGGTAAGAAGGCGGAGTGAGAAAATAAAGCAAAGTGGCCGTCTTAGCTTTCTTGAGTTTTCTTTTTGTCTACTGAAAGCCTGTCCCTGAATAATATTTATAGATTGCCCTTTTTAAACTTTTCATTCATTAGTTATTATTAGATATAAATTTAGTTACCAAAATCTTTCTTGATGATAAGATACTACCATAATAACGATATTATTATGTAGCTATTCAAAGTTTTTTATGAGCTCGATATTAGTCGCCAATCTGTTAATTTTGATAGCCAATTTCATTTTACTAAGATCCCAATTGTAATATTGAACTTTTCCAAAATACACGCGGAACTGCCACGCTGTATGTTAACATCATTGGGCAAAACACTACGGTCGGGTAAAAATAACCTATGACACTCTTGCGAGACATAAATCGATGAAATCGATTGATACCTCGCTTGTCAAAACTGGACCAAGTTTTTAGTTTGAAGACATTACCCTTCCTTTGCTTTGCCATAGTCGGGTAAAACCTACGACACTCTATACATGAAGACGAATCGATTAATACCTCTATGGTGGAACATCCACATATATAGGAATACATGGATACATACATAGACTCTTAAACTCATAACCCTCCCTTGCTTCGCCATACTCGTGCAGTAAAGGTCAGCATTTTGCTCACAAGTTGCCTTGACTAACCTCAATAGATTTTTGTATATCTGGTGCTCCTGGTCCCTACGGCCCTATATATTGTCCCTACTCCCAAAAGGCTAAAATATACCCACTATCGAAGTTACTACATTTGCATCTTTAATAAATTTTATATATTTTTATTTCCTACAATTTTATTTCTTCAGTTCATATATTTTCTAACGTTATTGTTATTTTTTATAAATCAGTTATTTAAGCAGTGATTGTTCTATCAACTGTTACAGGAATCCGACAGAAAGCGTGGTGATATCCAACTACGACTATGGAAGCACTAAGAAAAAGAGCAACATCATATCCAAGCATAGTGCTGATGGGGTCACCATAATCACCATTAGGGACTCCAACGACTTCCTGTCGGGAGAAATGGACGAGAAAAGTATTAATAGATAGAAAGTAAAATAATCAACTATTTAGCTCTGGAAAGAAGACAACTACATTCAAATTGCGAGAGAAAATAAGTTGACATTTAAACAATTTGGAAGTAATGTCTATTTTCCACTACCAGCTAAGGGAGGGAGGTAAAAGAGGTGACTGTTTTGTATATGTAAATTTAGATTCTAAAGTATGTTAGGAATTAGATGATATAACAAAACTTGTACAACAATAGTTATATTTCGGAAACAAGCTATTTTTACTGATAGGCAAAATGTTTATAAGTGTTTGTACTATTATTTATTCTGTGGTAAGGCATTAAAACTAATATATGAAAATTTGATGAAACTGGATCAATAATGAATAGAATCGATAATTTGCGTCAAAGGAAAATCACAATGTTACCAAATAAAATGATAAAAGATAGGTAGGATAGGTATATAAGTAAGCTAAATCTATGTAAATTGTTTCGAAAAGACCAAAGAAAATTATAATTGTTAAATGTGCAACAACATTTATTAACAACTTTATTAATTTTAAGAATGTATTATTAAAAATGTTTAAATTTCAGAATAATATCAGAGTTTATGCTATCATTAACACTAGTTGTTACCGCTGCCATATTATTTAGTCGTTCTTTTTCGAAAAACATATTTTTGAAAAAGAACTGATATGTTTTTTTTACGACAAAATAGTCATACAAGGGTAATTAATACGACTAAAGTAGAGGATACCTAAATGTTAATATTAAAAATGTAATATTAAGTTTAAAAAATAAGTGCTTTTCATAATTTAGATCAAGATCCAATTTGTATCAAAATAGTAAGCAGATTTAAAAAAAAACTTCATTGTACAAGTAGAATGATCTGTCCATTGTTTCATTAAACAAAAAATATACTGTTTTTTATTTATTTTCTTGACTAAATATCTATGTACCTATAAAAAATAAACAGTAAAGGCCAACCAAGCATTATCTTTTATTTTACTTCTTATCTAACTGTACCTTTTCAAACCATTAATATTAAAATGGGTAATTTACTCAAAATGTCAAAAATCGAGAATAATATCAATAATCTACTAATGAGGTATTGTTGCGGTGGTTATATTATAATTATAATGGTAATGGAAAACTCGCAGATGTTCTAAATGTTAATATCCACTTATTATTATCATTATAAATACTGCAGCTTCCCTGGCTTTTCCTGGATTCTGGGATCATCGTTGCCGAATAGATACAGCCAAATAGTCAACAAATAATATCTAAAGCGTCTAATTAAAATCGGGAAGATTAGGCGCCAGCTCCTAGGGCGTGGACTGCTTAAATTAGGTCAACCTTACACAATTGACCTTATTTGTCCGTAGTCACAGTTTTGTATACGAGAAGTTAAGGTGTGCTGTATTTTCCTTCTTAATCTATGACCTGAAGATAGGCTTTCATAGATAGTGCCTACATATAACACTATGGACCTACAGGGTATGGTACCTATAGGGTATCTTCTGGGGTGCTACATTCATCAACAACCTATTTACTAATCCACTGCTGGACATAGGTCTTTCCCAAAGCGCGCCACTGAGCCCGATCTTTGGCTCTTCTCTTCCAATACTGCCAGCTAGCTACCTTGCGCAGATTGTCGCTCTATTTAGCCGGAGGACGTCCTAACACTACGTTTGCCGATTTGGGTCTCCACTCGGTTATCGGTTCTAAGACAAATGTGACCAGCCCAGCTTCAGCTTGCTTATTCTCTGAGATATGTCGGTTAGCTTAGTTCTCTGCCACATCACCTCATTTCGGATTCGATCTTTCTATTATGACTCATTATAGCTCATTTCATAACTCGCTGAGCTACCTTAATCTTGTGGACCAGTTTCACATTTAGTGTCTCCGTTTGTACGTACGTAGTTTCGGCTCCGTATGTCATAACTAGTAGGACGCACTGGCCTTCAAGCATTGTATTGCTACATTACTGTCCCTAAAATAATTAGTACTACTGCGAAAACGCAAATCATTGGACAGAAAAATAACCCGAAACTTAAGATTGAGCAATAATTTATCTTATAGCTCCTTTAGCATCTATTTCTAAAAGTGAATAAGTAAGTAAGTTTGAATGACTCAAACCCATGTCAAATAATAGGTACGTTCTTCTACGTTAATAAAATAGATAGACTATTCGAGCCCATTTTAAACAGACAGACCGGATCCAATTTTCTCGTTCTCTTGAAAGTTTTTCGTAAAATCGGGTAAATAACCTGCTAGTTGATTGTATTGTTACTTGGTTACCGTTGAAAAGACTGAATTTTTAAAATCGGTGCCTTGGCCCAAGATAAAGTTCGGATGAGCGCAACACAGAATCTTCTTTATTGTATGTCATTGTGTGTACCGATATCACTGTGTAAAGGCATGTTTAAATGAAAAAAAAAACAGGAACAACCTTGGAAGAGGACGTGCATCTCGTGGACGTGTACCAAAGTAATATTATTGGATCACTTAATTGGCGAGCACAACTCACACTTGAGATTTGCGGATGATATCGTCATTATGGTAGAAACGTTGCAGGACATACATCAGATGCTGAATGGCCTAGCTGATTCATCTCAACGCATCGGTCTCCGGATGAATTTGGATAAAATTTAGATTATGACTTTCCGGAACCAATTGCTGTTCACCGATCTCCTCTTGAAGTTGCTTAAGAGTATGTTTACCTTGGGAAAACGCTGAAGTTGGGTAAAAATAACTTTGAGAGAGAGGCCTGTAGAAGAATGCAGCTGGGCTGGACAGCTTTGGTAAACTTCGTCGAGTATTTTCATCACCAATTCCACAATGCCTGAAAACGAAAATCTTCAACCAGTGCGTCCTACCTGTTATGACTTACGGAGCTGAGACGTGGACTCTCACGGTGCGACTAGTTCACCAATTCAAAGTCGCTCAGCGTGCAATGGAAAGAAAGGGCTATGCTCGGAGGTTATTTGAGAGATCGAATCCGGAACGAGGTGATCCGACAGAGAACCAAAGTTATCGACATAGCCCAAAGGATTAGCAGGCTGAAGTGGCAGTGGACTGGTCAAATTTGCCGAAAGACCGATAACTGTTGGGGTAGACGTGTTCTTGAGTGATGACCGTGACTCATGTATGTAGCGATGGCGCAATGTAGGACGCCCTCCAGCTAGATGGAGGGACGACATACGCAAGATGTCTGGCGGCGGTTGGAAAAGAAGAGCCGAAGATCGGGCTCAGTGGCAAGCTTTTGGAGAGGCCTATGTCCAGCAGTGGACTGTTGCGGGCTGATAATGATGATGATGATGACTTAATTGGAATCAGTTGCAAGGATCCTAAGCTTCCTATATATGAAAACTGCATTGAAATCGGTCAAGTAGTTTTTTACGTGATAAGTCAACAAAGTTTGTCTGACTTGGTATATTTCGTAAACCAAGCTAATTCTAGATTTCGGTAATAATATTGATAATGAATTCATATTTTGCGCTGGAACAAAGCTCAGGGCAAAAGCTTACTGTGTAGGTACTATTATTTATTTCATGTCCCTCCTCCCTGAGAAGGACATGAAATAACGCAAGGAAAAAGGTCACTAACGGCACAGAGTACTTAATAATACTACGTACTTACGAGCCAAAATATTTCGTAAAATATTTCGTATTTTTCAACACACTTACTCGTAAAGTGACTCTTATGGCAACGCATTTAAGTTCATAATTCAGCTTAATACACACTAGAGCTTTTTACTTTACAATTTTATTTCAATCTCCTCATAGAGTTTTTATGTCTAAAAACAATTAAAGTTTTTGTGAATAAATTAACTACTTTAGTTTATACATTATGATAAATCAATTATCAAAATTATCTTCTTTTCATCTAATTATATACTTTTCACTAAGTACATATCAACCTTAATATACGTATTCAAAACATTATTTTGTGTTTATTATATTTTGTATGAAGGCTGTAAGGCGTTTTTGCCAGTGCCTTTATTTACACATGCGCGCGCATCGATAACACGGCGCGCGGGAAAAACAAAACCAGCGCGCCATTTCCCATAAATATTTGTTAACGTTTTCATTGTGTGGTCAATTATTATCAAAAATGTTGACTTCACGAAGGGAAGAAGAGCAATACGTATATTTGACCCCGCCGGAATACTAACGCGTTAGGCACGAAACGCGAGTGATAGTCTGTTGCCACCAAAATGTAGAGAGAAATGCCAACAAAAACTATTTGGTATCATTTTGAGAATTGTTGACTTTCACTAATTGTTTCAATAAAAGTTAATAATAAAAATACAACTCTGTTTATTCCGCACAAATGTGTTGAAAAACGTCGCATGAAACGCGTCATTATACACTCTACTCCCTCGATCGATTATATCGCACCCGCAGTTCATTTTTCATTGAATGTAGATGACTGACACTTGCTCAAGTGACTTCTAGTTGCACTCCTGTTTTTAGAGCCCTCACTAAAGTTCGAACTCCAATCTAGCAGCAATAAGTCACTTCCTGCTCGAGGCAGTAATCTACATTATTACAGTATTACATTCAATGCAAATTGATACGGCTCGCGCGAATAATACCGGCTCGAGTATAATGATCAACATAGCACACTTGAATCGTAATGTACTATTATCTACACTCATATCGTAAAATCCAGATTATGAATACAAAAATGGTGGCATAATGACATACTTCACGCACGGCACGTCTGTACCAAGAAAAAATATATACTAAAGCACTGTGTTTTGCTCCAATCAATGCTATACGTATATTTTTTCCATAATACTCGTAGTACAGTTTTCCCTCGACTAACGAGGGTTTTAACCAATTATTGTCTATAGGTGGGCGGCGCATGCGCTGCGTATAGACTGGCTGGATTTCGGCGCCATAATCTTACATTATTTTTTTACAGCGTTTTTGTTGTTCAAAAGTATTATTCTGAGAAAAACATTTTGTATGTAGTGATAATGAGGAGAATTTGACTCCATCTGACATCATGAAAACAGCATCAAAAATAAAGAACGATCTTTTACTAGCAAAATCAAGAAATCATTACTATTTATTTTTTTATATTAAAAGTAGTTTTGGTTCCTTCCTACTGCATGAATGTGGATAAAGTACTGGGTGAAACGGCACATACTAGGTATCAAAACATTAGTGTGATACTATTAAATAACCCCTGTATGAAACCGTTTCATAAACTACATATTATAAAATACCTATACAGCGATATCCCACTTGATGGGGAACAAACAAAAACAAAACAAATAAAGGAAAGCCACTCAAGATTAATCTATAAGTGCGCCAAATTTCAAATAATATGATTAGTACGGACGGACAGATGGACAAACAGATATGACGAAACTATAAGGGCTTAACTACTAGACTACAGTTTGTATTCTGGTAAAAAAAAGAACTAAACCGATCTCCGTCTTTCCGTAGTGTAACAATAACAATATAATGTACCAATTACATTGAATCCAAAGCTAAGTTAGCAGCAAAAAAACTTAGTATTTTGTCTAAGGTTAGACGGTACTTCACACCGGGGCAGCTTTTGAATCTTTATCAAGCACAGGTCCGATCATGTATGGAGTACTGCTGCCACCTCTGGGACGGTTCTGCTAAGTATCAGAGAGACGTGCTATGAGGCTCATTGGGGATGACACTCCGGTAAAAAGTAAGTATCAAAGCCTGGCGCATCGACGTGAGGTCACAAGCTTGTTTGTATTCTACAGATTGAACTATGGAGAGCGTGCACAAGAACTGCACAATCTGTGAGTAGAAATTGTAGAAATACCACGCACAAGAAAGAAGCGTCACGTTTCTTGATTTTTTACAAGAACTCTAAAGGAGTGGAATGCCCTGCCCTCATCAGTGTTTCCGGTAAAATGTAAACCAGGTGTGTTTAAGTCAAGAGTGAATAGGTATCTTCGACCATTTTATCATCCTTTGCCATAAAGCGAGATCGTGGTCAAACGATGGCCTATTAAAAAGAAAAAAAATAACTTTAAAAAGAGCAAAAATCACTACTTGAGAAATGTATCAATTGTTAGAAAGCATTCATCGTTCTACTGAAATCTACGCATTAATTATTTCTGAGAGAGTGATCTGCAAAAAGATGTCCAAACCTAATTGGGCTTTGAATGATGTTATATGAGTACATTTACGTAATGTATTTTAGTGCTAAGTGGCGCTCCTTCGTATGTAAGCATTTTTTGACATGGTTTGTTCGAATCATTGGTTACACTATATTTTCTCTTTCTAACTTACTGAGCTCCCTTGTCAAATTTGTCTTTTCCTTTGTACAGAGACTGCCTTTGCTTTGTATAGGAACTCTTTTTGGGTGATCCAGAAGGTAGTAAAGAGTGGAGGTCCCAAGGTAGTCCACCACCAGGGTCACCCGAATAACCCACATATACTGAGTTATTCCATTTTTAAAGCTTTTACTTAAAATATTAACTTGCAGTGTATGTTAGTTTGTTTAGGTGGAATCTTGTAGACTGAATTAGAACGGATACGTACGAAATTTAGAATGTTGTTTTTGTGAATGTCTATTCCTCGAAGTCTATTTATCGAATGCTTACATCCTCGAAGGGTCGTTTCTGGGAATGGTCAAAATTGCGAATGGTACGTTTGCTCAAATGGTCAAAAATTGCGAAGGTTTATTCCTGCGAAGGGTCGTTTGTTCTTATATTCTAATAACAGAGTTAATTCTGTCCACATATTTTATTACTGTTTACCTGTATTACACTACTGCCCAAAAAAGGAGTGTATTTTTTTTCAGGGTTCATGTACCTATGTATGTATGTGAGTTTCTTTATTCCACCATAACTTTTAAATGCCTGAACAGATTTGGACGTATGGGGTATCCTTATCATTGATAGAACCACTTCCTCTTATCTTAAGTAGTTGACTTTGTACATGTTGGTTAATTTCAGTTAGTTAGTTGTTAGTTTAGTTCAGGATTATCTTCAAATATAGGAACTCTTCAAGGGTCAACAGCACACACGAAATTTTGTGTTTACATTTTATTATGATAGCCGCTTTTAAGTTTTACCATGACATGGTTGCAGCACTCAGGGTTGGTTGCTGACTAGGGAACTCCTCATTGGTTTGCTGCACAGACATGAAATGTTGTTTAATTGTGATAGCCCAATCTAAGTTGCACCATGACATGGCTACAGCATAAATACTTCTTTTTTAAATGATTTTAATTTGGTTATTTTTATCACAAATCTCCAGTTTTCGACACTAACTTAGTAAGTTTGATCAGACTAACACTAGTTAGTATACAGTAGTTTTTTGTGAGTTGGTAGGACAGTAGTGACTTTTTTAAGACATAAAAAAGATATTGTAACTATACTAACATAAAAAGAAAAAATAAAGAATAACTTAAAATTTGTTCAAATATATTTTTTTTCTTTGAACAAAATTTCCAGAGCAAAAAAATAATGTCTTGTACGTGTTTTTGGTGTCTTATAAAAGGGTCTTTATTGGACTACCAACATACAAAAAAACAACTACACTACTAGTGTTAGTTTGGTCAAAATTACTAAGTTTGTGTCGAAATTAAACTGGAGTAGGTATTATGAGAAAAAAATATGTTTTAATCACTTCGAATATATAAAAAATCACTGAACATTTATTAGTTTATTTGGATGTCCTTGGGGTGCTCTTTCTTGGGACCTCCACATATCACTACTTCCTGGGACACCCTTTTTAAACAGCCTGTACCCTGTATTTGCTTTTGTCCATGTTTTAATAATTAATACAAATACGTTTATTTATAGTATAAGGCTCAATCAAAGCACTTCAAGGAAATTATAATTAACTCGATAAACTCATTGAGTCACACCGTAACTGTTCAGTACGCACAAGATGATAAGAAGTAACTACACGAATCAAAGTGCTATCGCCCATTTTGTTCACCAGAGGTTAGTCATTATATGAATTCCCATTTAATTTAGTACAAAATACTAGTAATTAATTTATTTCAAGTCATGTTTCAAGGAAATGGCAGTGGAATATTAGGCGCAGAATTGAGTATTGAGGTATTCGTTTTATTGAGTAGTTCAACAAATTCCACAATGTATTGGACGCCAATCATGCCTTAATTACATTGGAATATTTATAATAAGCGCATGTCATTTTCTGAGAATTTAGTTTTATGAAGTATGCAGCAATGGTAGCCTAGCAGTGTACGAGTGCGACTTAGAATCTAAAGATATTGGGTTCGGTCGTAGGCTCCGCACCAATTTCCATCGCTCTGTGCTTTAGACGTTAAGTGTCGGTCCCGGCTGTTATTCAGGCCCTTGGGCGGTAACTTTGACACCAGAGGCCAGCACTACCTCATACGACAAGCAAGCACTGGAAAATGGGGCAGTATCACAGTGTGGGACGCTATTTGCGTTGACTGGCACCGTCACGTCGCATCTCTCTGAGACACAGAGGGCTGGCGTGGCGGCGCCACAGCTACTTTATCAGAGCAGCTTGCTTGATTGTGCTTGCTTGTCGTTTGAGGTAGTGCTGGCATCTGGTGTCAGAGTTTGTCAGGCCGCCCGAGGGCCTCTGACATGGTTTAACGACTGCCATTAATCAATAACAGCCGGGACTTAACGTGCCCTCCGAAGCACGGAGCGATGAAAACCCACACATAACTAAGAAAAGTAATTGGTGCAGAGCCTAGGACCGAACTCCGTATCGTTGGATTTTGTTGGCACTAGTATACCACTAGGCTAAAATCTCACTGCTTATGAGAGCATCTTAAGCAGCGAAAATATTCTAACCTCGGTAGTGGTTATGGTTACATAATTTACTCGTTTGATTTTGAGACATTGGGATTGGCTCATCAGCCAATTAGCATTGAAATTCAGCAGGGCAATGCCGACAGCATGTTAGGTACGCTACCAACTGGTAGTAGGCTAGAATATTTGGGCCACCTGTGAACCAGTAATGGCTTGTAGGTTATCAGAGTGTTGTAGTAGATGTTTATTTTTTGTAGTAATTAGTTAATTAAGGCATTTTTGGGAGTATAAATTACTACCTGGTAGTTTACGCCATCAAAAGCTATCGACTTGCGTCTTGGAAAAACAAGAGTTGGACGAGAAGAGTTCCTATAATTCAAAACAGGGGTTGCTATTTTCAACGTAATTTATAGTCTCACAAATTGAACTATTATAAGCCACCACATACGCGTGCACCCCACATGCTTGAAATAAGAGCCACTTTAATTAACTTCAGTAACGAACACAGCTTAATAATTTATAATTAACGTCTTTGGTCGTTAAGGGGATCGATAATAACTTGAGCGAATGTAATAGGAACTTAGTGCCGTACTCAGAGAGGTTGATTTACAATTATTATTTTTAAATCTTTCAACGATAGAGTTAACTGACGTTTATGAGTGCGGCAGTTAGTGTAAAGGTAGAGGTTTGATAAAATTATTTTTAAACCATTGAATTGAAATTGTGACTCAGCTAAGTACACATCACATCCTTCTTCTAGCTAGGTCAAAGTCATTATCTATGTAACTAACGTACGAATACATATTAATGGGCTAAGGATCCCTTCAGACGCATCTGCCACTTTTTACCTTGCAATGTTTCTATGTATTTGTGTTTAAGTCAAATCTTGCAAGCTGAATTAGAACCAATTCCTCTTATCCTACGGAGTTGAATTTTTACATGTTGGTTCAGTTTCGATGACAATGCATTTTTATGGTAAGCATGACCTGAAACGACATCCAGGATTAGCTCCAGATAAAGGAACTGTTCAACGGTTAACAGCACAAACACGAAATTTTGTGTACGCATTTTGTTATGATAGCTGGTTTTAAGTTTTACCATGACATAGTTTACCTAGTCAGGACCAAACCATGAGTGATGGTTTGGTCCTGACTAGGTAACTCCTCAACGGTTAACAGCACAGACACGAAATGTTGTATACGCATTTAATTGTGATAGCGAGTTCTAAGTTTCACCATGACATGGCTACTGCATAAATGCTGCTTCTTTTAAAATGTTTTTTAAATTACCTTATATCAACTTTATTTTTACTGACTAGGCAATCGTTTGGCAACGATCTCACCTTAGGGAAAGCGATGATATGTACGAAGGTGTAGCACGCTTACCTAGTAGATACCTATTCACTCTAAACTTGAACACACCTGGGTTAAAATTTACCGAAAACACTAACAAGAGGGCAGAGCATTCCACTCCTTTGCAGTTCTCCATATTATTTGAAGAAGCGTGACGCTCCGTTCTTATGTATTTCTATCATAAATGGATGGCGCTTTGCCGATTCCCTTTTCGTACGGTGATACGGGAATCAGATTGTGCATTTTTAATGCACACGCTCCATAGTGCAATCTGTAGAATACTGACAGGTTTGCGACTTAACGTTGATGCTACAGTTTTAGAAGCTTACTCTTTACCAGAGCGTCGTCCCCAACGAGCCTCATAGCGCATCTCTCAATTGAATCCAAAGCGTCAAGCTGATACTTGGCATAACCATCTCAAAGGTGGCTGCAGTATCACGGAACCACGGACCTGTGCTAGATAAATATTTAAAAACTTTCTCGTTGTAAAGTACATATATACATCCTGACCTTAAACAAAATACCAAGTTTCTTTGCAGCTATCTTGGCTTTGGGTTCAATGTAAGACCCGACATTCAGTTTCGAAGTGAGATCGCCACCTAATAGCTTTAGATGGTCACCTAATGGTATAGTTACACTAGGGAAAGATGGAGATAGGTTTGGAGGGCTCTTTTTAGCAGAGAACAAACAAGCTTGCGTTTAAGTAGAGTAAAATTTAACCGGCTTAACGTTGCCCCAATCAGACAATGCATCGAAGGCTAAGCTCAAACGGTCAACCAAAGCCTCTCTCTGAAGTTGGACAGTGTCGCAGCTGGCTCGAGCATTGGAAATTTATCTGTCAACCAGACACTGTAGTACTGTCATCTGCATACCTAAAGGTACCGGTTTTCTGAAGATTATCAATGTACAGAAAGAACAGTGAAGCAGAAAAAAACGATTCCTGAGGTACACCGGCATTGATTGCTATTTAATCAGACGAGCAGCCCTCTAGAACTACTCGAATTATTCCCTAAAAAAATCAGCTATCGAATTGCATAACCCAACATGCAGTCCGTTCTGACCTTAACACATTGCAACCGAATCGCAAACAAAATGCAGTGGGACACAAGCGCATTTCAGTTTTGCCAACTTTACCCCTATGAAGTAAGTAGCGATGGTAGCCTAGCGGTATATTCGGTCCTAGGCTCCGCACTAATTTCCATCGCTCCGTGCGACACAGCGAGCACGTTAAGCTGTCGGTCCCGGCTGTTATTGATTATTAGCAGTAGTTAAGCCATGTCAGAGGCCCTTGGGTGGCCTGACAAACAAGCAAACAACCTCATAGCAACCACAACGCTGCATGTCTATCACTATTTTATTACATTTTTAAATTATTCCGTTCGTGCTGTTGCAATAATTGCAATCAAGAAAATACGCGTCACGCGTGCGAATGAAAATATGGCACGTGATAATTAATGACCCGACCGACGGCGACGGAGCAAAATAATGAATCTCTTTATATATTATGAGAGAAAATTGTGAATGCAGAAAGCACAGTCATCCATAGCAATATATAAAAGTCAAACGTTCTTTGTTTGTTTGTTTGTTTGTTTGAGGACCTTTTGCGTGATGGGTACGGCTAGATGGGTTTTTTAATGAAATTTGGAATGGAAATAGCTTATACTCTGTAATAAAACATAGAATACTTTTTATCCCGGAAAATTGTAAGTTTCCACAGGAAAACTGGAATAATGTTGATTACTCTCTGTAAGAAACGGTTTCCATGGAAACGAAATAACAAGTAGGTATGTCAAAAAGCATCAAGAGCATTAGTGGTATACTTTCTAATTTTGCATTGGTTTTTAATATCCTAGAAGAACTTAGGATGCTTTTATTCGCAATAAACCGTAGTCCGCACGGACGAAGTCGCGGGCGAGAAAGCTAGTCTACACTAATATTATAAAGAGGAAATATTTTATTGTTTGTTGGTTTGTTTGTTTGTTTGTAATGGATAAAATCAAAAAATATAGAGAGAGAAAAATCTTTTACTTATAGAAAGCTAAATTATCAGCGAGTAACACTAGCAGTATTTTATTTTTCAATTAAATTGAGTTCCCTTCGTAAATTTTAATAATGTAATCATAGACATATATATTAAATTATGTAACCCAAAGTATCAAATTTTGAATAAAAACTCGATTACTTTGTATCACAAACTAAGAAGGAGATACGGGTCTTTGTATATGGAACGTTGCCATGGAAACGAAATCACAGAACATCTACATATTCATTGACATTACATCGGCATATTCATTGACGTAGGAAATGTTCTATGCAACTAATACACGAAATAATAACAAGTCTGTCAAGTAAGTGAGTAATAATGCAGTTGTCTATGGTCAGAAGTACTGCTGATTACACTTACTGGCGTATTTTTTTAGAATATACGGCGGGTATAAAAATGCTAAAAAAATGCCGCGGGGTGAGCGCTGCCGATAAACTCAAAAAATACTAACCGATTTTAAAAATTCTAGACCTAGCGTAGACGTTTACAAACAAATTAAATGAATAGAAAATAATTAAAAATCGTTAAAATTACAAAATCAGGCGCATCTTAGAAAATCTATTAAAGTTATCTCATTAAAAACTTTACCAAACATAATTTTCAAACTTATTTGCATATATTTCTAGCCCGAAGTATTAATTTTTTGAACCAAATCCAAATGGATTCACAAAAACAAACTTAACTAATTCTCAATAATCTTACATATTAATTATTTACCCCGATGGTGGAATTTTCCTATATTATATAAGTACTTACTACTTATATAATATAGGAAAATTCATCCTAATCAACCCAAAAACTCGGAGAAATCGGTGTACACCAATGTATCTATCTCTACAGATATAAGGAATGGGATGCTTTCTGTTGGAAAGCGATGAACTGGTATAAAGTATAGCTTGCTTGCCCAGGGTTATAATTTACCGAAAACACTGACTAGGGCAGAGCATTCCACTCCTTTGAAGTTCTTATGCTAGATGAAGAAGCGTAACGCTTCGTTCTCGGGCGTGGTCTTTAAAAGAAAGTGTCGAAATTGAATGTTTAAATGTTTATCAAATTTGATGATGGTTGTCTGATTTAGGATTCATCAACCTGCATGGCACAGTGAAGTCTAATTATATAACATTTTTGAAGTAAAAGTACCTACAACTCAAAGTACACAAACATTATGTACAAATGATTAGTCAGAGTGTAGACTGTGTACTTACATAATGTTAAGGTTGTAAAAATAAAGTATAAGTAAAACCCAACTACGGTCTTAGTGGACCAAAACACATAATCTTTTCATTGCTTCGCCGTAATCGGGTAAAACATAGCCTATGACTCACACACTTGCGAATAAGACGAATCGATTGATCGCTTGTAATAGGGCTCGCAATAGGGGTGATGCTATGGTGGAACATCTATAAAAATACATACGAACAGAGACTATAAAATACATAACCCTTCCTTTACTTCGTCGTAGTCGGGTAAAACATGTGCACAAACATACAAAGAAATACATATACATACACTGTTAAACAAATTACCTTTCCCATGCTTCGCCGTAGTCGAGTAATAACTAGCTTAATAGCTAAAAAAAACACGCATGTCCTGCCAATAAATAACTTGTGCCATTAAATTATATACCTACTGTTGGAATGTGTTTATCAAGGGCCTTCAATTTGATACCCATATTGTAAAATAAGAAAATAAGATTGCCGACAAAAAGATTTAAATAGATATTTGATTGGAATAAAGAAACTCACATACAAAAAAACATACATGAATCCTAAAAACATTACACTCCTTTTTTTGGGCAGTCGTGTAAAAATCAAACATCACCGCATCACACCGTCCATTTGTATATACTTACTACTGATACAATGAATATCCATTCCTTTACTGACGCGTGCAGCAAAAAAAAAAGAAGAAATAACCATAAAACTGATTAAACTTGTGACGAGGTCCAAACCTCTTTCATAATAATACTCATTTGATCTCTTAATTCTTTCATAATCCATTTCTTTTCATTTTTGATAGTTGGTCATCATTGATTCATTCTAAATACAAATAACCTGTCATTCGAATATTGATTTTTGGAAAAACCGAAATAATATTATAAAATTCATAAATAAGTTTATAACTGTGACATATGCATGTAAATGTCAGTGTCAATTGGATTGTCAAGCGCTCTTCTCAATATATGGCTTCTCGGAAATAGCTGCGTGTTTTATTCTACGATCCAGAATCTAGATTATCCAGGTACACTTCAGTCTGGCGACGAGGAAAATAAGCAACGCGTGGAAAAAAAAGCAAGAATCGGCGTATGAAGCGTGAGTAGTGTCGTAAAAAAAAACGATTTCGACAAGACGAGACACCAGCCTCGCCACGCAGTTGGTTTGACCGAAAACAAGATGTCGGTCGGCAAGGTGGGACAGTTCAAGTTGGGAAAGGACAATTGGGCGCTGTACGTAGATCGCCTGGAACAATATTTTATTGCAAACGACGTGAAAGCGGCGGTGAAAGTGGCCACTTTAATTACGGTCGTCGGAAGCGACGCGTACGAGTTAATGGTCAACTTGTGTACTCCGACGAAGCCCGCAAGCAAGACCTATGATGAGATCGTGGAAATCATGAGTAAACACTTACAACCTAAAACCAGTGAACTAGCGGAAAGATTCAAGTTTAGGCAACGGAACCAATCAACGGGAGAGAAGGTGGCGGAATATATTGCAGAGCTAAAAAAGATGACCAAACACTGCAAATTCAGTGCGGATGGTTTACAAGAAAATATACGCAATCAGTTTGTGTGCGGTTTAGTGAGCGACAGTATCCGTCAGAGGTTGTTTGCCGAAGAAAATCTGACACTGGAATCTGCTTTCAAATTAGCGATCGAGATAGAGGCGGCAGAACTAGATGCTGCTTTCGTGGAAGGCAGAAGGGGCGATACCAGAGCTACTCAAGTGTATAAAATCGCTAACGGAGCGACTGTAAGCAAGACTTGCAGAGAAGCTGCATTTGGAAGGAATGTTGGAGCTAGTTGGAATGTAAAAAAGGGCCAGACAATGATGCCAATAAGTTCTACTGTATGTAGAGTGTGTGGTGGCCGTCATGAAGCGAATTTTTGCAGATTCAAGTCATATGTATGCAGAGCTTGTAATCAGCAGGGCCATTTGAGGAAGGTTTGCCCTAATCGGGGCAGTGGTGGTGTAGCTGTGCACAATATAGAAGATAAGGTCTTGTATGAAGACGGTAGCAGCAGTAGTGATGAGGTAAATAACTTTTCATTGATAATAAATACTTTGCAGCAATATGGACCATATAGAGTTGATGTTAAGGTCAATAATATTATGTTACCCATGGAGATCGACACAGGATCTGTCATCTCATGTATTAGCAGTGATTGTTTCAACAAATTATTCACAAATTGTTCATTAGAAAAAACTAACTTAACCTTAAAATATTATACAGGTGAATTAGTGGTACCCAAAGGGAAAATGTTAGTTTCAGTAAATTTTAACCATGTGAGTAAACAGCTTGAATTATATGTTGTAGAAAAAGGGAAAACAAGTTTGATGGGAAGGCAGTGGTTGAAGGAACTGAACTTTAGTTTCCCAATAGCTGATTGTAATCAGATGGCAAATAAAGATGTGAAATTTAACCTACATGAATTCAGTTCCAGATATTGTAACGTGTTTGCTGACGGTCTGGGAAGATTCAACGGTGGCACTGTGGGATTCCGGCTCCGTGGGGATGTACAGCCCAAGTTTCTGCGAGCCCGCCCCATCGCCTACGAGACGCGTTACGAGAGCCGGTGGAGCGTACACTTGACCAGATGATACATGATGGCATAATTACACCAGTGAGCACGTCGGACTGGGCTACCCCTATTGTGCCTGTTATGAAAAAGGACTGCAGCATTCGGGTATGTGCTGATTTTAAAGTAACATTGAACAAATGCATAGAAGTGGATCGTTTCCCATTAGCTAGGGTAGAAGACTTGTTAGTAAAGCTACAAGGTGGAGAAAAGTATTCCAAAATTGATCTTTCTCAAGCGTATTCTCAATTTGAACTAGATGAATCAAAAAAATATGCTGTAATTAATTCGCATAAGGGTCTATTTCAATACAACAGACTGATATTTGGATTAGCATCAAGTCCAGGCATTTTTCAAAGGAAATTAGAGCAACTATTTGGAGATATGCCTTATGTAGGTATATTTTTAGACGATGTGATTATTTCAGGGTTAAATGCTCAATTCCATATAGAAACTCTTCATGAAGTTTTCTCTAGACTGCAAAAGTATGGTTTGAAAATACGTAAAGAAAAATGTACTTTTTTTTCTGACTCTGTGACTTACCTGGGCTTTGTTATCAGTAAAAAAGGAGTGCATACTTGCCCAGAGAAAGTTATGGCTATTAAGCAGGTGCCTGCTCCTAGTAATGTGTCCAAGCTGCGTTCTTTCCTGGGGTTGATTATGTATTATGCTAAATTTGTACCATTTATTAGCACTCTTCTAGCACCCTTGTATAATTTATTGCGGAAAGGAGTTCGGTTTGAGTGGGATGATCATTGCGCAGCATCATTTGATGGTGTTAAAAAACAACTGATGTCTAGTAAAATCTTGGCACACTATGCACCTGATATGCCTGGTGTGTTAACAACAGATGCCAGTAGCGTAGGGGTAGGTGCCGTCATATCCCACTTGACATCTGAAGGTGAGAGACCCATTGCTTACGCATCAAGAGTGTTAAATAGTGCTGAAAGATCATACTCTCAGATAGACCGAGAAGCATTGGCTATTGTGTTTGGTATAAGGAAATTTCACCAATATTTATATGGTAGAAAATTCAAGTTGAGGACAGATCACAAACCATTAGTCAGTATATTTGGGGACAAGATGGGTATACCTATCATGGCAACAAGTAGACTTCAAAGATGGGCCGTATTGCTTTCTGGGTATCATTATGATATAGAATATGTGCGAAGTGAACAATGCTTCCAATGTGGCTGCGATGTTGTGCATGAACATCAGTCTCTGTGCCTTTTGTCAATACCACTCTTGGGTCTATGGGAGTTGAAATCTCATTGCAGTTAGACATTTTATATCGCTCTAAAACTGCCTTTATGTAGCCAGCTTGGTCAAGTGAAATTTTACCTTGCTCCTGCTCTAAACGCATACCAAGTATGTGAGATGCTATTCCTAGGTCTTTCATTTGAAATGTATTCTCCAACTGCATTTTCAGCTCCTCTCTGGCTACAGTCTGGTCGTTAAAAAGTAATATGTCATCGACATAGAGAGCAATAATCATTAAATTAACTTTATCGGTATTTATGTAGACACAGGGTTCACATAATGACTTCTTGAAATGTAAATTAATCAAGGTCAAGTTGATTTTATCATACCAAGCTTTTGATGCTTGTTTTAGTCCGTAGATGGCTTTGTTCAATTTAACTACTTTATTTTCTTGACCATGCACTTTGAAACGTTCAGGCTGCTCCATATAAGCTGATTCCTTTAAGTCTCCATTCAGGAAAGCAGTCTTAACGTCCAATTGATCAACCTTAAGGTCTATTTGAACAGCTAGAGCTAACAGTATACGGATTGTGGAATACCTTACTACCGATGAAAAAGTTTCTTCATAGTCAATTCCATATTTTTGAGTAAAACCTTTTGCCACCATTCGAGCTTTATATAGTAGCTCCCCGTTAGCACCACGCTTCCTTTTAAAAACCCCTTTTACATTTAACAGGTATTTTGTTAGCAGGTGAGTTCATGATTTTGTTCAAATTATTCATACTCCTCTTTCATTGCCAACATCCATTGCTCACTCTCCATACTAGACAATGCTTCCTGTACTGTCTGTGGTTCGTTGTCATAGATGATTTTTTTAGTCTTAGTAGTTGACGAATACCCAACAACATCAGAGTCATCAGAAAAGAATGAATGTCAGAATGAATTCTTATAAGAATGTATGTCAGTCTGATCCGGATGCCAGGTACCATCATCTTCATAATAAGACTCAGATAAATCGGATTTTGGACTTACATATTCGCAATTTTTATTGCTATCTCTAGCTGATGTCTTCTACTCCGACGACTGGTCACAAAATACCTCCTCCTCAGCAGATTCTCTAGATGCTGAATTTATAAGCTCACCTGTCCCTGAGGTTTCTGTATCTTTTTCTCCAGTTCCGTCGATCAGAAAATCACATGATCTAGATAAAATAAATATGTGGCTGTTCATAGTTATTTACTCTTTTATTTCATCATGGAAAAAAATATTTTCCAAAAATACTAATACTAAATAATTTTTGTGGGCATGTTGGATCAACCAATCGGTATCCTTTTGTATCGGTGCAATATCCAACAAAAATATATTTCTTTGACTTTGCATCTAACTTCTTTCGCAACTCTTTGGGTATCAAGCTATAAGCCAAACAGCCAAATACTTTTAAATGAGATAAATTAACTTTGTTACCAGACCATTTCTTTTCTGGAGTGAAGCCCATGATTGCCTTGGATGGTGATCTTTTCTTTATGTAGATAGCCGTGTTCACTGCCTCTGCCCAGTACCACTTCCCAAGCTGCGCATCTTGTAACATGCAGCGTGCTGCCTCGACGATGTTGCGATTTGCACGTTCGGCAACTGCATTCTGTTGCGGGCAGTACGGGATGGTAGTCTGGTGGCGGATGCCATGCTGCTCCAAGAATTCCTGGATTTTTTTGTTTACATATTCTTTAGAATGGTCGCTCCTAATGTATTTTATTTTGAGATTGGTCCCGTTTTCTACCATGGCTTTAAATTTCTTAAAAGTTTCAAATATTTCATCTTTTGCTTTAATAAAGTACCTATACGTACCATACGTACGAATTTCTGCTGTAATCATCAATAAATGTCAAAAGATATCTAGTACCATTAAATGATGGCTCCGACATTGGCCCACATAGATCGCTATGTATCAGAGCTAATTTCTCAGTAGCTCTGGTGTCTGATTTCTTAGGAAAAGGTAGTTTTGATAATTTTCCTTGGACACATGCAACACAAGGTTTAAAATTACTTTCATTATAGTTAATACCAAAAGCCATACCTTCTCTCAACAGTTGCACGTTTCTTGTGTTAAGATGACCTAACCTTTTGTGCCATACTTCTTGAGATTTTATTGTACCTCCATTTGTACTGGCTGCAGTCTTCATTCATCGCTGCCATTGCCTCTGTGGGATTATGTGTCATACTTGCCTCCTCCGGAATAGTGTCAAGTTGGTAAACACCATTTATCAACGATGATGTTTACATTTCTGGTCATCAAAATGTACTACAAGCCCCTTCTCTGTCATTCTGCTAATTGACAATAAGTTCGTAGAAAGTTTAGGTACATATATAACATCATCTATTTTCTTAGAACCAGTCTTCAAAGTAATTTGTACATCACCCCTTCCGGAACACTCAATGTGTTCATTGTTCGCCACTGTAAGTTTAATTGGTGATTGTTCTTTGAAATTGTCCATTATGCTCTTGTTATTAGACATGTGACAAATAGCGCCCGAGTCCACATATCAGGCAGATGAGTTAATTTCAACAGCTAAGGTAGTTAAAAGTGTTGCACTTTCATTTGCATTGTTACTCGCCATGTTTCATTTGTTCATTTTAAAATCTCTCATGAAGTGCCCTGTTTTCTTGCACTTAAAACATTTTAGTTTGGACTTGTTGTTCTTTACATAAAATGCTCCCTCTTCCTCAGTTGCCTCTGCCGTTCTTGTAATAACTTAGTTTTTACAACCTCGCTGCTAAGTTTTGCACTTGCATTTTCTAGTGCCATGATTAGTGGGTCGTAGTCTGTAGTTAGACCACTAAGCATAATTACTGCTAAGAAGTCATCTTCAAGCGGTGTGTCTATATCGCGGAGTTGTTGCGCGATATCCGTTTCACGAGTCAAATAAGTTCCCATACATTGAAACTGTTCTAATTTGAGACTGAACAGCGTACTCTATAGTGCCAATCGCCGACATTGCCCTTTATCTTCATATGCGTTTTTAAACTATCCCATGCTTCCCTCGGAGTTTTGGCATTTCTAACAAGAGAAAATGATGGCGCTGTATCAACATGCAAATTTTAGCGAGTGTTTTCTGCTCCTATTTAAAATCTGGTTTGTATTATTCACTGGGTTTAATGCACTCCCATAGTTCTTAATGAATGAAGTACATTTTAGTCTGAAATTGCCACGTAGAATAGTTGGATACGCCAAGTAGCTTCTCAATGGTCTGCACGAGGCAGCTGATGGGCATCGGCATTCGGGACATAATATTTTATAATTGTATTTTTCTGAAAATATTAATTTTCCACTCGCGCCTAGTAACGGATGGCCCATAACCTTTTGGGGTATGGCCAAAAAGAAACAGAGAGCTTACGTATATCACTGACAGATGTCACACCCTAATGACAGTGACATATCTAAATATGCGTTCCGTTCCGTACGTAAAGTATGTCATTATGCCACCATTTTTGAGTTCATGATCCGGATTTTACGATATGAGTGTAGATAAAACTACATTATTATACAATAATACCTACAGCTTGTAGCGTTGACAAAACGCTACTTAAATAAAAAAACAATAAACCTATAACTAGCAATACAAAACAACAATTCGACAAGTAAAAGTAGGAATAAACAAGACAGCACATAAACAACTAATAGAAACGCATCTTTATAATAGTAAAACTAGAATTGTAATTGCATATTGTTCAATATACTCACATATTAGAATGTATCTTCGTTTTGGAGTAAATAAACAACAGTCGCCGGTTGTTTTGTTCGCCGCACGTATTCATAACAAAATCAGAGGTTATAAACACTTCGATAAATATAACACGTCCACGCACTACGGATCACGACTTTATAACTCTCATTAGGTCAATTGATTGAAATAAATACAAAAGGGAACAAGGAATAACTGGGAATCAGATAATAAATAAATAATTAATAAAGTACAATTGATAAACACGGAGACAAGTAATGACCTCTACCGGAAATTTTACTTATCTTTGCATCGATTAGCTGTCAAAGCAAAAGGGCGCGTTCCGTTGTTCGGCACGGTCCCGAAATGTCAGCAAATAGGAAATAAAATTAAACAAACCAATTAAATGCAACGAATGTCAAATTTAGAAACGTAGATTTTTTCCAAAGCAAACCCATACAATATCATAATTTAATAGTTACAGTATATAGTTTTAAGACAATATAACGGTAGCGAAGCAAAAAAACCGCGTTCCGTACCTTTCGTCTGGAAGTGAACGGATCGTTTCTAGTACGGAACGTTTAATGAACTATAGTTTATAACAATTCTTAGACGTCTCTTGGTAGTTGTTTAGCTGTCAAAAATAGTTAAAGAAACGGTAAATAAACAAACTCGATTTCGAGGGTGAGAAATCTTAAAAATAAAAATAATAATAATAATAATATTTATTCCCAAAAAAAACAAGATATATTAGCAGCTAAATTACACTTAAAACTAGGAACTTATACTAGTTTTACAATTGTTACTGCTATGATAATTGAGCTTTCTAGTTCCCACACTAAGATACCCTGTGTTGTGGGAACTAGTCTCTTCCATGTGCACATAACAGATAAAACGAACAAAATAAAAAAATTAAATAACAAGATATTTTTTCCTATTCGGAGGTAGGAACAAAATAATTTAAAAATATGATGTAGTTACTACTTAGTAGTGTGCGTGCGTACAGTGACTGTAGATGATGTGTAAGTATATGCATGAGCTTTAGAAATAATGTGGTGTGTGTAGGAACAGATAAGGTACGAATTAGGCTAGTGGCACACAGGTTGATGACATTTTGAATTTAAATTTTATCTTGAAGTGTTTTATAGTATCGTGTTAGTGATAAGTATAGTATTTTCCTTCCCATAGTATTTAACATTTTATCACTTGTTCCACTTTTAAAATCCAATATTGTTAATTTATTTTATAATATATTATGATTAAATTCCTTGTATTTATCTTAGATATAAAATTGAATTTATTTAACAATCGCTTTTATGCTTATAGGTTGTATAGTTTATTAATTTGGAACTATGGATACAAAAATAATAATAATAATAATAATAAAATACACTGGTGTGCATGAGTACGTTTCCTTTATAATACCTTATTTCTAACAACATGAGTATGAGGAAGTACGACTGTGGGGAAATAAGGGAAGATAGGTACCTGCCGTCTGGATGCGAGTTCTTCGATAGCTTTGGTGGTGAGCAGCAATCCACAGGCTTCAGGCACTGATTAGGTTTCCACTACAAGTCAATTGTATTTTTGGGTTTTCAGCTTTCACACACTCGCGTCGCGGTGATTTATATTTATTTGTTATTTTGAGGATTTTTGATTGCTTGTGGCTCAATGTCAGACGCTCGAACATCAACGGTTAGGCGGCGAGAGAAGAGTGAACATTGGAACGGGAGCGGGATAGGGAATGAGTGAATGTTGTGAATGAGTGTGTGAATGATTTGTAATTTAGTTCTGTTGGTGTTATAAAAATATTACAGATGGCGCAAACAACTCCGCCGGCCTAGAGGTTTCCTCTAATTATTAATGAGAAAGAGTAAGAGATAAAATATAAGAGGCGTTAAACTAAACTTAAACTAGAGTTGCGATGAGACAGTTTAATTTAACATTTTACTGAGTAGACAGCGGACAAATCCGAACCACTGGCCTTATGTATGTACCGGAGGTAGTGCGGACTTTAACAGTTCTTATTATGCCATCCTTTCCAGGGTAAAGCGATTCTACCACTCCCATTGGCCAACACATTGGGTGTGCGTTCTGATCCTTGATGATCACTATAGAACCCAACGTTACAGGGTTCGTAGGAGTATTCCACTTTTCTCTTTGTTGTAGAGACGTGAGATATTCCTGGCTCCACCGGCGCCAGAATATATGCGTGAGTTTACTAACTAGTTGGAAACGTGAGAGACGATTATCTTGAACATCTGTCAAATCTTCGGCGGGTAAGAATTTATGAGGCGTTACATTTAACAGGTGGTTCGGTGTCAAAGGGGATAAATCTGAAGGATCAGAGTTGAGGACGACTAGGGGTCGGCTATTCAGTAATCCTTCAATCTGCACGAGCACTGTTGAGAACTCTTCGTAGGTAAGAATATGAGCCCCTACTATTTTAGCGAAATGTGTTTTCACACAGCGTACATTGATTTCGCAAAGTCCATTGAAATGGGGACCGTATGGAGGGCTACGTTTGAATTCGATGCGGTGCGCTAACAACAGCTGTTCGCTCATGTAATTATTAAAAGAAGTGGACTGTATAAGATCGTAAATTTCATCTAGCTTTCGTTTTGCACCTAGAAATGTTGAAGCTCCGTCGCTGTAGATCATTGCTACAGGCCCTCTGCGGCATATGAAGCGCTTAAAAGCTGAAAGAAAGAGCTCTGTGCTCAAATCGGAAACTAATTCCAGGTGTAATGCCTTCGTAGTAAGGCAGACAAAAAGGCATATATACGCCTTTTGACTTTTGACCCCGCGACGGCGAATGTGCGTTATAAAAAAGGGGCCGGTGTAATCAACAGCTGTGTAAACGAAGGCTTTAGCTTGGGAAGTTCTAAATTTAGGGAGGTCTCCCATTTGCGGATTAGTAAATCTGGGATTGAGTTTGAAGCATATGTTGCATGCGTGGACTCTCTGTCGAACGAGGTTACGAGCAGAAAGTATCCAAAACTTTTGTCTGAGAAGCGCGATTAACAATGCGGGACCACTGTGCAGATTGATAAGGTGGTAGTAGTCAACTAGCAGCTGGGTTATGCGTTCCTTCGAGGGGAGTAGAATTGGATGCTTTTGACCGTAGTCAAGCTGAGAGTGAGCGAGTCTACCGCCGACTCTGATAAGGTTACTGTCGTCGATAAAGGGGTTGAGCTTTATAATGCGTTTGCTACATAGTTTATTATTTTTAATGGCATTAAGATCTGAAGCAAAATGTTTGTTTTGAACATAGCTTAAGACGTACTGTTCGGCAAAGTCTAAGTCCGTTAGAGTTATCGGGCCTTTTTTATGTATAAGCTTAGCGAAACGTAAAACGTAAACTATCGTACGTAGTAATTTAGTCCAGCTGGACACGCGGTCTGCTATGTCATTTATTAGATTCGTATTTAGATCAGAAGGCGCGGGCGGTATGTCAGTTACAAGGGAGACTGTCTTGGATTCTGAGAGGTCATTAACTGTAGGGTTTACTTGAAATGGGCTCACTGGCCATTCAGCACGAGGGAGAGTGAGCCAATGTGGGCCATGGAACCAAAATTTGCAGTTTATAAGTGAGTTGGGGGTAACAGGGCGCGAGAGAATATCTGCTGAATTTTCCTGACTTTTGACATGGAACCAATGGCTGGCGGATAGCTTTGCATTTATTTCAGTAATTCGATTCGCGACAAATGTATGGAATTTGTATGCTGGAGAGTGAATCCAAGTTAGCGTAACAGTTGAGTCGGAGAAAGCGATGATTTCACTTATGTGACTGCGCTGAATTATTATTTCACAGACGGATTCGATGAGATTTGCTAACAAGAGGGCAGCACAGAGTTCCAAGCGAGCTAGGGGCATCTTTTTTAGCGAAGCTACTTTAGACTTTGAAGCCAAAAGATTGACAGAGCCAACAGAATTTTCATTGGAACTGACGCGGATATAAACTGCCGCTCCGTAGCATTTTTCGATATCTGCAGTAAGCGCTATGGAGAACAGGCGTAGGTTTATAAGTAGGTCAAAGATATGACTTTGTAGGTTAGAACCTTTATAAAGAAGGTCATTGAGTGATTTTGCGGAAGTTGTTTTACAACTGGCGTCCACCACTATGCGTGTCTTGGAAGTGGATTTTTCAGGACGATAAATAGCCCTGTGTGGAATGTAGTAGCATTCGCTGTCAGGCTTTAAGTCTTTCACTTCAGTGAGATATTTTTTGTTAATATAATCTTGTATGGTCGCGTTATAATTAGAGCGTAATTCAGAGTTAGCGTCAAGTTTTTTTTCCAGGAGGAATAAGCGTCGTTTTGCAATAGCGTAAGAGTTACCCAACTCTGATGGTTCATGTTTGAACGGAAGGTGTATCATGTACCTACCGGTATCATCGCGCGAGTAAGTGGAGAGAAAGAGTTGTTCGCATGCTTCATCATCAGGGCTTATATGAGTTTTATTGGGGACATTTTCAAGTTCCCAGAAGCGTTCTGTCAATTCCGTGAGCGTTTGCGTATTTTCTACCGAACAAAAGAAATTTTTGTCAGCGTTCTGCGTGCGTGAATGAGTTAAATTAGATTGGACAGGAGTGCAGTCCGCTCTGCCCATGACAATGTATCCGAGTGTGGTCTCCAGTGCGACAAGGGACGAGTTCGGCGACGTGACTTTATCATTGCCGAGAATGGCGGGGAAGAGTTCGCTACCGAGCAGACAGTCAATATCGCCGGGCGTATGGAAGTAATCATCGGCCAATGGTAAGTTTTCAAAGTGCGATAACTCCCCGGTGTCAACAAAAGCGTTCGGTAAGCGGTCAGAGATGGTATCTATAACCCTGGCGGTGATAGTATATAAACATGTTTTGTCGAAACGTGAATGAATTTTTAAAGTCGTAAAACCTAAAGAAGAACTTTCTGTTTTACCTATACCTTGAACAGGTGATAAGACGGATGTAACAACGAGATTCAAGCGTTCGCAGCAAGCTTTTGTAATAAAATGACTCATTGACCCCGTATCAATAAATACTCGAACTTTTGAGCGTGTATTATTCCTATTGTATACATGAACAGAAGCTGTAGGGAGTAACACAATACTGTCCTTTCGATTATCATAAGCAATATTCGTTGCAGTGTACGCCAAGCCGTTTGAATTTCCGCGCGCATCATTATTTACGTTTGAAATGCTAGCAACGGGAGACGCGGAGAGCGGAGGGAGTTGCGCGGGGCGCCCGGCGAGCGGTGCGGTGTCAGAAGGTTTAACCGGCATCGGAGCGCGCTGCGGTGCGTCCGTCATTGCAACCGCTACAATCGGCCGCGGCGGCGATGGCGATGGCTCAGCGAGTGAGTTGCGTTGCTGGGTAGGTTCGATTACCGAGCGTTTGAAGTCATTATTATGGAGGAGACTATGATGAATTTTTCGACAGAAAAAGCACCTATTTTTGGATTTGCAAAATTTTACGTCATGAAAACCTAAGCAATTTTTACAAAATTTATGTTTGTTTACAATATCATATCGTTTGCGGGGTTCAAGTTGTAAAAACTGTTGGCATTTAAACAATGGATGAATCTGGGCATTACAAACAATGCACGAATATTGTCTTTGTGGGTAAGCGTTATCATGCACTTCCGAAGCATTCGCACGCAGACTACTATTTTCAATCTCAGAGTGGGTGCTTGCAATATATGCATGAGTTGACTTTGACTTAATTCCGTGATTATTTTTATACAAATTTTGCGAATTATTTTTAAAGCATGTTCGTGACGAATCGAATAAACGTAACGATTGGATTTTACTTTGTTCATTTAAGAATTTAGTGACATCACTAAAAGTAGGTATTTCAATATGCCTGTGCATTTGTTCAAATAAATTCACTAAATCTTTGTCAAGTTTACTGAGTGTAATATGCGTTAACATGAAATCAGATAGATTCTCCAAGTTCAAGCGTTTTAAAGCGGCCTCAGCCGAGCAAAGTTGTTCTATGACTGTATCAATCGGTTGATTAGGTTTGAAGTTAATCAGTTGATCAAGATAACGAGAAGCTTGTACCCTAGTGTCCTGGTACTTGGCTACGAGTGAGTTCCAGATAATTGCGTAGTTGTTACCTGTAGGTAGGATGCCTGAACACACAGTCAGAGCTTTATCGCTCAATTTTCCTATTAGGTATTGAACCTTTTCTGCGTCACATAACCTTGAGTTATCGTGAATTATAGTTTTAAAGTTTTCATAGAAAATTGGCCATTTAGTAGGAGTGCCGTCGAAACCCACTAGCTGTAGAGGAGGCAGTTTTTGATTCATGAGTTCAGAGTTAGTTCTTTCGTTGTTTTGTTGTTGTTTGAGAGAACTAGCGGCGTATATGATGTAACAGTACAATTCGTCGAAAGAGTCTAAAGGCAAGTAGTTCGGTTTGTCCGATGGATCTTCTTCCAAGTATGCGGTATTCAAAGCATCTAGTGTCTCAGTGAACTCAGTTCGAGTTTTGTCCAACGATTGTACTCGAGCTAAAAACTGTGTTTTTACAATAGGATCAGAAATCTGTAGGCTTTGATTGTAAAGTTGTTGCACTATTTCGAACAATCGTTCCTTTTTAGCTTCCAGAATGGAAATTTTTACGTTATTCGAAGAATGTCCTGATTCAGCTTTACGTTTATCAGGCATTCTGAGTGGTTATCAATGTAAATATGATTTAGATATTCGAGCAAATATTACAAAAACACAAAATGAGTTAGTGCGTAGGTAGGTACTTACGTGACCTAGATTCGGCCACGCGTTGTAGATTTGTAAAAAATGATTGAAAATTCTCAAAATCTAATGTATTATAAAAATGTTACATGAAATGTTTAGTATTTAATAAGACAATACGTTTGTGTGTGTTGTAAATGAGAAATATGCGTATATTTGTGAGAAAATTGGAAATTAATATTTATAGCGTAGGGTAGGTAAAAATAATTTCGTGTTTTAGTACAACGAATGGTAAATGGCGTAGTAACGATAAGAGTTGCGTGAATTTGCGTGTGAGTTGAGGATAAGAGATAAGAGGGAACGTCCGGTCGAAGTGACCAAAACTTGTGGGGAAATAAGGGAAGATAGGTACCTGCCGTCTGGATGCGAGTTCTTCGATAGCTTTTGGTGGTGAGCAGCAATCCACAGGCTTCAGGCACTGATTAGGTTTCCACTACAAGTCAATTGTATTTTTGGGTTTTCAGCTTTCACACACTCGCGTCGCGGTGATTTATATTTATTTGTTATTTTGAGGATTTTTGATTGCGTGTGGCTCAATGTCAGACGCTCGAACATCAACGGTTAGGCGGCGAGAGAAGAGTGAACATTGGAACGGGAGCGGGATAGGGAATGAGTGAATGTTGTGAATGAGTGTGTGAATGATTTGTAATTTAGTTCTGTTGGTGTTATAAAAATATTACAGATGGCGCAAACACGACTACCTCTAAAAGTCACTGGAACGTAAAACAAATAGGTTGTATGTGTATTATTATTATCTCTGTCAGTGTTAAGGTGTGGTATACATATAAGGTATGTAATGTGGGTGTGATGCGTCCCACTTAAAAAATAAAACCATATTATCATTCCGTAAAAAATAAAACCATATTATCATTTCCAAAGCCCATGTGTAAGCGCTGATCGGTTTCCTGGTGAAACGAAATGTTATTCGGATAGATTTTGCTAAATAAAAAAAAAACTAGATCCGGCTAGGCAAAAGAAACCGAGGAATGGAGACGAGTGACGTGTCCTTTCTTTTCGTACTGGAGAGCCCAGTAGGACTGACTAGTTTTTTCCCTGCATATTATAAAACCCGTAAAAAAAGGTGAGAGCATTTGTCGGTATTTTTTGTATTGTCTGCAGTAATGATTGCGATTGTGAAATCACTTTTATCCATTTTTCGAGACGCCATTTTAGCGAACTGAGAGCGGTGGCGTTTTCGAAGTCTCGAATTCTAAACAGACGTTGTGTCTATTCATTCACAGCGGGTTTTTCCCGCCGGGCTGAAATACCCCACGAAGGAGGCCTCCTCTCCCCCCGAATTTAAGTAGAAAGGCGCCGTGTCGCGATACGCCACGCCACGCCGACATTATACCCAACGATTCCTGCCACGTTCTTGGGATGCGGTATCGTATTTTATGCATATATTTCACCAACCGGAGTGTTGAACTTTGGTTCCCCACCGACCTGCTGGACACCTGCAACGCCTGAGGGGTCTAGCCTGGCTACCTCTCACGCGAATCGGACATTGCTGAAACGTCGGATGGAGAATTACCTTCACTAACATAACGGCTAAATCCTATAGAAAAAGGTATATAAGTAGACTACACTGCCGGCCGGCAATTCATCAATGTTTTGTTAGAGTAAATACTTAATTTGGTCAGTTCTATATCTAGATCTTGGTATTTCTTGGCTGCTGAGTTGGATCTGCAGGCTAGGATTCTTTGGACTTTAAGTAAGTAAACAAAATTAAACCAATGATAATAAATATTGTATTGGTGAATTTAAATTGCATGTTTTGTCTTCCACTATTACATGCTAGCTTGAATGGCCGTCCAACGTACCTACGGCACGGTTCCTTAGATTTTAAGTAAGTAAGCAAAATTAAACCAATGATAATAAATATTGTATTGGTGAATTTGAGTTGTATGTTTTATTTTCGACTATTGTACCCACTAGCTAGTACATTACCGAACGGTCTTGATCCAATAGTTCTTGAAGCTCGTTCCGGTCTAAGTTTATCCAGGTAATTTTATTAATTTCAAAATAGTAACGAGTATTTTTAGTTTCGAGTGATTCCGAAGAAAGGTATAGCGTCCTCGCGTTCAAAGCGACCGAATGGGGTAAGAATCCCGACTCACCCCACTCTTGGTCTGACTCGCCCCAATTTATTTTTTATTACCTTTACTCCCAGAAATTTGCTAAAACACCCTTTTATATCGTTACAAGGTCTTGGAATAGTACATAGAGTACTTTTAACCTAGATAAATGACCACACGTGCTATCAGCTAGTTTTTTAATAAAAACATTTAATTTAGTAGTACAGATTTAAATCTACAAAACACAATATTTACTCAGAAAGTTAACAAAATATATTTATCCTTATAGTGACACAAAATGATTTATTACCACGATGAAATGAACGACAAATATATTTTCTCACTTTCTTGTTTATCGTTCCGGGTGGAATTTTGCAAACCATATTCAAGCTATCTGGCTGAAACTTTCTGGGTAGATCACAACTCGGTGAAAATGCCTAAAACGCCTGCCCATAACAGTTGCACTGCCACCCAGAACTTTGGTTGCAAAATCTTGCGCGTCACTGCACTGCGCTCATCACAACCTGAGACAATAATTATGTATGTGGATGTTCCACCACAGCGTCGCCCCTACTGTTCCGATTTAGACAATCGAGGTGGCAATCGATCGTCTTCAGGGCCCCAATTCTACTAAAACCATTGTAATGATAATTATCAACAATTTTCGCAAAATTTTTGCTTTCACCTCTTAAAAGTGGTAGAAGTCAAAATAATTAGAAAATTAAAAAAATATACAAATAGAAAAACTCAAAATTAAAAAAAAAACACATTTTTTTTGCTTCTACTACTTTTAAGAGGTAAAAGCAAAAAATTTGCGAAAATTGTTGATAATTATCATTACAATGGTTTTAGTAGAATTGGGGCCCTGGTGGGAGTGTCATAGGCTATTTTTTACCCAACTGTGGTCTGGTTATAGTTTTTGAAGTTATGTTTTGTTTTATTGCTTAGTTACTGTATTATTGTTATTTATTCTAATACTAGCTGATGCCCGCGACTTCGAACGCGTGGTAATTTCTCGAGGTTAAAAGTATTCTATGTGCTACTCCAGGACCTAAAATACCAATATACCAACGTTTAATTAAAATTCCTTCAGCCGTCAAAAAGATTTTGATAGATTGCTTGGCTTCTACACATCGGATTGAGAGCTTCAGCCACTCCGCTCCTCGGCTATTGTTTTCAAATCAATAAATGTACATACTTAGACTCCACAAAGCTCCACAAAACTTGTACTATCATTTATTCTGTGACAGAACTAAAATTAAAATAATATTTATGGTCAAAATCGCTCAATGGCAATTTGAGTGGCAATTGGCAAATAAATAAAACGACAAAATTACTTGACAATCAGTGGATATCATTATTTATAATTAAAAATCGCAGCATGAGATTAGCTAATTTAATCTGTACAAAATAATTATAGAGTTATACATATGTAAAAATATCAAAAATACATCTTCAGATTAGAAAATCGTCATTTTATATGCAAAAGTAGGTATAGCACCAATGGTAGGTATATCTTGATGTTTTTTGACGGACTTGTAATTTTGTTTCCATGGCAATCGTTCCTTACAGCGAGTAATTAACATTTTTACAGTTTTCCCATGGAAACTTACAATTTTCCGGGATAAAAAGTATCCTATGTTTTATTGCAGGGTAAAAGCTATCTCCATTCCAAATTTCATTAAAATCCGTCCTGCCGTTATCGCGTGAAAGCTTCCCAAACAAACAAACAAACAAACAGACAACGTTTTGTTCGTAATTGGTGTAGCGAACAATATAACCGCCGACTGTTATGTAGGCACATCACATCGCTATTTGGTATTCGCCGGTATTCGTGTTTTTTATTCGGCTATATAATGTAGAAGTCCTAATTACTCGAACACACCGTCCTAACATCGTCATGAACAGCGAATATGCCGAAAATTCAAGATTATTTTTTCTATCTTTTTGCTAATCTGAACGCAAAGACGTGTTGGCGGCAGCAGCGACTTATTATTTCATTTGAGTTAATTACCAATACGTGTTATGCGTACGTTAAAACATAGTCGTTAAAAAACCATGAAATACAAGACACTGGTGGATGTTAAAAATGCACAAAAATCGTACTAATTAGAACCTACCCAAAAACATCATTGCTGAACAAAAAACTAAACAACGTCCGTCACTGTCGCGCACTGCACTCTAACTGAGCAAGCCATGTGTGGACGGTAAACAAACTTATTCGTTATATTCGGTATCTTTTGATATGTACTAAAAACCGACAACCCGGGATACGAGTGTTCGTGTATTTGCGTATTCGTCTTATTCGTGAAAAACAAGCAAATATAGGTGACTAGAGTAACTTCACATCGTCGTATTAGTGCAAATAAGGCTAATAGGCAAATACGAATAGCGATAGATAGATAGATAATACTTTATTGTACACAAGTTTCCAAAAATGTACATTAAATAGGAATAATAACTGAAGTACAACGGACGGACTTATCGCTAAAAGCGATCTCTTCCAGTCAACCTTTGAATGGAAATAAATAATGGAGTGAGGGAGGATGGCGGTGTAAACAATTAAAACAAATTATATATATATATATATATATATATATATATATATATATCGGATTTTAGTTAGTTATTACATATATATTCATATATGTATATATATATATATATATATATACATATATGAATATATATGTAATAACTAACTAAAATCCGATGTGAAATGCCACCATTATATCTGATTATAATAATAATTAACTAATTTTATAATAAAGTTTGTTTTTGTGTGGTGTCATGACTATACCTGCATTTGTTTGTTTATTGTTTGTTTTCTTCAAAAAATAAGATAAATTCTACTATGTAAGTATCCACGCTGCACAATATGCAATTGTAGTGATAATTACTTTCATAAAAATGCATTTACTTGTCGATTTACTTGTTTTTTTTTTTTGTTTGTTTATGATTGCTAATATAGGCTTCTTGTTTTATTAATAATATTATAAGTAGCAACGCTACAAAGGGCCATATTTTTTTTTGAAAAATAAAAACTGTTCATTTGTCGTCACTTCATTTTCAAATGTGAAAAAAATACTGAATTTTACAATATGGGTCTCCGGTTGAAGGCCTTGATGAGCACATTTTAACAATATTTGACTTATTGGCATAAGTTATTTTTTGGAAGGGTTTTAAAAAAATGTTGTTGTTTTACCATGTTTTTATAAAGTCACTTTCTTGTTTGTCTGTCGTTCCTGATGGAAACTTGTCACTTAAATTTTGAGCTTTTCCCGATTAGCTATCCGGCTGAAACTTTGAGGGTAGCACACAAATCGAGACAAAGCAATATAAAAAACGTGGTGTCAAATTAGTTTTTTTAATCTACATTTGGTGCTTGTTTTCTTCGTCTTTGGATCTCTTGTACACTCATAACCAAAGAGTTAATATAATACGGCTCATAACTATTTAATGTCAATAGTGGAGATTCTCCGGTTCTGGTTTACGGGAAAATAGCTCGGTACCTTCTAATTAAGCTACTGTTAATGGTTCTATTGTTCTTAATTGATCGAGTTGGACGTCGAAGTTAATTGTGCAATGCCAATTAGTTGCTCATTCGCACTAATTACGATAATATATATTACTCACTGTGCGGCAGACATTATTTACGATGCACATTGATTACCTACTTTCTTATTTCAATGAAAAAAAAACAATACGCGCGGTACCTGTGGTTACCAAAACTCAGTACAAAAACTTGTTTATGCTCGCGCGCATGTACGTAGTAGTGATGTAACGAATATTTGCATTCGCATTCGCATTCGCGAATATTCGCATATTTTTGCATATTCGCATTCACATTCGCGAAATTAGTGCGAATGTTTTTGCGAATGTTTTTGCGTGTATAATGTTTTTAAGTAGGTAATAATAGTTGGTTAATATAAGAAAATCCAATTCCATTAATTTCTTATGTTATTTAATGCAATAAAAAGTAATAATTTATTATTAATTTTAAAATGTTGTAACTTATATGGGAAAAGAACTTCACAATACTTAATACCTCATATAATTAACAGCTTACCTAAGATATTCGAAATACAATATGACAAAAAAATCTAAAACGTATTTTAAAACAACAATACTTGTGTTCATTGACACAATAAGTAGGAGCATCCTTTATGGGCAGTCTGAGCGAGCGTTGCACCGTGCACCGGGAGCTTGCTGTGCGTAGGTACCTATGCAACGTATAATACTGGTCTTGTGATTCCTACGAACTTCGCGTCGTTGGTACCTTGTCTGGAGCTCGTGTGCCGCGCTGGTTCATGATTTTTATTGTTAACAGTTACCTACTATTTATTTTTTGTTGGTTTTAAGAGGACCCTAGTGCCAAGACAAACCTTTCTAGGTTTACTGGTTCTATAAGCAAATTGTGAACATTTTTTTATGTAACAAATAAATAAATAATAAGTAAATAATTGATGCTGAAAATGAATCCCTGAAATAGTGATTGAGGATCCAATGAACAACGTAAGAGTCGTATAGTGCTGAGATTAAGTGTAGAAAGATTACCGTCGTGTACGGTTATAGAGGCGCCATATACTGGCGCTATATATTTTATACCTTCTTAAATACTATGAGTTTATTATATATTATTATATACATTATTACTATACATTTACTTAATAGCTATGCCCGCAGCTTTGCCCGTGTGGTCATTTCTGTGGGCACAGAATAAATAACAGTTCTTGCTGTGAGATAAGGGGTACCTATGTGTTATTACAGGACCAAAAGTAAAGAAAAGTAAAGAATACCAAATTTCGTTCGGTCGTAATATAGTTTTTTATCGATTGCTTGGCGTCTACTCATTGGATTGTGACCAAGTACATTAGTTTTATGTCTAAGCCTAAGCTATCGAACAGTGGAAACCGCATCGCAATCAGTCACGTAGTTTTTACTTGATGCACGAACAGAAAGAAAAATATCACTAGAAAAAAAGAAGCTTATAATAATATTAAGTCCCGTAGACAGTTTTTTTTAATAATCTTCGTTGTTTAGACTTTTTCTTACTTACTGTAAGTATAAAAAACTTGTTTGACCATTGAGTGTTCACGTTTCACACCAGTGTAACAAAACGGTGCGACCACGTGTCCATCGTTTAGGCTCCGTAACGACCTAATATCTCACTTTAAAATATTTAACTCCCTTTGAGAAATGAATGAATGAATGAATGTTTATTCCCATTACTCCCGTACGTATACGCGTATTTCAATCACTCCGTGCTTCGGAAGGCACGAAGCTGTCGGTCCCAGCTAGTTGTTATTGTAGCAGTTGATAAGCCATGTCAGAGGACAACAGGCTTTCTGACAAACTCTGACACCAGGGGCCAGCACTATCTCATACGTACGACAAGCAGAGTGAACAACTTATGCCGTGTGTAATGCATGTCATTATACCCCCATTTTTGAATTCATAATCCGGTTTTGATATGAGTGTAGATAAACTACTATTATTTGCACGAAACACGTTGAACAGCAATTAAAAGGTGTTCATAAAAATCAAATTCACGTGATCCCTATTGTTGGATCACGTGACGTCCCTATACAAATATAAGATAATAAGATAAAGGAACAAATAAATTGAAGTCACATGCAAAATATATTGTGATTGATTTATCGTGTGATTGTTTTTCACTGCAATGCGCTCGTCGCACTGACACATCGGTTTTAATCACATTATGCCCCACTAGTGACTTGCCCCGGCTTCGCTAGGGTAGCGCTTATACAGCGGCGTTTGTCATACTTTTACGATTCTTATACCCAACGTAACTTCTAAAAAAAATACGCCAGTTAGCTTAATTCAAAATCTTTGGCAGCAACGATCGTGGTGTTTTTTGGCCATAGACAACTGCATTAATACTCACGTACCTACTTGACAGACTTGTTGTTATTTCATTTCCAAGGCAACATGTCATTCCGTTCTGTATTTTTGATACTTTCATGGAAATCTCTAATTATTCAAAAATAAAATACTGCCCATGTTACTTGCTGATAATGTAGCTCTATGTGTGAAAGAATTTTTAAATCGGTTCAGTTTTTTTTTGAGTTTATCCATTACAAACAAACATAAAAACAATCAAATACTTCCTCTTTATAATATTAGATTAGATAAAAAATAAAATACTATCTACAATAGTGCAATATTATGTTTTCAAAGTAAAGTCAAAGTGTTTATTGCAAGTTATTAACATAAATTTAGCTTCTACAAGTCAACACTTTAAGTTGTCCCAAAAGTAAACGTCCAAACATTAAGGGCTGTCGTACCAATCGAATTACAATCTAATTAACCAATCGAATTACGTTCACATGAGCACATACGCGTTTTGATCTTAATGAAAGTTGTTTACTGCCTACGAATATTTAATGTTATTCCTAGTTAACTGCCATTTAATATTATTCCTAGTTTACTGCCATTTTTTGGACAGAGAGACCCAGTATTCCTACTTGGAAACTTAGGGTAACCGTATAGCTGCGATCGACCGAAAATAGTAACTTTTGGTACGTAATACTATTATTAATTATTCTGTGCTTTTGCTGTTAATAAAATGAAACATAGTTTCTAGGCTAGTTTTTTTTACGATTGGTAAACACTTGAAGTATAAAATGAGTACTGTTGTGCACCTTATTTTAGGAATCTGCTCATTGTTTGTGTATAGTGACCCAAGTCGTAAATTTTTGCCTACCGTCATCGCATCAAGAAGTTTTTGCCAAATCAGGGCCTGGATTCTGTATGACCACTCACGCCAATTCCATGCGAATTCCACGCCGATTCCACGCTGCCTGCGTGGAATCACGAACAAATTCCATGCAGGCGGCGTGGAATTGGCGTGAAATCGGCGTCTTAAAATTAGTGAATTAGGCCCCAGGGCGGCAAATAAATATCCAGCTGGATTAAGTCCACAAACAGACTGATGCAACAGGAAATAATACAGAAAATTTCTAAAAATTTAATTCAAAGAATATGCATATTTCAATGGGACGCTGACTTTGATCTTAAAACGCATCGTTTTATCTACACTAATCCATCACTACACACAACCTAGCCGTCACACAGAATCATGTGGAAATTCAAAGGGTGCTGACGTCAGGTTATATATACTGCTTGCGTTTCCACCAAACATGGCCGTTTTTTACCCGACTACGGAGAAGCAAGAAAAAGGTAATGAGTTTAACAGTCTATGTATGTATGTATGTATGTATGTATGTATGTATGTATGTATGTATGTATGTGCATGTTCCACCATAGCGTCTTTCCTATTGGTCTGAATTTGACAAGCGAGGTGTCAATCGATTCGTCTTCATGTATAGAGTGTTATAGGCTTTTTTCTACCCGCCTACGGTGAAGCAAAGGCCTATGTGTTCAAACTATGAACTTGGTCCGATTTTCACATGCGAGGTGTCAATCAATTTGTCTTCATTTATGGAGTTTATTTTTCATCGATTGGGTGCTTCCCATCTGTTCTATGGAACTTGACGTCATCGGACAAAATGAGTCTATTTCTTACTTATTTGTTCCATAAAACAAATGAAACTTTTTTCCTGTACCATAGAACAAACATTAAAACCTTTCTGGTTTAAAAAACAAGACTCCCTTTTGCACTTCCTAAACCCTTTCAAACTCAGAATTTTTGCCTTATTTTTACTCATTATACATTTACTCCCGCCAAATGTGACAGGAAGATTTTTCATAAGATGTAAGATGTTTGTCACATGGAACAATTGGGGTAAACTAGATTCTTATTTAGTCGCATGACGTCACTGAAAAGTGAAGTCGGTAGAAATGCTAGTATATAGTACTATAGAACAAATCAGTAAAAAAATACACTCATATTGTCCGATGTCGTCATGTTCCATGGGACAAATGGGAACCACCCAATCGATTCGTCTTCATTGCAAGAATGTCCATAGGCTACCGTGACAACATTGGTTTTAATTTTTGAACTTATGTGTTGTTGATGCATCAATCGCTGCGACGCGACGCGACGACGACGGCTTGTTAACTTTGCCCAAAATAAATTTTAAATAAAAACTTACCCAAACTTAATTTACCCAAACTTAATTTTGTTTTATCATGTTCGTCTGCACTAGTGCAGGACCCAACTCTAAGCGCAGCAACCATGTCATGGTAAAACATAAAACCGACAATCATAATAAAATACGTACACGAAATTTCGTGTCTGCACTGTTGACCGTTGAAGAGTTCCTTTATCTAGAGCTTATCATGGATGTCAATTCAGGTCATGCTTACGCACCATAAAATGCATTGTCATCGGAACTGAACCAACATGTAAAAAGTCAACTGCGTAGGATAAGAGGAAGTGGTTCTTATTCAGCTTGCAAGATTTGACATTTACAAAATAATACATTGCAAATTAAATATAAGCTTATGAAAAGCTTCTCCAATTTGCCGACTATTTCAGAAAAACTTGTTATGAAGTTCTCAAGAGTATTATCTCTGAAAATGCTAAAATTTCAAGAGGTAAGTGATCATTGAAGTCTCATACGAGCAAACTCCACGTATGTTTTGGACTTAATAGGTATCTTTGAACCCTAGTCTAGTGCGCTGAGCGAGTAGCTCGACGTTCTGAGGCAAATTGTATACATTCAATTGTACTTTCTACTAGATATATTCTTCCTTATAAATATAGATTATTTATACTATAGCAATAAGAACTAAAATGTCTGTACTAAGAAGATAATAAAAAAAAATGGTCAGGTACTTAAAATAAGCCACTGAACAAGAATATAACATTTTTTAAATGCGTGTCTGTCTGTTTATCTGTTTGTCTGTATGTTTGTTCGCGCATCACGTAAAAACTAAGGGACCGATTGGGGTTCACTGTTGGATAGCTTGCGGTTTGACTTACAAACTAGTGTACTTGGTATCTCAATCTAATGAGTGTTTGTGTGTGTGTCTGTTTGCGGCATCGTAGCTCCGAAACGAATGGACCGATTGCGATTCGGTTTTTTTCTGTTCAAAAGTTGATGTGATCGAGATGGTTCTTAGATATATGGGGAGGGGAAGAAGGGAGGGATAAGGTGAGAAAAGGGGATGAAAATCGTAGCTTCCAAACAAATGGACCGATTTTGATGCGGTTAATGTTTGAAACTGATTTGATCGAGATGGTTCTTAGCAAAACGGATGGGGGGGGGGAGTTGAGAAAAGGGGGGGTGAGAATCGTATTGAGATGCTTCTTAGCTATAATTGCGTGGGAAGTCGGAGGTTTTTTTTTTTTATTTGTGCTTGTAACCTAGAGTAATGAACACGCGTGCGAAGCCGCTGGTACAGCTAGTAGTATTATACAACACAGGCTGCCTGTGGGCCTCTGACATAACTTAACGACTGCTGCTAGTCAGTAACAACCGGGACCGACAGATTAAGATGCTCTCCAAATCACGGAGCGATGGAAAACCGCACATAACTTAGAAAAGTCATTGGAGCCTATGACCGAACCCTGTATCGTTGGATTCTAAGTCGCACTAGTATACCGCTAGGCAACCATCACTCGACTCGAATAACTATAAACATATAATTATATTAAAATTTGACGTAAATATTCGATTCAACGAGATCGGTAGCACGGAGCGCACTTTATCGACAACGACATAAATTCGATAGTTATACATATCGAATATATCGATTTATATCGACAATAGGAAGCATGGATCTTATTTTTGACAAATTGTTGTCGGTATAATTACAGTAACCTTACCGAATATATCGATTTTTTATCGGCAAAGTTACACGACAAACATTTTTTTAGAAAATTGATTTCGGCAATATTATTACGTGGGATAGAGTTGTTGGAGACCAATTTGTTTTTTCATTAGTTTTTTTTTGATGACCACGCTTTTTCAGATATTCAAAAATGGAGTTCTGATCATTTTTTATCTAACTACGGCGAAGCAAGGGAAGGGTAGAGAGTTTAACAGTCTATGTCTGTATGTATTTATGTATGTATGTTGTTGTTACGTCATAGCGTCGTCATTCCTATTTGTTCGATTTTGAAAAGCGATATATCAAATGATTTGTATTCATGTATAGTGTCCTAGGCTATTTTTTTCACCCGACTACAGAGAAGCCTTAAGGATGTTAAAAATAAACACTAGTTCGATTTTGACAAGCTAATTTCAATCGAATCGTCTTCGTCTCAAGACTATCTTAGGCTATTTTTAACCCGGCCGTAATCGGGGTTTAGCTTTCGAACTTGTGTCTTGTTTCCTTAGAACAAAAGGTTCTTACTTCTATAGAAAAGGTACAGTAGTCGCAGTGGAAGTAAGTGTCTCGGAAATTGTCGTGGAATTGTATAACTGCCTCGCTCACTCACTAACGTTTTTCGCATTTATTCTATCTCGCTCTTACTTTATGCTGTTTTATCCCCACAGCAGTACCTGCGCAATCGTTCACAGAGCCTAACTTCACAAACATATAGATTGGCTGCGACTACTGTACCTATATTTCCTCTTATCCCATTATTTTTTATCCCAACATGTATACTTATTTCTTAGCTGCTTGTGGAAATGATACGTTTAATTTATTATTAATTATTCATACCAATACGAGTATATAAAAGTGAAACGTTGTCTGTTTTTTTTGTTTGTTTGTTTGGGGATTTTTAACGCGATAACAGGACGGATTTTGATAAAATTTGCAATGGAGTTAGTTTATACCCTGGAATAAAACAAAGGATACTATTAATCCCGGAAAATGGTAAATTTCTACGGGAAAACTGGGAAATGTTGATTACTCGCAGTAAGGAACGTTTGCCATAGAAACGAAATAACAAGTCTTTCAAAAAAAATCAAGAGGTGTTTGTTATTGTTCTACTTTGCATTGGTTTTTAATATCCTAGAAGAGAAGGATGCTTTTTCGCGATAAACTGTAGTCCGCGCGGACGAAGTCGCGGGCGGGAAAGCTAGTATTATATAATTAATGAATTTTCTAGAGAATTCTTACTCATTTTTCTAATGCCAGTTGCAATGTAGGTAAAGTTTGTAGCTAAACTATGAAATTATACTAAGGAAATATATTGAACTGAGTCAGTATAATATTGCCATTGTTTATCTTACGAGATCTCCTGACCTCTAAGATATCCATATTAGTTACAAGTCTTCTGTCTTCATAAATATTATGATAAATTAATCATAGTTATTCACATAAAAAACATCGGTAATGAGTTAGTTAATGATCAGTTGAGTTGAATATGTGTTTACATTTTATAAATCAGAAATAACTTCATGACATCTACAAATACAAAGGTTGAGATGGACAGGACACTAGAGATAATATCTATGCTTTGTCACCAGTTTATTTTGTCATCATCATCAGCCTGTATTTGTCCACTGCTGGACGTAGGCCTCTCTTAATGCACGCGACTGAGCTCAGTCTTCAGCTCTCCGCATACAATTTCTGCCAGCCGCTTTTCGCAGGTCGTCACTTCAGCTGGCAACAGGGCGTCCTACGCTACTTTTACGATGGTCTCCACCAGTTTAACGACATAAATAAAAAAAAAACATAGAAGAGTGAATAATGGGTAGACTTATCATTTATCTCTATAAAATACAATTGATGGTAGTAGTAAACTTTCATGTGCCTTACATGTGTCTTTTAAATTTATAAATTTAGATAGACTATTACCCAAAATTTCGCAACAAAACCGACCATAATCGATAAAACTATGGTAACATAGTAGTGAGGAAGGTTTTATGGGAAATGGGAATTTGAAAATGGGTGAGGTCACTTCTTAGGGACGAGATTGAAGACAGAACATAACAAAAGAAAACTATTGAGTAGGACAAGAACCACAAAACGTTGCGCACGCAAAAAGTATGTATAGTGTGTATTTTTTTAAGTTTAGATGACCATATTATGTTTCAGAAACAATTATCATGATCTAAAGTCTACTTCTTCACTATTGTCCACCGCAAACTAATATTACAAAGGTATTGTATACAACCAAAACAATAGACGCAGAAAAACCCACATAACTAGTTTGATTCACTTATGCATGAGATTGGGGGTGTGTGATAAACGCTGACTTGCAAAAACCCAAATACATTGATACGTCATACCTTACTCATGAGAACTAACAAAATTAAAACCGCAAAACAAAAACATAACAAGACCTCTCCTTCCCCCCGCTCCGAATTTAAATCCGCTGTATTATTACCCACTGGAGGGGAATGACATAGTGTATGGAGAGGTCTTCGATACTTGGCTACTGATTGCTATGAGCATCGCGACGCGACGTCGCGTCGTCATCAGTGAGGCGAACAGTGTATCGTATAAAATGGGTTTTTACGTCACCTTTAAAACGATGTAGAGGTGACATCTACGAATCAAAGTTCAAATCTATATTTTTAATAAAGCAATATGAACGAAATAGTCTGTACAAAGAAGATAATTAAAAAAAAAGGGCACTTAAAAAATTCGTGTCTGTCTGTCTGTTTGTGTATCTGTATGTTAGTTTACACATCTCGTCAATAATACTGGACCGATTGCGATTCGGTTTCCACTGTTGAATAGCTTAGGGTTTGACTTAAAAACTGGGGTACCAAGTACCCCAGTTTTATTTTAATCCGATGAGTAGAAGCCGATCAATCGATAAAAATAACTTTGATGGCAGAAGGATTTTTGATCAAATCTTGGTATATTGGTATTTTAGGTCCTGGAATAGCTCATAATATAGTTCTTATAACCTAGAGAAATGACCACGCATACAAAGCCGCGGGCATCAGCTAGTGTATAATAAATAAAATATCTAATCTAAGTACAAACTTGCAGTAGCTTGATATTGATATCAATTAATTCCTAGATTGCTACTACAGTATAACCTCTAGTACTACGTTTCAATAGGAATCTTGAGGCCACGTCATCATCAGTGAGACGAACAACGTATCGTGTACAATGGGTTTTTATGTCGCCTTTAAAACGTTGCAGAAGTGACTTTTACGAAATAAAGTCTATAATATAAAATGTATAAATCTATAAGTACGAGTACAATCTTGCAGTAGCTTGATAGCGGTATCAACTAATTCTTAGATAGTTACTACGGAACAAGCATGTCAGAGGCCGTCGGGCGGCCTGACAAACTGATACCAGATACTACCACATACGACAATCAAACAAACAGAATAAACGATAGTTCCTACTACATTGCTACAGGTATCACTGGATGACGTCATTTTTGAAAAATTCGGCCAAGTGTGATCAAATGTATGAAAAGTAGGCATTCTGCAGAAAGTAGAAATTTAGCTATCAAACCGTTTACAGTGAGACCTACAGTGTATCGTGTACAATGGCTTTTCACGACGCCTTTACGAGGCTACATTCAAATTAATAATATAATATCTGTAAATTTATAAGTACGGAATTCCAGTAGCTTGATAGCGATATCAATGAATGTATACATTTTCCCATAGTTTGACTTTATTAACAGATACTTGCTGTACTATCTTATGATTGACCATTTAAATCGTTATTAGGTTAACTTTGATACAATTGTAATTGTAGTCCTTAATTCATAATGATAGTGTGTGTGTTAATTTCCCTATAATAACAAGCAATAAAGTCACTAAAAGTTTTTATTTGTAGATGTCATTACTAGATTTTGTGTAATATATATTTTAGCTTGTTCAATTAGAATGTGATCGCATACTTTCTAAGAATCTGTGATACACTGCCAGCTCTACACTTTGTAACTCTATACTCTTTGATTCGCGTAACGTAACGCTTCGCCTTTTGTATTTATACGCAAGAGTTTCTCATTCAGCATCAGTTAATATTGCATTTTGAAGAGGAGTGTTCACTTCCATTCAGTGGTTCATTCACTCTTTTGCAGGTACCCTCGAACTCTAATATTTGAACAGGTAATTGGGGCACAATTACTATTAATAATTACTTTGGGAGTTCATAATAGTAGGTACTTACAATGTAACACAAAAATTGTAAGTACCTACTAGATTGATAATTGTATAAAAAATGGTTAGCATTTTTTGTTTTGTGACATGAATGTTCTTGTGAAAGTTTTACGTTATTATAGTATCGAAACTTTGAAGTGTTCACTTATTTTAAATCTTGGGGTAAATTTATTGTTTCAATTAACTGTTATTTTTTAATTTTGTACTTTTTCACACAATTGGGGATATTTTTGGAGATATTTTTATAGGAAATCGTCATAGTTGAAATTTGAAAGTAAACAATAATAATTTTTCATGTTTATTTCATATTTTCAAAATAACTGATATGTATATCTTATCTATACAAAATAAAAAACTGTTCATATATACATGCATAAATTTTAAATGAAACAAATTAATAACGAATACCGACTGGCCGACCGACCGGTTGGTCTCGTGGCTAGTGATCCTAGGTACGTAATCAAACGGTCGCAGGTTCGAATCCTGCAAGGTGCAATCATTTGTGTTATGAGCAGAAATGTTTGTTTCCAAGTCATGGATGTTATAATATTCGTATCTATGTATGTTTATCCGTTATCTAGTACCCATAGTACAGTGTATCCTAGTTTGGGGCTAGGTAATTGGTGTGAATTGTCCCGAATATATTATTATTATTACTTTTTTTTTAAATATTGCGTTGGGGATCCAATTGAATCCGTGTGGGCAAAAATCCAATTGAATCTCCCAGGGATCCATCTTAGGGGAGCCAAGTGGACGGAGGCATATTCAAGATAAACTTTGGTTGACATTTAGGAGATAAATGATATTTTTTAATCCAAAATTATAAATAGCGAGAGCCAACATAGAAAATAAACGGTAATTTATACTCGTAGGTACGTTTCTCCTAAAGCAAAAATACTCTACCTGCTAACAGTATATAAAGTCTATAAAAAGGCTCAAAAATCAACATATAGAGCAAAAATCTGGTTTGCCTGACATTTGATCATAATATACCTACTCATCTAAAAATAGCCATAATGATTTTGCCCTCTATATGGCAGATGTCAAGTTGATGCACTAACCCCGTAAACAGGAAACTAAACCTAGGGCTACCACACTTCCGGAATTAACCATACTTTTCCGGCTTGTTGATCCTTGTCCAGACTTTTAATATATCGAATTTGGACCAGACATTTTCAGTTGAACTTATAATCAAAAGACAAAAAGATATTTGAAATATTTTTATTAAATGCTTGAATAATATCATTTTATGAAACTGCACTAGTAGGTACTTAAGATTTAAAAATAAAAATAAATAAACTGACCGGACTTCTTTGCGGAATTCTGGATTTTGTCCGAAATTATCTAATAATTATATGGTAATCTTACAAAAACCGGTCTGGACTGGGCTCAAACTACTATAACTTGTTATTTCTATTTTCCAGACATAATGGCAGCGATCAGAATCCTACTCGCCCTTGCTTTCGTTTGCTTCGTTCAAGCACAAAGGCCATTTTATGCTGGTCTAAGCCCAATCGGATACCCTGCCTCGGATACAATAGACATTTCAAACAGGTTTGGTGAAACTGACGACGCGCCTATCGAAGCTCGGGGTGATAGAAACCTCGTTAACCGCATTGATGCCATGCCAATAGATAAACAACCTTTCTGGTACTTGAACTGGAGGGCCTACGATGCTTTGAGGAAGCAGCCACAAACCTATCCTCAGAGACCAAACCCCTTCATTGACACATTCAGGAGGAACTAAAAATTGAAAGAAACAAATATGAGAGTGGAAAAAATGCGTGGATTGGAGTAACAATAGATATTGGAGAATACTGCCAAAAAGAAATGGAGTTTTGTTTATCGATGCCAAAATTGTAAAAGCCGGATCCAGCGCAATTTTTGGTAATAAAAAACAGAACGTCTATTCAACTTTGAATTAATCATCTCTGTTTCTTTACGCTTTCTACAAAATAGAAGTTGAAAACTTGGAGCACATATATTATAGTGATCGTAAAAAGCTCAAGTTACAGTTGTGCGATAATGAGCAAAAAGCTCAAATTGTGAACCAGCCGCATCAAATTGGTGAAATTGTCTTTACCGTTTTGTAACTGTGCTAAAACTGCGTTTATTGACTGAATAAAAAATATGCTTTTTGTAAGTTTCTTCTATATTTATTACAAACCTGCATTATTTATTTTATAAGTATAGGTGTCAATGAGCTTTTTATTGCTGAATCGTAATTCGTGATGGTGTTGTATTTCTGACATTTACGACTAATCGCTTTTATGATTTGTTGTGATCTTGGGTATAGGTACCTACCTAGTATAATTTGACAAAAATATAGGTCCCTAAAGCTAAGCTAAGCTTGGAATTTATTTATATATTTTTATTTTATTCTCACTCATGGATTATATATGAACATGAGGGATATGTCATTAGGGGACTGAATTGGTTCACGTAGGTTTTATTCAAACTTTACTTTCATAACTTTTTTTTAGTATTGCGAGTACAGATAAGTATCTATGAGCATGAGTATAATAGTTATTTAAGTCGAGTGATGATTGCATAGCGGTATTCTAGTGCGACTTAGCATCCAACGATACAGGTTTCAGTTCTAGGCTCCGCAACAATGACTTTTCTAAGTTGAGTGTGATTGCCCATCGCTTCGTACTCCGGAGGACACGTTAATCTGTCGGTTCCGTCTGTTACTGACTTATAGAGTCGTTAAGCCATATCAGAGGCTCTCGGGTGGCCTGACAAACTGATACCAGAGTTCAGCACTACCTCATACGACAAGCAAGTAAGCATTGTTTGACACCAAACAGTTACAAAATTATACAATGTTAAAAGGTGCACTTAGAACATAGCCCGACTGTACGTACATTCGAATATTGTTGTTACATTTAATTTTTTAATTACTTACATATCTAATTCGAAGCGATAAAGAGGCAATGGAGCGACGGGTAAAACGGTAATGCTGGTAGTTATTTGGATCATCGAATCAGCATAGATCACTTGGGGAAAACCATTAGTACCAACCATATACTTCTAATAAGCCTCAACTGAGCTCGACCTTCACTCCAACTTCAACTTACTGCGTGCTGCTACGCGTGACCTGTATACAGTTCACTGCTCTTCCCTCATGCGTCCTCACACCGCTTCTTTTGAAAAGTCAAAGCTTGTTTGCGTAAGGATCAATTTCTAAGCCATCTATCTATTTTGTACTTATATTTAAGCCTACAATAAACATGACCTGAGAGATTTGCCACAAACTAATGCATCTACGACCTGCGTAAGTATCTTGCTTGTGTGCAGTGTGCCCTTCACAAGTTCAAATATGTTTTGCGTTTGTTATCTCCGCCCTTCACTCGTTCGAGATTCTTCGTAGGGTTAATAGACAAGCCCTTTGGCCGATTCCAGACTATAAAAAATTGTAACTTTATCACTAGCTTCTACTATTTCACATTAAGCTGAAGGCTGAAGGTAAAAATCTTTGTTATTACTTTGAAGACGTTCATATTATCAGTGCTTACGCGATATCGCATAATTTAATTATTCTAAAGTTTAGAATCTAAACAATGTGATACGTAAACATCGGGTAGGAAGGAAATTGTCAAATTTTGTTGATGTATTATACTCGTAGCGTACCAATGATGCATATTACAAGTTTATTTATTTGTTTTGATGTTTAAAGACCGTCCAAAGTTTATAACCTTGTTATGATCAAAACTCAATTTTAAAATTGAGGTGAGGTCTTTGAAGTTCTCAAACGGATGGACAGATTTCAATGCGTTTTTTTTTATTTGAAGGCTGGTTTAATCGGCAAAGTTCTACGTTTGATGAAAATCTTTTCAGCAGTTTATTTTTGATGTGAAATGTCTTTTAAATCACACCGTATCGGTGTGATTACAGTAATCACACCATGGCTAAAAAAGTGAATTATAATGAAAAGGTCTATATCGTTTTGCTTTTATAACTCTATAAATATAAACGAGATCTACTTTTCGTGCAATTTTTTAGCTTATATTGTCAGCATAATGATATAAATTTATTTATGTCAAAAGACACAGGCGGACAGGAGGTAAAACATACAGAGCAAAATCAGCAAAATTTATGTTTTTGTGATCTTTACTTCGGTACAACTCGCGATTTGTACGTGGCATAGACTTATCAGAAACAAACTGTCATGCGCCCCGACACTGCCCCACCCGTTTTTTTATGGTTTTGATCGTTAAATATCAAATGAACAAATTTTACTAGTGGAATTTAACATATCAATAAATATAACAAAATAATTATGACATTTAAATTAAATAATGTCAACCTGATCCACGATGGATTATACACAACCGAGGAGGAAAATGAAACAATACCTAGAAAGGTGTCAATTTAATCATAGACAGATTTGATCTTCATCTTCACACATAATTCATGAACATTAACAGACAGATAACATTAAAGATGTGATGATAAAGCGCGAAACAAATGATGTACCTATTTGTTTCGCGCTTTATATTAAATGTAGATAGTCGGCCATTCTAAAGATCACGTTCTGTTTTCCTTATGGATGACGTACCTCAGTTACATACATACAAAATAAAAAATAGTACAAGTACGTACTATCGGACTGACATGTACTCGTATAATGATCAGTTAAAGGTAAAATGATAGAGAAGTTGGATCCCACAGAGTTCAGTGAAAGTTTTTGCTTGGTTACAGAATAAATAATAGTACAAGGCTTGATACCCACAAATAAAAATCGGCATAACTCTCATGGTTGGTAGGCAGTAATCCTGCAGGATTAGGACTGAGGAGTTGGAGTTCAATGACAAAGTCTCTGCTTGATACCCGCAATCTAATTAAAAATCAGCCGACCCCCGGTCTCACGATTTAGATAGGCGGAAATAAAATAAAAAAATAGAAATAATAATAAAAACCTGCATGGTCAGGATTTTAAACCAAAGGTTGAATTTATCTAAAAGTTGTATTGTCATCCGAGCCTGACTGAATTTGTGCGCCATGTTGAATTGGTCCGTCGTGCGAATCGGTTTTAGTAAAAGTAATCCAAAAATCTGTCACAAGCTTTGAAGCAAACCAATAATTATAGGTATATAAGTGAAGCTAAACGAATCCGTTTAAAAACATGCCACGATGCTGTAGGTACTTAAAGACAAACAACAAAAAAAAATACACAAAGGTAATTAAGATTAGCAACTGGAAAAACATTCCTTTTACAACGATTATAACGATGAATAATGATTAATCCATCCTCTTCCTCCGCAGTCGTACCCACATTGTTGAAAATCATGACTCTTTCCAATTGCGTCTAGAATATTCCTCCACCTGCTCCGATCTTCGGCTTTGTGGAGAGCAATATTGATTGACATGTCTAATTATTGTAGACCAAGTTTCGGGCTTCGGCCTCTTTGTCTTTTTCAGATTGTCGGCGTCTTTACGGACTAAGTGACCGAAATTTGACAGCACCCGGTGAAAGCAGATTGACGACAGTCGTTGTTGGCACTCTAGTTGGAGCTCATTTAGGATCAAAACATTGGTTCTACGAGTCAAAATTAATCCATGAGTGCAGTTAAAACTGTTTTTATGAACAAATTGTCTTGTCGCTACAATTAAGCTTGTTATTCCGCGCAAAGGTGCCCGTACCGACCTTTCGCGACTCAGCCTCACAGATCAAATGTTGGCACTTGCAGTGTTCTCGCCAGAATCTGCCAGGAATACAACACTCTTTTTATGGCTGAGCAGATATAATCAATTATTCACAGCTCAGCTTTAAAGATTAACATAGTATAAGTTTTTAGAGGTTATAGGGACCTCCATTTTGTGTGATTTTTATGTATTTTTATATAATTTATATGGTTAAATCGTGCTTTTTATATTATTTTTTCACTTTACCTACTATGTATTAGTATCTTGTTAATACTTATTTTTTTTATATCCTGGCCCTATGGTGTACCTATTTTGTATTGTGCCAAGCCAAGCGGATTTGCGTAGACACGTCGCTTTTGTGGCGTTTTTGCAGCATACTCCACATTATTAAAAAAAAACATGTATTTTGCTTTAAGTAGACTTTCACTATGTTTTATATATAATTTACTGTGTTAAGTCTGTTGGAAAACTTATTAAATAAATAAATTGGATCAAAATGCTTCCGGTCGTAAGTTTTTAGAGTTTTATCGCAGAGAGAGGGGAAACTATAATGTTTTATCGATTCTAGGTTTACTTGCATAGAAATTATTTTGAATTGCTATAATATACGTAAGGATTTATAAGATGGTGAGTAAGGTTCATAAAAATCTTCAAGGATCCAGTGATTCATGGACTTTTATGGAGCATCTCGATCACATCAGTTTTCAAACATAAAAAACCACAACAAAATTGGTTCATTTGTTTGGAAGCTACGATTCTCACCCCCCCCCCTCCCCCTCCCCATACTTTTCCTAATTATAGCTAAGAACCATCTCGTTTTCACACAAACTGCAGCTAAATCGGCCCACTCGTTTGGAAGCTACGATTCTCATCCCCCCCCCCTTTCCCTCCTTCTCGTCATTATAGCTAAGAAACTTCTCCTTTACAACAAAAAAAAAACAAAAACCGCAGCTAAATCGGTCCTTTCGTTTGGAAGCTACGATTCTCACCCCCTTTTCCCACCTCCCCCCCTCTCCCCCTTCTTCACTATATGTAAGAACCATCTCGATCACATAAGCTTTCAAACAGATAAAACCGGATCAAAATCGGTCCATTCATTTGGGAGCTATGATGCCACAGCCAGACACATATACACACACACACAAACTCACACACATACAGCGATACACACCCTAAACTTATAACACCCCTCTCTTTTTTCGGGGGTTAAAAAATGGGGTATAAAAATAACGCATAAAATATGTAAATGTTTTAATTATGGAGCATTAAATTTCTAGAAGCGCGTGGTTTCGATCCTCGGACGTCTGGATTTCATTTCCACGCATGTTACCGCTTTGCCACTCTGCTACGTGGACCGAACAACGAAATTTGGTACCGTTATTTAAACGGACGTATTATTACTTTAAATTAAAATAATACTATCCCATAAAAATCCTTTATTTTTGCGGGATTAAAAGTATTCTAAATTTTAACAGATAATATAAACTTTGACTATGCCCAGTTACATCAAAATCCGTCCAGTAGTTTCAGCGTAATACGTGATCTTTTAAATAACTTTCAACCCTTATCCTGCAGGAACCCTTTATTTTTTCGGGATAAAAAGTATTCTAAATGTTAATAATCCATAATATTAGCTGTAATTGTGCCAAGTTGCATCAAAATCCGTCTGGTAGTTTCAGTGTGATGCGTGTTCAAAGAGACAGACAGACAGACAACTAATTAAAAAAAATCTTTTGCACTCCATATTGATTTTGAAGTTTAACTCAATAAAATTTTCAAAAAATATTTAATGTACAGATTTAGCCCAGTTACAGTTTTAATATAGTATATATAGATAGATAGATTATATTATAGTATAGATAGATGGATGTAAGGTCCCTTTTTAAAATTACTTTTATAGCAATTTTTATTTTAATAATAAATAGTGGTGGATATTTTGGGGTATCAGGCCGTAATGCATCATTTTTATAGGCTAGGCTTGGACCACTACTGTTGTTTGTGCAAAAATGTATTGTAATTCAATAACATTTTTAAATTAGATAATTTACAATTACCATTATGTTTTTTAAGGGGTCCGTACCTCAAAAGGAATAAAGGAACCCTGTAGGATTACTTTGTTGTCCGTCCGTCTGTCTTTCTGTCTGTCAATACTCTTTTTCTCAGGAACGCGTGGAGGTATCAAGTTGAAATTAATATCAAATACTTAAGTTTGCAAACCCATAGAGCGGTGAAAAAAATACTTGTAAGTCAACGCAATCAAAAGATACGCCTGTTTATGCCACATATTTTGACACTCGCAAGGGAATCATAACCCATAGGGTACTTCCTGTTGACCTAGAACCATGAAGTTTGCCAAGAAGTTATGCTTTTTAAGGGGAAATCCGAAAACCGTAAATTTGTAGTTATATCATATATAAAGATTTTTATACAAGATTGTACGGAACCCTCGGTGCGAAAGTCTGACTCGCACTAGGCTAGTTTTTATTTTACTTATCTCCTCTCTTCATTCGTTAATTGCGTCAATTGACATCGATTCTAATCAGGAAAATAATACACAATTATGAAATTATTAGCACGGCCATGGAAAACCCCGTTTGATTGCAAATCGTCCGGGAATAATGAGTTAATAATTTAATTAATTAATAGCTATGATAGCCAAGCAGTTTTCCTATAAATTGGTTAACAATTAGGGAATCCCCATTTTTTAACATGGTGGAACATAATAATATCAATATATTTTTAAAGCTTTTATTTAACTTGCAATGTTTGTATGTATGTTTGTTTGTTTAGATCAAATCTTGCAAGCTGATTTACGGACTACTTCTCTTGCGACGATCAAGCGAGCAACACCAACTTGCCAGATATCGGGATTGGGGCGTTTTTAGTGTCATGTGGATTTTCTGACGCAAGCGGGATGGGCGTGCGTCCGTGGCACCCTCATTGCACCTTTTCATATGTATTTATTATGCGTGCTTTAAGAACGCGAGACGCGGGGAAGCGACGCGGGATGAAAACTGCGCGAGGGCATCCTATTGCGTGCTTTCAAGCAAGGGGTCAACATGTGGCCATGTCTTCTTGTTCCATCTCTTATAACGTATGTAATCAAGTAGAAATTAATATCAAATACTCAAGCCTGCAATCCCTTGGAGCTGTTAAGAAATCAAACTTCTAAGTCAACGAAATCAAAAGCTAGGGCCGTTTATGTCGCATATTTTGACACTCGCAAGGGAATCAAAACTTATAGGGTAGGTACTTCCCGTTGACCTAGAATCATGAAATTATGAACGGAAGTTTTTACGCAACCCTTAGTCCACGAGCCCGACTTGCACTTGTCCGGTTTATTAATAATATCAAAATAACACGACTGTATGTAGTACTACTATTTTTTTCTGTGACAGTACCTACCGACTAGCAACCCGCAAAAAACTGAAGCTTGGACTTGCGTGTGTCCCGCAGCGTGAAATTTCACGCACGCAGGATTTTCCCAAAGAGCAAATCCCAGGATTTGATTTTATTTATTGAAACAGAATCTTTGCATGCCAAATTTCAGTGCCAAGCATTGGTACATTTTTGTCTGTATGAGAATTAACATAAATTTTAATTAAATGTACTAATTATGCTAGTTTTCATGTCATGATGTAAATGTAATCAAACAATATTATCGGTAGGTATATTTTTCATCGAAGTCATAACATTATGGAGATTGCGACCTACCAATACGATTAACCACAATACCTAATCCTTGGGTTTTACCCTCGATGATTCAGTAACTTATCTCGTTTGCTAACATACATTTACACGTTACACTCGTATTTATAGCTATCTAGCGACCTGTCCCGGCTTAGCCGTAGCTAAAGCCATGTTTTCACTAGGGAACAAAGTCGAGAGACATGTCGCGAGCAGTCGCGGGACATTTACGTACAACTGTCCGGCGACAATGTCGACCGACATTTCACTCTTCTACATACACAAGTTGTGGTTGAGATTTCGCCCGATACAGTTTCGTTGATCCACACTACTGCCATAGTCGCGGGTAGTTGCGGAACACAGAGCGACACGCGTCCTCACTAGCCAAACGCAGTCGGGCGACTGTCGAGGGACACGAAGTCGCGCAAGGTCGACAACGCCGCGAGATGTCCCGCGACACGTAGATGTCGCCTGCGATGTCGGGCGATATCCCACGCGTCGTCGCCACAACACGTAGAATTCGTGGCGGGTGTCAAGGTCGCGGAACAAAAATTGCCTAATGAAAATGGGGCTTTAGGATTTCTATAAATAATTATTTGTAAAAAAAAAACGTTACATTGACCACCAGTGTCTGAATTTAAATCTGCATACACAAAACGTCATCGTAACTTACAAGGTAAGCTCAAAAACTAAAACCCGACGCAGGTTTTTTAAAGAAAATTTGTTCATTCAATAAAATCGATTAAACTCAAAAAAAGTGAGCTGAGATAGTGAAACGCTGTCTTTACCAGGAACGTTTAGAACATGGATATTAATAACGCTAGCGTCCTTGAAATGACCAGGAACCTCCACAGTTTTTGAGGATGGTATTAATGGTTGATTTTAGATTCTTCCCTAATGCTTTGGGTTCCTTTATTTTGTTTTTGATGTTGTTTTTGTAAAACGCTGCCTTCTCGAAATACAAAGATTGGTTTATCAACGTTTTAACCAAGACTTTCGATTTTGATGAAATTTAGAATGGAGATAGCTTATGCCCTAGAATAAAACATAGGATACTTTTTATCCCGGAAAATTGTAAGTTTCCACGAGAAAACTGGAAATTTTTGATAACTCGCTATAAGGAACGGTTGCCATGGAAACGAAATAACAAGTACTGTCAAAAAACATCAGTGGAGTAAGATGCAACATAAATACAGTGTTTTTAAATTAAAACTTTATAATAATAATTCTTTGGAGTAGTTTGAGAATGAATGTATGGGATTCATACTTTTGTGGAACAAAAGAATGGAGTACTTTGGGAACAACCCTTTTATTTCTCAAAAAAAGTCCTTACGAAAATGTCAATAATGTAACCCAAGGTATCAAAATTACACAACGGAATGACATGTTGCTATGGAAACAATGGTAAAAAAACATCACGATCGTTGCTGCCAAAGATTTAGAATTACGCTTGCTGGCGTATTTATTTTAGAAATTACGACAGAAAAAAAAAACAAATCAAAATAGAAATCAAAATCGAAATCGGAATCGAAATCAAAATTGAAATTAGTCGTCGTACCAAAGTTGAAGATGTAGGTATTTGAATTGCAGCTTAAGTTGAGATGGGCAGGACATTTGGCAAGACGGGAGGAAAATAGGTGGATAAAGACAGTACCGAAAGATATCCGAGAGATGGGCTGAGATCTCGAGGCAGACCACCAGCCCGATGAACAGACTGCACAGGACCGGAAAGACTGGCGTGAACGAGTTGAGGCCTATACTCAGCAGTGGGTAGATATGGGCTGATTAGATAGATACAAATTCTAAGGTATTAAAAATTACTCGGTATGTGCGCTACCCGTGCGAAGACGGGGCGTGTCACTAGTAAAAAATATAGTAACTCAATTAGATGACGAGCTGGAATGTATGTGAAATGTGAGTTGTCAGATTTTCTACAAAGTTACAGGTCATCATTATCTGCACCGGTGAGTGCGTGCACTCAGTGTCTGGGATGTGCCTTCAAAGTGGTCTAATCAAGTTTAAAAACTAGACGAAAAGTGTTGCAGAACCTTCAAAGTTAATAGCTAACTGAGCCTACCAAGTTGCAAGCAAATACGGCTGCTTGAATCTTGACATTTTTTCTTAAAGAATAATATAAACTCGAAAGCCTCCGTTTATTGAAGCTTTAGATAAACCGAGATGTTTCTACGAAGGCCACGTCCGCTATCAATAGCCTATCAATCTAACAGTCGATCACGCGCTGAAGATAAGTCACCTCCGATCTAGTGAATTAGATTTTCAAGTAAAAGTAGAAAATAATGTAAGAAGTGCAGATGTGGATTTTATATTTTGTGTTTTTTTTTAATAAAGGTGTTAATTTTTGGTTCAATTGGCCTACACTAATTTTATCCGAACCCCAGCAGGTAACAATATAAAAATGAAACGTTATCTGTTTGTTTAGGGAGTTTTAAAGCGATAACGGCTGGACGGATTTTGATGAAATTTGGAATGAAGATAGCTTATATCCTGGAATAAAATAGGATACTTTTTTTCCTGGAAAATAGTAAGTTTCCACGGGAAAACTGGAACATGATTAAGACTCGCTGCGCTGTAAGGAACGGTTGCCATGAAAACAAAATAATAACAAGTCTGTCAAAAAGCATCAATAGCGATCGTGCCAAATAGAAAACAATACGTTGGTTATATACTTTTGCATTGTTTTTTAATACGAGTATCTTAGAAGAACAAAGGTTGCTTTTTTCGCCATAAACTGAAGTCCGCGCGGACGTAGTCGCGGGCAAAATCTAGTAAATTATATATTGTCGGAATGTGCTTATCAAAGACTTCAATTATTAACCCATAATCCACACCAATATATAAAAGTGAAACGTTGTCTGTTGTTTGTTTGTTTGGTTGGGGAGTTTTCACTTGATATCCGGCTATACTGATTTTGACTAAGTTTGGAATGGAAATAGCTTATACACTAGAATAAAACATAGGATAGTTTTTTCCCGGGAAATTATAAGTTTTCACGGGAAAACGGGAAAATGTTGATTACTCGCTGTAATGAACTGTTGCCATGGAAATGAAATAACAAGTCTGTCAAAAAACTGCAAGAGCATTGGGCTATACCTACTCTTGCATTGGTTTTGAATATCCTAGAAGAAAATAGGATGCATTTTTCGCGATTAATAGTAGTCGGCGCGGATGAAGTCGCGGGCGGGAAAGCTAGCTACATTATAAAATTCAAAGTTTTTTTCTGCATTTTAAACAAACTATACAGATGATAAAATGATATATATATTTTTCAAAATAGTTAGCTTAAGTTCCTACAGTTGATGATCGGGTGACGATATATCGCCAACACGCCACATTGCACATACTGCGCGTGCGCACGCGGCAAGGTACTGGCTAAGTTACTCGGGATGATGTAAAGATTCTAATGATACCCCGTCTGTTTAAATCTGTTCAGGCATTTAAAATATACATACAAACATACATACATAATTATATGAACCCTAAAATCATTAAACTCCGTTTTTGGGCAGTCGTACAATAATGCAACCTTATCATTCACTCAGCCCGATGCTACGGCTGCGGTAAGCGGAGGTGGTGAGGCCTTGCTCGAATTGTGAGGCGGATCGCTTATCCGCGCGGCGGACTTGCTTGGCAGTGTAAGGCTACTCTTCGCTAGCGTTGATTATACTAAACTGCGATGCCAGTGTTACTACCACCTGAGTTACCCGCGCGGCCAGTTAGATAGTGACTTAACGGATAAGGTACCTATACAAACTTGTACGAGACTTGATTTCGCACCGCACAGCCTGTGGGTGGGGTCGTGTGAGATCCGCGTAAATTGGTTTGCTAGAGCATAGCTCAACCTAAGAAACGTACAAACAAACAAACAAACATTTATACAACCCGAATCACACATAACCCTCCTGAGCCGGGTAAAAAGGCAGCTAGAAACAAAAATTCTGTACAATGAAGACAATTAAAAAATATATCGCACTCCTAGATCAAAACTGTAACAACTCAAAATTCGTTTATTTAGAGTTATTCTTGTATTCGAATGCCCGGTGATCACACGCAACTATCCCGACATAACCGGAACAATATTGCTTCAAAAAAAAAAATACTGGATGGCGTTGACTTTCTATTGTTGAATCATAATGCCCGTGGTCCCCCCCACCTAAACAAGTTTATTGTTAGTTGACCTTCACTAGTCACCACGAGAGCACGTATTAAGATAATCGAAAACGCGGACATTTCGAATTGTTACAGTTTTGTTGAATTGAATAAGTCAATTAGAGTAAGTTAATTAGAATTGTTACGGTATTGGTGAATCGGTGTGCAATATTTTTTAAGGATATTTTGACTTGTTCCAGTTTGAAAAGGTACGTAAATATTTAATTACTATTTAGATTTGACTTAGTTTTGATGGATCAACATGTAAATTTCTAGTTGTCTTAGTATTGTTGAAACTAATTTAAATTGATATTTTTTCGATTAATAAAATAAATATTCTTCATGCATCGAATTAAAATCGTGAACGTAATCATAAATATAGTCGATTTCTATTGAAGTTTTCTTGATAAAACTCTTAATTCCGTTGTATTAAAGGATTTTTTTGAGTTAACTCACTATTACTGGATCGTTATAATTTACAATAATTTACTTTTCTCTATTTCAGATAAACATGAAGAGAGGCAGACTTCTCGTCAATATTGTCAATGAAAAATATAAAGAAAACCTGGTATCAGCTAATGATGAAGATTTAACTACAAATTTAGATACAGAAGCACAAATAAACAAAGAAAATATTCCATTAAACACTATTATAATGACTAATCAAGCCTATAGTAGACAAATTGAAAACGATTTAGCTATATCTCCAAGTGAAGAAAGTTTTATTGAAGACTCTGACACAGATGCAACTTATATTCGTAAAAAGAAGAAGAATCTTCCCCGTAAAATAATCCCATCATCTTCTTCATCTTCAAGTGAGACTTCGTCATCAAACTCTTCCAATTCTAGCGACAGTTCTAGTAGCAGTAGTGATTCTGAAACTGAAACCACTGACACTCTAGCTCAGTCTAGAAGCCAAAACGTTGTTCCAATTGAATCTATGGCTGTAATTGATACTGTTGGACAGTTTCAGACTCAAAATGATGTTGATACTGAGTTCAGGGATGTTGATAATCCTACTGTACAACCACAGTGTCACGTTGTCAATGAATTGAGCAATGATCAGCCAAATGAAGAGGTAAAAAGAGGAAAGAAGAAGTTAAGAAGAGAATCGACATGGAAAGCAAATATTTCTAAAGTTCTGAGGAATTCTGGTAAGTCATATCAATCTCTATCAAAAAGCGAGAAAGTTTTTAATGAAAGGAAAGTTCGCCCGGCATGCGGTGAAGGTTGTAGACAACGTTGTAGTTTGAAAATCAATAAAGAAACAAGACAAACCATCTTTGATAGTTATTGGGGCCTAGCAGATCTACAGAGACAGAGGGAGTACATAATCAGACATACTCAAGAAATCAAACCAAAGTATAGATATTCTTGTACACAGGAGTTTAGAAATCTTAATAGAGCCTTTTATTTTGAAGTAGCTGGCAATAAGATCCGCGTTTGTAAGTCTTTTTTTAAAGCAACGCTCGACGTGAGTAATACGAGTATCACAACTGCACTGGCAAAAAAATATGAAAATGGCATTGTCGCTACCGATTTTAGAGGCAAACACGGTAATCAAATGAAAATTGATCAAAGAATTAAAGACAGTGTTACAGAGTTCATTAACAGTATCCCTAGGATTGAGTCCCATTACTTGAGGGCACAAACGTCAAGAGAATTTATTTGCAGTGACAAATCTCTTGCTGATTTATATCGCGACTACAAAGAAGCTCGTGAACTTAAACAATTATCTTTCGCCACGAAGTAATAATAATAATAATAATAATAAAGTATTTATTCAGTTAAAGTTGATACATTTACAGTTTTGAAACTTATAATAATTAGGGCTAGGTAAAGGTATATTAAAAACAGCAGGGTATCTGCTGCCGAACTAGGCTTAACACCCGTGATTCAGCATACAGCGCCCTCCCCCGAGATTACTATATTAAAATCTAGCCTCCATATTATGGAACCTAATAATCAAAATATCTAAAATTTACTAAAATTAACAATATTAATAAACTTACAATTAAATTAAATTTAATGTGTTTATGATCCTCTCTATGTATATGGTGTATATGAATGTGTGAGTGTGAGAGGGTGTCAGTAATGTGCAAAGCTTAAGTTATTTAAAAATGAGTATAATTGGTTTACAAAATAAATTATTTTATTATTTTAAGAAGATCCTCGGTTTGATCATAATTAAGTGATTTCAGCCATGAAGTGACTTTAAATTTTACCTCAGTTTTTGTCAATGGATATATAACCAGAGTTTTGTTTATTTTATTGTAAAGAAATGGACCCAAAAAAAGTATGAACCTTTTTATGAATGAAGTTTGCATTTGTTGAGGCTGGGGACAAACATTGTACTTTCGTCGTTTTGTTTGAGTTTTTGAGTCATATATTAGATTTGAGTGTTGCCTCAAAATCAAGCTGAGAATGGAAAGTTGACGAACGGAGAGAACATCACATGACTGATACAAAAGCGAAGTAGGGAACAAAAATGGTCGACCAGTACTAACTTTCAACACAGCGCGCTGGGAGATCTCTAGAGGAAGTAAATTTGTTTTGGGTGCCCCAGGTTGATATACAATATGTAATAAGGGATTGGCAGAGAGCTAAATATATTTGTCGTACCAGGTCTGGTTTTGCTATGAATCTAAGCTTTTTGAAGATGTAAATAATTTTACGAATTCGTCCACATACATTCAGAATGTGCTGTTTGAAATTCAAATTGTTATCAATAATTATTCCTAAATATCTAATTGAGAGAGTGGATTCTAAGACATCACAGGAGCAACATAGAGTATTGGTCGAAAAGCATAAATTAGAATGAGCAAAAATCTTCAAATCATTATTTCGAGTAATATTACGAATGGAGAAGGTTACATATTTAGTCTTGTCTGTATTCAATGACAATATATTTTTATGTAGCCATCTCGTTACTTTGTTGAAACCAGTTTGGGCAGCATCATAAACTTCATTCCATGTATCCGCAGCAAACGTTAACACAGTATCATCCGCATAAGAAATTAGTATACCCTTTTGAGGTTTAAGTAGACACAGATTATTTATATAAATTAAAAAGAGAGTGGGGCCCAGAATACTGCCCTGCGGTACGCCATGTGTGACTGGGAGTCCACTACTTGTGTGTTCTCCGATTTTAACAGATTGGAACCTATCTGTCAGATAACTTCTAAATAAAGCAAGTTGAATTCCCCTTATTCCCACTTCCTCAAGCTTGTTAATTAGAATAGGTATAGAGACCGTATCAAAAGCTTTAGCCAAGTCTAGAAATATAGAAAGGCATTTTTTTCCTTTGTCCAGGCTTTGTGATATAAAGCTAGATAGGTCCTGGACAGCATCGTCAGTGGACTTACCTCTTCGAAAACCAAATTGTTGGTTCGATAAAATATTGTTTTTCTCTAAATAGTTAATTAATCTGGTATTGACTATCCGCTCTAATAATTTTGAAATGGAAGGAAGAATGGAAATGGGTCTGTAGTTAATGATACGATCTCTATCACCACTTTTATAAATAGGAAGGATGAAAATTATTAAAAATATATGTCAGAGGAGGCACGATAAAACCACGAAGTTCTTTAAGAAATTTGTTAGAAATCCCATCCCACCCAATAGAGCACTCATTTTTTAAGGCCAAAATTAGTCTCTCAACCTCCCCTTCATCAGTGCTTAGAACAACAAACGAATCTGACTTAGAAACTGATGGATTGTGTTTTCCATTCTCACTGCAAGGATCAAATGCAATACTTTCAGCTAATTTTTTTCCAACATTTATAAAATAATCATTGATTTTATTTACAGAAGAAGTAGGAGAATTGCAGAGAGACAACAACTCTTTAGGACAGTCATTTACCTTCTGCGTACCCGATATGTCCTTTATTGCCGACCATATCTTTTTACTGTTGTTCCCAGCTCTATCTAATTTATCTTTTTCGTAAGCTCTTTTAACTTTCTTTAACAGCTTATTGCAAAAGTTTCTATAACGAGTATATGTTACTCTTAAGATAGCATTATTTGGAGAGCTCCTGTTTTTTTTATGTAGTTTGTCTCTATTTTGAATACATTTAAGTAGTCCTGCAGTGATTCCATGGCTTGATTATTCTTTTGCGTCTTGGAAGAGTAATGATTGTTGAGTTATTATTAATTGCCGTTTGTAGTGCTTTAATTAAATAAGACAATGCAAAGTTTGGATCAACGGATTCGTAAATAGGACTAAGATCTATGTTTGATACATCTATTTTCAATTTATCGTGATTGATTTTAGAACAAGTCATTTTTGCGTAAGTTTGGATAATTTTCTGTTCCAAACAAAATAAAGTGGGTCTGTGATCAGTTAATAATGTATGTGGTACTAATGTAATTGCAGAGAAATCAGTTCTTAATATGACATGATCTAAACAGGTGCCACTTGCTTCTCGGGTAACAAAATAATGTGCTGGTAAAAGTCCATGGAATGCTACTAAATTAAGATATCGGTTGGAGTTTTCATCGCATTTTCCCACATTTATGGGGATGTTTATATCACCGGCAATGATCAGATTTTTCACTGTAGATAAAGTTGTAAGAACCTTGTCAAGCGAAAATAAAAATTTGTCAATATTTTTAAATGATGGTGATCGGTATATCGCAATGATAGCAGTGCTCGAATCGAGTTTAATTACGATACAGTTTCCTTCATCAAACTTTGGTTCCATAAATGTAAAATTAAATTAAGTCAACTTTTAATAGAATATTCAATACTGAATTTAATCTCGGTTTTTATATTCCAAAAAAAGATCTGTGTGACCTTTGTGAGGGCTTTAAAAATGCTAATGAAGAAGAAAAAAATAATTTACGAGAGCATTATGAACAACATCTACTAGAAAAAAAATTTGCAAGGGACCACAAAGAAAAAGACAAGAATAGAAATGATGGAGTTATCGTAGCTGTATATGACTTACAAGCAGTTATGCAAGTTCCAAAGGGTCAGGTTTCATTGTTTTTCTATAAATCTCGGATTAATTGTTTAAATTTCACTATAAGTGATTTAAGAGCACAAGACGTAATTTGTTTTTTTTTGGGATGAAATAGAAGGTAAAAGGGGTGCAGTGGAAATAGGCTCCTGTGTTTTGCGGTATATTGACACTTTATTACAAAAACATCCAGATAAAGACATTGAGATTATTTTCTATTCTGATAACTGTGGTGGACAGCAGAAAAATAAATACTTACTATCTGCCTATGCTTATGCTGTTGTTACTAAAAGAGTAAAATCAATAACACATAAATTTCTTATACGTGGTCATTCTCAAAATGAGGGTGACAACGTTCACAGCGTTATAGAGAAACAGATCAAAAGACACATAAAATCTGGCCCGATATATACCCCGCAACAGTATTGTACTTTGATTCGGACAGCGAAAAAAACCGGAAGCCCTTACCAATTAGAAGAGATGACACATGAACAATTTTACGACACGAAAATGTTACAAGAAGAGTGGGGAACTAATTTCAATTTAGATGAAGATCGTAACCAAGTCAAATGGCAAGATATAAAAGTCTTAAGGGTAGAAAAGGAGAATCCAGGAGCATTTTTTTATAAAACCTTATTTTCAGATGAAAACTATAAAAAGGTGTCCGTGCGCAAACGCCGAATCAAAGACGATCAGATAGTTTTTACGGGTCTTAAACAAGCTTACACTCAAAAAATACCTCTCTCTGAAGCAAAAGTAAAAGATATTATGGAACTTATAACCAAAAACGCTATCCCACAACAGTATGTAGATTCTTATTTTAAAAAAATTATTGATATTAACTGATTAATTTTGAAAATATTCTGCTCTTTAAAATAATTCTGACGTGCCTTTTATGTAAGTTCCTATAGCCTAAGATTTACTATTCTTTGAGAATTTATTTTGGTTGGTTGAAATTATTATAGTTTAGCAATAATTTTAAATAATTTGTGTTTTGATTGCAAGGGGTAGAGGTTTTTAATAATTGTTGATCTCAAATATGCCATCTCAATTAGTTCTGTAAGTTTTGTAAAAATCTTATTCTTATAGGTACCAATTCGTAAAATAATGTTAACTATTTGTATTATTTGTTAATTCTATTATTTGCATTTGTAAGATGTGTCATTTTTTAATATTACGAGGCTTACATTAGATTTTAGCCTGATTTGTTTTTAGACTGATTTTTGTGATTTATAATAAGTTTTATTACATTGGAAGATTTATAATTAATGTTAGGATTAGATGTTTTTAATTATGAGAGGCTAATATCTCAATACTTGTTAACTTTTAATTTTGGATGTTTCTTTATTAATTAGTGGTAACTCCTAATTAATTTGAGAAATATTTCCACTCTTAGAACTCTTTTGTTTGAATAATTGTTTTTATTTTTCTTGTAGTAAATAAGTATAACTCAAAATGATTCAATAAAACTGATTCAAGTCAAATTGGTGTTTCTTTTTTTTACATAGTCATCACGCTAAAGTGTAACAATTCAAAAACAGCGATTTTTGATAAAAATCATTGTACTATAGCCCCTACTTTTCGAAAGTACGATTTCACAAGCTAATTAATATTTAGAATTCAATTAAATTGTATTACTTTTCGAACAAAAAGCGCAGTTATAAGTTTTTTTCGTCTCCTGAATAATGACCCTCTTTGAGTTGTTACAGTTTTGATCTAGGAGTGCGAATTATATTCCCAACTGCCCCATTAACGTCAATCAATGGGGCCGATGGGAATTAAAAAAGAAACTAGAGTACCTACTATAATCTACTGAATTAGAATATAAAAAACGTGTTTTTCTGTTTGTCTGTCTGTTTGTTTGTTTGTTCGCGCTTTACGTAAAAACTCATTCAATGTGGTTTTCCTTGTTGGATAGATTTAGGTTTGACTTAAAAGCTGGTGTAATTGGAATCTCAATCCGATGAGTAGAAGTTGAGCAATAGAAAAAAAACTATAATGGACGGCTGAACGATGTTTGGTATTTTGTACTCCATAGGTATTTTTAGTCCTGGAATAACATGAAATGAATTTTTAACCCAGAGAAATAACCACGCGGGCAAATCTGCGGTCACACATAGTATAACAATAATAAATTAAAGCGTGCTCGGTGCCAACAAGCCGGTGATACCCATCTACTTTTTATAGTATGAGATGTATTTTTTAAAAGCTTTTATTCAACTTCACTTGTTTGTGTATTTCTCACGTACCACCAATTAAAGATGAACATGGGAAATGGGCAGTTAGCAATGAGCAAAAGGCTAAACGGTTTGCAGAAAACTTAGAAACCATCTTTCAACCAAATAAAGGTGAAGCAAATGAAGCTCTAACTTTGGAAGATACTATGCCACACAAAGATGAAAGTAATATCAAACTAGTTACACCTAGAGAGTAACCCCACGAAAATGTCCTAGGTATGATTTAATATCAGGAGAAATACTTCGTAATCTACCAAGAAAGGCTATAGTGAAAATCACGACAATTATTAATGCCACTCTAAGGTTGAAGCATGTACCAGACTTATGGAAAGTTGCGGAAGTAATCATGATATTAAATCTGGGAAACCGCCTCATGAAACCACATCATACAGGCCAATCTCTTTGTCAAAACTTTTTGAAAAGTTGTTACTCAAAAGGCTGAAACCAATCATAGAGAGCAAAAATTTAATACCAGAGCATCGGTTTGGTTTTCGAGAAAAGCACTGTACTATAGATCAAGTGCACAGATTAACAAACATTATAGAAAAAACTCTTGAAGGTAAAAAAGTGTGCACTACAGTATTTCTAGATGTGGCGCAAGCTTTTGATAAAGTGTGGCATGAAGGCCTTATACATAAACTGAGAAATATGCTACCAAAACATTTTGCGAATATCCTAAAATCGTATATATCAAATAGATTATTTAGAATTAGACAAGAAGATGCCTTCTCAGAACTTAAGGAAATAAATGCTGGAGTGCCTCAAGGAAGTGTTTAAGGTCCGGTCCTGTACCTGCTTTACACTTGTGATATTCCTGAGCTAGAAAATAGCACCATCGGGACCTCTGCTGATGACACTGCTATAATGGCAGTAGGACGTACCCATCAAAAAGCAGCAGAAAAGGTCCAAACATCGATCAATCGAGTCTACGACTGGACTAAAGAATGGAGGATGAAATTAAACGAATCCAAATCAATTCGCATTGACTTCAGCAACAAGAAACCGTAATATTATCCAGTTTATATAAATAATAAACAGATTCCATATCAGAATACAGCCAAGTATCTCGGTATGACGCTTGATGCGAAGCTCTGCTGGAAAACGCACGTCAAGAAGAAAATATGGTATACAGCTGTGGGGCTGCACCAAACAGAGCAATACATTAATTTTTCAACGCTTCCAGAACAAGGTACTAAGGGAAATAGTGAATGCACCTTGGTACATAAGAAACAACGATCTCCATCGGGATATCAAAATAGAGTTCGTGGACAAAGTAATTAAAAAGTATGCAGAAGCTCACTACCATAGACTTCATCATCATGTGAACATAGAGGCAATCCAGCTCCTCGATCACACTGACATAGTTAGAAGACTTAGAAGGACAAACCGTTTGAGTTAGTGTAGTGTATATTATTGTATTAGTGTAGTGTAGTGTGTAACAAGTGCTACATATAAAGTAAACATTAACAATGTGACTTCACCTTAATAAAGACTATAAGAAAAGTGTTAATTGATACATTCTTAGTATACTCAGTGTAAAACTTCAAGTTACATTCAAATTACTTATTAAGCCAAATCGAGGCTAGATTGTTATAAAAATAGGGTGCGTAAGTCTTACGTACCCTAAGAATAAGGAAAAAATGAACTTGTTTGTGTGTGTATCTATCTATGTATTTCTGTCTGTCCTGAAATCTTGCAACTCAAATTTTGAGCACTTCCCGATTAGCTGTCTGGCTGAAACTTTCAGGATAGCTCATTACTCGAATACAATGAATTTAAAAAAAGTGTCACATGCTTTTTGTATTTTTTCTTATATATAAGTATAAAAATAATAACATTGTACAATAAGTTTGTAAGCTTCAATCTTCAGTTTTTTTCTTGTCTTTCAATCTATCTTTATGCCTATGCATCAACCATAGTGGAAACAAGTATTGATCTTAGTCGAAAATAAATATGAAGAGCTTCTGTGATACCTTCCTAAGTACTTTTACATTGCTTAGTGATTTTAGTATTCTAGGCACTTGTCTGACAATTGGGAGAGCTTTTCCTTGTTGGCAAAATTGAGTGTAGAAAAAGCTTTTTTCTTTTAAAAGTAACCTGCTTTCGGTTAGAGATGGGTTCAAGTAACTTCATTTTGTAAAATAAATTTAGCTAAGCTAGGAAATGTTATATGAAATAATAATAATACTGAAATGATTACACAAATTGACATGTAGTACTAAACTTGTATTCGATGGTAGTTAAACCCATTTGGATATATGTAAAGTTCCACATTAATAAAAAGTGCTTGAGTTTATGTTACAATACCTTAAGTGAACTTAATTCGTTTAAATACCATGAGAATGATATAAACAATATCAATATAAGTCAATTGGTTTGTGGACGTGCGAATGTCAAAATCCGTTCGTGTGATTGTGGTTTCTTGTTTTGACCCTTAGGCGTTTAGTTTTTATGCAAGTGCGTAGGTACCTACATAGATGTGTATTAATTTTGTGGTAAAGATATTAGACTAAAATGATGGCCAGGTGCTAAAATGGTGCTACCGACTTCAAAAACTCTTTTTAATGTTGTATTTTTGTACTGGTATTATTTATGTATTTAATATTTTAGCACAAAAAGTGTAAATGAAGGACTTAATACTAAGAAGCATTTTCTACCAGTAATTCTGGTCGTGCAAGAAAAATGGTAGGGTTTTTATAAGGATTTTAATTTTGAAACAGTGATATTGTTCTTGTTTATTGTTCCTGTTGTGATATTGTAATTATTCTATTCTTTTTAATAGTAGTTTACATGATATCATTTCTAAAACGAAGTAAATTTTTTTGGAGAATTATTTTATGTTATTTGATTTTGAGTGGCCTAAGCAAACATCGGAACGAATATACACTAACTAAAAATAGTTAAAGTCACATATGAAGACGTTTTACCGTTTGTTTGACGTTTTTAAAACCAAAGATTGTAATACGATTATTTATTCTGTGCCAAAATACTGAAAAAAAAAACTGATAAAAATACTGAATAAAAATACTGAATCAGTTTTGATAAAAAATATCTGTGACTTCAACTCATTCAAATAAAAAAAAACAGAAAGATATCTCGTAGATACGAGTATGAGGAAACATAAAACAAAAACAAATTAATGAAGCCAGGTTTTACAAGACATCACAAGTACAAGTAAGAGCTGGAAATACCAGTTCGACACCAGTCAAATAAGCATAAACTCAAAAGGGTTCCATCAATTGATTGTTGATTTCCTTTGCAGCTCCATCATCAGTCCTTGGATACCACATAAAACCAGTTAACTTAACAAGACAAACCAAATGAGCCCAAACACGCAGAGAGGTTCCACCATATTGATATTGAGTACCTTTAACTACTTTCTGGCTCTATCATTAGACTCTGGATACCACATAAGACCAGAGAATTCATCGCGACAATCCAAATGAGCCCAAACTCAAAGGGGTTCCATCATTTGATTGTTGAGTTCCTTTGATTACCTTCCGGCTCCATCATCAGACCCTGGATACCACATAAAATCAGAGAACTCATCAAGACAAACCAAATGAGCCCAAATTCGAAGGATTCATTCATTTTGTTGTTGAGTTCCTGTAACTACATCCGGCTCCATCATCAGACCCTGAATACACATAACACATAAAACCAGAGAACTCATCACGACTAAATAAATGAGCCCAAATTCTAAGAGCTTCCATCAAATGATGGAAACTCTTAGAATTTGGGATTGTGACTGTGTGGATGTGAGACTGTGGATTTTTTTTGACTTCCTTCCGGCTCCATCATCAGACCCTGGATACCATATAAAAGCAAAGAACTCATCAAGACAAACCAAATGAGCCCAAACTTAAATGGCTTCCATAATTTTGTTGTTAAGTTCGTAAGACTACCTTCCGGCTCCATCATCAAACCAGCTCAGCAGTACCAGAATATTGTAATATCATTAGAACTACACTTACTCGTAAGTGCAACATTTCAGCTTCATTGGATGTCGTTAAATGGATGGAAATTGATTTGCAAACTTTACCAAGCATTATATAAACCCAAAAAATTACATAAAAGTTAGTAAAAAGCTACTAAATCAATTTTGATGAAATTTATACAATACTGCAGTATTGGTATTGTACATATTTCATCAAAATTGGTTTAGTAAAACGGAGGTGCATTTTCAAGTACAAATAATCATCTAATTTGGTTCAGAAATCCCAAAGATATGAATAACATAAACATTTAAACAAATAGATTTGCTAATTAAAAACTGAGCAAATTTTCATGATTATTTTATGAGACTGCAATGAAAGTCTACTCTTTTGAATAAATTAACAATCGTGCAAATAGGTTTAGAAATCTTAGTGATATGAGGCATTATATACACAAAAACAAATGGATTTTCTAGAAAACTATTTATTTTCGAAAAACAACTAAACCATTTTTTTTAAATCGGATCCAATGAGGTCCTGTCCCTACCCTTTCAAACAAAAAAATAATATTCAAATTAGCTCAGTAGTTTTAAAGATATGAGGTAACAAACACAAAAAGAAACATGAAAATACAAAATACTTGAGAACCTTTTAGAAGTCGATTAAAAATACACTGGCCTTCAAAACTTAGTACCACACTTTTAAAATTAATAGCTATTATTAAATTGCTTGCCTTTTACTCATCGGATTAAGATAGCATAGGTTTTGAAAAAACCTATGCTATCCAATTGTGAAATTTGCATCGCAATCGGTCCTGTAGTTTTAACGTGATGCGCGAACAGACAGACATTAAAAGTGTGTACTAAGTTTTGAAGGTCAATCTATTTAATCCTTCAAGGTAAGTGCCACGAAAGCAAGCTGGTCTCGAGAAAATGCTACTAATTAGCATGTACAGATGCTAGTTAGTTTAAGTACCTGCTAGTAATGAACATGCTAATTTTTTGCATGTTGCTATCCGACGCGTTGTTTTTAATAATGGAATAAAATAGCAAATGAATTAAATACGTGATACCTACATGAAGGGACTGCTTTAATTATAATTGATTGAATGGGGTTTCATAATATGAATGTGGATTCATTTTATTTTATAATGAGTTGAGTGCAGAGCATAAAAATCTGCCGTGTTTGGTGAAACATGTTAGAGTTTCAATCGGAGTTGAACATTTATTTGATATAAGTGCACCACCAAGTGACAACAATGATTTCCATGGCAATCAAACCAGAGCCAGATAGCTTAGAACATTCAGCAGCGGGGCAAAACTCGACCTCTGCGGCAGCCTGGAACCGTTTTATAAACTGTCGTTCACTCATATTAAAAGCTCGACATATAAGTCTTGAACTATTATTTTTCTTCTTTGCTTGGGCCCGAGCCCGGACACATTTACATCGAATTTATAAATCCAAAAATTCATACATTCTAGATATTAGTTAAATCCGATAAAATTACAAACAAAGCTGTTGAATCACTTCAGAACGTCTCACAAAAAGTAGCATCCTTCTAACTTTGTCACAACTTCGTTTGACAGCGGTAACGTTCCAGCTTGCGATCCAGATTGCGTCTCAACTTTCGTTAAAATCATTTGCACGATACGAAACGTTCAAAAAGTTGTAGAACGGTTATAGTCCAGGTGCGTTTCAGCTGATATTTTAAAGTGCGATTCCCTCCAGCAAGCCTAGCATGAGGGGTGGAGAAATTATCTTTCCCCGTTTTTATCCACTTCTCAGTGGAAATAATTCACTTCTCTACCTTAAATAGCACGGCAATCGAAGAAAGGGATCAAATCAAAGAAGAAAATGTATTTATTGACGTTTATCATGGGCATTATGTGCCGCTACTCGATCGCTACTCCCATGCTACACCCGCTTAAAATCATAGACTCGAAAAACGTAGATAAAATTACTCTCCGATTGACATAAGACAGCAAATATATTATATCACCGTCTCTTGAAGGTGGGTATAAAAGTTTATCTTCATACAAACACAATGTCTCGAGCATTTTATAACTATATTTTGATGCGAGAAACGCAAACAATGGAAGAAAATTTCGTGGGCAGTAGGTAAATCCGAGATGCCCGTGATTCGTTGAGTTTCCGGACAACAAATTTCGATAAATCTTATTATTTTACGATTTCCTTGTACGACTAGTATTTTTAGGGAATTATTCATGTAATACCTACTTTCTTTTTCAATAATTTTTCATTAAATTACACTTTTTGCAGGCGCCAGACTTAGCGCACACCAACTTTGCCTACGTATCTGGCACCGCCTGTACACATCACATGAAGCGTAGCTTTTTTAAAGTTTGTATTGTACACGTAATCTACGTGTACGCTTGAAGGACTGTACGCTGCTCAAATATAGAATCCTGAGCGTAGCGAGGGTTTCAAAAGTAAGAGACGCCAAATAACTTTGCAGCCGTGCGCAACACAAAACTTTTCACCTCACTACAGCGAGGAAAATGCTAGGTGCAAGAAAAACAGATAAAATAATATATTAAATTAGTGTTTAAAATAATAATAAAAAATAGGCCGTCGCGGGATGCCTGGCAGATGTGTAAACCTAATAGAATAGAATCGAATAGAATAGAATCGAAAAGAGTCGAATAGAGTAGAGACATTTCCTAAGTCAATGGTACGCACGAACATTTTTGGAAATATTATCTATAAACCACAGAAATTAACATCAAAAGAACGATTGATTTTTGAAAATATGTTGGATTTGTCAAAATATTGAAGACTAAAAAGTAAAATTCAATGACACTGGACCATAGAGAACGCTACTTCCCGCTGTATATCCACCGATTCTTATCGTTTCCCCGGGGAAAACGGTCCACCCACACCCCACTCCCCTGCCACCTCCCCTGCACTCTGCCACCCTCTACCCGCAATAAGCACTGAAGTGCCTGCGTAACAAGTTTGAATATCGTGAGCGCTGTTTGACACACAATTTAGCTCGGAACTAAATGACGTATGTCTCAAAAGTTATTTATTTTATTGTCAGGCTAATAATTTAGTTAAACATAATTATTTAGCTAAACATTAGATGATAAACTATATTTTCGGGCTGTGAGATTTCTTTTATAGATAAAAATTAAGCCATTGAGTAAAAAAATGAAAATATTACTGAAAATAACGTTATTTTTGATAAGCAAATGTATCGAATGAAATTCTGTTAATCATTTTTTTGTCTTAGTCTTACTCTTAGTCATTCGCCGTGGCGCTGCCGTCACAGTAAACATCGACTCCTACTTAAAAAAATAAAATAAAATATTTTTAAGTGTAAAACTTTCAAGAAACATAGTTTTTTGGTTGTAAATAGTTTGATTACGATATCCTATCGTTTGTGACTAGCTTGTTTGAACACTGCAAGAATTATTAAACAAAATCTTCGTGTGCAAATATTTGCCAAAATTAATCCCCTAAAGTGTATAAAATCAAGTACATTATTAAAGTAATAAAGTGTTTTTACTAAGCAATTGAACTGTGGAAGTTTGGTGTAAAACGGATGCGGAAGTGTCTTAAATTTTAAAAACAATCTCAATTTCAACCGACATCGTAATAGAGTAAACCGAGAGTCCAAAGGTCGGATAAGTGTAATATCCGACCTTTGGACTCTCGGTTTAGTTGAACACCAGCGTCGAGTCACGGTGGCGTACACGGGGAGCAGCGCTCGCGCTCTCTAACTAATAGTTGCCGTGCCAGAGTTCGAATCTCGACCAATAAAATATATTAAATTGCATATTTTTTTAAATATATTTTTGTTTACTTTTGAACAAAATGTCAACTACTGAAGCGTTGGCTGGGGCTTACGTGGTATGCAAAAAACACGTCATAGGAAAGGAAAAAATACTTAAATGCGTAGTCTGCAAACATGACTTTGATTTAAATTGTGCAAGAGTGTCGATAACACGTTATTAAATCATGACGAAGGACAGAAGAGCCAACTGGGAGTGTCCGAAGTGCCTAGAGGAAAAAAAAAAAGATTAAGAGCAACCCGCAAGATCAATTACAATATCTCTAGCACACCGATACATTTAAATAAACGACCACCACTTATGACCAGCCCGCAAGACAAAATCATTAAACCATCTGTTCAAACTAAGTTATTGGGGAAATTGCAGAGTAAAGGTCTTAATGACTCACAATCTGACAGTGAGGAGTATACTGAGCAGTCGGTTGAGTCAGTCCCAAGGAATAGTATTGCGGAACTCTTAAGGTCTCAGTATCTAGCTCGAAGCTTGCCGGACTTATCCACAATGACCGATACTGACTCAGAAGACTTAAAAACGAAGTAATCTCATTAAAAGACCAACTTCAAATAGCACACACGGAAATAGATAACTTAAATTTGGAAAAAACGGCCTCAATAAGAAAATATATGAACTACAAAATATTATCACACAATTATAAAAAAAAGTACAGCCAAAATAAAATACCAAATCTAAATAAAAAACACAATTCAACCCGTTCAAAGACCGTTATGGAATAAGGAACTACGGCTCATCCTGAATTTGTGCTGACACCTGAACCTCAACACTTGAAGCAAGATTTAACAAGACAGTCTAAAATAGCTGCGGCCTGTGCGTCAATTGACTTACCTATACCTGAAACCAAAGATGAAATATCTGCACCCAGTTTCAGTGCCCTATCTGCAAAAAATATAACTGAAGAGAATGCACCTAACCTCCTTAAGCCAACACAAATTGTATCTAATGAAAGCAAAATATGGATTTTGGGTACGCAACAATGTGTAGCTTCATCACTGATTCAGTCACGTGTAAACACGAACTACGAGAAATACGCGGTGACAGCTTTTACGAAGCCTGGCGCACACGCGGAAGAAGTCTTTTTGAGCTGTCAACATATTTCCATTGGTCAAAGTGATAAGATCATTATCTGTGTTGGTGAAAATGACCAAAATCCAGTAAATCTTGTTTCAGAATTGTATTCTATCCTTAAAAAAGTATACTTTGAATACAGTCATAGTCATAAATGTGCTCATTAATAGATATCTTAATGAATTTAAGTTAAATAATGATTTGCAAATGCTGTGTAAAAATTTTGCTAACTGTGTCTACATCGGACAATATTGTGATAGTGATAAGGGACACAATATCAATTTCATCAAATATTTATGTCATAAAATTAATCATGCAATTGATTATGCTGACTATGAAAAAAAAACTTATCTTATAGAAAAAGTAAAGGGCTTGCAAGGTAATAATAGAGCATTTAGCAATAGTAATTTTGTAAATAATGGACACAAGTCAGCTGATCCTCCAAAAGAAAAAAAAAGGAACCATTCCTTATTATTTCAAATCTGTTACTCAAGTCACGATACGTGAAGAAATACCACTAACAAAACTAAAAAAAAAAACTCTGCTCAACTAAAGTAATCAACCCTAAAAAGAACAATAAAGCCTGTTAATGTCAATATACAGCAAACGTTTTTTCGTTAATAACGGAAACAACGTACTAAATATCTTACACCAGAATATTGCAGGTCTCATAAATAAAAAAGAAGTAATTCAGCTTGCACTACACGATTTATCTGACAAAGGGAAAAGTGTTGATGTGTTGTGTTTTTGTGAGACTTTTATTAAGGCTGGTGAAGAATCTAACTTACAATTTAATGGATTTACCTTAGCCGACTGGTACTCGAGGAAAAAACAGCGCCGTGGTGGTGTAGGTATACTATGTAGATAGAATATAGAATTCAAGAAAATATCGTTTCTCAAAGATTTATGTAAAGAATTTTCATTTCAATCATGCGGCATTGAAATACCCATATATAGATGCATAATTATATGTATATATAGAATACCATCTCATCTTAGCCGTATGCATCCCGACCGGTGGGCAAAGGTCATGGCACAGTGGACGCCTGAAGATGGACGACGCCGCCAAAGCCGGCCCAGAAAGAGGTGGCGAGATGACCTAGACGCCTACCAAGAGGGCTGGTACGAGGCGGCTCAGGAAAGAGAATCTTGGAAGGATATGGGGAGACCTTTGCCCAGCAGTGGGACAGTAAAGGTTAGAAAAAAAAAAGAATACCAAATAGCAATCACAATGTATTCCTCAGTAATTTAGACAGTGCTGATAAAATTAAAAAACAAGACTAAATGGAAACTAGTGATTGCAGGAGATTTCAACATAGATCTTTTGAAGCCATCTGAGCCTCTAACTGAATTTTGCACAATAGTCCAGAATTATAATTTTAACATACACATCACTGTCCCAACTAGACTGGCCTCGTGCCTGGATCAAATTATTAGCAACGTTCGGGACTCTACTGCAGATGTACTTCCATTGGGACTGTCTGATCATGAAACGGCCCAGTTTCTGTCAATTCCTTTAGAAACTAAAGTATCACCACATAGTGATTGGTACATAGTAAAACATGACTTTAGCCAGGACAATATTAATGTTTTTCTATCCAGTTTAAAAAGTCTCTCTTGGTATGAAGTTTATTCCGAGACTGACACAAACTTGGCGTTTCATAAATTTCATGAAGTATTGACCTTATTCTTCAAACTGTGCTTTCCTAAGAAAAAAATTAAACATACGTGTAAATTCAACCAGTGTAACTGGATTTCCAAAGGTATAAGAATTGCAGCAAGAAATAAATGTAAACTGCGATTTAAATACTATATGACAAAAAAGAAAAGTAGCAAACTAAAGTACTTGCGCTATAATAAAATATTTAAGAATTGTGTTTTACAGCTTAGAAAATTAAAAATATTTCATTCATTAATAGTGCAAAAAACGTTTGTATAGCCTCCTGGAAGATAATAAACTCAATTTCCGCATCCAAGAAACCAAAAGGTACTATTAATAAACTAACATATAATGGTAGTACCATTACTGAACCCTCTGACATTGCAAATGCTTTTAATGATTATTTTACTAACCTGACGAACACTAATAATAAAACTGACATTCATGATTATAAATACAACATAAAATCTTTTGACTCGACTATGTTCTTGTTTCCTACAGACTACACAGAGGTCAGTAACGTAATCAATATGCTAAAATCTACGACGGCAGTTGGCTATGATGAAATTCCAACAAACACTTTAAAAGTCGGTAATGATATATTGACTCCATTATTGGTACATTTAATTAACCTTTCGTTTGACGAAGGGGTTTTTTCCTGATTTACTAAAAATAACTGTGATAAAACCTATATTTAAAAAATATGACCAGGAGTTACCTGTAAAATATAGACCTATAGCTCTAATTCCTATTATAGCTAAAATATTTGCAAAGATAATGCATAAGAGAATAACTGATTTTATAACTAAGTTCAATATCTTAAGTATTGAACAATATGGTTTCCAAAAAGGCAAGTCTGCGACATTAGCTGCATTTCATTTAGTCAATCATATTGTTTAACAAATTAATATTAAAGTACCTACCACTGGCATTTTCTTCAATATGAGCAAGGCATTTGACTATGTTTCTCATAAGTTTTTGCTAAGAAAGTGTGAATATTACGGATTGCGAGGTCAAGTCCGAGTTTGGTTAGAAAGTTACTTAAATAATAGAACTCAATATGTTGAAATAACTGCTCATAATGCTGATAGAGAAGAAATAACATTTCAATCAAAATCTAATATGAACAGAGCTGGGGTGCCTCAGGGCAGTATCTTGGGGCCCCTGTTATTTTTACTTTATATTAATGATCTCCCAGCTATAACCAATCATCATTGCACTCTATTCGCCGACGATATTTCTGTAGTGATATCTAAAGACTTCAAAAATAATTATAATGATAACATTAACAATACTATAAAAAATATTGTTGATTGGCTCCAAACAAATGAACTCAGGGTGAATGTTGAGAAATGTAAATACATTCAATTCCATAATCGAGGGGCGAAGAAACAAAAATTAGATATTTATTATGATGGTAATAATTTGTGCGAAGGTCATGAAACCACTTTTTTAGGTCTAGTTTTAGATGAAAGGTGATCTTGGATATCTCACGTAGAAAAAGTTTGTAACAAAATAAACAGATTTGCATATGCTCTCTGGAGGCTTACAAAAATTTCTGATAGGAAAACTGCGCTTAAAGCCTACCATGGCTATGTTGCCTCAAATTTAAGGTACGGTCTACTATTGTGGGACAATTCGGTAAAATTGAATAGAGCATTTATAGCCCAAAAGCAATACGTGCGTGCCATCTGCGATGTTTCCGCATTGACTACCTGCAAGCCTTTATTCAAAGAACTCAAACTGTTGACCTTGCCAAGTCTTTACATCTTCGAGGCTTGCGTTTTTGTTAAAATGAATCCCTTGCTCTTTATTTGTAATAAAGTCATTTGTAGATTCAATACTAGATTCCCTGATGAGCTAAAGCTTCCTCCTATTAAAACGGAGATATGTAGGCGAAACAGTTACGCAATGTCAGTAAAAATATATAACAAGTTACCAGAATCAATAAAACTTCTCTCAATAAAGCAGTTCAAGAAAAAGTTATCAACTTGGCTTTTAGACAAATGTTTTTACTCAGTTACTGATTTTCTGACATTGAAATATAATATAATAGGTATTTGAATACTTTAGACATAGATGAATTATAAGTTTAAAATATATGACATTTGATTATTATAATTGCTTCTAATGTAATAATTTAGTATAATATCATAATAATAGTAAATTGATTGACATTAATGTTATTACAACTGTGATGTGTAATATTGCGTAATTAATGAGTAATTTTTAATTTCTAGATTTTAATGTCAATTTAATGTAGTGTTATCTTATAACATAAGTATGTGTAAATTTTGCATGCCTAAATTGGTGATGTGTTAAGCCACTTAAATTAAGAACCTCACACCTTGTAAGACCACACTTATGCAAATAAATAATTGAATTTGAATTTTGAATTTGAATTTGAAGAGATAAAAATATCAAAAACATATATGTTAAGTTTCACATTTATCAGAATTGTAGTTGGCCCAGCATATTTATGGAAAAACCTTTAAAAAGCAGAGCCTGAGTCTTAATAAAACGTGCCGTGCTACTACAGAATTAACCGTGAACAATTTGAGCAATGTTTCGCACGCTTTTTTTAGTCATTATTTCTACCATTTTTATGACAACTAATTACAACAGCCATATACCGTATTTTACATTCATTGTCTGAGAAACACTGTGATCACTATTTATGGATAAAAAAATGTTGTAGGTGTTATATCATATTAAAGAAACGAGCAAAATATTATTAAAACCGCAAAAGTACTTGCATACAAAAAGCTTTCGCATCTAAATTCATAGCAAAGTCACACTGGTGTGACAAGCTGGGCCTGCAGTCTCGACTTATAGTGATTGCTTTACAACCGAAATCGGTACATACCAATCACAATCGTTATCTTTGACAGATATTGTCAAAAGCTATCGATTGTCATCGTTATCTGTACTGACATTGATCATGAATGACATCGATATTCGGCAGAGACTACCAAATATCGTTTTAATCGGACTTTGCGACCGATTTCGGTTGTAAAGCAATCGCTGTCGAAGTCAATACTGCAAGTCCTGGTGTGTCCCTCAGTTTATTTGTATAATACATATATATATGGGTGTGACGACAAGTCAGCGCTCAATATAACACTTAAGCATTGCCTAAGCTCTATCTAGGTAGCATATAGTACATTCCAGCATATAACCTCCATACTCAAGTAAGTCATTAGCGAGGGTCCCGCGATTAAGCGCAGACACGCGCACATGCGTTCCCTTTTAATTTGTTGGTGCTTAACTTTTTTAATATAGGGCAAAACGTGTTGCAAATGTAAAGGTAGAATGCTAAATGATGAGAAGGGGCGCTTTAACGCAGATGTACGAGTATGTAGGTAAGTGTAATTTATCAGGCTTTAAAAACAATAGGCTGTTTCTGTGTCTCCAGCCTTCTCTATGACGGACTGCTAACTCTTCACGTGTCCAGTCTTGACAACTACTAGATACATGAGAGTAGTCTCCACTCCACAAGCCATCAACACGCCACTCCATCATCCATCAATAACTTATTTCCAAGAACGTTTAAAGAACCGACAAAAACTGACTGCGAAATGATCTCGCGTGGAGAGGTCTCCGTGAGATGAATATAATATTATATTACAATATTGAGAGAATTACCGTGTGTTTGTTTTTTTTTGTTTGGGGTGCTTTCACGCGATAACGGCTGGAAGGATTTTGATGAAATTTAGAATGGGGACAGCTTATACCCTAAAATAAAACATAGGATACTTTTTAACCCGGAAAATTAAAGTTTCCGCGGGAAAACTGGAAAATGTTGATTACTCACTGTAAGGAACGGTTGAAATAGTGGTTGCCATAGAAACGAAATAACAAGTCTGTCAAAAAACATCAAGAGCATTAGTGCTACACCTACTTGTGCATTGGTTTTTAATATCGTAGAAGAAAATAGGATGCTTTTTTTGCGATAAACATTTGTCTGCGCGTACAAAGTCGCGGTCGGAAAAACTAGTCTGTAATAAGATCAATTTTCTGTATCTTTTCAAAATATTAGGCGCTGTAGTTTTGGAAATAACTGCGGCAGAGGAATGGTTTACTTTCATTGATAACTTTAATACTATTTATTTAAAATGATGAAAACCAAATGGAGTATTCGGAAGAAATCCTTTTTGGTAAAGAAAGAATTTGGGAACGAATTTGGTAGGTAGGTCACACGGACTCACATGGTACAGTATGAAAAAGTTTCAAATCTTATTAAATTTTCTATAAAAGTGCAAAATTAATTTATTTTTTACGATTTAAAAAAAACTAAGCGTTGCCGCGGGTTGGGAGGGGGTACCAAGCAGTAGCCCTCCACCTCAATCCCCCCACCCCCACCCCCAACTCCCAACTCCTGCCCCTCGTTTCTATAGCCAACCCACTTTCTTCTTTGTCTGTCATTCGAAATGAAAAATGAAACTTAAAGATAATTTTCAAATACCTATTCAATGATACCATTTTTAACATATTTCGTCAAATTCTGGGTGGAATCTTGCAATACACGAGCAATTCCTGCAATATTAGCTATCGGCTGATACTTTCGGGTAGCTCACAAATCGATGACAATGCAATATAAAGAAGAAGAAAAACATACTAAAATATAACTGGTTTTTAGATTAGTTTTTTAATTTTCATTCGGAAGTACGGAACCCTAATAAAAATAAACATGGATCCCTCACCGCCACAGTCATAGTCAAGAGTGAATATATGTACTGTGACCATACCAACGGTGGCAGTGTAATTGTGTGTGGCCCCATATGAAACATGTTTCGAAAAGTAGAATAATTTTTATACAATTTCACCATACAAGACGGTACTGTTGTTACCCTACAGCACGGAGCCTATGTATGTATGTATGTATGTATGTTTGTTCTTTTGTGGCACTGTATAGATCAAACGCGTGGACTGATTTTGATGATTCTTACGTCAATCGATTTGTCTTAATCTTGAGTGCTACTAAAGACATGACAGTAATTAAAATTTAATATGGTGCAAACCTAACGCCATAATATAGCGTTAAAAAGGAAATTCGATGAACTATGTTAAGTGGGGTATAATTGAATAGGTATTTGAAAATCATCTTTAAGTTTCACTTATCATTTTTCGTTTCCAATGACCATTTAGGTTCTAACGATTTAAAGTTCGTTAGCGCAACCACTCTCACTTAAATTTTTGCGTCTTTTTAATTTTATTCGCAGTCGGTTTTCTTAGCACTTTCGATGATGTCTTGTTGTTTTAATTTTCGAAATAACTATGACAGATTTAACGCAACTTACACGGACTGTTGTATAATTATGGTATCTCTTAACGTCAATCTATGACAGTCTCTAGTATACTAGATGTTTTAATCACGCACTGCATGCTAATTAATCCCAGATAAAACATCTATCGATGGGGATGGGATTCCAATAGCACATTGGATTAGAACATCAACGCCATGCACCGTGGAAATAACCATTTATTGGAGGTAGTAAGCAAATATGATGTTGCTAGGTTGCTACCCACATATACATGGATTTTTGAGACGGAACAGTAAGGGCAGGTACCTTAACCGTTATAGTTAAAGGAAAACTTTCCTAAGAGACCTTCCATAACTTTTTGAGATATTCTGAACTGCATTTACATATTTTGGAAAAATGTATAGACAGCAAGAAAATGGTAATATTACACAAAAAAAAATTTTGATGCCTATCGATCCTGATTAGTTCAAAAGTCTCTATTGAACCGACTGAGGTTTGAGTATTAGAAAATTCAGAAATTGCAAAAAAAACTTTTTCCTTACATTTTGTACGAAATGAATAAAATAAAATTCTAACATCGTCCGATAACAAACTTTTCAAAAATACTGGCGGCTCTAACCTCAGTTGGTCCGATAGAGACTTTTGATCCTTATAAGAAACAGAAAAGATTGGCATCAAGAAAAGTTTGTGTGTAAAATTACCATTTACTGACTGACTGACTGACTGTAATTTTTTTCCAAAATCTGTGAATACAGTTCAGAATATCTCAAAAAGTAATGGAAGGTCTCCTAGGAACTTTTCTTGTAACTATAACGGTTAAGGTAACTGCCCTTACTGTCCCGTCTCAAAAATCTAGCCTGTATAACACGGACAAGGTCTTGCTGCGATGTGGCGGCCGATAGGCATAACAAGGTGTAAATGTGTGCGTATGAGCGGAGTGGCATATCTTCAGTGCTTCACAATTGAATTTGGCGGTGAGTAGTCCGTCAGTTTATTAACGTTTTTGGTTACAGCTAATTTTTACCACAGAATAAATAGTATTAAGTCATTTACCTACCTTTAGGCTCTCATTAGAAAATAACTCCCGTGGTAACAAAACGGAAAATTCATTTTTAAATACTAAATCACAGTAACGAGTTGTAATCCTCCTTTTGTATAACATGAATTATATCATGTTCCCAATTTATGAATTTCTGAAAGCCTGATTGAACCTAGATTTCAAATAAATCTTTTCTAAAAATAACCGAGTATATGCTTCATCACTACGGCAACATTTTATTCAGTTTGTCAAGTACCTAAATGATATCTTCCCTTTTCAAACTTTTCTTTTTAACCCCCGAACAAAGAGACTGGTGTTATAAGTTTAGGGTATCACTGTGTGTGTGTGTGTGTGTGTCTGCCTGTGGCATCGTAGCTCCCAAATGAATGGACTGATTTTGATGCGGATTTTTCCGTTTTAAAGCTGATGTGATCGAGATGGTTCTTAAATATATAGGGGGTGGAGGGGGAGTAGGGAGGTGAGAAAAGGGGGTGAGAATCATAGCTTCCAAACGAATGTACCGATTTAGCTGCGTTTTTTATGTTTGAAAGCTGAGGTAAACGAGATGGTTCTTTGCTATACCTAATGGGGGGAAGGAGAGAAGGGGGGGGAAGAGAATCTTAGCTTATAATAGAGGAGGGGGGGAATGGGGGTGAGGTATAAAAGAAAAAGAAAAAAAAAAAAAAAAAAACATAGCTCCCAAAAGAATGGACCGATTTTGATGCGGTTTTTATGTTTGCAAACTGATGTGATCGCGAGATGCTTCTTAGCTATAATGGGGGTAATATAAATTTGTAATTTGTGCTTGTTATTATCATTATTTACTAGCTGCAGCCTACAGCTTTGCCCATGTTTACATTTTTCCGGGACATAAGTATGTAATGTGTTATTTCAGGACCTTGAATGAGTTTATTCCAAGTTACATCCATATTCACTTGCCATAACGAAATTGACTGGTAACTCTCTGTACCTACTTACAAACCTTCGCATTGCTTTGCTTTTCGTTGAACTAGCTCAACGAAAAGCAAAGCAATGCGAAGGTTTGTAAGCTGGCTGGGCAAAGAAAAAAACTGGTTTCTGGATTAGTCAGGCTGCCGAAGGGCCTTAAGATCAGTAAATTGAAGGTGCCTAATGCCGGGTCCACACCAAGAGAACGAGAGCCAGCGAAGGCAATCGAGTGGGAATCGCCGATTAGTACCGCACGCTCGCTCGGTTTCGTCGTAGTGTCCACACTAAGTGAACGCGTGTGAACCCGGCGACAATCGGCGAACCACGGCGAATTAGGGTGTCCAGATCTGGGGATTTTTTACCCATTTTAGGGAAAATTGATATGTTTGGGTAATCTTTGGGGAAACAAAAAGACAAAATCACTTTGACATAGATATAGTTCTTACGGCACGTTTTATAACCAAATAAACAAAAACTGGACTAGATACTACTACAGGCAAACAAAGCTACATTGCCACTGTCGTGCTTCGTGTGCATCAGACATAAGCAGACTGTAGCGTGAATGAGATAACAATACTTAACCCTACTGACACTTTCTACACAAACGCCACTCCAACTGTGACTTTTTAAAATTATGTAGTGTTGCGCGTTGTTGCTAGGGTGGTAAGGTGTTTTAATTCAATGTAAATGTTAATAAATAGATCGTTAAATGGGTCATTATAAAAATTTATTAATCAAAATAACATAAATACTTTTATTTGTATTGTGTTTGGGCACTGGATATCCTTAAAAAGGGAGAAAACTAATTATTATAATACAGATGTGACATTGATTATGAAGCTGGATTACCTCAATGTTCACATGGTGATGAAGTCTATGGTTGTGAGCTTCTGCATACTTTTTAATTACTTTGTCAATGAACTCTATTTTGAGGTCCCGATGGAGATCGTTGTTTCTTATGTACCAAGGTGCATTCACTATTACCCTTAGTACCTTGTTCTGGAAGCGTTGAATAATTAATGTATTGCTCTGTTTGGTGCAGCCCCAAAGCTGTATACCATAAGTCCAGACTGGCTTTAGGACTTGCTTGTATAATAATAGTTTATTGTGTGTTGACAGCGTGGAGTGTCTTCCAAGCAGCCAATACATTCTTTTGAATCGCAGTTCTAACTCTTCTCTTTTCTTCTTGACGTGCATTTTCCAGCGGAGCTTCGCATCAAGCGTCATATCGAGATACTTGGCTGTATTCTCGTATGGAATCTGTTTATTATTTATAAAAACTGGATAATATTCCTGTTTCTTGTCGCTGAAGTCAATGTGAATTGATTCGGGTTCGTTTAATTTCATCCTCCATTGTGTAGACCAGTCGTAGACTCGATTGACCGCTGTTTGGACCTTTTCTGCTGCTTCTTGATGGGTACTTCCTACTGCCATTATAGCAGTGTCATCAGCAAAGGTCCCGATGGTGTTATTTTCTAGCTCAAGAATATCACAAGTGTAAAGCAGGTACAGGACCGGACCTAAAACACTTCCTTGAGGTACTCCAGCTTTTATTTCGTTAAGTTCTGAGAAGGCATCTTCTTGTCTAATTCTAAATACTCTATTTGATAGATACGATTCTAAGATATCTGCAAAATGTTTTGGTAGCATATTTCTCAGTTTATGTATAAGCCCTTCATGCCACACTTTATCAAAAGCTTGCGCCACATCTAAAAATACTGTAGTGCACACTTTTTTACCTTCAAGAGTTTTTTCTATAATGTTTGTTAATCTATGCACTTGATCTATAGTCGAGTGTTTTTCTCGAAAACCAAACTGATGCTCTGGTATTAAATTTTCGCTATCTATGATTGGTTTCAGCCTTTTGAGAAACAACTTTTCAAAATGCTTTGACATTATGGGGAGCAAAGAGATTGGCCTGTATGATGTGGTTTCATGAGGCGGTTTCTTAGGTTTTAATATCATGATTACTTCCGCAACTTTCCATAAGTCTGGTACATGCTTCAACCTTAGAGTGGCATTAATAAGGATCGTTAACTTCACTATAGCCTTTCTTGTAAGATTACGAAGTATTTCTCCTGATATTAAATCATACCCAGGACATTTTCGTGGGCTTATACTTAGTTTAATTTCTCTTACAATTTCTCTAGGTGTAACTAGTTTGATATCACTTTCATTATTGTGTGGCATAGTATCTTCCAAAGTCAGAGCTTCATTTGCTTCACCCTCATTTAGTTGAAAGATGGTTTCTAAGTGCTCTGCAAACCGTTTAGCCTTTTGCTGATTGCTAACTGCCCATTTTCCATGTTCATCTTTAATAGGTGGTACGTGAGTAATAGGCCTCTTTAAGTTCTTCGTAGCTTTCCATAAATAGTAATCTGTACTGCGGTCACTAGTTAGCTTTTCAAGATACTTATTAGTGGAGTCATCGTTGAAATCCTGGATTAGTCTGTTAACCTTTTTTGTTAAATTATTAAGCTTTCTTTTGTCTTCAGAACATCTGGATTGATGCCATATTTTCCTTTGCTTTCTCTTTTCTTTTATAAGTTCTGTGATCCTTATGGGGTACGTGTTTCCTTTGGACTTCTTATATGCGTTTGGTGTATTTTTCCAAGCTATTTGTTGGATGTTCTCAACGAACTTTTTTATTTCTATGTTCAAGTGTTCTTGTGTTTTGAGTGGAACCTTGAGATCTATACAAAAATCTAGGTCTGTCTTGAAGCTCTCCTAATCAGTAGACTTATTAACTAGGGTCAGAGTTTTTTCCTTATATAAGATGTTCGTGGTTATTAATAAATATATTGCAGAGTGATCTGAATTCATATCATAGCTTTGTTCTGTTTTTAAATAACAAGATGATAAATTTTTCGTTATGAAAAAATCTAAAAGATCAGGAATTTTATTTGGATCAGTCGGCCAGTAAGTGGGCTTTCCAGTAGACGAAACATCACATTTTAACTCTTTTATAGCATTATATAACTCTTTGTCTTTAGTAGTGGTTAATCTTGAGCCCCAATACGTGTTCTTAGCATTGAAGTCACCTCCTAAGACAAATATATTACCAAGGCGCTCTATAAAGCTGAGATACTGTTATTTTTTTATCGCATACCGAGGTGGACAGTAGATGGCTGAGATTGTTATAGGATATCTCTTGGTTTTGAGACATATCGCCACAGCTTGAATTTCTTTCTCTTCGTATTTAGTTTCCTGTGCGTGCGTGCGTGTGAAGTGCGTTTCAGATATTAGACATACGTCCACGTTTTCTATATCTAGGACTACCTGTAATTCATTTTGATGTTGTTGTAGTCCATTTGAGTTCCATGTCATAATTTTGAGTGTGTGATTCATTTTTCCGTCTTGGATGTAGCCGATTTAGTGCTATTTTCAATTTTCTTCAATCTTTCGTCGAATGATGCCATGAACTTCAAGATATCATCTAGCTTATTGTCACTTAAAACAATCTTATCAGGCACAGGCACCCGTGATGTGCCCTTAGCGGCAGCTTGGGCAAAAAAGATGTTCTTATCTGTAGTTTTTCTAATGTTTGTTTCATTTTGGCTATAGCCACCTTGTGTTACAGTAGGTACGTTTTGTTGCGGTACTACTATTTTTGGGTTCGATTTTTTATTACTTATTTGCTGGATTTCTTTGGCTATCGCACATCCCCTATAGTTAGCTGGATATGGAGCTCCACAGTGGACGCATTTTGGTTTCTCGTATCTTGGCTTTTTACAGTCCTTAGTATGATGTTTACCCATGCATTTTACGCATCTAGGTTCTTAGGAGCAGTACTTTTGCGTATGACCATAAGCCTGGCATTTTTTACACTGTGGGACCAATTTTGTGGTTTTTATTGGCTGAATTTCTACTTTGTACCCCAACACAGCTGAAATACTGTAGACTTTATTTATTTCCTCATCATTTTCGAAGGTCAGCATGAACATATTGAGCGTCTCTTTAGTTTTCTAACTCAATTTGTTAACTGCTTCTATAATTTTATATCCTATATTCTTAAGGTCTTCTATTATTCTCTGAGGTTTGCAAGTAGAGTGCATTTTTTTTTACCATGACTCTTATAGGTCTCTCTTGCTTGTTTTCGTACGAGTGCCAGAGACAATTATTGTGAGTGAGTGCTTTAGTTATTGCTGTGTAAGAGTCATCATTTGCGGCATTCACTTTGACAGTATCACCGTTCATCATTTTCATAGTGAACGTGTCCACTGTCTGATTCTCTATCAAAAAGTCAAAGAAACCTTGATAATCCTTAATGCCATCCACTATAATGGGTGGCGGCAATGTTTTTTTTTAAATTTTATCTTCAATGATTTGTTCGTCATTGCTAGTTTTGTCTAGAGTGGGTGAGCTGTTAATTTTTCTTTTCTTTCTTGTTTTTGTTCGAATCCACTCAGTTTCTCGGGCTAGATCTTCTTCGTCCGTGCTATATTGAGCGTGTGGGGAAGATATCTCCATTGTTGCACCTGCAGGCTCCGATGTTTTAGTCTCCGCAAGACATTTCAGCTGTTGCTGAAGAATCTCTATTTGACTTTTTAAGTCCTTAACTAGGCCTTGCAATTTTTCATGCTCGGCTTGTTCTTCGCATATAGTATCGTACAACAGACGTTCATTTTCTGTTGTTATATCTATTTTGATTTGCTTCGGGGAACCCATTTTTTCCCCAATCTTCTTACAATATTAAAGCGAGTGTGAACTTCACCTTACCAATATAATTCACCTTCAGCGCAAGCATTGCGCAATAACTGGGTCATCGCGCCACGCACTTTTATGTTGAATTGCACTTTACACTAGATCACGCGGTCACGAGCGACACAACTGTTCTCAGCGAATATTGAACAAACTCTGAAAACTATAATGTCACATTACACGGACCGTGACATTTTTTTTTCAATTCAATTAACGTTATATTTATGCCTTATACAATTAAGATATAAGAGGCGCACCAAAAAAAACTAACAAAATTTTCAACAATTGTTAATTTATTTACAAATCATACTTTATGAAATGAAATGAAATGAAAATGAAATGAAATAAATTTATTTACATGAATACAGGTTTTATATATATTTTAGTTATTAATATAGTTCAGGGATCTCTGTATTCGACTAGTGTGTCGTGCAAATGTTTTAAAATTATATTATATTAAATTATTAACATATTATATGAACAATAGATTTCATGCAAATTAATTAATTGTTTATCAAAATGTCAAAGTAAAATACAATAAAAATGAAAAAATAAAACAAATATTATTATAAGTTAAGTACACAAACAAAATTAAATTATTAAATTACATTTAAAATATTCGTCTATTGAATAAAAACAGCTGTCGCAGAGCCATTTGTAATAATAATAATAATAATATATAATAATATATTCGGGACAATTCCACACCAATTACCTAGCCCCAAACTAGGATACCCTGTACTATGGGTACTAGATAACGGATAAACATACATAGATACAAATATTATAACATCCATGACTCGGAAACGAACATTTCTGTTCATCACACAAATGATTGCACCTTGCAGGATTTTTATACATTTTATTATTAAATTTACTTCCGTTTAGCTGTCTTAATTCATTAGGTAATTTATTATAAATCTTAATAGACATTTTGTAACAGTTTTTGTCACACATTTTCAATCTATATCTGGGCACTACTAATGGCTTTTGTACTATTTTTCTTTCATTAATGGCATTTTCGTCTTTTTCGAAAAGGTTTAAATTATTCCTAACAAACTTGAACATTTCAAATAAATATAATGAAGGGAGTGTAAGTAGTTTGTGTTTTTTAAATAAAGGTCTACATGAATCGATCCATTTTAAGCCAAATATTGAGCGAATACACTACTTTTGTGCTATAAAAGCTCTCTGAGAGTGTTGAATTCTCCCAAATTATAACCCCATATCTTAAAACGGAACACATGTGGCTATGGTATACAGTTAAAGCTGTTTCTATGTTTGTAAGATTCCTAATTTATTTTCAGTGCAAATATGAATTTGTTTACTTTCTTACAAACATTATCTATTTGTATTTTCAAATTGCAGAACTGATCTATAGTTATCCCTAGAAATTTAATATCGTTAACGAGGTCAATTTTATCACTATTATAAATTATGTCAATGTTATCATTTCTGTTATTGTTATTATATGTCATGTATTTCATAAACTTAGTCTTATATGTATTGATTTTTTAGTTATTCAGTTCTAGCCAATTAATTTTACAATTCAATGCTTTGTTAGTAACATTCATGACATTTTCGGTACATTTTTCTTTTATTAGTACAGTTGTGTCGTCTGCAACCGTGTTTTGGTTTGTTGATTTCGGTAACTCGTTTATATAAATGATAAATAAGATTGGGCCTAGGACACTCCCTTGTGGGACGCCATAAACATTTTCTGAATATGGCGATCTATAAGTAAGATGTGCTATGAAACAAAAACCCAGGTAGGGTTTTTGTTTCATAGCACATCTTTTGTATTTCTGTACATTGCTTCCGTCCTCTTAGGTAGCTTTCGAACCAACTGTATGCGGGGCCTCTGATGCCACAACGCTCTAACTTGTCTAAAAGACTGTCATGACAAACTGTGTCGAAAGCTTTACTCATATCTAAAAATATGGCAACATGGATTTCTTTCTTATCAATTGCTACCATAATTTCTTTAACTAGCTTGAAGCATGCTAAAGTTGTTGATTTTGTTTTTATGAAACCATTTTATTGTTCACATAACACATTGTGTTTTTCCAAAAATTTCATAACTCTGTGACTCATAACTTTTTCAAATATTTTTGAAAAAAATAGGTATTAATATTATAGGCCTGTAATTTTCCTTATCTGATTTAGAACCCTTTTTAAACATAGGTTTCACTATTGAATATTTTAAACTTTTGGAAATACACCATTTTCTAGAGATACATTTATAATGTATGTTAGTGGCTCGATGAAATGACATAGAGTTTGTTTTATTAATTTATTGCTGATTTCGTCTTATCCTGTCGAATTAGTATTACGAAGGTTCATTGCAATTTTAAACACCTCAAGACAATTTACTGGCTCAAGATAAATTGAGTTTGGTAATCTACTACCCGTAGATTTTGCCTTGCTATTCTTTATATCTTTATTGTTTGCAATATTAATAAAAAAGCCATTGAAACAGGCTGCTATATCGTTACCATTTTTAAGTAGGCTTTTTCCATCAACTATTTCTTTAATTTCATTATTTTTGTTGCTATTTTTCAGTGTATCATTTACTATTTTCCAGGTTGCTTTACATTTATTTTCAGGCCTTTTGTATATATTTCTTGTTTTTGTTTCTCTGCGTATTAATAACACATTTCTTTAATATCTTACTATAATTCCTGTATAAAAGTCTATTGTTGTTTGTTTTACTTGTATAATACTTATTATACTGTAGAACGCTCTATCTAATGAATGATCTTTTAAGACCTCTTGTGACCCATTTTGGGTGTGTCGAATTTATATTCATTTTTACTTTGATTAGTGGAAAGCCTAACTTAAAAAAAAGGCATATCGTATCATGAAGCAACGAAAACGCTTTGTTCATATCAGTTTCTAATAAAACTTCGGAAAATGAAAGTTTGCTTAAGCAATAAGTAAATTTTTCAATGTTTTCATTACAAAGATCCCTTTTGTAAGTAAACCAGTATGTTGGAGTACACGTCTAAACTGTAGATATTGTTAAAGTTTGCCCTGTATTATGATCCGATAAACCTAATTCGTGAACCTCGCCCTTTGCGTCCGTAATGTCACTTATAATGTTATCTATGCAAGTATTTTGTCGTGTAGATACATTTATATGTGTTTTCATATTATAATTGTATAAAATGTTATAAAAGTCATCCTTATTTTTGTTATTATTACTTAATATATCTATATTAAATCCCCATATATTATATTTTCATATTTATCTTTGTTACATGTTTTGTCTAGTAATATTTGTAGTTTTCTGAAGAAAATGTTTATATCTGAATTAGGTGTACGATATATGCAGAACAAATTCAGCTTTAATTTTTTTATTTGGATACCGCATACCTCAAAGTGCTTCTCCATTGTAAGTGTTTCTAACCATTTTATACGCTCACACTCAATATTAGGTTTCGCTAATATACACACACCTCCACGTCTCTGGTTTCCCCTAGAGCTGCTACTTACTAATTCAAAATCATTTAGCCTCATGTTATCTTCATCTCTTTTTTTACAAATGTTTCGCTCAAACATACTAGATCAATAAAATTGCCAAGTAAATTTATAGCGATTTCAATGTGATCTAATTTGTTTAAGGCCCCCGCAATATTTTGGTGAAAAATAACATGTTTAATATTATTACTCTTACTCGTATTCACGAAAAAACGTTTTCTTCTCAGTTTCTTGGAATTTAGTTAAATTTGTAAGTTTAGATGTTTCACTATGAGCGACAATCAAAGTACCATCAGTCTGAGTCAGTGACTTTGGTTCTTTGTACTAAGCCATTTTTTGTCTGTATTAGAAGAACTGTTTACTAGCATAGAGGAGGCCTTCAAACAAAGGAACCTCTAATCATAATCAATCTGGTCTAGCACAGAATTTATTGTTTTACATAAATTGTATCGAATATAACCAGTGGTAAGAAAAATACACTCTTGGTTTTGTCTGCTTATTAGATTAAGCATTTCATTAAGTTTTATTTCATTAGAGCAGATGTTTTTAATCACACTTAAAATTATCACGGGACATTGTACTTTTTTCAAGAATACACATAATTCCGTCACCATCTTTAGAACATTAAAATCATTTTGGCCAATAGAAATTATAAGTTTGTCATCAGAACAAATGTCAAATAATTTTACACTGGCAAGAATTTCCTCACCAGAGGCGTTTGGTTTTACGATCGAAATAAATTGATAATGACACTACGTATTATTAAATCTTGATTTTATAAGTTCTATGGCCAACCTACTACATTGTCAACCCCCTATTATAAATGTTTTTTTTTGACAAATATTGTTCGTGGTCATTTTTGTTGTTGTCATGTTGGATGAATTCTTGAGTGTCGCTTTGATGTTTGAATGCTCATGTCCCAGTGTAGTTTCAGGTTTTGTTTTACGCTATTTCCTGTCCAGTTACTACTTCCGTTTCTGGTTCCACCATTACTTCCGGTTTAACTGCTTCTTCCGGTTTCGTCGCTACTTACGGCTTGAATGGTAATTCAGTTTCCTGTGTCTTAAGAGGCGACGGCAACGGTCTACAGCTGTCCGTAAGCCGACGCCTCAAACTTTTTTTGGTGCTTGATGACATGTTTTGTCGCTTAGTAGTTAAAGGGCTTCTTCATAGCTGTTTCAGACTACCCAACTCCTGACTCACACTTGCAATTTGTTTCTTTAGGTCTATATTTTCCAAGATAATATTTTCTAACTCAGTTTGCGTGCTCCCTAAGTTAGATTTTAATTTTTCAATCTCAGCTTTCATTTCTGCCATGTGACTTGAGCACATATTCGTCGATAGGTCGAGACTTTTTCCCAATATTTCATCACATGACAAGGAGCTCATCGAATAACTTCTATTTAAGGATTCCAAGGATTCAAAGGATCTCGCTTTAGTTATTTGAGGTTTTCGAAAAGTGACATTAGTCACCTCAGCCATTTCGGTAAGATGCTTGCAATCCCTCTGTATTTACCAATCCCAAGGTTCTAATCATGAAAATATCCTGAGATGGGATGAGAAGTTTGTTCTGAGAAATACCGCCGTGTATGTGGTAAAATACAAATATATTTTTCCGCCTTGAATTTGTCTATTTTGCACAGATGTGTATCCAACTATTATTGCGGTAAAAAAAGAAAAAACATTCAAAATATATCAATCTTCAGAGAAGCGAACCCGCATTTACTGGATTGACAGTCCGATGTGCAGTCCTCTGCACCAACTAGTCATACAATAGCTGCGTCAAAATAAGCCAATCTTCCGGAACGTTATTGGTTTGAGTGTGACTTTACAAGTGAACTGGTTCCAAAGGTCAATTTTCGCAGCGTAGCACAATGTACGATACGATACGATACGAAATACTTTATTGTATACCAAAACAAAAAACAAACAATATCAAAACTTAAATAAGGTAATACAATTGGCGGTCTTATCGCTTAAAGCGATCTCTTCCAGACAACCTTTGGATGGACAGTATCAGAGGAAGCAGAAATAGACGGTGGTGTACAATTAAGAATAATTAAGGCTCTAGAAGAGCGCATGGAGTGTGAAGGTAGTAAGAACTCAAAGCGTTCTTTGAGGTAGGGTGGAGTGAAAGGAAAAAACAGGATGCTATAGAGCAAAGATAGGATATGTGCATTCCGGCGAAGACGAATGGGCAACCATTTCAGCTTTTTGCGAAATTCAGAAATGTGGTCATATTTGCGTAGGCCATATATGAACCTAATATATTTTTTTTGTAGGCGTTCAACCTTATTAAGCTGTTCTTCGGTTAAAATAAAAACATACTGTGTTTCGGTTAAATGTATCGTCGCACTCCACAACAAGTTCATATAAATTCAAGGACCCAATATTCGGGTCCGTTCAGTCGAGTGTCAAGCGTGCGCTCGATGAGTCGCGCGCCTTGTACTTAGCGATAGAGCACCTACTTACGTAAAGTTATTGACAAACTTTATTCGTGTTTTAATTATGAGTACCAAGAAGAAAGCTAGAAAATACTGCATAGCATTCGGCTGTTTGAACAGTGATAGAAATGACGAATTGTCATTCTTTACGTTTCCAAAGGATATTGAAAGGTAATAAATTGTATAAAAGGTAATAATTGTCCTAGTTATGTAGTTAGATATTGATATTTTTTTATTACGTAGGTTTCTATAGTTTTATGTTATTTCATTTGTGTTCCATACCGAAGCTACGCATATTTAAGGTTTTTCCGCGCAGAAATAAAGTCGTTTATTAAATCGATCAACGTAAATTTATAATTGATTATAGTAGGTATTGTTGATCAGAAAATGAATTACTGTGCTGACTTAGTAAGTAGCCTACAACTAATTAGGAATTTATATAACATATGTCTCGTATAATACCTACCTACTTTTAATACCTTTTATTACGTAGGTAGCAATTTATTTTTCACTCATTAAAAAGCATGGAATTCAGACAGGCACGTTTATTCATCAAAGTGCAATACCTATAAGATATAATCATAATCAACCAACGACACGTAGGTAGGTATCTCACTAAACTTATCGGCGGTCTGAAAACGGGATAGGTAGGTAGTCAAAATGAGGTAGTAGGTCTATTCTGATAAGAATGTCATTGTATGTAATAGAACTATTTTAATTTATAATAATAAGTAATAACATAATACATTATTACTTATTTATTCTGTTACAATATATAAGTCATAATGTGTCACAGAATAATTAGTAGTACAAGTATCTAGTCATCTTCTATACTATAATAAAACTGTAACTGGGCTAAATCTGTACATTAAATATTTTTTGAAAATTATAATTGAGTTAAACTTCAAAATCGATATAGAGTGCAAAAAGGATATTTTTTTAATTTGTGTCTGTATGTCTGTCTGTCTGTCTGTCTGTCTGTCTGTCTGTCTGTCTGTCTGTCTATCTATCTGTCTGTCTCTTTGAACACGCATCACGCTGAAACTACCAGATGGATTTTGATGCAACTTGGCACAATCATAGCTTATGTTATGGATTAACATTTAGAATACTTTTTATCCCGAAAAAATCATGAGTTCCCGTAGGATAGGGGTTAAAAGTTATTTAAAAGAACACATATTACGCTGAAACTACTGGTCAGAGTTTGATGTAACTTGGCACAGTCAAAGTACATATTATGTATTAAAATTATGGATTCTTTTTATCCCCAAAAAATATAGGGTTCCTGTGGGATAGGTATTCAAATTTATGATAATTTAAATGTAATATATATAAAACATTACAATGGTATCATAATTTCGACTCTCTGGTCACTATACTATCTGGTTTAGCGGGAATATTTCTGCCTGCCAACCCAGACGTGCGTGGATCGAAATCACGTACTTATTGAAATGTTTTGTTCCATATTTTTATGCATTTACATATTTTATGCGTTATAACTTGGCACAGTCAAGGTACATATTTTGTATTAAAATTATGGATTCTTTTTATCCCCAAAAAATATAGGGTTCCTGCGGGATAGGTATTCAAAGTTATGGTAATTTAAATGTAATATGAATAAAACATTAAAAAGGTACAATAATTTTGAACCTCTCACCACTATACTATCTGGTTTAGCGGGAGTATTTCTGCCTGCCAACCCAGACGTGCGTGGATCGAAATCACGTACTTATTGCAATGTTTTGTTCCGTATTTCTTTGCATTTACATATTTTATGCGTTATTATTACAATTTCAATGCTTTTTTTTTCTTGAATTAAACCGTCAAATTGTTACAACAAAATAGGTCACAATAATTCAAATTCAGATAATTTAGAAAAAACTCAAAAACAGAAAAGAATTCTGTCAATTTACTTGCGGCTTTTTTTATTGTTAACTAAACTGCTTACTGTTTTACATTTTTAACCCCCGAACAAAGAGACGGGTGTTATAAGTTTAGGGTGTGAATCACTGTGTGAGAGTGTGTGTGTGTGTCTGTTTGTGGCATCCTCATAAAAAAGCTCCCAAAAGAATGGACCGATTTTGATGCGGATTTTTATGTTTCAAAGCTGAGGTAAACAATATGGTTCTTAGCTATAATGGGGCTTTATGCTCGCTACGCTTCGCTCCCGCCTTCGTCTTCTAACCTATCACTACCATGTCGGATTGCCACTGAAGGTTGTTAACACAGGTAGGTAGGTACCTATATTGGTACTTTTGGTACTGGAATAATTCATAGGATCATTATATCCCAGAAAAACTACCACGCGAGCAACGCTGCGGGCACAGCTATAGGCAATAATAACGTAAAAGTCTGTACAAAGAAGATAATTTTAAAAAATTGGTCTGAGCTACGGAACAAGAATAAAACATTTTTAAAATTCGTGTCTGTCTGTTTGTTTGTCTGTATGTTTGTTCGCCTATCACGTAAAAACTATTAGACCGATTGCGATGCAGTTTTCAGTATTGGATAGCTTAGGGTTTGACCAAGACCTAGCGTACTTGGTATCGTAATCCAATGATTAGATGCCGAGCAATCGATAAAAAACTTTTGAACGGCTGAAGGAATTTTGATCAAATGTTTATTGTAGGTCTTGGAATAGCACATAGAGTTATTTTAACCTAGAGAAATGACCACGCGAGTGAAGCCGCGGGCACAGCTAGTATCTTAATACAACCCTACCGAGCGAAAAAGGGACAGAGCGATTCTGAAACGGTTAGAGCAATGGAAGTTCTCGCGCGTTGTGATACGGTGCATTCTAGCCTGCACGCGGGGGGCGAGCGCCTTCTAGGTAAATATAATTGAAAGCTCGCAGCGCCGTGCGAGTTAAATTGCACTTTATAGCGTTGTAGCGAGAGTTGCTATTTATTTAAATGACTTCTCAGTTAGCCTTCTGTACTTGTACTATTATTTATTCTGTGGCACGGTAGCCTTCGTTCGCACTCATTCTCTTGGTTTGGACCCGGCATAAGAAGGCACAGGTCTCCTTTTTTCAATGGGGGAGGATAATAAAATTATATAGTTCTAAGGTATTTAACATGTGGACGAATGCGTTTGTGGGGCCTTTGTATTTTTTTTTTTGGAATACAGAATAATTAAAAGGTTTGCTGTACACAAAATCTGCATTTTAAGAAGGTAAGCGAAACAAAAAAATAAAGTTTGCGACTATTTTTGCAAATTTTGCAATATACTATTTATGCAAATTTTTCAAGAAATATATCGCATTATTTTCAAAAATTGTCGCCGTACGGGCTGGCGGGTGTTCTCGAGTTAATAATGGGAAGTGAATTTGTCGTAGTTACATTAGATTATGCTGCAGCTCTCAGACATACTAATTATATACATTAATTTAAATTGGAACTCGTTATAACATTCTCAATATTCATATATCAATTTCAACTTGATAAGAATTTCATCAGTCTCTGAAGAACGTTCGCCTTTAAGCTTGCTATAATGTTCTGCGACTGCTCTTGGGGAAGTCTTGGTGTTTTCTTAGCTAAGTTATTTTCATACTTTCTTGGAATACCTATCTGTAGGTACATACATGATTTACTTTTTTCATAATACCTAGATCAGAAGCATTCAGAATTTTTGTTATATCATCAATATTGGTCTATTCGTTTGGGGGCTAAGATGCCACAGTCAGACACATATACACAGTGACACAATGATACACACACTAAAATTGAAATGAACTTCTTTATTGTTATACAAAGAGACGGGTGTTATCCGTCTCTTTGTATAACAATAAAGAAGTTCATTTGTAAGAAAGGATTATAATCAAATCTTTTGATTCTGTTATGTGAGCAGCAGACTTTATAACCATCATAATCATTTCAGCCTTTAAAAGTCCACTGCTGAACATAGGCCTCCCCCAAGAGCGCCACGGCGAACGGTCTACTTCCTGCGATGGCTACATTGTCGTCCATCCAACCTGTGGGGGTCTTCCTACACTTCGCTTGCTTATTCGTGGTCGCCATTCGAGAACCTTTATTCCCTAGCGGTGGTGTGGGCTCTGCAAACTATATGGCCTGCCTATTGCCACTTCAACTTTTCAATTCTAAGAGCTATGTCGATAACCTTGGGTCTTCTACGGATTTCCTCGTTACTGATCATAGCACGTAGTGAAACTCCGAGCATAGCTCTCTCCATTGCACGCTGCGCGACTTTGAGCTTTGTATGAGACCAATAGTTAGCGACCACGTCTCAGTGCCGTATGTCATCACTGGCAACACGCACTGATTATAAACTTTCATCTTGAGGCACTGCGGTAACTGTGACAAAAAGGTATGGCGTAATTTCCCGAACGCTGCCCTTCCGAGTTGTATTCGTCGGTTGACCTCTTTGTCGAAGTTGGATCTACCCAATTGGATCGTCTGACCTAAGTAGACTTTATAAAAGACATATCTTTCCCTTGTTTATAAAGACTTCATTCTATGTTCACACCACAGAGTGAATTAGAGCATAATACAATTTATCCCAACACAATGCGGCTAAACAAAGACACTGTTGCTGAGCATTAAAACTGAAATGAATATTTAATACACAGGTGTGAGAATCCTCTGGGAACCCTTCCTAATTGGAATTTGGATATGGAGGTTATTTTTTGTTGATGTAGGTAAAATTGTTTCACCTCTAGTGATTTAGTGGGCTTCATATCGGGAAAGGTGAGGATATTACAGCGGTAGATTAATTAATTCTGATTAATTTCGGCCTAGGCACGATTTTGGTAACGTGACGTGGAAGCGAAATGCTCCTTTATTTGTACGAAATTAGCCCCTCTATTTTTTTACAAACTAACAAGCATTTCTGTTGTTGGGTCTACTATATTGTGAAGGCGAAGAAAGGATTATAAGAGCAAAAATCCAAAACGGTTGTATTGGTAGAAGAAGGTGGAGCTAATTTACATTACCTACACTTGAGACTAACTGGCAAACAAATTTGAGACGGCACAACTGCTTAAGATTTTCTTTACGCTTGTGACTGAAAAAGCCAACCATTTTGCCTATTTCTTACAACAACTCCGGACGCAGCAGAAGAGCTGGCTCGAATTTTAAGGACACTGGGCACAACTGGGATGGAACCGGCTATAATTCGTTCAAACTCAAGCAAATAAGAGCCCCAAAAGTGTATGTGTTTGTACAGTCCAAAAGCGACTATTAATGCAAATGGAAAAAACGAAAATTGAAAAAAAAAAACATTTGCATATTTTATGTATGGCAAACCTTTCAATTCATCCTATATTAAAATTTAAAAAACTTTACGCTTGGGTAAACAGCTTGGGGAACAGGCAAATTAGTTGGCCTGTTCTTGGCCAACTAATTTGCCTGTTTCTTACAATAAGTCCAGACAGCATAACAGCTGGATCGAGTTCGACGGGATGGAACCGGCTATAATTCTTACTACTAGCAAATAAGAGTTTTGTCATGAGCAACTATCAAGACATAAGTTCAAAAACTAAAACCCGACAACGGTTGGGTAAAAAAAATAGGGTGACGGACTCGTGGTCACACCGTTTTGTCACACTAGTGTGACCACGAGGAATTATTTTTACTCGTAGTCACACTGCTTGGTGTGACAACGTTGCGATGAAGAAGAATCGATTGATACCTTGCTTGTTAAATTCAGACCAAGTTTTTAGTTTGAAGACATTACCTTTCCTTTGCCTTGCCGTAGTCGGGCAAAAAAAAAGAAGCCTATAACAGCCTATAGCCTATAGCCTATAGCCTATAGCCTATAGCCTATAGCCTATAGCCTATAGCCTATAGCCTATAGCCTATAGCCTATAGCCTATAGCCTAGCCTATAGCCTCTTGCGATGAAGACGAATCGATTGATACAGCAGCGCTTGTCAAATTAGGACCAAGTTTTTAGTTTGAAGACATAACCCTTCCTCTGCTTCCCGTATGCCACTCACGTACTGAGCGAAGCCAAAGAGATGCATGGTGAGGCGCTTGCCGTCTTCCTTGACATATCGAAGGCATTTGATCGGGTCTGGCACGATGGCCTTTTAAACAAGCTTCCCTCATATGGTTTACCTGTAGGCTTATGCAATTGGATAGTTGATTTCTTGAGGGAACGATCTATTCGAGTAGTCTTAGAGAGCTGCTCGTCTGATCAAATGGCTATGAATGCTGGTGTACCTCAGGGATCGGTTCTCTCGGCTACACTGTTTTTACTGCACATTAATGACCTTCTGAAGCTCGGTACCTTTGGGTATGCTGATGACAGTACTGTAGTTGAGAGATACACTTCCAATGCTCAAGCCAGCTGTGACGCTGTCCAGTTACAGAGAGAGCCTATGGTAGACCGTTTAAATTTAGCCTTAGAAGCAGTGTCCGATTGGGGCGATGCTAACCTGGTTAAGTTTAATGCTACTAAAACGCAAGCGTGTTTGTTTTCTGCTAAAAAGAGTCCTCTACACCGATCGCCGTCTTTCCAAAGTGTAACAATACCAATAGGCGACCATTTGGAGCTTTTGAGTGTCGAACTCTCATCAAACCTGAATTTTGGGTCTTATATTGAACCCAAAGCCAAGGTATCTGCAAAAAAACTTGGTATTTTGTCTAAGGTTAGGCGTTACTTCACACCGGGACAGCTTTTGAATCTTTATCAAGCACAGGTCCGATCTTGTATGGAGTACTGCTGCCACCTCTGGGACGGTTCTGCCAAGTATCAGCTCGAGTCTTTAGATTCAATTGAGAGACGTGCTATTAGGCTCATTGGGGATGACACTCTAGTAAAGAGTAAGCTTCAAAGTCTGGCGCATCGACGTGAGGTAGCAAGCCTCGCGGTATTCTACAGATTGCACTATGGAGAGTGTGCACAAGAACTGCACAACCTGATTCCCCCATCACCTTTCCATCACCGTACGACTAGACGATCAGCAAAGCGCCACCCTTTCATGGTTGAAATACCTCGCACAAGAACGAAGCGTTACGCTTCTTCATTTATTATAAGAACTGCAAAGGAGTGGAATGCCCTGCCCTCGTCAGTGTTTCCGGTAAATTATAACCCCGGTGTGTTCAAGTCTAGAGTGAATAGGTATCTACTAGGCAAGCGTGCTACACCTTCGACCACATCATCGCTTTCCATCAGGTGAGATCGTGGTCAAACGATTGCCTAGTCCGTAATAAAAAAAAAAAAAAAAAAAAAAAACAGTTTTGCTAAAATCAATATCGGAATGACAGATAGATAGATAGATAGATTACCTATTTGAATTTAGAATTAATAATGACAAACTATCAAATATAATGAAATGGATTATGAAAGAATTAAGAGATCAAATGAGTATTATTACGAAAGAGGTTTTGACATCGTCACAACCTTGCTTTTCAAAATTGGATCAATAGGGGCGACGCTATGGTGGAACATCCACATATATGGAACATATGCTATATGCATAGATATATAGACTGCCCTTACTTCGCCGTAGTCGGGTAAAAAAACGTAAAGGTAAATATTACTTGGGTTACCAATTTTCCTAGACTCCCAAATTATTTCTCCAAACGTTTGCGCCATACAATATTAAGTAACAGAAAACATTAAGTGCAGACGTGTCGTTACTAGCCCTGGGAACTGGGAATTTCGACCCTTTGCCCTGCTAACGAGATTTTTATGTCCCTATAAAGGGGACACAAGATTGCTGTAACTAGCAGAATGGTCATTTATGCTGAAATTGTCACCTCGTCTTGATTAGCTAGGTTGGTCATTTGATTTTCATGATTTTTGGGTTTTTCGGAAGTCTTATAGTCTTTGTTCCATCGCTGTGTTAAGGTGATGATAAACCTGAGCAACCACTTGTAACAAAATATTGAGCTATCGCCGTTTTTACCAGACTACCGCAACGCAAAAGCCCGGTAATGTGTTTATTAGCCTTTGTATGTATGTATGTATGTCTTTCTGTTCCTTTGTGGCACTGTAAAGACCAAAAGCGTGGACCTATTTTTATTTTTCATTTTTCAATCGTTTTGTCTTTTTCTTGCGAGTGCTACTAATGACATGTCATTAATCAAAATGTAATATGGCGACAACTAGACGAAAAAGAAAAAAATTAAAGCCGACGAACTATGTCATTGAATTATGGAGTAGTATTGAATAGGTATTTAAAAATCATCTTTAGGTTTCTATTATCATTTTTCATTTTCAATGACCATTAAATCGTGTTAGACCCTATCTAACACGATTTAATTGTAAGTGATGTAATGAAATTCGTCCATCAGGTATAAAATGCTTGTATTTTCCACTGGTCACTGACAAAATTAATAGTACTAGATATTATTTTCTTATGCCTTAGACAACATATCTATTGTACAATCATGATATTTGCATTAATTAACTTTTGTTTTATATCAGTAGTATACATTACTTAATATTAAAATATTTATTACTTTGCAATATAACTTATACATTAATATATTTCATCAACTCCTACAATTTGATCATTAAATATTTCAATAAATAATTATTTTATCAATAAGTCATGATATATTTTTTATAGGTATATACCAGGTAGTGCATGCACATCTCGTAATTTATAACTAGTTATGATAATTACATACTGATTTATAATTACAGTCAACACAAATGAATGCCTGCAGCTATCATCGCTACGCCGTACGCACGAACAAAAAACATAAAGTAACCTCAAGAAATATTTCGAATAAACCATTGCTATCATCTTGAATCCAGTAATAATCCTGCTGACTTGGTTACAAGAAAAATGCTTCAGTCCGGAGTGAAGAAAAGCAACTTGTTGTTGAAAAGCTCAACGATTCTTCCGAAGTGCAGCTACATCATTGCACCTGGATAAACAACGAACCTTTTCTCTTCTTCTCGTTACATTTCTTGGTCTACCGTCATCGCCTTGAATTTATATTTAGCAGTGTATCTTTGTCATCTGACGGCATTGCTTCACCTCTCTGAAACAAACATTTTCTGTGCCATAATCCATTTATAACAAATTATAAGGTTAAATCCTAACTTGAATTCTCAATGTTACCCTTCTATAATTAATGTCAACCATTTTATAATAATTTTATTTTGGTAAATAAACAAATGCTAAATAGCAGAGTTCAGAAATCATTATTCGTTTAATCGTTTAATATAAAATAACAAATAACGTTATCTATCAAGTCAGCTCAATGCGTTTAGTAAACATTATTTACTTAACAAACAGACTACTATGAGATCATTCAACATTTCAATAATAATTAAGCAGATTGAGAGTAGTATAAATCATAGTCAATTTTTATGTAGTTATGACTTTTTAAAGATTAACATAAAATAACAGTAGGCAAATAAAGCTCACTCAATCCAGTAAGCAAACATAGTTTAGCCAACATATTAACAATAATGTAACCAATTTTATTTTTATCTAGGATTTTAAATTATCCTCTATTCCTAAAATTATAAGCAAAATAATAATAGTTTCTCAGATTTATTTAAATTAACATTGTAATTTATCTTCATTAAATAATGTCTAACAGAATATTATGTCTTATCTTATTTTTAATATCATGAAGGTTAACATGGAAATCTGGTAAGCACACATTAATGAGCTTGCTCAGTAATTCATGGGGGTTCACGCAACTTCCTGAGGAAAGCATATCCATATGATAAACCTGTGAACTTAACACCTAACAGCTCATGCAACACCCTGCGGATAACATTCCCGCTCAATAATCCTATGAGCTTAACACCTAGTAGCTCGCGCAACATCATATATATAGTCCTGCGAGCCACGAGCTCACGCAACTTCCTATGGCAAACATATCCACGCAACAATCCTGTGAGCTTAACACCTACTAGCTCACGCAACAACCTGAGGAAACCAATCCACGCAAAAAATCCTGTGAGCTTAACACCTATGAGCTCACACCTTGGAATTTATATTCACGCAATAACCCTGTGAGCCTATGAACAAACATAGTTCACTAATCCAGGAGGTAACATGGAAACATTACATCCATCATATAAATAGTTCTCACGATATTTATCTAGGGGCTACAACAACATTCCTTATCATTATAGTTTATCATTTAAAGTTTATCAATTAACTAATTAATTATTTAGTTTATCATTTGAAGTTTATCATTCAAAATTTAATCATTCAAAGTTAATCGTTCGAAGTTTATCTCTCGGAGTTCATCATTCAAAGTTTAGTAATTAAATTAAATCCTTTAAAGTTAATCCGTTAAAGTTTATGCTTTTAAATTATTTATCACTTAAAGTTTGTCAATTCAAGTTTAAAGTTTATTCTCAGTATTCAAGTACATAAAACACCTAACAGCTCATATTTGATGTGTAACCATTTCAAATTTAATATTTGAAATAAGTCATTTAAATTTACCGTTAAAATGTACCCTTTAAAATTTACCATTGAATATTAACCATGTAAAACTTACCATTAATACATTTATCATTTAAATATTAACATTAAAATAAAACCACTTAAAATTGTATCATTTAAATTGTACCATACAAAATTTACCATTTATAATTCACCATTAAAATATTACTGTTTAAATAAAACCATTTGAAGTTTACTATTTAAAGTTAACGATTTAAAATTTATCATATAAGTTTGACTATAAATAAACTTGACCATTTAAATAAACAAACTCCATCATCCTCTTACAATACCATTTAAACTTTGTGATTTAAACTCTATCATTTAAACTCTGTCATTTAAACTCTGTCATTTAAACTATGACTTAAATTATCATTTAATTTTCAGTTTATGTATCTGTATCATTTTTCAACTGTACCATTAGGTATTTAAACTCTCATTTAAAATATCATTTAAACTATCTTATTTTTATTTTATTTACAAGACCTTTTAACATTTTTAGCATAGTTACAAAAGAAAATACCGAAAAGTGGTGGCCATCAAACCATATTAAATCGAAAGAGTACTTTAATGGCATCAAAAACTTTATCATTTAGCGGTAATGACACGAATGTATCATTTCTGTTTTTTCTAATCATTTAAGCTTTTGGGTGTATCGCCTCTTCTGAGATGCAATGAAATTCGTCCATCAGGTATAAAATGCTTGTATTTTCCACTGGTCACTTATACTCTACTTTATATTTGTAGTAAATAACTTCTTCAGACATAATACATATGTATTTTCAATGGTCACTTATATTCTAATTTACAGTTGACTTCTCCGTTCCGATGCTCAACAAGAATTGAATAAACCACCTCCTCACAATCTTTTCCCCTTCAAGAAAAAATGGCGCTCTCGTCGTGAGACTGTTTCCGGTAGAATCGTGGTAAAGGAAACGATTGCCAGGTGGCGCCACCGTCATTTGACGTTCCGGTAGCCATACTTTTTAAATATTACTGAAGTATTAGACAAATTGAATTCGAAAACTACTGCAAAAACCCTTCAATATAAACATAAAATTGGAAATCATGACAGTATGTAGTTCTGTTCCTTTGTGGCACCATCAGGCCGGTTTCATTCCGCAACATGTACAAATATTATACCTACACTTTGAGGCCGCAATATTGGGGTTGATTCTGTAGCGTGTCAAGTGTGCGCTCGTTGAGTCGCACGCCGTGTGCTTAGAAATAAAGTACCTACTTTCGTAAAGTTTATGTCAAATTTTATTCTTTTTTTAATTATGAGTACCAAGAAGAGATCTAAAAGGTACTGCATAGCATTTGGTCTGAGAAGTCTCGTATAATACCTACTTACCCACTTTCAATACTTACATATCGACATTTTATTACGTAGCTAGCATTTTATTTTTCACTCGTTATTAAGCATGGAATTCAGATAAGCTCCTTTATTGACAAGAGTGCAATAGGTACCTAGTAGGATATAATTATAATCAACCAACGATACTTAATACGTAGGTAGGTATCTCACTAAACTTACCGGGGATGTGAAAACGGGATAGTAAAAATAAAAATCAGAGATGTACAAGATACCCTATGCAAAGTATCTGGAATACAAAATACAAGATACTATTAAAATAAGTATTTCAGATACCAAATACAAGATACCTTATGGAATTGTATCTGAAATCCTAGATACAAGATACGTATCTTCTAAATACTTTATAAAGATAAAATACTTTTTGAAGGAAAACACAATTCTAGGGAGTTTCAATTTATTATATGAATTTTGAAACATTAGTCAATAGATGGCTCTTTGCATTTGCATGGGCAATTTATAGGTAAATATTTAAAGTATTTTAGCAAACATAGTATTTACGAAACACAAGATACCAAACGAATGGTATCTAAATAAGAAAAGTATTTAAGATATAAGATGTAAATACGTATTTTGTATATTTTATCTGTATTTCAAAAAACTTTTATCTTAGATAAGTCACATCTCTGGTAAAAATGATGTATACTAGTCTATTCTGATAAAAATGTCATTGTACGAGTATGTAATAGAACTATCATAATTAATAGTAATAAGTAATAGCATAACACATTATTACTTATTTATTCTGTTACAATACCTACAATATCTAACTAAGGGTGGATTTTTCAATCCGCAGTTAAACGGTCAGATAGTTAACAAAGCAATAAATTTATCAGTCCATTTAACCACAGTATAAAAGCCTTCGATTTTTCAATGCTCTGTTACCGATCAGATAGCTATCTGTGGATTTTTTGTACTACCTTCACACTAATCCCGTGTGAAAGACCCAGCTACGCAAAGTTGCAGATGTTAGAGAGAGAGAGAGAGAGAGAGAGAGAGAGAGAGAGAGAGAGAGAGAGAGAGAGAGAGAGAGAGAGAGCGAGGGGTGATTTTCAACCGTTTGACATTTGACGTTGGTTTTGACGCGTAAAAATTACCACAAGTTAACCTCACATTCGCCGAATTTCTAAAGTCAGCAGTTATTTCTGTTTTGTTTTGAGTGCACTTTATTTTACTTTTTTTTAATTTAGATATCCATATCAGTTGAGAATTGGAAAATGGAAATAATTAAAAAAGTGTTCCTGTAATTTTATATATATCGTCAGATCTTCCACTCACATTTCTTTCTTTTCTGCAGTGCAAGCATGGATCTTATCGATCGATAAATTTACTGACTTTTTAAATTAAGTTTCACGTTAATATTCGATAATACGAGTTCAGTAGCACGGAACGTACTTATCGACAACGACATAAATTCGATAAATTATATTTAATATATATATTTATATTAACAAAAGGAATCATAAATCTTATTTTCGACAATTGTTGTCGATATAATGTCGGTAATTTTACAGAATTTATTGAATTTCATCAGCTATCCAAAGTTACACGACAAACTTTTTTTTTGTAAATTCCTTTTCGGATTATAAGCCAAAACGTGGAGGTGTCAGAACATCGTGAGGCAAGTTTCAGGGATGCCAATGATCCTTTCGATCTGTAAGAACAGCATTTTAAGATTATTTTTAGAATTTATAAGGAAATTTGCCTCGCCCTTATACAAGATGTTGAGGGCGTTTGAGAAGGAGTCGATCTAATGGACTGCCTGCGCATGTTGTAGTATCTACTTAACATAATAATACCAAAATACTTAGTTACGTTGTTTCTATTTCCTGAAATTATCTTTTGTTGTGATTGTGTCTAATGCTCTAATTATTATGGTACGTAGTAGGTACTCAGTCTAAAAAACTACCTATATAATCATTGTTGTAGGTTCTATCAGCTGTACGCTTTTTCACCGAGGGCAGTTGCACCAACGATGCATCGGCCAGGAATATAATATAGCACTAAGACAGCGCACTGTCAGACTTGTCAGGGAGGTGTCTCATGCAATTGTGCAACGAGTTATGGCTAGTTATACTTTAGGTTAGGTTCAAGGAATATACTACTTTATGGTAGTTAGGTAGAATTCCAAATGTCAGAAGTTTCTCCGTAATAACTCAAAATAATAAAAATCTGCCAAATTGAGTCAAAAAATATTTTTTAGACTATTAGTCATCTATCTGATATATGGTATAGTCCACGAGTTGCCATTTTTTAAATCGATAAACTCACGACGTGTTATCGAATCGATAAAATTTACCGAGAGGCTAGATCCATGCTACCGCATTTTGATAAAATTGATAAAAAAATAACTGTTCACCGGCCGATAAATTTATCGAATTTTATCGATCGATAAGATCCATGCTCGCAGGGCTGTCAAGATAAAAGTAGTCCAAAGTTCTTCTTCGATAGCTAAATAGTCAATTGAATCGAAAATATCCAACTAAAGAAAACCACCGAAAGAAGCACAAAACACAAAAATACAAAAATCACCACACAGTATGATAGATAATTATTATACTATCTCAAAGACACCGCTGAATCAAATGTCAGAAAACAAACGTCAAAAACTAAATTTATTCCACGGATAAGCTTTTTACTGAGGCATGAAGATACAGTTACATTAACTCCTCAGATAACTGACCTCTAACTGACTATTGAAAAATTCGAAATCATGCTATCAATGGAATAAATCCTATCTGATTCTTTAACTGAGCATTGAAAAATCGGCCCTAAGTCATATCATATCACAGAATAATTAATAGTAAAAGTACCTAGTCATCCATACCAATATTAGTCTGTTACAATATCTAACTAAGGGCCGATTTTGCAATGCTCAGTTAAAGAACCAGATAGGATTTATTCCATTGATAGCATGGTTTCAAATTTTTCAATAGTCAGTTAGAGGTCAGTTATCTGAGGTTATCTGCGGAGTAAAACCTGTAACTGAGGAGTTAATTTAACTGTCTCTTCATGCCTCAGTTAAAAGCTTAACTGTGGAATATATGTAGTTTTTATCGTTTGTTTACTAACATTTGATGCAGCGGTGTCATAGAGAGGGTATAATAATTATCTATCATATTATGTGGTGATTTTTGTACTTTTTTGTTTCGTGCTTATTTTTATGGTTTTGTTTAGTTGGATGTTTTCGATTCAATTGACGATTTAGCTATCGAAGAAGAACTTTGGACTACTTATATCTTGACAGAAAAGAAAGAAATGTGAGGGAAAGTTCCAGGGTTGAGATGATTTAAATCACTTGATTAAAATCGCTGTTTAAAATCGCAATTTAAATCAATTGTTTTTTTTTTTAAATAAATCTATGATTTAAATCAATACATTTTTTACCCGTGTGCAATGCTCTGTTTACCTACACAGTTCGGAGATTCTCCGAAATTTAAACTCGCGACTAAATCTGCCCGTTTCGCCCGGTCATTTGTTATTGATTAGCGAAAGAGTGAATACAACAACAAGATGTCTGGAAGAAAAAAAATGTGCTGTATGGGTTTATTTTAAAGAAAAAATGACGGCTTGCGGCCAATCTAACAAATTAGACCATGTTATGAGGAATTAATGGGCTTTAGCGAGATTAAAATCATTTAAAATCATGTGTGACAGAAATGGAACGCAAATAAAGAAACTACTGTTTTTTAAAACTGGCTAACTTTTTAGACTTTAATTATGTTGATTTTTGTTAATTTTATTAATAATTAATTGCATTGGTCACCAAAAGGTTAAATAATTGAACTTTATATTGTGTTTTTCTGACTTCCAAATTAAAAAGATGCAAATATAAAAAATAATAAAAATCTGATTTAAATCAATCCGATTTATTTGATTATTTTAAAGAAATCATAATTTTTATCTACCCTGGAAAGATCTGACGATATACGAGTATATAAAGTTACAAGAACGCACTCGTTTTTTAATTATTTCCATTTTAATAAAATAAGAAAAAGCTCAAAAAAAAAACACAAAATTATCGCTTCTACCACTTTAAAGAGGTAAAAAAGAAAATTTTGTGAAAATTACTGACAGCTGTCATTACAACTGTTTTAGTAGAATTGGGGCCCAGGACTGATGGATTATGACTCAATGCAGGGTGATAATGAATGTTATGTATTCGTCGTTCTCGGTCTTTACTGTGCGTAATAATAACATTAATTCAGTTTGGGTACAGGATGCTGTAAAATCATATTATTTTGATAAAAATCATCTAAAGGCTCTATTTGGGATAATGTTTAATGCTAATTCAAGAAGTTTTAAAAAAGACATACTGACAAACAAACTAGTGACGCATAGCAAATGGCGGCTTTGTATGTGTACGTTAGTGGATTATTTGTAGTGTTTTGTGGTTGATACACAATTTCATAACAAAAGACTGCATTAATAATGTTCTAATGGAAAAATTTGGATCACGAACGAGATTCGAACTCGCATACTATGCCTCAGCGCGGCATAGTATGCAGTCTTTTATGATATATTTTTTATATAAAAAAACATAAAAGACTGCATTTTTATGATTTTTCATGATGAACATGACAGGGTTAACACCACTGACAAGGTCGAGATCCTGCTGCGATGTGAAGGCCGATCGGCATATAATGGTGGGTGTGCGTGCGTTCGAGTGGATCGGCATATCTTGGTTGCTTCACTTTGGGTTTGGTGGTGTGGACTCCATATTATTTAAACGTTGTTTTATTGCATATTCACGTAGTAATTTCAATATCAGATCAAAGTGAACCAGTTCTCCAAAACTTAGCTTTGATCTGTAATGAATATGGACAAACAAGAGGAGATTATGGATTGGCTTGTCCAAATATAATGTCCAAAATAGGATGTTTTCGTGTCTAAGGATGACGGGGAAGGTGTTTTTAATATTAGAAGTAAATTTTAAGATCTAATGGAGCGAATAAAAATTTATGATCGTAGCTCCCAAACGAATGTACCGATTTTAATGCGTTTTTTTCTGTTTGAAAGCTGATGTGATTGAGATGGTTCTTAGATATAAGGGAAGGAAGTAGGGGGAAGGGGGAGGTGAGAAAAGGGGGGTGAGAATCAAATTTTCCAAACGAATGGACCAATTTAGCTGCGATTTTTCATGTTTCAAAGCTGAGGTAAACGAGATGGTTCTTAGCTATAATGGAGGGGGCGGGGGGGAATGGGAGTGATGACCGTAGCTCTCAAACGGATGGAACAATTTTTATAATGGGGAGTGGGAAGTCGGGGATTATATACATTTTTAATTTGTGCTTGTTTATATGGTTAAAAGTAGGATGATGTAGGAGTAGGATGTTGAAGTAGTCCGACATTGAACCAGTTTCTAGTCTTGTTAACGAGGATAAACTGCATTTTCATTCATTAAACTATCACTTTGCGGAAAGGCGCTATGTTATCTTCATAGCACTATCAGTTTTCAGAAAAACTATGACTCGTTATTTCGTCCTGAACAGTCAAACATATAGTCCACCGTATAAGATAGTGAGAATTGTTTGAATATTGTATGAGATTAGTTACGGATGACAAAAGATCTCTATTTGTGTGCACAGACGGAAAAGGTTCTCAGAGAATCCGTGGGAAAACGCAAGTGGCTGTCCCGATTCCTTGATTTCAACAAGGGATATGCTATTTAGGTCATTTGAGGGTAGATAGATAAGATTTAGAGATGTCGAATAGCCAGCCACAATTTTATTATAATTCTTATTAAGTTTCCTGTTCCCGCAGCTACGCACGCGTGGCCATTTCTCTAGGTTAAAAATACTCTATTACTGTTCCAAGACCTATTATACCAAAATACCAACATTTAATCAAAACTCCTTCAGCTTTCAAAAAGTTTTTATCGATTGCTCGGCTTCTACTTATCGGATTGAGATATTAAGTTGATCAGTTTTTAAGTCAAACCTGTTTTTAAGACAGACAACGCCCAGCCTAAACCGGTATTTGAAATTTGGAGGAATATTCCTCGAGGTGAACTATAGAAGTAACTATAAACCGTAAAACATGAATACCTACTCCAAATAAAATACCCCTATCCTATTTATATACCGGTATGAAAAGTATCCAATGGATACCTCCTCGTATGAACTCAAATCATGCCAAGTTTCATTTGAATTCATTCAGTAGTTTCGGCGTGATTCAAGTTCAAGAAACAGACATGCAGACAGACAGACAACACAAACAAATGAGAAATAAAACAGTTTTGGCTTCAGTACGAATAATAGCCACCAACAAAAAATTTACTAAATATCTTCAATTTACATAATTTGGACCCATATCCCGCAGGAACCCTTTATTTTTTCGGTATAAAAGTATTATCAATTTTTAATCATCATAATAAGCTGACTATGCCAAGTTGCATCAAAAGCCTTGCAATAGTTTCAGCGTGATACGTGTTCTTTTAAATAACTTTCAACGCCTATCCTGCGGGAACCCTTTAATTTTTCGGGGTTAAAAGTATCCTATGTCCTACCTCGAAGTATGAACTCAAATCATGTCAAGTTTTATTTGAATTTATTCAGTTGTTTAAGCGTGATGCGCGGCCGGCGTGACGCGTGGCCAGGATACAGACAGACACAGACAGAAAGACGAAGAATAATATTTTTTTAACTTCACTATTGATAAATATAGCAGCGTCCAAAAATGTTTACAAAATATCTTCAATATACAGAATTTGAACCCCTATCCTGCAGGAACCCTTTATTTTTTCGGGATGTAAAGTATTTTCAATTTTAATCATATAAACTATGACTGTGCCCAGTTGTATCAAAATCTGCCCAGTAGTTTCAATGTGATAAATATTCGTTGAAATAACTTTCAATCCCTATCCTGCGGGAACCCTTTAATTTTTCGGAATGAAAAGTATCCTATGTCTTACCTCGTAGTATGAATTTAAATCATGCTAAGTGTCATATGAATTCATTCAGTATTTTCGGCGTGATGCGCTTGCAAGATACATATAGACGGGCAGACAGACAAAAAAACGAGCTTCAGTAGGAATATAGAACAGTCTAGTATTAATTTCCCTGTACTGCAGGATCCCTTTATTTTATCGGAATAAAAAGTATTCTCAATTTTAATTCATCATATAAACTATGACTGTGCCAAGGTGCATCAAAATCCGTCCAATAGTTTCAGAGTGGTAAGTGTTTTTTAAATATATTTGCGGAAAACATTTAATTTTTCGGGATAAAAAGTAGCCTATGACCGACCTCGTAGTATGAACTCAAATGATACCAAATTACATTTAAATTCATAAGTAATTTCGGCGTGATGCCTAGCCTTGATACAGACAGACAAACAAACAGACAGACAGACAAAACTGAAAAAAATACAGTTTAGCTTCAGTACGGAAAAATTAACAGCCTCCAAAAAAAATAGAGTTGGACCTTTTACAGTTTTATTATAAGTAACTACTTTGCTTTAGTCTAATTATACGGGCAGTAGAAAATTTGGTTGTGTTGGCTCTTAATATTTTCTGTCGCCAAATAAACTCAGATGAGCCGCCACTTATGTTCAGCAAAATAATGCTATCATGGGCAATTGGGCAGGTATAGTAGGTATAGCTGTTTCAATTGAGTCATGTGGTACCCAGCGTAATAACTGTCACCATTTTCCTGTGTACAATCACCAACGCTCCAGCATTCACCAAGATGCCTGGCAAGCGCGGTGATCATGCGAAGCCCCATATTGATGATGATGATGACATTGTTTTTTCTGCATTTTACAAACCCTTTTTTATTTGAATTTGAAACATGATAATGATGTCCTTCTTGACGTATCCGTCAACGGCGAACCTTGTTATCTTTTGTATGAGCGAATATGACTGGCAGCACCAAATTTGGTTTTAAAGGTCCTATTGCAAGGCGGACAGTGCAACTGACCTGAAGGATTGTAGGTGCAGGTGTAGGAAGGCTTGAGACGGTTCTTTTTGTGAAGGCGTTTCTCATCGAGATCTTTAAGTCTAGTAGAAACATAGGGTGGTTTTCAGAGATCAAAGTCGCATCAAAAACATTTTACTCAATCGTACTTCTCAAAATGAAAGTGAGCTGAGGCATTCGCTCAGACATTGCTCAACGCCTGATTATAATTTAAACAGTTATACTCCACGAGCAAATTGCCCGCCTTAGTTAGTACAGTGTTCTTGAAGTTGGTAAACGATAGACTAATTAAACAAGACTTGAAGAACTGAATTATGATAACGAACGGCTAGATAGATCATAACAAAGGTTGTAGAATTCACTGGAGTAAAAATGATAATAAGTACATTTAAATTATGTAAGGTTAACCCATTAGGCCAGTATCAACAAAAAATGAGGCAAACATCGCAATTGCGCCTGTATCTACGATTTTATATTTATCTAGCTGATTCCCGTGGCATTGCACGCGTGGTTATTTAAATATATAGCCTATGACACTCACAAATAACGTGGCTTTCTATTGGCAAAATAATTTTCAAAATCGGTTCAGTAGATCCAGAGATTAGCCCCTACAACGTCACAAACTCACAAATTTTACCTCTTTATAATATTAGTACAGATGTATAGATATGTTGTATGGACCCCCTGTTCAATTAACCCATTTTTAAACCCATGTTTGCAATTCGGAAAACCATATGCTACTCCCCCGTAGTTCTCCAAGTTCTAGCACTTTTTAATTAAAAGTTTTTATTTAACTTGCACTGTATTTATATTTGCTCTCGACTATCTTTTTAGTCTTTGTCATTAGTCGTTGGCAAACATTCTAGTCGCTAGAAAAGTATAGCTTCTTTCAGCTGTGATAATTCACTGACTCTAATAAACCGCCCGCTGCCCGAAAAAGGTTTCTGTGCCACTGGCGTTGATATCAAAAAGGTTATAATGTACTAGTGACTCGCCCCGGCTTCGCACGGGTAACGCTTGCAGCGAGGCATTTTTTAAAACCTTTTGTTGAACTTGCAATGTACCCACCTGTGTATGCATGATATATTTGTTTAGGTCAAATCTTGCAAGCTGAATTAGAACCACTTCCTCTTATCCGACGGAGTTGAAATTTTGCATGTTTTTTCAATTCCGATGACAAAGCATTTTTATGGTAAGCATGATCTGAATCAACATCCAGGACACTAGATGCATATAAAGGAACAAAGACACGACATACTGTGTACGCATTTTATTACGATAGCCAGTTTTAAGTTTTACCATGACATGGTCTTCAGATAATGAACTCTTCAACGGTCAACAGCACAGATATAAAATTTTGTGTACGCATTTTATTATGATAATCGGTGTTAAGTTTTACCATGAAAAGGTTGCTGCATTCAGGGTTGGGTCCTGACTAGGGAACTCCTCAGCGGTTAACAGCAACGACATGAAATGTTGTATACTCATTTAATTGTTATAGTATCACCATGACATGGCTACTGCATTTTTTAAATGATTTTTAATGAACTTATGTCAGTTTTTTTCAAAACCCTCTAGGTATATATATTAGTTGCAGAGATACAGACTGATTGGACGAGACGCGTCATTTTCATATTTTTCCAAAATCGTTGCGTATTTTTTCTTGTTGTTTTTTTTTACAACAAGAAAAAATACGCGCCTTTGCGATGTTTGATGGTTTTATTGAATGGCATACATACCCTTAATCGAAGTACACGATAAAATATATTGTGATGAAATTGTTATGCTTCATGTCAATATTACCTACTCACCTACGAGTATAATGTAGTTTGACACAGGCTCTCATCTGATTCGGGGAGGTATCCGGCCGGAGGCTTACGTACCCCTGTCAAATTTCATTTCCGATATTCGGCAATAAGAAGCGACACAGGAAATCGAAGCGTGATTAGATCTTGAAAACTCATTTTGTACTAGAAATGTTAAGTAAATGATAAGTTTATCTTACTTCGATAGTATCACGATGTTTGGTATAAATTAGGTGAGAAGGTATAATTAATACCTATTTACTATTTGTTGATCATGAGACCGTCCGTACTGTCAGTGTATGTGCAAAGCATCGTAGCTCCCAAACGAATAGACAGTATTCTTTGCGTTTTTTTATTTGGTATCTGAGATCATTCATTATTTTTACCTGACTGTTGAGGGTTATGATTTTGGGTTGTATGTATGCATGTTCCTTTGTTCTTTAAGTCTAAAGAGCTTTATGGATTTTGGTTAATGAGTTATCATTGGATTCGTCTTTAATAATATAATGAAGTGTCAAGAAAAGTAATATCACAGTACATATGTTCGCGTCTACGACATATGTAGACGTAACGAACAGTAGAGTATCGAAGCGTTGTTTTCGAGTTAGATGTCTTCTGTCAGTCGGAGACCGAAGGCTGCCACTGGCGGGTCTTTACCCGGCTACGAAATAGGAGGGTAATGATTTTATCAGAATACCAATGTTAGCATGAGTAAATGTATTTATGTACGTCATTTATGCTCGACAAAAAACTACAGCACCGATTAAAATGTGGTTTTCACTGTTAGCACACTCCTGTTTATTGCATTTGAGCTTAGGTTTTGACTTAGAAACTAATGCACTTACCTTGTATCTCAATCCGATGAAAAGAAGCCGAGCAATTGTTAAAAAACTATTAGACGGCAGAACTAAATTTGGTAAAATGTACTTTATAATCGTCCTAGAATGTACATAGGCTACTATTCTCCAAAAATATAACCACGCGGGCAAAGCTGCGGAGGATAATATAACAACTCTATACCTAGATTATTTCAGTTTAAATACACATAGAAAATCTAAATAGGTATCCTAAATTTCGGTGTCAGATGAAAGTACAAAACTACGAGAACATATTTTGTGAGTTTTTTAGTTACACACTGCAATACCTATGTATGGGGTTGATGATGCCAGAAGGCACGCTGATCGAGAAAAAAACGCAAGCACAACCGATGAAAAAAAACTGACCGAAAAAATACTCAGCGAAATCACAAAAGTGTTAAGATATTCACAAATATTTGAAATTGAAACCGTTGGAAGCGTTGTCAAAGGTTTGACAGAAACATCTCGATAGCGAGTCAAAAATATTAAACTAAAGAGGCCAATTCAACTTCATGCGCGAAACTCGTTCGTAGCTTTCGTTTCAAAACCACTCTGAGACCCCTGCCCCCCGGCCCCCGCACCACGAGCGTCAATTTGGCCGTTTACTGCTCAATACTCTATTGTCTATAAGGACTATATATGTACTGTGGTAATATGGCGGTTTACAGCTGCCATATTTCCGATGGACGAAAAAAATGACCAAAACCTATCGAGTGAGGTATCAAAATGAAGATATTTAAAAGACCAAAAATACCAGAGAAGATATAATTCTTATAAATATTATCTAAAATTAATAATATAAAAGCTCAAAGTCGCGCAGCGTGCAATGCAGAGAGCTATGCTCGGAGTATCACTGGGTGATAGAATCCGAAATGAGAAAATCCGTAGAAGAACCAAGGTTACCGACATAGCTCTCAGAGTTGCAGAGTTGCAAGTTGAAGTGGCAATGAGCAGGCCATATAGTTCGCAGAACCAACAACCGTTGGGGAATAAAGTTTCTCGAATGGCGACCACAAACAAGCAAGCGAAGTGTCGGGAGACCCCCACATGATGGACCGACGACATTGTAGGCATCGCAGGAAGTCGGTGGATGGAGGTGGCACACGATCGCTCGTCATGGTGCTCTTTGGGGGAGGCCTATGTGCAGCAGTGGACATCTAAAGATTGACATGATGATGATGATATAAAAATAAAAACACAAAAAAAAGACGGCACAAGAGGCAGACAAGCTTTAGGTTCCTGATTTTGAAATATAAGATGCAGTTGGAAGCATGAGGAGTAGCCCGCCAGGTTTTAGCTGATCCCGTAAAAGGAGAAATGAAATACATCCGAAGAAATGAATAACTCCGACTGCATCTTATACTTTAAAATCAAGAATCTAAAGCTCGCATGCCTCTTTTTAGTATTATTCGCAGTCAGTTTTCTATATTAATTTACTTTTTATGTTTAGAAGAAATTGGAGCAGCCGTTCTCTATATGAAGGGATCTCGAGCACCTATTGCATCTAAAAACTTATAGTTATTGCTCAAATATTCCTTTTCGATGGAATTCAGTATTTAAAAGGGTCTGAGGATGAGTAGTATAAAAATGTAGTACTGAATCAAGCGTTTCTGCGGCATCATGAAACTTCGAAATGGAAATTGAACATTACTACACATCTTTTTTAATGTACTTAAAGATCTTTAAGTAAAAGTCTTAAAATTTCTTCCTCACATCTGTGAGGAAAGCATGCGTATCTACCCATGTCCGCCAAGCACGGTCCGCTTTCAATTTACTCCTTGTAAAACTTCACTATAAATAAATAATTTGTTTACCTGACTTTTTCTGCTTGTCTTAATAATGACATTTATCGATTTCTCATCTTTCATATCCTTATCATATAATTTACTAGTTTTCGCCCGCGACTTTGTCCGCATGGACTATAGTTTAATACATCCTACGTTCTTCTAGGATATTAAAAACGAATGCGAAAGTATAGCACCAACGCTCTCCATTCCAAGTTTCATCAAAATCCGTTTAGCTGTTATTGCGTGAAAGCTTCCCAAACAAACAAACAAATGAACAAACAGACTACGTTTCACTTTTATTGGTGTGGATATATTTTAGTATGTTATATATACCTATTATATAGATTCGGTAGGTAAATGTATATTATTTGTAAGTTTATAATATGCAAGCATTGGCCCACGACTTCGTTCGCGCAGACTACAGTTTATCGCGACAAGAAGCATCCTATGTTCTTCCAGGATATTAAAAACCGATACAAAAGTATAGCAACAATGCTCTTGATGTTTTTTGAATGACTTGTTATTATTTCGTTTCCTACAACCGTTCCTTACAGCGACTTATCAAAATTTTTCAGTTTTCCCGTGGAAACTTACCATTCCCTGGGATTAGAAGTATACGTTGTTTTATTCCCGGATATAAGCTATATCCATTCCAAATTTCAACAAAATCCGTTCTGTCGTTATCGCGTGGAAGCTCCCCAAACAAACAAACAGATCGTTTCGATCGGTGTGGATTTTATTTTATAATAATCAATTGCAGATCGCTTTTACCATTTGCCGCACTACTGTTATTCTTACACGACCAGAATTAATGTAAAAAATGTTTTATAGAAGTTATCCATATACTTTTTCTGCTGAAGTAAAAAAAAACATTACAAGACATAAATTAAGACAAGAATTATAAAATAAGTTGATACGGTGTTTTTTTTATTTCTAGTGTTTACACTTAATATGAGTTAGATACAACTGCGAGTCTATCAACAGCATAATTACAAAAATCACTATGATTCAAGATAAGGGTATTAAATCCTTCTCTCACTGTGTATCCAGCTTCTCATACCACAGAATAAATAATAGTACAAGTACCCATACGCACAACAATGGTACTTACCGACAAGAATAACTCAAAGAAAATCCGCGGCATGGTAGGATTCTGCAGAATGGACACTAGAGCTTGAAATGAAGGCTACTTCTGGTATATTTTTATACGTTATTACTGGCTTCAAGGCCTGAGTAGAATGCTATGTACTGCATTAAAACTTTGGTATTAAGTTAGCAGCTTGATAAATGTTGTTGGAACAGTAAGCAGAAACGTGATTTTTATAAGCTTGGCAGCTTTCCAAGTGAATAGTTATAACTATTGTTAAAATTGTCATAGAGACTTGTTAAGAAGAAAATGAAATCTTGAGATTTTTCTGAACCGAAAGCATTTTGAGAAAAGGTCATTTCGAGGAAAGGGCAACTTGAGAAAGGACATTTTGAAAAAAAGGACCTTTCAAGAAAAGCTCGATCCAAATCAATTAATAACTACCTAAGTGCGCTTCAAACCGTTCATTGTTTAGGGTTTTGTGGTAAAACTGGCGCGGCGGTTGTTGGATGTGGCAATGCGATAAATGAATAAATGGCCATGAGCGCGTCAAACCATGCATAATTAAGAGTTTCGTGGTCCCTGTTTTTCATTTATAACTCGAAAGTTTACATCAAACTACTCTAAATAGTTTTAATACAGACATGTTGGAAACTCACTGGATGGGTGATTTCAAGTTTCTAGGTGAAAGTTTTTAAATTTACAAGGACGGATATTTCTCAACGCAGGACGGAAGATATTATTTTTTAGAAAAAACACATATTATTGAATTAAAAATTAAATTATAACTAAAGAGCTGCGTTCAAAAATATTGATTCATGACGTTACATTTTCTTTTGAACTCATATCTACATATACAAGGAGTAACTGAATAGCCTTATATATACGCAGATGTTTGTTTCGATCAAGCATGTGAATTCGTTTATGTGTGCAATGGTTGAATACATCGTATTAAAAATTTCCATACAAAACTAAAATCTTAGAAATAAGCGAAAACCTTACATGATTGTTTACTAACACGTTGCACAAAAAAAGTTATGTACACATTGTTACATCTGCTCCTCTCCCTAGGACATTGGAGGAAATACCTTGTTGAGAGAGAGCCCCCAAGTGTCTCTGACCGGAGACGGTCCAGCAGGACCTACGAGAAAGTACATGGGGACAGGGTTTGTTATTGTTGCAGTTGTTGGACGCACTAGTGTTAGTATAGCTGAAGGAAACCCCGAAAGCTTATTGAACCTTAATACATACACACTACAAATTTACAATTTCTTCTCTTAAAACTACAAATTTTATGATAAGATTCACTTTTGGCACAAAAAATTGTAGAAAATGCTGACATTATTATCACTATGACGTCTCCTGACAAGCGACTGACTATAGGTAAGTACTGCGTAGTAGCTTTTGATAGCGCAATGTAAATTCAAGGCCATGATGTTTATTGATTTTTCTTAGCTGATTACTAGGCAGTACTATTATATAGTTGACATATGGCACTGACACGTGGTGTAAGTCTCTTGGAGTTTCACTACGTGATAAGATTCATAACGAGGAAATCGGTAGAAGACACAAGTTTATCGACAAAGCTCTCAAAATTTGCAAGTTGAAGTAGCAATGGGCAGGCCATAGAGTTCGCAGAGCCGACAGCTGCTGGGGAATAAAGGTTCTTGACTGGCGACCACAAACAAGCAAGCGAAGTGTAGGGAGACCCTCCACACGATAGACGGACGATATTGTAGCCATAGCAGGGAGTCGGTGGATGGAGGCAACACAAGACTGTTCGTCGTGCGCTCTTTGGGGGAGGCTTATGTTCAGCAGTGGACTGCTTAAGGCTGAAATGATGATGATAACTATTATTTATTCTGTGCTACTATAGGGTTTGATGTACAGTGTTTTTTGCGTAATCTCTAAAAATAAATTTATGAATGAAAAATTTCGAAATTTCAGAAGTCGTTAAACTAACGTTATTCGCCCTGCCGAACCATATACGACACCCACATGTTTTGTCACACGTATTGGTACATTAAAAAAAGGCTAATTTAAAATACAGATAAAAAAAACAAACAACATAATATTTTTTCATATATGCAACATATTTGAGTTTTACAATAAATAGATAATAAACATTAAACATATTGGTCCAAAGTGCTAAAAATCCTGAATGCGAACAAAAATTAACAAGACTTATGTCGTGTTCATTTTTAGTTTTGAACATAAGATCGAATCTAAAACCCGACTGCGATCGGATAAAAAAATTAAAAGACGTATCGATTGATACCTCGCTTGTCAAATTCGGACCTATTCGGGCTACTCTATAGCGGAACATCCACATACTCGTGCAAACAAAGACTGTTATTCTCATTACCCTTCCCTTGCTTCCCCTTACTCAGTAAACACATAATAATTAGAGATCTATTATTTGATAAGCAATTTCAATTGGTAATTGTTTTTGATGATGAACCCTTTCTTTTGCAGTACCTTCAAATGACAGGCGCCTCCACCGTGTAACACAAGGTATCTCAGTACAATAATTTATTATAGACTGGTATTCAAATGAATCCGTTCAATAAAATCGCTGAAAGGACTTCAAAATTTCAAAGACATTCTATTATATTCTGAAAGTTGAAGATGCTCCCATTGTTAAATAAATGATTTCCAAACATTAAGGAAATAAAGGGCTTCCATCAATCAAAATGTTAACGAATGCCACGGATGTCATTGAAAAGTTTTATGAATTCTGAAAAATATATTTAGGTAGGTACGAGTATCTTATTAATTACGAGGTCCATAAATCAGTATACTATATTAAGAAAACTGTATTTTCAAACTTCTATAAATACTTATTTTTAACCCCCGAACTCGAAAGGGGTGTTCTAAGTCTAGGTTGTGCATGTATGCATCCGTGTGTTTATCTATGGCATCAGTTCCCAAACAAATGGATCAATTTTGATGCGATTTTCTGTTATAAAGCTGATGTAATCGAGATGGTTATTAGCTATAGTGGGGGTGGGGAGGGGGATATTAGCGCCCAAAAGAAATGACCTATTTTGATGCGGTTTTTTCTGTTTGATGTGATCGAGATGATTCTAAGCAATAATGGGAGGTCGGGGTCGTAGCTCCCAAGCGAATGGACTTATATTGATAAGGGTTTTTTGCAGCTGTTTCTTTTGCTTTATAACGAGGTTGGGGTTATATAAATTTTTGTTTGTGCTTGTTATGCAATCTTATTTTTTTTTTTCTAGGTAACCGTATTCCCGGAAATTCACCATTTTAAATCTGTTTTATTTTTCTAATTATAAAACTATAAATTTAAAAGATTGCCGGTAATTTTAAAAGAGATAGATCTACGAGGTAGACCAAAGAGTTGTGGGGACTCAAGGAGACGTGATTCAAACAGAGAGAATGCAATAACGACAATTGTTCGTTATTGCATTCTTTGGAGGACGCTTGGACGTCTTCTGGTTGATGATTATGATGATGATGATGATGATTTACGACATTATCTATAAACGAAAATTACTATCTAATGTTTGTGTAGGTCACATAAAGTCACATAAAGTCGATAGAATTGCTTAACTGTAATTCTGCAGAGCTCTGATTATGACCCGCCTTTTAGCTAGAAGTAATAATGCTTAAAACTAAAAATATATAAATTTTCGAGCTCTATGTCACATTCAATCACACGCAGTCCTTGGTCTTGTACAGAAAAACAAAACAAATACGACATAAATCCGTTTTCTCTTTGAATCCAAGAGCAAAATCTGCTTTTCACATTAGCTATGGAAACATTTTTCAATTTAGCTGATTCAACGCTGACTTGACGTAGGTATGCCGGGGATAAGCAATCTCTCGCGTCTCCATAATATAATATACAATTATTTATATAACAAAGGAAATGTAACCTTAATCAAAGAGCTATAAGATTCAATATCTGTTGACGTGTAAAAGCTTGCATTTGCACTTGATATTATGATAATAACAGTTCAGTTTCAAGTAAACCTTTTCATTAGAGCGATTGAAGAGACAGCTGCAATTCCAGAAGATATAAACTGGTAGAGCGCAACGTTTGGACGATTTCCCAATTGTAACGGAAATAAATACAGTTTCCGATAAAAATGCTTTATAATTCCTACATGACAAGCATCAAAGACTATTTCCATTTCAAATGCGTTGAATTTCGTACCTAATAAAATAAAATAATTGTTTAAAAAAACTAAAAAACACGCTATAAATATAAAATCAAACTAAAAAATTGAAAATAAATTTTAATAATGTAAATAAGAAAAAAATGTTTATACAAAAAAAACGTGGTGTGCATGGGTCAATAGTTATAAATATTTCATTGACAGATATGAGAATTGTCATTTCGATAATATCCTAAAAAGCACCCCCCGTGTCAGACTTATGCTTGTAACTAAATTACCAATTATTTCAAACTAGTTTTCCCGCCCGCGACTTCGTCCATGTGCATAATATGCATCTATATGTTTATCGCGAAAAAGGCATGTGCTGCGCAGAGGCACGGCATGATGTGGGTTTGAAACCCGTCCGTGATTAAAAATTTTCGTTTAAAAAAATATTAGATATGAACTTATATTTTTAAGGTGAACACGAAAGTGATTTTTTGAATAATTACGAGTAATAGTTAATAGTAATAGATAAAGTACTATGGCCAATAACTTATAAAATGTATTAATCTATTTAAATATATGTAAATTAAACATAACGTCGATAATACATACAAAAGATACATTACTTATAAATAACTGCTATTAAAATTTCAAACTGAACTTAGATTCAAAAGACAAGCACCTAACATAAAAAAAATACAAAAACATCAAAGCGTAATATCCATAAAATAAACTACCAGTTTTGGAAACCTGATTGGCAAGATTGGAAAGTAACAATCCTTCTAAGCACTACTATATTAAATGACCATTGCTTTATAACCACTTCACCGTTGATCTGTGAACTTCCTGAAATCACTGAAATATCTCGTTTCAATGAAATTCCCTGGCTTATCTTAATTAGAGTCCGCTCAATAAGTACTAGCAATAATTCAACTGTATCTGATTAGATTGGACTCAGTCAAAGTTATTTGAAAATGTACTCTGTTGTTATAGTGATTGCCGCGGAAATTCTCAGTGAGTATGGTTATGTTCAAATTTTTTAAATCAAACGCCTTAATTTTTATTAAAGGTTGATGCGGAAGGGCCCGAAATGCTGGATGCATAATATGCATCCATATATTATACTGAATAGCAATCCAAGGATAATGCAAATATTTAATTTGGCCCAATTAAGACTCATAAAAGTTTGCCTCGATTATGTCTACTTAGATTAAAAGCGGTTGATAGCGAACCACACAGTTGTCTTTTGTTTTTAGAGCTCCATAGTCCAACAGAGAATTCATAAGATCGTCCAATCTGCCTATCGGTCCAACTGCTAGATTTATGAACCAAAATGCATGGGTCATATGATTATGACCCATGCATTTTGGTGTTCATTTTGGTGCATTTAGGCTGATGATGATTCATCAGCCTATATCTGTCTACTGCTGGACGTAGGCTTCTCCTAATGCACGCCACTGAGCTCGGGCTTCAGCTTTTCTCATCCCATTTTTCCAGCTGCTTTTCGCAGATCGTCACTCCACCTGGCCACAGGGTGTCCTACACTATGTGTCTTCAGGCACTATGGTAAGGATGACGAGAAGTCTTGATCAAGCTTGCCGAATGCTGCCCAACCCAGCTGAATTCTTCTATTGGCTTCCGCCCAAAGTTTTTCTTACCTAATTGCAATATTTGCCCAAGGTAAACATATTTTTGGACCACTTCAAGAGGTACACCATTTACTGCAATCGGTTCCGGGTCAATAAGATCATTAAACATGATCTTGGTCTTATTACAAGAATTCTCGGAATGTCTTATGTATGTACATTCCGAGAACGATGCGTCGAGAAACATCATCTAGGCTGGTCATCATACTTCGCAAGTCTTGCAGCGACTCTGCCATTAGGACTATATCATTGGTAAATCGCAAGTGTGAGATGTTCTCGTTATTGATATTAATGCTCATTCCGTTCCATAATCCAGCGTCTCAAACATATCTTCCAAGACATAAGTGAACAGTTTTGAGGATCATTCCCATGTTTCATTTTCCCTGTTTCATTCCCCTGTGCAGTTGGATATGTATAGACTGCTGGTTTTGTACTTGGACACTCATAGTCGCGGCGTCATATAGAAACCTCAGCACATTGATGTATCGCCAGTCCAATTGACAACGCTGCAAAGACTCCTGATCCATCCAGGTTTCAACGAAGTCAAAGGCCTTCTCATAGTCCACAATTTATGAGGTCTATGATGCTAAATTCTCCGCAAAACCCGGCCTGTTCAGGAAAATAGAATTCGTCAATTTTTCTTGCGAGACGATTTGAGATGACCCTCGAAAAAAACTTATAGATGTGGCTTAAGAGTTATATAGGTCGGTACCTAGTTCTTTAAAAGGGTTTTATCCCCTTTTTTAAAGAAGAGTACTACCAAACTCCTGCTCCACGCCTCTGGAGTTCTCCCACTGTTGGTGCTAAATAATTCTTGAAGCTCCCAAAGTACGGGTTTCCCTCTTGCTTTCAAGAACTCCGAAGTTATATCATGCTCACGGAGGCCTTTCCATTCTTAAGTTGTTTGAGCTCCATCTCAATCTCGTCTAGGCTGACTTTGGGCTGTGCTGGATTTGGGTCTAAAAGTATTCGAGTCGTACAATAGGCTATAGAAGTCTTCGAGGTTGTGCCATTATTAGTGTTGAACTTCGTCAGATGGGATCTACTCAATTGCTGGGCGAAGACTTTTGACCCTCCGTTTTTCTCAATTGGCTTTTCTATTCGGCTTGTATTTGAGCATCGGAGATCACGTTGCACAAGCTTACTGTTTTTTTGATTGAGTTCACTTTTTTCTGACGGTGTGGCTTGCTGATGCTCCCATCGCTCGTCCATGAGCCGAAGAACCTCATCCGATATTTTTGACTTCGTTCCCATACGCTGCAGCTGAAAAAATGTAGTGCCTGCTTCCCTAAGGATTCCCACAACTTTTTGGAGTTCCTCGTCCACGTCATTTGTGCTTTCTAAGGCAACGCATCAATTTCCAACTTGAGTTGGAACTGTATTGATCCAACAGCGGCCTGGCGCAGGTTGGGTCGGAGAGTAGACTTCACCAGACGGCATCTTTCAAGCTTTTGGTTGATATTGATGGAGCCTCGGATAAGTCGGTGATCACTACCTGTATTGAACCTGCTGATCACTGAGACATCCATGAATATGTGGTTATTGTCCGTCATGATGAAGTCAATCTCATTTTTAGTCACAGTATCGGGGCTTTGCCAAGTCCACTTCTTCTGGGGTTGCTTTTTGAAGAAAGAATTCTTAAAAAACCCCCTCTTTTACCAAAAAGTTAACTATCATTTGCCCCCTGTGATTCCTGTCTCCATAGTCGTGTGGACCTATTTTCGATTCACGATAAGTCTGTACTCCCACTTTGGCATTAAAATCTCCCATAATAACGTAGTAGTGAGCCCTTCTGGTGTTATAAAGGCTGATATGTTTAATATTTCATCAAACATATCTTCTACCTCATCATCTGATTGTGCCGAGGTCGGTGCGTAATCCTCTACGACCTTTGTATAACTTTCAGTCTGGATACTTCTACAACATTCAAAATGAGCAATATAAAAATATGTAGCTTACTTCCGTCAAAACTGTAAGTCAGACAAATGATAAATGGATAAATTAAAATGTAACAAAATATTAAAACCAAACCACGCTAACCAAATTCTACCCAAATTGAACTATCGTAAAATATAAATGAAATGAAAGACATGAGACTGAGTCAAGAGACAATGAACGACTGAGAGTACTCTCTCAATCCAGCACTCAACGAGTCAACTACATCAGAGGATGCCTCGTGCAGAGGCAAAACAAGTGTCGTATTGATATCAGACGTTTGGTATTTGGACAGAGGTATATGTTTTTCATTGTGTATATTTATGTATATATATACAAACATAGAAGTGATTTTTTTTTCTGGCCTCCTTGCCTTGTCTTTCATTTTACGATAGTTCAGTAGTTGATACGATAGTTCAATTTGGGTAGGGTTTGGTTAGCGTGGGGGTTTGAATTTTTGTTATATGTTAATTTTACCATTTATCATTTGTCTTACAGTTTTGGTGGAAGTAAGCTACATATTTTTATATTGTTCATTTTGAATATGGATTTCCGCAAAGTAGCGCCTCAATGTATTTACTTTCTACAACATTATCTATGAGGACTTTATTGACGAGGAACCCCATGCCACCCTGAGACTGCTGATCGCCCTCTCGGAAATAGAATAGGTGGCCTGATTCCAGGGTTACTGTGTCCTCTTCGGAGTTCACTTAACACTTTAAGCCAGGGTTTTTTTTTTGTTTGGGGTGGCCTACGGTTTCCCGGTGCCATTTCCTTGACTGCCACCTCAAATAGGGCTAGCAAGGCGACCGAGAACTGGGGCCATTTTCTATTTGTGCCTTTCATATTGGAATAATTCACATGGGTAATCCACACCAATAGGTAAAAGTGAAACGTTGCCTGTTTGTTTGTTTGGGGAGTTTTAACACCATAACGACCAATCCGATTTTGATGAAACTTTGTAAATAGGTACTGTACAATATAGAAACCAATATAGGATACTTTTAATCCCGAAAAATTCCACTGGAAAACCAATGGAAACGAAATAATAACAAATTTGACAAAAACCATCAAAAACGTTGATGCTGTACTTTTGCATTAGTTTTTAATATCCTAGAATAACACAGAATGCTTTTTCGCGATAAACTGTAGTCCGCGCGGACGACGTCGCGGGCGAAAGCTATTACTGCATAAATTATAAATGCGAAATTTTGTGAGTATGCATGCATGTTTGTTACTTCTACACGCTGAAACGGCTAAACGGATTTTAATGAAATTTGAAATGGATCTCCATTTAAAATTTCATTAAAATCCGTTTATAAGAACAAAAACTAAAACCCGATTACGGCAGGTAATAAATAGCGAATGACAACTCTTGCGATGAAGACCAATCGAATAATACCTCGCTTGTCAAAATTGGAACAATTTTTTAGTTTGAACACAGAACCCTTCCTTTGCTTCGCCGTAGTCGGGTAAACAAAAGTAGCCTATTAAACTCTATACCTAAAGACCACAGATTACCCCCTATAGATACCGCTTACAAGACATCAGACGCACACAACACATACTTGCTTTATCTAGTATAAACAGGCTCGCTTTGAGACACGACTTCATTCTCGACCAAACTCTCGACCCGTGCGAGAGTGCTAGTTTATTGCGAATTTAATCGAAAAAACAACATTTTTAATGGCTTGCTGTGCAGTAAAATGGTGTGGAAAGTCAGCCAAAACGTCAAATTATCAAAAAGTTGGCATAACGTTCCACCGGTAAGTAATTTTGTATTATTTTATAATTTACTACGAGCCAAGCGGATTTCAGTTTATACTGGTTCCACAGGTTATGAGCGTCATGGAAAAATAAGCACGCGTTGATGTCTTTTTGAAAAGTCTCTTTTACTCATTACGCTAAGTACAATAGTTATCCCTGTCTAACAAGAGCACGTGTAAGCTAGTGTTGGGATATCATAAAATATTCTCATGTTGGTACATATCGATATTTCAACCTAATTATTTAGAAAACCGTATCACAAAAGTTATTTTGTTTTTGTACGAATAACAAACTACCTATCACGGAATACGGTTAAAGCTTGAAGTGTGGTTAATAGATACTTGATTGCTTTTAGATGTAAACGAAGATAGAATTAAAATACAATTTTACTTTACAGGTTTTACGAAGGAAGCTTTTGAAGCTTTGAAATTCAAGACAGCATAGGCAAACAAGCCTATTTATTGCTGTATTAAAAATTAAAATTGGAAATTAAAATTGAGAAAAGTAGAGAAGACATACGGTTATGTAGATTTTAGCGAGGTGCCTTTTTTTCTCATAAATAAATACATTAAATAATATCCTTATTTATACATTTTGTTTTCTTAGTACCTACTAGGGCATGAATCCCGGAATCTCGGAATATCGCAACTTCGGAATTTCGGAACATTATTTCCGGTATTACAATTCCGATACTGAGGGGTCCAATATCGCAACATCGGAATCAATCAAATTTTCTATTTGAGTTTTTAAATAATGTATAGTCTATGCATAAAGAGAACCGATGAGCGTGGTTTAAACGTGGTATAACATTAAACTATTATCTAACAAATTTGTAACACTTCTTGAGTTGTAAAAATCTAAATAAATAAAAAAACGAGTTAAAAAATTGTTTTAGTCAGACTAAATTATTTCCGAACGGATTTTTATCAATTAACTAACTCAATTGACGATCGGTTGGTCTCGTGGCTAGTGATCCTAGGTACGTAATCAAACGGTAGCAGGTTCAAATCCTGCAAGGTGCAATCATTTGTGTGATGAGCAGAAATGTTTGTTTCCGAGTCATGGATGTTATAATATTCGTATCTATGTATGTTTATCCGTTATCTAGTGCCCAGGGTAAAACTCATTACTAGCCAACGCCCCGTGCAATGCAAAAGCTATGATGGTTTTGTCCCTCTTACTCTTTTAGTGCGTATTCTGTAGGTCTCTGATATGGCTATGAAATAGATATAACCCACCTCTAAATAGTAGTTTTAATTGTTGATTATTGCTATTTTAACTTACATTACATTATTCAGGAGTTTTACTGATTTTGAGTTTTATAAGTTAATTAGTAGAGGATAATAATGAGAAATCTGTGATTTGTTACATGTATACTACATTCCGTAGTAAAGAAAAACTATTTTAGAGATAAGATTTTAGTTCGTTCAGTGAGACGAAAAAAAAAGAAGTTATTATCTTAATGATAACTTTTTCGTTCAACCGAACGTAGTACATAAAAATATAAGCATATTTTTGTATTATTAAAAGAGTTTGATTGAAAACATCGTTTTTGAATCCAATTCAACTTTTTAACAAATTTGTGCAATTCCGATATTAATATCGGAATTCCGATATTGAGATCTAATATCGGAAATCAGTCTCGGAATTGAAAACCTTCCGATATTACATGCCCTAGTACCTACTCACTGCCATTCTGCTACTTTGATGACATCGTCTGACCATCGTGCAGGTGGTCTGACTCTTAAACTAAGTCCTTCTCTTGGCCACCATTCCGCCATAATATTGCTTGTTGAGATTAAACAAAATCAAAACTATTTTGATCGGCCCTGCAGTCCCATCACTATGGTCAGTACATTTCTAGTGCGACCCGTATCTTCTTAGTAGTTTGTGAGTGCGACCTTGAATAGGCTAATCACGGCGCAATCGTTGCGTTCCCCGCGACCCGTGCTTTCCTCCATAATTTGTGAACTCGAATCCGTACAATAATACAATATTGCGGAATCTATAGGGGGTTTGATAGGGGGTAATCTGTGCTAAAGACGAATCGGTTCATAAATCACTTGTCGAAGTTGGAATAATAGGGGCGACGCTATGGTGGAACATCCACATACATAGATCCATACAAACATACTTACATATACTGTTAAACTCATTACCCTTCCCTTGCTTCGCCGTAGTCGGGTAAAATCAGGATATGTGATAAAAACTTAACGAGTCATGGGTTAGTAACGGTTTAAGAATCAAAATCCAATGGTACCGGCAGCCTTATTGTCTAACTCTGGTGGTAATGGCAATCAAATCCATTACCATTACCATTGGCGGTTCCAGTTCGCCGTCCAGGGGAATTGTCTAATATTTTCGGTGGTAATCGTCTTGAAAAAGTGAAAGCCATTTCGCTCTTTCCACAGACTACATAACACCAAAAACATATGCTCTTGCGTTCCATTTCATGAAGAACAGCTTTGAGCACTTTTTAGTGCTTTTTTGAACTAATGGTTGTAAAATGTTAATTTAGCCATATAAACATGTGAAGTGTTTTATTTGTTTATTATAATCTAATTTTTATTAGTTATGCTGTTTAATAAATGGATATTCTTCAAAAAATAATATTCAAGTATATTATAGCCTGACGTTGCGTAGAACGAAACGTTGGTTTGCAAGTTATTATTTATTCTGGACCATAACTACTACTAAAGTATGTGTTTGTTTGTTTACTTTATTGAATAATAATGAAATGAAAATCAAATGGAAAAAACTAAATATTAAATAGGTAGGTTATAGTCACAAGATTTGTGTGAGTTTGTGCGAAACGTGGATAAACTAAAAGTGGAATTGCTTTTTGAGATGTAATGTATGTCGAGGTTATGTTCGTTTTCGGATATAAAATTGACAAATATGCCTTGATTTAGCAACAAATACGTACCTATGTACCATATTGTATTTCAGAATGTCATCTGATAAAGTGGTCTTTGCGTAGACCTACAATTGGTCATCGAGTTAGATCGAAACTTTGAACAAATATATCGCAAGTTCTAACAGTCTTTGGCTTGGCTATACAGGAATTTTGGTGGACTAATGAATATTCGAGTCTAGTTTAATTTACCTACTAGGTACATAGACATATACTAGGTATATGCATTTTCACAAATGCTCATCAACAACATACATATTTTGATGGATTTTTACCTCATTTTAATGCATACATAATCGGTTATATTTTGTGTCAACAAAACATAACCGATTGTTTGCTTTGAGCACCAGCCGGGGTTCAGGAGATGGGCTGCAGCTTGCACCTGTGTCAGTATGAACATTTCCAGCTATCACAAAGCCTGATGTAGCTGTAGGTAGACATACAACAAATTAACCTCTCTTTTGAATTGTTTACAAATTTGATCTAACTCTACAAAAGTAATACTGCATATTACAATATTGACTATAGTACTTGTTATGTAGATAATGACAAATGATCATAGCTATATCTTTATTTTCAGATTCAGTTCAGTACCTGTCTATCACAGTAAACAGGATAATTTCAAGTTGGATTGCAGCGGGAAGAGATTCATAGCATGTCCATAAAATGCAAAAGGATGCTGCTTGTCAAATCTACTTGTTATATTTGTATTATAATATGTAGGTAACAACATACATATTTTAATGGATTTTTACCTCATTTCAATGCATACATAATCGGTTATGTTTTGTGTCATTTTACTTCACAGCACAAACTAAGAAGGAGATATACAGATAAGATACTGCTGCATAACCAATGTTGACTTCTGTAAAACATTCCCCAATAGAAGAAAACTTCATCAACAGAACTCAAGCTTTCTGTAGTCCCGCAGGTAGGTACCTATATTTTGTATAATATTTATTAACTAGGTAGGTACATACCTAATAATTATTATTGACTGGCTTGGGTAAAGGCTGGCAGGGAGATATGCATAATACACACCCCCCCAAGCGGGACATTGTATATTTTTGGTGTACAATAAAGAGTTATCTATCTGTCTATATTTAGTCACATAGGTAATTAATTGACTATATAATACTCTAGCTATACAGTTAGACACCACCTTAAGAAACTGTTAATGTAAGGTGCCTTGTGGGCCCGGAGTAATAATAGGTCTATCCCTTCTCACCCCATGTGTGCTTTGAGCACCAGCCGGGGTTCAGGAGATGGGCTGCAGCTTGCACCTGTGTCAAGTATGAACATTTTTAACTATCACAAAGCCTGATGTAGCTGTAGGTACAACAAATTAACCTCTCTTTTGAATTGTTTACAAATTTGATCTAACTCTACAAAAGTAATACTGCATATTACAATATTGACAATGTAGTACTTGTTATGTAGATAATGACAAATGATCGTAGCTATATCTTTATTTTCAGATTCAGTTCAGTACCTGTCTATCACAGTAAACAGGATCATTTCAAGTCGGATTGCAGCGGGAAGAGATTCATAGTATGTCCATAAAATGCAAAAGGATGCTGCTTGTCAAATCTACTTGTTATATTTGTATTATAATATGTAGGTATATACCTAGTTACTGCATTTTTTTTATACCATTTGAATAAAATGGTGTGTTGGAAATATTTACTTTGTTGTTGTGAATTACTATATAATTACATTGTAATTAGTGGGCTACCAGTGAGCCAGTAATGGCTTGTAAGTTTTTAGAATGTTTTATGTATAGTCCTTATTTAATAAAGTCATTTGCCCGTTATATTTTTTTTAGAAAAGTGTTTATATTAAAATAAACATGCTATTTAATAAAATTTGTTTAATTTTCTGTTTCTCTATCCATACTCAGTCTGTATTTATGCTAAAACTAGCTGCATGCCGAGGCTTTGCTCTTGTGCAAACATTGCCAGCCTCGTTTGAAATTTAAAGAAATATTTCCTCCAAATTGCAAATCTCTAGGTCCACCGGTTTAGGCTGTGTGTTGTCTGTGAATCAGTTGGTAGGTATGTCGCTTGTGACATACTATTTCATAGGTATCAATGTATGTTTCTACTTACATAATAATTTGTAGTTAAAAAATAACAACAAAACATAGATAGATAGATAACTCTTTATTGGATATACACAGAAGTAAATCGTACATTGTACATAATATAATATAGAAGTAGCGGTAACACAATCGGCAGTCTTATAGTTTACAGCAATCTCTAAACCAGAGTAAATGCCAGTAGTATTCATGTCACTCAATCTGAACAAATAAGAAAAATTTATAAAACTTTGTATGTATTGTACGCTGACATAAATATACTGAATGCACTAAATATATAATATACAAAGATATGAATATTACATTCATATCTCGGAAACAAATACTTCTGCTCATCACACAAATGATTGCACCTTGCGGGATTCGAACCCGCATCCATTGGTTGACTTTCAGTCAGGGTCACTAGCCACTCGGCTAACTGGTTGTCAAATGTAGTGGCACTGAATGTAAATGACAAAATGAATTTTTCACCTCCTTTTTGAACGACAAATATGACAATGTGCAAAATTCAAGTTATCAGATTGCACTATGGAGAGTGAGCATAAGAACTGCACAATCTGATTCCCTTATCACCGTACAAACTAGAATATTGGCAATGCGGCACCTTTTTATGATAGAAACACCACACACAAGCACGAAGCGTTACACTTCTTCATTCATTGTAAGATCTGCAAAAGAGTGGAATGCCCTGCCCTCGTCAGTTTCTGGTAAAATATAATAAATCCAGGTGTGTTCAAGTCAAGAGTGAATAGGTATCTACTAGGCAAGGGTGCTACACTTTCGACCACATCATCGCTTTCCATCAGGTGAGATCATGGTCAAACAATTGCATAAAACGTAATAAAAAAAGGTGCATTAGATATGGGTTGAAAGTAGGCAGTTCCCGATGAAATTTACTTATTTTGTTTTAATTAATAATATGACTTGGTATCTTTTGTCGATACTTTTAATACATTTTGACTGTTATTTTTGCAAATTCTTTCATAATGAATGGTCTAGGGTGTAAATAGGCCTGTGATTGTTCCTCAAAACCTTCTGGAGATGTTTTTCTTCTGCAGCTGGCTACAAATTCTCTCATCAAAAATATTCTATAAATAAACCATACATAGATATAAACCAATATTACATCAATGACCCTTGCGAGATTCGAACTTGCAACCATTTGTTGACTCTCAGTCAGGGCACTAGCCAATCCATCTCTTACAACCACCTGGGTGAACCGTGGAAAGTTTTTTTTTTACAATAGCTTACCTTTGTCCACCTGGGTGTTACTTGGGAAATATTTAGTTTCCACTGTCCACCTTGTTATCAAAACTTTTCTGATTTGAAGTGCATAGAGATAATAATTTATTGGTCTATTTTGTTGATATTTGTTGTTAAACATTGAACATCCATAGATATTTTAATAACCACATGGTCAGCACCAATATTAGGGGCTTGAGAGCCTGTCCATTAGTTTGGAGATGTTGTTTTTCTGCAGTTGGCTTCAAATTCGCCCATCAAAATATTCTTCATTTTATGTTTTTGTAGGTTAGGTACTTACAGTGCCTGTAATCGAATAAATTAGATATGTTAAACTGAAATAAGTGGTAGTAGAAGTAAATATCGAAATATTCTCTTTGTATCGAACTATATATATCACAAAAAAACCATTGAATTTTCTATTGACTTTCGCAAGTTTGGAAGTCGAATTTTCGGAGAATTAATGCCTGAAATTAATAAACCGCAATTAATTATGATACCTAGATTACCCCTTTCCTTTGAACTTACGCAAACAGTCAACTTTTAATTCAATAAAACTATAATTTCGTCACAAACTCAAAGCCAGTTAATACGAAAGGTTAGGACAGAGCAACCTTTTTCATTTGACATGTCTCGGTGGCGATGAAAATTTAGACAATACCAATATATGTCAAAATATGATGTTTCGTTCATTCATTTCGCTTAAAAACAGCTGATAGTGGGGACTCGGTGAAGATCACCGAGGAGATCACCGGTGGATAGTTAGACAATTCGAATTGGGAGATTCATGTTCATAATGGTGTAAATGAACGTCAGTTTCATTATCACCAGAGTTAGACAATAAGGCTGCGGGTTCGGTCCTAACCTCTGCATTAATGACTTTTCTAAATTATGTGCGGTTTTCCATCTCTCCGTGCTTTGAAGGGCACGTTAAACTGTCGGTCCTGTCTATCATTGATTAAAATCAGTCGTTAAGCCATGAGAGAGGCCCTCTAGCGGCCTGACAAACTCTGACATCAGAGGCACAGCATATATGACATACAAACAAACTATAATTTATTCTGTGCCTGGCGTGGTCCGGATCGCACCAGCACATTTATGTCAATGACCGCACTACCTAACGCGCACCCAAAATCAAACAAATAGGTAGCACTTTTATTCTGTGCCGACACACACGCTTATAATCATCAATACTTAACGTACGATTAGTTCCCAGTTCGTACAATACCCAATTCGATCAAAGGATAGTAAATTCTCAGTTCGTACAATTAGTTTTGCTCCCATAACCAATTCGTTCAATGGATGGTTATTGCTCAATATGTACAATGCTAAGAGAAGGAAACCAGGGAACAATGAGATTAAATATTTGTATGAAATCTATTTTTAAACGTATGATTAGGTATTATCTCGTCAATTAAAGGATGATTCTAGTATATAACAATAAACATAGTTTTTATGAAGCTATTTATTTTAGTAAATTAGAGAAATTAGAGAATTCGATCCCGGCCCTTATTTCTGATTCCGGGATTTCGGGATTATACTTAATCAATCCCGGGATCCCGGGCTAATCCGGGATTATGGGTTACAAATAAAAAATAAGAAATATCTTTCAGAAGTCAGATAAGAACAAATAAAAATTTAAAAATCAACGTTTTTTACGGTATACAGAAACACCTAGCTAATCTAATCACTCTTACCATTTATTTCTTTAAAAAAACATGCACTGTAGGTAAAACTAACAAAAGAGGAAAAAATAAGAAAACCAAGCCTTGACATGCACCAACCGGAAAACATAAATAGTAAATTTAAAATTGTGGCACGAAAAAATTACATAAATAGGACCTTCTACCGGTTGGTAACATTCCTCAAAACACAATAAATAGTTGTTTAAACATTTTTGACATAATATGACTGTTGACCTAAAGTCAGTATAACTAGATTTAATAACACTGTTTCTAGGTTATAAGAATTTTTATTAAAACTAATGAGATCTCTTTATATGTAGTTACATTAGCTGAAAAACTCTTTAGGTAACAAACTATGCAAAAAACTATGATTTACAAAAAAAAAACAGTTTTCGGGATCCCGGGTTCGAATCCTTTAGTCACGACTCACTGAACTGACTCGCACACTGGCTTCGTGTCCGGCGGGCATACACTTGGCGTGTCCCGGCAGGCAACAAATAGGTACTTAGTTTGATTGTACTGCGAGTGTCTGCGCTTGTCGTTTAATAAATAGGTCGGCCTGTAGTCGTTCATTAATAGCTCAGTAAATCTGGCAAGTGCAAAATGTGAATACGATTCATTTGCACTTGCCAGATTTACTGAGCTACTCTATGCTTAGTGCTGACTCTTGTTTACATGTGGAAACTTAGTGCGCGTGCCAAGTCCGAGTGAAAAGTACTAATTACAAGTACTAAGCTCACTTAAGTAGCACTAATTATCACTTTCCCTTTTTATCCGACTACAGCGAAGCAAGGGAAAGGTAATGGATGTTAAACAGTCTATGTATGTATTTATGTATGTGGGTATATGGATGTTCCACCATAGCGTCGCCCCTATTGGTCCGATTTTGATAAGCGAGGGGTATTTTTTTACTCGACTACAGCGAAGCAAAGGAAAGGTTTTGTGTTCAAACTAAAATGTTGGTTTTTGACAAGCGAGGTGTCACTTGATTCGCCTTCATCGCGAGAGTGTCAAAGGCAATTTTTAACCCGGGTTTTAGTTTTTGAACTTATGGCCTGTCCTTTATTAACCCCCGAACAAAGAGACGGGTAATAATTTTTCTAATGGAAAAATTTGGGTCACGGACGAGATTCGAACTCGCACACTGTGCCTCAGCGTAATTTACGCTAAGTAGGCGTTAACTGCTATAAAAACATAAAAAAGAGACAGGTGTTATAAGTTTATAGTGTGTGTGTGTGTGTGTGTGTTTGTGTGTGTGTGTGTGTGTGTGTGTGTGTGTGTGTGTGTGGTGTGTGTGTGTGTGGTGTGCGGTGTGTGTGTGTTGTGTGTGATGTGTGTGATGTGTGTGTGTGTGTGTGTGTGTGTGTGTGGTGTGTGTCTGTGGCATCGCTCCCAAACGAATGGACCGATTCGGATGCGGTTTTTTCTGTTCGAAAGCTGATATGATCGAAATGGTTCTTAGATATTTATTTGGGAGGTGAGAAAAGGGGGGGGGGGGGTGAAAATCGTAGAACAAATGGACCGATTAGCTGCGGTTTTTCATATTTGAAAGGTAAACGAGATGGTTCTTAGCTATAATGGGGGGGAGGGTGGAGAGGAAGGAGAGATGGCGGCTCCCAAATGAATGGACCAATGTTGATGCGGTTTTTTATGTTTGAAAACTGATGTGATCGAGATGGTTCTCAGCTATATGGGGGGGGGTTAGTCAAGAAAAAAAAAAAAAAAAAAAAAAAAAAAGGGGGGTGAGAGTCGTATTTTCCAAAAAAAAATGCACTAATATACCTGCGGTTTTTCATGTTTCGAAGCTGAGGTATATTTTTAATTTGTGCTTGTTTTCAGCGCTGTGTTGGGCAGAGTCGCCAGATTGCAACATAGTGTGTCCGCCGGAAGATACTATAGAATGCGCATTCGATATGAAAGGGAGTGCATACAAAGTGTTCTCGAGCAAATGTGCTATGGCAGCGTATTCCAGTTGTCATAAAATTGGTAAGATCTTGAAACTACTCATTACATTTTCATAACCTTTAAAAAACTTCTTGTTAATAGGAGCATCAAAATGAAAATAGAGGAGTATGTTTTAAATATTTATATTTCAAAACATTGGAGAGCACATGCATCTGTATATACAGTTAGCGTTAAACAACTACACATATGTAGCGTTAATAAGAAATAATCGAAAGTGCTAAGAAACAAGACTGCGTACAAAACTAAAGAGAGATAGATCCGTTATAGATCCTAAATGGTCTTAAGAAATTAAAAATTATAAGAGAAACCAAAAGATGATTTTAAAATACCTCGTAACATTTCGTTGACTTTCATTTTTGTCTTTTTACTAATATGGCGTCTGGTTGTCGCCACATTGAATTTTGATTAATGTCATGTATTTAATCACCAAAATCGGTCCACGCGTTTGGTCTATATTATAGTGCCACAAAGGAACAGACATACTTAGGCTGATAAACACAATAGCGTCCGCGCAGTCGGGTAAAAACAAAACTTAATTGACTATCAACTACTAGCTTTGGAGCAATTGTTGTGTTATCTTTTTGTTTATACACAAATAAGTCATTATACCTACATACATCATAATATATTATTATTATTGGTGTGTTACGTCTAGGTAAATGTAGTGTAGGACGCCCTGTGGCCAGATGGGGTGACGGCCTGCGAAAAGCTGCTGGCAGAAAATGGACGAGGAGAGCTAAAGACCGAGCACAGAGGCGTGTATTAGGAGAGGCCTACGTCCAGCAGAGGACAAGTATAGGCTGATGATGATTATGATGATGAAGTCATTATACAATCTGGTCGTTTGCCTAACGGTAAGCGCCACGCCTACGCGAAACTATCGCAGTATAACCCAAAACTTTGAGTTACTACTTTGAGATACTAATATACAAGGTATAATTAAAAGAGGGTTAACTAGATATATGCCAATACAATACAACATCATCGATAAAAAGCTGTATCTGAAGCCTATTCATAATTATGCACAATAATAAATCTTACCTATTCATTCGTTGTGATGAACATTCCATTTTCCCATAACAAGTTTAGTGTCTACGAGAGTGTCGCCCCAATTTTGGAATGACAATAACACAGTGTTAATCTCTCTCGCCCCTACCACGCCGCCACGCCGGAACGAACGTTAAAGTTTTTCTTTGACTGATGATCATGATCAAGATGATGTGATACTGAAAAGTATCTTAACCAGTAGATCATCGGGTGGCGAAAACACCCAACTATGCTTATTTTAACTTTGTTTTTTTTTGGGTGCTTATTTTTAATGTTTACTAGCTGTACCCGCGGCTTCGCTCGCGTGTTCATTTCTCTAGGTTAAAAGTACTCTATGTGCTATTCCAAGACCTAAAATACCAATACACCAACATTTGATCAACATTCCTTCAGCCATCAAAAAGTTCTTATCGATTGTTCGGCTTCTACTCATCGGATTTAGACACCAAGAATCCCGGTGTTTAAATCAAATCCTAAACTATCTAACAATGAAAACCGCATCGCAATAGGTATAGTTTTTACGTAATTCGCGAACAAACATACAGACGAAGAGACAGACACGAATTTAAAAAATATTACTTGTATATTCGTGTTCAGTAGCTTATTTTAAGTAAGTACCCTTGGCCATTTTTTTTTAAATTATCTTCATTGTACAGACTTTTTCGTTCTTATTGCTTTAATATAAGTATAGATAGAAAGATAGATAGATTCATCAGAAACATAATTTTGCTTTATAAATATAAAATATCAAAAATACCTAAACCAATATAAATTATTAAACCTACACCTAAACTAACAACTAAAATAATAAAATAAAAATAGATGGTGTCCATGAGGCATGGGGACAAGAACGTTAGCTGCATTTCCGCATTGAATATCAATATCTATTCTCTGTGCGAGAAATGAGCTAGCCTTCCTGTCACCAGCGACAATAGTGTTTTTGGTAATTATTTCAGGGCGTAAAAAAACTGATATACCAAGTTTATAAAATAAAGATACATACTAACAGACATACAAACTTTCACAACTATGATTTTTTATACGTACTTACCATGCAGAATAACTAGCATATAAGCTAAAAAAACACGCCAGTCCTGCCAAAAAAGATCTTTTGCCAATAAATTATATACTATTAGAATGTGCTTATCACAAGACCTTCAATTTGATTCCCATATTGCAAATTTCGAAGAAAAATATTTTTTTTCGAGTTTGAAATTTGCCATACTGCCGCCATACTGAATGTTATCAAAAAAATATAGCGTATGTTACTCGGGGGGATGTAAGGATTCCAACGATACCCCATAAGTCTAAATCTGGTCAGGCATTTATAAGTTATGGTGGAATAAATAAACTCACATACAAAATACATGAATGCTATAAAAATAACTCTCCTTTTTTTGGGCAGTCGTGTAAAAATATGACAGTGATGGTATTTCCGGAGACACGTTTGAGATTTCATCATCTTACTAAAAGAGTAATCCAAACTAAAAAAAAGAGTAAATTACGCTACTATGAAGATTTTAATGAATATTAACCTCCACCGCCCTTAAAATTTTATTCTATAAAATTTAAGGTTTTTCTTTTGGATATAGAACTACAGATCAATGTGGGGACGATAATATTCTAGGCTTTTTTTTCTTCTTTTATCGTTAAAATGTTAATAAATTAAATAAATCTTCAGCAGCCATGTTAAAAAAACTAAATGGTGCATGGTTGACTATGGTAGGGCCACGGTGCATTAAAGCGAAGTCATTATCTCGGACGCAATGTTTCATTTTTCTTTTGTATCCTTGTTTAAGCTGTGTTGACGCCAAGGGGTTGCGACAACCACCGAAGTATTTTTCTTCTCTATGGCAACAACTCTTGACATATTTATAAACGTTTTATTTACAAATTATAGCCTAAGGATTTAGATTACTGACTGGATTCTACTTACCATATTAACAGATCCATTATTTTCTTGAGAGATTGTCTCTTAATTACGGTGGAGCAACCATATCTACAATATATTGAAAGTTAAGTTAGAGAGGATTGGACCGGAATAGGAAATTAATTATATATTAAAATTTTGTAACGATCCGCTAATAAAGGGATCACACCTAAATAAAAACTAAATCTATACGTATAATATTCCAATTCTGTACATTGAAGATATTTTGAAATTTCCTTTCGGAGGGTACTCTATATTCGATACTGAAGCCAAAACTGTATTTTGGCTTCAGTATCGAATATATAGAATATTTTTTTCATTTTTATCTGTCTGTCTGTCTGTATCTTGGTTAGGCAACACGCTGAAACTACTGCATGAATTTATATGAAACTGGGTATGATTTGAGTTCATACTACGAGGTAGGACATAGAGGTTCCTGCAGGATAGGGGTGGAAAATTATTTAAAAGAACACGTAGCATGCTGAAACTATTAGACGGATTATTTGATGCAAATTGACACAGTTATATATACTTATACTTATAATAAAGCAATAGGTACGAAAAAGGCTGTAAAAAGAAGATAAATAAAAAATACTCTTGGGTGCTTAAAAAGGGGTACACGAATATAATTATTATTTTAATCGTGTCGCTCTGTCTGTTCGTCTGTACGTTTGTTTGTTCACGCATCACGTAAAAACTATTGGACCGATTGCAATGCGGTTTTCATTGTTAGATAGCTTAGGGTTTGATTTAAATCTGGTGAAATTGGTATCTCAATCTGGTGACTTAAAAGCCGAGCAATAAAAGTATTTTTGACGGATATAGAAATGTTGATCAAATGTTGGTATATTGGTCCTGGAAAAGCACATTATGGTTCTTTGAACCTTAAGAAAAGACCACGCGTGAATTAATTGAGGCATTTTTCATGTATTTTCTACTAGTCTTTCAAATTCGTTGAGTCAACGTCCAATCAGTCTTACAGAGTATTCTTTTCCATAAACAGAAGAGATATGCCCCATTAACTTAATTTATTTTTTTAATAATAAGGAGAAACTAAGCCAATTCACACACGCACACATCAAAAGTCTTAACTACTTTCCAGACTTCGTTCAAACACCGCTGAAGTACTGCGTCAAGGCTCAAGCACCCGCGAGACGTACATACGGCGAGTCATGCCCCGTATTCTGCCCAAATCACTACCGGCCCGTCTGTGCCGCGTCTAGGTACCGCAGTTACAACTACAGAGCTTTCAACAACGGCTGCTATTTGGATATGGTCAACTGTCGCGGTGATGACGATGACTCCTGTAAGTTTTAGCAGTATATTTGAAGGCATAGTTATGCAAGTGAGTGCTCGGCAAGATGATATAGTTCTTGCCAAGCACTCGCTTGCAAAAAATAGTTCTATTCACTTTGAAACTACAAGTGTGTTCGTTATTTTATGCAAAATGTATTACTAGTGGCTCTGTGAACTGTAGACCTCGCGCGTACAAATTTTTGCAATCAATCTATCGGTGCATAGTAACGCCATCTAGTTACATTAGTGTACAACTAACATTAATAACCAAGGTGCTTCATCAATCCATACCTAGTAAGTAAAGGGCTGATTCCATTGGTGAAAACCTAAAAGTGAGAAATGTACTGCTTTTTGAGGAGCTATTCTGCTCATCAAGCCGAAGATCCTCATGAGATCTTCACCAATTTTTTATGAAAGTAACTTAAATTTACCACTTTTTAAATAAAAAAAAGATTGATTGAAATCGGATTTAATAAGGCGGAGTTATTCAGTAGCCCCCTTTTTACCCTTTTTGGGGGAAATACCCCCAATAAAAAAACCTGTATACCAAGTTTCATCTAGATTAGTCGAGAAATGCGACCTGTAGAGGAGAACAGCCGGACAGACATCCGGACATACGAAATAATTTTTGTCCAAACTGAAACAGAGACGCTTCGCTCGCATTTGGCGCTCGCTCGGTCAAAAAAGAATTGTACGAAATTCACTTTTAAATTTGAGACAGTTCATGTAGAAGCAAAACGCTACGGGCAAAAGTATTTGTATAATTACACATTCATGCTAATTAAACTACTAAGAAGTAGTGGAGCTCGTTATCGGAATATGTTTCTACTAATAGTGACATTTATGCTATATTATTATTATATAATGTAATATTATTAATATAATATGTTTGTTTGTATGTGTGTTTGCTTGTAATGGATAAACTCAAAAAATAATTAACCGATTCTAAAAATTCTTTCACCTATAAACTACATAATCAGCGAGTAACATGAGCTGTATTTTATTTTTTACCAAATTAGAGATCTCTACGGAATCGGCAATAATGTAACCAGAGGCAATTTCTCGCTGTAAGGAACGGAATGACATGTTGCCGTGGAAACAATATAATAACAAGCTAATCAAATATGTCTTACTATTTATAGCTAAGTCACAATAATCGTTTTTTGTTCAAATTAGTCAATCAAAACACGGGTAGAATCGTGTAGAAATAAAGAGAAACCCTACCCTACCCTCAAAGAAACTACATGTCCAAAGCGGGGCGAGTCACTACTTACCTAATAAATGTAATATCTGAGAGTATTCTAGTCACAGACGATCAAATAGGTTATTTTTAGACCAGCGTGCATCATCGTCGACCGCAACATAGGTTAACATCAGGTGAGAGTGATCAGAGGCAAACTTTGATTTTAATTAAAATCGACTAATATTGTAGATCTAACTAAAAGTAGGAAGATTAGGCACCAATTTAAAGGGCGTGAAACCGCGTACATTAGGTAAAATGCACACAACTGGCCTTCTTTTGCATTAGTCACAAACGGACACACTAGTAGTGTCACTCATTCGCGCTACAGTCTGCGTCTCTACATCTTTGTTGTTGATGCACATGAAGCATGACGGTGGGAATATAGCTGTGTAGCTGTGTTTGCCTGAAGTTGTATCTAGACCAGTTTTTGTTTACGTGATATTAAAGCGTGCCTTATCCAGTGCCGTAACTAGGGCGGTGCCAGCGGTGCCCAGGCACAGGGCGCAGAATCCATTTTATTGTCAGAACCGGTTATGATTAGAAAATATTTATAGCAGCTCGCACCGGGCGGCTGCGGCAGTATCTTCCTCCTTTAACTAGATCCTATAATAAAAAAAGTTAAATGACAGCGCGACTGGCAGCGGCAGTGGACATAGTTTGGCAACCAAAATGCCTCTCTGAATTTAGAAAATTAATTTCACATTATACATTTACAAATGCAGAATTGCATTAAATTTAATGCCACTCCATATATACTAATTTTGTCAAGTTGTAGTAATAATTTGTCATAAAATCTCAAGGAAAGAAATGAACGGGCATTATGAGTCCCATCTGAATTCAGATAGGCATTTCGGTCTGAGGCCGAACAAGTTTTTATTATTATTGTCATGACCTTATTAAATCCAATTGATTATTTCAGCTTTCATTGAAGTCCCGCTGGAGTTCTGCCAAAGGCATCTTATGAAGAATGTCTACAAAGAACAAGTGGTCGTCAGTAATGTGAACGATTACGACAACTATTAAACTAAACACTATTATCTGTAAATTTTGACAAACGACGAGTTGGTATAAGTGTTGTTTGATGGGGCTAGTGGTAGACTGCAAAGAAGTCCGTTACTGTAAAGTATTGTCGCGATCTGATGGGAAAAATATTTAATAAATTCTGAGTGGCAACGGATCGCGATATGATCAGTTGGTAGAAACCCTAAATAAGTAGGAATGTTTTGTCATAGAAAGTTTTTTCATGGTAATAATTATCGTGATCAATGCAAGCTTGAAATTGGTTTTGTGTAATAAAGTTTTTACATTACAAATCAAATTAATTCCAGTAATTTTAGTGTTGCTGACAATTTTATTTTAATTTTACATTGTTTTATTTGGACACTAAAATCCATTATGTAGTTAGTTTCAATATCTATCTACTTAACTATAGTTTTTTACCGACTTCAAAACAGGAGGAGGTTCTCAATTCGACCCTCATGTTTTAAGTATCGCCTGTACAATCACGATAATAAAAAAGAATTTGTCTAGGGGACTTAAAATAAGCTAGCTACTGCACATGAATATATATATTTTTATATGGTGTCTGACTGTCTGTTTGTTTGTTTTTTGTTCGCGTATCACGTAAATTACTCAACTGATTGCGATACGGTTTTCACGGCTGGAAAGCTTAGGATGTGAGTTAAAAACTGGTGTACTTGATATCTCAATACTATGAGTAGAAGTCGAGCAATCGATAAAAAACTATATGATGGCTGGAAGATATTTATAGGTCTATACACTTTGATCCTGGAATAACATAATGATAACACGGGCAAAGCTGCGGGCACAGCTAGTGTACAGTAAAAGTATAGTTCACGAACAATGAAACTAAAAACAATGAAACTTTTTTTAATAATTCTATTACCTGGGGTTCATGTTATGTTATAAAAAATGGTTGCTATTTTTGGAGTGTATTTATAGGTATAAATTTACACCGGTGCACTGGCGCCCTTGGGTGCTGCCTGGAATCCAGGATCACAGTACAGTGACACATTACAACGCATTGGTTTATACGATACGATCGTACCAAAGACCGGAAAGAGTTTGAAATGTGGCATGATAATAAAATAACAATGAAAATGCCTATTTCAATGTATTTTATTTGCAGAAACTCTAACTTCGTGTTTATGACGGGATTGCATTTTATGTTGCAGTTACAAAGCAAACAAAGAATTACTAACTTGTTTGTATATTAGTAGGTATAAAGGTACCTAGAATACCTAAGTCAAAAGCATCGCAATAAAATAAAGACAAACTCGTAGGAAGCTGTGTTGCAATTGAGAAGGTTGATTTGTCAAATAAAATAAAGAGACTCATCGTTGTTTTTTCGCTTAGTTAAATATACTCATCATCATCATCATCATGATTAGCCCGTATCAGTCCACTGCTGGACATATGCCACTGACAAAACACGCCACTGAGCCCAATCTTCGGATATTCTTTTTATATATTATTCTAGTTATTCTGGAATTCAAAATTCAATATATTTATACTAAATATAGATTCAAAAGTCAAGTCTATTCTATAAAAGAATACAACGATATGCGTCTGACGGAATCTTCAATCTTCATTCTTGTACGGTTCAGAGAAAAAACTTATTCAGAAGTCATAAGTTATTTGTTTTGTTTTTTAATATATAACTAGTTGTACTGGGATTTCATTTGATGTAAAAATTGACTTGCCTAGTGTGACACTGTCTGTGGTCAATAAAATATTCTATTCTAGTTATTCTGGAGTTCAAAATTCAATATATTTATACTAAATATAGATTCAAAAGTCAAGTCTATTCTATAAAAGAATACAAAGATATGCGTCTGACGGAATCTTCAATCTTCATTCTTGTACGATTCAGAGAAAAAACTTATTCAGAAGTCATAAGTTATTTGTTTTGTTTTTTAATATATAACTAGTTGTACTGGGATTTCATTTGATGTAAAAATTGACTTGCCTAGTGTGACACTGTCTATGGTCAATAAAATATTCTATTCTAGTTATTCTGGAGTTCAAAATTCAATATATTTATACTAAATATAGATTCAAAAGTCAAGTCTATTCTATAAAAGAATACAAAGATATGCGTCTGACGGAATCTTCAATCTTCATTCTTGTACGATTCAGAGAAAAAACTTATTCAGAAGTCATAAGTTATTTGTTTTGTTTTTTAATATATAACTAATTGTACTGTGATTTCATTTGATTTAAAACTTGACTTGCCTAGTGTGACACTGTCTGTGGTCAATAAAATATTCTATTCTATTCTAGTTATTCTGGAATTCAAAATTCAAACTCTGCATAACATAGAATGATGCATGTCCTACCGGTGAACACAAAAACTCCGCACACTACACTACACCGCAGACGAGTCTCGTCACTAAAGGTGTAATAGTTATTCTTGTCAGCTAGACTAAGGTGGCATTGTACATTGTACATTATTAGGTATTCTCCGATTATTCTGTGGGCACAAACTCTAGATACATAGAAAACTCGTACGACATTACGAAAAAGCGACATATCAACGGACGATCCATTAATTTATTCTCATTGCTACGCCTGATTGTGACATTAAAATGAATATGATTTTTGAATATTTTTAGAAGTAAATGACATCTAAAGAGCTTTATGTAAATCGTATATTTTTATTGCAAACCAGGATTTTCAAAGTAGATTACTTTTAGCTACGGGATAAAATTTTAATATTCCTTTGCAACTGAATTGCGATGGTTATTACAAAGGATAATTTTTATTCACATTTTATCGTATTCAAAATGCAGTCCTATAGCAGGAATGTTCTTATCTAATTGAAACATTCGAGTAAGAAGAAAAACGATTTCAAATTCAGGTTCTATTCCAGACTGAACCATAAAAATTATAATCCATACCAATGTATAAAAACGAAACGTTATCTGTTAGTTTGTTTGTTTGGAGAGCTTTAACGCGATAACGGCAGGATGGATTTTGATGAAATTTACAATGGAGATAGCTTATACCCTGGAATAAAACAAAGGATACTTTTTATCCCAGAAAATTGTAAGTTTCCACGGGAAAACTGGAAAATGTTGATTACTCACTAAATAACGAATAACGATTGTCATCACAGAATAGTCTGTTGTTGCCATAGAAACAACAATATACGAGTATATATGAATATAATATATATATATGAAATAACATCCTTTCAAAAAACTTTATATTCTCTTTGTCAAAAAACATCAAGCGCATTGGTGCTATACCTACTTTTTCATTGGTTTTTATTATCCTAGAAGAAAATAGGATGCTTTTTATCGCGATAAACAGTAGTCCACGCGTACGAAGTCGCGGGCGGGAAATCTAGTAGAAATATATATCTATATATATATATATATATATATCTAGTATAATTTAGAATTTACAGGTTCAAAGTCAAATAGAATATATTATGTCAGTAACAATAACAAACTAACACTCAGTTTAATTATTTAATTCCATAAACCATCTTCGAAAGGGTTTGTCACAACTTGTATTAAAAAAGTACCGATTTTTATGACCATTTCAAATACTTTATTCGTAAAAGTCGTAGGTTTATTTTGAGGTAATTTCCTTACAATAACAGATTCCTTTGCACTGATTATTAAAAGAAATCCAGATAGTAAATAACTCGTCTCCATTTCTGGAACGGGTCCAAGTGGAAAACTAATATCTTTTGTTTGTCGCCGCATGCTCGAAAACAAGGGGGGATCACATTACCCACATTGGAGTACCTGTTTTTTAGTGTTAGGGATTTTCGTTTTTGACTCCTGTTATTTTTTGTCCGTTTAGGGAGTTTGAAAGGGAGTTATTGTTAGGAAAGAAGTATTATACATATCTTTTTTGATGGGTTAATTCAAGTATCACCCTACCGATATTACCCTCCAAGAGAGATCAAACCAAGACAATTCAGCAAACAAACGATTGTTTAAAGAAAATATGTGCAAATAACTCGCACATATTATTTCACTCGAACTCGATGGTTTAAAGAAAATATGTGCAAATATGTGTGTGCATTTGTGTTTATAATTATGAACACATAGTTGCAAAGTAAAACACACAATGCAATGCCAAATTTAATTGTGTAATATTTTTAAATGACATCAATTTCGCTGGTACATGACCTAAATAGAACGTGGTTTAACGTGAAGACCATGTTTAGGCAAACGTAGTGTAGGATGCCCTGTGGCCAGGTGGAGTGACAACCTGCGAATAGCGGCTGGAAGAGAGTGGACGAGGGGAGCCGAAGATCGAGCTCAGTGGCGTGCATTAGGAGAGGCCTGGTCAACCTGTCCAGCAATGGACAGGTTGATGATGATGATGATGATGATGATGATGATGATGATGATGATGATGACCTAAATGTTTTATATTTCTTCACACACACACACACACACACACACACACACACTCACTCACACACACACACACACACACACACACACACACACACACACACACACACACACACACACACACACACACACACAACAAGACGATTCGGGGAATCTTAGAAAAAACCGGCAAAAATTGTTCAAGTGATTTTAATTACGGTTACAAAGCGTAATAAAAAATAATATAGGTTAGCAGCTTCGATGAGAAAAAAATATGGATACAGTTAGTACGCCCGATTCGTGCCCCACCAAAACTCCTGGCTATTCAAAAACTCCGCGCATCGCCCCCTTATTCAGCAACCGAACGTAGACGCGAGAGTAGATAAATAAATTGCAAACAAGGACAAATGTAGATTAAAAAACTAATCTAAAACACGTAGAGAGAGTATCAAGAACTCCCTCTACGTAAAAAAACGTTATTTTTATATATTTTTATTCCTTGTCATTGAGTTGTGAACAACCCTGACAGTTTCAGCCGGATAGCTAATCGGGCACAGTGCTCGAAGTTTGAGTTCCAAGATACCATCCGGAACGACAAGCAAGAAAATTACTTATACAAAACGTGTTAAAATGCCGTCTTGCATCATTATAACATGCAATTGTGAAACTAGGAAAAATAAGAAAGCAACTGGTGTTACGTTTCATGAGTGAGTACCCATGCAAATACCTACAAGATTTCAAAGATTTTTTACTTTAAGATTTTATACATTTAATATGGTTGGTTATAGTGGAGACGGCTTCTTTATTTTTTTTACGTTAACAGCAGTAAAAACAGGTTTCTCAGAATACTTATTTTAAAATAATATAGTATAGTCATATAGGCCTTTCTCCACGCCAACAGAGTAATTTGTTTGTTAAATTCTACAACAGGGGTTTTTTAATTTTAAATTTTACTTCCTGTATTAGGCGGCAATTTGAGATGCAACAATAAAGTCAACAAAATACCGGAATCTCTAAACAATGATTTAATTTGTATATTCAGTATATATATTTTTATTACAGTATTTTTTCTTCAATCACCTCATTGCGACGAGAAACAAAGTAGGTAGTGGAAGCGAATAGAATAAGTATTTAATATTGTATGTAATGTAAGTACATAGCGCAAGCTACACAAGAAATTAACGTGACAATAACGTGTATAGTAACGTTTAAATTGATATATCGTATAAAAATGAAAATAATAGGATGCTTTTTATCGCGATAAACAGTAGTCCACGCGTACGAAGTCGCGGGCGGGAAATCTAGTAGAAATATATATCTATATATATATATATATATCTAGTATAATTTAGAATTTACAGGTTCAAAGTCAAATAGAATATATTATGTCAGTAACAATAACAAACTAACACTCAGTTTAATTATTTAATTCCATAAACCATCTTCGAAAGGGTTTGTCACAACTTGTATTAAAAAAGTACCGATTTTTATGACCATTTCAAATACTTTATTCGTAAAAGTCGTAGGTTTATTTTGAGGTAATTTCCTTACAATAACAGATTCCTTTGCACTGATTATTAAAAGAAATCCAGATAGTAAATAACTCGTCTCCATTTCTGGAACGGGTCCAAGTGGAAAACTAATATCTTTTGTTTGTCGCCGCATGCTCGAAAACAAGGGGGGATCACATTACCCACATTGGAGTACCTGTTTTTTAGTGTTAGGGATTTTCGTTTTTGACTCCTGTTATTTTTTGTCCGTTTAGGGAGTTTGAAAGGGAGTTATTGTTAGGAAAGAAGTATTATACATATCTTTTTTGATGGGTTAATTCAAGTATCACTCTACCGATATTACCCTCCAAGAGAGATCAAACCAAGACAATTCAGCAAACAAACGATTGTTTAAAGAAAATATGTGCAAATAACTCGCACATATTATTTCACTCGAACTCGATGGTTTAAAGAAAATATGTGCAAATATGTGTGTGCATTTGTGTTTATAATTATGAACACATAGTTGCAAAGTAAAACACACAATGCAATGCCAAATTTAATTGTGTAATATTTTTAAATGACATCAATTTCGCTGGTACATGACCTAAATAGAACGTGGTTTAACGTGAAGACCATGTTTAGGCAAACGTAGTGTAGGATGCCCTGTGGCCAGGTGGAGTGACAACCTGCGAATAGCGGCTGGAAGAGAGTGGACGAGGGGAGCCGAAGATCGAGCTCAGTGGCGTGCATTAGGAGAGGCCTGGTCAACTTGTCCAGCAATGGACAGGTTGATGATGATGATGATGATGATGATGATGATGATGATGATGACCTAAATGTTTTATATTTCTTCACACACACACACACACACACTCACTCACTCACACACACACACACACACACACTCACTCACACACACACACACACACACACACACACACACACACACACACACACACACACACACAACAAGACGATTCGGGGAATCTTAGAAAAAACCGGCAAAAATTGTTCAAGTGATTTTAATTACGGTTACAAAGCGTAATAAAAAATAATATAGGTTAGCAGCTTCGATGAGAAAAAAATATGGATACAGTTAGTACGCCCGATTCGTGCCCCACCAAAACTCCTGGCTATTCAAAAACTCCGCGCATCGCCCCCTTATTCAGCAACCGAACGTAGACGCGAGAGTAGATAAATAAATTGCAAACAAGGACAAATGTAGATTAAAAAACTAATCTAAAACACGTAGAGAGAGTATCAAGAACTCCCTCTACGTAAAAAAACGTTATTTTTATATATTTTTATTCCTTGTCATTGAGTTGTGAACAACCCTGACAGTTTCAGCCGGATAGCTAATCGGGCACAGTGCTCGAAGTTTGAGTTCCAAGATACCATCCGGAACGACAAGCAAGAAAATTACTTATACAAAACGTGTTAAAATGCCGTCTTGCATCATTATAACATGCAATTGTGAAACTAGGAAAAATAAGAAAGCAACTGGTGTTACGTTTCATGAGTGAGTACCCATGCAAATACCTACAAGATTTCAAAGATTTTTTACTTTAAGATTTTGTACATTTAATATGGTTGGTTATAGTGGAGACGGCTTCTTTATTTTTTTTACGTTAACAGCAGTAAAAACAGGTTTCTCAGAATACTTATTTTAAAATAATATAGTATAGTCATATAGGCCTTTCTCCACGCCAACAGAGTAATTTGTTTGTTAAATTCTACAACAGGGGTTTTTTAATTTTAAATTTTACTTCCTGTATTAGGCGGCAATTTGAGATGCAACAATAAAGTCAACAAAATACCGGAATCTCTAAACAATGATTTAATTTGTATATTCAGTATATATATTTTTATTACAGTATTTTTTCTTCAATCACCTCATTGCGACGAGAAACAAAGTAGGTAGTGGAAGCGAATAGAATAAGTATTTAATATTGTATGTAATGTAAGTACATAGCGCAAGTTACACAAGAAATTAACGTGACAATAACGTGTATAGTAACGTTTAAATTGATATATCGTATAAAAATGTATTACTTACGTGTATGAATGATGGTTATGACAAATTGTTCTGAAAAAAATTGAACATCGATTAACAAAAAATATAGTTCACACATGGTAAATAAAAAAACTAGAACTTTTCAGTTTTCAGTTCAGGGTAGATGTATTGGGTGGGTAATTACAATTGAGGGCGCCAGAGTCACGAGGCGGTCCTAGGGGGTTGTTTTACCAGCCCAGGGAACGACGCTCAGCGGACAACATTAAAGTTACAGGTACACGGAGTTAGAATAAATTTTCTCAGTGAATGAAATAAATATTTAAAAAAACGGTTCAATTCCCCAAACTAGGCTACCTTGTAATATGGGCATTAGCACAGAATAAATAATAGTACAAGTACAGAAGGATAACTTAAAGTCATTTAAATACATTGCAACTCTCGCTACAACGCAATAAAGTGCAATTTAACTCGCACAGCGCTGCGATCTTTCTATTATATTTACCTAGAAGGCGCTCACCCATTGCATGCAGACTAGAATGTTCCGTATCACAACGCGCGAGAGCTTCCATTCCTCTAACCGTTTCATAATCGCTCTGTCAAATTTCCGCTCGGCAGGGTTGTATCAAAATATAACTAGGTACTTGCACTAGTAATTATTCTGTGATATGATATGACTTAGATATTGTAACAGAATAAACAATTATGTAATAATGTATTATTTTTTGACTTATTTTTATAAATGTTGATAGTTCTATTAAATACGTAAATTGTCATTCTTATCAGAATAGACCTATGTAGTACTTACCTCATTATTTGATTATATTTTAATAGGTATTGCACTATGATGAATAAAAGGTGACTGTCTTAATTCTATGCTTAATAATGAATGAAAAATAAATGGCTACCTACGTAATAAAATGTCAGTATGTAGGTATTTTACGAGACTTGTCAGACCGAATGCTATGCAGTACATTCTAGGTTTCTTCTTGGTACTCATAATTAAGAGAAGAATAAAATTTGACAAAAACTTTACGTAAGTAGGTACTTTATCGTAAGCACATGGCGCGCGACTCGTCGAGCGCATGCTTGGCACTCTACTGAATTAACCGCAATATTATGGCCGCAAAGTGTAGGTTCAATATTTGTACTTGTTGCGGAGTGCGACTGGCCTGGCACTAGATAACGGATAAACAACTTATATACGAATATTACATCCATGACTTAGAAACAAACATTTCTGCTCATCACACAAATGATTGCACCTTGCAGGATTCGAACCTGCGACCGTTTGATTTCGCTCCTAGCGTCACTAGCCCTAGATCAACCAAATTTTGATTTGATTTGATTTGATTTAGAGGTAGCGTAGTAGAAGAATATAAAACTCGATGGAAGCCAGGCACTCGAGGCGACACTAATATAGTCCAGGAACAATTAAGAAACTTAGTTGTGATAGCCATCCTTTTGGTTTTGGATAGTAGATTTATCTCATATGCAAGATAATAGGCTCACAGCTTACATAGCTTTAAGGAACACTTCTTCGAACCCTCAGTAAGGAAGTAATTTCCAACCATGGTATTTCTAATTAAAGTAATTTCACCATCAGGAATCGGCGTGAGGTAATAATGAAAACATAGTGCTATTTATGTAGGGTGCACAAATATTAATATACTAGCTGTGCCCGCGGCTTTGCCCGCGTGGTCATTTCATTTAAAAGTAGCCCACACGTTTTATTCCAGGACCAAAAGCCAAACTACCACCAGACCAGTTGTAGGTTTGGTCCAGAGGACCAGGAGGACCAGGACCAAACCTACAAAGTACAATATTATACTACATTTCTTCAAAATTCGTTCAGCCATCAAATAGTTTTTTATCGGTTGCTCGGCATCTAATCATCGGAATAAGGCACTGCCTTGCCTTTTTATAACGCATATTCTGTGAAGTACGGCACTACGTACTTCACAGAATATGCGTTATAAAACACTTGCACTTCTATGACACTTCATAGAAGTGCACGTATTGCAAAGAAATGAACGCATATAATAAAATATGAAATAAACGCTAGAATAAACGCACCACGTTCCACTGCAAGGCAGTGCGTGCAAGGCCTAAGATACCAAGTACCCCAGTTTTTAAATCAGTCGCAAGGGCTTGAGAGCAGGGCCTGGATTCTGTATAACCACTCACGCCAATTCCACGCCACCTGCGTGGAATTAGGGAAGGTGGGTATTTACGCAACCAGGTTTTTAAACCAGGTTTTGGCGTGTAAGTACGCCGCCCTGGTGCGGACCCGCAATACTTGCAAGACTTTCAAAGTATTTTACGCTCTTTCGCCCCGTCCGCACCTACATGTACATACTCGGTGGCGGGTTCGGCATGGCCTCGGCTGAGTTCGGCCGCACTCGGCCAGCCGGGTCACAAGAAGCTAGGCGGTCGATACATCGCTCAAAAAACTTGCTAGGCTTCGAAGTTTTTTTAAGCAAACGCAATTGTGCTCTTTATTTACATAAGCGCACGGGTCAATTTCCTATGCAAGTATTTTTTACTTTCAATTCCACGCTTCCAAGTACTTTTTCGCAAACACGATTGTGCTCCTTATTTATATGGACACGAAGATCAATTTCCCATGCAAGTATTTTGTACTTTCAAGGCTTCGGTTTACAAAGCACTTGAAAGTATTTTGAACCCTGATTTTTATAATGAAAGATTCATGACATGAATGAGTTAAATTTATTTTTTAAATTAATAAATTACTATTTTACTATAATTAATACAACTGAAGTCGACTTATTCTATCAAAAAACACATAAAACATTTAAATACGTTTTAAGATCCTTTAGGGATCATTAAGTAAAAAAAGAAGAAAACGTGTTGTTCGAGTTCATTCAACGATCAAACCACTTCAAACCGCTTGCGTGTTTTAAGGGTAGAAAACGCCATCTAGTTTAAAGAAGTAGCTTGTTATCATGAACGTCTTGTTAATGAGTAGAGAAAATTATCTCCGATGGTAAGGTGGCATAGATTAGAGAGTAATTAAGGTGGTGAGGTAAATTGGATGGGGCATCAAGGGTAGGTCATTATTATGAGGTCCATATGAACAAATTTTAATGCAACGAAACATTGTGTTCGTAATACAAATTATTTTTTATGATGTTTCACAGAACGACATACTTACTGGCACTTTAACTGGCTCTTAATAATTACCTACCCTACCTACTTACTTTTTGAGCTTTTTCAACACGATATGAGGATTGATTTGAAAAAATAAAAGTTTTCTATACTTTCTCTGTGAAGAGCAATACATGTACCAACAAGGGGACAACAAAGGAGGGATTTAAAAAATAATTGTATAATAGTATAAAAATAGTATTATACTATTATAATAGTATAAAATATATATATATATATATATAATAGTATAATAGTACAAAAATAGTAAAAATAGCCGAAAGGGGTTAACAGGGGCATTCGCAGGTCACTACTACGTATCCCGTGGGAAAGGGGGTAGGTCGATATGTCTACCCTTAAACTACACACCCACAAAAACATCAGATTGCTCGTGATCATGACACCTGCGCTGCGACAGTGAAAAATATGAAGAACTCAAACCAAATAAACTAGTGGCTGGCTCTGTGAGCTGTAGACCTCGCGATTACAAACTTTTTTGCAAACAATCTAGTGGTGCACAGTACGCCATCTAGTTACCTTAATGTAAAACTAACATTAATAACCAAGGTGCTCCATCAATCCCTACCTAGTGGGCAAAGGGCTAACTCCACTGGTAGAAACATAAAAGTGAGAAATTTACTGCATTTTGAGGAGCTATTCTGCTCAACACGCCGAAGACCCTCATCAAATCTTCACCAAATTTGTATAAGTCCAATTTAAAGTTACTATTTTTCAAATAAAAAAAGAACCATTCAAATCGGATCTAATAAAGCGGAGATATTCAGTAGCCCCCTTTTTGCCCCTTTTTGGTGGAAGTACTCCCCCCCCCCTTCAAAAAGTATCCACTATAAACATTGTTTACTAACTAATATTTTATGTCGAATCAAAAGACTTCGTGCCGTTTGCTGACATAGCCACCTTACGAATAATAATTAGAAACGAGATATTACCATGTATATTATAATTCACCGTAAAAAAAACCTTTAGACTTTTCCGAAGATACGTACGTAAATTAGAATGTCGTTTTTGCGAATGTCTATTCCTCGAAGTCTATTCATCGAACGCTTACATCCTCGAAGGGTCGTTACTGCAAATAGTTATAATTACGAAGGTACGTTTGCTCAAATGATCAAAACTGTGAAGAGCCGTTTGTTCGAATATTGTAATAAACGAGTTAATACTGTTCACATATTTTATTCCTGTTTATTACACAATTGCCCAAAAAACGAGTGTAATGTTTTCAGGGTACATGTATGTTTGAATGCGAGTTTCTTTATTCCACCATAACTTTTAAATTCCTGAACAGATTTGGATGTATGGGGTATGTATATTTGTATCGTTAGAATCCTTACATCATTAATAAAGGAAAGTATAGTTTTTGAACAAAAAAATATAATCATCTGTATGACTACAAAACAAATGCGATAAAAACTACGAATTTTACAATATGGGTATAAAATTGAAGGTCTTGATGAGCACACTCAAACAATAGGTATTATAATTATTGGCATAGGTAAAATTTTTGTTTTTCATGCCTTTTTTCAATAAATTATTATTATTATTATATGGTGGCAGTCAAAACAAGGAGAACTTGTACTAAAGGACTTGTTAAAGTGCTATAATATGTATCTATTTGATATTATGCTTTCTACGTGCAATTAATACTTTGAACTATAAAAATCTTCATCTATATGCCTACTCAGTGAATGACATACAACGTACAACCTAAACCGGAGGGCCTAGAGATTTGAAATTTGGGATAAATATTTCTTGAGTACCCAAGGGGACAACAAAGGAGGGATTTAAAAAATAATTGTATAATAGTATAAAAATAGTATTATACTATTATAATAGTATAAAATATATATATATATATATATATATATATAATAGTACAAAAATAGTAAAAATAGCCGAAAGGGGTTAACAGGGGCATTCGCAGGTCACTACTACGTATCCCGTGGGAAAGGGGGTAGGTCGATATGTCTACCCTTAAACTACACACCCACAAATACATCAGATTGCTCGTGATCATGACACCTGCGCTGCGACAGTGAAAAATATGAAGAACTCAAACCAAATAAACTAGTGGCTGGCTCTGTGAGCTGTAGACCTCGCGATTACAAACTTTTTTGCAAACAATCTAGTGGTGCACAGTATGCCATCTAGTTACCTTAATGTAAAACTAACATTAATAACCAAGGTGCTCCATCAATCCCTACCTAGTGGGCAAAGGGCTAACTCCACTGGTAGAAACATAAAAGTGAGAAATTTACTGCATTTTGAGGAGCTATTCTGCTCAACACGCCGAAGACCCTCATCAAATCTTCACCAAATTTATATAAGTCCAATTTAAAGTTACTATTTTTCAAATAAAAAAAGAACCATTCAAATCGGATCTAATAAAGCGGAGATATTCAGTAGCCCCCTTTTTGCCCCTTTTTGGTGGAAGTACTCCCCCCTCCCCTTCAAAAAGGAGGGATCAAAAATCCCCAACGCCTAAAAAATTATTAAAATTTGTTTAACCTGTATACCAAGTTTCGTCTAGATCGGTTGAGAAATGCGACCTGTAGAGGAGAACAGAGATCCGGACTGACATCCGGATGGACATAAGAAAGCATTTTTGCCAAAGCTGAAACGGAGACGCTTCGTGCTCGCTTGGTCAATAAAGGCGGTAACATAGACTTGTGTTTCAAAGTTAACAAGCCAGAATAAATTAGGATCTATTACAAACACACAAATCCTTTAATCTGCTAATAAGTTTTAACTAGACACCTCTGTGTGATTGTTTACACCAAACTAATTTATATGAACACGTAAGTTTTGCAAGCAATTTAACTTTGTTCAACTTGCACGGAAACTTAACGGTAAGTTCTTCGTTATCAAGTTACGGCATGGTACGCAGCGGGTACTATTATTTATTCTGTGCGCATGGTTCGGTCTAAAGGTGCAAGCATAACGAGGCGGTGCCGTCGTGGTGGAGGTAACGATTCGTATAAATAAGAACCTAACCTATACTTTTTTTCATATCATCATCATCGTTAGCAGCAGCAGTTAGCCGGAAGAGGTCTACTGTTGAACATCGGCCTTCCTATAACGCCACAAAGAGCAGTTGCTTCCAGTTACTGTTATAAGAGGGGAGAGGGCTATATTTATCTTCTATCTATACTTATAATAAAGCAGTACCTAAGTAACAAAAAGTCTGTACATTAAAAATATTTAGAAAAAAATGTCTATAGTTTGTACAACATAGCTTGATCGCCAAGGCAGCTGCCAGAGTAATATTTCTAGGGTTGTAGTATTATAGGAAAAAATCGATTATCGAACAGTGTTGAAAATAATACGATCATATAATTATGTTGCTTACTTATGTTCTATATTCTTATTGTGACTTTTCTAGTACATACATTATCTATGTCTATCTATATATATCTATACATATAATAAAACTATAAACAAAGTGAAATCTGTACGTGGAAGATAATATAGAAAAAAAAACAGTTATATTTCAGTACTAGCTGTACCCCCGGCTTCGCACGCGTGGTCGTTTCTTTAGGTTCAAAGTACCATAATGTGCTATTTCAGGACCAATATACCAACATTTGATCAAAATTTATTTTGCCATCAAAAATACTTTTATCAATTGTTCGGCTTCTAACTCCTGGTGAGTTACCAATTACACCAGTTTTAAAATCAAACCCTAAGCTATCTATCAACGAAAACCTCATAGCAATCGGTCCAATAGTTTTTACGTGATGCGTGAACAAACATACAGACAAACAAACAGTGACACGATTAAAAAATAATTTATATTCGTTTTCAATACCCTTTTTAAGCACCCAAGTGCATTTTTTTATTTATCTTCTTTTTACAGCCTTTTTCGTACCTATTGCTTTATTATAAGTATAGTAATAAGACTGTGTCAATTTGCATTAAAAAAACCGACATAGGATACTTTACATTATTTGGAATGTAAAGTATCCTATGTCCTACCTCATAGTATGAACTCAAATCATACCAAGTTTCATTTGAATTCATCCAGTAGTTCCGGTGCCGTGATGCGCAGCCAAGATACAGACAGACAGACATACAGACAGAAATGAAAAACATACAGTTTAGGTTTTATTATCGAATGAAGAGTAACCTCCAAAAAAATCACAATATCTTTAATGAACAGAATTTGATCCCATATCCCGCAGAAACCCTTTATTTTTTGGCACAAAAAGTATCTATAATTTTCACCTTTCTTATAAACTATGTCTGTGCCAAGATGATGAACATCGTCTAGTAGTTTCAGCGTGATACGTGTTCTTTTAAATACCTATCCTGCAGGAAGTCTTTAATTTTTCGTGATGAAAAGTATCCAATGTCCTACCTCGTAGTATGAACTCAAATTATACCAAGTTTCATTTGAATTCATTTAGTAGTTTTGGCGTGATGCCTAGCCAAGATACAGACAGACAGACAGACAAACAGACAAAAATGCAAAAAAATACATTTTTGGCTTCAGTATTAAATATAGAGTACCCTCCAAAAACAATTATCAAAATATCTTCAATGTACAAAATTGGACCCGTTACAGTTTTATTATAAGTATAGATATGAAAGTAGGAGAATCCAAAAATATCGTCTGTCTGTCTGTCAGTGACTTCATCACGCAAAAACCCCTAGATGGATTTTGATTATGTTTGCTGAACTGTATTCCTTGGAGTCCTGCAGAGGTTTTTATTTTTGTCTTATCAAAATCGGTTTATCCAAAAAGGAGTTATAGTTTTTTTTTAATATACTTGCGCCACAGAATAACAAATATGGAGGTACTTCTTGAGGTTGTTCAATTTTTAGATCTCTTAAAGCACGTTATGACGTCACACGCTTTTTGCGTGGAATTTCGAGTGGCAATAGAGAATAATGGCCCAGGGTGTGGGTGACCGCGTTAACTTTTTGGCGGTTCCATATTTTTTCAAATTTTTTTATTCCCGGGTCTTCCAATACTGTTATTACTTAGTTGACCACATGTCCGCCAGTCAGACCAGTAACCAAGCCACCCCCCGTGGGTTCCCGCCTTGTCGTGACCCTACGGTGAAGCTAAGAGGAACCCGGGGCCGCGCTGGCAGGGTGATGCTGGCCGGCCCAAGGAGGGGCAGCTTCACTGGGCTTTTCTCCACAAGCCCACGCTGAAGTGGCCACAGAGGCGGTCCGCTCCCAGCACTACTGTATGGGCAGTAGTGCTTGGAGTGTGACGTGCTCCATGGCTTCCTAAATCTAGCGTCGCTGCTCAGAGCAGCACCGGATAGTCCGCCAGCTGTTGCTGTGGCTGTGCTGGGCGGTGGCGATGGATTTGAGAGGCCATGGAGTGGAGGAAGTTGCGTCCATTCTCTGCGCTGCTGCTGGGTAACCTGTTTCCCCCAGGTTGGTCAGTAGACGTGTGGAGAATGTGACGTGGAGGGGGGGGGGGGGGCGGCGGGCGCTCGGCGCAGGCTCGAGGAGGTGGTCCGCTCCCAGACCTACCATTCTTTGGCTTGATGGATTCGGTGCTGGGAGTGTGACGTGGAGGTAGGGCCCGGGCGCTCAGCGCCGGCTCGAGGAGGTGGTCCGCTCTCAGCACTACTGTATGGGCAATGGTGCTCTGAGTGTGACGTCTCCATGGCTTCCTAAATCTGGCGTCACTACTTGGTGCAGCGTCGGATAGTCCGCCAGCTGTTGCTGTGGCTGTACTGGGCGGTGGCGATGGATTTGGGAGGCCATGGAGTGGAGGAAGTTGCGTCCATTCTCTGCGCTGCTGCTGGGTAACCTGTTTTTTCCCAGGTTGGTCAGTAGACGTATGGAGAATGTGACGTGGACGGGGGGCCGGGCGCTTGGCGCAGGCACGAGGAGGTGGGGCCCAGTGCGCTCGGCGCAGGCTCGAGGAGGCGGTCCGCTCCCAGACCTACCATACTTCGGCTTGATTGAGTCTTTATATCGACCACCACAATAGAAACCTGGACAGTTTTCTCCACCACTCTCGCTTTCTGGTGGAGAAGTAGGCTAAGTGCCTTTTTTCTCATTGGTTAAGTATTATTTTTTGAACACCACCATTTCTGTTAATATTTTTACTTTTGTTATTTATTTCTTTCTGCTAAATACCTTCCACCGCGCCAGATGGGACACCCAGTACCCCGTCATGCCCTCTCATGCCAAACTGATTTTAATAAAATCCGTGGTGAAAATACATACAAACTTTTGATATTGATGCCAACCTACAAAACAAGTTTGTACGGAAAAATATTATAACTAGGGAGATATACTTTTTCCTCTGTTAAGTTTGAGAAATATTCTGACGTTTAAAAAATAAGTAACCTTTGTTCCGCATTTGAAATAATTTCATTTAATTGAATCCAGCGACTGACCTGAGAGCACATAAATCTCTTCAACTGGTGACCCCGACGTACGAACAAAAACGGAACGGATACAAAAAAGTTCTTGCCTGCTGCGTTAATCGTTGTAAAATTGCAAAGCTGTCACTGCGCTAACTGGTAGACAACGTGGTGGCACGTCGTCACGAACTAGAAACTGTCGTGACTGGTTTCACGTACGGTCAATTAAACCCGGAACCCCGTCTTGCCCACCACCCCGACTTGCCCCACCTTCCCCTAATAGTACTCGTTTGGTGCAGTAGATGTAATGGAGTAGTTTTAGAAGTCATAATTGCTTACAGCATGAAACTTCTAATTAGTATTTTTGTAAAAATGCATACCTAATTTTAATTGTCCTAGCCACAGCTGTCACTCGACATTTTATGCAAACTGGCCATGCTCTAAGGTTTTATGAGAACAAAATGATCCATAAATATTCATTCTCACAGGATTCCGCAGTGTGTAATGTTTTAAGGATTCATGTATATTGGTATCTATGTTTGTATGTATGTGTGTTTGTTTCTTTATTCCACCTTAACTTTTATATTAATGCCGGAACAGATTTGGATGAAGATCCAAATCGTTATCAAATCGATATCGTTAGAATCCTTACATCATCCCGAGCAACGTATGCAATTATTATTTTTAGTTTATCTTTATCTGCTGTATGTTTGTTTGTTTGTTTGTGTGTCGTTCATACGACACTACCAGGCCAGCACTACCTCATGGTATTTTTCATGGACGGTAAACTCTGTCCTTTGTCAAATTAAGTTGCGTTCAATAAACCAACGCAATGCGTGTGGGGGACTGATCTGTATGGATTTCCTCTACCGTACCGAATTAAATTCACATTATTTCATCTCCTGACGTTAGAGTACGGCGTAATATGCAGTCCTCTATTGTGTGACGCTTTTTTCTTTGTATAGTGCTACAATTGAGTATTTGAATTCTGAATAAATAAATTCCAATAAATTATTGTTTTGATCGTGGTATACTTTTGTGGCCAATTTGTGTTGGATAGCAAATTTTGTGTGCACTTCAGGTAATTTTTATGAAACAAAAGCAAACAAAAGGTGCAATTTGGTCACAAAAGTATATCTTGATTAATACAATAATTTATTGGTTATAATTTATTTAGAAGAATTTACATTGAAATACTCAATTGTGAATACATAGACTACATAAAACCACATTGCCTCACACGCATAGCACATTGCATTAGTAACTGAACGCAGCTTAGCTTGCTAACATTCATTAAAAAGCAAGATGTCACACAATAAATCATAGTACAAGTCCATCAATTTTATATTTCATGTTGAACTTGACCTTAAAAATAAGTAAAATCTCATAAAACAATCAAAGATCAATCAAGTCTAAAAGAAATCCTCCAAATCGGTTTAGTAATTCCTGAGATATGAGCGAATAAACATAAAAAAATACTATGAGAGTTCACTGGTAATAGGTTTTAAAAATATTTCGTACCTACTAGCTTTCCCGCCCACGACTTCGTCCGCGCGGACTACTGTTTATCGGGAAAAAGGCATCCTATGTTCTTCTAGGATATTAAAAACCAATTCAAAAGTAGGTATAGCAACAATGCTCTTGATGTTTTTTTGACATAATTGTTATTGCGTTTGCATCGCAATCGTTTCTTACAGCGAGTAACCAAATTTTTCCAGTTTTCCCTGTTTTCCCGTGGAAATTTAGAATTTTCGGGGATACTCTCCATTTCAAATTTCATCAGAATCCGTAAAGCCGCTATCGCGTGAAAGATTCCCAAATAAACAAACAAACAAACAACATTTCACTTTTATATATTGGTATGGATAAGACAATAAGTTATTCATTGAACCGCTGTGTTACTTTCTTAGGTCTACAGTTAAGCTCGAACGCACGAAGGGTTCAGGTTACTCCTAATCGAAACCGCGAGCGTGCGTCTGCACATTTGCATACTGAGTCATAGGACGCATCCTCATCATTGCATTGTCAAAACAATCGAAGACAATAAAGTTCAAAATGCATTCAAGAAAAGTAAAACGCAGACTAAACCGCAAGTTTCCGGTGACTACTTCCCCGTTGGTCACAAGGACCTATTGAATATAGATCACCAAAGTCTAGCTGTGAAACAGTGAAGAAGATTTGATGACTTCGAGAGTATAGCTAGCGGATAACGAAACGTGGCGGGGATCTTGACACAGTCAGTTTTCGCGATAAAAATGGAGCCATGCAGCTGCCATACTGAATCCTTAAAAAAAATAGCCTGTGTTACTCGGGGGGTGTAAGGATTCTAACGATTCCACATACATCTAAATCTATTCAAGCATTTAAAAGTTATGGTGGAATAAAGAAACTCGCATACATACATACATGAATCCTAAAAATACACTCCTTTCTTTGGGCAGTCGTGTAAAAACTAAGAATCTTAGAATTCCATTACAATGGATATCAATGTGAAGATTTCAAAAATGAAATTATAACTCAACATGTGGCAACAAAGTATGACATGTATGATCTAGAACGTGTAGAACATTTTCATTTATTTTATCAGGTGTTAGTGTTTGAATTAAGGTATTTCTTGCGAAGTATTTTAATTGGGACAATGACGTGCTCTGATGAATGTGGAATTAATATTCTGTCCCAATAATACTCATAAAGTTATAAATGTACTCACAAATTAAGAGGAAAATCCACCAAACTTTATATGAGGAAGCTTAAAGAAACTTACGGATAATTTATTTTCCTTATAATTAAGCAGTACTATCCCTACATTTACTAAAATTGGATCTACAAAAAAAAACCGTGAGTTATGAGAGGATTACATTAAAAAAAATACCGGTAATGATCTGTCAGTTAGTAACACATGTCAGGGTACTATTTTTAGGTATAGCCTAGCTGTACCCGCGGCTTCTCACGCGTGGCCATTTCTCTAGCTTAAAAGTACTTTATGTACTATTCCAAGACCTAAAATACCAAAATACAAACATTTGATCAAATTTCCTTCAGCCGTCAAAAAGTTTTTATCGATTGCTCGGCTTCTACTTATCGGATTCAGATACGTTCACAAGTTTTTAAGATAAATCAATAAGTAGGTACCACGTGAGGGCAATTTAAATGATCCATTGCGATTTGTTGGAACAAAATGGAGCTCATTTCGACAACTAATTAGTTTATCCTTTTTTCGTACAATTAAAATAAGTAAAGATTTTATGGATTTCCTTTTATTTCATTTATAAGTTTGTTATAGAGATTTGATTCTTATGGTTGACCCTATCGATTGATGCCATATGAGTACAGAATGTTATTTTTTTCGTTTTAGCCGATTCGATTCCCGAGTGTGGCAAGCGAGTTTTCGAAAATCTATGAATGCAGATTTGTTTCTTTTTAAAAATAATTCTATTTAAATGTTTCCTTTGAGTAAAATTTGCTATCTCCAGTATTTAGAGTACTTTCCCTCCGGGTGTGGTTAAAAAATTCCAGCCTGTATATGACATCGTTGAGTAAAGCCTGCTTAGTTTCTGGATACTACCTATTGAAAGCTTAAAAATAGATGCAAAACAAAAAAGAGCATAACTTTTTGGAGTTCTTGGGCAATTTATTAAATATAGAATCACTAAAAGGTTTGCGATACATACACAAAATATTTATAATTTCCGCTAGGTGTCAAGTATAACGACTTGAATCACCTCTCCAAACACAGTTTGAAATGATGTTGTAGGTATTCCGTATGTTGTAGGTATTTTCTGTATACACAGGACGGATTTTTGAGATGGAGGTCTCCTAAGAACTTATTTCTGTAGCTAGAATGGTTATAGTATCTACTCGAACGATTTCCTATAGATACAACGGTTAAGGTACATCTCTTACTGCCCAGTCTCAAAAATTCACGCTGTAAATAGGTACATAGTCGGTATTTTATAACACGTAAAGTTTGTTAGTTTATTATTATTTTTATATCATTATTGCTTTATAGATATTTAATTTGTTGTACACCACTGTCTATTCTTAGTATAACATTTTTAGTCCATTTAAAGGTTGCCTGTAATAGATTGCTGAAAGTGATTAGACCGCCGATTGTTTTGCCGCAATGTCATTATTTTATGTTGTATTTTGTACAATGTAGAATTACCTATCGCTTTTACAAAAAAACCGTCAGAATGAGGAAAAGGGAAAATTTACCAGCACAAAAAAAAATTGCCGTGACATAAATTTGTCCTTTGCCATGGTATTGGGGAGTTTTTATACGGGAATCCCTCAATATTTCAAGTTAGAGACATAGAAAGGTGATTATAACCACTATCCCAGTACCATTATTTGTTCCATACACAGAAGTGTAATATAAAGGAAATATACATCATAAAAATTCCATTAAAAAAAAACCGCTAGATTTACGTACCTAGCGGCACGTAAGTCTAGCGGTGAACGAAACTTGGCGGGGATCTTGGCACAGTCAAAGTTTATATAATATATTAAAATGTTCAATACTTTTTATCCCGAAAACTGACTGTGTCAAGATCCCCGCCACGTTTCGTTAACCGTTAACTATACTCTCGAAGTCATCAAATCTTCTTCACTGTTTCACAGCTAGACTTTGGTGATCTATATTCAATAGGTCCTTGTGACCAACGGGGAAGTAGTCACCGGAAACTTGCGGTTTAGTCTGCGTTTTACTTTTCTTGAATGCATTTTGAACTTTATTGTCTTCGATTGTTTTGACAATGCAATGATGAGGATGCGTCCTATGACTCAGTATGCAAATGTGCAGACGCACGCTCGCGGTTTCGATTAGGAGTAACCTGAACCCTTCGTGCGTTCGAGCTTAACTGTAGACCTAAGAAAGTAACACAGCGGTTCAATGAATAACTTATTGTCTTATCCATACCAATATATAAAAGTGAAATGTTGTTTGTTTGTTTGTTTATTTGGGAATCTTTCACGCGATAGCGGCTTTACGGATTCTGATGAAATTTGGAATGGAGAGTATCCCCGAAAATTCTAAATTTCCACGGGAAAACAGGGAAAACTGGAAAAATTTGGTTACTCGCTGTAAGAAACGATTGCGATGCAAACGCAATAACAATTATGTCAAAAAAACATCAAGAGCATTGTTGCTATACCTACTTTTGAATTGGTTTTTAATATCCTAGAAGAACATAGGATGCCTTTTTCCCGATAAACAGTAGTCCGCGCGGACGAAGTCGTGGGCGGGAAAGCTAGTAGGTACGAAATATTTTTAAAACCTATTACCAGTGAACTCTCATAGTATTTTTTTTATGTTTATTCGCTCATATCTCAGGAATTACTAAACCGATTTGGAGGATTTCTTTTAGACTTGATTGATCTTTGATTGTTTTATGAGATTTTACTTATTTTTAAGGTCAAGTTCAACATGAAATATAAAATTGATGGACTTGTACTATGATTTATTGTGTGACATCTTGCTTTTTAATGAATGTTAGCAAGCTAAGCTGCGTTCAGTTACTAATGCAATGTGCTATGCGTGTGAGGCAATGTGGTTTTATGTAGTCTATGTATTCACAATTGAGTATTTCAATGTAAATTCTTCTAAATAAATTATAACCAATAAATTATTGTATTAATCAAGATATACTTTTGTGACCAAATTGCACCTTTTGTTTGCTTTTGTTTCATAAAAATTACCTGAAGTGCACACAAAATTTGCTATCCAACACAAATTGGCCACAAAAGTATACCACGATCAAAACAATAATTTATTGGAATTTATTTATTCAGAATTCAAATACTCAATTGTAGCACTATACAAAGAAAAAAGACTCACACAATAGAGGACTGCATATTACTCCGTACACTAGACAGGATTTTGAAGAACGCCGCAATGAGAGTATTTTGATTATTGCCATTTTAGCGCTGATAGCAGTAGTTTGGCAGTAGTGAGCATCCACGGAGCTAAAGTAAATGTACTATTATTTATTCTGTGTCTAACGTCAGGAGATGAAATAATGTGAATTTAATTCGGTACGGTAGAGGAAATCCATACAGATCAGTCCGTTTAAATAAGTTTCAACCCCTGTTTCTGCGAGAACCCATTAATTATTTGGAATGTAAAGTATCCTACCTCATAGTATGAACTCAAATCATACCAAGTTTCATTTGAATTCATCCAGTAGTTCCGGTTCCGTGATGCACAGCCAAGATACAGACAGACAGACATACAGACAGAAATGAAAAACATACAGTTTAGGTTTTATTATCGAATGAAGAGTAACCTCCAAAAAAAACACAATATCTTTAATGAACAGAATTTGATCCCATATCCCGCAGGAACCCTCTATTTTTTGGGACAAAAAGTATCTATAATTTTCACCTTTCTTATAAACTATGTCTATGCCGAGATGATCAACATCGTCTAGTAGTTTCTGCGTGATACGTGTTCTTTTAAATAACTTTCAACGCCTATCCGGCAGGAAGTCTTTAATTTTTCGTGATGAAAAGTATCCAATGTCCTACCTCGTAGTATGAACTCAAATTATACCAAGTTTCATTTGAATTCATTTAGTAGTTTCGCCGTGATGCCTAGCCAAGATACAGACAGACAGACAGACAGACAAAAATGCATAAAAATACATTTTTGGCTTCAGTATCAAATATAGAGTACCCTCTAAAAACAATTATCAAAATATCTTCAATGTACAGAATTGGACCCGTTACAGTTTTATTATAAGTATAGATATGAAAGTAGGAGAATCCAAAAATATCATCTGTCTGTCTATCAGTGACTTCATCACGCAAAAACCCCTGGATGGATTTTGATTATGTTTGCTGAACTGTATTCCTTGGAGTCCTGCAGAGGTTTTTATTTTTGTCTTATTAAAATCGATTTATCCAAAAAGGAGTTACAGATTTTTTTAAATATACTTGCGCCACAGAATAACAAATATGGAGGTACTTCTTGAGGTTGTTCAATTTTTAGATCTCTTAGTTCCTCTTCTATGTCTGTCTCAACATGCTGTAAAATATCTTCACTTGATGAAATGTCCCCGACATGAGACTCGGCAAAATCACATGATTTGTTTTTTTTTTCAGAATATTTTTACCCAAACTCCATAGCCCTTATCATCTTTGCAACCAATAAGCATTTATTTTTTGGCTTTCTTGTCCAATTTCATGCGTGACGCCAACCAATACTAGTGGCTCTGCGAGCTGTAGACCTCGCGAGCACAAACTTTTTTGCAAACAATCTAACGGTGCACAGTAGTGTTGCCATCTAGTTACCTTATTGTAAAATTAACAGTAATAACCAAGGTTCTCCATTACTTACCTAGTAAGTAGTAGTAGTAGGTAAATGGCTGAATCCACAAGTTGAAACCTAAAATTGAGCAATTCACTGCATTTTGAGGCTAGCCGCTCGCTTAGTCAATTATATATAATATATATCCAAAGAAATATTCATTTTATCTCCACACCAATATATAAAAGTGAAAACGTACAATTGTAAAGCATCCATTTTGAAAGGTTGTACACTTTTTGTAATCCACTGGATCGATGAATATCATGATATATTAGGTATTCATAAACGATGGTAGGTAAGTATGTATTAACTTTACTTTGATGTGGTGACACATCTATAATCCTCACCATCAAAATCATCAGCCCGTATTCATCCACTACTGGACGTAGGCCTCTCCTTGTCAATGCCACTGAGCCCGATCTTCAACTCTTCTCGCCATTCTCAACTCGTCACTCCACTTGGCCAACCGTCTCACTACGTTTGCCTAATCGTGGTCCACAATAAAACTCGCTTACCCCAACGGTTGTCGGTTCTCCGAGTTATTATAATTATTAGAGTTAAGTCGCGGGCGAAAGCTAGTACTTGATGATGTTTTTTCCTACGGATGGTATTTTTTTTACTTGGGTGCATATAGAGTTTAGACCATATAGACCAAATAGAACGTGACATTTTGCTAGAACAAAAAAGATTAGAGCGGAATCTATTTTACGCCAGTACATAAGCGTAAATCAAAATCTTTGCATTGTACCACAACAATAGATTCAAATTAGCTTGTGGAAACTTTTTCATGAATTTATCACGAATAAGCAAACAAAGTTATTTCGATTTTCATAATCGATTATTATTGTTTTGTAGTCATTCCTTTCCGTCACTACAATAAAGTACGACATTGTTTTGGATACATTTTGACTGTAAAATATACGAAACTTCATGCTCGCTATCTCGATGACAGCCGTCATGGAGATCAAGCTATAAAAATCAAAGTATAGTGCACTTAAACTAAGCAGCTGAACAAGTTTTTTTAGCGTGTCTGTCTATTTGTTTGGGGAGGGAGGCCATATCTATCTTCTATACTTTAAGTTTACTGTCTATTACTTATAATAAAGCAGTAAGTAACAATATGTCTAGAGGACTTAAAAATAAGATACTGAACAAGTTTTTTTAGCGTTTCTGTCTATTTGTTTGGGGAGGGAGGCCATATCCATCTTCTATACTTTAAGTTTACTGTCTGTACTTATAATAAAGCAGTAAGTAACAATATATCTAGAGGACTTAAAAATAAGATACTGAACAAGTTTTTTTAGCGTGTCTGTCTATTTGTTTGGGGAGGGAGGCCATATCTATCTTCTATACTTTAAGTTTACCGTCTATACTTATAATAAAGCAGTAAGTAACAATATGTCTAGAGGACTTAAAAATAAGATACTGAACAAGTTTTTTTAGCGTTTCTGTCTATTTTTTTGGGAAGGGTGGCCATATCTATCTTCTATGCTTTAAGTTTACTGTCTATACTTATAATAAAGCATTAAGTAACAATATGTCTAGAGGACTTAAAAATAAGATACTGAACAAGTTTTTTTAATTCGTTTCTTTCTTTATACGTTCTTGCATCACGTAAAAGCTTTGGAACCGATTGCGATGCGTTTTGACTATTGGATGGCTAAGGGGTAGTTACCATCTATTCTACTATATCTTCTACCCATAGAACAATTAGGAAAAATTATTCTCGGTTGTTCTACCAATACAACAATAAGGGTTTGACTTAAAACTGGTGTACTTGGTTTCTCAATTCATTGAGTAGAAACCTAGAAATCGATAAAAACTATTTGACGGAAACGAAATTTGTAATATTGTACCTTGTAGTTACTTTTGGTCCTGGAATAACATTTAAGATACTTTTATACCAGAAAAATGTACCACGCGGGCAAAGGCGCGGGCACACCTAGTTTAATTATAAAACAATCAGCGTCATGCAAAGAAAGATTACTTAAAATTAATTCCAGCACTTTCATTTTTTTCATCTCGTTATGAGACGGAAGTTATAAAAACCTATGGGACAAATTTATACGCATGAAACAACATTTTACAAAAAAAAATGTATCGTAATCCACTCACATCCCATTTTACTTTGCATCGTAGCCTTCAAAAGAACGATGACCGCAAATCTATTCACGGCAAACACCCAACTTATACTTCAAAGCTCTATCGAACCAACACGGATTCCTAACAAAAGGGTACCTTACGTCTGAATTAAAAAAGAAACCCTTATAGGATCACTCGTGTCTATCAATCTGTACTTCTGTCACAAAAAAAAAAACTGTGACCCAAAACACGGTCGTGTAACGTAAATAAATGAATTTTGGATATGGGGGTCATGCGGGACAAAATATAATAATAAACAACTTTTTGCAAATTGTACCATACGACATATCAAATGAAAGAAAGGGCTTGTTAGGTTAGGTTAGGTTAGTCCTTTATTTAAATTTTATCATATTTTAAAGTTATTTATGAAAATTGCCCATTCAGCGGCTTTTTTCTCCTAAAATTATCTGAACCACAAATTTTGAAAAATATTACGAAAATTGTTCTTGACTTATAGATTACAGGAAAACCTATAAGAAGTCTATGGTCTTAAAATAACATGTTAAATCTCTCAATATTGTGTGTAATATATTGATCGTACGGAACCTTTTCTACGCGAGTTCAACTCGCACTTGTCCAGTATTTCAGATCAGGGGTCGATCTTACTTGTAGAAGTAGGATGTAAAAGTGTCTCAAGTAAAAATAGTTGCGGCTAAGGTTAGAATACTAGTAGCTCTGTGAGCTGTAGAACTCGTGAGTCTCTCTTTGCATAGCTTAAACTGAATAGATGTTCAACGCGCACCATAAAACAAAAAAAAACTTAACGACAAAAAATAACCATATATTATTTATCGAACCAGCTCACAAAATTTCATGTGAATCGTATGAGAAATGCGACCTGTGTGTTTATTACGTTTTCTACCCCAATATCGCCAAAATTAAAAAAAAAACACATATCTCAATTGACAAAAAAACATAATTATAGAACCTGTTAAAAAAAAAACACGAGAATCGGTTGAGAAATGCGACATGCGTTGGACATATGGAAGCATTATTGCCCAAGCTGAAACGGAGAAGCTTCGCTCGCGCTTCGCACTCGCTCAGTTAATTAATTGAGTGTGAGCACATAATAAGTGCTACAGTGTGAGTTTATGTTGGAACAAGGGAGCTGAACTTGCGTCTTTGAGTGTTAATGCTAATTATTAATTTATTAAGTTTACCTTTGTGATCTTGCACTTTCATGTCGAATATATTAGTATACCACTGAAGAGCCCTGAGATGATCCTTTTTCATGGCAGGCGGATTCATCCAGTTAGGATCTACAGACATACAAGAACACAATTTTTCAGTGGATCATGTAAGAGAGTAATTTATAAACCGGGAAAAAGTAAAATCCATAAAGGTAAGACAAAGCGAGTATTGACATCCTGCCAAATAATATAGCTCCGCGTTTTGGAGGGCACGATAAGCGTCGGGTTGTTAGGCCATGGCAGAGGAACTCGGGCGGCCTGACGAAGCCTGACCCTAGAGGCCAGCCTCATACGCTAAAACAAAAAAAACTGAACTAAAACTTATTTTAAACGTGTTGGTCTAAACCTAACTGGTAACAGGTTAGTTAAAAAAAACTTCATATAATAGCAAACGCTTCTTAGATTCCAAAATAATAGACCGTTCGAGAAAGGACCTTCTGAAGACCATCCTTCACGTCATGTCAGTTCTATTTCGCGTCAAAGTACGAAAATATCAGAGTACATATTACAGATATTACGTAATGGCTCCTTTTGTCCGCAACCCGTGAAAAGGTTGGGGACGGTGGTCGAGTATCTCTAAAATTCATACGAGACATCATCTCAAGGGGTCTTAGGCGGTCGATGTTTGGAGTAGTATTATTTATACCCCTTGTTTTATTGTAAGTGACAGCACGCTTTTATGAATATTCTAGTTGTTCTTATCTGACTGAATCGTTTTGGAGTATCTATAGCTTTATTGGACACGACAAATAAACGAATTTTAAAAAGAAAGAAGAAAATGGAAGAGATCGCTTTTAGCGATAAGAAGAAGCATTACGCCTATTTTTAAAATAAATTCTTGTTTATCTATTCCAGAATTCTGGTGTAATAAAGTGTTTAATTACCTTTTTTAGCTTTTTTAACTCTCGAAATTTTAAGAATTTCGGTAAGTAATATGCCGTAAGGCATCCACTTGGCTTGCCGTATTCGGTAAGCCAAGTGGAGTTCATTTTAGGGATAAGGTTCTGTTTGCAAATATTCCTGCAAAAACTTCCTTACGACTTTTGCATGGTCATAGATAAGTTACCAGATAATTCAATTTGCTGTACATAGTGGGTGAGATGTTTGGGTATGACTCCGGTGCTGGAGAGCACCAGAGGCACGATACAAACTTTATTAATTTTCCAGATTCTTATAATTTCTTCCTTTAGTTCGATGTATTTGTGTATTTTTTCGGCTATTGTCTTTTCTATGTTATGTGTGTTAGGAACAGCAATATCTATTAAGTAAGTCTGCTTATTTAATATATCCATTACTGTTTTATCATGTCTATTATTGTGGACTATTTTATCTGTTAAAAGTATATCTTGTTAAGAATAAAAACGTTTATTAGCACAAGACATCATAAAACAATAATAATAAAAACAAAATAATAAACTAAGTACCTACTAAAATTAATATTAAGTACATGAATGAATTTATAGCTTGTACCAAAGGGGCCTGCACTCAGCATAAATGTCCCATCGCTGCCACTGGACGCTGATTTTCAGAAAAACCCCGCGGGTGATGTTAAAGGTGCGAATTATTGTATAAATACATAGATAAATTAAACATACATAATAATAACATAAATACATTTAAACAGATTTAAATATATAAATATACATATATAATAACTACTAAATTACATAATATATTAATAAACATAAGAAATAGTATACAGAAACAATAACCATAATTCCAACAATACAACACTAGAATTGCTTTAGATTGCATGAGTCTATGTTTGATGACTAGTTTTTGATGAACTATGTGAGCTATTTGATTATGTATGTGGGTGTAGTCAGTTTGGGCAAGGGTTGTCTAATCCAAAGGTCATGTTTATGTCTTGGCTGTATTGTGCGGTTATATCAATAACAGTCTTAGTCAGTCAGTTTAGTCAGTCTTTAGCAGTCTTTGAAAAAAGTTTGAAATCATCCATGTAAATCAAGTATGTAATGGACATATTGCTATTTATTATTATTACTAGCTGTACTGTACCCATGGCTTCGCATGCGTGGGCATTTCTCTAGGTTAAAAGAAATCTATTACTATTCCAAGATCTAAAATACCAATATACCAACATTTATACAAAATTCCTTCAGCCGTCACAAAGTTTTTATCGATTGCTCGGCTTCTACTCATCAGATTGAGATAACGGTATCGCAATCAGTAGTTTTTACGTGATGCGTGAACAGACTAACAGACAGACACGAATTTAAAACATGATTTATTCATTTTCAGTAGCTTATTTTTAGTACCCTAGTTTTTTTTTTTAATATCTTCCTTTTACAGATTTTGGTTCCTACTGCTTTATTATAAGTATAGATGCCCTTCACTTTTGGGCAGAATAATAACAATATATGTTTAATTACTTTATTTTAATCATGCCTATAAAACAGTACCGTGACATACCTACTGACTGGCTGACTGACTGACAGACAACGCCCAGACTAAACCAGTGGATCTAGGTATTTGAAATTTAGAAGAATATTTTTTGAGTATCCTAGACGTGAACTACGGAAGTAACTATAATCCCTAAAACATGAATACCAACTCCAAATAAAATACCCGTATCCTGCGGGGACCCTTTAATTTACCGGTATGAAAGAATACAATGTCCTACTTCGTAGTATGAACCCAAATTATGCCAAGTTTCATTTGAATTCATTCAGTAGTTCCGGCGTGATGTGCGTCCAAGATACAGATAGACAGACAGACGGAAAGACAACAGACAAAAATGAAAAAAAAAACAGTTTGGCTTCAGTACGAATAATAGAACAGATTGCATTTTTTTAATTATATATCTTCAATGAAACGAATTTGGACCCATATCCCGCAGGATTTTTTTATTTATTCGGCATAAAAAGTATCCTCAATTTTCACTTATCACATAAACTATGGCTGTGCCAAGTTGCATCAAAATCCGTGCAGAAGTTTCATCGTGATTCGCGTTCTTTTAAATAACTTTCAATCCCTATCCTGCGGAAACCGTTTAATTTATCGTGATGAAAAGTATCCTATGTCCTACGTGGTATGAATTCAAATCATGCCAAGTTTCATTTAAATTCATTAAGTAGTTTCGGCGTGATGCCTAGCCAAGATACAGACAGATAGACAGACAGACAGAAAATGGAAAAAACACACACAGTTTTGGCTTCAGTATGGAATACAGAACAGCCTCCAAAAAAAATGTACAATATATTCAATTTACCGAATCGGACCTGTTACAGTTTTATTATAAGTATATATATAGAATTTAGATTATTATGTAGTTTTTTATTTTAAATATTATATTAAGATTTAGAAAAACAATATCAATGACATCGAAAGGCAATTCCGAATCGGGGGTTTTTGACAAAACCGAACCACTATCTGAGTTTCCGGTTATGTTGGATTTTGAGGAAAACAAACACTCTTAGGAATTTCCTTTTATTTTTATAATAAATCATATCACTGTAGGTGTGTACGTATAAATAATACCCCAATATAACACAGTAGGTGTAAAATGTGACCTTTTCTCATTTTTTGGCTGTAGAGTCCTATTCATATACTTATATAATATTAGCTACTACTAGCTACTAACCTATGTGTTATTATTGTACCTTTGTTTGTTTGTCGTATGAGGTAGTGCTGGCCTCTGATGTCAGAGTTTGTCAAGCCGCCCAAGGGCCTCTGACATGGATTAACGACTGCTATGAATCAATAACAGCCGGGACCGACAGTTTAACGTAGCCTGAGATAGCCCTCCGAAACACAGAGCGATGGAAAACCGCACATTACCACAGAATAAATAATAGTACAAGCATTACTTAGAAAAGTCATTGGCACGGAGCCTAGGTTTTGAACCCGGTATCGTTGGATTCTAAATTTCACTTTAGAACCGTTAGGCCATCATCGCTCTTAGTGCCTTTTAAGTACAATATAATATCCTACATTTGATCTAAATTTTTTCATCCTTCAAATAGTTATTTATCGATTGATCGGCTTCTATTCATCGGATTGAGATACTAAGTACACCAGTCTTTAAGACAAAACCTAGTTTTTACTTGATGTGCGAACAAATACGCGGTTTAAAAAAAAATGTTTATTAGTTCATTTTAAGTACCATATACAATTTTTTTATTATCTTCTTTGTACAGAATTTTTGTTACCTACTGCTTTAATATAATTATTCAAATAAATAGATGCCCGGACAGTTTGAAAATGACCAATATGAAAGGGCAATAATTAACTATCCATACCAATATATAAAAGTGAAAACGTTTGTTTGGCGAGTTTTAACGCGATAACGGCTGGACAGAATTTGATGAAATTTAAAATGGAGATAGCTTATACCCTGGCATAAACAAAGGATACTTTTTGTCCCGGTAAATTGTAGGTTTTCACGGGAAAACTGGAAAATGTTGATTACTTGCTGTAAGGAACGGTTGTCATGGAAACCAGATAACAAATCTGTCAAAAACATCAAGAGCGTTGGTGCTTTACCTACTTTTGCATTGTTTTTTTATAACCTAGAACAAGATAGGCTTTTTTCGCGGTCGAAGTCGTGGGCGAAAGCATGTTGAAAATAAAAATTGACCGGGCTTAATGAACCCTCCACTATTAGGCAGAATAACAAAAAAATGTATTTTATTAAATTATTTTAATCATGCCTATAAAACAGTAGGTACCGTGACTTACCTACTGACTGACTGACAACGCACAGCCTAAACCAGTGGATCTAGGAATTTGAAATTTGGAGGAATATTCCTTGAGTATCCTAGAGGTGCACTATGATAGTAACTATAAACCGGAAAACTAGAATACCACTACAAATAAAATGCCCCTATCCTGCGAGAACCTTTTTAAATTATCGGGATGAAAAGTATCCAATGTCCTACCTCGTAGTATGAACTCCAATCATGCCCAGTTTCATTTGAATTCATGCAGTAGTTTTGGAATGATGCGCGGCCAAGATACAGACAAACAGTCAAAAAAAAACTGTTATGGCTTTAGTGTCAAATATATAACAGTTTCCAAAAATATCTACTAGGTATCTTCAATGTACAGAAGTTGGACCCATATCCCGCAGGAACCCTTTATTTTTCGGGATAATAAGTATTCTCTATTTTTATCAATCAAACTTTGACTATGCCAAGTTGCCAGTTGCAAGTTGTTCAGCGTGATAAGTGTTCTTTTAAATAATTAACAACCTTTTTCCCGCGGAAACCCATTAATTTTTCTGGATGAAAAGTATCCTATGTTCTACCTCGTAGTATGAACTCAAATCATGGCAATTTTCATTTGAATTCATTTTGTAGTTTCAGCGTGATGCAGACAAACAGACAGAAAGAAAAAAAACTGTTTTATCAGTATCGTATACAGAACAGCCTCCAAAAAAAATAATACAAAATATTTTCAATATTCAGAATTGGACCTGTTACAGTTTTATCTATAAGTATAGATTACTAGAAGTGCTCTGTGGAGACGCCTATATTTTTCTTTGGAGCAAAGTACATAATACACTATCTTGTGCTAAAATTCATCAAAATTGTTACAGTCTTATGGACGTGTAATCCATAAGCAATGTTGTGTAATATTATTGTTCTATCCTACATCATCCTTTCTTCTCCATAAAATTAACATGAGTTATTCGCCATCTTAAAAGATTTATTTTCCAAAGCTTTTTATCTTATACTAGATAAGCCCGCGACATTGCCCGCGTGCATTTGCTTTAAAGAATTTTGAAAAGTTTTGCACGCGTTTTTAATAAGTTTTAAGTATCTAAGCTCATTTCATATACAATTATAGTATATTTATTTTTATGCCCGTATTTATTTTAGGATTAAACAAATTATGGTTTTTAGAATCTCAAATAATCTCATTTCTATTTCATCCTTCCTCTTCATATTACAAAAGTTTCCACGAAGTGTTTGGAGAACTCATTTGCATATTAAATTTATTTTAACCACATTTGTGTGGTAAGGTGTTATTTAACTCATTTCACGTAAGCTTTGCTTCCGCTAAACGGGTTTAACGGAGAGATTATACCTTTATGAATGACTAGCTGTGCCTCGTGGTTCACGTGGACAATGTCGGATGGATGGATGATGATAGCGATGAAAAATATTATAGCTCCAGAGAGTCTAAAAATTTTGTCGGTGAATAGACCACAAACGGGCTGTGGACTTTTTAGTTTCCTACTTTTTTTTGGAGGTTATTTTAATAGGTTCAACGTCCACAGACCACATAAACCTGTTAAAATACAATGCAAAAAAAGTGTTATTCCATGATCTAAGGTATGTATATACCAAACATCAAAATCCTTAAACACTAAGAACACTGACTAACACTGACTAACACTGACTAACTTAACCGACTCATATAGTTTTTTATTGATTGCTCGATTGGCTTCTGCTCATCGGATTGAGATACAAAGTAAACCAGTTTTTAAGTCAAACCCTAAGCTACCCATCAGTGAAAACTGAATTGCAATCGGACTAGTAGTTTTTACGTGATGCGCTAACAAACAGACAGACTGACACCATTTTTGAAGCTTATTATAAGTCCCATAGACTATTTTTTACTATCTGCCTTTTACAGACTTTTTGTTACTTACCTACTGCTTTATTTACTTGTAAAAGATAAGTGTGATAAAGTTACAGTAGATTGGACACTTGATTACACGACTATTATTCATACTATATTTACTAGCCCGCAGTGATGCCCGCACTGCTAGTTCAATTACACTTACCGTATTCGTTAAATATTTAAAGGGGCTATATTTAATCGCGCTGAAAACTTTTTGTTTTATTTACCTCGGCGTTTTGTTCAAGGTGCATAGATCGTGGTCACGATATGGTGTAATCTCGACGAGAAGACACCGTACCGTACCGTTTTGACTCTCGATCCCAATCCTGTTTTCGCGTTATTTAATCGACATTACATGTCTTGAAATATTGCGAAATTCCCATATGTAATTATGTATGTGCGTACAACAATTCATCCCTAATTCATAGTTATGGCTTAATTCCCATTACAAAAAAGCTGAAATAGGTTTAAATTTATTTATCAGTATAGAGCTTTACCGAAACCAACAAACACGAAGACGCCAAGGGGCGCGCAAGAGTGTAAGGCTTTCAAGTAACTCGCTTGCTTGTCGTATGAGGCCTCATGCTCGCTGGTCTCTGTTGTCATAGTTTGTCAGATCGCCTCTGACATAGCTTAACGACTGCTATTAACCAATAACAGCCGGACAAATTAACGAGCCCTACGAAGCAATAAATATATACCTATTTTGCATATTTTAATGCCGCATGGCGTCGACAATTTTTGATCATGGGCTCCAAGTATACCTAACGGCACGTAAGTCTAGCGGTAAACGAAACATGGCGGTGATCTTGGCTCTGCTAGTAAACGCCTCTGGTGACAATAGGGCTGAGATGATAACTGTACTGGGCCATTATTCTCTATGAACAGTCACACGCGTAACGCGTCTCGCTGTGGAATCTTTCGGAAAAGTACGGCAATTCTCGAACATGCACAAACAATTCCACGCAGATATCTTAACGCGGCGCGTTACGTGGCCGAGTGGCAATAGAGAATAAGGTCCCTGGTCATTATACATTCGAGGATGTAGACAAGGTACCTCATAATTATATGTATAATATATGTATAAACATATTCATAAAATTGTCGTCTCCAACGCCCATCCACTTGTTAATTCTAGCTTCATTTCGTCTAGCTAAATAGTGACCTATGTTTGATCGTTAGGTAAATAACAGTCAAAATGACAAGATAAAACAAGTATTGGTAATTTTAACCATACATCGAAGGCCCAACCAAAGAAGTACGTCATATATTTTTATGCTTATTTGGAATATATTATGCACTTAGAGGCATTATGTAAATTGTTTTCATATTTTTTAGCCCCAAATGGCAGAATTATAATAATAGACGTCTTTATTCTTTCGAATATGTCATATGAATAATATCATTAGTACACCTTAGGTTCATAAAATAACAGAATATTACGTTAACGCAGAATATTAATATACGACTATAACACGCTGAAAATTTGAAAAAAATAATTGATTTTCTTACTTTCTTTTACAAAAAAAAAAGTGTAAAAGGACTTCTGCCACGGAGGGAAGACTAATTTAATAAGATCCTGGAAACCCCCAACTAGACTTTAAAATGGGTTTTAATTTAAAGAAAGAAGTAGTAATGCCTATCAACCACAATTTTTTATACTTATAACTGAGTCACAGAATAAATAATAGTACCTATACCGCTTTATCTTTATTATCTTTTATTATCTACCTATTACTCATGCATCAAACAATCGGTCCTAACAAGTCATTACTCATTAGTCATTCATTACTTAAGTAGATACCTACCCATTATAGAACAAGCGTCATCAAATTAATATATACCCATTTCTTAATATATTACGAACATATATTAATCCTAAATTGGAAAATCCCGACTAAATGAAATGCAAGACAAATACGTCACTTATTCCCCACCTTATTTAGTTTTGTCCTTGTTCCTCATACTGGGTTTTAGTATCTGGTTTATCTATCTCATTCACACATCTTTAGACATATTTTAAAGTTCCATATAATATAAATATTGGCATAATATTAGAGACGACAGTGCGCCTAAAGTTGGAGAGAAGTTAAGTCGTGTTATAAAAATCTTACTAGTTTATTATTTTGTGCTATATCAATATTATTGACACTCGTGTATACCTATTTAAAAAAAATTTGCTCGGTCATTGATCTCAAATTAAAAGTGCTCGAATTAAGAGTATATTTAAAAGGAAACTATTGTAAGGTAAGTGTTTTAACACTATTTTATCTGTATATTTTAAACAGCTTGAGACACAATGGGTTATTTAACAAATAAATTGCATATATTATTACTGTTTACTGATTCATAGTTTAGGATTGACCCAAAAAAAAAAATGACCCAAAAATATTTTACTTTGTCAAATACATTTATTTGTGTGTAGGTAGGTAGGTACATTTACGTTTTTTTATTTATCAAGTATCGTTGCATTTTTTATAAAATTATGTAGGTTCATCCGATATCAGTAGGTGAATGACATTCAAAAATACATTTAATTAGATCCATTGTTACAATTAACCCACAAGCCGGTTCCAAGAATTGTTTGTCTCCAGTTATCTTCTTGATGGTACACATAATATGACCTCTGCAGCGAAGTACCTACATCGGATAAACGAATTAATATTGTACCTATTACATGTTTACATTGAAGTCATTTTACTGAGTACCAAGAAAATGAGCATTATTTAACGAATTGGTCACTTTTCCTTATTGTTTTACTGCTTGAAATGTTTTACACTAACAATGACATATTTAGTGAAGTATTTGAAAACGCATGTCTATCATAGGTATAGGTACCCGTAACTGCTGAGTCAATTCGTACCTTGTGCTGCAATCTATCTATCTATCTATCTATCTATACTTATAATAATGCAGTAAATATCGAAAAATCTGTACAATGAAGATAATTTTAAAAATACTGGTCAAGAGTACATTAAATGAACAATAATCTAACCTTTTTTTAAATCATGTCATTCTGTTTGTCTGTATATTGTACATTAAAGGTACTTTTGGTCCTGGAATAACACATATTATGGGCTACTTTTAAATGAAATGACCGACCGGGCAAAGCCACGGGTAAACCTAGTAAAAATTACTTCATAGCAACTACAATGCACTTTTCCACCCCGCAACATGAGCCTAACTTTTTGACGTACCTAATGTTCATTCCTTCTATTTTCTCTTATCAGTGAAACATTTTTGCATTAAATTTTCCAGGCTTCAAAATGAATACAGCAGTGTTCGCAGTACTTTCCATTGTCATCATGTGCTGCACAGCCCAAAGGTCTCCTTATGCTGGGAGAAGTCCAATCGGGTATCCAGCTCTAGCGACCACTACCACTACTGTTGACCCCTTAGCTGACAGGTATGTATAGCCTCTTCTTTCCTGTTTATGCAGTTTTTTCAGATGTAGTTGGTAGGGTCCTGCTTTTCTATTAATCAATTCATGGTGACTAGTTTTAAAAGCTTTTATTTTACTTGCAATGTCTGGATATTTGTTTGTCTGAAGCTTGCGAGCTGAATTAGAGCCACTTCCTCTTATCTTACGAAGTTGAATTTTTACATGCTGGTTCAGTTCCGATGACAATGCATTGTTATGGTAAGCATGACCCGAATCGACATCTATGATTAACTCAAGATAACCAACGGTCAACAGCACATACGTAAGGCACAGACTTATAATACAGGCATAAGTTTAACCCTTTGACACGAAATTCTGTGTACGCATTTTATTATGATAGCCGGTATTAAGTTTTACCATAACATGATTGCTGCACTTAGGTATGAGTCCTGACTAAGGAACTCCTCAACTTATTCAAAATGTTGGGGCATCACCATTCAGGTAAACGTTACTAATAATTCAAGTTTTACAGTGATCCATCAAACAATTAAAATGTAACCAAGCCCAAGTCACTAGGATTTCCCTTCTACGTATCAGTTTCAACCATAGCGTGCTATTATTTATTTTTGCCACTGTGCCCTATAAACGAATGTTTTGGTTGAAACATCATGCTGTGAGGAATTTCTGCCCTGGGTACGTTTATTTACGGCAGTAGGTACAAACATCCTCAGTAAGTAATCATTTGTACAGAACTTTCAAGACTGAACGAAGTTGTTCCTGAAATTTAAATTAATCAATTAGTTCCAATTCTGGTGTCAGAGTTTTTCAAGCCACCACAAGGGACTTTCAAAAGGCTCAACGGCTGCTATAATTGTAAGCATTCGAGATTGACTGCTTAACGAGCCGTCCGGAGCACCAAGCGATGGCAAATCAGAGTCGATTAGGTAACCACTAAGTTATTGAACAGACTCGCATTCTGCTCTCATTTAACAAACAAAGGTTAGAAAATAATTATCCTTCTGATATCCTCTATTCCAGGTTTGGTGCGGATGACACACCCTCCACAACCATCCGACTACCTATTGAGGCTCTTGGCGACGTCGACCTTTACAATCGACTGCTGAAGCTTCCTCTAGACAAGCAACCTTTCTGGCTGATCAACTGGCAAGCCCTGGAAGCCAACCGGAATAACCCTCAGACCTATGAACAGAAGAAAAATATCTTTATAGACAACAGCTTCAATGTCAAAGGCTAGAAATATTCTTATGTTTGATGGGAAAATACTCGAGTAGATATAGACTGATTATTATTTATATACTCGTATATGTACTTATAGAATTCAACTAATATAAAATATTCTAGTTTGTAAGTATGGATTTCAATTAAATTGTTTTTTAATGACACAAGGTTTCGCAAAAGGCATTTACGAAAGAGTATTGAAGCAATTTCGAGCATCATTGCATCTTGGGTTCGCACTCCTTTGTGACGAGCTTTTGGAGATGCGATAGTGTAAATTGAACGGTACGTAAAGCTTTTACTACGCTGTTGCTTTGAAAGGGTCTGACAGCGATTGCTGCAAAGGACGAGTTAGTTTTCATAATTATATTGAGAATGCGAGAATCAATTCTATAGAAGCCAAAGAAAATAAGTAGATGAAAAAGTAGGTAATAACAAAAAGCTTTTTTTTTATTGTACAATGAGTAAACTAATAGATTCATAATATAAAGTAAAATAAAATATAAGCAGTTTTTTTCCTTGCACGATTGGTGTAATGAATAATTACAAGCCCCAATCGATGACGAAAACGGTACAATAAATATTGTGTACAGTTGTGTAGTGGTTAGCGTCTTCTACTATACTTTATTTTTCCTTTTTTGTTATGCAGTGAAGTTTTACAGTCTAAATAACAAACCTTAATTACCTTGTCTACACAATAAATATAAAAAAAGGTTTCGTTATAAACAGCCGAGGGTCTACAGTCGAGTTATAATGCCTCGAATATGTTGAGAAAAACTTAAGCTAAATCAGAGATATAATGGCCATCACAGTGAATAGGATTCTGGTGAGAAGGGTATGTATACCCAATCGGGTATGGGATTATTTGATAGTTCGATATACCTACTTATAGAGATAATTTATGCACTAGTATCTCGGACATAGCACTCATTTATGATGCAATCTTATTTGTTCGCCAAGCTAAACATTTTCACAAGTTGATTATTAATGCATAAAATTAGATTGGAACAAGAAAACTGCAAAATAGACTTCAAATGATTACAAATATGCTTATAGCGAACTATTAACTTAAGCGAATATTTATATAAAAATAAATTCTAAAATATAAGAGATAGACCATGGTTTATAGATGATCCATAACCATCTAACTAAGAGTTTTTTTTTCAAATTGTAGTTGTAATAACAATCTAGTTATATTTTCAACCAATTTTTCATACCCAAATACCCATACTTCCAGTTTAATAGATCGAATAAAAATGAGTTTGCTCCACATTGGTAACAATTTTCTCTAATAGCTTAAGGCTAAATTTATTACTCTGAAACCTTTTTTTTTGCCTTCTCAGATCGGTGTAATGGATGGCCCATATACTTATGCACTGATAGCTGATTGAAATTTACGGATTTACAGGCATATGTTACTACTTGGTAAATAAGATTTTGCTGAGATATAGTCTAATGCAAACGAAGAAATTGAAAACGTATGCCAATGTTCGCTGCCACCCGTTCACTTTTTCTCAATCACACTTCACATTTTTAGTTGTCCGTTTGCGAGGATTTCACTCCCAAGACCCTAAAATGATTTTGTAACGGAACGAGAAAGAGTTAGGCGATAAAATGCCAGATGCAATACTATAGCACCGTGCGATCTATTAAGATTCTTCTTTTTCTCAGCCTTTGCCAGCCCACTGTTGGGCATAAGCCTCCTCTCCTTGACACCACCCCTTTTGATCTTGTGCTGACCTCAGAAACTGTTTGCCAGAAACTCTGTCTATGTCATCACTCCACAGTGATCAATTTTGTGGATGTTTTTCAGCATGAGCGGTCCTTTTTTGGAACTATAAGTGAGGATGGGTAGGAACATTGGTTAAAAGCCTTAGTCTTCAGGTTTTACGAAATGTTTGCTTTGAATATGTCATCAAATTTTCCAAAAGCAGCCCATCCTAGCTGAACACGTCGACAGATTTCTTTAATGTGAGAGTCCAGATTCATTAAACGATAAAATGTACAAAATAGTAGCAGAAACTACTAAAAAACATCTAGGTAGAGGTACAGCCAAAGATAAAAGTTAACAGTTAGTTCTCTATTGGCTCAGAGAAGAAACAATACTGCATCCGATTTAAAAGAAACAGAAAACATAAAACAAAAAATTATTATCCAGCAAGCCTAAGAAAAGATATTAGAGCTCAAAGGACTAAAACTATAATATATATACAATTAAAAATCATAGGGACCAAAAATATTTCGATGAAAATTGTAAACAAATAAATCGGAAATTAAAAAGCTTTCCAATACCTCCGGTAATATTGTGCCTGATAGTGACCAAATTATTAACATTGTTGAAGAGTTCTACGCGGACCTATATGCGTCAAAAGGGGCAGAACCTAAAAGATCAGAAGCTGGAGACCCCAGAGCAGAGCCAGTTGAACGGTTGGAGGAAGTCGCCTTGCCTCCCATAACGTAAAATGCAATTGGCGTTTCATTAGATAAAATGAAAAGGAGTAAAGCGTCTGGTGATAATGTGTTATACGAAGAGATGCTGCAGGTAGGCGGTCTCACTATACCTAAACCCCTTACAAAACTCTTCAACAAAGTGCTGCTATTCAAATAAAAAAGGCAAAAAGACAAAATTTAATAATAATAGGCCTATAAGTCCTCTCTCAGATTTATAGCTTGTTCGCATAAGTGTTCAGCAACAGATTATCTCACACCCTCGATGACTATAACCTGTAGAGCAAGCTGGCTTCCGGAGTGGATACTCAACTATAGACCACATCTATGCTGTCAGGCAGCTGACCAATCTTCTAGTGCCAATTCTCATGCGCTCGTAGGTAGCAACCAGATTGAAGTTGTAGACGAGTACCTTCGACACCGTTTATCCTTTAGACAGAACTCTCAGATATTTAGATTAAGTTAGTAATAATATTATAGTCACCATCATCACTATCTCACTACCATGATATGTTTTCACTACTGGGACTCTGGTCAATATCCTAGAAAAAGAGAGTAGGGTGGGTCATAACACCATGGAGGCTGGTGTAGAATAGGTGAGAAACCGACTGCTGATGCCAATGATCTAATGAAAATTTGGAAGTTTATGTACCAGTTCCTTGGGCGAGGACAAATAAGGCGTAACGCAGACAAGTAGCCTTCTTTGGCCTTAGTTATAATGAGAGTGGCATTTGGGACGTATTAGCAGTGACCCCCATTTGCTCCACAGTCTGTGTGGGTGTGTTTGCCTGTAGTTGTATCTAGTCCAGTTTTTGTTTACATGATAAAGAGTGCCGTTTCTCCTCCCCCCCCTCCCCCCCCCCAACCCTCCCCCCCTTCCACCACCCCTTCCCCCCCCTTCCACCACCCCCCCCATTTTAATTAGATATATGACTGGTGCAAATCTAAAAAATATGGCGGTGGTTTTAAATATAGTTGGTGCAGTCTGTCAAGTCCCTATTTCCCTATTTTTGGGAGGCGGGGGGGGGGGGGGGGGGGGGGGGGGCAGTAGACCTCGAGTGCAGCCCCTTTGGCTTACCGTGTTTACCACCTTCGACCACATCATCATCACAATACTCAAGAAAAGTACTAGAAAAGTGCAAAAAAAAAAAACAAGCTAGCCAAGTGCGATAGATGAATGACACGCCCTTGCCATGCTGGCTATCTCACGATATTTTTCTTCACTTTTTAAACGTTTAATAAAGTAAGTATCTATCTTTAAATCTGACATTGAGAAATATTATTAGAATCTCGAGAGTAAACCAAATAAGATAAAGAGCCTTAGGTAAACCTCGAAGCCATAATGGCTCCAGTGAAGCGAAAGCCATTTTGTGTTGAAACACATTAATTATGGGTTATTTACTTTTGGTTTAATCATGGATCATTTAGTGAGTAGAGATAATTAAAATTAATAATTAATTAATTAAACTATTTCTTTGTCTTTCGTCACAATCGGTAGGCAACAAACAGTCAGACTGACGTATAGAGGAAAAAGATACATGTAACAAATCACATCTTCAAATAATAAAATGTTTTCCATACAGACTTTGCCGCCCACGTGGTATATTTAATTTTACAGAATTTCATTATTGTAACTTTAAAAAGAATGTGTACAAACTATTTATTTTTAAAATAGCTACTCAACGCGAAAATCCCCATTAGAAATAATCTAGAAGTTTTGCTATTTAGCTATCAAAACCCTGTTTATTCAGTGCCCTAAAAAAATGCACGCGTTTAGTCATTGGGCTTGGGGCGTGCCTAGCAAATTTAGCAATGTCCTTCCTTACCCTACCCCGTCGAAAACGACAGTCCTTGATGGGGTCAGGTCAGATCCTGCTCGACATTACTGTCGAGCGAGCATCAGTACCAGAGCCATTATTCTCTATTGCCAATAAGACACGTTACGCGCCGCGTTAAGCGTGGAATTGTCGTGTAACGTACCTACATATGGTTATACTCTTTATTATCTATGGAACAGTAAAAAATGGAACTAACGTGAGCGTGATTCATTAATTAAATATATATTACGACTGTCACTCAAGACTTATTTCGTCGAATAATTCGACGTAGAAAAGATTTGTATAGTGCGAAAGCATCTGAAAAATCTATTGACATATACATATACTAGCTGTACCCACGGCTTCGCTCGCGTGGTCATTTCTCTAGGTTAAAAGTACTCTATGTGCTATTCCAAGATCTAAAATAAACATTTGATCAAAATTCCTTCCGCCGTTACAAAGTTTTTTATCGATTGCTCGGCTTCTAACCATTGGATTAAGATACCAAGTAGGTACCCCAGTTTTTAGGTCAAATCCTAAGCTACCCAACACTCAAAACTGCATCGCAATCGGTCTAATATGTTTTTACGTGGTGCGCGAACAAAACTTACAGACAAACAAACAGACAGACACGAATTTTAAAAAAAAACTATTCATAGACCATTTTTTTTTTAAATCTTTTTTGTATAGATTTACGTTCTTATTGCCTTATAGCTGTGCCCGCAGCATTCCTCGGGTGGTAGTTTTTCTGGGATATAAGGATCCTATGAGTTATTCCAGTACCAAAAGTACCTACCTACCTACCTACCTACCTACCTACCTACCTACCTACCTACCTACCTACCTACCTACCTACCTACCTACCTACCTACCTACCTACCTACCTACCTACCTACCTACCTACCTACCTACCTACCTACCTACCTACCTACCTACCTACCTACCTACCTACCTACCTACCTACCTACCTACCTACCTACCTACCTACCTACCTACCTACCTGTGTTAACAACCTTCAGTGGCGTGCCGACATGGTTGTGATAGGTTAGAAGACGAAGGCGGGAGCGAAGCGTAGCGAGCACCTGCCCTCCCCCCCCCCCCCCCCCCCTTATAACTAAGAACTATCTTGCTTACCTCAGCTTCGCAACATAAAAACCCGCAGTTAAATTGGTCCATTCGTTTGAAAGATACGATTTTCACCCCCTCCTCCCCTCTTTTCATCTCTTCCCCCCTCCCATATAGCTAAGAACCATGATGAAACATCTCGATCACATCAGTTTTCAAACATAAAAAACTGCATCAAAGTCAGTCCATTCGTTTGGGAGCTACAATTCTCACTTCCCCGCTTCCCCCCCACCCATTATAGCAGAACCATCATGTTTACCTCAGCTTTGAAACATAAAAAACACTAGCTAAATTGGTCGATTCGTTTGAAAGGTACGATTCTCACCTCCTTTTTCTGGAAAGTCCCCCTAATATAGCTATAGAAAATATAGAATATAGATAATAATAATATCTTATAACTACAAATAAAATAAACAAACATAATTCAAAACAATCTACCAAATCAACCAACGAATCGCATAAATAATGTATAAATCTTTTAATTATGGAGCAAAACATTTCTACGGCGCGTGATATAGCGGCGCCGAACATATAACCGTCTCCTTTTGTGAAGTCGATTACAATATTAAAAACTAATGCAAAAGTAGGTATAACACCAATGATCATGATGTTTTTTTAACAGAATTTTTATTTATTTTCCATGGCAACCACAGACCATTATGTGATGGCAACCGTTCCTTACAGTGAGTTATCAACATTTTCCAGTATTCCCGCGGAAATTTTCAATTTTCCATGATAAAAAGAATCCTATGTTTTATTCTAGGGTATAAGCTGTCTCCATTCTAAATTTCATCCAAATCCGTCCAGCCGTTATCGCGTGAAAGCTCCCCAAACAAACAAACAAACAAACAAACAAACAGACAACGTTTCACTTTTATATATTGGTATGGATTGATGCTATAATGTACTTAAATTACTACTCACTAACTAACTAAGAACATTTTCATTAATAGTATCTCTGGGTCTGTGTGTTTTCACATCACGTAACAATACCTACATAAGTTCAAAAACTAAAACCCGACTACGGTCGGTTCAAAAATAGCCTATGACACTCTTGCAATGCAGACGAATCGATTGACACCTCGCTTGTCAAAATCGGACCAAGGGCGACGCTATAGTGGAACATCAGTAGTCGCTTTCCATCAGTTGAAATCGTGGTCAAACGATTGCCTAGCCCGTAACAAAAAAAAACATCCACATAACAACTGTTAACTTTATTACCTTGCTTTGCCGAAGTCGGGTAAAAACTACACTGGGACCATTTTTTTTTGGATGGCTTCTGCGGAGGCACTGGCCTACTAGCAATTTCGCCAATGTCAAGTGTATTATATTTTAAAGTAATGTCACGTCACAGTCAATTATTGTCAAAGTCACGAATCAGTAAAATGGTGGACATTTACTGAAACTTCCGAGGGAGATTTGGAAAAAACACAAAATGCCATTTATTTCTGCGTTTGATTCTTTTGCCCGCACTCGTGCACGTTAACGAACACCTAATGGTTAATATTCCACCAATATTACACATTAATACTCGAAGATACACAAGATTGAGAATAAAATCTAACTCTACATCACATTTTGAATTTTTCAAAAAAACCCCCCGTTGGTTCTTTACTTATCTGATGTTAGTACTTTGTATATGCATGCGACGTACGTATAGAAGCCAAACAATCGATAAAAACATTCTTATTATAAAATTTTAAACGTTTTTTTTATAAAATTTTGTGTTTAAATGTAAGTACTTATGGTCCTGGAATAATACATAGTGACTATTACGACTGTTAAAATAGCGGAAGGTCATGTATTTTAGTGGAAGGCCTCTAACGCAAGAGTCCGCCTGGGGAAGTACCACACCTTTGTTAGAGATTCAACCGCCAAGCACTAGTGTGTAAACATTTCTTTTTCGGTTTGAAGGGTTTTAATGCTTCCAGCGAAGTTACTGCGAACCACAACTTGTACCTACCTACATATGCGATTTAAATATTATGAAACAAAACTATTTTGTGCGGATATTATGCAGACCTAGTAAAGTAAATACATTTAGGCTACTTAATTAAATATCTATCGCTACTGAGAATGTATGCTTTCTTATTTCCTATTGATTAATCATCACGCCAAACTAATATTAAAAATACGAAAGTAACTGTCTGTTTGCCATCTTTTCATGAATAAACGGCTGAACCGATCTTCATGTACAAGGAAGGACATAAGCTATGTTTAATCGACTTCACAAAAGGAGACGGTTATATGTTCGGCTGTATGTATGTTTTTTTTTTAATGTTTGTCGGTCGATATCTCCGTCAAAAGCAGACGATTTTAAAAAATCTTTTTTTTGTTTGAAAGGGTATACTTTCCAAATGGGCCCATATAAATTTTATCAAAATTAGTTCTACAGTTTTTCGAGTATAAATAATTTTGTTGAGTAAATCCATTAGGTTTTGTGTTTATATTGCCTTTATTTTGTGTTTATCTCAACAAAAAAAAATTACCGATTTAGATGGCTGTTTTTTTATTCAAAAGGATAAACTTTCCATGTAGTCTCATATAAACTTCATCAAAATTGGTTCAGTAGTTTTATTAGAAAAACAATTTGTTTTATAGTTTAGGTTCTCTAATATCTTGGGATTCCTGAACCGAATTAGATGTTTATTTTTACTTGAGTTAGAAGACCTTTAGAGTGGTACTGTACACTTTTCATAAAAGTAGGCCTAATAGCTTTAAACAAGCTTTAATTTAATTCACTGTGTTATAATGTTTAGGACTGGATTGCAAGTCAATTTTGAACAATTTAAGGACGTCCAAAGATGCTGAAGTTTTGCACATGGGTGTAGTTCTGATGACAATTAAAAACTACAGTAGTAGTAGTAGTAGTAGTAGCAGTAGTAGCAGTAGTAGCAGTAGTAGCAGTAGTAGCAGTAGTAGCAGTAGTAGCAGTAGTAGCAGTAGTAGCAGTAGTAGCAGTAGTAGCAGTAGTAGCAGTAGTAGCAGTAGTAGCAGTAGTAGCAGTAGTAGCAGTAGTAGCAGTAGTAGCAGTAGTAGCAGTAGTAGCAGTAGTAGCAGTAGTAGCAGTAGTAGCAGTAGTAGCAGTAGTAGCAGTAGTAGCAGTAGTAGCAGTAGTAGCAGTAGTAGCAGTAGTAGTAGTAGTATGATCCTGGCAGCACAGGCAATGGTCCTTCAACCATACAAACGTTGGAAGCTGAGGAGCAGGCTCTGTGTATTATGGATCCTGATTTGTATGGCATGGAAGAGATATATGCAACTAATTTAATAAACATAAACAACGTATTTTTTTTTGTAATATTCAATGCAGTCTCCAGTAAATGTTAATTATTTTTAATACCACCATTTTAATTCAAAGTCATAGTAATTTATTTTAAATAGGGTAATGTAAAATGTACAACATAATATAGCACTTTTAAAAGTTAAAACTTAACTGACTGTCTTTAATATTATAAATAGACTAATTCAATAGATTAGGTAAATTAACCATACTTTGAATTGAAAAGGAAATTTTCTTTTCATGTGCTGAATCTATTCAGAGTTGAATCTATGCACAGAAAGGAAACAGTGCTTCAGAAATATATTACCTACTTAATCAATAAAACTTGATTGTTACCCCTCTTTTATTTTGTTTTTGTCTCGTTGGGTTGTTTGGAATTTAATGTATGTTGTCAGGAGATGATTCAATGCCTCAAACACCTGTATATATCGACTAACGGTTGAATAAGAGATGCTATCCGCTAGCCAATCCTGTATTGCCAATTATTATTATAATATCTGAATTTGTATTTTTAATGTGTTGAGTAACACCTTACCTTACCTTATGTACACTTTGGCTTGTGTTGTAATAATTGTACATCTCCAAGGTTCAATTAGTTAGCCTGTCTGCAAGTCAAGTTTAATTATTAATGCTTTGCACATTAAAAAAAACGTTACTTTAGTGGCGGATGAACAATCCGGGACTTATAGATAGGGGATCTGCTGAATCCCTAGATCCTAGAAGTATTATCCAGCTTAATAATTAATAGTTGTAGGTACAAAGTTAACGACAACTCGATTCGATTGTGAGTTTTGAAGGTTATGTTTTTGTTGTGATTGTGAATAGGTGAAGGGTTGCCATTGCCACGCCCAAAAATCGGAGAATTTAATCGTTACGTATTACCAAAAATAAAAAAGCTTTTTATGGAAGCATTGCCAAAAAGGCGGACATAATAATTTTAAGTGTTTATATTTATATCATAGTTTTCACTACTTGAAAACAATCATCATAATTTTTCAGCAAAAAACAGTTTTCTGTCAACTAAAAATATACAGACGCAATTATTATGCTAACAAAATTGATGTAGGTACAATGCGATTTAAATAAGAATTGGACTGGATTCGTGACTACATTCATACTGACAACTAAGTAAAAGTAGCGTTATCACAAATACCATCTAATAATAACATTGTTTAATTAAAAAGAAAAGTGATTTATTGAAATACGTTCGTATTAACATTATTTTAAATGTTTGAAATCATTAATCGATTCGGTAATCGAACGTCACGTTGATTCAGTAGCTCTATTACAGAAGTCAATGCATCCAGTTACAATTAGATTTTCATACTAATATTTAATAATGAAATTTCGATCACATTGCACTGGTTGCATAAGGACTTCTGTAATCGGGCCACTGATTTCACGCAATAGATCTTGTGGCGATGCCTCAATCATCCTTAGTGTTGTTACGTTGTTACCAACCTCCGTTGTGAATATCATATACCATATATTACCATTATTACCACTATTATAATTATCATAGGCATTCAATTATTTTGTTATGGTTATTTCAACTATTATTTATTTTGTGGTTACGTCTTCATTGCAAAAAAATCTTTGAGCTCATAAAAAACATTAATTATCAGCCATTTTTTTAACATACTTTTAAATTTATTTTTAGGAAGTTCTTGAATATGCTTTGGAAGATGATTGAAAACACGAATACTTGTAACAAAAGCGCTTATATCATATATCGCAGTTTTAACTATTGGCAGGTACAAGTCATCGCGTCTTCTCATATTAGTTTTTCTTACACGCATCTCCGATTTCTTAATGAATAAGTGGACATTACTTTTGACAAAAATACATAGCTCCAATATTTAGATTCCTGTGAGGGTGAGATACTTTTTTCATATTATACATAATTCTAAGGCTTCGTTTCGTAAGAACAAAAGTACTGTTGACATTTACAGAATTTCCCCAAAATATGATGCCATACGTCAAAAGAGGATAAATGTTACCAAAGTAGGCAATTCTGGCTAGATCCACTGAGGATACATCTACCAACACTGACAGTGCATAGCAGTGGCTAGAGATTTTTTTATTCACTTTTTCTACATGAGATTTCCAATTTAGGTGTTCATCTAGTGAAAGTCATAGGAAGTCGGCTACTTGTATTTTGTTGATACACATACCGTCGACTTTGACGTCTTACTCTGGCAGTGTGGCATTATAGTTAGTAAATTGAATCAAATTGGTTTTTAGAGAGATTCGTTTTATGATAAAGTGAATCCAGCCAGGACACGAGCAGACTAAGTGTATTGTTAATTTCAAAGTTATATTCTGGTATACTAAGACCATCGTTAGTGATGATAATTGTTGCATCATCTGCGAAAAGTACACAATGGTGTTTTATGAGGCTAGGCATTTAATTAATGTAAATCAGGAACATTAACGGACCCAGTATGCTGCCTTGAGATACACCTAGTAAAGTTATGTCATAGTTAGATTGTAAAGTTTCTACGGTCTTATTATTTTTATTAAAATGTGTGAGTACCGTAGATTGAAGCCTATTTTCAAAGTAGGAGTGCAGAAGGTCATTTGCGCTTCCTCGTATACCCATGGTCTCTAGTTTATCGAGTAAGATGGCGGGAACTACACAATCAAAAGCCTTGTTAATGTCAAGGAGCAAGGCTGTGCATTGTTTTTTTTTTATCAATCGATTCCCACACTTTAGCTAAAGAAGAATAAATGGCCATGGAAGTCGATTTACCTTCACGAAATCTAAACTGATTACAGTTCAGTATATCGTTTTTATTGAGAAATAATACTAATCTGTTGTAAATAGCACCTTCAAATATTTTTGAAAAAACCGGTAGTAAGGCAAAAGGTCTATAATTGTTAGGATTATCTCTGGGACCATTCTTGTGCAGAGGCTTAACCAGACTTACTTTTAGATTGTCCGGAACACAACTGGTTTCAAACATCTTGTTTATCAAGTAAGAAAGTGGCTTAGCTATAATAATAACACAAGCTTTAATCACTTGCATAGAAATACCATAAACTCCACAGCTCTTTTTATTTTCAAACTTTTTAACTATTTTTAGAATTTCTTCCTTATCTACTGGCGTTAAGAATATGCTATTACATATGGTTTTGAAAGAAGGTTTATATTTAGAATTATTACGAATGTCAATGTTTTGAGTTATATAGTGATTATAAAGAAAATTAGCAATGTCAAATTGGTTGGTAATTATATTGATGTTATTATGAATTGAATCTATAGTCTGCTTAATGTCGTTTGAAGGCGTAGTGTGCATTTTAATAATACCCCAAGTTGCTTTAGATACATTAGTGCTTCTTTTCATGTATCTCATATTCGCCAATCTTTTGGAGCATCTGACGTATGATTTTAGTGAATGTTTATAAGATTTGTAGTAATTTAACTTTTCAGTAGATCTACTTTTTCGTAATTGTAGATAAAACGATCGTTTTCTCTGGCAGGAAATAGCAATCCCCTTAAATTTCCAGATTGGTTTAACTTTATTTACAGGGAAGCAAAGATCATGAATCAACAGGAATATTTCTAGAAATTTATTATATGATTGATTCATGTCATCTTGCTCATAGACTTCACTAAAGCTAATTTTAGAAATATACTCGGTGAAAATATCAAGATTAACGTCTATTATCCTTTTGTATTCAAACCAGTAATCCATTATGAATCCAGCACTGCACGTCAGTTTTATCAATTGACCAGAGTGGTCTGATAGGCCCACATGCAATACACTGGATTTAGTTTTCACAGCATTAGTAATTATGTTGTCTAGACATGTACGAGAATTTGCAGTTATTCGAGTTGGTTCCTTGATAGTGCATTTCATGTTATAAGTACTCAAAGTATTCAAAAATAGCTTAGTATTATTATTGTTCTCTAATATATCTATACTAAAATCACCTACAAGTACCAGCTTTTTACTGACATTTCTTATTTTACGAGTCAGTTTAAAGATAAGTTTATCCAGATTGTCATAGAATGTACATAATTTACTTTTTGGAGGTCTGTATATGCATACTATATTGAGGTTTAATTCAACTATTGAGATACCACAACATTCAATATGTTTTTCCACTGAATAATTTTGAACCCAGTCTATATTTATGTAGCGCAAAGACTTTCTTACAAAAATACAAACACCCCATATTAATCTCATTTGACTTTAGAAAGATTTTGGAGAAACATAAAACGTCAATTTTAAAATGTAAGGTGTCTAAAAATGTTTCAATATCTGTTATTTTAGAACTGATACAATATTTTGATGAAAAATATTTAAATTATTATTTTTAGACACGAAAAAATGTATCATCAATTGGGGGTAATGTCATTATTAATAGTTAGTGATGTTAGTGGTGATAATGTCATTGTTAACCAAATCAGTAATGTCAGTATTAGAAATGTCTGAGGTAATTTTATTATTTTTAGTAAGGTAAATATTGGTTTCGACAGTCTGAGTACCTATCGATTTGCATGCAGACCGCTACTAGGTACTACCTTCGCTCTTAACCTGGCTCAGATTTAACCTATATTCGTAAATTTTACGCTTATATTCAAGAAGATCTCTCTAAGAATAATTAGAGATAGATTTAGTGCACGATCTCCTCTCTGTGACCCCTGACGCAAGCCATGAACGTAACCAGCAAAAATCTCCCACTTAAATTGGTCACACAGGAATCCATACATTGAGCGTAGCCCGCTTGTATTCAGATGAACATTATCACAAACTTCAGTGAATATTACATTTGTATTGTACAGTTGGTTCATATAATAGTATATATGTGATTTTAGCTTTATGGGATTCTTATCGTTAGCACCTCCCACTAGTATGACATAGTCAAGTTTTGAGAGACTTTTACATAGATTTAACTTTGAGTCTAACATCTGCTGAAGCTGTGCTCCAGGCAAAATGAATGAAAAAACCGAAAAGTTCGGACCTAAGAAGGCACTTAAACATTTATTTAAGCCCTTTCCCGTATCATCACCTATGATGATGACATTTGAAGTTGCTGTTTCAGTTGGAGTATTTGAATGCTTGACTACAGGTTCGTCCACAGGGCCCGGTAGAATTGGTAAAGATGTTGAAGATATCTTTGTTGCTTGAGCTTCCCTTGAGAGTTCATTGCTGTGTTGCTCTTCATGATCTTCTAAATCAACTTTCAAAGATTGCGAATCAGTTTGTAGCGTAACAATGTCTGTCTGTGCATCAATAATATTGAGAGCGGAATATTGATTAATGTCAGAGTCATCCTCGATCCTGACGGTCTTGACTGGAGGGTAGTTAGTGAACGGGTAAGTTTGTTGTGGTTTTGGACTTGACGGCAGTGATATTGACGTATTTATAGCTAATTGCTTGTTTCGCTTACGCAACGGTGTTTTGTAACGGATTTTGCAGGCTGCTGAAATAGGTGTATGTACATATTCGGAAGTGGACGCAGTTTGTAATTCTTTAAGCGTTTTAATTGTTATTACCGTCCTTTTTTACTTAAAATACTGTATATAAATGTGCTAAAAAGAGTTAGCGATATGTTTCAGATCGCCTTATCGAAAAACTTATATAGAGGTTTAACTAAAAAAAAAACAAAAACTATGTCTATTTATGTCTATTATGTCGCTATATTTAAAAAAACTCAAACAGTTCCATTAGATATAAATCTACGAGAAGAAGACATTAGTTTGAGTGAAACTGAAAATTTCTATACATATTCTACATTCAGTAGCGCAACGAAATATAAAAATGTATGTAACTCCATTTTGGATGAACTGATTTTGAATAACAGAAAACATCAGTCCAGAAAACAGCATCAAAATCCATCCAGTAGTTTTTGCGTGATAAAGTCTCATACAGACAGACAGACAAAAATTCTAAAAACTATATTTTTGGATTCTACTACTTTCTTATAATCAACGTTTTTTTTTCTAATTTCTTTTCCATGTACAGATTTCAACTTGATATCAGTTTTATTATATGTTAGATAGATATTGGGAGGTCTATTTATAGTGGTAGATTGTTACTTACCTATCTTTCATATGGTAAAGAACCCAGACGAAATTGAGTTGTGCATAAAATATGGCCCGAAAATCAACCCCTATAAAAATTCGTATGAGGCTTACGACAGGCGTAATTCAAGTTATTTGGAGGCTACCCTCCGAAAATAAAATGACATTACGCTAGCTGACTTCCATAAACGCCACTTCTAAGTAAAATTACATTTCAGCATTTTCAGCCTTTCGTGCTAAAAGATATCGCAGAAATAAATTAAAGTATCTATAATATCATTTATTTAAGAGAGAGTAAAGAGCATTTGTCACATATAAAAAAAAACATCTATACCGGCCCAGCTGCTGGTGCCCATTTTCCACAAAGGATTCATGCAGCCCCTCTTTTATTTTAGTCTTTATATTGACCACCACAATAGAAGCCTGGACAGTTTTCTCCACCACTCTCGCTTTCTGGTGGAGAAGTAGGCTAAGTGCCTTTTTTCTCATTGGTTAAGTATTATTTTTTGAGCACCACCATTTCTGTTAATATTTTTACTTTTGTTATTTATTTCTTTCTGCTAAATGCCTTCCACCGCGCCAGATGGGGCACCCAGTACCCCGTCATGCCCTCTCATGCCAAACTGATTTTAATAAAACTTGTGGTGGAAATACATCCAAACTTTTGATATTGATGCCAACCTACAAAACAAGTTTGTTGACTTAGCAGCGATCTAGCTAGGGAAATATACTTTTTCCTCTGTTAAGTTTAAAAAATATTGACGTTTAAAAAATAACTAAGCTTTGTTCCGCATTTGAAATAATTTCATTTAATTGAATCCAGCGACTGACCTGAGAGCACATAAATCTCTTCAACTGGTGACCCCGACGTACGAACAAAAACGGAACGGATACAAAAAAGTTCTTGCCTGCTGCGTTAATCGTTGTTAAATTGCAAAGCTGTCACTGCGTTATCTGGTAGACAACGTGGTTTCACGTCGTCACGAACTAGAAACTGTTGTGACTGGTTGCACGTACGGTCAATTAAACCCGGTACCCCGTCTTGCCCGCCACCCCGACTTGCCCCACCTTCCCCAAATAGTACTCGTTTGGTGCAGTAGATGTAATGGAGTAGTTTTAGAAGTCATAATTGCTTACAGCATGAAACTTCTAATTAGTATTTTTGTAAAAATGCATACCTAATTTTAATTTTCCTAGCCACAGCTGTCACTCAACATTTTATGCAAACTGGCCATGCTCTAAGGTTTTATGAGAACAAAATGATCCATAAATATTCATTCTCACAGGATTCCGCAGTGTGTAACGTTTTAAGGATTCATGTATATTGGTATCTATGTTTGTATGTATGTGTGTTTGTTTCTTTATTCCACCTTAACTTTTATATTAATGCCGGAACAGATTTGGATGAAGATCCAAATCGTTATCAAATCGATATCGTTAGAATCCTTACATCATCCCGAGCAACGTATGCAATTATTATTTTTAGTTTATCTTTATCTGCTGTATGTTTGTTTGTTTGTTTGTTTGTCGTTCATACGACACTACCAGGCCAGCACTACCTCATGGTAGTGCTGGCCTCTGATGTCAGAGTTTGTCAAGCCGCCCGAGTGCCTCTGACATGGCTTAACGACTGCTATTAATCAATAATAGCCGGGACCGACAGCTTAACGTACCCTCCGAAGCACGGAGCGATGGAAAACCGCATATAACTCAGAAAAGTCATTGGTGCGGAGCCTAGGTTTGAACCCGGTATCGTTGACTATAGAACCGATAGGCACCATCGCTCATGCTGTACGCTACATTACAAAGAGCGGAAAAAAGATTTTACTCTCCATTTTACAACGTGGGTATCAATTTAAAGGCCTTGATTACAACTATTTATACATTAATAATTTATTTATTATCGTTTATGGCAGTCGTGTTTTTTTATATTTATCATCATATTTTGCATTTTATTTACTTACTAGTTTTCCCGCCCGCGACTTCGTACGCGCGGACTACTGTTTATCGCGAAAAAAAACATCCTATTTTCTTCTAGGATATTAAAAACCAATGCAAAAGTAGGTATAGCACCAATGCTCTTGAAGTTTATATATTATTCTAGGGTATAACCTATCTCCACTCCAAATTTCATCAAAATCTGTCCAGCAGTTATCGCGTGAAAGCTCCCCAAACAAACAAACAAACAGACAACGTTTAATTTTTATATATTGGTATGGATGCAAAATAAGTAGTAGTAGTATAGTACCGCGGGCAAAAAAAATACCTTTTCTGTCGATTTTTTAAAGCCTCTGTGTTTATCAGTATCTATCTACTTTATTTTAGATCTTAGGTTAGGTTAGGTTAGGCATATTTTTTATCCTGAGTACGGCAAAGCAAGGGAAGAGTAATGAGTTTAACAGACTATGTATGTAGAAAAGAAAATAGAAAACTTCATTTGTGACAAACAAATAAAGTTGTAAAGTTGTATGTATGTTTGTTTGTAGGTATATGGGTACTGGGTATGTGGATGTTCCACCATAGGCGTCGTCCCTATTGATCCGATTTCTTCAGGTATAGAGCGGCAAAGGCAAAGAAATTACTACCCGACTACGGCGAAGCAAAGGAAGAATTATGTGTACTAAATAAAAACTTGGTTCGATTTTGAGAAGCGAGGCATCAATCGATTCGTCTAAATCGCAAGAGTATCATAGGCTATTTTTTACCCGACCGTAGTCAGGCTTTAGTTTTTGTTCTTATGTCTTATTCAATGGCCATCTAACCTGAAAAGCTTGAAAACAAAATTAACCAGTAATTTTAGCGCCTGAGGAAATAATTACGGAAGCAATTACTTAACGCTGGCTTTGCAGGAATTATGCACAAGGCGTTAAGTTAATTAATTACCTAGCATTGTTTAAATACTGTAAACATGTATTGTCTTCCTTAATTAGAATTTATGCGATTACCTGTAGAGCTGTAAAATGTTTTGTTGAGCATAACAACCTTAAATACTAATAATACGTTTTTTTATTTAAATATAATATTATGAAGAAAAGAAAAGAAAAATATTAATTGCTAATAGTTTTAGTTATAACTAATATTTTAATTAAATATTAATATTAAAAATTAAATTATTTTAAATTATTTTATTTTTTCACCTTTCCATCATAGTACTACTAGACGATCAGCAAAGCGCCACCCTTTTATGGTTGAAATACCTCGCACAAGAACGAAGCGTTACGCTTCTTAATTTATTATAAGAACTGCAAAGGAGTGAAATGCCCTGCCCTCGTCAGTGTTTCCAGTAAATTATAACCCAGATGTGTTCAAGTCAAGAGTGAACAGGTATCTACTAGGTAAGCGTGCACCTAGGACCACATCATCGCTTACCATCAGGTGAGATCGTGGTCAAACGATTGCCTAGCCCAAAATATAAAAAAAAAAAAAAAAAAAAAAAAAAAAACACCAGACCTAAACTATTGTAGGTAGGTATAGCAAGTATTATGCAGGCAATGCTACTAAATTATAAATTTGAAGGAATAAGGGCCTATTCCCATACATAATTTTAGTTTGTGTGTTTAGGTTGTAAAAATATCTTATGTAATTCAGCTGTAAATCGGTGATTTTACCGACATTAATATGTAGTCACTCGAGGAATCCAATTTTAACATCGTGCAATTTTGTATATCACTAGTCAGTCGAGCACAAGAAACACTTTAAATGTTTAAATGATAAGTAAATTACTTAACTAATTTCAAGGCTAGATTGTAATAATAAATAGGTATTTCCTCTTGGTTGCCTAACTGATTTGGCCGCGAGGAATTACATTTCCTCGCGGCTGCTGCGCCACAGTGACACAAACAGAAAATCCATTGTTTACGAGTATAATCGATCATAGTGAACTATTAAAGTGTATTACTATTTAGCTTTTTTTCAGTACTTAGTTATGCAACGTCATATCAATTAATGAAAAAACTAGGGTGCATCCGTACGAGGTACTTCTGAAACAATATAAATAATAGCTACTTATCCACACGAGCATAAAAAGATTCATGGTCCACTCCGAGAATGTTTAAAAAATACGGATTCTACGTAGCCAAATCTAATGTGAAGCATCCAAGACATGCCGATCCACTCGTATGCACAACCCTCACGCTACTGACACTATGTTATGCCGATCGGTTACCACTAGGCAACAACATCTCGTCAGTCGTGTTAGTTCTGTCAAGTTCTCGCGGAAAATCAAAAACAATGCAGTATCTTGTGATGAAATTGTGTAACAACCACAAAACACTAAAAGTAATCCTGATACGCAGCCACAATTTGCTTTGCTTCACTACCTATATAGATATATTTGACACCAAGGCTCACATAGTATGTATATGTATCTACATTCGCGAAAATTGTGTAATAACATGTGTGCATATTACAAAGTTGTACTTTAAATAAAAATAAGCTAATATTAGCAGATCTATGATACGTCTCAAAGTCGCATACAGTTGACGAACTAGCAGTATAATGTTAATTAATAAAACAAATCCAAATTCTTATTTCCTAATTTAATGGCCAGATATCTCAGTCGTCTGTATCTATCTATCTTTCTATCTATCTATCTATCTATCTATTCTTATAATAAAGCAGTAAGTAACAATAATTTAAAAAAAAACAAGAGGATAGATATAGATAGACTGTGTGTTGTCTGTCAGTCAGTATGTGATGGTACTGATTAGGTTCTAACACATTATGTAACATGTTGAGTCAATTGTGTATTTTTTTATATATATGAGGGTATCTTCTGTACGTATTATAAAGCAATACGAACGAAACTATGGCAGCTTAGAACTTTGAGTTTATGCTCAATTGCTCAGCTTCGATGGGTTTTTTATCTTATCCATCATACCTATTATGATGACATCATACCTACTGTGACATGTGACGACCTACGTCAAGGGGATATTCTGTGGCATTAAAAAATCTTTTAAATGGTGTTTTGAGGATTACAGGAGAAAAAAATAATTGCTTAAGACACGGTTACATAATAATCATAAAGGTCTTCGTTATTAGTAGGATCATTCATGTTATTGCTTTTGCTTTTTCAGCATGCAAATATCAATAAAAATCATTATTCCGGACATAAAATTCAATTGTAAAGCAAAAAAAAAGAAAAAAAGCAGCATATATCCTAAATCTACAAAGTTTACATTAACAAAAATTGTTATGCCAGGACTAAGAAAATTGCATAATATGTCAAAATTAAATGTCAAATTGTAAAAACTTATAGAAAGTACAAAATAATTACAGTAGGTAAACAAAAGTAGGTTCTAAATAAACATTGTCAAAGATTAAAATTATCACAATTGAAAAATTCATGCACATTCTCGATTAATTATTTATGTACCCTAAATTTAGATATGTTAATTGTCAAATTCTTAAATTCTTCAGGAAGACTATTGAAAACTTTTACTGCCATGAAATGTGCGTTTTTTTGTAAAGACAGCTTACACTTCGCTAGTAACAAACGGTTATTTGTTTGAGTACGAAGTTGAGTTGGTGATAAAACTTTTGTCAGAGGTTTTTAGAATTTAATCAACATTTAACTGGTAAAAAGTCCCTCGGTCAGCCTGACAAACTCTGATACCAGGGCCAGCACTACCTCATACGACAAGTAAGCCTGATTTGCCAAGTTTTCCTGAAATTATGTCATCATCATCATCATCATCATGTCAGCTTTTAGAAGTCAACTGCTGAACATAGGCCTCCCCTAAAGAGCGCCATGACGAGCGATCTTGTGCCACCTCCATCCACCGATTTCCTGCAATGGCTAGAATGTCGTCGGTCCATCTTGTGGGGGGTCTCCCCACACTTCGCTTGCTTGTTCGTTGTCGCCATTCGAGAACCTTTATTTCCCAGTGGTTGTCGGTTCTGCGAACTATGGCCTGCCCATTGCCACTTCAACTTGAAAACTCTGAGAGCCATGTCGGCAGCCTTGGTTATTCTACGGATTTCCTCATTTCTGATTCATTAGTGAAACACCGAGCATAGCTCTCTCCATTGCACGTTGCGCAACTCTGAGCTTATGAGACCAATAGTTAGCGACCACGTCTCAGTTCCATATGTCATCACTGGCAACACACACTGATTATAAACTTTCCTCTTGAGGCTCTGCGGTATCTGCGACGAGAAGATATGGCGTAATTTCCCGAACGCTGCCCTTCCGAGTTGGATTCGTCGGTTGACCTCTTTGTCGAAGTTGGATCTGCCCAGTTGGATCGTCTGACGTAAGTAGATATAGTGATCAACAGCTTACGATAATATCGTTCCCAACATAAACCGGTATGGGTACGACATGGGCATTTGACATGATGTTCGTCTTGCCCTGGGTCATTATTCTCTATGAACAGTCACATGCGTAACGCGTCTCGCTGTGGGATCGTTCGGAAAAGTACGGCAATTCTTGAACATGCATAAATGTTTCCACGCAGATATCTTAACGCGGCGCGTTACGTGGCTGAGCGGCAATAGAGAATAAGGTCCCTTGTTCATTTTAAGACCCACCTGTTGGAAACAATATTGAGGTCACTGAGCATTGTGCTTAGGTCTTCCAGGGTTTCCGCCATGATGACTATATCATCAGCAAATTGAAGGTGATGTATTCGCCATTGATGTTAACACCATATCCGTTCCATTTCAGAAGCTTGAATATATCTTCCAGTGCAAAGGTGAACAGTTTTGGAGAAATAACGTCTCCCTGTCTCACCCTTTTTTGCACCTGGATAGATTTCGTGCTCTGATCCTGATAACGGACTATCATGGTGGCCATGCTGTACAAACACTTCAACACCTCGATGTACCGGTAATTAATCTAGCACCGCTGTAATGACTGTAGCACTGCGTCTACTAAGTCTCGACTGAATCAAAGGCTTTTTCGTAATCTACAAACGCTAGACATAGTAGCCGATTATACTCTTCGGTATTCTGTATAATCTGTCGGAGCGTATGGTTGTGGTCTATGGTGCCACAGACCGGCCTTTCCGGAATTCAGCTTGTTTGGGAGGCTGAAATTCATCAAACCTACGATCGAGACGGTTTGTAACTACTCTCGAAAACAGCTTATATAAGCTATCGACATATCCCATAGGATTAGCAAGCTTATGTAGCTCAGCAGCGAAATGGGGCTATAATTCTTCAAGAGGGTTTTATCACCTTTCTTAAAGAACAAAACCACTACGCTCCTGTGCCACGCCTCTGGCGTAGTACCCTCGAGGATGACGGAGTTAAAATGCTTCTGAAGGTCTTTAAGTACCTTGCCGTCAAGCATATATCGTGGAATTGTCTAGCTAGAGGGCGTTTCAAACTACGTTTTCCGAGTCGCAGTCTCCACTCAAGTCAACAGTTCACTCAAGTCAACAGTTCACTCAAGTCAACAGTTCACTCTATTCAACAGTTCAACCAACTCAAGCTATCAGTCTTTCGTTAAATATGACCAGCCTACTGCTACTTCAGCTTGCTAATCCTATGGGATATGTCGATAACTTTATTTATCTATCTGATCACCTCGTTTCAGATTTGATCATTCAGGCCGACTTCAAGCATAGTCATCTCCATAGCCCACTCCATAGACACTTTAAATTGGAGGACTAGTCATAACGTCCATGCCACGGCTCCGTATTTTATAATTGGATGATGCACTGAAATTTCCCACATTCTGCCAGCCCAGCTGTATTCTTCTCTGAGCTTCTCTCTCGAAGTAATTAATCTTTTTATCTATCTATTTAAATGAATGCATGTATATTGTTTTTTAAAGACATTTAGAGAAAAATAAATCTTTACTTAACGAAACAACAAAATCAAAATACAATTTTACTTTGTTCCTAAATATTACATGAAACGTTCTAAAATAACTAGCTTAAAAGCTATAAAACACGCCTGCCCTGCCAAAAAAGAGCTTTAGCCAATGAATGATATACTGTTTGCCTTACTGCCGCCATGTAGAATGTTTTCAAAAAAATAATTGCGTGTGCTACTCGAGGGGATGTAAGGATTCTAACTCCTTTTTTTGGACAGTCGTGGAAAAATCTCAGGATTGCCTCGTTTTGGCCCAAAAACAAAATAAAGGCCCGCATTTTGGTCACATGCTGCTTCAACCAGACGCTAAGTCTCCTTAAAATCAATGAACTCTTAAGTCGCTTCGGTCCTAGTGTCAAAACCTAAGTTAAAAGCGAAAAGGCTCAAACCGACGCACCAGCCTTTCTGAGAGCCATTGTTTAGTAAACTAACAAAATAAATTTACATAGAAAGACTGTTCTGTGTTGTTCGTATAATAGTAGGTAGGTATAGGATGTACACAATATGTATTTGTAACGCTCTCTTTATTATAATTAAAACAAACAATTGTAACAATTCGATTAAATAAGTTAAATAAGTATAAGACGGCTGAAGATGAATTTCATCAGTCGTATACCTACACTTTGTTCATAAGAAACAAACCAGAAAATGTATCTTACTTTTAAGCAATATGGCGATGAAGGCCCTAAACTGTATTTTCATTAAAGAAACTTGGCCTTTGAGGCCAAGTGTTAGGGTTATTTTGCTCTTCTGCATATTGCTTCTGGTTCAGATACCAGAACGGCTGCTGGTCCTGTGGTAGCATATCTAACCTGTAAACAAAAACAAAAGTTACCTAGTGGTTAGTCATCTGAGGTTTTTTAATTTGCAATACATCCACGGACGTATTGCAAATTGGGCGCTTTGGGATGTCAATTTACGAATGAGACCATTCTGCGCCTAAATCATGCCAAGCCCCTTCTTTTGACGTAAAAAATACATGAAATTGTCAACCCACTTTAAGTAACAACTTCCTGGCTGATTTAGGTCATTATAATATTTGAATGATTCAATTGTTACCTAGGTACTCTTATATTCCAAATTTAATAAAGATCGGATCCATGGTTTGAAAGCTATTCGCGGATTCGTCCAAGTTGACTCAGAGACAATGCTTCGCACGGTCAGTCTATCCCCTCGAGCAAACCAATATTTGTTTGATTTCTCCATATCTATACCTACAAAGATTAAAGCAATACCAGAGTAACAAAAAACTGTATAGTGAAGATAATAAAAAATGTGGTATAAGGGACGTAAAATAAGCTACTGAACACGAAAAAACTGACCGTCTGCCTGTTTATCTGTCTATTCACGTATCGAGTAAAATCTACTGGACCGATTGTGTTGCAGTTTCACTGTTGGATAACTTAGGTTCTAATTTAAAATCTGGCGTACTTCGTTTGTCATCTGACGAGTAGAAGCCGAGCAGCTCCAGCGGTGGCTCCCAGTTTAAATTCTGCCGGCAACATTTTAAAACTGTTTCCGACTAGTGCTATATACGAGTACGTTCTAGTTAATTCAGACTTAATTGCCATATTTTTACTTTAACTTACATTCATAAGCTAATTTCTTTTCAAGCTATAATACGTAACTGAAGAAGTCGGTTATTAAACAATGGTGCACCAACCTAGCATACTCAATAGGGATGTTATTCTGCCGAATCCTACACTTAATGACCTCCTTAAAATCTACTACAGGGACATTTATGAATAGTGATTCTACGTCAAATCCAACCATCTCCTCATTCGCGTTAACTTGGTTAAGGTCCAGGATTTCAACAAAATGTCGGAAGTCCTATACAAAAGATGATGTACCCCCACCAATGGCTGCAAAATACTGGCATATTGATTGGTTAGAGAAGCGACTGAATTTACCAAGTTCAAACATTTAAATCGTAAAGATGGGTTTAAACTGTCGAGTGTCTGGAATCCAGTAGCATGAATGTGTGAAAACTGAAGAAATATCGTTTCAATTACGCAAGGTGATACTGTTAGTGTTGTGAGTCGAGATCGAGTTATTAATGAATGTGTAAGTATTGGTAATGTAATCGCACGTAATACACGAGTGAGATAGAGGGTAGATCATTTTGTCTGCATGTAAAAACTTATCCATCCGCAATTACTTCAGTTTATCTGTTATCATGGCTCTTGCAATAATGCCAAAATATAGGGAACTCATTAGAAATAGTATCCATGGTAAATATTTCTTTTTGTAATATTTATACTTCGTGTTTGTGACCATGTTAGAATGAAATCAGATTAATACAAACCTTTTTGCATAGGCAACATCTCCGTTCAGCTGAGCTGGAAGGTTATCTCCAACGCGGTTATTCAGGTCACTGGTGCCAGGAGTAACTTCTGGGTAGCCAATGGGATGTTTACCAGCATAGAACGGACGCTGGCTGAAGCAGGGGATGGCTGCTAGTAGGAGAAAGAAGGCTGTGGTTGACTGCATGGTTGACCTGAAAGGAAATCAATAATTATACATATCTTAAAATAATTTAGATCTGTATTGTAAAACCAGAGATATTACCCTAGCTTCTGAGCTAGGCTCTTTTCAACTTTTTTTTTAAACTTTTCAATTTAAAGTTTCGCAGGAATTCCTTGGATGGAGGGTTCAAAGTCTAAGTCATGTCAAAACAATGCATTAATCTAAATAGTATTGGGCCAGCATTGTCACCCATACTCTGCTTTCCTGGCTTTGTCACCAAAGACATATGGTAAGAAAAGTAGCTACATAAAAACCAAACTGTGTCGAAAATCTAAGATTTTTATTACATTTGAGAAAGTTACCAGTTACTTGCGTAATTAAAAACATAATTTTTCAGTTTAATTAATTGTTTTTTAGTTTTATAATTGTTTTCTTGGATTTATTGGATTTAATTTTAAATTGTTTTAATAAAATAAACTTTTTCCACTATGTTCTTCCAATAGAAAATGTGAATCGTGTTTATCAATGTTAAAAACGTATACTTTTTAATCATAACAAATTTTGTGCTTGTATTTTAATAACCAATGGCCCAAACAGTTAATCACACTAAAATAAGTTAAGAAATAAAAAATAGAAAAAGATACTATTGAAATGCTGTTCCAGAGACCCAAGACGAACAAATAGAGGTAGTCAGGAATCCGCAAACATATCCCTATCGCCCGGAGCTATCTCATCTTGTTTCAGCTTATCAGAAATCAAGAACTGCTAGCAATTTCAGAAATTCCGTTTTGTCATTTTGTTTTATAAAATAACAGCTCTTTAGTATAGTTTCGGTCGTTGGATGATTGCTTCTTCGAGTATCAAATATAGCCTTTTATAACTCACAACTAGGTGTGACTACATGTTTGTCACGAGTACTTGCATATAACCACCTTTCTCCTAACAGATCGCCCGATTTAGACTTTAACCAAACAAACAAAAAACAAAAAAAAACAGAGAATGCAGAAGATGCAGTCGGAGACATGAGGAGCAGTAACTCGCCGGATTCTAGCTGATCCCATCAAAGGAAATATGAAATGCATGATGGATTGGGCTGCATCTTATATTTCAAAATCAATCTAAATCCTTTTTTTAGATTTGTTCGCTGTTGGGTTTTTGTTTATAATTGTTACTAGCTGTACCCGCGGCTTTGCACGCGTGTTCTTTTCTTTAGGTTCAAAGTACCATAATGTGCTATTCCAGGACCAATATACCAACATTTGAACAAAATTTCTTCAGCCGTCAAAAATATTTTATCAATTGCTCGGCTTCTAACTCACCGGATCGAGATACTAATTACACCGGGTTTAAATCATACCCTAACCTATCTAACAATGGAAACCGCATTGCAATCGGTCCAGTAGTTTTTATGTGATGCGTGAACAAACAATTGTTTGTTCAATATCTTTTTTAAGCACCCAAGAGCATTTTTTTCATTTGAATTCATTTAGTAGTTTGTGTGCGATGCGCGGTCAAGATACGGACAAACAGACACAAAATTAAAAAGTAAAACAGTTTGGCTTCAGTGTCGAATATAGAGAACCACTCAAAAATATTTGTTATTACTTAAATATTAACATAGCTTTGGACCCATATCCCGCAGAAACCCTTTACTTATTCGGGATAAAACGTATCCTCAATTTTAACCCATCATATAACTTAAGACAGTGCCAAGTTGCATCAAAACCCGTCTATTACTTTCAGCGTGGTACGTGTTCTTTTAAATAAGTTTCAACCCCTAAATAATCTATACTTATAATAAAACTGTAACGGGTCCAATTCTGTACATTGAAGATATTTCGAAATTTTTTTTTGGACCTTACTCTAGATTCGATACTGAAGCCAAACTGTATTTTATTTTATTTTTGTCTGTCTGTCTGCCTTAGGGCAGCTCGACAAATTCTGACATCAGAGACATGCATTATTCCATACGACAAAAAAAAACAAACATACAAGTTGTCCTAAGAAGTGGAATAGACCTCTATTAACATTGAAATGTCAGAATTCAATTTTTGATATTCTATTCATAAAAACTACCATATTATATGAGAAATTTGTTTTAGAACTCTAAGATTCAGCAAATTTTTTTTTTTATTAATAAATCTAGATGTTTTTTATGTTTACAATGTAATCAAAACCCGAACCTTTTGAACATTTGATTTGGATTAGTATAGACCATGAGTAATACCTAATATTTACATATAAGCTAATCGTAATAGCAAATATTTTAAACATAAATTAAACGAGTACCAAAAATTTGTACAAGACAGTTCACTACAATTTCAATAAGTTATGTGAAATAAATAGCCAATGAAAATATACACCTACGAGTACAGCTGCAAGGCCGAGCTCAATAGAGTTATATAAAAACTTTCGAAAGAAATTTAAGCAACTACGAAAATAACTGAAACACCATTTTATATGAGTAATAACTATGCTCAAGAACAGTCAATAAGGCAATCAATCTATTTCTGAAATTTTCTAATTAAATTTACACATATCGTATTTCCATTAATTAGGTACCTGTTTATAACTGAAATTAATGCACATAGGCTACAAAACAAGTGCACTACACTACACTCGCGAGTGAAATGTGGATACACTTGTAAAAATGCAAGAATATATAGCACGTTCAAGCCCTTCCGCCATACATAGCCATTATAGGTTTTTCTGCATTTGCCATAGAGCTAGAAACACTATCGAAGTGAATATGATTTGCGATAGCGACGGGCACGCTGGGGCGTGATTAAATAGTTGTTTATTAATATATAGTTTTTAATAAAAACTAATACAAATAAACGACTTCAAATCAGATAAAACTCAGGCACAGAAACTGGCAAAGAAATAAAAAAAAACTATTTATTTTGATACGGTTTGATGTAATTTTTTAAATTCGTTTTTATTTTTTCTAATAAGTTTCGTTAAAGTAGTCCTAAAAAATGAAGTAAATAACCTACTTATTCGATAGCTAAAAAAAAAGCCATGCTGGAAACAGTTAACATTTCCATACATATATGCAACACTACCGAGCCGCCCCGGATTCGCACGGGTAGATATATAGAAAGATAAATTAGTAGGTACTTTATTTGAACAAATAGAACAACAACAATTTCTTACACAAAATGTTTGTTTATAGGTTTTATACTCACGTACCATTTGGTCTATAGTATTATTCTGTTTATCGCAAAGTGGTTGAATTACAGTTACTACTATTTCGTGTATTATTAGAATAGAAGATTTCCTACGTCAATGATTATTAGATGTTCAGTGATTTCGTTTCCATGGCAACATTCCATATACAAAGATCCGTATCTCCTTCTTAGTTTGTGATCTTACGTAGTATTTATATACTCTTTGGTTTGTGATACAAAGTAATCGAGTTTTTTTTTTTGCAAAATTTTATACCTCAGGTTTGTTATTGCAATTTTCAAAGGGAACTCTAATTAAAAAAAACCTGCTAGTGTTACTTGCTGATAATTTAGCTTTCTTTATGTGAAAGAGTTTTTAAAATTGGGTCTGTATTTTTTGAGTTTATCCATTACAAACAAACAAACAAACAATCAAATCTTACCTCATTATAATATTAGTGTAGTTCTAGATATTCCATATCTTTTAAACTACCAAACCGATTTTGATGAAACTTTAAGTATATTCCCTAAGTTGAAATATACTGAAACTATTACATAAATAGTTATTGCAATCGGACTTGTAGTTTCCAAGAAATAAGTGGACAAACATACCTACATACATTCGCGAAATTTTGTATATTTGTTCAGATACTCATATAGACTAACATATATAAACTAACTAACAATATTACATACATGCACGCATGAAATTTGGTAAATATGTTAAGACACCCATTTAGACTAACATATATGAATATTACGCATTTTCAACAATATTACATACATACACATCAACTTGAGAACCTTCCTTTTTTTTAAGTCTCTTAATATAAACATTTGTTTGATCAAATTATTAGGCTTTTTGTACAAATTTGCTTATATCAGTTTTACTTCATATCACAGCCATGAATTTAAACAAATGGGTATATTAACAACACCTGTATCCGAAACTTAAATACGGCGTAGTTATTTTAAGCCTTGACAGTTCGTGAAATGAGGGTAATTATTTGTCTAATGATTCGACACAGACCGTTTATTCAGAATTGTATATAAAATAATACGTTACGAAACAAGGTTATCTGTGTGCAATTTTACATCATCAAGGACATTGAAAAACTCAATTGTAGCACTTTGAGAACCAGAGCATTGATCGCGCCATAAATATATTTACCAAATCTTCGACAAACGTTGAGGTATTTCTAATGCAATTGTACGTAAAATCAAAAAGAAGAGAGCAAGAGAAAAACTAGATATACCTTGAAGCACAGTAACAGAAGTCCAGCTGAACAACGGCAGCAACGCGCGGACCCACCAAGCACGAGGGCATAATCCCGGCTATCTAGAGTAGACGTCTCTCACTCTTTGAAACACTCGCGAATGCGCGATCATAGAATACAGTTATAACATCACAATGGTACTGGAAAATATCCCTTACGGCGAGCGATAGTCATAAAGCAACGAGCCCGTGTAGTATTTGAAACGAAACTTGAGCGAACTTTTTTGAGACAGCTCCTATTGCAATCCATTCCGGCGCTAGGTGGCGGATCCGGTGGTATTAGGTAATGGTTGCCTGTTTTAGGAGAAATGGATAATAGGATCGTACCATTTCAAAATGTTAATAATTAATTTCTATTAAATACTTAGGTATCACCAGCATAACTTATTGACCAATGGCTTATTATTCTCTTAATGAAAGCAGGTTTAAGTTATGTGCTACAAAATATATGTTTTTTAAAGCTGTTAAGTTTAACTTAACTACGTACAAAGATCGCCAACATTTAGTTGGTAGCAAAAAGGCGATTAATAAAAAATGTCCTTCTGTTTTTTCTACCAATCTTCAGCAACCGATTAGTTAATTTCATGATATTCTTAACCCTAAAATTAAACAAGACCAATACTGTAACTCAAGTGTCGAGTAAACAAATATATTGGTAATTTAATTAAAATAACTGCTCTATGGCTTCCGTAACTCTACTAGTAAGCTCACACTCACGACGTGTCCAGGTTTTACTCGTAATCGAAACCGCGAGAGTGCGTCTGTATATATTTACATACTGACTCATCACGATGCATCCTTATCATTGTCAAGATAATCACGAACCCAATAGAGGTCAAAATGCATTGAATAAAAGTAAAACCTTTGATCGAAACCGGAAGTTTCCTGTGACTACGGTCCCAAGGTTGGTCACAAGAACACAAAGAAAACGGTGCCTAACGGTTCAATAGTGCAACTTAGAATCCAACGATACCGTGTTCGATCCTAGGCTCCGCACCAATGACTTTTCTAAGTTATGTGCTGTTTTCCATCGCTCCGTGCTTCGGAGGACACGTTAAGCTGTCGGTTGGTTAAGCCATGTCATAGACCCCCGGGCGGCCTGACTAACTCTGACACCTCATAAGACAAAAGATGTTTACTATTAATTGCTACTTCTGAATACTATTTTTGTTTTATTGAATAAATTATATTTATTTATTTATAATCAATACTTTCATCCATGTTCAACACATTTTGATAATGAAAGTTTTGATTAAATTAAATTTAACCTTGCTTGTATAATATTTATTTAAAAAAGATATATAGACAAATATTTTAAAAAAAGTTGATGAACTAAATTATAATTCATAAACGCATGTAGTGTTTACCTGTAATAGATTGTACATTTAGCATTAAAAAATAACTATTTTAAGCATGGATTAATGTAACAATTGTTGGAAGACCTGAATAAATAAATAAAATAAAATAATTAATATACCTTGACTTATCTTAGCAAAGCTATCACAATAAATAATGGTAAATAAACATGTAATTATACAGGATGGGTTTGAGTGCCGGTCTTTGTTAGATTTCGTTAGCCGCCCAAGGGCCTGTCAAAAATGGCTTATGTTATTAGAGCAGTTATGCTTTCAATTTAGCAACCGGGCTCGACAGCATGTGACCTTCGAGGCATGGAGCGATGGAAATCTGCGATTGAAATGCGATGGACCGATTTGGATGAATCTTTTTATTTGAAACTGGCTTTCCCGCCCGCGAGTTCGTCCGTGCGGACTACTGTTTATCGCGAAAAAAGCATCCTATTTTCTTCTAGGATATTAAAAACCAATGCAAAAGTAGGTATAGCACCAATGCTCTTGAAGTTTTTTGACAGACTTCTTATTTCGTTGCCATGGCAACCACATACCTTTCTGTGATGGCAACCGTAACCGATGTACTGTGAGTAATCAATATTTTCCAGGGAAAACTTACAATTTTCCGGGATAAAAATCCTATGTTTTATAAGCTATCTCCATTCTAAATTTCATCAAAATCCATCTTGCCATTATCGCGTAAAAGCTCCCCAAACTAACAAACAAACAAACAAACAAACAATCAGACAACGTTTCACTTTTATATATTGGTATGGATGGGTGTAGTGGCTTCAGGTAGGTTCCATTTAATTTCATGAAAATTGGTTAGTTTTTTTACATAAGCCTTTTTCACCCGACTACGGCGAAGCAAGGAAAGGGTAATGAAGTTAACAGTCTATGTATGTGTGTATGTATGTATGTATGTATGTATGTATGTATGTATGTATGTATGTATGTATGTATGTATGTATGTATGTATGTATGTGGATGTTCCACCATAGAGTCACCCCTATCTGTCCGATTTTGACAAGCGAGGTGTCAATCAATTCGTCTTTAGGAATACAGTGGAGAGGCTATTTTTTACACGACTGTCCAAAAAAAGGAGTGTAATGTTTTTAGAATTCATGTATGGATATGTGTATGTATGTGTGTTTATTTTTTCCACCATAACTTTTAAATGTCTGAACAGATTTAGACGTTTGAGGTACGAGTATTGTTAGAATCCTTACATCGCCCCGAGTAAAATAGGTTTATTTATGAAAAAAAAACTATATGGCGACAGTATGGCTCCATTATCAAATGTGAAAAAAACTTCGAATTTGACAATATGGGTATCAAATTAACACAGTATATAATTTATTGGCATAAGTTCTTTTTTGGCAGTGTTTTTTTAACTTTTAAGCTAGTTATTACAAAATCAACAAAATATCGTTTACTATAAGGTGTCCGATTGTTTTGTAAGATTGTTTTTTTTTGGCAAAGAAAAATAAAATAAAAAATTGTTGTTATTACCCGACTGTAGTCGGGTTTTAGTTTATGAATGTATGCCATAAACTAAACAAGGTAACTAGAACATCCAATACCGAGTAAAAGTAATGACACTAATGGTATTAAATTTATGGATAACTAACTCAGAAACATCGTCATACTAAGATTGATGGGTTTATCTCAAGCGTACTGTGTGCCGCATTACCTTATCAGTTGGTGCAGACGGAGTATTTCCACATACATCGAAGGCACGTCATTGTCCCATTTAATACACTTAAAAAGATTGCAAATACGATGCAATTTCAACGCTTCATAACAAAACACTTGAATGCTTTTTACCCGACTACAGAAAAGCAAGGGAAGGGTAATGAGTTTAATAGTCTATGTATGTATGTAAGTATGTATGTATGTATGTATGTATGTATCTATGTATGTGGTTATGTGGACGTTCCACCATAGCGTCGTTCCTATTGGTTCGATTTTGACAAACGAGGTGATGTCATTGATGAATAGTTTAAATGAAAAATATATGTAACTAGTGGCATTAAATTTAATTCTGTATATTGTTGACATTTTCTATTTAATTTTGTATATTTTTGACATTTGTTATTTTATTGAAAGTAAAATTTTTGTTGTTGAAAAATTTATTTTTGTTTTCATTTAATAATAATTATAATTTAAATATTTGCACGACTAAATGTCGAATATAGTGAATCCTATTATCTTATACCAACCCAATTTACATATTATTCTGGCAAATAAAGATTTCATTTCGTTTCATTTAATTTCATTTTATTTCAGGTACAGAGTGTACTAGCAGTGTACAGAGTGTCATACTGGTTTTTTTTTTCATCCGACTACGGCGAAGCAAAGTAAGAACTATATGTAACTAACACAAATAAAAAATATATAACCCCCGACTCCCCACCACCCATTATAGCTAAGAAGTATCTCGATCACACCAGTTTTAAAACATAAAAATCGTTCCATCCGTTAGGGAGTTACGATCGGTACCCCCATTCCTCCTCACATTCCTCCTCCCCCTCCCCCCCATTATAGCTAAGAACCATCTCGTTTACCTCAGCTTTTGGGAGCTACGATCCCAGCGCCAGAAAAAACCGCATCAAAATAAAATCAGTCCATTCGTTTGGGAGCTATGATGCCACAGACAGACACACAACCACGCAGACACACACACACACACACGCATTCATACACACAGTGATAAACACCCTAAACTTATAACACCCGTCCCTTTGTTCGGGGGTTAAAAAACTACAAAACTGGGTCCAATATTAACTAGCAAGGACTTGCACTTTTATTTATTCTGTGGCAAGGAGTCAATGTTTAGTCGTCTTTATTTAGAAAGTGTCTAATGCTATATTTTTTACCCGACTACGGCGAACCAAAGAAAGGTTATGTGTTCAAACTAAAAATTTGGTCCGATTTTGACAAGCGAGGTGTCAATCGATTCGTCTGCATTGCAAGAGTGTCATAGGCTATTGTTTAACCGACCGTAGTAAGGTTTTGGTTTTTGAACTTATGTATTGTTACGTGATGTGAAAACACACAGACCCAGAGACACTATTTATGAAAATGTTCTTAGTTAGTGAGTAGTAATTTAAGTACATTATAGCATCAATCCATACCAATATATAAAAGTGAAACGTTGTCTGTTTGTTTGTTTGTTTGTTTGTTTGGGGAGCTTTCACGCGATAACGGCTGGACGGATTTGGATGAAATTTAGAATGGAGACAGCTTATACCCTAGAGTGGAACATCAGTAGTCGCTTTCCACCAGTGGAGATCATAGTCAAACGATTGCCTAGCGCGTAATAAAAAAAAACATCCACATCTATACTGTTAACTTTATTACCTTGCTTTGCCGTAGTCGGGTAAAAACTACACTGGGACCATTGAAATGAGGGTTTTATCACTGTTGGTCCTTACTTATTGGTCTATACTTATCTGATGTTAGTACTTTGTATATGCATGCGACGTACGTGTAGAAGCCAAACAATCGATAAAAACATTATTTTTATAAAATTTTAAACGTTTTATTTTACTGTTAAAATAACGGAAGGTCATGTATTTTAGTGGAAGGCCTCTAACGCAAAAGTCCGCCTGGGCACGGTAATGTGCCTGGGGAAGTACCACTCCTTTGTTAGAGATTCAACCGCCAAGCACTAGTATGTAAACATTTCTTTTTCGGTTTGAAGGGTTTTAATGCTTCCAGCGAAGTTACTGGGCAATGAGACTTATAAACCAATGTCTAAGGAAACGAGCGCAGTATTTTAAGATTTTGCAACCTTTTTTTCTGGATGGCATTGCAACTGGTAACCATCGGGCGAGCGACCTGATCGTCAAATATAAAATACTTTAGACCCACAAAAAAATATTTTTTTTACCTAATTACGGCAAAGCAAATGAAGGGAAAACTAAAAACTTGGTCCGTTTTTGACAATCGGTGTGTTAATCGTCTTCAGATAAAAAGAGTCATAGGCTTAGTTTTTGTACCCGACTACGTCAAAACAAAGGAAGGGTTATGTGTTCAAACTAAAAACTTGGTCCGATTTTGACAAGCAAGGTGTCAATCGATTATAGAGTGTCATAGACTATTTTTTAACCGACCATAGTTGGGTTTTAGTTTTTGAATTTATGTCTTGTTGTGGTTAATGAATAAACAAGTACATTATTTTCTGTATCATGAATAGATTTCGCAGCGCACGTCAAATAATGTATTTTATTGGCTTTTTGATACCTTAGGTTACATTATTGCAATTTTCAAATATTAGAGGTGCCTCTAATTTTTACCTCTAATTTTTTACCTACCTACCTACTATTAGTTATTCTGTGACATACGTCAAGTCGTCACTAAATTAAAACTCTGTATCTAAAAATCTAAACAGTATGGTTTTAAAAAAGTTACATAAAAATAATTTTAAATAATGCATTTATGAAGTAGCCATATGTCATGGTGAAACTTAGAACTGGCTATCACAATTAAAAGGATATAAAAAAAATTGTATCTGTGCTATTAACCGTTGAGGAGTTCCCTAGTCAGGGCCCAACCCTGAGTACAGCAACCATGGCTTGGTAAAACTTTAAACCTGCTGTCATAATAAAATGCGTACACAAAATTTCGTGTCTGTGGCCGCTGAAGAGATCCTTTATCTGGAACTAATCCTGGATGTCGATTCAGGTCATATTCACCATAAAAATTCATTGTCGGTGGAACTGGACCATCATGTAAGCAAACAGCAAAGGTAGATTAAAAGCTAATCAAAAAAATTTATTTATTTTGAATGCTTTGTCATCGATTTGTGAGCTACCCCGAAAGTTTCAGCCTAGTGACTAATCGGGAAATGCCCCTTGCAAGATTTGACCTAAATACATCCTTACATACGTACATGAATACAAGCATAAATACATACATACAAACATTGAAGTTAAAAAAAGCTTTTTAAAAAATAACCTATACTCGTACACTTTGTCGTTTTTGGCTCTTCTAAACACTTATATTTCGAGGTACCTATTATTATATGTACCTTTAACACTACCTATTGTGTTCGTTAGAATCCAACGTTAAATCGTTTGATCCTCGACTCCACTTTTTAAGTTATATGTGGATTTCCATCAGTCAGGGTCTGCATGCTGCTTTGGGCGGGCGGCCTGACAAACTCTGACACCAGCAAGAGGGCTAGCAAATTTCTCGCACAGATAATATCATTTGCTATTCAACGCGGAAATGCAGCTAGCGTTCTGGCACCATGCCTTATGACCACCAACGTTTGTTAGTTTATTAGTTTAGGTCTTAATGTGCGGTTTAGGTGTAAGCTTATTTTTTACTCCTAACATAGTTAATTACTAGCTGATGCCTGCGGCTTCGCACGCATGGTCGTTTCTCTAGTTTTAACCTAGAGAAACGACCATGCGTGCGAAGGTATATTATATGGTATTCCAGGATCTAAAATACCAATATGTATACCAACATTTGATCAAAATTTCTTCTGCCGTCGAAGTTATTTTTATCGATTGCTCGGCTTCTACTCGTCGGATTGAGATAAGAAGTACCCCAGTTTTTAAGGCAAAACCTAAGCTATCCAACAGTGAAAACCGCACCGCAATCGGTCCATTTTACGTGATGCGCGAACATACATACAGACAGACAAACAGACAAACAGGCAAACAGAGAACACCAATTAAAAAAAAAAAAAAATTCAGTAGCTTATTTTCAGTACCCTAGACCTTTTTTTTTAATTATCTTCTTTTTACAGACTATTTCGTGCTTTATTATAAGTATAGATTTAATCGGTATTAATCTCGCAAAAAAACGTTATTTTTATTAAGTCGACGTTTCGATCAAGTTGCATTGATCGTGGTCAAGAGAAGACTGAAGTAGCGGGTGTCAGCGATGATAAGGGCGAGTAATGAGCCCTTCTCGACGCGGGTGCGGGTTGGTTGTTGTCTCCAACTACCCGCATTAGGTTTTGTATGTAATTATCATATTATTTGTTCTGGTATTAACTGATCCTTAACTTGGTAATAATCGATAACCTGTACATACATAATTCATCAACTTCATACTGACCAGATTTCACTTATGATGTCATGGTGATTTCTGGGTCCAGGATCAACACAAAACTCAGTTTTCTCTCCTCTTTCTCTTAAACAGGATTTGGTTGAGCTTTTGAACTTGTGTCTGCTACCAAAATACTGACAGCAATTAAAACAATTCAGTAACTTAGGGCGCGGATTAATTTTCAATCAACTTTTAATCAAAGTTGGAAGTTATCTTAAAGTAACAGCAACAAAGAGCATTTAGGCTTTCTGCCGACTTAAGACAAGCCGTGTCGTACTGTGTCTACACTCATCTATATCTTATTTATATCTATATATACTTAAGAGGTAACAAAAAGGGAGCAGAGCTGAAGAGCGCGCTCAGTACGACCAGCAGTGGACAAAACTATAGGCAGATGAATGATGATGAGGTAACAAAAAAAGTCTGTGTAATGAAAATAAAAACAAATTTGTCTGGGGAACCTTAAATAACCTCATATATTAGAAAATATTAATAAAAAAATGGTGTCCGTCTTTCTGTCTGACTGTATGTTCACGCATCACATAAAAACTACTGGACCGAATGAAATGCGGTTTTCAGTGTTGGATAGCTTAGGTTTTGAACTAAAATCTAGTGTACTTTGTATCTCAATTCGATTGGTAGAAGTCGAGCAATCGATAAAAAACTATTTAACGGCTGAACGAATTTTGATGAAAATTAAATGTAGTATATTGTATTTTATAGGGTACATTTGGGTCGGTGGTATAGCACACAGGTAGGTAACCCATAGAAATGAACAGATTGTTTTTTTTTGTCCAATCCGTTCTATCGTAGAACAGCATGGACGGCCAATACACAATTTGTTCGGATCCAAAATGTCATACTGCTTAGTAGAACACATTGTTTTTTTTGTCCAATCTGTTCTATAGTCGAACAGTTTGGACTTGGACCTTTGATAAGGATTGGTGCCGTTTCGTCACACTGCAAATAACTAATAATTATTATAATACAATTGTCGTTTTATCGTCACACTTAACAGTTATAATTGAATTCGATACGTTGATTTTTCATACACGTGTTTAGCTCTAAGTACAATCAGCTCTACAATCGTAACCGTACCTAAATGATTATTAGGGTTTTATACCACAAAAGAAAAAAAGTAACCCTTATTTTTCAAAGATCCAGACAGAAGGACAATGCCCGATAGCCCGCGGCATCAATTCATCATCATCATCATCATTTCAGCCTTTAGCCATAGGCCTCCAAAGAGCGCCACGACGAACGGTCTTGTGCCGTTTCATTCACTGTCTCCCTGCGACGGCTACAATGTCGTCCGTCCATCATGTAGGGGTCTCCCTACACTTCGCTTGCTTGTTCGTGGTCGCCATTTGAGAACCTTTATTCCCCAGCGGTTGTCGGCTCTGTAACTATATGGCCTACCCATTGCCACTTCAACTTGCAAATTCTGAGAGCTATGTCGATAACCTTGGACTTCTACAGATTTCCTCTTTACGGATCTTATCACGTAGTGAAACTCCGAGCATAGTTCTCTCTCCATTGCACGCTGCGCAACTCTGAGCTTGTGTATGAGACCAATAGTTAGCGACCACGTATCAGTGCCGTATGTCATCACTGCCAACACGCACTGATTATAAACTTTCGTCTTAAGGCTCTGCGGTATCTGCGACGAGAAGATATGGCGTAATTTCCCGAACGCTGCCCGGCAGCGGCAACAATTGTGTAATTTTAATTATTCTAATAGAGTCCCGGGTTCCTTACCTTCTAAGTGTTTTATTCATTCAAGGGATATTTTTCCTCTATGGTAAAATACCCAACAAGTACCAAAAACCTTTGTAGGAAAAATAAAAATAAATAAAACAGGACCTGATGTTTTTTTTTAATATATGCTGGTTTTCACACAGGTATTGTGATCAATTTTTCTACTAAACTGTGTTGATATTTTTAATGTTATTAGATAGATAAATTCATATTATTTAAATAAAATAAAATAACATCGATCTTATTTCTAAGATACATTTTTTTTCCAGAACAGCTCCCCATTTTTGGCTTCGACATTTTTCCGGTGTGGTATGTCCTTACTTATAAATTTCATAACTCTTTGATTCAGTTCGTCTGTAGCTACATATATTCAGCCAATCACATTCCGAGTTTTGTACTATTGCACCAATCCACTGAGGAATGAATGGAAAATGAGTACGACGCGACAATAAATATTTCGCGGCACTTTGCCGCAGTGAGGTCACGCTTGTATACACAGACTTTGCCATAAGGTTCAAAGTGCTTTAAACGGACAGGCCTAAAAGGAGATGTTCTTTTTTGTACGGCAGCCTGGGCTAACGTTTAGTTAAAGTAGATACACAATTTAACTAGTAATGAGTGTATAAAAAGCAAAATATATGTGGGGGGATGAAGATTTGGGGAAGTGAGGGAAGGTGGGAAAAATTTAGGGGGGGGTAGCGGGAAGTAGACGAATGGTGGGGGATGTCGGGGAAGGGTGCGGGAACTAAGGCAAGCCATGCAAAGTGGGGGAACACTGAAACGAAGGGTGGGGGCAGAATGGGAAAAAGGGGGAAAGGTGGGGGGAAGTGAAATTGACGTCCTTCCCCTTCCTTTTTTCCACTTTCCCCTGCCCTCCCCTCACTTTCCCCCACCTTCCCTCACTTCCCCAAACCTTCCCCCGCATCTCCCCACATTTCCCCAGATTTTTATTTTTTTAAGTAAATCGGAAGGTTGCACGTTGCAGTACAGTTTAAGTTTGCTAGCTGAATCCCACTGCTGATGCAAAAACGGTCGTCAGTAGTGTCACAGTACATATATTAGTCTTTCCAGACAGTAGTGTATCGAGGAGTAAACGGCCGATTTGAAGCACGCGGTGCGGGGGCCGGGAGGCAGGGGTCTCAGCGTGGTTTTGAAAAGAACGCTACGAGTGAGTTTCGCGCATGAAGTATCTTCACGTAAAAATACGAGAAAGAAAGATTGTTTTCTGCGAGTAGGATGCCAGGGGTGCGATTTTTGAGTGTCACCGGTGATTTCGAAATCAACTTTTCGCAAAAGTGGTATTTTTGTCTGCCCTGTACCCTGTCTACCAACATTTAGATACTGCTCAGCTTTGATAATAGACAATCGTATGATTACGTTACATCCTACGCAGCAAATATTTTTATCGGTACTAAGTGCCGGTTTTTATTTTTCATACGAATTGACAGTAATACGTAAAACGGAACTTAACTGCCAAATCCTAAGGCTATATATGGTCTAATCTGTGGTCTAAATCAGCTAATGATGTAGAGTTACTCGAGTTTTCGTTTCTTCGAAAAAATATGTTTTTTTTTACTTTTACTACGACGGACGTGATAGAGAAGTGAATAATTAGTATAACAAAGAGAATAAAACGCTACATGATGGTTACAATACCATAAAGAAAGGTTGGGGTCCAAAAGACATTACCTACTATTATGGTATGTGACTGCAAGATTAAATGGAGAGAAAATACATTTTTACTACCAATAATATGTAAAATTGTATCAATTGTTTTACCATTATAATGTTCATCTATTCAGATAGTCCTTTGACTTATCTAACGTTGCTACCAAGCTCATTTACACATATATATATTCCAAAACATGCTATGGCTATAGCCAATCATTGTTGTATAACACTTTGGCCTTTTATGTGGCTTACCGGGACCATCAAAGGCTTAATCATTATCATCATTTCCTCTGAAGCATGCAGCGATGGCAAATGCACACTTAACATATTAAAAGTCATTGATGCAGGCCCGAGGTAATGATGAAGTTGTAACTTCATCACCACCGCTCTTCTGCAGACATAAATCTACAATTATAACATTTAAAACTTGTTTCAGTTGAAGATGATCAAAACAAACAAACGGGAATAATACACCTGACTGCAATCCAGTAAACCGACCAACAGAAAAGAAAAAGACCTGTGATTAGGTTTAAATTAGAGATTAACAAACTTTGTTTCATTGTTTGTCGTATGAGGTAGTGTTGGCCTCTGGTGTCACAGTTCGTCAGGCCTCCCGAGGGACATGGCTTAATGAATGCTACCGGAAACGACAGCTTAACGTGCCCTCTGAACCCCAGAGTGATGCAAACCTGCACATAACTTATTAAAGGAATTGGTGAGGAGCCTAGGAGCGAACCCAGTATCGTTTGATTCTGTTATGTTTATGTATAATAAAATTAATTATATGTTTTCAATGTACTCAATAATTATTGTATTCTATGACGGAATCATCACTTCCTGATTTCCTTAATTCCTTATTCTTGGTTGGTTCTCACAGCACCCGAGGGATGAGAAGGTGTGCACCTATTTTTAAGCCGTGTCCACTTGGCAATTATTTTGCATATTGTGACATGATTTATGATGCTGTATAAAAATTGTTTCTACAAAGAATCAATAAAATTAAATATCAAATAATGTTTTATTTCTTTAATGTAATTTCAAACAATCAATGCTCAAAGAGTTTGCAGATAGGTAAGTTACTGTCTCTGGTCTTCCACATAGAAAAACACATCATACAGGCTAAAATTAACTAATGTAGGTCATCAGTCCTCAGATTATAGATTGTCAACGACCCCTTCTAAAACAACCACCACTGGATGTGGTATACATTCTTTTTAATGTTATGAAGCACAACTACTTTATGTTTGAAGCCTTCTCCTCTATTAGAGCACTCCGAAACTATCCTTGACAATATTGTATTGCATGGGCACTTTTGAAGACATCATACCTCTCTTCGGAAAGACTTTATGGCACAGGAATTGGCACTTGTTACCAAGGCTTTATAGTTATCCACAATCATCTGGTAAAAAATATGAATAGTTAAATAAGTAGGTACATGCGCTAGACCTCAGATTAGTCTGAGCTCTACACTAATAAAATAGGGTTACAGACATACAGGCTACCCCTGTATTGTGGGTACTACTGATACCATCTAACCTAGTAAAAAATAAGGTACCTACCTAAGTAAGTAGGTATTTATGGTAATTTGTGTCTACGCGTAAGAATTGACTGGGTGTTGGCTGCTAGTGCTAGCTAATAGAAGACAGTAAAAAATTGACTTACCTTTGTTTCTTTAGAGAAGGGAAGCCGCTTGTCCTTATTAGCACTGAAAAAAAGCCTCACATCCTCGAAAGCCAGTGGCTTTGAGAGGCAATTTCTTATCAGACATTGATAATGCCTCTTCATGCATAGCATAACCTTAGTTCCAGTATCTTCATCTGACGAGTCATCTTTAGTATTGCTACTAGGCTTGCTGCTAGTATTATCTCATTCGTTGTTCGTATTTTAGGAAAAACAACACACGAAAAGTAGGTTAATATAAGTAACTATGAACGAAATTTCAAAAATATCACCGGGTGATTTCAAAACGAGTGGGGGAGGCACTCGTAAACGAAATAATCCAGATATCCAGATTGGACTCTTTAGTTCAATCTTTTCGAACCACTATTGGGATCCGAAAATAAATAACTTCATTTATTACCCGATTGCGGAGGGATATGTGTTGGGTTGTATGTATGTATGTACGTTTGTGTATTTGTACGTTTCTTTGGCACGTCCTACAGACTAAACGGCTAAATGGATTTTGTTAAATGAGGTATCATTGGATTCATCTTAACCGCGAGAGTGCTATTAGAAATATGATAATTATTTGCTGTATTATGCGGCGTTTTTGTTTATTATGTTATACAAACCTACTAAACATTTCCTTCGCCATTGATACAAACCGACCTGAGCAGAAAAATTAAGCCATAACCTTTCATCGGTAAAAGAGCATGTCTTCTTAAGTTTGTCGAAGTATTTGCGATAGAAAACGTTCGTAACATTTGTAATTAGTTATTTTCACATGTTATTATCAGATCCTAACTAAATGCAGTATTTATAAATATTGGAGATAGTGCGGTTGCAGACGTTATTAAAATATTATATTTCTCACTTTGCCAATCCATACTAACCTATTGCATCACGTCATGGGGTGGTACAAATAAAACCTTTGTACTCCCGCTTGAAAGAGACCAAAGGGGGTTACTGAAATGTAGCACCAACCGACCTTACAGATATCCAACAGTGGACTTGTATAGACAGTGCAAGGACCTAACATTTAGACAGCTGTATGTTCATCATTTGGTTCTACACCAACATTCACTCACGAAATATGTACCGAATATACAGCTTAAACGTACTTCACACTACGTGTGAAGTACGAGCACCTCGAGCCAATACAGCATTTGCATAGAGATTTCCCTGCTTTCGGGGACCTTATATATATATAATGTAATAAACAAGGACATCATTTTTTTTCCCTAACCAGTCACTGTAAAAAATATTATTTGAAAAATTAATTAAATTGAATTATTATGATACGGATATGTTATTACCACCATTGCAATAAAATTTAAATTAAACAAACACACATACACAAACTGTAAATATACTCAATTGTAAAAATTATATACCTAGGTGTACCTATTATTTAACTGCATGTTGTTATTTGACGGAAGAGTCCTGGCTCCTATAGTACGGGTTTCAAGCCTAGTGTGGGAACCAGGTGCTCCGCCAATAGGTATGTTCGTCTAAGCCTTTTTCAAATAAATATTTCTTATTTCTTATTAAATTAAAAGCGAATCGTCTAGCGAATGAATGCCATATTTTGATGTGTCCCCATAAATTATTTGGGTTTCCATCAAGTTTGGGATACCAGTGCTCAAGAAGTTTAGTTTACCCATAAATAAATATTTCTCTGTAGATGGATGGTAAATGAGCAAGTTATTCCCCCTCGGGTAGACCTAGGTGTACCTTATTTTACAAGGCTCATATATATATATCCACTGTCAAGGGTACTATATTTGCGCCTTTTAAGGCTACAGTCAGCCGCCGCACTAGCCCTAATTTGAGTTCCTGGAAGATGAGATGGTGCAAGGGTATCTTCGCAAGTAGCGTCCCACACCAAAGGCCATCTTCCATGGACTAAGATTCATTCCGTCAGGTCTTTTACCATCGTACCGCATGATACCACTTGGTTCTAAAATGGCCGCATAGTTGGCGGTGGTAAAAACCCGACGGATGATATCATTAAGGCTGGCGTGGTGGGGAATTCTGCCTGCACTTCTCCCACAAGACAAACCGTGGTAACCGAGCCGGTCGACAGCAGCGCCACACTGGCAGCGGTGCGGAGCACTGCAAGACGCGCCCAAGCGAAGGGACACTGCAAGCTGGAAAGATGTTGAATCTATTAAAGTTACAGTGTGTGGCGACGGGAGAGCCTATCAAATAATTATAAGGGCTTTAGTGTTTTTAATACCTTGAAGTCCATATCAAATTATTAAATCACACTGACTCTTTATGTAACTATTAACCGCAGGTTAAAATCATGTGCTACAATTAGATCAAATATTTACGACACTGCTTTATCACGGGCGGCATATTGTTCCCTGAGCGTAACGAGGGACTCTAGTCTGAACTCCCGTGTGCAGGGGTTTTTCGCTCGATAGTTATGTAGAGTCTAGAGTCGAGGGGTTTAATATGCCGCCCGTGACATACGACAGGCTTAATACTCTACTTTTCATATCTTCTGCGAAACAATAAAAACAATAAATGCACCACAGGCTGATGACTTTCGAGTTGATGCTACTAAGTGTTGGAAATATTGGATTCGGATACAGCCTTGTATCCTTTTGTTACTCTCAATTGGTTGAGTAGAATTTTTCGTATTTATGTTTTGTTCTTTTTTGTGGTATTAGATTAATAATCCCAAAGCGTCTGATTTCATAAACTCCGGACTCAAATCACTTTCGCTCAACGACATTTTTGTGTCAACTTGAAAATAATGAAATACGGAACTATTACTGTGAGTTTGCACCCAAAAAACATTAAACATAACACGTTTCAAAACTTATCGTATAAACCTATCTCACAACTAGTTTTGTTGAAAAGGATAAATTCTGTGACAGGTTTTAAGATTTGTTACTGTGTGTGCACTGACTGTGTTTGCACTGACTAAAAACTTATATATTGTACTAGATTTCCCGCCCGCGACTTCGTTCGCGCGGACTACAGTTTGTCGCGAAAAAAGCATCCTTTGTTCTTCTAGGATATAAAAAGCCAAAATTTAACGTAGGTATCGCACCAATGGTCTTAAAGTTTTTTGACAGACTTTTTCTTTCGTTTCCATGGCAACCGTTCTTTACAGCGAGTAGGTAATCAACATTTTCCAGTTTTCTCATAAAAACTTACAATTTTCCGGAATAAAAAGGATTTCATGTTTTATTCTAGGGTATAAGCTATCTTCATTCCAAAAGTCATCAAAATCCGTTCGGCCGTTATTGCGTGAAAGCTTCCCAAACAAACAAACAAACAGACAACATTTTACTTTTTTATGTTGATATGGATATGCTTGTCTATAGATTTGTCACATGTGACGTTCGCTTTGTTGCTTATATATGTCTCGCATCTTGTTTAAATCTAGTTTTTAGTTTCTCTTTGTTTCTTTTGTTATCCTTTTAATGGGCGAGAGCCGATACCGTGAAGTTCACCTTGGCAATGATTTCCATTTTTGTGGAATATGAAAAGCAATGATTATAAACACAGACAAAAGCGACGTGATGCTTTGTCACATCTAGTTTTTAGTAATAATAATAATAGTCAGCATCATCATCATCATCATGTCAGCCTTTAGAAGTGTACTGCTGAATATAGGCCTCCCCCAAAGAGCGCCATGACGAGCGATCTTGTGCCACATCCATCCACCGACTTCCAGCGATGGCTAAAATGTTGTCGGTCCATCTTGTGGGGGGTCTCCCTACACTTTGCTTGCTTGTTCGAGGTCGCCATTTGAGGACCTTTATTCCCCAGCGGTTGTCCGTTCTGTGAACTATAAGGCCTGCCCATTGCCAATTCAACTTGCAAACTCTGAGAGCTATGTCGGTAACCTTGGTTCTTCTACGGATTTCCACATTTCGGATTCTATCACGCAGTGAAACACCGAGCATAGTTCTCTCCATTGCACGCTGCGCAACTCCGAGCTTGTGTATATAGGCCAATAGTTAGCGACCATGTCTCAGTGCCGTATGTCATCACTGGCAACACGCACTGATTATAAACTTTCGTCTTGAGGCTCTGCGATATCTGCGACGAGAAGATATGGCGTAATTTCCCGAACACTGCCCATCCAAGTTGGATTTGTCGGTTGACCTCTTTGTTGAAGCGGGATCTACCCAGATGGATCGTCCGACCTAAGTAGACATAATGATGAACAGCTTTGATAATATCGTTCCCAACATAAACGGGCATGGGTACGACATGGGCATTTGACATCATGATCGTCTTACCCATGTTAATTTTAAGACCCAACAAACTATATTGAGGTCACTGATCATTTTGCTTAGGTCTTCCGGGGTTTCTGCCATGATAACTATATCATCATCAAATCGAAGGTGAGTGATGTATTCGCCATTGATGTTAACACCATATCCATTCCAGTTTAGAAGCTTGAATATATCTTTCAGTGCAGAGGTGAACAGTTTCGGAGAAATAACGTCTCCCTGTCGCACCCCTGTTTGCAACTGGATAGAATTCGTGCTCCGATCTTGAAGACGAACAGTCATGGTGGCTTTGCTAAATTGCTATGCACACAACCCCTTAATTTAATCACCTATGCCCTTAACTTATCCTTTTAATCGTTTTATATTTAACATTATAGTTAACATAGGCTTTTAAGCCTAATACTTGCTTGAGTATAATTCCATACTAACTTTAAAAATCAAAGCTTTATTTAGACTCAAAGTTTTCAGAGTTAAAATACATTTGAACACAAAGATTTTTCACTATAACAGATGATTATAAGACTACAACAAAAAAGTTCTGAACGAAATATTTTATTTGTTCTCATTTTTTGCTTCTCCTGTATAGTTTATATTTTGTGTTTTACGACCATTCTTCCTCGAAGTATCAATATTGTGTTTACGTTCTGTGACGTAAAGGAATTCAGCTCGTTTAAATATTGGGGTTTGAAAGAGAAATATGAATTTAATAAAAAAAGTTGATTTATAAAATTTAAATTAGAGTTTCAAAAAAGGGGTTATCAGTTCCAGGAGTGAGGGAATAGGCGTCCTGACCAACTTTTGCGACCAGGCAGGGCAAATGGGAAAAATGGGAAAATGAGGGCAAATAGGAAATTTGATATTATCGGATGGGAATCGACATGAGAACACACTATGCTAATTTCGAGCTATCTGAAAGACGAATACACGTAATTCAGTAAAAGATTTTAATAATTTACCAGGACAGACTCCACGGCCAAGCAAATGAACGCTTTGGTTCAAGGATCGTGTCTTTGTAGCTAGCTGTTAGGTCCAAGGCTGGAAATAAATGAAACGACTGTGTTATAGTTTCCAGTTTATTCCTGGGCCATGCAGAGAAATTTTTATTAAATGTGGCTTAAACTTTATACAACCAGCGATTAACCTTATCCGGTTATCGCATAAACTTAATCTGGACCGCATTTTTAATTTCCACTTCGCCTCTACCAGCTGTAAGGTTCCAGTCTCCTAGCCTAAGTAAAAATGCTATTGAATAATTCCTATTTTACTACGGAAGTGAAGTTCCATGAAACGCTGCTATTAAAATTGCTGATTTAAAGAATAGATGTAAAGTTTTTATGTGATCGTCTAGATTACTCATAAAATTGAAGTTTATTGAAATTTTATAATCATAATTGCTTATAGAAGTTTAATATTTAAATGGCTTATGTGATCGTCTAAGTTAAATGAACAGTTTGCTGAAAATTAACGTATTTGGTTAAAGGTACTTCTGTTATATTTTTGGTTGAGCTGTTTTAAAGGAGAAAACATGTAAAATAAACATTTAGAAAAATACAGAAATTGTGTAAGAAAATGTGAAAAGCGACAACTTGAATGTTGACTTCACACGATGTTTGAAGACGCGTTGTAACTCTCTCTTGTGAAGTGTTAGACCTCCGACTTCTGTTGGAATATGAAAAATTGCTAAACGGTTTCTAAATAAATTCCCTATCCTAATAAAATAGATTGTTGTTTATATAAAAGGTAATAGTTTTGTAATTATCTTCTTCAGATGGTTTAAGAAATATAAAAATATGGTTTGTAGTATTTGAGTATAAAACATGTTCTCATAATATTTATTAGTGTTTATAAATCACTTCCTTGGTCAATGTTAATCTTTTGTAAATGAGTAACTTTATTTTATGTATTTAACATTCATATGAAAGACAAACTTGAAGGTTAAATAAAGCGTTATTTATGAGTTGTTTTGGTGTCATGACATATTTTGTCTGTTTCGGGAAATTCACAAGTTTTTTTCGGTAATGTCTGTCTTGGAATAATATATTTAGGTGGTTTTAGGGTGATTTTTCAATCTCAACTCCTGGGTAAGTACCAAAATCTGAATCCATCGGTGATACCATTTCAAGGTATATATTGGGCTACCTACACGTTAGGGAAATCCCTAAGTGTGCAGTATCATTGTTTGAAATTAAAACCCTGCCACGAAAACATATTGTATAATATTCCTTTTAGAAGTGAAGTTAAATCATTCTTTATATTTACAAAGCTGCCAAGAGTCCATAAGGAAGATAATTTCTTCCTAACATAAATAAGAACCAAATCTTTTAGACTACTCGAGCATTTTAAATATTGCTTTAATGTAAATACCACGTTGCGTATTTTCCACGATAATATGTATATGATGTAATGCTTGCATGGGCTATTTAGTGTGTCTCAGGATGAAACAATCTCCCTTCTCTCAGCTATTTCATTAAATTATGAAATAATAACAAATTACCTTCATAGTAATTGATTATAAAATATGTGTATTTATACATCTTTGTACTTTATCAAATTATGTAATGTCAAAGGGTTTTGTCAATTTATAATACATAAGAATTTCTCTGTATACTTTTGTATAATATAATATAATATGTGTCATCGTCCGTAAATTTGCAAATTATTTGTCAATTTATAATACATAAGAGTTTCACTGTATGTAAATAACTTGAAATTTAAAAAGATCCACATCAATAAATAGATATAAACATCATCAACAATTTCACTAGACTTCCCCTCCCAGTATTCACAACTGTTATATTTCAATAATATACGAAATCAGTTCAGGTTATCCGTACTCTATAAAACATATGGAATCCACTCGTTCAATAAATAATCAACTCTTCTTAGATCTGTTCTTCTTACAAATAAGCAACTTGAAAATTATTTACTTAGTTATAGTTACATAAAATCAATTCATAAGTTTTTAGTTCTATTAGTATATAAGCAATGTTATGGCTTATATACTTAATAGCAATTGAAGTTTAAAATATGGTACAATGTCCAGATCCATCAACAGTAAGATTTATACTCTTAGTTAAATTAGTTCAGTTGAAAATTGTATATCCTGAGTATAAAACAGTCATCGATTATGTACTTAGTTGTTATTGAATTTTAATTAGCGATACATTTAAAATCATCATACACAAAGTAACATAGCCTTTAGCTTAGATACTTAGGTAAAATCAGTTAAGTTTAGAATGAATATGCTGAGTATATAAAAGGTCATCGACTCAGTTGTTATTTATAATTTAAATAAGGTAAACTGTTTAGGAATCGCAACTCTGAATCTTTCTTCTAGTTATAATTATATGTTGAATTTAAAGGGTAAATCATCTAAAATCTTTGGACTAAGTAAATAAGTATCAGCTTAATACTTAGTTATTGTAATTTAAAACATGAGAGTTTTATTCAGAATCATGACAGCACCAAGTATATATTTAGTTATGTATTCTAGAATATAAGAGTTTATCTAGAAAAACGACCAACACCAAGTTTTCTACTTAGTTATGTATTCTAGAATATAAGAGATTATCTAGAAAAATGACCAACACCAAGTTTTCTACTTAGCTTTAATTTCTGCATGTAGGCACGAATAAACACTACACTGCACTCAAACACTGCAACTAAATTCGCTTTACATATTGGACACGTATGTTGAAAAAAAACTATACTTTAACACTTTATTTTAATAGTAAATAAACGCGATTTATTAATTATTTAAATCACTCGTATTTTTTTTTTAATATGGACATCGCATCGCGTCCGAATCTATTCGTATTCTGCCCCCAAAATTTTCCAAAGTCCTTTTATATCGGCGTCTGCTCTGGATACAGGGTCGCATTAAGGATTATTTTCAAGAAATAAATTTATATTTTAAATAGAGTTTACTATAACATGTATTGTTATTTTAATTTGGTTTTATAGGTACCTTTGTAGTTAGTTAGTTTGATAGTTTAATATAATACTATACAAAAGATAATTAGTCTATTATCTTCTTCACTCTAAGGTTTTCTGGTAGTAATTCTATCGTTGGCGATAAGTCCGATGATGGTACTTTTGATTATATTATTTTAGAAAATACATAATACATATATAAGTTAATATTCTGAACAATATAAGCATTCATTTAAAAGTAACTATTATGGATTATTTTATAATCAGTGATTATTAATTATGTTTTAAAATATCTAATGTATTATTGTTTTTATGTTTAGTTTTACAAATAACATTTATTCGCTATTTACTTTGTTCTCCTTAATGCGTTCCTGTCTTAAATTTGTTGTTTCTTTCACACGGTATTGAAAGATACGCAAAAACTTATTCCACTTTTCGAATGGTTTTCAAGTGTTTTTAAACTGTACTAAATCAGATATCATTTGAAGCTTTGCCATTAAATTATTTATTTATTATCCTTTTGAGTGTTTGTGTGGCTTTGTCCTGTCTGATATTATTAAATTATGTCCTACGTTACATGTTCCTTTGACAGGCAATCAATTTGAATATTTATAGGTTCCTATTAGTTTTTGTCATTTTTAACCTTTATTTTGCTTTTGTGTAAATATTTTAGCACGCCACATTATTTTCGTATTTATCGTTTTTAAGATTAGATTGCAATGTGTTGTTCAACAACAAAAAAATAGCTTTCGTTTCCTAGGAGATCGTATTAGATACCTTACAAAGCGTCCATATATCTTGAAGATATGGTGTCTCACTGCTCGGCGCAAAGCGCAGTAGAACTTTTCACTACGTCATTAGCAGTTGCAATCACAATTGATAATTTCAATCTTACAGATCGTGATTCAGCTATTTTGGCTTTACTTCAAATTACGAAGATACTGAATAACGTGCCCGTGAAGTGGGAACGTTAAGTTTATTGTCCACGTCTGCAGTACAACTACATGTTGCGGGAAAACTCACAGTGCCTTTAGGGAAGATGAATACGCTGGACGGGCGTGCGTGTCGCTTACCAGAAAAGTAGAATTGGATGCAATCGGTTGGGCAGGAAACGGGGCTTCACAATACTCTACCTTCAAACGGAGCGATGCCGAGGTCGTGACGTCAGCGAAGTCCCACGCGTGGACAGCCTCAACTCACGTTCAAGCCGTGTTGCACCAGAATAAATTGCTCAAGGAGCTCGGGGCTTGACGTGATGTGCAATATCTGTGTCCGTGTCAATGCCTACCTTGTCGTCGTCATCAGGGTGCTATAGGGATCGGAGTTGTCCCAGGTTAAAAAACCCTCTGTAACATCCAGAAAGAAATTCGTCAGTCCAATTCAACACGACGCACATTGCACATTACTTCTCCGCGCTCAAATTGTCATGGCACAAGCAGCCCGGGCGAGATGTAAACAAATTCAAAACTCACCTAAGTATTTCGGGTTTTGAAATGGCCGGCCATTGGACTTGGCGCCATGATTGGACGCGTGATAAAAAATATTTTCTTCTAAATTCATATGCAAATTGGCCCTTGTACTGCCACGATCAGGAAGAGAGAAAAAAACAAATCATTCCATTCCTCACAGACACACATCTCGTGAGCAAACGTCGGTCATTCATACGTGCGAGTTGAAACGAAAGGCAAAACGAACTTTCCTATGACATCTTGAACCAACAAATCCAACATTCACTGTTATTTATATATCGCGGTTTGTTTTCCATAAATCAGATCGTGCTTGTATCGTTCAAGCTGCTCAAGTTGTTTATTATAAGGTATTTGATGAAATAGGACGCTAATTGCCTTTCCTTTGTTAAAATATAAATCATGAATTTAAATCGACACATCTTCACGGCATACGGTACGCGAAGCGCAACTCGAACAAGCTTATTTCTATATTGTATTTGCTTTACAGTCCGTGGTTTATGGTTTGTTACCAAATTATTGTATGTTTGCAAATACTATTTTATATTTCAATTTAGAGTTATTAAAATATGATTCGCTATAAATCGCGACTAAATAACATTTACTTTTATTATGAATACGCGCAGCAAACAAGATAGCCGGCGATTTTTAAATCTGAACGTAATAAAGTGTGTTTTTGTGTGATGTTGTGACTATATCTATTTTGTTTATTTACTCCAAAAACGAAGATAAATTCTGTTCTGTAAGTATATTGAACAATATTAATATCTTTTTTCTCTTTTTTTAAAAGAATAATTGGCTTGATTGGAATTGGAAAGGCATGTGCCGCGCAGATGCACGGAATAATGCGGGTTCAAGCCCCGTCCGTGATTCAAATTTTTCGTTAATTTTTTTATTAGATATGTTCTCATTAAGCATGCGTTCATGCTAAAATCATACAAATATTTGATTTAGAAGGCGTTATCTTTACGACACGTATTTAATTGCAATATTAGCTGTGTTCGGATGGTCAGTTCTGCATAATGCCAATAGATGGCATTACCGTCCCCGTAAGACGGGCTTCAACCTATACGAGAAATTTAAAGCATGGAGTATCAGTCATGGTAGCTGAACTTGGTAAAAGGCATGTGCCGTGCAGAGGCACGGAATGATGCGGGTTCGAACCCTATCAGCGATTCAAATTTTTCGTTTAAAAAAATATTTGATGTGTTCTCGCTAAGCATGCGTTAATACTAAAATCATATAAACATTTGAACCATATTATTCTGTAAGTGTATTATGCAATTATCATATTAAATATTAATTATTATATTTTGTATTATTAATTATTTTATTATTATTATTATTAATCCTAGTTTTACTTTTATAAAAATGCGTTTCTATTAGTTGTTTATGTGTTGTTTATTTATATGTTTACTTGCCCAAATTTTGTTTTCTATTGCTAGTTATAGGTTAATTGTTATGTTTATTTTAGTAGCGTTTTTTATAACGCTACAGTTGAAATTTCAAACAAGTTTTGTTTCAACAAGTTCAAACACAGTTCGATTCATTGACAGAAAACAGAGTTATCAACTTGTTTTTTTGTAAATGTTTCATCAGTGCAACGTTTCCACTGCAAACACACAGTTAAAATAACACCAATCTTTTTTCTTTTTCTTTGGGTGTTCTGCCTATGGTGGCCAGTTTGATTTTCGAATAAATTCTCCTTACAATGCCCGTAACTATGCTATGAGTCATGCAAATTATAGAATTCCAAATTCAAATCTCATTATATACTTTGGGAGTTTCTTATAACTTCATATACTCTGGGATAAAATGACTTGTTTTGCGTTGAGATAGCGTTATGTGTAATTGGATATTGTCGAGCAGGTGGTATGAAAACTATAATTTACGAACATAAATACAACCTGAGTGTATTTATGTGTAGGTATTTATTAAGTCCCTCTTTAATCCTTATGTATCCTTATGTTGAATAAGGTGGTGCCGTTGTCTGGTGTCAGAGTTTGTCAGCTCACCAGGCCATCAAGATTTGTAACAAATGCTAACCAGCCTAGCAGATTCCTCCCAAACTGTGAGTATACATTATGTATATCTAGAGCAAACTATCATATCCGGTTGTCACTTTGCCTCCCCCCGCTTCTCCTTCCGATCCACTTCCGAACCATGCAAGTGTTGTGGCTAAGGACCGCCCAAGGGGCAAGATAAACAAAAAAAAATGAGCACTTCAGAGGGTATTTTGTTAAGAGAATGGTTTATTTCAATATCTAAAACATTAGACCTAATTCTTAAAGTGTTATTGAAAACCACGTAGGTATTAGATTTATTAACAATATTGGAAGTTCATAGAATAAGAAAAACATGGAGTGTTTTTAGTATTTATTTTTTATTTCTGAATCTAAATCGATAAGGTTTTTTTTACATATTTTTCGTGAAACTCCATTTCTATGACCCTTCGCTTACCCTTGCGTCGTGATAGATGTCAATATCTTGTGGTTTCATCTAAGACAGACCGTAAGCCAATCCCAGCAGTGGTCATAGAGACCCCACTATATGGACAAAACTGGTATTTTTGGATGAACCCGTAATGAAAACAACGCCAACATCCAACGCCTGACCACGTTACGTTGATACCACGTTAGGCGTGCTCTCCACGTGTCCCATGACAACAAACTTATGGATTATTGTTATATAAATCAATAACAAAACGGTGAAATTTAACAGGAGGAGCGAGCAGGTCATTCTGCCTCCCCAATCGTTCCAAATATATGTAGACCTCTAATTTTCGTATTAGATCGTTCGGCTGTTCATAAAAGCTTTTTTTGTCATCTTTCTATATGTCAGGATTTTACGTAAATGTATTAGTATTTATTAGTAGTCTAGCAATAAAAGTGAAACCCTATTTAGTTGTAAAACTTATAGTAATACGAACTTGAATATACTTGGAGCTGAAGGACGGGCGGGGGGGGGGAATATGGACAAGGGCACGCGCCTCACCCCGCGCCTCACCCCGCGCCTCACCCGCGCCTCACCCCGCGCCTCACCCCGCGCCTCACCCCGCGCCTCACCCCGCGCCTCACCCCGCGCCTCACCCCGCGCCTCACCCCGCGCCTCACCCCGCGCCTCACCCCGCGCCTCACCCCCGCGGAGGCCGATATATAAGGGTTCCGCGCCCGTGGAGAGGGAGAGACCAGACAAGCCAAGTATAGAAAGCGAACGCATCGCTCGTCCCTGAAACACGAGTAGCAAAGCAGCCGCGTGGGAGGCCATTTTGTTGAAGGGAGACTGCCGCGAAAAGGAGCCGGAGCTGGCGGGAAGCCAGAAGGCCAGGGGAGCAGTACAACCAGCAGTGCAATAGTATAATTATCACACTAATCACACTAATATTATAAATGCGAAAGTTTGTAAGTTTGTGTGTGTGTGTGTGTGTGTGTGTGTGTGTGTGTGTGTGTGTGTGTGTGTGTGTGTGTTTGTTGCTCCTTCACGCTCGAACGGCTGGACGGATTTGGATAAAATTTGGTACCAAAATAGCTTATATCCTGGATTGACACATAGGCTACTTTTTATTCCGAAATAGGAGAAAAAAAATATTATCGTTTTCTTTAAGACTTAAAAATAACGAAAAAAAATATTAAAAAATATATTTCTAAGTATCAGGAGAGCATAAGCAGTAAGCACTTAAGAAGTTGGAGATACTAAAGTGACAAATAAAGTTATTAAAAGTGAGTATACTTACCTCCCCATGAACATTAAATGTTGTGATTATATTAAAAAAGTATATCTGAGTACCAGGAGAACAGAAACACTTAAGATGTTGGAGACATAATATTGAAAAATAAAGTAATTTAAAGTGAGTAGTATACCTTTAATTTTTAGGGATGTTAAGTATCCTATGTCCTACCTCGTAGTATGAACTCAAATCATACCAAGTTTCATTTGAATTCATCCAGTAGTTCCGGCGGCGTGATGCGCGGCCAAGATACAGACAGACAGACATACAGACAGAAATGAAAAACATACAGTTTAGTTTTCATTATCGAAAAAAGTGTAACCTCCAAAAAAAATAAACACAATATCTTTAATGTACAGAATTTGGACCCATATCCCGCAGGAACCCTTTATTTTTTCGGGACAAAAAGTATCCATAATTTTCATTCATCTTATAAACTATGTCTGTGCCAAGTTGCATCAACATCCGTCAAATAGTTTCAGCGTGCTACGTGTTATTTTAAATAATTTTCCACCCCTATCCTGCAGGAACTCTTTCATTTTTCGGGATGAAAAGTATCCAATGTCCTCCTCGAAGTATGAACTCAAATAATACCAAATTTCATTTGAATTCAGTGAGTATTTTTGGCGTGCGCTGCCAAGGTAAAGACAGACAGACGGACAAAGGGACAGATAGACAAAAATACAAAATACAGTTTTGTCTCTAATATTGAATATAGAACGGCCTCCAATCAAAATTACACAATATCTTCAATTTACAATATTTTGGACATTATCCCGCAAGAACTCTTTATTTTTCGGGATAAAAATTATCCTATAACCTACCTCGTAGTATGAACTCAAATCATACCAAGTTTCATTTAAATTCATTCAGTAGTTTCAGCGTGATGCCTAGCCAAGATACAAACAGACAGACAAAAATGAAAAAAAATACAGTTTTGGCTTCAGTATCGAATATAGAGTATCCTCCAAAAGAAAATTTCAAAATATCTTCAATGTACAGAATTGGACCCGTTACAGTTTTATTATAAGTATATATATATATATATATATACCCAGCAACGCCTTATCACAACCTTAGCCTTATCAGCAACTCACAGTGCCTTTAGGTAAGATGAATACGCTGGACGGGCGTGCGTGTCGCTTACCAGAAAAGTAGAATTGGATGCAATCGGTTGGGCAGGAAACGGGGCTTCACAATACTCTACCTTCAAACGGAGCGATGCCGAGGTCATCAATGGTTAATGTAGTTATATGGGTATATATATAGAAGTATAGATTTGCCTTACCGATGCTCAAAATTAAGCTACAACAGTCATAAGCTTTTTCAATGTACTATATGAACATCTCCAAGATTTATGAACATATTTAGATGATTGCATTAATTTGAAAGGCATTTATTTAACATCAGATTGGTCTAATATATTTAATGAAAATTGGTTTATTATTTTTAGTGGAGTCTTCACGTGCCTTTAATATTAATATACTGAACATTTTGTTTCTGTTCAAACATCCAACATCTAGTAAAAGTAACTAATAATAAATAAATTCTTGGTTTTAATTTTATGGGATACTAGCTGTGCCCGCGGCTCCGCACGCGTGGTCATTTCTCTAGATTAAAAGTACTCATATGCTATTCAAGAACCTAAACTACCAATATACCAACATTTGATCTAAATTGCTTGGGCTGTCAAATAGTTTTTATCGATTGCTCGGCCTCTAATCATCGGATTAAGAGACCAAGTACCCAGTTTTTTAGTCAAACTCTAAGCTATCCAATAGTGACCGCATCGGAATCGGTCCAGTAGTTTTTACGTGATGCGCGTACAAACATACAGATAAAAAACTAATAAACAAACAGACAAACAAGAAGACACGATTTAAAAAAATGATGTATTCTTGTTAGTAACTTATTTTAAGTAACCTAGAGCATTTTTTTAAATTATTTTCTTTGTACAGACTATTTCGTTCCTATTGCTTTATTATAAGTATAGATAAATGATATGTGTGCAAAAGATCAGCAGCAGCAACAACATTTTGAGCATCCTGTTTATGAATAAACGCTAGCGGAAAAAATGACAGCCTTTTCAATATGCACTGGGTGGAGTTACATATTTATGGGCTTACAATTGTCTAGCTTTTATGTATTTTTTTGTCCTGTTTTTTAATAATTATCTGAATTTGCCGTTTTACCTCGACAGGTAATACGGTTTCCACATTCATTAGAGTCATCGTCCTAGTTTAAAGTGTGCAAATACAAATCGAGAGATATGCAATGTCTACGCTTCATAACAAAATACTTGAACCCTTTTCTTAACTATGAACTGATGAAAGAAATGAGAAATCAGTATATATATAAATAAAACAATCTATATTATTTTATACACCTATAAAACAGTACTGTGACATACCTGACTGACCTTGAGTACCCTAGGGGAGCAATAAGGGATTTTTGAAATTCCATCTGTAATAATCATCTTGAACGTATTTTTATGTTTCTTTTGGTGGAATAATGGGCTATCCATCTATTTGCAGTAGCATTGAGAAACTCTTAGAAATCTAAAGCACGATCGCACGAGCTTACTCACTTGTAGTCGCCGATCATCGTCTATGATAGCCATTGTGATCGCACCGATCATTCATTCACCGGAAGACAGCGAAGCCGTGCGTACGTAGTGTCATCACTGAGTTGTTTTGATTTAGAGCGAGTGCAATTCAATGGCTACTGGGTGGTCAAATAAAGAAACATTCAAGTTCATAGAATTTTATCAGAACTATTCATGATACTCGTATGTTTGAAAATGATTTTTCTACTAAATTGTATAGATACTTATTTACTTTGCTTTGTTATTATAAAATTTATCCAAAAAAAAAACTTTTCGTTTCACTAAATTGACTAAACTATTGTATAACTACTGAAATTAAATTAGTAGCAGCAGCTATAAACTCCACATCCATCTTGAAGGCTTGCTTCTCAAAAAATGATCACGGACGATCATGTGGATGCTTGCACGATGATCGTTACAGTTACCTTGTTGATGACAGACGATCACACGAGTAACGATCATCGCCGATAGTGAAGAGGGGCCATAACAAGTATACCTACCTATAAAAATCTATCTAGTTTAGAGAGCGACACCCTCATGCAGCTGCAATAAAAAACTGCATGTCAATCCACGAACAGTTACTTTTGACAAGATATTGACGTGAAAATATACGGGTCTTTATCTCTAAGGTTTGTTTGTGTAAATTACTCATAGTTTTCCCATATGACTCAGTCGCATCATAGTATAATTTTGTATAGCAGTTAAACGTTCGATCACTAAAGAATTTCATCGATAGGAGGTTTCTCATATCACGCAGATGTTACTGTGTACTAACCTTAAACGATCATATTAAACGAGAAAGTAATGGACTGAGCAAAGCGTCTCTGCTTCAATTTCAATCAATTTGCTTTCCTCTGTCTGTATACAGGTTGGTATACAGGTATAACGACATTATAGTTTTTTCGTCGTCGGGGATTTTTGATTAGGGAGTTACTTATTTCATATAAAGGGGCTGCAGAATAACTCCGCCTTATGAGATCCGATTTCGATGATTATTTTTTTATTTGAAAGAGAGTAACTTTAAGTTGATTTGATAAAAATTTTGTGAAGAAGTGATGAGGATCTTCGTAGTGATGAGCAGAATAATTCTTGAAAATGCAGTAAATTTCTCACTTATAGAATTCTACCAATGGAATCAGCCCTTTAACTACTAGGTAGGGATTTACGGAGCACTTTGGTTGATAATGTTTATTTTATAATAAGGTTACTAATGTACACCGCTAGATTGATGCAAAAAAGTTTGTGCTCGCGAAGTCTACTGTTCGCAGAACTACTAGTAAATAAATAGTTAAATAAAAAATCGGCTACAAGCTGATCTACTAAAAATATCTATTTACCAATATAATAGATGTACCTAACTCATTCTATAAACGTTTGACGTTAACAATTCAAATAAAAATTTTTTTTTTTAATAGATATCTAGATAAAAATTAAAATAATTAAATACAGAACCCCGAGATATCCCGGACGTCAGCCTATAGCGGGTGGAACACCGGTACTTAAAGTCCTTCAGAAGCTTTTTAACTCCGTTATTCTCGATTGTACTACGTCAGAGGCGTGGCACAGGAGCGTAGTGTTATTGTATTCGCATTCGCTGCTGAGCCACGTCTATAAGCTGTTTTCGAGAGTAGTTACAAACTGTCTGCCTCATACGCTCCGGCAGATTATACAGAAGATCGAAAAGTATAATCGGCCACTATGTCTAGCGTTTGTGGACTATGAGAAAGCCTTTGTTTCAGTCAAGCCTGGGCTACAGTCAATACAGCGGTGCCAGATTGACTACCGGTACATCGAAGTGTTGAAGTGTTTGTACAGAATGGCCACCATAACTGTTCGTCTTCAAGATTGGAGCACGAATTCTATCCAAAAAGGGATGAGACAGGCAGACGATATTTCTCCGAAACTGTTCAACTTTGCACTGGAAGATATGTTCAAGCTTTTGAACTGGAACGGATATGTAGTTAGCATCAATGGCGAATACATCAATCACCTTCGATTTGCTGATGATATAGTAATCATGGCAGAAACCCTGGAAGACCTAAGCACAATGCTCAGTGACCTCAATATTATTTCCCAATAGATGGGTATTAAAATGAACATGGGCAAGACGAACATCATGTCAAATGCCCATGTCACACCCATGTCGGTTTACGTTGGGAACGATATTATCGAAGCTGTTGATCACTTTGTCTACTTTGTCAGACGATGCAACTGAGTAGGTTCAACTTAAACAAAGAGTCAACCGACGAATCCAACTCGGATAGGTAACGTTCGGGAAATTACGCCATATCTTCTCGTCGCAGATACCACAGAGCCTCAAGACGAAAGTTTATAATCAGTGCGTGATGGCAGTGATGACATACGGTACTAAGACGTGGTCGCTAACTATTGGTCTCATACACAAGCTCAAAGTCGTGCAGCGCACAATGTAGAGAGCTATGCTCGGTGTTTCACTATGTGATAGAACCCGAAACGAGGAAATCCGTAGACATATTTTTTTGCAAGTTGAAGTGGCAATGAGCAGGCCATGTATTTCGCAGAACTGACAACTGCCGGGGAATAAAGGTTCTCCAGTGGTGACCACGAACAAGCAAGCAAAGTGTAGGGAGACCCCCCGCACGATGAACCGACGACATTGTAGCCATCGCAGGTAGTCGGTGGATGGAGGTGGCACACGATCGCTAGTCATGGCGCTCTTTGGGGGAGGCCTATGTTCAGCAGTGGAGTTCTAAAGGCTGAAATGATGATGATGATGAAAAACAGAACAATTTTACCCCGGAAACCTTCTCGTATAATATTGGTAATCGATTAACAAATAAACCTTAATTATTTATTTTTTGAAAATTATTTTGGCGTGAACGTACATTTAATTTTCAATTACTTTTCCTTTCGACTAACAGCTTCACACCAACAAATAATAATCTCAAACAATGTCGCGACCGGAAGAAAATAAGAAACCCATTTTTTTAATGTCTAATGCTAATGTAAAGAAGCAACTACATTTATACATTATTGCGCAATTACAACATGGCCTGATTTTTGTTTTCAACTTTCTACAACAAGGTTTTTTATCATACTATGTCGTTTTTATTGTTATTTCTTTACAAGTTACATATATCAGGCGTTTTAAAAAAATTACATCGTTAATTTATCTAAATTACTAAACAGTAACGAGATTGATAGGAAGTTTAGTTACTTGTTAAGTAGTTCTAGGATTTTGATAGCTGAATAGCAAAACGTCTAGACAGATTCCTTAAAACCTATTACAAATAAGTACATACAGTACATACAAAGATTGTTCCTGGAATAGTAGGTATAGAATGAACACAATATAAAAAGTAAAGCTCACTTTATTTACATAAAAATGTGTAACGTATGTATTATACTATGTACGGCTAAAGACGAAATCCATTTACACTTATTTTAATAATATTGTAAGTATTGCTCCAATTTTTCAAGAATATATAGCGATGAAGGTCTTACACCCTATTTTCATTGAAAATACTGGGCCTTTGAGGATAAGTCTGAGGGTTCTTTAGCTGATCAATATACTGCTGCTGGTTCAGAAACCAGATCGGCTGCTGGGATTCGGGTAACTTAGCTAACCTGCAAATAAAATCAAACGTTGACTAGTGTTTCGGAGACATTATAGGAAGCGGATTTTTTGGACATTTTGGTAAGAGTAATTTTAGGATGTAGTCATTATGGTCCGAAAGGGCCCCGAACTGACACATCTTTTTAAATGTACAAGAGTGTTTTCTTTTGACAACACACTTGATTTTCTCACCTTTTCTAACCAAGTTTTGATTGACTAATTTGAACAAAAAACGGTTATTAAGTTAGACATCATTATAGCCTTGCGGACTTTTTTTTTTGGTATTGATGAATACGTACTATAAACATGTACTACATCCTTTTTTTTATCTATCTATACTAATAATAGAGCAATTAAGCTGTACAAAGAAGATAATTAAAAAAAAAGTCTAGAGTACTTAAAAGAAGCAACAGAACAAGAAAATATCATTTTTTTAAATCGAGTCTGTATCTTTGTTTATTTGTCTGTATGTTTGTTTGTTCATCACGTAAAAACTACTGGATCGATTGCAATGCTGTTGGATAGGTTAGGGTTAGACTTAAAACTGGCGTACTCGGTATCTCAATCCGATGATTAGATGCCGAGTAATCGATAAAAACTATTTGACAACCGAATGAAATTTCGATCAAATGTTGGTATATTGGTATTTTAGGTCTTAGAACAGCACATAGAGTACTCTTAACCTAAAGAAATCACCATGCGTCCAAAGCCGCGGAACAGCTAATCATCAATAGTTTCCACAGCGCATGCCAAAAAATGACTTTTATAGGCAAATTTTTGATTCCTTGGGTTTCAAAAATCATACAAAACCAAATCTTTTCTCTTTATAATATGGTACATACAATATTATAAAGAGAAAAGACAAATAGTCATTCATCAAAGTCGATGGTTTGCACATTAAAGAATAGGATTTATTACCTGTCTGCCGCTACGCATTGCCCTTACGCGGTGCAGATGGTAACGGTATGGGATATCGGCCCCCACGTTTTTGAAATGGGGGCCAGAAGTAAAAGCCAAGAAGCTATGAAAAGTCAGCAAAAGAACGGTGGGGGTCAAAATGTAATTAGCTTTAGCACTTCCCGTTGATGGTACAACACAAAGCCAAGGATTTAAAGGGATAGAAAGATGTACACAATTCTAGATATAATTGGAAGGAGCCATGGTCCACAAGAATGAGGAAACGAAGTGAGCTCATTCTAAACTGGAAGCTCCCTATTTGACAACATTTTAACCATGTTTCCTTATTAAGCATATTCGTAATCTTAGGCCATTTTGTTTCCTTTAATGTGATGTCAGTCTAGACATATATATGTTTTTTATTCAACTTCTATAAATTAGTCTTAAGCTTTGTCCAGCTATGTAAACCTACTCCTTCTATCAGTGCTTGTAAACCAATACCCGTGGTAACCGTCAGCACAGTATGTAATAAAAATCGAAAAATAATGTTGTAACATTTTGTCCTAGATAATCATCAAGCCTTCACTAAAAGTTCCTTGGAAGACGAAAGATAGGGTTAACACAAACCTGTCTGCATAGGCGACATCTCCATTCAACTGAGGCGGTAGGTTGCCTCCGAAGCGTGTCATGTCAACGGTGACTGGAATATCTGGGTAACCTATGGGACGAAGACCAGCATAGAACGGACGCTGGCTGAAGGAGGGGACGGCTGCGAGTACAAGTAAGAAGGCTGTGGTGGACTGCATGGTCGTTCTAAAAAGAAATCAAGGGACATTTATTATGTTGATCAAAATTTAGAAGAGAACATCTGTCAAGCAAGACACGCATACGAATATGCTCCAGGTAAATATTTTTTGGCTGGAGGGCCTGGTTTAATATATCCCTTGTCATCTCAAAGGTGCTGTAAGATCCAGCATGGGTATAGGATCCAGCAAAGCACATGCTAAGTATGGGAAAACCTCCATGTTATGAAGGAGGCCCTTGATTAGCCTCAGACATCAGCAGTTGATCATGGGATGGGATATATTTTGTGTTTTGTTCTACACCAGTACTTCGCCCGAAATATTTACATCTCTATTTACCGATTCTTTTCATATTTTGGCTACAAAGCTTAAACACAATTGAAAAATTGTTCTAAAAATTGAAAAATCTGTATTGTATACAAGTATATGACACCACATTTGATAAGTTAACCACATCAAAACAAAATGTGATAAAGCTATTTCCGGACATTCCAAAAGTAACTCTACTCACATAAAGTGTTTTAAAACTAAAACTTCACTATAAATAAAATTATTTACAGTACCTGTTTAATATTGAATCTGAAGCACACAAGTTACAAATAGTAGAGCGCTACTCTACACTCAAGAGTGGAATGTTTCACTTGTTAAAATGCAAGTTTAATATATAGCTTTTCCAAGCCCTACCGCAGTACCTGCATATGTGTACCTAGACTTGCCCTAAATATTGTTACGAGGAAAACATCGTTTCTTTTCTATTACATGAATCATTTACTACGGTGACGTACAAATATGTGCGTAAGTTTATACATTAACTAGCTTTCCCGCCCGCGACTTCGTCCGCGCGTACTACTGTTTATCGCAAAAAAAACATCCTATGTTCTTCTAGGATATTAAAAACTAATGCAAAAGTAGATATAGCACCAATTCTCTTGAAGTTTTTTTTGTCAGATTTGTTATTTCGTTTCCGTTCTTTACAGCGAGTAATTATCATTTTCCAGTTTTCCCGAAGATACTTACAATTTTCGGGAATAAAAAGTACTCTTTGTTTTATTCTAGGGTGCAAGCTTATCCATTCCAAATTTCATCAAAATCCGTCTAGCCGTTATCGCGTGAAAGCTCCCCAAACAAACAAACAGACAACGTTTCACTTTTATTTATTGGTATAGATAGATATAATAGCATTCTAAAAATATGAAACTGGAGATTGCTTAGGCTCAGCGCAAATAACAAAACCACATCCACAAGTGGCCAGCGACAAGCAAATCACACGCTCTTTCATACATTTTGTAGAGACTCCCACGCGTGGCCTGTGGTGGCCACTTGCCATATGTGGCTGTAGCCGGTGGTTCATTTGCGTTGAGCCTAACAGATAATTTAAAAATGAATAAGGTGGTTAAATCAAAACAACTTCAAGCGGTCACCATTTTTTTTTATTACTGACGAGTTTCTTTTTACCATAGAGCAACATTTTAATGGACAGAATGGTAGAGTTTATTCTCAAAGCTCTAGAAAAGCTTCTCAATTCATCAGTAGGGTATTAATTAGGAGTTGTATATACGAGTAGGTGTTATCCGGCTTCAGTTATGGTTTGGTGGGGTGTAAGCTACCAAGGCATGATTAAGACCTAAGTATATTTATGAAAAAGGTATCAAAACATCGGCCCAGGTATATCAAAATTTGATCCTTGAGTAGGTGGCCTCTTAACAGCATGACTGAGAACCGGTTCTTAAAGCTCCATCCACACAAGCGTGGCTGGAAAAGAAAGTTTCTAATTTCAACTGGCCCTCATCTTGTTCCGATTTTAATCAGCTTGATTATTAGTTATGGTCTCTTATAGAGAGTACTTCCCCGCTCGCAACTTCGTCCGCGCGGACTACAGTTTATCGCGAAAAAAGCATCCTATGTTCTAAGATTCATTGAGGCATTAAGTTTTTTTGAGGGATAATTGTTTGCTCGCGTCCGTAGGCCCTCAGTACTACTGTAAAAAACACTACACTCACTGTACTCAGTACTCAGTAGTACTACTCAGTAGGTAGGCTGTCGTTCAGCCCTCGATGTCCTACACGTGACCCTCGGGTGGTGCCAAAAGAGCAACCGAATCACCTGGTGGTAGGCTTCGGCCGCCGGATTTTTATATTACCACCCTCTGGACAAAGTCTTGATGCCAAACGACTTGTCGTATTCCATCATGATGTTTAGGGATGCCGTGATCGGAATCATGGTGTTACTGCTTCGGAGGCTTTGCTTTGGAGGGTAGCGGGATCTGAAGCACGGTCTCTCGCAAATTGTAGGGGGCCCAATTAGTAGTTTAGCCAGCTACGAAAGGCTGCCCCGCCACTTCTGAAAAATCCTGAAATGATCCATTGGGCTGGCTGGCGACCGGATGTGAGGAACTAATTAATTATTTCAGGCGGGTTCGGGCGTACCCGCAGTCTCCGCGCAAGTTTTTCAATGGCGTAGTTATGCCTTGACTTCCGTGGGTTAGCTATTCCGACATCTCGTTTGCTATTACTCGTCCAACCTATTCACAACTACTCATCATGAAAAAAGTCCAAAGAAAAAATAAGTTAAAACGGCAGACTGGAGACCTCTAAGCCCCACTTGTACTTCTTGTCGGCGACGCAGATAGGATGTCCAGCTGATACGGCGTACTTGGATTACCCAGGCTATATCTTGGAGCATCTATTTATCCCAAATGCTGGCGTTTGTGTATACGCCCGTGATGACATTTGCTGTCTGCGTCTCCGAAATCTTGAGCACCTTAACTTCTCGGTGATTTGGGTGCTGGTGGACACGGGCATAGAGAAAATTATGTATGCTTGTGTGTACCGCTCACACAGTGGAGATCGGGGGACGACTTTATTGGTAGACTATCTAGGTGAGGCGGCAAGTGTGGCCCAACAGCGTTACCAGTCTGCTGTGTCAGCGTTGCAGTCTGTCAATTGGTGTTTTGGGAGATTTTAATGCCCACCACAAGAAGTGGCTTGTCCCATACCAAAAAACCGACCACGCTGGTAGAGAGACGCGGAAGCTAGCTCTGGCGTTAGATCTCTCTCAGCTGGTGCAGGAGCCGACACGGGTACCTGACCGTGACGGTGACACTGCCAACTGTCTCGACCTGTTGATGATGACTGAACCAGACCGATACTCCGTATCAGTATCCCCACCTCTTGGTAGCTCTGATCACTGCCTGGTTAAGTCCGTCTCAGTGTATTCCCCACCTGATCCTAGCCTTAAGGGTAATAGGCGCGTGTGGAGATAAAACTCAGCAAATTGGGACGAGATGCGGCAATTCCTTGCATCGTACCCTTGGCGGCAAACATGTTTCACCTCCCAGGACCCGTCGACTTGCGCGTCTGCTGTTACAGAGGTAATATGTCAGGTAATGGAATATTTTATTCCATTCAGTGACAAGACTCTTTCCATCAAAGCTCAGCCTTGGTTTGGATCCAGCTGTGGTCGTGCTGTGGCTCTAAAGCGTGCGGCATATCTAGACTGGGCTGATGTTCGAAAGCGCAAGTCTTCTGATAATCGGGCTAAGAAAAGCAAATTTAACGTTGCCGCTAAGATCTGCAAGAAGATACTTAGGAAGATACTTAGGATACTTACTTACTCATTTTAATCATGTAAGTCGCATCGGGGTCAAACTGGCTTCATACCCCGCGGGTAGCAAAGCTTTTTGGTCCCTGGCTAAGTTGGTCGAAGAAAACTTCTGCTGTCGCTCACTGCCACCATTGCTGAAACCTGATGGATCACTAGCTTGCACTGCTGGAGACAAAGCGAATTTATTTGCTTCTCTTTTTGCAGAAGCCTCGTATCTAGATGCTTTTGGCAAGACACCTTCCTGCTTTCCTCATTGCGGGGTTTTTATGCCCGAAATTTGCATTCACCAGAAAGAGGTTCTCAGAGCTTCGCTTCGAGCTCTAGATGTGAACAAGGCCAGTGGTCCTGATGGTATTCCAGCGATTGTGTTGAAAAACTGTGCGCCCAAATTGTCTCCCATCTTAACGCGTTTGTACCGCCTCTCTCTTCACTCAGGTATATTTCCAAAGAGCTGGAAGCTTGCTAATGTACAACCAGTACCAAAAAAGGGTAGTCGTGCTGATCCGCACAATTATTGTACCATCCCGATATCCTCCTTACTCTGTAAGTGTATGGAGCGTATCATAAACATTAGGCTCTTGGCATACCTTGAAGACAATGATCTTCTTAGTGACCGGAAATACGGATTTCGCCGAAACCGGTCTACTAGGGATCTTCTCGCGTATGCCACTCACGTACTGAGCGAAGCCATAGAGATGCATGGTGAGGCGCTTGCCGTCTCCCTTGACATATCGAAGGCATTTGATCGGGTCTGGCACGATGGCCTTTTAAACAAGCTTCCCTCATATGGTTTACCTGTTGGCTTATGCAATTGGATAGTTGATTTCTTGAGGGAACGATCTATTCTAGTAGTCTTAGAGGGCTGCTCGTCTGATCAAATGGCTATCAATGCCGGTATACCTCAGAGATCGGTTCTCTCGGCTACACTGTTTTTACTGCACATTAATGACCTTCTGAAGCCCGTTACCTTTGGGTATGCTGATGAAAGTACTGTAGTTGAGAGATACACTTCCAATGCTCAAGCCAGCTGTCTCGCTGTCCAGTTTCAGAGAGAGGCTAAGGTACACCGTTTAAATTTAGCCTTAGAAGCCGTGTCCGATTGGGGCGATGCTAACCTGGTTAAGTTTAATGCTACTAAAACACACTCGTGTTTGTTTTCTGCTAAAAAGAGTCCTCTAAACCGATCTCCGTCTTTCCAAAGTGTAACAATACCAATAGGCGACCATTTGGAGCTTTTGGGTGTCGAACTCACATCAAACCTAAATTTTGGGTCTTATATTGAATCCAAAGCCAAGGTAGCTGCAAAAAACTTGGTATTTTTTCTAAGGTTAGGCGGTACTTCACACCGGGACAGCTTATGAATCTTTATCAAGCACAGGTCCGATCTTATATGGAGTACTGCTGCCACCTCTGGGACGGTTCTGCCAAGTATCAGCTCGAGTCTTTGGATTAAATTGACGTGCTATAGAGACGTGCTATCAGGCTCATTGGGGATGACACTCTGGTAAAGAGTAAGCTTCAAAGTCTGGCCCATCGACGTGAGGTAGCAAGCCTGGCGGTATTCTACAGATTGCACTATGGAGAGTGTGCACAAGAACTGCACAACCTGATTCCCTCATCACCTTTCCATCACCGTACGACTAGACGATCAGCAAAGCGCCACCTGCAAAAGAGTGGAATGCCCTGCCCTCGTCAGTGTTTCCGGTAAATTATAACCCCGGTGTGTTCAAGTCAAGAGTGAATAGGTATCTACTAGGCAAGCGTGCTACACCTTCGACCACATCATCGCTTTCCATCAGGTGAGATCGTGGTTAGCGATAAAGCGATTAAGCGATAATGTGGTCGAAAGTGTAGCACGCTTGCCTAGTTGATACCTATTCACTCTTGACTTGAACACTTCTCGGTTATATTTTACCGGAAACACTGACGAGGGCAGGCACTCCACTCCTTAGAAGTTCTTATAATAACTGAAGAAGCGTAACGCTTACGCAACCATAAAAGATGGCGCCTTGCCGATCGTCTTGTAGCATGTTAAATCATAACTCCGAGGGAGATTTGTTATAAATCCCGATTAAATAGAATATATTGGGTGTACTGTCCATCTGGCGAGGAGGAGCGTCTTCTCTCCGAGATCACAAACAATGCTGGCGTTAGCAAGACCTATTGGTAGAAACGCCATCTATTAGGTCGAGCTGCGTTTTCTCCTCAAGTGGAAACCAGACTCCAAGTTTGGTAAGAAACGCCGAACGACCGTTCGCTGCTCCACTTTCTTCAATGAAGGATCAATGAAAGCATTTCTTTATTGAAGACTAAATGATTTCGCCTTTTTAAAAATCAATGGATAATGGTTGAATTTGCCTCTGCAAGTGGAAGGGCAAAGTTTTCATCTCATGGCTCAAAATGGTTAAAATGGTAAATCCACACAGCGACAGCTAGTTTCGAGAGACATGAACTAGAAGGAAGGTGTAAACGATGCGGAAACCTGTGTCGGGAAGTAGCACAACTTTGAGTGTTTCCATTATAATAAACATTCCAGGAATATTTCTGGCCCTGGATAGCTTCAAACAAAGGGTAAAATGTTTGAAAAATCCGGAATAAGTTGTATCTTTGAGTTGGCTAACAAATCAGAAATTCAGAGGGCAGCGATTCATATGTCGAAAATAATTTACACATACAAATTGCTTGCGATGGTCACACCGTGGAATGTTTTGACACATTGAGTAGAACACAGAAAACTTCGGGTTATTTGTTTTTTTATATGGATTTGAGAAGGAAACATCCTTATCTAGCCGGAACCTGACTGGAATGTACCAGAGCTGGCTGGAGGACAGTGACCTGTATAGCTAGGCCGACAGGGTCTGAATTACGATGCAAGCTGCAGTGTTGTTTCCAGAAGTTTCTGGAAAACCGGATGTAAGATTTCGGAGTAGCCTGCTACTCAACGTAAAGCCAGAGGCCGTATATATACAAAAAAAAGGCCTGCTGTGAGCATTTCCAATACGGACAGTGAATTAGTTTGTTTGACATAGTTGGCACGTGATTGAGATCGGTGCAGGTGAGAAAATTTGTTTGTTTCTGGGATCCCAGTAGGTTTTGTGCGAAAAAGACTTTGTCTTACGAGTTTTAATTTGCAGGCAGCAGAAGAACACGCAGTCTCTTGTGTGACAAAATGACCGAGATACGCAGTCTAGAACGAAACACGGAAACCGTGACTACTTGGTAACCGGCAAAATCAGTATACGAGTGCAAAAGCCAGGTTAGTGAGATATCCCGTGATGCAAGGATTGTTCTAACGAAATCTGTTTTGATTTTGCGCCGCAACCATCTAAGGCGGGCACCTCGAGACACATTTAAACACAGAGGAACGTGGGTTTCAGGTTATAGTCAAACATCGACGGACGGCCGCTGCCGTCACCACTGCGAAGCTACTGTGCGCGGATCTCCGAGGGGCACCAGCCATTCGTGGAATAAGCCGATCTCCAAGGGACACCAGCCGTTCGTGGAAGAAGCTGATCTCCGAGGGTCACCAGTCAGTCTCCGATACACCATCTGACCCGTAGAAGATATCGATCAAGAGAGACACCAGACACTGACCGTAGGGGACGCAGAAACCGTTCGAGAGGAGCGGAAGGCACCGTTCTTGGAGAACAGGAGGAGCTGAACGAGTGGAGTAAAGGAGGCGACCCGCGGCGGCACGCGAGTCGACGGTACGACGTCCCGCGAAGCTTCCAGGTTGGTCCACTCCATATCATTTCGAGTCAGCGAGCTGCGGTAGTGAGGGAAGCCTTCGCCTACTTGCGTGTTAGAACACTGTTGAAAGATACTTTCTGTTTTACAGTTTTACATCCCTCTGGGAAACACAACCAACACACACACACACACACACACACTCCTGTTTGCACAAGTACTCTTTTAATTTTGAACGTTCTAATCTAAGGCATAGACAAGAGTATTCCGTTGCGTTGTGATCAATATATGATGAACTGCTGAACACTACCTCTCTAAGTTTTTACTAGCCTAGGATACTGCAGTTCTATTGTAAATTCATATCGTACAAGCCGAATTTATGTACTATAATATATATGTTTGAGAAAATTGTAATCATATTTGAGTATTTAAATCTTATTATAAGAATAAGCTGTGTAGATCATATTTTGATGCAGAACAAACATTGTTAAGTGAAAAAATACTTCTTTTAGAATTTCTCAGTGAAGGGGAGAGAACCAAGCTTTAATAACTCATGTGTTTTTTTTAATTTTGTAATATAGCCCTTTGATATTGAATTAACCATCTTGTTTTAATTACCTCGCCTTTACCTGAGAAGGAGGTCCGTTTCCTTAGCCGGGCAACGGGTTTTCAGTCTAGTCGTACGGTAATGGAAAGGTGAAGGTGGATTCAGATTGTGCAGTTCTTGTGCAAACTTTCCATAGTGCAATCTGTAGAATACCGATAGGCTTGCGACCTCACATCGATGCGCAAAACTTTGAATTGAAGCTTACTCTTTACCAGAGTGTCATCTCCAATGAGCCACATAGCACGTCTCTCAATTGAATGCAAAGCCTCGAGCTGATGATACTTGGCAGAACCATCCCAGAGGTGGCAGCAGTACTCCATACAAGATCGGACCTGTGCTTGATAACGATTCAAAAGCTGTCCCGGCGTGAAGTACCGCCTTACCTTAGACAAAATACCAAGTATATTTGCAGCTACCTTGGCTTTGAATTCAATATAAGACCCAAAATTCAGGTTCGATGTGAGTTTGACACCCAAAAGCTACGGAAAGACGGAGAGAAATTATTTTGCAGAGAACAAACACGCCTGCGTTTTAGTAGCATTAAACTCAACCAGGTTATCATCAACCCAATCAGACACAGCTTCTAAGGCTAAATTTAAACCGTCCACCATAGCCTCTCTCTGAAGCTGGACAGCGTCGCAGCTGGCTTGAGCATTGGAACTGTATCTCTCAACCACTGTACTGTCATCTGCATACCCAAAGGTATCAACGGGCTTCAAAAGGTTATTAATGTGCAGTAAAAACAGTGTAGCCGAGAGAACCGATCCCTGAGGTACACCAGCATTGATGGCCATTTTATCAGACAAGCAACCCTCTGTGACTACTCGAACAGATCGTTCCCTCAAAAAATCAGCTATCCAAATGCATAACCCAACAGGTAATCGATATGAGGAAAGCTTGTATAAAGGCTATCATGCCAGACCCCAATCAAAAGCCTTAGATATATCAAGGGAGACGGCAAGCGCCTCACCAAGCATCTCGATGACTTCGCTCAATACGTGAGTGGCATACGCAAGAAGATCCCCAGTAGACCGGTTTTGGCGAAATCTGTATTGCCGGTCACTGAGGAGATCATAGTCCTCAAGGTATGCATGAACTAACGCACAATTGGAGCGACAATTGGCCAGATCAGCACGACTACTCTTTATAGGTACTGGTTGTACATTGTCAAGCTTCCAGCTCTTCGGAAAATTAATACATAATTTTAATGTATGAACTAACGCACATTGCAGTAATAAATATTTAAATTATTGGAAACATGTCACGATCCTGTTAAGGAATGATAATAGAGATCACTTGATATCGTATCACTCTTGTGTAGTCGGGGTAAAAGCGTACCATTTCCGAAATATTGACAATATAAAATATACATTACATTATTATATATATTTATATATATATATATATATATATATATATCCAAATATATATTTATATGTGTATATATATATATATACATATAAATACATATTTATATATATTACATATATAATAAATATTAATAAACAATAAAAAAAACAAAAACAACAACATTTATAAATGTTTCAAATAACAATGTTTTATTGTAATAATATTTAAGGCTAGACTTTAAGTGTATATAGGCTTTTCAGCATTTGCCGTAGAGCTAATAATATTATCGAAGTGAACTAAGATAATATAACCTGCAAAAGGAATTATATTTGGAACAAGATATAAGTTCCAAAAAAACCCGACTACGGTTGGGTAAAAAAATTGTATCATTGTCTTCCCGTACTAAGGTTAAAAAATATGTACTTGACATGCTGTACCTACATGAAAACAAATCGACTGATACCTTGCTTGTCAAAATAAGACCAAGTTTTTAGTTTAAACACATAACTTTTACTATGCCTTGCCGTAGTCGGGTAAAAAATAAAGCCTAAGACACTCTATACCTGAAAAAAAAAACGATTGACACCTCGTTTGTCAAAATCGAACCAATAGGAGCGACGCTATGGTGGAACATCCACATAACCACATACATAGATACATACATACATACATACATAGACTGTTAAACTCATTACCCTTCCTTGCTTAGCTGTAGTCGGGTAAAAAACTTATTACTACTGTCTAAGCTTCGCCGTTTTAAAAAAATAATATGTCTTTAATTTAAATGGAGACTAAAATATGTGAAGAAATATCTTTAGGTATTAAATACATATTCAATAAAAATGGTATGCTTAAACTAGACTTATTACAGTCTCCATTTAAATTATAGCCATGATTTTAAAGAAATACAGAGCATCTATTTTAAGCCTGGACATTATCTGAAATGAGGCTAATTAATTTGTCTAATGACTAAACAAAAGCACACAAAATTTGCAACACAACACAGTTTGGTTACTAAAATATATCACTATTAAAACAATAGTTTATTCAGAGAACATTTAAATACTCAATTAATGGAGCACTATAGAGCAAATTAAAGCAAATTGCCTCTCACGCATTGCCTTAGTTTATTGATCGCACAACAGATAAAGTTAGCTATAAGTATAAAAGAACATTTTTTTTAAATCGTGTCTGTCCATTTGTTTGTTTGTTTGTTTGTAAGTTTGTCTGTACGTTTGTCCGTGCATCACGTAAAAACTACTGAACCGATTGCGATGCGGTTTTCATTGTTGGATAGCTTAGAGTTTGACTTAAAAATTGGGGTACTTGGTATCCGATGAATAGAAGCCGATGATGATGATGATAAAATAGTCAAAGGTCAATCAACTCAAGCAAAAAAAAAAACCTTTGAAATCGGTTTAGAAATCCCTGAGATATGAGCGAATAAGCATTAACCCAGACTAAACTACAAGTTTTCTGTAAATAAATGCTTTATAAAAGGACCTACTGAAATTTGATTATAGAAGTCTTCATCGAAACGGAGACGAAGACATTATGTATGACAGCGCGAGTAAACATTTTTAACCCCCGAACATAGAGACGGGATCATAGATGTGTGTGTGTGTGTGTGTGTGTGTGTGTGTGTGTGTGTGTGTGTGTGTGTGTGTGTGTGTGTGTGGCATCATAGCTCCCAAACGAATGGACCTATTTTGATGTGGTTTTTTATGTTTCAAAGCTGAGGTAAACGAGATGGTTCTTAGCCATATGAGTGGGGGGGGGGGGAGTTGAAAAAAGGGGGTTGCAAATTGTAGCTTCCAAACGAATGGAACGATTTAGCTGTGGTATTTTAGGTTTCAAAGCTGAGGTAAACGAGATAGTTCTTAGCTTTAATGGGGAAGGGGGAGGGGAGGAATGAGGGTGAGGATCGTAGCTCCCAAACGAATGACCCATTTTGATGCAGTTTTTATATTTGAAAACTGATGTGATCGAGATACTTCTTAGCTATAATGGGGAAGTGGGGACCCGGGGGTTTTTTATTTTTTTTATTTGTGCTTTTCTTTAGATATTCTGGGTCCTCATTCACTGTAACCATTTCGTGGAATAGTTCGGCAATTGTTGTAATGACGTCACACGTTTTCGGCAACGAATTTTGTGTAGTTTAGCGAATAAAGACCCTGTTTATGCGTGGGAACATAATATAATGGTAATGGGATAGTCAGCTTCCCAGGTCTCCAACTTGAAATATTGGGGAACATCAGTACGAAATTTCCCAGTGTTATTGTTTACCCTCATTCCTACGTGTTTTATTTAAAACTTTTTAGGCGTATTTCGTAGGGCTTTCAAGTACAAGAAAAAGAAAGAAAGAAAAAACATTTATTAGACACACAAACACACAAATAAAACAAAAATAATAACAAAAAGCAATAAAAATATAATTGCGGTGCCAAAAAGGCCGCGCCTCAGCGTAATACTTAGTGTCTATGGGCCGTATTAATAAATCGCTCTTGGCGGAACTCTCAAGAGCGATATCAACTGATACGCTCTCATGTTGTGATCAGCATCTTAAGATCGTCGCTGATTAATAAAGACATATCAAGAGCATATCTGCGCACAGCACAGGATCGAGATGGCGTACAAAGAGAGAGGCCTATGCTCAGCAGTGGGCGGACACGGGCTGAAAATGATGAAATGAAATGAAAAAATGAAGAGCATCTCAGATCATGTCACTTTCAAGAGCCGCATCTCAAGATGCTACGTCATGAACCAGAACTTGAGAGCAAGATTGAATGAACTATGAATGAACGATTTATTTTCTTTAGTGAAAGTACGGTTTTTGCTCAAATAAGATAAAAATTTATTACTTCGATGTGTACTTGAATTAAATTAAATGCGGTTATATTAAACGTAATGTTTATTTTCTACAACCTTACTTTAGGTTTTTTTTTATATAGGATGTAAGCTATAATATTTTACTATATTTTCAAAGTTACACTATCTATTAAAAAACTTAACGCAATTCATCAACAAATAACTATAATTTATGAAAATAAAAATTCGTTGATCAGCCATCCAGTATTACCAGCGCGTATCCTTTGGTTCTGATTTCGGATCTTTTAAGACTTCAGCGAGTCCTTGCCAGGTTCTGATATTTACCAAATCTTCGGATCTTTTCGCAATCATGCCAAATAAATTTGTTTATTTTCTGAGGAATTTGTTTATTTTCCGATTTGCTTTAAATATTCTTATAACGATGGTTAATATCATTATAATAATCAACTTCTGACATAATATTGTTGAAATCCTTGATTCTAGTAACTGGCAATCACGCTCTCAAGTCACGGTTCGACCAGCACTCAACATTCTGCATCTCAAAGCACAACTCAAGTGTGCTCTTGAGAGTTGAGATTGATTTATTATTAAATACTAACTTAGCTGATTACGGCATCTCAATCAACAGCTTAAGATATGTTTATTAATTAGATTCGCATCTTGAGATCGATCTCAATAGCGCTCTCAGAGTTGAGGCCAGTTTAGTAATACGGCCCTTAGACACTCAGCGCTGGTATTCTGGCACAACCCTAACGGGATGATTCGAGGGAAAAATAATAATTAAAAACAAAGAATAATAAAAAACTTAATAAAAACAAGACTATAATGTAATATATACGACGACCGACGACCGGTTGGTCTCGTGGCTAGAGATCCTGGGTACGAAATCGTACGGTCGCGGGTTCGAATCCTGCAAGGTGCAATCATTTGTGTGATGAGCAGAAATGTTTGTTTCCGAGTCATGGATGTAATATTCCTATCTATGTATGTTTAACCGTTACCTAGTGCCCATAGTACAGGGTATCCTAGTTTGGGGCTAGGTAATTGGTGTGGAAATGTCCCGAATATATTATTATATTATTATTATATTATATATCAATAAATATATGTATAATATGTGCAATATATAAGTAAATAAATATATATTAATTTCAAAATATAATAAGGTAGGAAAATAAACGCAAATGAAACTATTTTTAAAGGAATTAAACTACATACTAAATAAAAATGGAGGAAGTAACAAAGATTATTACAAGGTGAAACAAAAAATAAGGTGGTGACAATATAGGTATAGATAGCGGACAGTGGTACAAGCAAAACCATGGTTTTCTCTATTACAGAAGGTAGTGACTAAATGGTGAACAGACGCGAAGAGAGAAACCTAGCTAGTGAGTAATCAGTGGATTTAATACAAAAACAATAAATCAATGTGACCATCCGCATGCCGCCTCTGCTATTCTGCTTTCATGTAGAAAAGTAGATAATTCTTAATTGCATATCACTAAAGTAAATAGTACATTTTACAAAATATAACATAACAGAAAGACATTGAGATAACACAATCGACGTTCTTATCGCTTTCTGCCATCTCTTGCAAACTATCTTTGGATGAACTAAGAAAGTTCAAAAAAGAGTAGGTGTTGGTGTAAAACAAATTAAATAAATTAAAAGTAATAAAAAGTAAAAGTAAGTTACTGTTACGTAGATACGTATACAGTTTTTGCTAGCCCGTGTATGAAATTACTCAACATCCTTTCAAACTGTGTTTGGAGAAGTCACTTCTTTCAAAGCCGTCAGTCATACTTGGCTCCTAGCAGAAATAATAAAAATCGAAAAGCTGACGGAGGCATGGAATATAATAATAATACTATAACGGAAATTCAGCGGCAGGCTGCCCATTATTGCCCCCAAATTATGGATAGTACGACCTACATTAGCTCCTAGCAGAAATAATAAAAATCGTAAAGCGGACGGAGGCATAGAATATATAATAATACTATAACGGAAAGTCAGCGGAAGGCAGCCCATTATTTCCCCCAAATTATGGATAGTACGACCTACACTGGCTCCTAGCAGAATTAATAAAAATCGAAAAGCGGAAAGAGGCAAAGAATATATAATAATACTATAACGGAAAGTCAGCGGCAGGCAGCCCATTATTGCCTCCTAACTATGGATAGTACGACCTACAAATTAGGCAGTTATAATTGTAAGAATGTGATGAGCGCCGTGAGCAATATTCGACGCTTATGTGACGAGTTTGTTCTGGTAGCAATTCAGGAAAGTTATCTACTTCCGGATGAGCTGGCTTATCTAAATAGCTTCGACAGCAGATATAGTTACAGGGGAATAAGCTGTAGATACGACGGCGGGCTTACTGCATGGTAGGCCGAATGTTTCCGAATGTTACAGTGGTAAATTGTCATAATGCGTGAGTGTGTGATATTCCCATTAATAAGGGTGCTAGTCCTTTTACAATAAATAGTTGGTGTGTTTATGCCGACAAACAAATCAGAAAATCTAACAATGTTTACTGACTGCATATGAAAACTGTAAGTGCTATTAGTAATTAATAAAACTAACATATTTTCAGGGTTCCATACCTTGAAAAGAAAAAAGGGAACCTTATAGGATCAATTACTTTTTGTCTGTCTATCTGTTTGACTGTCTATAAAGACATTTTTACTCAGGAACGCGTGGAGGTATCAAATTGAAATTAATATCAAATACTCAGCTCTGCAAAAAAATTGCAGTTACATCACAAAAACATATTAGTTTTTGTTTTCAAAAATTGTACTTAATTAAGTATGTGTTTTATTTGTACGGAACCCTTTGTGCGCGATTCCAAATCGCACTTGGCCAGTTTTATTATTCTATGGGATTATAACGCTCATCCCGGTGAACTATTTTTTAATGAACTAAGTATAATTTATGTGATAAGTTTAAATGTGTACTATTAATGTAATTATGTTAGGATTGTCCTCTGACACATTTACCTTCATATGTCATGTATGTGGGTCTAAGCATTGGCTCGATCACTGTGTTGTGCGCAATCAACTGCTGTCTCTGTGTGCAATGTGTGCAACGTGTTGTGGAGACATCATTTTCCTGTTATATGTGAGTGTGAATTAGAATGTTTTACTCCATTAAAACATATTTCAAGTGTAGCTACTAAGAAAATTGTGTGGGGAGGAAAAACCGTAGACGAAATTACACAATATCGAACTGAATGTCATTAGACATCTCAAACTTTCCTACTGAGTTGAAAAATGTAGTGATCGATTTTGTAATGACCTGACTCTCAGCTTACACATATTCTGACATTATGCTTGCACATCAGATCTCATCAGAGATTTGTCTCATGCATCTGTTGAGGATCGGAGAAGCGAGCGTAGACAGAGTAAACTGCGGCCTAAAACTATTGTTGGTTTGTAAACATGTTAGTCACAGTCACAAGGAGGCCAGGGTGAATTTTCGGGAATGCTTATTGTGCGGAAATCCTACCACTGGTGGTATTTAAAAAAAGGAACGAGCGCAGAAAAATATTTAATCGCGTTTCAAAGTGGTGTCAAAACCATCAAGACAAGAATCAACTGATACCAATCGCTTGAAGAGTCGTCCTGGCCTTCCAGTGAGTGTGGTGAGTGTGGACAGTACTAAAGATTTGAAATGCATTGCTGATAAATTTAAAAACAGTTTTAGTAAGAAACTGTTTATTGTTAGGTCACCGTTAGGACCATCATTGCAGCATAACACGATGGGGTAGGTGAAGCATATGTTGATACTGGAATCATGGCCGGGGATGTATCTATGGCAGTGAAATCTAATTCAAAAGGCAAATGCCCTGGCCTGGCCACGATGGGTTGAGTTTGGAACATGTATAACACTCTAGGCCTCGTGCACAGTGTTGCTCTGTTGTACTTTTTTTTATCACACTCATACCTCTGTACCGACATGATGAGGACTATCGTAGTGCCTGTAGTAAAAAACAAAGCGGGAGAATTGTCAGAAATAACTGACTATAGACCTATTACCCTGGAAACAATAATTTGTTTGACAGCATTCTCAATACTCAATTAAATAGATAGGTACCTAAAGTTGCATGATAATCAGTTTGGTTTCGGGCCGAGGCTGTCTACAGACACTACCGTATTGTGTTTTAAGAGTAATTTTAAATACTTTACCTACACGCATAACGTAAAATCCGGATTATGAACTCAAAAATGGTGCCATAATGACATACTGTAGACTGTGAGTACGCTGGACACGTCTCTTATAAGAAAAAAATACACTACAACACTGTTTTTTGAACTAAACCATGTTATAGTATATTTTTTCCTAATAAAGCACCGGTACATGGCTCCATACAACGAGGGTTTTCGCAATATATTATCTGTGGCGGCGCGTGCTAGAACGTATGCGCGCGGGTTCGGTTTGAACTGAATTTTAGCGTCATAATTTACTTTACATTTAATTAGTATCTAACCAATTTAATGTGATAGGGGTTTTGGTGATCAAAAGTTTTATCCTGGTTAAAATTTTCGACAGCAGTGTTAGCGAGGAGAATTTGACTCCACCTGACATCACGGAAACAGCAACGACCATGACGAACGAGCTTTTACCAGAAAGGTAAAGAAAATATTAGGACATTTTTTTCCATTAAATCTAATTTCCTATTGCATAAGTGTAGATAAATTAGTGTATTAAACGGCACATAACTAGATATTAAAACACTCGAGTGATACTATTAAAAAACTCGCCAACACTCTCGCGTTTTAATAATCCTCATTATGAAACTGTTTCATAAACTACTATTACTGCAAGAAAAACATCTGTGTACGCTTGATTCCTGGACCTTTCCAAATCTTTTGACTTGGTCTTTTATGATATAATGTGGAATTAAATAAGGGCATCCCATATACTGAATGAACCGACCTCTATAAGTATTAAAAAGCGTGAAGTGGGCGGGCATCTTGTCGGATCCGTACAGGTTGGAATATGGATGAGGCATGGGGACTGAGCTTTCCCTCCGCTTTTAACCCTGTACATTAATGGACTGATCGATGCGCTCTGTGTGCAACATATCGGTGGTTACATAGATGGCGTCTGTTTCAATAACATTAGCTATGCGGACGATATTGTGCTGCTGAGTGCCTCGGTCTGTGGACTGAGAAATCTGCTGAGTATTTGCTATGTGGCTGATCACAGGTTACTTCCAATGGGATAAAAGTTAATTACCGGTGAAAGCTCCATAGTGTTTACTATAAACGTATATACCCTAAAGTTTCACGGATATCTGAAATAATTAGAATTTTATTTTATTCAGTTTCTTCATTCGTTTAATAGTGAAGGCACCAAATGTTACTATATTTAGGGATACTAAGTACTGTTTAATTATATGGAAAATAAATGATCCGTAATTTCCTTTAAACTTCGTCATACAAAGTTTGATGGATTTTCCACATACGTGGTGAGACGTTTATAGCTTATCAGTTGTTGAGTAGGGACAGAATGTTAATTCCACATTAATCAGAAGCACGTCATTGTCCCATTTAAAATGCTTAGCAAGAAATACCTAATCTTGATAACTAAATAGCGTAAAATGGAATGAAAATAATATCACCTTAAAATGAAATCGGTTAAGTAGTTTAGTTACTATAATGGAACAGACGAACATAGAAACATAATATATATAATGCTGCTAAAATCATAACCCTCTTTTTTTGTTGTGAAAGAGTTATCCAAATTGGTTCAGAAGTTTTAGAGATATGGGGCAAAAATAGACAAAAAAATGACTTAGGAACCACCTCCTTTTAGAAGACAATTAAGAACATCACAAATGCTCAAAATCATTTATTTCTCGCACCGCTGTCTCCACTTGCTCTCGAAATTGGTTGATTGAGAAATAGAACCTTGTACACTTTTTTTTTCAGGCATCCCTAGTAGAAGAAGTCCAGTAGGTATAAGTCCAGTGATCATGGTGAACACAGAATATTTCCCAGGAGCCCGGTCTAGGATATGCACGGTCGAGGTACTCACGGACATCTCGGACGTAATGCGCAGGGCAGCAATCGTGCTACAGCCACATTCTTCTGCGTTGCTGTAAAGGCATGTCTTCCAATTGGGGATTTCCAAAAATCTAATATTTTCTGCCATCCAGTGAGGCTGGCAAATTGACAGGAACGATAACTTGGCCTTTCAAAATCCCACTGCGTAGTTTTATTTTAAACTAGGACCTGCCCACTCTCACCAAATTAGGATATCAGCATTGCAAATTATGCATATTAAAGAAGCTGTATTTGTGCACGGAATTCTGTCGAAAAGTTCCGGATTTTCTCTTATTTTTCATAACATTCTTTCGCAAAATGCAACTCTTAAGGGTAGTCCCTCTCACTCAGTAAGCAATGGACGCTTTGGTTGTGGAAGGGGGCAGATTTACTCTTTTCATAATTCTGTGCCCTGACCTTGTGGATATGTTCGTCTTGATATGACTCGCACTGACGTGGTCGGATCATCTTTAATTTAGTTGAGCACAATTTCTTCATACTTTTTACATGGCCTCCCGGTGCTTGTCGGTACAAGCGGTCTTACGTCAGTTTCGGGAACTTGTGTGTATACGTGCACCCGAATAAATACACGATGATCAGGATGGCGTCCGTCGGGGAATCTCATTGATATTAAAGAGTTGTTTAAAATGCTATTGAGATGGGGCCCATTTCATCCGAGAGAATATAAAACTTCTTATCATTTAGTTCAACCATAAAAAGTTTCCCTGAGAAGAAGTGTTTGATGAAAATGTTGATATTTTCACGATTTGGATAGTGATAAAGACGGCAAATATATTCATGAAATATCTACTAAAATGATACATAAAAAAGGAAAAGAAATAAGAAAAGCTGCCAAAAGGTATAGAAAAGAAAAAAAAAAGGTATAGAAAAGAAAGAAAAAACATTGACTCGGAAAAAAAAGAAACACGACACAATTATACTGTGATTGAAGATACATTAAACAAAGATACTGAAACTGAAAATAAAGAGGTAGGAAGCAATGATCTTGAGACTTTAAATAAAGAGACACGAAGCAATGATGTTTAGAATGAAAATTTAAAGAAATAGAGAAAGATTTAAGTTTGTCTACAATCTAAACAAGAAAACAATATACACAAATGAAAGATTAATGTGATATAACTAGACTAAACTAGACTTATATGTACTTAGAACCAAAATAAATGGCAGGCAAAGAAGAGAAATAAACAGTAGGTAAAGAAAAATCCATTATCTACACCGTTCCATCTCTCCTTTGGTGAGCTTGGAAGTCGATTAAAATTCTAACAAATATACCTACATATAAAATCATATAGTTTAAAGAGCGACACCCTCATGCAGTTGGTATAAAAAAAAATATCAATCCATGAACAGTTAATTTTGACATGATATTGACTTACTACGGAAAAAAATACGGGTCTTTATCTCTACGGTTTGTTTGTGTAAATTACTCATAGTTTTCCCATATAACTCAGTGTAACAGCCCTTGCTGTCCGCGCTATAACAGACAGCAAAGGCTGTAATGATGACCAAACTTGAAGGCCGAGAGCATAGCTAAGCTAACCGCCAGGCCATAACAGCGTGGCCAGCAGTGCAGTTATTGTGGACCAAGTCTTGTATTGTATATTAGCTTCCTCTCGGCCTTCAAGCTTGGTCATCATTACAGCCCTTGCTGTCCGCGCTATAATCCGTTATAAAAAAAACGCATTGTTGAGTAAAGTAGTTGATGTTTAGTGCATCTGGTTTAGAATGATAAGTTTGAAACTGGATAACATTACTTTTATTGATATTGATTTTCAGATTATTATTATTTAACCACATTGTTATGTAATTTAATGCATTGTTAATATCCACTTTGAGTTGTTCATTACACCGCGACTTAATTACTACTGTAGTATCATCAGCATATAAAATATACTGATGTTTTGTCACGTAATATCATCTATATAATTAGGGAAATGAATGGTCCCAGTATACTCCCTTGAGGAACACCGGTTTTGTTTGTTTGCAGTTCCAACCTATAAACTCTTTTGTGACCATTCATATTACTTACTACATACTATTTACATTTTATTTACTTATTTGTACATTGTTTTCGGTTTTCCAGAAAGCTTTTCAGACATTTTTGAGCGTTTCCTCTAATTCCTTAGAGATTAAGTTTATTTAGCACTGTATTATGATTAACCAAATCAAATGCTTTAGTCATATATAGGAATATGGCTGCTACTGTTAGTTTATTGTTAAGACCGTCTATTATTGACTTAATTAAATTAAAACATGCCAAAGTGGTGGAAATGTTTTTCGTAAAACCGAACTGATCAGGACTGAGTATCTTATTTTTGGTCATGAACTCATTAAGTCTTGAAAGCATAGCTTTTTCAAAATTTTTGGACAAGACTGGGATGTGGGTTACCGGTCTGTAATTGTTCATATCGTCTTTTTCACCTTTTTTGTGCAGAAATTCTGATTTGTAAGTTGGATTTAAAAATATTGTTTTTTTTTTTAAAGAATTGTATATATTTGTAGATTGTTATGTAAAGTTATTGTCATTTGTTGATAAATTGATGAAATAATTATAAAACATATTTCATATCTCACTTGAATCATTAAATGTCAATTTTAATTGCCTTTATTTCATTAGATTGGCCGACCGTGCCGATGTTTACCTTGCAGCGCCATTTGCCGTTGATAGACGGCGTTCACGATGGAGTCAAAGACTTTCTCATAGTCTACGATAGCAAGACACAGGGACTGCTTATACAAACAGCTTGTAGACGTGGCTCACAGAAGCGAGATGGGCCTATAGTTTTCAAGGTCTTTCTATCTTCTATTTTGTAAAATAATACTACCATGCTTCTGTTTTACTCCCTTGGAGTTCTCCCATCATTCAGAGCAGAGTTGAACAACTTCTGGACATCCCACAGCACAGGTTTTCCTGCTGTTTTCAAGAGCTCTGAAGTAACTCAGTGTTCTCCTGGGGATTATCCGTTTTTATGCTGCTTGAGGACTATCTTGATCTCATTTAGGCTGACCTCCGGCAGATCGTCGGTAAAGTGGTGGGTTAGAGTGGCTCTGGAATCCACCATGCTAGGTTCGGGTCGTGGAGCATGCGAGTCGTACAGTCGGCCATAGGAGTTTTCTATCTCGACGAGAATCTCCGGCATCAAGGTGACGGTATTGACGGGTGTTGTTTTCAGCTTCATCAGATAGGGCCTTTTCCATTATTGGGCAAAGACTTTTGACACCTGATTTTGCACAATAGCCTTTTTAATAATGTCCTGCACATCATCTCGTCTCTCATCCACCGAGAGATTGGACTTCGTCCCAGTACGCTACAGGTGACAGAACCTCAACCCATCCTTCCCAAGGATATCCACCACTCGTTATAGGGCTTCGTCGATGTCCTTTGTGGTTTCCAGAGCAGCCAATCAATTTTCCAGATGAATTTGGAATTGTTCTGATCCCACTACGGTTTGGAGCTGGTTGGGTCAGAGCGTTGGTCATCAAACGGGGTTTTCCAAGCTTAAATATTATATTCAGAGACCCTCGTAGTAGTCGGTAATCACTACTGGTATTGAACCTATTGATCATGGAAACGTCTCTGAATGTATGCCTTTTATCCGTCATGATAAATTCTATCTCGTTTTTTGTCACTTTATCAGGGCTTAACCACATCCATTTTCTTTGGGGCTGCTCCTTAAAGAAAAATTTCTTTAAGAAAAACCTCTTTCCTCCAAGATGTTGACAAGCATTTGCTCTGTGTGATTCCTGCTTCCATAACCGTGTGGACCAACTCTCGATTCACTGCCACCCTAGATTCCCACCTTGTCGTTAAAGTCCCCCATGAAAACTTTATAGTGCGTCTTCGTGGTATTATGAAGAGCTGAAGATATGTCTTCATACATCTCTTCTACTTCGTTATCCGAGTGTTTTGACATCGGTGCGTAAACCAGTATGAGCTTGAGGCTATACCTATCAGCCAACTTAATTATTAGGCACGCTACCCTGGTCAACACAATGAAGATTTCAACAACGTTGTCAGCAAGGACTTTATGCACAATAAACCCTACGTCACCTTGGGGTGGCTGGTCACCCTCCCGATAGTAAATAGGGTCCTTCTCCTCTCTTAGAACTTCACACAAACCCAGAATGCTCCATCTTATCCTTTCTAGTTCCGTTTCAAGCTGCGTCATCTGTTTGTCAAGCTTGAGCGTCCGTTGTACGTTGCTAAAGTCAGTTGTGCGTGGTGGCCTACCGTAACCCGGGGATTCTTCGCACCTCCCACCCTACCGTTACCATGACCGCCACCTTGGTCAGGAATAGCAGAACTAGGGGCCGTTTTTTTGTTGTATTGTTCATAGATGTTGTACCCATAATCGCCACGCTAAACATGCGGGTTGGCAACTGCAAAGCATAGCTTCTCGCACCAGTGACGCTGCTGCACATCACTGGTCTGTGAAATTTAGCTACGACATCGTCGTGATAGTTATACAACCATTAATCGGTCGACAGAGCCTCGTTTGTTGTTCGGCAGGATGCACCACGGGCAGGTGAGGTTGTTTTGGGGTTTTTAGGTGGTAGTTCGTACCCTCAAATTACTACCAGCTATATTTAAAAAAAAATGAAGTTTCTATTTGTAGGGTAGATCATTTCTCGTAATTAATGTTCACATCAAGATCTTCTTGGGTAGTTGATTGTCAAGTTGATATTTCATCAATGGTAACACTCAAGGTACCAAGGTGCTTTCCATACTCACATGGCAGGATGGAGTGTTGGCAACTGAAACAGCTCAGGCTTCTCAAAGCAACACTGTACGGCAATGACGAAGACCATATTGCCTGCTGAACTTTGTCTGTTCCCTTAAAACCAGGAACTTTTTATGCCTTATTTCATCTTCAGGAATTACAATGATTCCGATTTTTTGATATTTTTACTGAACACTTTCTGAAAATCTTAAAAACTGCCAACATCTCTGCCGAATTTTACATGGCTGTAGGCAGTCCTTTCCTTCTTGGTAATTCCATGTAACTGTATTTAGTCTTAGAATTCGCTGACTTATCTTTGCTATCATCCATACCAATATATAAAAGTGAAACGTTGTCTGTTTGTGTGTTTTTTTGGGGAGCTTTCACGCGATAACCGCTGGACGGATATAGATAAAATTTGAAATGGAAATAGCTTATACCTTAGAATAAAACATGAGATACTTTTTATCCCGGAAAATTCCACGAATTCCGTGGAAGTTTCCACGGGAAAATTAGAATATGTTGAATACTAGCTGTAAGGAACGGTTGCCATGGAAACTAAATAACAAGTCCGTCAAAAATAATCAAGAACGTTGTTGCCACAGATTAAATCAACAAGCCACGGAGGCCATAACCAAGAAGTCTAAGTCTAATTTTGCTTTGGTTTTTAATATCCTAGAAGAACGTCAGTAGGATGCTTTTTTTCGCGATAAACTGTAGTCCGCGTGGACGAAGTCGCAGGCGGGTAAGCTAGTATAGAATATGAATCAATTTCGGTATTGACTTGAAGGAGAGTCGAACAAAAATGTTTTTTTGAGAGTGAAGGGACCAACTGTTTGGCTACATTCAGAATGAGTTTTATATGGGTCCATATGGCAGAGGCGTCGTGGTTCAAGCATTGGCTCATAGTGCATAGTGATTAAGTTGCCAGTAGACCAGTTCTGTCTTCCACATAGTTCATTACCATAGTGTGCAGGGAAATTTGTCTCCTGCTCTCACCAAAATGGAAAGACTGGACATCTTCGTTCAATTTAAGGCATAAGGTTCTCGCTAAAATCTACATGAATGAGAACTTCAGCGTTTGTCAGATTCTGCTTTAACGCTTGAATAGTAGAAGTTTGCACAACTATATTCCGCGTATGTTTGAACAACACATCCGTCATGTTTTCTTTTTACTTTTTTTCTACTATCCACTCTTTGTATTTAATATTCATGGTGTTGTCAAACTCTTTGTATTCCAAACATTTGAGTTTGCAGCCGTCGCCTGATCTATTTAGACAATTTTCGTTACTTGGATCGCAACAACCAATCTTTCCGATACTGTTCCTTCTGTCGTTATTTTATCTGACTTTAAAAACTGCAAGATTGGCATTGCAGTGCAATTCGCATAGGCAAGATAATTCCTTCCTAATAGTGAATGGAACTCTGGATTTGATTTTATATTTATTCAGCCTTGATTCTTTATTTACTACGATATCCTGTACAGAAGACCTTTTTTCAGTCTTCTTCAAAGTTTGGTATTTACTTGTATGGACAGTTTCCTCAAAAATAGTTTTTTTTTATTTCTTAATTTCTATTTCCTGGAATATTTCTTACTAAATCATAAACTTTTTTCTCCACGGTATCTTCTATTGTCTTTTTCATTTGTTCCTATTGTAACTCTACATTCTTTGCTTGTTTCTTTAAAATGTAATTATCTTCATTTAGATTTTCGATTTTTTTAAATGTTTTAAGTAACTTTTGCAGTCCTGTAGAACAGCCTTCTAGCAAGAATGCTAGAACAGACTTTACACTCGCTTCCACGAGACTCAGTTAATTCTCATTTTCTAAAGGATTTATATTAGCATCTTCTCTTGGAACCGGTTTTTCGTCGTTGTCACTGACAGTTGGCGAGAAGTATCAATTAACATTCTTAGTAGCTTTCTCTGTTCTTCTATTTTCTTCAAATATTAACGACTATTTTTGCGCCATCATTGTCTCTGTTCTCTCTGTACTCTTGAACTCCTATATTGAATACTTTGAATTTTCTTTTATTATTTTTTCAAAACACATCTCTTTTTTTTTCCTTTTCCTTCCACATGCTGTATAACTCAGGATAGTTTTTATCACCATATACGAGTATTTTCGTTTTTTCTGAAGTCTATCATTTACTAACTTTACTTCCTTTGATAGCTTTTTTTTCATCCTTGGCATTGTTTTAAACTGACCTGTAATGTAGAAAAAAACTTACTGAAGTTAAGTAAATTATTCTATTATTATATGAATTGGTTTTGCTCTTGACTCTAGTCTGGGCTAGGTTAGTTGATCGATTTCGTTTTTTGTGTAATATTGCCTATGTCAACATCACACAAAAACAAAAACGATCAACTAACTACTGTACTAAAATAAATACCTATGTACTTCAATAAAAGTAGTCAAGTTATGTTGTGGTCTAAACATACCTTTATAATTTGTCGTAAGTATTTTTGTATTTTACCCATCCATACCAATATATAAAAGTGAAAAGTTGTCTGTTTGTTTGTTTGTTTATTTGTGTGTTTGTTTGGGGAGCTTTCTTTCTAAATCCGGGATATCGCAAGTGTACAATAAGTACAAGAATGGACATTCCCTTGCTGTAATCCAGCTTTTATTTTCTTAAGATCTGAGTACGCATCTTCATGCCTTACTCTGAACATTGTATGCGTTAGATAAGACTCGAGAATATCTGCAAACTGTTCAGTCAGCATAATTCCTAATTTGTGCAGTAGACCTTTATGCCAAACTTTATTGAATGCTTATGAAACATCTAGAAATACAGTCGAATAAACTTTTTTCTCCTGTAAAGCTTTTTCAATAACATTAGTGATTCTGTGCACTTGGTCTATTTAATTGTAGAGTGCTTTTCTCTAAATACAAATTGATACTCCGGGAGAAATTTATTTTCTTCTATGATGGGCTTCAATCGCCTCAGCAGTATTTTTCGAAAAGCTTCGACATTATCGGCAGCAATGAAATTGGTCTACAATATGTTACTTCATGAAGTGGTTTACCAGGTTTGGTTATCATAATGACTTCAGCTACTTTCATCTCATTTGATACATGTTGAAGTCTAAATGAAGCATTGATGAGAGTAGTTAGTTTAACTAAAGCTTTACTTTTGAGGTTTTGTAGAACTTCACCAGTAATTAAATTATAACCAGGAGATTTCTTTTCATTTATGTGTTTGATCTCGTTAAAAACTTCTTTTGGTGTATTTTAAGCTCATTTTTAGAAGTTTCTGCCTGGATACAAACAACATCATGTGCGAGATCTCCAATTTATTGAAACATTTGCTCTAAGTGCAGTGCGAACCTATTAGCTTTCTGTTCGTTATTGATTGCCCACCTTCCATTGTTTTCTTTTATAGGTGGGATATGCATGATTGGCTTTTTTAAGTTATTTTCTACTGAGAGTAATCTTATTTCCAATCACTTGTTAGCTGACTTAAGTTAGAATTTATAGTTTCATCACTAAGGTTTTTTATTTCCCTTTTAATCTTTTTGTAAGATTATTAAAAAGTGTCTTGTCTTATAGAGATCTATTTATCTGCCACTTTTGTCGTTGTTTTTTTTTATAGCATTCAAGTTTCTGATTTCTATTGGTAAGACTTAAATCTGATTCTTTTTTTAATACCGGTGTGTTTGCCCAAGCGCATTGTTGCTTATCTCTTATAAGTTCTGTTCTATGTCTAGCTGTAGTGCGATCTTTAATGAAACTTTAAGATCGATTTTTGATTCTTAATGTAGTTTAAAACTTCCGCAGTCCGCTCTTTGATTAACTAGAGTCGGAATATTCTCTTGTTGTACAATAGTATCACTTAAGGTTAATATTATAAGTGAAACATCTGAGCTCATATCATACCTTCCTCAATTATGAGGAAACTGGTTGATATATTTTTAAAGATGTAAAAATCGATAAGATCTTGTATTTTTTAAAGATCAGCAGGCCAGTAGGTGAGCTTTCCTGTCGATATTACATTACAGTGTATTTTTTCAAAGCTCATAATAATTCTTTTCCTTTAGCGAGACATCCAGAAGGTATTCTTAGCATTAAAATCTTAAAATCACTTGACTTGTAGCTCATTACAATGTTGTAGTAGTCCATTAGCATTCCATTCCATGATCTTAAGTTCACTTATTATTTTTCGGTTTTGATGTAGTCTTAGTGCTAATTTCAAGTGTTTTTAAAAGTTCGTCGAACAAAGTTATGAGGGTCAAAATTTTGTTTAATTTTTCATCTATATCATGTGACATGCTTACTTATTTATGTTGCTTAGTTTGTAGCTGCTGGAAGGGGGGTTGAGCTCCTTTTGTCATTTGTGCATTTGAAAATTTTTTTGGCCGGATGTTGCTCACCACAATGGACACATTTCGGCTTTGCTTTTGGTGGTTTTTGGCAGTCTCTGGTTAGGTGCTCGCCTGTGCATTTCACGCACCTTGGTTCTTTTGAACAGTATTTCTGTTTGTAGCCATATGCTTGACACCTTTTACACTGTGGTATAAGCTTGTTTGATTTCAACGGTTGTAACCTTGCAGCCTAAAATTGATTTTATACCGCATAATTTATTTATGTCTTCATTTTAAAAAGTAAAATCATCAAATACTTTTTCATAACGGTTTTCGTATATTTTTGTTCCTTGAACGCACGTGCTCTGTTGACTAGATGGCACTGCACACTGAAGTAGGGTGGACGGGCGGGAACGAGTACTCACCGTCGCGTCGTACAGGGACGGACTTAGGCACTGCAACTGTTATGGACAGGCGTGACGCTTACCATCAGGCGAGCGACCTGCCCGTCTCGTCATTCAACGTAATAAAAAAAAACTGTCTAAGGATGCTGAATACTTCGACCCACGCCTTGCAGCTGGCCTTGCAGCCTTACACTTGCAGCTGGTTCACAGCTGAAATCGGAGCTTCTGGCCATATCATCGTGTATCAGGAAATGGCTTTTTCAAACTTCCTTTCCGCAATTTACGATGAAAAAATTGCGTTTCGTCCACTCACATGCACAATTTGCCTCTATCACAAACATCGAATATTGCTATTTCTTATTATATGTACTTCTATCATTTTTATTTCATTAAACGCTACTTTTATTTTAGAAATGTAATTGTCTATTTTATTTGTTTATGAAACAAATGATGACAGCCATCGATATATATTGACGCACCTCAATGATGACAGCTCGTTAGCCGTCATTTTGCTTCCGTCCACTTGTCTCCCCTAACATAGATCCCCTGAAATCCACGAGAAATCCCTAGCAACAGCGTATTGTTTCTGTCATTGAAAACGAAACAGCGCTTCGTTCGGATTGACATCACGACCAACGCTCACTGTCATTGAACATTCATGATTCGTCTTCTATAAATTAACCGGCGCTTTTACAATTCAAGCCCGATGCTATTCTCATTTCTTATAAAAAATACAACATCAATCAAGACGCTAATTGTGTTTTTACTATTCAAATATTATTTAGTCAGTTGCATCTTTTGACGTTGCTTCACTGTCTGTGTATTATTTACAAGTATATTGTTATTTGATTTTGAAAACTAACGCGAGTGATATTCATATTAAATATAAATAAAACGGCTAAAAACTCACGAAAAAGAAGCATCTGAAATACTCTGAAATACTCCGACCAGTTTCAGACTATTTTGAAGTCCTTCATCTGGGAGTGTTATGCCGACAAGCCGCAACGAGCGCTACGAACGACAGCTGCAACTGAACTTTTTTATATTGTTATTATTTGTTTTCGTGGTAAATTCATTAAAAATAAAATTGTTTGTGGTTAAGTGATTTAATTTTAATTGTTTTTAATATTCATTTTGTTGCGGTGTCTGGTTTTGATGAGAGCGAATAGAAAACATACTTATTTAACTACGAACTGAAGTGAAACCCTGACAGCAATAACCGGTTTGTTTTGAGTTTGTGGAGAAAGATACTGTAATTTAGAGCTTTTTCTTATGTGACCAAGAAGAGGGAAGCAATAATCCCACAGTACAATAATTTGGTTTGTTTGAATGCCAATATTTACATTTTAAATATTATGTAGCCTACGCTATAGCACTCGACAGTTAAAAATTAAACTAATCAACACGATTGAAGTTTTTAAACTTTGTAATTTCAGTCGATTACCTAATAACCTATCTTGGTATATTGTAATTGTGTATGACAGTATCTGCGGGCTATAAAGTTACAATGAATCCAGTGGTAATTCACTTTTAGGATGTAGAGCGATTTCTGCTCGATGGGTGAGGTGTCCACCTCAGTCTGTGTCCACTTTAGTATACCGAAAGAGTATTTGCTCGCTGCGTACCTAAAACGCAGTGTGCTTTAATCGCAGTTTGTCTAAACTAGAGATGAGTTACTCACTCGTGAGTTACCTTGTTCAGGTCCTCGAAATTTGAAATGAGGGAGTTCCTCGTATTAAGGCGTTGAACCACCTCATTCAGTTCCTCATTTCATACGCGCAAATATTTCGTGCTTTTCGCCTCGCTGCCGCGTCGTTTTGCTCATGTAATAAATATTATTTTCCGTCACCTCTACACAAATGAGGCTGTCTGCCCGCCCCTCACTGACCACTCGAATCGATCGAGAGAGGAGATTGTTACGAGCTTATGAGTGAGGAGCAGAGCGGCAATGCCGCGATGTTCCGCAACACTCGCGCTTTTTACCTCGCCTCATTTGAGACTTGAGGGCCTTGAGGCCTCGTTCCTCTAGCTTCAAATGAGGCGAGGTGAAAAGCGCGGTAAAGCCCGACGCAACACGCGTGATTTGTACCTCGCCTCATGAACGAGGATCTGTATGGCAATGGGAGGCCTCCCTCATCCTCGTTTAAATCGTATGAGGAACCCATCGCTAGTCTAAACCAAACGCATGGTAGGTGTACAGCGCGCCGAATGGGTCCACAAGTCAAAAAACCGATATTAAATAAAACCCGTACTGTATGCGAGATTAGCACTTTATTCCGATGGCTCATGTCGAATGCAGCAATATCGAATTTCGCGCCCTGCCCATACCTACCTCAGCGAATGAAACGCTTGCGCGATGTATATTTTTCTGTGGCACCATCAAGTTAATTTTGATTGTACTACGTAAAGTACATAAAATATTTAACAGTAGGCATATTGAGATTTACGTATATTGAATTTTAATTCAAGAGCGAGATGAACCCTGTGAGACTTAGAAGCATTGATTTGTAGTTCAAGAACGAGATAGACCTTGTGAGACTTAGGTTCATTGAGTTTAGATTCAAGATCAAAATAAGACAGCGCAGCGGTTTCACTCGCATGATGAAAACTTTTTGTGTCGGTTAAAAAGTAGCTCATGTCCGTTCTCAGCTCATCAAGGTCTAGCCGTTTTGACATGAAATATAAGAAACAGACTTAACTCATCTGTTGACGGCGCACATCTTTATGCCCGTTGACAAAAGAACGACGCGACAGAAAAAAAAACTTCACCTACTGCTTTAACAAGCAAGTAGACAATATTGTGCAACTACAACATGGCCTGATTTTTATTTTTACCTAAAAATAGTTACAAAAAATAGTTTTTTTTATCATAGTGTTGTCTTCATTGTGTTTTTGCTTAACAAGTTATATCAGGCGTTTTTAATAAATAAGATCTTTTAAATTACTAAAGAGTAACGAGTTTGATGTATGTACATAGAAGATATATTAGAAAATATTAAATATTGAGTTTAACTTGTTATAGGATTTTGATAGCTGAATAGTACAACGTCTAGACAGACTCCCTAAAACTTATTACAAATACATGTACTTAGTAGGTAATACAAAGATTGATCGAGTAATACAAGGTATAGAAAGAACTCAATATAGGTAAGTAACGCTCACTTTATTTATTAAAAAAAAACATGTGTAACAATTCAAATAAATATGTGCAATAATATAGACATACTTTACACTTTAATAATATTGTACATAATATTGATAAAAAAAATAAGGAATATAATTATACCGATGAAGAACTTACACCTTATTTTCATTGAAAATACTTGGCCTTTGAGGATAAGTCTGAGGGTTCTTTAGCTCATCAATATACTGCTGCTGGTTCAGAAACCAGATCGGCTGCTGGGATTCGGGTAACTTGCCTAACCTGCATATAAAAACAAAAGTTAACTAGTGGTTCGGAGACATTGTGACGCGGACGTTATAATAGGAAGCGGACTTTTAAGTATATGCGCATTTTGAAATATGGATATTGGGTATGTCTATACTTATAATCTATCTATCTAAATCTATACTTATAATAAAGCAATAGTATCGAAATAGTCTGTACACAGAAGATAATTAAAAAATATATATATTTAGGGTACATAAAAGAAGCTATTGAACAAGAATATAACATTTTCAAAATTCGTGTCTGTCTGTTTGTTTGTTTGTTTGCTTGTTTGTTTGTTGGTTTGTTAGTTTGTGTGTCTGTATGTTTGTTCGCGCATCACGTAAAATCTACTGGACCGATTGCTATGCGGTTTTCACTGTTAAATAGCTTAGGGTTTGACTTAAAAACTGGGGTACTTGGATCTCAAACCGATGAGTAAAAGCCGAGCAATCGATAAAAATAATTTTGACGGCTGAAGGAATTTTGATCAAAGGTTGGTATATTGGTATTTTAGGTCCTGGAATAGCACATAGAGTACTTTTAACATAGAGAAATGACCACGCGTGCGAAGCCGCGGGCATCAGCTAGTTTGTAATATAACCATTTTAGAAAGTGGTCATCATGGTCCAAAAGGTACCCGAACTGACTTAAAATCGTAAAAGATCTTCTTTGTTTTTTAAATGTAAAGCCACTTCATTTGACATTTTGCTAAATTGTCTTGCTATCAAGTTTTGACCACATATGAGCTAAATCAACCGGGGGATTGTTAAAACCCCCCGGCTGATTTAGCTCATACAACTTTACGTTATAAAATAATTCTTTAGTGCATTTGATCGTTGTTCCAATCTCCGTGAAAATTTAGAAACGAAGATCGGATCAACTGTTCGAAAGCTATCTCAAACAAAACATAACATACAAAAGTAATTAAAAAAAAAAAAAAAAAACTTTGGGCTATTTACCCCCACGTTTCGGAAATGGGGGCAGATCTGACACTACAACCTTCGTAAGAATAGGACTAGCAATCAGCTAAAGAAAGGTGGTGGCCCAAATGTACCTAATTAACTATGATCACTTGTTTCTCAGTAGATGGTACTCAGGCAAGAATCAACGTTGTTATTTTTTTTGTCTATCTCCGTCCATGTCTAAATTGGAAGGAATGATGATCCGAATAAGAAACGAATAAGGAGTTGTACAAGTGATCACTTGATAAACCGGAAGCTCCACTTTAGTCCATGCGTAGATAACGTTTCAATTTTAACAAAGTTTTCATGCTCGTAAAGATTACTCATTGGTCAAGAAGACAATTCGGACTAAAATTCTTCTTCTTTTTTCAATTTACTTTAATGAGCATTTAACCTTGTCCAGATATGGATACTCCTTATTGAAATTCTAGTAAACGAAAGCTATCAGAACAGTGGTATAGATAAAATACGAATAAGTATGCTCTTCTCTGGATAAACATCGAGCCTTCATCAAGAGTTTCTTGGAAGACGAAATGTACACACAGGTACAGATTTTAAAACAAACCTGTCTGCATAGGCGGCATCTCCATTCAACTGGGGCGGAAGGTTGCCTCCGAAGCGGTTAGTGATGTCGACGGTGACAGGAGCATCTGGGTAGCCTATGGGACGAAGACCAGCATAGGACGGACGCTGGCTGAAGCAGGGGACGGCTGCGAGTACAAGTAAGAAAGCTGTGGTGGACTGCATGGTGATTCTGAAAAGAAACATATTTTACTATGTTGATCCAAATTTTGTCGGGAGCATCTGCCAGACAAGGCGCTATGAGACGCTTGCAAAGTTTTGCAAAAACTCACAGTTATTAAGGAGGTCCATGTTCAGCCATAGACATCTTCGGGCTGATGATGGGATGTGATATATTTTTGTGTTGGTACTTTATTAGTAGTTCGCTCTCTATTTACCGATTTTATTCACATTCTGGCTAAAAATCTTACAATTAAATGAAAGTAATAATAATACAGATGACTTGGAACAACCTCCTCCTATTAGAAGTCGATTAAAAAAGAGATGAGAACATAAATAAACTACGGTCGGTAAAAAAATAGTTTATGACACTCTTGCGATGAAGACGAATTGACTAATACCTCGCTTGTCAAATTCCGACCAAGTTTTTAGTTTGTAAAAGGGGTAAAAGTTGTAGGGTAAAAAGAAATAGCCTATGACACATGAAGACGAATCGATTGATACCTCGGTTGTCAAAATCGGACCATGGTTTTAGGTTGATAACGTAACCCTGTAACGTAAACGTGAAAAATTAAATTTCCTGCTATTAATAGTAGTGAGTGAGCACTCTTCAACTTATTTTTACTTGATAATTTAAGTGTTTAACACACTGTTTAAGTCTTGTTTCCAGACACATTGTATATGACACCCCACTTGATAAGATAACCACACAATAACAAAATGTGATAAAGCTATTTCTGAACATTCCAAAAGTAACTCTACTCTCAATAAGTGTTTTAAAATCAAAAACTTTCACTAGTAATGAAACTATTTACAGTACCTGATTAAAACTGAAAATGAAGAACACAAATTACAAATACGAGAGCGCTACTCTACACGCAAGAGTGGAATGTGTCACTTGATAAAATGCAAGTTTATTATATAGCTCGTTCAAGCCCTACTACAATACCTACATATATGTATATAGGCTTTTATGCATTTAACGTAGACCTAAGAATATTATAGAAGTGAATTATTATGTTAATATGACCTGCTAATGGAAAAACTTAAAGTAGTTAATAACAAAAAAAAAAATGTTTGCCTTCTATTTGTAGCGTACATCTTTATACTGAAAAGGTCCACTATAAAGATATTTCTTCTCTTATTTCCGTTTCCATTAAAAATAAGAAAAAATTTAAACAAATACGGCGTAGTTATTAAGCCTACATAGGGTTAAAGTGTATCCGCTCATATCTCAGGGATATCTAAAACGATAAGTAGAGGTTTTTTTTTACTTGAGTTGATGATCTTTGTTTTATGGATTTTAATTTTTTTTAAATGTCAAGTTTAACATGAAATCGGCTGTTAAGATCAGTCTACACAAAATTGATGGACATGTACTATTACTGATCACAGAATCAGTTATCAGATCATCTTTATTTTTAATGGACGGTAAACTCTGTCCTTTGTCAAATTAAGTTGCGTTCAATAAACCAACGCAATGCGTGTGGGGGACTGATTTGTATAGATTTCCTCTACCGTACCGAATTAAATTCACATTATTTCAACTCCTGACGTTAGACACAGAATAAATAATAGTACATTTACTTTAGCTCCGTGGATGCTCACTACTGCCAAACTATTGCTATCAGCGCCAAAATGGCAATAATCAAAATACTCTCATTGCGGCGTTCGTCAAAATTCTGTCTAGAGTACGGAGTAATATGCAGTCCTCTATTGTGTGAGGCTTTTTTCTTTGCATAGTGCTACAATTGAGTATTTGAATTCTGAATAAATAAATTCCAATAAATTATTGTTTTGATCGTGGTATACTTTTGTGGCCAATTTGTGTTGGATAGCAAATTTTGTGTGCACTTCAGGTAATTTTTATGAAACAAAAGAAAACAAAAGGTGCAAGACAACACAATTTGGTCATAAAAGTATATCTTGATTAATACAATAATTTATTGGTTATAATTTATTTAGAATAATTTACATTGAAATACTCAATTGTGAATACATAGACTACATAAAACCACATTGCCTCACACGCATTGCACATTGCATTAGTTACAGAACGCAGCTTAGCTTGCCAACATTCATTAAAAAGCAAGATGTCACACAATCAATCATAGTACAAGTCCATCAATTTTATATTTCATGTTGAATTTGACCTTAAAAATAAGTAAAATCTCATAAAACAAATCAAAGATCAGTCAACTCAAGTCTAAAAGAAACCTTCCAAATCGGTTTAGTAATTCCTGAGATATGAGCGAATAAACATAAAAAAATACTATGAGAGTTCACTGGTAATAAGTTTTAAAAATATTTCGTACCTACTAGCTTTCCCGCCCACGACTTCGTCCACGCGGACTACTGTTTATCGCGAAAAAGGCATCCTATGTTCTTCTAGGATATTAAAAACCAATTCAAAAGTAGGTATAGCAACAATGCTCTTGATGTTTTTTTGACATAATTGTTATTGCGTTTCCATCGCAATCGTTTCTTACAGCGAGTAACCAAATTTTTTCCAGTTTTCCCTATTTTCCCGTGGAAATTTAGAATTTTCGGGGATAAAAAATATTCTATGTTTTATTCCAGGATATAAACTATCTCCATTCCAAATTTCATCAAAATCCGTAAAACCGTTATCGCGTGAAAGATCCCCAAACAAACAAACAAACAAACAACGTTTCACTTGTATATATTGGTATGGAAAACAATAAGTTATTCATTGAACCGCTGTGTTACTTTCTTAGGTCTACAGTTAAGCTCAAACGCACGAAGGGTTCAGGTTTTACTCCTAATCGAAACCGCGAGCGTGCGTCTGCACATTTGCATACTGAGTCATAGGACGCATCCTCATCATTGCATTGTCAAAACAATCGAAGACAATAAAGTTCAAAATGCATTCAAGAAAAGTAAAACGCAGACTAAACCGCAAGTTTCCGATGACTACTTCCCCGTTGGTCACAAGGACCTATTGAAATTAGATCACCAAAGTTTAGCTGTGAAACAGTGAAGAAGATTTGATGACTTCGAGAGTATAGCTAACGGTTAACGAAACGTGGCGGGGATCTTGGCACAGTCAGTTTTCGGGATAAAAAGTATTGAACATTTTAATATATTATATAAACTTTGACTGTGCCAAGATCCCCGCCACGTTTCGTTCACAGCTAGACTTACGTGCTGCTAGGTACGTAAATCTAGCGGTTTCTTTTTAATGGAATTTTTATATTGAATCTGGAAAAAAAAGAAAAAGGGATAAACTAAACTTTAGATCACACTCCTGTGTATGGAACAAATAATGGTACTGGGATAGTGGTTATAATCACCTTTCCATGTCTCTAACTTGAAATATTGAGGGATTCCCGGTTAAAAACTCCCCAATGCCATGGCAAAGGACAAATTTTTGTCACGGCAATTTTTTAGTGCTGGTAAATTTTCCCTTTTCCTCATTCTTACGGGGTTTTTTTGTAAAAGCGATAGGTAACTCTTTGTTGCTATTTGTTTGTTTTGTTTGTTTGTTTGTCGTATGAGGTAGTGCTGGCCACTGATGTCAGAGTTTGTCAAGCCGCCGGAGGGCCTCTGACATGGCTTAACGACTGCTATTAATCAATAACAGCCGGAACCGACGCGACAGCTTAACGTGCCCTCCGAAGCACGGAGCGATGGAAAACCGCACATTACTCAGAAAAGTCATTGGTGCGGAGCTTAGGTTTTGAACCCGGTATCGTAGGATTCTAAATTGCACTTTAGAACCGTTAGGCCACCATCGCTATATATATATTATTATATATTATTTGTTGCTTAAAATTAAACCGTACATTGTACAAAATACAACATAAAATAAAGACATAGCGGCAACACAATCGGCGGTCTAATCACTTTCAGCAATCTATTACAGGCAACCTTTAAATGGACTAAAAATGTTATAGAAAGAGTAGACAGTGGTGTACAACAAATAAAATAACTATAAAGCAATAATAATATAAAAATAATAATAATAAACTAAAAAACTTTACGTGTTATAAAATACCGACTATGTACCGTAAGTGATGTACCTTAACCGTTGTATCTATAGGAAAACGTTCGAGTAGATTCTATAACAATTCTAGCTACAGAAAAACGTTCTTAGGAGACTCAACGTTTTGCTACGGTTACAACGGATAAGGTACCTTCCCTTACAGCTCCATCTCAAAAAGCCAACAGAAAAATAATAATATTATTATGGAGATCTCCGTGAGAATTTCAAGTATAATATACTGTAATGTAGGTATACAGTTTTTGCTGGTCTGTTAAATTTCACGGAATACCTACAACATCATTTCAAACTGTGTTTGGAGAGGTGATTCAAGTCGTTATACTTGACACCTAGCAGAAATTATAAATATTTTGTGAATGTATCGCAAACCTTTTAGTGATTCTATATTTAATAAATTGCTCAAGAACTCCAAAAAGTTATGCTCTTTTTTGTTTTGCATCTATTTTTGAGCTTTCAATAGGTAGTATCCAGAAACTAAGCAGGCTTCACTCAACGACGCCATATACAGAATGGATTTATTTAACCACACCCGTAGGGAAAGTACTCTAAATACTGGAGATAGATAATTTTACTCAAAGGAAACATACCTTTATTTTTAAAAAGAAACAAATCTGCATTCAAAGATTTTCAAAAACTCGCTTGCCACACTCGGGAATCAAACCGGCTAAAACTGAAAAAATAACATTCTTTACTCTTATGGCATCAATCGATAGGGTCAATCACCATATACTTCTTGTTATCACCTATAGGTAAATAAATATTTTCAGAATATATTTAAAAAAAATAGATAAGGTATATAGAGAGATATAGAGAGATAAGGGTAGGGGGTTGCGTAATTTTTCATCTATTAGATAAAAATTCTTTAAAATCAGATTTTCATTATCACGTGCACGTTGATGCGATGCGTTAGAGTCGATATTGCTTTGAAAATCTGATTGCAACAAATTGCATTGGTTTAGGGAATTGCGGATCTTCAATCTATGAGTAATAATGCAGTTGTCTATGACTGCGTATTACTCCGTACAGTGCCACCAACTTATCTGTGAACTGAAAGGTGGCGTGAGTCTTCCAGTAAATCGAAAAGTAGACCAGTCAAAAAACAGAAAAATACAGAAAATGTGAACCTCATTCGTGACGGCTGTAGTTTCTTTTTTTGCCACATCACAGATAAGGTGGTTGCATTGAATTCAACTTCAATTTTTTTTTTAATGGTTGCCTCAATTTCGCCAATGTCAGGTTGCATACTCGGAAAGATCGAAGACGGGCGCCGAGGTTAATGTCAAATTGACCACAGAATAAATAATTTTTTTGATGTTTCATTTTCTAAAAAAACAAACATCAAATCCAGTAAGCGTAATTCATAATTCAACCTTGATTCAACATAAAAAGTTTTTCATTTCAGGTTTTTTCATGAAAAAACGTTTATATAATCATATTTAACAAAATACTACTTATTTTTCGTGTAAACCTCATTTCTTGACACTCTTTAGATGAAGTCTGGTCCATTTTGACTAATTTTTTTCAACTTAATTGGTCCAGTAGTTTCGTAGCAAATTGGCTGTGACATTCGGACAGTCAGACTGACAGACACACCGACACGAGTGATCCTATATGGGTGCCGTTTTTTTTTCGTTCTGGTTTACGATACCCTAAAAACAGGAAAACAATCGAAATTTCGTATTTTAAATTTCGCTCATTTTTATTATCTACAAAAAAAAACATACATACAGCTGAACATATAACCGTCTGCTTTTGTGAAGTCGATTAAAACTAACATACAGTGCCAGAAGTATCGATTGGCCAAATTCCGCATAGGAGACTAGCCTGTACTATTATTTATTCTGTGTCAATACTTGAGGGAAGGCTTGACCTAGTTGAAATCGGCTTCGTGAAAGGCTTTTTGAGGGCTAGTTCAGCGTTTCGTCCACAATCCTTTCGTCCCAATAAAAGGGAAGAATCACTGCAATTGACGAAAATGACGTATTTTACGTCATTTTTCTTTTCATAAATTCGTCCCATTGATTTTATTTATAAAATCAGAATTGGTTAAAGTCGACAACACAATCTACCTATAATTATAATAAAGCAGTTATAACGAAAAAGCGTTTACAAAGAAGATAATTAACAAAAATATGTCAATGGTTCTTAAAATAAGCGACTGAACAAGAATATAGGTAACATTTAAAAAAATGTGTCTGTCTGTTTGTCTGTATGTTTGTTCGCGCATCACGTAGAAACTACTGAACCGATTGCGATGGGGTTCACTGTTGAATATATTAGGGCTTGACTTAAAAGCTGGTGTACTTGGTATCTCAATCCGATGAGTAGAAGCCGAGCAATCGATAAAAGCTTAATGACTGTTGAAGAAATTTCGATCAAATGTTGGAATATTGATATTTTAGGTCTTGGAATAGTACATAGAGTACTATTAACCTAGAGAAATGGCCACGCGTGAGAAGCCGCGGGTACAGCTAGTCTATACCTAAAAATAGTACCCTGACATGTGTTACTGACTGACAGATAATTACCGGTGTTTTTATAAATGTATATCCTCTCATGACTCACGTTTTTTTTTATTTTATTTTTTTAATTTTTTGTATCTAATAATTTTAGTAAATGTAGGGATACTACTTAATTATAAGGAAAATAAATTATCCGTAAGTTTCTTTAAGCTTCCTCATATAAAGTTTGGTGGATTTTCCTTATAAGTTGTGAGTACATTTATAACTTATCAGTTTATGAGTATATAGGGACAGAAATTAATTCCACATTCATCAGAGCACGTCATTGTCCCAATTAAAATACTTCTCAAGAAATACCTTCAGTCAAACACAAACACCTGATAAAATAAATGAAAATATGACTCTACACGTTCTAGTCATACTCGTCATACTTTGTTGCCACATGTCGAGTTACAAGGGCGTCGCCAAGGGGGGGGCAGGGAGGGGCAGCTGCCCCCCCCCTCCCCCTTCCAGAGATCCAAAAACAGGTAGCCGAATGCAGAAAAGCCTCAATTCGATGTATAAATAGATTTGGAATTAAAGAAAATAGGGGGTGGCAAATTACGGTCCAGCCCCGGGTGGCAGAATCTCTTACGTTTTTGAAATCTTCACATCGATATCCATGTAATGGAATCCAATGATTCTTAGTTTTTACACGACTGCCCAAAAAAGGAGTGTATTGTTTTTAGGATTCATGTATGTATGTATGTATGTGAGTTTCTTGATTCCACCATAACTTAATTTTTTTTAAAGGAATCAGTGTGGCGGCTGTATGGCTCCATTTTCAAAGCCGTTTTTTTTTCCTTTTTTACAATATGGATATCAAATTGAAGGCCTCGATAAGCACATTCCAACAGTATATAATTAATTGGCTTAAGTTCTCTTTTGGCAGGGCAGGCGTGTTTTTTTAGCTTTTAAGCCAGTTATTAGTCCATAACATAACTTTGGTAGCAAAATTGAAACCAGATTAAAAACTAATCTCAATACACGTATTATTTTGAAATGCTTTGTTGTCGATTTGTGAGCTATCCTTAAAGTTTCAGCCAGATAGCTAATCGGGAAGTGCTCAAAATTTGAGTTGCTAAATTCCACCCGGAACGACAAACAATAAAGTGACTCAATAAAAACGTGCTAAAAACATATTATAGGGCCTTTGCGTTGCGCAGTCTGGTAAAAACTGGCCTATGTCACGTGAACAACTGAATCAAATTCAACGATAACTTAAAAGATGAAATTAACAGTAGTGGAGATACTGAAAATGAACAAAAAAACATGCAAACATACTACCGATGCTGCTAAAATCATAACCTTTCTTTTTCTTAGTTGGGTAAAAAATGAGCAAGCCCTCGTGAAGAACCACGCAATGTTCGCACGCAATATCTATACATATAATAAAGTAGTAAGTACAAAAAAAAACTGTACAATGAAGATAATAAGACAAAAATTGGTCTAGGGTACTACTTAAAACCTAACTTAAGGGTGGTACTTAAAATAAGAAATCGGATGACATCCGTCAATTGGCACAAAAATATAACATTTTTTAAATCTTGTTTTTCTGTTTATCTACATACAAGCGTATGTGTGTTCGCGCATCACGTAAAAAACTACTGGACTGATTACGATGAGGTTTTCACTGTTGGATAGCTTAGTGTCAGACTTTAAAAACTGGTGCACTTGGTTTCTTAATATGATAAGTACTCGTAGAAGCAGCAAGCGATAAAAAACCATCGGACGTCTGAACGAAGTTTAATGATATTTGTACTTATGGTCCTGGAATAATACATAGGTTACTTATAACCCACAAAAATGACCACGCGTGCAAAGCCGCAAGCACAGCTACTACGTCTATGAGTGGATTGAAAACGTCGTTGTTTTTTAATAAATATAGTTTGTATGTTTTTTTGTCGTTGAGGTAGTGCTGGCCTCTGGTGTCAGTTTATCAAGCCGCCCAAGGACATCTGACATGGCTTAACGACTGGTTTTAAACAATAACATAATAATAGTAATAATAATTTATGGAAACAAGGCATGAACAACAAAAAATAGAGTGGAGCACCTGGTTCCTAAACTAGGCTCGAAACCCGTGAGATAGGACCCGGGTCTCATTCGTCGGAGAACAAAATTTGCCTTAAATAAAGATTATATAATAACTTAATTAAGTACTTAATAATAATTTGAAATTATATAGTAAAATATGACGGATATGGTATTAACATCAATGGCGAATACATCACTCACCTTCGATTTGCCGATGATATAGTTATCATGGCAGAAACCCTGGAAGACCTAAGCAAAATGATCAGTGACCTCAATATAGCACATTACTTAGAAAAGTCATTGGCACGGAACCTAGGATTGGACCCGGTATCGTTGGATTCTAAGTTACACTATAGAACCGTTAGGCTACCATAGCTCTAATCTGTCTGTATATAATACGCCCAGAATAATGAACATGGTATTCGCAGCACTTTTTTTTTACATTTATCTTGTACTTTGTTAAAAAAAACATGGGTAGGTACTACGAATAATAATAAGTAATATTGTTGAGATAGTAACAATTCACTCGATAGAAAATAAAATCAAAATTAACTCTAATCTAATGTATACTTATTTCATCGATTGGCAAGATCCCATCACTAAATGATACCAAAGATATACAAAGATATAGAAAGAGCTTAGTATTATTATGGAAATAGTAAGACACATTTTTAAAAGCTTTTATTTAACTGCACTTGTATCTATCTATGTATCTATGTATGCTATGTAAATTGTCTGTCCTGGAATCATGCAATTCAAATTTCGAGCATTTTTGAATAGCTATCCGACTGAAACTTTCAGGGTAGCACACAAACCGATTAGAATGTAATAAATAAAATAAAAAAAAGTGAAAAGCCAAAAGAAAAAAACCCGCAAAAGCTTTTTTTTATATATAATTTTTAAATTGATAGTTATTTAAAAGCTTTTATTTAACTTCACTTGTAGGTATCAATGTATGTATCTATGTATTTTGTCTGTCCTGGAATCTTGCGATTCAAATTTCGAGCCCATCCCGATTAGCTATCCGGCTGAAACTTTCAGGGTAGCTCATAAACCGATGACAATGCAATAAAAAAGGATATAAGAAAAAATAACTTTAAATTGTTAAAAGAGAAAAGGAAAAAACTTAACAACGTAAAACTTACAAAACAACAAAAAAAGAACCCGAAAAGCTTTTTTTTTTCTTATATTTTTTTCATTTTTTTAAGCTATAGTTTTCCCACAAATAAATAAAAACAAGTTCCTACAACCAAACCCTAGCAACCCGATATACTGCGCCCCAATTCAAAAGCTAACCCAAAAGATTACATAAACAATATTAACACTTCGTCGTAATTTAACTTTCTTTACTACGTAATGAGGAAAATTTGTGAAAGTAAAGAACATAATACATACATGTATCATGGGAGTTTTGGTAGCGTCATGCGCAGAACTTTACCGACTTATCAAACTTTTGATCGCCAACGATTATTACGACGTTTACTTATTTATTCAATAACTTGATTTTACCTTTTAAGCAGCCCCTTAGAGCCAGTACCGTTTTAGGTTTAACCTGTTTACTTTCAACCAGTTTGTAACTAAACACCAGAGAAGATAATGGTTTAACCAATTTACTTTTTTTAATCTAACGTACTAATTATAATTAATCTTATCTAATAATTTTCTAAACGAAAAATTTGAATCACGGACGGCGTTCGAACCCGCATCATTCCGTGCCTCTGCGCGGCACATACCTTTTACCAAGTTCGCCTACCGTGACACCGTACCGTATGGTACTCCATACTTCAAATTTCTCGTATAGGTTGTAAATCCGTCTTACGAGGACGGTAACGCCATCTATTGGCAGTATTCAGAATTGACCAACCAAAAGCATGCGTTAATGCTAAAATCATATAAACAATTTAAGTAATCTTAGTTTTAAAATCGTATCATCAAAATCGTATCATCGTGTTATCGTATCGTATCGTTTTGAGAAAGTCATGGCCTTAACGCCTTTCTCATCGAGATGTAGCGTCATGGGATGTAAGAAGAAGGATGATGATGCAAACCCCCCTCAAGACATTTTTTATTTTAATTTGATTATGTGGCGAGTCGAGCATGTCGCTCGCCTGATGGTAGGCGTCATGCCTGCCCATACCCAGAACTTTGGTTACAAAAGTGTCATTGCAGTGCGCTCGTCACCCGGTTTTAAAGTCTCATTGCCCAGTAATTTCGCTGGAAATATTGCGCTTCTAATTCGAACCAAAACACAGGATGTTTATATACTACTGCTCGGCGGTTGATAGATAGATAGATAACTCTTTATTGTACACCAAAAATTTACAAATACAAATGAAGTAAAACTAAGACATATTATTGTACAATGAGCGGTCTTATCGCTAAAAAGCGATCTCTTCCAGACAGCCTTTGGATGGAGAGGAAATAAATACGACAACAGACGTTGAATATATGACAAAGACGTGGTACTCCCCCAGGCGGACTCTTGCGTATGAGGACTACCGCTACAACGCTAACAATACTCGTACTTACAGGGGAAAGAAAATATTCGACATACGAGAACATAGATAACTGAATATTCTACAAAATATTTAACGCAGATTACTGTACCAAGTTTCAACTCAATGGGATGAATGATGCGCGAAAAAGTTCGCCACTGCCAATCTTATTGTTAGGGACTCCATATTATCATGGAGTTTAGAGCATGCCATACTGTCTAAAAGAGGCCATAAATCATAATCAAGCGGAGTAAGATCGAGACTAGATGACGGCCAGTAGAAGTCAGAAACGCTGGTGTGGATCGAGTTTTATGACCTGGTGCTGTGTCTTGATGAAAGGACCATTCTTGGTTATGAAATATGGTGTTGTTAAGAGGCTTAAACACCTTCTCAAGAATCGTATCTTGATACACCTGGGCGGATTTTTTAATGCCTTTTTCACAAAAATATGTCTCAATCACTGCTTGACCTTACAACCTTTTCACTGCAAAGCCAGATAATGCCCATGTTGTACTCTCTATAGAGCTTGGAGCATAAGCTCGGTCATTCTGCTTATTAAAATGTTGCTCAATAGTAATCTCGTCAGTAAATAAAAAAAACTGTGATTTCTCTTTGAAGTTGTAATGATTTTACCACTCTATTCATTTATAAATTACTTATCAGTTAAGATCAGCTTCATATATTTGAAAAGCTATTAAATTAATGTTTAAACTAACGCACACTGCAGTAATCAATGTTTTATGTAATAGAAAAAAACGATGTTTTCGCCGTAATAATATTTATGGCAAGTCTAAGTATATTGCGTGTCGGAAAAGTGGGAGTTCTAAACAAAGTTTCAACTAATTCTGATAAACCATGGATAATCGATGAGCACACACATAGATATATGGCGAACAAACAGACATAATATTTATTTTTCTAGATTAATATTTTCACTAATTACGAATTTTGCTTTTGTGTCTAAGGAAACTTTTCTGAAAAGGCTGGGTCTGTTTAGGCACAGTACATTTATAGTCCTACTACTCGTATATATATGTACAGTGGTTTGGGTTTGGGTTAGGGGATTTTCGTAGCAGGTGTGCCTTGTATTTTCAATATGTACCGCCAAAATTATCCTTGTCCAATACTACTCTATTAACATTTTGGGTCTTATGACGTGAACAATGAAACACTACTTCATAGCGGCACAGAATAATTAATTGTTGCGGCACAGATTACAAATAGTTACTTTGCGGCGCAACACACCCTTTTCGGGTAACCTGCTTTCTGTGCAATGCGAACACTAAAAGCGTTTGTTTTGTTGATGCATCTCCGGCAAGGTCACTACCTGCTCGTATAATTTTTCGCCGCGCTACTAAAATAAAAATAAAAATAGTTGGACAAGTTTTAAACACTATGTATATCTACTACCATTCAGTGTTTTAAGGCAGGCTCAGCTCCCTAAATTAGCAAACACGAATAGCAAATCGTCGAGAATTACGTATTGTGGATAGAAAAGTATAACTACCTAAAAAAATAACCGAACAGAAATTTCAGAAATAGGTTGGTATCCTTGGCAAAAAAACACGAACTACCACATGAAAATAACTTTTTGCATCGCTGTTCTCTTCTCTTCTTCTTTCTTTTATTTTGAAGAATTTATATCTACCCTAAAATCGTTATAGACCCTATTAAACTAACAAACAACAAAATAATTATTTAATTGAGTTTTATATAATATTCGATATTCATAGAAAAGCACCAAGATCTGCTCCCAAGCAGCATTACCTCTCCCGCTCACACTGCACCTGGGCGAGCGGGACAAAAATATGAGAGCGTACAGCACCTTAACAACAGCCTTTTCAACAAAAAAATGTTTATCTCCAAGAGGATTTATCATAATTATTATCTATCGAATAATTTGCAAACCTAAATTTGTTTCGTCAAAACAAAGCGCCCTACTTATAGCCGGCATTCATATATTTAAACCTCACACAATCCCTCACGTGAGCGGATACGGGCGATCAATCATGTAACACATTCGTCGAACGGCCGATTACTCTCGAATACTCAACATTGGAATTGAATTAATGTGTCTTCTTTTGTTGATAACTGATAACCGCTGTGAATTAATACAAGGTTATTTATACGGCCTAGCATGGGCAAAACCTGCCGATGTAAGGTCGCATAGGCATTGAACAAGATAAAGAATGGTAGGTTAGTTGCTGGCGGTTTTCCTTCTGCTGATGCTTGTATGTGATGATGTTGTTGTGTGTGTTGCTGTGGTGACGATGGCATCATACTAATATTATAAAGGTGAAAGTTCGTATGTATGAGTGTTTGTGTGTATGTACTTATGTGTGTGTGTGTGTGTGTGTGTGTGTGTGTGTGTGTGTGTGTGTGTGTGTGTGTGTGAGTGTGTATGGTTGTTGCTACTTCACTTTTAAACGGCTGACCGGATTTGGATGATATTTGGTACCGGGATAGCTTATATTCTTGGATGAACATATGGGCTACTTATTGATCCCGATTTAGGGAAAAAAAACATCGTTTTTTGTATGTGATTTGACACTTCGATGTCTATATAACAAGTGTGAAAATGACAGGTGTCAAAGTGACAGGTTTTAAAGTGAAAGGTGTCAAAGTGATCGGTGTCAAAGTGACCAATGCGAAGTGAAAGTTTTCGAAGTGACAGGTGCAAAGTGATATGTGTGTCAATCCTAGAGGTGGTTTTTTGAAATTTAATTACTAAAGTGGTGACGGGAGTGGCATATAAATTATAAATGAGAAAGTTAATGTATTTTAGTATGTATGTTAGAGAGCTGTTTTATCATCATCATCATCATCATCATCATCATCATCATTCCACGCAGGTGAAACCGCAGGGCACAGCTTGTAAGTATATTAAGAATAAGTCATAAGTCATAAGCTTTTATTCATACCGTAGGTACACATGGAACACTTGGTCATGTCAAACATTTCAATTTGAATAATTTAAGAATACATAGTATAGTAACAAAAAAATGTGCGGCTGTACTGTAGAGGCGATGTCAAACAATAATAAAAATTATAATAAATGACAATATGCATACAAGTTGTTAGTTATCAGCTGTAAAGAGGCTTTGTCAGAAATTACAAACTAACAAAAAGCAGCTGTAAAAGGGCCTTGTCATGGTTCACAAATAGTGTTAGCAGCTTTACAGGGCTTTGTCAAATACCTACCTAAGTTTGCACAGAGCTAGACGAACACCAAGCATATTTGTCATCAATGTAATCTTTATAATTATAATATGCTTTTACCATTAAACTGTCCTTAACATGTTTTTTAAACTGAGTCTCTTTTAATTCTAATATCACTTTCGGTATTTTATTATAGAATCGAATTGAATTACCTAAGAAAGATTTGCTACTCTTCTTAAGTCTAAAAGATGGGAACAATAACTTATTTTTGTTGCAAGTATTAAAGTTATGAATCTCGCTTCTTTTAGTAAACATATTTATGTTTTTACGAGTGTACATTATATTCTCGTAAATATATAGGGAATGGATAGTCATTATATTTATTTTCTGAAACATTTCTCTAAGTGAAGTTCGCGGACTCAGATTATAAATTGCTCGAACTGCTCGTTTTTGCAATACAAAAACCACGTTTATATCTGCCGCTGCCCCCCACAGTAGGACACCATAAGACATTATACTGTGAAAGTAGGCATAGTAGACCAACCTCGCAGTGCTAACGTCTGTAAGTCTTCTTACCTCATGAATCGCGTGGACTGCTGAACTTAGTTTGCCACCTAGTTTTTTTATATGAGGTCCCCATTGCAGTTTACCATCCAAAGTTAACCCCAGAAACAAAGTTAAATCCACTAATTCAAGCTTCTTGTCCATGAGACTAAGATCACTATCTACTATAGCTACATTGCGCATCGTAAATTTGACATATTTTGTCTTGGTAGCTATTAAATCTTTTTACTTTAAATAAGAAAGAGGTGTCATCTGCAAATAGCACAATTTCTGTATTTGTTTGTGAGTGCAAGAGAAACGGCAAGTCGTTCACATATACTAAAAATAGGAACGGTCCCAAAATAGAACCCTGAGGTACCCCCATTGTGACAGTAGATCCAGATGAACTGACATTGCCAATATTGACACGCTGTTCCCTGTTTGATAGGTACGACTTCATAAGATTTATCGCTTTTCCACTAAGACCATAGTACTGAAGTTTGGAAATCAGGGCGCTGTGGTCAACACAGTCAAAGGCCTTGCTGAGATCACAGAAGACTCCGATTGCGTCACATGACTTTTCCCATGCATCCAGAATGTAACTAAATAGTTTGAACCAGCATCGATAGTAGAACGTCCTTTTGAGAACCTGAACTGCTGTTCGTGTAAAATATTACTAGTGTTAAAGAATGCCAGTAATAAGTTCAAAATTAACTTTTCAAATACTTTGCTGATCGATGGCAAAACTGAAATAGGCCTATAGTTACACGGATCTTCCTTACATCCGGACTTAAAAATATTATTTTACTGTGCTTCATCATACTAGGAAACAGACCTTTGTCTATACATGAATTAAAAAGTTCTGCTAAGTAAGGAGCAATTGTCACAATAATACTCTCCAATACTTTAACTGAAAGGCCCCATAACTCTTCAGTTTTTTAATTTTAAGTGACCTGAATGTTTTAATAATAGTTGTTGATGTTACTGAGTGGAATGCAAAAGAAGGAGACGGTTGCTTAACGTAATTTTTTAAAATAGATTCTGCTGTTATGGACGAAGCATTTAAATTACTCGTCAACTTTATTGGAATATTACTAAAATATGTTTCGAAGGCGTTAGCAACTTCCAGTTTGTTGCTAACTACCTTATTGTCAATAATCAAGGTGCAGGGATTCTCAATTACTTTACTTTACCCTTGCCTGTCTCTTTTTTAATTATATTCCAGGTAGTTTTAACGTTATTGTCAAATTTCAAAATTTTATCCCTAATAAAAAGAGACTTTGCCGTCCTGCATACTTTTTAAATATTTTAGAGTATTGTTTAGCATATTATTGCACTATCAGGAAAATTATTTTTTTGCTCATAGATTTGGTACAGTTTATCCCTGCTTATAAGAATTCCACGAGTAGCCCATTCTGCAAATTTGAAGTTACGACTAGTTTTAATTTCTGTAGGCTTAAATATATTTGTAAATTCCGAATGAATCAACCTAAGCAAATCACCAAATGCTTTATCTGGGTCTTCAAAGCCTTTAACCAGATTATCTATGTTATCCTCGATTGCACAGTGAAAATTCTCAGTGCGTTTTTGAGTTATTGGTCTATAAGTAATTTTATGTTCAGCTTCCTTAGTGTTACCAATGAAGTTAACAGATTGGCCCCTGTGATCTGATCGAAGATTACCTATGAGAGTTTTGTCATTATGCTCGAAATCGAGGAAAATATTGTCCAAACATGTAGCCGAAGTAAGAGTGATCCTAGTGGGTTCATTGAACAAATTGTGTAGGTTCTAAGATTTACATAAAAGCAGAAATTTTTGCTTTTGATTAGAATCTACTAGCAGGTCTATATTAAAATCACCACACATCACTAGGCATTTATTTTTATTAGAAACTCGCCTTAAATCTTCTTCAAGAGAATCCATGAATATATCAAGACGTGATGACGGGGGCCTATATATGTATTATGTGATTGTCCAACTCTGCACACGAAATTTCACAAGTACGTTCAACAGCCAGGCCTACAATATCTTTGCGTTCTTTGGCTTTGATGGTATTTCTCACCAAAATCAAAGAACCGCCGCCCTCCACTGATTTTCTATTGAACGCGCTTATTAGCTTAAAATTATCTGACGAAAACAACACTGTATCAGATTTTAACCATGTTTCAGTGAAACATAAAATATTAATAGGATGACTGGATAAAAGCAACTCTATTTCTACTAATTTCCTCTCAATTCTGTTTATATTCTGATGTAGTAAATATATAATCTGTTCATGTTGATTTGATGAAACGTTGTTCCCTTCAGAGCAATTATTATTATATTGAGTACATGGTATACTTTGCTGGGTGAAACCCTTACTAGAGGGTTTTCCCATTGTCAATATTGCATGTTTAAAGTCTTTATGCTGTTGACGACACTGGTGCTATTTTGGTGGTTTAGAACCTGAGAAATAATTTTAGCAATATTTATCTTCTGTTTATAAGACAGTTGTTGTCTACTCGAACTCGTCAAAATAAAGTCATTTATGTAATTGTTTGTGTCAAATAAAATAAAATCATTTATATAAAGTGCAGACAAACTAGGACACCTTGTACCTACCTACTATGGGTACTAAACAATGGCTAAACTTATGTAGATACGAATACTACATCCATGACTTGGAAACAAACATTTCTGCCCATCGCACAAATAATTGCAACCTGCGTTGTTCGAATCCGCGACTGTTTGACTTCGTAGTTAGGGTCACTAGCCAATAGGCCAAACGGACGTCAACCGGTCGCCCCGGTCAGTTTAACTTTACTTCTCAATCAAGTCTATTCATCGAATGTTAATCCGCGAAAGATTTCAACACAAAGTCGCTGCTACACCTAATATACCACATTATCCGTACAATACCTTGCAACAACCACTTGTGCAAACACACCCTTACCCTCAACCTTACCCTGTACATTCAATTGCTGCTGATTCTAAGAAACCTGCACTACCTATATTTTGCACTCGCTGTCGAAACGATATCCATGCTTTATGTCAATGTCCCTACAGACATAAAGTTTGTTTTCGTTGCGGTAAAAAGACGTAATTTTCACCAATTGCCCTGTATGTACACAAACTTCAAAAAACTAATTAGAGAGGAACTAGAAGCACAACATTGTAATACAAACAGTAACTTTGATCAAACTGATTGGAAAAATTGGCTTAAAACTATTCCAATATTTTTCAAAACATACAACGTTTCTACGCTCCTCTTTGATAATACATTGGACACTGAACCTCCATACCTTAGAGTAAATGTTGGAAATTTAACCCTAAACGGTTTACTGGATTACAATTTTGCAGTGCCATTACAATTTTAGGTAATAACTCACATAAATTATTACTTAAACATGGTTTGGAACTACAACGTGACCAAATTATCAAAGTTTCTGTTGCTAATGGTCAAACAATCAATTCAATTGGTACTATTAAGCTTCCAACTTTATTTAAAAATAAGTTTGCTATAATTACTGTCCATGTAATACCCGCTATTTCTCAACCTTTCATATTAGGTATTGACTTCTGGAAAACTTTTAAGCTGGCTCCAGACTTAGGTACTTAATACGGTCAGTATGTACAAGAGTTCAGATACTGCCATGTTTATCATAAATACTAACGATACTTACTTACAGTCTTATGACAGACTTACAGACACGCAATTGATTCTTGCTAATGCAGTCGTAGAACAATTTCGTAATATTTCTACCGACGTACCAATTCGTCCACCCACCAATTCGTCAACGATGCTATCGATTATCACCTGAAAAACAGAAAGCTCTTCGAGCAGAACTTGATAAAATGCTAGAACTTGATGTTATAGAGCCTTGTGAAAGCCCATGGCTAAATCCTGTAATTATTACCCCTAAGAAAGATGGTACTTGGAGATTCTGCGTCAACAGTCGTAAGCTTAATGACATAACTAGAAAAGATGCTTATAAATTACCATTCATATCAGACATTATAGATAACCTTAAAGATTCTAAATATCTCTCGTAGACTACAAGATCTAGACACAGTGGCCGATTATTCTCTTCCAAGTGGGATACTTACGTAATTTCGAACAGTTCTGTATAATGTAAGGTAAGAAGATTGGGTCATCATCAACCTACAAGTTGTTCTCAAGAGAACAACTTGGCTCACGAGTGAGATGGACCTACAACTCTTAAGCAAGGTTTTAAGGCCCTTTTCTTGAAGATCCTACAACACTCATATCTAATAATTTTCTCAGGAGAAAACGGACGGGATTTGAACCCGCTTTACATTCTTCTGCGCGGCACTTGCATTTAACCAATTCGGCTACTGTGACCTTGCGTCATCATCCATTTTTATCCCTCAGTTTCTAAATCCGTCTTTCGGACACGGTATCGCCATCTATTGGTAGTATTCTGAACTGTTCAACCGAATATGGCTAATATTGTAATTAACTTCGTATCGTAAAGATTGTTTGGTGCCCGTTGTCCAACCGCGTGGTCCTACTAGTAGAACCACTCGGTTGGACCACGGCACCAAGCGGTAAAGATTACGCCTGTGAAATCTAATGTTTTTCAAGATTTTTGCACTATAGTCTGCTTAGTAAAAACATAAATCTAAAAATTTCTAAAGGAAAAATTTGGATCATGGAAGGTATTCGAAAAGACCTTTGTTAAAAATAGGGATGTTCATAATTGTAATACCAGAAATAAAAATGGACTGAAAGTATCTGGATTCCGGTAAAATAAAGTTAGTTCAATTATATGCATCGGTTTTTGTAAAAATATTAGCACAATAAAATGTAAAATAAATAATTTAAAAAAAAAACACGCCTGCTCTGTCAAAAAAAATAAGAGCTAAATAAAATTGTCATTACTGTCGGGGGACCGTTCTGTGGAACACTTTTAATTTAAGAGGCCCCCGACTGCAATGTCAATTTTATTTATCTGTTGTTTTTGACTGTTTAGGTAATAAAAATACGCTCCTTTTTTGGGCAGTCGTGTAATTGTTAATATAATAATTATTATTATAAGTGACAAAAATAGCGTGTTGTCTCCAAGCTTTATGATAATAATACTTAAATGATTATTTCTTAAGCTTTTGTTTTTTTTTCGTTTTTTATAGTTTTTGTTTTTTTCCCTTCCCTATGAAATGTTTGAGGGGGTGATGGCTGGCACATATTCGAGAATGGGTGCTGCTTGTGGGGACTAGCCCAGGATGGGTTATTTTTAGTCATTTGTATTTTTATTATTTTATCCCTGATTGATGATTGTGGGACATCTCATTGGCACTTTTATCTTTGTATTTGACATTTACAAGTGTATTATTATAACCATATAAAAAAGGTATCCATAGTAAATATCCCGTTTCAATTGTTTATACTTCTATGTATTATTATAACTTCTGGTATTTAGAAAAAATAGCCAAGTGCAAATCGGATTCGCGCATCGAGGGTTCCATACAAACTTGCATTTTTTAAATATATCTAACAATTTATAATTTTCGGATTTTTCCCTTTACTTTTGTTATATGACATTGCTTCTTGCTAATTTTCATGATTCTAGGTGAACTGGAAGAACCACAAGTTTTGATTCCCTTGCGAGTGTCAAAATATGCGACATAAACAGCCGTATCTTTTGATTGCGTTGACTTTGTTATTTTCACAGCTCCAAGATATTGCAGAAGGAAGGTTTGTGTGAGGGATAGGCGAGGGAAAGTGGGAGGAAACTGGTCAAACTTAAAAGTGCTATAACTCTGAATTTATTGATCCTAGACTAGTAGTTTCCTTACAGAAGTGATAGATCTCATCGATATCTTCGTTTTGGATGACAGTTGTCAAACTTAAAAGGGCTATAACTCTGAAACTATTGATACTAGACTAGTAGTTTCTTTACATAAAGGATAGATCTCATTAATATCTTCGTTTTGGATGACAGTTGTCAAACTTAAAAGGGCTATAACTCTGAAAGTATTGATTCTAGACTAGTAGTTTATTTAAAGAAGTCATTGATCGCATCGATATCTTCATTTTGGATGACAGCTTTCAAATTGACAGTAACAGCTGTCAAATCTCATATATCCAGTAACGACAGCAGATGTCAAAAATTACACTGTTCACGGATTTATCCGAAACTATTCGTTGTTACTACAGGCAATACATTTTCCTAAATATATATAAGTAACATTGCTTAATTTCTCATTCTTATATTCATATATCAACTGTCATTTTTGGCATTGCCTGTCATTTTTGGCATCGTCTGTAATTTTTGTTATTTTCAGTCATTTTTCAGCCTGTCATTTTTGTCATCAGCAGTCACTTTTAACATTGACTTTAATTTTGACATTGCTTGTAATTTCTGACTTCAGCGGTCAATACTGGATGTTTTGACGTTTGACAGCTGTCATCTATCAATTTGACAGCTGTCAACAGTTTTCCCCAATTCCCAAATTTTTATCCAATTTTTGTAAGTTAATTCAATAATCAAATCAAATTAATTAAGTACGGTTTCAATGCCAAATCTTTAAATCTTTTTGAATTACCTATTAAGTTTTATCACAGTACATATATAGATTTTATTAAGATAGTACGTCATAATATAGTAGGAACGTCATATCCGTTCATTATCTAAGTATATCACAACCATTTTCGTTTCATTTGCACTTTTAGTCATGGTACCCCGTATGCAAGCAATTTTAAAGACGTTTCACGTCAAAACGTTCGAAGACTCTTCATCTCCGTAAAGATTACCGTCATGCAAATGGCGCCACCGCTATTTGTCGTTACGGTGACAAACACCACTCTCTAGGAAACCAAGCCACCTTGTTTCTATCGAAAACGGTTCAGTTACATCATTCAACGCTACATTACGTCGAATGAAGTCTGATAAACCGTGCCAGTAAGGTTAATCAGACGTTTCGTGAATTGTTTCTCAACTTTGCTGCGATCCAAAAAATCGACGCTCGCGCTGCCCTTTCCACAGTGGAAAATGGCTAGTTTAAGTTGGTAGCCAATATTCTAAGGCCAGTAAAGTAGCCAGTCAGTGAATAATGTCATAATTTATGAGTAGGTCTTCAAATATTTATGTGGTGAAAGATACCGCGCTGGGCGTCGCTTCGCCCGTCGCCGATGGAAAAACGTCAACTGTCTATTTTATACGCACTTAAACATAAATGCTGAGCCATAGAGAAGTTATTAAATTGCTAAGATTTTATTACACTTTCATCATAAAGACAGCGAGTGAATGTGACGATGACAAACATACCTAAGCTAACTGACAAACAGAACATTGTATTATTTCTCGAGTAACTTCTGTCCTAGACAGAATGTCGCTTACGAGTTCCAACTAAGAAGAGTCGTACATCACACGTCTTTACTTAGTACTATTAGTTACTAGCTGTGGCCTACGCCTTTACCCGCTTCATGCTTTAGAGCACCCGTTTTTTCCTCGTTTTCCCGAAATGTATTCCATGACTGAATGTAGCCTATTTTTTTAGCTCCATAGTCCAACAAGGAACCCCTTTAAGATCGTCCAATTTGTCCGTTCCAGTTTGTCACAGTGTCGTAACTTTTTGATTTACGAACAGAAATGCTCAACGTTAATCTCAACGTCGTGAAATAACTTCCCATTTGACTAAAGTGAGGATGTTTTTTAGGATGTCTTTGAATGTCTCGTAAAATGAAGCAGTGTTTTCCTGTCGTGGCGAAATTTATCATTTCACGAAATGGTTGGCCATATAATGAAAAATTTGTATTATATTAAATTATAGGTGACAATCATTTGGCCAGATGAATGAATGATTAGCGTTTGACGGTATGAACAGCTAAATGCATTGCTACTTCATAAAATATGGTCAAACATTAGTGATTACTTAGCATTAATAGAGGTGCTAGGTGGAAGCTCGACTTGGCCGTGATAGGTTAGAAGGCATGTTTTATTTAGCCTTGAAAATCTATCTGTTTGAACACTTATGGTATCATGAAAACTCAACATTGAAATATCATTAAACATATATATTTCAACGATATGGTCAGTTCCACTCAAAACCTTTAGCAACCTCAGTGGCGCTGCGACAACTGAGCGGATATATCTATTTTTGCTAACTTGTACCATTTTCGAAGTACTCGTATACCTCACCGAATTATTATGATGGCCTAACGGTTCTATTGTGCAATTTAGAATTCAACCATACCGGCTTCGAAAGCTAGGTTCCCGTGCCCTGCTGTCGGTTCCAGCTGTTATTGATTAAAAGCAGTCGTTAAGCCATGTCAGAAGACCTCGGGCGGCTTGACAAACTCTGATATCAGAGGCCAGCACTACCTCATACGACAAACAGCCAACCGAATTATGACTTAAAATATTGCAATCAAACTTATGTGATTGGATTATGTTTCAAACTGTATATGAAAATTCTTTCTGTAATGAAAACACTTCAAGATGGAAGGCAAAATTGTGACTTTGTGTCCCTACAGTATTCGTGTTCAGAATGAGATGATACGAAGTGAAGATGAGTCCGAGGAGTGGTTATGTTTACTCAGAAGTACTTATTCACTTTTTATTTGTGGAGTGCTCGATTTAAATGGAAGGAGAAACCAAATGTGTTTGGAATGTAAATAATATAGGTATGCCCATAGTTGGTTCCAGTGAACACATACCGTGTGCAAAATTTTAACCAACTCGATTGCCATGCATGGTGGAGAGACAACATTTCACTTTTCCATGTTAATATGGATTCTATATGTTTACCTCTTACGAATATTTTTACGGCAAAAGACGCGAAGCAGCTTTGCCTAGAAAAAAATGCGAAAGCTAAAGGAATTAGAAGTTTTAATTATTCTAGTTCAACGATAAAACTAATCGGGTGTACTAATGGAAATGAGCCATGTTTCAGACATTTATGCAATTAATGTTAGTTTTTTTAACCTGTTTGATTTGTAAAAGTGCCAAGTTGCCCTAAAAGCTTTGAAGTTATGCTGCGGTTGTTGCTATTATAAATTGTTGTTTTTTATTTGTATAGTAACAACCGCTTCCATTCTAGGGGCAACTTCCCGGACTGACTCTCACAGCAGTTTTCTCCCACAAACAAACTAATAAAGTTCTTAAACTAGCAACTTAAAATATTAGTTCAGAAAAAATGTTTAATAAATTTCTTGCCGACCCAGACTCTTTGCTCGCCAGTGCACTTTAATTACTTTAGTCTAGCTAGATGATAAATCTAAGGAAAATTGCTTATTCATTGTCACGCAGCTCCCAGCTTAGCCCGAAAAGATTGCGTGCAAATACAAACAAGACACTAGACAAATACAGAAGCTGCTATTGTACAAATTGAATAACAGTATTATAGAGATCTCGGCATGTATCTCAGACATTGCAACATTGATTAATTTTTATTTTTATATTACGCTCAGTACCTTTTAATGTCCGAAAAACTTTAGTTCATCTACATTTGGCGAACAAATTCAGATGAACCATTAGATTAATTTTCTTTGTACGTAATGTACTTGTAACTTTTAAACATTCGTGATTCGAACACATAAATCTAATTAAAACTGAAATTAATTGCGTTTGTAATCTACCGGTATAATATATTTACCTCGACGTTTCGATTAATATTTTTTTAAATTTCAAAATATGACGATCTGATCAAATGGGATGTCATAATAATGTTTTGTTTGTTCATTTCAAAACTATTCTGTTTTATTAGTATACCAGCTGATGCCCGCGGCTTCACACGCGTGTTCATTTCTCTAGGTTAATAGTACTCTTTGTGCTATTCCAGGACCTTCAAAAATGCCTTCAGCCGTCAAAAATATTTTTATTGATTGCTTGGCTTCTATTCATCGGATTTAAATATCAAGTACCCCAGATTTAAGTAAAAATATATGCTATCCTACAGTGAAAACCGCATCGCAATCTAGTAGTTTTTACGTGATGCGCATACATACATACAGACAAACAATCAAACAAACAAACAAACAGACAAGCAGAAAGACACGATTTAAAAAAAAAAAAAATTCTCGTTTGGTAGCTTATTTTAAGTACACTAGACCATTTTTCATTAAATTATCTACTTTGTACAGACTATTTCGTTCCTATTGTTTAATTATAAGTATAGGTATGCTTGACGCTCCGGTTAGAGCCTTCATCAGAATACAGCTTGGAAGGCGTGAGAATGAATATCAAACTTCTCTTTCACGACAAAAACAATGTAATTCTGAGAATTTGGACCCGTTCTAAAACCTGTTCTCTAATGGCTTCTTTACAACTAAAACACTCCAAATTGAAACAGGTTAAGCTTTAAATCACACTGATTACAAGCAAAAAAAACCCCAAACCCCTCCCCCTATTATGGCTAAGAACCATCTCGATCACATTAGCTTTCAGACATAAAAAACCGCATCTATATCGGTCCATTCGTAGTCACAGGAACTCAACAAAAAAATATGGAAACCCTTTCGAGTTTGGGCTCATTTGGCTTGTCTTGATGAGTTTTCTGGTGTTATGTGGTATCCAAGGTCTGATGATGGAGCCGCAAGGTAGACATAGGAACTCAACAACAAAATGATGGAACTCTTTCGAGTTTGGGCTCATTTGGTTTATCTTGACGAGTTCTCTGGTTTTATGTATTGGTCTGATGATGGAACCGGAATGTAGTCACAGGAATTGGGGGCCCCTTCGAGTTTGGGCTCATTTGGTTTGGCCTCATATTTACGTGATGTATAACCATTTTTTTAAAGAGTTCCATTTCATTTCAGTGAAATCATAGACATACATTTCACTGGAATAAAATGAAATCAATTACAATTTTCTTTGGCATATATTCTTTCCGATGTTTGCTTAGGACACTTAAAATAAAGAAATAATAACACAATTCCAAAAAAAACACTTCATTTTAAAAATGTTCTCTTGTAAACAACCACCAAAATGAATAAAATAATTACAATTGAGACAGAACAATAGATAGATAGATAGATTAACTCTTTATTGGACACCACAAGCACAACAAGAAATTATATCTAAAAATAAAGTATAAGAATGAGTGTCACAAGGGGCGGTGTTATCGCTCAGAGAACAATATCACTTTTTCGAAATTACCAATGTTATAATAATGCAATAATACAACTTAAGATATGAAAGGGTTTTTTGAAGGCGGTGCCTCGCGGGACAGTACATATATAGTCTTTACAGAAAAGACTAAATATGTACTGTGCTAGTGGTGAGCAGTGTTTAACGTATTTTGGGTTGTTGAAAATCTCATATGACAGTCTGATAACACAAAATTAAATGTCAATGAACAATGGCGAACTCCCATACATACTTTTATGTCAGTCAAATTCACGGTGTCTTTAGACAAAAAATATCGCTAGTAATTCAGCATCATTTCCTGAGATTGTTAGTCTAAGATATTTTTACCAGGCCAGGAACAATTGTTATTAGGCTTCAAAGTTTTGTAGGTTATGTTAGTGTTAATAACCTTTGAAATTCGTCTTAGAGACTTTAATTATTTTATCGGCTTAATTAGGTAGGCAAGTAAGTACTTATGCGTGATATATATATAATGTTTCATGATATAGTAACATTGATTTCTATTGAATTACCTATCTAGTGTAACAGACTAGGCTTTTGAATAAGAAATATTTTCAATCTGTTACTATCTGGCGAGATTACAAAACAATATATTTAGATATGTTGCTGCTGTTTCACTGTGCAGGGAAACTGTTTTCCTATATTAGCACAAATATTTTCCAACAATTCCTTACACTAAATATTTTATTTACACAAACCTTTGTTTCTTTCGTATTTATTGTTAATACTTTAACCAACACGCCCTATATACTATTATTACTTTCACGACCTGGATGACTGGTAGATAATGCTGTTTAACATTAAGTCCTTCCTTGTACCTACACACTATTTATGTGCAAAACAATTATAGTACATTACTGCCGCGGTCAGTAATGACTGCGTTGCTGGCAGCGATGATGATGATGGTCGAGAGCGTAGCTAAGTTAAGTTCGAGGCCATCACAGTGCGGTCAGCATTGCAGCCCTTGATGGCCAAGCTAGAATGAAGGCCGAGACCGAAGGTCGAGGCCTTTATAGCGCAGACAGCAAGGGCTGCAATGATGGCTAAGCTTGAAGGCCGAGAACTTAACTAAGTAAAGCTCGAGGCCATCATAGCGTGGCCAGCAGGGCAGTCATTGCGGACCAAGGCTTGTATAGTGCTTTACTCAAACAATGCGAAGAATTTAAATAAAACCAGCTTAGTATAATAAGAATTTACTCAAACAATGCAACAACAACGAAAACAACAACGACAACGACAAAGACAACAACAACGACCACAACAACAGAAACAGTAACAGAAACAGAAACAGTTACAGAAACAGAAACAACAAAAACAACAACAATCACGATCACATCACCTCTCTTTTCGCGTTCGGGGTTAACGAACCCACAGAATAAATAATAGTGCTACGACAAAAGACGACAATAATGGATTTTCAAAGGAAATTGCTGGCCGCAAAACACGGCAATAATGAAATTCTATACAACTTTGCTGGCGCCTATTCAAACACAGTAAAGCGGCAAGGTCGACTTTGCCCAAAGAAGGTTGTCGAAATAATGACCACATTACTAGTATTGTTTGAGTAAAATAAATTAACATACCCTATTATAACAACAATTCTTTACACTTCCTCTTGATACTATAATGCATTGTATTCCCTTTGCTACGAGTATAATGTTTTGTATAGAGGTTTTATATTGACGTACCATTTTGTCTATAGCACAGTCTATATTATTATTCTGTTAATTGCAAGGAGGTTGAATTACGCATACTGTTAAAAGATTTAACGCCAGTAAGCTTAATTCAACCTCCTTTGGTTTAAAAAACCGGGTGGGAAGAAAGCGTAATTCAACCTCATTTGGTTTAAAAAACTGGGTGGGAAGTATACTGTGTTGACAATTTTGAAGTCCGAACTGGAAACGTCATTGTATTATATATATATTTTTTATCACCCGTTGGGCAGGCAACAAGGCCGGTTAAACATTGTAGGAAGGAAATTAAGTTACATTTTCGTGATTTTTTAATTTGATTTGTTAACCTTGGTTTTTCTAGCTTATAGGCTATGTTGAAAAAACTAGAAAAATAATTACTTAAGTTCTGTAGAAATGATATGTCAAGACACTGCAATATTTATCGCATAAAATTCCGGCTATGTTCTTTCCAATTAAAAGTCAATTGAAGCGATTTCGGGTTTCCGGAAAGCTTTTTCGCATGTCAAAGGATTGTTCTTGCAATTAGTTAATTGCACATTTTGACCAATTAATCTAGTGTTAACCACTGGAATGCGTTACTGAAGGGTATTGAATATCTACTGAGTTACAAAATATACCTAGGATTAATGAAGCATCATATTTAAATCCTTCATCAACCCTTATCTTCTATATAAAAAAAAAATTGCAGTGCATTAGTCTCGCTCACAGGTCTCGCTAAAATTTGAGAATGGCTCGACCGATATTATATAGTTCCGCTTGTCGGCTCTTTCCGCTTCAGGTCAGCCATATTAAAGTTGTAAGCCATCACATATAGAATGAAGAAGAAGAAGAAGATCAGATTCATCTGGTCTGCTTTTTGTTTTTGTTAAGTTGTTGTGAATCAGCAACTCTTCAGAGTTGAGCGCACGGTTGAGGTGCACCAATAAGAGCGCACGGTGCAAAACGTTGCTCGTTGATTCCTTTTTTTATTTTAACACATTTGCCAGGCGTCCCGCGATGGCAATTTTTTTTACTTCACGTGACACGCTTTTCAGAAACCGGCGGTACACTTTTGCTACAATCAAAATAATTATTTTGTCAAAAACAAGTGACAAGGATAGAGCTCTATTGTTTTTTTTTTTTTTTTTTATAATATATTCGGGACATTTCCACACCAATTATCTAGCCCCAAACTAGGATACCCTGTGCTATGGGCACTAGATAACGGATAAACATACATAGATAAGAATATTACATCCATGACTCGGAAACAAACATTTCTGCTCAACACACAAATGATTGCACCTTGCAGGATTCGAACCCGCGACCGTACGATTTCGTACCCAGGATCTCTAGCCACGAGACCAACCACTTTTGTTTTTTTATTATCCAGCACAAAGATAAAAAAACACTAAAGTGTGAACGAAAGAGAACGAACCTATCAAGTGTGGCCATATCAATTAAATAATCTCATATCAATAATCATTTAGCAAATTTTCAGATGAATTGCATTTCGGGAATCCAAAGAGAGTTAACAGACTGTCAAATGTGACAGCCTCTTTTGCTGATTCTTAATATGACGTATGCGTTTTGGAAACCGTGACTCGCAGGTTTTTAGTGAGCTTTGTAGGGTTTTTAAAAGTATTCAAGCTGTCATGTTAATTTAAATTTTTCCTCTTACTTGTGTTTTTGAGTGCTAATGAGTAATATTCGTGGAATATTATTCATTAGGTGTATCGTGTTTGCTAACGTGCACGAGTGTGGGCAAAGGATAAAAATTCAAAAAACGTGACTCTTTGTGATGTTTTCAAAACTCTCCACGAAGTTTCAGTAAAATGTCCACCATTTTACTGATTCGTGACTTTAACAATTATTGACTGTGACGTAACAATACTTCCAAACTTGACATTGGTGAAATTGCTATCAAGCCAGAGCTTTCGTAGAAGCCATCATAATAAAATAAATAAATAAATATATTTGGGACAATTCCACACCAATTACCTAGCCCCAAACTAGGATACCCTGTAATATGGGCACTAATTACAGGATGGGCACAAATGATTGCACCTTGCAGGATTCGAACCCGTGACCGTTTGATTTCGTTCCCAGGGTCACTAGCCACTAGACCAACCGGCCGTCAACTAAAATAAAAAATAAAAAGAAGAAGTAGCCATTGTAGTTTTCGATTTATAAGCATTGACCCTACTATAAAAGCCAAAATGCAAAATCTTTGTTGTCACGAGCTCTCTGTTCGGGACGAACCTGTCTCCATACCATTTTTTACCCTACTATGGCGAAGCAAAAAGGAGGGTTATGATTTTGATCAGTATGTACCTATGTACATTTATCTGTACCCTCATCATCATCATCATCATCAGCCTATATCTACACCCGCGTCGTGGTCGTGTGGCGTGTTTAGTGAAATGTACATTTTTACTTTTTGGTCAGTAACTTATATTTTTATTTTTTAATTGAATATTATACATCATCACACTATATTTGTCCACTGCTGGACGTAGTACGTGTAACTCATCTATCGCAATGGTTAAAAGTTCTTAAGGAGTTGTGACCAGCCACAGCTCAGCTTCTGCGGAGCCATGGCTTCTTTAGCTTGCTTATCCTATGAGTATGTCGGTTACCTTGGTTCTTGTCGGATATCTTCATTAAGAATCTTGTCCTTCATACTCCTACTCCAAGCATAGCTCTCTCCATAGCTCGCTGACCGACCTTCAATTTGTGGACTAGGTTAACAGTGAGTGACCACGTTTTGGCTCTGTAGGTCATGGTAGGACGCACTGATTAAAGACTTTTGTCTTTAGGCACTGTGGTATGGATGACAAGAAGGCTTGACGATGCCTGCCGAATCCTACCCAACATAGCTGAATTTTTCTGTTGGCTTCTTTCTCAAATTTATTCTTACCTAATTGCAATATTTAAACATATTTTTTTGGACACTTTCAAGACGTACACCATTGACTGTAATCGGTTCCAGGTTATTAAGATCGTTAAACATGATCTTGGTCTTATGTATATCCATTCTGAGACCGATTGAGAGCGTTGAGAGTGTTAGTTTCTTAAGTTTTACGAGGAAGTGATTTTACCATATTGACTGTTGTACATAACATATTGACATTTATTGTTGTACGCCTTGGCGTTGCTGTAAGCACAACAAGCATTTGCTTAGAAATAAACAAATAAATAAATAAGTCTTGCAGCGACTCCGCCATTAGGCCGATATTATTGGCAAATCGTAAGTGTGAGATATTCTCGCCATTAATATGCCCATTCCTTCCCAATCTAGTTTCTTCTTCTTCATCGTATCAATCGCCTAATAAAATAGGCAACTAAATGGTTTTGGACCAAAACTTGGCAACCTCCACCGCTTGATAAGTGGCCAAGATAATATATTTTTTAGAACAATGAGCCGGACATAAGGAACAACAGAGAAGATGCAACATTGACTGAACGGTAGCACCACAATCGCACTCCACACGGCATTATATATACCATCGCTGCATTTTTTCTCGACAATCCAGCATCTGAAACATGTTTTCCAGGGCAGAAGTGAACAGTTTCGGGATATAACAACCCACCGTCTCACTCCCCTGTGCAACTGCAAGACTGCTGGTTTCGTACTTGGACACTCATAGTAGCGGTGTCATACAGAGACCTCAGCACTTCGAAGTATCACCAATCCACTCGACAACGCTGCTAATACTCCAGGACCACCCAGGTTTCAACGGGATTAAAGGCCTTCTCATAGTCTACAAAAGCAAGACATAGGGCAGGTTATAACCTTCTGACTTCTGTATAACCTGCCTCACTATGTGTATGTGGTCTATGATGCTTAATCCTCCGCGAAACCCAGACTGTTCAGGAAACTAGAATTTGTCAAGACTTCTTGCGAAACGTTTTGAGATGACCCTCGAAAACAACTTGTATGTAAAAACGAGTGAAATAGGTCGGTAGTTCTTTAGAAGAGAATTATGTCCTTTTTTTAAAGAAGATTACTACCAAACGCTTCCTCCACGCCTCTGGAGTTCTCCCACTGCTAAGAACGGTACTAAATAACCCTTGAAGCACCTGAAGTACGGGTTTCCCTGCTTTCAATAGCTCCGAAATTATACCATCCTCACCTTTCCAACTGAGCGCCATCTCAATCTCGTCTAGGGCAGTTCATCAGTATAGTGGCTGGTCATTATTGCGCTGGAATCTTCTGTGCTGGGTTCGGGTCTAGAAGCATGCGAGTCGTATAATCGACCATAGAAGTCTTCGAACTCAGAAAAAAACTCTGGCTAAGAAACGACGATTGTGCCATTATTGGTCTTGAGCTTCGTCAGATGGGATCTACTCAATTGCTGGGCGAAGACTTTTGACCCACAATTTTGCTCAATCGCCTTTTCTATTCGGCATATATTTGAGCATGAGGTCACGTTGCACCAGCTTACTGATTTTTTGGTTGAGCTCCTTTTTCTTTGACGGTGTGGCTTGCTGTTGTTTCCGTCGCTCGTTCATAAGTCGAAGAGTCTCACCCAAGATTTACTACTTCGCGCCCGTACGCTGCAGCTTCCTAAGGATTCCTACAACTTTTTGGAGTTCCCCATCTACGTCATTTGTGGTTTCCAAAGCAGCTTATCGTTTTCCAAATTGAGTTGGAACTGTTCTGATCCAACCGCGGCCAGGTTGAGTTGGAGCGTAGACTTCACCAGACAGCATCTTTCAAGCTTGTGGTCGATATTCAAAGAGCCTCGGACAAGTCGGTGATCACTACCAGTCAGCCCGCTGATCACTGAGACATCCCTGAATATGTGCTTATTGTCCATCATGATGAAGTCAATCTCATTTTTAGTCACAGTGTCGGGGCTTTGCTATGTCCACTTCCTCTGGGGTTGCTTTTTGAAGAAAGAATTCAACAAAAAGAATCCCTCTGTTTTCAAAAAAATAACTAGCATTTGCCCCCTGTTATTCCTGTCTTCATAGCCGCGTGGACCTATTTTCTGTTCACTGCAAGTCTGTATTCCCACTTTGGCATTAAAATCTCCCATGATAACGTTGTAGTGGGCCCTTGTGGTGTTATGTAGGACTGAAGATATATCATCAAACATATCTTCTATCTCATCATCTGAGTGTGCCAAGGTTGGTGCGTAAACCTATACGACCTTAAGGCTATACTTTTTGGTCAGCTTATGAATCAGGTACGCTACCCTGGTCGACACACTGGATATTTCTACAACATTATCAATAAGGGCCTTATTGACGAGGAACCCCAGCTACCCCGAGACTGCTCATCGCCTTCTCGGAAGTAGATTAGGTGGCCCGATTCCAGGGTCATTTTGTCCTCCCCCTCTCTTCGGACTTCACTTAACCCTAGAATATGCCACCTGATATTTGTGAGCTCTATCTCGAGTAGCACCATGTCTTCGTCGAGCCTAATCGTTGGTCCGCAGTACCTCATAACTTCAATACTATACTTATCATAATTTGACTAATGAGATATCGTTGGAAGATATCATTGCTGGTTATAGGCTAGTGACGTCACATTTAATTGAATATGGCGCCCTCTATTGGACATAGTCATGAACTAAAAAATATATATTTTAATGATGCCGTGTTGGGTATCAAATGAAGGGGCTTAATTAGCACATTTCATAAATATATATATTGTTAGCTATTGCTCACGGCTTTGCTTGCATGCACCCGATAATAACCCCTTCGTAGTCGGGTTGTAGTTTTTGAATGTCTTGTTCAGTTTTCAATTAGTTAATTCACACTAATATCAGGAAAAGCAGTGATCCTGTCCAAACTGTGTATCCAATAGACTCAATTCTCTAACAGAAGATTTTTAAAACCTGGTAATATCATTCGTTCACTATCCTATCTATTACCTGACCCTTCAAGACTCGACGCTGCAAAAGTTCCTGTAAACATTAGCAATACATTAGTACCCACAACCTCCTTGCCAATTTGTTCACTCACGCCGCTAATCCTCCTGCGTCGTGTATCGTGATTTATTAGCGTGACTTGTACTTAATGCCTTTTGTTTTCGTAAACACCGCCTGTGTCCTATATTTTCTTTATTGGTTATCAGTTGATTGTCGCTAACTCGATATGTGACCGCTATTGGGGAAAGAGGAAAGACATAGAGATGATATTTCACCCGAAAGCTAATACAAGACAGGCTATACTTGTATTCTCTCTATATTTTGTGGGTTGGACAATTTGGATTAACTTTCAACCTTATGTGTTTGCCCTTGTGTTGGCCTGTGTTTTGATTGGAGTTTTGACATCTGGGTATACCTATTTTTGAATCTCATATATTTTCTAACTCCAGTTGTAAACTTAGCTGTAGTTTGACTTACTCTAGTAGTAAAAATATGAAAAAGTGACCAACTTTTGATTCTTAAATTTCCAATTGTTGCTTGTTATTTATAAACAAAAAATGTTTAGTTTTAATATTGTTTTTATATTGGTGAAAACTGGCCTTATGATAAAAAATAAAAATACAAGAAAATTACAAACTTAGCATACATTTTTAACTTGGTATGCTTAAAAAAACAAAATAAATTCCAGATGCGCCAATTAGTTTAATTCAAACTCTTGGTCATATTCACACCTTTAGTTTTTATGCCTTTTATGGAACAAAACACCGTTGCGCATCGCCGCGCTTAGATTTCCACAGGGTCTTCCTTTCACATAAATCTCTCTTGCCTGTGAAGAGTCACCCTTTTGTCGAGTGTCGTAATAATGGTCGCCAAGGGTGAATGTTGATACAATAATAAATGTCATCGAGATAATCTGGCATAAAGCCGGAATAGCCGTCTACCGTTATAAGGAAAGTTACCAACAGTTATCCTTTGTTAAATCGGCCATGATAGAAAAGATTAGTAACAGATTTATTTACGAAAATCATTTTCCCGCCTTCGGATTTCATGTGTTATTCTTTTGCTTTTAGCTTTGCCTTCCTATGAGTTATTTATTTTCCAGGACCAAAAGCATTTGTTTTAAAGTTCATTCAGCCGTCAAGTTTTTGTCGATTTCTCGTCTTCTACTCGTCATATTGAGATACAAAGTACACCAGATTTCAAGTCGAAACCGAAGCTATCCAACAATGAAAACCGCATTCCAATCAGTCCGGTAATTTTTCCGTTATGCACGAACATACAGACAGACATACAGGCAGACAGACAAACAGTGACAGCATTTTTTATATTTACTTTATTCAGTAGCTTATGTCCTCCAGACCATTTTTTTCAATTTATCTCTGCTTGGTCATTTCTCTGTGCTAAAAGGTATTATATGTGTATTCCAGGATCAATACTTCAATAGTACCTATGAAGACAGACAGACTGACAGAAAGACATCATTAAAAAATGTTATATTCTTGAAAATAAATGTTTTTTTTTATTATCTAAATGTACTGTCATTTGGTTACTCACCTTCTGACATAGACATAGATATATCTTTATTGTGACAAAAAACAATAACAAACAGGGAAATAAAATTATATAAAAGACTAAAAATAGGTACTACCTACAATAACGTTTTTTCCCACAAGCCGGCCCCAACTCAGCATAATGCTGGTTGCAAAACAACCAGCGCTGGTCTTCCATTGGGAACGACAGGTGACGTCACGCACGGAATACACTACAAAGTTGTACAACATTTATCTATGCACACATATTTTATGACGATTTATACGAATCAGTGATCGGAAATCAGTAATTATATGCTGGCAACACCATCCTAAAACAACACAAATGAGACAATCCATCTATTTGACAAAGCATCCAACTCCGTTAAATTCTCTTTTTCAGCACTTAAATATAACAGGTGAATTTAAAACGCAAAAACTGAATTTTGAGGTTAAGTACAAAGACTTAACAATGTTTAACACTGATTATATAACACTGGTTCTTAAAAGTGCTTCGCTTTTTTGATGTGGGAAAATAAGTATTTTCAGCTTAAATTTAAAACCATGTATACTTTGCAGGTTCCTTATTGGCGGAGGGATGTTATTCCAACACCTGGACGCAGCATAACGGAAACTTCCTCTGAAGGCGGCTGAACTGTGCCGCTCTGTCACGAGCTGCGTCGAGCATTGGCGGGACTCAAGGGACTTGCGACTACCCTTCCAAGACAACTTATGATATAGATAAGTAGGCTCTTTGTATTTAATGATACCGAAGAGAAGACAAGCCAAATGAAGCTTACGGCGATGCTTCATTTTCAAAAGTAAGTATTTATTTAAAAATAGTGTCACATGCGACCTTAACAGAATGTCGAAGCAAAAACGAGCACACGCATTCTGGACCCTTTGCATTAACTTTTGTATTTTAACTAATAGACGAGGACCAAAAACAGTGTCCATGTAATTTAATTTTGATAAAACCAATGATTCAGCTAATTTTACACGCAGTTCTTCATTTAGAAAGGGTCTCATTTGATACAATACTTTCAGTTCATAAAAGCAATTACTTATACATTTTCCAATATGTTTTTTGAACTGCAGTTCGCAGTCCATAAGTAAGCCTAAGTTACCAGCTTCGTAGACACGCTCAATAGGCTCACCCACGAGCATGACACTCGCAGATGAACAGATACTAGCAATCTGATGGTTACTGGCAAAAATCATATATTTTGTTTTAACTGGGTTAAGTAACAGGCAGTTATCGGAAGACCATGCAGCTATTCTCGTGAGATCTTCGTTGAGTTTGGCAATAGCCAAATCTACGTCGAGTGGTTTGCAGGATATGTACACCTGAATATCGTCCGCATAAATATGAAACTTGCAATTCTTAATATGCATTACGATGTCAGCAGAGTACAATATAAAAAGAATAGGTCCCAAAATAGAGCCCTGTGGCACTCCTCTATTCACAGACAACCTTTCTGAAACCAAAGACGACCCATCAGCACGATAAATCCTAAAATTTTGGTAACGATTATTGAGATAACTGTTGAACCACTGCACTGCTTTAGAATCAAATCCATAATAACTCAATTTAGACAAGAGTAGGTTAATATTCAAACTATCGAAAGCTCTGGAAAAATCTAATAACACTAAAATTGTACACATTCCCTTATCTTGAGCACTAAGTATATTGTCAGTTACGTCAAGTAAAGCGGTAGTACTACGCCCTTTCCTAAAACCTGACTGTACATCAGGCAAGATGATATTAGATTCTAAGAACCTGTTAATTGTGAACGTACTGCCTTTTCCAAAAAAATTGACATACATGGTAAAATAATAATTGGTCTGAGGTCTTGTAAGTCAACTGGATTACAGTATTTAGGCAAAGGACGCACGATTGCATGTTTCCAAACATCGGGAAACATACTAATCTCAATGGAGGAATTTATAAGAGCTAGTAAGCAATCTGTTGTATCAGGAAACGTCATGAGTAGCATATCCAAACTGATACCATCACAACCTTCAGCATTTGATTTAAAACTTTTGATTATGTTAATCAGACGATCGAGACCAATTTGTTCAATACGAAACACTGCATTACTAAACCTATGATGCTCAAAGAAAGTTAAGTGGGAAATAGAAGTAATCGAGTAACCGGGAATACTTAAAAAGTGATTATTTATAATATCAGGATTATTGAAATAAGACGGTAATTCAGTATCATTTTTAGGCAATAAAGTATTTTTGAGATTCTTCCAAAGTTGCTTTGAGTTTCCGATGTTATTATTAATGTTTCTGCTTTATTATGAGTATAGTTAAGTAGATACGAATAAGTAGAACGGAATAAGTAACATTGCACAAAAATCTTCTAAGAGAAAGGATTCGTTCTAAGTTTGCAGAACACGACTTTTCATTTACGCGAACTGGAAAATGAAATAACATGATCGAATAATGAAAGATTGAGAAGTCAGGCAACGTCTTTGAAAAATTGGAAAAGTATGGATGACGAACGTATTTTCAAAGTTCGAAGAACAAAAGTATCGTTATGCTTCTGATATTAAATCAGATATACTGATTTGAAGCATTCTGTCTTTCATATATGAATGAAGTGTAATTTTCGGGCTTATTATTGTCTAGGAAAAATCCACGATAATAACGAGAGAACCGCTAAATCTAAATTAATAACTAACGATGATTAATTAATATATTACTGGCTCTGTGAGTTGTAGACCTCGCGAGTAAAAACTTTTTTGCAAAAAATATAGCGGTGCACAGTATCGCCATCTTATTTATTTATTTATTTAATCATTAACAATTGAAAACTTACAGCTACAAGCCAAAACGTTCACAAAGTTATACTATATGCGTAAATAAAATAACACATACATAGCAATACGAGCAATGGGGTCAGTTATTGTAAAACTTACTCACTTAGTTACCTTATTGTAAAACTAACATTAATAACCTAGTAGGTAAAGGGCTAGTAGAAATTGAAAAGTGAGCAATTTACTGCATTTTGAGAAGCTATTCTGCTCATCACGCCAAATATGCTCATCAGATCTTCACCAATTTTTTATTAGACCAACTTAAAGTTACTACTATTTACCTTTCAAATTAAAAAAAAAAACATTGAAATCGGATCTAATATTCAGTAACCCCCTTTTTGCCCCTTTTTGTGGGAAATCAAAAATCCCCGACGAATAAAAATTCACAAAATTCATTTAACCTGTATACTAAGTTGATAAATGCGACCTGTAGAGGAGAACAGAGATCCGGACTGACATACAAAAGCATTTTTGCCCAAGCTGAAACAGAAACTCTTCGCTCGCGCTTCGTGCTCGATCGGTCAATAATTATCACGATACTTCACTAAAAACTTGTGCAACGCCTTAAAACTTGGGCACATGTACATAGGTATATTAGCTTGTAAAGACATTTTCAACACCAGTGATATGAATTATATCCAAAAATTTCGTATAAAGCCGAAGAGCAAAAAATACATAACTTTTAGGTTTCGAGCGTATTCCATTTCCTCTGAAGTATTTCATTTTGGGCACCGATGCGTTGATCACGAATTATATTCCCTCAGGATCTAACACTGCGAGATGGTGACAAGCATCTTAGAGCAAAGTTTAGTAATTAATTTTAAAAATACTAAGAAATTCCTCGTAACTTATTCACACCAACTTTTTTGTAAGGTCAGTTCATCTATGGATGAATCATAACGCATACAATCACTTATTGTACTCGAATGCTGCCAAGAGAATAATAAAAAATGTGGTACAACATGAAGGAAAAGTATTGTGTCCGACAACTGTGTATAAACCTTGCCAAATGTTCGCTCTTACGCACATAAAATAAATAACGGATAAACAACATTCGCGGAACTGTTTATTTCGTAAAGGTACAAGTAGACGGGCACGTGGTTATCATAATTAGTAAATAATAAAGATTACTAACCTGACTTAACTGTTCGTCTTCAACTCTTCACACGCAACGTAACGAATTCTTTGCCCAAACAAAAAAAAAACTTTATATGTTTCTAAATACGACAATTAACGCATTAATATTAAATCATCATCAATCTATCCTATTGAACGCCATTGAGCCCGATCTTATAGGCTCTCCTCATCCAGTCGTTGCCAGCCGACTTTCGCAAACTTGCGCGTCACTCCAGTTGGCCGGCGAGTGACCCACAATTTTTGCCTAGACGTTCTCTAGAGTAAAGTCAGCGTTCTCTAAAGTAGAGCTTGTTTTCTGCAACATAATTATATTATTATGTTTTATAATAGGTAGCTAAAACTCAAAGTATTGGTTTAACCTAAGACTATTTTTCAAAACGCAGCACTTCCTTCGGTAACCATACAGTAGATGCGCACATAACGTTAATGTGGCAATTGTCACGCGTGGTTCTGAGACACACAGACATCGCGATTCCTTGCGAGTAATACGCTTTTATAACGACGCTTTGCGTGTTTAACCTTCGTAACCTCTAATTATTAATTCCAGAGACAGATCATAAACGTTTGCTCACTGTAGGATTTCAGAGCTTATTTTCAGAACATGAATGTCGGCAAATGATGCGGATTTACCTCTCAAAACAGGAATGATAGTCCAAAAAAGATGTTATGTTGTTCAGCTATATGCAGATCATTTTGCAAGGCATTTTATCATTAACTGTAAATAAACATCTCTACATCCATGCTGAAATGTACCTTGTCATATTCAAGTTTTTAATACAAAAGTAAGAGATGTAATGAGAAGCTTTTTTACCAGATGGTAAGCGCAATTTCCTACAGTTCCACACGTATCAGTGGCATAGAATAAATGTTACTCCACAAGCTCCCCGGGTCACTGAATTGAGGAGAGAGCAAATTATTACGTGACTCAACTCCCGAACCCAAGAGGGTCGTTGCAGCGACAGTTTGAGCAAATGGGGCTAAATTGACCAGTCAGAAGTACAATGCCTTTGTGGTGTTATCCACTCAAAACTTTGCAACATGACCAACTTATCTGTAAGTTGACTCAATTACTATCGGATGGAGTCTAAATAAAGATAACTTTTAAACAATAACATGCTATAGAACAAATCTCCATTAATTCCTAGTGTCCCTGAAGTTTAATTTACATGCAATTCTATAAATACTTAAACACTTAATAGTTGAAACAAGAGGTCACCTCATCATTAACCATTGATCTCCTGACCTTAACCGTTATACTGTAACCCTAATAAATGAAATATCTCTGACAAAATTGGAGAACCGGACGAAGTTTCGTCTCAGGCGCCAGGTGCCAGGTTTCGTAAAAACCCCTTCCATCTGGCGCCTGGAGTAAACATAAAACTTTACAAGCTCCACATTTACATACAGCGAGAACCTTACGCTACTGAAAAATTTCGGGTGTGACACAAATCTTAATTTAACTTTCAATTTCTATTTATTAATTGCAAACGTAATGTACATATATAAGATAACAGGCATTGTGGTGCTAGTGTCAACATATAGCAACAAATAGCAAGCAAATTATGAGGGCTACAGCCAGAGGATACAAAAAAATACAAAATGTATTTTAAAAGACTAAGTTTATTTAATAAAATTACAATTTAATTATTACTAAAGACGCGACAGTTGTTCGATGGTTGAATCAAAAGTGCTGTTAAAATTAAGTTTCATGCGGCAGGCGGTCGATGCTTGTGCTGCGTCGGCGCCTCGTGTCGGTGCAAAGTGCGTGACCTACATTCAGTCACGTAGGCAGGCAACTTGTGCAACTTGTAGGCTGTTATTGTCAAACTGCGTTGTGTGCAGTTTTGGGGTTGCGTGGATGTGTAACACCTCCCCTCGAAGATAAGCGACTAATCGAGAACCTTGTTCGAGATGGTTGCTGTCATGTTTCTATGATCAACCCTTATCTGGCCGGGGTTGATATTCCTTGGTAATGGGGTTGTATATTGTACTTCAGGAACGTCGCTGTTTGTTTCTTTAGTCTGTCTTCCGTTTGGTTGAATTTTCGTTCGTAGTCTGCGGTAAAGTAGTGCAATGATAAGTGCACATACACTTAGTAGTATTAGGTAGACGGGAATAGTGGTGTGATATAGAGCTGGATCGGTGATTTTCTCAAGAGGAGCAGGTGCTTCGGCTAATATTCTTGTGTTCAGGGCATGAAGACTCTGTAAGTTTGGTGAGTTTAGGATGATGGGTGGATGATCAACATGCCTCCACTCGTCATACTGAGGCGTTTCCATTATCCTTACAACATGTCCTTTGATTCTGTCGTTCGTGTTGGTGATGGTGAATCCTGGTGTCTTTAGGTTGCAGTTGAGTGGTATGACTACCAGGTAGCTGCCGTGTAGAGTCAGGTACTGTTCTTGAACACAGGATATCTTGACCTTGGTTGGAGCAGGGAAGTTCAACGTGGGTTGCAGGCCGGATAACCTCCAAGAGTGCCCGACTGTTGCTGGTCCCCTCCGATGCGTTTCATCTGGGGGGAAGAGCAGCCGTTGGGACGGTGCACCCGGGGATCGGTCAATAATTCTCCTCGGGGGATTATTGGCCGTAGCCGATATCTGGCAAGGTGGGTCTGGGTAGTTTTACTACCTGGACGGCAGGAGGGGAATCGCTACAAAGAGCTTTTATCTTTGTGGAGGTTCTCTTCCTGTGGGATGGGCGTCCTAGTGACGTGGAGGGGGGGCCCGGGCGCTCGGCGCAGGCTCGAGGAGGTGGGGCCTTGTGCGCTTGGCGCCGGCTCGAGGAGGTGGGGCCCGGGTGTTTGGCACCGGCTCGTGGAGGCGGTCCGCTCCCAGACCTACCATACTTCGGAATGATGGATTCGGTGCTGGGAGTGTGACGTGGAGGTGGGGCCTTGTGCGCTTGGCGCCGGCTCGAGGAGGTGGGGCCCAGTGCGCTCGGCGCAGGCTCGAGGAGGCGGTCCGCTCTCAGACCTACCATACTTCGGAATGATGGATTCGGTGCTGGGAGTGTGACGTGGAGGTGAGGCCTTGTGCGCTTGGCGCCGGCTCGAGGAGGTGGGGCCTGGGTGCTTGGCACCGGCTCGAGGAGGCGGTCCGCTCTCAGACCTACCATACTTCGGAATGATGGATTCGGTGCTGGGAGTGTGACGTGGAGGTGGGGCCCGAGCGCTCGGCGCTGGCTCGAGGAGGTGGGAGGAGGAGGCGACTCCTCCTTCGTATTTGTGGGGTCACTGGTGGAGAGTCGGGGGGCTCTCCATCGGCTTGCACGCCCCACCGGTCGTGGTGAGGGGTGACTTTGGTGAGCAAGGTTGCCCCTGCACAGGCGGAGAGGCCCGATTGGGTCTGCCACTGGGGCAAGATGGTAGAATGCAACCGCGACCCCATCTTGCCCCACCTCGGTGGAGGACTGCTCACCATGGGGTTTTAGTGGGTAGGACGGGCAGTCGCCCGGTGAGTCCCACATAGCCGCTGGGCCTTCCCCGGGCTCAGTGGTATGCGTAAATGCATTTCCCCATGAAAAAAAAAAGAAGGGCAGTTCAACGTATAGGGGCGCCCGGAAAAAGTTCCGGGGCCAAACGACCCCTATTGCGGAGTCCCTGGAGCCTGAGCTCCTGGGCAGGGTGTTGGAGGGGCTATTCCTCGACTCCCACCACCACACCCCTCCGACGATGGTTTCCTCCACCCCCGAGGAGTTGATCCCAGCCTCCATTCCGCCTGTGTCCGAGGTGGAGATGGAGGTGGCTGTCGGCCGCCTCCGAGGCAAAAGGACCGCACCGGGTCCAGACGGGATCCCGGGGCGGATCCTTAGAATCGCCCTAAAGGAGATGGGCGACCGGCTTCGAGAACTGTTCGACGCGTGCCTCACGTCAGGGCGGTTCCAGAAGCCGTGGAAGGACGGAAAATTGTGCCTGTTACGGAAGGAGGGTCGACCTGCCGACTCGCGTTCCGGATACAGGCCAATAGTGTTGCTGGATGATACGGGTAAGCTCTTGGAGAGAGTTGTCGCCACCCGTGTCATCCGGCACCTGGAGGGGACTGGGCCTGGTCTGTCAGAGGCCCAGTACGGGTTCTGAGCGGGGTGGTCTACAATAGACGCCCTGCTCTGGCTCAAACGGTGGACGCAGGATGCGGTCAGCGAGGGTCAAAAGGCGTTGGCTGTATCGCTTGACATTGCCAACGCCTTCAACAGCCTCCCGCACGGAACAATACAGGAGGCGCTCCGGTTTCATGGAGTGCCTCTGTATTTGCGGAGGCTGTTAGCCGACTACCTCCAGGACCTGGAGGTCCTTGTGGAGGGACGTGATGGTTTGAGGTGCCGTCGCGTCTCCTGCGGGGTTCCACAGGGGTCGGTACTGGGACCGCTCCTGTGGAACGTAGGCTACGACTGGGTGCTCCGCGGCACGCTTCCTGCAAGTATGCGGGTCGCGTGCTACGCGGACGACACCCTAGTCGTAGTCAAGGGGAGGGACTTCAGGGAGACGGTGCGGTTGGCCACGGTGGGCATAACCCTTGTGGTCGACCGCATACGCGCCCTGGGACTGGAGGTCACCCTCTCCAAGACCGAGGCCCTATTGTTCCATGGGCCTCGGGGGGGACCCCCTCCGGAAACGCGGGTGGCTTTGGATGGGGTAATGGTCCGGGTTGGGACCCAGATGAAATATTTTGGTCTCATCATGGACGGGAGGTGGGCGTTTGAGGCCCACTTTGCCCAGATGGCCCCAAGAGTGGTGGGAGCGGCAGCCGCCCTTGGAAGGCTGCTGCCCAACGTGGGTGGCCCGAGTGTTAACTGCCGTCGATTATACTCCGGAGTGGACCGGAGTATGGCCCTGTATGGGGCACCGGTCTGGGTGGACGCCCACAATCGCAACACAAAATCCCTGTTGCGACGTCCGCAGCGGGTGATTGCGACAAGGGCGATACGCGGATACCGGACGGTGTCCTGGATGGCAGGGTGCGTGTTGGCCGGTGATCCCCCCTGGGAGCTCCAAGCGGAGACCCTCGCCGAAGTTTACCACTTCGTGGCGGAGAGGAGATCCCGCGGAGACCCCCCAGCGTGGGAGGAGGTCACGCGCATGCGATGGCAGGGGAGGGCTGCCATGTTGCGGCGGTGGACGGAGGACCTGGCTCCACCGGTCCCTGGGCAGTGGACGGTGGAGGCTATCGTCGTCTAATACTTCTAGGGCTTCGCTTGTGAGGACAACTGAAGTCAGTTTGCAGGATGGTTGGAGTTCCTGCTGGGCGATGAGCTGCTGGACACAATCGGGCTTGTCTTGGACCTTGGGGTTAACCTTCGATTCGCAGAGAAATCATGAGTTTACCTTCGGACATTCTGTCTCCATGTACCTAGAGTCTTTGCTAGAGAGTGCCACGAATGGTAAGGTGGGTAGAAGGACTTCATGGTTTTTGTTAGGGACGAGGGACAATTTGTATAGGTCATAGGTATCGGGAACGACAATCGGGACCTTGATAACTATAACTATTTGCTTAGATAAGTAAAAATAACCTAACTTAATTATCTCATAAAAGTTTCTATAGTCTATGTCAAGGATTTCATTGTTTAAATATAAAATCCTTAGTTTACTAAATATATTCTTAATTTTTTCTAAGCTAACTATCTTATAAGGAGTGCTCGATGCACGAATAAACGATAAAGTATTTTCTAGGCTAATTAACTTCTCAGATAAATTTTCGATATTATCTCCTATGATTAAGAAGTGTTGTGCCAGATGGGCGTATTTGATTAAGTCGTATTCCTTGTAGGGATCTCTTTCCATTATCAAGTTCAGTGCTTTTCTTATCTTCTCTTGATTCTCTAAAATGCTTTTAATAATTTTCGAGCTATGAGATATAAAATCCTTATTTAAACTAACATGATTGTTAAGTTCTGACTCTAATTATTGTTCGTTATTTTGCAAGATTGTGATAGAGTTTTCGTACTTAATAGTGTCGGTATAATCTAAGTTACCGGAAATGCTTTTAATTACTGAACCGAGACCGTCAATAAGTCCTCTTTTGCTACGAACTGACTCAAAGGTATTCAACTGTTCGGAGATTCTCGCGAGCTTCGTACTAAGATGTTCAATATGAGGATCAAAAAGAGATGAGGTCTTATTGTTCAACAGAGGTCGAAGTTCAAAGATTTGAGTTTTAACTGATTCTATCTGTGAGTGGATGCTGTCTAAGTCAACATAATTTAGGAAAGAGTGGTAATGCGAAATCATTTTTGCCGTTCCTAGCTTGAAGGGAAGTAGCCCGGGTAATGGACCCGGGCTGCTATCAAGCGAGTCAATCGTTACATCTTGTCCTTGGATCAGTTGCAGTAGTGACGTCACCAGTAGTAGTGTCCTGTAACAAGGTGGGATTTTTAGGACTTCGCTTAAAGCGTGACTTAGCGACTGGACCACGTTTATTTTTGGTGTAGATGTGGATGGGAAGATCAGCAAGGACTGTGTCTTGTGTATAACGCGGGCCTAGTTTTTGTCGGGAAGCCATGGGATTACGTACAAATACTTGCTGGTCAGGGGTGTAGTCCTTTTCAGGTTCTCTGTCTTTATTCCGATTTTCAGTCAGTTGAGTCCTGTCGTGTAAGGAAGTCTCGTTAATGTGGTCATATACTTGAGTCATCCGTTTCCTGTGGTCTTGTACGTACTGTTAGAGTAAATGTTCGGTTAAGTCAATGTCTAATGGGTCAAGTGGGTCAAAATGTCCAGTTATCAAGTCTAAAGGTCTACATTTGGTGAAACTATGGATGGAGCTATTGTATGCTAAAACTGCGTAAGGCATAAGATTAACTGCTGGTTCATTACGTTTCTCAAGCTTTCATTCTTAAGCTGGTTCATTTTTAAATGTTCAAGGATCGTAGAGTGAAATCTTTCAACTATTCCATTGTCGTTCGGAGAGTGGGCAAGGATTTTATGGTGTTGAATTTTGTGAAGTCGAGTAAATTCGGAGAATATTTGGTTTGTAAACTCGGGTCCTTTGTCTGTGACTATGGTGATCGGAACCCCGTGATGAGTACAATATATTAAAAGGGCTTGAACGACACTTAGGGCTATACCATCTCTAAAATAGTATGCATGAGCGTATTTTGAAAAGGCATCTACTATTGTGAGGTATTTTTCATTCTGAGCCGTAAAAAGGTCAAGGTGGACTTTCTCAAAGGGTTTAGTAGGGGGCGGAACAACCGAAAATCTTTGTTTGATAGGACTTCAATCATATTTGGCTTAACCGCAGATATTACATTCACTTATGTACTTGGTAATACATTCCTTCATTTTGGGCCAATAGTACTTGGAGGATAAAGCTAAGTAGTATTCAGTAATACCAAGGTGGTTTGTTTTACCTTCGTGATACTTCTGTATGATCTCCTGCTGACGTAGATATTCTTTAACATTCTCCAATTCGACTTTGGTTAAAACGAGATTCATTGCGGAGCTCTTGAAATTATCTTGAATGATTGGAATGATCTTGTACATGGCTAAAAGAGGATGGATTATTATACCGGTCCTAACCTTGGGATTTACAAATTCTTTGATTGCGTTGATGACGTCATTTGTTAAGTTAGATTCAGTGAGTTGGATGGTCGTCCTAGTATGAGTCTTGAAAGGCTTTGTCACAGTTGGTCGTTTCCTAATGTCACCTACCATCACGAAACAAATCTGTCTGCTAAATTTATTAAGAGGATCATCTGAGATAGGAACGTCTAGGATCGGGTTTTCAGCACTTGTATGAGCAGTTGCGGTGCTAGAGCCTGCTTCGGATGGAAGTCTTTCAATATCGCTTGTACGAGCCGTAATAGCCTGCATGAGATGGATTTCAGCAAGGGAGTTGGTGTCCTCGATATTTATTTCAATACGAGATAAAGTATCGGCGTTGGTATTATTTTTGACTTGCTTATAGACTGTAGTGAAGTTATATTCGCTCAGTTTAAGTCTCCAACGTGTAAGTCTCGAGCCTGGCTCTTTAAGATTCATAACCCACTGGAGTGTTTTATGATCGGTTACAATTTTAAACTTTCTACCAAATAAGTATGGTTTAAAGTACTTGGTAGCCCAGACGATAGCTAAGAGTTCTTTTTCAATCGTGCTGTAATTAATTTCGCTTGAATTCAGAGTCCTTGACGCATAGGCTATTGGTTTGTTGCTACTTATACATCCTTGTGAAAGGATAGCACCTATAGCAAAGTTAGAAGCGTCAGTCGTCACTACAAAGTCCTTGGAAAAGTCAGGGTACTGAAGGATAGGGTCATTCATTAGTAATACTTTACATTTTTCGAAACAGTTGATGTAGTTTGTATCGTCAAATATAATCTTAGATCCTTTTTTCAAGCACCGAGTCATTGGTTTTGCTATACGAGCGAAGTCTGGGATAAACTTCCTATAGTTTCCAAGTAAACCAAGAAAACGATTTATTTCGGTTGCGTTTTTTGGCTTCGGGAATTTCTGGATAGCAGCTATTTTGTCGGGATTTGGCTTGATGCCATCTTTACTTATAATGTGTCCTAGGTACGCGGTTTCTAGCTTTAAGGATTATCCATTTGAATTTTGAAGTTCGATTCCCTCAGTCTTTTGAAAACCTCTAAGTTGACTATGTGTTCTTGTAACGAGACGCTAAATACGATGATGTCATCAAGATAAACTAGGCATACTACGTTTTGGAGGTCTCTAAGGATATTGTCATTACCTCAAGGTATCTTATCAATATTGACTAAAGTAATAAGTATGAAAACTAGTATCTAGAGGGTCTGAATGAGGAAGTGGAAGGGCTATCCTAGATTATCCCTCGAGGTACCCTATCAACATTGATCAGAGGCTATCTTGACCGATCTATAGATGCTCGAGGACTATCTATAGAATCCTCAAAGAAGTCTATCAATTTTGCCTAAAGGAATTAGCTCAAAAACTATTCCTGTTACGTAAAGGGCTAGACAAGAAATCGAGGCTCTAAAGTTTCCCTACACGATTCCCTACAATTTTATTGGTCTGAGGAGTTACCTATTATGTGAGTTCTTAAATTTATTTATGTTGAATAGGTAATTCTTTATAGATATGATTGAAGATATTGATTAATTAAGTGAGCTTCATCCGGAGACAGTGACTGGAACTGATCTTTGGTGGTCTTCCAGAAGCCTGTAGATAGAAACGGGTGGCAGTAACTCGAAAACAGCTGGCCTGGTGTAGGTTTTCTACTTCAATTGCTCGTTCAACGTCAGTCCTCAGGGATGGAGTGCAGTTAGCTTTGGAATTGTCTTCGATTATTTCTAGGATTCCTGGGGAATAATCAGGTGCCTTGGGGCACTGTAGCTTTCCATACAATATCGCTTAAGTCGACCTCCTCTTTCGGTTATCTGCAGTCTTAGTCTTCGACTGGACCGCCAAGCTCTGAAGTTCTTTGATGACCGATGAGCAGATCACGTAGGTCGAGCTCCTCTTTATCTGCAGTCTTGATCTTCGACTGGACCGGCGAGTTTCGAAGTTTCTCGATGTCCGTTGATGTCACGCAGCATGCGAAGACAATGACGATTGCGCACCGTAGGCACACACCGTGGTGTAAATCTATGAGTTATAATATAAACTTTTATAGAATGTCCTTTAATTTTCAGAGAGTGATCCTTACGGTGCTCAGACTTGGTCTTTGATAAATCATCAAGTCCAAACTTGTGTTTTGCCAGCGAGATATGTCATAGGAGTCCGGCTATAAACATATAGACATCTAAATACCGACCACAGAATTATTTATAAAATACTTTCTAATATCAAAAATGTACCTACCTAATGCTACCTCCAGGAAATAAGTCTTCTTTTTTTATTCGTATGTAGGGTAGTATGTTACAAAAAAAAACTACACTAACACATAAAAAAACGCTTTTGTGGCGAAGTAAAGTAATATAAATAGCAAAATATAATAAATAACATGACACCAATAACAGGAGAACTTTTGTCATCAAATCGCGACATTCAGTAAACACAACATATCAAAGGCCTCCAGTTCCGCTGAACACAACAACAAACATTCGATAAGACTGTTTATAATTTTGTTATCTTTTTACAAGCATTTCACATTTTGTTTCACTCTTGTTAGGACGCTTAGGTTGTCTCGCAAGCTAATAATGTATGACTTCCTTTTGACTTAACCAGTTCAAGTTTTGTAGGTAGGTACTCAAATAGAGACACGATGACAATATAACAATGCAATATTTAGCCGCGGCTTTACCGCGTAGTCTTTTCTCTGGGTTAAAAAACCTTTGTGTTATTCCAGGACCAAAACTACCTACAAAGTACAGTATACTACATTTAATCAAAGTTTGTACAGGCGTCAACAAGTTTTTAGCAATTTCTCGGCTATTACAAATCGAATTATGATTCAAAGTAAAGATTTGAAGTCAAAACCTAAGCTATCAGGAAAAACGGTTTTATTTTAGGTAGGTTAAAAGTTTAGGTACTCTAAACTTTTTTTTCTTGCATAGGTACTGCTTTATTAAAGTACGCATAAATTAGATCATTTGGACTTTATGATGCAGGCAGGAGTGACAGTACCTACGTACGGAAAATCCTCGTCATTCATCATCATTAGCCTTTTCCATCTACGATAGGAGAAGAGGAGAATTCTTCGCATAGTAGGTATTTAGTAAATGTATTGCTATCTCATTATTATTGTTTTGCTAACGCTATAGGATTCAGGCTTTTTAGCCGTGATTTAGAGTAAGGCCTATATGCGATGGCCAAGTAGGCGATTACATAATTATGTTGGCCATAATTTTGTGTAATTAATTGGTGGATATCACACCAGACTAGCCCTTGAATAAATTATGGTTTACGGACAAGCTGGTGTTTGGCAGTTGGAAATGATTAGAAAAAGCTTAACCCTAGAAAGATAATCTGCGTAAAATTCACGCATCCGCGCTCGAAATATGCGCTGTATCTTTCTAAATAGCGAGATTTCAAGGACACGCGTCACGGAAATTTCATTCGTCGGCCGGACCTTTCGAGAAGCAAACGCATTGTTTAGGTAAGTATCGCCATTTTTTAAATATTGGTGCATAGTGAGTCAAAATTACGCATGATTATCTTTTACGTGACTTTAGAACATAATAAGGGATGGGAATAGTTTATGCATTTGTGTGTTTTCTGTTTTAGTTGTTGTTTTTTGCATTGTAAGTAGTCATTTTATGTTATTGATTATATTCTATGTATCCTGGCGCAACAATGACTAGACGAGATACCAGAAGAACTGAAGAATAGTCGCTCGAGGCCTACAGGAACATCGATGTTTTGTTTTGACAGACCCCTCACACTACTCTCATACAAACCGAAACCGGCTAAAATGGTTTACCTTTTATCATCCTGCGATGAAGATGCGACCATAAATAAGACTTCAGGAAAACCGGAAATGATTATGTATTATTTATTATCAGACAAAAAGTTGAGTAGATACGCTGAACCAAATGTGCATCATGCAACAAAAAGACGCCTATGGCGTTTTTCCGGCATGATTAACCTGTCCTGCATAAATGCCTATATAATATACCAACACAATGGTGTGAGCAAGGACGATAAGCCTCTAAGCCGCAAACATTTTATGAAAAGCTAAGTACGGCTCTCACATTGCCGTTCAAGACCAAACGCTTAGTCCCTACATTGAAAACATATCTGCGGGATAATATCGCTGATACTTTGCCAAATGTGTCCCCCAGTTCAACAGAAGACAACACAAAGCCTTCAGAACTAAAGCAACGTATATATTGTACGTATTATACCCTTCAAAAATAGGCGTTAAGGTAATGCTTCCTGCAAAAGATTCAAAAAGTTTTTTTGCAGAAAGCATAATGTGGATGTGTGCCAAAGCTGCGTATGACTGATTATTCGACTGATATGACCCTAAATAGAAAATATGGTCTTTATTGATATTAATATTAATTCAAAATGACTGATTACTATAAGCTAAAAAACATTTTCACAGAAAATAAAAAATGTTATCTCATTTTGAAAGTTTATGTAGCAGTTTAGATTAAGCGTCCGTCTTTTAGCAAATAAACATAACTACACGATATTTTTTGTGTTTATTATTGAATCTGAGCCTAATTAACCTATTTAAGAACCTCCTGCCCGATTCTATTAACTAATTTCGAAATAACAGGTACTTAACAGGCATGCGTGAAAATTACGTATTATTAATTATTATCTCTAACGTATTACTCTTATGTTGTTTTTTTATTGTAATGTGTTCAATAAAGAGTTATTGTATTGTATTGTAGTATCAAATATGATTATCTATCTAGGGTAAATATATTCAAAGTTGAGTTAAGGTTGACTCAAACATATACATACAAATCACAAAATTTCCTCGAAGACCACACGACAGTGAACTTGAAAGAAGGTACCAGAATGTTCAGAAATTCTTGGATACTTAACTATTCTTTGGTACCAATCTGTTAATAAAGCAACCCCACTTGCAATTTCGTATTTCATATTTCACTTTCCGACAGTTTTTTCTTACATTATTGCAAAATATTAAATAATTTTTCTGCATTCTCAATTTCAATAAGTTGTATCATCAATTTTCCCAACAAAAGAGTTTACTTTAGTTACTTTTGACTTTCTCATTTTTGCGAGAAAAAGGTCGATAATATAAATTGATTACTATGCGTTTCGTATTTATTTATACTCTGACAAAATTGTATTACTAAAACCAAATTAGCCGTGTAGTGCGTGTACATAATGTAGGACCACCTCTTCTAATCCCGCGAGAGCTGTGAGAACCAGCTACGGGAAAAAAACTTCTACGATCACCAAGACGCCTGCCAAGTAAGTGTGCTGATTAAGACTAAACCCTGCTTTATGATAGGGCACCACCACCACTCTTTGTGGCATTCTATGGGGGAGACCTGAGAGGGAGGCCTGTGGGGGAGGCCTGAGTACTCAAGTTTTTTTTAAATCTATTATGTCTGTACACGCATGACGTAACAACTACTAGACCGATTGTGATAGCTTAGTATTTGACTTAAGATATGGTGTACTTGTTATATTAATCCGAAGAGTAGAAAACGAGAAAACGATAATAAACTATTTGACAGATGAACAAATGTAGATTAAATGTGGTATATGTTTTTTTTTTATGTCATCTCGCCACCTTTTTCGAGGCAATTTAGGATGGGCAGAATCCATGTAAAGATGAGACTGCGTTTCATCGATAGAGGAAGGTCAACCTTCATTAGCTCTAGTAGCACTTCCAGGAGTATTCGATACGGCAACAGATTTCTTTATCTTGCCTGTTTTCGAAGGATACCAGCTGGCCCAAGTAGATAAACTCATCGACATACTCCAGTATCTGCCAATCTATTTCAATCCTATGTTTTGTGTTATTGGTCATGATCTGAGTCTTGGACTGATTCATGGTAAGTCCAACCTTAAAAAAAAGCTTAATAAGATCTTCCAGCATTTTTCGTAATTCGGGTGTATTCAGAGCGAAAAGGACGATGCCAACAGCAAAGCACAAACTAGTTAGATTAGTACCTCCAACGTCTATGCCCTTATTTGCCCATGGATCCACTAGATTCTTAAATATTTCCTCTAAGGTCCTTGTAAACAACTTTGGTAAAGGTGGATCGCCCTACTTTACTCCTTTTTTCATGTCGAAATGAGGGCCGAGAGCAATGTAGTTTAACGGAAGCTGTGCTATTATTTTGTTAGGTCTATACTTTATCCAGGTGCTGATTTTCTAGTGCTGTGGATATGGCTGAAAGTTTAATGCTATCGAAAGCCTTCGCATAATCTACGAAGGTTAAATATAGAGGTTTGTTATATTCTGTAAATTTTTCAGTCGCTTGTTACGCGTGCGCACGCGCAGTATGCGTGTGGTCGTGCGCGTGGTAGCATTTTCGCGCGCGAGCAAGGTAATAGTAAAGAGCGTGGAGGTGATTGGTAGGCGAGAAGCTGGGACTGAAACCAACCTACTCGGATGGCTGGTGACTGTCCAGTTTTCTCTCTATCTGATTTTGATTAACTGTGATATAGAGATGTGACACCAGGTTTATAGGTCTATCCGTCTATCCTATTCCACGACTCTGGAGTTTTCCCACAGTTGATAATGGAATTAAATAAAGCCTGTAGCTCTCTAAGGACAGGAGTAACTCCTGCTTTTAAGAACTCTGAGGATACCATTCTCACCAGGGGCTTTTCTGTTTTTCAGTTGTCTAAAGACCGTCTTCACCTCGTCCAGACTGACATCTGGCAGCTCATCGGTGTAGTGGCTGGACAGTGTTGCTCTTGAATCCTCACTTAGGATTTCAGGTCGAGCATATGGAGCATATAGTTGACCATAGATATACTCGATCTTGGCGAAAATATCAGGTTTTGACATAAGCTGTTGTTAGTTTTGTCAAATGACTCCTCCCAAGTTGCTGCAAGAAATCCTTGGACCCTCGGCCTGCTAAATTGACTTTTGTTTAAGGTATGTATTGGAGCACCTAAGATCACGTTGCATCAGTTTCGTGATTTTCTTGTTGTGAGCCATCTGCTCTGCAAAAGAACCTTAGCATTTTCCCGTCTTTGTGCCATTAACTGGAGTCTCGTCTGAGAGCTTGACTTTTTGACCCTTACGCTGTAGACTACAGAATATACAAATCTCTTCCTTGATAATTCTCAGCACCGTGTTAAGTCTCTAAATAACGTGATTTGTGGTTTCCATGGCAACGAATCGTATTTACAGATTTCCTTGAAATTGTTCATACCCAACTATGGTATGCAGCTGATTAGGTCGGAGCGTGGACTTTATCAAAAGAATTCGCTCAAGCTTAAAGTCGATATTTAGAGTGTCTCTTCTGATACTGAACCTGTCGATCACAAAACATCTCTAATATATGCTTTTTGTTCGTCATGATAAAGTTGAACTCATTTTTAGTAACACCATCAGGGCTTCGCCACGTCCACTTTCCCTGGGTCTACTTCTTAAAGAAATAATAGAAAAGCCCCTCCCTCTCCAGCAAATTAACAAGCATTTTCCCTCTGGTGATTCTGCTGCCAAACCCTTGGAGCAAAAGGTTGCAGTCCTCGAATCGTTGCAGTCTTGTACTCCCACTATAGCGTTGAAGTCCACCATAACAACGTTGAAGTGAACCCTGGTGATATGAAGGGCCTTAGATATGTCATCATAAATATCTTCAACCATAACGTCCGATTGCGGCGAAGTCGGTGCGTAGACCTAAATGAAGAACGATAAATATAATAAGGTATAATGAGGTACGTTATCCTAGTCGACACACTACAGACTTCAACGTTGTTAGCGAGGACTTTTTATGAACGAGAAACCCAAAGCTGCCTTGAGATTAGTGTCTCCCTGTTTGAAGTACATAAGATGGCCCAATTTCAGAGTAATAACGGTGTCTTCCTCCGCTCTCCGGATTTCACACAATCCTAAAATGTGCCATTTGATGTTCTCCAGTTCTATTTCCAGCTGTGTCGTGTGTTCGTGAAGCCGTAAAGTGCGGCCGTTAAACGTGGCCAAGTTCAGTCGTTGTTTTTTCTTTCTTCTTCTGATTCTAGGGGTTCTTAGCACCTCCTGCCCGGCTGTTACTATGACCGCCATATTTGTCAGGAATAACAGAGTTGCCGGGAACTGGGGGCCGATTCTTCGTGGCGTCTATTATTTTGAGAAAATTCTCGTAATCACCACGCTGGGCAGGCGGGCTGACGATCGCATGGCGCAGCTCCTCGCACCGGTAAAGCAGCTGCCCGTCACCGGTCTGTGCCATTTAGCTGCACAGATTTGTGAATACCGCCATTTGTCGTTCACCAGAGCCTCGTTTGATGTTCGTCAAGGTTTACTACGAGCAGGTGGGGTTGGCTTGGAGCACTATGATAGTGACTGTACTCACTTATACTCCTTCTTGTAACTAGTCTATAATTTTAATTTTAAATTAATGAATTAGCTGTTTTAATTATATGCTTCTCCTTGTTGCTACGGACAAGATAAACCTAGCATTAAAGCATTTAGTCTGGCTAGGCGGAAAAGATGTTAATAAAATTTAGTTCTTAGACAAATGACAAAATAAATAAAGGCTTGTAAAAAGCCTACACAATAAGCCTATGTCCGTTCCGGAACTTCATCTGCGTAACAATTCATACAATGTAGCGACATTCTAAGCTAACTGAATAAAGAAAAGGTCTCACAAATCTCACAATAAAGGGCCGACACTTTTGTCCAAGTTACGAAAACACCTTATCCCTAACAACAACACCTTTTATCAACCTGTCGGAGAAATGAGCTTCCCTACGAAATAAAATTTATAAAAATCATTCATAATCCCAATGTGGCACGGAAAGGTTAACAAAAACAGGAATCTTTTACGGATTTTCATGTAAAAACATCTTTACGGATTTTCTTGTAGACGCAAGAGATTCTGTGAAATTGAAATTTATGAAGGGAAATGGTTAGATGAATGTAGGTATATGAATTTAATATTATGAATTTACAGAAATCGAAATATTCAGCTGGGATGAACTGCTTTTGGGAAGATTGACGATATATTCAAGACCCCAAGCCCCAAGGATAAATTTCGAAAAACCTGAAGGCTTTTAAAAGTCACACCTACCAATGTGTCCTCCCCATCCTCCCTTTTGGTTCTGAAACATTGCCAAACTCACGCTGGAGAGCATCCACAAGATAAAATTACCCCAAAGAGCGTGCCATGATAAGAATCAAGCTGGTAAATCATGTACAAAATGTCAAGGTTCGAGAAGGTCGAGAATGTTGGTATGTGAATTGCTAAGTTTAATTGGAGATGGGCAAGGCACATATGGCGCGGCAAAACGATGGAAAGTGGACCAAAACAATCACCGAATGGCGGTCATGGGAAGAAAATCGATCAAGAGGCTGATCACTAGCTGGATGGATTGATGATTTAGCAAGAGTTGCTGGAAAACAGTTTCTCAGGACAGCACAAGTTCGAAAAGGGTGGATATGACGTCAAGAAGAGAAAGACTCTAACCTAACCCAACTGTGGAATGATAAGGCCTGAATTTCAGGTTTTTTTTTTTCTTTTAATAACTATGATAAGTATCAAGAATGACATTTAGTTTTATTAGCCGCGCTGCAGCCTTATGTACAAACCTTACACACGCATTAGAAGCATGTACAAACATCATCCACATCAATATATATAAAAATATAAGTTCAAAAACTAAATCCGGACTACTGTCTTCACAAACAAGAACATTCAAAAGTTTTAGAAATTTAAAAATTTAGAGCCGGGGGAGAGCGCTTTACCTACTTGGTTAAATACTGATACATTGATATCGCACTCTTACATCCCTATAGTTTTAAATTTGTAAAACGTTTGAATGTTCTTGTTTGTGACTTTTTAGACCACTAAAACCGTAGTTTTAGTTTTTGAATTTATATTTATATATAAATTATTTTGGGTTTGTATACATTTTCGAAATGTACTAACTAAGCCCTTTCATTTGACACCAAACAAGCAAATACATTGAAAAAAAGTTAGTTCTCCTTTTTATGTCGTCTAGAGGGCGCCAAATTCAATTTTATATGACGTCACATAGCCTATAACCAGCGGACGATGAAGACGCTTCGAACGTTATCTATACATACATACATACATGCCGGTTAAAATCATAACCCTCCTTTTTGCTTTGCCGTAGCCGGGTAAAATGTGAAACGTTGTCTTTTTGTTGTTTGTTTGGGGAGCATTCACGCCAATACGGCTGATTTGATTTTGATGAAACTTTGTAAATAGGTACTGTACAATATAAAGACCAACATAGGATACATTTCATCCCTGAAATGGTAAGATTCCAATAGAAAACTGGAAAATTTCGATTACTCTCTGTAAGGAACGGTTGCCATGGAAACGAAATAAAACAAGTCTGTCAGAAAGCGTCAAGAGCTTTGATGCTACACGCTAAACTTTTGCATTGGTTTTTAATACCCTAGAAGAACAAAGGATGCTTTTTTTCGCGATAAGTTGTAGTCCGCGCGGACGTTTATTATTATTATTTTTCATACCTATTGGCTTTGACAATGTATACTTAAATTAAGTATCAATTAAATTGATATATCACGTGTCTCTTAAATGTCAACTAAAGTTTATTTTTAATGTTATCTGAGAAGATGTTAATTTTTGTATTATTTATGCAAATATTATATAAAAGAACAAGTTGTAAGCGACAATTGTGGCGACAAATAATTAATAGTCTGGGACTTTGAAGACGAGGTCAAGCCTAAAAAGGAAAAGTTTCCATAACTCCATTACAAGAACGCAGAACGGTTACCGCTGATTTGTACACCACAGTTTGTTTGCCAGATTTAATGGGCGAACTCCGTAAAGGCAACCCGAAACGTAGCATCATCTTACAATACAACAATGCGAGCTCCCACACCGCTCGTTAGACAATATACTTTTTTTGAAGCTGGAAAACGTCGAGTTGATGCCATCCAGCCAGTCCTGAACAAAGCCCTACGAATAAGTATAACAAAATAAGTTTAATTTAAAAAAAAATAAACAAATAAAGCTTTTTTGTTTTTAATGCACTGTCACCTTCTATATTTTTGAGCTTTTCTTCTTTTTTTTCTTTGTTTTTGTCTTCGATTTGTAAGCTACCCTGAAAGTTTCGGTAGGATAGCTAATCGGGAAGTGCTTTAAATTTGTGTCGCAAGATTCAAGGACAGGCAGAAATACATAGATACATAGATAGATACATAGATAGATACATAGATAGTTACATAGATAGTTACATAGATAGTTACATAGATAGATACCTCTCTCTTCACTCAGGTAAAGTTCCGAAGAGCTGGAAGCTTGCCAATGTACAACCAGTACCAAAAAAGGGTAGTCGTGCTGATCCGGCCAATTATCGTCCCATCTCGATTACCTCCTTACTCTGTAAGTGTATGGAGCGTGTCATACACATTAGGCTCTTGGCATACCTTGAAGACAATGATCTTCTCAGTGACCGGCAATACGGATTTTGCCGAAACCGGTCTACTGGGGATCTTCTCGCGTATGCTGTATACTCACGTACTGAGCGAAGCCATAGAGATGCATGGTGAGGCGCTTGCGGCCTCCCTTGACATATCGAAGGCATTTGATCAGGTCTGGCACGATGGCCTTTTAAACAAGCTTCCCTCATATGGTTTACCTGTTGGCTTATGCAATTGGATAGTTGATTTCTTGAGGGAACGATCTATTGGAGTAGTCTTAGAGGGCGGCTCGTCTGATCAAATGGCTATCAATGCCGGTGTACCTCAGGGATCGGTTCTCTCGGCTACACTGTTTTCACTGCACATTAATGTCCTTCTGAAGCCCGGTACCTTTGGGTATGCTGATGACAGTACTGTAGTTGAGAGATACACTTCCAATGCTCAAGCCAGCTGTGACGCTGTCCAGTTTCAGAGATAGGCTATGGTAGACCGTTTAAATTTAGCCTTAGAACCCGAGTCTGATTGGGGCGATGATAACCTGGTTAAGTTTAATGCTACTAAAACGCAGGCGTGTTTGTTTTCTGCTAAAAAGAGTCCTCTAAACCGATCTCCGTCTTTCCAAAGTGTAACAATACCAATAGGCGACCATTTGGCATTTTGGCATTTTTAAGCTTGTAAAGCTTGTTTTTTTTTTTTTTTGGCTTTTGGGTGTCGAACTCACATCAAACCTGAATTTTGGGTCTTATATTGAATCCAAAGCCAAGGTAGCTGCAAAAAACTTGGTATTTTGTCTAAGGTTAGGCGGTACTTCACACCGGGACAGCTTTTGAATCTTTATCAAGCACAAGTCCGATCTTGTATGGAGTACTGCTGCCACCTCTGGGACGGTTCTGCCAAGTATCAGGTCGAGTCTTTGGATTCAATTGAGAGACGTGCTATCAGGCTCATTGGGGATGACACTCTAGTATAGAGTAAGCTTCAAAGTCTGGCGCATTGACGTGAGGTAGCAAGCCTGGCGGTATTCTACAGATAGCACTATGGAGAGTGTGCACAAGAATTGCACAACCTGATTCCCCCATCACCTTTCCATCACCGTACGACTAGACGATCAGCAAAGCGTCACCCTTTCATGGTTGAAATACCTCGCACAAGAACGAAGCGTTACGCATTTATTATAAGAACTGCAAAGGAGTGGAATGCCCTGCCCTCGTCAGTGTTTCCGGTAAATTATAATATTGTGTTCAAGTCAAGAGTGAATAGGTATCTACTAGGCAAGCGTGCTACACCTTCGACCACATCATCGCTTTCCATCAGGTGAGATCGTGGTCAAATGATCGCCTAGTCCATAATAAAAAATAAAAAAAAAAAAAAAAGATACATAGATACATACATATGTAGATACATAGATAGATACATACATACAAGTGAAAATAAACAAAAGCTTTAAAAATTATAGGAAATAAAAAATTACCCAGCCCCATACTAGGATACCCTGTGCTATGAATATTAGACAACGGATAAACATACATAGATAATTATAAAAACATACGAATACACATCAATGATCAGGAAACAAACATTTCTGCTCATCACAAATGATTGCACCTAGCGGGACTCGTCTTATGCCTGAGCTTTAATGATTGTATTACTTATTCATATGCCTAAGCTCTAACTAATTATTGTATTATTTATTTTTATGCCTGAGCTCTAAAGATTCTATTACTTATTCTTATGCCTGAGCTTTAATGATTGTATTACTTATTCATATGCCTAAGCTCTAACTAATTATTGTATTATTTATTTTTATGCCTGAGCTCTAAAGATTGTATTACTTATTTTTATGCCTGAGTTTTAATGATTGTATTACTTATTCTTATGCCTGAGCTCTAATGATTGTATTATTTATTCGCATGCCTGAGCTCTAACTAATTATTGTATTACTTATTCTTATGCCTGAGCTCTAACTAATGATTGTATTACTTATTCTTATGCCTGAGCGCTAATGATTGTATTACTTAATCTTATGCCTGAGCTCTAATGATTGTATAATTTACTCGCATGCCTGAGCTCTAACTAATGATTGTATTACTTATTCCTATGCCTGAGCTCTAACTAATGATTGTATTACTTATTCTTATGCCTGAGCTCTAACAAATGATTGTATTACTTATTCTGATACCTGAGCTCTAATTATTGTATTACTTATTCATAGGCCTGAGCTCTAACTAATGATAGTATTACATATTCTTATGCCTGAGCTCTAATGATTTCTTTACATTCCCTAGAATGAAATATTTATTGCGAGGTTAGCGGTTCAGACTGCGCACCGGGGGTTCCGTACAAAGTTGTAGGTATGTATATAGTGCGTACATCACATAAACTGGATTAAGGATAAAACCTTACTTTGCCGTTGGAAAACTGTTGTTCCCGTACATCGACATAGGTGCAGGCAGTTTACCAACTGAAAATAAAAATATATATTTTGTCATGTACCTACGAGTTTACGGTTTTCGGATTTTTGCCTTTACTTGTGCTATAAGAATCTGCTTCTGGCCAAATTTCACGATTTTAGGTCACCGATAGATTTACCCTATAGATTAAGATTCCCTTGCAGGTGTCAAAATATGCGGCATAAACAGCCGTGTCTTGATTGCGTTGACTTAGATTATTGATTTTCTAACGCTTCAAGGGATTGCAGACCTGAGTATTTGATATTAATTTCTAGTTGATACCTCTACGTGTTCCTAAGAAAAAAGTGTCGTGATAGATAGACATACAGACAGACAATTAAGTGATCCTGTAAAGGTTCCTTTTATCTCTTTAAGGTACGGAACTCTACAAAATTCTAACGACTTGATAACCTCCTCCTTTTAGAAGTCGATAAAAAACAGTATAAATTGCAATGAAAAATTCTTAATAAATCAATAAAAAATAATTTAAGCGTGTACACAATTAGTTTTTTTATTCCCTAGCATGTCAGTGTGTCCTTCGTTCGTACATTAATTAAATTGTACCATATGTTGTATAATGTAATGTAATCAGTGCGTGTTGCCAGTGATGACATACGGCACTGAGACGTGGTCGCTAACTATTGGTCTCATACACAAGCTCAAAGTCACGCAGCATGCAATGAAGAGAGCTATGCTTGGTGTTTCACTACTTGATAGAATCCGTAACGAGGAAATCCGTAGAAGAACCAAGGTTACCGACATAGCTCTCAGAGTTTGCAAGTTGAAGTGGCAATGGGCAGGCCATATAGTTTGCGGAACCGACAACCGCTGGGGGATAAAGGTTCTCGAATGGCGACCACCAACAAGCAAGCGAAATGTAGGGAGACCCCCCCACACGATGGACCGACGACATTGTAGCCATCGCAAGATCGTTGGGTGGAGGTGGCACAAGATCGCTCGTCACTGCGCTCTTTGGGGGAGGCCTATTTTCAGCAGTGGACTTCGAAAGGTTGAAATAATGATGATGATAATTATATTGTGCAGTCAAAAAACTTATTTCATTATTTTTTATTTACCCCTAACTTTTATTTAAACCGTATTAAACCGGATGTTATGCTCGAGTAGAGCATAACATCCGGTTTAATACGGTTTTCCAGTATAAACAATGTCTATATACATATACAATAATGCCAAACAACCTTGAAGTTATGAAAGTGTTTGCATAAAATACCTGTGACATACATACAGACGGACGGACAAACAGACATGACCAAACTATAAGCGTTCATTGATTACGGAATCCTAAAATAAATAAACTAAAATACCACCCCTAGTCATAACTATATTAAAAACTAGCTGTACCCGCGGCTTTGCCCGCGTAGTCATCTGGGTTAAAAGTACCCATGTTATTCAAGGACCTAAAGTCAAGAAGGTTTATAAAAAGACGGAGTCTACACCGCCAAACAAACGAGTGAAGCATAGCAAATAGAGTCTGCGTATGTGTACGAGAGTGGATAATTTGTATTGTTTTGTGGTTGGTACACAGTTTCATCACAAAAGACTGCATTGGTTTTGATTTTCCGCGAGAACTTGACAAAATTAACATGACTCTCTTGTGTGCTTCACTTTAGATTTGGCGATGTAGACTCTGACTTTTTTAAACGTTCTCGCTTATAATACCATTATTCCAAGATCAAATTCTAATAAGCAGTAAAAAAAATTATAACTGTCAAATTGAGAAATAGATAGATAGATAGACAACCCTTTATTGCACTAAAGAAACTTAAATTATGGCACATCAATAATGACCTTTAAGTAGTACAATCGGCGGCCTTATCACTAAGCAGCGATCTCTTCCAGGCAACCTTAGATTAGAAAGCAAGAATATGAACATTAATGAACCCAAATATGAAGGACTCCAGATTTGAAATCAAAACCCATACAACTGTGAAAACTATATTTCAATCGATCCAGTAGTTTATATGTCATGCGCGAACAGACAGACATACACCATTTTCTAAAATGTTCAGAAGCTTATTTTAAACCCTAGACTTGTTTTATGATCTTCATTGATACTTACTGCTTTTTAAGTATAGATAGAAGATGGATAGATTAATTGCAGTATGGCGAAATGGCAACAACCATCTATGCCCCCATTCCTATAAAAATGAAAGGTGTCGTTTTTCCATCGTCTCGTTACTTTTTGTCGTTTTTTGTATGGCGTTTATGTCAATAGCTAACAGACAGTAAGCGAAAACGTTTTATTTTAAGATATAGGAACTTGCCCTATAACTCTTAAATTAATTCCGTTCTAGTATGTAGGTGGGTACCTACATACTAGAACGGAATTAATTTAGTACAAAAATAATAAAAAGCGAAAACACCATATAAGTTAAATAAAAATGCATAAATACACCGACGACATGATAACCTGATACCGTCCGGTCGACAACCGAAACACATAGCTCTCCGTGCAGTCGGGTAAAAACTAAAACCCGACTATAACGGTCGGGTAAAAAATAGCTTATGATACTCTTGCGGAAGTCGAATCAATTGATACCTCGCTTCATAAAATCGGAGCAAGTTTTTAGTTTGAACACATAACCCTTCTTTTGCTTCGCCGTAGTCAGGTAAATTTATTTAATTAAATTAGCCTATGACACTATATCTGAAGACGAATCGATTGATACCTCGCTGTTCAAAATCGGAGCAATAGGGGCGACGCGATAGTAGAATATCCACATACCCACATACATATATACACACACTAGCTAATGCCCACGGCTTCGCACGCGTGGTCATTTCTGTAGGTTAAAAGTACTCTTTGTGCTATTCCAGGACCTAAAATACCAATATACCAACATTTGATTAAAATTCCTTCAGCAGTCAAAAATATTTTTATCGATTGCTCTGCTTCTACTCATCGGATTGAGATTTAAAGTACCCCAGTTTTAAGTCAAAACATAAGCTATCCAACAGTGAACAACCGCATCGCAATCGGCCGAGTAGTTTTTACGTGAAGCGTGATCATACACACAGACAGACAAACAAACAAACAGACACGAATTTTTAAAATGTAATAATAATAAAAATAATAATATATTCGGGACAATTCCACACCAATTAACTAGCCCCAATCTAGGATACCCTGTACTATGGGTACTAGATAACGGATAAACATACATATATACGAATATTATAACATCCATGACTCGGAAACAAACATTTCTGCTCATCACACAAATGATTGCACCTTGCAGGATTCGAACCCGCAACCTGTCATCAAAATACGAAATAATATCGGTCGGTCGTAATATTCTTGTTCAGCAGCTTATTTTATGTACCCTAGACCATTTCTTTTTTAATTATCTTCTTTGTACAGACTTTTTCGTGCCTATTGCTTTATTATAAGTATAGATAGAAGATAGATAGATACATACAAACATGAACTACTGAACTACATGAACATTACCCTTTCCTTGCGTCACCGTAGTCAGGTAAAAATAACGTTGTCCAAAAGACCATACAAGTAAAAATGTATAAAAACAAATTAATATATTTACCAACGATATCAAAACCTGACCAATCTGTTAAAAAAATCAAGGCCAAAAAGTGATTCATTCTTCACTTCCGTAACTAAGCCACTTTGGAAACAATATCAATGAGAGATAGAATATTCCATACCCTTTTATTATCCAGTTTCAAATAACAACCGCTTTTTCCTGTCCCCAAATGTTCCACTTTTGCTTCAAGTAAAAACAAATAGAGAACTGCTCTTTAGTGTTGTATTTTTTAAGTCGAAAAGAGCTTTAAGTCTTATAGGATTTGCGGTGCGGGTATAGTAATTTCGTACTCGCTATTTATTAGTGCTTTCATTTGGAGTGTTTCTGTACCTGTAACCTATAATTTTATTATATTTCTATTGCTAAGCTACCGCACCTCCGACTATACATACTCTACTGCTATACATACCTAGGTACATCATCATCATCATCATCATCAGCCTATATCTGTCCACTGCTGGACGTACGCCTCTCCTAATGCATGCCACTGAGCTTGGTCTTCAGCTCTCCTCATCCATTTTCTTCTAGCCGCTTTTCGCAGGTCATCACTCCACCTGGCCATAGGGCGTCCTACACTACGTTTGCCTAAACGTGGTCTCTACTCGAGAACTCGTCTACCCCAATTGTTATCGGTTCTTCGGGAAATGTGACCAGCCCAATGCCACTTTAGCTTGCTTATCCTTAGAGCTATGACGGTTACCTTGGTTCTCCGTCTGATATCTTCATTAAGAATATTGTCCTTCAGAGAAACACCAAACATAGCTCTCTCCATAGCACGCTGAGCGACCTTAAATTTGTGGACTAGTTTGACCGGGAGTGTCCACGTTTCAGCTCCGTAGGTCAAGACTGCTAGGACGCACTGATTGAATTTTGTCTTCAGGCATTGCGGTATGGACGACGAGAAGACTTGACGACCTATATATATATATATATATATATATATATATATATATATATATATATAGGTCGTCAAGTTCACAGTATACATACACACATATATATATATATATATATATATATATATATATATATATATATATATATGTGTGTATGTATACTGTAAATATATATATATATATATATATTTACAGTATACATGAATTCTTCAATAACGCATCTAGAGATAACATTTTTTAAATTACCTGGAAACTCTGAAAGGTTAGACTATAAAAAAATATTATAACCTAGTACATAATTTAGTATTTCGCTTTTGGGGTGATACGTTGCGAGTACGGTATCCTCCTTTTCCATGTTTCCCAAAAGTATTTTTAATTAAACTATTTATCCGAATGTGGATTTTTTATACTATTAAATATAACAATAAAGCTTTTCGTACGTCTCAGTCGAGGCGCAAATACTTTTCTGTATCAAATTTATAAGGGTGTATTTTTTTTATTAATTTTCAGCCCTATCGCGTGTTTACGTACCACGCGGCTGTAGGTAGTTATTACAAGGACAGAGCCGAGTCACAATACTGATAGATAACATTACCGTACTCTTGGTGATATCAGTAGTTAGTAATAATAATATACAATAAAGTACAGCAATTCTTTATTGCACACCAAGAAGTAGGTAATCACACTAATATTATAAATGCGAAAGTTTGTATGCTTGTTTGTGTGTGTGTGTGTGTGTGTGTGTGTGTGTGTGTGTGTGTTTGTTGCTCCTTCACGCTCGAATGGATGGACGGATTTAGATAAAATTTGGTACCAGGATAGCTTATATCCTGGATTAACACATAGGCTACTTTTTATCTTATAGGAGTTTTTTTTATCGTTTTCTATAAAACTTGAAAAAAAAAACAAAAAAGAAATGAAAAAAAATATTTCAAGTACCAGGAGAGCATAAGCACTTAAGAAGTTGGAGATATAAAATTGACAAATAAAGTTATTAAAAGTGAGTATACTTAGCTCCCAATGAACATTAAATGGTGTGATTATACTAAAATAAGTATTTCTGAGTACCAGGTGAACAGAAACACTGAAGATGTTGGAGACATAATTTATTGAAATATAAAGTTATTTAAAGTGAGTATTCCTTCCTCCCCATGAAGATTAAATGGTGTGATTAAATTTAAAAAAGTTTTTCTAAGTACCAGGCGAAAAGAAACACCTGGAGTTGGATATATGACATTGACAAATAAAGCTATTATTAAAAGTGAGTATACCTCCTCATGAACATTAAATAGTGTTATTATATTTTTTTAAGTATTTCAAAGTACCAGGAGAGCAGAAACGCCTAAGAAGTTGGAGATATGACATTGACAAATAAGGTTATTTATTAAAAGTGAGTTTACCTCCCCATGAACATTAAATAGTATAATTATATTTTTTAAATGTATTTCTAAGTACCAGGAGAGCAGAAAAACTTAAGTCAAACTGTTGCTCCTTCACGCTCGAACAGCTGAACGGATTTGGATGAAATGTGGTACCACGATAGCTAATAATATCTTGGATTAACACATAGGCTACTTTTGATCCCGAAATAGGGGGAAAACGTAGTATAGTTTTCTTTAAGATTTGAAAAAATAACATAACAAAAAATTTATTTCTAAGTACCAGGAGAGCATAACACTTAAGAAGTTGGATATACAAAATTGACAAATAAAGTTATTAAAAAAGTGAGTATACCTCCCCATGAACATTAAATGGTGGATTATATTTAAAAAGTATTGCTAAGTACCAGGAGAACAGAATCACTTAGGATGTTGGAGATGTAACATTAAAAAATATAGTTATTAAAAGTGAGTATACCTCCCCATGAACATTAAATGGTGTGATTATATTTAACAAAAGTATTTCTAAGTACCAGGAGAGCAGAAACACTTAATAAGTTGGAGATACAAAAGAGTCAAATAGTGTGTTATTAAAAGTGATTATACCTCCCCATGAACATTAAATGGTGTGATTATATTTAAAAAAAGTATTTCTTAGTACAAGGAGAGCAGAAACACATAAGAAGTTGGAGATATGACATTGCCAAATAAAGTTATTAAAAGTGAGAAGTACAAGGAGAGCAGAAACACTTAAGAAGTTGGAGATATCACATTGACAAATAAAGTTATTTAAAGTGAGTTTACCTCCCCATGAATATTAAATGGTGTAATTATTATATTAAAAAAAGCATTTCTATGTAAAGGGAGAGTAGAAACACCTGAAGTTGGAGATATGACATTGCCAAATAAAGTTATTATAAGTGAGAATACCTCCCCATGAACATTAAATAAGTAGTGTGATTGTATTTAAAAAATGTATTTCTAAGTACTAGGAGAGCAGAAAAACTAAAAAATTTGGAGATACAAAAGTGACAATTATAGTTATTAAAAGTGAGTATACTTATCTCCCCATGAACATGAAATGGTGTGATTATATTAAAAGAAAAATCTAAGAACCAGGAGAGCAGAAACATTTAAGAATTTGGAGATATAACATCTATATATATAACAGAAAGTCAGAAATTCGTGTTACTTACACTACCTATTTATAACTCAAGAACTGCTGGACAGATTTTTATTATCTTTGATTTTTTGAATTTGTATCCGTCCCGAATAGATAATAAATATAGATGCAAAAAGTAAGGAATTTTTAAGATTAATTTTCTAAACTTGTGGGAGTGGCAAAGTTTGACCGCGGGCGAAGCTGCGGGGCGCAGCTAGTATAAGAATATAGCGAAAACTTATGAAATGAAAAGTACAATGCACGGCGTTATTGCTAAATACCAATCAACTAATTCCAAGCAACTTTTGGATGGAAAGGATAACAAGGATATATAAAACACAGTAAAATGCTGTTGTCCATTTCCTGGTACACATCTTTTCTATATTCAGCTGTTATAAGTAAGGTTATTACGATCGAATCGTCACCTTTAGGCGTCCAATTTAATTTATTCCCCGAAATTAAATTAAATCAATTAAAATCCTGGATTGAATCAAAACAAACTTTGGTCAGAATTGATAAGCAAACCCGACCTTTCACCTGATTCAGGCGGGAGTTCTTAAAACATATAACAGATATAGAAGGCATAGATCTCCCTCAAGTTAATTGCCAATTTAATGCATGCTTCAAATTTGAGCTAGTAGAAAAAGCAATATTCATCTACTTGTGGAGCTATTGCAGTTTGTTCCCAACTTGTTCATAGTTACATTAAAAAAGCATGCCACACGCTTTTTTTAGGTTTCCGTACCACAAAATAAAAGGAACACTTCGTTGTCTGTATGTCTGTCTGTCAAGACCCTTTTTCTTAGGAACACATGGAAGTATCTTTTTTTCTTTTATATTTTTAAATGATTGCTGCACTTAGAGCGACGCCAAGGTCATTCCGGTTATTTCTATTCATTATACTTGATTTTATTATAATATATTATTATTAACAGTTCCCGAATGTTATTGTTTAAATTAAAATGAATTACATTATTTTATAAAGTCAATAATGTGGCTAGTTTTCGTGTCCGCGGCATTTAACAATTAAAAGTCTTGCATAGCAATTTCCGGTCATTTCTTTTCACATTAATTGTTTTTTTTATAACAGTTCCCGTATGTTATTGTTTTAATAAGAATTAATTGTATTATTTTATATAGTCAATAATGTGGATAGATTTCGTGTCCGCGGCATTTAACAATTAAAGGTCTTTTGGTGTATTGACTAATAAAGAAGGATGGAGAGAGCATTTGGTCTAGCTTTTGAAAATAGTGATGAAGAAGAGTCTTCTATCCGTCTAAGGCGCCCAAAATGGATTCGCGAGAACACTTCGATATCACAAAGACTTCGTCACAAGATTTCGCCTTACGAAGCCTATAGTTTTATCTGTGTTGGAATCTATTGACAACAAAAACCACAAAACAAACGAACTTTTACGCAAACTATCGTTTATTCCTGTTTGCCACCACCGAGATCAAACTACGTTTGAACTTGTTTAAGTAAAACCGAGTTCAGTTAAGCTCGTTATGTGAAGCAAACGGTGAAATTGGTCCTAAATAAAGTATATTTTTAGAAAGTGTTTTAGATTTTAGGTACCTGTTTCATATAAAAAGACTCTTCATTGATGTATGAACATGTTTTTAGAGGTCACCTTTACGTTATAATCAAACTGATCTCGTGACCTAATTCAACGTACTTTAAATCAAATTTATCAAGTAGATAATCAAATTTATTCAATTAAACAAGCGCAAATTAAAGAATTATAAAACCCCGGCCCCACCAATATTATATCTATGAACCATCTCGATCATATCAGCATTCAAACAGAAAAAACCGCATCATAATTGGTCCATTCGTTTGGATGCTACGATGCCACAGACAGACACATACACATCCTAAATTATAACACCCCCTCTCTTTTCGCGTACGGGGGTTAAAAAATGAACTATATTTGATGAAATTTATATGGGACCACACTGATAAACTACCATTTTCAACAAAAAAAAAGTATCATCATTATCTGTTCAGAAATCCTTAAGATATGAGGTAACCATACGTACAAAAAGTAAAGTCGATTTGAGTTTTCTATGACATACTTACTCGCAGTATATCTATTCTCTCTATATCTGTATTTCAGGTCAAAATATATTTTGCCCAAAATTGAGTTGCTCCTCTTAATTTAGTTGCCCACTCCATTATGTACCTATTTAACCCTTGTTTTTTATCCTCAATTTCTGTGTTAACCTTTAAACGAAAATTATTATTTGGTTATTAAAATCCTTTGTAATCTTTTACCACGAGTAAGTATAAATTGTTTATGTAGCAGTAAAAGCTTCAGGGAAGGGCTGACCAGCTTGTAATGTAGCAGGAAAATCCGCTGTGTTTTAAATGTAAATTCTTTGATCTAGGATAAGAAAGCATTAATTACAACTTGTGATGCGTTCATTCCCGGATTTGTTTGCAGCAATGCCATGCATAAAATCACTTTTCTTTCCAACTACACTTCGATCGACCGCATTGAAAAAACTTTGTAGATTTTTTTTTTCTATAAAGTTGAAACAATGAGAAAAAGTACGCCTTGATAGTCTTGATTATTACGATAGCTCTAACTACGTGTAAAGTTTTATTTTGATCTGATTTTTAACTATTTTAATTTAACCGAAATTATGAAAACCGAATTTCCGCCATCACCACTCCGTGGCAACGTTAAGGCAGATGTACCAAGATATAACGACTAATAAAGATTCAACCCCCCGGAAATGCTTAACTAAACTATCAAATATCGCTTACCCCGAGATAACTAGCAGGCCAAGTTTCACCAGGTGCCCAGCATCTAAGTTACAAGATTACTCTTACTTAAGGGCCTACGTTAATAACTATGTCTTTGCTAATTTTCCAATAACTTTAACTTGGTAACTTTAAAATTAAACTGGTGTACTTGGTATCTCAACCCGATGAGTAGGAGCCAAGCAATTCAATATAAAAACTATTAATTTTAAAAGTGTGGTACAAGTTTTGAATAAAACTACTGGACCGCTTGCGATCTAATTTTCACTATTGAATAGCTTAGGTTTTTATTAAAAACTGGTGTAATTAGTACCTTTATCCAATAGGTAAGAGCCAAGCAATTTAATAAAAAAAAACTATTCATTTTAAAAGTGTGGTAATAAGTTTTGAATAAAAGTACTGGACTGATTGCGATACGATTTTCACTGTTGGATAGCTTAAGTTAAAACCTGTGTACTTGGTATCTCAATCCGAGGAGTAGGAGCCAAACAATTTAATAAAAATTATATTAATTTTATAAGTGTGGTACTAAGTTTTGCAGGTCAGTGTATATCAGAGCAATCAATAAATGACTACGTATTCAGGATAATTGTTACTGATTATTATGCCTATGTTATGATTGCACTAAAATAGAAGTAGTAAAAAAACAGAAAAAATTGCACTTGGATTTTTACTGATTTTACGTGTCTATCTGAAACTAGTTATTAAGCTAATATTTATTTAAATTAAAAGAGGGCAAAACAACCTTTTTCCGTTGCAATTCTGCTTTTCATATCAATATGTTGTTTGATTTTTGCTCCGCTTGAAACACTTGTGCCCTATTATTGCTGGCTCGTACGCACGCTTATGAATCAGCAATTATACAAACAAAACATTCCCTTTCTAGTTTTGACAGCAGCAGGCTTCGCCTTAAGATACCACTGATGTCAGCTATTTACCAAACTTAGTTGATTAATGAATGTCGCAATTAAGTAAAGCTTAAACTTAGTGATTGTGAGACTTCTCTTAAGAGTCTGTTTAATATTAGGTACTAGCTTTCCCGCCCGCGACTTCGTCCGCGCGGACTACTGTTTATCGCGAAAAAGGCATCCTATGTTTTTCTAGGATATAAAAAAAACAATGCAAAAGTAGGTATAGCACCAATGCTCTTGATGTTTTTTGACATAATTGCTATTTCGTTTCCATGGCAAGCGTTTCTTACAGCGAATAATCATCATTTGTCCAGCTATCCCGTGGAAACTTATATTTTTCGGGATGAAAAGTATTTTATGTTTTATTTCAGTGTTTAAGCTATCTCTATTTCAAATTTCATCAAAATCGGTGTGAAAGCTCCGCAAACAAACAAACAAACAACTTTTCTCTATTATATATTGGTATGGATATATTGGATATATCAGTAGGTAAACCTTAAAAAAAAACTCAGCAGAGAGACTGTAAAAATGAATTTGACTAAGATTTTCCAGTATTATATTTCCGTTCTATTTATTTAATAACGGGTTTAATTAATACTTTCTAACAAGAGTGCTACAAACGCCTCTTTGCTCTCCTAAATTATAAATCAAATTACATTAATTAATGTTTAGTAATTATCACGAGTATTCTTATTGAGAAACAATATTAGATACTCATTACTAATTGAACATTGTCCTCACTCATCTCTGCACTGTTCTTAAATTATCCTTCTTTTAAATCTATACTTATAATAAAACTGTAACGGGTCCAATTCTGTACATTGAAGATATTTTGAATTTATTTATTGGAGGGTATATAATCGATACTGAAGCCAAAACTGTGACTTTTTCATTTTTGTCTGTCTGTATCTTAGCTAGGCATCACGCAGAAACTATTGAATGAATTTAAATGAAACTTGGTATGATTTGAGTTCATACTACGAGGTAGGCTACTTTTCATCCTGAAAACTGAAAGGGTTCCCGCAGGATTGGAGTTGAAAGTTATTTCAAAAAACATTTACCACTCTGAAACTACTGTACGGATTTTGATGCAACTTGGCACAGTCATAGTTTATATGATGGGTTAAAATTGAGAATACTTTTTATCCCGAAAAAATAAAGAGTTCCTGCGGGATAATGTCCCAAATTCTGTAAATAAAAGCTATTATGTAAAAAAAATTGGGGGCCGTTCTATATTCAATACTATATATGTTCTATAGCCAAAACTGTATTTTTTTAATTTTTGTCTGTCTGTCTGTCTGTCTGTCTGTCTGTCTGTCTGTCTGTCTGTCTGTCTGTCTGTCTGTCTATCTGTCTGTCCATCTGTCTGTCTGCACCTTGAAAGTGCATCACGCCAAAAATACTCAATGAATTCAAATGAAATTTGGTATGATTTGAGTTCATACTTTGAGGTAGGACATGGGATACTTTTCATCCCGGAAAATTAAAGGGTTCCTGCAGGATAGGCGTTGAAAGTTATTTAAAAGAACACGTATCACGCTGAAACTACTTGACGGATTTTGTTGAAACTTGGCTCAGTCATAATGGGTAAAAATGGAGGATACTTTTGATCCCGAAAAATAAAGTGTTCCTTCGGGATAATTTTCAAAATTCTGTAAATTGAAGATATTATGTTTTTTTTTTTGGAGGACGTTCTATTTTTAATACTTAAGCCAACACTGTATTTTTTTATTTTTGTCTGTCTGTCTGTCTGTCTGTCTGTCCGTCTGTTTGTGTGTACCTTGGCAGCGCACCACGCTGAAAATACTTAATGAATTCAAATTAAATTTGGTATGATTTGAGTTCACACTTCGAGGTAGGACATTGGATACTTATCAACCCGAAAAAATTAAGTGTTCCTGCAGGATAGGGGTGGAAAATTATTTAAAAGAACACTTAGCACGCTGAAACTATTGGACGGATGTTGATGCAACTTGGCACAGACATAGTTTATAAGATAGGTGAAAATTATGGATACATATTGTCCCGAAAAAATAAAGGGATCCTGTCGGATATGGGTCCAAATTATGTACATTAAAGATATAGTGTTTTTTTGTTGTTGGATTTTTCTCTATATTCTATTATGAAGCCTAAACTGTATGTTTTTTTCATTTTTGTCTGTATGTCTGTCAGTCTGTATCTTAGCCGCACATCATGCCGCCGGAACTACTGGATGAATTCAAAAGAAACTTGGTATAATTTGAGTTTGTACTACGAGGTAGGACATAGGATACTTCACATATCGAAAAATTTATGGGTTATTATTTAGGGGTTGAAAGAACACGTACCACGCTGAAAGTAATGGACGGGTTTTGATGCAACTTGGCACCGTCTTAAGTTATATGGTGGGTTAAAATTGAGGACGTTTTATCCCGAATAAGTAAAGGGTTTCTGCGGGATATGGGTCCAAAGTCATCTTAGTATTTAAGTAATAAACTTTTTTTTTTGGATGGTTCTCTATATTCGATACTGAAGCCAAACTGTTTTACTTTTTCATTTTGTCTGTCTGTTTGTCCGTATCTTGACCGCGCATCGCACCCAAACTACTAAATGAATTCAAATTAAAAAAATGCTCTTGGGTGCTTAAAAAAAGTATTGAACAATTATTTTTTTGTTAATCGTGTCTTTCTTTCTGTTTGTCTGTATGTTTGTTTATTCACGCATCACGTAAAAACTACTGGACCGATTGCAATGCGGTTTTCATTGTTAGATAGCTTAGGGTTTGATTTAAATCGGTGTAATTGGTATCTCAAGCTTGTGAGTTAGAAGCCGAGCAATAGATAAAGTATTTTTGACGGCTGAAGAAATTTTGATCAAATGTTGGTATATTGGTCCTGGAATAGCACATTGTGGTACTTTGAACTTAAAGAAAAGAACACGCGTGCGAAGCCGCGGGTACAGCTAGTCTATCTATATGTATAAAAGAATTTCAGAAAAACGTGGTTGGTAGTATTTATAACTCGAGAACGCCTAGATAGATTTTTATGATGTTTGTTTTTTTGGATTTGTTTCTGCACGGTATATGATAAACTCTTAAAACATAACTCAAAAACATCGGAATAATTCAAGTTTAATTTTCTTATTTTCTCATACATTTTGTATGGAACGGTTTTTTTTGATAATATTTCGAGTACGAATTCAAGCTTTTGAAACATTTGAATGAAATTGGACGAAAAATCCTAAGATTTATGAGCTTTTGAAGCTTTTGAACCTTTAATCAAATTTGAAGGTTTGAAGGAATTGTCATAATTTTCAATTGTCAAAGTGACAGGTGTCAAAATGAAATATCAAAAATGAAATGTCAAAGTGTCAACAGGAGGGATTTTTTGAAAATTATTTCATTATCACCACGGGAGTTTGACCGTGGGCGAAGCTGCGGGGTGCAACTAGTTACTTATAAATAGAAGGTTTTCAGTCAACCCATTTTTTGGTCCTTAAAATACATATTTCCGGGATTGCTGAACCAATTTGTATATTTTTTTTCTCATTTTATCTCCAGTGTGATCCCAGTGTGTGTAGTATTTTTTTAGTAAATTCATACGAAGTAAAATTTTTGGGTCTAAAATTACATTCTTCTGCTATTGGTACCTCCTAATTTACAGTAAAACATCTATACATCTGTTTAATTAAGCACTTTAAGGATACAACTATCAACATTTAACTAAGTTACTATTGCTTACTAAGTGAGGGACTTGTGTTGTCTAAGATACGACCGCAGAAGCTTTGAGTTGCTACATTTAATTAAGTGCTACAACGAGCCTCTACTTAATGCTAAACTTAGTGCCATTTATTGGTCACAGATGGCCCAGCGGTACTTAAATAAGAAATTTAGAATTAATGGAATGCTAACGTTTACACAATTAGCCAAAATTATAATTAAACGTTGATGCCGTTAATAATTTATTCTTGCCTGCTAATAATTAATAGATGAACCAGATAAAAATAATAATATTATGCTATTTTCCTAGTTGATTAAGTTGAAGGTATGTCAAGTTGAAAATTCAAGTATGCCTGTATGATCCATGTGTGAAAATCTAGGCAAAATAAAAAGGTGTACTAAAAAACTACTGTATCAATTTCGATGACATGTTTATGTACCCTGAAGGTTTAGGCTTTCAAATAAACATTAACTAACCAAATCGTATCCCCGAAGATCAAACATAACCACAAACGAACCATAATCTAACGTGTTAAAAACTCGACTGTGAACAAAACTAAAATGAGGCAAAAATGTAAGTGAGAATGGTTGCTAACCAACTTTAAATCGTTATAGATCCTAAATGGTCATTCGACATGAAAAATTATAACAGAAACCTAATAATCTTTTCCAAATACCTATTCAATGATATCCCAGTGATAGTTCGTGAACTTTCATTTTTTTCTTTTTGTAAATATGTCTTAGTGAATTTTGATTACTGTTATTTTTGTAGTAGCACTAGCAAGATCAATACAAATCGATTGACGTAAGAATCATCAAAATCAGTCTACGCGTCTATATAGGGCCACAAAGGAACAAACATAACTACTTCCATATTAATATATAAAAGTGAAACGTTGTCTGTTTGTTTGTTTGTGGAGCTTTTACACGATAACGGCTGGACGGATTTTGATGAAATTTGGAATGGAGATAGAGTAAAACATAAGATACTTTTTATCCTGGAAAATTGTAAGTTTCCACGATAAAAAAGTAAGTACTATAAGTTTGTAAGTACTTTTGCATTGGTTTTTAATATCCTAGAAGAACATAGCATGCTTTTTTTAGCGATAAACAGTAGTACGCGCGGACGAAGTCGCATGCGGGGAAGCTAGTAGGCTGATAAGTACAATACCCTCCGCGCAGTTGGGTAGTAAAAATACAGTTTAATTGCCAACCACCACATATTTGAAGACTAATTGACTTTAAAACTGAAACCTGAAATTATTAATTTCTGAATTTCATTACTTTTTACCCGATTGCGGAGGTTATGTTTTTGATTTGTATGTATGTAGATATTCAGCCCTAAAAGGGCTTGTTTTTGTTATAAATTAGTTATTATTGGATTCGTCATAATCACAGGAGTGATAAGATAAAATATGGCAGCTATAAGCCGCTATATTTTATTTCCGAGGGAATAAAAAAAGTGGCCAATACATATCGAGATGTATCAAAAAGTAAGGCATGAATTTTCCACAAATATATAAGTAATTAACATAAATATAAAAAATAAAATAATAAAAAAACACTGCGATCAATAACAACATACAGTCAAACATACCTATAACATAAATAAAAGTACTTCTTTTTTTTTAATTTTTATTATATAAAAAAGTATATAAGAGATATTTACCAGGTACTTTTTTTATATATTTTTATTAAAATTTACATATAAAGTACTTATTCATAACAAAGGGAAATATATAGAATCGAGGGGCAGGAGTTGAGGGGGGTGGGGGTTTATACTTAAATCTGATAACAGTAACTATTTCTTTATAATGAAGCAAACGACAAAACAATGAGAGAAAAATTGTTAAGCGCGTGTATAGTATACCTGTCCTATGTGAGCAACCTGGCGCTGACCACTTTGTTCTATTAACGCAGATTCTTTATAGTAGCAAATAATACGCACTGGTTCACAAAATATACAGTGCTTTTATTAGATTCTTGTTAAAAACCATATCTATTAAAAAATACAAACAAAAGATGTAGATCTTCTTTCGCTCCACAATGTCGCTTCACAGCAGTGTAGCCAGACCCTTTCCATTATTTTTTACAATCATCATCATCATTATCATCATCATTTCAGCCTTTAGCAGTTCACTGCTGAACATAGGGCTCCCCCAAGGAGCGCCACGACGAACGGTCTTGTGCCGCCTCCATCCACCGACTCCCTGCGATGGCTACAAACAATGTCGTCCGTCCATCGTGTGGGGGGTCTCCCTTCACTTCGCTTGCTTGTTCGTGGTCGCCATTCCAGAACCTTTATTCCCCAGCGGTTGTCGGCTCTGCAATGTAATAATGTAATAAAAAATACAATTTCTACAATATTCGTAATAAAATATATAAAACAACACCTGAACCTGCAAAAATTAAGATAATTATTTTAAATACCTATTGTTTGTTAAAAAGATGAGGCACAGAATAAATAATAGTATCTAGGATAATAATTAAAGGTGTTTGGTAAACAAACACTATCAAGTAGATATCTCTCGAAAGCCTAGAAACAGTTGGTAAAGTTTCAAAGCATACCTACCCTCAAACTAATGTGATTGTTTGGATCCCATGCAAAGTTTCGTATGCCCTATTTTGAGCCATTACTCTTTGTCTAGACCAAAATACAAACTAGAGCCAAAACTGTACCTAAACTACTTCGCTTAAGTATTGCAATTTAAAATTTAAATAAGGTATACTCGAACTTGGGAACATCGAAAGTTAGTAAGCCAATAGCTTTTCGTTACAGAGATGGAAAAATAATTGAGCAAGCCATATGTGCGTAATATCAATATGATCTTGAAGTCTCGGTCGACGACCGAAGTTTGACTTTCGCGTAACAATAACACGTTTATAATGGAAATTGCTTGCATGTTTTAAAACAGCTGCAAAAACTGACAGAAAATGCAGAATCAGAAACTCACATCACACTATTATTATAAATCAGAGAAGAGTAGTCACTGTCGTGAACTAGGATATAGAATTTTAAAAATGAATACTCTCTTATCGAGCGGAAAACTTCGTATGCGCGATGCAGAACTCCATACATTAGAACTGGCAGTCCATACAAACGTAATATAATGTAAAAAAATACGATTAGTGCCATCTATCTTTAGAAGACATTGAGTATACGTGTTTGTGTGTATTTGGGTGTGTGAATATTTGTTACTCCATCGCGCTCAAACGGCTGAACGGATTTGGATGAAATTTGTTACCAGGGCATCTTGTTCATTCAAGCATGTCAAAAAAATTACCTTATGTGATGGGTCAAAAACTTTATAATAAACTACCAGAAAGCATAAAAGCAGTCACCAGCGAACCCATTTATATAAAAAGGTTAAACAGCTCTTACTGGAAAAGACACTATACAGTATTCAAGAATATTTTAGTAATGACTAAAGCTCCTTTATCTAGATTAATGTTTGAAATTTTTGTCTTATTATTAATTGTGAATTAAGTTAAACACCTATTTTTAATTAATTAGTTTGACTATTATTGAATTTCATGTATATTGTAATAACTAAAATTTTAAGATGTATGTGAGTACGATGTACTGGAGACTTCGGTTCGTAGCTCCTAGTAGTTCAAGTTCCTGGTTCGATGTGGACTGTAGTTCAATTAAACACTGTTGCTTGTTCAAGTTCCGTTGACTGAATGGTCGGATCCAATCACTTTGACTACTTCAGTTCGACTACATTTATTTATCAAACTTATTCTATATATATACATTTTTACGATCTTACAACTAGTGCGTTATACACGCCGCAGTTAAAAGGGGCGTGGCCTATTTTATATGTTGTCTGTGTTCATGCTGTCGCGGGCAGGCTCGGCGTCCACAACATCTCTCCCCCCGGCGCAGCTCGCGTAGCCTCTTCTTCCCTTAGCAGGACGGCGAGTTTGCTGGTAGGGCGTCGGAAGGTACCGCTCTTAGTTATTACGTCGGCGACTCGAACGCCGCCATCTTGCCCGGGATAGGTGCGCTCAACAATCCCGATTGGCCAGATGTTCCAGGGCAGCGTGTGGTCGACCACAACCACGATGTCACCGGCTTGCAGTTATCGTCGGCGGTTAGCTGGCTCCCCCCGTGGTACAAGCGTGGGGAGGTATTCCCGCAGCCAGCGCTTCCAGAAATGGTCAGCGAGCGCTTGGCTTGCTCGCCAAGTTTGTCGGTCAGCTTCATCGCAGGGGCCTGTGGTAGGTAGGCCGATCGATGACCCCAGCAGGAAATGGTTGGTGTGAGCGCTTCTGGGTCGAGTGCACTCACGCTGACGTAGGTGAGGGGCCGAACATTGATCGAATGTTTGGCCTCGGTCAGGAGAGTCTGCAGGACCTCCTCGGACGGCACCTTTTCTCGCATCGTCATGTGCAGAGCGGTCTTCACGGAGCGTACTTGCTGCTCCCTTATTCCGCCCGGGTCGGGTGGCCAACGCTCGCTTTGTTCATCCCACTCGCTCGTGTGTGGGATATCTTCATGTTCGTCCTGCTCGCTCGTGTGCTGGACCTCTTGTTGGTCAGCAAACGCTTGGTGTATGGGCCATTCTTCCTCGGGTTCGCGAAGGAAGCTGGGCCCCTGGAACCGGCGATCGCTAGCAGCTATGGGCGTGCGGCTCAGTCTCGTCGCGTCGTCGGCTACGTTATGTTCGGTAGGCAGCCATCTCCACTCACGTCGGTGAGTTAACTCCGCTATCTCGCCCAGCCGGTGCACTACACAGGGTGGGTAGCGCTTCGCGTCGTTGTGCACCCAATGGACTACGGTCGCAGACGGTCCAGTAGGTGGTTTTCGCTGCTTCAACGCGATGCTCCTTTTTGATAACGTCCGCGAGCCTCGCGCCGATGACCGCTGCCTGAAGTTCTAGGCGCGGTATGCTCTGCGCGCGTCGCGGCGCTACCTTGGCTTTGGCAGCCACCAAGGCAATGGTCACGCTGCCGTCGTGGTGGATGGCCCTCCAAAAGGCCACCGTAGAAAATGCCTGCTCGCTCGCATCGCATAGTATGTGCAGGTCTACGCGCTTGTGTCCCTCTAGCGCGTAGCTACGGCGTAGGCGCAAGCGAGTTATCTCGCTCAGCTGGCGTAGCCATTCCGCGAAATGTTCGGCTTCTTTTGCAGGTATCGGCTCGTCCCATGGCATGTGAAGACGCCACAGGCTCTGCAGGATGATCTTCGCTCGAATGGTGTACTGACTGAGGAGACCAAGCGGGTCATAAATGGACATGACCGCGCTGAGGGCCTCTCTCTTCGCGGGTGCGCGGATCTGCGCGCGCACCTCAGCCGGTACGCGGTGTATTGCGGTGTTGAACCCCAGTTCGTCTCTGTTGGAGTCCCAGCAGAGCCCGAGTATCTTGCTCTCAGGGCTCCCTGCTCCCAACTGAGTGGGCGTAGTCACTCGTAGATCTGGCGGTACGTCTCGTAGCACGTTCGTGTTGCTAGCACTCCAACTGCGCAGCGTGAAGCCGGCGGCCGCGTGCACCTCGCGTAGCTCTTGTATAGTGCTACGAGCTTCCTCTTCATCGGCATAGCTGTCTACGAGATCATCCATGTAGTGGCTGTCGGTGATGGCCGCTAGAGCGCGTGGATGAGTCTGCGCATGCGCGTGTGCATTGTGATTGCGCACGCTGTATGCCATGAAGGCCTCGCCATAAGAACTGCTGTGCGGGCTGGTCTTCAGGTCGGATCTTCACTCGTAGAAACATCTCTTGTATGTCGGCGGTGACGGCGATCGGCCGTTCTCTGAATCTGAAGACGATTCCTTGTAGTGATAGTAGAAGGTCCGGGCCCTCCAGCAGCTGGTCGTTCAAGCTCACGCCGTGACATTGGTGAGCTGCGTCTAAAACAAGCCGTTGTTTACCAGGCTTGTTCGGGTTCTGTACTGCGAAGTGCGGGAGGTACCAGCAGATGGGGCTCCGTCGTTCAGTCCCGTCGCATGGCACCGCATAATTCTTAGCCAACAGATTTTCTATTTGCGCGGCGTATTGGTCGGCGAAGTCTGGGTAGGCGTCCATCTTTCGTTCGATGCTTTGTAGACGCCGTAGAGCCGCGCCGTAGTTCAACGGCATGGTGACGTCATCTCGCCGCCAAGGCAAGCCCACTTCGTAGCCGCTGTCTGTTTTCTTTATCGTTTCTTCGAAGATCTTCGTAGCTCGTAGATCTGCGTCGCTCACTCTCGAATGGATAGCGACGCCGAGCGCGTCGATGCGGAAGTGCGCCTCCACAAGCTCGTGTAGGCGCTGGTCGTGCTCGTTCGTACGCTGGTCGGGCGCGTATACGTGCAGCACGCTCTCGTTTTCGTAGATCAGGCTGCGGGGTGCGGTTCCATGCATCACCCAGCCAAGTCGGGTCCTCGACGCGGCCGGTTCATTTGGCCCGCCAAGACGAAGCTCACGGGATACAATGAGCTCCCAGTGGTCGGCGCCTACTAAGATGAGGGGGCGCGCCAGGTCGTACACCTCAGCTTCCATCAAGTCCCGCAGATGATTGTGTCGAAGAAGCGAGCTTGGGACGGACTGCCGGTGTAGCTTCAGATCGCGCACCGTGCGCGCTTTGATGTCATGACGTGTCGCCTCCTTAGCTCCCCTTAGAGAGAGAGAGACGGTTTGGCTGTCTCCCTCTCGCTGCGACATGTTCACCCCGTTCAGATGTAGGGGCTGCGTAGGGCCTTCTGCGCCGATCTTCTTCGCTAGTTCATGGTCGATGAGCGTGATGGTGGCGCCTTCGTCCAGCAGCGCGTAAGTGTCGACCTCCCCCCGTGGACCGGTGACGACCACGGGGCAGATCTTAAGCATCACGGTCTTCAGGCCAGTAGAATTGGTGGGTGCTACCGACAAGACCGCTGCGTTGTGGCTCGGTGAATGTTCGGGGTGCGCAGCAAATGGCTCGTTAGGTCACGCAGCTGATCGCGTATTATGTCGCGTGTCTTCGTGCAGTGTTGAGTGGTGCGGGCGGCGGCATTGGTTAATGCCGCACAGCTTCGCCTTGCATTGGTACCGGCGATGTTTCTTGTCGGCACATCGGAAGCAAACGCCTTTCTCTTTGACGAGCTCCCAGCGCTTATTAACGGTCAGTGCCCGGTAGGTTGGGCACTGATGTAGCGCATGGGCTTGGTTGCAGCTCTGGCATAGGTCAGTCTTTGTTTCTTGTTCCGCGCCCTCGTCGGTAGTGTACACGGCGTTCCCTTTCTTCTTAAATGCCGCTGGTCTCGTCTCACGGGCGGCAGAGGTCGCTGCCGGTGCGTATGTGAAACGCAGTGCCATGTCTGCTTCTCGCATGAGGAATCGAGATAGCATGACAATTTCTGGCTCCGAAGGTGACTGGTGTTCGTTGGCGTAGTGGCACCACTGCGTTTTGATGTGCGGGCTTAGCTTCTCCAGCACCTCACGCGCCAGCATCGGGTTATACAGGTACCCCCGCCAGTCGATGTTCTGTAGCACGCAGACGACGTTCTGAAGTTTGACAGCGAACGTGTTGAGGTCGGTCGCTGTCATCCCTGGCTTCGGGAACCTTCTTAGCTCTTCTAATGCTGAGCGGTCGATGATGAGCTCCGGTCTCCCAAAGCTCTGTTCCAATGTTTTGATGATCACGTCAGGATCAGTGGCTGTGTGCAGTAATGCAGCCACGGCGTCACGTGCGTCGCCCTTGAGGCAACTTCTCAGCCGCTGTAAGTTCTCAGCGGCTGAGATGTGGTACAGGGCTGTGGAGTCCCGTACTGCTGCCTTGAACGGCAGCCACTCGTTTGGTGCCCCAGTGAAGACGGGCAGGTTGGAGTTGTAGCGGGCCCGAGGTCTGGCCATTCGTTCAATGGCCTCGGCGAGTTGTTCGATCCCGGATCTGCGGTCAGATCGACCCGGGGTGGGTGATCTTGTAGAACGCTCAATCGTGCTCGTCGTGGTTCTTCTTGTTGCCTCTCGGTGTTGAGGCGCGGCACATCCCCGCTCTCCCCCCGTAGGGTGGAGGGGTTTGTACGTTGCAAGCAATCGTCCACCTTCTGGTGGTTGTCGTTGTTCCGCAAGGTTGGCTCGTCGTGAAGGCTCTGGTCTTCTTTAATATTCGCAATCTGAGCCACCAATCGCTTCTTCACTAGTTCCGCTTCCATTTCCAACTCCTTTCTCTTCAATTCAGCAAGTTTCTCGGCCGCCTCTAACTCCGCCAGCCGCAGCCTTAGGGTGGAGTTCGCAGTTCGTTGCGAGTGCGCCGGTGACCTGCTTTGTTCGATGTTGCCGGACGGGCCGGCGGTCGTGCCAGCAGCCGTGCCAGCGGCCGGCACAGATGGTAATGCTGGCGGCTCTAGGGATAGCCTTCGAAGGCGCTCTTCGTCCAACCGCTTCCGCTCTTCCAGCTCTGCCAGGTCGCTTTGGCTCCTCGTGACCACCATGTTCGATGGGCGGCAGACGTTCACTGGATAATCTGTTGGTCACTTAAGTTCTTCTGGTTCTATCCGGCTCCGATGGACCAAGATGTAGTCGCTGGTTCTTCTATCCGGATCGTTAGGACCAAGATGTAGGCGCTGGTTCGCAAGGTCTACACGATGTACTGGAGACTTCGGTTCGTAGCTCCTAGTAGTTCAGGTTCCTGGTTCGATGTGGACTGTAGTTCAATTAAACACTGTTGCTTGTTCAAGTTCCGTTGACTGAATGGTCGGATCCAATCACTTTGACTACTTCAGTTCGACTACATTTATTTATCAAACTTATTCTCTATATATACATTTTTACGATCTTACAACTAGTGCGTTATACACGCCGCAGTTAAAAGGGGCGTGACCTATTTTATATGTTGTCTGTGTTCATGCTGTCGCGGGCAGGCTCGGCGTCCACAACATATGCCATTGTACAGCATAAAAACATTTGAAAACAATTATTATCATATTAATATTAATATGATGAAACAATATTTTTAATTATAATGATGATTGTGACAAGACGAGCCATAGTGTAATCCGCATTACTGTTATTACTTTTATAAATAATGTATTGTGTTGATCTCTCTATGACAATAAACATATTCTATTCTATTCTATCCTGGAGTAACACATAGATTACTTTTAATCATCATCACAATCCACGCGGGTAAAACCGCGGGGCACAGTTAGTAAACAGTACATCTCTATTTATCAATTATTTCGGTCCCCTTAAAATTTATTATTTGGGCCTGGTTATACACTTTGATACATACGTCTTGCTTATTTATTATTTGGGCCTGGTTATACACTTTGATACATACGTCTTGCTTATTTATTATTTGTGCCTGGTTATACACTTTGATACATACGTCTTGCTTATTTATTATTTGTGCCTGGTTATACACTTTGATACATACGTCTTGCTTATTTATTATTTGGGCCTGGTTATACACTTTGATACATACGTCTTGCTTATTTATAATTTGGGACTGGTTATACACTTTGATACATACGTCTTGCTTATTTATTATTTGGGCCTGGTTATACACTTTGATACATAGGTCTTGCTTATTTATTATTTGGGCCTGGTTATACACTTTGATACATACGTCTTGCTTATTTGTTATTTGGGCCTGGTTATACACTTTGATACATACGTCTTGCTTATTTGTTATTTGGGCCTGGATATACACTTTGATACATACGTCTTGCTTATTTATTATTTGGGCCTGGTTATACACTTTGATACATACGTCTTGCTTATTTATTATTTGGGCCTGGTTATATACTTTGATACATACGTCTTGCTTATTTATTATTTGGGCCTGGTTATAAACTTTGATATATACGTCTTGCTTCTTTATTATTTGGGTCTGGTTATACACTTTGATAAATACGTCTTGCTTATTTATTATTTGGGCCTGGTTATACACTTCGAAACATACGTCTCGCTTATTTATTATTTGGGCCTGGTTATACACTTTGATACATACGTCTTGCTTATTTATTATTTGGGCCTGGTTATACACTTTGATACATACGTCTTGCTTATTTATTATTTGTGCCTGGTTATACACTTCGATACATACGTCTTGCTTATTTATTATTTGTGCCTGGTTATACACTTTGATACATACGTCTTGCTTATTTATTATTTGGGCCTGGTTATACACTTTGATACATACGTCTTGCTTATTTATAATTTGGGCCTGGTTATACACTTTGATACATACGTCTTGCTTATTTATTATTTGGGCCTGGTTATACACTTCGATACATACGTCTTGCTTATTTATTATTTGGGACTGGTTATACACTTTGATACATACGTCTTGCTTATTTATTATTTGGGCCTGGTTATACACTTTGATACATACGTCTTGCTTATTTATTATTTGGGCCTGGTTATATATACACTTTGATACATACGTCTTGCTTATTTATTATTTGGGCCTGGTTATACACTTTGATACATACGTCTTGCTTATTTATTATTTGGGCCTGGTTATACACTTTGATACATACGTCTTGCTTATCAAGACACAAGGAACTGTGTATGTCTAGTACGATTATTATATAATCGAAACATTGCAATTCAAAGGGGCTATGCCACCAGCATGTTGGATTCGCTGCCAACTGGTGGTGGGCTTAAACCAAAGAAATCCAAATACACAGACATCCAAATTGGATTTCTGTGGCTAACACTTGGACTACCTATAAGCCTGTAATGGCATGTGGGTCGTACAACTGTTTCGTTAAGTACTTAGCTAAAGTTAAAGATAGTAGTTACTTGATATCTGGATATCTAGACATTAGACTTACAGCGTCTATCCGTACCAATATATAAAAGTGAAACGTTGTCTGTTTGTTTGTTTGTGTAAGGAGCTTTCACGCGATAACCACTGGGCGGATTTTAATGAAATTTGGAATGGAGATAGCTTTTACCCTGGAATAAAACATAGGATCCTTTTTATCCCGGAAAATTGTTAGTTCCCGTGGGAAACTGGAAAAATTTTGATTACTCGCTGTAAGGCACGGTTGCAATGGAAATAAATTAACAAGTCTGTCAAGAAACACCAAGAGCATTGGTTCTATAGCTACTTTTGCATTGGTTTTTAATATCCTAGAAGAACATAGAATGTTTTTTCGCGATAAACAGTGGTCCCGGACGAAGTCGCGGGCGAGAAAACTAATTCTACATATAAGTGTCACGTACTGGGCATTTGTGCTGAGTATAAAGGGCATCACAGACGATTAAGATACTATAATATTTGATGTTATGATATCTGCATATAAATGTACATGATTATCGGGTGGCGCTATTTCTAACATTGCGCAGTACTGAGCGATACATGCGCGTGCGCGCGTGGCAGGCAACTGGCTTTCAAACATAATAAACCACAGCTAAATAGTTCCATTTGTTTGGAAGCTACGATTTTCACCCCCCTTTTTTTCTCACCTCCCCCCTCCCCTCTCCCCATATATCTAAGAACCATCTCGATCATATCAGCTTTTGAACAGAAAAAAACGCATCAAAATCGGTACATTCTTTTGGGAGCTACGATGCCACACGCACACACACACAAACACACCCTAAACTTATAACACCCGTCTCTTTGTTCAGGGGTTAAAAAAACCGTCACGAATACAAAACAAAGCAACGTGTAGAGCATATTACGATATATTTTGTATATTAATATATATTTTGTATCTTTTACGATATATTTCGTATCTTAAGATGACATCTTTTCAAAAATTCCATATCGCTCGATATCTTAAGATACTGTAAGATACAAATATATATTATCTTCGCCGTTTGTGATGGTTCATATAAATTGTATGGAGAACGATATTTTATCTTAAGATAAAATATTATAGTATCTTAGTCGTCTGTGACGCGCTTAACCAGTCGCTTGCTACGCGTGTACACGCACAGTATGCCCAGTAAGCCCCTTTCGACACACAGACACACGTAAGTATCTTTAATTCCTCTTATTTAGAGTCTGAAGTTGTGTCGGATAAATATTTTTTCTTTCTTTTATTCTTAAAGTTCAAAATCATGCCGTCATATATTTATTGACTTCCAGAGTTCAGTCTGCTCTTTAAATAGAATTGCATAGACCTTTGCCTAGACCAGAAACACTAAGAGCTTACGGTTACAGGTTCTCTAACGTTTGTGGTCAAAGTTCAATGACCACTGAAATACTTTCAAAGCAGAAATTAACAATGTCGTACACTGTTTGACCGGCTCATTCCAAAATGCGTGCTAAAGAATTGCGTGACCATAATCTATTTTCTTTAAATCCTTTGTTCTCTAAAAAGCCTGGTTTCTGGACTACAAAATAAACAAAGAACACTATTTTGACTGCTGAAAATACTCATTCAGTTTCAGAATGATAAACTCACAAGTCGTACACGGTTTACACGATGAAATTTAATAGTCCATCAGGATTAAGTTCTTTAGCCGTCTTTTATGTATACAGGTGCAGTCCAGTCCAGTCAGTTTTAAATTTAAGTACGTAGATAAGTTATCTCATTACTACTAATACCTAGTATATTATTCTATATAAGTGATATAAAGTACTGTTAGTACTATTATTCATTCTGTGGTACTAGCTGCGCCCCAAAATTTACCGACGTTGATGATGGTGATGAAATTAATTAATTAAAATACATTTTAAAAAAGCATTTACACAGTAGCCATGTCACGGGCTTAAACTTAGAACGGGCTAACACAATTAAATGCGTGGACAACATTTCGCGTCTGTGCTGTAAATCGTTGAGGAGTTCCCTAGACAGGACCCAACCCTGAGTGCATCAACCATGTCATGGTAAAACTTAAAACCGGCCATCGTAATAAAGACGTACTTAGACAGCATTTCGTGTATGTGCTGTTGAAGAGTTCCTTTATCTGGAGCTAATCCTGGGTGTTGATTCAGGTCGTGCTTACGCACCATAAAAATGCATTGTCAACGAATTGCATTGTTTTGCATTGGCGCTAGGTAGTTGGTGTGAATTGTCCCGAATTTACTGTTGAATTTCGAACGAAGCATCCAAGTCAAGTTCAGTATTTTCCGAATTTGTCATTTTTCCAGGAAACATTTCCAATTTTACTTTCCAATAAAGATCAAAGTTGGACTTTTACGAACATTATAAAACAAAAAATAGCCAAATCAGTCCAGCCATCCTCAAGTGATGCGCTTATCAACGAACAACATTTCATTTTCTACACTTATATTATAAACAGGAAAGATTTGATTGTTTGTTTGTAATGGATAAACTCAAAAAATACTAAACCTTTTTTTTACCTTCAAATTTATATTATCAGCGAGTAGCAAGGTTTCATTTTTCCACAAATTAGATTTCTCTTCGAAAATTGCAATAATGTAACCCAAGGTGACCAAGGTACTTTAGATTCAGAAAGAAATGAGGTTGCCACGGGAACGAAATAATAACAAGTATGTCAAGTACGAGAGTAATAATGCAGTTGTCTATGGTCAAGAAACACCACGATCGTTGCTGCCAAAGATTTTGAATTACACTTACGGGCGTATATCTTTAGTAGTTAAGACGAGATATAAATGATAAAAGTAAGAAAAATGCTGCGGTGTGAGTGCTACCCTTGCAAAGCCGGGGTGAGTCACTAGTTATATAAGTAGATAGAAGATACGTACTGTGGTATATTTTGGAAAGCAAAAAGACACTAAGAATTTGAACCTGAGATCACCGTAAAGCTTAACCTTCTTTATGACATCATAAGGAATAAGTATTATAATTTTTGAACATGAAAAGTAAAAACTTAAACCATAAAGAGAACTAACATTTTGCGATTCAATTTAGTACGAATATAAGGGTTGACCTGACAGACAATCCCTTCAAATCTAATTCAATCCCTACATTGCAATACCAAGAATTTCAGCACGGGCACTTTGGCCACCAATCAGCAATATATTCTAGAAAACTATTTAAATTGACTCGCTTTTCAAAGGAACGTTACGGTTGATCTGATAAGACCATATTGGAGTCCATGAATAACAAAATTCATCCTTGAACCGTTTGTTTTAGTGGTGTATAGAGCAAATGTATGAGTCACTGTTCAATAATAATCCGGACAAAATTTCTTCATCCGACTGATTTTTGGCATTATTTGATTCCTGTTTCTCTGAATGTTTACTGAATATTCACAGTTTATCTGAATATTCATCTTTCACTTAAGGTTTATTTTATTTGAGATTTCAACTTTGAATCTTTGCCAAAGTCTTCTATCAAAATAAAAACATGCTTATCGCAGATCATTGTATGAACTAGACAATGTTGTGCAATGAACTTGTATGTTCATCTACCACCATTTACATTAGGTAATATTATTTTATATGCATCAGTGTAACGTGACGCCCAAATATTGTATTCTATATTGTTTATATTATTGTTTCTCTTAAGTGAATATGTTCTTTTGAGAAAATATACATCTTTAACCACATAATATGGTGCCAGTTGACTGTAACAGCTGCATCTTCCATTGCTTGTCAGTAAGTACTACTTGGTCAGCAGGCATCACTGTGTCAATTTGGTTTCATTGAGCGGTAATTATGTTGACATTAAAAGACATCAAAATCACAAACAGATGTCATAGGGACGAAATGTAGGCGGCGGCGGCGATGCAAAAGTCCGCGACACTATATGTGTACATGTTACAGAAAGCCCAAAATAGACGCTTTTCAGTAACAAAACAACATATTTTACTCCCTCCATTTTCTAGAGCTCTTTGAGCTAATCTGTATAAAACTTTTTTTCTTCTTAACCTACACTGTAACACTGCTGGGCATAGGAATCCCTCATTTTCATCTACAAATCTAGATCACTCACCAGCTCCGACCAACAGTCCTGAGGCCAAAGCCTGCTAATTTAAAAAAAATGCCGTCTAAATGCCATCGACAGGCAAGTGAACTCTATGACTGTTCACTTGCCTGTCGATTCAATGGATTGAACGAACTTGACACTATTATTTCTACCTCTCTTCCCTACAAGTAAAAAAGAGACAACTATATTCCGCCGTTTTTGACGTTTTGTCTTTGGTTTGTCGTTTTATCTGTGGTCTTGTTGAGAAAAAATAATTATTAATTTACGTTGAATTGAGGCGATAAATGAAAAGAACGTATTTTTCTGATTCTGCAGGTACCTTTGGTCATTCATTTCATTCAGTATGAAGGAAATTACGGACCAAAGTAATCTGAGAGCACCTATGTATTTTAAATCGATGTTATGCCTCAAGTACGACATCTAGCTTCGATGAGAGATAGAAATATGAAGTGTGAAGTTCGTTCAATCCATTGAATCGACAGGCAAGTGAACAGTCATGGAAACCATCTAATTTTTAGCAGAATACCAAATTTGTCTACATGATCATGGACAGTTGCTGGAATGGCATTTTTATGATATTTTATTTAAAATTAGTAGACTCGGGCCCCAGAACGTGGCGCCAGTGTTTTCTCGCTTTTTTAAAACCTTATCAAACTAAAAATCACACTGATCATTCTCATTTTACATTAGTTTTACCTTGTGCACATTTTAGACGAGTCCTTTGAAAATTATTACGATATTCTTAATGAGCGGATTTCAATTAATTCTGCCTGACCCGTCCTTAGTTTGTAACTCATAATGGGATTTTAATCGCGCGTATTTTGCTTTGAATAACTCGCTTGACCCATCGACTGAACTATTTTTTCACCCAAATAGTTGTTCTGCGGGGAATATATCCTAAGTCGGCCAAATTCTTTCGCTACATCTCTATAGTTTGTACCTTTCTACCTCTATGGTTTGGGTAACAGGCGGTCAGAATAGCTCAAACTCAAGGTTAGATCGAGTTGATTTAGTACGAAACGATGTAAAATGGCAACGGTGACAGCGAAATTGGGTCTGAATAATGTGTAGGATCAAAGAGCACTTGGGTTCATTATGCAGTGCAACCAACCAGGGCCCTTACCACACTAAAAATAAGTGAAAAGTTGTCTGTTTGTTTGTTTTGGGAAAATTATAATTGAGATAAACTTCAAAATCAGTATGGAGTATTTTTATTTTTGTCTCTCTGTCTGTCTGTCTCTTTGAACACGCATCATGCTGAAACTACCAGACGGATTTTGATGCAACTTGGCACAATCATAGCTTATGTTATGGATTAACATTTAGAATACTTTTATCCCGTAAATAAAACAATGGTTCCCGCAGGATAGGGGTTGAAAGTTATTTAAAAGAAGACATATCACGCTGAAACTTCTGGACGAATTTTGATGTTACTTGGCACAGTTATAGTTGATATTATGTGTTAAAATCAAGAATACTTTTTATCACAAAAAATAAAGGATTCCTGCTGGATAGAAGTTTAAAGTTGTGTTAATTTTAAAGTAATAAAAATAGTACATCTGTTTATAAAAGGGCGTTCCTGCCACGAAGCAGAGTGGCAGTGGAAGCGTCTCAGGCCTGTAACCCAGAGGCCCTCGGATCGAATTCACTCGCTTCTATAAATGTTTTGCCTCAATATTTATAAGCATTTATATATTTTATGCTTTATGTTTACATTTTCTTGATATATTTAAGACTTCTGTAATTTCCTGATATAAATTGACAAGTTTTGTTTGAAACCAAGCAGATAAACATATACGGACGATCGCGCGTTTGTTATATATATCATGGGATATATATAACAAACGCTGATGATAATTTATAACCCTTTCGACGCAATATACCAAAAACATAAAATCCCAAAGACGTAGAATTCCACTTCGGATTATTTAGAGAAAATTCAAAACAATTCTGTCTTTTTATTTGACACTTTGAAAATTTGTTTGTTTTACTTAAAGTGCATGTTTTATTTACAAACCCTCCAAGAAAACTTGACTGAACTTGACTTGGATGCTCCCTTTTGCGGCTGTTTGTATTGGTAACCAAACTGCGTACTGTTTTACATGTTGTACTAACAGAACTGTCACAGCTGTGTCACCTAACTAATTAATCGATTACGATGCAAATTTCATAATTGGATAGCTTAGTTCGAATTAAAAACTGGTATACTTGGTATCTTAACCCGATGATTAGATGCCAAACAATCGATAAAAAACTATATGACGGCTGAACAAATTTTGAACAAATATAGTATATTGTACTTTGTAGGTACTTTTGGTCCTAGAATAACAAGTATGAGTTACTTTTAAATGAAATGACCACGCGGACAAAGCCGCGGGTACAGCTAGTTTAACATAACTTTGGACCCCTGTCCTTTAAAAACCCTTCATTTTTTCGGGATGAAAAGTATTCTACATTTTAAAACATAATATATAAACTTTGACTGTGCCCAGTTACATTAAAATCCGTCCAGTAGTTTCAGTGTGATACTTGTTTTTTTAATTAACTTTCAACCCTTATCCTGCGGGAACCCTTTATTTTTTCGAGATAAAAAGTATTCTACTTCACAACAACCTTTGTGAGTCGGTGTTAATCTATAACATCAGCTGTGATTGTGCCAAGCTGCATCAAAATCCATCTAGTAGTTTCTGCGTGATGCGTGTTCAAAGAGACAGACAGACAGACATACAGATATACAGAAAAACAGAAAATAAAAAATAACCGTTTTGCACTCCATACCGATTTTGAAGTTTATCTAGATTTTAATTTTCAAAAAAAATGTACTGATTTAGCCCAGTTACAGTTTTATTATAGTAAAATAGATATATAATATAGATAGATAGATAGATAGAAGATAGAATAAATAGATAAATGATAGTTGTATAGTCAGCAAGAAAATTAAAATTTTAAACAAAATCTTTTTTTTTATGCCGCTCGATCCTTTTTCGTACATGGATCAAAAGTCTCTACTGGACCGACTGAGGTTTGAGTCGTAGAAATGTCGGAAATCACGAAAAACTTTTTCTATACATTATGTAGGACCTTTTTTTTTTTTTTTGAGGGGGCGAAATGCCTGCGTACTTCCCTACCACCACGGGGGTGAAAACTAAAACCCCCCATGAGCAGTCCTCCACCGAGGTGGGGCAAGATGGGGTCGCGGTAGCATTCTACCATCTTGCCCCTGTGGCAGACCCTTATCGGGTCTCTCCGCCTTTGGAGGGGCAACCTTGCTCACAAAGGTCACCCCTCAGACATGTGGGGCCGTGCAAGCCGGTGAAGAGTCCCCCGACTCTCCACCAGTGACCCCACTACGGAGGAGGGAGGAGGTGGGCAAAACGCCTCCTCCTCCCACCTATTCTCCTGCGCCGGAGCGCGTCCGCTCGGGCGTCCGTCTCCCTGGCCCACTCCGCGGTCTCCTTCTGCACCATAACAGCTTCGCAGAAGGAGACCATTGCCTGCCACGATCTCTCGCTGCCAAGCATAGCGTTTACTACGCTTGGCAGAGAGAGATCCCGTCCTATCATCATTGAAAGCGTGTGCCGCTGCGGGCCCCATGCGGCACACGCCTCCAGCGTGTGGAGCGCCGTGTCCTCCGGTACCCCACACTCGTGGCACACCGGAGTCCTTTCCCGTCTTGCGATCTTGTGCAGGTACTTTCCGAAACATCCGTGTCCGGAAAGCACCTGCACCAATCGGAAGGTTAGCGCCCCAAATTTCCGCCTCACCTACCTCCGAAGGACCGGGCGGATAGCCTCCACCGTCCACTGCCCAGGGACCGGTGGAGCCAGGTCCTCCGTCCACCGCCACAACATGACAGCCCTCGCCTGCCGTCGCATGCGCGTGACCTCCTCCCACGCTGGGGGGTCTCCGCGGGATCTCCTCTCCGCCACGAAGTGGTAAACTTCGGCGAGGATCTCCGCTTGGAGCTCCCAGGGGGGATCACCGGCCAACACGCACCCTGCCGTCCAGGACACCGTCCGGTATCCGCGTATCGCCCTCGTCGCAATCACCCGCTGTGGACGTAGCAGCAGGGTTTTGGTCCTGCGGTTGAGGGCGTCCACCCAGACCAGTGCCCCATACAGGGCCATACTCCGGACCACTCCGTAGTATAGTCTACGGCAGTTGGCGTTCGGGCCGCCCACGTTGGGCAGCAGCCTTCCCAAGGCGGCTGCCGCTCCCACCACTCTCGGGGCCATCTGGGCAAAGTGGGCCTCAAATGCCCACCTCCCGTCCAGGATGAGACCCAAATATGTCATCTGGGTCCCAACCCAGACCATCGCCCCATCCAGAACCACCCGCGTTCCTGGAGGGGGTCCCCCCCGAGGCCCATGGACATTATGTAGGACCTGTACCATTCTTCCTTATGTACCTACTCTAACCGTTGTAGCTACAGCATAACGTTCTTAGGAGACTCTCATTAACTTTTGAAGATATTTGGACTAGGATTTAGAGATTTCAGAAAAAAAGTACGTTCATTAACAAAATGGGTAATTTTACACAAAAACTTTTTTTTGATGCCATTCGATCCTGTTTTTTATAATAATTCTATATCGGACTAACTGAGGTTAGATAAAAATACTAGGAAAAAAATACAGTTTTTCCATACGATATTTATTTCTGTCCACCATTATTTTTTTCTCAGTGAAAGTAAACTCTGAAAAGTTTGTATTCGAACGGTGATTGAATTTTATTTTATTCATCCACATTGATTTCGTACAAAATGTATGGATAAACTTTTTCTAGTGCTCTAACCTCAATTTGTCCAGTAGATGAACTCAATTTGTTCAGTAGTTTGAACTTCTGATCCTCATAAGAAACAGGATCGACTGGCAACAAAAAAAAGTGTTTGTTACACAAACACTTTTTTTTGTTAGCATTTACTTGTCGACTGTATATTTTCCAAAATCTGTAAATGCAGTTCAGAATATCTCAAAAAGTTATGGATGGTCTCATACTATGACGGTTAAGATACCTGTCCTTACTGTCCCGTCTCAAAAGTCCACCCAGTATGAGACATTGCTTCTTGCTAAATTTCATGATTATAAGTCAACGGGAAGTACCCTGTAGGTTTTGAGTGCCAAAATAAGCGGCATAAACAGCGATATCTTTTGATTGCGTTGACTCAGAAATTTGTTTTTTCACAGCTTCAAGGGATTGTAGACTTGAGTATTTGATATTAATTTCAACTTGATACCTACCTCCACGCGTTCCTGAGAAAAAGAGTCTTGACAGACATACATAAGGACAGACGGACGACGAAGTGATCCTATAATTAAGGGTTCCTTTTTTACTTTTGAGTTTACGGACCCAAAAAATGGTAAAGATTTACTGCCTCTAAGCCTACAATCACTGATTCTTAAACAAATACCTAAATTTTGCCACTTGCATGCTGACTATAACTTTCATGGACTTTTAATGGACCTTAAGGGGTTTAACCGCTCCAAGGTCGCCCAGATCGTAAAGAGGGTAATTTATATAGCTGCGACTTTATCTGTAATCACAGTTGGAAGTAACGGGTATTCATTAACAATGATTGAAGAGTTGAAACTGCAGGGTTCAAAGTATAGTGTTTGATACAAGTGCTGGATTGGAAATTCGCCAATGCTGATAGAGATTCCTTATGAAGAGCTGAATAAGTATTCGTATAAATAAAATCGTGTTTGTCACAACATCGCTTGCTATGAAGCGAGATGATGATCAAACATACATAATGTACATAAAATGATGATATATTTGCGGCAATAGTACATGAACCTTGTACACAATATAAAGTTCAAAACTAAAATAGCCTATGAAACACTTGCAATGAAGACGAATCGATTGATACCTCGCTTGTCAAAATCGAACCAAGATTTTAGTTTGAACACATTACCCTTCTCTGCTTTGACGTAGTTGTGTAAACAGAATAGCCTATGACATCTTATAAGACAAATCGATTGACACCTCGCTTGTCAAAATCACATCCAATAGGATAACACTTAAAAACCAATGTCTCAGGGTGACGAGCGCAGTGCAGTGACGCGTAACATTTTGCAACCAAAGTTCTGGGCGTAACTGCACATGTTATAGAAAAGCAAGACGCTTACTATCAGGCCTGCTCGACTCGTCACTAAACGGAACAAAAATAAGAACAAAGAACTCGAAAAATAACTGAATAACTCGAACCAAAGAAGTACAAAATATTGAGCTTGATTATTGAGCTTTTTTAAAAGTATTGAGCTTCTAAGCTGCTTTTGTAAAAGCACACGAATGGTTTAGTTCCAGGGTCAAACAACAGTTAGAAATGTGACGAATTCCTAGGCTATTCCATAATACCTACCTATTATGTATATTAAAGCAAATGTTATGAATTTGGTTTTAACTTCGAACTTGGCCTTCGTAAAAAACAAGAATATACATGCATAGAAATATGCATGGTATATAGAAAACTAGTCCACAAATTTAAGGAGCTATGGAGAGAGCTACGCTTGGAGTTTTTCTGAAGGAAAATATTCGTAATGAAGATATCCGACGGAGAACCAAGGTTACCGACATATAACCTTGGTTCTCTGTCGGATATCGACATAGCTCAAAGAATAAGCAAAATAAAGTGGTAGTGGGCTGGTCCCATTTCCCGAAGAACCGATAACCATTGGGGTAGATGAGTTCTCGAGAGATGACCACGTCTAGGCAAACGTAGTGCCAGTGTGGCCAGGTGGAGTGATGACCTGCGAAAAGCGCCTGGCAGAAAATGAATGAGGAGAGCTGAACACCGAGCTTAGTGGCGTGCATAAGGAGAGGCCTACTTCCAGAAGTGGACAACTAAAGGCTGATGATGATAATGATAAAAAATAGAATAGATTGTTTTTAGTCAAAGTCAAAGTATTTTATTGTAAATAGGCAAAAATAATAGCACTTTACAAGACAAAATTAAAATCTCATGTATTTCTCCTTATCAAATATGAATAAGGAGAAATACATTAAATATTATAAAAAGATCAAATCAATAAAAAATAAGGTAAACTAAGTACGCTTTGAGTTTGAAAAGGAAATTTCCCTTTCATGTGCCAACAGAGTTAAATCTCTCACTGGAAAAGGAAATACCCTTCTGACTCTACTGGTGCTTCGGAAATACACCAGTTAGAGAAGAGATAGCTTAGTGGTCGTACGACATTTAATTACAGATTAATTAATCAGTTTAAGATTTATTTACTGACTGAAAACCTGTTAAACACTCATTTTACCTATCCGTGCATGGTTGTATGGAAGAGATGGTCTTCTTGTTGTTTAGTTATATGTTTTTTTTTTGTCTATAGCGCAGTTTTACCTATTAAACTACGTGAACAAATCAGGTCACAGTCAGGTGATATATTTATATCCATACCAATATATAAAAGTGTAACGTTGTCTGTTTGTTTGTTAGTTTGTTTGTTTGTTTGGGGAGCTTTCACGCGATAACCGCTGGATGGATTTTGATGAAATTTCGAATGGAGATAGCTTATACCCTAGAATAAACATAAAAACTTTTTATGCCGGAAAATTCCTCGAATTCCGTGGAAGTTTCCACGGGAAAACTGGAATATGTTGAATACTCGCTGTAAGAAACGGTTGCCATGGAAACTAAATAACAAGTCTGTCAAAAATCATCAAGAGCTTTGGTGCCACAGATTAAGTAGTTGATGTTATACCAACAACAAGCCACAGAGGCCATAACCAAGAAGTCTAAATCTACTTTTGCATTGGTTTTTAATATCCTAGAAGAACGTAGGATGTTTTTTTTTTGCGATAAACTGTAGTCCGCGTGGACGAAGTCGCGGGCGGGTAAGCTAGTATTTAATATATTACCTGATTCTCAAAATCAGCACTAAATATCTCTAGTTCGTTCTTGAAAATCATCGATTCGTTTTACAAACCTACTTACATTCCCTGCAGTAGATAGGTACACAGATAAAATAACAGGTACCGATACCGCGAAATCACGTGACTGCAGCCCATAAAATCGTATAATATTGAAACAGCGCCCTTTTCAGGCTGAACGCGGTCACCATGTGAGTGTAAAGTGTACACAAATGTTGGATAATATCGATTTTGGGCTGATTTAGACGTTTAATTTATATGAATTTCCTTTCAAACTTTTAGCTTGGCTGCTCATTTAGAGCATTGTTTAATCAGTTCTTAAGATTGTCAAAAAAAACTTCTAAAATATAACTAGCTGTAGCCGCAGCTTCGCACGCGTGGTCATTTCTCTAGGTTAAAAGTACTCATATGTTCCAAGACCTAAAATAACAAATCATTTGATCAAAAGTCCTTCCGTCAAAAGTTTTATCGATTGCTCGGCTTCTACTCATCGGATTGAGATACTAAGTACCCAAGTTTTTAAGTAAAACTCTAAGCTATCCAACAGTGAAAAATTGCATCGCAATCAGTTTAGTAGTTCTTACGTGAAGTGCGAACATACATACAGACACGATGTTTAATAATGTTACATGCTTGTTCAGTAGGTTATTTGAAATACCCTATACGTTTTTTTTAATAACTTTATTGTACAGACTTTTTCGTTCTTATTCCTTTATTATAAGTATAGATAGATAAATAAAAGATAGAATGGATAGATAGACCCAAAAATGATCAAATTCATTGTACGTACCGTAAGTGACTGGTGGAGGATGAATAATAATTGTCCTTACAAACATTATTCCAAAATCATTTGTAATTAATTATAGCATATTTCTACCATATTATTTTATTCGGATTCAGATAGTATTCATCTAGATAAGTACCTACTATCCGATGTTCCTAACTATGTTTTGTTATCAAAATAGGTTCTTATCTGAAACAAAATTTAAGCGAATTGTATGTTTGTCGTGAAAATAAGGAAAATGTTTCAATTACAAATGATTTTGGAATTATGTTTTTATGGACAATTCATCATCCGCCGGCCCCTAAGGACAGACCAGTTTGAAATTAGAGAGGGTATTGAAATTGTAAGTTAAACCTATTTAACTATAACTATTTGTAGTATAGATATATTTGACATCTCATTAGGTTAGCAGCTTTGCAAATTAACCCTTAGAGCGTAATCATGGGGTTCATAATATTCTCAGACAGGCGCTGGAAGTAATATTAGAGCTACCCTCATTTGCAGGATAAATAAATACTATTATATAAAAGTGAAACGTTGTCTATTTGTTTGTTTGGGGAGCTTTCACGCGATAACGGCTGGACGGATTTTGATGAAATATGGAATGGAGATAGCTTATACCCTGGAATAAAACAAAGGATACTTTTTATTCCGGAAAATTGTTAGTATCAACGGAAAAACTGGAAAATTTTGATTACTCCCTGCAAGGAACGGTTGCCATGGAAACCAAATAACAAGTCTGTCAAAAAACGTCAAGAGCGTTGGTACTATACCTACTTTTGCATTGATGTTAATATCCCAGCAGAACATACAATCCTTTTATTTTCGCGATAAACTGTAGTCCGCGCGGATGAAGTTGCGGGCGGGAAAGCTACTACAAGATAAAATATACCATAGGAAGATATAGTTATTAAAGTAATACTAAGATGTTTGGTGGTACCCATTGGGATGAAATTTTACACAAATTCCAAGTGCCAAAAGCGTAAATAGTATATTATTTTTATAAAAACTATCCATAGAGATGTTTTAACGACAGCATTTAAACTAGCGGTCCGCCCCCAATTTGAGTCCTCGCGTTGTACCGTTTTTGTTTCTTCACATTTTGACCTATAATATGTCAAAGATCACGATGCCTACTCAACAACGCCCAAACCGATTCAGCTCAGAGCTAGAAACCTTCCATATTTCATGAAGATCGGATCAACAACGGTTTGAAAATTATTTCCGAACAAACAGGCATAGTTACCAATTATGTTATAATTATTAATTATTTTTAATTTTAAAAGTTTTTTATTTACTTATTAAATTATAACCTAGCACAAATTCCAGTGTTAATTTAATCCTAGAATGTACAATTAGTTTTTTTTTTACTGTTAATCAAGCTACTTACTTATCTAAACTTATAAAAATAAAGATTCAACAATGTAGGTATACGAAATAAAATTATGACAAATGTTTACCTAGAAATACGGGTTTTCTAAACATGCAAGCATTAGTTGAGCGTTACAATACTAAACATACTAACTATTTGGGTCATTAGATAGCTCAAAGCCAAAAAACAGCAAAAATAAGTCAACTATCCAACAAAAGTTAGGTAGGTATCTACGCATTCTTCTGTTAGGTAGTAAACAAATACTAACATACATTGCAGTCGGCAAGCAACAGGAGCAATTCGGCCCGGCTGCCAATCGCCAATGTTATGTTAAAAAATAGTTATATACAGATGCCGATACGTTCAAGTTGTTCTGGAGACCACATCCGCTTAGCTCGGTCAAAAATGTACATACAATTACTGCAATGGAGCGATATGAAAATGTTCTCAGAAATTGCAGCCAATTTTCTTGGAATTGAAGACTTTTCCAGTGTGCTGGAGTTCTTTAACGAAATTGTTAGTCTTTATCTCAGTATCTTTATACTATGTTTAATCAAATTGTGAAATTGGTCTCGCGTGGTTGTTAACCCGCCAATTGTGACGTGATTTTGACTTATATTTGGTGACACCTAGATTTGGTTAGGTTTTTTCAAAATAAGATGTTTCTAATAAGGAACACTCCATGCTACTTTTACTTGGTCATATATTAAAAAGACATGTTCTTTTAACAATAACACAAATACATGTTATAAATGATATCTCTTTTAATAATATTTACACTTATGTACTTAGAACACCAGAAATTACCAAGTTTTTCTATATTATAATAAAATATCAGAAATTTTAACAATTATACTTTTTATAACTAAATCAGCCTTTGTCTTATGACGTAAGGAAATACTAAAAAGAAACAAGCATAAATAAAATAAAAATATAACCCCAACATCGTTACACCTAAGAACCATGTCGATCACATCAGCATTCAACCAAATAAGCTCAACAAAAAATAACTCCATAAACAAACAAAAAAATAACATAAAAATAACTACATATCAACAAAAAATAACTGATGCGAGCTTGAGAAAAGAGCAGCGGAGGCCGAGCGGAACATAATGTGCGCTTTCAGTGTGTGCTTTTCGACACCAGGTTCGATCCTCAGCCTCCGCCAATGACAATCCGTGCTACGGAGGGTAAGTTCAGCAGGTTGGTCTCGGTGAGGGCGGCGAATAACGACAAACACTGACACCAGAGGTCGCCGCTTCATTCGTCATACATACATTTGACATAATTTGATTTGGCTAGCAAGCTTACGGGCTAAAGCATCTCCAGGCGCATTTTGTGAAAATGAGCAGAGGCCTGAGAGGGAAGGGAGAGGGAGAGGGGAAAATTGCGATGAGATGATTGAGGAAGTAGCCCGGCCAATTAACATCAACATCTATGACCTGGAACCCAGCAGAGGACTTAAGATCCGAGATCCAGCTACACAATCTAATATATTCCTCAGTTCATACTTCTGACCAGAACGTGTGGTCTACTGAATCTTTAGAGAAGCGAAACGTTGCTCCTCAAACTGTGGTTTTCTGTAATTATTGAGTTTCTATTAATGTCATTATGTATAGTTACTCAATAACTTGTATATTTGCTGGTATCTTTACTTTGTAAATACTATGGCCTGAAATAAACAGAGAATGAAAACAAATAAATTAAATTAAATACTTTCTATTTTGACGAGCATGTTAAGCTATCAATTAAATCTAGAGAAACCCCATCAAAGCCAGTGTTATAAACCCTGGAACAAAATAAAATCAATAATAAAGTCGCAATGACCCATATAGGGGGAGATGAGGCGAAACAATACAAAAACAACGAGCGATGCAATGACTCCGGCTTCGTTCGCGGTCACGCGATTCGTCGCGTCGCAAGCTTACTGCCAAGTATTTCTTGGCTATGGAATGGATTTAGAGGTGCCTTTTTAGAAAATATCGTTTTAATGCAAAGGAAAACTAAATAAATTTGAAAGGAGATATTGAACTTTTGCCATACAATTGGCTGTTCTATCGACCTATCTAATCAGCCCGTATCCACCCACTGCTCAGTATCATCTCCTCACGTTCACGCCTGTCTTTCCGGACCTGTACTAGTCTCATCCATTGATCTCTAGCGTACCTCACAATGTCATCTGACCAGAGAGTGTGTGGTCTGCCTCGAGGTCTTAGCCCTTCTCTTGGATACCTTCTCTTCCTGCCCATTTCCACTTTAGCCTGACAATTCGCAGACCTACATTTTCAACTTTGGAACGACGTCAAATTTAAACGTTTGGTATGCGATCTACTAGGCGGATACCTAGGATGGCGCGTTCCATAGCTCGTTGGGCCACTTTTATACACAACCATATATAAAAGTGAAACGTTGTCTGTTTGTTTGTTTGTTTTTTAAAACGGCTGATCTGATTTTGATGAAACTTTTTAAATCGGTACTGTAAAATATACAGACCCACATAGGATATTTTTTTATCCCGGAAAATGGTAAGTTTCGATGGGAAAACTGCAAAATGACGATTTTTTTGCGATAAACTGTAGTCCGCGTGGAAGTAGTCTTTTGAAGTAGTCGTAGTAGTAGTCGTAGAAGTGCTTTTTGGTGAGCAGACACGTTTTGGCACCGAATGTGAGTATGGGTAGCACACATCGGTTAAACACCTTGCTGTTCTGTTTTTTGTGATTTGGAAATTGGCTGTTACATACCCAATATTCTGCTAAAGATGTTTCCACGATTTTGTAATTAATCGAAGGTGCCCTAAAAAGTATCTCAAAATCATCATTATTTCGATAAACGGCTCCAAACGGATTTACTAAAAAACTAATTTCATGAAAATTTTATAAATTTTGCCGTGCGGATCAGCCTTGATATTAGCTCCACCCATTCCAACCTCGCGGGTATTGTGAGAACCAGCAAAGGGAATTAAGGAAGTGGGCTGCAGCATGCGCCTGTGTATCAGCAGCTACTGCGATCACCAAGCCAAGCCAAACTAAGCCAAGCGCGGTGATTATGACAAACGCCCCTATTATGGGGGAGGCCTACGTTCAGCAGTGGACGTCTTTGATGATGTTAAGTATCATATGCTGTGTCTACCCTGTCAGATAAAAAATACTATCGACATCTGCCCCTAAATCTCGAAATCGCGCACATTCATGATGAATAAAGATCCCCTCCCTACTAGAAAAAAGTCGGTTAAAAAAGAAAGGATCTAACTACATATTTCTCATTAGTCAATTTATTAACTGAAATTCAGGTAATTACAATATGCATGATCTTCTCGCGCTAAATGTGTTTGCTAAAGTGCCTGAAAGAAGCGCACCTATAGTATATATAGCGTTGTTTTCGGTTAGCTTAAATGCCCTAAATACCTATTTTATAATCCCAGTTCTCAAAAGTATCTAAATATGTCTTTTTAAATCCATCCATCCATCTGTGTTACCAACAATAGCTGGATCACTTATTAATTTGAGTATAAGCATAATATAAAAAATATTTAACAATACATTTTACGGGCAATAATGTAAAGCTTTGTTCGTTAAATTAAACGCAGAACAGGGAGAAATAAAATTTAATTGTTTTACTTATTCTGATACAGATAAAAACACCTATTATTTAAGCTAATCCCTGAGGATTTTGGTGAGATTTTAAATGAAACAGAATTCGATGAGAGACACTCTTTATTCCCAGACTAGAAATATTTTTTAAGAAAAATGTTCATTAGTGTAAGCCCTGCATTATCTAGCTAACGAGCGAGATAATTAAAGAAACAAAAGATCTAAATTATAATCGCTGGACATTTTAATCTCGATATTGTAGATTTGATGAACCAAATTGGTACATAGGTATCAGCATTTTGGCCATGGGTTCTTTCGTCCAAGCTCTCCAGGCAAAATAGAGATGGCTTTTAAACAGCTGGAAAGGCATGGAAAAACACAGAGCAAGGACGGAATTACTACGAAGCTCCTGAAGGCAGGAGGTACTCCCACGGTTAATGAACTTCAGCGTATCTTTAATTCAGTCATCTTCTTCTCTGGGAGAACTCCAAAGGCATGGAAAAACAGTGTGGTCTTTCTTCTTTTCAATAGAGGTGAATAAATCTTTTTGAAAATTTTTCGACCCATTTACCTCCTGAGCCATGTCTACAAGTTATTTTCAATTGTCATTACGAAACGTCTTGCGCAAAAGTTCGATGAATTCCAGCCAAAGCTGGAGCTGGCCAAGTTTCAAGGAGGATTATACAGAAGACCGAAGAGTATAATCTGCTCCTGTGCCTTGTGATGTGGACTATGAGAAAACCTTTTTTTTTTTTTTTTTTTTATTATTTATTCACAAGAATGTAGTAATTAAGTAGATGGTAATAACAATTATAAAAGTCCAGTACATCCTACCATAACAATGGTGTGCAAACATATCTATACAAAAAAAATACAACGATAATAAACAAGATTCAATAGTAAAATATAGGGTTTATTATTTAATTAATGTCAAAATGTCAAATTAAAGTTAATGTCAAATTATATCAAAAATTAAGTCATAGTTGCCAATTAGCAAGCATTAAATCAAGAATTTTAACATTAATTAATCACATTATGTTTCATTATTTTCCTTATATGTCATGTACTCATTGAGATTATAAAAACATTTTTCTGAAAGCCACACAGTCAGTCTTCTTTTAAACATGTTAAGCGTCAGTTCTTTAAATGTGCATGGTAATTTATTATACACCTTAATGGCGTTAATGTAGGCATTTCTTTTAAATATATTTAATCTGCATCGAGGGATATAAAGTTTAAATTTATTTCTTGGAGTGACATTTCTCCTTACTATTTCCGAATGTAAATTGAAGTATTGTGGATGCTGCTTAACAAAAACACACAGCTCTCTAATATACATGCAAACCAATGGTAAAATTCGAAATTTTTTAAACAGTGGTTTGCAGCTGTCCATAAACCAGGCGCCAGAAATAGCTCTCACGCATTTTTTCTGGACTCTAAATGCTTTTCCAATCTCAACCGAGTTACCCCATAACAAGAGACCGTAAGAGAGCACCGAAGACACGTATCCATGGTATGCACTTAGTGCTGCTTCAGTAGATACTGTTTGCCTTAACCTTTTTATCGCAAACACAAACCTGTCCAACTTATCGCAGAGATAGTCAATTTGCGTCTTCCAGTCGCAGTGTCTATCAATTATTAGTCCTAAAAACTTAGTAGAGTCAACATCCTCTATTTTAATGTTTTTGTAATTTACATTTAGGTTCATATCCCGTTTCCTATAGTTTTGAAATTGTATAAATTTTGTTTTACTAACATTGATTTTTAAATTATTATTACTGAGCCAATTAATTATTTTACTAAGTGCATCATTTATTTCTTGCTCGTATATGTTTATATTTTGACATTTGACAATTAGAGTAGTGTCGTCCGCAAATAATATCGTTTTGTGATGCGTTATGTTAGGAAGATCATTTATGTACATCAAAAATAGAAATGGTCCTAGCACACTTCCTTGTGGAACTCCAAATTTATTTAGTTTAAAGTTTGACCTGCTCGTTACTTTCATATCTTTTTGTACTTTGTCTATTTCTACGCATTGAGAACGATCAGTTAAGTAACTTTTTATCCAATCATTTGCTACTCCCCTAATGCCGTACTTTTCCAATTTATGTAGAAGTAACTTGTGATGAACAAAATCAAAAGCTTTACTCATATCGAGAAAAATAGCCGTTACTGGTGTACTTTCATTAATCGCTTCTGTGATAATCTTTAATAAATTAAAACATGCTAGTGAAGTGCTACTATTTTTCCGGAAACCAAATTTGATTCTATCGAGACTTGGTTCAGAGTCCCTGCAACAATGCCAAGTCGACTGGCTGTATATCCAAGTGTTGAGAACTTGAGATGTCTTCATGCCACAACAATGACGTTCCAAGTACAAAACCAGAAGATTTAACATATCCCCCTGCAACGAAGTATGAGACAAGGGGACATTATTTCACCGAAATCGTTCTCAAATGAATTGAAGGGTAATGTTTAAGACGCTCGACTGGAAAGGACGCGGCATTAACATTAATGACGATTACATTTGACACTTGAGATTCGCGGATGACATTATCATTGTGGCAGAAACGTTGCAGGGCTTGCAAAACATGTTGGACAGCTTAGCTGATCCACCTCAACGCATTGGTCTCCGGATGAACTTGGACAAATCCAAGGTTATGATCAACGAACAGTTGTTCAGGAGTATGTTTATCTGCATTTGGAAAACTCCGTCGAGTCTTCGCGTTGCCAATACCGCCAAGTTTGAAGACAAAAGTTTTCAACCAGTGCGTTCTACTTGTTATAACATAAGGAGCCGAGACGTGGACACTCAGAGTAACATTAGTCCACTAATTTAAAGTCACTCAATGGGCTAATTAAAATAACATGCTCAGCGTTTCTCTGAAAGATCGTTTCCGGAATGAGGTGATCCGGCAGAGAACCAAATTTATCGTCATATCCTTTAGGATTAGTAAGCTAAAGTGGCAGTAGTAAGTAAGTGGCTGGTCACATTTGTCGAAGGGATGATAACCGTTAGGGTAAACGTGTTCTTGAGTTGATACTATGACTCGGCAAACGTAGTGAAAAGGTGCCCTCCGGCTAGGTGGAGCGACGATATGTGCTAGGTTGCTGGCGGCAGTTGGAAGAAAACAGCCGAAGATCGGTGACTTGCTTTGGGAGAGGCCTATGTCCAGCAATGAACTGACACGGATAAGGCTGTTCCCTATCGATTCCCTCTAGTTACATTGATGGCGGAAAAATAGTGTTTTTTTTCAAGACGGGGTGGATGTGTGCCAGGTTCCATACAAAAAGGTAAGATGGCCTTTTTACGACCATATTTTTTTTAATTACTTTTTTGACGAGTCAAGCAGGACGCTCGCCTGTTGGTAAGCGTCAAGCTGGACTATAACAGTTGTTGTGCCAACCAGAATTTTGGATGCAAAATCTTGCGTGCCGCTGCACTGCGCTTGTCACACTGAGAAATTGGTTTTAATGTATCATCATATTCAGCCTATGTCTGTTCACTGCTGGACGTAGGCCTCTCCTAATGCACGTCACTGAGCTCGATCTTCAGCTCTCTTCATCCATTTTCTTCTAACCGCTTTTCGTAGCTCGTCACTCCACCTTGCCACAGGGCGTCCTACACTACGTTTGCATAAACGCGGTCTCCACTCGAGAATTCGTCTACCCCAACGATTATTGGTTTTCGGGAAATATGACCAGCCCACTGCCACTTGAGCTTGCTTGTCCTTTGAGCTTTGGTTACATTGGTTCTCCGTCGGATATCTTCATTACGAATCTTGTCCTTCAGAGAAACTCCAAGCACAACTCTCTCCATAGCTCGCTAAGAGAGCTTAAATTTGTGGACTAGTTTGACCGTGAGTGTCCACGTTTCGACTCCGTAGGTCATAGCTGGTAGGACGCACTGATTCAAGACTTTTATCTTCAGGCACTGTGGTATGAGCGACGAGAACACTTGAAGAAACTTACCAAATGCTTAATATGAGAAGACTTCCAGAAAATATTCGCTAGAAATATTTAAACAGGACTTAGAGTAAAACCGGTTCGGTCAGAATATGATAAATAGGATCTTCTCCGCTTTATCAACAAAAACTTTGTAGTTTCACTTGGAACCGGTCGATCGTCCTTGCGGATCTCGTCTGATATACGTTTAAGACGAGACAAGTAGTTTAAACTTTAATATGTGAAGACTTTCAGAAAATACAAGTCATTTCAACTTAGACGGGTAGACCCGTCCAAAATTTTATTTTCTTAGACGCCACTTCTAAACCACTCAAACCCCACAATAGCAATTCCTTGGTCGCTATAACGACGGACAACCCCACTGTTTACGAGCCGAAGTCTGCACGAGAAACAGTAACGCACCACCTTCGAAACAAAACGGTCACAAGGCAAAGGTTATATGCCACCATTACAGTGCTTCTGAAAAAAAAACTTTAAAATATGAAACGTCAGAAGTGTTACATTTGAGTTGACAATGAAACATTTTAAATTTAAAAATGGAACGTGAATTAAAAATGTTTCGATTAATAGTGTTGTTTTTAAAACTATCGACAGTTCTAGCGGCACGGGAGCCGAAACAGATCACTTTAGCGAATCAAGGAACGGTATCTGGAATGTATATAACTAGGTTTAGAACTAAAAGGATAGCAGCGTATGTGGGTATACCTTACGCGCAACCGCCGGTCGATTTCCGAAGGTTCATGCCTCCTGAATACACCGATTTGCCCCAATGGGAAGGGGTTAGGAACGCCACGATATTCGCGCCGGATTGTATGCAAAGCGACCCTAAAAAAGAGGACGTGCAGAACCCTCTGAGTAAACACGATGAGTTGTTTATGAAGTTACTGGATTCCCAAATGGAGGAGCCGAGGAAAAAGGAGTACTCGGAGGATTGTCTTTATCTCAACGTTTATGTTCCCGACGGTAAGTGACTTTTGTTATCTGTTGCGAGCAGTTTCATGGCTTTTGAGTTTGTTTGAGTTTGGAAAATATTTGAATTCTATCTAACGGCAAAATGAATTTGATTTCATTGCCTCAAGGAGTTATTTTAAACCCGTAACGAATGCTTCATATTAAATATAGATGCACCAGGTCATAGAAAAGAAAAGACAAAATTCAAATTAGACAAGCTGAAGAAAATCAATCGCAATTATTATTAATGTTGACATTATGAGCCTTTTCGACACATAGGTTAATTATTTGGTCATTCAGTGTTATGTTTCACAATTTTAGAAATGTAGGGTTGCACAAATAGGTTATGTAAGCCCTATTCTTATAAGTAACTACTACAACTACATTTATTAAACAGTTTTACTTTATGTACAAGTTTTGTTATAGATTGTAACTTTAGTTGTAATTTAATGCAAGGTCACTGCGCAGCATAATTTATATAACTTAGAGCATGTTTTTATTTTTGTGGTTTTGTTTAGACAGTAAATATATTTAAATTGAATATAGCGAGCGTTGTAATTGTAATTCTTGTAAACTTTTCAAATCTTGGCGTTATCCATGCTTGTTTTAAATCATTCTACTTAAAAAAGTTAGTAACATTTTAGACACCTTTTACAATAAACTTCTTAATTGAGGATGTTAGATAAATAAACATTGTACGTAAGTACTTCATTCCTGTTTATATTTATTCAAGAAAAACTCAAGATTGAAGAACAAGATTAGAGGTAAACTAACAGGAAAAATCGAACAAAATACAAAAGAACTTGTCTTAGACACGATCTTACCATTTACCTGCGCATTATCGTGGAACTACAGAAGGGATCACTTTTCCGTATTCTGTCTTTTATTATCAGATCACGAGCAATTCTATGCTAAATGGGATTTTGATAAGTGGAAATAGTATATATGCATGTAAACACTGTGCTCTGTGATCTGAACATGGTATGCAAAATTCGCGCGAGAAAATAGGCAACCATTTCACGAAACCATGAGGCAAACCTATTACAAAAATAATATATCTATCCCCCTTCCTATTCTACCTTTCAGAAATACTTTGTACGCCATAACGAATAAGACGAACAATCTGCGACGAAAAAACAAGTAAGGCGCACTTCCCGCTCATTTTTAGGACACCTAATATTCTCGGTATCTTTGATAAATGACCCATTTCATCGATCAAGTTAACACTTCACAACACTACGGGGAAGTGACGATTTATTGCGTCAATTTTTCTCAGCGTCTTTTGTTTTGAGAATATGAGAATAACAATAATTTATGTTGTACGACCCACTTTTGTTACCCGACTACAGCAAAATAGGATAATGAGTTTAACAGTCTATATATTTATGTATGTACGTGGATGTCGCCCCTATTGGTCCAATTTTAACAAGCGAGGTATCAGCCGATTCGTCTTCAGGTATAGGAGTGTCAATGGCAATTTTTTTAACCGACTACGGTGATCCAAAGAAAGGGCTATGTGCTCAAACTAAAAACTTGTTTCAAATTTGACAAGTGAGGCATCAATCGATTCATCTTCATAACAAGAGTGTCAGGTAATTTTTTACCCAACCACTGTCGGTTTTCAGTTTTTGTTTCTAGGATTCTAACTCATTAAGCTAATTTGATTAAATATGCTACGACTAACTAGTTTCATATTAGCACATAATAAATAATAGTACAAATAATAAATAATAGTACAAATAATAAATAATAGTACAAATAATAAATAATAATACAAAAAATAAATAATAGTACAAATAATAATAAGTAATATGTTGTTCTTCACGCGTTGTTCTGCCACCCAACACATTCATCCTAAGTTAGGTTCAGAACTACGAAAAGTAATAAAGAAAATAAAATAAAAAAATTAGCTTTGGAATTTACACTAATGAAAAATTAAAAATCTGGTCTAAATATTATGTAAATAAGTTAATTTAAAAAATATACGTCCATGTCAATCATAGACATAAATATATTAAAACTAGCTTTCCCGCCCGCGACTTCGTCCGCGCGGACTACTGCTTATCGCGAAAAAAGCATCCTATGTTCTTCTAGGATATTAAAAACCAATGCAAAAGTATGTATAGCACCAATGCTCATGATGTTTTTGACAGACTTGTTATTTCGTTTCCATGGTAGCCGTTCCTTACAGCGACTAATCAACATTTTCCAGTATTCCCGTGGAAACTTATAATTTTCCGGTATAAAAGGGTCCTATGTTTTATTCTAGGGTATAAGCTACCTCCATTCCAAATTTCATCAAAATCCGTCCAGCCGTTATCGCGTGAAAGCTCCCCAAACAAGCAAACAGACAACGTTTCACTTTTATATATTGGTATGGATGGATTACATAATGAAATTGGTTGAGGAGTATTTTTTTGTCATTTTTATTCAAATGAGTGAATGTTTGCACACGACTACATGGCGATAGAATATCTGGAAAAGGTGTGGTGCTTCCCCAAGCAGACTCATATAGCTACCACAATAATGAAAGAAATTAGCTTGAAGAGTGTACCTCTTAGCCATTTTTTCGCGGTCGGAAGCCCCTCATGTTCTTGCCCCCAAAAACGGCATAAGAAATTCTTCATTAACCCAGTTGTACGATCCCCCTCGATCAGATAACGAAGTCATTTTGGGGCCGCCAGTGGTAACTTACTATACGATGTGTTTTTGTTACCGGTGGTTTTTGCCGTTTCGATCAATGAAGCTCTCGATTAAAAGTAGATTTTAGTTGTTCTAAGGCACTATAAAATTATTATTTTGATTCCAAATTTGATAAATAATAAAAATAAAAGCCACGACTGCGCCAAACACGAACTAAAAAGACCGTTCTGTGGAACACTTAATCTACGATCAGGTCCCCCGACTGGAATGACAATTTTATTTGCCTCTTGGTTTTGACTTTTTAGTTCGTTTTTGGCAGGCAGTCGTGTTTTTGTTATTTTTTTATTTCCTAATTTTTTGTGACAGGTTTTGAGTTATTTATTTATTTATTTACTATACAGAAGATCAACAGCATTTACAAAACTTAAGATACATAAGTTTAACATGTTCGCAATATAGGCCAATAATACATCTTCCTAAACTAACATACATTTTTCTTACAGCTCTCTAGCGTTTGAATGTGTCTATGTGGGAGGATGTGTGTAAGTGTGTATAAAGTGTGTACATGTGCATGTGAAGTAAATGTAAATGTAAGTATGTACGAATAAATATATAAGGTTTAACAATTATTAATAAAACATATAATATGGGTAAAGAATGTGCTTATAGTTAAGAATAGCTCCTAGCTTGAAGAGTTTTGGAGACTTGGTATTTAAAAGAGTTCTTGGAACAAATTTTAATATAAGGGTCTATGTTTAAAAATAAGCTTTTATAAGTTTTAGATAGTTTTAATGACGAAGTTACCACCATACTTTGTTTTGATCGAAGCTATACTTAAAAACTTAGTTTGTCTGATTCTATATCTGGGAGTATTATAAGTTATAGAATTAACAAGGTAGGGACTGTCAATATTACCACAGAATAAATAATAGATATTACCGAGAACAATATCATGCAGCAAAGCCATGTTAAGCAGTATTCTTCTACCTTCGAAGTTCATAAAGTCTGTAGTGACGTAAGTTATGCCAATAAATTATATACTGTTGGAATGTGCTCATCAAGCCCTTCAGTTTGAAATCCATATTGTAAAATTCTTCTTTTTTTTCTTGATTCAAAGTGGTCTACTGCCGCGAAATAGAATTTAAAAAAGAAATATAGGCTGGGTTACTCAGAATTATGTAAGGATTTCAAAATACCCCATCATCAGGGTATTCAGGCATTTAAAAGTTATGGTGGAATAAATAAACTCACATGAACACATACACACATGAATCCTACAAACATTACACTTCTTTTTTGGGCAGTCGTGTAATAAAGAAGGTTTTATAGCATACTAGCTGTACCCGCGGCTTCGCACGCGTGGTCTTTTCTTTAGGTTCAAAGTACCATAAGGTGCTATTCAAGGAACAATATGCAAACAAATGTTGGTATATTGGTCCTCAAATGAACAAAATTTCTTCAGCCGTCAAAATTACTTTAATCAATTGCTCGGCTTCTAACTCACCGGATTGAGATACCAATTACACCAGATTTAAATCGAACCCTAAGCTATCTAACGATGAAAATTGCATTGCAATCGGTCCAGTAGTTTTTACGTGATGCGTGAATAAACAAACATACAGACAAACAGAAAAAAAGGCACGAAAACAAAAAAAAAAGTTCAACCTTTTTAAGCACCCAAGAGCATGTTTTTCATTTGAATTCATTTAGTAGTTGGGGTGCGATGCGCGGTCAAGATACGGACAAACAGACAGAAAAATATAAAATGTAAAAAAGTTTGGCTTCAGTATCTAATATAGAGAACCATTCAAAAAATATTTTTTATTACTTAAATACTAACATAACTTTGGACCCATATCCTGCAGAAACCCTTTACTTTTTCGGGATTAAACCTGTCATCAATTTTAACCCATCATATAAGACTTAAGACAGTGCCAAGTTGTATCAAAACCCGTCCATTAGTTTCAGCGTGGTACGTGTTCTTTTAAATAAGTTTCAACCCCTATCCTCCACCCATAAATTTTTCGAGATGTAAAGTATCCTATGTCCTACCTCGTAGTATAAACTCAAATCATATCAAGTTTCATTTGAATTCATGCAGTAGTTCCGGCGGCGTGATGCGCGGCTACGATGCAGACTGACAGACATACAGACAAAAATGAAAAACATACAGTTTAGGCTTCATTATTGAATATAGAGTACTTTCCAACAAAAAAAAACTATATCTTTAATGTACAGAATTTTGACCCATATCCCACAGGAACCATTTATTTTTTTGGTACATAATGTATCCATAATTTTCACCCATCTTATAAACTATATCTGTGCCAAGTTGCATCAACATCCGTCCAATAGTTTCGGCGTGCTACGTGTTCTTTTAAATAATTTTTCACTCCTATCCTGCAGGAACACTTAATTTTTTCGGGATGATAAGTATCCAATGTTCTACCTCGAAGTTATGAACTCAAATCATACCAAAATTTATTCGAATTCATTGATTATTTTCGGCGTGGTGCGCTGCCAAGGTACAGACAGACAGACGGACAGACCTACAGACCAACAAAAATTGAAAAAATACAGTGTTGGCTTTATTATTGTACGGCCTCCAAAAAAAAACAACATAATATCTTCAATTTACAGAATTTTGGACATTATCCCAAAGAAACACTTTATTTTTCTGGATAAAAAGTATCCTAAATTTTTATCCATTATATAAACTATGACTGTGCCAAGTTTCGAGAAAATCTGTCGAGTAGTTTCAGCGTGATACGTGTTCTTTTAAATAACTTTCAACGCCTAACCTGCAGGAACCCATTAATTTTTTGGGATGAAAAGTATCCAATATCCTACTTCGAAGTATGAACTCAAATCATACCAAATTTAATTTGAATTCATTGAGTATTTTCAGCATGATGCACTTCCCAGGTACAGACAGACAGACGGACAGACAGACAGACAGACAAAAATAAAAAATAAACTGTTTTGGCTTTAGTATTGAACATAGAGCGGACCCCAATTTTTTTTAACAAAATATCATTAATTTACAGAATTTGCAACATTATCCCGCAGGAACTCTCTATTTTTTCGGGATAAAAAGTATGCTCAATTTTAACCCATCATATAAACTATGACTGTGCCAAGTTGCATCAAAATCCGTCCAGTAGTTTAAGAATGGTAAGTGTTTATTGAAATAACTTTCAACCCCTATCCTGCGGGAACCCTTTCAGTTTTCGGGATGAAAAGTAGCCTATGTCCTACCTCGTAGTATGAACTCAAAACATACCAAGTTTCATTTAAATTCATTCAGTAGTTTCGGCGTGATGCCTAGCCAAGATACAGACAGACAGACAGACGAAAAAGAAAAAAAAATTGTTATGGCTTTAGTATCGAATCTAGAGTACGGTCCAAAAAAAATTTCAAAATATCTTCAATGTACAGAATTGGACCCGTTACAGTTTTATTATAAGTATATATAGACTGCGCTCGCAACTTTGTCAGCGTGCAAATTTTGCCACCCCCATTCATCTCCATGCGGATATTCAAAAGTCAAAGAATTAGCGAACTTTAGTGGCAATGGGCCGGTCACATAGGTTGAAGAACCGATAACCGGTGGAGCAGGCGAGTTTTTAAGTGGAAACTATGTCAAATTCAAAGTATTTTATTGTAAATAGGCAAAATACGATCAGATCAAATCAAAATTAACATCTTATGAACAAGGAGAAATACATAAATTAATATAAAAGATCAAATCAATAAAATTAAGGAAACTAAGTATTCTTTGAGAAGGAAATTTCCCTTTCATGTGCTAACAGAGTTAAATCTCACACTGGAAAAGGAAAACACTTCTGTCTCTACCGGTGTTCGGAAATTCGCCCATTATAGAAGAGAGCATCTAGAAACTTTACGGGGATGTCATTTTTTCCATATCTGCTAATTCTTTATTTTTTTCAAATGTCGCAAATTATAATAAAACATTTGTGAATTACAAATATAAAAGAAGATAAAAGTGACAATTAGATCATCAAACAATCAAACTGGGAAAAATAAAGTAAAAATTCTTACTAGATATCTTGTATAAAACAACGTGACATCATGTCATGATCTCATGGCATATTGTGAGATATCTCACAAATAACTTTGAACATTTTATTCACTTAACGTAAACATCGAAGTGATCACTTATTATTAACATGGAGCTTGGAGACATCAGCACATACATGTCTGTTATTAATATATAATCATTTACATTTTAATATGCTTTATTTATGAGATTTACTTTAACAAAAATTTTAAACCTATGCATTGATAATTGCCGCCAGGTGAATTATTAAAAAAGCTTATACAGTTATATATGAACCACTAACAGACACTTTCAGTTTATTTTAATTAAGAAAAAAGAACCTATTTTCTTATCACTGTAAGAATATTGATCTCTTTAAACGTCCCCTGAAAGAATCGCGGGATTTCACATTGTATATAGAACGAATTGCTCTTTTCAGCAGCACAAATATTGAATGAATTTCCGCGGCCTTACCCCACAGCAAAATGCCATATGACATAATACTGAATAAGTAACTAAAATATACTAATCTTGCAGTGGCTATATCAGTAAACTGTCAAATTTTACTGCATAGACTGCAGAGCTCAATTTACCAGTTATCAATGATATGTGAAGACCCCACTGTAAATATGAATCTACAGTAATACCCAAAAAATGTGGTTGACTGCACAAGGTCTACAGAGTCACTATTTATTCAAATACTTGAATTCGTGGGAACCCCTCTGACATTGGATAGTGAGAATTTGATATATTTATTTTTCTTAGGATTAGGACGTATATTTAACATTAAATTATTAGTTGTAAACCAATTAAGACCTAGTGTGATTGCCTTATTAACATCTTCAAAATTTTTCAAGGTTCTGTTAATCTTAAAAATTAGAGAAGTATCATCTGCAAACAAAACAATATCACATAAGTTCTCTATAAAAAAGGAAGATCGTTAGTGTAAACCAAGAACAAGAATGGGCCCAATATTGAACCATGTGGGGACTCCCATTGTAATGAGAAATCTAGGTGACCTCACACCATATACATCATAAATGTAGAATGCCCTCTAGCCAGATGGAGCGACGACCTGCGCAAAGTAGCTGGCAGCAATAAAATGAGAAGAACAGAAGATCGGGCTCAGTGGCGCGCATTAGGAGAGGCCATGTCCAGCAGTAGAATTAAGCAGGCTGTTGATGATTATGACCGGTGCCGTAAATAAGGCGGTGCCAGCGGTGCCCAGGCACAGGGCGCAGACCCTGGAGGGGGTGCAGACCCTAGAGGGGGTGCAGACCGTGCAGGGGGTGGAGGGGTCAGAACCGGTTATGATTACAAGGCTAATTACGGCACTGATTATGACAATTCAAAATTCCTTTCTTAGTGCACATTTACACTAAAAAAAGATTATTCTAAAAAAACGTCTCTGTCTTAGTTATGCGTTAATTGTCAGTCAGTCAATCAGCGATACGAGTGAACGGTTCAATTATATTTTAGAAGTTATTTTTTTGTCATATATAATATGAGAAAACAGACCTCAAAGTCAGATATCCTAACATTAAATTGACAGCGAAATAATTATTTCGGTTTTAGACAAACGTATGAAAAATTTAAATCAGCAATTTTTTGTCCATATCCATAAAACTTAATTTAACTTCTTTTAATCAATGTTTTTGTAACTCAGCTCATAACTCTACCCATTCCATAAAAACAAGTATACTTAATTTTAGTAATATTTCATCGTTTCCCATCACATTTTCCATTTTGCTAGTTTACCGACTGGTACAAATCATGGATATTATACGCTTTATATTAGCTTCACTTGTATGTTTGTATGTTTGTAACTGACTCCTTTGGACGCTATTTTGACCCACTTTAAACAGTCAGATTTCATTCAAATTTTGCGCACCTGTCAAAGACCGATGACAATGCAATAATTCGAAAAAAAAAACAAAAAATAACTAAAAGTAGAAAATAAATGATAGTTAAAAAAAACTAAAAAACACGCTTTATATAGAAAACCAAACTAACAAATAAAAAAATAAATTTTAATAGTGTAAATAAGAAAAAAATATTTTTTTATTTGTTAGTTTGGTTTTCTATATAAAGCGTGTTTTTTAGTTTTTTAAACTATTATTTATTTTCTACTTTTAGTTTTTTTTTGTTTTTTTTTTCATATTTCCGAAGCCTACGAAAGTTTTCGACCAAAGCACAAAAAAAACAAGTAAACAAAGTACGAAATTATTCTGACTTGACCTTATAACAAAAGTAGGGTCAACAGTAGAAGAGAAAAATCAAAAATGATTAAGGATTAACCAAATGCATTATCTGAACACAAAAACAAGCGGCATTCATTGACATTCTTGGTAAAAACATTTGACATAATATATTAAAATAACAAAATATCAAGTTTTTATTTAATTTAATAATTAATAACAGTTTATCGATTGGTTTTAGAACTATTAGGCTTGGCACTAACTTATTGATGTCATGTAAGCGTTAATTTTTTGCAAATAGGTGCAACATTTTTGTTTTATTTGATTGACCCAAAATGGCGACTAGCATCAGCTTCAGCCATGTTTAATTTCCCGTAACATTATAATATCATATACACATCCTAAAGCGATAAGTGATTTGTCAAAATTGGTTCAGAATCATTAGCCTATGCTTGTCCACTGCTAGACGTAATGCCTCTCATAATGCACGCCACTAAGCTCGGTCTTCAGTTCTCCGCATCCAATTTCAGCCAGCCAAATTTCGCAGGACGTCACTCCACCTGGCCAACGGGTATCCTACGCTACGTTTGCCTAAGCATAGATTCCACGGGAGAACTCGTCTACCCCAACGGTTATCGGTTCTTCGGGAAATGTGATCAGCCCGCTGCCTTTCTAGCTTGCTTATCCTTTGAGCTATGTCGGTTAACTTGTCCTTGAGAGAAACTCTAACTAAAACTAAAAATCCAAGCATTATCGTACATCAGATTGAGAACAAATCGTTACCGATTACTTCAGTAGCTCCATATATACAAATGTAAAAAATTGTGTATACGTGTGTCTTGACGTGTCACGCTCTCGAGTTCGTTAACTTGTCACGGAGTCAAGATAAACTCGCGAACGTGACGTTTAAGCACGCAGTGAGAAAAACTTTTTTCTACTTTCGCTAAGATATTGTTGTGTAAGCGCCCGTGGGCCTAGGCAGCGTTGGCATTTCATAAGTGGGTGAAATTTGTGAAATGGTTTATTGATTTGATCAAAGACGTATTAGGTGGGTGTATTTCTGAATTCGGTATGAATTACACATTATTCTGCTGCTTTTAAAAGTATGAAACTGCATTTACTTAGAAGTGCGCTGTAGGGTGCTGACGGCTGACTGCTAAGTGAGCTCCTAAGCAAATTAAATATATATATATATATAGGTATTATACCAAAAAGGGTGGGTGGGTGGTAAGTTAAGGGTGCGTATGTTTTGTAGGTATGTATCCGTGTATCTGTCTGTGCCATTGTACGCGATTGGTCCGATTTTGATGCGGTTTTTTTCTGTTTGAAAGCTGATGCGACAGTTCTCAGCTATAGTGGGTGGGTGGTAAGTTAAGGGTGCGTATGTTTTCTAGGTATGTATCCGTGTATCTGTCTGTGCCATTGTACGCGATTGGTCCGATTTTGATGCGGTTTTTTCTGTTTGAAAGCTGATGCGACAGTTCTCAGCTATAATGGAGGGGGGGCTCCATTATAGCTGAGAACTGTCGCATCAGCTTTCAAACAGAAAAAACCGCATCAAAATCGGACCAATCGCGTACAATGGCACAGACAGATACACGGATACATACCTACAAAACATACGCACCCTTAACTTACCACCCACCCACCCTTTTTGGTTTATTTTTGGAGCTGCCTCGCAATGTCATTGTTTCTAATTTACGGAAACTTATTTACCGACTAGATGCACCCCGTGTGGGTGATGTTGATTCTGAAAAGCCCGAATATTGCTCGTAACAAACTTTTTTGTTTACTCGTGACGTGCCACGAGGCCCGCTAAACTTTGATCAAACAATCAACTTCAAGAGCTGGTTGCTTTCTCGAAGCCGCTACAAAGGAGAGAGGCACGACTGTCAAGCGTCTTTTGTTTATTCTTGAATTTTGAACTAAGCATCCAAGTTAATTTATTTGAGCTCATACAAAAATCCCATAGAAAAAGTGGCATTCAGTTGTTCCCGAATTACAATTATTTTTCTTTCTATAAAAACCTAACTCGGACTAAAGCGACAATTTTAAAACAACAACTAGCCCAGTCGGTCCCGCCGTTCTGAAGTGATGCTCCAACGAACTACTTATAACTACTGAACCTATTGAAATGTGGTTTTCACGGTTGGACTAGGTTTTGACATGAAAACTGGTGTACTTTATATCTCAATCTGATAGGTATAATTCGAGCATAGCAATCAATAAAAATATTACAGAATGGCCACGCCCCGCACCTCGCAACCCGCGTCCCCGCACGCCATCTCCGCAGCTAGCGGCACCTAGCGGCTCAAAGCACAGTACATAGCTATACTTATAATAAAACTGTAACGGGTCCAATTCTGTACATTGAAGATATATTGAAATATTTTTTTGGAGGGTACTCTTTGTCAATACTGAAGCTAAAACTGTAATTTGTTTAATTTTTCTATGTCTGTCTGTCTGTCCGACCGAAGGCATCTCGCCGAAAATACTGAGTGAATTTGAATGCAACTTGGTATGTTATAAGTTCATCCTACGAGGTAGGAATAGGATTCTTTTCATCCAGAAAAATTAGACGGTTCCCGCAGGATAGGGGTTGAAAGTTATTTAAAAAAACACTTACCTCTCTGTTTTCCTTATGTCTGTCTGTCTGTACCTTGGATGCGCATCACGCTGAAACTACTGAATGAATTCAAATTAAACTTGGCATGATTTGAGTTCGTACAAAGATATAGGACATAGGATACTTTCGTCCCGAAAAATTTAAGTGTTCCCTTAGGATATATGGAGCTTGAAAGTTATTTCTACGAAAACTTATCACGCTAAAACTACAGGACGGATTTTGATGCAACTTGGCACAGTCATAGTTTATATGATGGGTGAAAATTGAGAATACTATTGATCTCGAAATAATAAAGGGTTCCTGCAGGATAGGGGTCCAAATTCTGTACATTAAAGATATTTTGTAAATTTTTTTTGGAGGCTGTTATATGTTGAATACTGAAGCCAAAACTGTTTTTTTTTTGTTTCTATTTCTGCCTTGGCCGCGAATCAAGCTGAAACTACTGAATAAATTCAAATGAAACTTGGCATGATTTGAGTTCATACTCCGAGGTAGGACATTGGATACTTTTCATACCGGTAAATTAAAGGATCCCCGCAGGATAGGGGTATTTTATTTGAAGTTGGTATTCATGTTTTACGGTTTATAGTTACATCCATAGTTCACCTCTAGGAATATTCCTCCAAATTTTAAACACCTAGGTCCACCGGTTTAGGCTGGGCGTTGTCTGTCAGTCCGTCAGTCAGTCAGTAGGTATGTCACGGTACTGTTTTATAGGCATGATTAAAATATAATGTAACAAAACACATATTTTTATACGCTTTATGTTAGCTTCACTTGTATGTTTGTATGTTTGTAACCGACTCCTTTGGACGCTATTTTGACCCACTTTAAACGGTCAGATTTCATTCAAATTTTGCACACCTCTCAAAGACCGATGAAAATGCAATAATTCGAAAAAAAAAAAGTAGAAAATAAATAATAGTTTAAAAAAACTAAAAAATACGCTTTATATAGAAAACCAAACTAAAAAATAGAAAATAAATTTTAATAGTGTAAAAAAGAAAAAAAAAATTATTTAAAAAAAAGCGTGGGGTGCTTCTCATATCTGTCAATGAAATATTTATGACTATTGACCCATGCACCCCACGTTTTTTTTTAAATAAATCTTTTTTTTCTTATTTACACTATTAAAATTTATTTTTATATTTTTTAGTTTGGTTTTCTATATAAAGCGTGTTTTTTAGTTTTTTTAAACTATTATTTATTATTATTCTGCCCAAAAGTGAAGGGCATCTAAACTTATAATAAAACAGTAGGTATCAAAAAATCTGTAAAAGGCAGATATTAATTAAAATAGATCAAGGGGACTAAAAATAAGCTACTGAAAATGAATAAAATATATTTTAAATTCATGTCTGTGTGTTTATCTGTTAGTCTGTTCACGCATCACGTAAAAACTACTGGAACGATTGCGATTTGGTTTTCATTGTTGGATAGCTTAAGGTTTGAGTTAAAAACTGGTGTACTCATTGTCTCAATCCGATGAGTAGAAGCCGAGCAATCGGTAAAAACTTTTTGTCGGCGTTGGTATTTTAGAACTTGGCATACTAACAGAGTTCTTTTAACCTAGAGAAATAGCCAAGCATGCAAAGCCGTGGGTACAACTAGTATACGAGCCCCGATGCAAAATAGTTCGTCTAGTATGGAAAGTAGTGCAAAGCGTAAAATATAGAAAGTAAATATTGGTAAAATAATTAAGAACGTTTAATAACAAGTAAACCACAATTTGAGGAACATTTTAAAGTTTATTTTAACATAACCGAAATTCTTTCATGACTTTACATAACATTTTTTTTTTAAATATTCTAATTAACATAACGCAAAAGTATTCGTCTACCCTTGTCACTCACGCAAAATAGTTCGTCTACCACTTAGTTGTGTCGCCTTTGCTCTCAATGACAGTTTTAATGCGAAGAGGCATGGTTGCAACCAACGCTGCACACTCCTCAGGCGTAATTGACTCCCAGACAGCCAAGAGTTTAGCCTTTAAGTCGCTCTTCGATCTTGATGGATTTTTACGGAGAACTTTTTTCATTTTCCACAATAGGGTTTCGATCGGCGACAAGTCCGGGCTGTTAGATGGCCATTCGATTGTAGGGTTGCTTTTCGCCAGTAGCCACGTCTTTGTTGTCCTTGCAGAATGGCAGGAAGCACCATCCTGTTGAAAAATGAAGGAATCTTGATGCTTAAGTGACAGAATAGAGGGCAGTAAATTATCTTCCAAAAGGTTTTGATACCTTGCAGCATTGATAGAACCATCCACAAACTGCATACCACCAACACCTTGTGCAGATATGCAGCCCCATATCATAAGAGACGCCAGAAACTTCACTTTGCGTTTGAGACAATCAGTATGAAATGCCTCATTTTTGTTCCGAATCACTTTTTTCCTTTCATCGCCGACTGTCACTTCAAATTTGGACTCGTCACTCCAAATGATACTACGCCATTGATCGGAAGTCCAATTTAAATGATCACGAGCAAACTTCAACCTCTTTTTCTTTTGTACAGCAGTCAACAGTGGTTTCTCCTTAGCGGTGTAAAATCCGTAACCCATTCGTTTTAGGACTCTTTTGCAAGTATCAACTGAGACGTCTTTGTGAATCGTCCTTCCATTGCACCGTGAGTTCTCCAGCTCGAGCACGACGATTATTTTTGATAATTTTCTTCAGGATTCTGTTTTCTACTGCACTTGTGATGCGTGGTCGACCAGTTTTCTTCAAACAAGAAGTCGTTCTATTCTTTTTATAGTGCTGAATGATAGATTGGACTGTAGACCTGGGAAGTATCAAGTCTTTAGATATTTGGTAACTTGATTTTCCAGCATCGACCCCACAAACTATTCGCTTTTGAAGCTCTTTACACACGGGTTTGCTACGACCCATTGTTATTTGAAAACTAATGAAAAAAACTGAAATTTTCAGTTTGAATTTATACTGTAAGACAATATAAATTCTTGACAAATAACACAGAATTACTTTTACAAATTTAAATTATGCAACATAATTGTACAAAGAAGGAATAATCTTATTTAACTCACCGATAGACGAACTCTTTTGCATCGATTAACAATTAGACGAACTATTTTGCTTATAACTTCTTCGAATTTAAAACAGGATATGTATAAATTTAAAAAGCTAAAATAGTTTATTGGTTCATAATTAAAAAATGGCGTAAGTAACGCGCCATGTGATAGTAGAACAGCTTAATATTTTATATAGATATACAAAAATAATGAAGTCAGAAAAAAACTCACAGAGAAAATTTCACACTAGACGAACTCTTTTGCATTGGGGCTCGTAGTATATATGTACTGTGGTCAAGTTAAGGCCGCCGAGCGCACGGATCGGACTCATTCAGCTCCAGTCTAGCGGGTTGTCTTTTGTTTTGGTCATATGGTAGGTTGGCTTAGTTGTTAGACATGTTGTAATTACAGAATGTGCATAAATATAAATGCAAAAGAAGAAAAGAGAGAGAGTCAGAAGGGTGTTTCCTTTTCCAGTGTGAGATTTAACTCTGTTGGTACATGAAAGGGAAATTTCCTTTTCAAACTCAAAGAATACTTAGTTTACCTAAATTTTTATTGAATTGATATTTTTATAATATTTTATGTATTTCTCCTTGTTCACGAGATGTTAATTTTGACTTTTATTAAAAGTTCTATTATTTTGCCTATTTACAATAAAATACTTTGACTTTGAAATCTATACTTATAATAAAGCAAAAGGAACGAAAAAGTCTGTACAAAGAAGATAATTAGAAAAGAAAATGGTCTAGGGTATATAAAATAAGCTACTGAACAAGAATATAACACATTAAAAATTCGTGTCTGTCTGTTTGTCTGTCTGTATGTTTGTTCGTGCATCACGTAAAAACTACTGGACCGCTTGCGATGCGGTTTTCACTGTTGGATAGCTTATGTTTTGACTTAAAAACTGGGGACTTTATATCTCAATCCAATGAGTAGAAGCTGAGCAATCGATAAAAATATTTTTGACGGCTGAAGGAATTTTGATCAAATGTTGGTATATTGGTATTTTAGGTCCTGGAATAGCACAAAGAGTAGTTTTAACCTACAGAAATGACCAGGCGTGCGAAGCCGCGGGCATCAGCTAGTAAGAAATAAATAAGATACGTAGTGTAGTGTTTTTGTTACGAGTGTTATGGATATATTATGTACAGTTATTTCAATTTCGGCAAAGCTTCACTGTGTAAGTATTTACCCATCCCACATTTAGCTGTGCGTTGAATCATAAACAACATCAGCATCATCATCAGCCCGTGTTAGTCCACTGCTGGACATAGGTCTCTCCCAAAGCACGTCACTGAGCCCGATCTTCGGCTCTTCTCTTCCAACTGCTGCCAGCCACTTTGGATGGAAATTGTTACGGCGTCATACAAAGATCTCAACACTTGGATATACCGCCAGTTGTAGGGGCTCCAAAACGCTTCGTTCTTGTGCGAGGTATTTTAACCATAAAAGGATGGCGCTTTGCCGTTCGTCTAGTAGTACGGTAATGGAAAGGTGATGGAGGAATCAGATTGTGCAGTTCTTGTGCACACTCTCCATAGTGCAATCTGGTTTGAGCCATCTTGATTTCATCAAGGCTGACTTCTGGCAGATCTTCGGTATATTGGCGAGTCAGCGTCCAAGCGAGCCTTGGAATCCGTGATGTCAGGTTCGGGTTGCGACACGTGTGACACGTACAGTTGGCTATTGAAATCTTCAACTTCCGCGAGAATCTCCGGCAAAAAAACAACTCAAAAAAATATGAAAAAAATTACATCTTTCCCGCTTGATGTGATAGACTTCGACAGATGGCTTCGACCAAGCTGTTGTACGCAGACTTTTGACATCCGATTTCGCTCAATCACTTCTTATGTAGCGCTTGTATTGGAGCGTCGGAGGTCTCGCCTTACCAGCTTTGTTATTTAATTATTCAAAGCCCGCTGTTCTGACGATGTGACTGCTGGATCTTCACGTCGTTTTTCAATGAGCTGCAGAGACTTCCCCGAAAGTTTTGATTTCCTGCCTGTACAAACCATCATGCAGACATTCGTTCCCTCTTCCATCAAGATTCCCACCACTTGGTCAAGTTCCTTGTCAACGTCAACGTCAATTGTCCGTTCCAAGTCATCGAATTGGTACTCCAGTTTCAACTGGAATGTTTCGGACCCAATAAGCGGTTTGGAGTAGGTTAGGTTGGAGCGCGGACATCATCAAACGGAGACGTTCAAGCTTGTAATCAATATCCTGAGTGTCTTGGACAAGTCCGTGATCACTCCCGGTTTTAAAGCTAAAAAGTTAATGACCTCTGAATATACGCTTTTTGTCCACTATGATGAAGTTGATCTCATTTTTTGTCACACCATCGGGACTTTGCCATGTCTACTTCCGATGGCGCGGCTTTTTTTAAAGCGTGAGTTTATTAAAAATCCTATCTTCCTCCAGGAAGTTGACTAACATTTTCCCCTGTGATTTCTGCTGCTAAATCCGTGTTGTCCTTCTACCGATTCGCTGCATGTCTGTACTCCCACTTTAGCGTTGATGACAAAGTGAGCCTTAGATGTGTTGTGGAAGGCTTTGGATATGACATCCTCGTACATATTCCTCTACTTCATCATCCGAGTGAGTCAGTGCGTACACCTGAATAACCGTGAGGCTATTACCTCTCGTTTAATTTCATTACGAAGTACGTAACCCTTGTCGACACCCTGAAGATTTCTGCAATATTGTCAGTGAGGACAAGGAACCCGACACCGCCTTGGGATTGCTGGTCTCCTTCCCTGAAATGTGTACATAAGATGGCCTGACTCTAACTACTACTACTGTCCTCTCCGTCTCTTTGGACTTCAAATAACCCCAGAATTTGCCATCTTATGTGCCCCAGCTCCTCTTCCAGTTGCGTCAGATGTTCGTCGAGCCGTAACGTGCGTCTGTTATACGTAGCCAGACTCAGTCGGTGTTGGCGGTCTTCCGTAGTAGCCTGGGGGTTCTTAGCACCTACTGCCCTGCCGCGACCATGACCGCTGCCGTGGCTAGGAATAGTAGGGCTGCTGGGAACTGAGGTCCGTATTTTAATCGTGCTTGTTATAATAGGACCTTATGCCTTAATCGCCACTGGTTGGTGATCGCAAGGCACAGTTTCTTGCGACGATGACGCTGCTGCCCATCACCGGTGTAAAGAATTTAGCTGCGCCAATTCTGAATGGCTACACCGCAATTAATTAACAAGATTAATTTTCTGTTAACCAAATTATTACTTTTTTATATCTGTATCAGGGTTTTCTGTAGGAATCATACATCAACGAACAATCTTATATTGCTTCCTCGGAATAGGGTCAGATAAATTATCGCCATTTTCAGCAAAAAATGTTGGGTCGTGACGTGACCATTGCGGGCGATTTATAAGACCCTTTATAGTACTATTATTGATTATGTGCTATTATACACTAAGGACAACGTTTATAAATGGTACTTAAATAATGCTGTAACTGAGTGTCACATGTGTTAACGTGTGTTGTAATAATTTGTAACTTTTATGATCTTAGTTTATATCATTGTTCTATAGTATAGTTGATAGATTATAGTTGGTGTATAGTTGTTCTATAGTCTTAAGTTTTGGTTTATTGGCGATGCAGTCAGGACCCTGTGTTTGATATACGTAACGCGAAACGACAGACTACAAGAATTCCACAAACTTATTTTCTAATGATATATTGTTAAACAAAAGTCTTTATAATTGTCGACTTAGTTCTAAAACTAAACAAGACATAAGTTCAGAAAACTAACAAGTATCGAAATAAAGTCGGCTATTCAAGTGGATATGACTTTTAGTTTAATAACAGTTATTTAATGGTATTTCATCGGTGTTGTCGTTTTATAGAAGTGTGTTATCGGCATTCTAGTTACATAAATGATTAAGATGTATATTTAAGTAAAGTAAACGTTTATACAACTTCATTATACGACAATCTTATAGTGGTTTAGAATACAACATGTATAGGACAACTTCACGCGACGTTTTAGTCGTAATGACGACTAACTGTTTAAATAACCGATTATTATTTGAAATTCAAGTCATGTAATAAAAATATATTTAGTAGTGATGCATACATAGTCTACACAACGATAATATGCAATGATCATATAATAGTTCTAATTTAAACTTCTACTAAATATGCTATATGACTTTTTAGTCGAGTGAAACCCTTAGATTGACTAAAAGTTTGTACGTCGACTATTGTAAAATCTTTAAGACGTTTACGAGACTGATAAACAACAACTGATCGACAAAATTTTTTTTACAAAAAATCTTCAATGTACAGAATTGAACCTTAGTTACAGTTTTATTATAAGTATAGTAGTTTTGAAGAGTTCCTTTAGAACTCTTCAACGGTAATAGCATCTGGAGCTAATCCTGGGAGTTGATTCAGGTAAAAAATGCCATTCGGAATCAATTTATAGCGGCTCCAGAATATCCAACCCACCAACTCCAAACGTTCAGCCCAACAACGAATCGATAGACGCTGTATCTGATCAAAGCATATAAAAATTATATTTTCCTACATAATATATGAGTAAAAAAAATACGTTAACGAAAACGGTGAATTCCAACAATACATCGTAAAAGTGGCATACATTTTGAATAAGACGCGAAAAAATTGTAGACGGCGGTTTATCTGGTCATTCAACGTTCAATATCTGGAAAGCCGGTTCAAGCGAGTTTGAGATCTATTTCAAATTGCTTTAATTTGGTTTGTATTTATCGCCACCACGTTCTCATGCCAACTCGACTGAACTAAGTCAATCGTGCAGGAACAACATATAGAAGGTTGGACGATCAGTTGGAGTGGAGGGTTGGAAGATATTTTGGAGCCACCATAAGCTCAGCTCTCGGTGACATTACAATAACATTCGCATTTCAAGCAACGTTTGGTAGTTTTTCATGAGTTTTATGGTAGATCGGAACTGGAATTTAATTACATTTTATTAGAACACTAGCTTCGTCCCGCGGTTTCACCTGCGTGGATTATGATGATGAATGACGATATTGATAAAAAGTAGCCTTTGTCTTAATACAAGATAAAAGCTATTCTGGTACCAAATTTTATCCAAATCTTTTCTGCCGTTTGAGCGTGAAGGAGTAACCAAACATACACACATTCACTTCTGAAGATAGATGGCGCTAATCGGATTTTATACATGTTATGACGTTTTGTACGGACTGTCATTTCTAATGTATGGAGTTCTGCATCGCGCATACGAAGTTTTCCGCGCAATAAGAGAGTATTCATTTTTAAAACTCTAAGCTCTGATTGGCCTGTTTGTGACAGTGGCAACAATTTTCTGATTTATAATATTACTAGCTGTACCCGCGGCTTCGCACGCGTGGTCATTTCTCTAGGTTAATGTACTCTATGTACTATTCCAAAACCTAAAATACCAATTTACCAACATTTCATCAAAATTCCTTCAGCCGTCAAAAAGTTTTCATAGGTTGCTCGGTTTCTACTCATCGGATTGAGATTTAAATTACACCAGTTTTTATGTCAAACCCCCAACTATCCAGTGAAAACCGCATTCCAATCGGTCCAGTAGTTGTCACGAGATGCGAGAACAAACATACAAACAAACAAACAGACAAACACGAATTATAAAAATGTTATATTCTTGTTCAGTAGCTTATTTTAAGTAACCTACACCATTTTTTTTAAATTATTCCCTTTGTACAGAATTTTTCGTTCTTATTGCTTTATTATAAGTATAGATAGTATGTTTAGGCTTCAGATATCAGTTGTCACCGAACCGAACTCAAACGCGCTCTAAAATTTGTTATTACTCCAACGAATGGCCCAGCTGAATTTTGAATCGACACTTTGTCACGTCTGATCACGGTTTGTCCTGGAAACACTGTTCATTGTTCATGTAGTTTAATAACCTTTTTTTGTAAAACAAAACTGTCAAAACGAGCGGGTCATTCGTGTAATGGTTAGCGCCACGCCTGCCCACAACAATTGCAGTGCCAATCGGAACTTTAGATTACAAAATATTGCACACCCCTGAACTGCGCTCGTCACATTCGTTTTTAATTCCTGAAAGCCCAGTAAATTCGCTGGAAACAATGACCTTCGAACCTGAACACAGTAATTTTTGCACACTACTACGTAGTACTATTATTTATTCTGAGCTACTATGTGGCGGTTGAGTATCTAGCAAAACTGTAGTACTTCCCCAAGCGGACTTATGAAGAAGAGGTCTACGCGTATTTTTCTTGTTTTTCAGCTGCAAATACATAATTATTCTATGTTGGCACTCGAGACAAATAAAAATATTCAAACCTTTTACAGCAGCGATAAATCATTACAAAGATTACTTTATGAATTTAAATATACCACCACGGGTGACAGGGCTGTCACGTATAGCAATTTAAATAATACATAAATTACCCGCACGGGTGGCAAACGAAAGCTATTTATAATTTGCTTGTGTCAGACATATTTGGGGTGCTTAAAGAGTTTACGAAAATAATGGTTCGATTATCTTGTTACAAACTGGAATAAACTAGACTAAGCTTTTCGACTAAATTTAATTTTAGGCGTGTCTGGCCGGTTCTCTTTTTACAAACTTATCTAAACTAGACTAAAAGCAGGCCGGTCTCACTCTTAATGTTTATGTATGAAGTTGAAGTTTCTGGTCACCGGAAAGCAGTACATTTTCTAAGGGAGTGATTTCTGTACGAAGAACTATTATTTATTCTGCGCTATCATGGTGCTATCAGTTCTAAGTGCCTTGGAACTAAGTGACTTGGATGAGGAGTGAACATTTTGTGAAGTGCAAGGAGCTAATGGATGAGGATTATACCCTGGCTTAAAACATAGGATACTTTTTATTCCGGAAAATTTTAAGTTTCTACAGGAATACTGGAAAAAATGGAAAAACTTCGATTACTCGCTGTTAGAACCTTTCGTTTCCTGGTTGCCATGGAAACTAAATAACAAGACTGTCAAAAACATCAAAAGCATTGGTGCTATACTTACTTTTGCATTGGTTTTTAATATCCTAGAAGAACATACGATGCTTTTTTCGCGATAAACAGTAGTCCGCGCGGACGAAGTCGTGGGCGGGAAAGCTTCAGTTCATATTTCCCGCAGCAAAACCTAGCATGAATTCTCCTAGCATGCCTCTACCTACACCTAGTTACTATTTGTTATTCTGTGCCTAAACTACACAGTAACTTAAAAATTCCCCCAGTTCACATCAAGTCTATAAAATCCTGAAAATAAATTAAAACTACCGTTTTTAAACCAAGTAAATAATCAAAATGTATACCTCCATATCACGAACTTGCTTTCCCCGTGACGAGCTAATACAAATTGACCTTTAACTCTAGTGAAAATAGAAATAAAAGTGCCTTGTTACGTTTACATACAGCTTACTTGTTATTGCTTTTCGCATGCGATAGAATTCCACCAATTATTGTCGTCCATTTACTTTAGAAATGTGAATCGTAAGTCGTATTATAAACTTTTACCTGGTGTAAAAATGCAGTGGAAAGGATAGGTTTTTTTTCACCATGATGCTGTATTTTCAAAAGGAATATTCGGAATGGTGTTAAGACCAGGCTCCACTTTTAAGGTTTCTTTCCATAAATATGCTGGGTCAACCACAAACCTGATAAATTTGAAACTTAACATACATGTTTTTGAGATCTTTATCTCTCTAAGACTAAGACAAAAACGTGATTAACAATATTTCATTAGATACACGTTCTTATCAAAAATTACGTTATTTTCAGTAATATTTTCACTCAACGACTTCATTTTTATCTCTAAAATAAATCTCACAGCAAATTACTTTTGAGACATACGTCATTTACTTCCGAGCTAAATTGTATATTCAAACAGCGCTCGCGATATTCAACCTTGTTACGAAGGCACTTCAGTGGTTTTTGCAGGTAGCGGTTGGCAGAGTGTAGGGGAGGTGGCAGGGGAGTGGGGTATAGGAAGATGTAAGTTTGGAGCCTGGCCTTAATCAACCACACAATAATCCTGATAATATGTATCTGACTAGATTCCCTTTATTTAAAGAAACATTACGAAAATCATTTAATTAGTGACTGTCAAAGATTGATTAATTAAGAGCGTATTGTCAATAACATCCAATGCGGTGGGAGGTGATGATATTAGCCGAAACATGTTGATACCTATCCTGGATTCGGTTATTCCTATACTTTGCCACATTTTAAACACTTGTATATCAAATAGTGTGTATCCTTCTGAATGGAAGGAAGCCCAAGTTATTCCGTTACCTAAGAAATCCAATCCTAAATCCTATTCTGAGTATCATCCTATTTCTATACTTCCTTTCCTATCCAAAGTACTTGAGCGCCTCGTCCTTAATCAGCTTTGTAGTTTCCTATATAGAAATAGTTTACTTAATCCTATGCAATCCGGTTTCCGGGCTGGTCACAGTACGGTAACTGCACTCCTTAAAATAATAGATGACATACGCTTCGGCTTGGAAAAGGGTCAGCTGACTGTGCTGACATTATTAGATTTCAGCAATGCTTTTAATACTGTCAACTTCGATATTCTTCTCGCCATTCTACGCTCTATTAACTTATCTCCTGCAGTGGTTGATTGGTTTTGCAATTATTTGCATGGTCGCCGGCAGCGAGTACGCCTTGATGAACATTTTTCTTCGTGGTGTGATACAACTTCTGGTGTACCGCAAGGTGGCGTTCTTTCTCCTCTCTTGTTTGGATTTTTTATTAATTCTATATCAGAACATATAACCTCTCCTTATCACTTGTATGCTGATGATCTCCAAGTCTATTGCCAAGCCCCACTTAGCTCTCTCTCTTTTGCCATAGAAACTACTAATTCCAATTTACGCCATATTTCTGACTGGAGTAAAGCTTATGGGCTAAAAATAAATCCTACTAAAACACAGGTAATAATTCTTGGCAGCTCCAGAATGATATCAAAAGTTGATTGGTCAGTTCTACCCAAAGTTGTGTTTGGAGGGTCCACTATTCCATATAGTCAGAGTATCAAAAATTTAGGTCTAATTAAAGACCAGAGCCTTACTTGGATTCCTCAGATGGAAACCGTCAGTCGAAAGCTATTTGCTTCTGCAGGTTCCCTCAGAAGACTCCGAAATTTTTTGCCCACTGCCACTAAAATTGCTCTTGCGCAGTCACTTCTGCTCCCAATCTTAGACTATGCCGATGCCTGCTATCTAGATCTTACTGAGGACCAGCTAAACAAACTTGAGCGTCTTCAAAACTTCTGCATTCGATTTATATTTGGTTTGCGCAAATATGATCATGTCTCTGAATTTCGCACTAAGCTCAAGTGGCTTCCAATACGCCTCCGCCGGAATGCTCATATCCTCTCTATTCTTTATACAGTTTTGTTTAATCCCTCCTCCCCGCGATATCTTATGGAACGTTTTAATTTCCTGTCTGATTCTAACAAGTTGTCACTCAGGTCATCAGAAAATTTAGCTTTGATGATCCCTCTACATAGAAGCTCTTTTTATGGCAGTTCATTTACCATCCAAGCAGTTCGCCTATGGAACGCTCTGCCAGTGACTATAAGGCGAGCCCAGTCACTCCCTGTTTTTAAACTTCAAGTAAAGAAGTTTTATCTCTCTAATTAATATCACTTCTTGCTATTTTGTTGTTATTCTGTTGTGGTTTCACTGTATATTATTTTTATTATGTTTGTATATATTTTGTAAATGTATATGTAGTAAATGTAATTTATTATAATGTATATACTATGTATATGGATATATATTTATATATGTAAATATATAGTATGCCATATGTATGTAGTACGGCCATGTAAATATATAGTACAGTATATATATATATATATATATATATATATACTGTACTATATATTTACATGTTTATGTGTAGGTATATTGGAATATATGTGTATATATGTTTATTCATTGTATTCAGTTTTTATTATTTATTTGTTATATTATAATGCACCACCGTCTTTGCCGTATATTAATTCCTTTCCATCCAAAGGTTGTCTGGAAGAGATCGCTTTTAGCGATAAGACCGCCCATTGTCCCATTTATTTTGTATAAATGTTTTAGTTATTATTGTATTTTTTGTTCTATGTGGTGTACAATAAAGAGTTATCTATCTATCTAATTCGTTGTTGAATTCGCAAGGAATTTTATATTATATATATATATATATATATATTTTGTCTATTCTACAACAGTAACCTGATTCCATTCGACTACATATGACGGTATTTTATTTTTTCTAAACATAATACAGAATGGAATTTAAGGTGGTCGGTGGAGGGAAAGTACCTGCCTTAAATACCTTCAATTTCAAAAGTAAAGGATTGCTTCCATTGAGTTTCGTTCGCATTCGCTATCGTCAATATTCTCTCCGCCGACCGCTTTAAATTTCACCATGCATATTGACACAGATGGAAACTTTTGAATTTAATTAATTGCTAACAGACATACGAAACAAAGTTACATAGTATTCCAAGAAGGACAATAGAAACACGGATATAGTCGCTACGTAACAAAACAAAATTTAATTGGAGTGTCACATAAAGTTGCTGCTGCTATTGAGTAAATACAAACAGGAAATGAAACTGAAATACGTAAATAAAATTAATTTTAATTACAGAGTAGCATTTCAAATGAACTTTCTCGACATTAGTTATTTACAGTTATCAGGGTGGACAAGTGGCAGTTATAAACCAATATCGTGGGAAAACACACATGATGACTGAGAATGTTAGGATTATATCGATACTAGCTGTGCTCGCGTGGTCATTTCATTTAAAAGTAGCCCATACGCATTATTCCAGGACTTAAAGTACAATATACTACATTTCTTCAAAATTCGTTCAGCCGTAATTCGTATCGCATTCGGTCCAGAAGTTTTTACGTGATACGCGGTCATCAAGAATACAAACAGACAGACACGAATTAAAAAATATGTTATATTCTTGTTCAGTAGCTTATTTTAAGTACGCTAGACCTTTTATTTTTAATTATCTTCTTTGTACAATCTTTGTTGTTCATATTGATTTATTGTAAGTATAGATAGATAGATAGATAGATGTGACCGTGTATATCGAAGCTCCACCTAAACTACGTCTACTTCTTCTTCTAGCGTGACAATGGTTCGAATTTTGACTTATTTAGTATTGGACCAGAAATTTGCCACCTCGATTGCACCATCTGTGGCCTCCATTAGGTCCTTTTTTGTGCAGGTGTACGGGCACGTGGGGCATTCGGGCACGTGGGGCATTCGGGCAAATGCTGCATGTTTTGAGTTGGGGCACCGCAGTCGCAGTGTGTTTGGGTTGGATCAGTGATGCCCCATTTACTCATATTTTGTCTACACCTCCCCACAACGGTACGCAGCCGATTTAGGCACTTCCGTACACGCCAAGTCTGGTCATGTCCCGGGGGAAATTTTTGTGTTACGTAATGCCAAAGCTGGACTTTAGCTTTGGCTGGGTGGATTTTTAAAGACTCTGTGGAACGCATTAAGTTTTTAGGGCTTTTCAGCCTAGCTGGAGGTATATTATGAATGTAGAGGGATGCCGGTTGGCAGTCTCTTGCTTAAGCTTTCCTGTTGCGCACGCGACATCCCGTTTACTGAAGAACACGTCTACCCCAACGGTTATCAGTCGTTCGTTTTTATCTTACTTTATTAATAGTTTGTCGTTTGAGGTAGTGCTGGCCTCTGGTGTCAGAGTTTTCGAGGCCGCCGAAGGGCCTCTGACATGGCATAACGACTGCTATTAATGAATAACAGCCGAAACCGATAGCTTAACGTGCCCTCCGAAGCACGGACCGATGGAAAACCGCACCTAATTTAGAAAAGTCATTGGTGCGTAGCCCAGGCCAAACCCAGTATCATTGGATTCTAAGCCACACTAGAATACCTCTGGACTACCATCGCTATATACTATTAGTTGTTAACAACATGCACATTATAATCCTAAGCCATTGCTTGAGGTACTAAGATTTTGGCGGCTACAGGATTAGCAATGTTCTGAAACTCATAATTTAATAAGTATCCCAATTTCAACCAAGAGGATGGTTTCAAGTTGGCTGCATCCTGGAATTCCGTGATAAGCAAGTGTTCGCGTCGCGGTTTATGTCAGAAGATATCTGCAGATGTCGTTAGTGTCGTGTGTCGTGACAATTCTGACCAAATTTTTACAAGACCAAATGCGGGTAATTGGAGACAACGCTCGCCCTTCTCGACGCTCACACCCGCTACTTCAGTCTTCTCGTGACCACGATCAATGCAACTTGATCGACACGTCGAGGTAAATAAATATTAAGTTTTGAGCGCGATTAAGTCCCGTATAAATATTTAACTATGTGTTCGAATAGCGAAAGTTTAAAAGTTACAATAGGATGCTTATTTTCGCGATAAACAGTAGTACGCATGGACGAAGTCACGGGCGGGAAAACTAGTGCATCATATTTTTACTATCGATTATGCCAATAGTATTAATTAAATACGAATTATCATTTCATTAATGGCTTAATGAATGACGGTCCCTGCAAATATAAAGCTACAATCAGCAATCAACGATTTGTAGTTAAAATAACACCTTATTCCCTTTGACTGTAATTCGGACGTTTCCTTATGGCCTAACTAGGTTGCCTAACTGATTAGGGTACGAGGTTTTTTTTCCTCGTGGCCAAACTGCTTGTAATTAAACTATTGACTCAACATGTATAAAGTACTGTCATGGGTTAGTTACAGTCATACGCACAAATACAGGCTACGTGGTCACACCGATTTGTCACGCTGGTGAGACCACAAGGAATTATTTTTGCTCGTGGCAAGGTATGACAAATAGTAAGCTATAAAATATAAGACTCGTAGTCACACCAATGTGGGAAACCAAAAGACCAATTACTTATCAACATAATTATATGCAACAATTAATTAATTTGTTTCAAAGTGACAGATGTCAAAGTGACAGGTTTCAAAGTGACAGGTGAAAAAGTAACGGGTGGCAAAGTGACAATTGTCAAATTGACAGGTGTCAAACTGACAGGTGTCAAACTTAAGAAGGCTTTACCTTGGAATGTATTGATCCTAAACTAGTAGTTTCTTTACATAAGGGATAGATCTCATCGAGATCTTCATTTCATATGACAGCTGTCAAACTTAAAAGAGCTTTATCTTGAAAAATATTGATCCTAAACTAGTAGTTTATGTACATAAGGGATAGATCTCATCGAGATCTTCATTTCATATGACAGCTGTCAAACTTAAAAGAGCTTTATCTTGAAAAATATTGATCCTAAACTAGTAGTTTATGTACATAAGGGATAGATCTCATCGAGATCTTCATTTCATATGACTGCTGTCAAACTTAAAAGGGCTTTATCTCGAAAACTATTGATCCTAGTCTAGTAATTTCTTTATGATATAAAAAACAAACAGATAAACAGATTAAAAAAACAACGAGTTTTTTTTTAGTTATGTTCTTTGTTCGGACTATTTCGTTCCTATTGCTTTATTATAAGTATAGATTTTTAATACTTTGGAACTTTTGCAAGCACATGATCACGGATAACTGAAGTAATACGCTCTTTCTCTAGTAATACCCTCTTTTTTTATTTTATCCATCTAATTACTGCAAAAAATATTGCAAATATGCGATGACCTTAAACAGATTTCCGGGTCGTAAATGTACTACGTTCTTTGAAAACTCCCACACTTGTTCGAAACATTTGAATTTCGAATGGCGCTGGTCTCGTGGGACCGAATCGGAAATGAAAATGTCTATGCTGAACTGCTGTTACTCTATTTTTAGCAAGTTTTTACAAAACTGCCCAAAAAAGGAGTGTAATGTTTTTAGGATTCATGTATGTTTGTATGTATGTTTATTGTTATTTACTCGTTTGTATGTGAGTTTCTTTATTCCACCATAACTTTTTAATGCCTGAACAGATTTAGACGTATTGGGTATCGTTAGAATCATTACATCCCCCGAGTAACATACGCTATATACTATTTTGAAACAATATGGCGGCAGTATGGCTCAATTTTTAAATGCGAAAAAACTTCCATTTCTACTATATGGGTATCAAATAAAAGGCATTGATAAGCACATTCCAACAGTATATAGTTTATTGGCATAAGTTATTTTTTGGCAGGGCAGGCGTGTTTATTTAGCTTATAAGCTAGTTTTTATCAACCATGCCCAGTGCCTGTTGTCTACATCCTTGAATAATGTGGTTCTTGTCAAGCTAATTTCCTTGCGATATTTTATTTACCAGTTTAAAGAATGTCAATACATCAATTAATATGTAAAATGTAAACTTTCCGCTGTTATATTAATTATCCTCTAGAGGATATTTTTGTAAAAAAATAAGCTGTCAAAATTACAAGAGGGAATTGTTAATAATCGTCCAATGAAAACAGAGGACCCTTATTAATTTCTGAACAACAAGCTCAAAGGCATGATATTTTATTTTCTTATCCTGTTTGGTATTCTTTGGGGATTTTATTCATCCGTTTATTAATAAATTTCCGTCCCTTCGGGTCCCCGCTATTAAAATAGAATAGGACATTAACAAAGCTTATGCGGAAATGAGAAGATCTTTTTGAGTGTAATTAAGTTATGTATTTGTGTAAAAATATTGTCTATTATTATGTGATGGTTTGTATGAAACCGTCTGGGCCCTATTTCATAAAACTATAGTAGACTGACAAATGTCAATCGACAAAGTCAGTCAACCTACCGAAATGCATTTCATAAAAACCTGACGATTCATTCAATGAATTGTCAAAATATTACTAAATGTGTAAAACAATAGTAGTGACCGGCAATTGTCTAACAAATGTCAAAAAAAAAATGTTTTATGAAACGGTGGTTGCTTAAAAATTACCACGATTTGTAGAATTGTCGTGACAATTGTGACAGCCGAAGCTTTACCCATCACACTACTATGACTGGCATTGTTAAATGCAATATGACTGACAATAATCAGTCACGTCGTGATTGTTTGTTATATGAAACGCAGGTTTGGCGTATTCGACTGACATTTGTAGTTTTATTATGATTTTTCGCTTTATGAAATAGGGCCCTGGTAGAAACTGGATGCAGAGAGCTGAAGACCGAGCTCAGTGGCGTGCATTAGGAGAGGCCCACGTCCAGCAGCGGAGAAGTATAGGCTGATGATGATTTGTATTAAGGACAGGAGCTGTTTCATCGAAATATCAGCCCATATTGTTCCCACTGTTGAAATTTAGGCCTTTTTCTCTAAAGCGAAAGGTTTTGAGTTAAAATCACTGAAGGTGAGACAAGGAACTAAAGTTTCTTGGATGGAGAAATGTTAAGCTCCTCGGCGTGGATCACATAAATTAGGTGCAATTCATACAGTTAGCTTTCTTTGGCATTAGTCACAATCGGAGTGGCGTTTGTGAAGCACTTGTTAACAGTGACTCATTTGCGCTACACTCACCAAAAATCTGTGTATAAACTCAAAGATGCACATGAAGCATGACGGTGGGAATTTAGCTGTGTAGCTGTGTTTGTCTTAAGTTGCATCGAGTCCAGTTTTTGTTTACGTGATATTAAAGTATCTTCCCCCTTTAACTAGATTTATGGATACGTGACATTAATTAACGCACAAGATCTTTTGAAAATTCAGTAATAGAAATGAGATCCATGCGACGAATTTATCTTTCTATGGATTAAGATGAAGACTGGTAAAGGCAAAAAGGATAAAAAAGATAAAAGGCTGGCAAGTATAGAAAGAGACTTTCAGTTGAAATAAATGTCGCAGGATGAAATATTTTTTGAAGTGAAATCGATTCGCAGCAATAAGACGGTTTAATTATTTTTATAAATAAATCAATAGACTCAGATCTCACCAAATAAATCCATACCAATATATAAAACTGAAACGTTGTCTGTTTGTTTGTTTGTATGGGGAGCTTTCACGCGATAACGGCTGGACGGATTTTGATGATATTTGGAATGGAGATAGCTTATACCTTGGAATAAAACATAAGATAATTTTTATCCAGGAAAATTCTAACTTTCCACGGGAAACCCGGAAAATTTTGATTACTCGCTATAAGGAACGGTTGCCATGGAAACGAAATAACAAGTCTGTCAAAAAATCATGAGCGTTGGTGCTATACCTACATTGCTACTGCATTGGTTTTTAATATCCTAGAAAAACATAGGATGCTTTTACACGATAAACTGTAGTCCGCGTGGACGAAACCGCGAGCGGGAAAGCTAGTAAAAAATAAAGACGAAGCTGACGATGAAAAAGCTTGTTCACAGCCCTAGATATAATTATAGGAGAAGATACAGCAGGCTTTAATATCACGTAAACCAAAAGTGAACTAGATACAACCACGGGCAAAAACTGCTACATTCCCATAATCATGCTTCTTGTACAGCAACAACAAAAATATAAATACATACCCAGTCTGTAGCTTGAATGAGAGATATTGCTTACATGTGCTACAAAATTGCCTCTCCGATTGCGACTAAGGCCAAAGAAGGCCATTTGTGTTTGTTGCACCTAATTTATGCGGTCCACGCCTGAGGAGCCAGTACCAAATCTTCCCATTTTTAATTAGATCTATGTTTACAGCTTCTGTTTTATTATAAACGACTTCCAGAAGTCTTTGATTCTCAATTCGACTGCGTGTTTTTTTTCTTATCTCCGGATTTCTGTTTAATTTAATTTAGAATTATTTTTTGTTAAATGGGTAGACTTTCTGTGTGGTCTCACATACCTACATTTTATTAAAATTAGTTCAGTAGTTTTATTTTTTTGTAATTAATATTAAACAAGAGAATCAACAAAGTAAGACAAACAACACAACTGCCCACACAAAATAAAACATAAAAAATATATAGCCTATCTCACTCGGGATGATGTAAGGATTCTAAAGATACCCCATATATCCAAATCTGTTCAGGCGTTTAAAAGTTATGGTAGAACAAAGAAACTCACACACATACATAGACAAGTACATACATACATGTTGAAACTACATATTTTGATCTAAAAAAGCGTTTGATGTTATAGACAACGACATTTTACTATCTAAGGTTTCTTGTATTGACTTTTCCCCGAGTCTTTTAAGTTTTGTAGCTGATTATTTAAGAGACCCAAGACAATATGTGCAACTGAGTAGATATTTATCTAATGCCTACTACACAAAATCTGGTGTCATTCAAGGATCTACACTGGGGCCGACTCTATTTCTGACAATGATTAAATGACCTTCCCAAGGCCCTAAGTACAGCCAAGTGTTTAATGTTCGCGGACTATATTTATTTATTTATTTATTCATCAAGTTAAAAATAGCAAGCTTACAGTATTGACCAACACGCTAACTATCTTAATTAGCAGATTGTGTAGAACTCCAAAACGATATAGATGTAGTTTTTGAATTGGCTAAAATAAACAACCTAACTTTTAATGACTCTAAGTGCAAAGTGGTCACTTATTCTAGAACTCCTGTGCCTAGCTATCTGTATACCCTAGAGTAGAATAGCCTCGAGAGGGTAGTCTCGATTCGTGACCTAGGTGACATCATGGATAATGGGCTTAACTTTGTAGAACACATTACAAGTATATGCAAAAAAGCGAACAAAACTTTGGGGTTTATAGGTTGAACTGCCGCTCAGTTTGAAGATGTAAACATTGCCGTTATACTGTATAACGCATATGTTCGTAGTTCCCTTGAATTTAGCGCTATAGTGTGGGATTCTAAAGGCAAAAGTATACAATTATGGTTTAAAGAGTACAGCGCAAGTTTGCAAGGTACCTCTATAAAAGAAGATACGGGTACTATCCCTTTCTTTTCCCTTCATTATTTGTTTCAGGAATGGTAGGGCTCTTCACCTTAGAGCTTAGGCGTAAGCTCTTACCAATTACGCACTACTGCCGGTTGATGCGAAACGAGGTAGACAATACTTCAATTAATTAGCAGATTAAGTTATTTTGTGCCACAGAATTACATCCGCGCGGGTCAACGACGCCAGCATCGACTGTTAGCGCCCCCTTCCGCGTTACGTACACAACATGCGCATAATGCACCAACGGTTAATGGCCGTAACAGTCATCAACCGTTTCCTTAACGAGATCCATGATGCTGACATACATACTGACCCCATTGCTCGTATTTCTATGTATGTGTTATTTTATTTACGCACATAGTATAACATTGTGAACGTTTTAGCTTTTAGCTGTAAGTTTTCAATTGTCAATGAATTAACAAATAAATAAATACACAAATGAAACCTAAAACATAACACTCCTTTTTTGGGCAGTCGAGTAGTAAAGACACTCATACATACATACCTACATACATATATAAACTGAAAATATTACATTCCGTTTTTGGGAAGTAGAGTAGTTAATAAACACACATACATACATACATACATACATACATACATGAACTCTAAAAACATTACACTCCTTTTTTGGGCAGTCGTTTAAAATGGATATTCTTATGGGGTCTTTTTGTAACAAATTTTAATGTATGACAATCCCGTTATTAACATTCCTTACTTTATGCCCTCTTAAGCTCATTATACATTATTATAAAAATCTCTTTATGCGTCAATTGGTGTAGCGGACAAGATACTCTGTCTGTACGTCTTTGTCTATAGGTATAATGCCGATATCTAGGAAATTGAAAACTGTCTTACTCTATCTTAATCGTTATGTAAATTAAATAACTTTCTTGTTGACTCTTAAATTATGTTTTCCTCAATAAGCTATCTCCATACTTTACAAAGTGTCATAATTCAGAATGATAGCCATCCATTTGACGGATAGTGGTGATAACCGCTCTTTCACACCAATAAAATTATTTCGAGGAATCATTTTCCGATCGCATTTTTCAATTTGCTTCAAGAGCATTGCAGAAAAATGGAAAGGTAGTTTGAATAGTGCAGGGTTGAGTTTAATATGGTTTGATTTTATAATCAAAAATCACAGTGTGAAGGATTTTTACCGCATTCATTATGCAGTCTAGTGAGAAAATTAATAATAGTTTAAAAAACTAAAAAAACACGCTTTATATAGAAAACTAAACTAAAAAATAGAAAATAAATTTCAATAGTGTAAATAAGAAAAAAATGTTTTAATTAAAAAAAATGTGGGGTGCATGGGTCAATAGTTATAAATATTTCATTGACAGATATGAGAAGAAGGATTATCATTTCGATAATATCTTAAAAAGCACCCACGCTTTATTTTAATTAAAACTTTTTTTTCTTATTTACACTATTAAAATTTATTTTCTATTTTTTAGTTTAGTTTTCGATATAAAGTGTGTTTTTTAGTTTTTTAAACTATTTTTTTTATTATTTTTTTCGAATTATTGCATTGTCATCGGTCTTTGACAGGTGTGCAAAATTTGAATGAAATCTCACCGTTTAAAGTGGGTCAAAATAGCGTCCAAAGGAGTCGGTTACAAACATACAAATATACAAACATACAAGTGAAGCTAATATAAAGCGTATAAAAACGAAGCTTCCATTCAAAACAAAAACAATCGTTTTAAAAACAAACTGCCAACTTAGTTTCATTACTATAATATTTTTTCTATACAATTAAGTTTGTAATGGTTTTTTTATACACATCCTAGGATAAATTCTACATTTAAATATTTAGGAATTCAAGTTCTATATCGTGATACTTTGATAGATATATAAAGGGCGAAATTTCATATATATATAATGGGCGAAATGTTCAAGTGGGCGTGGATGGCCAAATCCGAAACTATGAAGAACAGCGAAATACTCAAAGGAGTGTCACACGCCTGATTTTGATGAAAACTAAAACCGCAACATTGGATTTTTCAAAAATCCATATTCCTAGCTAGGAATCGAACCCGTTGATATTGAAAAAAAACTCACTGTATTATTATTACACCATTCGGTAGTGTCGCTAATAAAGATTAAATTCTGGTAATATTGGCCGGAAGACCGATAACCGTTGGGGTAGACAAACGAGTTTGATTCGGCAAACGTAATGTAGGACGATCTCATAGGTGGAGTGACGACATACGCAAGATGGCTAGCGGCAGTTGGAAAACCAGAGCCGAAGATTAGGCTTGTGGCATGCTTTTGGAGATAACTTGCAGTGGACTGATAAGGAATGATAATAATGATGATGATGAACTTCACAAACATTCTACCTACGAGTACTCCACCGATACTGTAGATTTCCTCTACTTCCAAAGGTTGTCTGGAAGAGATCTCTTTTTAGCGATAAGACCATAATAAAATACTATTTTTAATTATTTTTATAAGTTTTTGTTGGAGGCGCGTGAAGAAAATAAGCTGGACTGAAAGAAAGAAGAGTGAAGAAGTACTTAGTCTCAAGAAAAACGAAACTTAATAGCGACCATAGAAAGGACAATACAAAATATGTTTGGCCACCTTCTACGACATGACAATTTCATAAAAACCATCATAGAAGGAAAGGTAGAAGAGAAGAGAGGCAGAGGCATACCTAGAAGGAAACTTATAGATCAGATAAAGGAGAAGATAAATGTCATGTCGTATAGGGAGGGAAGTCAAAGCTTTGGCCGAATATAGGGAACGCTGTAAATTACTCCACCGAGAAGAGCTGAACTCTTAAATAAGAAAAGAAGAAGTTTTAGTTACATTATTATTTTTCTTGAATATTCTTGGTGTACAATAAAGAGTTAACTATCAATCTATTCCTAGACCCGAGAGCAAAAATTGGTGCTCTTCACACAAAAGTGTTTGTTAATGCCAGGATTTGAACCTGAGACTAAGCTCAGCAGGCATCAGGTACACTATATCAACTGTGCCACAGTGCAGTGTTGTCACCACGAAAGTCTAAAATCCCTAATTTATTCATAGCATACCGTAATCTATCTTACTTTTCATTCATTAGTACCAAGGGCGTTTATTCTCCCCTTTTTCTAGGAATATTATCTTGAAGTCATTAGTAACTAGGCATTTCACGCCGGAATAGGCGTTAATTACTTCTGCATATTTTTCACATTTCCCGGTGTATTTTCCCATTTCCCTGGAGCCATTAGCATAGTAACTAATTAAGATCCGTCGACGACGCCACGGGCGGTGACTGAATCGATTTTATGTATTTTTATTTTTAATCAACTTCAAGGAGGAGGTTCGCAGGTTTTTTATTTGAATATTTAGATCTCCATAGTCATACATTTTATCAAAATTGTAAATTATGTCGATGGCTTTTTATGATTGTGAATGGTTAAGCCCAATTCCGAGTCGAAATTGCGCATCCCTTAGGAATTAGAATCACTTTTACTGAAACCTTGAAAAAATTATGTATCTCTCTATTCGGAAATGTCTGTCAAGAAAGGCGGTAAAATACCACAGGGAGTTATGCTACCTATCTTAAGTTCCCCTGGAGCCACACGAAATATCGGTATTCTTGTATATTATATTCCAGTTTATTCTAGCTTTTGCCCACGACTTCGTCCAAGCCGATGAAATCATGATTTTAATTCATTGTTTTATCGCGATAAAAATATCATATGTTCTTCCCCAGGGCTCAAACTATATGCATACCTCATTTCATCAAGATCGATTCAGCCGTTACAGACAGAGCTATTTTGCTTTGATAATATGGGTACTTCCCAACGGATCACATGATCAGATTTTTCTCATTAAATTATCACGCTCGGCGCCCCAACAGATCATGTGATCAGTTGCAACTGAAATAAATATTATTTTCTCTTCTCAACCAATCATGTGATCCGTTGATATTAGTAGCCATACTGATATTGTAAAGTAAGGATCGTATGGATGGATAATAAAATTCAACGTCGCATTAGTTTTTGAATTTAAATTAATTAGGTAGGTATGTATGTATGTTGGCACAGAATAAATCTTAGTATGTGGGTGTGTATATGTGTGTATATAACTGCACAACATTGAGCACAACATTTTAACTCTTAAGTACTTCGATATACATCTTAGAACTTTGTAAATTTGTAAAAAAGTAACCACACTTTTTACAAAATTTATATATATATCTACTTGCCCATATAATGTGAGGCACAAGGAAAGATTAACGCTTCCAAACTACGTAATGAAAATGGACAGCACAAAGCACATTTATGTCGATTAACATATATAACCACGTCGCGAAATATATAAAAGAAATTGAAAAGTACAATATATTTGTCTAATTAACAAGTAAAATTATTATAAAAATACAAAAACCTGCCTGCGAACAAAATTATTGTATACAAGCTGACCGCCCTCAAAAAAAAACACAATAATATTACAAAGACGAAAGTTTGTATGCCTGTAAGTGTGTGTGTGTGTGCGTGTGTTTGCTACTTCTTCACGCAAAAACGGCTAAACGGAATTGTATGAAATTTGGTACGGGGTAGCTTATAACCTGGATTAACACATAGGCTACTTTTTATCCCGGAAAATGAGCATATGGTTCCTGAGGGATGCGGGTGAAACCGCGGGGCGCAGATAGTATTTATATAAATTTAATGTTTCTTTTTAACTTACATATTTAACTTTACTTTATTAGTTGCAATTGCAATCGCAACATTAGACTATAGTATTTACGTCAACTGGAATAATCTAAAATTGAATATTTTGAAAGAATCTTAAAAGAAAGCTGCTTCGGTTTAGTTACAAGAATTATATATTTTTGAAATGGTCTTGTATATACCTATATTTTAATATATTTTATTTTATTATTTATATACTCCATAGGTTTTATGTTCCGTCGGAAATACAATATGGCAGCTGTAAGCCGCCATATGGGTTTCTTGACACATCATATATCCTATAGCACTCTCGTGATCATGACGGATTTATTTATCAAAATCCATCAAGCCGTTTAGGCTGTAGGACGCGTTGTACAAACAAACATACATACAACCCAACCAAACACATAACCCTCCTCAGCCGGATAAAAAATGTTGTCATTCTTTGCACGATTTCTTCAAAGATAACCAACAATATTAAAATGTTATCTTACTAATGTACCTAACTTTAGAGTATAACTCCTGGGGCTGCAGTCTCGACACAGATAGTAATTGCTTTACAAAATCGATTCATATACATATGACAATCGTTAGCTTTGACAGTTATTGTCAAAAGCTATCAACTGTCATCGGTATCTGTACTGACATTGATCATGATTGACATCGATATTTGGTAGAGACTACCAAATATCGTTATAATCGGACTTCGCGACCGATTTCAGTTGTGAAGCAAGTTTATTTTTTGTAGCCATGCTATCTATTATAAGAAATGTACATTGTTAGTTTGTATATGCTGTGTATACCTTTCAACCCTAGGAGGAATCTTGCTATTCTCGAAAATACAGGCTTCCCCGAGTCTAGTTTCGGGAATAACAAGTGTTTTTTGTAATCCTACAGCCTTTTTGATATCTATAATTAATAATGTACTTATGTGTTAAATATCTTGTAATGGCTATATAAATAAATATTTATTTTTATTATATTATTAATCTCTATCGATGTCAAGACTACAGGCCCTGCTCTCTTCTAGTTACTGTGCCTGACAGAGTCCATATTAATGACTGTAATTTTAATATATGTTTTTACCATCTAATGTTTTACAATATGGGATGCAATATTTGAATTTCACTTTGCTTCTCCGGGCCCCCTAGTAGGCTTCAACCAATATAAAATGAAGTAGTTACTTACTGAAACTATTAGAATTATGCTCACAATAATAACTATAATCGAAATAGATTGTACACCAAGAAATTTATTACCGACAATGACCATAAAGTTACTTTTATTACGTCGACCTAATGACCGCGCGGTTGAAACTTCAAACAGGTCAACCTGTCGCTTGACTCATTTAATATAGGTACCTTACATAAAATACACATAGCTCACTAATCATAATAATCATTTATAATAATTAAGGAGAAGCAAGATCTAAAACACAGCAAACAAATCAGCTTTTGTACCTATACTTACCTAATTAATTAACTATAGTACGAGTATGTTTGTCCGACGATTACTGAAGCCTAATTGTCTAATTAAATGTATTCAAATTCCAGTTCCAATCTACCATCAATATCATGAAAAACAACGTCAAAGGTTGTTCGAAATGCGAATATTATCGTAATGTCACTATAGTTGAGCTTATGGTGGCTCCAGACTATCTTCCAACCAGTGCTGCAAACTCTCCTTCTTTTCCAGGAGATTCCATGATTTTGGGCTATGTAGCCTTACCTCCTTATTCTGTTGTATTTTCACGATTTGACCCAAGTATATGACATTCATGTAATATTTATGCGTAAAACGGAACGTTTGCTAGTAAAAAGGGGGTTTGAACGAATTCCATGCTATGAGTAAATACTTTGATTCGGTTGGACCGAAAGAAGGTTTGTCACGCAAAAAAGTACTCGATGCATTGATGACAAAGATTTTGAATTACGCTTACTGATGACGAACTCATGATGATGATGATGATGATGATGACGAAGTAAATCTGTCAAAGTTTTTTGATAATGACTTGACACTATTACCACTACCAAAAGTTAAAAATGTGAGAGAGCACAAGTGTAATTAACCGACTACAGCAAATCAAGGGAAGGGTAATGTGTTAAACATTCTATGTATATATGTATGTAGTTATGTGGATGTTCCACCATACCATAGCTCCTATTGGTTCGATTTTGACAAGCGAAGTAACTTGTATATCGATTTGTCTTTAGGTATAGTGTCATAAGCATGTTTTTTACCCAACTACTGCAAAGCAATGGATGTGTTCAAACTAAAAACTTAGTTGAATTTTGTCAAGCAAGGTATCAATCGATTCGTGTTCATCGCAAGAGTGTCAGAGAGAGAGAGAGTGTCATTTTTTACCCGATTGTAGGGGGGTAGAAAATGAAACAAAAATTATTAACATTGAAGCGAAGCACAGAATATATAACAGTTCTACGTGGGAAGTCGGAAGTAGGAATCAAGAATACACAAATTAGAGAGTTATATGTCTATAACAAGTATACAGAAAGTAACATAATTACCTATTAGAAAAAGAATACTGAAATTTTGAAATTTTTCATTTACAAATACTATACATCAAACCCTATAATTTAAAATAAATAATAGTATTAATATTTATTTAGCGAATACTTCGCTAATTTCTAAGATTTTACTTAAGTATGGGAATTTTAAATACTATGTGGTATTCAACCATTGCACACGTAAACGAATTCACATGCTAGATCGAAACAAACCTGCTGCGTATAAATAAGACTATTCAGTTATTCTTTTTATATCGGAAGTAGGAATCTACATAGTAAGTATATATTTGAAACTATAAAAAAAACTTCATTGCTTACTTTGGATGGTCCGAAACTAATATTAAAATACATAAATAATGGTAAAGAAAAGCAAAATTGGTATTTATTAAATTTCTCCTTTTTCGCTGTCAGCTGTTTTTTTTTTATAAATACCTACTTCTATTTTTCTGTTTGGCAGTTGCAGCACTGCTTCCAACTCTACTCCAGCTGATCGTCCAAACTTCGATATGTGGAAGGGGGTTCGTGCATGTTTGACATAGTTCGGTCGAGTAGGCCCGAGGTCGTGGCGGCGGTAAATTTACAGCAAATCAAAGGAGTTTGAAAAAGTTCTCGAACTCGCTCAAACCGACTTTCCACAAAGGTATTGATGGTTGGGCGATCAGATGGCCTTTTTTTTGCGTCTGATTCAAAACGTATGCCACCAAATTTTTGATGTAGGTATTGTTAGCATACCGTCTTCGTTTACGCATTTATTTTTTATTCTTCTGTAGACTTAAATGGAAAATTTTATTTTGGGTCCTGATCAGATACAGCAAAATTTCTAAGTGTGACAAAGACGACGCGTGACCAAAATGCAAAAAACAAGTATCATTAAAACAAGAGAAAACGCACGACTGCTCTGCCAAAAAACATAATTTAAATATATTTTTATAGCCTATGTTACTCGGAATAATGCAAGGATTCTAACGATACCCGGGCCCACATACAGATCTGTGCAGGCATTTAAAAGTTATGGTGGAATAAAGAAACTCACATACATAAATACAAACATACATAGTTACTTGAATCCTGAAAACATTGCACTCCTTGTTGGTCAATCGTGCAATAAGTAAGACTTTAACGAATATTGGGTGTTCTGTCCACTGTACTAACGTAAAGTTAAATTAGTTTAACAAATATTGTTAAGCTAATTTAACGATGATGCGGTAATAAACCAATGCAATTTATTAGGAAAATCGAATTAGCATTTATTTCTTGTTGTAATGATTGGATTCATAGATTATGGAAAAAGCTAGCTGAGATATCATGTAAAGGGGCATTTTTGTTTAAAAGAACGACATTAAATAAAATATGTAGACATTATTGTCTCGTTTATTAGAATATTCGAGCAAACGACCCTTCGCAGGAATAAACCTTCGCAGTTTTAACATTCGAGCAAACGTACCTTTCGCAAATTTGACCCGCGACCTTCGAGGATGTCAGCCTTCGATGAATGGACTTTGAGAAATATACATTCACAAAACGTCATTCTAAATGTTATACACATCCCTTTAGGCTTCTTACTGAGAGCTACACAAGCAAACTTGTTTCATATATTAGTATGTATGAAGCTAAATAGAAAGCTTTCAAACTATGTAACACCAGTACTAAAAAAGAAAGAAACATGTAATTTAAAAGTTTGACAGTGCTTCCAAAGTTCTACAGAAGTAGCAGGTTTCTAGCTTTCTTGTAAGTTTAGATTTTTAGTACCCACTCATACATTTTCCTCTAATTCATGTTGGTCATCATCTGAATATCAGTGAGACAAAGCTTAGAGCCATCACAGCAAGAAGGTTTAAAAAAGACGGAGTTTACACCGCCAACCAAACGAGTGAGGCATAGGAAATGGAAAATGTGTGGTTTATACACAATTTAGATTGATATTGAATAAATACGACTAACAAGGCAGCTGATCGGCATAACACGGTGTATGAGCAATGGTACTTAACGGTTCAATAGTGAAACTTAGGATCCAACGATATCGGGTTCGGTACTAGGCTCCGCACCAATGACCTGCATGTATGTCAGAGCAATTTGAAGGTTAGTCGGTCGCAAACTTTTCTGAGTTATGACACTAGATGCCAGCACTACCTCATATGATAAACAAACAAGTGTGGGCATGACAATTGTGCGTATTGGCATGTCCTGGGTGCTTAAGTTTCGATTTGGAAACAATCCGTTTTTAAACATTCTTGCATTACAGAAGAATTATCTTTTAAATATTAGTCTCATCCCATCCACACTGTAGCACTGTTCTATAATTGATCAACTACGCAAATACGTCTTCGTTTTTCTAAATTTTTCAATAACTTCAAAGTTATAAGCACCTTAACTGGCAAAACTATGAAACTATGACAAATTGAAAAAAACTCTTTTCCAATAACCAAAATCTTTCTTTAAAAAAATGAAACGTTTATTCAAGTGGTTGACACTAATAAGAAAAGATTTCATCCCAATTTGGGACCCCCCCTATATGAAAGTGCTTTCCGCCAAAACAAGAAATCTAAAAAAAAAGCTCAGTTCGTCGTAGTAAAATTGTTTTTGACGGTGTAACTGTACCCTATAGTGCACAAGTAAAAATATCTCGGGGTCATTATTGACAGCTGCTCGTCTTGGGGTCCTCAGTTACAGTCTGTGAGCCGAAAAGTGTTTGCATCTGGGGCCTCACTCAATAGGTTGCGTAATTTTTTACCTACTACTACCAAAGTGGCGCTTGCACAATCTCTCCTGCTACCAATTCTTGATTACGCTGTAGCCAGCTATCTAGACCTTACTGAAGACCAGCTAAGCTCTTCAGAACTACTGCTTACGGTTTATTTTCGGTCTCCGGATATATGATCATGTCTCCCATTTCGCTCAAAGCTCAAGTGGCTTCCTATACGTCTTCGCCGGAATACTCATATCCTCAATCTTCTTTACAACATCCTTTTTAATCTTTCCACTCCTTATTAGTTAAAGGCGCGATTCAATTTTCTTAGTGGTTCTCATTCTCGGTATCTTAGGTCATCGGAAAACCTTCTTCTCATGACGCCTGGGCATAGTACCTCTTTCTATGATTTATCATTCACAGTTCAGGCAGTGCGCCTCTGGAACGAACTCCCAGTCACTATCAGACGTGCTCAATCGGTCACTAGCTTTAAAACTCAAGTTAAAAATCATTACTATTATAAGTATTATATGTATATATAATACAGAACAGCACAATATAGCGGTTATTCGCAGAGCCGACAACCGCTGGGGAATAAAGGTTCTCGAATGGCGACCACGAACAAGCAAGCAAAGTGTAGGGAAACCCCCCCACACGATGGACTGACGAGACCGTTCGTCGTGGCGCTCTTTGGGGGAGGCATATATTCAGCAAAAGACTGCTACAGGCTGAAATGATGATGTGTATATATATGTATATAAATGTGTATTGTATTTATTTATGTATAAGTATGTAATTGTATTTATTTGTATGTAAGTATTGTATGTTCAGTTTTTTATGCCTATTTAAGGTCCAATTCTTAATTTCACATAATATATTTCTACGATTGCTACACCACTGTCCTTGTTATTCAATAATGTCTGTCCATGCAAAGGTTGTCTGGAATAGATTGCTTTTAGCGATAAGACCGCCCATTGTACCTAACATCGTGTTTCCTACGTCTGTATCCTTTTATTTTCTTGGTGTCAATAAAGAGTTAATCTGTATATCTATCAAAAAACTGTACTGCTAAAACTGACGACCAGCAACTATCTCTATAGCTCGTATAGGGGATTGAGGGGAGGGAAGGAGAAATACAATTACTAAATACTGCGAACCTACTTTGCGAAGATCTCATCAAGCGACTATCCTCTTAATAACGCCACACTTCAAATGCTCCGCTCGTTTAATTACTTTGGAAAGTGATACAGTAAAAGTTGAATAACTTTGATATTAATTAAAATAATTCCTTCACCGTTCACGAATTTTCATTATCTAACAAATTGAAGTAAAGTTAGATCAAGTTAGTTGAAGTTGGTTTTTGTGTCTGTGGAAACTTCCATAAAACGTATTCAATGAATACGAGTAGATACCTAGATGACAATGCAGTTTGATTTACTCACCTATATCATGTTTAGGTACTAGGTACTACTTATACAATAGGCTTACAAATTGTAAAGAGAAACCAGGAAAAACCAAAGCGCATCATCTGTACTACCAACAATCTATGCTTGCTTGTTTACCCGACTACGGAGAAGCATGCGAAGGGTAATGAGTTTAACAGTTTATGTATGTATGTATATGTGGATGTTCCACCATAGCGTCGCCCCTATTGGTCCGATTTTGATAAGCGAGGTGTCAATCGTTTTGTCTTTAGGTATAGAGTGTCAGAGGCTATTTTTTAACCGTCTACGGCAAGGCAAAGTAAGGGTTATGTGTTCAAACTAAAAACCTGGCCCGATTTTGACAAGCGAGGTATCAATCGATTTGTCTTCATGTATAGAGTGTCAAAGGCTATTTTTTACCCGACCGTAGCACAGAATAAATAATAGTACAACCGTAGTTAGGTTTTTGATTTGTTAAACACTTCCTGTCTTGTTTAACACTAACATCACAAAAACACACTTTTATTAAACATGAAATTAGAAGCTCTTACATTAGAAAATTACTTCTTAGGGTACCGTACGTCTACATAAAAATAACAGAACCCTTATAGGATCACTCGTGAGTCTGTCTGCCCATCTGTGACAGCCTATTTGCTCAGAATCTACGGAACCGATTAAGTTGAAATTTAGTACACAATATATGAATTCCTGTGACCCAAACACGGACATGTAACGTTAATAATGGGGAGCAAACTAGAAACATTAAAATTAAATTTTGCCCACGTGACAAATAAAAAAAACTATCAAGTGAAAAGGCTTGTTGTGAGACTCTTTTTTTTTTGTTATATTTTGTTTTGAGGTTATTTAAGAAACGAGATGTAAATTAACCATTCCCAATTTTCTCCGAAACTACAGACCCTAAAATTTGGAAATATATAATTCTTTACTTAATATAGATTATATTGACTTCTTAAATAAATCTATGGTCGTAAAATAACATGGCAAATCTCTCAATGTTAAGATAATATTATTCATCGTACGGAACCCTCTCCACGAGAGTTCAACTCGCACTTGCTCGATTTAAATAATTATTGAATAAAAAAAAACTTATTTTGATGACATTTATTATGAGACAGCACTAGAATTCAAATGAAAAAAAAACTGTTCAGATATCCCGGAGATTTGAGTGAACACATACAAAATAAGTAGATAAATACAGTCAAAATGAGAATCACTTCATTTTGAAAGAAAGTTAATTAAAAAATCATTATAAAAAAACCTAATGCGAACAAAACTAAAAAGCATAAACTAAAGAAGAGAAAACTAAAAAGAAGTTAAGATTCTTGATATTGAAATATTAGATGCAGTCGGAGGCATGAGGCTCGTCATGTTCTAGCTGATCCCGTCAAAGGAGAAGCACGATGCCTCCGACTGCATCTTATATTTCAAAATCGAGAATCTAAAGCATGTTTGCCTCTTTTTAGTTTTATTGGAGTTGGGTTTTTTGTTTTATTTTTATTTTAAATATTTTAGTATCTCTTATATATTTTTGGAATGGTCTTTTAAAGACCCTCATAATATTGATACCTCAAATCTGTGATTGATACTTGATACCGATAGGTTTTGGTAATTTGTAGTTCCGTCGGAAATACAATATGGCAGCTGTAAGCCGCTATATTAGTTTTCTTGATGTTACATATATCCTATAGCACTCTCGTCTACCTCAATTATCAAAATCCATTAAGTCGTTGAGGCTGCAGGACGCGCCAAAGAAACGTACAAGCAAACATACAGACAATCCAAAACACATATAATCCAATGATACCTCATTTATCAAAATCCATCAAGCCGTTGAGGCTGTAAGACGCGTCAAAATGAAATAACAGAGTATTAAAAGCTAAAAAACACGCCTGCCCTGCCAAAAATTAACTTATGCCAATAAATTATACATTATTGGAATGAGCTTATCAAGGCGTTCAATTTGATACCCATATTGTAAAATTCCAAGAAAAATATATTTTTTGCAATTTAAAATGGAGCCATACTGCCACCATATTGTTTTTTTTTTAATGTTACCTATGTTATTTGGGGGGATGAAAGGATTCTAACGTTACCCCATACGTCTAAATCTGTTCAGGCATTTCAAAGTTATGGTGGAATAAAGAAACTCACATACATACAAACATACATGAATGCTAAAAACATAACACTCCTTTTTTTGCGCAGTCGTGGAAAAAGACGTTTGACGCGTATTTTTCAAAGCTTTGTACTTAAAATTGCATACGTTTTACAAAGCTCCCCAATTCCAACATTTTCAACTGGACTGAGTTAAATACCTGATTCTTGTGTTATTCTAATTAAATTATGAGTTACTATTGTTACTAGAGACATTAATATTGTGTTGTCACAGCTATATAATACCTAACGTCAATAAATTGACCTCCGACCAGATTTAGGCCAATAATTTTGAAACCTAAACCTCGCCTTCCTTTTGGCGCCTTATCTCTAACTCCCGGAAGAGAGACATCAAAATTGTCAAAGACCTGGGCCCTAATTCTACTAAAGCAATTGTAATGACAATTATCAACAATTTTTGCAAAATTTTCGCTTTTACCTCTTAAAACTGGTAGAAGCGTTTTTTTTTTGGGAAATTAAAAAAAAAACAGAAAGGAAAAACTCAAAATTCAAAATAATTCACAAATTTTTCGCGTCGACTACTTTTAAAAGGTAAAAGCGAAAATTGTTGATGTAGTCAATGGTCTTGCCATAAAAATATTGTTACGAGGTAAACATATTTTTTCAATTAAATGTACATTTATTACTGCAGTGTGCGTTAGTTTATTTAGTAGGTTCAAGTCAAGAGTGAATAGGTATCTACTAGGCAAGCGTGCTACACCTTCGACCACATCATCGCTTTCCATCAGGTGAGATCGTGGTCAAACGATTGCCTAGTCCGTAATAAAAAAAGAAAAAAAGAAAAAGGTAATTGGAGATATTTTTGAATAAGCTTCAAATTTTTAAAATGCTTCTATTTTCTACACTAATATTATAATGAAAAGAGATTTAGTTGTTTCTACGTTTGTTTTTATTGTAATGATAAACTCAAAAAATACTGAACCGATTTAAAAAAATCTTTCACCTATTGAAAGCTATATTATCAGTAATATGAGCAACAAAAAAAAATTGTGATCCCTACTAAAATTGCAATAATGTAACCCAAGGTATCAAAAATACAAAACGGAATGACATGTTGCCATGGAAACGAAATAATAACAAGTCTGTCAAGTGAGTAATAATGCAGTAGTGTATGGTCATCAAACACCACGATCGTAATCGTTGCTGCCAAAGATTTTGAATTACGCTTACTGGCGTTTTTTTTTTTGAAGTTACGACCTGTATAAAAATACTAAAGATAAGAAAAATGCCGCGGTGTGAGCGCTACCCGTGCGAAGCCGGGGCGAATCACTAGTAATGTATAAACTAACGCACGCTGCAGTTATAAATGTTTCATGCAATACCAAAAAAAAACTTCATTTTCCTTGTAACATTATTTATTGCAAGACTGTGATGACGCTATTAGTCGTGACGTGAGTTATAACTTATAACTGACACATAGGTAATTAATTATAAGACGATTATCGGCCGACTTGTTTACGCAAATCTATTGTGTTTTATTGTTGCGATACGATACGAAATACTTTATTGTATACCAAAAAACAAAGAACATATAAGTAATAAAAACTTAAATAAGGTAATACATTGGGCGGTTTTATCGCTTAAAGCGATCTCTTCCAGACAACCTTTGGATGGACAGTATCAGAGGAAGCAGAAATAGGCGGTGGTGTACAATTTAGAATAATTCGTAATAAAAACCAAATAAAAATACATATATAATTATAATAAATTAATTATATCAACATAAATACATAAATGAAAAATTATAAGCAGGTGTGTTGTCAGAGGTTAGACAAATAGTGATCTTTCACAATATTTTTGAAAATCGTCAATGATTTAGCGCGTCGGACATCTAGCGGCAATGCAAACGTTAAACGGCACGCTTGACAGGTCTACGCAAAATTTAACCGTGATCTGGGAGGCCAACTGCATCAAATCTAAATGACTCATGAGATGACTGCGCTTTTGTTAGACAAGTGATGAGCAACTCATTGGCTCACTGATATGCGACGTCAGTTTCTGCCAGGGACGCCGGACGTGCTTTCCATGCGTAAGCGACGTTCGTTCTAATTCAAGTTGAAGCTTCTTAAATGAAATTCCTTAGACAAGAGGGTTTATAAAAAGACTGAGTCTACACCACGAAACAAACGAGTGAAGCATTTCAAATGGCGGCTGAGTATGTGTGCGTGAGTGGATAATTTGTGATTGATACACAATTTCATCACAAAATACTGCAATGTTTTTGATTTTCCGTGAAAAATTGACGGAATTAACACGATTTAAAAGGTTGAGATCATGCGATGTGGCGGCCGATCGGCATAACATGGTGTAAGTGTGTGCGTGAGGCCTGTGAGTACAAGCGGATCGGCATATGTTAGTTGCTTCACTTTTGTTTTGGCGGTGTGGAATCCGTTTTTTTTTTTTAACATTCTTGACGTTAAACTCATTTTAAATTCCCGTCTGTGGCATCGTAGCTCCCAAACGAATGGACCGATTTAGATGCGTCTTTTTCTGTTTGAAAGCTGATGTGTTCGAGATGGTTCTTAGGAATAATGGGGGGTTCGGGGGTTATAATAATATACATTTTGAATTTGTGCTTGTTAGATCAGACTGGGCAAAGGCGATAAACGTGCACTGGCTTTATGTTAATTCCGAATCATTTTCATCAAGGTTCATCGCAGAACTTAGAATTCCACATAAATTGTACTAAGAATAAAACCAAAGTTTATTGAAGAACGTTGGTACATATTCTTTTTGACATGAACCATGCTAGCAGGCAGTACTCGACAAATGAACCAAAATTTATCGTCAACTTTTAACCCAATGTTATATCGCTAGGTAGGTACATTTTTAAGGAAATAATTGTATTGTAAACGGGTTTCAATTCCGCTCCATCCATGCTTCTACGCAGAACATGGCCTTAACTACGCTACCTCGCAAATTTTTCGACATTTCACTAGCAACATTTCTAATATGTAGATACACCCAATACCTATTTTCCCACTTCTAGGAATAGGAACAATCAATACTTACCAATGTTAGCAAAGCCGCAACTAACCCCCAGTGTTTCCGTTCCAAAACAATCCCGTTCCAGCTGGGTAAATAAAAGTCATTAATGCAAGAATACCGTGCCAATATCGCCGGCCACTTTGACATAGTTGACCTAACCTTAATCTTATTCTTGACCCAAATACTTGGTGTGATTCAAATTGCTGCGAACCGCGTTTGCTGCAGTTGTTTTGCACTGTAATTTTAGGTGGTTAGGTTTTAATGTTTGAAACTCGTTAGGGTAATTTTCCTGTGATTATGGCCACCAATGTGTTTCACGTGTTACTGCCGTTTTATGTTAGTCACGTTGAAGTGGGTAGTTGAAAACTTTCCAAGTTAATTTCCTCGCATGCGGCAATAAAACGTTTTTCCTTCCATTAAATATTTTATTTGCATGGTTTTAAATTATTTGAAACTAGCTTCCCCGCCCGCGACTTCATCCACGTGGACTACAGTTTATCGCGAAAAAAGCATCCTACGTTCTTCTAGGATATTAAAAACCAATGCAAAAGTAGACTTAGACTTCTTGGTTATGGCCTCTGTGGCTTGTTGTTGGTATAGCATCAACTACATACTCTGTGGCACCAAAGTTCGTGATGATTTTTGACAGAGTTGTTATTTCGTTTTCATGGCAACCGTTCCTTACAGCAAGTATTCAACATGTTCCAGTTTTTCCGTGGAAACTTCCACGGAATTCGTAGAATTTTCCGGGATAAAAGTATCCTATGTTTTATTCTAGGGTAAAAGCTATCTCCATTCCAAATTTCATCAAAATCCGTCCAGCGGTTATCGCGTGAAAGCTCCCCAAACAAACAAACAAACAAACAAACAGACTTAGTTTCACTTTTATATATTGGTATGGATGGATAGTAAAAGATAAACATGGTAGGTAATTTCTTTAGTAGCAACAATATTTGTCATTCCTACACCTTGTACTATTTTATATTCTGTGCCTACACCTTAAAATCTTTACCTTGTTCGTACTTGGAGAAACTGAACTACAAACCCAGGCTTTGCCCTCATGGTCATTTCTCTGGGTTCAAAGTAACTTAAGTGTTACTTTACCAAAAGTACCTACAAAGTACAATTTACTAATCTCATCAAAGTTTGTTTAGCTTGCAAATCATTTGTATCGATTGCTCGGCTTGTACTCATCAGATTGAGATATAAAGTGCAACAGATTTAAAGTCAAAGTTTGTTCAGCTGGCAAATCATTTGTATCGATTGCTCGGCTTGTACTCATCAGATTGAGATATAAAGTGCAACAGATTTAAAGTCAAAGTTTGTTCAGCTGGCAAATCATTTGTATCGATTGCTCGGCTTGTACTCATCAGATTGAGATATAAAGTGCAACAGATTTAAAGTCAAAGTTTGTTCAGCTGGCAAATCATTTGTATCGATTGCTCGGCTTGTACTCATCAGATTGAGATATAAAGTGCAACAGATTTAAAGTCAAAGCCTAAGCTATCCATCAGCGAAAACCGCATTTCAATCGGTCTAGTGGTGCGTGATGCGCGGACAGACAAATAGACACGCACCATATTTTAAAATGTTATTTTCTTGTTCAGTAGCTTATATCAAGACATTTTTATGTTAATTTTCTTCTGTGTGCAGACTTTTTCTCACTTACTGCTTTATTTTAAGTACTAAGTGCCCGCGTGGTCATTTCTCTGGGTTCAAAGTAACCTGTGCGTTGTTCCAAGACCAAAAATACCTATCAAGAACAAAATACCCAATATTGTTCGGCCGTCAGATAGTTTTTTTAATGTATTGCTCGGCTTCTAATCATCGTCAAGTCAAAACCTAAGCTATCCAAAATGAAAACACCATTGCAATCGGTCCAGTAGTTTTTACATGATGCGTGAACCTACAGACAGAAAAACAGACAGGCAATATTTTTTAAATGGTATAATAATATATTCGGGACATTTCCACACCAATTATCTAGCCCCAAACTAGGATACCCTGTGCTATGGGCACTAGATAACGGATAAACATACATAGATAAGAATATTATCCATGACTCGGAAACAAACATTTCTGCTCATCACACAAATGATTGCACCTTGCAGGATTCGAACCCGCGACCGTACGATTTCGTACCCAGGATCTCTAGCCTCGAGATATATTCTTGTTTTTTTTTAATACTTTTTAAAGACGTTTTGTTATTTAATTTATTATAATAGGTATACAGATAGAGATACATAGATAGTTAGAAGATAGCGTAGTTCAGTTCCGCCTGCGGCCTGGTGCGTTTGGAGCTGAATTCTAACGTTTTCTTAGAATACTAATATTACTGGTTAAGTGTCAATTGTGTAAAATAACGGTATATTCTGCCCCAAACAGAGTAGACAGTAACAATGTTTGGATCAGTCAGTGTTCAAGTCCATTTTGCTTCTTTTCAGATTTCAAAGTGGAGGGGTACCCAACGCTAGTGTGGTTTCATGGAGGTGGTTTCCTCCGAGGAAGTCCAAACAGCATCAACCCCTTTCAAATGGTGTTGAAACAAAAGGTACTAAACAAGACCATGGCTGTTTAAATCTCACATTAAAAGTAATTCAATCGCAAATGTGAAGAGGAGTATTGCTAGGATTTTTCGTTGCGTTAATTGTCTTAGCATACATATAGTTTTATTATTCTTCCTAAACATAGCATAGTTAGTTCATAGTATATGCTTAATTATTTGAGTCATTAGAATTGCGAGCGATGGTAGCCTAACGGTTCAATAGTGCAACTTAGAAACCAACAATATCGGGTTCATTCCCAGGCTCCGCACCAATGACTTTTCTGAGTTATGTGCGTTTTTCCATAGCTCCGTGCTTCGGAGGGCACGTTACGCTGTCGGTTCCGGCTATTATTGATTAATAGAGCAGCCGTTATTTTCCGAACTTGGAGTACAAAAACTTCAATAAAAACCATTTTCAATACAACAATTAAGTATATCACTCTTCTGTATTTTGCAAAATTATTATCTACTTTCAGGTGATCTTCATCTCCGTAGCCTACAGACTCAACATATTTGGCTTCTTCTCAACACTAGACAACGAAGCTCCTGGTAACTTTGGACTCCTGGACCAAGTAGCATCTCTGTACTGGGTGAAAAATAATATCGCAAGCTTCGGAGGAGATCCGGATAATGTGTGCATATTTGGACACGACGCTGGAGCTGTCAGTGTTGGTCTTCATCTAGTATCTGCTTATTCAGCGGGGCTCTTCCAGAAAGCTATAGCTATGAGTGGCAACGTTTTATCACCAGACACGGTCAATATAGCTAGAAGAGAATTGATTACTGTTGATAAAGTAGCCAGTGCTTTCAGTTGCTTTCGTAAACCGACGTTTCAATTATTAGATTGTCTTAGAAGAGTGAACTTCCAAGCGCTACTTGACATAGGAGAACCTCTAGCTGATTGGAAACCTATTGTTGATAGCGGTTTCAGTAACATTTCTGGTCCTTTTCTTCCTGATTTTCCAAGTAAACTATTCCAAGATGAAGTCTTCACACCAGTCCCACTGCTAACTGGCTACACAAACATGGAAGATGCATTACTGCTAGATAAAGGTGAAAATGAAGACTCGGGAATAAGTCAAAGAGAATTTGATGTTATGAGAGAAGAAATTATTCTATCAGATATTACAGTTGATAACAGCTCTTGCTTCACAAACCAACACCACATACAAGATGCAGTTGCGTTTTTCTACAAGCCTATACCTCATACTACAAACGAAACTATTTTGAGGAAGCTGTTTTTGGATTTCTATACGGATAAGGTCCATGGAGCGACGACCTATCAACTAGCGAAGCACGTGAGCAAACAAGCACCTGTGTACCTTTACAGGTTCGATTTAAAGCCATTTTCAGATGTGGCAAACGAAGGTGTCCCGGGTTGGATCGCAGTCCCGCATAATTTCGATTTAATTTTCACTTTCGGCATGCCTTATTTAGCCTTACCCGAAGACTTAGGCAAATGGGATTACCGAGATAAGAGCATTTCAGAAATCGTAATGAAAATGTGGACCAATTTCGCTTGGTATTCGAACCCGACTAATTCTGGCGTCATAATAGAATGGGACGCATTTGAAGAGGAAAAACCGGGATTTTTCATAATCGATCGGCAGAATTTCACGATGAGCACTACACAGACCATAAACTTGAAAGCGTTCGAGTTTTGGACAGACTTTTACCCCAAAGTTGTCGAAATTGGGACAAAGTGTTGCAAAGAAAGTTACGAAGACTCCGGTGCGGATTCCATTATAACTCGGCATATCATACATAGTTTGATAGCTTTATACTTTGCTTTAATCATCTTGTCTTAATTTTAAATGAGAATAGAACACTTAATGTTATTTTTGTATAGTCTATTGAAAGATTATTTAAGTTGAAAGTGGTAAATAAAAATATTTCTTCGGGGGGATGTATTCCTGTGAATAAAGCAACGTAAATCAATATGAACGTGTTTCGATTTAAACTCAAGTTCACTGGAAAGTTCAGTCAGAAGGGTCAAAATCTACTAAGCCGAAAAACTTATATATCAAAAACATTTGCACCAATATAATAGTAAAATATACCTAGTTATACCTGGAGGAGAAATATGTATGAGGTTGGCATAGCACAGAGACGAATGCTCCATGGGTGAGAACGTTTATTACCCAATAGTATGTGCAGGTGTATACGGGACGGCGTTCTTTGATCTATGTTCAGCCGTAATAACTTCTGGCAGTTGATAATGATTACTAACCAACTCCGGCCCAAAGCCGATTAAAATCTCTCAGCAGGATCCAATTTCAGAGCTACTGTTATTCCTTAAAAGCTGGCTGATCCCGGTTGCTGAGATCCCGGTAGGTATTAAGCTTGAATACTCGAATTGTTCAAGATTCAAGAGTCCACATCGAAGTCTGATTGGTCACGCCCGTCCTTTGACGCCGTCGTCGGACGACTGTCGAGGAACCCAGCAAATTACATTCGGGTTTGAAGCGATAAGAAACACGCGACAATAGAAGGAATTGTTTTTTTCATGGTAACCAAAAAGCTCTTAGAAGTTGAATTGTTTTATTTCGCGTAAAAATTTCGATTTACTTATAAATGTCTTCACAGTAAAGTAAGGTATAGAATTGTACCTTAATTTTACTGTGAAGACAGATACAATTAAAATTGGTGTAATTTTTCGTACAAAATTCTTCGAATATTCTGCCTACTTAATCATTCGTTCATTATAAGAAATCCTTAACTATTTTTTTTTAAAAAGTTATCCCTTTGAAAATTGGAACAATGTAACCCTAGGTATCAAAAATTTGCAAAAAGGACGATTACTCGCAGTGAGGAACGGAATGACATGTTGCCCTGGAAACGAAATAATAGCAAGTCTGTCAACGTGAGTAAAACTGCAGTTGTGTGTGTGTGGTCAAAAAACACCACGATTATTGCTGCCAAAGATTTTTAATTACGTTAACAGGCGTTTCATTTTTAAAAGTCATGGCGTATAATGCTAAAGTTATGTGCTATATTATTGTTAGTGCTATAATGCTAGGTGAAAAAATTATTAAAATCGGTTCAGTATTCTTTGAGTTTATGCATTACAAACCAACATACAAAAATATAGAAAATCAAATCCGTCCTCTTTCTAATATTTGTGTAGACTAGCTGTACCCGCGGCTTCGCACGCGTGGTCTTTTCTTTAGGTTCAAAGTACCATAATGTGCTATTCTAGGACCAATATACCAACATTTGATCAAAATTTCTTCAGCCGTCAAAAATACTTTTATCAATTGCTCGGCTTCTAGCTTAACGGATTGAGATACAAATTACACCAGTTTTTGAATCAAACCCTAAGCTAACTAACAACGAAAAGCGCATCGCAATCGGTCCAATAGTTTTTATGTGATGCGTGAACAAATAAACAGACAGAAAAACACGATTAAAAAAAAAGATATATTCTTGTTCAATAGGTTTTTTTAAGCACCCAAGAGCATTTTTTTATTTATCATCTTTGTACAGCCTTTTTCGTACTTATTGCTTTATTATACGTATAGATATATGACTGTGTCAATTTGCATCAAAACCCGTCCATTAGTTTCAGTGTCGTACGTGTTCTTTTAAATAAGTTTCAACTCCTATCCTGCGAGAACCCATTAAGTTTTCGGGATGTACAGTATCCTAGGTCCTACCTCGTAGTATGAACTCAAATCATACAAAGTTTCATTTAAATTCATCCAGTAGTTTCGGCAGCGTGATGCGCAGCCAAGATACAGACAGACATACAGACAAAAATGAAAAAACATACAGTTTAGGCTTCATTATCGAATATAGAAAAATATCCAAAAAATAATTCACAATATCTTTAATGTACAGAATTTCGACCAATATCCCGCAGGAGCCCATTATTTTTTCGGGATTAAATGTATCCCTAATTTTCACCCATCTTATAAACCATGCCTTTACTAAGTTGCATCAATATCTGTCCAATAGTTTCAGCGTGCTACGTGTTCTTCATGAACCTCTTAATTTTTCGGGATGAAAAGTATCCTCGAATTATGAACTCAAATCATAGCAAGTTTCATTTGAATTCATTGAGTATTTTCGGCGTGATGCGCTGCCAAGATACAGACAGGCAGACAGACGGACGGACAGACATAAAGAGAGACAAAAATTAAAAATATAAGTTTTAGCTTCAGTATTGAATATAAAACAGCCTCCAAAAAAAATTACAAAATGTCTTCAATATACAGAATTTGGGACATTATCCCGCAGGAACTCTTAATATTTTTCGGGATGAATAGTATCCTCAATTTTTTACCATTATACAAACTATGACTGTGCCAAGTTGCAACAAAATCCGTCCAGAAGTTTCAGCGTGATACGTGTTCTTTTAAATAACTTTTAACCCCTATCCTGCGGGAACTCTTTAATTTTTCGGGATGAAAAGTATCCTATGTAGGATAATACGAGGTAGGCCTCGTAGTATGAACTCAAATCATACCAAGTTTCATTTAAATTCAATCAATAGTTTCTGCGTGATGCCTAGCCAAGATACAGACAGACAGACAAAAATGAAAAAGTCACAGTTTTGGCTTCAGTATCGATTATATACCCTCCAATAAATAAATTTAAAATATCTTCAATGTACAGAATTGGACCCGTCACAGTTTTATTATAAGTATATATAGATGTAGATAACAAAATATCAAGTAATTTCGTCTCTTTCTATGTGCAATGCAATTCCAATGCATATTTCCGTTGAGCTTTTGCTTTTTTTGTTGTCGTTGCAATAGCTTTGAAAGATCTCGTGTCGGAGAGTCATTAGTCAGGCAGAAAACTGTTCGAACGTCATTCCTTAAACGATAACTGTAAATAAAGCTTTTATGTATTGCAGAAGTCTAACCTCATAACGTAAGTCTCAAAGTAAGCTACAGATTGACATGGAAATTCAACTGTGAATTAAACTAAATTTTCGCGTGGCTTCTCTGCCCAGTTTCTATTATTCAGAGGAGGTTCACAATTCAATGGTAAGTATGTACTTTATTGCACGACTGCCCAAAAAAGGAATGTAATGTTGTCATGATTCATGTATGTATGTATGTTTGTATGTATGTATGTGGGTTTCTTTATTCTAGCATAACTTTTAAATGCCTGAACAGATTTAGATGTATGGGGTATCGCTAGAATCCTTACATGCTCCAGAGTAAGTAACATATACACTCGAAAGCATAGAAATCGCACACTACCTACATTTTCACTTTGACCCTAAATATTTTTTAAATTAAATGTTGGTTGCAAATATAACTTAAATTTAATTAAATTTAATTATAATTCCTAGTCATGACCTTCAAAATCATTACAGTAGCAACAAAACAATAGAATGACCCAAAATCGCTCGTTTCAGGCAGCGCGGTTTGCATGACGAGTATTTAGTTTAAAAAAAATGGCGGCTCCGTTTTCATATGCAAAAAAGTCGTATTTTACAATATGGGTCAAATTAATGTCTTGATGAGCACATTCCAATGATATACAATTTATTGTCATGAAAATTTTCTAGTTCCTTTATGGCAGGGCACTCTTGATTTTTCTCTTACTTTATGATGTACTTGTTCGTGTTTATGTTCAACAGCTTAAAAAAAAAGGATTATTGTTAGTAAATTTTACTCATATCTCCAGGATTTCTGAACTGATCTGGATAATTCTCTTTATGTTTCGAAGGGTGGTTTTAATTTCATCAAAATAGTTTGACTGAGTACGATCACTCCTGAAGGAAAGCGATGCTGTGGGCAAATTAAAGGTGTAATACGCTTGCCTTACCTATTTACTCTAGACTGAAACGGTAGCCGCTTCTATAGCGTTGCCAGTAAAGTAGAGCATTTCTCAATTGAGCAGTGGTAGGGACATGAGGGACACTACGCAGGTTTGACATGGTTTCCGCGGGTGCACCGCAGTTACACAGTACTTGACAGATCAGTCATGTATGCCCCGCTTGACAACTAGTTTCTAAGTAAGGTTTTCCATACTAGCCGTGGCTGTTCGTGACCAGGTGGTAGCTCCTCCACTGGTGTTATTTAAGTTATCAGACTGATGGCGCTAAAGTGGCTGTGTTCTGGTAACATTTCCCGAAGAAACGATAACCGTTGGGTAGACGAGTTCATGAGTGGAGACCACGTCTAGGACGCCATGTGGCCAGGTGGAGTGACGACCTGCGAAATGCGGCTGGGAGAAAATGGATGAGGAGAGCTGAAGATCGAGCTCAGTGGCGTGCATAGGAGAGGCTTACGTCCAGCAGTGGACAAGTATAGGCTGATGATGATGAAGGATTGTGCCTCGCAGCCACGCGGTGCTGGCTTTGTCGTGTATTAACACGTTTACTAGGAGTTATGTTATAGATTTGAGGAAGTTGTGTCAGCTTTTTAATCTACTTTTGGATTGGTTAGTAAGTAACAAGTTAATGTTCTAAAAGTGCTCTACAAAATAGCGTGGTACAAAATATCGACTTCAAATGGATTAACTAATAACTAAAAAAAACTTCTGTTCCCATTTTGATACAATTTATATGGGAGGAGAAGGTCTATTGTTTCAAATAAAAAAAATATTTTTAAAATAGGTCAGTAATTGACGGAGCAATCGGTGAAAATACATTTTAAAAAACATGCAGTCGAACATTAGCCTCTTCCTCTCCTTTTGTGAAGTCAATTAAAAATATAGCGTTATTTGGAAGATAAACATATTTTATTATGTTCTAAGTCCAAAGAGGCAGCCGGCTCACAACCGCACTGCGATATTTCACAGCGCGTTTTTTTTTTCGCATTTCTGTACCACTTTGAATCTTATGGGAGTAGCCGCACTGGCGGTTAAACATTCATGCGGGAAAAAACTGTGATTTGATGCAAATTGAACGCGATGCGTGCGGATTTATTTCAGCGCGAATGTTAGGTACAGTTTAAAGTAGTATGGCTATGGCCGCACTGCGAAATAAAATTCGCGCGTTTGCTCAGTCTTGCACCGGCACTATTGGCGGATGTAGCGCGCTTCGTCTCTCGCCCGATCGGGGGCCGCACATGAGTTACCAGAAAATCACGACATTGATATAGTCAAAAGCTTCTTGATGTTTTATGTAGAAAAATCCTTTCATAGGTCTCAAGACCGTAAATGGGTGAATCCAATGTTCATGACTTCTTTTGATAGGTCTGTCACGCCGCGGACGCCGTAGTATCAGGTAAGCTAAAATATTAAAAAAAAACGGTTATTCATTTTGGACGTTCGTCTCAGTCGGGAACTGCATCAAACTGATAAAAATCGTACGAAAGTTTATTCGCAGTGCGTATAAGTGAAATTCCGATCACGGAATATAATACGCAAGAATAAAAATTGCGCGGTGAAATATCGCAGTGCGGACAGAGCCTTAGAGCGCTAGGCCACCGAGTAAATAAAATTACCTACAACAGGTGTTTTGTGAGGTGAATCTAGGTAGATTCCGTAAGGTACATAAATAATGCATAACACAATAATGTTGTATTGTTTTTTAGTAAATTATTTATTATATGGCGCCAAAATCCAGTCCACAGCGAATTCCAAACAGATGCTTTTATGGGAAAATAATTATATCTATCATAACAAGTTTGTCATTATGCCATCATTTTTGAGTTCATAATCCGGATTTTACGATCAGTGTAGTTAAAAAAATATACTTACCAATTTGTAGATGTGAGACATATATGGAATAGGTTTGAGACTGGACGTCTAAAGACTAGGTTTCTCATTCACGATCCAAGGAGTTATATTTTTAGAAGTGTTGGAACTATCGGATGTCGCAAGACAGCTAAATGTCCTCAAAGTGAAGGACACGCTGGATGCGTTCGATGTATGTGTGAGTGGGGCGCGAAACGTAAAACGCGTAGAGCAGACGAGTTCGATTTATGTAGGAGTGGGACGCTAAACCCTCTACCACAGATTAAATACTTAATCTGTGTCATCTACTATTATTATTCTGTGGCTAAACGCTGAACACGCGTAGAGACGTGGCTCATTCGCGCTCGATACATGTGTAAGTGAGTATCCGTCAACCCACACCGTTTACTTGGTCAGCTAGGACTCCCGCTGCTTTGTTACGTTTGATGTCGTATACCTTCAGTTTTAGAGTTCAATTTAATTTGCTTCAATGTCATTATCACAAATATAATATATTATTATTAATTAATGCTAATGCCACTATAGAGTATTTCACAAATCAATGATTCCAGCCTGTTTAGAGAATAAAGTTGATCGTTTTGAGTATTTTTATCTCTATTTTATATATGTACCTACTTATATACTGCGTACTTTTATAACTTATGAAATAATAATAATCTGTTCATTATTACCGTGAAAAAAACCGTATACGTAATGTATACGTATAATTTAGCCCGAACTTCTACCCAAGCCCGAGTTTTAGACCCGAACGTGTACTCATGTACTGAGACAGACGCATACTCTAATTCTAAATACTTCTGGAACAGGTTTTTGATTGATCCGAACTCGTAAGACTCAAATGTATTTTAGCTAGTACCACTAGTACGTCTCACCTCTACTATCAATTTGCCACGGTGGCAAATTATGGTAATGACCGTTTGCGAAGAAGAACGTCTAGAGTCTAGCTAGACTCTCTAGACTAGACCACAGTACGTACATTCCATATATTAGTATTTACAGAGACTAATATATGTACGTTACTAGACTGGCTAGCATAATTATTTATTATATTATTTTTAAATATTATAATTTTATTACCGTACGTAACCAACAGCAATAAATAACATTACTATTATAATCTAAATCTATAATATTTCGCTTCGCGTATCGTCATTTAAACGAGCGAAGTCGATATAAAAACATTAAATCGAGATAGGTTCTTAGACTCGAGTTTGCCGCCAATTCAGTTCATACATTGAACCACTGCGTAATACAACGCTTGCGTGTTTTAAGGGAGAACAACGCCATCTAGATACAATTTTGGAAACAGGAACTTGTTAGTTTTATTTACCACAGACAGATATCGCTCTATTTGGGTATGCTTTGTGAAATTAATTTGCGTTTGGGTGTGGTCGCTGAAGGGTTGAACGCGTACATGCATAATCTACATCGATCTACATCTACACTAATATTATAAAGAAGAAAGGTTTGATTGTTTCCATGTTTGTTTGTTAGTAACGGATAAACTCAAAAAATACTGTACTCAATTCATTCATTATTTATCGAAAATAATTTTACAAATAAAATGTAAAATTAGCATACAAATTATTCAGTGAAATCAGTTTTTTGAAAAATTGTGGGTATATTAAAAAAATAAAAATTACATTGAAAATATTAACTAAAATCGGCTCCTGGCATGCATCACCTGTCCTGCTTAACCTGCACATTGAAGAGCAGGACAAAATGTTTGGCTCCCATAGCGCCCTAATGACATGTTCCAAGGAAACAAAATAATAGGTCTGTCAAGTAGGTACGTGAGTGAAAATGCAGTTTTCTATGGTCAAAAAACACCACGACTGTTGCTGCCAAAGATTTTGAATTACGTTTACTGGCATATTTTTTTTGTAGTTACGACGAGCATAAAAATGTTAGAAGTTTGAAAAAAGCCGGGGTGAATCACTAGTATACAATACACAGATTTTCAGATGCCATAAATGTGTACCCAAACATTGAAAAAAGAAGGAAAGCTAAAAAGTTTTAAGATCCTTATGTGCGTTGCACCTAATTTACGATTGCGGTCTACGCCCGAGGAGCTAATATAACTAGTCTTCCCACTTATAATGAGATATCTATGTGTAAAATATATTATGTTACCCTTTTTCAGTAAAAAATACATATTTTCTAGAGCTCTTTGTACTAACATCGATAATCATCAATGTCTTCTTCATTTCAAGTAAATAAATCAATTTTTACCTGTTACACCAAACTTTTCAGAGTTCATATGAAAACAACGTGTGGACCGCGCGGCGCGGGCTATGTTGCTGGCGAAAGCTAGTCAACCTCCCATTTATGGTTTCAATACGGAGCTTCGGAAACGAGGAGGGAATATAAATACCACAAGATCTTAAAATTATACAAGTATCCACACCAATAATGAAACGCTGTCTGTTTGGGGAGTTTTAACGCCAAAACGGCTGATCCGATTCTGATGAAACTCTGTAAATAGGTACTGTACAATATAGAGACCAACATAGGATATTTTTTATCCCGAAAATGGAAAGTTTCCACGGGAAAACTGGAAAATGACGATTATTCGCTGTAAGGAAGGGTTGCACTGGAAACGAAATAATAACAAGTATGTCTTAGCTTCAAGAGCGTTGCTGCTATACTTTTGCATTGGTTTTAATATCCTAGATGAACATAGAATGCTTTTTTCACAATAAACTGTAGTACGCGCGGACGAGTCGCGGGCGAAAGCTAGTTAGATATATATGACATGTTTAATTTTATTGAAATACAGGAAATAACAATTCATAATGCAGACGTTTCATGAGGTGGGTCTACAAACGAACCAAACTTAATGGCGGCTGTGAAGTGCGCTGTTAGCGCGGTATCGCGCATCCCCTCACCCCTCTAACGCCCGCGCATACCTAATATTTGCTATTGCGCAGCGCCCCGCGCCAACTTCACAGCCGCCATTAAGTTTGGTTCGTACTTATACCTTCCCAGGTTTATTTAACCACCGCGACCGTTAGAGCGTCAGGCGTTTATTATTGCCACTGTTAGAGTAGAGCGCCAAGCATATCAATTAATTACCTATTAAAGTTATTTATTTCGCTTTGCATTTAGACGATCGAAGACGATTAAAAAAACATAAAAATTCATCAAGATCGTTTCTGAAATCTAAACTTGCCGCCAATTGAGTTAAAATAAAAAAAAAAGTGTTCAACTTCTTTCTACCTTCGAACCTCTGCGTAACAAAACGCTTGCAAAGCAGACTACTAATATACAGTAGATTAGAAGTCTGTGTTGCAAAGGAGAATAACGCCATATAGATACAATTTTGGAAACAGGAACTTATTACTACAGACAGACCTTCGACAACGCTTCTAACTCCGTGTGTCTGTCTGTCAGATGTCGCTCTAATAGATGATCATGTACTTATGTGTCAAAGTCAAAGTATTTTATTAAAAAAAATACTTACAAATGATAGATGTTCCACAATAGCGTCGTCCTATTGGTTCGATTTTGACGAGCGAGGTGTCAATCCATTGTCGAATTGTCTTCAGGTATAGAGTGTCATAGTCTTTTTTTACCCGACTACGGCAAGTCAAAGTAAGGGTTATGTGTTCAAACTAAAAACTTGGTCAGTTTTTGACAAGAGAGGTATCAATCGATTCGTTTTCATCGCAAGAGCGTCATAGGCTATTTTGACCCGACCGTAGCCGGGTTTTAGGTTTTGAACTTACGTCTTGTTAAAAGCTATAAACGCCATTCGTCTCATAAGAATTATACTTTATAGGCTGATGGTTTCCCTACGCGTTAATACAAACGTTCCTTGCGATTTTACATGAATATGTACATTGAGACGTATTATACTCGCGGAGCGCCTCTAACATAGTCTTAACAACAAAAAAAAAACAAGCATTTAAAACAAGTAGGAGCTTACTATTATTTATTCTGTGGCTTAGCTTTCATCTACCTACCTCAGTTTAGCATGCCACCAATAGAGCGCCAGGAGTTTTATTAGGTGGGTCCCGGTGACCGAATAGAATTTGTTTTCTATTCGGTCACCGGGACCCACCTAATAAAACTAAAAATGGTTTTTTTTACCTCTTTTTTTTAATTGTTTTTATTGCTTTGTCATCGGGTTTTGTGCTAGGTAGTTTGAGAGTTTGAAGTTTGAAAGTTTCAGCCGGATAGCTAATAGGGAAGTGCTCAAAATTTGAATTGCAAGATTCCAGGACTGACAGAAATACATCGAAACATACATACATAGATACATACAAGTGAAGTTAAATAAAAGCTTTTAAAAAAACAAGTGGAAGGTAAAAATAGGTAAAAAATTAAAAATATAATTAACTCTATGAAGCAGTCAGTAACGCATTATTCTCAAATTTGATTCATAAATTGAAATCGTCTCAATATTACCCAGCCAATTACAAGTGCAGAATTGGACTTTTATTTTTAAGCGACTTCACAAAAGGAGACGGTTATATGTTCGATTGTATGTAGGTTCTTTTAAGGGACTTCCCAAAAAAATAAGGTTATATGTTCGATTGTGTGTAGGTTATTTTAAGGGACTCCACAAAAGCAGATGGTTATATGTTCGATTGTATGTTTTTTTAAGGGACTTCACAAAAGGAGACGGTTATATGTTCGGTTGTATATTAGGTTATTTTAAGGGACTTCACAAAAGGAGACGGTTATATGTTCGATTGTATGTATGTATTTTTAAGGGACTTCACAAAAGGAGACGGTTATATGTTCGATTGTATGTATGTATTTTTAAGGGACTTCACAAAAGGAGACGGTTATATGTTCGATTGTATGTAGGTTCTTTTAAGGGACTCCACAAAAGGAGACGGTTATATGTTTGATTGTATGTATGTTTTTTTAAGGGACTTCACAAAAGTAGACTGTTATATGTTCGATTGTATGTATGTGTTCTTTTAAGGTTTTTTTTATGTATGTCGATCGATTTCTCCGTCAATTGCGCACCGATTTTGATTTTTTTTTTTTTTGTTTGAAAAGGTATACTCCCCAGGTGGTGCCATATAAATTGTATAAAAATTTGTTCAACAGTTTTTCGAGAATAGTTAGTTTTTTGAGTAAATCCATTCGATTTTGTGCTTATATTGTCTTGATTTTTTATTTATCTGTGTTATGTTTTTATTCAATAGGGTAATTTTTTTTGTATAGTCCCATATAAACTTCATCAAAATTGGTTCCGTAGTTTTATTAGAAAATCTATTTGTTTTATAGTTTATGTTCTCTAATATCTTGGGATTTCTGAACCGAAATTTATTACTGTTTTTACTTGAGTAAGAAGACCTCTAGTGTGGTACTGTATAAATTTCATAAAAATTTGTTCAGTAGCTTTAAACAAGCTTTAATTTAATTATCTGTGTTATTATGTTTGGGACTGGTTTGCAAGTCAATTTTGAACAATATAAGGATGTCCAAAAATGCTGAAGTTTTGCACATGGGTGTAGTTCTGATGTCAATTAAGACAGGTACTACTGATCTGACCTGATGATGGAGCCGAAAGGTAGTAAAAAAAAAACATCAATCGGAAACAACGGGTTCCGCTTCGAGTTTGGGCTCATTTGATTTGTCTTGATGGGTTCTCTGTTATTATGTGGCATCCAAGGTCTGTTGATTGGAGCTGGAAGATAGTCAAAGGAACCCAACAATCGGATAATAGAACCCCTTCGAGTTTGGGCTCTTTTGGATTTACTTGATGAGTTCTCTGGTCTTATGTGGTATCCAAGGTCTGATAATGGAGCCGGAAGGTAGTCAAAAGAACTACACAATCGGATATGGAATCCCTTCGAGTTTGGCTCATTTGGTTTGTCTTGATGAGATCTCTAGTTTTATGTGGTATCCAGGGTCTGATGATGGAGCCGGAAGGTAGTCACAGGAACTCAACAACAAAATGATGGAAACCCTTCGAGTTTAGGCTCATTTGGTTTGTCTTGGTGAGATCTCTGGTATAATGCAGGGTCTGATGATGGAGATGGAGTCATAAGAACCCATTACCCAACCATCAAATGAAGAAACCCATTCCAGTTTAGGCTTACTTGATTGGTCTCGATGAGTTCTCAGGTCTTAAGGTCAGGTCAGGTCAGGTAGGTGTCTCGTAAAAGGTTGCATTAAAAAGAGTTTTGGGTGTTTATATATTTTTTGGCATTTATTCTTTCTTTCTTTTCTTAGGCCACTCAAAAACAAAAAACAAAAAAAAAATACAAAAAAAAACGACTTTATGTTAAAAATGTTATTTAGTAAACAACCACTAAAAAGAATAAAATAATTACAATTGAGACAGAACAGTATCAATTTTTCGAAATTACCAACGTAATAATAATGCAAAAATACAACATAAGATAAGAGTTTTTTGAAGGCGGTGCCAAACCCAGGCTAGGAAGAGTACATGCGTTCATTCTACCTACCTCGGTTTATAAGTATATAGAACGTCACAGGCCCACAAACTTTATTGATATTGTCAGTCAGTCAGCCAGCAGTCGCCGTTACCCCCGTACCGCATCAGTAGATGTTTAACGCGTGATTCACGCAGATAAATACGATTACTCAGAAAGAACGACGCATAAACATAATTTATGTCATCACGAACTGCTCGTTTTTTATGTATAGGTACCTAAGTATCACATAAATTTAACATAACTTAGGTAAGTACGTGGTACTTTTATTGATTCTGTTTGTCGTATTAGGTAGTGCTGGCCTATTGGTGTCAGAGTTTGTCAGGCTGCTCGAGGACCTCTGACGTGGCTTAACGACTGCTGTGAATCAATTACCTCCGAAGCACGGAGCGATGAAAAGCCACACATCACTTAGAAAAGTCATTGGTGCGGAGCCCAGGACCGTACCCAGTATCGTTGGATTCTTAGCACCATTGAACAGTTATTCTACCATCGCTCTATTTGTTCTGTGACTTCGGCTCATCTCTGAATTATTTACCTACTAGCTAGTATATCGCGAAAAAAAGCATCCTATTTTCTTCTAGGATATTAAAAACCAATGCAAAAGTAGGTATAGCGCCAATGCTCTTGATGTTTTTTGACAGACTTGTTATTTCGTTTCCATGGCAACCACAGACCATTCTGTGGTGGCCACCGTTCTTTATAGTGAGTAATCAACATTTTCCAGTTTACCCGAGGAAACTTAAAACATTCCGGGATAAAAAGTATCCTATGTTTTATTCCGGGGTATAAGCGATCTCCATTCTAAATTTCATCAAAATCCGTCCAGCTGTTATCGCGTGAAAGCTCCCCAAACAAACAGACAACGTTTCACTTTGACATATTGGTATGGATTCACCAAGGTAAATAGGTTATTTCAGATTTATTTAACTATTTACCTAGTTAATGTTATTTATAAGTTGAACACATAATTTCTCATAGTAGATCAACAGAACAACTAATATAGGTAAATATTATTGAAATTAGTCATCCTATTTGAATTAGTATTATAATGAATGCAATTTTTTGATAGACCGGTTTAGTTGTTGATCTATACTTATAATAAAGCAGTAAGTGAACAAAAGTATGTACAAGATCATTTAAAATAATGTCTACGGGATGCCACTGAACAAGAATATAACATGAAAAAAAAAAGGTGTCTTATCTGTTTGCGCATCACGTAAAAACAACTGTACCTACCGATTGAAATGCAGTTTTCACTGGATAGCTTAGGTTTTGAATTAAACTCTGATGTAATCCATCCGAGCTGATAAAAAACTGTTTGACGGCTTATCGAATTTTGATTATATGTAGTTTATTGTACTCTATAGATACCTATATACCTATATATATATATATATATATATATATATATATATATATCTCCTGCAATAACACGTATGTTACTTTTAACCCAGAACAATTACCACGCCGGCAAAGCCCCAGGCACAACTATACAAAGAAAAAAAAACAAATCGCATAGTGTCCCGTTAGAAAACTGGAAGCTCCTGCGGAAAGCGGTGGTTAACAGTTATTGAATTGAACGTGTAAACATAAAATTAAAATTAAAGTATGTCACAAACCGGTGCACGCCTCGACACAGATTCCATAAAGTAGTCCCCTGTATACACATGAGATCTTTATCACAATAAGTGATTCGGTAATCCGCTTCCAAAAGCACAAAGATTAGGCAGTTCTCAGTATGAAAAGGTATCAAATATGCAAGCAAAAATCGTGAAGCTGCACACGCCAATGTTATTGGTAGGTATTTAAATTTGAAATTAAACTTTACCTACTATTTTGCCTTAAAAACTCAGTCACTCAAGGAATTTTAGAAATAAGAACTAGCGAAATAATGAGTAAAACTTAAAGCAAACACTTGCGATAAAATATGTTTTACAATCAATTCAAATTCAGTACATCCAAATGACAGCTCAGTCGCTGTAAGAAATGTTGACGCTTCCTTCGCTTCAAAATGGTGCAACAAAAAACTTATTACGGCAAAGGGTTTCATCAATAAGACAACAAGTAGCAGACTCCACATAAAATCCAATGTTTTTCCTCGTTCATTTTATGTTTTTTATTTGCAAATGCTTTGTAAAACCAGTCTGTGTTATACCGCTGGAGACATCACTTGTGTCTTGAGATTCTACCAGTCCTGACGCCAAAATTGTGCGGTAAGTCATGATTTAAATTAATACTTACTTACTATAAGAAAAACTTAAGCAGGAGCATAGATTAAAAATTTTAAAATGTCGGATGGTTGTTAGAATAAGTATTTATGTTAATTTCATAGTCTGCGTATCGAACTCATTACTTAACCAACTACTCTTGATCATGAAGGTTATACTAATAAATGTTAATCAATTAAATTGCTCAGATCAAAATCTAGGCTTTTACCAAGTACCACTTTGTTAGGTACAGGGTCTGTGCTGTGATTTTGGTAGCGAAAATACAAATGCCACTTCAACAGAGAACACTAGTCTGTGCTGGATCATCTGTGCTGTTCCTCCATATAAGCCCTACAGCATCACAGAACCTCTGTAATGCATTTGGTTTCATTAGATTATAAGTCAGGATATAAAAGCCACTGTAACAGACCGTATGTGGTTCTTCTTTCGAGTCGATGTTTAGCTTTTGACAAGTTTTAAAAATATATTAGATTGTGCTGATCTCGCTTATGACAGGTAAATAAAACTATGTATCATAAGCAACAGCCTGTATTATTCCACTGCTGGACATAGGTCTGTCCTAATGCGCGCCACTAAGCGCGATCTTCGGAGTGTGAACTGTGGAGGTGGAGGAAGAGAGATCAGCGGAGAGATGTTGCAATAACGATATCCTCTTATCTCTGCTTATTTCAACTTTGGTGGATTCCGGGCCTTAAAACGTTCTCTTGTGTTTTTTTTTGAAGTTTTGCGTATTGCACACATTGTTTTTTACTTATGCACACATATACAATTTAATTATTTTTAAATGTTTATAAAAAACTTTGATAAGAAACCTCATTAATTTCATTTGTTTTGCATCAAGCAGGCAGTCTGCCTTTGCATGATAACATATTAAGTTTGTAATCCCTCGCATTTACGTAAAAAACTGTTTACCTACGTGATGCTACTGAGTAGTTATTCTCACATTACTACTATCTTATTTTATCTAGTAATATGTAACCAAAAAAATATGCCCTTATAGGTACCTACTTTAAAGAAAATGACGGTGACAACCCTACTACTTCTGAGCTGCGCAACCTTGGCAGTGAGTCAACGACCTTCCTTTGCACCGAAACCTGTTGGCTACCCCGTGGTGACCACAACCGAGGGGTTAGGAGACCGGTGAGACACCTCAACTTAGTAACAAAATTGTTTTACAAAATTAAATCAGGATAAATAAAAATATATTGTTAAATGTGTTGTTGTTGTATAATGTTTTTTTACGTACACACAACATTTACAAGATGACAAAAACAGAAAAAAACAGCAATTAATATAATTCACACCAATTATATTAATTGTATATCTGTCCACTGCCGGACGTAGGGCTCTCCCATACTCCCATTGCACACCACTGAGCTCGGTCTTCAGCTCTCCTCATCCATTTTCTTCCAGCCGCTTTTCGCAGGTCGTCACTCCACCTCGCCACAGGGCGTCCTACACTTGTTTGCCTAAACGTGGTCTCCACGGTCCACGGTTATCAGTTCGTCGGGAAATGTGACCAGCCCACTGCACTTTAATTTGCTTATTGAACTATGTCTGTTACCTTGGTTCTCCGTCAGATATCTTCATTACGAATTTTGTTTGAGAAAACCGACCAACCGACAAACCGAGAAACTCCAAGCATTATAGCTCTCTCCATAGCTCGCTGATTTGTGGACGGTGAGTGTCCACGTTTCGGCTCCATAGGTCATGACACCCTCATTGAAGACTTTTGTCTTCAAGCATTGTGGTTTGGACGACGAAAATACTTGACGAAGCTTGCCAAATGCTACCCAACCCACCTGAATTCTTCAGTCAGCTTCCTTCTCAAAGTTGTTCTTATGTAATTGCAATAACTGCCCAAGGTAAACATATTGTTGGACAACTTCAAGAGGTAGACCATTGACTGCTATCGGTTCCTGGCCAAGAAGATCGTTAAACATGATCTTGGTCTTATCTATGTTCATTCCGAGACCGATGCGTCGAGAAGCATCATCTAGATTGGTCATCATACTTTGCTTGTCTTGCAGCGACTCCGCCATAAGGACGATATCATCGGCAAATCGTAAATGTGAAATGTTCTCACCATTGATATTAATGTCCATTCCTTTCCAATCCAGTGTCTTAAACATATCTTCCAAGGCATTAGTGAACAGTTTCGGAGATATAACATCCCCCTGTCTCACTCCCCTGCGTAGTTGGATATGGTTACACTGCTGGTTTTGTACGTGGACACTCATAGTCGCGGCGTCATAAAGAAACCGAAAAGGGGTACCTGAACAAAGTGACCCGATATGTATGTTCCGCGATTTTCGATATATTCTGAGTTATTCCATTTTTGTTTCAGATCTCCAGATTTCAACACAAACTTAGTAATTCTGACCAAACTATCATTGGTATTTAGTTGATTCTTGTATGTTGGTAGTCTGGTAGTGACCTAGTCATCTTTTTTTTAATGAAGAAAGTGAAACCTTACGAAAAAATAAACTTAAAAAATAGTACAATCAGCGATCTAATCGCTAAGGAGCGACCTCTTCCAGGCAACCATAGCATACATAGGTAATATGTCTCATAGCTTAAGACATACTCGTATTACCTTATAATAGAAGACAGGTACATCATCATCATCAAGATACATTCATCTTGGACTCGGAATCTCGGACATGTGAATAGCATGTTCGTTCTCGGACTCGGAAACAAACATGCTGTTCACACAAATGTTTGCACCTTGCGGGATTCGATCTCACGACTGTTTGACTTTGAGTCGGAGTCACTAGCCACTAGCCATTAGGCCGGCCTATCCTTATATATAAACAAATTTAATGCTGAGTTACAAACAGGTGAGTCACAAACAGGTCTCACCTAAGCAAAACCTAAGACCGAAAGACTATAAACAAAAATGTATATACTAGTGGCTCTGTTAGCTATAGACCTCGTCTGTCTTTATAACTGTCTTGTCTATCATAGCTTATAACTGAACAAATGTTCAGTACATTTTTCGAAATGGCAGAAATATTAGTTTTTACGTGTTCAACCCCCATGTCTCGACACATTCGAAAAATTTCGAAAAACGTATTCGACAAAAAAAAACATATTTTATGATTGCACACAAAATTTCACGAGAATCGCTTGAGAAATGCGACCTGTAGAGGAGAACAGCCGGAAATCCGCCGGACATACGCAAGCATGTTTGCCCAAGCCATAGATAAATCATATGATTTTGCTCAAGCTGAAACGGAGACGCTTTGCTCGCGCTTCGCGCCCGCTCGGTCAATAAGAAGGTGGTTTTCAATTGAAAACCGGAATACTTAAGTTGTGGATACCTGTTGATCTAATTGGTTGTCAAATTTCTTATTTATGTTTTAACAATTATTTTTTTTGGTAATGTTCACGCAAATGTTTAGGCATTTAAAAAAAACGATTTTAATCCTACCCTGCGTGCTGCAATATCAGAACTCTCTAACGACGTATTTTATTAAAAGCTTCTATTTAACTTCACTTGCATGTATCTATGTATCTATCTATGTATTTCTGCAACTCAAATTACGAGCACTTCCCCATTAGCTATCCGGCTGAAACTTTCAGGGTAGCTCACAACTCGATAACAATGCATAAAAAGAAAAGACAAAAAGAGGCTAAAATTTCATTTAAAAAACCCACACAAAACTGCTTTTATTTAACTTCACTTGCATGTATCTATGTATCTATCTATGTATTTCTGCAACTCAAATTACGAGCACTTCCCCATTAGCTACCCGGCTGAAACTTTCAGGGTAGCTTACAACTCGATGACAATGCATAAAAAGAAAAGACAAAAAGAGGCTAAAATTTCATTTAAAAAAACCCACACAAAACTGCTTTTATTTAACTTCACTTGCATGTATCTATGTATCTATCTATGTATTTCTGCAACTCAAATTACGAGCACTTCCCCATTAGCTACCCGGCTGAAACTTTCAGGGTAGCTTACAACTCGATGACAATGCATAAAAAGAAAAGACAAAAAGAGGCTAAAATTTCATTTAAAAAACCCACACAAAACTGCTTTTATTTAACTTCACTTGCATGTATCTATGTATCTATCTATGTATTTCTGCAACTCAAATTACGAGCACTTCCCCATTAGCTATCCGGCTGAATCTTTCAGGGTAGCTCACAACTCGATGACAATGCATAAAAAGAAAAGACAAAAGTGGCTAAAATTTCATTTAAAAAAACCCACACAAAACTGCTTTTATTTAACTTCACTTGCATGTATCTATGTATCTATCTATGTATTTCTGCAACTCAAATTACGAGCACTTCCCCATTAGCTATCCGGCTGAAACTTTCAGGGTAGCTCACAACTCGATGACAATGCATAAAAAGAAAAGACAAAAAAAGGCTAAAATGTAATTTAAAAAAACCCACACAAAACTGCTTTTATTTAACTTCACTTGTATGCCGTGTTCCTTGTCCATGGTCTACCAGCATAACTTGATGCTGGTAGACCGTGGACAACGAACACGGCATGAACAACGGACACGTATGTCTGTATGTCGTGGAATTTTGAAATCAATATTTCACCAACTTCCACTGAAGCTATCGGGCTGGAATTTGGCACACGGTCACTTGACTACTTCGACTTCGTCCACGCGGAATACAGTTTATCGCGAAAAAAAGCATCCTATTTTCTTCTAGGATATTAAAAACCAATGCAAAAGTAGATATAGCACCAACGCTCTTGATGTTTATTGACAGACTAGTTATTTCGTTTCCATGGAAACCGTTCCTTACAGCGAGTAATCAACATTTCCCAGTATTCACGTGGAAACTTACAATTTTCCGGGATAAAATTACCCTATGTTTTATTCCAGGGTATAAGCTATTTCCATTCCAAATTTCATCAAAATCCGTCCAGCCGTTATCTCGTGAAAGCAAACAATCAGACAACGTTTCACTTTTATATATTGGTATGGATGGATTATGCTTATTGTGTTGAACTCTGGCGTTCAGGTGACGTGCTTTGCACATACATAACATAAGAGTGACAAGCAAATAATTGAATTTCCGAGTAGCTCGTATACTGTGACTGGTCTAAATTAGACTGTCCCGTGGGTAACATCAATGCAACAAACACGCTTATTTGGTTACTGCACCAATTGCATACAAATACTTGCATTGAGCAATTGTGGGGCGCATCTATTGCGCATTGACGTGATTAACGAACAAGGAAGTATAAAATATGGTTCAACTCACGAGCGCTAGCGGGCGCGGTGGCGTGGCGGGCAGTGGCTACTAATGCACAGACATATCCATACCAATATGTAAAAGTGAAACGTTGTCTGTTTGTTTGTTTGTTTGTTGGGGAGCTTTCACGCGATAACGGATGGATGGATTTAACGGATGAAATTTGGAATTGGGATAGCTTATACCCTGGAATAAAACATAGGATACTTTTCATCCCGCAAAATTGAAAGTTTTCACGGGAAAACTGGGAAATGTTGATTACTCACTGTAAGGAACGGTTTCCATGGAAACAAAATAACAAGTCTATCAATAAACATCAAGAGCGTTGGTGCTTTAGGTACCTACTTTTGCATTGGTTTTTAATATCCTAGAAGAACATAGAATGCTTTTTTTCGCGATAAACTGTAGTCCGCGTAGACGAAGTCGCGAGCGGGAAAGCTAGTACTTACATATACCTAGATTTACGTAATTCAACATCTTTCACTTAGGTAGGTAGACAAAGAAAAACAAATGACGGCGCGACTTGAAATGGTATAGCTTATATAATGGGCCGGCTTCCGACGGCCCATCATCATCATCAGCCTTTAGACTTGTACTATTATTTATTCTGTGCTTTAGGGTCAACACACATCTGACGGAAGATGCATCGCGTATCGTCGGTCACGTAACGCCAGAACAGGAAAATAGTAAAAACATCCAACCTTACACACTTGACCGATGATCCGTTAGTACTATCGGCGTTTCTTCCGTCAGATGTGTTGTGACGATGTGAAACCTCTTTCATAAATTCTTAATTCTTTCACAATCATAAGGCCGGGTATTGTCACGATGTGAAACCTCTTTCATAAATTCTTAATTCTTTCATAATCATACCATTTGATAGTTTGTCATTATTAATTCTAAATTCAAATAACCTGTCATTCCTAGAAAACAAGATTTCGTGATAATATAATAATAATTGTGCACCTGCATATATAGTACTATGTTTTTATTATTACCTCACGCCGATTCCTGATGGTGAAATTGGAAATACCATAGTACCAAAACTGTGGGTTCGAAGAAGTGTACCTCAAAGTTATGTCAGCTGTGAGCCTATTATCTTCCATTATGAGATAAATCTACTACCCATAGCCAAAAGGATGGCTCGCACCACTAAGTTTCTTCTGCACCTACTTTATATTATTGTGAGCAAGGAGTCCCTTTTGAGCTGGTAGACACCCTCGGTGGGGCTCCGGCCACAGTGTGTTGACCCTTACTTGTCAACTGGTGGACGTAGGCCTCTCCTAATGCACGCCACCGAGCTCGGTCTTCAACTCTCCTCAGATTTGCGACGGCCTTACAGGGCGCTCGAACTAATATCCGTCAATGATAGTGTTTTTTTAGTTACCGGGTTTTCGTAGCTACACTAATGATATTTATATGATACTATCCATTAAAACATGTTTGTTAGGTCTCCTAGTTCGCGCAAAATCAGCTTGCGCTGTCTGAAGAAGTGTTGAAGAGATAAGACGACAAAAAACACAAAAAAAAATGTATTTCGCGCCACAAGCGAAAGGTTGCACCTTATGGACTAGCGACCCGCCCCGCCTCTGCATTGTAGTTAAGGCGGGGTAGGCTCTCAATTGTTTGTCCTGCTCGTCCAGGTGCTGTGTGAGCAGGAGAGGTGATGCAGCTCCGGAGTCGATTTTACATAATTTTTGTGCTTTTCTATCGATATCTCGATGTTTACCAGTCAATTAAATAATGTGTTCGGTTATTTGTCTAGTTTAATAGGGTACCTATATAATTATTTAATAAAAGTATGTTGCTGTCGCTGAAAATAACGAGAACTGCGATGAAACAAGTTATTTGCATGTGGTAGTTTGTATTTTTTTTCCAAGGATACCAAGGCATTCCTAAAATTCTGTTCGGTTATTTGTTTAGGTAGTATAATTTACTATCCACAGAATTTTTTGGTTTGCATAAAGTTGTTTCATTACGTCTTTCTCGACGTTTTGCTATTCGTCTTTTTGCTGATTTAGGGACTTACCCCGCCCTAAGGGTTTCTCTAAATATTTCTTTGTACAAAACATTACATTGACAACCCGCGGCCAGTCCGCACTCGAGTCTTTGCACTATTACACCACAGAATAAACTAATAGTAGGTCCGAAGATCAGGGTCGGGAAAAAATAATAATGAAATCCGCTCATCAAAAACATCGTGATACAAAGCATAGTACTATTATTTATTCTGTGGTAAGAGGCAAAACTAATATATATGAAATGAGAAAGATTATCGTGATATTTAATTTAATAAGGATTTATACCATAGATAAATCCTATAATTTATCTAAGATTTATACAGATTAGCACAAAGAGCTCTTGAAGTAGTTTTTAGATCAACCAACCCATACTTTATATCTTATCTAACGATGGTAGCCTAACGGTTGTATAGTGCAATTTAGACTCCAACGATACGTTCGATCGTAGGCTCCGCACCAATGTTTTTTTTTTTAAGTTAGGTGCGGTTTTCTATCGTTCCGTGCTTCGGAGGGCACGTTAAGCTTTCGGTCCCGGCTATTATTAATTAATAGCAGTCGTTAAGCCATGTCAGAGGCTCTCGGGTGGCTTGACAAACTCTGACACCAGACCTGACCAGACCCAGCACTACCTTAAACGACAAACGAACAAACAATCTTATCTAACCTGCCGATACAGATAATATTCTAATTATCTGTACCGGCCGAATTTATATGGTGAATTCTGAGTACCGAGAATTGCCTCTTCGTGATTAGGCTACTTTTTATATTTTAAACCTGTTTCTTTCCTTTCAGGTTCGGCGAAGACGACGGCACGACACAAAGGCTGCCGATCGAAGCCGGTGGCGATCGCGACTTGATCGACCGCCTCAGCAAGTTGCCAATAGACAAGCAACCTTTCTGGTTCATCAACTGGCAAGCCTTGGAAGCGAACAGGGAGAAGCCACAGACGTATCCCCAAAGACCTAGCAGCTTTGTAGACCCGATTAGGCCCAACTCTAATTCTGACAATATCAGTCCCACTTCTAATTCTGGAAATATCAGTCCCACTTCTAATTCTGGAAATGCCATTCCCAATTCTAATTCAGAAGTGAGCACTGCGGGAAGTGAAACCGCAAATGGATTTAACAGTTCTAATCGTTTTGGTGCGGAAGAACATCCAACGAATCAAGGAAGTGACCTTTCTAAATCTAGTCCTGAACCTACATCAACCGAAAAGAACTCATCTCCTAAAAGAGATCCTAAATCTTACTGAATTAGACTCAATTTTGAATATAAAATGTCACCTTCGCAAAGGATACAGTCTCGACAGAATTACATGAACTTTTTAATTGAAAGCGAACTTTGCAACTGAAAGTTTATCCATTTTCTTAGTGGCATTCGAAAGCAGTTGGCCTTAACTTAATTTTACTATTCCACATAAATATAAGCTTTTTAAAATTAACCCTAAGATAAGCTATTTATAAATGAAATCCATAATAAATTAATAAAACATTTTATTGACTTTTAAATAATTTAACTTATTTACTAAGCGTAACCTTACTTAAAGTAGATCATTTAAATAAAAAATAATAATAGCAAAATGCAATACTCATAATAGTAAAATATTATGACTCAAACCATTTTATAGGTAATTAATGACAGGTTTAACTAGGGTTTAACTTTAGTAAAAAATTGTACAAAAATACATAAGTTATTGTTCGATTTTTAGTACTAAAACTAGGTACTAGTTTAGACCCTAGCACAGCCCTATGTGATTAGTAAATGAAGGGCTCACTTTATTATCTTTACAAGTAATAAGTATAGGACTGGAGTACAGAATTTAGACTGAATTTGTAAGGGTAGAAATAATCGTTAATACGATTGCTGACAATTGCTTCAACAAATTCAAAAATTACTGCAAACCGACAAACCGCATAATATTAACGTATACGTGCGTATCATTGCACACTATTTGTCACACTATTTCCAGTCTTAATACCTTACTTATTGATGTTCGTAATATATCTAGTAAGAGGTGTTATTGTCTTGAACTAATTTCTCCGAAGTAGTATTGTTCATTTGGCAAGTTTTTCGAGTTTTCTTATCTCCTTACTGTGAATGAGCTTTTCCTTTTAAAAAATACAGAAGAGAGGTTTTTCTTAAAATTATTGCATTGACAGATTCACTTAGAAATCTATAAAAACTATGATTCTATAGGCAAATGTATAATAACAATAGGCACTGATTGACATCACAAAACCTACTAAACTACAAAAGGTGCAGAAATTTTCCATTTAGATTCCTCTTGTATTCTAGGAAGAATATAGATAGTTTGATTTTTTGAAATTCAACCTCTTTAGTCCTAGATGGGTATGGAAACCTTGGGTAAAGAAAGGTCTAATGGACGCAAGGAATATACTACTCTAATGGATGTCTGCTTTATTTGGTCAGATTGACAATGTTTTGTGACATTTTATTTCTGTAACGTGGTGGGCCAAAAAGTGTGAAGACGTTTTACCGGAATATTAAGTCTGATGTACAGAACAATGTCTAAATTTCCCAAAATTCATTGTCCCTATGATATTGCAGCATTGGCATGGGAATTTTGAAATACTCCAAGAAAGAACGGGTTTTTAACGGGAACACTTAAGATTGAGAGTAGAAACAGACAATCCTAGTAGGAACTACCACAGAATACTACGTACTACGCAGGCAAAGTCGTGCGGTCTTCAACGAGTATTTTTTCAAAAGCATAAGGATTTATAAACTGCACTTTCATAAACAGTTTTATCGAAATGTAGCCCGTAATATTTTGGGAATTTTAGGAATGTTTGTCCACTAATTCAGTCTTTTTTTCAGTTTAGTTAGACCAAAATCGCAGGCTGAAATTGTATCTACAATATATGCTATCATCATCTAAAATCATTTAACAGGGGGCTCTGCCACCAAGGCCAATATGACTTGTTGCAAACCGAATTTCAAAGCAATATCGACTAACACGCCGCATTAAGTGCACGTGATAGTGAAAATCTAATTGAAACAAGATAGGTAATTGCCCTGCAGATCAGAATTACATAAAAATAATGAAAACGATTAACAGGAAGTAATATACAATTTCATAGGCAAGCAGGATATACTCGAGGTTGGAATCGAAAAATCAGTAATTGCAATATTAATTTAACAGAAAAGAACATGAAATTTCAACGCAAACAAAAAGCATCGAGGCATGGAATTGAAAAATCAGTCGACATAGAAACATTAAAATTAGTACCAAAATTTGGTAATTTTTACAATCTATTCATAAATACCGTACTAATATGGTCTCACGCTGTAAAATACATGAGCAATACCTGATAAGTACAAAAATCACAAACATTCACACAAGAAAATAATACACAACTTTGGTATATGACCATAGAAGCGCAGTAACAAAAAAGCATTACATTATTTTATGTACACTGAAATACACACATAATAATTTTGGTTTACAGACCACGACTTTGAATAAACAAGTTCAGTATCTATTTATAGTTGATAAAGTTTTGATTTATACAAATCAATCTGCACAGCATGTACATTATTTTGTGTTACGAAACAATGTTTTAATGATACTGACCATGTTCCTTCATTCAGTCTATCATTAAAATGTTAAAAATAGTTATCCCAAATCATGATACACAATCTGGCCGAAAATAACTGAATTTAGAAAACAATAGCAACGAAAAATAAACAACAGAAAATCATTGGCTCAAGCAAACTTTTTAATGCTCCTTTTTCATTACCTCGCGATTATGTTCGTTGTGCATACTGCCAGCAGTGTTGCCAAGTTGAAATATACGTTTGTGGCGGAGGAAGAAGGTTTTGTTACTGAGGGTAGTCTTACGCTTTTGTAATGGCAAGACTTCTCTGACGTGTCGTTGTCGATGAGTTCCGTATATTCCGGGTAGGTTGTGATTTGTATTGGCTGCAACAAACATACAAAAGTTATGGCACTGGAAAAAATATACTGGCACATATACTGGAACTGTTTTTTAATAAATGCTTGTTTGAAACCCTGAACCACATAATAAATTATTATTATAAATACTGTGGTTGCATCTAAAGGAAATATTTGTCATTTTTCCAAAATTTGTGAACGCAGTTCAGAATATCTCAAAAAATAATGGATTGTCTCCTAGGAACGTTTTCCTGTAACTATAACGGTTAAGGTTCCTTACTGTCCCATCTCAAAAATTCAACCTGTATAACTAATTACATATACTTGAGTTTAAGAAGGAAATTTCCTTTTCATGTGCCGATTCGGAAATACGCCAGTTCGAGGCACTTATCATGAAGTGAGCTTGGTAACATCAAAAGTTAGTTATAAGTGAGTCTCACCACTCCCCACGTGTCGTCCCTCTTTTTACAGAAGGTCATGTGCATGCCGGAGTACAGAGACTTCTCGATCTGCTGCGTCAGCAACTCCTCCCCCCACGGCATCTCGTTGAGGTGCGCCATGAACGACTTGTTGCGGAATTCCGACGGCTCCCAGATCACTAGCTCCTCTGTAAAAAAATGTTCAGTGTTGACCGAGCGAAGTTATATCTCCAAGACGAGGCGGCGTTTGCTTATATTGTTTGTATGTATTCATATTTATACTAGCTTTTGCCCGCGACGTTGTCCATACAAACTATAGTTTATCGTGATAAAATATATTAAAATATATCAGAATGTATGTACCTAGAATGTATGTATCAAAATCTGTTCAGCCGTTTAGTCGTAAAAAGGTAGCAAACAAACACAGAGATACATTCGCTTTTATAATATTAGTATGTTTAGATAGATAGATAGATAATACGTTATTGTACACCAGTTTACAAAAATATACAGTTTATAGTAACAATCTTATAAATACGACGGGCGGACTTATAGCAAAAAGCAATCTTTTTGGATGGAAATATTAGTATGTTATATATTTATTCGAAGATTACTACTTTCTGATATATAGGTAATCAGAATAACAATTATGAGGGTAGACTGTTTAGGGGATAAAAGACCAAACATGGAGTCAGGCAGGGGGAAGATTGGGAATTGAATCCAAAGTAAGACAAAGTCTCTCCCTTTTGAAGTCGTTTAAAACAAACATTTAAGAGGATAGGGCGCCCACACGACTTCTACGGGTTTTGCTTTAGATTTTCCGTGAAATTTGCGTTATGGGTGATAACGTTGGTACCATACTAAACCATAAACAAATCCAATAATTCTGGTCTTATTTAATTAAAATAAGCCATATATTTCATTAAAATTTGGAAGATTAGGTACGAACTAGGGCGTGTACCGCATAAATTAAGTGCAGCGTACATAATTAGCCGAAGTCACAATTAGGGAGGCATCTGCGTAGCACTCAGCAGTGACAATTATTGTTATCTCATTCGCGCTACGGTCTGCGTATGTCTCTCTATTTTGTACATGAACCACGACAGTGGAAATAGAGCTGTGTGTGTATTTTTGACTGTAGCTGTATCTAGTCCAGTTGTTGTTTACGTGATATTAGAGCGTACTGTATCTTCCCGTAGATTTATGTAGCCAGCTATATAAGTTTATTTCAGTTGTTTTGTTTGTTGTCGTATGAAGTAGTGCTGGCCTCAGAATTTGTCAGGCCGCCCGAGGTCCTTCTAACATGGCTTAACGACTGGCATTAATCAATAACAGCCGGGACCGACGGCTTAACATGCCCTCCGAAGCATGGAACCGCACATAAATTAGAAAAGTAATTGGTGCGGACCGAACCCGGTATCGTTAGATTCTACGTTGCACTAGTGAACCGTTAATCTACCAATGCTTTTATATATTTCTTGTTTATTTCAGTGAGATGAGTAAGGATGAATTAAAATAAAGATCAGTGGATAAGTAAAAATATACAAGGTACTAACTCATGAGCCCAACGCCCTGGTCGTCTCCCTGTACCGTAGTTTCATCGGCCGCTTGTTTTGTATCGTCTTCGAATTCCAGTTGCGGCTGCGCGGGGAGATTCTCGAAGTTTCTGAAAATATATACAATTTTCTTGAGCAACTATGAATTATCGTTATATGCAAACATTAAAAAGTTTTTATAGTACTATTCAAAATCATATATTTTTTAGATTTAATAACAAATTAGCTACGCCCCACGGTTTCACCCGCGTGAGTGACGCAGATGATGATGAAAAGTATCCTTGTGTTATTCCAGGGTATAAGCTACCTCCTTTCCAAATTTTATCAAAATCCGTTCAGCTGTTTGAGCGTGAGGGAGTAACAAATATACGTACGCATTTCAAAAAAATAAAAACTAAAAATATCCATACCAATATATAAGAGTGAAACGTTGCCTGTTTGTTTGTTTGTTTGGGGAGCTTTCACGCGATAACAGCTTTACGGATTTTGATGAAATTTAGAATGGATATATCTTATACCCTGGAATAAAACATAGGATAATTATTATCCCGGAAAATTGTAAGTTCCCATGGGAAAACAGGAAAATGTTGATTACTCACTGTAAGGAACGGTTGCCATTACAGAATGGTCTTTGGTTGCCATGGAAACGAAATAACAAGTCTGTCAAAAAACATCAAGAGCATTGGTTCTTGTACTATTTATTCTGTGGCATTGGTGCTATACCAACTTTTGCATTGGTTTTTAATATCCTAGAAGAACATAGGATGCTTTTTTCCGCGATAAACTGTAGTCCGCGCGGACGAAGTCGCGGGCGGGAAAACTAGTTATAAATAAACCAAATCAATATAGATACATAATAGGTAGGTACCTACTTTGTGATTTTTATGTTTTCTTACAATATTAGACATAATAATTGCTTGTCCGGTTGTTTATTTTTGCACTGACTATCGAATTTAGTGCAGATAAAAATAAATAAATCTATTCGGTACAAGTACAACTCGCACCAATTACTTAGCACCATACGAGGATACCCTGTACTATGGGTGCTAGACAACGGATAAACATACATAGATACGAATTACATCCATGATCCGGAAACAAACATTTCTGCTTATCACACACATTTGTGTTTGCGGGATTGCACCTTGCGGGATTCGAACCCGTGAACTTCGCAGTCTTAGCCACTAACCATTTGGCCAACTGGTAGCCTATTATAGGGGAGGCCCATGTTCAGCTTTTTTAATGGTGATGATGATGATGACGCCACTTTAAAGTCTTAGGATCATCTTGCATGTGACACAAGTCTACTCACCCAGAAGACAAGAAGATATTCTCGACTTGCATAAAGTTGAGTCCATAGAACTCCTTGATGCCGAACGTTTCGAAGAACTCCTTCACAGGAGTCATGGAGTAGCAACCGGCCAGCTCCGTCCGAGGGTAGTACAGAATGAAAGACAGACACATTTCCTGGAAGATACCAAATAGTAACCTTAGAAAGATGTCACGACGTGAATAAGATAATTCGCTGAAATATCAATTGCTTTGGTTTGTCCAAGATGAATAGATAGATAGATAGATAACACTTTATTGCACCAAATGAAACACTTACAAACAAAAACAAACTTAAAAATATAGTACAATCGGCGGCCTTATCGCTATGCAGCGATCTCTTCCAGGCAACCGTAGGCTATATTGAGACACATGACTATATAATAGAGGCAGTTGTTGGTGTGCAAAGTTTAAGTATAATACCCAAAAAAACAAGAAAAGAAGATTACAAAAAAATAAAACAAAAAGAATTTGAACAAAATATAAATAGCAAGATAATACTAATAAATATGTAAATAGCAAATACTAGTAAACATTATAATAAGCTAATAAATATTTTATGGTAGGTACATAAATAATATACATGCGGTATAGATAGTTTCAGCCAAAAGTGAAAAATTACAATGATGACAAGTAAAAATTGTTAACCTGATGTTTGAAACTTTGCAACGATTGTGCTTTTCTTACAGGAACCGGTAAAGAGTTCCACATTCGTCCTGCTTGTACAGTGAAAGACTTATCATAATAAGAGCTTTTATGCAAAGGAAACTTTAGGAGATTTCTTTTGCCAGTTTTTTTTTCTTATGCCCTGCAGTGGGCGCAAATGGGCTGATGATAATGATGAAAGAACACGCTTATTTAATTTAACAAGCAATTACAACATATATCTTTTCTTTGATCCTTCATTATATCGATTGATGCAAAAGACAATATATTTTACCTAATATTTTTTCATTTCAGTCATCTAAATAAAATGGGAGTATTACTTTGTTTTTACCCGACTACAGCAAAGCAAGGGAAGGGTAAAGAGTTTAACAGTATATGTATGTATCTGTGTATCTAAGTATGTGGGTATGTGGATGTTCCACCCTATTGGTTCGATTTTGACAAGCGAGGTATCAACCGATTCGTCTACATCGCACGAGTGTCTTAGGCTATATTTTACCCGACCATACTCGGGTTTTTAGTTTTTGAACTTATGTCTAAAAAATATTAACAAGAAATATTTTCAGTAAAGTTATGAAATAGTCAAAAAATATATTCTTCATAGCTGGTCATGAAAGAGGCAAATCGGTAATCACGAAAACAGCAAATGAATTCTTATTCGATAACCAGTTATTAAACAGAGAAAAAAACGACCATTTTCGTAGCTAGATATGAAAACGAAACGAGTATGTTTATCGCCATAACGAGTAGCACGTTATGGGGGGATATGCTCAGCAGAACACGTCTTCCGGCTGAGATGTTGATGATGATGATGATGATGAAGACATCCATTGTTCTCATATTGTCTATCTCGCTTAACACACCAAGCGAAGCGGTGACCAAATCAATTTGGACGAGTTAGCATTTGTACTTAAGTACTAGGTACCGACAAGCACAGATAATGTATCCTACGATACCGCGTTGATCCAATCTTCATGCGACCGTAAAATTTTAAAGCGAGACAAAAAAAAACTTTTTTTTTGTGTTGGTGTTGTTTGAGTGTTAGTTACATATGAGCAAAAATGTGAAAGAATGATATATGGCGAAATTAGCGAGTAGTAGTGGTTTAGGGCGAGAATACTTCAAAAATAGTTTAGTTACCTGTGTAGCTGAATATCCTCCCAAAATAGGCTTATCTCTTGACGTGCTGTCGTAGGTACATTCGGTGATCAATGTGTCGCCTTTCTTAAATCTTCTACCGCCTGGAACCACTCTGGACTGCTGGAAACGGGCGTCGTAAGACTTTTCCTGAAAATACACAATATAATGATTTATTCAAGCGCCATCTGTGTTATAAGCACGTAACTGCGTAACAAAGAAAGAACCAACTGAATTGACGTAAGCGCCATCTATCTACAATAATTTTTACCGTTTTTCCAGACGCTTTGTTTACACTCAAGTTAGTCACAACGCAATGACTACCTACGCTATGTTCTACACACCGAGGTAGTTCGGATATATTGCAATAGATGGCAGAATAAGTCAAGAATTATATTAAATGAAAATAAGTTTTGTCCATTATTTTCGGGCAAGCAACCAGCTCTGTGTTGGTGGTTTGCTCGAAATCCGTTAATAAGACAATTTTAATATTACTTACTTCAGATATTCTAGGTAGTTCTTCGTTCCCTCGGATATGTTTTAGCGAGATTTTTCGAGCAGTTCCGTGGGCGTGAAGTAAAACCGAAACTATGTTGATACCTTCTTCTGGCATAGTCTGAAATAATCGTAAATATTTATTATTTCACTTCCTAGGTACTATATAAATAGATTAGGTACTCATTTTTAGAAAGATTTTTAATAGACTTAACAAAAGAAGGAGGTTCTCTAGTAGTCTGTTTTATTTTTGTGTACTCATATTTTCGGGATTATTGAACCAATTTGTGGTTGTACTTTTTTTAATTGAAAGAGGAGATCTTTCAGGGCGGTCCATTAAAAAATTCATCAAAACTGGTTCTGTATATTTTTTAATGAATCCATTTGAAATGGTTTTATTTGTGATAGAATTAATTCTATAATTTTAATTTTTTATCATGCAACTAAGAAAAATCTGTGATTTTAATAATTGATTGTGGTATATTTGGTTCCAGTAGACGGAAGACACTTCCTCAATTTTGGGCAAGCCTCACGTGAACGACCCGCATATTTCGTCAAAAATAAGGAACGTCATATTTAGTCGTTTAAGTCGCTTGCTCGGCGTTGGTCGCTACAGCGCCAACCCAAGTACTGCTAAGCCGTTATAACGGTAAAACTTTATAATTGTTACCTGTTCAGTACACTCGGAACTGCATATTCCTACGGTGCGGTACTGCTTCTGTTTCGGCGGAATCATGTGCAGTGCGGAGACGCCGATGCCGGCGCCGAGGAGCGCCGCGTCGTGCGCTCGCAGGGACGGAGTGTAATGCAACCTTATGCCTGAACTGTCGAGGACTGGAAAACAAGAAAATAAAATACAATTTTAATTCACGCTTTTAAGACAAAACGGCTCTATCGGGCTGTTCTTTTCTCGATTCTAATTTCTGCCGATAGTTATGTATTTTTGTACTATTATTTATTCTGTGACACAGATGCACAGGTGCCCAAATTAAATAACATTGCTACAAATCAAGACCGTTTTGTTTTACATATGATTCACTAGATGGCGCTAGTGTCAATATTTACCTAATTATTTTTGTAAATCAGGTTGTATTTAAAACTTTATTGGCGGCTGTAATAAAACACTATACGAGACGACATACGAAGGTAAATTAAAAAAAGCAAGTTTTTTTAACACCCAGTTAAAATATATATGGATTGGATTTGCTAAAGAAAACTATGACCCAACCTTCTTCAAATCATCCGTGATCATGGCGCTTTCAACAGTGTCGAAATATAGGAAACTAATCGCAAAAAAAAGGTAGATATCCCGTTTGTAATATTGTATTTACCTAACCCATTCTAACCATTTGATTATATAGGTACTGCAAACCACAATTCCGTTTCGAAACCTAAACTGAAGAGTAGACAAAGGCCTACCTAGATAAATACACTAATGGGTCTTAAACCTAGGTAAATGTTTTAATAGGTTAATGCCTACCTTTGTGTAGTTCCCGGTTATCATAATGGACTTCGAGCATGTAGTAAGAAACACCTCCTTTCTCGCCCAACGGTATCCCAACGTTCTCCGGTAGAAATTCACCTGAAAATTAACTTGATTAATTAACTTAGCACAGGGGAATTTGAATCTTATAGTGAGATTTTAAGTAATAATGTCGAGTGGCAAGGATTAAGAGTTGGCAGGATAATAATCAACTTCCTGAAGTTTAAGACGGTCGTGAATTCGACGTTACATTCTTGGCAAATTGGTTGCTGTGTTTTTTTGGGGTTTCCGATGTTCATTGTTTTTTGGGGAGTAAGTTTTCTCCTCCGACGGCTTTCTCGTTATTTCGCGTGTTTTTACGTATGATGTAATGTTTCTTGGAAATAAATATGTTATTTAGTTCTGAATTACTGAAAATATATTCTAGTTTTGAGTGCACTGGTAGGCTTTATGGATCATGCTTTGTTGGATGTCCGTTTCGATCGCTCGACATTTAAAAAAATATTGTTAGTATAATAATTTTACCAACAATAATTTGTAATTTGTTTTTTAACACCCTCGTATAAAACCAGGTATACTGGACTAAGCACCTTTACAAACACGAATTTAATGTGAATTACCTTTAGATCCCATAGCCCAAGCAGCAATCGGCGTGGCACAAGTGGCCCAAATGCTCGGCCTGTGGGGTCCGTAATGCCCATCGCCTCCAGCCCAATCGTTCCACGTATGATAGTCCTCGTCTACCGCACACTCGTATAAAACCATATGATGGACTGGAGATTCGGCGTTCTTTTCCAAAACTGGTCGGCCGTTTTTTATTGGTCGGCTGTCTATGAGAGGTTCGTAGCCAATTATGTGGTGTTTTGTCGGAAGGTCTGGGGCTTTGAATATCTTGCACCAGAAGAGAGTGGCCATTATGTGTGGGATTGTCAGCTGGAAGGAAAGTTTGAGGCTTTAATACCAAAGAGAGCTAATTTCGAGTTTTCCCCATAACTCATTTTTGTGTTCAAGAATCATATTTGTTAAAAATCGACAAAGTATCAGTCTTGTTTCAATTTATCAGACTTTAGTTCTACGACTATCGGTTACAGATGTCGACACCTGGAGTCGCTGATTATACAAATCATGCCTAAGAATGACCAAACACTCAAAGCATTGACCAAGTATTTGAGGTTGAATACTAAACCTGAGCCATATTATGTGTAAAGAAAAGCTGTTCTTTTTCTCTCTTTTCGATGATGTGTAAAGTACCTACTATTCATTGCACATAAAAAACTAAGCCCGAACTCCGAAACCTCCTCGGAGTAGTTTCGACTGTATAAGTCAGAGTTTAGCTGTTTTGCAACATTGGCTAAATATTTTAATGAACCCAGTATATTATAGTGTTAAGAAAAATAAGATCGTTTAGCAAACGTTCTTGACCATTAGGGGCGGAAAAAGTGAACAGTAAATATAAATTATTGCAGACAATAGTCATAACAACATGTTGAACTCTAACCTCAGTTCACGGACGTCCTGCATCTATTATATTAATATCTGTTTTGTAGTAGGTACTTACATTAGTCAATTTGACATCCCAATGCTTCAGAGGTATGGAATCCGGCTTGGATACAGGCTGTAGTAACCTTAACGGTCTGGAACCACTCTTCATGTGTTTTGGGAGCTCTCCGTCTGATCCTGCTGTACCTAACGCCCAAAGAATTTGGGTCGTATCATCCTGTAAACGGGAAAAGCATCATTATTGAAAACGAGTAAAAAATATACAAATCCAGTGCAAAAATAATAAGTATAATTAAATAAATTAAATTAAAAAATACTTTTACGGTTTTTAATGCACGTATTTGTTTTATAGCTACGTTATATTTTTCTTTTTTTTTATTTCTTTGCCATCTGTTTGTGAGCTACCCTGAAAGTTTCAGCCAGATAGATAATCGGGAAGTGCTCGAAATTTGAATTGCAAGATTCCAGGACAGACAAAATACATACATACATTAAAAACTGGAAAAATGTTGAATTCACGTGGAGAGTGTTCCGTGTTCCATACGATGAATACGAGTATATCATCGCGTTAAAGCTAGAAACAACTATCAAAATAGAACTTCTGATATACATGGTTAATATCAAGTTTCTAGTGTTGACTTTAGTAATAGTCTACAATTCTACATAACGCACTAGATACAATTAGGTGTTTTGTTATTAAAGTTCAAAGTTGCACAGCAATTGTTGTGCGCGAGCGCGATCATAGTACGAGTATAATGCAGTCGCATCACTAAACTTTAATAAATTATCTACTTACGCCAATGACAAAGTCCTGCTTGTCGCATGTGTCCAGCGGCCGCCGGAACTCCACGGTGGTGTGGGTAGCGTTCTGATAGCCGGAGATGATTTCATAGTTCTGTACTTCATCAGCCACCACCCTGTCTTCAAAGGTCAGGCCGTGGCCGTCCTGAAACAAAGGAGATTTGTTATGAATAACTTGGATAAATGAGTTGTCATTTCTCTAAACGTGCAAGGAGAACATATCGAGGTAGGAAAGAGGCAGGATAGCGTGTGCCTCAGCACGCTGACGTGCTGAGGAGAATGATTTACAATGAAGGTACTGACGCGTTGTTGAGCTTCGAAAGCCATCCGACGTGCCATCAGATCGTTTCAACTGACCTATGCTATGCGCTGACGCTGGAAACCATCTGGTTTCATAAGACGTGACAGGGCATGCTCAAGTACTGGAATTACCCAATTCAAGGGTATGGTCTCTTCTTTTAGTGTTTTTTTATTTTAAACTAGCTCCGCCCCGCTGTTTCATCCGCGAGGATGTTGATGATGATGATGATGAATAGTATCCTATTTGTTATTCCAGGGTATAAGCCATATCTCAATTCCAAATTTAATCAAAATCCGTTCAGCCATTTAATCGAGAAGACCGGTCAAACATACACACACACTGATAGACTTTCGCATTTATATAATTTGTGTAAAGATTTTGTAAATAAATGCCTGTTACCCAGATCTACTTGTAAACATTCCGATAAGCTAAACAGCTACCTCAAAACCGATTCAGAAAGACTTTATTTTAAGACGAAACTTTTCCCATCCAATACAGAAACAGCGATTAAATAAAGACCACACCGATTGAACTTTACACATCCAAATCCAAACAAAAGTTAACCTTTCCAAAATGGCGAAAAACATTAAAGTACCTAACCTTTCCGCGGATACCTTTTACTTTGATATCTAAGAAACACACCCAACTTATCTCTCTCTACCAAAAGAAATTCCATTCCAAACCAACGCAAGTTAAGGTTCAAAATTGGATGGAAAAGAAACGAAGAGATTAAAAGGCAAAAGCAGATGATGCGACATCAAAAATAGAACAGATGCCTTGCAAGAAGTGTACTATAAAGATAAATAATTGGGACTTATTATTATTATTTCTTTTTTTCGCGTTTTGTAGGCAGATGTTTGGCGCACGTGCCGTGCCTTCTGTTACAGCACCTGGTGTTGTAATGATAGGGGGTTCAGGAACAAATGCCGTATCCTTTAGGTTTTTTATGGAACCGTCTTGGTGACCTTTTGTTAGCTGCAGTTTTCCTAGCTGCGGTTTATAACTATCAATTGCTTTCGTGTGATATCAATCTAAACTGTGCTAACTCGAGATATGCTATAGAACTAAATATGTCAGAAAGAACATAAGAATCGAATTTTGGGGAATCTAGGATCTTCCAAAATTGGCTTTTTATCGATCTGAACATCGGCAAGATGATGGCAGATGCTTTGATGATAGTATAATATTTTGATTTAGCTCTCTGTAGTGTATTGATACTTGTCTGAGTGCTTGCCGTAACGTCTGAAACTAGGCAGTGAATACTAAACGGTCGGATTGTGTGGTGGTGTAGAAGAACCCTGTGCAATGCGGATAATTCTACTAGCTCACGAGGTAACCGCTATGTGGGATGTCGAAGATCATTATCTCGATAGTTGATTCGGCGAATGACGTTACAGCGAAGAGCACCGAAGAGCCTCGACAAACATCTGAGGCACGCACTTTCGCTTAGCATCATCTGCTTAACGACAATAATGCAGCTTCTTAATATGCCAACGGGATTCGCAGTCAACTCTGAATGCCGTTATTGCGAAGGTCTATTCCTCGAAGTCTATTCATTGAATGCTTACATACTCGAAGGGTCGTCTCTACGAACGGTCTAAATTGCGAAGGTACGTTTGCTCGTATTGCTGCCACTAGTAACTTTAATTGTTTTTGTATGTATAATATAAATGCTAACAGATAGGCATAGCTTAAAATTTAATCAGAAATAAAATATGTAGACAGTATTAACTCGTTTATTACGACCCTTCGCAGTTTTGACAAATACGAGAAAACGTACTTTTAGAAATTTTTACCATTCGCAGAAACGACCCTTCGAGGATGTAAGCATTCGATGAAAGAGATCGAGAAATAGACCTTCGCAATAACGTCATTCTAAATTTCGTATGTATTTCGTATGTTTATCTACGTCCTTACAGCTAGGTACAAAAGTTAGAGCCTCAGACATTTTCACAGAACATCTGTCAGTCGTCTTGATTGATGCGGTCGGAAACAAATGGCTAAATTCTAAAAGCGGCTGGAATAAATAGCCCTTTGTTAACGAGGCTTAAAACAGTTCGTTTAGAACATATACGTAGGTTTAACAGTTGAACTTAATTTGGCAAAATGCCAGGATATCTGGGAGGCGGCAGTACAGTATATGGTATAGTACCTGATAACAACGTAGAGACAGTTTAAACCTTATTGCTGCCACTAATATTACTCTGATATAATATTATTATACTGATGCCATACTACTAGTTGTGACAAGAGTGAACTGTGAGTGAACAGTAAATTATTTGTCATAAAAGATATTCGTGACTACAATAATTATTATTATTAATCACGATTGCACCAGATTTTGAAATCCCACATGAGCAAAGTATATCGCAGTAGTTTGGTTTTAATTTGACTCAGTGCAACATACCAGTGGCATTACGTAAGCTTGATAGTATTGTAATAGGATGAATGGGAGATTATCTGCTGCCTACGATTTATTAGTACTCTCTTGAAAATAATGCCTATTATAGGATTCCAGAAACTTTTGACAATTAAACTTTTTACCAACGGCGCGAAAGGTAAACAAGGAATTCAACTGACTAAGAAGAAATACATAAAAATAATACAAAATCAGAAAGTATAAGGGTGTTACCCATTCATGTTTTAAGACCAGGCTCCAATATTTGAGGGATTTTTCAACCACAAATCTGAAAAATGTGAAACTTAACATACATTTTTCTGAGATCTTTATCTCTCCGTGATCAAGCCAAAAACGTGATTCACAGATTTCATTCGATACATTTTCTTATCAAGAAACACGTTATTTTCAGTAATATTTTCATTTTTCTACTCAACGACTTATGTTTTATCTCTAAAATAAATGTCACAGCAAGAAAATATAGTTTACCTAAAAATTTACCTAACTAAATAATTAGTCTGCCAATAAAATAAATAAATTTTGAGACTTACGTCATTTAGTTCCGAGCTAAATTGTTTGTTCAAATTCAAACAGCGCTCGTGATATTCAACCTTGTTACGCAGGCATTTCAGTGCTTGTAGCGGGTGGCAGAGTGTAGCGGGTAGCAGAGTGTAGCGGGTAGCAGAGTGTAGCGGGTAGCAGAGTGTAGCGGGTAGCAGAGTGTAGCGGGTAGCAGAGTGTAGCGGGTAGCAGAGTGTAGCGGGTAGCAGAGTGTAGCGGGTAGCAGAGTGTAGCGGGTAGCAGAGTGTAGCGGGTAGCAGAGTGTAGCGGGTAGCAGAGTGTAGCGGGTAGCAGAGTGTAGCGGGTAGCAGAGTGTAGAGGGGGGGGGGGAATGTATTAATGGAGCCTGGTCTTTAAAGGTGTTCATAATGAAATGAGGAATGAGCAGATCAGTTTGTAGTGATAACTGTTGATCGTCGTCGACTGATCTCATTCTACTATCGATCGACGCCATCGATCATTTGGTGCGGTAACACCCTAACGTCCATCTCAAATCTACCCCCATTATGAAAAAAGTTCGGTCAAACCGGCCACCATCTAAAGTCATTAACTCAACCAAATTTGATCTCAATTCTTTCCAATTTTCCAGACACTCAATAGTTTGTTGCGGTTGTATCTCTCGGCATTCACACCACACGTACCTACTAAGAGTGATAATAGAAACCTAGTCTATTATGAAGCTGGTATAAAGGAAAAACCAGACATAATTTTATTCGCAGATTCATTTTATCGGATGGTTCCCACGATGTGTTTAATATGTACCTATTAATTATTGTGCAGATTTTACGAATACCTGTTTAACAACTTTCGGTTCGTAGGTATTGTATTATAATGCCTTTATTATGTTACTAACTTTCGCCCGCGACTTCGTTCGCGCGAATACAGTTTATCACGAAAAAAGCATCTAGGATATTAGAAACCAATGCAAAAGTATAGCACCAACGCTCTTGATGTTTTTTTGAGAGACTTGTTATTATTTCGTTTCCATGGCAACCATTCCTTACAGCAAGTAATCAACATTTTCCAGTTTTCCAGTGGATACTAACCATTTTCCGGGATAAAATGTATCCTACGTTTTATACCAGGGTATGAGCTATCTCCATTCCAAATTTCATCAAAGGCCGTAAAGCCGTTATCGCGTGAAAGCTCGCCAAACAAACAGAAAACGTTTCACTTTTATGTATTGGTGTGGATTAGACATTGAACCAATTGAACGGACAACATTGACTTGTTATTTATTTCATTCGTTAACTACACGTCCAGTGACACAGTTTACTTTTACGTTTATAATTCAATACTCAGTATCTAGAACCAGTTACAGCTAGCAGCACGTAAGTCTAGCGGTGTACGAAACGTGGCGGGGATCTTGGCACAGTCAGTTTTCGGGATAAAAAGTATTCAACATTTTAACACATTAGATAAACTTTGACTGTGCCAAGATCCCCGCCACGTTTCGTTCACCGCTAGACTTACGTGCCACTAGGTATATTATTGTTGAACTCAAGTTTTAAGCTTAGCAATAGTTCACAGACGTCCTTCTGCTTCAAGAAACACCAACAGAAAGCTTAATGAGCCCGTGAATGATTGCGGACTATCAAACGGGTCGGCGTTACGCAACAAAGTGCCATTTCACCGTAAGATTCTACATAGGTTAGGTTGGTACATTCAAGTTCAGGCGGAAGCATTAACATTCTTTCCACGTTCACAAAAGAATAAGTTTTGAGAATTCAGTTGATGGACGCATGGGAATCGAGAACACAATAGAATCAACGTCAGATCGTTCGCGGATCCGTCATTGTTAGCTTCCAATGACAATGAAAAATGGTACTTCTCACTCTGTGATAGGAGTTATTGAATTCGATTATACAGTTATCTACCTGGAAGGAATGCGATTTTGGCGCGGCATGTTTTGAGCAATGGAATTGCATACGCAAGGCCGGTATTGATTATATCTCTGAGAAATGCAGTTAGGTGTTCTTTCTGGATTTTGACGAATCAGTTTACAAAGATATTTTGGTGTAACATAACCAATTCGGTTTCCTTTTTACCAGACTGCGCAACGCAAAGGTCGGGTAATGTGTTTATCAGCCTGTATAATGTATGTAAGCTCCTTTGTGGCACTATATACACAAAACGCGTGGATCGATTTTGATGATTCTTACGTCAATCGATTTCTCTTAATCTTGCGATTGCTATTATACAGATGACAGTAATCACAATTCAATGTGGCCGACAAGCAGACGCCACATTATGAAAAAAAAAAGGCGAAGAATTATGCTAAGTGGGAATCATTGAATAGGTATTTCAAAATCATCTTTAGGTTTCCCTTATCATTTTTCATTTCGAATGACCGTTAGGATCTGTTAAATTTGGTTAGCAACCATACTCACTTAAAGTTTTGACTCTTTTTAGTCTTGTTCCCAGTCTGGTTTTTACCCGAGTAAGGCGAAGCAAGGGAAGGGTAATGAGTTAATAGTCTACTCGTATGTATGTATGTATGTATGTATGTATGTATGTATGTATGTATGTATGTATGTATGTATGTATGTATGTATGTGGATGTTCCACCATAACGTCACCCCTATTTGTCCAATTTGGACAAGCGAGGTATCAATCGATTCGTCTTCAATTATAGAGTGTCATAAGTTTTTTTATCCGACTATGGCGAAGCAAAGGAAGGGTTATGTGTTCAAACTAAAACTTGGTCCGATTTTGACAAGCTAGGTATCAATCGATTCGTATTCATTCATAGAGTGTCATAAGTTTTATTTATTTTTGAACTTATGTCTTGTTGTCAATATCCTACCTAGATCGAACACTGAGCATCTTAGTATTAGAATCTGCTAAGGTTATTGATCTACTTTGTCACCTGCTGACTCTGCCAGTAATTAAGTTTAATCCTTTTATGAATTCATGCCGTCTAAATGTGCATATTAAAAGTGCAGGTGTCTGTCCGGCTGCCCGCATGCACCTTGCACTGAATGAATGAGTACTAACCTAATGTTTTGAGTACCACCATACATTGTCGGTAACTGCGGTTTTATTGTCTTTCTTTGTCGTGAGTGTTTGAGATAAAAAACCCGTTTAACTATCAACACTTTGTTACCTGGGCTTTCATTGGTTCTTTCAATTGAAGGTACTGACTGATTTTGTAGTGGAATCCTTTATAATAGTTACGATAGATATAAATAAGTGAAAATCAGTTGAGAATCTTATTGTTCAGGGTCATAATAATAGTAACTGTTGTGAAACTGCTTTTGGATATGACACTGCCTTTGTACATACTTACATACAATTTGTCCTTCTTTTTTGCTGATGGTACATTACTATATTGCATTTATGTATCCATAAGCTCCAAGCTATCTAAATCAATCTATACTATGTTATAGAAATTTGTACGTTTGTAAGTAAACACCTACATATTTTTATCCGACTGAGGAGGGTTATGTGTTTGGGTTGTATGTATGTTTGTTTGTACGTTTCTTAGGCGCGTCCTACAGCCTAAACGGCTTGATGGATTTTGATAAATGAAGTATCATTGGATTCACCTTAATTCGTGTATATGAAGTGTTAAGAAAACTAATATGGCCGCTTACTGCTGCCATATTGTATTTCCGACGGAACAAAAAATGACCAAACCCTATCGAGTGGTGTATCAAAATGAAGGTCTTTAAAAGACCATTTCAAATTATATAATTCTTATAACTAAACAGTAGCAATTGCTTTGTAAGCTTCTTCCAACATTTTCAATTTTAGGTTATTCAAGTTACGAGTAATGTAAATAATATGGTCTAATGTTGCAATTGTAACTATTAAAGTACAGTAATATATGAACATAAAAAAACACAAAATGTAGTATATAAATACCCACTAGCTGCGCCCCGTGGTTTCACACGCGTCCCTCGGGAACCGTGCATTATTCCGGGATAAAAAGTAGCCTTTATGTTACCTCTATACCAAATTTGAAAGTGAGCGAAGCGTCTCCGTTTCAGCTTGGGCAAAAATGCTTTCGTAGTCGTATTGATCCGATTTCGATGGTTCTTTTTTCATTTGTTAGGTAGTAATTTTAAATTAGTCTCATAAAAATTTGGTGAAGATCTGATGAGGGCTTCGGCGTGATGAGCCTCAAAAAGTTGTAAATTTCTCGTTTTAGGTTTCTTCCAGTGGAATCAGCCCTTTACCCACTAGGTAGGGATTGATGGAGCACCTTGGTTATTAATGTAAGTTGTACAATAAGGTAACTAGATGGCGCTACTGTGCACCGCTAGACTGTTTGAAAAAAGGTTTGTACGCGCGAGGTCTACAGCTCACAGAGCCACTAGTAAATAAATGGTTATCTTTGTAAACCTCTTTAGTTTTATTTAAAAATAGATATTGCATGAGTAAAGATGAAGTAATGTTTGCAACTGCATAGTAATAGGTATTAAAAACGCTCGTGTTATACTATTATTTAACTCGGATACGCCCCGTATGAAAAAACCCACACATTATAATGACAGTTGCATAAACTACTATAAAAGTACCAATTTTGATTAACAGGTAAATTTTTCTCATGTTGTTTAGAGTTCGAAACCAAGCTTGTTATCTCCGAAGCCACATTTGAATCTTTAATTGCGTGGAAGCAGTGGATGCTCCATCTGGGATTGTGTCGTCTAATCAGGGTTTAATCGGTTGGCTGGAGATAAGCCATGGAATGTTTACTGATTATTGAAAGGAGATTACTCTCGTATGTTTATGCTTAAAGCTTTAGAAGCGATTATAATGTATTGTTTTAGTTACAGTTGGTCGGTTCGTCTTAAAGGCAGGGGCAATCATTTTCAAATATAAGCAGTGAAAATTCTTGTTGTGCAAAATTGAATAATGCTGAGAGATGAATAAGATAATTATTCAAATAATTATTAATTGAATACCTTAATTATTTAGCCGACTACGGCGAAGCAAGTGAAGGGTAATGTGTTTAACAGTCTATGTATGTATGTTTGTATGTACATGGGTTTAATCGGTTGGCTGGAGCTAAGCCGTGGAACGATTACTGATTATTGACACGAGATTACTCTCATATGTTTATGCTTAACGCTTTAGATGCGATTATAATGTTTTGTTTTAGTTACAGTTGGTCGGTTAAATTTCGTCTAAAAGGCAAAGATTATCAAAGATTCAATCATTTTCAAATATTCGAAATTATTAAGCAGTGAAAATTCTTGTTATACAAAATTGAATAATGTCAAGAGATGAACGTGGACACTCACGGTCAAAATAGTACCAGCTATGGAGAGAGTTATGCTTGGTGTTTCTCTAAAGGACAATTCGTAATGAAGATATACCGACGGCGAACCAAGGTAACCGACATAGCGCAATGGATAAGCAAGCTAAAGTGGCAGTGGGCTGGTCACATTTCCCGAAGAACTAAAAACCGTTTGGGTAGACGATTTCTCGAGTGGAGTGGAGACCACGTTTAGGCAAACGTAGTGTAGGACGCCCTGTGGCCAGGTGGACTGACGACCTGCGAAAAGCGTCTGGAAGAGAATGGGTGAGGAGAGCTAAAGACCGAGCTCAGTGGCGTGCATTAGGAGAGGCCTACGTCCAGCAGTGGACAGGTATAGGCTGATGATGATGATGATGATGAGAGATGAATAAGATAATTTAATTATACAAATCTGGACCTAATTGTTAAGCATACATATTTAATATTTATTAATTATTTACCTGATTACGACGAAGCAAATGAATGGTAATGTGTTTCACAGTCTATGTATGTATGTATGTATGCTCAATGTATATTCCACCATAGCGTCGCCCCTTTTGGTCTGATTTTGAGGAGCAAGGATCGTCTTCAGATATATTGTCTAGTCATTTTTTTTCCCGACAACGACGAATCAAGGTAGGGTTATGTGTTCAAACTAAAACTTAGTCCGATTTTGACAAGCGAGGTATCAATCGATTTGTCTTCATTTATAGAGTGTCACGCAATATTTTTTTACCCGACTACTGCGAAGACAGACAGACAGACAACTAGACAGTTTAGCAAAATGATAAACCGTTTTAAAAAATATTTAACTAGCAGCGCCCCACGGCTTCACCCGATTGAACAGTGATGCCAAGCTGATGATAATGATTAAAAGTTTCCTAGTAAGTAAAGTACAGTAAAATGTCACATCCAGGACCTGAAAGTTATTTATTTACCAAATTTCAGCAACATCCGCTTAGCCTTACCAGAGCTGAATGGTAACAAACATACACACACACAAACTTTCGCATTTATAATATTACTGTGATACTGGCTAATATCACAGTAATATTATAAACTAGCTGATGCTTGCGGCTTCGCAAGCATGGTCATTTCTCTAGGTTAAAAGTATGTTCCACCACTCTATGTGCTATTCCAGGACCTAAAATACCAATATACACACATTTGATCAAAATTCCTTCAGCGATCAAAATTATATTTATCGATTGCTCGGCTGCTACTCATCAAATTGAGATACCAAGTACCCCAGTTTTTAATTCAAACCCTAAGCTATTCAACAGTGAAAACCGCATCGCAATCGGTCCAGCAGCTTTAACGTGATGCACGAACAAACATACAGACAAGTATGTCTGTATGTTTGTTTCTTTGTTTGTTAGTAAACAAACAAACATACAAACAGACAGACACTAATTTAAAAATGAGCTTTTCTTGTTCAGTAGCTTATTTCAAGTACTCTAGACCATATTTTCCTTCATTATCTTCAATGTACAGACTTTTTCGTTCTTATTGCTTTATTATAAGTATAGATGCGAAATTTTGTGTGTTTGTGTATGGTTGAAACATCTACACTGACGAAGAAGAATTCCTTAATTCCCACAATACTATAAAGAACTACACAATAGAAGAAAGACAGAAAAGAATGGAACGAAACCTCAATCATTACACAAAAATGTTAAAGTAATTATAGCCCCTAACTCTCAGTGAGTAGAGTATAAGTTAGCTTGTAATAAATTGAAAATTCAAACAACGTATCCTTATAAACGCGTGATATATATAAGTCGTTGTAATGTAACTGACTTCATTTAGAATGCTGCCTCAGTAAAGGAATTTTAAGTACTCGCACGAAGGAAACGTGATATGGTTGGGGAATATGTCGAAATGATCGCAGACACCTTTGGGGTCACCTTTATCGTCTGGATGAGTCTTTGTCTTTGATTGATCCAGAAGTGGATTTGATTTGAACCCAGACGGGTTCATCACATTAAAATGTCACAGTCAATATACTAATTGTCATTTTTTTAAAGCTTTTAACTTGCAATGTCGTGTGTATGTAAGCATGTATGAATTGGAACCACTTCCTCTTATCCTACGGAGTTGAATTTTTACATGGTGGTTCAGTGCCGATGACAAAGCATTTTTATGGTAAGCACGACCTAAATCGACATCCAGGATTATAAAGGAACTCTTCAAGGGACAACAGCACAGACTTTGTGTAGATTTTATTGTGATAGTCGGTTTTAAGTTCTACCATGCCATGGTTGCTGCACTCAGAGTTGGATCCTGACTAGGTTACTCCTTAACGGTTAACAGCACAGACACGAAATGTTGTATAAGCATTTAATTGTGATAGCCCGTTCTAAGTTTCATCATGACATTCCTACTGTATAAAAGCTTTCTTGTAATGTTTTTAATTTAACTAATTTGTTTAGTATTGCCAGTCCCGGATTAAATTATTCTTCACGAGGTGCTGTTTTTAGGGTTACGTATGTTCGAATCAAAAAGTGATCCTATAAGGATCACTCCCTTATAGGATCACTAGTGTGCCTGTCTGTCTGTCTATCACAGACTATTTGCTCTGAATCGACTGGACCGATTAAGTTGAAATTGGGTACACATATACGAGTACGTCCGTGACGTCACGTACCCAAAAATGGACGTGTTACGTAATTAAATGATTTAAAATTGACCATTTTCCCTACCTCGCAAACTAATATAACTAAAATTTATAAAAAAATACAAGAAAATAGTTATTTCCTTATATATTACAGGAAAATCTTTGACAAATGTATATTTTTAAAATATCAATATTAATCTCTTAAAACTGTGAGATAATAAGGAACTATCCATCGTACGGAACTCTCTCCACGCGAGTTCTACTCGCACTTGTCCGGTTTTTTGTTTAACTCATTCATTGTTTAATTCATTCGATTCGGTTTAAATAAAAAACACAAATAGGTACCTATATCTTTTCTATTTTCTGAATAGGTGTGGTCTTCTTCTTATTTTATTATTTATTGTTAGATTTTATCTACCTATATTTCAAATAGGTATGAATATTTGAATAAACGATTGGTTTGGTCTACAGTTTCACGCTTATCAAATTTATTCAAACGAGATTCTGTACGAAAATAATGAGTAAATATGCAATGCTAATAAGTCAGGAGATATAAAATGTTTTTGTTCAAAAATTCATTGAAATTCAGATCAGAATTGAATACATTACCTTGTTTTCAGTTTGTCAAATAAATAGCTGTATTAAACAGATAGCAAGTGAAATATGATATTTGATTTTTTGATTATAGAGACCAATCATTTTCGAGACTTAAATTGTCTAGACCTTAGTGTTTTTGACCTGCACTGTCCTATCAAAGTCATGACACTCATCAGGTTTGCTACCAAAACAGGCTACCAGGCCGCGCGACGGCAGAATTATTTAGGTCCAAAAACTGTACAAGATTACTGAAAGACAGGCGTAATTTCAAAGATGCTATTTCATTTCTGGGTTTTTTTTAAAAAGCTTTAGTTAACTTCACTTGTTCATGTATCTATGTATCGATGTATCTATGTATTTTGTCTGTCCTGGAATCTTGCAATTCAAATTTCGAGCACTTCCTGATTAAATAAAATAAATAAATATATTCGGGACATTTCCACACCAATTATCTAGCCCCAAACTAGGATACTCTGTGCTATGGGCACTAGATAACGGATAAACATACATAGATAAGAATATTACATCCATGACTCGGAAACAAACATTTCTGCTCATCACACAAATGATTGCACCTTGCAGGATTCGAACCCGCGACCGTTCGATTTCGTACCTAGCATCTCTAGCCACGAGACCAAACGGTCGTCAAAAACTATTAGATATTCGGCTGAAACTTTCAGGGTACCTAAAAACCCAATGCAATAAAAAAATATATGAAAAAATACAAAAAAAAGTTTTAAGTTAAAAGGCAAAAAAATACCTAATAAATAAAAGAATAAATGAAAATAATAACTTAAAAAAGTAAAAGCCTAAAAAGATAAGAAGCAAAATAGATACAAAAAAATCTAGTAAAAAAATATGTTGACCTGCATTAAAAAAAAGTAAATCATATTTTTTTACTGTTATATTAAGTCTAGTGACTTTTGTTATTGAGAATGATAAAATTACATCGTATTATTAAGTAGCATGTTATCAAATTCATAAGTTCATGACTGATTTCGCTATCGCAACGAAGGTGACCCGAGTAACTAACAATCTATACTAATATTATAACGTGGAAACGTAAAACATATCTGTCAAATATGTCCATCTATAACCGTTTTTTGTTCAAATTAGTCAATCAAATTACGGGTAGAACCGTGTACAAATAAACAAACCCTTAGTACGGGTAGTGCGAAGCCGGTGCGAATTACGGTAATTAATAAAAAAGCGAGTACGTCATAGTGTCACCACTAATGTCACCATCATAAAATCACGAACAATAGCTAACTGCAGCCCCTGGACGTGGCATTTTTCTGCTTTTCCAGTTTTAAAGATCTAGAAACAACACTTTTATTTCTATTTCATGAAAGACAATTCCCTGGTCATTTAATTAATGCCTCTCTTCTAGAACTCCACCGAGGTTACTTTTGTTTATTTACTAAATCAAAACACTTCTGAACAGCCTTAAATCTCGCTTGACCTTCACAGTATTGGCAGCCTATAACTTTTACGTGAACAAACAACGAAGTTTTCCAATCACCATCAATAAGACAGTACATTTTTATTCCAAGTTCGAAGGACCAGAAGGCACCCTTTGTATGGTAACCATATGGGGGAGTGTTTCTATAGATAATGAAGAGTGAAGACGGAAAGGATGTTTATCCGCCCCGCTTACATAAGTAGATGTAAATCATGCTGATTTTTCACAAGTCGAATACAACAAAGTAGTAGCCGAATCGTAAACAATATTGCAGTTTCATGCGGAGAAATTTGTTAGAAAAATACGGTAGGCTATTGAGCAGAAACGACCCTTCGAGGATGTAAGCTTTCGATGAATAGACTTCGAGGAAAAGACATTCGCTAAAACGGCATTCTAAATTATGTACACATCCCATTGAGGGTCAGCAAACGTAGTATAGGACATACTCGAAGTGGCTCAGAATAAAACAATAAGCAGATTTAAGGTTATCACATTATTTATTGCCAACAAACAAACACATTGTTGGAAGAAAAATGGAAATCCATTATTGGCTCCTTCAGCCTCTGTGCGCCCACAACAGTGTTTGTAGTACAAACACTTACAAATACTACGTAGATAACGTAAAATCGCGTGTCATGTTATTGTGGTACACGTATACACCTTGCTTGTTTGGTAATTGGGGTAAGCTCAGCTCTGTACTGGGCAGACTGCTTGTTTACAGCATACCCCATTGCTTGAACTTAGGCGATATTAAAGCACGAATGAAAATAAAAAGGAATAAGCGGGGCAGAAAAAAGTGCACACAAATTCAACAAAACAGCACTGCACATTATAATACAACTTTACATGACTGTGGCAAAAATAGCATGAATGATATCGCGCCCTGCCCGTGGTCCACCTACATAGTTCACCTGGTTGTACCAGGGGCAATTTTTTCTTCCCGTGGTCCACCTAAAGATTTCTGGGTGTACCAGGTGTTTTTATTTCTTTCCATGGTCCACCTTAGTTTACCTGGCTGTACCAAGTGCAATTTTTTATGTACTTTTTTATGATTTCGCAGTTAATATCATAAAAAGTAGATTTGGGAGGCTTTCAGACACGAAGTCAAATCAATATTAGCTGTGTTCGGATGGTTAGTTCAAAATACTACCAATAGATGGCATTACCATCCCCATAAGACGGGTTCAGAAGCCAGCGGAAAAATTAGGGTGGCGATGCATTCATTGGTTTCGGTAGCCGAATCGGTTAGAGGCATGTGTAGCGCAGAGGCAAGGATGTATGCGAGTTCGAATCTCGTCCATGATCCATATATGATATGTACGTTGACTATAATGTGTGTGTGAGTGTGTGTGTGTGGGTGCGTGTGTGCAGAGGCTAGCTGCAGAAGATTTGGAGACAAGAACATTAGGATATAGCTCGGCGTCGTAAAATCAGTATGGCCAGTTAGATATGTCATGCGGTGCGCTATTTTATAGGCTAATGGTCAGAGTGTCTTATAACATGTAATTAATCCACAGAACAGGACATTAAGCCAAAGAAGGATACTGACGATCATCTAACTCTTATAAAGTGATGGTTACACTACCAGAAGGCTATAAAACAAAAAAGGTACTCGCTTTTCTTTTTAAGTACGGTGTACGGCCAATAAATTACCGAAACTATGACGAATACCATCGCAGTATTTTTTTGGAGTTATTACAATATCGGACCTAAGGGTTCGGGGGTCCGGGCACAGCGATATAATTTCACTCGATAGGCAGAGAATAATGGTTACTCGATGAGTCTCGTCTCGATGAAGGTATCGATTATAGATTAGTTTCACTTCCTGCTCGTAATGCGGTGATTCTGAATGGGTTAGCCTTTCATTAATTTTGAATATGGTATGGAGTTATGTTTAAATATTCAGTTATTGGAACTGATTTGTTCTAGTTTTTATATTTTAATTCCATGCTTTGTAGAAATAATTTTGGAATGGGGCCACAATAGGTAGGTTGATTTCACAAAACGCAAAACATTCACTGTCTAGTGAGAGGAAAACAAGAATATAAAAAATATGCTTAGACGTCCTTTTTTTAATATATGTCACTTATAATGAATTTATTTAAAAAAAACCTCTTTATTTTTTATCAGTGCATTTTCTCTTTACATACTCGTTTTTTTTAAATTGCATTTTGACTTTATACGTTTTTAAGTTTTCTTTTTTTGTTTTGTTATTGCTTTGTCATCAGTTTGTGAGCTACCCTAAAAGTTTCAGCCGGATAGCTAATCGGGAAGTGTCCGAAATTTAAATTGCAAGATTCCAGGACAGACATAATACATAGATACATCGATACATAGATACATACATACATACATACAAATAAAGTTAAATAAAAGCTTTAATAACAAAACAAATATTATCGAGTCCCGCGGGGAGTATAATCTATACAAATATTATAACGGGTTTTTTTTCTATGTTTGTATATTTGTTTGTAATGGTTTAACTCAAAAAATAATGAACCGATACAAAATTATTTTTGTATCTATAGAAAGCTACATTATCAGTGAGTAACATGAGTAGTAATTAATGTTTCAAAAATTAAAGATCCCTAGAAAATTGCAATAAAGTAATCCAAGGTATCAAAAAATTGCCTATAAAAGTATTTTTTTTAAAAGTCGAAAACGGTTAATGATACATAAAATAATGTATATAAGGTTAATAGTAGATTGTCATCATTACCCATTAAAAAGTCCGCGAGGGTATACGTGGTTAAGTCGCAACAACCGTTTTTGTTCAAATTAGTCAATCAAAACAGTGGTAGAATCGAAAATTTGTATAAATAAATATTTAGAGAAACCCTGAGCTACGCGTGCGCAGCCAGGGCGAGTCGCTAGTACTTACTAACATTGTGGTCAAGCGAAGCATCAAACAGGCGAAAGTGCTTCGTATTAGTCCTTCTACATTTAAAAACATAAAACTCATCCTTCTAACATACTTTATACATCACCATAATCCTGACAAATTGACAACGCGAGTCGACCTATAAAAAATCTTTTGAAGTAAAGGACCTTTATGATAACATCGGGCTTTGCTGGCTGAGACTCAAATGTGTGTAAAAAGCCTCGATTACCGTAAACGTCGCCTTTATCCAACCCTTCAGGAAGCTTTAGTATCTATATCTAGCGGTGTTGCCAGATCACTGTTTAGGAATCCCTCAAATTCGAAGTAAAGTCCTGAAGGACAATAAGAATTCTTTGGTGCGGTAATGAAAGCACACAGCTCTGACAAATGGAGATTGATGTGCAACCGCTCTTTGTTATGACGATCGTGGTACTAACTTCGGCCCTACCAAGAATTGTAATTGTTTTTAGGAAAAATATGGAAACAAAAATACCCTTCCTGTCCCTAGTTATTTGAATTAAATTAATATTCTGATAAAATTCACACAAATTAGCTTAACTTAACTACAATTTATTTTAATATCTACTTAATATATTTTTTCGTAAGTACCACAAGACCAATTTTTAAACAAATTTCCCTAAAACTACTGAAACTATTTAGTTGTTATTATATTATATTATTATTATATTATTATAGGTGTGCAAGTGTTTATGTACAGGAAGTTATAAAAAAAAAAGTATCAGTGCAGTAATCCCGGAGAAATGTGTGAAATACACAAAAAATACAGTAGAATTGAGAACCTCCTCCTTTTGGAGGTTCATTCAAAATATCGTTGCATAAACAAAATTCAATTTTTTACAAAAACCTATTATTTTTTCCGTCTAGCAACACTGCAGTCTAACTACCTACCTACTTATTTTACCGAAGATTATGTCGAAGCAAGTGACTCATGTGTACGTGACTGTACTGCATTTATAAACTGCTGGTAATCTCTGATGCGTGTGACACCGGCCCTACATTAAAGTACAGGCGAGCACACTTTGGATTCGTTGTGAGAAATTTCCGAATTGCCTACTATGTGACGAAGACGAATACTAATTTGAAAATCGAATGATTTGCTTCTGGCCTTTCATTGGATTAATGCGAAATAAACTTCATTGGTTGGTGGATTGTAAACATGACAATAAAGGCGATGACTCTTACGAATGTGTGTGGAATAGTAATAAGTATTTTATGTCATCAAAAAGCTATTGAACATATTTTGTGTGTTTTAGTGAGAACTGTGTGATTGGAATTCGTATTACACACTTGTGCTGTTCAAAATCGATTCAAGATAAGATTTGCGTGTGCTAAGTTGCTAACTGCTATGCTTCGGTATGCGAATGATTCATATAGATAAAATTCATGACTCATGAATTTTATCTATATGAATTTTATCTATATGAATTTTATCTATATGAATTTTATCTCATGATTCATCCTTTTTTTCTCAAACACTTGAGCTTAGGTATTCTATTAATTTATGTTAGTACAACCCTCAGTCACATACTAAACATGGTGATGTATCTGTTAGAACAGAAATAAGATTTCTTCTTCCGGCCGATTATGATTGTGTACCTTTTTCATCATGTATGACTAGTTATTTCAGCTTTGTTTTTTGGGGTGTATAATCCAGATACTAAAATCATTAATTCACTGTGCACTTTCGAGCATCACATTACCCTTCGTTCACTAAGCAGGGATTCTACGCAGGAGTGGTTAACCATTTGTTACGTTACCCCCTGGGTGACTGTTACCTAATCTGTGCCCCGGGGAAGGTTGCAGGGCTTTACCGGTGAGCCCCTGGATATATTGCACGGTTTAATAGGCTGTACACCTTTGCGGAATCGCTATTTCTGAATACCGGACTAGTATTAGGAGCTTTCGTATCGTAACTTTAAAATCGTTTTAATAAGTAGTTATTAAACATATTTCATGGATTCATTCAAACCTACATGAGATTTTGCGAGAGTTAAATGTTAAGTAGGTACTAAGTAGCCAACGATAAACAAACAGCTATACAAAAGCCGTCCTTACCAGCAACAAAGCTACAGCGATTGTTTAAAAGACAAAGCACAGAGCTCCTTAATCCATTACGCTTTAAAACGTGCGCTGCAGTTCAAGTTGTATGAGTACTTTAACTAGTAAAATTTCTTACTTAGCTGTGTACATGTCTGTCCTTTGTTTTTACCCGAGTACGGCGAAGCAAGGGAAGGGTTACGAGATTAACAGTTTATGTATGTCTGTGGGTATGTGGATGTTCCACCATAGCGTCGCCCCTATTGGTCAGATTTTGACAAGCGAGGTATCAATCGATTCGTCTTGATCGCAAGAGTGTCATAGGCTATTTTTTACCCGATCGTAGTCAGGTTTTAGTTTTGAACTTATGTTTTGTTATAACAAGTTAATTACGGTGAGTAAAGTTGCTAGACTGCATCATCGCAATCTATTTGACAAAACTGTCACTAAGATGTTTTCAAGGCACGATGCTTGAAACATCGATACGAACTACGAGGTTTTCAATATCGTAAATCATTATAAGATCAGCTCATATTCTTCCTCTGCTGGGCGTTGGCCCCTCCTTGTGGACGCCACAGAGCCTGATCTCAGCTCTTCTCATCCAGTCGCTGCCAGCTGCCTTTCGCAAGTCTTCACTCAATACTCCAGTCTAGAAATCAACGGTTGTCGACTCTTCGAGATCGAGATGTTAAAGTACCGGCCCATTGTCACGTCAGCTTGCTAATTCTTTGAGCTATGTATATATACTTATAATGTATACTTGGTCCTCTAGCAGAACTCGTTGCGGATCCTGTCTATCAGAGAAACTCCTGCTCTCTTGGTTTTGGAATGACCACCTTGAGTGTGGGTCCTTCCCTAAAATCAAGTATCAACTGTCAAGTATCAGCAATCATTAGTTTCAAATAATCTAGCTAATTTTGTTAAATAATATATACAGTAAAATTCTGAGCTTATCCGGCTGTAATGTATTGGAGTAACTAACGCTAAGAGTTCTAAACCCTGGTTGGACCGTAGGGTTTGAAATGTTTGGATGAACTTCTGCAAGGATGAATGCTCACGAATCCTCCTTAGTGTCACGGTGTCAGTCACGAATAACGCAGTATTTAATGAAACGCGGAAGATTTTAAGATCAAACCTATCGATTAATCTTTCTAAGTATTTACCGAACCTAGCAAACGCCAGGCCAAAGTTACTTTGGCCTAGCGTTCAAAGTAGCATCTGGCATAAACGCTATCATACGCTCGTTTGCATCTGTACCATAGAATAACTAATAGTACAGTGTATCTGCATGCAAATGTCACTTGAGGCACTAGATTAGTTGGCAGAATACTTGGTATGCCGTGCCGTTCTATTTAAGGTGCATGCAGACAGACCATTTAAAAATAAAAACAAAATTAGGGACTTCACTTGTCCTGCAGTTCTTATTTTTGCTTAACGAAAGATAGGCGTGAAACTTCCTCGTTCCAAATCCTGCTTTGTGGTCGTCGTTTTCTTTCCCAGTCCTGTTGACAGTGTAGCATTCTATTTCCGACCGCTCGCTTCAGAACTGCCGATTACCTAGGCATGCAGTATTAAGGTGTATAAAATCGTTCCATATAAACTGCATTCGAGCTACAACTGAAAATATTCAGCCCTCTGGCAGTTTAAATGCAGTCGGTGTGAATAATGTCAATTAAACTTCTACATGGTTCTGCAATTTTGCAGTTCAAAAGTCCGTCTGCACCTTTTAATGGTGCGAGCGCGAAGCGCGAGCGAAGCGTCTCCGTTTAAGCTCTGGCAAAAATTAATTCGTGTGTCCGGCTGTTCTCCTCTACAGGGGCATAAGTCTGTTAATATAAGAACGCTTCCATAGAATCTCGCTGGCATGTCGATGGCCTAGTTTTACACATTTGGTAGTCTGCTAGCTAAATAATATACATGATCGTTCAGTGATTTTCCATCGAATTGCAATGGTGCTTATTTGGTATTCGGCTATTCCATGGATAATCAGTGACCTCTCGATAGTTTTTTAATCGGTAGTCTGCTCGTTACTTTGATATTTGTTTCAATGGCATTTTTTCATCGAACTACAATTGAGTAGTCATGGAACAAAAGTTACTTTTTAATCGACTTCACAAAAGGAGACGGTTATATGTTCGAATATATTATGTATGTTTTTTTTTATATATATTTTATATCTAAACGAACGGACCGTTTCGGAATTTTCATTGTTCTAGGGATGTTAAAAAATAATCGATTATTAAAATATGTAATCGATTCTTATTTAAAAAATGTCGATTTCTTGGACCTTTTATTGTCTCAACTCCCCCCCGCCCCTCCTCCCATATAGCTAACAACCATCACCATCACATCAGTTTTCAAACATAAAAAAACATATCTAGATCGGTCCTATCGTTTGGAAGCTACGATTCTCACCCCCCCCCCCCTTTCCCTCCTCTCCCCCATTATAGCTAAGCCATCCACCATCTCTTTTACCCCAGCTTACAAACATAAAAACCGCAGCTAAATCGGTCCATTCGTTTGGATGCTATGATTCTCACCCTCCCCTTCCCTTATTCCCCCATCATAGCTAAGACTCATCTTGTTTACACCAGTTTTCAAACATTAAAAACCGCAGCTAAATCGGTCCATTCGTTTGGAAGCTACGATTCTCACCCCCCTTTCTCACCTCCCCCCTCACCCCCCGCATGCCCCATATATATAAGAACCATCTCGATCACATGCATCAAAATCGGTCCATTCGTTTGGGAGCTACGATGCCACAGCATACACACACGCACACACACATACTCACACACACTCAGTGATACACTTCCTAAACTTATAACACCCGTCTCTTTGTTCGGGGGTTAAAAAACAAGCATTACATTAATGCTAGATACTGAGGCATAAAAACGATCTAAAATACCTAGGTGTTGTCAGATTACTTTGGTTCGTAACTTCGTTAGTACTAAACGAAATTAATGACCAAAGGTACTTACAGAATCAGAAAAATACGTTCTTTTCATTTATTACATCAATTCAGCGTACATCCACAGATAAAAACGACATACGAAAGAACACGTCAAACACGGTGGAATATATTTGTCTCATTTTTTTGCTTGTGGGGAAGAGAGATAGATATATGTAGTGTGAAGTTTGTTCAATCCATTGAATCGACAGGCAAGTGAACAGCCATGGAAGCCACTAAAGTTTTAGCAGAATACCCAATTTGTCATACATGATCATGAACATTCGCTGGAATGACATTTAGATGGCATTTTATTTAAAATTAGCGGAATCGGCCCCCTGGTCGCATGTTTCAACCGATCTAGACGACACTTGGTATACAGGTTTAACGAATTTCTAGAATTTTTTATTCGTCGGGGGATGGGGGGACTTCCCTCCATCCCCCAAACAAAATCCATCCATCCCGAAAAAAGGGTAAAAAGGGGGCTACTGAATATCTCCGCCTTATTAGATCCGATATCGATATTTCTTTCTTTATAAGAAGACTAAGTTGGGTCTCATAAAAATTTGGTGAATATCTGATGAGGATCTTCGGCGTGATGAGCAGAATAGCTCTTCAAAATACAGCAAATTGCTCACTTTTAGGTTTTTACCAGTGGAATCAGCCATTTACCTACTAGGTAGGGATTGATAGAGCACCTTAGTTATTAATGTTAGTTTTACTATAAGGTAACTAGATGGCGCTACTGTGCACCGCTAGATTGTTTACAAAAAAGTTTGTGCTCGCGAGGTCTACAGCTCACAGAGCCAATAGTCATAGTCTATGGTTTAAATGTTGAGCAATCTCTTGGCAGAATATGTTAATTATCATTGGATTGTAAATAGATTGGGTCTCATAATAAGTACAGCAAATCCGCAATGCAGTTATGGGTGGGTCTGGGATTGTGAAAGGTAAACGATGTTAAAGCCGTCCTACCTATAAAAGGTCTTCTTTCTTACATTCTATTTAGATATTATCTATCTTGGAGATTTCACATCATGACTTTTGAGCATATCTGTTTTTTAACTATGTGGTATCACTGATTTTTACCGAAAATTTGAGTGAATATTCCGCAATAAGGCTACTGGTCTATACTTACCTTTACATAATCTACCTACATAAGGAACACATAACCAGTTTGTATATCATCCTAGTCAACAGGGTTCTTTAGTTAAAGCTGTCCTTGATACCCCCTTTTCCGCGTAAACATCGGTAAAGTATAATGGTTCAATGCTTTAAATGAGTTCGGAAGCTGTTTTAAGCCGGGATCCGTTCAAAGTTGACGGTTTCACCCCAACTTTGACCAGCCCGCTTCACCCACTCATATACGCAGTCCTGCGTATAATAAGGCAATAGAGGTCACTCCGTCTGAATTCAATTAAGTTTAGGGTTAATTTAGACCTTAATAAGCTTTAATGATTCGTCGGGATCATTTCAGCTCCGACTCCAATTCTTTAATACCAAAACTCTATCAATTTCTAACTTCATATCGCGTAAAGAAACTAAAAAGTACAAAAAGTGCTTTCTCATCTGTAAGTAGGTACTTAATCAGGAACAGTAGATTCTTTCGGAGCCGAGACGTGGACATTCACAGTCAAACTAGTTCACAAATTTAAGGTCGCTATGGAGATAGCTATGCTTGGAGTTTCTCTGAAGGACAAGATTCGTAATGAAGATATCCGACAGAGAACCAAGGTTACCGACACAGCTCTAAGGATAAGCAAGCTGTTGTGACAGTGGGCTGGTCACATTTCCCAAAGAACCGATAAACGTTGCGGAAGGCGAAATCTAGAGTGGAGACCACGTCTAGGCAAACATAGTGTAGGACGCCCTGTGGCCAGGTGGAGGACGACCTGCGAAAAGCTGCTATAGGAAAATAGATGAGGAGAGCTAAAAGCCCAAGGTCAGTGGCGTGTATTAGGATAGGCCTACGCCCAGCGGACAAATATAGGTTGATTATGATGATGATGACTAGCTTCAACTTAGCCTATCCTCTGACTGGATACTTCAAAGTAGTATTTATGAATTATAAGCTTGAAACTCGATTGATATATTCAAATTGCATAGGCAAACAGGGCTCTATTTCATAAAACTATAGTACACTGACAAATGTCAATCAAACCGACAATTGTCAGTAGTATAGAAATGTCGTACATAGGTTTATTATGATTTGTCGCTTTATGAAATAGGGCCCAGAACATTGCTGAATGAATAGAAGTTACCTTACATAAATTTCCAGTTAATTTAATTTCATCACTTTTTCTGCGACCTCTAGTAGGTCGAATTTAAAAAAGTATTATGTCTAATCATTTACATATAAACAAAGGCAATTTTAGGCTATCTGATCTGTGGTCATGGAAAGCACAAACTATTAACCGGTAATTGTTCTTGCAGTTACTGTTGCTTAAACTGATAGGGACCATTCTAGAGAACCATGAATGAAATTTTCTAAAAGATTTTTACCCGACTGTGTGGAGGGTATTGTGTTTATCAGCCTGTGTATGTACGTCTGTTCCTTTGTGGTACTATATAGACCAAACACTTACCGATTTTGATAATTATTTGTCTTAAACTTGCAAGTGTCAATAAAGACATGACACTAATAAAAATTAAATATGGCGACATGAAGAAATAAAAAAACTACGAGCTATGTTAGGTGGTGTATCATTGAATAGGTATTTGAAAATTCATATTTAGGTTTCTCTTATCATTTTTCATTTCGAAAGACCGTTTAGAATCTATAACGATTTCAAAATGGTTATCTACCATTCTCAGTCGGGTTTCTTCCATGTGCGTAAATTTTCTTGTTGTGCGTGGGTCATTAAATACGCTGAAACAAGTCTCATGTTGGTAATTGGAGCAAAAAACCAAATGCTCAATGAAAATATTTTGAAGCAGACGAATGAACTAACGTCAGCCAAGGGTAACGTGGCTACCACAAAATATCCCATTTAAAGTCTAGTTAAATTCAAATCACGTCCACAGACATAGGTACCTAGTTAGTAGAGCCTGTGGCGTCCGTCATGGTTTCGTTCTTGGACGTTGACACGTCTATCGAAAACCGCAAGCTATTGTTTCGACATGGAAAACATATCTTTTCCGTCTTCTCACAGTCACGCCAACGTTAATTTAGAGTGTGGGGGGGGGGGGTGGTATATTTTGTTAAACCTTAGATTTACCTGCATACTTGAACCTTACCAAGCTAATAGAATACTAAATAGGTTAGCTCTTATGTTACCGCTATCCCTTTCGGTTCCATGTGGTTTGAAAGTGACATCAAATCGCTTGACAGGACCAAATCTATGGTGTGAAAATTTAAATGGACATTGCTTGGCAAATATAACGTTTTAAATTATAAGCAATAGGTACATAATTAATGTTTTGTTTGAGGTAGTGACAGTCGGGACCGACAGCTTAACGTGCCTTGCTAATTGTGGAGCGATGGAAAACCGAACGAGCCTAGGACTGAACCCGGTATCCTTGGATTCTAAGTTGCACTATTGAACCGTTAGGCTACCACCTAACTAATTAAAAAAGCATTTAATGCTCACACAAAGAAAAATTCGGGCTCTTAGTTTTGGTTAGACATCCATTATGCCACAAGCGTACAAATTGCCCAAAAAGGTAACAACATAAAAAGACAGAAAACAGGCCGCTGAAGGACCCAAAAGAATTAAAAACAGATGTTTACGATCTTGATAAAAACTTACCAAAATATGTGCGTTGCCGTTCTTGTCGTTTACCCAAGCGACCAGGAAATCCGCGCCTCTCATGTTCCCAGCGGAGTTGAAGCCAATGCCGACGTAACCAAGACTTCTCGCTTCTAATCGAAACGTAATACTCGAATCTGAGTTCACCCACCGAAGAACTACGTCTCCGTTCTCGTCCAAACGTTCAGAATGTGCCCATATCAACTCTGATTCGTAAGATCTAGAGTCGAACACTTCTCTCCGATGTCGCACTCTGTATTGATCGACTATTCTACTAGTTTTATTGCTCTTATACTCGATTTGTAACAGTTTCAATGCTTCCGAGTTCTGTGTTGGGTTCGATGGTAGCTCATTAGGCTGTATGTGGTGTTTCTTCGGCAGTTTTGCATCACAGAGCAAGAGTGCGCTCAGCGCTATCACGAAATGCAAATGCATCTTGTTTTTTCAGTGTCGAAGATTCATCACCGAAAATCTGGAATAATACAAAAATCTGTTAATATCCTTGCATATTTATTGCCAACACAAAGTTCTTGAAACTTTTATGGCCATATAAAGGGGCACTCCAGTTCGAAAAGTAATAAACAATAAAAAAAGCTCTAAACTGTTGGAGCACAAGGATGCAGCCGAGAAACAGGTAACATTTCCGGTATAATAACCACCACTACCATAAAAACTCGCCAGACGATAACGAGATAAAGAGAACTCGTTCCAATGCGTACAGATTTGAGACGTGCTGGTTCTACAACGAAAGTGCGGGAGCGGCCGGAAGCGTGCGTTAGATATTTGAGACGTGCTGGTTCTACAACGAAAGTGCGGGAGCGGCCGGAAGCGTGCGTTAGATATCTCGCGTAATCACAACTGATCAGTATTTACCGCATTTCAAATAAAGATCAAAGCAAAGTTTTTATGAGTTATTTTATTTGTCACCGTTGCGTCATCGTCACGTCGCACGGCGATTAGGCACGTTTCTGTGAGAATCGAAAACAATTAGTATCCTAGCCAAGTGATTAACATACTAGTCATATTTTGGCGCCGACGAATGAGTCAATGGTCGCATAAAGCGGGACTATTAACAAAATTGCTCGATTAGGTGTTGTTAGCGCAACACCTAGAAATGTAATTTCCCAAATTCATTTTTTTTTATCTTAAAATATGCGAATTTTAACGAGTTTCATATTTATTCGAGGATATAATAGATCGAGTGACGAAAACAAGGTTCTCACGTGTAAAAAATGAACGTGAGAAATTCAAGTTGAAGTTGAGTGGAAAAAATCGGATGCTACTCTCGCGCCATCTGGTGCCCGGGGCGCCTTCGATCTTGACGATATTTACGAGGAAATTTGTGAATAAATCATACGAGAGAGGTTGTTTGCGTTACTCGTAGGTACTCTACCTACACAAGTGGTGTGAATCAAAGAGATCAAACACGTCTGGAGTTGTCGGAAGGAAGCGAAATATTTACAATGACTTTTGGAAAGATTGCATTAAAAGTTAAATACATCAATCAACATTTATTCCCGTTTAATTTACGGGCTGTCAAATAGCCAGTTGGTATGTTTATTTATGACTATCTGTGCCCGTGGCTTCGCACGCTTGGTCATTTATTTAGGTGAAAAGTACTCTATGTGCTATTACAAGTAGGTTTGCCAAATTCTAAAATAAAAAAACCTGACTCAACGCTGAATAAGGCCGGTCATTTTGTTTTTAATATTGAACATAACTTAAGTAATAAAAATAACTTTTTAACGTAACAACGTTACCTGCTACAGTTGTTTATTAATCTCAGTTTTAATACAATTTGAACAGAAACAAACAAATGACAACTCTTCTTCTGGTAAAACAAAGAACGAAAAAAAACGTAAACAAATATTTTATTTATCCATTTTTTTATATATTTTTGACAGGTATCATAGCTTCGCTCGTACTTCAGGCGCCGCGGCTGCGTGCAACAAGTTACACTTACACTAACAAAAAGCCTAACAAAAGCCGGACAGGCCGGACACATAAATATTTGGCAGGACACAACCCGAAAAGCCAAACATGTCCACCTGGCAACCCTAATTACAAGACCTAAAATAACATTTGATCAAAATTCCTTCAGTCGTCAAAAAGTTTTTATCGGTTGCTCGGCTTCTACTCATCGGATTGATATACCAAGTTTTTAAGTTAAACCCTAAGCTAATCGGTCCAGTAGTTTTTCCGTGATGCGCGAACAAACATGCAGACAAACAAACAGACACAATAATAAAATAAAACTTGTCCTGTAGCTTATTTTAAGTACCCTAGACCATTTTTTAATAGTTATCCTCTTTGTACAGACTTTTTCGTACTTATTGCTTTATTATAAGTATTGATATAGATATAGATTTTGTATCAGCACTGACACTAGACTGACACTGACAGCTTTAGAGATCTTAGTGCATGTATTAGGAGAGGCCTACGTCCAGCAGTGGACAAATATACGATGATGATGACGCTGCGGTAAACTATCAAAGGTATCAAATCAGCATAATAACTGCCTAGAAACTATTAGGTAAGTAAACGACTATAATTAAAACCTAGACCACCGAAACATTAATTGCAGCAAATTAAGAATTCTGCAAGCGCCAGTGTAATAAATTCTGCCAGGGTAGGTGCTATCTGTATCGTTGGCTCTTTTCCAGAACCTTTTTAAAACAGTCAGTGACCTTACATTATTATGAGTGCAGTTGAATTTATCATTCAATTATTCTGATTAAATGCATACTACTATGTACTATATTATGCCAATAAATACCTGTTCAGGCGTTCACTCTGCCAAAATGTAGCAGGATCCTACTGTACGAAAACAGACGCAAAGTGAAACAAAATAAAGTGCGACGTTGGAAATAAATTTTATGATCGGATGTGTTTCGTGTTCTTCGAAGAAAATTGGCCTACAAACTGCAATTTGTGTATCTTTGATTGCGGCTACCTTTTAGTCCTTGTCATTAGTCGTTGGGAAACATTTTAGTCGCTGGAAAGGTACCTAAAGCTTCTTTCAACTGCGATAGTTCACTAACTATAATAAACAGCCAACTGCCCCACAGAGGTAATCAACGTGATCTTTTTGAACTGCCCACTGGTGTTGATATCAAAGATGTTATACCTACTTATCACTCACATTATCACACTAACATTATAAATCAGAGAAGTTTAGCCAGTGTCGTAAACAAGCCAATCAGAACTTGCGAGTTTAAAAAAATGATTGCAGCGGAAAACTTCGTATGCGAGATGCAGAACTCTATAAGTAAATTAGAAGTGAGAGTCCATAAAAAATGTTACGAAATGCATAAAAACTGATTAGCGCCATCTATCTTTAGAAGTTAGAAGAATGTTACTCCTTCACGCTCAGACAGACGGCTAAGCAGATAAGGGTGAAATTTAGTACCATGATAGCTTATATGCTGGATTAAGACATTAACTACTTCTCATCAGCATCCATCATCATAATCCACGCGGGAGCCACCACGGGACCACGATTTTTTTGAAATAAAACTTTTTTTCTTATTTACTTACACTATTAAAATTTATTTTCTATTTTTTAGTTTGGTTTTCTATATACATCGTGTTTTTTAGTTTTTTTAAACTATTATTTATTTTCTACTTTTTAGTTATAATATTTATATTATGTTATATTATATTATTGCATTGTCATCGGTCTTTGACAGGTGTGCACAATTTGAATGAAATCTGACCGTTTAAAGTGGGTCAAAATAGCGTCCAAAGGAGTCGGTTACAAACATACAAACATACAAGTGAAGCTAATATAAAGCGTGTAAAAATGGAACGTATGTTTGTTTCTTTGGGGAGCTTTCACGCCAAAACACTTAACGAAATGTTCACTTTGTAAATAGGTACTGTACAATAAAGAGGACAACATAGGATAAGTTTTATCCAGGAAATGGTAAGTTGCCACGGGAAAACTGGAAAATGTCGATTACTCGCTGTAAGGAACGGAATTACATGTTCCCATGGAAACGTAATAATAACAAGTCTGTCAAAAAGCATCAAGAGCGTTGGCGCTATACTTTTGCATTGGTTTTTAATATACTAGATGAACATGGGATGCTTTTTTGGCGATAAACTGTAGCCCACGCGGACGAAGTAACGGGCGAAAGCTAGTACATTATATTTATAAACAGCCCAACTAAAACAAAACCACATCGTCAGACTGGATCTCGGCTATATTCGAGTTTAAAATAGTATATTTTTTACGTGCAATAACCGACACTTCTTTCGCCGCCTCTGTCACAGAATCAGAACAGAAAAGGCGAACTAGCAACAAAAACAAATTGCGGTCCCAAATCAGAACGAGATAACTGATCATTATCCACTTATTGGGAGGAAGTGGAAACCGCTTGAGTCGTTATAAGCAAATGGGGCGTACTAAAAAAGTATCGACTAGATTTTATAGATACCTTTCTGTTCAGTTTGTGTTTTGGATCGAGTCTATGTTTTACAAGAATCGTGTCCGTTTGATTTTGATCTTATTAGGTTGATCCTCCATTCTTAAGGTACTTACTTACTCGTACTAGATAACGCAATAGCTAGGTACATACAAACTAACAATCAAAGTCTATATCTATCATCAGTTGGACCGAAAGACGTCGACTTCTGAACATTAACATCCCCCATAGAATGCCACAAAGATCAGCGACTCTCACCATGCTCTAAACGAAATGCACAGATAGTTTTTTTTTGTGAATATTATTGGTTTTCTTTAGCCCTTTCTAGCCCTTTTATTACATTCAGATTTAGACAGTTTCAGCTTCGTAAGTAGCCTTCAAAAAGTAAGGGCAATGAACGGTGATCGAAATCATTTCATTATGTGTATTATTTTTATGTGTTATTTATATATATATATATTTTTTGTGTCTCTGCGTTCATAATGTCACAAATAGGTTCCGGCAGAAAATCAGTGCCTGAGCGTTTATCGAGTCGGGCCTGTTTGTGACAACACACAGCATTAAATTTGTTTTTTTATTTTGTAATTTTGTTCTTTTTCATCCTGCTGTGTGTTGTCTTAAATAAAAGTATTTTATTTCTTTCTTTCTTTCTGTAAATACGAAGATTATTTTATGTCGATGGCCTAATAATAGGTATTGCACGAAACGATGTACGAAACTTCAGATTTAGCGAATTAGAGTAGGTAGCGGCCGCAACATAAGAATATGTACCGCACGCAACAAGCACAAGTGCCCGCAAGTCGTCGGTCCACTTCGTGGGTCGTCATAACCTAAAATGTTATTAATAAGGTATTGAAGTAATCATTGCAAAATAAAGGATGACGCGGGTTCGAATCCCACCCGAAACCGAAGTTTTTAATTGATTTTCACTAAGTAGGCTTTCCTGCTAAAATCATAATCCCTGGTAAAACTTGTTTTCGGCTGATTTTGAAATTTGATCATATCTTTGAAACGTGAACCTTTTACAATCGACTGCTTCGATTGATTTCAAAATCATGGGAACAAAAAAGAAGATATTGATGGTTGCAGTGACCGATTTAATCCTGAGAACACCAGGTTTCTCATAACAGGAAAAAGTGCTCTGTATAATGTCTACTAGAACTGATGAGCAGTTCTGAAGTACCGGTTGTCACAGAATCAATGCTAGGAATAAAATAGGAATGGCCATAGTAGAGTTATTTTGTTTTGTATCTATGACTATAAAAGACATTCAGCTAACAAGACATAAGTTCAAAAACTAAAACCTATTTTTTACCCGACCGCATTCGTCGGGTAAAAATAGCCTACCTATGACACTCTTGAAAAAATCGAATCGTTTCAAGTTTGAACTCAAAACCCTTTCTTTGCTTCGCCGTAGTCGTGTAAAAAAAAAACTGAAAACCAATCGATTGATACCTCGCTTGTCATAATTATACTAACAGGGGCGACTCTACAGTGGAACATCCACATTCCCATATACGCATACATATGTACATAGACTGTTACTCATTACCCTACCCTTGCTTCGCCGTAGTCGTGTAAAAAAATATAGCTTAAGACACTCTATAACTGAAGACGAATCGATTGATACCTCGCTAGTCATAATTAGACCAAAAGGGGCGACTCTATAGTGGAACATCCACTATTCCATATACGCATACATATGTACATAGACTGTTACTCATTACCCTTCCCTTGCTTCGCCGTAGTCGTGTAAAAAAATATAGCTTAAGACACTCTATAACTGAAGACGAATCGATTGATACCTCGCTTGTCATAATTAAACCAACAGGGGCGACTCTATAGTGGAACATCCACATTCCCATATACGCATACATATGTACATAGACTGTTACTCATTACCCTTCCCTTGCTTCGCCGTAGTCATGTAAAAAAATATAGCTTAAGACACTCTATAACTGAAGACGAATCGATTGATACCTCGCTTGTCATAATTAGACCAAAAGGGGCGACTCTATAGTGGAACATCCATATTCCCATATACGCATACATATGTACATAGACTGTTACTCATTACCCTTCCCTTGCTTCGCCGTAGTCGTGTAAAAAAATATAGCTTAAGACACTCTATAACTGAAGACGAATCGATTGATACCTCGCTTGTCATAATTAAACCAACAGGGGCGACTCTATAGTGGAACATCCACATTCCCATATACGCATACATATGTACATAGACTGTTACTCATTACCCTTCCCTTGCTTCGCCGTAGTCATGTAAAAAAATATAGCTTAAGACACTCTATAACTGAAGACGAATCGATTGATACCTCGCTTGTCATAATTAGACCAAAAGGGGCGACTCTATAGTGGAACATCCATATTCCCATATATGCATACATATGTACATAAACTGTTACTCATTACCCTTCCCTTGCTTCGCCGTAGTCAGGTAAAAAGGTCATAATTACATATCCAGTAACGAGACCTACTATATTTGTAATTATGCAAATAATTAATTGGTAACCATTAATTAGCATGCCAATATTGACTTATTAACATATTAATTGCCAGAGGAAAGCTGCGGCGTACAAAATTGTCGACAAATTGCATTTTGTATTCTCATTAAATTTTGGAATGATTTTAATGTAGGTAAGTATGTATTTTGTATACTTTAAACTAGTTGTATACCCCTGGTTGATCCCGCCTGACTAATGTCTAAAAAAAACTACATAAGTTTTTCTTAGACGAAGAACCTATAGAAGTGGAGAAAAATTACTACAAAAATAAAGCTAGTTATTTAGTCAAATATAATAGTTATTTAGGGGGAAAAGGAGGTAGGTATGTATATATTATGTGAGTTTCTTTGTTCCACCATAAATTTAAATGCCTGAACAGATTTGGTTGTTGTCATCCTGAATGACAATAGGCAATTTTTTACCCAACTACGGCGAAGCAAAACAAGGGTTATCTGTTCAATGTAAAAACTTTGGTCTGATTTTTACCAGCGAGGTGTCAATCGATTCGTCTTCATTTAGAAATGGTCAAAGACTATTTTCATTACCCGACTACGGCGAAGCAAGAAAGGGTTATAAAAACTCAATCGATTCGTCTTTATCGCAAGTGTCATAGGTTATTTTTTACCCGACCCTAGTCGGGCTTTACTTTAAGAACTTATGTCTTGTTTGAAAAGTTCGTTTTTTGGCAGGGCAGTCGTGTTTTTATCTCACTTTGATGATGTACTTGTACTTACTAACATCAATTCTTAACGTACCTGTTCTACGATTACATCCCAATCTGATGTGTAAATGTAGTGCAGTCTAGAATGGTTCATCTAGAAGCGTAGCTCAATTAAAGTGCTGTCAAGGCACAAGGCAAGGTTATTATTTTCGACCTTATCGTCCCTTATCACGTGAAGTTGGTGTTCAAAAGGTAGCCTATAAAACAATAGTAGATTGTACAACAAACCCATAAAACCAGCCATTTCATTCGAGACATTCCGCCCTAGCCGTAGGCGAGGGTAGATATTGAAGTTGAGGATCAAATGCTTTGTTTTATAAACGAATGACACTCTGCTTTTCACTTCGATTGACATGAAACAATTAGAACTTAAATAAGCAAACATTTAAATACTGCTAATAAGCGAGAGCTTTATTCCCGCCACTTATTTAAAAAACTATCTGAGATAATTATTTAAGTAAAACCACTTTTATGTACTAGAGCATAAAATGCAGTTTTAGTCCGCTTACACCCAGCATGAACAAGTATGAGAAATGAAAACAATATTATTAATTTATACCTTGCAATTTTGCTGGTCCTATGAATGTACCTTGAAAATAAGTTACATGGCATTTTTAACACGTACAACGCCCATGCAAAAATAAAACAAAAATACTATACCGCTATTAATCTTGCCCACCGCAATGTTGCATAGTTAACGCAATAGTTGTTACGGACGGGTAAGCTGGACATTAATAAAGGAAATAAATTCCCCTTTTTACAAAACAAGCAGAAGAACTAAGTACGCTCCGTACGTTCAGGTATTTTATTAAGGTCGGCGCTATTACAGCTGGTCATCCGAAGCTTAGCTGTTTTTACAATGTCTTGCAAAGATCTCGTGTATATCTTTGCCACGTGCCACGTCAGATGATATTGTTATCCAGGTATTCTGGTTATCCTCTAATGTAAATTTTGTATGATATCTAGTGTTTGCTTATTCGAACGATAGGTAGGCATGTCATGTTATAATATTTAGTCTGAGATCTGAAGCAATAAATGCATAAAAAATATAATCGTCCTATTCGTCACGTTTATTACTATTTTACCACGTTTTTTAAGGTCACTTTCTTGTTTGTCTGTGGTTCCGGGTGGAATACAGCAAAACCGGGTCGAAATTTGTTCGAGCACTTCCCAATTAGCTATCCGGCTGAAACTTTCAGGGTAGCTCACAAACCGATGACAAAGGAATTTTAATTATTACTTATTTAAAGTATTCATTATAAGTAGTCTACATACTCGTATTTCTATAGTACTTTTATAAGGCCCTATGTGGGCCTTATAAAAGTACGCCTGTCAAACTCTCAGCGCGCCTGTCAAACTCTCTACTTTAAACAATAATAAATGGACCGTCGCGGGACGCCTGGTAGACTGGTGCCTGGTAGATGTGTAAACATCGAATATGGCCGAGCTGAGACGGAAAGAACCGCCGAGCCACGAGTCGGCGTTACCCCCGTATCCATTAGATGTTTACACATCAAAAAGACTATTGTCCTCCAATTGTTTAGCTATTTGTTTGCTGGGATTATGACACATAATTGCCCTTTTATTGCTTGGCCACTTGTTTTCTGCAGTCTCGACATCGATAGAGATTGCTTTACAACCCAAATCGGTCGCAAAGTCCGATTATAACGATATTTGATAGTCTCTACCAAACATCTATGTCAATCATGATCAATGTCAGTACCGAGGACAGTCGGTAGCTTTTCACAATAACAGGTCAAAGCTAACGATTGTCATCGGTAAATGTACCGATTTTAGTAAACCGTTCACTATCTATGTCGAGACTGCAGGCCCTGGAAGTCTGGGTCATATGGTCCTCTGATTACCCATCGTCCCACCTCCTAGCTAACCAAATTTCTGCTGCTTCCTTAATCTCCTCCTATCTCAACGTAATCACCCTAATCTGCATAACGGGTTATTCGTGTTTCAATGAGTAATTAGAAGCCAAGTTCACAGGCTCTGCGTTTAATTGTTATAGCGAAGTTGTAACCGTTGACATGGTATTGTGACGACGCTAAGAAGCTTTACTACAATTTGAAGTTTTCAGTCACGTTTAAGTAGAAACTTGAGTAAAATTTTGAGTAGGAATATAAAATTTAAAGAGGCCTGTCTATTATCATTAATCGTTTTTACCCCAGACTACTTGCCGTGAGTTATGATAGTCAATGAAACAGTAATGGCGTACATCAATGTGTATGTCTTGAGAATATATAAATTTCAACCTTTGCAATTTCAAAGTAATTTGTCAGTGTTGTTAGGTAGCTAGTAAATCCATACCATTATATAAAAGTGAAACGTTGTCTGTTTGATTGGCGAGAACGGCTGGACGGATTTCGATGAAATTTGGAATGGAGATACCTTATACCTTGGATTGGAATAACACATAGGATACTTTCATCATCATCATATCATCATCATCCTTCATTCTCAAACGGATGAATGGATTTTGATGAAATTTGGAATGGAGGTAGCTTATACCCTTAATGATTAACACATAGGATATTCTTATCATCATCATCAGATGATAATAAAAAGTACCTATCCTGATGATGATACATCACCATCATCCCTCATGCGAGTGAAACCGCGGGGCGCAGCTAGTTAAATATTTCTAGTGAACTAGAGAAGTTTTTAAGATATGAACAAAAAACATTATTCCTACATTTGTTTAGTTACTCGTAGATCCCTCTAAACTTTGAAAGTGATTTTGGTATTTTATTTGCGTTACTACCAACATAAATAATCACACGTTACTAGTGTTAGTAGTTTGGTCAAAATAACTGAGTTTGCGATGAAATCTGAAGTGTTACGAAAAATATACTTAAATGTAGTGTCTCCGAAAACATCAAAAAGCGCGGAGTGTGCATGATCCCGGAAGGTTTGTGGGTCCTCTACCTCCCCATATTTCTATGCTATTTTTAGATATGCTAGTATATACAGCGCGTTTATAGCTCAATACTATAAGAACATGTAATACTATAAAATAAATTTAAACGTAAGTACCTAACTAGACAAAATTCTGTGTGTAGTCACACACGATGGTCATTTGTCCGCGGACACAGAAGATGCGAGTTTTCACAGAAAGAAAACGTTAGTAGGTAGGTATGAGAAAGAGGAAAGTAGTCTTCGCGGACAAAATTACCGTCTTCTGCGCATTCCACTAACGGAACACCCGTTCTTTTCGAAAATATTTCTTATTCTCTCTCAGTTATTAAACCTTGAAAAAGTGTATGGTTCTTAATAAATTACGAATCATTTTACAAAGACGAACTGCCCTTTCATTCTTCAGTAAAATATCATTGACGAGTACACTGAGGTCGTAGTATTAAATTAACTTATTTTTTTAAATATTATTTGTTACTATTGCCTCAAACGGCTTAAATATATGAGTTTATTTAAACCTTTATAACAATAATACTTGAACCTATCCTATTTCCTTCCTCAATATTAAGAACAAACACGTTCACTCATAACAACAGAGTCATATTGTTGTTGTTATAAGAAACTGGCTCACAGCTCTATGATATCCAATATCACGGAACAACGAAAGCCTGTGAGGATTGGAAATCCATCTTCACATATTATACGTCAAAGCGGTCTATACAGATAAAGTACTGAATACCTATACTTTGGCGTAGAAAATCTTCAACGATAACGCAGAATCGGATGTGGAAGACAAAGGAACAAAGTTACTAGGAAAAGATTGAAAGAAGTAGCGCAAAAATCGGGTTGTTCTAATGCTTTTTACTGTACCTGAAAGTAACACATAACGGGATGAAACTATTTTCTCGTCGCCCAGTTTCATTCCTGTTTTTACACGACTGCCCAAAAAAAAAGAGTGTAATGTATTTAGGATTCATGTATGTTTGTATGTATGTATGTTTGTATATATGTTTGTATGTATGTTTGTATGTATGTGAGTTTCTTTATTCCACCATAACTTTTATATGCCCGAACAGATTTAGACGTATGGGGTATCTTTCGAATCCTTACATCTCCCCGAGAAACATAGGCTATATTATTGTTTTTGAAAAAAAATACAATGTGGCGTCAGTATGGCTTCAAATGCGAAAAAGTATTTTTCTTCGTATTTTACAATATGGCTATCAAATTAAAGGCCTTGATAAGCACATTCCGGCAGTACGTAATTTATTGGCATAAGTTCTTTTTTGGCAGGGCAGGCGTGTTTTTTTAGCTTTAAAAGCTAGTTATTCTCAATTAGTAATATTCTTATCACGATGCATGAGTAACTTAACATTGGCGAAGAAATTAAGAAATTTCAATGTGAATAGCATAATAATATGAAGTTTGAGTTTAAACTATGCACCAAACTTAAGTAAGACATAAGAATAACTTTACCTCTGCCGCACTAGCAAAACCTAAGTGGTGTTTCTGAATAATTCAAAAATCTAAAGTCTATTTAGTAACGACCGAGCCTCGCTATATTTAGAGACCATGGTTTAGGTAGGACTACGACCTGTAGATAATCCACAAACAACAAAAAAACTCAAATCAGACAACAACAGATAGGTAAGTTCCCACGGAGCTAATACACGGAGCCAATTTATAATTCTAGCTGCAGATTTAGTTAACACAAACAGTCGATTGTAGATTCGTCTCGGTTGTTTTGGTAGGCTATAAACTTCTATTTGACAAGGCTGAAGCTAAGTTTGGAACATATGTATAAGCATTCCATGACATTCAAGTTACATGTTCTTTTGATGTGGGTGCTGTTGTTTTCTTGCTTCATTAAAATGGGCTATAGGTTTCAAGAAGTGGAGTTCTTTAGAAGATTGTACGGATTTTCATGCGCGTTAAAAGATGTTTTCTGGAATCCCACATGAGAGATAAACTATTTCCCTGTTTTAATCTTGCGCTATCAATTCCTTACCTTAACAATAGCAAAATAGTATTTTGTTATGTCACAATTTCTCACTATTTCCCTATTTCAAACTTGTGCTATCAATTCGTTAGCTTAACATTAGCAAAATAGTATTTTGTTATGTCACAATTTCTCAAAAATCTTTTCGAGTTATATCAAACAAAAGCAATTGCTTTTAATTGTTATTTTTTAGGCAAAAGCTGCATTTCATGTGAGTATACATACTTTAAACCAAAAGCTCATTCTTTATTTACATAAGTAACTGCTATTTAAATCAAGCTAATGCTTAAAATAGTGTGAATGATAAAAATTTGACTTTAATTGAACATGACGGATTATTTGACAATTGTCAAAATTTACTGTCTTATGTTCAAAGAAAATAATGTACTCTTCTTATTTTATTCTATGCCTCTACAAATATTACCTCTTTATTTTAAGTATTTACTAACTAGTATCAGTAGATTATTCACATAAAACAAAGCATTTGCTATTAGTAAAAGCTTGTACTAATAGCAAATGCTATTGCTAATACTAAAAGCAATTGCTTTTCTTTTATTCACCTGAACTATTCTAAAAAACCTTACGCGAGTACAAACATCTACATATCCAAAACTTAAGCCACCAATTTCTTATTGTCACATCTCAAGTCTCAACAAACTTCAGAACAAAAACTAACATAATTAAAACCAGAGAGAATTGTATCATGATACTTACCTTCTGAAATAACTCGGTCCTCTCATGTAAGCATTTTGCTCGAAATCCTAACACAAGCAACAAATTCAAATCCAAAACTTGAGCTGAAATCCTAATTTAAACCTCTCAAGTCGTGTAAAGTTTAAAACACGTGGAAAACTAAATTCGGAGAATTTATAACACCGTAGCGTATCAAAAGAGGATTCTCTCACGATATCTGAAACGCATATTAAATTAATACATGGGTAAACGTTTTGTTCGAGCGGTCACTGGAAATCCCAGCGTCAGACAGTCGGACATAAACTCTGGTTTACGGGGAACGAATACAAATGTATCAAGTCAATTTGATTGACTGTGGCAATTTCCTGAAATTATTGAGTGTCACAGAGACAGAGTACATTAAAGTATGCAACGACATCAATAATATTGATGGTCTGCTCTTTAATAAAGGGTTTGTTGCGTTTTTGCTCGGGTGTGCCATACATGAGTCAGGTGTTTCCTTGTCCTGGCAGGGCCTGTAAATCAGCCCACATAAAGGAAGTTTCCTTTTCCAAACTGAAATTAGGTACAATTATTTGGTGACAAATTTATTGATTTGGTCTATTTATAATTTTTTATTTCAGCTTGTACATGAGGCCTTATAGAAGTTACAATGAATACTTTAAATAAGTAATAACTTTTTTTTTTAAAACACTTGCTCGTTTTTTCTTCGATTTGTGAGCTACCCTGAAAGTTTCAGCAGGATAGCTAATCGGGAAGTGCTCGAAATTTGAGTTGCAAGATTCCAGTACATAGATAGATACATACATACAAGTAAAGTTAAATAAAATCTTTTAAAAATTGTTTGCAATAAATGAATTGAGAAGCGCAACCAAATATTAGCAAATAAAATATGTATAAGAAAATAATAGATCCTATATCATTTTGATAAAAGATACTTACAGGTGATCATGTTAACTTATTTCGATAGAGCATAATAATAGATCCTATATCATTTTGATAAAAGATACTTACAGGTGATCATGTTAACTTATTTCGAGTTATAAACTTGCTGTCGCTTCCTGTTGATTAAATCGAAGCTAACAGTTTTCTAGTAATAAAACATGATCATTTAATGAGTCGAATAAAATATTTGATATGCCTATGTCGCCTAACAAGAAAATCAGTTAGGTCCACCGATATATATCCAGATCAGATCCAGATATTTTTTCTTTGGTTTAAGGCTACTCACTCGTATAATATCTAGTCATAAAATATCGACTTTATCCTGAGACAATCAGAATTCCAAAAAAAAAAAAAATTAAGTATCTGTTTGTTTAGTCAAAATAACAGCTTTATACTAAATGCATATGAAAGTATACACAATAGACATATTTTTCAACTCTTAACAAAATAGTCATATTTTTTTTCTGTCTGCCTGTGTGTTTTCGCTAATCTCCGAAACGGCTGGACTGATTTTGACAGGACTTTCACTGGAAGATAGCTGATGTTACAAGGAGTAACAGATGCTACTTTTATTTTAGAAAAATAATTAGGGTTCTGCGCAAATATAAAATAATTTTGCCCATGCAATGCCGCGGGTACAGCCACAGGTACAGCTAGTCTATACTTATAATAAAGCAATAAGAACGAAATAGTCTCTACAAAGATTATTAAAAGAAAAGGTCTAGGGTACTTAAAATAAGCTACTGAACATAACATTTTTAAAATTCGTGCATCACGTAAAAACTACTGGACCGATTGCGATGCGGTTTTCATTGTTGGGTAGCTTAGGGTTTGACTTAAAAACTTGGGGTACTTGTTATCTCAATCCGATGAGTAGAAGCCGAGCAATCGATAAAAATAACATTGACGGCAGAAGGAATTTTGATCAAACGTTGGTATATTGGTATTTTAAGTCCTGGAATAGCACATAATATGATACTTATATCCTAGAGAAATGACCACGCGTACGAAGCCGCGGGCATCAGCTAGTATATAAATAAAACGGCTAAAAAACTCACGAAATAGAAGATCGGAAATACCGCTCGTCGCGGCTTGTCGGCACAACACTCCTAGATGAAAGACTTCAAAATAGCCCGAAACTGGTCGGAGTATTTCCGATCTTTTCTATAGTGTTTTTTTTTTAAATTGACTTTCTCGTCGCATTAGTTTTCAAAAGCAAAGTAAGTGGGGGAGACCCCCACACGATGGACCGACGATATTGTAGCCATCGCAGGAAGCCGGTGGATGGAGGAGGCACAAGATCGCTCGTCGTGGTGCTGTTTGGGGGAGGCCTATGTTCAGCAGTGGACTTCTAAAAGCTGACATGATGATGATGATGAAGCAAAGTAAGTTTTTAAGTCGACCAGGTAATCGCGGCTTAAAGTTAGTTAGCCTTCTTACGGCTACAGCTACAACGAAACAAATCATGAATAACTTTTAAACGGACAAACAAAGAATGCACAAAATTGCCAGAACTTATCTTTTTACCGTCAGTCGCTTCCATACATTGACATTACCAATGCTACCAGACATTCTTTGCTTCAACTTTGCTTCCAACCTGCCACCTGCCGCTGACACGGCGAAGTTGGAAGTGTAATGAGAATTCACTTTGAAGTTCGCATAACTACACCTCAGCACCTTGTCGCTGTACATTAATCTGACGTTCCTTATTTAGGGAATAGGTTTATGCGGTTCTCACCGCACTTAATCTTCCTACTTTTAGTTAGATCTTATTTTGATTAGGTTATGGTCCATGCGCTCTCTCTCTCTCTCTCTCTCTCTCATACAAGGCGTGTTTCCGCGCATCACGCGGAGGCGAACGCGCCGAAGGAGCCCAATTTAGAATTATTTGTATGTAAGGCTATGAAATACGCAACTATCCTAGAAAACCGCGGCGAAACTCCAAAAAAAAAACAATAACCAAGGTGCTCCATCAAAGGCTGATTCCACTGGTAGAAACCTTAAAGTGAGAAATTTACTGCATTTTGAGGAGCTGTTCTGCTCTTCAAGCCGAAGATCCTCATCAGATCTTCACCAAACTTTTATAAGACGAGTTTACAGTTATTACCTTTCAGATAAAAAAAGAACCATCGAAGTTAGATCTAATAAGGCGGAGATATTCAGTAGCCCTTTTTTGAGGAAGTACCCCCCCCCCCCCCCCCCACCACAATAAAAACCGACGTTAAAAAAATTCTAAAAATTCGTTTGAGCTGTATACCAAGTTTCGTCTAGATCGGTTGAGAAAGAGGAGAACAGAGATCCAACCGAACAGACAGACATCTGGACAGACGGACATCCAGACTTACGAAAGCATTTTTGCCCAAGCTGAAACGGAAACGCTTCGCGCTCGCTCAGTCAAAGTAATTTTGATAAATGCTTTAGCAGAGTGGGACCAGTTAAGTACCTGTGAGCTGTAGACCTCGCGCGTACAAACATTTTTGCAGTCAATTTAGCGGTGCACAGTAGCGCCATCTAGTGACCTTATTGTAACACTAACATTAATAACCAACCTAGTAGGTAAAGGGCTGATTTCACAGGTGGAAACCAAAAAGTAAGAAATTTACTGCTTTTTGAGCTATTCTGCTCATCACACCGAAGATCCTCAACCACCAAGAGACTCTTACCAAATTTTGATGAGACTAACTACTTAAAGTACTACCTTTCAAATAATAAAATAACCATCGAAATCTGATTTAATATGGCGGAGATATTCAGTAGCCGCCTTTTTACCCTTTTTTGGGGGAAGTTAAAATCCCTACTAAAAATCCCCGACGACTAAAAATTCTTAAAATTCGCTAATCCTGTATACTTACCAAGTTTCATATATATTGGTTGAGAAATGCGACCTGTAGAAGAGAACAGCCGAAAATCCGGACAGACATCCGGACATACGAAATAATTTTTGCCGAAGCTGGCCGATTCGCTCGCGCTTCGCGCACGCTCGGTCAATAAATTGTATTGTGACAAAGTAGGTACTTACCGTTAGTTGAGAGTTCTAAGTAAACCTACTCTCATTGTAAAATGTAATTACCAGGTGGTAATTATATACATAAATATTACAGATGCTCGTGAGAAAATCGAGAACAATAGTACCTACTTGAATGACCTTAGATCATCTTTATAACATTGAAGTAAACATTGTTGGCTTTTTTACTTCAGCTTGAACTTAACAACCGCTAATGGATTTTGATGGAGTTTTCTAGCAAATTTCTAGAGCACACTACTTCCACAGAATAAATAACAGTAAAACAGAATAAATAGTAGCGCAAGTAAAACATCATACTATGTAATGTAGGTTATTACGTTATTAGGGAAAGGAGCCATGTGGATTTTAGCGAAAATTGAAATATCTCGGCTAAATAGGTAGGTACTAAGCTTAGTTCAAACACAAATGTCTAGACATCTTAGACGTACTTAATTAATTTTGAAAAGCAGTTAGACGACGGCATTCAAGACAGTCAAAACAGATGCGTCATCTCTAATTAATTTTTTGGTTGCAATTTATAATTTAAGTAGGTATCTACCTACTAGAGTTTATTTAGTTGAGAACGATCAACGACCACAAAGTTGTGTTTTAAAAGCTTTGAGGAATTATTGTGTTTAACTTGATTGATCTACCCAGAAATTTGAATATAATTAAGTTTATACTATTTTACACATCTTGAAAGTGAGTTAAAAGTTAAAATTAATCATTACAATATTACATAGGCCAATGAAAAAAAAAATTAAGCTCGAAATCCACAGACATATAAGAGGAACTCTTCCTCATAGATGCCTGTGTCAAAATCACATACTAATTATTGAACTAGCAACATTCGCACTAACTCGAAAAAGTCCAATCACAGCACGTTCCTAATTCGAATGTCACGGACGCGGCCGAGCGCATCCGAGCCGGCCGCGGCACGAGCGTGGGAGCAACGCCCCACCACCTGTGCCATCACGAAATTCACGATCTTGGCATAGCTGGCATATTGCTTAGTAACTAGTATCTTATCTGTGGCATGGCCCGGGATGCGAATCTGATGCACGATGGAGATTCACGGTTTTGAATGGCAAATAGCAAATGGAAGATAATGTGCCATTGAATGAAGCAATATTACTGAGAAAGTCTGGAAATTTAGAATCCATCTCTAATAATTTACTCTGAGCTCATCTCTCATAGATCATCTCTCTAAGTTAAGCTGTGTGGCAGGTACTGTAGGTAGCTATTGTACCATATCGCAGAAATCGCATGTTTTCATCGAAAGTAAAATTTCCAGAATTCAATTCAATTCTATATTTTTCCTTCATGTACATTTGTTTGTACATTTATTTATTCATAGGTTAGTTAGTAGGCAAGGACCGCCTAAATATATAGGTAAAAGTCTCCTCCAACCGTTTCTATAAACTCTCTGTCTCTATGCCTTTCCAGCAATCATGACAATACCTTCACTGTTTGCATGTTATGCCTGGTAACCGTTTTTTATAAAAAAAACTAAGTTATCTGTTTGCACACTGTAAAATATTCGAGCCCATTTCTAATTTCAGAGTTTTTTTTTAATTAATCGCTGTACGTTGTATTGTACTTTTCGCTTGTATATGCTTCGGCAGCTTTGACCACGAGTTCAATTCTCTGGGTTAAAAGTAACCCGTGTGTAAGTAACGTGTGTGGAACAGGGCCAAAATTAACTATAAATAGCAATATACCGAATATAGTTCAGTTTTCCTATAGTTTTTATCGATTGCTTGGCTTCTAATCAACGCTTCTAAATATTAGTGTAGATTAATAACCACGATGTGTGTTCAGTATTATTGAACACAATGGTTTTACTAAATAATTATTGTGGTTAGTTATGTACCAACCTCAAATGTTAGCTTTCAAAGTTGTTCAGTTTAGTATCATTCTTCTATACCTATGAAAAATATAATATACTAGCTTTCCCGCCCGCGACTTCGTAGGCGGCGCGGACTACTGTTCATCGCGAAAAAAGAATCAGTTCTTCTAGGATATTAAAAACCAATGCAAATGTAGGTATAGCACCCATAGTAAATATATATGTCTATGATAGCACCAATGCTCTTGATGTTTTTTGACAGACTTGTTATTTCGATTCCATGGCAACCATTCCTTACAGCGTAAAAAACAAACAAACAAACAGACAGACGTTTCACTTGTATATATTGGTATGGATTACGTACGATACGAATAATATACAGGGTCCTTAACTCGAAGTGTAAATTGAGTTCAGCGCAAGTTTATTTTCAATTGTCTGCGTTTTTACCAGACTGCGGTTTGCGTTAGCAAAGGCCGGGTAATGTGTTTATCAGCCTATGTATGTATTTCAGTTCCTTTGCGGCACTATATGGACTATAGTTTATTCTGTGACCAAAGCTTGTCTTAATCTTGCGAGTGCTACTAAAGACAAGACAGTAATCAAAACAATCAGACGCCATATTGTGAAAAAGTAAAAAAATGTAGTCGACGAACTGTGTTAAGTGGGGTATCATTGAATATACATTTAATTAGGTTTTTCTTATCATTTTTCATTTCAAAGGACCATTTGATCTGTTACGATTTAAAGTTGGTTAGCAACAATACTCACCTTTTTTTGCGACATTTTAGTTTTGTTCGCAGTCTGTTTTGTTAGCACTAACGATTATTAGTTTTGTTAGCACTAACGATTATTAGTTTTGTTAGCACTAACGATTATTAGTTTTGTTCGCAGTTTTTTTTTTTTTTTTTTTTTTTTTTTTTTTATATGTATGTAAATTCACACCAATTACCTAGCCCAAAGCCGGGATACCGCGTTCTAAGGCTACAAGACAACTCATAAAAATACATCGATACGAATATTACATCCCTGACTCGGAAATAACTTATCTGCTCATCACACAAATGACTGCATCTTGCGGGATTCGAACCCGCGACCGTTGGTTGACTTAGCAGTCAGGGTCACTAACCTCTTGGCCAACCGATCGGCGGTTTATATGTTGAAAACTGCAATCAAAGTAACAAAAACTTTCGCCTAAGTGTTTGAAACACAAAGTTTCTTCGTTTGTACCAAAATCAAAATGCTCTGTAATCTATTCTACTCGTAACTTCCATTTACAAAATCTGTGAGCACTTTGCACGAGGCACAATGAAATGCTTATTTCGAAGCAATTAAGTATTCACTTAGCTTAGAACATCGAGCCTCGTCTGTGGTACGCCACTTCATCAGTATTCAATAGTAGCATTAGAACCTCTTATAGACGAGATTTAACTTTCGAGGTCCCAAAAAAACGGAAGTTCAGTTTCTACGCACTCGGACGTTAACGAATAGCTGACAACTACATCGAAGAACTCAACATTTTATAAATAACTAGTTTTCCCGCCCGCGACTTCGTACGCGCGGACTACTATTTATCGCGAAAAAAAGCATCCTATTTTCTTCTAGGATATTAAAAACCAATGCAAATGTATGTATAGCACCAATGCTCTTGAAGTTTTTTGACAGACTTGTTATTTCGTTTCCATGGCAACCGTTCCTTACAGCGAGTAATCCACATTTTCCAGTTTTCCCGTGAAAACTTTCAATTTTCCGGGATAAAAAGTATTCTATGTTTTATTCTAGGGTATAAGCTATCTCCATTCCAAATTTCATCGAAGTCCGTGCAGCCGTTATCGCGTGAAAGCTCCCCAAACAAACAAACAAACAAATAGACATCGTTTCACTTTTTTATATTGGTATGGACTAGCTGTCCCCTCGGCTAAACCCGTGTGCTCAATTTTCTGGGATATAAGGATCCTATGTAAGTTATTCTAAATCCAAAAGTACCAATTTACCAAATTTTATATAACTTAGTTCAGACATCAAGTTCGTAGTTTTTTATAGATTTCTCGGCTTCTGCTCATCAGATTGAGATACCAAGTACACCAGTTTTTGAGTCAAACCCTAAGCTATGCAACTGTGAAAATCGCAGTAAAAATCTCATCGCAATCGGTCCAGCAGTTTTTACGAGACAGACAGACAGACACAATTTAAAAACTTGTTCAGTGGCTTATTTTAAGTACCCTAGACTTTTTTTTTATTATCTTCATTTCACTTGATTAACTTAAGTAGGAACTGCTTTATTATAAATTAAGATAGATTGTTAGGCGTTTTGATGATTAAACTTGCATTTTACCCCTAAAAAAATCGCCCAGTTTTTTGTGCGAATGAACCTATTTTCGACCAATACAATACTGTAGTTATGCGAATAGTAGACTTCGAGCGCAAACTTTTATGCAACAGTTTAGAGGTGCACAGTAGAACCGCGCCATCTAGTGACCTTATTGTAAAAGTAACATTAATAACCAAGGTGCTCCATCAATCCCTCCCTAGTAGATAAAGGGCTGATTCCACAGGTAGAAACCTAAAAGTGAACAATTTACTACATGAGGAGCTATTCTGCTCATCACGCCGAAGATCCTCATCAGATCTTCACCAAATTTATATGAGACCAACTAAAAATTATTTTCTTACAAATAAAAAAAGAACCATCGAAATCGGATCTAATAAGACGGAGATATTTAGTAGCCCCCTTTTTGCCCCTTTGGTGGAAGTACCTATCCCCTAATCAAAAATCCCCGACTGAAAAATTATTTCGTCCAGAGCTGTTGTAATATACCTACGACCTGTAGAGGAGTACCAACAAGCTGACAGATGATAGCAAATTATTTTACTTTAAGCAGAGACTTGAGCTGGCTTCGCTCGCTCGGTCAATTGTTTAATTTTTTTATGGGCAATGAAAATGAAGGTACCTCTATAATTTGCCACAACATCTCCACGCAGTTTCAGTGATAAAACTTTCGAGTGTGCGGAGGTCGCAACAAAAGCAATCTCGATGATCCATCAAATCAGGCTAATGCCGACACAGATCCATTAAGGCATGTCCAATGTCCATAAAAAAATGTTCGCACTAGCACGCACCACAGATTAAACACTAGTTACAATACTACTACACCAAGACTGTTTCGAAAGAAGCCGCGGACCGTGAACATTCCACTGGCCACTGAGCATGAATTGGACGGAATGGAACAGACAAAACAAAAACGCCTTCAATCTGGTTAAGCTTTCTCCAAGTATGGGGAACTTGAAATTCCGTTATTTGGATGGACAAGATCAGTGTTTTTTTTAACAAGTCATTTTTTTTTTTAGGAAGGACATGTGCTTTTGTTCTAAACTAGTCATAATTTGCAGAGAGATTATCGTGAAGCGAAACTTCCCAAAAAGTTGACATCCCACAATCGCACATCAAGATTAACTTAGTAATTGTTGCGCTGGCTCTTTTCCGCAATTAGGCCCAATGTTGGCCAATTTTACCCGACTACAGCGAAGCAAGGGAAGGGTAATGAGTTTAATAGTCTTTATATATATATATGTAGATATTCCACTATAGCGTCGCCCCTATTCGTCCGATTTTGACAAGCAAGGTATCAATCGATTCGTCTTCATCGAGTGTTAGAGGCTATTTGTTTCCCGACCATAGTAGGGTTTTAGTTTTTGAACTTATGTCTTGTTGCGTGACGAATTGGTACGTGTAAATTCAGCCACCCGATGTTCTCCAGGGACACATCAAGATTTGTCAAGCCAACGATTAGCGACAAGTTGATTCCAAAACATTGAGCATCTAGCGAATTTTCACGGAGTTGATTGACTTCTCGAACTTCCAATATCATCAATTTTTTTCTGCAGTCGCTTCGCATCGCCGTATTTTAGTTTGAAAATAAATATAAATACTTCAGTTTTCCCACATCATCGCTCAGCAGTTAAGAATAACCAAACTTATTTCACAAATCAACCGACCGATTGCCAAATTCAAAGCGCGAAATCAAGTCGTCATCCAAGATGCTCTCAAGTCATTCGCCCAGCTTTTTGTCCCCACAAAAAGCATTCACCGGTTCCAGTGAAGCGATCCGTGCGTGCAGCTGTTGAAGACAGAAGACTTGAAGAGTTCGTTAATGGACGCAGATAGGCCGTACCCATGGTTAAATACTGAAAGGGGCTTAATAGCCTAGACTACAAGGCTAATATTTATAACAGGGAAAGATTTGTTTTTTTGTATGTTTGTTTGTAATGGACAAACTAAAAAAATACAAAACCAATTTTAAAAGTTCATTCAGCTATATAAAGCTACATTATCAGCGAGTAGCATGGACACCATTTTATGTGTATTTAAATTCTCTTTGTTATATGTTTCCAAAATATTAGAGATCCCTACTAAAATTGCAATAATGTAACCCAAAAATACAGAACGGAATAACACGTTGCCATGGAAACGAAAGTCTGTCAAGTACGTGAGTAATAATGCAGTTGTCTATGCTCAAAAAATACTACGATCGTTGCTGTTTAAGATTTTGAATTACGCTTACTGGCGTATTTTTTTAGAAGTTACGACGGGTATAAAAATGCTAAAAGTAAGAAAAATGCCGCGGTGTGAGCGCTACCCGTGCGACGCCGGGGTGAATCACTAGTAAGCAATATTTTTAGGGGATCGTCCAATTTTGTTTTTAATAGATCAACTATATATACATATATATGTAGTACAGTTAACTATAGTCTCTAACGCAAGTATTGGCAAGTGATCAGAGACCGAAACATCGTGAGATTGAAAAACACAAGAAAGTAATCTAGGCTTCGCGTCTGCTTGGCGATCCTTTGATTTTAGTTGCGTCATGATTTTGGTTTAGGGGTTACTAAGAGGTTGGCTTCAGACACATCACCTAAAATCTTTTGTCGCTCTTCGATATGAGAAGAACCCCAAATTTTTTCCACCTAATTTCGCCCGTAGCTGAAGAGGTGCCGTAGCAAACCGGCCATTCTTTAATTAAACACAGCACGCTCTATCCGGCCTTGTTTTCGATTCGGTTTGCTACGCTAACGTAAATCGTTTATCGCATTACTCGAGGGCAATCGGCAGGTGAGATGGAATGAGCAACAGACACGAATGCTCATGTATCTGGAACAGTTTCCTGATCTTTATTGAGCGATATCTAGCGTTATTGTACTCACTGCTGTACCATTCGGAGATAGGAGTATTGGTCTTATCGGCTAGAAAACTATTTGACCGTTTTTTTCTTCCTTTTTTTTTATTTCCTTGAATATTCCGGTAGCGTTCCAAAGCAAAACGACATTAATACATAATTTTTAGTAGATATTACAAATTGTAATCATAACGATATTTAATTTAAAAACAACTGTTATTAGTTAATCCATACCAATATATAAAAGTGAAACGTTGTCTGTTTGTTTGTTTGGGGAGCTTTCACGCGATAACGGCTGGACGGATTTTGACGAAATTTAGAATGGAGACAGCTTATACCCTAGAATAAAACATAGGAAACATAGTTTTTATCCGGAATATTGAAAGTTTCCGCAGGAAAACAGGAAAATATTGATTACTCACTGTAAAGAACGGTTGCCATCACAGAATGGTCTGTGGTTGCCATGGAAACGAAATAACAAGTCTGTCAATAAACATAAAGAGCATCAGGTTCTATATCTACTTTTGCATTGGTTTTGAATATCCTAGAAGAAAATAGGATGTTTTTTTTCGCGATAAAAAGTAGTCCGCGCGTACGAAGTCGCGGGCAGGAAAACTAGTACGAAATATAAATCGCGGTAAACTTAGGAGCAAAGTCCGATGGAAAAGTTCTTTAATCAACATATTGATGCAATCATTTACAAAAGACATGAAAAATCGAAAAAAAAAAAAACAAAACAAGTCCTATCAATTTAACACATATTTTCAACACCCAAAGGGATTCTATTCATAACCTATAATTTTACAAACACACTTGTATCTCTAATCTCAAATTCTTATCCAGATTCCTTCAAATTAGCTTCCCTCTTGGGGATAAAGATAATGGTCCAAGACTTAGATCTAGTTAAAAAGGGGGAAGATACATTACGCTTTAATATCACGTAAACAAAAACTGGACTTGATACAACTACCTTGTACTATTATTTATTCTGTGCAACCACAGACAAATGAGGCAAACATACCCAAACAACTACATCCAACCTTCATGCTTCATGTGCATCAAACAACAAATCAGTCATACGCATACTATCACAAAAACAAAAACTGGACTAGAACCAACTACAGACAAATGAGGCAACACACCCACACAGCTACATCTCACCATCGTGCTTCATGTGCATATAACAACAAAGATAGTCATACGCAGACTATAGCGCGAATGAGTCACTGCTAACACGTGCTACACAAACCAAACACAGACCAAAGAAGGCCAATTGCGTGCGTTGCTCATAATTTATGCGGTCCACGCTCGAGGATCTGGTGCTTCATCTTCCCACTTTTAATTAGATCCTTTAACAAGAACCTCAAGAACCTTTTATTTTACAAAAGTACCTAAATAAAGATCAAAGGATCTTATTGCCAGCGAACAAAACATTAATTAAAATGCAAATGACTGTAAGTACTGTTACGGAACCAAAGCTGGGGATGATTAGGACTTTTGCAGATGGTATTATACTTTACTACAGAGTGCTCTTTGGTGAGAAAGTGACACTTTACACTTTTCCATTTGTTTGTAAATTGTTTTACTTACCGAAATCATTTCGTATGTGTTTTACAAACAGCAATGCTACCCATTCTGTTATAGATAGATAGATAGATAGATAATACTTTATTGTACACCAGTTTCCAAAAAAAATACAGCTAAAAGGAACAAACATAGAACTAAAGTACAACGGCCGGACTTATCGCTAAAAGCAAATTATATAGTATATACATAATATATATATTTATATATATTTTATATTTATATATAAGAATATTTATGACACAACTAATTAAAATATATAAACATATACATAGATGCCATTAAATACAAATACACATACTATAATAAAATTAAACAAATATTTAAAAAAAAAGATTCCAACGCATAGATACCTACTTATAAAATTCAAGGAGATCCTATTTTCAATGACTAAGAAAGATAAAAACTTTAAACTAGATATACTTATGGATCACTACTCACTTGTTTCTCTACTTTACTTATAGTGAGTGATTTTGTTGTGAAATACTTGTGTTACTACGCCTTTATGTCTTTCTATGCTTGAATACAGTTCAAATAGATCTTCGTAGATAGTTTTATAGAACTAAATCAGTCCATTAAAATGGTTTCTTTCGTCGACAGCTTCACAAGTAACGACGAGTTCTCTTTTTTCTGAGCTGTAACAAATATTACAAAACCCACTTACGTTTAGTAGGTGTAATTTATTCATTTCACAATAGGAAGAGCAACACATAAAACTCAATTTAAATTCATGCTAAAGTAGGTGTCATAACATCAGTAACATTTATTATCTGATAGCGGTGTTGTTTTTATGCGATGACTGGTTCTGCTTTTGAGTCATGCGATATTCAACTATCGGTTTCTTCGTGTGCTCACCTACACAGTGAAACATAAAATAAATTATTATAAAAAACAAAAAACCCGACGCGAACTCGCTTGGTTTTATCTGTTGGCTGATCCCGTCAAAAGAGAAATGAAAATGATTATGACTCCGACTGCATCTTATATTTCAAAATCAAAAATGTAAAGTTTGATGCTCTTTTTAGTTTTGTTCGCAGTCGGGTTTTTGTTTTTTATAATATTTTATTTTATTTTAAACTTTTTGGTTTATATTTATAAGAATTAGTTAGAATGGTTGCTAACTAACTTTAAATCGTTAGGTATAGATCCTAAATGGTCATTCGAAATTAAAAATGATGAGAGAAACCTAAGATGATTTTCAAATACCTTTTCAATGATACCCCACTTGACATACTTGCAAGCAGAATTAGAACCACTTCCTCTTATCCTACGGAGTTGAATTTTACGTTTGTTCAGTTCCGATGACAATGTTTTTTGCCCGACTACAGCAAAGCAAGGTAATGACTTTGAAAGTCTATGTATGTATGTCTGTGTCTATGTATGTGGGTATGTGAATGTTCCACCACAGCGTCGCCCCTTTAGGTTCGATTTTATAAGCGAGTTGTCAATCGATTTGTCTTCAGGTATAGAGTGTTATAGGATATATTTTACCCGACCCGGTTTTAGCGTTTGAACTTATGTCCTGTTAATGGTAAAAAAAAAGTAAAAAAATAGTGACATTCATAAAAAAAACTTTTTTTTTTTAAATTTTAATTATTAATTAACTTATGTTGACCAATCATGGTCAACATAAGCCTCGGCATCCACGCGCCACGTTGGCAGTGTAGACACAGCAATCAATTCAGTTTTGTACGCAACTAATTAGCGCACTACTTTTCTCTACTGGTCTGTGTTGTGCACTCGATGATCAATGCTTCCTTTCTTTATTGTTCTCATGAATAATGCGAATGCATTCAATCGTTCGTCCCACGTTAGAGCAAATCATTATTTTCTGTTACTTAGAATATAAAAAGCGATAGATGTTAATTTAGATAAGCCTGGTGCAAAAACTGCAGTAAAGTAGAATAGAATAGCGGATTTTATCGCGTTGAATATCTGTTCTTGATCAATTGTATTTTGATTCTGTTATGGTTTAAGTCTGGAATGATTTAATAGAAGGCGAAAAGGGAAATAAAATGGGAAAATAGCATCTGGACTTGGGTATGTCCTTAAACTGCAACCAGTACCACCAGAGGACGGGCATCAGCGTCCTCTTTGTTAACGGTGGTGACCATTCCGCGATCCCCAAGCCGCCTGCCAAGCGTGGGGATTATGGCAGCACCCCTCTATTAAGGGGGAGGCCTTTGTCCAACTGTGGACGTTTTATGGCTGTGACGACGAATAGCATCTATCTATAATAAGTATAAAGCAGTTAGTATTCAAAAGTCTGTACAATGAAGACAATTTATAAAAATGGTCTAGTTTAAGTGTACACGTAAAACCTACTGAACCGATTGAAAATCGGGTTTCCCTAGTGGATAGCTTAGGTTTTGACTTAAAATCTGATGTCATTTGTATCGCAATCCGATAGGTAGAAACCGACCAATTTCTAGTTCAGTAGCTTAAATTAAATCCCCAATAAGCTACTGAATAATAATATAAAAAAATGGTATGTTACCGACTGTTCGCGCATCACGAAAAACTACTGAACCGATTGAAAATCGGGTTTCCCTATTAGTGGATAGCTTAGGTTTTGACTTAAAATCTGATGTCATTTGTACCGCAATCCGATAGGTAGAAACAGAGCAATTTCTAGTTCAGTAGCTTAAATTAAATCCCTAATAACCTACTGAACAAGAATATAAAAAAAAATTGGTATGTTACCGACTGTTCGCGCGTCACGAAAAACTACTGAACCGATTGAAAATCGAGTTTCCCTAGTGGATAGCTTAGGTTTTGACTTAAAAACTGGTGAATTTGGTATCTCAGTCCGATAGGTAGAAACCGAGCAATCGATAAAAAACTATTTGACGTCTGAATGAACTTCAAATTTGGTATATTGGTACTATTGGTTTTGGGATAACACAAGGATCCTTATTTATCCCGCAACAATTACTACGCGGTCGCAGCTAGTACTTATAATAAAGCATTTAGTAACAAAAAGTCTGTAAAATGAAGATAATTAAACAAAAGGTCTGAGGCTTTAATTTAGTTACTGAACAAATGTTTTTTTTTTTAAATCGTGTCTGTGCATCTCACTGCCTGTTTTTCTGTTCGCGCATCACCTAGAAACTACTGCACCGATTACGATGCGGTTATCACTGTAGGAAAGCTTAGGTTTTGACTTAAAAGCCGAGCAATCGATAAACACTATTTGACGGATAAAGAAACCCATTTCATCAAATGTAGTATTATTGTACTTTATAGGTACTTTTTGAAATGATCACGCAAGCATAGCCGCGGGCATTGCTACTTGATAATAATGTAAATGTAATAAGCCTATATGGGAAAAAATGAGAATGGGTGAAAAAGTGAGAAAAAGTTAGAATGGGTGAATGATATTTCTAAAATAACAAATGAGTACAACTCATTTCGCAATATCAAACGAAACAATGAAAGTCATTGGGAAGTTAATCTAAAAACTTGAGATGTGATCTACCATGAATGTTTCAGCCGGATAGCTAATCGGGAAGTGCCCGAAATTTAAGTTGCAAAATTCCATCCGGAACGACAGACAGACAGACAAACAAGAAAGGGACTAAAAACGTGTTAATAACACAAATATAATGACTTCTTCCCGATACAAAATAAAATGATACAACTTTCGATCAAAATAATTAAAACAGCTTTTAATCAAAATCCAACCGATTTCTAATCAAGTTGATGCAGTTAATTATAGCGTGCGAAAACTAGAAATTGATGGGTTGTTAACTAAAAGTAATCTCAAGAAAAACTAACGATATCTCTTTGTCTGTTATTTCACACGACTAATGAGGCTGCATTATGACAATTATGACATTGTAGATCATAGACAACTGTACATTACTCCGTACTCTAGACAGGCTGTTGACGAACGTCACAATGAGCGCATTTGATTATCGCCATTTTGCGCTAATAGCAGTAGTTTGACAGTGGTGAGCGTCCACGGAACTAACGTGTTAATCGGCACAAACGAAAGTACGGCAGAGCCAATCCATAGAGATCAGTGTTGTAAATAGTTTCAACGTTCGTTTGTTGGTTAGTATTATTATCAGCAATATATTATTAATTTGGATGAAGAAATACCTAAGGCAAGTTGTAAACTCATTTAATCGTTTTAACTTTAGGATGCAACGAATAAAATAAACTCAAATACGTACTTTGTATAGAAGCCAAACGGTAACACATAATTATCAACGGCAGTGTACCAATATTTTTGATCCAATTTAATATTTATTTTTAATATTCTTTCGTCTTTATAAAAATACGAAAATAATATAGAGGACGTTTTTTTTTGTTTTTTTATTGCTTTATCGTCGGTTTGTGAGCTACCCTGAAAGTTTCAGCCAGTTAGCTAATCGGGAAGTGCACGAAATTTGTGTTGCAAGATGCTGGGCCTGCAGTCTCGACATATAGGTAATGATTGCTTTACAACCGAAATCGGCACATCCCGACGACAATCGTTAGCTTTGACAGTTATTGTCAAAAGCTATCGATTGTCATCGGTATCTGTACGGACATTGTTCGTGATTGACATCGATATTTGGCAGATACTACCAAATGTCGTTATAATCGGACTTTGCGACCGATTTCGGTTGCAAAGCAATCGCTGTCAATTTCGAGGCCCTGGACAGACAAAATATATAGATACATACAAGTGAAAATATATAAAAGCTTTTAAAATAACCACATTCAAACTATGTACCCATCTCATCGTCACAGACAACTTCATATTCTATTTTAATGAAACGAAATTCAAAACGATGGAATACAGAGTATTAATTATAAACAACCACTAACAAAATCCCGAATACAATACAGGAATTTATCAAACTCGCTATCTGAAGACCGAAGTTGCCAAAACTGATTAAAGTTCCAAACAATATCAGAAACCGGCCGAGATTTTGAAGGTCCCAAAATAAATTAAAACGAACGATGCGTGTCTCAAAGACACTTTAGACCTTAATTTAACACTTTTAGGGCACATTTTTCAGTAGTGAGTGACAGGAACCGTTGCTGCACATTGTAAGAGAAACTATCCATTCATTGCAACTCTTGTACAACTTCGATATTTTGTTCAGGCCAAATATGACCCTAACTCAAAAGAATTAAGATTCAATTTCCGAACACAAGTTTTTAATGGGTAAAGCCTTTTCGTCAGGAGCTCAAAACAGGAAAGGACGTTGAAAAAAGGGGCACGGCGGGAACACACCTGTCAGTGCTGCCAGTTTTTGATGTGAACGAGTGAATGGCGGTTCGTTACAATGAATTGTTTGAATTTGAAAAAAGAATTTGAAGTAGCGCTTCTCCTGTTTTCATTCAATGGAGAATTAAACCTTCTCGCAGCCATTGTTCAAAAGTCCAAAACAATCTTTTGTTCACTCCATTCGCTCTAAAGATAAAATCGCTGAACTCTACATCAATTTCAGTTCAAAAATTAAAGATAGTACTAACTATAGTACGATCTAAACGTCTAAAGTATGTATCACGAAACAGGCGTGTCCTTATATCATTTGTCAACACAAAGTTGCATCACAAGTTCTGTGACGGATCAGTCACAAAGGCTGGCCATTCAAGCGCCCACGGCCGAATTCCAAGCGTATAGCTTCAAATTGTATTGGCTTCTTTAGTTTCCATTTTTATTAAGATGATATTATGTCACTATCATTTGGAACACATGAAGAAGCTAGGATTTCTGTAGCCACATCAAATTTCACCACGGCTCAAGCAAATTAATCTTCTATTTAATTTAATTCTTTATTAATATAGCTTTTTTATAGATTAAGGTAGATTATAAGTAATCAATTGATAACAGTACATTTTAATTAGAATAAAAATCTATTGAATCTTTACAATAGATATCCGCCTACACAGGCATCGAAGTGGATACTATGAGACACTAAGAATAATTATATTATTTACTAGCTTTCCCGCCCGCGACTTCGTCCGCGCGGACTACAGCTCATCGCGAATAAATATCCTATGTTCTTCTAGGACATTAAAAACTTATGCAAAAGTAGGTATAGCACTTACTAGCTCTTGATGTTTTTTGACATACTTGACATACTTGTTAATTCATTTCCATGGCAACCGTTTCGTAAAGCGAGTAATAAAAAAACAGTTTTTCCATGGAAACTTACAATTTTCCGTAATAAAAAGTATCCTATGTTTTATTCCAGGGTATAAACTATTTCCATTCCAAATTTCATCAAAATCCGTCCAGCAGTTATCGCGTGAAAGCTCCCCAAACAAACAAACAGACAACGATTCACTTTTATATATTGGTATGGATATGTAGATATGCCAGGTTAATTTATATTTATGAAATGGAAGAACAATGAAACTGTGAATGATAGTATTCAATAACTCGATAACAATAGTAAGTAAGTACCCATAGTCTCATTAGGTATTAAATGACATATTTTAGATAAGCTATAATGTATTCCTAATTTATTCAAGGCAGCGCGAATAATATAGCATCTGGAAAATATTGATGAACATTACAAACACACAGTGTGATAGATCTTTACATATTACTTTCAAAGTATATATATATATATATATATATATACTCGTACAAAGAATCTGGATATGTATTTAGTGCCGTGTGCAGTGACGATCCTGTATTTTTACAAGACCAAGTGTGGGTAGTTGGAGACAACGCTCGCCCTTGTCGACGCACCCGCACTTCAGTCTTCTCGCGACCACGGCCGATGCAACTTGACCAAGGTACATCTAAAAGCAACCTTATTAGCGCCATTATGTCCGTTACTATGTGTTCGAATTGCAGAAGTTAAAAAGTTACTACAGTTTCTAGTGAGAGAAAATATGATTTTATGGTTTAACAAGAACTCTCAATAAGATAAAATAACTATTAACTATATCCCTAACAAGTAACTAAGGTATATAATTGATCGAGCGAGCGCGAAGCGCAAGTGAAGCATCTCCGTTTCAGAATTCAGAATTGGTCGCATAAAAATGTCGGGAAGATCTGATGAGGATCTAAGGCGTGATGAGCAGAATAGCTCCTCAAAATGCAGTATATTTCTCACTTTAAGGTTTCTACCAGAGGAATCAGTCCTTTACCCACTAGGTAGGAACTGATGGAGCACCTTGGTTATTAATGTTTGTTTTACAATAAGGTAACTAGATGGCGCTACTGTGCACCGCTAGATGATTTGCAAACAAGTTTGTACGCGCGAGGTCTACAGCTCACAGAGCCACTAGTAACTATTATCTATGAGTCTAAAATTTAAGATGAGGTTGAATGACTCAACAGTTGAATAACCCAGACGAAGTTCCATTGAAGGCTGACAAGCGTCACAGCCGAAATAACAAACCACTCTTCGAAATTACAAAATTGAGCACTCAAAGCAATAGAACCTATCCATCATTTCGCTCAATACGGAGACTGATTATTACACATTTCATTACACAGTATAGAGAACAAACAAAAAAAAACATGGGCTATTCGTGCCGGGTCTTTTTATTTTCAAGGACCGACTGGACTTGGTAAAGGGTAATTTTACTATGAAGCTCTTGGCAGAGCTATAAGTCAAAAAACCGAAATATCGCAGCCATAGACAAAAAATGTTGGAGCACTAGTATCCTAAAGTCTCGCTTTTCTGTAATTTTGGAGCTCAAAGGCATATTGACTGAAAAAGGCATATTGACTGAAAAGCTATTTTTGCTATGAGTAGCTTTGCCACAAAGGCCTTTGACTGTTTATGAACACATGAAATAACGGTACTCGTGGTAATAAGTAAAATAATTACGGTATTTTGTTCAATGAACCGCTTCACTCCTTCAGCAAAAATGAGGCACTCTCTTCTCTTTAACAGAGCACTGTGAAGTATTCACTGTAATAAAATCAAACAATCTAGCGTTGCACAGTAGCGCCATCTAGTTACCTTATTGTAACATTAACATTTATTGCCAAGGTGCTCCATCTATCCCTACCTAGTAGGTAGAAAGGGCTTATTCCACTGGTAGAAATCTAAAAGTTAGAAATTTACTGCATTTTGAGGAGCTATTCTGCTCATCACGCCGAGTATCCTCATCAGATCTTCACCAAATTTTTATGACACTAACTTAAAGTTACTACCTTTTAAGTGAAAAAAGAACCATCGAAATCGGATTTAATACGGTGGAGATATTCAGTGGCCTTTTTGGGGAGAAGTACCCCCCCCAATCAAAAATCCCCGACGACTGAAAAAATCAAAAAATTCGGTTAACCAGTATAACATTTTTTTCTAGATCGGTTGAGAAATGCGACCTGTAGAGGAGAACAGCCGGAAATCCGGACGGACATCTGGACGACATTCGGACAAACGAAAGAATTTTTGCCGAAGCTGAAACAGAGAAGCTTGGCTCGCGCTTTGCGCTCGCTCAGTCAATTATTTATTCTATGCCTGGAACCATCCTGTAACTTCTGTAGGAAGGTACTGCAAGTACTGCAACTAAAGGACACAAAGTCATACATGAAAGCACCGTAATATTTAGGTTATTCGGTCCTTGGATGTTGTGGCCATCTCTTTACCTTGTCAGTTGGAAGCGAGCTCGGCCGTCATTATACAAAATCTCAGTAATCATTCATCATCACCAGCGATTTGACCGGTTAACCCGTGAGGCGAAGAACCCGAGGTAGTCGGACAAGATCAAATTATTTAAATTGGATCGCTACTAATAATAAGCAGATGGTTATTGATTTGAGTCAAATTGCGGGTGTGGTAATGAAGTTTTAAAATTAAAAGTCGTTACTGGTGATTCATGGCTTGTTTTATTGTCTTCACTATATATAAATTCAAGCCAAGTTGAATTGATTGTGGCTTATGTTTATTACTAAATAAACATATTTAAATTCGATTTGCGAACTAATTCTTCTCAGGAATTCGGTACATTTCTTTTATATATTTTTTAACTGTGGGCCAGTGTAATGTTACCAGAAGCCAAAATTAAGCTAAGTAGTTTAAATTTACATATTTTTAAGTACGCAATTATGCAAATTGCCAACTCTCCTGTTAGTATTTCCGCTTGGTGTAATTTTCGACACGCAAAAATGAACCGGCAATAAGAAAAATTAAACGGTAGCCGGTCCTTAACAGACCTTGTTTTGTTTCTTCGACGTATGAAAGGATATCCGCTGCGAAGCCCTGATCGGTCATTACGGGTAAGTAATCCACGTTTTTACATATCTATATGTGGGTTAAACTGTTTACTTCATCGTGAAATTACTGAGCGAGAACTGCGAGAAGACATCATATTAGGAGTAATACAACGGGAAGATCTTAATTTAGTAGGATGGTAATTTGTTATCTCCGACAACGCATCCAACTATTTTATCGATTGCGCCAGAAGTTCAGCACTGACAATATTGTTCCAAAACAAAGAAAATAATTTAAAAAAAATGTCTAGGTTACTTTAAATAAGCTACTGAACTAGAATATAACATTTTTTTTATATCGGGTATGTCAGTTTGTCTGTATGTTTGTTCACGCATCACGTAAAAACTACTGGACCGATTGCGATGCGGTGTTCTTTGTTGGATAGATTAGGGTTTGCTTTTTTAAAACTGGTATATCAATCCGATGAGCAGACGCCGAGCAATCGATAAAAACTTATTGACAGCTGAAGGAATTTTGGTCAAATATTGGTGTTTTAGAGTCTTGGAATAGTACATAGAGTACTTTTAAAAGTTAAGTGAGCTAGGTTAACCTAGAGAATTGATCACGCGTGTGAAGCCGCGGACACTACACAGCTAGTTTCATAATAATGAATGAAATTTTATACATTTCATGTTATGCCCATTGTTGGATCAGGATTCAGCTTACAAAGAGCCTACACATTGGAATGTCACATATTGTGTCAAATGCGGACGAATTTTCTAATACCTGACTGATGTTGTATTGTATGACAATAGTTCAAATCGAAAATTATCAAAGAGATGTTCTCTGTAAATCTTGCCGATAACAAATACCGAAAAGCCCTCAGTAAACATCGTTTAATCAGTTCCACTTATAACTAAGCTTGGATATGAATCAGAGGTTACCACTCATAAAGATACGAAGCCTGTTAATCAGTAACTTCCTCCAAAAGAGATTAAAAAATACGAAATAAGTAAGTAATTGGTCCGAATAATTTCGAACTGGACATCATTAAGAACGAGATCCGAACATTTTGAACCTGTTAAGCATGAGCTTAAAGCAACAGTAGACATGTTTATTGACTTGAATGTTCTGAGGAATGTCATTGATTTGATGGAAACTAGGCTCTGACAAAACTAATTATTATCATGGTACGTGAACGTTTCATCACAAAAAATAATTAGAAAAAGTATTACATGATTTTATATAAATCGTAAAAGTAATACCTACTAGTAGCTCATAAACGAAAAGTCAGAGCATGAATCCCTTTGTACAGATTTAACGTGAAAAACATCTGAAATCTGCAACGATGAATGTTGAGTGCTACCAAATAAGGCGATAGAACCAGTAATGCAAGACCAGGGCCTGCAGTCTCTACATATAGATAGTAGTTTATAACCGAAATCGGTACATACCAATGACAATCGTTAGCTTTGACAGTTATTGTCAAAAGCTATCGATTGTCATTGGTATCTGTACTGACATTGATCACGATTGACATCGATATTTGGCAGACTACACAATATTGTTATAATCGAACTTTGCAACCGATTTCGGTTGTAAATCAATCACTGTGTCGAAACTACACAAAATAAATGAGGATGATAACTTATCTCGCAAAATAGCACATCTGGTATCGGGAATATTGGTCTGTTATGGCTGTAGATGATGATGATGACAATATACAAAAACAGATTCTTATAAGGATATTAAAAATAATAAACCTACCTTACCACTCAAGCTTATCTAATGCGGAGCCATGTGCAAATCTTTGTAGTTACATCTGTTAGACAAACATCAACAAATTCACACGCTTCCTATATCTCGAATAACAATTTCCTCTCTTGAAGCGATTAATATCATTTCACGTCTAGGGTTGCCAAAACATGAAATATAAGAAAAAATGTTTAATGTTTTTTGTTTATGAGTCACATATTTTTTCTTTGTCATCGGTTTGTGAGCTACCCTGAAGTTTCAGCCGGATAGCTAATCGGGAAGTGCTCGAACTTTGAATTGCAAGATTACACGACAGAGAAAATACATAGATACATACATACAAGTGAAGTTAAAGAAAAGATTTTATAAAGCTCCAAATAAAAACAAACAGGACTAAAATAACAATACAGGAAAAGTTCTTCAGCTATTTCACGAATCCGGTTTAATGTCCTTGCTTGTATGTTTCGAACTATAATTTGGAAAGGAATGGTGTGAAAATTAGTTAGTTTAACTCTTTTTCAACTTAGATTAGAGAATCTACGTGAATCCCTATGTGTGTTTACAAATACAAATAAGTATTTTGATGGTTTGGAGAAAAAAATGTATCAGCTCTCGAATCTAAAGCTTCAAAGAATTTTATGTTTTTTTTTTTTTTATTTTTTTTATTTTTTATTATTTTATGAAAACTTTAAACAACTCAATATGATATAATCGGTAGAGTCAGTATCGGTTCACAAAATTGTTGCCGTGGCATTGTAGGCAGCCCTATTTGAGTCAACTGTTAATTCAACTAATTAAAACAAACCAAACGCTTTTATTAAGTCAACATCCGACTAACAAATGTGGTGGATCAGTCAAGTTCAAGACATGATTGTACCGGTCACGACACGTCTTAGATCTTATGTTATGAAATAAACACATGAGTCAGAGCAAGTATTGTCAATTACAAAGACTGAGTACATTTTGAAACCTTCTCACACTAATGAAAAGAAGCGAAAATGAAAAATGTGAATGCGAAGGATGAATTGGTTATTGCGGCAAGGTACTGAAGAAGGTTACTATTTTGTGTAGTCGGCTTTACAGTCTGGCCTTTCTTACTTGTTAATTTATGAATCCTCTTTACAACGTAGGTAATGTACTCAACACTTTAGCAAGCGTTGATTTTGTTACGCCCTGTGAACATACCCAATGAGAAGCTTTTATGTATATCGCTAGAATAATTTTAAGAATATTTATTATAATTGGGGCTATGAACTGGGAATTCATCGATCTCAAAATCGGGATCAGTTTGAGCCTGGACTTTAGCTATGTTCTGAACTGGCATAAAAAGCTAAGAAAATGACACTGCTAGGTTTGCAGTTTGATACAATATAACACAATGCAGGCCATCTCAAATACTTTTGTAGGTATATGGAATTTCGTTAAATATTCCAGATGTAGCGAATTTATTGTAAAAAAGCCTTTTTCAAGAACTACCGATGAAATAAAACGTACAGCGTTAAAAATACCTTTGAGACACCCTAATATTTATACACTCCGAAGGTCTAACAAAGTACTTACAAAACCCGACCAAACGTCAGCATTAACAGAAATGCCCTTCGCTTTAGGATAGGAGGGATCGAACCCTTCAGCAAAGAAAAAAAAAACCTAATAGTACTACGTACCTTTAGTCTACTATTCTAAGCCCTACAATTTATGGAGCTGTACTTATTGCACATTCAGCATGTAATGGTTCTAGCTGAGGCATGTGGCCATAAATCAATACTTATAATAATAAAACGTGACAAAAAGTGTGTACAGTGAAGATAATTTAAAAAAATCAGAAAATGATTTTTATTAAATGATGTATGTTTGTCTGTCTATATTATGTTTGTTAGCGCATCACGTATAAACTACTAGACTATGCGGTTACTGTTTTACAGCTTAAGTAGTGAATTAAAATCTGGTGTACTTTATTTCTCAATACGAAAACAACACTCACATCACATCACACACATCGAGATACTTTTGGCCCTGGAATAACATATGGGACACTTTATCTCGAATAACAATTTCCTCTCTTGAAGCGATTAATATCATTTCACGTCTAGGGTTGCCAAAACATGAAATATAAGAAAAAATGTTTAATGTTTTTTGTTTATGAGTCACATATTTTTTCTTTGTCATCGGTTTGTGAGCTACCCTGAAGTTTCAGCCGGATAGCTAATCCGGAAGTGCTCGAACTTTGAATTGCAAGATTACAGGACAGAGAAAATACATAGATACATACATACATACAAGTGAAGTTAAAGAAAAGATTTTATAAAGCTCCAAATAAAAACATTAACAGGACTAAAATAACAATACAGGAAAAGTTCTTCAGCTATTTCACGAATCCGGTTTAATGTCCTTGCTTGTATGTTTCGAACTATAATTTGGAAAGGAATGGTGTGAAAATTAGTTAGTTTAACTCTTTTTCAACTTAGATTAGTGAATCTACGTGAATCCCTATGTGTGTTTACAAATACAAATAAGTATTTTGATGGTTTGGAGAAAAAAATGTATCAGCTCTCGAATCTAAAGCTTCAAAGAATTTTATGTTTTTTTTTTTTTTTTTTTTTTTTATTTTTTATTATTTTATGAAAACTTTAAACAACTCAATATGATATAATCGGTAGAGTCAGTATCGGTTCACAAAATTGTTGCCGTGGCATTGTAGGCAGCCCTATTTGAGTCAACTGTTAATTCAACTAATTAAAACAAACCAAACGCTTTTATTAAGTCAACATCCGACTAACAAATGTGGTGGATCAGTCAAGTTCAAGACATGATTGTACCGGTCACGACACGTCTTAGATCTTATGTTATGAAATAAACACATGAGTCAGAGCAAGTATTGTCAATTACAAAGACTGAGTACATTTTGAAACCTTCTCACACTAATGAAAAGAAGCGAAAATGAAAAATGTGAATGCGAAGGATGAATTGGTTATTGCGGCAAGGTACTGAAGAAGGTTACTATTTTGTGTAGTCGGCTTTACAGTCTGGCCTTTCTTACTTGTTAATTTATGAATCCTCTTTACAACGTAGGTAATGTACTCAACACTTTAGCAAGCGTTGATTTTGTTACGCCCTGTGAACATACCCAATGAGAAGCTTTTATGTATATCGCTAGAATAATTTTAAGAATATTTATTATAATTGGGGCTATGAACTGGGAATTCATCGATCTCAAAATCGGGATCAGTTTGAGCCTGGACTTTAGCTATGTTCTGAACTGGCATAAAAAGCTAAGAAAATGACACTGCTAGGTTTGCAGTTTGATACAATATAACACAATGCAGGCCATCTCAAATACTTTTGTAGGTATATGGAATTTCGTTAAATATTCCAGATGTAGCGAATTTATTGTAAAAAAGCCTTTTTCAAGAACTACCGGTGAAATAAAACGTACAGCGTTAAAAATACCTTTGAGACACCCTAATATTTATACACTCCGAAGGTCTAACAAAGTACTTACAAAACCCGACCAAACGTCAGCATTAACAGAAATGCCCTTCGCTTTAGGATAGGAGGGATCGAACCCTTCAGCAAAGAAAAAAAAACCTAATAGTACTACGTACCTTTAGTCTACTATTCTAAGCCCTACAATTTATGGAGCTGTACTTATTGCACATTCAGCATGTAATGGTTCTAGCTGAGGCATGTGGCCATAAATCAATACTTATAATAATAAAACGTGACAAAAAGTGTGTACAGTGAAGATAATTTAAAAAAATCAGAAAATGATTTTTATTAAATGATGTATGTTTGTCTGTCTATATTATGTTTGTTAGCGCATCACGTATAAACTACTAGACTATGCGGTTACTGTTTTACAGCTTAAGTAGTGAATTAAAATCTGGTGTACTTTATTTCTCAATACGAAAACAACACTCACATCACATCACACACATCGAGATACTTTTGGCCCTGGAATAACATATGGGACACTTTATCTCGAATAACAATTTCCTCTCTTGAAGCGATTAATATCATTTCACGTCTAGGGTTGCCAAAACATGAAATATAAGAAAAAATGTTTAATGTTTTTTGTTTATGAGTCACATATTTTTTCTTTGTCATCGGTTTGTGAGCTACCCTGAAGTTTCAGCCGGATAGCTAATCCGGAAGTGCTCGAACTTTGAATTGCAAGATTACAGGACAGAGAAAATACATAGATACATACATACATACAAGTGAAGTTAAAGAAAAGATTTTATAAAGCTCCAAATAAAAACATTAACAGGACTAAAATAACAATACAGGAAAAGTTCTTCAGCTATTTCACGAATCCGGTTTAATGTCCTTGCTTGTATGTTTCGAACTATAATTTGGAAAGGAATGGTGTGAAAATTAGTTAGTTTAACTCTTTTTCAACTTAGATTAGTGAATCTACGTGAATCCCTATGTGTGTTTACAAATACAAATAAGTATTTTGATGGTTTGGAGAAAAAAATGTATCAGCTCTCGAATCTAAAGCTTCAAAGAATTTTATGTTTTTTTTTTTTTTTTATTTTTTTTTTTTTTATTATTTTATGAAAACTTTAAACAACTCAATATGATATAATCGGTAGAGTCAGTATCGGTTCACAAAATTGTTGCCGTGGCATTGTAGGCAGCCCTATTTGAGTCAACTGTTAATTCAACTAATTAAAACAAACCAAACGCTTTTATTAAGTCAACATCCGACTAACAAATGTGGTGGATCAGTCAAGTTCAAGACATGATTGTACCGGTCACGACACGTCTTAGATCTTATGTTATGAAATAAACACATGAGTCAGAGCAAGTATTGTCAATTACAAAGACTGAGTACATTTTGAAACCTTCTCACACTAATGAAAAGAAGCGAAAATGAAAAATGTGAATGCGAAGGATGAATTGGTTATTGCGGCAAGGTACTGAAGAAGGTTACTATTTTGTGTAGTCGGCTTTACAGTCTGGCCTTTCTTACTTGTTAATTTATGAATCCTCTTTACAACGTAGGTAATGTACTCAACACTTTAGCAAGCGTTGATTTTGTTACGCCCTGTGAACATACCCAATGAGAAGCTTTTATGTATATCGCTAGAATAATTTTAAGAATATTTATTATAATTGGGGCTATGAACTGGGAATTCATCGATCTCAAAATCGGGATCAGTTTGAGCCTGGACTTTAGCTATGTTCTGAACTGGCATAAAAAGCTAAGAAAATGACACTGCTAGGTTTGCAGTTTGATACAATATAACACAATGCAGGCCATCTCAAATACTTTTGTAGGTATATGGAATTTCGTTAAATATTCCAGATGTAGCGAATTTATTGTAAAAAAGCCTTTTTCAAGAACTACCGGTGAAATAAAACGTACAGCGTTAAAAATACCTTTGAGACACCCTAATATTTATACACTCCGAAGGTCTAACAAAGTACTTACAAAACCCGACCAAACGTCAGCATTAACAGAAATGCCCTTCGCTTTAGGATAGGAGGGATCGAACCCTTCAGCAAAGAAAAAAAAACCTAATAGTACTACGTACCTTTAGTCTACTATTCTAAGCCCTACAATTTATGGAGCTGTACTTATTGCACATTCAGCATGTAATGGTTCTAGCTGAGGCATGTGGCCATAAATCAATACTTATAATAATAAAACGTGACAAAAAGTGTGTACAGTGAAGATAATTTAAAAAAATAAGAAAATGATTTTTATTAAATGATGTATGTTTGTCTGTCTATATTATGTTTGTTAGCGCATCACGTATAAACTACTAGACTATGCGGTTACTGTTTTACAGCTTAAGTAGTGAATTAAAATCTGGTGTACTTTATTTCTCAATACGAAAACAACACTCACATCACATCACACACATCGAGATACTTTTGGCCCTGGAATAACATATGGGACACTTCAGAATAAAGCCACGGGCACAGTTAGTCTACAATAAAGCACCATTTGCACAAGTTTGTGTTGTTTTAAAACTGTAAGAAAGTCCCACAAACAATAATTTACAAAATATAGAAGCACCAGTAGCGCATGGTATCTTTGAAAATGCTTAGTTACTCGAGTCCGCAATTTCTTTATCCTTGTGCCTATGGTTCGTTCGGATTATAGCATTTTAATGGCAGCTAGAACCGTATTTTATAACGTACTTTGGAGCTGATTGTCTCAGTTACGACAGATGCTATTAAAATATACACTGATTACCAGGGATCAAGTTTAACTGCTGACTTTACAAAGTAGAAATTAAGTCCCAAATCTGGAAATTAAGAGCCTGAACGATGACTTTAAAGCTTGTCAGATTGAATTTAGCATATAATTACTTTATAGAGCCAAAAGTTATACTACCTAATTAAATACAGTTGAGTTGAATTGTACAATTTTACTTAGCACACTGGGTCACTACAGTGGTAATATTTGAATCAACTTCCGAAGGGAACATTCTCAATTCATCTGTAGGGTGTGTGTGTGTTTGTGTGTTTACGTGCACTCATACAACGACGACCGGTTGTTCAAGTGCCTAGTGATCCTGAAAACAGAATAAATAATAGTACACTCTGACTGCGAAGTCAACCAACAATCGCGGGTTCGAATCTGCAAGGTGCAATCATATTTTGTGTGATTAGCAGAATTGTTTTTTTTCCGAGTCATGGATTTCGAGTCTTTCGTATCTATGTTATCCGTTCCCATGGTACAAGGAATCCTAGTTAGGGGCTAGGTAATTTGTGTGAATTGTCCCGAGTATATTTAGTCCCAGTTTTTAAGTCATACCCTAAGCTATGCAACAGTAAAAACCGCATCGCAATCGGTCCAGTAGTTTTTACGTAATGCGCGAACAAACATAGAGACAAACTAACAAACAGACACACACGATTAAAAAAACACTATTCTTGTTCAGTAGCATATTTTAAGTAACCCAGACCATTTTTTTTTAATTATCTTCTATGTACAGACTATTTCCTTCCTATTGCATTATTATAAGTAGGTATCTCCAAGATTTCTGAACTTATTTGGATTATTATTTTTGTTTGAAAGCGTAGACTTCCAGTGTGTGACTTGATGTAAATCCTTATGAAGCCTATTTTTAATACAAATAATTTATGCGCTCCATGCGCACTATCATATAATTAGTAAAGTTTTTATTGTTACTTCAATACAATGCTTCTCTCCAACACATCAGAAAATAGTTTTTTTTTTTTTTTTTAATCTTTCTTTTTAGACGGTATCCTGTCCCAAAACCTCGTCCATTCATAACATACAAAAACCAAGCTCTCGTAACATCAACCTTGTTATCATTAGCACCTTTCGACTCCCACGAGTGTTACCATATATACGCATACGTTATGGGAACGAAATGTTTGATCTCGGCTTCATAAGACTTGCCCATTTATGACGCTGTTCTAGGTTTTTATTTTTATCTAAGGTTTTTGGACATCTTTTCTTCCTAAAAGCGATCATTAATTAGGTCATTTTGATCTTTATTTCTCATTCTTTCGTTTAGCTTCAAAAGCGCTGAGCAATTCTGTTTTTTCCAGAAGTGAAGCGTTTGATCCATTAATTTGAGTATCTATCTCTTCGAGCATACGAGTATATAAAAATCTACATCTATCTACTTATGCTTATAATAAAGCAATAAGAACGAAATAGTCTGTACAAAGAAGATAATTTAAAAAAAATGGTCTAGGGTACTTAAAACAAGTTACTGAACAAGAATATAACATTTTAAAAAATCGTGTTTCTCTACCTGTTAGTTTGTCTGTATGTTTTTTCGCGCATCACGTAAAAACTACGGGACCGATTGCGATGCGGTTTTCACTAGCTTAGGGTTTGACATAAAAACTGGTGTACTTGGTATCTCAATCCGGTCATTATAAGCCGAGCATTCGATTAAAACGTTTTGACGGCTGAAGGAATTTTGATCAAATGTTTGGTATATTGGCATTTTATGTCTTGGACTAAATAGTACATAGAACACTTTTAACCTAGATAAATGACCAAGTGGGCGAAGCCGCGGGCACAGGAAGCACCTAATAAGTTGGCAATCTTCTGTCTCGTGACTTTTTAACTGACTTGAAAAAAAATAGGTTCTCAAGTTGATATGTGTTAAAAATTGTTGAATATTCATATATGTTAGTCTAAATATGGGGTTCTAAGCATATCTACCAAATTTAATGTATGTATCTATCTAACTAATGTATGTAATATTGTTGAAAATGCGTAATATTCATATATTTTAGTCTCGTACAATGAACAAATGTAACAAATTTCGCGTACCTACGTATGTATGTCCACGTATTTCTTGGAAACTATAGTTATTATGTCAGATTGCAATGATTATTTTTGGAATTATTTCAGTACCTTTCAACTTAGGGAATAGTTAATGTTTCATCAAAATCGGTTCAGTAGTTTAAAAGATATGGACTGTTAACTGTTTCTAGTATGGCTTTTTTCTTATCTATTGGAATAAGTACTTAATTTTCTTAGGCCAACTTTAACGAAACTAAAACATAAGAAATAAAAATAAATTAAAAAAAACTACTTCTAATCGTATAAAATTTCGACGAAAGAAATAATTCAGTTGTTTTGAGGTATTTGCCAGGTAACTGGCCTGCCTACTTACACACTTGGGCGAAGCACAGACCTCAAAAATAATGAATTTTATATTTCATTTAAGTTTAATACGATTTGAAGTTGGTTTAAATTTTTAAAATTAGTTTTTTGTCTCTCTAGTTTAGAAGGGCAATGCTTTTGAACTTTTATTTCTAAAACTTCTCTAATTCGCCTTACTTGAATATATTACGCTTCTGTTATCTGCTTTATTTCGTGGAGACTTTAATGAGATCCCTCGCGGCATCAACTTAAATACAATCCTAAAGGTTTGTTCAAATGCGGGCACATTTTCTATGCGGGCATAACAGATGCACCATTAGATTATTTCGCTGCATGTTCAAGATAATTTGTAAACAAGATTCTAGAAAATAAACTAAACCGGATTCTGAGTCACACCAGGACAAAGAGTAGTAATTTTGTTGGGTACATGATATTTGTGTCTAGGTTATATTGCTAGGTATTCGCTGCTTGCAAACAATCTAGCGGTGCATCTAGTTACCTTATTGTAACACTAACATTAATAACCAAGGTGCTCCATCAATCCTTACCTAGTGGGTAATGGGCTGATTCCACTAGCAGAAACCTAAAAGAGAGAAATTTACTAAATTTTGAAGAGCTATTCTGCTCATCATGCCGAAGATCCTCATCAGATGAGACTAATTTTATGTTACTACCTAACAAATAAAAAAGAAACATCATAGTCCAGCAGTCCCCCCCCCCCAAATCAAAAATCTCCGACAACTAAAAAAAGATCCGGACGGACAGGCACCGGACATACGAAAGCATTTTTGCCCAAGCTGGAGCGGAGACGCTTCGCTCGCGATTGGCGCTCGCTCGGTCAACTATATGGCATTTTTGACTCCGAACCGCAGGGTCGAGGCCGCAGTGTCAACGCCATGCGAGGAACAATGTGACCATAAGATCCATGACTGATGGACTCAGAGTTACTTAGTACTTAGTAATATTTACTCTGAGGTTATGGATCTTCAAAATAGAATACAATATTAAGAACTTATTATAGAAATATCTGATGCCCGCGGCTTCGCCCGCGTGGTCATTTCTCAAGGTTAAAAGTACTCTATGTACTATTCCAGGACCTAAAATACCAATGTTGGATCAAAATTCCTTCAGCCGTGAAAAAGGTTTTATCGATTGCTCGGCTTCTACTCATCGGATTATGATACCAAGTACACCAGTTTTTCAGTTTTTAAGCTATCCAACAATGAACACCGCATCGAAATCAGTCCAGTAGGTTTTTACGTGATGCGCAAACAAACATACGGACAAACAAAGATATACTTAGACAAAATTTAGAGATATATTATATTCTTGTTCAGTAGCTTATTTTAAGTACGCTAGACCACTTTTTTTTAAAAAAAAACTTTGTACTGACTTTTTCGTACTTATTACTTTATTATAGGTCTAGATATTTATTAAATCACAATTAACATAACTTTTAAAGAGTTACTGCGGGACAGGGGTCCCGCAGTAACTCTTTATTTTTTCAGAATAGAAAGTAGGTATCCTCAATTTTAACCCATCCTATATACTATGACCTTATCAAGTTGCATCAAAATCCGTCCAGTAGTTTTAGCGATGTACGTGTTCTTTTAAATAACTTTCAACCAATATCCTGCGGGACCCTATTACATTTTCTGGATGAATAGTATCCTGTGTCCTACCTCGTAGTATGAACTCAAATCATACCAAGTTTCATTTGAATTCATTCAGTAGTTTCGGCGTGATGCGCGTCGCGGCCAAGATACAGGCAGACAAAAAGACAGACAAATATGACAAAAATACCAGTTTTGCTTCAGTCTACACAAATATAAAGAGGAAAGATTTGATTGATTGTTTGTTTGTTTGTTGGTTTGTTTGTTTGTAATGGATAAACTCAAAAATACAGCCCCGATTTTAAAAATTCTCAACTAGAAGAATTTTATTTCTCAAAAAAATTGAGTTCCCTTCGGAAATTGCAGTATACAGTACTGCAATTTCCGAAGGGAACTCAATTTTTTCAAAACACAAGGTATCAAATTTTGCAAAAAAAAACTCTTTTACTTTGTATCCCAAACTAAGAAGGAGATACGGGTCTTTGAATATGGAACATGGAAACGAAATCACAGAACATCCAATAATCATGGATGTAGGAAATGCTTGCTAATAATACACGAAATAATAACAAGTATGTGAGTAATAATGCAGCTGTCTCTGGTCAAAAGTACTGCAGCCAGTGATTTTGAATTACGCTTACTGGAGTTTTTTTTAGAAGATACGACGGGAATAAAGATGCAAAAAAAAATTGCCGTGGGTGAGCGCTGCCGATAAACTTAAAAAAATACTAACCGATTTTAAAAATTCGTCGCTAGTATTGAATATAGAGAACCCTCCAAAAAAATAATTCTAAATATCATCAATGTACAGAATTGGACCTGGTATATAAACCTGGTATTGGACCTTTTTTTTTGAATTGGACCTGTTACAGTTTTACTAAAAGTATAGATAGATATTTTTTTAATGATTTACTTAGCGCCGAGTTTTTTTATGGGAATGGGTTGTTGCGTAAAAAAGCGGACTTGAGTTTTTCTCGAAAAGTGACCTCCATATTCAAAACTTATTTAGTTACGTCCGTGTTTGGGTCACAGAAATTCATATGGGTACCAAATTTCAACTTTCGGTCCAGTAGATTCGAAGCAAATTGTCTGTGACAGACGGATAGACAGACAAACATACAAGTGATCGTATTAGGGTTATTTTTTTCATTCTGACTTACGGAACCGTAAAAATAAAGTTTATTTCGCGCTTTGAAGTATGCATAAATATTTCATTAACTGCAGTGACTGCAGGACGCTCGGGCGGATGTATTAAGTTTAAAAATAAGTTTGATTAAAAACACTTTAAAAAAAGCTTGTATGTCATAGCCACGTCATGAAACTTAGAAAATCATCATCATCAGCTTATATCTGTCCACTACTAGACGTAGGCCTCTCCCAATGCACGCCACTGAGCTCGGTCCTCAGCTCCCCTCATCCATTCTCTTCCGGCCACCTTTCGCAAGTCGTCACTCACCTGGCCACAGGGCATCCTACACTACGTTTGCCTAAACGAGGTCTTCACTCGAGAATTTGTCTACCCCAACGATTATCGGTTCTTCGGGAAATGTGACCAGCCCACTGCCACTTCAGAATGCTTATCTTTTGAACTATGTCGGTTACGTTGGTTCTCCGTTGGATATCTTCATTCCGAAGAAACTTAACGGGCTATCACAGTTTAATGCGTATGCAAAATTTCGTGTCCGTGCTGCTAACCGTTGAGAAGTTCTCTAGTCAGGACCCAACCCTGAGTGCAGCAACCATGCCATGGCAAAACTTAAAACCAGCCATCATAATAAAATGCGTACACTAAATATCGCGTCTGTGCTGTAAACCTTGGAAGAGTTCCTTTGTCTAGAGCTAATCCTGGAAGTCGATACAGATCATGCTTCCAGGTCATGGATCATGACATGCATTATGTCCGATGCATTGTCATCGGAGCTGAACCAACATGTAAAAAATCTACTACGTAGGAAGTGTGAAGGAAGTGGTTCTCATTCAGCTTGTAAAATTTGACCTAAACAAACATACATTAATTAAATACATACATACATACAAATATACGTAAAAACTTTGCAAGTTAAATAAAAGCATACAGCTTACAAATTCTGTGTCGAGCAGAATATGTAGCTGATTCTCTGTAAATAAGTATATATGTATACTTACTTAAAATAATGTAAAGAGAGTTTACTACATTTTATACCAAACATATTATTTTTCTTCTCTTTACCACCCACAGGTTGTACTATTATTTATTCTGTGCCCACGGGCAATACAGCTTGATCAAAACTACAGAATAAATAATAGTACCACAACGTCGACATAATACAAAATAATGTATTTTTTAGTTTTCGTATTTATATACCTTACTTATGACTTATGAATTATATTTATTATATTTTATTTATTTTTCGCACCCTTTTTTCCTGACCCGCGGGATTTATCTGAAAAGTATAAGCCCCTTTCGACACACTCAAAGGCACATTTTATTTATGTTATAATACATATTATTAATATTGTTATCTGAAGTTGTGTGTTGAATAAATGATTTTCTTCTTTCTTCTTAAAATGATGTTGATATTAATTAATGAGCGAATAGAACAGTTTTATAAACAGTTTTCTTAATTTTCGAAATGGTTCCATCCTGTCTCTTTTGAAATTTACCAAAACCTAGTCACCCTACTAAACAGGAAGTCACTGTTTAGCTTATCTAGATGCCGCGACGAGTATCCGTGGCTCGTTTACCTGGCTTTTAACAGTTTTGTTCAACTTTATTTAATTAACTATGGAATGGGCATTTTCTTGAAATATTGAGGGATAGGTGCGACGGAATGGGGTATTAGAATATTACGTGTTATGGACATGGGTTTAGTTAACTGCTGCCGAACTGCGAAGAGGGTAGGCGCTGTCAGAACTTTTATTAATAAGCCGAATTATAACCCCTTGAAGATAAAGATAAGATATAGCACCAATCCTCTTGAAGTTTTTTGACAGGCTTGTTATTTCGTTTCCATGGCAGCCGTTCCTTACAGCGAGTATTCAACATTTTCCAGTTTTCCTGTTAACTTACAATTTTCCGGGATAAAAAGTATCCTATGTTTTATTCCAGGGTATAAGCTATCTCCGTTCTAAATTTCATCAAAATCCGTCCAGCCGTTAACGCGTGTAAGCTCCCCAAACAAACAAACAGACAATTTTTTATTTTATTTTTTTAATGACTAATGCTGTTGGCCTTTGGTATCGATTGACCGAGCAATCGTGAAGCGCGAGCGAAGCGTCTCTGTGTTAGCTTCAGCAAAAATTCTTTGTCCAGATGTCTGTCCGGCTGTTCTCCTCTACAGGTCGCATTTCTCAACTGATCTAGACGAAACTTGGTATATATACAGGTTAAGCAAATTTTTAATCTTCGGGGATTTTTGATTGGTGGGAGGGGGTTGGGGGAGGGGGGCCCTTCCCCCAAAAAGGGCAAAAAGGGGGTACTGAATATCTCCGCCATATTAAAACCGATTTCGATGGTTATTTTTTTTAAAGGTAGTAATTTAAAGTTAGTCTCATAAAAATTTGGTGAAGATCTGATGAGGATCTTCGGCGTGATGAGCAGAATAGCTCTTTAAAATGCAATAAATTTCTCACTTTTAGGTTTCTACCAGTGAAATCAGCCCTTTACCTACTAGGTAGGGATTGATGGAGCACCTTGGTTATTAATGTTAGTTTTACAATAAGGTAACTTTTTTTTTTTTGCAAAAATGTTTAAACGCGCGAGGTCTACAGCTCACAGAGCCACTAGTTATAAGTTCACATAGATAATTATTACTTAAAAATTAACATAACTTTCGATCCCTTTCCCGCAGGAACCGTTTATTTTTTCGGGATAAAAAGTATCCTCAATTTTAACCCGTCATATAAATAAACTATGACTGTGCCAAGTTGCATCAAAATCCATCCAGTAGTTTCAGATTAGTCTAGTACGTGTTCTTTTAAATAACTTTCAACTCCTATCCTGCGGAAAACCTTTAATTTGTCGGAATGAAAAGAATCCTATGTCCAACCTAGTAATAAGAACTCAAATCATACTGTTTCATTTAAATTCATTCAGTAGTTTCGGAGTGATATGCTGCTAAGATACAGACAGACAAAAATGAAAAATAACAGTTTTGGCATCAGTATCGAATATAGAGTAAAAAACTTGTTTTCCCGCCCGCGACTTCGTCCGGGCGGACTACCATTTTTCGTGAACAAAGCATCCTATTTTCTTCTAGGATATTAATAACCAATGCAAAAGTAGGTAAGTATAGCAGCCAATGCTTTTGTTGTTTTTTGACAGACTTGTTATTTCGTTTCCATGGCAACCACAGATCATTCTGTGATAGCAACCGTTCCTTACAGTGAGTAATCTACATTTTCCAGTTTTCCCGCGGAAAAATTTAACTTTCCGGGATAAAAAATATCCTATGTTTTATTCTAGGGTATAAGCTGTCTCCATTCCAAATTTCATCAAAATCCGTCCAGCCGTGATCGCGTGAAAGCTCCCCAAACAAACAAACAGACAACGTTTCACTTTTATATATTGGTATGGATTACTTCAAAATTAACATAATTTTAGACCGCTATCCCGCAGGAAGCCTTTATTTTTCCTAGATAAAAAGTAATCTTAACTTTAACCCTTCATATGAACTATGACTGTGCCAAGTTGACACAAAATCCGTCCAGTAGTTTCAACGTGGTACGTGTTCATTTAAATCACTTCCAACCCCTATCCTGCGGGAACCCTTTAATTTTGTTTCTCTTTTTCTACCTCGTAGTAGGTATGAACTCAATTCATACCAAGTTTCATTTGAATTCATTCAGTGGCTTTGGCGTGAATCGTGATGCGCGGCCAAGTTACTACAGTTTTGACTTCAGTAGGTATAAATAATAAAGAAAACTCAAAAAAAAATAACTTCAGTGTACAGAATTGGTCCTGTTACAGTTTTAAGGTAGGCACCTATTTAACGAGGTAGGCTATTTAGATACGAGCAAAGTCAACAGTCTAGTACCAAATTGTATTTTCAGTGATTTATTTAATTAATTGTCGTCTACGTTTCCTATCCTAGCCTAGATAGGTAGTTAAGTACCTACCTAATACCTATCTTAAGTGTATTGGCCGGCGGCAGGTGGGCGCCATCGCCATCAGCACTGCACTATCGCCACAGAATAAATAATAGTACAAGTACAGAAGGATAACTAAGTAAAATCATTTACATACATAGCAACTCTCCCTACAACCACAGAATAAATAATAGTACAAGAGAAAAAAGTGCAATTTAACTCGCACAGCGCTGCGATCTTTCAATTATATTTACCTAGAAGGCGCTCACCCATTGCGTGCAGGCTACAATGTACCGTATCACAACGCGCGAGAGCTACCATTGCTCTAACCGTTTCAAAGTCACTCTGTCACTTTTTCGCTCGGCAGGGTTGTATCAAGATATAACTAGGTACTTGCACTAGTAATTATTCTGTGATATATGACTTAGATATTGTAACAGTAAAAAATATATATAATTTTACATAAAAATTATATATATTTTTTACTTATTATTATAAATGTAGATAGTTCTATTAACTACATATATATAATCTTATCAGAATAGACCTAATACCTCATTATTTGATTATAACTTGCTAGATATTGCACTTTGATGAATAAAAGGTGCCTGTCTGAATTCCATGCTTAATAATGAATGAAAAATGGCTACCTACGTAATAAAATATCAGTATGTAGGTATTTTACGAGACTTGTCAGACCGAATGCTATGCAGTACATTCTAGGTTTCTTCTTGGTACTCATAATTAAGAAAGAATAAAATTTGACAAAAACTTTACGTACTTTATCGTAAGCACACGGCGCGCGACTCATCGAGCGCACGCTTGACACTACTGAATGAACCGCAATATTGCGGCCGCAAAGTGTAGGTATAATATTTGTACATGTTGCGGAGTGCGACTGGCATGCTATCGCGTTGTGTATATTAACTCGTACTGGGACCACAGAATAAATAATAGTACAAGCTGGGACAAAGAAAAAATACACACTGGGGTGGCGCGCGGCCGTTACAGCTGTCAATCTGGGTAGTTACTAGTTACATACTACCTACCTTCTCGTCATTTCTCGGTACTGGAAAAGTACCTACGTACCTACTGGGTACGTGTAGGTAGGTAAGCGGGCTGGGCTCGCAAAATCGAATTTTCATACTTGACAACCATGTAAGTACTAGGTACCTATACCTACTTTACGATTTACTTCAAAAACTGCAAGTTGTAGATGGATTGATTTTTGCTAAGTAGGAACCTAAATGCTTGATTATTCAGTCTTGGGGGTTATTGCTAGGTAAACAATAACAAGAAAAAGGTGACAAATTTATTCGAATTTCGAGTTTAGTAGGTACATAGGTACAGGCATTACTAGAATTCAAACATACTTCATCATTAGGTATGGGCTTGTACTACCTATTATTTATTCTGTGGTATGGTACAGGGTACAGATACTTATTTATTCTGTCGTACAGATTAATTTGCGGAATCACTTTATGCACTTCCTTATATTTAGGTAGGTAAGTATGTACCTAAATACCTAATTAAGTAGGTCCGCTTTATTACTACTAGGTACCTAGTAGGTTCTACGAACAATAATATATTCGCAGAATAGGTATTTAGCTACTTGCACGGTAATGTTATTTATACTTGCCTGTATGAAACACCTACAGTAGATAGTACTATTATTTATTCTGTGCCTACAGCCTTTTATACTGATTAGAACATTACGACCGTCTCGGGCATTGCAATTTCGGAAAGGTCAATGAACCCAAGCCCTGTCTCGCCAACCCTGAGATTAAATTTTCCGTCTTTTGTCATTCAACCTAAGTAGGTCAAATGGAAAACTGCCAATTCAATTGTTAAATTAATATAATTATGTAGGTATATTTATTTACCTTTTAAAAAAGTCTAGCAACAACCAATAATATTTGAAAAACAGCCGCTTGCTACAGCAAAAAATATCGCAAGGCATTGAGCTCTATTACGACTACACTACTATGTGTGCAAGGACATTAGACTAGACCGTAGTAGGTTTATTATGTACTTAATCTGTGACTAAATGCAAATAAAATTTATAGTACTTCTTGGTACTTGACTTGGTAGGTACCTACCTACTGCAACAAAGGTCGATAAAAACAATTATGTAGGTAACTTGGAAAGCAGAAAACTAATGTTCCACATCCCATTCCCTTCATCACGAATACAATAAAATAATTCAAACAAATTCCTCTCGTATAGAATCGAATCAGTGCTGGTGCCGGCTCAAGCATGCAATAAAAACAAGAAAAATATGTTACTTACTCGCAAAATTCGCTTCGTTGCACAACTGTATCACTTGTTTTAATAACAATCCGTAATAAAAACAAAAAAGAAAAGTTAATCTAATTTAGTTAGCACGATTTTTCACCTTGTTTATTTATTTTGTTAGAATTTTGACAAGGGTTAGCCGATCGTACGTCGTACGGATGACGCATGCGCAGAGCGACGCAACCTAGTCTGACAACCGGCGCGAAGTGACTGAGACTGACTGAACTGAACTAAAATTGACTGAATAGGGAACGAACGAACGAAACACGGATTGGATTGGAAGGAACATCACACGGGTGCAGTTGAACGAGATGAGGGATTTCGACAAAAAAGGAAAATAGTGTTCTTTGATTAATTTAAATTTTGAACGATTACTCGACATAATTTTAGTTTATATTATTACAATAATAGTGTGGTGAACGAAGTCGTATTTATTACGCGACAACGACAAGGATGACTATGCTAATTAAATGAACTAAAACTTGATTTTAAAATTGACCTAGTAAGTATAAAATAAATAAACACATTTTTGTACATACAATATCAATCAGGATTAGGTGGTGGTGTTGATACAGGTGTATTCAGTTAGTAAATTTATCTCTATTAAGGACTAGCTGTGCCCCCGGCTTTTCCCGCGTGGTAATTTCATTTAAAAGTAGCCATTACGTGTTGGTTTCCAGGACCAAAAGTACATAATTATAAAGTACAATATAGGTACTACATTATAGTCATCAAATAGTTTTTTTTATCGATTGCATAGCATCTAATCATTAGATGAAGATACTAAGTAAGTACCTCAAATTTTAAGTCAAACCCAAAGCTATCTAACGGTGAAAACCGTATCGGAATCGGTCCAGCAGTTTTTACGTGACGCACGAACAAACATACAGACAAATAGAGAGACACGATTTTTAAATGTTATATTCTTGTTCAGTAACCTAATTTAAGTACCCTTGTCCTTTTTTTAATCATCTTTTGTACAGTTTTTTTGGTACTAATTTCTTTATTGTATAGAAGACAGATTTCATTCGATTCTATTTCATTAAGCCCTAACCATCAATAAAAGTTTTACTCCGTTTTTATATTATGCGAAATGAAAATTGCAATCAACAATCACAAAAAATTGCCAGTAGGTACTCAATGTTGGACTTTAAAAGAAAGAAAACAAAATACTCAAACACATAGGTAATATCTCGAAATAGGTTACAGGAACATTGAGTTAGAGGATCAAAGCGATGGCAATTTGGAGAACGGCAGCTCTCACACCCGCACAGACATTTTATTCTTTTGCACTACAAAACTCTTGACGTTCGCTTAATACAATTTTGAACCTTATCACTTTAGCTTAACAGCTACAATTGTCTCAATTTTTTGTCATGCGTTACTGCAAAGGTGTGAGAGGGTAGCTCTTTTATTTTTTAAACAGGATATCCTGGCTAGGGCGTTCCAGCGGCCGTTTCCAAGCATACGGTTCATTAAGTAGTGACGGTTCTATAAACGACAGTAGCACGTGTTTCCAGACAAGTGACACAAAAAAAAAAGCAGCTAAGTACGAGTTGCTTAATAGTAGGTTTGGAAGGTGTCTGTTGAGCGCGGAAGAAGCAATTGAGTAAATGAAGCAATTGCAAGTTGCGTGTATTGTTGAACTTAAAATTACATTATCTACCCTACTTAGTACCTAGGTACTATTGTTTATTCTTTGCAGTCAACTATTTAACATTGGCGGAGACTATTTAACTTTGGCAGTAACTACAAGGCAGCTAGTTGGCTGAGTTAGGCAAATTTTCTTCAAAATTTTGAACTGTACCTATTGCAATCATTTCCAGGCATTTGAAAAAGCGTATTTATCAACAGCTAAAGTTAAGCATACATATTATGTGGTTAAGGAATTAGTTGACGGTTCCTTGTTCTATTGATACCTATTATATTAGTGGCTCTGTGAGCTGTAAACTTCACACATTCAAACTTTTTTGCGAACAATCTCGCGATGCACAGTAGCGCCATCTAGGTACTTTATTGTACAACAAACATTAATCACCAAGACGCTGCGCTCCATCAATCCCTACCTAGTAGGTAAAGGGACGACTGGTAGAAACCTAAAAGTGAGAAATTTACTGCATTTTGAGGAGCTATTCTGCTCATCACGCTGAAGACCCTCATCAGATCTTCACCATGTTTTTATGAGACTACCTTACAAATAAAAAAAATATCGAAATCGGATTTAATAGGGCGGAGATATTCAGTAGCGGGGGCTACTGAATATCTCCGCCCTATTATATTTTTTACCTTTTTTGGGGGGAAATAACCCCCAATCAAAAGTTCACGTCGTTTTTTTTTAAATGTGTTCAATCTGTATACCTGTAGAGGAGAACAGCATGACAGACATCCGGACATACGAAATATTTTTTGGCCAAGCTGAAACAGAGACGCTTTGCTCTCGCTTCGCGCTCGATCGGTCAAATATAATATTGACCTCTTGATCGGTTTGATCGCTCATATCAGAGGATGTACCCTCATTTTTTTATAGAACATTATTGGATGTAACTATAAGGTAGGTATATAATCGTTTATTATCTGAGTAATGATTGGTATCATTTATAATTCTGTTGTTTTTTCTATTTCTGTTAATCATTACGACGGGTCAAAAAAGTCCATAAGAATTTCAAGACAAACAAACCATGTGCTTAGAAAAATGTGATGTAGTAAACAAATAAAAAATCAATGTCACACGAACCATTCTCAGACAAGAATGCTCTTCAATCACATGCCGTAGAAAAATAGTCTATCTCTCGAGAGTGTAAACAAAGAATCCTTATACCCACTTGAAACGGCACAAAAAAAGGCAAACCAACCCTTGGGAATTCAACTTGAAACGCAATTATTAGTTCCTTAGTTCTTTAATGGGATTTATGGGTGTTTGACTTTGCGGGGCTACTGAATATTAATGAGGTAAAGTTTAATTGATAAGTATGGGATTACCACGAATGTTTAAAAAATGGGGATTAATTACATTCCTGGGACGAGCAAATCACGCGGACATTTTTCATTAATAAATACCATATAATCATAGAAGTATTAGGAATCCTAATAATTCTATGATAAATACGAATAAATATTTGTTTACTATTTAGCATCTAGGATTAATCCAATAACTGAAGATAGTAGACCAATGATGTTATATATAATCTCATTGTAGTAGACACTATAGCTAATGTATACTCTGTGGAATGGTATAGTACAGGACCTTACCTGCTTACTTTACCCACTGTTACTGTGGGTGCTTCTATAAAAACTTTACCCCTTAGGTGGACAAATTGACACATTATCTCAACTACAGTCATAGTCTGTTTTACTATGCTACAGTCATTACCCGGGCCGTAAGCAAATGAACTTTGTCAAGGTTAGCCGAATTATTGAGTCGGCTTTGTGCTCGCGAATTATGTAAATGTAAATTGAAATAGACAATTAGGTTTATGTGTGACCGGCGTTTAACGCTTGTGAAGACAGTTTAAATTATGGTCTTCTATGTTGTCATGTTTCCGCATTAACATGTAGGGGGTCTAACGTTTGTTATTATTATTAGTACTGCTGGTTTCTTTGTGTGCGCCCTGAATTTCAGCGGATAGGTAGGCAAGCTTAATTATGAGAGATAAGAGATATAGATTTTAGTTATCTTTTCCCTTGTTCACTATTCTTACACATCCAGTTACGATGACTTTTTTTGTGTCAAATCTGCTCATAGCAAGTGTGAATTATGCAAAAGCCGCATTAGGCAGAAAAAAGTGGACAAACGCAAAACTAAAAATGAATTACACGTCACATAATTATTATCATTCTTGGCAGTAACGTCGTCGGCACCTTTCGTTCATTCATAAAGACTCTTTTGTTGGGTTAGGCCAGAACAAGCCATGCGAGATTTCTATGGAAATCCAACTTGTTTCATTGAAGATTTGAAGCCCCTTTTCTAACGGCATGATAGATGAACTTATTTGGTTCGATACAAAACCCAGCTGTTGTCTGTGTATCTATAGGATTTTAGAATTGTAAGTTTGTAAAAAAATTAAATTGTAGTTTGTCATTATTTCTGTCATACAATACTATATTATAACAAGAAATAATAATAACTCCATGTACTATTATTTATTTTGTGCTGTAAATTTAACATTTATAATAATTTTAGTGTGATTGATTACCTGTGTGAAAATATCTTAAAAATAAAATGAATATATTATTGGGAAGTTATTATTTTTAATGAATACTATTTAATATAGCTGTATTATTGAATATCATGTTATTATAATTTTTCTCATTCTTTACTTTCATTTCTAACAGTTGTAGGTTGTTACTTACTTAATATGTTGCAGCCATTTCCATAAAAGAGGAGAATTCATTGTTCACAAACAAAATAATATAAACAGGCAGACAACAAATAAACAATAACGAATTGCGCCATTCAATCTCCGACTAAGAGGTTTCGACTTTGAAGACTACTAGTCTACTCTACTTAACTAGTCTAAGAGCCCGCAGTCTGTCTCAGTCAAGTACTTTAAAATCACTGAGATCAGCCCCCCGATTCAAAACCATTCGATAACGAATCGAATCGATTCGATTCGATATAGTGAATGAAAAATGTATTGAATTGACCGATTTCAAACCGAATCCACAGAATAAATAATACCTAATCGATCGACAACAGAGTTATGGAAAGGTTCTGAATCGGGGGGCAGAAGTGCCAAATAAATACTTCAGCGTAATCGGAAGAAACTTTAATATCATATTACTTATTTCAGTTATTGACATTGATGTTTTCATAACTTTATGATGATGAAAGACGTACTTACTTTAATTTGATATCTTCTCTTCTTCCTTAGTATACCACCAAGTGATCGGTAAAGTCAAGTACTACTTCCTTAATACAGTGTCGGAAGGGCCTTGACTACAACTGGTAAAATAAACATTACTTAAAGTGACTGGTTGTTCTCTGCCTAGCCTACATTAGAATAGTTATTATAGTCAGTTATTTATGCCACTCTCGAAAGCATTATTTTGCTGGTATTTTTGCGGTGTAGTATTATTTTTCTAACGTGAAGTTTATATATTAGATTCGTTTTGATTCTATGTTCCGCACCTGCATCACAAAATAAATAATCGTACTACGTACCTGCATGTGTAGTTATTGCCATTGACAGTTTCCGCACTGAGAGCTTTATTTTATAAGGAATTCGAAGATGTAGGTAAAGATGCTATGTATATAATGTTATTCCAGTTCTTAGGTGATCGATGCTGTAATTGCTTACGTCTAAAATTTTACCTGAATTATCTTCAGTTTCAGTCATTACCTCTAACTGTGGTGCAATCCTCAAAAGAATTCTCCTGACGAACTAATGTTGAAGATGACCGAGAGAGCTTCTACAACCGTGTCGATGAGTCTATTTTGGCTTCATGGGTGGCATCATAGCGCGTGTATATTTATTCGCCAGATGTCCTTGACAAGCCCTTCAATATCAATCAACGCAACAATTGATGTTTCAAATAAATATGAAAACTGAAACATCTTGGTTGTCTAACAGAAGTAATAGAATGTACACTAGAGTATAAATAACTAATAGTACCTACAGGTAATGACAGCCATTAACTATAAAGTTTAAAGTCAAATTTTCCTGAGACTTTATCGAGTTGCTAAAGTGGTAGGTACTGAATAGGTATGTACCTACTAGATAGATATGTAGGCTTGGTAGATTCATCACGTCACGATGCTCAGCAGTGACCAATCGACAGAAGGAAGAAGAGGATGAAAGTACTTATTTAAGTATCTACTTGTTTTTACAAATAAATCACGAATAGTATAAATAATCAGCAGGAATTTCAGTGCTTATTCTGTTATTTATCAGAAGCACTGCTGTAATTTTTTCTTCAATTTGTTAAAGTAATTTCATGGCAATCAGCAATTTAATTGAAATTTGTCTTTGCCTAGGTAGGAAAGCTTTCCAATCCGATGTTCACAGAGTGTTCAGCGTTCAATAATTCAGTTCACAAAGATCATTTTGACAAGACCGATTAAGTTAAATTAATATAGTAAAATTAAAAACCATAAAATAACTTAGGTTCGTTCATTCTTTCGTCATAGTTCATTCACTCACAACACAATCAGTCAGAAATATTTCAGACCTATTATGCCCATCCTTATTCTGTTCCAATCTGCCGCAACGCAACCACAGAATAATAAATAATAGTACTAACACAACTCAAGACATCCGGCACAAAATTCTAAACGCGGTTTTGTACTATTATTTATTCTGTGACGCGGTGAATGAATTCCGGCGTCCCATTGAGCGTGGTTCCTTAGGTACGCCATTGTTTGGTTTCTGGCTACATAACAAAAATAACCAATAACTCAAGATGACAATAGGTTAATGAGCACAGACGAGTAACTACTTGAAATAACAATGATAAAGAATGCGCCAAAATAGGCTTATTGTTTATCCAATAGGTACCCACAGAATAAATAATAATGCTAACGATATGGAATAGGTACCTACAACAACGATAAGAGGAAAAGTTCTTAGTCAATCAAAACTGTTGAATTGTATAACAAGCAGTTTTATAGCAAGTCAGTAAATTGATTTTTAACGATTCCACATTGCCAAATCCAGAGTGAAGCACCCAAGACAAAGAAAAAATACACTAAGCGAACCCAAGATATGCCGATCCGCTCGTACGCACAAGCCTCACGCACACAAGAGTTATGCACACACATAGTCACTATTATTTACTCTGTGGTATGGGCCACTCCATTTTTTTTCAAATATTTTATACTCACCTGTTTACCATTGTGTTATGACCAATTTCAACTTGTTAGTGTTAATAGTGTCTGAATAAAATAGCTGTGACATACAGATAATGAGACGAACAGACGAAACTATAAATAAGGGTTCCTCGTTTAACAGTGTAACCCTAAAATCTTTGCTATCTCGCTGGTTCTAGATTCTAGGTAGATACGTACTACGTCTATCCATGGTTGTGGCTTGTTGGGGGCGTAGTCTAGTTCCTATAATCCATAAATAGGTTGAAACAGTAATACAAACAAGAAAGTTAAAAAAATGACTGATACCACACAGGCGAATCGAAAGTGAAGCACCCAAAATATGCCTATCCGCTACTACGCACAGGCCTCACGCACGCACACTAAGTTCTAAGGGAAATCAGCCGCCACAACGCAGCACTGCAAGATCTCGACCTTTATTAGTGGTGTTAATTCTGCCAAGTTCTCAGGGAAAATCAAGAACAATGCAGTCTTTTGTGATGATAAATTGTTTTAAATTGTGTATAAACCACAAAACACTACAAATTATCCACTCATATACACACACACATACGCAGCATAATTTGTTATGCATCACTTCATTTGTTTGGAGGTGTGATTACAGTCTTTTTTAAAATCTTCTTGATAGCAATGAAGCAATTCCATTAGAAATATTACCTTTAAATTATACATTTCGTGTCTGTGCAGTTAACCGTTGAGGAGTTCCCTAGTCAGGACCCAATCCTGAGTGCAGCAACCATGTCATTGTAAAACTTAAAACCGGCTATCATAATAAAATGCGTACACAAAATTTCGTATCTGTGCTGTTGTCACCTCACCAGTCGGTGAAGAGTTTCTTTATTTGGAGCTAATCCTGGATGTTGATTCAGGTCATGCTTACCATAAAAATGCATTGTCATCGGAACTGAACCAACATGTAAAAATTCTACTCCGTAAGATATGAGGAAGTGGTTCTAAGCTTCCAATATTTGATTTGACCAAAACAAACATACATATAATACATACCTACATACAAACAAAGCAAATTAAATAAAAGATTTAAATTAAAAAAAAACGCTGTCTTGCGAACGCAGGTTTAGGTTGTGTACGTACTTGATCGAATTTGGCGCAAAAGCACAGAATAAATAATAGTACAAGTAGCAAAAGCGCCAAAATATGTACTGGCACAGAATAAATAATAGTACAAAGTACTGGTAGTATAAGCAAGGTGCTAGGGAAATAAACAATGGAAAACTTGCCTGGAAAAATAATTAAAATTGGAAAAAATATAACTCTTCATAATTTAAAACCTTTTATTTAACTTCACTTGTATGTATGTATGTCCTGGAATTTTGCAATCAATATTTCACCTACTTCCACTAAAGCTATCGGGCACACACGTTTGGTTCTCGTGGCTTTTTTTTTCTTGTTCTTTTGGATTTTTGTATAAACTCAATCTTAGACTTGGATACTTCGTTCGAAATTCTAGAATAAATAAAAGACGCCACAGACGTGCTTCTCGATGGATATTCGAACTTTTCATCATCGTAATCCACGCAGGTGAAACCGCGGGGCGCAGCTAGTACAAAATATATAGAAGGGCTACTAGGCAAAAGTACAAGCGCCTCGCTAAACCAAGCAAAGTAACTTAACATTTATTGCTCTAAGGAAACTGTTAGGCGTCTGTTCATGCAAAAACCACGTACGTACGCTACACTACAATGTTATTTATAAAGCACAGATTACCTTATATGATACAATGGTTTATGGGTCTATGGTTTCAACGGTTCAAATTTTTTTTCTGGAATGCGGTGAGTAAAAAATATAATTTCTAAAATTATACTTATAATAACGAAATGAAAATAGGAACGAAAAATCAGAACAAATCAATCAAATAATCTGAAATTATGTTACGTATAAATAATTAGAGGTGGTGATTTACGTAGCTCATTTTGCATGTTTGCAGCCGCAACAAACTACCTTCCTAGCTATTATTATTATGACCTAAACTTATTAAATTAATTGATTGTGGACATTAGAGTCATTATAATTATATTGCTGTTTTTTTATCATAATATGTACCTTGATTTTACTTAATTATTATGACTAATTTATTCTCGGGAACTAGAACTTGGCAACGGATTTCGTACTGTTGACCTCTACCGCCAATAAGAAGAAGCTCATCTGCTATAGGCTATAGTGACAGCAGTATCGATCTGCGTAGGTAGTTTGGTATGATGTTAACAGATGGCGCTAAAAGGTTCATAGTACTAATTCATAATTCATCACTATAATAATTATAGTTTCGTCATCATGTCCGTCTGTCCGCAGACGGACAGACTACGGTCCTTCTGTCTGTATGCCACAGCAATTTTTATAACAACGGCTGTTGTTTGTCCTATATTGTGATCGGTTTCATTCAGAATATTATCTGTGGCTGCTTATGCTGGTTCAAGCTAAGTAGGACTGAAAGGCCGCCGCTTGCTTTGATTGATTGATTGGTATTTGTGGTCCTGGAATTAAACATATTTTATGTTACTTTTTACCCAGATATATGACAACGCGGGCAAAACCGCGGGCACAGCTAGTCTGTAATAAAAATGTCCATACCTTTCGAAACCGCAGTTTGGGTTAAACTCTAAAATTAGAAGTACAGTGTGACGCAAAATAATGGGGCATAAAGGGTAGATACTTAGATAGTAGCTACCCTGTCCTTTGTAGTTAGAAGCTTTTGTTCATATGAAACATCAATTTTAGATTACATATATAAACAATTGTAATATGTACAATGTTCATATATCTCAATGTATAGCCTTAGTCTCCGTTTCTCCTTGGGCAAAAATCAAGTCCGAAAAATTTCCAGCGGATGTCCGGCTGTTCTCCTCTACGGTCGCAATGCTCAACCGATTCACGTGAAATTTTGTGAGCAGTTTCGATAATTATGTTTTTTTTTGTCGATTCAAATTTTCGTTTTTTTTTTAATATGGCGGAGATATGAGGGTTGAAAAATAAAAAAAAACATATTTTAGCCATTTTGAAAAATGTTCTGAACCATTATTCAGTTTCAAGCTATTCAAAGACAAACTCGCGAGTTCTACAGCTAACAGAGCCACTATGTTGCAATTGCAACTATTAAAGTAAAGTAAACTATGTGAGTAAAAATGAAACTTAAAATTTATATAAATAAGCTGCGCCTGCAGTTTCACCCGCGCGTCCCTCAGGAACTGTGAATTTTTCCAGGATCAAAATAAGCCTATTTAATCCAGAGTATAAGGTACGAGTACCTCCATACCAAATTTTATCAAAATCAAGGGGGGGGGGGGGTTGAGAAAAGGGGGGTGAGGATCATAGTATCGAGGATCGTAGATCGTAACGAATGGACCGATTTTGATGCGGTTTTTTATGTTTGAAAACTGAAGTGCTCGAGATGCTTCTTAGCTATAATGGGGGGTCGGGGGTTATATATTTTTTTAATTTGTGCTTGTTTACTGGCTTTACCGGATTTACCATTACCTTGTACTATTATTTATTCTGTGCCATTACCGGATTTACTGGATCTCATATCTTTACTTGGCGCCCCGCCGCGCCGTCTCCGTTCATTCACCTAAACTCAGAGCCCGGCTCATCCGGCTCAATTCCACAATCTCATCATCATTTAACCTCGTCTTGGACAAATAACTAATAGTGATCACTATTATCTAGCTTAGCACTGGATAGGTCGCACTCGAATGCGATCCTTCTTCTTCCTCGACCTTCATCTGGTGGAGAATCTCTCATCGCAGCCTCTCCGCACCGAAGCATATACTATTTAGCTTAGCACTGGATAGGTCTCACCCGAATCCTCATTGCGATCCTTCTTCTTCCTCGACCTTCACCTGGTCGAGAATCTCTCATCGCAGCCTCTCCGCACCGAAGCACGTAGCACCAGACTAGTAGCCACACCGAAGTGTGTCTCCTCAGAGCGCGATCAGACGTCATCCATGACCAGCCGCGTCCGCTTTCCCGCCGAAAGTGAAGTCAGTCAGTTGCCTGTCAAGAAGCCATTGAGATAGGAAAAACAAGAAGCGCGCTCCCAAATGCCACAGACAATCTTACCACAGTGCTGCCATGACGCGAATTAAACTGACATGTTTCCATCGTATGACAGTTGACACATCCAGAATTGTAAAATAGAACTCGCGTTGCTTGACAGATGCCTCAATATTTTCCCAACTCTGTTTACATTGCGTTTTCTAACTATGTACACCATTTTAGAGAATATAACATACGACAACACAATTAACACAATTATTTCAGGTAGGTGTTTACCTAACCTAATCACCCCTTATTATAGTAGTCGCAGAGTCTTTGTGTTTGTGAGGTTAGGCTCTGTGAACGATTGCGCAGGTACTGCTGTGAGGATAAAACATCATAAAGTAAGAGCGTGGTAGAAAATGCGAAAAACGTAAGCGAGTGACCGAGGCAGAGGAGTACTTCTAATCATACAATGCAGTCTTCAGCTTCCAACAGTGGGATTGCGCCTGAAAAATAGCAGTTTGCGCATCGACTTGCAGACAACTTCCGAGACAGAAACTTAAGCTGCGGCTACTGTAGTCAAGGATGCAGTGTGACTGCGGCGAGGCGGGCGGCGCACCCGAAAAATCCATGAGGAGACTTCCTGGAGCATCATTCATGTCCCCACCGCTGCACACTTGAAGAAACTTATCAGTGTACTGGTGAAGCCATAGAATTTGCCACTTATCGCTCCAAGTGGGTTTAAAACTATAAAATTAACTCGGCACGAAGAAGAAGCGTACTCTTTTCTCGACACATGAATAATTGAATATCTAATTATTTTCGGTCGCTTTCATCACACTCAACTTTGTAACGCAAAATTTTCAAGAAAACAACAACTTGTTAAGGAATCGCCCGCCTCCGCCGAGTCACTTTGGGCGGAACTTGAAATTAGGGGCAAAGGTGCGGCAAACTTTTCGAAAATTGATTATCTCCCGTGCCGTGAGGTTTGCGACATTGTTTTGGAAACGAACTTTCTCTAAGGCCTGATTAAAAATATTAAAGCATCATCCATAATACGAGTATGCGGCAGCCTTACTCCGATTCAAAGGTACAGGTAAAGGTAGGTAGGAGATATTTTGGGCTTTTGGGCTTAGTTTCGGATGAACTATTGGGACGTATTCTAATATTTCTAATCATACAAAAATATTTTTTTTCTATGTGTGTGATGTTGGTGATATAAGGTAAGTTAAAAGGGTATTCATCAGTAAGTGATAGAATTTTGTTAAAATGTTTGGGGGGTTTTGGGGGTTCAAACCTCTCCGAAACTCCTTAGCACCAGCCACCGTTTTATATACGGAAAGACTGGAAGCTCAATTTAGTTAAAATAACATATAACATATAACATATTTTTTTAATTTAAACTGGAAACGACATGGAAATTCTATTATATTTACTTATTTGAGTTTGGTGATTTTATTAAGAAAGAAAGTAAAATTAAGTATTTACCAATTAATGTTTTCAATTAAACCATCAAATATCGCAATGTATCTGCGTTTTTTTATATCGATAAGACCCATGAGCGAGATTAGTTTATATCCAAGTTTGCAACACTGAGCTAAAAGCAGCACGGTATGCTTGAAATTCTAGCACTTACATAAAAAAAAAAAAAAAAAAAAATCTAGCATTCTTCTTAGTTTTTTCAAGATAGACTGAACATAGACTGTTAAACTATGTATGTAAAATGTACTAAAACTCTGGTGCAAAAGCTCGACCCCCCCCCCCCCCCTCCAAGTGAATTCCTGGCTACGGCCTTGCTGCTCATCACTTACAAGGTCATCTTACACGGGCAATTATTTCGACAATCATTTCCGCAATTATACACCTAGTCAAAAAGCTACTGCAAAATAGAGCAAGAATGTTGGGGTACACTCTGCATAACCTATTGCACCGTCTGTACAATTGCGGTAATAATAGGAAGTTTTCCGTAAGGTCTATTAAAAAAATAAAATAGTTCATATAAATGTGATAGATGGCGCTGACGAGACGTGGATCTGGAGATTTAGTAAAACCACACGAAGCAAGGCCGATAAAAAAAACTTTCTTACTACTTACTACGTAGACAAGCGTATATCTGTATGTCATGCTTATTTTTGTTATTATTTTATTACGTATTATATTCTATTTAGTTTTTGTGCCTATTGTTTGATATCAAACAAAGTACATTTGTTTCTTGTTTTTCCACAACACAACACAAATAAGAAGGTATATAAGAGTAAACTTTGCATTTTCATTGACTAAATGCGAAAAAAATGAGAACCATGTCGCGTCAGTGCCACCTATCGATGGTTTCAGTAGTAGGTTCCTCCAGCTGTCAGAAAACCTCTCAAAAAATGCCCGTGTAAGGCTCTTTTAGAATTGTACGCACTTCAGATCGTAATTGATATAAATATCACTATGATTTTCGATACCACTTTTGAAAACCTATGATATGGGGCGAATGCGTCAAAAAAGTCTAGTCACACAACAAAATCAGCCTTACATTTGACATTACCACAATAAAGTATAGACATTTTACTGTAAAAGAAGGAAATTAAAAAGAAAATGCAGATTTATATAACATGCTTTAAATGATAATTTTAATATTTGATTTTATATTATTTAAAAGGAGGACTTTTTATACGCTTTATATTAGCTTCACTTGTATGTTTGTATGTTTGTAACCGACTCCTTTGGACGCTATTTTGACCCACTTTAAACGGTCAGATTTCATTCAAATATTGCACGCCTGTCAAAAACCGATGACAACGCAATAATTAAAAAAAAAATCTCTCTTGTAAATAAACCAAACTAAAGAGTAGAAAATAAATTATAGTTTACAAAAAACCAAAAAAAACACGCTTTATATAGAAAACCAAACTAAAAAATAGAAAATAAATGTTAATAGTGTAAATAAGAAAAAATGATTTATTTAAAAAAAAGCGTGGGGTGCTTATAATAATATAATTATCCGAATCCCCTCGGCCTATCCTATTTAGGTACCTACCGCCTTCTATAAATAATATGTAGTGATGAATAGTAGGCAAACGACTGATCTTTTTACCCGATTACGTTGAAACATAGGAAGGGTAATGAGTTTAACAGTTTAACAGTCCGATTTTGACAAGCGACGTATCAATCGATTCGTCTTCATCGCAAGAGTGTCATAGGCTATTAAGGTGGGCTTCTAGTATATTTGAAGGTTTTTGAACCTCTGTAAATCGACTAAAATATAAAAAAAATATGTTTTTATAAAATTTGAATATACACTCTAGAAATTATAAGTGATAGAAACGTGATTGAGAATTGTTGGCTCAATAAAAAATAATTCCAAAAATGACTCTAAATCGGTATTTAAAAAGTGTCCTGTTAAGTGATACTATCGTAAAGCCATGTGAAAGTTATTCCAATAGACGTGGCTTTTTATTCTTTATAAAAAGTTTTTTTTCAATCATCATGTCAATCATGTGTGTGTGTGTGTGTGTGTGTGTGTGTGTGTGTGTGTGTGTGTGTGTGAATGCATGTTTATTACTTCTTAAAACGGCTTAGTGGATTTCGATGAAATTTGGTACGGTGGTATCTTATAACCTGGATTAACAGTAGTTGTTTTTTTAGTTTTTATTACGGTCTAGGCAATCGTTTGACCACGATCTCACCTGATGGAAAGCGATGATGTGGTCGAAGGTATAGCACGCTTGCCTAGTAGGTACCTATTCACTCTTGACTTGAACACACCTTGGTTATAATTTACCGGAAACAGTGAAGGACGCGGGTGAAACCGCGGGGCGCAGCTAGGACTTATATAAATTTAATGTTTCATTTTTATTTACATATTTTACTATATTTTGATAGTTGCAATTGCAACATTAGACTATAGTATTTACATTAACTAGAATAATCAAAAATTTCAATTTTGTTATAAGTTCAAAAGAAAATTGCTACTGTTTAGTTATAAGAATTATATATTTTTGTAATGACCAGTATTTTGATACCTCACTCGATCAGTTTTGATAATTTTTTGTTCCGCCTGAAATACAATATGGCAGCTGTAAGCCGCCATATGGATTTCCGCAAAGTAACGCCTGTGTCTATCAACTATTAAATTAATTATAATTTATAAAACTATTCAGATTAAGCATCCTATTTTCCACTTAATCAGTCCCAAGTTCCAATAAGCGTTTGGCATTTAACCCACATCGCGAATCATAAGCAGTCACGATTGGGCAATAAAGTCGCTTCCACACGGACCGGCCGTCAGCTGTGACCGCTACGGACAGCAGCGGTCTTTATCGTCCGACAAAATCCGCAAGTGATTTGTTACGTAAATGTAAGGGTTTTGGCACTTTTGGCAGAACTTTGTACTCACCTAGGTATTTATTAGTGATATTTTTCTGTTCTTTTAATGAAAAACAAATGAAAAACGCATGTGAGGTAAGTGTTTGGGAAGCGGTTACAAAAAAAACAAATAATGAATTCCAAATCGATTGTCTGTTCACGCCACAAACGGCTCAGCTGACGCAGCGATCGAGCTCTCTAAATAAAATGATAACGGAGAACCGTTGAAACTCACCCTTTTACAGGTTGACGGCGCACATTTTCAGCCTCCCAGCACCCTTTGAAGTAAAAATTAACCTTTGCAAAAATTTCACGGCACACGATTACGCAATTAATTTGCTATTTTTGTTTTCGTACGCGATAGAGAGGACCGGGGCAGATATCGCCCGGACGGTTGTCATGGCGACGCGGGGCGCGAGCGGCGCGCGCCGCATCCCGACGGCAGAAGTGACCCCGCAACCATCGCGGCCGCTGCGTCGCCTCGCCTGACGCCGTCCTTAAAACGCTTTTTGACGTAACGATAACCGTGCGTGACGTACCCGTACGGAACCATAACACTCTGTGTAACAGCCTCCTCGCAGCCCTATACCTCGTGAGTTGCAGTGCCCTTTCTATGTCAGTGTGAGTGCGGTGCATTAGTCTGCGTGCAATGTCACGAGGAGGGACAGATCTGTGACCAGGGGAGGGGCGAATTCGCGCTTGGTCATGCCTTTCGGATCAGGTGAGCATTTCTTTAATTTCAGCCGCATAGCGCTTTGCAATAAGCACCACATTCCCTTGTACACAACGTGACAAGAAGCTGAAGAATACAACAGAAAAAAAAGGGGTTTTCTTAAAATTTCAGTAAATTAAAGCGTAGGATGCTTTAACTTATTGCTTGCCTTGATGCCACGTCCTAGTGTTGTGATATTAGATAATTCCAAAAGTTTTATTGAGTTGGGTAGAAAGTTATGCTTCTCTCTTGGGTTTGGTTGAACTAAGATGATTTTGTATTGGGTCGCCCTCGCTCTATTAAACAGTAACGAGTTTATCTTGTCTCCCGGCCTGAATCATAGGGCGAATTCGGATGACATTATCCGACGCTGCTAAGATAGGTAGCATCCTAGCATCCATAATTACTTATGTATAACCTAACCTAAATTGTGTCAGCATGGCTCGGTAAACAATTAGGTTAAACTTAATCAAGGTTATACGTCTAGAGCTATCCTAGCTAAATGACTAATATCGAAGTTTAGTCGTAAACTTTGTAGGTATTCTATGTAGGTATTTACAGACAGATAATGTAGAATAGACATACAAATCTGTCTGTTTCACAATTATGGATGGATACAGATATCTTAGTCCTAAATTGCAGTAAAATAACCGCTTTAGTTAAGTATCTAATAGATTACAAAACTTATGAGTAAATTTCGATAATGCAACTTCATGAAACCTACATAAGTATTCAACTAGGATAGCGATAAGACCGCCCATTGTAGTACCATAGTTTTAATTATAATGTGTATGTTTTCTTTAAAAACTGATCATTACAATAAAGAGTTTCGTATCGTATAGCTCTAGACTTATAACCTTGATTAAGGTTAACCTAATTGTTTACCGAGCCATGCTGACACAAATGAGAGATCTATTTTTGGTATTGGTTCATCTTCAGTCGGAAGTCGTCCACTGCTGAACCCTCAATAGAAAGCCACAACACTCGCTGATTGCTTCGAGCGGTTCTCACCAGGCCGTCGGTCCTGATCTTGAGGGGCTGTCGTCCTACGTACCGTATTACAGTCCGTGGTCGCAACTCGAGAACCTTTTTTCCCCAACTCCAAATATGATGATAAATATACTCCAAAATTGAACATTGTTGCTATAAGCACACCGTAAACAATACCCTAGTACTTATGAGCTATCTTACATTGTGATAGAGTACCTAGGTACACCGGCAAATCATTTATTTGTTTTTTTTCAGTCAACCTTTCTGTTATGGAGTGAGAGGCAATGCTCTACCTTTTACTTACCTTTTTGAGGATGAGGTTCTCACTGTATTTAAAAGCTTTTACTTTACTTGCAATGTTTGTATTATGTATGTTTGTTTAGGTCAAATCTTGCAAGGTGAATTAGAACAATTCCTCTTGTCCTACGGATTTGAATTTTTGAATTTTAGTTCAGTTCCGATGACAATTCATTTTTATGGTAAGCATAACTTATATCGACATCCAGGAACAGCTCCAGATAAAGGAACTCTACAGTCAATAGCACAGTCATTAAATTTTGTGTTCGAAATTCTATAATGATAGCCGGTTTGAAGTTACACCATGACATGGCTGCTGCACTCCAGGTTGGCTCCTGACTAGAGAACTAGATACAGATACCTTAGTCCTAAATTGCAGTAAAGTAACCGCTTTAGTTAAGTTTCTAATCATCTGTTTCGTGTCTGTGCTGTTTCATCGGTTAACAGCACAGACACGAAATGTTGTATACGCATATAATTGTGATAGCCCGTTCTAAGTCTCATCATGACATGACTACTGCATTTTTATTTCAATGTTTTTAATACATATTTTTATATTGTGTTCTGTCTTATTTCTGAGATCTCTAAACTTATTTGGATGTTTCTTTTAGAGTTCCGTAGTCCAACAAGGAACGCTTATATTTAGATTCGGTGGCTCCCATACAAGATAAGTAAAGAAAAAAAAATGTTACCCTAAGGGTTGGGATCTCGTTGACTAGTTATTTTAAAATTTTAATGAGCTTTTTTGACAGTATTTTTTTCTATTTGATTCTATTTAGGAAATATTTGGCTCTAAAGTGACCTTTTGGCTTTTGGTTATTGAGTTGCTAGAGTTATCTAGGGGTACACTACGGAGTGAAGTTCAATCTTTATGGGGGTGTAAAGGGGTGATTAAGTTTGAACGCGGGTGAAGCTGCATGGCGCATCTAGTTAGTCAATGATGCTAAGTTTCCAGGTCATTGACAAGTTGAAAAAAGTTACGTAGCTTTTTTATAAACTTGGCCAATTCTATCATTTTGTTCCAGACTCTAAACCTAAGTTATTGAAGCTTAGAAAAGCAATTTCATTTGTCTAAATCCATCTTAATTAAAGATAAGGGACCCTTTGCTTGAAATCGTGTACTTAAGGTCATACTTACATACCACAGAATTTACTAATAGTAGGTAGTTACACATAAGGTCAAGATAAGATAAGATCCATTCATGGTACTGACACATTTATTACCATTTATTGGCACCCTAAGGATTAGTAAGTCACTTCTATCGGCAAGAATGTCAAGTAACATTGATTGTTTGGATAAAATATATTACGAGCATTGATTTATCACATAATACCACACAATAAATAAATGTCTATAATAATTATAATAAAGCAATAAGAACGAAAAAGTCTGTTCAAAGAAGATAATTTAAAAAATCGTCTAGCGTACTTAAAATAAGCTACTGAACAAGATCATTTTTTTTTAAATCTTGTCTTTCTGTTTTTCTGTTTGTTAGTTTGCTTGTCTGTATGTTTGTTCGCGTATCACGTAAAAAATACTGGACTGATTGCGATGACGTTTTCACTGCTGGATAGCTTACGGGTTGACATAAAAACTGGCGTGCTTGGTATCTCCATCCGATGACTAAAAGCCGATGAATCGATACAAATATTGTTGACGGCTGAAGGAATTTTGATCAAATGTTGGTATTTGCTATTTTACGTCCTGGAATAGCACATAGAGTACTTATATCCTCTACAGAAATGACCACGCGGGCAAGTTACGAGCATCAGCTATTATGTATTATTACTAAATAATACATAGTCGCAACACAATTGCAATCAAATTCACCTTGCCTTTGGCAAATAGGTACCATAAGCAGATTTTGATGGTACTAATGGCAAGGGCCGATCCAGCCTTCGATTCAGGGGGGTTTCGATCCAGCCTGATCTAAGTGTCAGTGAATCCCCCGTCACACACTTAGATCAGGCTGGATGGGAAAATTATACAAGATGTTCCCTACGGTTTCACTCGCGTAGCCTACGCCCAAAGGCAGTTCCATTTATTTATAGAGATAATTATATCATAACATTTCAGGACAAAATAAGCGTAAGAGCAGTGAGCGGAAAAAAATTGAGTTGTCTGTCAGAAAACTCCGATACGTACATAGTATGTATTTAATATCCAAAGTGCGAGCGCAGGAGCGCTTTTTTTTTGAATTATCATTGTTAATACACTATTAAATTAAAATATAATTCCAAACCATGTAAAAATATGCACTGACATGATTTAAACTTACGTGGGTAGAGATTTTTAGAATATTGAGTTATATCTGACAATGATGTAAACGAAAAAAAAAAACAATGATCTAATATGTGACAACTAAAATAAGTGAGAGCGGAGCAAGCGCAGAAATTTCAAGCTTTATCCATTGGTGTAGAAGTTAAATATTTTTTCCAAACCATACAAACAAGCAATGCATAATTGAACAACGCAAGCAAAGCGAGCGCAAAAAAATTGACTTGTTTTTGTACACCATTTTAACAACACAATTGAAACATAATTCTAAATCACATTAACTTATGCATTAAAATGATACAAATACACTTGCAAACTCGAAAGTTCCGAGCTATTTATGATTTTAGAACAAAACATAATACTAAATCACATGAACATAATGGAAAAGAAAATGTGAGGTTACAAGCAAGCGAAGAAAGTGCGAAAATTTTGAATACTTCTGTTAGTTAAAGAGTTCTAAAAACATAACTTCAAATAATATTCAAATAAGTATGCATTGATAAGAAGAAAACACGCAAACGCAGCGTGCATACTGTTGGCGATATTAATTTCAGTAAAGAAATGGAATAATTCTAAATCATACGAAAATAACCGATTTACGTAGCTATTCGGTAAAAATTCAAAGAAGCGCGAGCGAAGAGAGCGCGAAAATATACGAAAATTTGAAAAATAAAAAAACACAAGAACTACCGAAGCATGGTATAAATTTGTAAGGTTTTCTCTATAAGAATATTTAACATAATTAAAGGTTGAAGCCCCTGACAAGGTTATGAGCGTGACGGAAGCGAGCGCGAAAGTTTTGGCTAATTCTATAGTTTTTTGTTTGTCGTGTGAGGTAGTGCTGGCCTCTGGTGTCAGAATTTGTCAGACTGACAGAAGGCCTCTGACATGGCTTAACGACAGCCATTAATCAATAACAGCCGGGACCAACAACTTACAACTTACTTTTACTTACTTACAACTTTTTTTTACTTTTCTTACTTTTTATTGGTGACATTTATAGAGAGTAAAAAAAAAACACAAAAAAAATTGCACATCACAAAAACAGACCAACAAAAGCGCGAGCGCAGCGAGCGCGGTTATTTTTAGTTATTTCTATCAATATACAAAATAAACATAATAAGAAAACAAATTAAAAAAGGCACTAAAAAAAACTACATGGGCCCAGACTACTTCGTTCCTATCGCCTTTTTATAAGTTTAAATACTTATAACATACAAGAAGAATGTGTACAGATATATTTCATTTACTTACACCATCTAAGCAGATATACATTTACATGACGTATTGTTATAATTCGTCTTAAGATCGATCGATCTCTCTGCCTATCGTTGAAACAATCCATCACGTAAATTGACTCAATACCCGTAAGTACTTCCAAGTAGGTGTCAGTACTTATAAAGTGATCGTGCAGATTAAACGTAGGCGTGCAGCGAATAGTAAAAAGCAGTCAAGTTATGTTGGATGGCTTACATAATTGGTTGGCTGAGTTTATATTTTTAAATGCGCTCAGTTCCTGGTGTTGCGATTGATTAACAATCATTTTTGTGTATGCTATACGGTTTTATTTAGCTTATCTTGTTTGTGTCTTGTGTGAGTGAAACCTAGTACTTAATTGAAATTTTACCTCCTTCCTGTTGATCGACTGATCTGAAATTTAGTCATCATCATCATCATCATGTCTGCCTTTAGAAGTCCACTGCTGAACTTAGGCCTCCCAAAAAGAAAAAAAGAAATTTAGTACACACCTTTATTTCTGACTAGCTGTGCCCGCGGCTTCGCACGCGTAGTCATTTCTCTAGGTTCTGTAGTACTCTGTGTGTTATTCCAAGACCTAAAATACCAATACACCAACATCAAAATTCCTTCAGCCGTCAAAAAGGTTTTTATCGATTGCTCGGCTTCTACTTATAAGATTGAGATCCCATGTACCTCAGTTTTTAGGTCAAACCCTAAGCTTGCCAACAATGAAAACCTCATCGCAATCGGTCCAGTAGTTTTTACGTGATGTGCGGATATACATACAAACAAACAAACACTTTTTGCTTATTGCTTTATCATAATTTTTATTATGACAATACAATTATGTATATTCCGTATCATTGTAAATCTAAGATGGCCGCCGCCACAAAATGGCGGATTACTTTTTTTTTCAACCCCTTCAATATGGGTATCAAATGAAAGAACTTAACTAATAGAATACAGCACCATGAAAAATTTCCAAATCCAAGATGGCCGCCAACACAAAATGGCGGATTACTTTTCTTTTTTTTTCAATCCCCTCAATATTGGTATCAAATGAAAGGGCTTGTCAAGTAGAACGCAATACACGTTAAAAATAACTAATTAAAAACTTGAAAATAATATAAGTAAATATTTTATTTTATGTTCAACGTGTTCAACTGTTAAATTGTAAATAAACTTAAGAATGATGCAGATAATGTACAATAAGAAAAAAAACCTGGGGAGTAGCATAACCTGAATAATAGAAATTCGACTCACCCCACGATATTATTTTATATATTTTTGCTTTTACTAGTACATTATCTGCATCATTCTTAAGTTTCTATACAATAAACCATCAGATTGAGATACCATTTTAAGGTTACCATGTTATGATACAATATTAAGTTATTTTTAATACAGAAAAATAAATAAAAAATAAACTTGTGTGTGTTTTTATTAATATTGTATTACATATCTTATGCTAATACTCGTATATGTATAATGTATGGGTACCGACTTATTATAACTATCTATCTAAAAATAAATGAAATGCTGTTCGTTGGTAAGCGAACGGCTTCAGAACGGCTGGACTGATTTGGTAAAATTTTTGTTTCGAAATGTTCGTAATTGTCTGAATTTGGTGTTTATGGAAAGAAACCTTGTAAAATATGACCGGGGATTTTTCAAATTTGCGTTTTTTTTTATGAACTCAAACTTGACTTGGATGCTTCGCTCGAAATTCAAGAATAAACATAAGACGCGTGACAGTCGTGCGTGCTTCTCCTCTGCGGGCCTCATGGTACGTCACGGGCACAGTACATATATAGTTCTTCCGTGAGAACTATACATATATTTACCTGTGCCCGTGACAAAGAAACAAAAAAACTTGCAAAAGCACACTTTATTGTGTGCTTCGATTTAAAAATGATATGATATGGTTATTCGTACCTTTCATCATCGTCACCAACCACGCGGGTGAAACCGCGGGGCGCAGTTATTATTTAATATTATAAGCTTATTTTTAACTGAAAACAATCGAGCATCTAGTGATTAGTGTACTGGATATTGAGCTTTTAAGTCAATTTTAGCACACAAACACATTCAGGAGCTATAATTTAATGTGTGTGATGCTTACTATCATTTTAATTTTAATACAATACAATACAATACAATACAATACAATAACTCTTTATTGAACACATTACAATAAAAAAACAACATAACAGTAATTATATATAAAATCTAATGTTGTACAATAGGCGGCCTTATCGGTATTTGCAATTTCTTACAGGCAACCTGTCACGAGGCGGTCCCTGGGTTTGGGTTGCTCCCACTAGCCCAGGACCCAAACCTCAGTGACACAGAATTACAGGAACTATTGGAAGCACAGGAACAGGAGGAGATGATCAGACTTTTGTACTTGACGATGCGGATTAAAATAACCTCTTATGTAGGTATTATCGTGTATATATTTACAAGTGTAATTCAACTGGTTATAAACTTATTTATGTATTTTATATCATATTTCCCTTTTGCTCCAAAAAACAATGTATAAAATGACAGGATATTTATATTTAGAATGAATAATGGCCAACTATCAAAATGAAAAGAAATGGATTATGAAAGAATTAAGAGATCAAAAGAGTATTATTATGAAAGAGGTTTTGACCTCGTCACAAACCTTTGGATGGACAGGAATATAAAATAAACATTGCGGTCAGTGATAACACATCGTAGAAATATTAGTTCATATTAGATAACTGTTTAGCAGGTACTAGGTACATATATGTCTTTTCTTTTTTAAAGCCTCGCCTCTCGCGCTTACACTTTAACAATTAAAATACAAAAGATTTGCAAAAACATGACACTCGACGGGTCGATTTTCAAAAACATGACACTCGACGGGTCGATTTTCAAAAACATGACACTCGACGGGTCGATTTTCAAAAACATGGCACTCGACGGGTCGATTTTCAAAAACAAAACAATCGACGGGTCGATTTTCAAAAACATGACACTCGATGGGTCGATTTTCATTGGTGTGTCTGTTTTGTTTTTGTGTGTAGATATCCTCACTGATGCTTCTTCAGTTATTTTTACACGACTACCCAAAAAAAAGAGTGTTATGTTTTTAGCATTCATGTATGTTTGTATGTGAATTTCTTTATTCCACCATAACTTTGAAATTCATGAACCGATTTAGATGTATGGGGTAATGTTAGAATCCTTACATCATCCCGAGTAACAAAGGATACATTATTTTTTTGAAAACAGTTTGGCTGCAGTAAAATATTATGTATATTATGTATTAACATAATATTTTTTTGTTCGATTTTGTTAAAATGGGTATCAAATTAAAGGCCTTGATAAGCACATTCCAATAGAGTATAATTTATTGGCATAAGTTCATTTTTGGCAGGGCAGGTGTGTTTTTTTAGCTTTTAAGCTAGTTATTATATTTCAAAGGGTATAGTAGTGCACCAAAGCATAGGAAATTGGAGCAGGCTGAGCTCACCTTCAAACTAAAGCAAAAGAAGAAAAACTGAAGGGACCTCCCAAAATAGAATATAATAATATTGTGATTCAAATGTTAGTTCAATAAAAATAAATAAACATGCTAGCTTGCTACTCCTGAAACATCTCTTTTGCTTGATACGTATCGCTTGGTCTCATCGCTTAGGCTGGTTATAAGCAATTCACACTCGTGAAGGCCAACATGCCTCTCCCAAGGGCACATACATACAACTGGTGTAACGTATCCAGTATTTCCTTAGGGATCGCTGGGGCTCTCAAGTTGCCATTAAACTACGTTTTGTTAGCTTTTGAAGGATATTTTGGAGGTGAAGTTCGAGAGATTTATAAGGGTTACCATATAAAATATACTATTAATTCGAGCTGAAACTTAATGAATTCTCTTTGAAATATATGGTATATGTATTGCAGTAAAATTAAGGTTCAGTGATAGAATGTATTTTTTGTTGGAGGAGAACTGTCTTCTCAACCTTCAAGGCAGTTCTCCCCCAACAAAAAATACACACACGGCACAGTTCACGTTTTTTCTGAAAAAGCAATGTCAAGATACATTAACTTATTTTTAATTATTTAAAGGACAACTTCTTGCAGTATCTTTGGCACAAAATGTATGTTTTTTTAACCGCTGCAAATAACACTGTTATTGATAGCTACAATTTTTAACCCCCGAACAAAGGGACGGGTGTTATAAGTTTAGAGTGTGTATCACTGTGTGTGTGTCTGTCTGTGACATCGTAGCTCCCAAACGAATGGAATTGAAAGCTGAGGTAAACAGCCCAGTTCTTAGCTATAATGGGAGGTGGAAGGGGGTGGGGTGGGGGGCGGGGGGGGAAGGATCGTAGCTTCCAAACGAATAGACCGATATTGATGCGGTTTTTATGTTTGAAAACTGATGTGATCGAGATGGTCGAGGTGGTGAAACGGGGGGGGGGGGGGGGGGGGGGGGGGAGGGGTGAGAAAAGGGGGTAAAAATCATACGAATCAACGAATTGACCAATTTAGCCTCCGAACAAAGAGACGGGTGTTATAAGTTTAGGGTGTGTATCACTGTGTGTATCGCTTTGTATATCAGTGTGTGTGTCTGTCTATGCCATCTTAGATCCCAAACGAATGGACAAATTTTGATTAGGGTTTTCAAAATTTGAAAGCTGACGTGATCGAAAAGTTTCTTAGAATCGTTCGGCAATTGTCGTAATGACGTCACACGTTTTCAGCAAGGAATTTCGTGTGGCATAGTGAATAAGGCCTACTTGCTAGTCCAAGAATTATTGTTATCTCTTTCGCGTTACTATCTGCGAATGTCTCTCTATTCTTCTTGTATTAATTTTGTTAGCCCAGATATTATTTATTCTGTAGCCCAGACTAGACATTAGCACGGGGCTAAGACAGTTGTGCAAGTGGGCATAAGCGCCCTGCATGACTTTTTCCCTTGCACATTATACTCCTTCAAAACTCATGGTGAAGTTAAATTATAATAGTTTATTGGCTCGTGGTCGTGACATTCAGTGCTGTATCAAAAAGGTAAATCTAGCAAATCCGCTATCATATGGCTCATATATTTTCTATCAATGCCCGTATTACCTGTCTTTCAACTTTTCATTCTAAATAATTATTTTTAATTAGTTGAATGGGATTAAGCAACTTGTCTTGTCCCACTTTCATGCCTTTTCAATCGATAGTTAGCTGTTTAAAGTTAATATAAATAGAAAATATATACTTAATGAAAATCTCATTGCAACTGATCGCATCAGGACTTTCATAATTCGCTAACAGATCTTTCTGATCTAGTTGTTTAGTGTTCCGTACCTCAAAAGGAAAGGAACCCTTATAGGATTACTTCGTTGTCTGTCCGTCTTTCTGTCAAGCCCCTTTTTCTCAGGAACACGTGGAGGTATCAAGTTGAATTGTATCTATACTATTAATTTCAAATAATTAAGGGGTAATTTCTGGAACTACTGATTCGATTTGAAAATTGTTTTACCAATAGAAAGACACATTATTTGTGACTGTCATATGCTATATATTAAAATGACCACGCGTACGAAGCCGCGGGAATCTGCTAGTATCAAATACTTTGGTCTGAAAAAACAAACCTTGGAGCTGTGAAAAAAAAAACTTCTAAATCGCGCCCTGCCTGTGGTCCACCTACATAGTTCACCTGGTATACCAGGGGCAATATTTTCTTCCCGTGGTCCACCTCAAGATTTCTGGGTATACCAGGGTTTTTTTTTCTTTCCATGGTCCACCTTAGTTCAACACAATCAAAAGATACGGTCGGTTATGCTGTAAATTTTGACACTCGCATATGAATCAAAACCTAAAGGGTACTTCCCATTGACCTAGAATCATGAAATTTGGCCAGAAGCAATGTCTTATGGCACAAGTAAAGGGGAAAATCCGAAAACAGTAAATATGTAGATACGTGACAAAAAAAACATTCGGATATATTTTGTACGGAGCCCTCGGTGCGCGAGTCAGACTTGCACTTGGTCGGTTATTTTTAAATTGATAAAGCGGTTTCTAGCGGTGCTTAGAAATAAAATTAAGTTGCCTGTTGAGCTGAAACTTCAAGAAAAACTACTCATAGTTTTCTTTTATATATAACTCAACTATGCTTAATACCATTTTCCGACCAAACAAGCTTTTTCATATAACTACCTACAAAATGTAGTAATTTAAGATAATTTATTTACTAAAAAAGCTTATACCCAACTGCTGAGATCTGAATTTCCATATATTTTTGCAGCAAACCGTGAATTTACTTTAATAAAGTTTGTTTGCGGTAAAGGGGATTGAGCTCTGTAGCAGTGATATTGTATCTATCTGTTCACGTATGATTTATAAGGTGCTTTATTCATAAAGAAGGTCCCAGAGGTAAGATGATGTAAGTACCTTATTTTCGTATTCGTATTTAGGAATAACATAAATCATTCGTGCAAAATGATACGAAACAGTAAAGTACCTACCTACAGAATTTTTATGGGTTTGAATATTTTACCATATACGAGTCGGTACCCTTTTCCTTTTTCCAAATGAGATTTTATTTTAAACTAAACGGATAGAACATCTAACATCATAGATCTTTTTAAAGGGGTAGATACGACACGCTTTAATATCACGTAGACAAAAGCTGGACTAAGATACAGGAAAACATGCACACAGCTACAATCCCATCGTTGTGCTTCATGTGCATCGACAACAAATATAGAGACATACGCAGACTGTAGTGCGAATGAGAGTCACTGCTATCACGTGCTATACTAACACCACCACTCTGCGTCCGATTGTGATTAAAGCCAAAGAAGGCCAATTGTGTGCTAATTTATGCGGTCCATGCCCGAGGACCTAGTACCTTATCCACCCACTTTTAATTAGATCTATGCGTCACATAGAATGATTGCTTAATACCATGGATTGCTAAAGCACAGTTTAACTATATTTTACTCCAATAATTATATTCTTAAGCTGTGATAACAATGTTATGTTATGATTTATAGTGACTCGCCGCGGCTTCGCACGGATAGCGCTCACAGTGCGGCATATTTATAGTGACTCGCCGCGGCTTCGCACTGGTAGCGCTCACAGTGCGGCATAATTCTTACTTTTATGCCCGTCTGCACTAAAGTTCATAAAGCATAAACTTAGCTAAGCAACACGTAAAATAAGTCTGACCTTAAGCATCAACTTGCGCTGCACTGGTCTGCACCAACCCGTTTACGTAAAGCAAGGAAGTTATATGTACTTACGTAAAACTGGAATAATATCTTTAGAGTGCAAAAGTGGTCGTACGAAAGCGTAAGAAACGTTCGCGAAAGCGGGAAGTCTTTCTCTCACGTACAACGTTTCACATTTTTTGCACAGACTATAAAATAAACTTGCTGTCACTTGAGATTGGCATTATAAATAAGAAAGAGACAATAACGGCTTCCGTTAACTTCCTTGTCTCTTTTTCTTTTTATTCATTTTCAAGGTCAAATATTCGATACCCCGTTTTTACTTTGAAGAAGTCGTTCCAGTTGTACGCAAGTACATAGAACTTCCTTGACGTAAAGAGACTCGTACAACTGACGTTTCGTAAGTAAGTTAGTGAAATGAACGGAAGAGTGATACATTTCTTTGATAATCTATAGTTTTTGTGTATTTTGTTTCTGATTTTAATCTATATGGTTTTATTTTGCCACATTTTTGTAATAAGTAATAACCTATAGTATAAATAACTTACCAGTCACTCTCGTACTCCAGACTTTCATCAATTTTGTGAAGTTTACGGAGACCTTAGATAACTGATAACGGTTAAAAAAAAAAACTAAATCATCCATTGTTTTAAGCGGGTTTCGTCATGGCCTTACAATTCATGCCCTGTTTTTGCGGATTATTGAGGTCTTCCAGGAATGCAACAAACCCCGTAAAATCGACAATATCGCCGAAATCATTGTTCACACTCATTTAAGGATTGCTTTGTTTATACAAGGATTTTCTAGTGCGATGAAATTCGTCCATCAGGTATAAAATGCTTGTATTTTCCACTGGTTGCTTACATTCTAGTTTACATTTGTAGTAAATAACTTCTTCAGCATAATACACATGTATTTTCAATGGTCACTTATATTCTACTTTACAGTTGACTTCTCCGTTCCGATGCTCAACAAGAATTGAATAAAGTACCGAGTAGTAAGAGTTGAAGTAAGTACCTCCTCACAATCTTTTCCCCTGCAAGAAAAAAATGGCGCCATCGTCGTGAGACTATGTTTCCGGTAGAATCATGGTAAGGCAAACGATTGCCAGGTGGCGCCACCTTCATCTGACGTTCCGGTAGCCATACTTTTGAAATATTCCTGAAGTATTAGTCAAATTGAATTCGAAAACTACTGCAAAAACCCTTCAATTTAAACATAAAATTGGAAATCATGACATTCGGCCATCCGGAACACATAATATCACAATTAATTAACACATATACATATAATGTAAGTGCTTAACCTAAATCATGACATTATACAGAAATAATGCTCAATAGGTTAAATATTACTCCCGAAATACACCACTATTTTTAAATTACCAACAAAAAAAAATTGCGCCGTTTAGTAATGGCATTGCAATCTAAATATGCAGTCAGAACTTTTGAATACTTAACAGTGTAGAATTTAATAAATGTTAAAGTTTTCGGAAATCCTTCCATAAATTATGGACACAAACAAAAAATACTATGCAAAGAATAATGAATGAAATCACATCATGCGTGTGAGTAGTGAACACATATCTTTCCTACTCTTTCTTCACGTTCAATTATTAGCTCGTCTATCACGCGACCATTTTATCAGTTAAAAGTTGTAAACAAGACACGCAAAGGTACTTGTGGTATTATTTATTCTGTGGCGAAGGCACGTAGGTAGGTGGGTAAGCAAGTACCTACAAACAAAATAAAATAGGAAATGTAATATAAAAATACATTATTTGGTTAATTCAAACTTTTCCTTTATTATTTTACGGGCTTAGGCAAAATTCCTTTATTTATTAGGTACGTAGGTATTGAATTGTGCGGTGTTTGATTGTAGTGTCCGATTCACTCACATAAACACACCACTTTATTTGCTCCATAGAAAGAAGTCCATAGGCGGCGAGAGTGCTAATAGTCCACCGGTTTCCGATGTGGTCGTTTAAGTAGTTCTGATATTCTGTGTTAGTGTGGTGTTTGGCCGTCCTGCTAAAACCAAACACCTTGCAGATCGCCATTCAGCATTGACGACACCGTCGTCCGAAGAAGTTTTAAATAACTTTCTTCTCGTGTATTCACGAGGTAAAAATTGAAAAGCCATCGCGATGGTAATCAAACAGCGGCGTAGGTACGTACGATCGTAACGAAACACCCGTGACCGTGACCTGACGTGACCTGTGACGTGGCCGGCGCGTGCGATGCGACTAATTAATTTATTATAATACATAATTGTTTACTTTCGGAAGAAAGGAATAGATAGACGACGCGGGAGGCGGCGCGGCGGGTGCGGGGCGAAGGTTCGTTGCCTTGAGTAATTGTGCTATTATTTATGCTGTGCCTTGAGTCTGGAAGTGTTTATATGATGACAAATCGCGCTTACTTGTACTTAGTATTATTGAATGAAATGCGAGAATTCATTTTTTGTGCGAATTAATGAAGACGTTTGACCAACTATTGTGTTTTTTGTAGGATAATCTTTAAATACAGTCTTTTATTATTTTTTCAGCATAGATGTACTGAGTATCAGCAGTGAATACTTTACACAAATTTTTGAAAATTCTGTAATTTAAAAAAAAAACTTTACCAAAATGTGCTAAATTCATAATAATTTATCGTAAATACTGACAAAATTAATAGTACTAGATATTATTTCTAATGCCTTAGGCAACACATCTATTTTACAATCATGATATTTTCATTAATGAACTTTTGTTTTATATCAATAGTGTACATTACTTAATATTAAAATATTTATTACTTTGCAATATTGCTTATACATTAATATATTTCATCAACTCCTACAATTTGATCATTAATAACATGTTTTTTATAGGTATATAACTTTAAGTAGTGCATGCACATCTCGTAATTTATAACTAGTTATGATAATTACATACTAATTTATAATTACTGTCAACACAAATGAATGCCTGCAGCTATCATCGCTACGCCATATACACGACCAAAAAACATAAAGTAACCTATAGAAATGTACTGAATAAACCATTGCTATCATCTTGAATCCAGTAATAATCCTGCTGACTTGGTTACAAGAGAAAAGCTTCTGTCCGAACTGAAGAAAATAAACTTGTAGTGGAAAAGCTCGACGAGTCTTCCGAAGTGCAGCTACATCATTGCACCTGGACAAACAACGAACCTTTTCTCTTCTTCTCGTTACATTTCTTGGTCTGCCGTCATGGCCTTGAATTCATATTCAGCAGTGTACTAGCTTTGTCATCTGACGGCATTACTTCACCTCTCTGAAACAAACATTTTCTGCGCCATAATCCATTCATAACAAATTATAAGGTTTTATCCTAACTTGAACTCTCAATGTTACCCTTCTATAATTAATGTCAACCATTTTATAATAATGTTATTTTGGTAAATAAACAAATGCTAAATAGCAGAGTTCAGAAATCATTATTCGTTTAATCGTTTAATATTAAATAACAAATAACGTTATCTATCAAGTCAGCTCAATGCATTTAGTAAACATTATTTACTCAACAAACCGACTATTAGGAGATCATTCAACATTTCAATAATAATTAAGCAGATTGAGAGTAGTATAAATCATAGTAAATTTTTATGTAGTTATGAATTTTTAAAGATTAACATAAAATAACAGTAGGCAAATAAAGCTCAATCAATCCAGTAAGTATAGTTTAGTCAACATTTTAACAATAATGTAACCAATTTTATTTTTATCTAGGATTTTAAATTATCCTCTATTCCTAAAATTATAAGCAAAATAATAATAGTTTCTCAGATATATTTTAAATTAACATTGTAATTTATCTTCATTAAATAATGTCTAACAGAATATTATGTCTTATCTTATTTTTACATAGTTTTAATATCATGAAGATTAACATGGAAATCTGGTAAGTACACATTATTGAGCTTGCTCAGTAATTCATGGGGGTTCACGCAACTTCCTGAGGAAAGCATATCCATGTGATAAAACTATGAACTTAACACCTAACAGCTCATGCAACACCCTGCGGATAACATTCCTGCTCAATAATCCTATGAGCTTAACACCTAGTAGCTCGCGCAACATCATATATATAGTCCTGCGAGCGACGAGCTCACGCAACTTCCTGTGGAAAACATATCCACGCTACAATCCTGTGAGCTTAACACCTACTAGCTCACGCAACAACCTGAGGAAACCAATCCACGCAAAAATCCTGTGAGCTTAACACCTATGAGCTCACGCAACAACCTTGGAATTCATATTCACGCAATAATCCTGTGAGCACCTATGAAGAAACATAGTTCACTAATCCAGGAGGTAAAATGGAAACATTACATCCATCATAAAAATAGTTCTCACAATATTTATCTAGGGGCTACAACAACATTCCTAATCATTATAGTTTATCATTTAAAGTTTATCAATTAACATTTAGTTTATCATTTGAAGTTTATCATTCAAAGTTTATCATTCAAAATTTAATCATTCAAAGTTAATCGTTCGAAGTTAATCTCTCGGAGTTTATCATTCAAAGTTCAGTAATTAAATTAAATCCTTTAAAGTTAATCCGTTAAAGTTTATCCTTTTAAATTTAACATATTTGATATTTATCATTTGAAATTTATCACTTAAAGTTTGTCATTTAATGTTTAAAGTTTATTCTCTAAAGTTAATCATTTAAAGTTTATCATATTTGATGTGTAACCATTTCAAATTTAATATTTGAAATTAGTTCTTCAAATTTACCGTTAAAATGTACCCTTTAAAATTTACCTTTGAATATTACCCATGTAAAACTTACCATTAATACATTTATCATTAAAATATTAACATTAAAATAATACCACTTAAAATTTTATCATTTAAATTGTACCATACAAAATTTACCATATAAATTTACCATTTCTAATTCACCATTAAAATATAACTGTTTAAATAAAACCATTTGAAGTTTACTATTTAAAGTTAACGATTTAATTTTTTTATCATATAAGTTTGACTATAAATAAACTTGACCATTTAAATAAACAAACTCCATCACCTCTTACAATACGATTTAAACTTTGTGATTTAAACTGTGATTTAAACTCTATCATTTAAACTTTGTTATTTTAACTATGACTTAAACTCTGTCATTTAAACTATTACTTAAACTATCATTTAACTTTTAATTTATGTATCTGTATCATTTTTCAACTGTACCATTAGGTATTTAAACTCTCATTTAAAATATAATTTAAACTATCTTATTTTTATTTTATTTACAAGACCTTTTAACATTTATAGCATAGTTACAAAAGAAAATACCCAAAGATGGCGGCCATCAAACCATATTAAATTGAAAGAGTACTTTAATGTCATCAAAAACTTTATTAAATATAAGTAGGCGAATGTATCATTTCTGTTTTTTTTTAAATTATTTTAGCTATTTATATAGATTTCATTTTATTATTTAAAATTTATCATTATAATAATAGTCATTGCATCATTTTAACTTTATCATTGAAACGTTATCATTTTTACTTTATTATTTAAACTTGATCATTTAAGATTTATCACATAAGCTTTAATCATTTGAACACTATCATAACTTTATGTTTTTTTTTTACTTTATCATATTAACTTTATCACTTAAGATTATCATATAAGCTTTATTATATAGTAAACTTTATCATTATAACCTCTATCATAATATACCCTTTATCATTTAGACTATAACATTTCATTATTAAATCTTTATCATCTTATCATTTATCATTTGACGAAACGTTTTTAAAAACGGTATCATTTAGACTTTACCATCTTAATTTTATTATTTAAACTTGATCATTTCATATTTATCATATAAGATTTATCACTTAAGCATTATCATTATATTATCCTCTATCATTATAATCTATATCATTTAACCTTTATAATTTTATCATTTAAACTTAACTTTATCATTTAAACTTGATCATTTCAGATTTATCATTTAAGCTTTATCATTTAAGAGTTATCATTTAAGCTTTATCATTATAGTATCCTCTATCATTATAATCTCTATCATTTAAATTATATCATTTCATCAGTAAAACTTTATCATTTTATCATTTAAACTTTACCAATTAAACTGTATCATTTAAAATCTTCTCTTTTTTCATATATAATCTGATATAATTATAATTTATCATTAATTTTCATCTGTCCTTACCATTTTTATTATTATTAATTTTATCTTTTTTAATTTATCAATATTATTATATGTATATTTCCATTATAATTTGCATTATTAATTTATTTTATCTATATTATTTAACATATCATTTATCTTTATCATCTATCATAATCATTTACCATATTTATAATTTAGCATTAACAATTATCATTAGATTATTCATTATAGAGGGGTAACATTTAATTAAATATGTTAGCAGTTATCAATGAAACTAAATAACAATTAACCAAAGTAGCTTTGAAATATTATATTATGTTAGATAATAATAATACCGGGTAACTTTATAACATTATCAAAGTAATTGTTAACTAACGATTTAATCATCCAAGGGCTAACATTTAAACATTATCAGATACCAAATAAAATATTCATACCTTATTCCTACATTTATTATTGTGGTACATAAAAACCATGACAAAAGAAAACCATTAAACTACATTAAAAAAAGAAGAAGATAAATCATGTTAATTAAGCACAACCAACGTTATGGTTGAAGTAGGAACGTTAACCATTACTTTAATTTTTATCAAAATCCGTCCTGTCGTTATCGCGTGAAAGCTCCCCAAACAAACCAACAAATAAACAACATTTCACTTATATATATTGGAATGAATTATTAATTCGAACCTGAAATTTACATTTGTGACAGTTTCCTTTAACAGTGCTCTGTTACACAATCTTTATACATAAAATCATCAAAAAACATATGCGTAATAGTAAGTAAATTACGCAGATATCTAATTAATGTTTTGTTCGTTAAATGTGTTTTGTGCCAATAAACATTTTTCTCTCTTTTCTCACTCCAAATAGGCACAACCAAGGTGTACGGAACGCTCGTTTATACACACTGTTCCATAAACAAAAATAATTTACGCATAACCCTATCAGGGAGTTGCCCCTATCAAAATCTTTACGCAAATTTATCACGGTAATGAGAAACTATTTGAAAAAGAGTTATGAATATCCATAATCATGAAAAATAAGCACAAGTCAAGACGTTTGATCGTCAGCACCCATACTCTCAACTAAAGCACATAAAAATAGGTGTTACACTGCTATTGCATAGACCCAGCCAAGATAACATTATCATACCGCGCAATATGGTGCTCAATGAAAACAAAATTAAAAATCTATCTACGATTAGAAAGTCACGCCATGTAAACTTACGTAACACTTGATAATTTCATCATTAGTGGGCGTATAACTGAGTGAAAACGAAAACGAAACGTTAAAAAGTATAACATATTACCTTTTGGGTGTATCGCCTCTTCTGAGATGCAATGAAATTCGTCCATCAGGTATAAAATGCTTGTATTTTCCACTGGTCGCTTATATTCTACTTTACATTTGTAGTAAATAACTTCTTCAGCATAATACACATGTATTTTCAATGGTCACTTATATTCTACTTTACAGTTGACTTCTCCGTTCCGATGCTCAACAAGAATTGAATAAACTACCTCCTCACAATCTTTTCCCCTGCAAGAAAAAAATGGCACCATCGTCGTGAGACTATGTTTCCGGTAGAATCATGGTAAAGCAAACGATTGCCAGGTGGCACCACCTTCATCTGACATTCCGGTAGCCATACTTTTTAAATATTCCTGAATTATTAGTCAAATTGAATTCGAAAACTACTGCAAAAACCCTTAAATTTAAACATAAAATTGGAAATCATGACACTAGCGATTATATTTAAATGGACATGACAAATGTTTCACTGACCTAAGCACTTGCTTAGCGTTATGACATGCAAAATCGATTTCGTAAAGTTAGGATTGTCTTACGCATTTAAGAATTGTCCTAAGTTTGGTGCAATGCATTTTTCATGGTTAAGTAGAGAGTCGTCCTAGAGAGTTAAGTACGAACTTAGGAGCTATCAAAGTTTAGTGCAGACGGGCTTAAGATTTTTTTATTACTGTCGTAACTTCTAAAAAAAAATACGCCAGTAAGCCTTATTCAAAATCATTGGCAGCAACGATCATGGTGCTTTTTGACTACAGACAACTGCATTATAATACTCATTTACCTGACATACTTGTTATTATTTCGTTTCCACCCACGACACACAACACGATTCCCTTACAGCGAGTAATCTTCATATTTGCAAGTTTTTGATACCTTTGGTTACATTATTGCAATTTTCTTAAGGATCTCTAATTACTTGATAAATAAAATAGTGCCCATGTTACTTGCTGATAATGTAGCGTGAAATAATTATTTAAATCGGTTCAGTATTTTTTGAGTTTATCCATTACAAACAAACACACAAAACAAAAATACAAACCTCCAAAAAAAGTAATCTCTCTTCTTTATAATTTTAGTGTAGATGTAGACATACAACCTACAGTAGGTATCTACGTCATCACCTCGAATTGTTATGATGTTTAGCACTTGAGAACACTTTTTACAGGTTCTGTGTTGAGAACGGTTGTGCAAAGTGAAACGTTTCAAATGTTTGTATAACTAATCTCGACCGTAAACAAATTTACGTACAATGAAAAAACCAGATTGCAAACAAAACTAAAAAGAGGCAAAAGTGAGAATGGTGGCTAACCAACTTTAAATCGTTATAGATTCTAAATGATCATTCAAAATGTTAGGAGAAACCAAAAGATGATTTTCAAATACCTATTCATAGATATCCCACTTTACAAAGTACGTCAACTTTTTATTTTTCACTACTTGTCGTCTTGTTGTCGCCTTATTGAATTTTAATTAATGTCATGTCATTAATGACACTGACATTTCAATTGACGTAAGAGTATCAAAATTGGTCCACACGTTTGGTAGTACCAAAAAGAAACATATATACATACATATTACATAGGCTGATAAACACATTACCCCTTGCGGAGTCTGGTAAAAACAAGCTTTATTTGAGATTGTTTGTTGGCTGTTGTTTTTTTTTTGTTATTAACAGTAAAATTTAGGAGAACGTGAATATGAACAACGTTGATGAAATTCGGTGGAAGCCATAATTTCATCGAAGCACAGACTTGCCGTTTTTTCAATGGATGAGGAAAATAAATTGGATGATTCGATATTTTATCAAATCTCCCCAAATAGGACCCTCAGGGTGAGTTCGGGGTACTACTACAGTCATCATCGAGCCAATTTGACAATTTTAATCTGACTTTTACGTTATTCAATTAGTTATTCTGTGTATTCAGTTTGAAGATCCTTTCTCTCTCATGCTAACGATATGTGGAATAAGATTTTTATCTAGTATTATTTAAGAAATGCTGAATGATTAATGAGCAGACGGCCTGAATATGAAGATAACGGTTACCCTCATTTTGACAACTTCCTCTACCCTTCCCTCACATCCCCCATCTTCTCCTAACTTACTCCACCCTCCCCTCAACTTCACTTTGAAACCTGTCACTTTGACACCTGTCACTTTAAAATGTCTTATTACCTACTCAGTAGAGCAAATTGTTTTTTTAATCCAATCTATTCTATCGTAGAACAGGATGGACGTCCAAAACACAATTTGTTCGGACCCAATATGTCATACAGATCAGTAGAACAGATTGTTTTATTTGTCCAATCTGTTGTATAGTAGACGAAATAGTAGAACCAGTTGGACTAACACAGTCTTCCGAGGATCAAAAATATAAAAAAAAAGAACATTCATAACTCTTCAACGAGTTGGTAGGAAGCAGGAAGTGCTCAACATTATAAATAGTAGAAAGCTGGAATTTATGGGCCATATAATGAAAAGCCCAAAGTACAACCTATTGATAATCCAGGGCAATATACAGAGAAATAGTATTTAAGTATAGGTGGAAGAAGAATATATAATAATCTAAGTCAGTTGTTCAACATAAGCACCCGGACTTTGTTTCGAGCTGTGGTGTCGAAGGTTCAAGTCGTCTAATTATCGCTGACCTTTCTTAGAAGAAGATGTCACTAGAACAAGAAGAAGAAGATAACTTTCATTAACTTTTTTTAATATATCTTCCCATCGATTCTTTGAAGTTTCACTACGTTTCTGATCAAAATTTCTTAAAAAATCGACACTTACTCGTATATCTTACTCAAGAAATGTTCTTATACCATCCGAAATATCTAAAACACTTTTCTATCATCAGCCTATACTTGTTCACTGCTAGGCTCTCTAATGCACGCCACTGTTCTGAGAGCCGTGTCGCGGCTGGCAGAGAAGAGTTTGTCACTCCACTTGCGACAGTGCGTCTTCGCTACTTTTGTTTAAACGTGGTTTCCATTCGAGAACTCGTCTACACCAATTATTACAGGTAAAGTCGGCAGACTAAAGCACGTAAGTTAAGTACAGATAATAAGTAACAACACATAAGTTAAGTACAATAAGTACTTAACTTATGTGTTTTAGTCTGCCGACTAAAGTAATTGGTTCTTCTGGAAATATGTCCAGTCTACTGCCACTTTAGCTTGCTTATCCTTAGAGCTATGTCGGTTACCTTGGTACTTTGTCGGCTTACTTCCTTACGAATCGGGTCCTTCCGACAAACTATGTTTAAATTTGTGGTTGATTCTGTGGTAGGCCCCATGACCACGTTGCCGGAAAGTAAGAGAATATGGGTAAAGTTTTGTTTTAAAACTCTTTAGTCATTCTTTACATTCTTCGGAAGTTCAGTTTTCCCTTTTTTCCTCATCTTTGACAGGCTGTTTGAATAATATTGTACCCGGAAAAATATGTCATGTATTTTCCATGAGTTTGCGACCATTTTGCGACGATATTTTTCAGAGTTTTTTTTTTAATGTCAATGATAAAAGTAACATTTCCGTCTATTCACATCGAAGTGACCCTGTATACTGAAAAATTGTAAGCCTTTACAGCAATTCAGTTAAATATTGTGTTTACTTGAGGTTGAGATCACCGAAGTGGGATAGGATCGAAAACCAAAATAAAGGCTGTGAACCAAATTTTGTATGAAATCTAGTGTCGCCTGACGCTTATTCACACGATGTATTGACTTACTTGACGCACAAATTGCTAAAATATAGTATGTCACTGAATAGCCTTATAAGTACGCAGCAGGTTTGTTTCGATCAAGCAAGTAAATTCGTTTATGAGTGCAATGGTTGAATACATAGTATTTTAAACTAACAAAAATTTTTTTTTTTGAAATTTTTCTTCTCGCCAGGCACTGGTGGAAAGACTCGGTTGAGTTGAGACGGTTCACCAGTGAGAAAGACTGAGCGAGCCAGCCTAGTGTTGCACGCACATAATAACACCAAACACCGAACAAAAAATAAAACCAAAGGCTTAGGAAAGGACAATATTGTCTTCTACTTGAAACTAATCACAAAAAACATAATATGTTACATTTTACAAGATAATAAGACATTCATATTTTTACTTTGACGTTTAACTGTCCACTGCGCAGTAGGCTCCTTATGCGCGAGGTCTGTCAATCAGACTTGACAAATAGACCAAGTGTTTACGCTACTTTGTTACCCAGCACCATCTAATAAATCTTACTAAGTTGTTTTCGAACTTTGCATAACGGTTCACACCTGTGCTGCTAGACGGCTAATTTTTGTGACGCGTTAATGTCGCTATTCGCAGGGACATAAGCTAAAAAAAATTGTTATGATGAAAATATAAGGTATAACAGAACATAAAAACTTGGTTTCATTTAATTTGTAAATTAGTACCTTAACGAGCACAGAACTTATATCAGATAAATACATGAATAAAAAAAACGAAATCTCAAGTCGTAAAACTAACGTTATTCGCCATGACGTATGAAATACCCCACCCCGACTTAATAGGTAATTATGTTACTCATTGTATAATTCTCCTATTTGTTACTTTTATTACTATTTTAAAAGCTATAAACGCTATTCATAACTCTTAAGAATATATCTTAATAAGGGATTTACAGACGATTTCCCTACGTGTCTTTACGAACGGTCGCTTGTTTTATTTGCATGAATATGTACATTGAGACATAGACGCAGCGCGCCCGTAACTTTAACAAAGCCTTTATTCTTTAAACAACAAAAAAAAACTTCGTTATGGTTGATACCAATGTGAACAGACTATGCTAAAATGTCTGAACAATTCATCCAAGAAATAAGAAACATTTGCAAGAATATTGCGCTACCTCGCCAAGGCTTAACGTGGACACAGATGCCTTGAAAAGCCCAAGATTTGCATGTCTATAGCTCAGGCTGTCAAGAAAACGTCATACCCCGCGCGTGACCTAGTGAACTTGGGGGGACAGACGCGCTCCAATCTTACTGCCAGCGGATAGCGATATACTATAAGCGTGAATGATTATCGCTTACAAAATTAAATCAAAAGTAATAACAATAAAAATAAGTAGTATAAAACAAAGTCGCTTTCCGCCGTCTGTCTGTAACGCTTAAACTTACTTTGCTTTTGTCTTCTAAACTACGCAAAGGATTCACCGTCAGTTAGATTATTTTTACGGAAGTTTTATGTATATGATGTGCCCGCGGTTTTGCCTGCGTAGTCAAAATTCATAGTTTTTTTTAGCGCAGGTCCCTAAATCTTTTCAAAAATAAAAGTAGCCTAATTTACTCCTTATAACATCAGCTATAAGCCAGTAAAAGTTATTATGGATATGGATAATAAGAGCATACGTGACCTGAGGCGGCGAGTTAAGCGAGCTTCCGTCCCCCGAAACGGAGCGAAGGTCGTGTGCGAGAACAAAATTTTTCACCTCTTTTTTTTCTATACTACACTTGTGCAATGCCGGGGCGGGTCGCTAGTTATGTTATGAATTACTAGCTGCGCCCCGCGGTTTCACCCGCGTGGATAATGATGACGGATGATGATGATTATGAAAAGTAGCCTTCTCAAGATAAAAGATAAATGGCACTAATCGGTTTTTATGCATTTTATGACGACTTTATGGACTGTCAGTTCTAATATATGGAGTTTTGCATCATGCCTATGAAATTTTACGTCCAATGTGCGAATAATCATTTTTAAAACTCGAAGCCCTGATTGGCCTGTTTATGGCAGTGGCTACACTTCTCTGATTTAAAATATTAGAGTGATTTACAGTCAAAAAATTTGCTAGGGAATACGATTCCATTAAGGTTTCCATATGTTAAGCTTTCAGTTTGTATTTTTTTTAAATTACGTATATTGTTTGCTGGTACACCGTTTAGAACCAAATTAAAAGAATAAGATTTTTGATGGTTTCAAAAGAGCACTTTAGGCACTCCTTTAATGTATTTTATTTTAGATACTGTAAATACGTACAAACAGACTTTTCAATTTTTATAATATTGTTGTTGTGGGGTTCGTCCTCAACTGGCTTTTAATCGGTGTAACTCGTCTCGCCATCAGTTGGACAAGCCCCTCAACTTCGAAGCGGGGTGGAAAACTAGAGGGAAGGTAGTAACGTAACGTCATCACACGGTTTAGGCAGGAGCCAAAGTTTTTATGAGCAGATCCATCTGATCTCTTACACTACCATAATGAGAAAGCTTTTACGAGCCCTCGGCGAAATTCGACGTTATAAAACTTTAATAGTTATTTGCACTGTGGCTGAAGTAAGTACCTAGCTGTGATGTAGCTAAGTATATGTTCGGATGTTTTAACTGCTGTAGTATTGGGAATTACTAAATATATTGGACTTTACGCACTTTCAACAAAATCATTCAAAGAACGGCCCTAAAGATCTTTTATGTTCTCGTCATCTCATCTGTTAGCACTTTTGAGCTCTCCTTTAAAAGCCTTTTATTTTAAATGGAGGCTGGCATAGCCCCCATATATGCGAATGTATATTTTGTAATTTTTTGTACGTCTATTATCTATACTTATAATAAAATTGTAATAGGTCCAATTCTGTACATTGAAGATATTTATTGAAAAAAATTTGGAGGCTGTTCTGTATTCCATACTGAAGCCAAAACTGTATTTTTTTCATTTTTGTCTGTCTGTCTCTCTGTATCTTGGCTAGGCATCACGACGAAACTACTGAATGAATTCAAACGAAACGTGGCATGATTTGAGTTCATACTACGAGGTAGGACATTCGATACTTTTCATACCGGAAAATTTATTGTTCCCCGCAGGATAGGGATATTTTTTTGTACCCGTAAAACATGAATACCAATGTTTTACGGGTTATAGTTACTTACGTAGTTCACCCCTAGGATAATCAAGGAATATTCCTCCAAATTTCAAATAACTAGGTCCATCGGTTTAGTTTGGGCGTTGTCTGTCAGTCAGTCAGTATGTCACGGTACTGTTTTATAGGCATTATTAAAATAATGTAATAAAAATAAGCTACTGAAAATTAATAAAACATTTTTAATATTCGTGTCTGTCTGTCTGTCTGTTAGTCTGTTCACGCATCACGTAAAAATTACTGGACCGATTGCGATGATGTGTTCCAGTGTTGGATAGCTTAGGGTTTGACTTAAAAACTGGTGTACTTATTATCTCAATCCGATGAGTTGAAGCCGAGCAATCAATAAAAACTTTTTGACGGCTGAAGGAATTTTGTTTAAATGCTAGTATATTGGTATAGAAGGTATAGGTTGGATCTTGGAATAGTAATAGAGTTCTTTTAGAATGACCATGCGTGCAAAGCCGCGGGTGCAGCTAGTGTTCTAAATAAGTTTCATTGTGCGACGTGATTTTGATTTTGAAAACAAAAACAAACTATACCACAGTTTTCAAGCCCCATTCCTGTTCACTTTGAAACAGTTCCTGTTTGAAAAAAAAACTCTGTGGTTAACAAATATAGCGTACTGACAGAAAAGTTTGTACCAACTACTTGGCTGGTGGTCTAACCAAGAAACATTTCTTATATCGGAACGTTGGACTGAGCCCTGTCCTATCAATCAAGCCTTTGAAATTACTGCCTTAATCCACTGAGCCCTGCCCTACGTTTCCAGTATCTCCGCTCATATTTATGCCACAAACGTGCTTCAAAGAAACTCTATTAGTAGGTACCTATAACAAACTTCGATTCGAATTTATCACTCTTCGGATCAATCGACCGGAATAGATTGAGTTTGCAACTTGAAATGGCGTTTGACGGCGTTCCTTCTAAGTTTTGTAATAATTGAATTACTGGAGGTGCGCTTGACGTTGATTCAGAAGGTTTGAAACGTGTAGAGTCTGTAGAGTGTAACAATCGATAGTCTGCACTTTTCTTTGATCAAAATTCCGACCTTTATTTTGAATTTTATGGAAAAGAGTTGTGACCATTGTTTTTTTTTCTTTTGTTTTTTTACATATAAATAAAATTGAAGTGTCTGTTTGTAATGTCAAAATAACAGCTTTTTACTAAATGCATATAAAAGTATACACGGTACTCATAACAAAAAAATACATAATTTTTTCGTCTGTCTGTCTGTCTGTTTGTTCCCGCTCATCTCCGAAATGGATGGACCGATTTTAACTGGAAGATAGCTGATGTTACAAGGAGTAACTACTTTTATTTTCGAAAAATAATTAAGGTTACCGCGCAAAAATAAATCCCACAAATTTTGACCACGCGGGCAAATACGCGGGTACAGCTAGTTCATTACTATAAACAGAAAGAGAGAATGCGAGTCTTTTTGTATATATGTGCGACGCACGCATGAAAGTACTGTTCTGATTCTGAAAATTATTTCACCACTAGAAAGCTACTTTATTCCAGACATATACCTATTTGATAATGTTTTATCTATCCATACTTAAAATGGACCAGTAAGTAAGAAAGAAGTCTACTTCTTTATACAGGTTGTTTAGGAGACTTAAAATAAGCTACTGAAAAAGAATAATACATTTTTAAATAGTGTCTGACTGTTTGCCTGTTGTGCTGATTGCGATGCGGTTTTCACTGTTGTATAAATAGAAAAATCCCGACTGAGAATGGTTGCTAACCAACTTTAAATCGTTGATCCTAAATGGTCATTCTAAATTAAAATGATAAAAGTAACCTAAATATGATTTTCAAATACCTATTCAATAATATCCCACTTAACATAGTTCGTCGACTTTCATTTTAATCTTTTTCACAATATGGCGTCTGCTTGTCGCCATATTGAATTAAGACATGACACTCGCAAGGTTAAAACAAATCGATTGACGTATAAAAATCGGTCCACGGGTTTGGTCTATGTAGTCATCATCATAATTATCAGCCCGCATCAGTCCACTGCTGGACATAGGCCTCTCCCAAAGTCTATATAGTGCCACAAGGGAACAGACATACATACATAGGCTAATAAACAAAATACCCTTCGCTCAGTTGGGTAAAAACTGGGGTACTTGGTATCTTAATCCGATGACTAGAATCAAAGAATCGTTAAAAAACTGTCAGCTGAACGTTTGGTATTTTTTACTTTATATGAAAGCTGATGTGATCGAGATGATTCTTAGCTATAAGCATTATATTCATTTTTAATCTGTGCTTGCAATTTTAATATTAATTGTTGGTTCTATTTCCAATTGATGCTGCAAAAATGATCATAACAAGACATAAGTTTAAAAACTAAAACCCGACTATGGTCGGGTGAAAAATTGCTTATGACAATCTTGCGACGAAGAGAAATCGCTTGTCAAAATCGGACAAAGTTTTTGGTTTGAACACATAACCTTTCCTTTGCTGTGCCGTAGTAAACATAGCCTATGACATGCCATAAAAGAAGACGAAACGATTGACACCTCGTTTGTCAAAATCGAACCAATAGAGTATATACCAGTAGAGCTATGGTGGAACATCCACATACAAAGACACATACAGAGACTGTTAAACTCATTTCCCTTCCCTTGCTTTGCTGTAGTCGGGTAAAAACATAACGACTGCACGATGCTATAAGATCTAATGTAACATGAATAATTGTCCCAAGTAAATGAGATGTAAAGGAAAGCAGGAGGGTTGGTCTTTAGCTGAACAAATCGCGTGACACGAGGAAAAATTTGATAGACTTAGTCGAGCCGCATAAAATTAGGAATCCGCAGCAAATAATTTTACCCGACTACAGCAAAGCAAGGGAAGTGTAATGAATTTAACAGTATGTATGTATCTATGTATGTGGTTATGGGGCTGTTCCACCATAGCGTCGCCCTTAATGGTTCGATTTTGACAAGCGAGGTTTCTTTCGATTTGTCTTCAGATATATAATGTCATAGGCCATTATTGTTTACCCGACTATGGCAAGGCAAAGTAAGGGTTATGTGTTCAAACTAAAAACTTGATCTGATTTTGACAAGTGAGGTATCAATGGATTCGTCTTCATCGCAATAATGTATAGGCGTATTGATTATAGCAGTTCTTTTTTTTATCTTTCCATACCTTCTTCGTAGATCGTTGATACCTTTATGTAATTTTAATGTTTCCCGCAGTGAAACTACGGCGAAGCAAGGGAAGGCTAATGAGTTAAACAGTCTTTGTATGTATGTATGTATGTATATATTATGTATGTGGGTATGTGGATGTTCCACTATAGCGTCGCCCCTATTGGTCCGATTTTGACAAGCGAGGTATCAATCGATTTGTCTTCAGGTATAGAGAGCCGGTTAGGAAAAAGATAAACCCGCCTACGGTGAAGCATAGGAGGGTTATGTGATCAAACTAAAAACTAGGCCCGATTTTGACAAGCGAGGTATCAATCTATTTTTCTTCTTCGCAAGAGTGTCTTAGGCTAATTTTTACCCGACCGTATTCGGGTTTTAGTTTTTTGAACTTATATCTTGTTTTATATCAGGACGTCGTGACTTATTTACATAAATTAACTTTATTATAGGCCTATATCGCTTCGGGATAGCTAAGTGAATTTTAATTCTGAGGGCAGATTAAATTCTGGGTGAAAGCATTTCTAGGTATTAAGCGGAATTTTGTTAACCTAATGGCTCTGTAGATTAGGAAAACACTAAGTGGTGGAATATAAATTTGCCGTACCTTTTTGTATGTCAGTTTCCAAAATTCAGAATCTTTATCCTCGTGGGCGTGGCGGGGGCTCAAGAAATAGCTGGCTGACTTTACTGCTTACAGAATATATTCCTAACTTTAAAACCCCGTGGGAAACGAAATTCTTTGCTAACGTGCAATAGTTTGTAACTAAATTTCGAATTAATAAATATATCTAAACCACGTATCTACCACGTGGCTATTTTAAAAGCTTTTATTGAACTTCACTTGTATGTATCTATGTATTTTGTCTGTCCTGGAATCTTGCAATTCAAATTTCGAGCCCTTCCCGATTAGCTATCCGGCTGAAACTTTCAGAGTAACTCACAAACCGAAGACAAAGAAATAAAAAATAAGATCTTAAAAAGTGAAAATGCAATAAAATAAGAAAATAAAAATAAAAGTTAAAAACGTAAAAAGTGAAAAGGCAATAAATAAAAGAAATAAAACACATAACAAGTGAAGTACATTAAAAAAATTACCTACACACAGTTTTTTAAAAATTATACTTAATATTGATACAATAGCTGTTTAACTAGCGGCGGCTTTGCCCGCGTGGTCATATTTTTTCTAAGGATCCTATGTCTTCTGCCTACAAACTACTTTGCAGTTTGGCGGAATATTATTTTATATATGTATTCGCTATGTATATTTATAAATAAAATAAATAATTATAGTTAAAAAAAAGTTATTCCAGAACCAATATCATCAAACTTCGTTCAGACGTCAAATAGTTTGTATCGATTTCTTGACTTATACTCATCAGATTGAGATACCAAGTACACCAGTTTTTAAGTCAATCCCTAACCCTATCCTATAGTGAAAACCGCATCGCAAAAAATTGACAATTTTTTTTTATTATTTTTTATTACGGACTAGGCAATAGTTTGACCACGATCTCACCTGATGGAAAGCGATGATGTGGTCGCTTACCTAGTAGATACCTATTCACTCTTGACTTGAACACACCTGGGTTATAATTTACCGGAAACACTCACGAGGGCAGGGCATTCCACTCCTTTGCAGTTCTTATAATAAATGAAGAAGCGTAACGCTTCGTTCTTGTGCTAGGTATTTCAACCATAAAAGGGTGGCGCTTTGGTGATCGTCTAGTCGTACGGTGACGGAAAGGTGACGGGGGAATCAGGTTTTGCAGTTCTTGTGAACACTCTCCGTAGTGCAATCTGTAGAATACCGCCATGCTTGCTACCTCACGTCGATGCGCCAGACTTACTCTTTACCAGAGTGTCATCCCCAATGATCCTGATAGCACATCTCTCAATTGAATCCAAAGACTCGAGCTGATACTTGGCAGAACCGTCCCAGAGGTGGCAGCAGTACTCCATACAAGATCGGACCTGTGCTTGATAAAGATTCAAAAGCTGTCCCGGTGTGAAGGACCGCCTAACCTTAGACAAAATACCAAGTTTTTTTGCAGCTACCTTGGTTTTGGATTCAATATAAGACCCAAAATTCAGGTTTGATGTCAGTTCGACATCCAAAAGCTCCAGATGGTCGCCTATTGGTATTGTTACACTTTGGAAAGACGGAGATCGGTTTAGAGGACTCTTTTTAGTAGAAAACAAAAATGCCTGCGTTTTAGTAGCATTAAACTTAACCAGGTTAGCATCGCCCCAATCGGACACGGATTCTAAGGCTAAATTTAAACGATCTACCATAGCCTCTCTCTGAAACTGGACAGCGTCAAAGCTGGCTTGAACATTGTAAGTGTATCTCTCAACTACAGTACTGTCATCAGCATACCCAAAGGTACCGCGGGCTTCAGAAGGTTATTAATGTGCAGTAAAAACAGTGTAGCCGAGAGAACCGATCCCTGAGGTACACTGGCATTGATAGACATTTGATCAGACGAGCAGCCCTCTAGGACTACTTGAATAGATCGTTTCCTCAAGAAATCAACTATCCAATTGCATAAGCCAACAGGTAAACCATATGAGGGAAGCTTCTTTAAAAGGCCTTCGTGCCAGACCTGATCAAATGCCTTCGATATGTCAAGGGAGACGGCAAGCGCCTCACCATGCATCTCTATGGCTTCGCTCAGTACGTGAGTGGCATACGCGAGAAGATCCCCAGTAGACCGGTTTCGGTGAAATCCGTATTGCCGGTCACTGAGACGATCATTGTCCTCAAGGTAAGCCAAGAGCCTAATGTTTATGACACGCTCCATACAATAAACAGAATAAGGAGGTTATCGAGATAGGGCGATAATTGGCCGGATCAGCACGACTATCCTTTTTAGGTACTGGTTGTACATTGGCAAGCTTCCAGCTCTTCGTAACTTTACCTGAGTGAAGAGAGAGGCGGTACAAACGCGTTAAGATGCGAGACAATTCAATATATTGATTCGAATGATATCAAACCGAATCGATCGACAACTGAGTTATCGAAAGGTTCTGAATCGCGGGGGGCAGGTGTTATTACGTGATGCGTGAACAAACAAATAAACAGACAGACACCATTAAAAAAAAACATTTTCTTTCATTGTAAGCCGCGGGCACAGCTAGTTTTACATAATTATAATGGCCTTATTATAAAAAAGCTAGCTTTGTCTTGTGTATGGACCAATTCAAATCTAAGGATTCAAAATTATTATTGTACTGTGAAACATTCTTATATTCATAAATATACCTAATCAATATGTATTTGTTTTAATTAAAATTAAATTGGTGTGATATTTCTCCTGTAAATCAGAGTGCAGACATCCATAAAAACTAAAACCCGACTACTACTAAACGACTAAATCGGACCAAGTTTTTACCTTGAACACATAACCCTTCCTATGTTTTGACATAGACGGGTATTTTTTTTTTGCCTAAAAGAAACTCTACACCTGAAAACGAATCGATTGATACCTCGCTTGTCAAAATCGGACCAATAGGGGCGATGCTATAGTGGAACATCGACATACCCACACACAATTATACATACATAGACTGTTAAACTCATTAGCCTTCCCTTGCTTAGCCGTAGTCGGGTAATAAAAAGGACAGCAGCAAAATCTGCCATCGGTTTTCACTGCGGGAAACATTAAAATTACATAAAGGTATCAACGATGTACGAAGAAGGTATGGAAAGATAAAAAAAAAACTGCTATAATCAACTGAAAAGAGACGCTTGGAGAAAAAAACATTTTTCTAGAACTACAAAAATCAGTCTCTCTATTATGCGCTCTCTCCCCCCGTTTGAAAACACCCCGACCACGTGACCATTAGCCTTATTTATTGTTAAGTATAGTATTTAATTCCATTTCGGAATTATAAAACAGTTGATCATACTTTTGTTTGATGTAGCTATAGTTGTACACCCCATAAACTCCATTACCCATTGTTTATTCATATTCCTTATTGCATGAATGGTCGTTCTCAGCCTCATCTTTGCTTTAAAATCATTCAAGTTGGCACGAAATAATTTCCAAACAATTAGAGGCAAACTCTTAAATACTCAGTCCAGATGCGTCTTAAAATCGTGCTCTTAGCTTAATTTTGATATTTAACCTACTTGGCAAAAGACCAAGAAGAAAGGATTTGGGACGAAAATGCCAACTGCTCGAGGCTACAAGTCTTGTGATACAATAAAAGTGATAAAATAAAAAGAATAGTAAATATACTGACTTATTTATTGAACATTCAAAGAAGAATAATTACTATTATAAACTGATCTCTAGGTGAATACAGCTTGGATCCAGAATGGTGGTCAGAATGTCGTTGGACGACATTCTCAAATCGCGCCAAATTTCATAATGTCTCAAAACTCGCCTGTTCAATCAATGTGTCCTGCCCACCAAGACCTATGGAGCCGAGAAGTGGACGCACACACATGAGGCTGCACATAACTAGAGTAGCACAGAGAGCCATGGAGAGATCCATGCTCGGCATCAAACTCCAAGATAGTCCGTTATTTCGAAATCTGGCGAAGAACTAAATCAGGACGTCGGAACTATTATGAGACTTAAATGGTGCTGGGCAGGACACAGGGTGAGACGAAGTGACATAAGTGGAGTAATGACGGGAGTGAGTGGTGGCTGAAACAGGGGAAGCAATGCGTCGTTGGTCGACTGGCAGCGAGATTGGCTGACAATATTGTAAAGATTGCGGATCGAACCGATCTGCGATCCGATCCGATTGGCACAAGACTTAGGGTAAAGGCAAGGTAAAGGAGAGGCCTATACCCAGGCGTGGGAAGATAAGGGCTGTGGATGATGATGATGAATATAAAACACAAACACAAACTATAACGTATTCTGAAAGTTTTAAACTATTGTTTACAACGCAACTATTCAGCAATCAATGCGTGGGCATGTATTGTCTGTTTTATCGAGATTTCAATTACACGCCATTCTCTATCTAGATTTCATTCACAACTTACATAATAACACAAGCAAGTCACAACACTTGTGGACTTGTGAGGATCTTCTCAAGAAAGCAGCAAGGTTAACTAGGTTGCAGAGGTCGGGAGTTCAGAGCAGTGTAAACTTTATTAAATCTTCTGTCTCGCTGATTACGTGCACGCCTTCAAGTAAATGTTGAAGCGTGTCGAAGACAAAGTTCGAAAAGTCGATACGATTTTATTTGCTTGGGGATCTTATCAGTCACTGCTGTAATAAATAGACGCCTTTTATTCTTCACGAAGCTTTTCGATCATTCAACAATCATTCGTACAGCTGAGAAATCGAATGTAGATACTTCTAGCGTCCTTGATTATTTAAAACAATAACCCGAGTCTCTTTAAGTCAAGAGTGAATTGGATGGGCAAGCTTGCTATGATCTACTTTACACTCATCATCATCATCATCATCTTCAGCTTTTACTTGTCCTCTGCTAATGCACGCCCCTGAGCTCGGTATTCAATTCTTTTCATCCAGTTTCTGACAGCCGCTTTTCGCAGGTCGTCACTCCACCTGGCCACAGGTTCTACGCTACGTTTGCTTGAACGTGGTCTCCACTCGAGAACTCGTCTACTCCAACGGTTATTGGTTCTTCGGGAAATGTTACTAGCCTACTGCCACGGTTATCGGTTCTTCGGGTAATGTGACTAGCCAGCCCACTGCCACTTTAGCTTGCTTATCGTAATACGTAGCTATATGGGTTACCTCGGTTCTCTATCGGATCACTTCGTTACGAATCATGTCCTTCAGAGAAACTCCAAGCTGGAGTGAGCCATTCACTCCACCCAACACTGCATTTTCAGAATCAGACGAGAATTTCGCCAGACGCCAGCCCATTTCAGCATATAAAAATTATATTCGTAGGTATTAAACAGATGCGCAAAGATGTATGGTTAATTTATAATAAAAACATGGTTCCTTTTTAGATATTCATAAAAAACAGAAACGTATCTTTAAAAAACACGCTTGACCTAAATTCGTTTACTACATTGCAAGGATTTTCTCTAGAGTTTTAACCAAGGGTCTTCTAACACCTCTCGTCGTGGCCGTAAAAATTCTAAGCTCCAAATGCTTATAAAATCCTCTGTGACCCTTGAAAATTGCGTCGACACCAGTATTCCCTGTTCATAAGCTCCGCCATTCTTGTGAGGACCGCCATTTTTAGTTAATTCAGCCTTCGAGGCGGTAAATTCGCTGGGAAAATATGGGAGGAGACATTGTTGTGGGAGTATAGGGTGGGCAATGCGGTTTTTGTATGAGAATATGGAGGGTACCGGTCAATCAGTTCATAAGAATTTGTAATTAGAAAAATATCGTTTTTTTTCTAAGATATGTCGAATAGTTATAGATATAGATCTCGTATTTAAGTTAAAGAAAATGTTGTATTAATTACGAACAATTTTATCTTCTAATATAAAATTCTATTCCGGAAAACAAAGCAATCTAATGAATAAAAACCAGTAAAATTAAATTACTTATACATCTCTTATTAAAAAGAAAAACTCGAATAATAGTTTTTTTTGTAATCAGAGGTCGGCGCCATTATTAATGAGATAATCTATATCGATACCTATCTACAACGTAGATCAGAACAAGAAAAACTGGATACTCACATCCCATCTTAAAAAAAAAACGGGCAAGTGCGAGTTACACTCGCATGGAGATGGTTCCGTACCATGAATATATTATCTCACAATATTGAGAGATTTACCATGTTATTTTAAGACCATAAACTTCTTATAAGTTTTCCTGTAATCTATAAGTAAAGAAATATTTTATGTATTGTTTTCAAAATTGTTGTCTCTGTAGGGGCGAGCAGGTGAATGGCCAATCCATACCAATATATAAAAGTGAAACGTTGACTGTTTGTTTGTTTGATTGGGGAGCTTTCATGCGATGATGGCTCGAAGGATTTTGATGAAATTTGGAATGGAGATAGCTTTTACCCTGGAATTAAACATATAATACTTTTATCCCGGAAAATGAAGAAAAAAATACTGGAAAACTGGAAAAAAGTTGATTACTCGCAGAAACGGTTGCCATGGAAACAACATAAAAAGTATGTCAAAAAACATCAAGAGAATTGGTGCTATTGCCATATATTGGTTTTTAATATCCTAGAAGAACATAGGATGTTTTTTTTCCACGATAAGCAGTAGTCCACGCGGATGCAATCGTGGACAGGAAAGCTAGTTGTGTTATTTTTTTTAATAAATTCTATTCAAATTAATTTTAAAATTAAAATAACATTTTGTGACCTCACAAGAAGCTCTTTCATTTTCCCACAAAAGTGGCCTCCATAATTCAAAATTCATTTATCTACGTTACACGTCAGTGTTTGGTTCACAGAAATTAATATATGTACCCAACTTTATCAATCTAGTAGATTCAGAGCAAATTGGCCGTGACAGACAGACAGACAGACACACTATAAGGTTCCCATTTCATTCGGATGTACGAATCCCTAAAAAAGAGGTGAAACCGAGGACGCAAAAGTTACCATCGATAGTTTAGACAGTATTTTCGGCACGTCAGCAAACAACAATTAAATTACATGAATAGTTTCCCTATTTGCTAATAAATATTTACATCAACGGGCGTTTTAACGATAGGCGTTATACCTAGAGCCACACCGCCATCTCTAGGGATCCCTAGAGGCTGCGATATCACACATGTTTACGGCTTCTGTGCCAACACGAAGAATACACGATCGGACTGCGCTGGAAGCTTAGAGGTACCAGGTTTGTGTAATGAGATTTCTTTATGGGACTTGTAAGTAGGTCGAAAGGTGCGTCCATGTTAATCTAGGGAATAAAAATATCTAGTGTTACAGTTTCTTTGTCGTATGAGGTAGTGCTGACCTCTGATGTCACGGAGGGCACGTTAGCCCTCCGACTAACGCACGGAGCGATGGAAAACCGCACGAAATTTAGAAACATTAAACTCAGTACATCACACAGGTAACCATCCACCATCCTGTTTACCACGGAAATTGTAAGTTACCACGGGAAAACTGGAAAATGTTGATTACTCGCTGTAAGGAACGGTTGCTATGGAAACGAAATAACAAGTCTGTCAAAAAAAAACCAGAACATTGGTGCTATATCTACTTTTGCATTGGTTTTTAATATCCTAGAAGAAAATAGGATGCTTTTTTTCGCGATAATCTGCATAAATATTAGTCCGCGTGTACGAAGTCGCGGGCGGGAAAGTTAGTAATATTATAAAAACGAAAGTAACTCTGTCTATGTCTGATAGTTACCTTTTTATGTCTAAACGTCTCAATTGATCTTGATGAAAATTGAATTAATTTGATTGAATTCTGGGGAAGGAGATCGGATACTTTTTATCGCGGTAAACAGTAGTCGGCGTGGGTAAAGTTGTGGGCAAAAGCTAGTTAGTACATACTTACTAGGAGCACAGCTAGGAGTACTAGCTAGTCAAGCAGACGGTTGAAAGTCGGAACTTCTCGTAGAACGAGCTGGGTGTGCTTCCGCTTTGCTGAGTTCCGACTGCTTTTACCATGTTTTTGTATCGCTGCACACAAACGGAACCTAATGGCCGCGTCTAAAAGATGACCTGTTTCTTTCAAAATAGCTTGACATCTAAAGTACGTACTATGGGCAAGAATCACACTAATATTATAAATCAGAGAAATGTAGCCACTGTCGTAAACAAGCTTAGTTTTAAAAATTAATACTCTCTTAACGAGCGGACTACTCCGTATGCGCGATGCAGAACTCCATACATTAGAACTGGCAGTCCATAAAAATCGTCATAAAATGCATTAAAACCGATTAGCGCCATCTATTTTTTATCTTTAGAAGTATGTCTCTGTGTGTGTGAATGTTTGTTACTCCTTCACGCTCGAACGGCAAAACGGATTTGGATGAAATTTGTTACCAGGATAGCTTATATCCTAGATTAACACATAGGCTACTTTTCATCATCATCCTCATCCATTATCATAATCCACACGGGTGAAACCGCGGGCCGCAGCTGGTGTTAAAATAAGACGCATTCCAAACTGCCAAATCTAGAGGGAAGCTCCCAAGATGTGCCGATCCGCTCGTACGAACAAGCCTCACGAACACATTTACTCCATGTTACGCCGATCGGCCGCCACAACGCAGCAAGATCTCGTCCTTGTTAGGCGTGATAACAAAGTTTTCACGAAAATAACAATGCAGTCTTTGTGATAAAATTGTGTATCAACCACAAATTATCTACTCACACACACATACGCACCCGCCATTTGCTATGCCTTACTCGATTGTTTGGGAGTGCGGAATCCGTTTTTTAAACGGTTTTATTTAGCTTGACCTGTTTGTTGATTTTTGTTTGTTTGTTTAGGTCAAATCTAGTAATTGTAGTTTTACTCCCTTCCTGTTGACGGATTGATCTGAAATTTGGTACACACCTTTAGTTCGGATGACAACATATTTATTTATATTCAGAATCATTGTAAATCCAAGATGGCTGCCGTCACTAAATGGCGGATAACATTTTTTGTTCAATCCCCTCAATATTTGTATCAAATGAAAGGGCTTAGTTAGTAAAATACAGCACATGAAAAAAAAGCAAATCCAAGATGTCCACCACCACAAATTGGCGGATCACTTCTTTTTCAGTCCTCTCTATAAAGGCATCAAATGAAAGGGCTTGAAAAGTAGAACACAGTAAACTTTATAATAAATAAAAACTAAAAATAAAATACGTACGTACGGTTTTATTATGTACTAAAAACTAAAATAAAATCGAGGGGCCTAGCGTAACCTGAGTAAAAGAAATTCGATTTGCCCCATGATTTTATTTTGTTTTTTTTTAGTTTTTAGTACATAATAAAACTGTTTAACTTAAATATATGTTTTACGTATTTTATTTTAAACATTCTTGACTATAGGCACAGAACCATGTATCCGTGATATATATATATATATATATATATATATATATCACGGATTATAGGATTATTGGTAATTCGACGTAGTCCCGTCAGGAGTTGATAGTGGTGATTATTTGCGATAATTTTAACCCATATGCATTATGAACCATTTTTGAGTTATCATGTTATTTTAGCTTTTTTCAAAACAAGTCAATAATACAACATAAAAAAAAGTTATTAATAAAAAGTATCAATTTAAATCTCATTTTTTCTTCTGATTTATACAAACGATTAAACACTGGTTATTTGTCAATATTAAAACAACAATATTGATAAATAACGGTCCAAATTTAAAAATGCGGGACGAAAAACGATATAATTTCAATATTTTTTTGAGTTTTTTTCCCTCTAAAATGCCATAAAAACAAAAAAAAAACGTTATGAAACTTGGCTTGCAGATTATTATTTTATAGTACATTACTGCCGCGGTCTGTAATGACTGCGGCGGCAGTCATTGCGGACCAAGGCTTGTATAGTGCTTTACTCAAACAATGCAACAACAACGAAAACAACAACTACAACGACAAAGACAACAACAACGACTACAACAACAGAAACAGAAATAGTAACAGAAACAGAAACAGAAACAGAAACAGAAACAGAAACAGAAACAGAAACAGAAACAGAAACAGAAACAGAAACAGAAACAGAAACAGAAACAGAAACAGAAACAGAAACAGAAACAGAAACAGAAACAGAAACAGAAACAGAAACAGAAACAGAAACAGAAACAGAAACAGAAACAGAAACAGAAACAGAAACAGAAACAGAAACAGAAACAGAAACAGAAACAGAAACAGAAACAGAAACAGAAACAGAAACAGAAACAGAAACAGAAACAGAAACAGAAACAGAAACAGAAACAGAAACAGAAACTTAAACAGAAACAGAAACAGAAACAGAAACAGAAACAGAAACAGAAACAGAAACAGAAACAGAAATAGAAACAGAAATAGAAACATAAACATAAACAGAAACAGAAATAGAAACAGAAACAGAAACAGAATCAGAATCAGAAACAGAAATATAAACAGAAACAGAAATAGAAACAGAATCAGAATCAGAATTAGAATCAGAAACAGATATATAAACAGAAAAAGAAAAAAAACCCATAAAAATCGGTCCATTCGTCTGGGAGCTACAACGCCTCTCTTTTCGCGTTCGGGGTTAACGAACCCACGGAATAAATAATAGTGCTGCGACAAAAGACGACAATAATGGATTTTCAAAGGAAATTGCTGGCCGCAAAACACGACAATAATGAAATTCCATACAACTTTGCTGGCGCCTATTCAAGCAGCGCGGCAAGGTCGACTTTGCCCAAAGAAGGTTGTCGAAGTAATGACATTACTAGTATTGTTTGAGTAAAAAACATAACCGTTTTCTTAGCTCTCCAACAAAGCATAACAACTAGGAACGTATTTCAAAGCAACTGAAAAAACAATGATCACAAAAGAAGCAGGCGGAAATTCGTATTCGAATTAAACTTAAAATCGCTGTTTGCATATTTTGCAAATAGGTTTAATGCGTAACTAAGCCAATGCAAAAAAACAAAGTTTTCAAACAGTTCTTGTTTCAAAAACTTTTCACGCTTGTATTGGTTTTGTTTTACATATTGGCGTGTTTTATGAAGTAAATACACTCACGATTGTAGTTTAATTTTTAATTTGAATTGAAATATGGAAAAGCGTGATCAAAATGAACAGCGTATGTTTCAAAATTACACAAATGAAGAATACGCCGATATTGTGATTTGTTACGGCTTTTGCAACTGTAACAGTGAAGCTGCTATACCTATCACGTACGTAGTATTTATATTCTCTTTGTACCACAGTACATATATAGTCTTTACAAGATTATATATGTACTGTGCCTATACTCTCTTTTTATTATTCATTTCTAATCTGTGCAAAAAATACGTTAAAAATTAGTAGGTACATACTCGCGTCTACGTTAAAAATATTCCCAAGTCACTCCCTGCCATTGACGTAGGAAATGTCTACTCCCAGCCCAGCAGCCCGATTACAGAACTTGGCTTCAATCAGATTGTCACTTTTTTCATAGCAAAATCGACTCTATCGCAAAGCATTATTGAATTTGACGGCTTGAAACCGTCATGATCAACAATACGTAATGGCACTGCTGGTTACCCACTTCACTTCGTGAAGTATTTAATCCACATTGCACATAGGAAATGTCTATGTTAATCCATGACGACCATGAAATACTTGTTCCCACTGTCACTCACAAGAAATGGCCCCACAATGTCTAGCGCTATCAGAAGGAATTTAGTATATAAATTCCTTCAGTGTTATAAGTTCCTACCATAGATAACCCCACGGAGTTCTGTGTCTTGAAAATTGAAAATTCGCAATGGTAGTGGCTGTTTATTCAACCTGCTTCAAGATAGTCTTTACCTCTTTCGCATTTCCTCATTCCGAGCCCGTGTGGTGAGAGGTGCATCCAGTTTCTAAACGACACCTTTTGACCACTGGGCAAAAGGTTTTTTCCAGAAAATACTTTGCTATTCACATGCATCTTTTATTTTGTATTAACTGCACCCGCGGCTTTGCCTACATGGTAATTTCTCTGGTTAAAAGTAACTATGTATCACTCCAGAATCAAAAGTACATACAAAGTACATTACACCACATTTCATCAAAAAGTTTTCAGCTGTCAAATAGTTTTTGATCGAATTCTCGGCTTGTACTCATTGGATTGGGATACAAAGAACACCAGATTTTAAGCTATTCATGAGTGAAAACCGCTTTTCAATCGTTTCATTAGTTTTCACGTTATGCGCAAACAGGGCGCTTATTCACTATGCCGCATAAAATTCCTTGCCGAAAACGTGTGACGTCAGTACGGCAACTGCCGTACGATTCCAAGAAGATATCTTAACGCGGCGCGTTACTTGCATGAATGGTCATAGCGAATAAGGGCCCTGACACACAAAAAAAAACATTAAAAAAAATATGTTTAGTAGCATATTTTAAGTTCCCTAGACTAGACTTTTTTAACTATCCTCATTGTACTCACAGTTTAGGATTTCTGTGATTGTATCAATAGTAGAAACAATAATTGTACAGTCTTGTTGTTATATAATGCTCTAATGTATATGATAGCCATACACTTTACCTATCACATTTGGATGTTTTGTCGAACGTATAGATAGATATATTTCTTTCTTGCATATACTCGTAGTTCTGTTTATTTCCACCACACGTGAACTGGAATCGCCTGTGTAAGGCCAGTGTCATGATGCCAGCCTCGATATTGCAATTCTTCTGTTACTTGGTGCGACAAGAAATAAATCTATACTTATAATAAAGCAATAAGAACGAAAATCTTTGTACTTACAAAGAAGATAATTAAAAAAAGGTCTATGGTACTTAAAACAAGCCACTGAACAAGAATATAACAGTTTTAAAAATCGAGTCTGTTGTCTGTTTGTTTGTATGTATGTTTGTTCATGCAACACGTAAAAACTACTGCGCCGATGCAGTTTTCACTGTTGGATAGCTTAGGGTTTGACTTAAAAGCTGAGGTAGGTACTTGGTATCTTAATACGATGATTAGATGCCGAGCAATCGATAAAAATACTATTTGACGATTGAACAAATATAGAAGAAATGTAGTATATTGTACTTTATAGGTACTTTTGTTCCTGAAATAACACGTATGGGCTACTTTTAAATGAATTGACCACGCTCGCAAAGCTGCGGGCACAGCTAGTAATATAATATAACCAATAAACACAGCCCAGATATTGCATTCTCCAGGGCCCTCGTTTACAGCCCTTCTACCATTCAGCAAACCATTCTCCCGGCACATTTACCGGCACCGAACGACGGCCATGATATAAGACTTCTATGTGGAAATGAACCACTTTGTTGGAAATACGGGACGGCCTGCTTGACTTCCATTTGTTACGGGAACGTAAGGACTGATTGATAGTGAGGTGGATTATAAATATGTATTAACTGATTAGATGTGTTTGGGTCTTTTGGACCTTTGTTCATACGTAGCTAACAATGTATGTCCAAAAATATATCAAAGCATATATTTTTGGACATACATTGTTAGCTACGTATGAACAAAGGTCCAAAAGACCCAATTTTATTTTATTTTGGTTTTTGTCTTTTCGTTGAAATAACGAACGGAGCGATGTTGATCAAATTTCTTTAGTTGCTTTGAGATTATTTCCATAAAAAAGCTACATTTCGGATAGGAAAAAGGCTACCATAGACATATTTAAGTCCATGTGTAGAAGTAACATATTTATTTTGAATGTAAGTTTTTTTATGAACTGCGGTTTAATAAAAATACGGAAAATACGGAAAATGCGGAAAATCTCAAAAAGAGTTTACTCTGTGAAAGCGCGGATAAAATGCGGGACAGATAATATCCGGTAACCATTTGAGGATGCTTCATTTAGGGTTGCCGGCCGCTATTTTACATAGGATTTTAATGATATATTGTTCCTATTATTTTCCTCAAATTACAGATTTTATTTATTACAGTACAAACAGACAAAGACAAACAAATAATGAATATGATAACCTAAAATTAATCTAAAACTAAACCTAATCTTACAAACAGTTACCTACATGTATAAACATTTGAAAAGGGCCATTTACCATGGAAAAAAATACCGTTTCAAATATTTATACTTTTAGTGTTTGTGACCATGTTAGTTTTAAACCATAAACAGTAACCTGTTGGCAACATGCCCAAAATGCTGGCAGCACTGTCACGTTGTATGGTAATGCCTTATACTATTATTTAAACTGTGGTAATGCTTAGTATTATTATGGTAATGACTATTAAGTGCAATATAACATGCTTGCTCGATGTATGAATACCTACTTAATACGTACCTACGTTTGTAGGCTATTAAATCAACGACATTCTCCAAGATCAATGTAGTGCAACTTCTGTACTTGTACTATTATTTATTCTATGGTTGTTTGTTTATATGTCGTATGAGGTATTGCCGCAGCCGTAACTAGGGCGGTACCAGCGGTGCCCAGGCACAGGGCGCAGACCCTGGAGGGGTCAGAACCGGTTATGATTATGATTAGAAAATATTTTTATAGCAGCTCGCACCGGGCGCATAAAAGGCTAAATACGGCACTGGGTATTGCTGGCCTCTGGTGTCAGAGTTTGTCAGTTTGCCCGCGGGCCTCTGAAATGGCTTTTTTTAAATTCTGTGGTAATGCTTAGTGTTATTATGGGAATGACTAAGTGTCAGAATATTTGGCATACGGTTATTTCTTCAAGGCCTTTTAGACATTCCCGCCAAAATTCTGTCTAAGAAAATATTCACGGCAAAGTGGAGAGGTTATCCTCTCCACTTTGCCGTGAATAATTTCTTAGTTTTCTTCGACTGTTGAAAGCCTTCTTGCCAGTTAATCCGTTGCCCTGTCGATTCTATCACTGCATAATAACTTCTTAATCCATGTACCTCCTAGATGCTAGACACATCCTGGAATTTATTGAACTTGGACACATAAATATAATTGACTGACAACCCTAGTCTCACAGGCTGTCATTTCTGTGATCAATTTAGCTGAAAATATACGTTATTTTTCTGTTATCGATTTGACGATTATTTTACGTTGTGAGGTTGACGGAATAAGGCCCGTTTGATCACCTTTCATATTCGGTTGTCATTTTCAAGAGCTATTCGTTAAGCATATTTCAGTTTATAAATTCCGGTTTAACTTAAGAAAAATCTATACCTATTCAAACTTGGAAAACATAATTTTCACGAAAGATTTATCTTTGCTAGAGGACACTCGACAGAAAAATCGATAAACTTAGAAATTAAATAACTTAACGTCACTTTTCTAAGTATAGGTACGAGAAAAACGTAGGTTTTCTTGCCTGGCAGAGATCGCTACTAGCGATAAGACCGCCCGTTGTAACACATTAGCTTTAAACGACTGCTTTTTTTATTCTATTTTACTTGTTCTATAAATCTATACTTGTAATAAAGCAAAAGAACTAAGAAAAATGATAATTTAAAAAAATTGTACATGGTACTTCAAATAAGCTACCGATCAAGAATACAACATATATAAAATTCGTGTCTGTCTGTTTGTTTGTTTGCTTGTCTGCATGTTTGTTCGCGCATCACGTAAGAACTACTGAACCGATAGCGATGCGGTTTTCATTGTTGACTTAAAAATTGGGTACTTGGTATCTTAATCCGATGATTAGATGCCGAGCAATTAATAAAAAAACTATTTAACGGCTGAACTAATTTGTAAGAAATGTAGTATTTGTACTTGAATGGTACTTTTGGTCCTGGAATAACACGTATGGGCTTCTTTTAAATGAAACGATCACTCGGGCAAAGCCACGGGCACAGCTAGTAAGAGATAATAAAAATATATAGGTACTAGAAATTAGTAGTCCAAGGGATCTTCTACATGAGACCTTCTGGGGAAATACCTAATCCTATGCCAGATATTGAAACGCCAAGTAGTAGTGTGCACACATTACACAACCGGTTTGAAGGGAATTCTTACGACCGACATTCCTGTGCATAACATGAGACTTCAAAACCAATGTCTCAGAATCTGATGAGCTAAATGTGACAGGCTTTGATTATAGCAGTGACAGGTGACGCTGTGCAACGCCGCAATGTAAAGTTCTAGGCGGCACAGCATTTATCATGGGCGGGCGAGGCCTATCAGATCCTGTGTGTCCTGTGTGTGAGGCCTGTCTGAGGACTATCAGGCCTCTTCGCCTCATCATTCACACACGCTTGTATGCAACCAAACCGAAGTATACCTACCTAATTATAATATTGAGTCAACTAGAGAGTTCCTACTTACCTGTATTTTAACTGCAGATGAAAGTTGCCTAACTTCGTAATTTTGTGAATGATAGCGGCCCCTAATTGGAGTTTAGGTAAATGTATATATGTGTGTGTGTGTGTGTGTGTGTTGTGTGTGCAAGGAGGGTGTGGGTAGCGTTTATTAACCGCGAAAGGTACGGTATTCACCAGTAGGTACTTACATTCACGAACAGAAATGTTTGTTTCCGTATAATGGATGTAATATTCGTATCTATGTATGTTTATTCTTTGTCTAGTACCCATAGTAAAGGGTATCTTAGTTTGGGGCTAGCTAATTGGTGTGAATGGTGCCGATTATATTTATTACTAGTTTTCCCGCCCGCGACTTCGTACGCGCGGACGCGGACTACTGTTTATCGCGAAAAAAAGCATTCTATTTTCTTCTAGGGTATTAAAAACCAATACAAAAGTAGGTATAGCACCACTCCTGATGTTATTTTTACAGACTTGTTATTTCGTTTCCATGGCAACCACAGCACATTCCGTGATGGCAACCGTTCCTTACTGTGAGTTATCAACATTTTCCAGTTTTCGCGTGAAAACTTACAATTTTCCGGGATAATAAGTATCCTATGTTTTATTCCAGGGTATAAACTATTTCCATTCCAAATTTCATCAAAATCCGTCCAGCCGTTATCGCGTGAAAGCTCCCCAAACAAACAGACAACGTTTCACTTTTATAAATTGGTATGGATTGTTAATGTAAGTACTGTAAAAATTATACAATTTAATAATCCTACTAATATTTATATATCATAAAATAAAACTGTATCGTGTGTCTGTTTTTTACCTTTCACGACTAAATAGTTGATAAAATGGCAGATATTAATGAAATTTTACTAGGAAATAATGTGCATCATGACGAAGGACATTATACAGGATGGTTTGTTGAGATGGGGCAGTAAGGGCCCGATTATATTTAGCTACAGGAAAACGTTCTTAGGACTGTCCATAATTTTTGGAAATATTTTCTCCCGCATTCACTGATTTTGGTAAAACTGTACAGTCGGCAAGAAAATGGTCAAATTACACTAAACTTTTTTGATGAGAATCGATCCTGTTTCTTATAAGGATCAAAAGTCTGTAGGGGACCGACTTAGGTTTACCTAAGTACTAGAAATGTCAGAAATCAAGATAAACGTTTTCCATACATTACGTACGAAATTACCCTGTTTCAGCTACAGGAAAAAGTTCTTAGAAGATTGTCCTAAACTTTGAAGATATTTTGACCTGCATTATTGCAAAGATTTTGGAAAAATAAATACAGTCATCGAGAAACTGGGCAAAAAAATAAAAATAATAAATAACGTAAATTGCCCAGTTTCTCGATGACTGTATTTCTTTTTTTGATGTCAGTCAATCCTGTTTCTTATAAGGATCATTAGCACAGTACATATATAGTCTTTATATATGTACTGTGTCATTAGTCTCTATCGGGCTAGAGTACTAAAAAGACAAATCGTGAAAAACTTTTTCCATACATTTTGTAAGAAATGATTGCGGATGAATAATATATAAATTCAATCATCGTTGGAATACAAACTTTTCATAGTTTAATTTCACTATGGAAAAAAAACTAGCGGACAGAAGGAAAATCGTACAGGAAAACTGTATTTTTTCCCTAGTATGTTTATCTAACCTCAGTTGGTCTGATGGAGTCTTTAGATCCTTATAAAAACCAAGATAACCGACATATCCTAGAGAATAAGCAAGCTGAAGTGGCAATGGGCTGGTCACATCTCTCGCAGAACCGACAACACGAAAACGAAGGGTGAGGAAAACGAGTTTTAGAGTGGATACCACGCTTATAGGCAAACATAGTGTGGGACGCCTGCCGGCCAGGTGGAGAGACGACTTGCGAAAGACAGCTGCCTGCCAGCTGTCTTTAGCAACGGCCTACTTCCAGCAGTGAACTAGTATAGGCTGATGATGATGATGATGATGATGAATGGCTTTACTTGTTTTTAGGAAAAGTTTTTTTAAATTATGATTCCAACATGGAACAAGCTAGCAGTGATCAGTGAAGATTTTTTTTCTCTGTTGTTCTCGCTAAATATTTCTCCTCATTTAAATACTCGTAGATTACTTACTAAGAAAGAATTCTTATGTCAATTTGGTACCCATAGTGATGTATATTTAAGTATGTTTTACTATCTAATTGTTGCTTATTGGAATGCAATTGTAGCGACTGTCTGGAATGCTAGTTCAGCACAATTCGTGTGCGGCGTTCGCGGTGCCCCAGCAGTGCGATTACGTAATGTTGATCATGACAGTTTCAAGCAGTCAAATTCAATAATGCTTTGCGATAGAGTCGATTTTGCTATGAAAAAAGTGACAATCCGATTGTAGCCAAGTTCTGTAATTAGGCCACTGGACCCGACAGTCGTCTCGCAACTCCCGCGCATGGAACTTGTCGGTTAAATTGTATACAGTGAAAACCTAATAAAACCTATTAGCGCAAGCCGCCATCTTGGATTAAAGGCGTGAAAAATTGGTTTAATCAAAATTAATCACCAACGGTTCATTTTACGTCAAAAATGCCAAGGGCAAAGTTAAAGAGGGTAACATTATTTTCATTATTGTATAAACCCTATTTTTGTAAGTCCGATAACTAATTAGTTACACCGGCGAAAAGATTTTACCAAAAAACCCCCAAAAAATAGGTATTTTCCTCAAAATTACTCCCAAAGTGTCGATTCTACAACAAACACTTTGACATCGAAAGAAGAAAGAAAAAAACTGAAAGAAAAATGGCGCTCCTTTTTCTCTACCATGAGGTGCTCTGGAGGTGGTGAGGAGTATATAATTGCAACGAACAGCCAGAGATAATGTGAAGAAAATATCTAGTATAGGGGGGTTTTTGCTAAAATCTTTTCGACGCTGTAACAAATTAGTTATCTGTCTAACAAGTGTTATACAAAAATGTTAATAATTTTACCCTCTTTAACATTGTCTGCGACATTTTTGATTTAAAATGAACCGTTGGTGAATTATTTTTATAAAACCAATTTTTCACACCTTTAATACAAGATCAAATGGTCAAAACCATGGATTTTTCATTAGAGTCCAGAACTAAACAACATATGTGAAAATCGTTACTACACCACCTTTTGCAAGGCAAAGACCTTTTTATGTCTCTACTTACTGGCGTAATCCTCCAAATCTTCAATTAATTAACTTCTGGCGCCAGACTACATCAGATGATCCGGGTATACATCTTCGAACGACTCCATAGGCGTCCTTCTAAAATCTTACTGCTGCTGGCGAATGGCGCATGATCGACATCAATACCACGTACTCATTACCGCGGGGTATTTGCACTTGCTATGCGTTTCTCACCCACCTTGTAGACGTACTGATTGCGTAGGTTTCTTTTCTGGGTCTCGAACCTTGCCGACGAACTCTGCACAAGACTCGTGCTGTCGTATCACTAGTGGGCGTTGAAGGCTCCACCGGTGGTGTAGATATTAAAGACTCGTGCAACAAAGTCTTTACGCTGCACACTTCACGTTTTAAATTACAATTGATATTACAACTAGTGCTATTCACGGAGGTAGGGAGACGACTTGTAGCACGCTAGTGTACATATTCTGTGCTTGTAGTACAACGAGTGCCATACGCGATGTTTTGGAGACGACTGGCTGGGCAAAGGAGGGGCGCAGACGCCGCACACGAATTGTGCTGAACTAGCATTCCAGACAGTCGCTACAAAGGAAAAAGCTCAAATCCAAAGTCGAAATAAATACTAATATATTTTATTAGGTTTTCACTGTATACAATTTAACCGACAAGTTCCATACGCGGGAGTTGGGAGATGACTGTCGGTTCCAGTGGCGGCGCAGACGCCCCACACGATTTGTGCTGAACTAGCATTTCACACAGTCACTACAGCAATAAACATTTGAATTTGAATTTAATGTATTTTTTCGGTTTTTTTTCAGGTAACCTACGAAGATCATGCTTAAGATATTTCCCTCCATTCACTTGGATCCACATTCAGGAAGACCAGTAAGCAAAATAGCAGTAGCAAAGTTACCATTACAAATAGGTATTTTTTTATGTCAGACGTTTGGTATTTCGATCGAGGTATATGTTTTTTATTGTGTGTTTTTTTATATTATATGTATATGAATATATAAGTGTTTCGATACTTGTATTTGGGTAGGGTTTGTTTAGCTTGGGGTTTTTTTATTGTGTATATATATTTATATATATATATATTTTTTGTGGGGTAGGGTTTTGTTTAGCGTGGGGTTTTACTTGTGTTAATTTTACCATTTATCATTTGTCTGACTTACAGTTTTGGCGGAAGTAAGCTACATATTTTTATTTTGTTCATTTTTTTTTTTAGGTAATTTTATTTCAGTTAAACATCTTACACGACAATGTGAGGTGCGGACTATATTACAAACCAGTAAATTTGCCTTTGTTCCTAGATTTTGAAGTTGATAATAAGTTAAAGGTCAAGAATCCGCCACAATCCGCCAAATCTCAAGTGAAGCAACGAAGATATGCGGATCTGCACAAGTACAAGCCTTACGCATACACATACTCCGTGTTAATTGGATCGTCCGTCACATCGCAGCAAGATCTCGATCTTGTTAGCTGTGTTAATTATGTCAAGTTCTCACGGAAAATGAAACACAATGCAGTCTTTTTAAATTATATCCACCACAAATTGTCCACTCACACACATATACGCAGTAGCCATCCATCCATACCAATCTAAAAAAGTGAAACGTTGTCTGTTTGTTTGTTTGTTTGTTTGGGGAGATTTCACGTGATAACGGCTGGACGGATTTTGATGAAATTTAGAATGGAGACAGCTTATACCCTAGATAAAACTTAAGATACTTTTTATCTCGGAAAATTGAAAGTTTCCGCGGTAAAACTGGAAAATGTTAATTACTCACTGTAAGGAACGGTTGCCATCACAGAATGGTCTGTGGTTGCCATGGAAACGACATAACATGTCTGTCAAAAAACATCAAGAGCAATTGGTGCAATAGCTACTTTTGCATTGGTTTTTAATATCCTTGAAGAAAATAGGATGTTTTTCTTCGCGATAAACAGCGTCTGTGCGTACGAAGTCGCGGGCAGGAAAACTAATATTTACTTTGCTTCATATGTTTGTTTGGCGGTGTAGACTCCGTATTATTTGATGTGAAACATCTAATGGCGCAGAACTGGAGTAAGACAGCTTCTTGGCGTGGCGACGCGCCACTCGTGTCTCGTCGGCTCTTTCCGCCTCAGCTAGGCGATATTCGATGTTTCACATCTGCCAGGCGTCCCGTGACGGCTTATTATTTTTTAACCATCTTGGTTATTTTTGTATTTTAGTTATCTTGCAAATTGAAATTGCTTTATCCAGTGAGAGATACTTTGACAAAAAATATATTCTCTAAGAACACTTAGAAAAAAGCGTTTTTACTTTTGATAAAGGTTTGGGCTTTTATTTCCATTTAGTTTCGATACAAAGAAAGACTCAAATCTATTTCTCCAACTGGGACACAGAATAAATAATAGTTTATGTCTGGCGTGTTCAATGTTTTTGTGACGTTGTAATTGAGGTCGCTACAAGATCTTATATCCAACAGTTTCTGTAGTTAATTAACTCTTGTACTTGTGAACGTCTGCAGTTCTTGATCTTGCTAGTAGCTACTTGTTCCTGCCTTGACATACTATACTAACAGCACTTATAGGTACTGATGTCCTCTTTACTACACTGGCCTTCAAAAATTTATTCCACACTTTTAAAATTAATACAGTTTTTATAAACCTTCTAGGCTCCTTCTTATTGGACTGAGATACCAAGTACACCAGTTTTTAATTTAAAACCTAAGCTATCTAACAGTGAAAATCGCATCGCAAGCGGTCCAGTAGTTTTAATCAAAATTTAGTGCCACACTTTTAAAATTAATAGATTTAGACTTTTTATTAACTTGCTTGGCTCTTACACATCGGATTGAGATACTAAGTACACCAGTTTTTAAATCAGAACCTAAGCTATCCAACGATGAATACCAGTAGTTTGACGTGATGCGCGAACATACAGACATACACAAAAAAGTGTGTAAATAATGCACATCGGTCTTTGGAAAGATACTCGGCTAATTTCGGCTTCGTAGAGCGTTGTCACACCCTACCTGTGTGTCGTTTGTCAGTTATATTATTTGTTTATCAGTACAGTATTATTTGTTTGTTTATACAGGTTATATTATTTGTTTATACAGGTGCAACAGAGTACGGTCGCATTTAGCTGAAAATATATAATATAGAGTTGTTTAAACCCCCCAACATTAAATCTATTTATTTACAAAATAATACATATTTAATTGTTTTTCGTCTCATCTATTCGAAAAAGGCTGATTGGTTCCTCGAAAAGTGGGAGCATAGTAGGTCTTTTCTGTTCATGACTTTCAGAGAGGGCATTAATGAGTATTGTATTTGGAACGTGAATTTTGCTAAGACATTTCCTACGTACAATGGAATTTTGTTTATTGGGTTGCGTGGCGCGCTGTCTGTATTTGAAAAAAGAATCTTGTGAATGTACGGCATAGACAACAGAGACTATCCATAGAGATCAGTGATGTAAGGAGAAGAGGAAAAAATTAAAAGCGTGCGAATTACGATATCATCGTCAAAGAGCCAAGGAATATTGACGGTGCAAAAACTAAATAAATTCATGAAAATGCAATTTGTAGCGAAAGTATTATACTACCTACTTACACCTGAAAATACTACGCAATAAATGTGATACAGAATCTATGACCAACTAAATCCCTGGAATAATATTTGAGCTTTTATAGGTAACAACTTTAACGAGTGGGAAAATGCAAAAGAAGTGAAGTCTTTTTCGGAAACCTGTACCTATTTTCGAGAAATACCCAAATGTAAGCAACCTTCACACGTTGGCGGCCAGTACCAATAATGACTTTCAAATCGAGATTTACACAAAATTTTGAGCACAATATCTGAAGGACGTATAAATCAAAGAAGTGCAAATAGAATATACATTTTTAGTGAAGTGAATTACCTAGTTTATTTTAAGTTGTATATTTTTAGTCTATTTAATATCCTTTTAAATAATTAATATGAGTAGTAAAATATCTAAAAGCGTATTTTATTTATTTTTCTCATAGAGGGGGATGAAAAGTAGAGTGTATCACTCGGACACATAATTATTTATTCAATTTATATTGAAAAATAAATAAAATTCAAAATTATAATGAATCCTTCACTACTTGGATTCTACTTAAGAATCCTTCACTCCACTCTGGATTCAAAATAGCGCCATCGTCGTCAAAATATTATTTTGCTCCCTAGTAATACAATGTACTACACTGTCCTTTTTCTACTAGTTGCAACAACTCTCTATAGATATTTAAAGTTTACATGTCATCGATTTGACATAAACTAATAAAGTCCATAAAGTGCAGTATTTATACTAGCTTTCCCGCCCGCGACGTCGTCCGCGCAGACTACTGTTTATCTCGAATAAAAGCATCCTATGTTCTTCTAGGATATTAAAAAACAATGCACAAGTAAGTATACCACCCATTGACCCTATTAAACAAAGTAGGATCAATGATACCACCAATGCTCTTGATTTTTTTTTGACAGACTTGTTATTTCGTTTACATGGCAACCGTTCCTTACAGCGAGTACTCAACATTTTCCAGTTTTCCCGTGGAAATTTACAATTTTCCGGGGTAAAAAGTATCCTATTTTTTTTTCTAGGGTAAAGCTATCTCCATTCCAAATTTTATCAAAATCCGTCCAGCCGTTATCGCGTGAAAGCTCCCCAAAGAAACAAACAAACAGACAACGTTTCACTTTTTAATCGACTTCACAAAAGGAGACGGTTATATGTTCGGCAGTATGTATGTTTTTTTTAATAATTTTAGCAGTAGCAGTAGCAGTAGCAGTAGCAGTAGCAGTAGCAGTAGCAGTAGCAGTAGCAGTATCAGTAGTAGTAGTAGTAGTAGTAGTAGTAGTAGTAGTAGTAGTAGTAGTAGTAGTAGTAGTAGTAGTAGTAGTAGTAGTAGTAGTAGTAGTAGTAGTAGTAGTAGTAGTAGTATTAGTAGTAGTAGTAGTAGTAGTAGTAGTAGTAGTAGTAGTAGTAGAAGTAGTATATAAAAGAACTACACAATCGGATGATGGAATCCCTTCGAGTTTGGGCTCATTTGGTTTGTCTTGATGAGTTATCTGGTGTTAAGTGGTTTTCAGGGTCTGATGATGGAGCCGAAAGGTAGTCACAGGAACGCAACAACAAAATTATGGAAAATGAACAAAACTAATTCAGTATGATTGTATGTTTTATTTGCTAAAGTGACTGAGTGTCTACTATTTTCTTTGGCATATATTCTTTCCAATGTTTTCTTAGGCCACTAAAAATCAAATAATAAAATATTTTCCCAAAAAAATTAAATCGACTTTATAATAGAAATGTTATTTTGTAAACAACCACTAAAAAGAATGAAATAATTTACAATTGAGCCAGAACAGTATCACTTTTTCGAAATTATCAACGTAATAATAATGCATATACAACATAAGATATGAAAGAGTTTTTTTGAAGGCGGTGCCAAACCCAGGCATCATTTATATCTAATAACATTTATTTTATATATATTGGTATGGATGGATGAAATGAATAAGAATTACACTTAATAAATACGGTGATAATGGACGGTCGTCAGTGTTCGGAAATCGACGTTATCAGCCAATGAGCGGTTTTCCAAGTCTCATTTTAGCATTATTTATCTCTCGCTAGATGGCGTTGGCGACACTTTTGGTAACAGTACTGTAGTTTGGTATGACCAAGGAAGTTCTATAAGTACATAGAACTTCCTTGCGTATAACCAAAGATTTTGAATTACGCATCGCTTACGTATGACATTCTGTGTTACCTTGTTAATGGCAAGTTGTGCGTCAGTTTTGCACGACAGTATTAGAGATTCATGCAGTTTTGGAACAAACTCATTATAAATATCATGATATCGATAAATTTATATCGCACTCCTACGGCTCTAAAGTTTTAAATATCTAAAACGTTTGAATATCCTTGTTTGTGACTTTTTAGTCCACTAAGACCGTAGTCGGGTTTTAGCTTTTGAACATATATTTTATATAAATTATTTTATAATTATTTTTTAAAATATTTGGGGTTATAATATATATATTTTAGAAATGTGCTAAAGCCCTTTCATTTGAGATATAAACGAAAAAAAGAAAAGTAATGTAATGTGCTAACTAGCGGACGATGAAGACGCTTCCAACGATATCTCATTTGTCAAATTATGATGAGTAGTTAAGAATTTGTGAGGGATCAGCTGAACATACATACTTACCCACCCACATACGTACATACATACCGGTTAAAATCATAACCCTCCTTTTTGATTCGCCATAGACGGGTAAAAGAAAAAATATATCAAAGTTTCGTCATTAGATAAATATTGTGGAAGCTATCATCTATATTATTCAGCAATGGTACCAATGCGAGTTAGAATCCAATAATACCAGGTTCGGTCCTCGGCTCCGCACTAATGACTAATCAAAATTACGTGCGGGTTTCCATCTCTCCGTGCTTCAGACCGCACGTGAGCGGCCAGTACCGACCAGCTGTTATAGATTAATAGCAGTCGTTAAGCCATGTCAGAGGCCCTCGGGCGATCTGAAAAACTCTGAAAACAGAGGCCAGCACTACCTCATATGACAAACAACAAACAAAACATAACGTATTTGTACAACTTTTAATCAACTTTGCCTACATTTTAATCAGCAGCATGTCATTCCGTCGTACGTTGCGACGTGGTTCTCATAATTCTGTTATTTTGTCGTCCCTCATCCCAGCGAGGGCGGGCGGTGGCCATCACGACGCTGCACAGTGTCGTAACTTCGTTATTCTAATGGACTTTCGAGTCATGCATGTTATTAGTATCTGCATGTCTATCAATCTACGCATTAGGTATTTTATCGAAAAGGATGCCAAACAAGAAGATTAAGGTTTTTTAATTAACAAGTTAATTAAAAAACCTTTTAAGAAAAAGCTTTTATGCAGTAGCCATGTTGTGGTGAAAATTAGAAAAGGCTATCACAATAAAATACTTACACAACATTTCCTGTCTGTGCTGTTAACCGTTGAGGAGTTCCCTAGTCAGGACCCAGTAGAAAACTGGCTATCATAATAAAATGCGTATACAAAATTTCGTGACTGTGCTGAACGTTTTAGAGTTACTTTATGTGGAGACCATGTCATGATAAAATTTAAAACCGGATATTATAATAAAATGCGTACACAAAACTTTATGTCTGCTATTAACCGTTGAAGAGTTATTTTATCTGGAGCTAGTCCTGGATGTCAATTCAAGCCATGCTTACCATAAAAATGCTTTCTCGTCGGAACCGAACCAACATGTAAAAATTAGAACCACTTCCTCATATCCTACATAGTTAATAGGATAAGAGGAAGTGGTTCTAATTCATCTTGCAAGATTTGACCTGAACAAAAATACATACATAAATATTTTTATTTAAATTATTTTGGGGTTATAATATATATATATATGTTTTAGAAATGTAAAGAACCGCCAGATAAATAAATCTGCAGTCGCAGAGCATTTGCTTGAATCGGGCCTTAATCACTGGTTTGAACTCCACGATCCGAAGATCCTCTCCACGGAACGTCACTACTACTCCAGGATTGTACGTGAAGCGGTTGAAATTAAAAAGTATCCCAATTTCAACCGGGAGGATGTTTTTAAGTTGGCTGCATCCTGGAATCCCGTGATAAGCATGTGTTCGCGACGCGGTTTATGTCAGAATAAATCTGCAGATGTTGTTAGTGTTATATGTCGTCAACTATTATTTATTCTCTGGTGTCGTGACAATTCTGTGTTTTTGCAAAACCAAATGTGGGTAGTTGGAGACAACGCTCGCTCTTCTCGACGCTGACATCCGCTACTTCAGTCTTCTCGTGACCACGACCAATGCAACTTGATCGAAACGTCGAGGTAAATAAAAATTTAGTTTTCAGTGCGATTAATTCCCGTTTAAATATTTAACTATGTGTTCGAATCGCGAATGTTCAAAAATTACAAAGATGATAATGATAAAAAATGATGTTGCGGCAAATGAGCAACTGAACATTTTTTTTAATCCTTTCTGTCTGTCTGGATGTTTATTCCTGCTTCACGTAACTAGTAGAAGTCGAGCAATCGATAAAAACTATTTGATGGCTGAAAGAATTTTAACTATTATTTATTCTGTGATTTTAATCTAATCTGGTAAAAAGATGGAAAAAAAATTACGGCTGAACGAAATTTAGTCAATTGTGTTTTATTTTGTGTAATTTTGGTTCTGGAATACATGGGCTACTATTAAAAACACCAATAATTGGTATTTTTAATAGTAGGGTGATATAAATAAATTTTTTAATAGTGGGGTGAATACAAGGGTGTATTCCAAAACATTTTTTACATGTATTCCAGAACCAAAAGTAGGTACATAATAACCAACTACCAATCGATAAAAACTATTTGATGGCTGAAAGAATTATAATCTAATCCGATCAAACAACGAAAAAAAAATGACGGCTGAACGAAATTTAGTAAATTGTATTTTATATTATGTAATTGGTATTTTTAATAGCAGCCCATGTATTCCAGAACCAAAAGTACATAATATAAAATACAATTTACTAAATTTCGTTCAGCCGTCATTTTTTTTTCATCGTTTGGTCGAATCCTACTCATCAGATTGAGATACAAAGTAGGTGTAGTAGGTTTTTAAGTCAAAACAGTAGCTATCAACAGTTAAAACCAAATTTTAGCCGGTCCAGTAGTTATTCAAGTCATGCGCGAATAGTGCATGCGTCACGCGCAATAATAGTAAAACTTGTTCTGTAGCTTATCTTAAATCCCCTTGAACATTTTTATAATATTTTTTTCTAAGAAGCTTAAATTTCTGGTTTCAGTAATATGAGATTCCTACTTTAAAAGGTTGGCTATAAATTGTGCCACGCGTACAAACAGACGAACATATATACATACATTAATATTATACATGCTTACCTAAGTATTCTGATAAAATCATACACCTCCTTTTGTTGTAGCCGGGTAAAGACCCGCCTAAGTGGCAGCCTATGGTCTCCGACTGACAGTAGACATCAAACTCGAAAACAATGCTTCAATACCCAACTGTCCGTAAGGACTATATATGTACTGTGCTACTACTTACATAACAGTTACGCATTTTGCAACAAGATTGTAAATTACTTTTGTTCGAATTTCCATCTATACTCAAGTACACATAAATATCATAATATTGCTACGAGCTGGGGTTCGGATAAATTAATGTATGCCGATTAAACCAAAAATTAATACTTTTATTCCTCAGGCCCTTTTGAATCCGGTAAGTGACGTCGTTGATCTTGGTTACAACGCGGTATTGTCCGTCCCATTTCGCCTGCAACTTTGGGGACTTTTAATTTGTTGCGCACTGGATTATGTAACCAAACAAGTGAACCTTTGCCAAATCCCTGATTATTCAATTTCCGGTCGTATCGAGTCTTCATCCTTTCAGATATTTGGTGTCCCGATTTTCTGATTTGTTGATAAACTTCATCCATCTTACAGCGCAAGTCATTTGCGTAATCTTTAACGCTGCGTGGAGAATCTGGTGGAATGCCAGTTATCAAATCTGCCGGCAACCGCAATTCTCTTCTGAAATTCGCAAAGGCAGGAGTGACTGTTGTACTCTCATGAACTGCACTCGGTATAAAAAAAGAAACGGCTGGACGTGTTTGTCCCAATCCCTTTGCCTGATTTCCACCACCTTTGACAGATATCTCTCCAAGGTCTGGTTGAATCGCTCTAGCATTCCATCAGGCTGTGCAATCACAGCTTCTTATCTCTATATCGTTGAGACAACACACCACCTTGGACGAGTATGTGTTGATCGGTAGCTGTCAGTAGTCTAATATCTAATCCCGAAGAAGTCCACAAGAACACTATTTCTAAGCTTGGAACTGATCACGGTTCGAGAAGCACCCGAGTCTAAAGTCAGTTTACATGGTATCCCGTTGACTTCATCCTTGATGATCAGTCTATTCCCGTCGTGAGCTTGCAAGATTGAAATTCCGGGGGCTTTTTCAATACCAGCCAGCGCCCGCCTAGCAGTACTGGCGTTTACTCATTTCCCTGGGTCTGTTCGGTGGCGTTGCCGACCACCCGCGCTTGCTGAGGCTGATCTTCTCTGCCAACAACTCGTCTCCGGCAGCTGAATCTCAGGTGATCCCTCTTTCCCCACTCGAAGCATCTAGGGCAAAATTTAGGAAGAGTCTCGCGGGATGCCACAACTTCCCTGATGCGGTGAGCTCGAGGATCGAGCTCGAGGAGGGCCTCCACCTCCAAAGCATGGGCCAAGGTATCCTAATGAGACTCGTGATGCCTAAGTCTCTCAGCAGCTCTCACTTCCAGGTGGCGAACCCCATCGAAAAATGCTTTGATCAAAATCCCGTTGATAAGTGCAGGTGAGGACTGGTACGCCTTTCGAACCAGCTTTTCAATTTCCAGTAGCCCACTGTTATTTTCGCTATTCCGCTGAGCCCTGTCCTTTAACTGAGCACGAAACATGTGCTCCAGGTGTGCGTCGCCGTAGCGAGATTCTAACGCTTCGAGCAGCTGTTCCTAGGTGATATTCTTTCCAAGGGCCTCCAGAATAGTTACGGCCTGGTCACGAAGGCCTAGTTTAAGCGCAATCATGGCTTGAGCTTTACTCCATCTATTTGCCTCAACAACAGCCTCAAACTGGATCTTACAGGCTTACCACGAAGAGCTTCCATCGAAAGGCGGAACTTTGAAACCTCGCGCCGAAGACGTTGTAACCACCGGAAATCCGTCTCCAGATTTCAGGATACCCAAAGCTTTCTTCGTGTCCACGATCTGGGTTTCAGTTTCGGAGATGCGGGTTTCAGTTTCGGATATGCGGCTTTTATGAAGATGTACATGCTCCTTTACATCTTTGATTTTTTTACCAAGACTAGTTTGCAGGTCCTTAATAAGGAGTGTCGGTTCTTCTTTGTCAACCTTTTTCTTTGTTTGATTGGTTCTTGTTGCAACCGCTCTTGTATCCGACGAGACTGCTATTCCTGTTTCCGAGACTACTCCTAGAGTAATGCCATTAAGCCCGAAAGGTCAAATGAGGACGGGGCTACAGAAGACGGAAAATCTGCAGATGGACCAGCGGATGGACTGGTGGCCGCGGTGGCGTCCAACTCAGTGGTTTCTTGATTGTTACCACCACCAGGCACTTGTAATGGCCAACCGTACCGCCTTTCATCCATTTCCCTCTCGCGTTGGCTTCTCGTTCTCATAAAATTGGGGTTTTGATAAAATTATAGTATGCCAATTAAACCAAAAATTAACACCTTTATTCAAAAAAACCACAAAAAGAAATTAAACTGACAAGTAACACTCAAACGCTCTTTAACTGTACACATTAATAAATTTTCACTGAATACTCGCTTCTAATCACTTTGATCGGTTCGTTCCGAATGCCACGTTAAGACAGATCAAGGCAGCCGATGCGCGCCCTAATTTATACCGCGACGGAAGTTTCTAGATGGTACTCGTATATATTCGTATGTACTAGCAGTAGTCGGTAGATTCAAGGTCGGCGGCGCCTTTGATGTTGCCGCCTCGCGCCGCACCCGTAGGTATCTAAGACCGGCGGCACCATTAAAGTTGCTGCGTCGCGCCGCGCCCATAGTACCTACCTACCGCGCGCTCTAGAAACTTCTGTAGGTACCTTCGCTCTACTGGTGTATTCCAGAAGGTTTAAGTGTAGGTATTGCATCATCCAGACATGCTTCTCAAACATTTTAGTACCTACTGTTTTTCTAAGAATCGACCGGCGTAACAATATGTAGGTACTGTGCTCAACTTACGTGATGATTACAAGAGCACCATGCCTAGCATACCCAGTGCATATACTAGCAATAGCATACCATCATTAATAATTTAAAATTAAGCAGATTTACAGATGTAATTACAATCAATTAGACTTAATGGTCGATTCTTTTGACAAGACCTATGTAAAGATACGAACTTTATCTAAAGAACTTTTGATAAAGATTGCTTTCTTTACTCTATATAGCTCAGCTAGTTTATTTGTATTTGTTATTAGTTTTTTTTTATAATGTTATTCCAGGCCATAATCATCATCAACATTATCAACAACATACACAGCTCATTTCTCTTAAGCCTCCTGCCTCTTACGCCAATCATCTTGGTTTCGAGCTAATCTTGGCCAGGACATAAGTCAATATATTTATACCAACAACATCCATGCAGCTGTTACGGAGCTGAGTGGTAACAAACATGCTTACATACTTACACAGTTCCGCATTTATAATATTAGTTAGGATAGGATTATATCGGATAGGATATTGCAAAGGCCCTTTTTGTTGACAAAACAATCGCTGAGGCTGGAATTTAATATAAGGGTGGGTTAGGTATCGAAAATTCGATTTGGTCAAGTAAGGCAAAAAGCTTTTATCTGAAATGTGATGAGTGTTATTGGATATAGATTTTATCTTACGTTAAATGATACACTTACAAACAACTGAAGAAACTCAGCTTATCTATGAAGAATAGTTGACATGGTTTCAAAATAAAGTGGCGTCGTTGAGTTCATAGTTGATAAACGGTTTTATTTAGCTTGCCCTGTTTGTTGTTTTTTGTTTGGGTCAAATTTAGTAATTGAAATTTAGCCCCCTTGCTGCTGATTGATTGATCTGAAATTTGGTACACACTTTTAGTTCTGATGACAATCTATATATTTATAATAAACTGTAACGGATCTAATTCTGTACATTGAAAACATTTTGTAAATTTTTTATTGGAGGCTTTTCTGTTTTCTTTACTGAAGCCATAACTTTTTTTCTTAATTTTTGTCTGTCTGTCTATCTGTCTGTCTGTCTGTATCTTGGCTAGGCATTACGCCGAAACTACTGAATGAATTTAAATGAAACTTGGTATGCTTTGAGTTCATACTACAAGGTAGAACATAGGATACTTTTCATACCGTTATATTAAATGGTCCCCGCAGGATAGGGGTATTTTATTTGGAATTGGTATTCATGTTTTACGTTTTATAGTTATTCCGTAGTTCACCTTTAGGATACTCAAGGAATCGATAAAAACTTTTTGACGGCTGAAGGAATTTTGTTTTAATGTGTATATTGGTATTTTAGGACTTGGAATAGTAATAGAGTTATTTTAACCTAGAAAAATGTCCACGCGTGCGTAGCCGCGGGTACAGCTAGTACTGAATATATTCAGAATCATTGTAGATCCAAGATGGCTGCCGCCACAAAATAGCAGTTACTTATTTTTTAAATCCCCTTAATATTGGTATCTATCAAATGAAAGGGCTTGAAAAGTAGAACACAGTGCTCTTTAGAAATAACTAAATAAAAACTTGAAAATAAAATAAGTCAAAAAAGATTTTTTATTTATAAAACGGATTTTTAAGGAACATAATGTACTAAAAGCTAAAAAAAAAAAAAACGTGGGGCGTAGCGTAACCTGAGTAATAGAAATTCGACTCGCCCTAAGATTTTATTTTATTTTTTAACTTTTAGTACATTATTTTCTTTACAATAAAGTAGTTAAACATAAAAATAACTCATTTCCTTTAGTCTCATTGCGATTGACTTAAAGTAAACTAACATTATAACATTTATAGGAGAAACACTAGCAACCTAACGAATCAAACTCAAACAGACTATTAATACTCAAGTGTCTTGGTGCTATAACATAACAATTATCATAAGCCGCCAAGCAATTGTGACAATTCTGTCTAACGAACAGCCATTGTTTGACAAGTTGCTGACGAGCGCCAAATTGAAGGGTTTGACAATACGCCGCTGAAATTCTGATCACAATGTCGGAAAGCGACAATAGCTATTACGCGCCCAAATTATGCGCTAATGGAAACATAATTTTGTACTTAATGAACGTAGTACCTATGTTATTCGGATATGTATACGACGTAAATTGTTAATGAAGTACCAACTACGGTAGTGTAGTTTGTTAAGTTTGTATACGGTTACGCAACGCAAATAGTTTTGCGTTTGTTGTGGGTTTGATAACTTGTTGACTTAATATTGGATTAGGTTTGTTAATTATGTCAGCTTATTTTAAGCATGGCTGGTGACATTAGGGATGTCAGCTTGTTATACTAGTTAATGATTTAGGCTTCTCAAAGTTTATACGATGTTTAAATCCCAAAATATAGAGCTTGAACCTATCCATACGACCTAACCTATCCATATTTGACGACCGGTTGGTCTTATGGCTAGTGATCCTAGGTACGTAATCAAACGGTCGCGGGTTCGAAACCTGCAAGGTGCAATCAAATGTGTGATGATCAGAAATGTTTGTTTTCGAGTCATGGATGTGTGATATTGGTATCTATGTATGTTTATCCGTTATCTAGTACCTATAGTATAGGGTATCCTAGTTTGGGGCTAGGTAATTGGTGTGGAATTGTCCCGAATATATTTATTATTTATTTATTTATACCAATATATAAAAGTGAAACGTTGTCTGTTTGTTTGGGGAGTTTTCACGCGATAACGGCTGGACGGATATTGATGAAATTTGGAATGGAGATAGTTTATACCCTGGAATCAAACATAGGATACTTTTTATACCGGAACATTGTAAGTTTCCACGGGAAAACTGGGTAACGTTGATTCGCTGTAAGGAACGGTGTCCATGGAAACAAAATAACAAGTCTGTCAATAAACTTCAATAGCCTTGGTGCTATACCTACTTTTGCATTGGTTGTTGATATCCTAGAAGAACATAGGATGCCTTTTTTCGCGATAAGTTGCAGTCCGCGTGGACGAAATCACGGACGGGAAACCTAGAGTACTTAGTATAAAATTATTTAAGTACTCATGTATTTAATTTCCGTTAATTGTAAATGTTTCATATTATTAAATTTTTGCATGAATTTATCTTCTTTGAAATGAATTGAAAGTTATTTTTAAATATGAAAATTCTCTATGCTCCCTTTTAATGTTGAGATTTCAATGGTGAAACTCCGTGACCAACATCATTATGAAGAAAAGCTTGCTCTTCTAAGCAAAAAAATAAAGAAGGCAAAATAAATGTATTGTCTCTATTTTTTGAGCGTAGCACTTATGTTTGTTAGTTTTGTTTCGCGAGAAAATCCACCTCTTTTGATGAAAGGGGATATTCGTCTCACAGAATAAAGCTGCCACGACTAGGAACTACCTACGCATAAACAGGAGATAAGCTACCTTTGAAATGGTTACACATTTTGGTGCTGCGCTCGGCTAACCTTCATAAGCCGATATCTTGGTGAAACGACTGAAACCAAAGTTTAGTGTCGTATTACTATTATTTATTCTGTGGTTTCGTGATAGATTTAATAAGTTGTTAACGAAGCGGTAACTAAAATAAGTAATAGTTAGAAAACTTTACCCTAGCACTTTTTTTTTAAACTAATTGTAATAGAAATTGCAATAAACTATTGTCCGCAATCCGGGAGTAATTTTTTTATTAGTTTTATAAAGTTTTCCATAAAGAACATTTACCTCGTCTCTTCTTAGTAGGTACAATGATTATAGAAATGGGTTTTGTAATTTATAAATTCTGCAGATTAGGTTATTCTTGCCAGCCACAAAAAAAGAGACAAGAATAAGATAGATTCCTTATTTTTCAAGAAAGTTTTTCGTTTAACATTGCTCGACCGCTTTGTTTATTTAATCCACACCAATTTATAAAAGTGAAACGTTGTCTGTTTGTTTGCGGAGTTTAAACGCCAAAACGGCTGATCCGATTTTGATGAAACTTTGTAAATGGTTACTCTACAATATAGAGACCAACATTGGATAATTTTTATTCCGGATAATGGAAATTTTCCATGGGAAAACTGGAAAATGTCGAGTACTTGCTGTAAGGACGATTTAGATTATCGAACGGTTACCATGTAAACGAAATAATAACAAGTCTGTCAAAAAGCCTCAAGAGCGTTGGTGCTATACTTTTGTTTTTAATATCCTAGAAGAACATAGGATGCTTTTTTTCGCGATAAACTGTCCACGCGGACGAAGTCGCGGGCGAAAGGTAATTATAGATATACACGTATTATCTAAATACTACTGGGCCGATTGCCGTGCGGTTTTCATACTTGAAATCCTTTGTGCATGTCCAATACGCACTTGGGTGGTTATTAGGGTTCCGTATCTCAAAAGTGAAAAAAGGAACCCTTATTGGATCATTTTGTTGTCCGTTTGTCTGCGACAAGACCACTTTTCTCAGTAACACGTCGATGTATCAAGTTGAAATTAATACCAAATACTCAGATCTGCAATCTCTTGGTGATGTGAAAAAAAACTATTAAGTCAACGCAATCAAAAGATACGGCCTTTATGCCGCATATTTTGACACTCGCAAGGAAATCAAAACTTAGTAGTTCCCGTTGACTTAGAATCATGAAATTTGGCAAGAAGCAATGTCTTCTACCACAAGTAATGGGGAAAGCCCGAAAACCGCAAATTTAGAAATAAAACAAAAAATAAATGAAAAAAGGACTTCTATACTCATGTGAAGAATTTCCATTTCCATTTCCATCGCTCCGTGCTTCGGAGGGCACGTTAAGCTGTCGGTCCCGGCTGTTATTGATTAATAGCAGTCGTTAAGCCATGTCAGAGGCCCTCGGGTGGCCTGACAAACTCTGACATCAGAGGCCAGCACTACCTCATACGACAAAACAAACAAAACAATGCACCATTTTCATACCTACAAGTTTGTACGGAACCCTCCTCGGTGCACGAGTACGACTCGCACTTGGCCGGTTTTTATTTTATATAAACTTTTCATTTGCACAAACGTATGCACACGCATGAGCATCCCCGATCCTCTTCCCCTTATATATACATACATTCACACACACATCAAAAATATGTTTCTTTTGTTTAATGTCTTAGAATTGGGTCTTTTATTTTTACCCGACTACAGCAAAGCAAGGGAATGGTAATAAGTTTAACAGTGTATCTATGTATGTAGATGTTCCACCATAGCGTCGCCCCCATTGGTTCGATTTTCACAAGCGAGGTGTCTTTCGATTTGTCTTCAGTTATATATAGACTTCTAATTTAAGGTCGCTCAGCGAGCTATGGAGAGAGCTATCTTGGAGTTTCTCTGAAAGACAGGATTCATAATGAAGATATCCGACAGAGAACCAAGGTAACCGACATAGCCCTAAGGCCTCAAGCTGAAGTGACAGTGGCCGGTCACATTTCCCGAAGAACCGATAACCGTTGGGGTAGGCGAGTTCTCGAGTGGAGACCATTTTTAGGCAAACTTAGGGTAGGATGACCTGTGGCCAGGTGATGTGACGACATGCGAAAAGCGGCTGGAAGAAAATAGATGAGAAGAGCTGAAGACTGAGCTCAGTGGCGTGCACTAGGAAAGGCCTACGTCCAGCTGTGGACAGATATAGGCTGATGATGATGATAGAGTGTCATAGGCTATTTTTTTTACCCGACTATTGCAAGGCAAAGTAAGGGTTATGTGCTTAAACTAAAAACTTGGTCCGATTTTGACAAAGAGGTATCAATCGATTCGCTTCATTGCAAGAGTGTCATAGGCTATTTTAACCCGACCGTAGTCGGGTTTTAGTTATTGAACTTATGTCTTGTTGTGTAATTAATGTATAGGCAATAATATGTAGTGCTACGACGAAAGAGGCATAGGACCTAACATACGGGTTTCAAATCTTGTTAAGGAACCAGGTGCTCCATTTACATAAACGTATTTATTTTTATTTTTATTATGTATATAATTTGTTTTCTTTTTATAACAAAAAAAAGAACAATGCGCTTGTATTGTTTATAACGGTGAAAATGGTGCCTTCAATATGTCTTAACAGCTTGTTAGACGTTGTAGGCCCTCCATGTTATTCCCTACGAGCATAGAACTTATTTAAGCTTGTGTGAATATGGATTGCGTAGTTGCGTGTCTTTTCGACAAGCAAGATATAACGAAAAGGGAATACGAGGGCCTACCACTGTACTGAGGTTTTGAGCAGAATCTTAATTTCATTCATGTGTGGTTTTAGCTGTCATCTATGAAATGAATACTGGAAATAGTAGATTTGTCACTAAAGTGAGGTCACTAAGCGCGCCGTTCAAACAGCCTCCTGGCTTTCATTGCCGATCGTAGAGCCGTCTTGTGCAACACTGTCTCTCACTCTCCATGTCACATACTCGTCAACGGGTGCTGCTTGTGGGGACTGGTCCAGTCTGGTTTCTTTAAAGTCGTTGGTATTTTAATTATTTTTTTCCCAGTTTGATGGTTGTTGATATCTCATTGGCACTTATATATTTCATATTATTATCATTTCTAATAAATTTCTAAATCTATGCATAATGCCAGTCTTCACATATGGCTCCGAAACCATGTCACTTACTGAACGGTCAGCCGAGAAATTCAGAGTCGCGCAAAGAGCGATGGAAAGAGCTATGCTCGGGATAACTTTGCGCGACCGAAAGAGGAATGAGTGGATCCGGCGGAAAACGAGAGTAAGGGACGTGGTCCAAGTAATCGCGGAGCGTAAGTGGAGTTGGGCCGGTCATGTTGCTCGCATGGACAGGGACCGTTGGACCAGACGAGTCCTTGAATGGAGACCGTGGGCGAACACCAGACCACGCGGTCGTCCTCCTAAGCGTTGGAAGGACGATATACGGGAATGCGTAGGACATGACTGGATGGCCAAGGCACGGGATCGTGTGTCATGGAGGAAATTGGGAGAGGCACTTTTTCGAAATTACCAACGTTATAATAAAGCAAAAATAAGACATAAGATATGAATGAGTTTTTTGAAGGCGGTCCCTAGGATCCTAAGTCCGAAATAAAGTACTTAAAAAACAAAAAAACTTTAACATAAATGTAAAATCGGAGGGAAATAATTACTGTCAATTACTAAACAAAGAGCTAAGTATTTATAATACTGAATAAGTTCACGTTTCAATGGAAATTTTAACCTAAAATAATTCTGTCAATCTAACAAACATAGACTGGTTTTTAAGGGCGTCAAAATCTGAAAATGAACAAGTGGGCTATATCCAGAAACAACAGAGCTTGGTCACTGTCTACATTTTATACTGTATCTGCACTGGGCTATTTTGGCCCTGTAACGTATAAACTGTATTAATTTTCTGGCATTTACTATAATGCCCTACTTTTCCTTAATACCCTGAGTTATGATGTAAATAAATGAATGTCAGGGAAATGTTTGTTATTTACCTTTGGCCCTTAGGGACGCACGAGTGTAATAAGTCTGAAACCACCTATTCATCATGGACGTTTCTATATTAATAATAGGAAAAGAGCTTTTGTTTATTTTTAATACGTATACATGCGTAAATTACCTTAAGAAGTCAAAGAGTAAGATGCATTCCTTGACCTGAGCTAGGTTTTGCTAACCCATTCTGAAGGCGTTTATGTCATCACGCCACCCACTTCACCAAGACATTGCCGACCATCTTTAGGCTCCCATTGAGTGATGACTTTTTCTCACCTTGTCGGATGTTAACGGACATATACAATACACAAGTATAAGTCGTGGTGTGTATTAAGAGAGGCCTACGTACAGCAGTGGACAAGTATGAGTGAGTATGTAGTAAGTATGTATGTATTCGCATAAGAACGAAGCGTTACGCTTCTTCATTTAATAGAAGAACTTCTAAGGAGTGGAATGCCCTGCCCTCGTCAGTGTTTCCGGTATAATATAACCCTGGTGTGTTCAAGTCAAGAGTGAATAGGTATCTACTAGGCAAGCGTGCTACACCTTCGACCACATCATCGCTTTCCATCAGGTGAGATCGTGGTCAAACGATTGCCTAGAAAGTGAAAAAAAAAGAAGTATAGTCTGATGATGAAGTATAAGTCTATCTTTCCCACTTCATGTTATCCAATCAAATTAACATTAGACAAAAACTTAACAAAGAAGTTCACTATAAATTGTAAGCAGTCGTTAAATCTAACAGATTGATCAAAATTATTTTTAAATAATAAAAATGCCACTAAAAACTTTGAATGAGGTGTAGAGAAAACGCAAAAGTAAGAGATACTCGACTTATCCCAAAAGCACTTCTTTCGCTTAATTATTCATATCCCCTTGATTCTTCCAGAGCAGCGTTAACTTTTCTTCCAAACTTTCAATGATCATTAAGGACTAAAAAGATTTTATCCAATTTTCCTCTTACCACATTGCCTGTTAACAGAACCTTTTGAATAAATAATTCAAAAAAATCAACTTCAATCGTCGGAAATGTTGGAAATTTGGAATACATCAAAACTTCCTCATTGTTATCTCTTCCCCAACAAGTCATCTGTACGGTTGGATATGAGTTTGTATGGACATATGTATATGGTATAGAATGTGAACGAAAATATGCCACCTGTATTAATGTACATTTTTTTATTACATTGAGTGATGAGACGAGTAGGTCGCTCGCCTAATGGTAAGCATCACGCCTGCTCGTAGGAGTTTCAGTGCCACCCAGAACTTTGGTTGCAAAATCTTACGCATCACTGCACTGGGCCCGTATGCAGCTAACAAATATAACCTGCACTGCAGGTTAGGTTTGTTAGCTGCATACGGGCTCTGCGCTCGTCACCGACATTGGTTTTTAAGTCTCATTGCCCAGCAATTTCGCTGGAAACATTGCCGGTCAAACGAAACACATAAATGTTTACACACTACTGCTTGGTGGTTTTATCTGAAAAAGGTGTGGTACTTCCTCAATCGGACTCTTGCGTAAGAGCCCTACCACAAATAATTATATAAAGTGTTGCTTCCTTATCACATGACAAATAGCCAATCTTACAAATATCAAAGTCAAAGTATTTTATTGTAAATATAGGCAAAATTAAAGCGCTTTTACACGTCAAAATTAATATCTCATAAACAAGGAGAATATATAAAATATTATAAATAGATCTAATCAATAAAATTAGGTACTAAACTAGGTATGCTTTGAGTTTGAAAAGGAACATTCCCTTTCATATGCCGACACGTTATATACCAACTTACTCATTCATATTATTTTGAGGTAGCTCATCATCATTTCTGTAAGTGGTTCTTTATCTGTAGTGTCACATACACACGCAGTCACGCTGAAACAGTAAAAGTTGGTAAAATATTATAATTTGTATGTTTAGTAAATACTAGCTTTGCCGCCCGTGACTTCGCCTACGCGGACTACTGTTTATCGCGAAGAAAAGCATCCTATTTTCTTCTAGGATGTTAAAAACCAATGCAATAGTAGGTACAGCGCCAATGCTCTTGAAGTTTTTTGACATACTTGTTATTTCGTTTCCTTGGCAATTGTTCCTTATAGCGAGTATTCAACATTTTCTAGTTTTCCCGGGAAAACTTACAATTTTCCGGGATAAAAATTATTCTATGTTTTATTCTAGGGTAAAAGCTATCTCCATTCCAAATTTCATCAAAATCCATCCAGCCGTTATCGCGTGAAAGCTCCCCAAACAAACAAACAAACAGACAACGTTTCACTTTTATATATTAGTATGGACTAGCTGCACCTCGTGGTTATACCCGCGTGAGGAATGATGTTGAACAATATCCTATGTGTTATAATTATAGTAGGAGGACTGGAGGGTATAAGTATAATTATATCTCCATTCAAAATTCCATCAAAATTCATAAGTGTAATTCAAAATCATTGGCAGTAGTGCGTTTTGACCATAGACAACTGCATTATTACTCACGTACTTGACAGACTTGTTATTATTTCATTTCCAAGACATCATCCTTACGTAAGGATTTCTAATTTTTTGGAGAATATAATACTGCCCTATTATCACTCGCTAATAATGTAGCTTACTACAGGTGAAAGAATTTTTTAAATCGGTTCAGTGTTTTTTTGAGTTTATCCATTACAAACAAACAAACAAATATACAAACAATCAAATCTTTCCTGTTTATAATATTAGTGTAGATAGTAAAATATGTTATCCACTTACTCCTCTTTTGCTGGAGTTTTGAAATTCACAAGTTGCAATTCTACTAATGGAGTGGTCATATCAGACATTCGTGACTGTTTTTTTAAGTAAAATAAAATAGTTAATTAAATACATGGCTATTTTTTATCGCTTTATACCCGAACAGAACTTCTTCTCCCAAGGAACCTGGGTTTAAATTTGACAAATATTTTTTCGATTTACTATACTAAATCGATCGTCTGATAGTGCATTTTAAATGGGAAGTCGAAAAATGTTTCGAGTTTATGCTCGTTTTGTTAGTTGTGATGATTTATCCAAGAGAATCGGAAAACTTGGCATATATAGCTCTATCAGTCTAGAAGTTCCAGTGGAAGTCTTCAAAGTCTATCATTAGGTCAGTCCAATCAGTCCTCGTGTAAGATCTTATCACAACATACAGAACGAGCCCAAACTCGGCCATGTAGCTCTACCTATCTAGAAGTTCCCGTGGAAGTCTTCTGAGTCGACTATCAGGTTAGTCCAGTTGACCCAAAAGTAAAATTTTATTACAACTTACAAAAAAGCTCAAACTCGGCACATCTAGCTCTACTCGTCTAGGAGTTCCAGTGGAAGTCTTCGAAGTCTACTGTCAGGTTAGGCCAGTTAACCCATAAGTAAGATATCATCACAACTTACAAAAAACCTCAAATTCGGCACATCTAGCCCTACCATTCTAGGAGTTACAATAGATTTTTTCATAGTCTACCATCAGGTTAGTCCTGTTACCACAGTCCTTAATTTATCTCATACAAATAATATAAATACCTAAATAGTATTTGAAAGTATTTATCTGAATAAACTCTTGTTTTATCAATAATACTAATTTACCTGTTTTGTCGCGCAACCGCTTGAACGACTCGAGAGTACTTACAAATTGACTATACTTACTCAGTTACTATGCAGTTTTTTAAATAAAACCAGCCTCATCTTTTTGGTCATACTGATATATTTAGTCTGTAAAGTAATAACCAAATCAAATTAATTAGAATTTTACTATAAAAAGAGAGTAATTGGGTTACCTTTCCTCATTGTTTTCTTTTCCTGTCCTTCTTTTAGATATTTACACTGATTTCTTCCTAATTTTGTTTTTTTTATTATTTATTTTCAATTATTTCGGGCGGAGAAAATTTGACACAGAACCACCGTTGGCAAGCGCCCGATTGAGACTAACGGGGTAGGGGGCGGCGCGGCGTGTTCTGAAACCGCTGGGTAATGTTCAAGTTCTGGGATAAATTTGAATTTAATAAATATAGGACTTCAGTTGAAAACCAAAATTTAGCAGGTTATCTGTAGTACTTAAAGATAAATATTTCCATATAAAAATTATGTGCAAAGTCAGAAATTTTATGAATAAATCATTCTTCAGACTTTTATTTTAGCCTGTTTTCAAGATTTTATTTGATTGAGTAAAGTACATCCCATCGTGTAACAAATTAGCACATTCTTAAGACTATTGTATCCTTAGATGTATTGTATATTTTTTGTAAGACCATTATTTAAAAGAAAATAGCTAAAACATTTGATCTAGCAAACCAGTTTTTCTCCGCTTTGCTTCCGGTGACTCGCCGTACGAACCTCGGCTTGGACAGTTGCCATTGATTACGGGGAGTATCGAACTAAGTTACGGGGAGTATCGAACTAAGTAATATTTTCATATTATGTTAGATATAATATACATTTAAATTACAAATAAAAAAGATAAAAGTGACAATAAGATGTCCCAGAATCATCAATCTATCAAACTGGGAAAAATAAAATAAAAAAAGCAAATGAATAATATGAAACCAACCTGGACCAGTCCCCATAAGCAGCACCCGTTCAAGAGTATGACTTGTGTACCAGCCATCTCCCCCCCCTCAACCATCAACAAAACCCCCTCAACTAAATGTCAGCTCATGGTGTTTCTGAATGAGGTAGTGCCTACCTCTTTAATGTCCGAGTTTCATCAAGGGCTTCAGACGTGGCTTAACGACTGCTATCAACTTTAAGTAACCGGGACCGATGGCTTAACTTTCCCTCTAAAACATGAAGCGATGGCTAATCCGCACATCCACACCAATACATAAAAGTGAAACGTTGTCTGTTTGTTTGCTTGTTTGGGGAGATTTAACGCCAAAACGGCTGATCCGATATTGATGAAACTTTGTAAGTAGGTACTGTACAATATGGAGACCAACATATGATACTTTTTATCCAGATTTTTTTAAAGTTGCCACGGGAAAACTGGAAAATTTCTATTACTCGCTGTACGGAACGGAATGACGTGCCGTTGCCGTGAAAACGAAATAATAACAAGTCTGTCAAAAAGCATAAAGAGCGTAGGTGTTATACTTTTGCAGTGGTTTTTAATATCCTAGATGAACAGAGGATTCTTTTTTATTGCGATAAACCGCGGACGAAGTCGGGGCGAAAGCTAGTAACTTATTAAAAGTAATTGGGCGAGGATCGAACTCTGTGTTGTTGGATTGCAAAGCGCACATAATCACCGATCGGCCACGATCTCTCGCCATTTTTCTCACCATTTTATTATCTCACTAGCTGTGCCCGCAGCTTTACCCGCGTGGTAATTTCTCTGGGTTAAAAGTAAACTATGTGTTATTCCAGGATCAAAAGTACAGTAGGTATAAAGTACAACATACCAAATTCGATAGCTCGGCTGCTCCTTATCGCATTGAGATACCAAGTACACTAGTTTTTAAGTCGAATCTTAATCTATGCAGCAGTGGAAACTGCATCGCAATTGATCTAGTAGTGCTTACGTAATGCGCGAACAGACAAACTAGTAGCCTATTTTAAATAATATAGACCAATATTTTTAATTATCTTCATTGTACAGACATTTTCGTACTTACTGCTTTATTATAAAGTCTAGAATAGATTAGCCAATTTCATACTATTATATATTCTGTGCCTTATCTCTAAATTCCACCCTGCACTTATTTACCTTGTAGTATACCTTGCTGTTCCCCTGATATCTCAGAATAAATAGCTGTTGTGTTGAACTGGTCAGGGAAATTTAGATTTTCCCAGCAGCAACTGCACTTATCCCTTACACCTATATCTATTCCGCACCACCACTTATATCCTGATAAACAGCTATGTCGTCAGTTCTACCCTGAACTGTTTCTAAAGGGCGTCACAGACGACGAAGATATTATAATATTTCATGTTAAGATAAAATTTCGCTCTCCATACAATTTGTATGAACCATCACAAACGGCGAAGATAACATATATTTTTATCTTACAGTATCTTAATATATCGAGCGATATGATTTTTTTAAAAGATGCCATCTTAAGATACGAAATATATCGTAACATAATAACATAAGATACAAAAAATAATTATTATACTAACTTAAGATACAAAATATATCGTAATATGCTCTCCAGGTTGCTCGGTTTTGTTTCCGTGACGGGGTTTTTTTATTGGGTATTGGCTGTGCCCGTGGCTTTTCTCTAGGTTAAAAGTTACCTATTGTTCCTGGAATACAGGACCAAAATTACAGAGAGAAACGATTAAAAAAAAAGTTGTTCAGTGGATTATTTTAAGAAGCTTATGTTCTTTTTATAGAAAGATCTGCGTAAAGATTAATTTCCCCGCGGCTTTTTGTCATTTTCTATCCAAATCGTTCGCCTTTTACAATGCGCTAATGCAATTTGCATATCAAATTCGAAATAAGAATATGCTATAAATCTAATAGTGAAACCGTATTACACATATTTTAACACCCTATATATAGAGTGCGGTGAAGAAATACGTGTGACACCTAGGACGGCCTTCGAAAGAATGAATTATTTCAATATATTATCTTATCATAATCGTATGTGATACCCTAAGATGCTATAATATTATATATGTAGATATCTTAACATGAAATATTATAGTATCTTAGTCGTCTGTGACGCCATTAAGCCTCGAAGCCTCGGAGACGACGATCATTCACACGCCGACGGCGACGGCCATCGACCCGGAAATTATGACGTCATTAATTCCACGGCCTCCTAGGCCCGAGTCCTGAAAAAAACAATGCCAAATGTAGGTTAATATCCCCGCCATGTGCCCTCGATGTGATTTTTAAGGAAAATATGCGAAAGGGTTCTATAAAAAGGGTTGGTTGGTTCTATGTTCTAAATGTACTCTTTTGTCCATATCCATGAGATATCATGACTTTTTATTTTAATATTGTATTACATACTTTGTATGTTTGAAGCAACCGCAGAATCATTTCCCTGGAACCCATAGACAACTGCATATTACTCCTTACTCTAGACCGGCTTTTGACGAACGTCGCAATGAGAGCATTTAATTATCGGCATTTTGTTGCTGTTTGTTTGTTTGTCGTATGAGGTAGGCTGACGTATTAATGAGGTATTAATCAATAACAGCCGGAACCGACAGCTTAACGTGCCCTCCGAAGCACGGAGCGATGGAAAACCGTACATAATAAAAGTCATTGGTGCAGAGCTTAGGATCGAACCCGGTATCGTTGGATTCTAAGTTGCACTATAAAACCGATAGGCTAACCACTAACATTGCATTTTGTCGCTGATAGCAGTAGTTTGGCAGTAGTGAGGGTCCACGGAACTAACGTACATACTTGTACTATTACTTATTCTATGAATAATGTTAGGAGTTGAGATAATGTCAATTTTAGTTCCATGGACGCTCGGTGGGGGCGCTTTGAATCAGCACAATCGAAAGTACGGTAAACCAAATCAATACAGATCAAGGAACCAAAACAAACATTGGCGACCATTGGATTGGACGCAATATTAAAGCCTGTCTAATGGAACAAAGCTAAAATATTGGTGATCATTGGATTGGACGCAATATTAAAGCCTATCTAATGGAACAAAGCTAAAACATTGGCGACCATTGGATTGGACGCAATATTAAAGCCTATCTAATGGAAAGAGCTAAAACATTGGCAACTATTGGATTGAACGCAATATTAAAGCCTATCTAATGGAACAAAGCTGAAACATTGGCGATCATTGGATTGGACGCAATATTAAAGCCTATCTAATGGAACAAAGCTAAAACATTGGCGACCATTGGATTGGACGCAATATTAAAGCCTATCTAATGGAACAAAGCTAAAACATTGGCGACCATTGGATTGGACGCAATATTAAAACCTATCTAATGGAACAAAGCTAAAACATTGGCGACCATTGGATTGGACGCAATATTAAAGCCTATCAATGGAACAAAGCTAAAACATTGGCGACCATTGGATTGGACGCAATATTAAAGCCTATCTAATGGAACATAGCTAAAACATTGGCGACCATTGGATTGGACGCAATATTAAAGCCTATCTAATGGTACAAAGCTATAACATTGGCGACCATTGGATTGAACGCAATATTAAAGCCTATCTAATGGAATAAAGCTAAAACATTGGCGACCATTGGATTGGACGCAACATTAAAGCCTATCTATCTAATGGAACAAAGCTAGAAGTCTATAACAAGCTCCATATAAATATGAGGACGATGGTTTCAATGTACATAGTTAAGATAATACTTGATTTGTAATCTTTTTTTTTGTATTGTATTCGCCACTATTGACAGTATTTTGACGGGAACTGACACTGCCAGCATAGTTAAGTAATTCTTCTTTTTTTAATTTCTTATTCTCATTTTATTACCAGAAGAGGCCTTAGGCCAGCCTGACAAACTCTGACACCAGAGGTCAGCTCTACCTTATACAGTATTATTATGTATTCTGTGTTCTTACATAGATAATAGTTATTCTTTGCTCAAATGACAAGCAAGCAAGCGTTTCACTATCATGAGGAGTCAAATAAGGAGCAGGCCTGTTTCACTCTTATGTGTAGGCTGTGGTTTAGTTATGAAATCATATAGCGACCAGGCGGCCCCTGGCCGGGTTTTCATCGTCCTCTAAAATTCAGTCGCTTGCCGCGCGCTCTCACGCGGCGGCACGCACTGCCACAGTAGGTATTACTATGTGGCACTGCCCCGTGACGCATATTAAATTGTCCTTTGTTATGAGTGGTTAGAAAATGAATATGAAACAAGTGTGAGTGATATTTTTTTATCGCATTAGATAGAAAAAAATAAGATGCTTTTTTCGCGATTAACAGTAATCCGCGTGGACGAAGTCGCGGGCGGGAAAACTACTATTTAATAACGGACGGTGTTCGGACGTTAAAGACATCCATCCTCAGGAGTTTGCGCAGCGAGGGCTTGACGCGACAGTCGTAACAAATCTTTATATAATAAATCACGCTCACGTTAGTTTATACTTTATATAGCAATACGAAATATGTATATAATTACAAGCTGTACCCTATGATAACATCATTGGCTGTACCTAGTACTCTTATTCGTTCTGTACTGCGGCCACGGCGTCGTAGTAGTATTTATTTGTTCTATGTACCTACGTCCATGCGACCAACCGACTCCAGAGAGGGGCGCAGCCGCTAGCCGCCCGCGCCGCTGGTGGAGGCCGGGCGGGTGGCTGGCCCGGCCTCCGCAAGTCGAGACGAGCAATCCTAGCAATAGTGGCGCGAAGACATTGAAACAAAAGCGGTTCACTGTAATCTTATCGTTCTCCCATATGTATAGGGTACAAATTGGCTTGCGCTGAGTGAGATTTTTTGATGGTAGGTATATTTCTGTACGTATTTACGCGTGTCTTCTGTACGTAGTACTATTATATGAGCGAGATAGCCTTTCCATAATCTCATTGGGACTGACCCAATAATTAAATTCAAGCACCTATACCTACTTACGAGACTAGATCAAGGTGCACTTTAATTAAAGAGACCGGTTAGAATACCTAATTATTCTGTCCAGAATTGAGACCATCTGGTTCGAACGAACATAGTTGGATGTGCATTTAGAATTCAATCAGTTGTCCGGACGATGCAGATCGTCAATATTTAATTTAAATTGAGTACATATACTGAAATGAAACTGAAAGCTTGTAGATCTTAATTTTCTGGAAAGCGTTCCGCACAATTCACGATGCTCAAATGCAGGCCTTCTCTCAGTGATAGAAGATGGACCATATTTAAAACTAGTTGCGCCCCGCGGTTTCGCAATGAATCCTCGTGGATTATGATGATGGATGAAGATGATGATTAAAAGTAGCCTATGTGCTAATACAGGATTTAAGCTATCCTCGTATCAAATTTCATCGAAATTTGTTCAGCCGTTTGAGCGTGATGGATGGATACACACAAACACTTCTAAACTTTTACGACGAAATAACCCGTGAGTAACAGTCGTATATATATATATATATATATATATATATTTATATTTGAACAAGCACAAATTAAAAAAATATACAACTCCCAACCTCCTCCTCCAATATAGCTAAGAACCATTTCGATCACATCAGCTTTCAAACAGAAAAAACCGTATCAAAATCGGTCTATTCGTTTGGGAACTACGATGCCACAGACATACAAACACAGTGATACATACCCTAATCGTATAACACGCCTCTCTTAGAGTTCGGGGGTTAAAAAGTACGCTCACGTTAATTTGTAGGTATAGAAATATACTCGTAACTTAAGTTGTCATGGCCTTGTCGACGCACAAGTTAATTATTATTGCATCCAATATTTTGCCGCAGAGTTCGTTTCCACTTTCAAGATAAGCTGTCTCCCAATTTCATCTTGGATTGAACAAGTACCTAAACATTCGTAAAATACTAACGAGCTGTCGGCGCAACCTGGCTGCCGCAGCCGGAACTAATTGCATATCGATCCGCGGTGATGGATGCAACCGCTGCAACTACTGGAGCTGAGCTGCGGAGCGAAGCAATCTTTGTGCAAGTGCTCTTTGAAGGATTAAAAAGGTTGGATAAAGATTGAGTCTCTCTGAGTTGAGTTTTGAGGTTAATATATAGAAAAAATATTTGAGTAAGTTAAAAGACGACGACGAGCATAACTTATTATTTGCTACAGTCAGTATTTTTTTTTTTTTTTTTGTTACTGACTAAGCAGTCGTTTGACCACAATCTCACCTGATGGAAAGCGATGATGTGGTTGAAGGTGTAGCACGCTTGCCTAGTAGATACCTATTCATTCTTCACTAAAACACACCTGGGTTATAATTTACCGTAAACACTGACGAGGACAGGGCATTCCACTCTTTTTGCAGTTCTTATAATAAATAAAGAAGCCTAATGCTTCGTTCTTGTGCGAGGTATTTCAACCATAAAAGGGTGGAGCTTTGCTGATCATCTAGTCGTACGGTGATGGAAAGGAGATGGGGAAATCAGGTTGCGCAGTTCTTGTGCACACTCTCCATAGTGCAATCTGTAGAATACCGACAGGCTTGCTACCTCACGTCGATGCGCCAGACTTTTTATCCATATGCGGTAATAGCACAGAATAAGTAATACTTAAAGTCTGACACCAGAGGCCAGCACTACCTCATATTAATACATTTACACTGCAGGGGTACTGGCCTTCTCTCAGAGAGGGAAATGATGGGGATTGATGGGCCATAATCCACCACGTTGGCCCAAAACTGGCTAATTGGATAAATGTTTATACAAGGCTGGAAAATTGATTAAATGTCATGGTCATGGAAGATTTTAGGACATAACGAGTGTGTACATATTAGTGTCGATCACTTGAATATAATATAATCTACGCGTATACGTTTAATTCAAAAAACCGTCAGTTAAGATGCTGTTTGTTTGTTTGTTTGTTTGTTTGTCGTATGAGTTAGTGCTGGTCTCTGGTGTGAGAGTTGGTCAGGCCGCCCGAGAGCCTCTTACATTTAGTGTCAATCACTTGAATATAATATAATCTACGCTTATACATTTAATTCATAAAACCGTCAGTTAAGATGCTGTTTGTTTGTTTGTTTGTCGTATGTGTTAGTGCTGGTCTCTGGTGTGAGAGTTGGTCAGGCCGGCCAAGAGCCTTTTACATTTAGTGTCAATCACAGGGCGGGTAAAATAAATCTTTGCTTTAACTCTTAGCAATTCGAGTTAGGACCGAACTGGGTCTAATTCTTGTTGCTCCGGTATATATGTGGTATATATGCTTGTTATTCCGGTAGGGATTTAGCCCAGCTCTAATTATTCAGTCCAATTATTGAGACATTATTGCACAATAATTGGAACCTAATTATTTATCAAAATCATTTGTTGTCAATTTGGTGTCCTTGTATTAAGAGCAAAGTAAAGAAGGTTTTTTTTAATTTGTTAGGTATGTAAACTATCGCTGTTATTTTTATGTATACAAAAAAAACCTGCACTGAGCAGGCAGTCGAAGTGCACTCATGTATTTGGCCAATAACTTCACGAGCAACTGGAGAAAGAAAATTCTGAAAAACTGTAGTGAAGTCAAGAAAATTCTTTCTGTAGATAAAATTATCAGATATCCCCGCCAAAAAGTAAGAAATCATTTACATAGTAGGAGGAAGGGGTAATGTTGTTAGACTGTGGCGGGTACCACAATACTCTCATATTCCTTTTAGATGATATATAGGCGATATTAGATATTTTATTTCCCACATATTATTTCCCCTGCCTGATCTGACGTTAATATGACGTTGACAGATCTAATTCTTCCAAGATGAACCCCAGAACAGATGAGCGACTCAATTGAATCCTCGGGCCTCGCATGTTTGTTACAAAATGGTTTACAAGACCCCCTTAACACATACAATTTTGTGTGTTTATCAATATAATTTCATATGTATTTATGTAACAAACTCTCGAGTAATTTTTTTTATTGAAACATTGATCCAATATACCAACTTCTAAACTTAATCTTAAAAAATTAAAAGTAAAAATAATTTATCAAAAATTTGAATTCAGTTCCTCTTTGTCTTTACAAAAAGTTTATGAAAAGATATTTAAACAAAGCGCTCAGTGAGAAGTAAAATTTTGCAATATTAAAGGAATTTTGTTATTTTATACCTTAACGCTTCGACTTTAAAGTTGGAAATTTAAAAGTTACTAAGCAGTACTTTAAGAGAAGTGTCTTCATTACGCAGAAATTACCTTTTGGAAAATTTGTTATTTACGAACAAGGATATAATGATTGTTTCTTATTTTTATTCTTATTCCGGTCAAGTACCATCGTGTTATCGAGTAGTACGGAGTGGCTCTTCAATGAGAGTCTTCAGAGAATATTTGCTAAATTAAATTTGCTAGCGGCTATAATAACTATTTGCTTAGCAACTAAACGGTGTTGCATACTCTGTTTTGTATTTTGAACGGCTTACAAGCAAAATGACTGAATATCATCTCATGCACATAATTAACTGTGCTATTTTTATGAATATACCGTTCATTTAGAAAGGTCTCCCCCATTTGTTCATCTATCAACAGCGCTATATCTAATCAGCCTTATTTCTAACTCTATGATTGCAAAATTGACATTGGAAAAGGGACCAATTAGTGACCCCCTTATTTTAATGTTCAACCTAACCTACCTTGTTTTTAGGCGCTAGTTTTTTAGGCGCTATTCTATCAAATATCAAACAAACGAGTCACAGCTAAATACATATTATTTTTGTCACTACACTCTTACGTTGTAATTTTTTTTGTATCAAACTGTGAGAAACACCAACAATATTGTTACTTGCCGATGCCATATTGACCAAGAAATAAATAGACACGTAAATGGAGCCGACGACAATATCCCGTGCAATTTCACTAGTTAAATTATAATATCAGGACTTTGACAATATACCTACAACATATACAACGCCCCGCCATCATTTAAAAGTTAGATAAATTAAATTAAAAAAGACTTTTCAATTACTTTTTTAAAGCCTGTGTTATTCGGGACGATGTAAAGATTCTAACGACACCACAAACATCCAAATCTGTTGAGGCATTTAAAAGTTATGGTGGGACAAAGAAACTCATATACATACATACATTAAAACATACTTACATACATACACACATGAACCCTGAAAATAAAACACTCCTTTTTTGGGCGGTCGAGCTAAAAGAAGTGAATTATATTCCCACTAGTACTGAAAAAAAAAAAATACGCTTTTTAGCGGCGGGCGTTTGGTCGTTTAACGTACCCTTTGTCATTGTCTATCAGGTTTGAATGCAAGGTTTTTGTTGCCCTACTCGTGTGTGGAGAGCCAGCTAGACGTACTCAGGAAGGGGCGAGCCTTGAAATATTATGGAATTATGTAGGTACCTATCAGAAACTGGAATAAGTGGAAAATATGATCGTAGTTTATATGAGGAACGTCGTTTAGGTCGCTACAGCAACCAAGGGGGATCGGGCGCTAGGGGATTTGGTCGCTAGAGCGACGTATTGGGATTTAGTGGATAAAAGAAACTTTAACTAAAACTGTGTACACGCATAATTTTTTGAGTTCTTGGGCAATTTTTTAAATATAGAATGATTAAAAGGTTAGCCACACACAAAATCTGCATTATGAGGAAGGTAAATGAACCAAAACAATTGTTCTATTTTAATTTGCATAATTTCCGAAAATAGTTTTTGGCCCGTGCAGGCTACCGATGACTGAGCTATAAATGAAAAACACGAACCTAAATATCAAAGAATTCAAAGAATTTTTGTCTATTTTTCTTTGGAAGATTATTTTACTATAATCGAAACTACTAAGTTTTGGTATACGAATATTATTACTTATTCTTCTAGTTTTGGTGAGATTTTCTTTCGGCCTTTGATATTTTGAGCTCAAACTCTGAGGTATGTTTCATAGCTAAATGTCAACTAGTTGGAGAGTTGGAATTTATATGTGAGGTTATGAGGTTGTCTGTCGTAATGTTAGGCACTTCGTCATTCGTCCGTTCCCCCAAAAGCTAATCCTGAGTCCGTACGCACGACCCAGTTTCCGCACTATCCGGATATCCGGGTGAGTGCATGTGTGAGCAGCCCTCTTAGAGCGTCCACTTGAGAATTCTTTACGAAAAAGTAGGTAAATGTTTAGCGTTATACGAGGATATCGAAAAAGTAAATATTTCGTTGGTACTAATTAATAAGTTAATAATTAAATAGGAAGTACTCTTTGTTTAGGAAGGAATATTTTGAATCTGAGTAATTTTTGTTCCAATTATAGTGAAGACAAGCTATACCTGCGGCTTCGCGCGCGTGGTCTTTTCTTTAGATTCAAGGTATTCCAGTACCAATTTACCAACATTTGATCAAAATTTCTTAAGCCGTTATAAATACTTTTATCCATTGCTCGGCTTCTAACTCACCAGATTGAGATACCAATTACACCAGTTTTTAACTCAAACCGTAAGCTATGTAACAATGAAAACCGCATAGCAATCTGTCCAATAGTTTTTACGTGATGCTTGAACAAACAAACATACGGACAAACAGACAGAGTGAAAGTATTAAAAAAAAGAAGTGTTCAATACCCATTTTAAGCACTCAAGAGCATTTTTTTATTTATCTTCTTTTTACAGGCTTTTTCGTACCTATTGCTTTATTATAAGTATAAATATATGACTGTGTCAATTTGTATAAAAAAAAACATCTTTAGTTTCAGCGTGATACGTGTTCTTTTAAATAACTTTCAACTCATATTGCGGAAACCCTTTAATTTTTCGGGATGAAAAGTATGCAATGTCCTACCTCGTAGTATGAACTCAAATCATACCAAGTTTCATTTGAATTCATTTAGTAGTTTCTGTGCGATGTGCGGTCAAGATAAGGACAAACAGACAGAGAGACAGACAGTAAACGCAAAACATATTTGCGTTCACTGCAGACAGACAAAATAAAAAGTAAAACAGTTTTGGCTTCAGTATCGAATATAGAGTAAACTCCAAAAAATATTATTTATTACTTAAATATTAACATAACTTTGGACCCATATCCCGCAGAAACCCTTTACTTTTTAGGGATAAAACGTATCCTAAATTTTAAACCATCATGTAACTTGTGCCAAGTTGCATCAAAACCCGTCCATGAGTTTCAGCGTGGTATGTGTTCTTTTAAATAACTTTCAACGCCTATCCTGCGGGAACCCTCCAATTTTTCGGGATTAAAAGTATCCCATGTCCTACCTCGTAGTATGAACTCAAATCATACCAAGTTTCGTTTGAATTCATCCAGTAGTTCCGGCGTGATGCCTAGCCAAGGTACAGACAGACAGACAAAAATTAAAAAAATACAGTTTTGGCTTCAGTATCTAATATAGAGTACCCTCCAAAAGAAAATTTCAAAATATCTTCAATGTACAGAATTGGACCCGTTACAGTTTTATGATAAGTATAGATGTTAGTCTCAGTTTGGAAGATAACGTGGAGGAATTAGTTAATTTTCATCTATTTTCTTAAATAATCCCCCTCCCCACCCCCCCTACCCCCTTTCCCCATATTCAAAATTCATTTGTTTACGTTACACTGCCCTGTTTGAGTAGCTGAAGTTCATATGTATACCAAATTTCAACTCAATCGGTCAGTAGATTCGGAGCAAATTGGCTGTCATAGAAGGACAGACAAACTGGCACACACGAGTGAACGAACGGAACCGTAAAAACAACATAAAATTGATTTAAATAGAAAACTACTGAAACAATTTTATTGAAATTTACACGGTACAACTTCGCAGGTCTTCTACCTCTTTAAATATAAACGAAAATAATTATCTAAATTGGTTAAGAAAGCCTGGAGATAAAATGTGAGATAAATTACTAATATTTATTATGTGCACATAAAATAAATACAGTCAAATTGAGAACCTCCACCTTTTTACGACTTTTTTTTTTATTGCACGACTGCCCAAAAAAGGAGTGTATTGTTTTTAGCATTCATGTATGTATGTATGTATGTTTATATGTTAGATTATTATTCCACCATAACATATAAATGCCTGAACAGATTTTAGAATCCTTACATCCTCCTAGTAACATAGGCTATATTTTTTTAAACAGTCTATTATGATGGCTCCATTTTCATTTACGAAAAAAATACATTTTCTTCGAATTTTACAATATGTGTATCAAATTGAAGGGCTTGATAAGCACATTCCAACAGTATATAATTTATTGGCAAAAGCTCTTTTTTGGTAGGGCATGCGTGTTGTTTTAGTCATTATCTTATTCGTTCAAACATTTTGGTCTTCCCTCGTAACTTTTGGATCAGCCTGCCGTAATGCTGCAGTAATGTGACGACCTCAACGACGATGATTTCACTGCCGAACTGGTAGTAGGTATTGACTCAATGAGTGAGTGAGTGAATGAGTACACTGAGTACCCTTATGAGTATCTTACCTCAAGGCAAACATGTTACGAGGAAACATCGGGCTCAAGTGGTTGGTCGGTTGCTTTCACAGACAGTAGAACTAGGTCACGTAGGGAACAGGTGGTACAGGTTCAAGCAGGTGTAGGCGAAATGTTGCCTCAAAAGAAAATGTGTTCAAAAAACCCACTTACGTATGAAAATCTATTCTAGGAAGGATTTTGATAAGGCAGCAAATCTTTTATATAATCTACTAGCTTCCCGCGCGCGACTTCGTCTGCGCGGACTAATGTTTATCGCGAAAAAAACATCCTGTGTTCTTCTAGGATATTAAAAACCAATGCAAAAGTAGGTAGAGCACCAATGCTCTTGATGATTTTTGACATACTTGTTATTTCTTTTCCATGGCAACCGTTTCTTACAGCGAGTAATCAAAATTTTTTCAGTTTTCGCAGTTTTCCCATGGAAACTTACAATTTTTCGGGATAAGTTTCCTATGTTTTATACCAGGGTATAAGCTATCTCCATTCCAAAGTTCATCAAAATCTGTCTTGTCCTTATCGCGTGAAAGCTCCCCAAACAACATCGTTTCATACATCATTCAGAGTTTTCTAAATAATATTAGCACTGGCCGGCGATTTTAGGTTATAATTTAAACGCTATAGAAAAATAACTGAGATACCTGTACAATTACTTTAAGGATAATAAATAAAACAAATTCATTTTTGATGGTTTAATGTATTTCTATTTTTCGCCAAAAGAAAAAACAGGTAATAGAACTTCGGTCACGGCGCACTGATCATAGCGCAATCGCAAGTCGTCGTGCCTCACGATAATGAATTGCAATAAGTATTGTGAAGATGTCAAACAAAATCAAACCTCTTTCATAATAATACTCATTTGATCTCTTAATTTTTTCATAATCCATTTTATTCCATTTGATAGTTTTGTCATTACTAATTCTAAATTCAAATAACCTGTGATTCCAATATTGATTTTTAGCAAAATCGAATTGCACAAAATAATATATAGTAAAATACATAAATAAGTTTATAACAACTGGAGACTTGTAAATATATATAATAATTCCGTCGTTAGTGTTCGTTTTGTTTGAAGCCGCTGTTTATGATCATCTCCTCCTGTTCCTGTGCTTCCAATAGTTCCTGACCCTTTATGTTGTCCACTGAGGCTTGGTCCCGGGGCTGGTGGAGCAAGCCCAAAGCCTGGACCGCCTCGTGACAGTATGTACTAGATGTTCTCGTGGTTTTGCTCGTGTGGTCATTTCATTTAAAAGAAGCCCATACTTGTTATTCTAGGACCAAAAGTAACTATAAAGTACAATATAATACATTTCTTCAAAATTCGTTCAGCCTTCAAATTCGGATCGGATTAAGATGCAAACCACCCCAGTTTTCAAGTCAAACCCTTAACTATCCAGCAATGAAAAACACATTGCAATCGGTCCAGTAGTTTTTATGTGATGCGCAAACAAACATACATACAAACACGATTTAAAAAAAATGTTATATTCATGTATAGTGTAAATTTTAAGTACACTATACCATATTTTTTTAAATTATCTTTTTTTTAAATCTTACAATTACATCTGCACAATAATACAGATTTTTTGGTACTAACTGCTTTATTTTAAGTATATATATATCTCAATATTCCGATAATTCGGACCACGATATGTCAATGCGATTTTAAAATACACGGTATCAAAACTAAATACTCAAATTCTCGTGATTAAATGGTACCTTTGCAAAATTGTCTTAATCAAAAAGCTCGCGCTTCGCAGTCAGCTCCTAGTCTAACACACAGATGCGATTCCAAGAAATCCAATATCCATTATAATATTTTTTACATCCAAGAGGACCTATCTCTTATTTCCCCGACATTTCGATGCGTGGGCGAGATTTCAATCGAGGTACGGTGCCTTTTGTGTTCCTAGAGGACTTTGTGCAATATACACTGTGACTATACCTGACCAAATACTCCCGGATACAAGAACGTTGGGTTCGCCAATCCGGAAATTACCTATGTCGTGAATTGTCGTTTATGTCCGACAGAGTCGTGTTGATTGCGACACACGACTGATCCCTATTGATGCACGTATTGATTTTGACAACGATTACACAAAAAGCAACTTTCGTGGTTGGTACACTGCCACCAACTTATCTTTAGGATCGAGCGGGCTGCCAGCCGCCACCGTTATTATTTACTGGCTGTGCCCGCGGCTTTGCCTGCGTGGTAACTTCAATTAAAAGTAGGCCATACGTGTTATTCCAGGATCAAAAGTACCTATAAAGTACAGTACTACATTTCTTCAAAATTCGTTCTGCCGTCAAATAGTTTTTTTATTGATTGCCAGCATCATCGGGTTAAGATACCAAGTACCCCAGTTTGTAAGTCAAATCCAGTGGATCATCATGATGATGATGACCCAGTGGAAACTGCATCGATCGAGCAGTTTATACGTGATGCGCGAACAAACAGACACACGATTTAAAAAAAAGTTCAGCCTTTTTAAGTACCCTGTTTTTTTTTTAATTATCTGCTTTGTACAGATTTTTTGGTATATATACTGATTTATTATAAGTATATTTTCTTTTATATTTCTTGTATGTTTGTTTGTTGGAAATGGATACACTAAAAATTAAAAAATAAATTCAATTATAGAAAACTGCTTTATCACCGAGTAACTTGCACTGTATTTTATTTTACAAAAAATTGAGATTCTACGAAAATTGCAATAATGTAACCCAAGGTATCAAAAATTTGCCTATAAAAATGTCAGGAACGGAATGACATGTTGCCGTAGAAACGAAATAATAACCAGTCTGTCAAAAAGCATCAAGAGCGTTGCCGCCAAAGATTTTGAGTTACGATTACTGGCAGTTTTTTAGAAGTTACTACTTTTATAAAAATAGTAAGAAAAATGCCACAATGTGAGCGCTTCCCGTGCGAAGCCGGGGCGAGACACTAGTAATTTATAATGACAGTAAAGTGATTTTAAGTTTTTAACGCCTCATCACTTCCTTTTAGTTAACCCTATAGATAAGTTGGTGGTAAAACCGTTTGCTGTTCTGTTTTGAAGATGTGGTCTACACACCCATCCATCAGTGGGCCCTATCCATTACTACGTATGCGTAGTAATTGACCTGACCTCGATAATTTTGTATTGATTTGTTTGTTCTGGGTTCTGGGAGCCGTGCAATTGCGGCCGTGTATGCAAGTATACATATTGAATTTGAAGTCAATCAGGATTGATAAATGTGCAACACCCCATCCATAATCGAGGGTTGGTGTCCACACAAGAGCCGTCGAGTCTGTACATCGCAATCGATGACGAAAGCTACGAAGTTGGTGATTTCTCAAATGCTCTTTGGTGCATATAATATTGTCAATTGATTTAAATATCAATTAAAGTTTGGTATCAGAATGGTTCAAGTCTCGACTTGTTCTGGTACAGTGAGCAAATAAATATAGTTATATTAGTAATTATATAGTTATACAATTAAACTGAGAACAATGTGTAACTCCCGTTTCGTCTTTGAAATGTATAAAAACTATTTGTTATGCAAGGCTGCAAAGTGATTTTTTGGCGAGAGTACTTGTATTGAAACCAGAGCAAGCGAAGGATTCTAGGATTGAACCACGAGCGAAGAGATTGGTTCAAATATAGAATCCTGAGCGCAGCGAGGGTTTTAAAAGTACGAGACGCCAAATAACTTTGCTGCCGTGCGCAACACAAAACTTTTCACCTCACTACAGCGAGGAAAATGCTAAAAATGGGCCGTCGCGGGATGCCTGGCAGTAGAACAGAGTAGAATACAGTAGAATTGAGTAAAATACAGTAGAACACCATAGAACAGAGTAGAACAGAGTAGAACAGAGTAGAACAGAGTAGAACAGAGTAGAACAGAGTAGAACACAATAGAACAAAGTAGAACACAGTAGAACACAGTAGAACAGAGTAGAAAAGATAAGAAAAGATTAGAACAGAGTGGAACAGAGTGGAACAGAGTGGAACAGAGTGGAACAGAGTGGAACAGAGTGGAACAGAGTGGAACAGAGTGGAACAGAGTGGAACAGAGTGGAACAGAGTGGAACAGAGTGGAACAGAGTGGAACAGAGTGGAACAGAGTGGAACAGAGTGGAACAGAGTGGAACAGAGTGGAACAGAGTGGAACAGAGTGGAACAGAGTAGAACAGAGTAGAATAGAGTAGAACAGAGTAGAATAGAGTAGAACAGATTAGAAAAGAGTAAAAAAGGATTGAAAATGAAAAGAGACAGATAGAGTCGAATACAGTCGATTAGCATCGAGTAGAGTCAAGTAGAGTCGAGTAGAGCCGAGTAGAGTCGAGTAGAGTCAAAAAGAGTCAAAAAGAGGCGAATAGAGACGAATAGAGTCAAGTAGAGTAGAATTGAATCGGATAATAATATAGTATAAATTAGTAATAAAGTATTTTCAGTGGATTGGCGCTATAGAAAATTATTGAATAGAAAGGTTCGAATTTTAAAGACTCTTTCCACGCTAGCGGGTAAAATGAACTTTTGCACTCAGATTTCGAATGACAAACAGAATCTTTCCGAGCTTGTGAGGTGAAAAAGAATTTATTTGATGACTTTCTGATTCTAAATAAATATTAAGGTATAGATTTAGGTCTGAAAATTATAATCCATTGCCCTAAATCTATAATCTCTGGGATTTATCCCTAAAATAAATTAAAATTATGTTTAAAAAGAAATTTAGGGGCTTGTAATAGAATGTAGGCTTTGTTTAAAAATATCTTTTTTTAAATTTAATATTAAATTTAGCTGTTTTTTAGTCATACGTATAATCCTAAATTTGAAAAAAGCAGTAATTTTATTTTAAATGCTATAAATATTATTGAAGGGCTCACAGTTCCCTAGAATATTTTGCTCATGACTAATAAAACACAATGGTTACCAAAAAAATAATGTCATTAAAGTAATATTGGTATATATTTATGAACAGAGTTATGTTACGTATGACCTTAGCAAGGAAAAAAAACTGATTACTTGTGTTTGTATTAACCACCACTGAGCTAAACCCCGCCGGTAACAACAAATTCAAATTCTTTATTTACACCACAGAAATTTAAAATGACCAGAGCAACAAACGAAATCCCCTTACAATTATTTACCTTGTAGGATTGTAATTAAACTCTATTTCCAACAAAGTCACACAAAACCAACAAACTATACGAACTCCAACCCCCAACAAATCCAAAATAAAAGTTTAATTAAAAACCTTAACTATGCTGACATTTCCGAACTTTTGGTTCCACTGAAAGTTCAGTCTGTCGAATGTTCTCGCTGTTCACTTTCCCAGCGATGCTCAAGCCGCGGTATTGAGCTTCCGCCCATTCTACACCAGATGAATTCTCGCAAAGCATTGTCCGAATGAGGATCCTAAAAATAGGTTCCTATAGGTATCTTGGCGAAATCGTAGAAGATCATTTTATGAAATGGTTGGCCACATCATGAAATTTTTTTATTTCATAAATTATCGGTGACATCATGAAACGGTTTGGTCAGATGAATGAATGATTAGCGTTTGACAATATGAACAGCTCAACGCACGGCTACTTCACGATATGGTCAAACATTAGTGATCAATATCGTAAAATAGTTACTTTATCCACCGTAAGAGACGCTAGGCGGAATCTGGCTTGGTTTAGCCTTGAAAACCTATCTGTTTGAATACCTTTGGTATCATGAAAAGCCTATATTAATGATATATAATGATATGGCCAAACGTAGATTGAAACGTTGAAGTTTCAACAATATGGTCAGTTTTAGCTGGACATTTCATGAAATAGAACCATTTCATAAAATTATCGACCATATTATGAAGTTATCAATTCAACGATGGCCACGACATATACCAATAGCATATAGGAATGAATGATAATCAGCTTTTCCAAACGCCAGTTTATTCTGTGATTTGCGGTTGCAGAACAATGCGCAAATCATATTTATTGATTAACCGACTTCAAACAAATAAGATGTTTACAAGTTGATGTGTATGTGTTATCCGTTCCATTCTTATGCAATAAAAAGGCAATGAAGAGCTATATATCTATGTATCTATGTAATATTGTTAAAAATGCGTATTATTCATAGTTAGTATGAATGGGTGTCTAAGCATATGTACCAAATTTTGTGTATGTATGTATGTATGTATGTGATATTGTCCATAATTCTTAACCTGAGCGTAGTAAAGACATAAAAAAAACTTTCTTTTAAGTTTTATACGATTTGAAGTACTTTTTTAAAATTGTTTTTTACAATAAATAGGTTGACTGGACCATCAACATGATAAAAAGAACCAAACACAGATTGAAATTGACTCAGTACTGACTGCGAATTGATAAATACATCAGACTTTTTGAGTTTGGGAAAGGAAATGGCTACTCTAATCCTCTAGCCTGAATTTCTTTCCATCGCTTTGATAACTTGTCTTTTCTTGAATGTCGTTTTTTTCAAATATTTTTTTTCTTAGCCTTGAACTTAAGAAAAAACAATAGATATCCGATAATTACTACGAGTAGATAACAGCTATTTAACGTTAAGCTGCGGTGTGGGCAATCCCGCGGGTGCTGTGAGAGCCAGCAAAGGAAATTTAGGAAATGGCAGCTGTATTAAATTCCAGTGTAAGAACCAGTGACATAATATATATAACATCATTGTTACGACATGTCTTTTACAACATTTACCATGTCCTGTTCACCATATTCCTAAGATTTACCAAAGAATGGTGGTAAAAGTTCGAAATGAACAATGATAACAGAAATTTTCGGTGTTTTACCATACAGAGTTGGCAAATCTTAAGATTTACTATTAAATCTTAAGATTTACCTTAGTGCAGGCTTCTACAGTAACATATACATTCAATTACGATAGCGGTGGTAGTGACAAATAAATGAAAATTTTCTTGAAATAAGAATATTGATTACTAAAACGGCACCGAGTAATTTTCCACTCCACAGCGTTCCATTCCACACCCGATAGAATCCGACAAAGCGTTTTCCGAACGCCGTTAGCAAATCGTTAGGTCGTAATAAAAAGTTATGGTGGCTCAAACTATGCTTGGTCACAGCGTAATGTGGAGTAATAGTAATAAGTTATGAGCTAGAACTATGCTCAGCTGAGATGTTTCTCTCGTTTAGTAGATACGAGGTTCCATAGTTTAACCGCATAAGGGCAATCGTTCATAGAATTTATATTTTTCAGATGGATTTTCATAACAACATTTTGTCGTTTTTGTAAAAGTGCTACGTGTCCGCATTTCTCACGGACCACAGCAATGCATGTTACTATGACAAGCAGCTTGTCTACTGCCATAGAATAAATAATAGTACTACGTTCATATGCACACGGTTATTCAATCATATACGGTCACGCCTTTGTATCGCTACAAACGTGCAGTATGGGGAGCGTAAACGGGTGCAAGGCAGCGCGTGTGCCTCTCCCCCTCGATATTGCGATGCTATCGCGCTGTTATAAATGTAATAAATCAATACACAACAATGAAAATGTGCTTCTAGATTCTAGAGCATTGGTGTGTCGATGCACGCTCACATCAATACAGACGCAAACAATCTGCTCTACGGGACTTGTGCGGTGCTACCGACGCGCTGCTCACGCGCGTTAGAAACGCGCCGTAAAGAAATAGTCTTCTTATGAGCAACTGGCAGCGAATGATTTGTTTTGTTGATATCAATTGAGCTCGTGTCAACCTGAATGGTCCTGTGTTAAGTTTCTCATATCACCTTTGCTGGACTGCCCTTTTACGCCAAAAAGCGGTAACTCAACTGAAGTGATTTTGAGAAAAAATGAAATATGTGAAAATTGATATCCCGTCGCTTTAATAACATACATTTTGCAATTATCTGATGCAATTTCGATATGTTTGTATTCATATATACTACAGATATGTTTCAAAAAATTATAGTTCATTTATTTATTATAAATCGTGTTAAAACTTCAGTTACCGCGATTCGTTCTTACCTATGTACTGAGAAACCCAAACAAAAACAAAAAGTTGTGCGCGCTTAAAATATATTTATATACATAAGAAAATAGAAACTAAACATATGTTTTAAAAGTCTTATTATACTTATATTTACACATTAAAGTATTTTAATTATCAACCCCCGAACAAAGAGACGGGTATGTATCATTTTGTGTGTGTGTGTGTGTGTGTGTGTTTGTCTGTGGCATCTTAGATCCCAACCGAGTGGACCAATTTTGATTCGGTTTTTATACGCTTTATATTAGCTTCACTTGTATGTTTGTATGTTTGTAACCGACTCCTTTGGACGCTATTTTGACCCACTTGTCAGATTATAAACGGTCAGATTTCATTCAAATTTTGCACACCTGTCAAAGACCGATGACAATGCAATATTTCGAAAAAAAAACCTAAAAAGTAGAAAATAAATAATAGTTTAAAAAAACTAAAAAAACACGCTTTATATAGAAAACCAAACTAAAAAATAGAAAATAAATTTTAATAGTGTAAATAAGAAAAAAATGTTTTATATAAAAAAAAACGTGGGGTGCTTCTCATATCTGTCAATGAAATATTTATAACTATTGACCCATGCACCCACGTTTTTTTTGAAATAAAACATTTTTTTCTAATTTACACTATTAAAATTTATTTTCTATTTTTTAGTTTGGTTTTCTATATAAAGCGTGTTTTTTAGTTCTTTTTAAACTATTATTTATTTATGTTTGTAAGCTGATGTGATCGAGAAGCTTCTTAGCATTAACCTTTACCTTTGGTATCATGAAAACCCTACATTAATAAAATTTAATTATCTGGCCAAACGTGGATTGAAATATCATTAAACGTTGATGTTTCAAAGATGTGGTCAGTTTTAGCTGACCATTTCATAAATAAGAACCATTTCATGATATTATCGAACATTTCATGAAATGATCAATTCTACGATCGCCACGACAGTTCAGTTTGTGGTTAATAGATATATTAACCACTAATTTTACTAAGGCTGGATTCGACGACAGTAAAATGCTACTATTCTAATAATTAAATTTACTCTAATTTGATCGAATCCAGCATACATACCGCTTATTGCTTAGTAATGTAGGATAAAAAAAGAGGTACAAGAAAATATATGTGTTTGTTAACTTATCTAAGGCATTAAAAAAATGTTTTTCCTGTTCGCTCTTTGGCTTAGGAGGGCAGAAGACATATCCTTTGCCAAAGAATAAATCCATTGCTTTGAATTACTTTGAATACTTAACCGCCTTAACAATTTAATGTTAAAATTGCTAACACATTTTAAAACATTGCAATTTTAGCAATTTTACACACTACTATTTATTCTGTAGCTGAGCTAAGCTATACTACCTTCCCTAGTAAAGCTTGCTGACCTGGCTGTGTACAAGAGAATTGGGCGCCTGTAATCTACTCGAACGCCCAACGTCAATATGCTTGTGTACTGTTTCAGTTCCGGCTCTCTCCGACCAATACACGACACGCAAGGTACGAATACACCATACATACGTTATAACAATAAATTGTGTGTTGTTGTGCAATGGAGCGTTGGTTACAGTCATGTTTCACAGGCTGTATAGTTGGCAGTATACGTATATGAGGTTTGTAGGCTTATATCTCGAAATCGAAACGTCAATCCATCATATGCTATGTCATTTAGCGACAAGAAAAACGACAGCCCCTTCACTACAGATTTATCGAAGGTTTTCTTTATCATCATCATTATAAGTTTGTATTGGTCCACTGCTGGACATGGACCTACTCGTATCATAAGGCGTGCCATTGAGCTTAGATCTTCTTCTTCATTTAATGTTTAACAGCAGCAAAGCAGAGCAGCTGCAGAGAAGACGCGTAGCTACTTCTAGGCGGTATTTAATACTGTTCTTAAAATATTCAACACAAATAGAAGTCACCTTCCTCCATCATCACCATCGGATAACAAGATGTTCGGATACACGGCATGCATACAATGGTTGACTATGCTCTAATGTTTTCTTTTAAATTCTAGTCGTGTCTACATTTATAATTCGAACAGCGAAGGAATGGAGCACTCTACCAGCGTCTATGTTTCCGACAATCTTCAAGCCTAGAGTGAATCTTCTAGGCAAGCATGATCTATTGTGGACTGCATCATCATAAGGTTATCATTAGGTGAGACTGTAGTCAAATGCTTGTCTATTTAACCATAAACAAGACATAAATTCAAAAACTAAAACCCGACTAACGATCGATCGATCTAAAAAAACTAAAATACACGCTGTATATAGAAAACCAAACTAAAAAATAGAAAATAAATTTTAATAGTGTAAATAAGAAATAAATGTTTTATATAAATAAAACGTGGGGTGCATGGGTCAATAGTTATAAATATTTCATTGACAGATATGAGAAGCATCCCACGTTTTTTTTAAATAAATCATTTTTTTCTTATTTACACTATTAAAATTTATTTTCAATTTTTAGTTTGGTTTTCTATATAAAGCGTGTTTTTTAGTATTTTTAAACTATTATTTATTTTTACTTTTTTTTATTTTATTTTTTTCGATCTGACCGTTTAAAGTGGGTCAAATTAGCGTCCAAAGGAGTCGGTTACAAACATATAAACATACAAACATACAAACATACAAACATACAAACATACAAACATACAAACATACAAACATACAAAGATACAAACATACAAACATACAAACATACAAACATACAAACATACAAACATACAAACATACAAACATACAAACATACAAACATACAAACATACATACATACATACAAACATACAAACATACAAACATACAAACATACAAACATACAAACATACAAACATACAAACATACAAACATACAAACATACAAACATACAAACATACAAACATACAAACATACAAACATACAAACATACAAACATACAAACATACAAACATACAAACATACAAACATACAAACATACAAACATACAAACATACAAACATACAAACATACAAACATACAAACATACAAACACAAACATACAAACATACAAACATACAAACATACAAACATACAAACATACAAACATACAAACATACAAACATACAAACATACAAACATACAAACATACAAACATACAAACATACAAACATACAAACATACGAACATACAAGTGAAGCTAATATATAGCATACGACACACTTGGGATGAAGACAAATCGATTGACACCTCGTTTGTCAAAATCGGACCAATAGGGGCGACGCTATTGCAGAACAACCACTACCCACATACATATTAGATACATATATACAAGAATATATATACATAGACTGTTAAACTCATTACCCTCGCTTTGCTATAGTCGGGTAAAAAAAATACAGCATACAGACTGTTTCCACTGTTGACATCTGCTTTTTCACAAAAAGCGTTTATTATCAAAAGTAAGTACGTTCATACTTTTAATTGACTGAAATCGCATCGTTCAATATTTCACTGGGCGATCAATATTTTATTGTTCGATGCTGTTGCTAAAGTTTATTTTATGAAACGCCAACAACGTACAAAATATATAATTAAATATGCATTGTTTACGAGATATAAAAGTGAACTTGCAAATAAGCCCTCAATTTATTTAGTCGTTCCGGCCTCGATGCCAGTCCGCCTGTGAATTCCCAAATATCGGGTTGACCCAGATTAAATCTATCTGAGGCCACCATCAAGCTCTAGAATGCTAGGACATTCACTGAATATTTACACACATTAACACATTTAGGTCCAACAGTGTCCAGCGAGCTATATGTTGGGAATCTGTGTCTTTATTGGAGCTCTGTACCGCAGTCGATGCAGATGTTCAGATGAACAAACACTATGTCAGTTATTAACCGCGGTATCTACCAGGTATATAAGATAATAAAAAAAGAAACGGTTTTATGCAGTAGCCATGACATGGTGAAACTTAGAAGGAGTTATCACAATTACATGCGTATGCAACATATCGTGTCTGTGGTGTTAACCGTTGAGGAGTTCCCTATTCAGGACCCAACCCTAAGTGCAGCAACCTTGTCATAGTAAAATTTAAAATCTGCTATTATAATAAAATGCTTCCACTTTTCCTACGGAGTTGAACTTTTGAATGTTGGTTCAGTTCCGATGTAAATGCATTTGTATGGTAGGCATGACCTGAATCGACATCCAGTATTAGCTCCAAATAAAGGAACTCATCAACGATCTACAGAATAAACACGAAGTTTTGTGTACGTATTTTATTATGACAGCCGGTTTTAAGTTTTACCATGATATAGTTTCTGCATTCTGGGTTGGGTCCTGACCAGGGAACTCCTCAACGGTTAACAGCACAGACACGAAATGTTTTCAATACGTAGTTAATTGTGATAGCCCATTCTAATTTGTTTGTATGAAACTTCTATCAAATGTCCTATCCTACGAATAATATAATATTAATAAAAAGAAGGGAGATTTTAGGGGAGGCCTATGTCCAGCAGTGGACTTCTAAATACTGAAATGATGAATAATAAGAATATTATTTTTCCTTTAACCACATAATAAAAAAATAGTACATCCTAACCTACCTATTAGCACAGAATAAATAATAGTACAAGCTATTATGTAGGTAGGTAGGTAGATATCATGTAGGTACCTACTTATTTATCGAATTCAATACATACACAAAATAATATTGGGCATTGTCCAACATAGAAGCACCGCATTACATAAAAAAAAACATCAAAATAGAAATGAAATATTTTCAAATATTTACGAATTCCCAGATTTTACATCAAAGTTTTTTGCGCATAATGTCCGTAAAAAATTAATTTTCATGAAGTACGCGCGCTTGGCCCCAATTTGACCTACGTGATCAAAATGAGCCTTCCTAAGTATCTTCTTGCAGGTCTTAGCGGCAACGTTGAATTAGTAATGATACAAATCAGTTTATTTCTTTTCCTGGATCTAAATAAAAACAATACTATATAATATTTTGGCTATTTTTTATAATACCTTATAAGTACCAGTACTTAGTAGTATTCGTTATAAGTACCTATCTATGAGTACATGAAAGTTGGTAGGCAGATAATTTTTCTTTAGATCCAAGAAAAGTAATAAACTAATTTGTATCATGACTAATTATCACCACCACTTCTCATCGTGAGAGTGCTGTGAGAACCAGCCGAGGGAATTCAGGAAATGGGCAGTAGCATTTTGTTGCGTATTATCTTATCACCAACTATTGCGATCACCAAGATGCGCCAACCCGCTAATGTAAGGTAGTAATAGAAGTTTAAGAGAGCAACTGCTTGTGGCGTTAATGGGGGTTTATCGGGTTTATGGTTAACTTCGATTTCCATTTTACTATAACATTAAACTCTAAACTACGATGACTATTTTACTATAACATTAAACTCTAAACTTGGTGTAAAGTTACTATAGATACTTGAAAATATTTTACATAACTGCAATACACTTGTTAACAGTAGGTTTAGCACTTGCTAACACGCAAATGAGCTGCTAGTCAAAATTCCAAGCATTTGCCTTAGTAGATAATAAGAAACCATTGTTATTAAATATGACAACCGTCGGTTACACTGCTTATTCCACAGAAAACTCCTTTACAATTTGTCGCTTACATCGAATAAAAAATAGTAATATACAAAGATGATTGTCACTTACATTATAAATCATTAGTTGATATTGTACAAAATGGCCATTACACCCTTAGCAGTTAGTACAGGAGCGTTTTATTGGGGTGTAACCGACATATTTTATTTTATTTTTAGGACGTATAGGAACTCTATTTCTGTATTCATTAGATCTACTTGAAATATTATTCTACAATGTTCTTTATCTCGGAATTCAAACATCTTTTGTCATAGATATTTTTTTTATAGTTACAAGCACAAAAAGTTATGTTATAAAACTTTTTTGTTTTTCGTTTTATTGCTCTCCTGAAAAGTCGTGTTTTGGTGATTACGCCCTTTGAGCCTAAAGGTATCGCGGTTCATTATATTATGATAGATTGTATAATGAACCGCGGACGGTGATAAACGGCAAAGAATAAATAATCCATCGTCGATGTAGTGCCACATTTGTACAATAACTTTTCAAAACCTATGAGTGGCAACCTATCAATAAAATTGGTCTCGGTCTAAGGGACTTAAAATAAGCTACTGATCAAGAAAATACCTATCTTTAAATGGTGTCTCTCTGTTTTCTGTCTATGTGTCAGTTTAAACTTTCATGCATCGTGTAAAAACGATTGGACCTATTTAAATCATAATGAACAAATTTTGATGAAATGTAGTATATTTTTATAAGTATTTTAAGTCTTGGAATAAAACTTACGCTACTTTTAACACAGAGAAATGACCAAGTGGGCAAAGCACAGCTATGTAATTTGTAATCCGGTTACATTCTGTCGGGTAAGTTATTATCACTGTCCTATATTCGTCCACAGCTGGACGTATCATTCATAGTGGCCTCCCTTAGACGGAAAAGGGAACCAGTGAATAAAATTATTTAGTTACAATTAAACTATAATAATAAACTAACATTAGAACTCAAATAATTCCAAATGAAATGCTCGCCATCTAAGCTGTAGGTAAGATGCCGAAGAATCTGGCGACGTTATCTTTGAATAGCCTGGCTAATTTGTTGAACGACGTAGGCACTAGCTCTTTGTTCACCTGTTATTTCTATAATACTTGATGAATAAATAAATAAATAATAAATAAAATACGTCTTTAAAGTCTTCTTCTAGCTGTTTCCTTTTTTAGAAAAAGTTTTAGACAAACTAGTCATATATCCGAGGAAAAGGGAAAGGTCCCTCACTCAACTCAAATTCAAGTAGACTATTTATTCGTAGGTTCGTATTTGTTTAGGTTACCTTTGAAAACCGTTTTACAAGTGTGCACAAATATTTGGACTACGTTGAGGGAATAGAGGCTATTTATAAGATGTTTCAAGTTTAAATAAAGTTTTAGGGATCAAAGGAAATTTTTAATGAGATTTTAAAGGTGCTTATTTATACTTAACATTAAGTAAAACCAGTGTTATAAGACATGGAGAGACGACCTGCAAAAAACGGCTGTCAAAAAATAGATGAGAAGAGCTCAAGACCGAGCTCAGTGGCGTGTATAATAGCTAAGATACATACCTACATATTTACCATAGTAATGGGTAAATAAGTAGGTGTATTTGTAACCTCTTAGCTCTGTAATGGCTAAAGGGAATTTGATGAAAGGCCATAAACTTTCATCAAATTCTGTTCAGCAAAAACAAACGTTTTCATAATAAAAATGTTCATGCAGTCGTAGGCGCTGCTTGTTATATATACTCGTACGAGTATATTGTAATGAAACGTCAATTTGTGTGTCTTTAACGCCCAAACCTAAAACAATTTTGATGAAATTTTATTCAGAGGGAGGTAGGTACACCACGGAGACTAAAACAAAAAAGATATTTTATCACTGGAAAAATCCATCAAGAAAAAGAGAAAAACAATGGCAAAGCCGTAGGCCACAGCTTGTCTGAAACTGATTGTCCAATACGCAAAATAAATCGGATTTAGATCATTTCACCAAACAAAACCGGGCATAAATGGGATTTTTTTCATGTTTACCAATATCAAGCGGATAAAGGATGAAAAGTGGGTCCCAAATAATGTTGCCAGGGTTTCGGAAATAGCGTAGAGAGGATTTCAGGATGTATTCAGGCCGTACTGCGTAGTGAGGATATCAGTACACGGGGAAAGCTGTCACTCAGAAGATAAAGCTTTGAAATACATTTATATCGTTTGCAATAAACGTGAGTAGAAAAATATGGACTGAACTATTTTAAAACTTTTATAGTCGCAATGAATCTTTATGTTTGTGAAGTTAGACTCTATAAACGACTGTGCAGGTACAGGACCCTTATTCGCTATGACCATTCACTCACGTAACGCGCCGCGTTAAGATATCTTCGTGGAATAGTACGGCAATTGCCGTAATGACGTCACACGTTTTCCGCAAGGAATTTCGTGTGGCATAGTGAATAAGCGCCCTGGTGTGAGCAAAATAGTTATCAAGTAAAAGTAGGCATCGAAAATCTGTAGTTATGTTTCAAATTTTGTTTGGTACTATCAAATAGGCCGTTCTTTTTGAAGCAAATGAAAATGACTATTAGAAACGCTAAATATGATCACATTTGCCGTTCGCTTTGTGCATTTGTAAGTGAAATAAGCGTACTGAAATGTTTTCATGTTTAGATGAAAGTACAGCGTAGCGAGGGGCCCCGCTCGGTGGAAAGCGTAGCGATTTGACATAGAAAAATCGACTTTATTCCGTATAGTCTAGGTTTGTTTTTCATTCGGTTTGGAAAGGATCCTTAGTGCCAAAAGTTGCAAAAATGGCAAGTGTTGAAAATGTTTAAAGCGAACGGCTTGTTAAAAATGTACAATTTGAAACTGCCCACAACGCCATCCTGTCATCTCGCACGCAAAGCAAATGAGCTAAAATTTTGAATGCCTATCAAGTTCCGATGACAATACAATATTATGGTGATAGCCGGTCTGATGATGCAGTGTCCCTAGACACTACTAATCCTTGATGAATAATAAAAAGACTGGCGTTTGACTGGGATCGTCAGCTCGCAGTTCCGTTAAGTACTTAGAAAGTAAAAGATTTGTTTTGAAAGGTATTTGTTTATAACAAAAAAATATCTCTATGTAGATATACCCCACTTTGATGATGTAATAAAACAATCCTAATTTACCTGCAAACTTGGCGTTTATTGCACACATTTTTGTGTTTTGTACTCGTATGTGAGCGATCGGGTTTACAGATTTACGAGTATTATTGTTGACCGAGCGAAGCGAGGTCTCCGTTCCAAGTTGAATGAATCGGCAGTTTATACATATAGGTATTTAAATTCAATATTTTGGCGTTGGATGCGTTGTTAAATATCTACCTAGTGATATTTACTGTTATCTCATTCCCAGAAAACATGGTATTCTTTTTTTTGTACTTAGTTACATTGCTTAAATATCACACAACTCCCACGGTTATTTTGAGGGTAGTTTTACACATATTAGGATATAAATAATTTTAAAACTGTAAATCCATATTTTTTTATATGTTACTTATTCACATATAATTACAATACAAATCTAAAATCTCAATCATATAACTTTCAAAGGTTGTTCACAGACACATTATCATAAAAATGTTGCTACTTAATAGTATTTTATTATAAAAGAACTAAAAAGCAACAATAGGTAACTAAAAAACCAACTTAAGTTCCACTTATAATACTTATCTTTACACAATCCAATCTAAGCCACACTTATCACCATACCTAAACCTATGCTGATCTGGCTGATTCTATATCCCAAGAACAACTGAACTAAAAATTTTGAAGATCTTACAGGTTGCCTTGATGTCAGCATTTTCCATGGCGGAAAAATGCTTCCTTCACGCTGATTCGCTGGTTCTCCCAAGGGTGCCAACTTCTTCGACGGAAATACCATAATATTTTCCAAGAAGTACCAACTGGCGCTTTGACGAAAGTAGATGGATGATTTGACGCTCTTGCGGTTTAATCTTCGACCATAGATTGCAATGTAATCTTTCGCCTTCAAAAAACTCTTTCTTCAAAAAAATCTTATGTTATATTTTTGCACTTCTATTACGTTGGTAATTTCGAAAAAGTGATACTGTTCTAGCTCAATTGTAATTATTTTATTCTATTTAGTGGTTGTTTACAAAATAAGTCGATATAACTTTTTTAGTAAAAATATTTTATTTTTTGATTTTCAGTGGCCATAACAAACAGGAAAGAATATATGCCAAAGAAAATAGTAAACACACACTCACTTTAGACTCAAAGCGTTTGTAAATTAAAACCAAGGATGAATAAACTTACATATATAACAACTGAATCAGTTTTGACGAAAATTATCTATGATTTCACTGGAATGAAACGGAACTCTTTAAAAAAATGGTTACTCATCTCGTAGATATGAGGAAACATAAACCCAAAACAAATGGATTTATAAGTTGTAAATGCTGTAATGATGTTTCTGTCCTTTTTTAAAGCAATCTTTTACGAGAAACTACCAGTACCAGACCTGAGAACTCATCGAGACCAATCAATGAAGTCTAAACATGCAGGGGTTTCATCATTTGATGGTTGGGTAATGGATTCCTATGACTACATACCCAATAAAACAAAACTGGAAGGGGTTCCATTATTTGATTGTTGAGTTCCTATGACTACCTTCCGGCTCCATCATCAGACATTGAAAACCATATAACACCAGGGAACTCATCAAGTCAAACCAAATGAGCCCAAACTCGAAAGCGTTCTATCATTTTGTTGTTGAGTTTCTGTGACTACCTTCCGGTTCCATCATCAGACCCTGGATACCACATTAAACTAGAGAACTCATCAAGACAAACCAACCGAGCCCAAACTCGAAAGGGTTCCATCATTTTATTGTTGAGTTCCTTTGCTTACCTTCCAGCTCCATCATCAGACCCTGGATACCACATAACACCAGATAACTCATCAAAACAATTCAAATGATCCCAAACTCGAAGGGGTTCCATCATTTTATTGTTGATTTCCTGTGACTACCTTCCGGCTCCATCATCAAAACCTGGATACCACAACTAGAGATCTCATCAAGACAAACCAAATGAGCACAAAGCCGAAGGGTTTTTTTATACTTTTCATATGTTTTACTAACAAAAAGTACTAACCCTATTTATACCTAGTCAGTTGAAAAAAAAACTTTATTTAATTAAAATATTTCATTTAACCTTGAATAATTGAAACTACGATTACCTATCAATTACAATAGTTGAATTATATCAGTAATTTTTTCGATTATTATTAATTGTATCAGAGGAATTGTGACCCAAAAAAGCAGTTTGCGCAGCGACTTGCAGACAACTTTCGAGACACATAATTTCGCTGCGCCTACTTTTTTTTAATATGTATGTATGTATGTATGTATGTATGTATGTATGTATGTATGTATGTATGTATGTATCTATGTATCTATGTCTGTCCTGGAATCATGCAATTCAAATTTCGAGCAAATTATTAGCTATCGGGCTGAAACTTTCAGGGTAGCTCACAAACAGATGAAAAAGCAATAATAATAAAAAAATACAAACAGAAACGTAAAAAGTTACAAAGCAACAAAAATAATTGACATTCATTAAATAAAACCCGTAAAAGCTTATTTTTATAAATTTAATTTTTTTAATTGTACTTTTTGTTGTGGTCACAGAATATTATATAGTACTGTCTGGAGTCAGAGTTTGTCATGTCTTTGAATAACACGTAGATTACTTTTAATCCAGAGAAATGACCACGCAGGCAAAACCGCTGGCCCAGCTAGTGTAAAACATGCTTACCCGTCATACGGATTTTGCTAATTTTTACATAAACACTTCCTATTTTTTGGAAATATTTCTTTTGTTCATTTGTAAGTAAAAATAAACATTAAATTTATATTAATACAAGCTGCTGAGCCGAAAAAGGTGGAGAGAGTTAGGCACCCTGGGCACACATTAGCTGATGACCTGTCCAACCACGCAAGACATCGAGAGGTAAAGACAAACCATCGCTGTGCGCGAGAACATGCCGTTACAAAGCTGTGGTAAAGAGTCAGCCGTTCGTCAGTAAATGAACCAGCGTCCACACGGTCGAACTGCGGACGCATTATAACAAGGCTGTCAAGAGCGACGCGCGAGTGGAGTACAACTACGCGTGGTGTGCAATGTTTCCGCGTTACTGCAGTGCCTGTGCTATGTTCGCCGAAAGCCGTGCGCCCTGCTGGCAGGTTCTACTTAGGAAACGTACGCTACGTAGTGACGCGTTCTGCACTATCATCCTGATTACCACGGTGATAACCTGGTACCAAAGCTACAGAACAAATAACCAAAGCCATCACGTTGTCATCGCACGTGGCAACTATATCACGCGCGTATTACCCTGTCTTTAGCCTTGTTAGTTTGTTTTGACAGTATGTAGTGGTTTATCATTTTAATTTGGATGAATACCATTTTTGTACAGGTTCGTTTCATTTCGTATGCTTGTTGTTTACGCGTTACAGACAGAGGCGCCGAGTTAGCATGTCTATGCAGAGCTGCTATGCTCGATGCTTACCTACGCGTTACAGACGTATGCAATTGATTCATTGACGGGTGCAATGATTGATTGAACTCATAAATCTAGTTTGGGGGGAAAGGTACGGCACGCTTTAATATCACGTGAAGAATCATTGAACTAGATAACACTACAGGCAAACACTTTCAAACAGCTATATTTTAACTTTAGTGCTTCTGTGTATCAACGACAATGATAAAGAAACATACGTAGACTGTAGCGCAAATGACTAATCAATAGCTGACAGTGCTAACACATGTTACGAAAACACAAACTTTTCTCCGATTGGGTTTGGGGATTAAAACGCATTGGACTTACCAATGCATTGCACCTTATTAACACGGTCCACGCCAATTAAACTGATCTATGATTAAACTTCAATGTATGCCTCGTTGCACATTGCAAGTTACTATGACCAACACTAGCACATTTAAAACACTTCATATCTGGCTTTGTAGCCTCTATTTGAAAGATACAAAATGGCCTTAAATTGTAACCAAACGAAATTCCTTGCGGGTATTAACTAAATAAACTTATTTATTTGAAAATTAAAACTACCTAAAACTTATTTATTTGAAAATAAGTTTTAGGTTATGTAAGCAGATTCAAGTCACGGTCTAGATCGATCTTCGCGTACTTAATACTCGTTATTGGATTGGTCTTACTTGAATTGAAGACGACAATCTTCCAAACACGTGCGTGCCTCGTGTTGGCTGCGCGCCAAAATGCTGCGCATCGCGCTGCACTGCTGCGGTGATTGCGCATCGCGTCACGCTTCCCGATGGCGGCAGTGGCTTGATGCTTGCTGACATGGAGAATGCTCCCACGACAAACCGCGAGTTTGCCAACCTTGTAAGCGTCCGCTGCGCGAACGTCGTCTCCATGTCTACGTGGAAGCTGCACACGCAGGCGTCACTCGTACTCTTAAATCAGAATTAAAACGTGGTGCGTATACACGCGTTAAAGATTAAACACTAAACACTAAACAGTACACAAAGGTGAGATTAAGAGAATGTGCTTTAAAACAGTTGTGTGTGACTGTGCTCGCGATCTGATATTCTTTTACCAGTTCAAATAAGCTAAAACAGTGGACGCATGTGAGATAAAATTACGTTAGTTCGAATCTCATTAAAGTAAATTAAACTATTGAAGTAAATTAATATTTATGAACTTGTCTATCTGTACGTATCTTAGATGGTAACCTGTATATTAATTTTAATATCTTGAACAAAACGCATTACAAACATTTCCCTTGTATATTATTTTAAACGTAAAACCACACTAAGAAGATCGTCGAAATATCCCATCCATTTTCGCTTGCTGGGATCAACGGTTGAGCAAAGTCGAGACAAAACAAAATTATTGGGTAGCAAAATTATCATTGTGGTTCCGTGTTAAAATGTTCAGAACTCATTAAATGCTCTGGTCATGCCTCAAACATTTTTACTGATATCGCATAAATAATAGCTGTTATTTTAATGTAATTCATGTTTTGTTAGATTAATAGATCCTATTTGATTTTAGCACAGATAGCGTCTGATCGCCAGCTCTTACATTGTTATTCTATTGTTATAAAAATGCCTGGTACTAGACAGGTTTTTTTAAATGTTAGTTTTGGAGAATAATGGTGGCTAAATTGACAAAAAGCATGTGGCGTGCAGAGTCAAGATAGTGCGGGTTCGATTACCATCCGTAATACAATATTTTCCTCTAATTACATTGGTAATATATTGGTTTATAATTACATTGGTTCTTTATTCATAAAGCTGTATTGAATCGATTTTATCAATCTATCTATATCTATACTTATAGTAAAGCAATAAGTAACAAAAAGTCTGTACAATGACAATAATAAAAAAGCTACTGGATCGACTGAAATATCCCACGATTTCTACTGTTGGATATTTCAGGTTTGACTTAAAATCTGTTGTACTTCATATCTCAATCCAAAGAACAAAGAAGCCCAGCAATCGTATATGTTTATGACGGCTGAAGGAATTTTGGTGATATTTGGTGTTTAGTACATGTAGGATCCCAAGAAACTGTTGCGGTCAAAGCCACGGGCACAGCTAGTATTTTCATACTTTTGAGCTTACACAGACTTTGGGCATAGCAGAGGTAATTACTTGAAACTAAGCAGTTATTTGTCAGAACTTTTGTTGTACTTGTTATTAATGTTATAACACGGTGTACTCGTAACAAAATCAATTCTATCAATTCAATTACAATTTTCATCCGTAATTACAATCATCCTTAGTTCCCAGTCTACTCACGAGTGTTCAACCAGGGCCATTGAACGTCTAGCAAACTAGACTTGAAAGCAAACGTTATTATAACAAGTGTTTGAAGTTGTGATACAATTGTAGATATTTTAAATTAAACTTTGAATTTTCAAATTTAATATTTCTGAAAATAATATGTTGCACGAGAATTTAAATGGATATTATGTTTTCTATTAAACTTCTCTCTAAAAATGAAAACTCAATATGATCATCTGATCATAAATCAGAATCTTCTGCTAGTATTAAAACTATTCAGATGAATGTGGTCATAATTGAAAATTGACGACCGGTTGGTCTCGTGGCTAGTGATCTAGGTACGTGATCAAACGGTCGCAGGTTCGAATCCTGCAAGGTGCAATCATTTGTGTGATGAGCAGAAATGTTTGTTTCCGAGTCATGGATGTTATAATATTCGTATCTATGTATGTTTATCCGTTATCTAGTACCCATAGCACAGAGTATCCTAGTTTGGGGCTAGATAATTGGTGTGGAAATGTCCCGAATATATTTATTTATTTATAGATACAACATACATACATACATACATACATATATACATACATACATAGACTGTTAAACTTATTACCATTCTCTTGCTTTGCTGCAGTCGGATAAAAACAGCATAAATTGAACGCAATGTAAGATTACCGAAATTTTTATGCACCACACAAACTGTCGTGTGTGTCGTCTATTTCTTGAAATTAGCAAAGAGATTGTACAGTGTACTGTTGTCTCTGAAAAATTGAATTACTGCATAAATCGGCAATTTTATTTTCAATCATACAACGAACTGTGGAGCAATATCACCTTGCGCAGATTCCTTACGAACAAATAGAATTCAGTTCGATAAAAGTTTACAAAACAACACCTTTATTGCAATGTAGGACAGGCTTGGAACGAGATCAATTGTCTGGTCAAAATTGGTGAGGAATTGTCCCGAATATATTTATATATTTATTTATTTTTTATTTTATAATTATTACTAGTCGCTCTGTGAGCTGTCGCGTACAAACTTTTTTGCATACACTCTAGCACAGTACAGTAGCGCCATCGAGTTAACTTTTTGTAGGACCTACATTTAATAACAATTTTCAATTTATCAATCCCTACCTAGTAGGTAAAGGGCTAATTCCAGTGTTAGAAATCTAAAAGGTCAGAAATTTTATGCATTTTGAGGAGCTATTCTGCTCATCTTCACCAACCTTTTTATGAGAACTATTTAAAGGTACTACCTTACAAATAAAAAAAAACACACATCGAAATTGGATTTAGTAAGACGAAGATATTCAGTAGCCCCTTTTTTGCCCATTTTTGGGGGAATTACCCAATGAAAAAACCCTTGTAACCCTGTTAACCTGTATACTAAGTTTCGTCTAGATCGGTTGAGAAATACGACTTGTAGAGGAGAACAGCCGGACAGATATCCGGACAGACATCCGGACAGACATCCGGACAGACATCCGGACATACAAAAGATTGTTTGCCCAAGCTACGAGTAAAACGTAGACGATTAGCTCGCGCTTCGCGCTCGCTCTGTCAAATAACACTACTGATAACCGAAGGGCAGAGTAAAATAGTTCGACAGTATAATGTTCTAGACTCCAGTACAAAACTCTCTTTCTAGACACTTCGGTGTGCATTGAATCATTTTGTCTCAGGACCGATTAATTCTGTTTTCATACAAAAAAATGCAAGATGGAACTCTCTACACGTCACTTTATTTTTGCACAGCTACATACAGGGCCAGAGAGCCAGTAAAAAAATACGGTTTCGTGGATCGTTGCATTCTTCGCAAATTCCTCTTATGTTTGGGCCATGAATATAGTAAATCAGTAACCCACGTAATGTTAACTCATATTCGGCGGTTGACTAACAATATGTTTGGTAGCATAAACAATGCCTTGATTCGGTGATAGAGCGATGTTAGCCAATAGAAGTAAGGCGAGAATTCAACGATACCGGGCTTCGGTCTTTGGCTCCGCACCAATGACGTTTCCCATAGCTCCGTGCTTCGCAGGGCACGAACCTTTGCATTAAACACAATAGATTTGCGTAGACAACACATTCGACGGGTTAAGCTGTTGGTCCTGTGATTAACCTGACATACCAGTACTACCTCATATGACAAGCAAGCATAAGACAGGCATCCTAAATCATGACATAGTCTCCGGAAGATTCGGCCTTGTTGTTAAACCTAAACTCAGAGCTACCATTTTTTTCTCCAATTAAATCCATCGATGTAATTAATAGTTTTACTATAAATTATCAATCTCCTAATGCACGCACACTGAGCTCGGTCTTCAGCTCTCCTCATCAATTTTCTGCCAGACACTTTTCGCAGGTTGTCACTCCACCTCCACAGGGAGTCCTATACTACATTTGCCTAAGCGGTGTCTTCATTAGAGATCTCGTCTTCCCTAACGGTTATCGGTTCATCTGAATGTGACCAGGCCACTGCCACTTTAGCTTTCTTACCCTTCTTACTTTAGCTATATCGGTAACCTTGGTTCTCTGTCAGATCACTGCGTTACGAATCTTGTCCGTCAGAGAAACTCCAAGCGTAGCTCTCTCCATAGCTCGCTGAGTGACCGTAAATGAGTGTCCACGTTTCAGCTCCGTAGTCATGATTGGTAGGACGCACTGATTGAAGACTTTTGTCTTCAGGCACTGTGGTATGGATGACGAGAAGACTTGACGAAGCTTGCCGAATGCAAGCTTCGTCAACCTATCGCTATTTAAGTTTGCTGTTTTTCTATCTTATCCTCCTTATAGATTAACTTTGGGCGTTCCCGCAGTTTCGGTGGCGTAATAAAACGGACACGGTACTATATGTCGTGTTTACAAATTGAATTGGATTAGCACTTAAACTTGTTTGTAACTTAGGAGGCGGTGGATGATTCAAGATTGTAGCGGATAGATTTTTGATCCTTGTCAGCCTGTGTCTGCCCACTGCTGAACATATTAGGCATCGTTTTATTTATATTTAATATTAGGCATCTTTTTTATATTTACTTCGTGAACCATTTCGATCGCGTCCTTTCACACTGATATTATAAACAAGCTAAGCCAGCGACTTCGCACGCGTGTTCATTTATGTAGGTTAAAGTACTCTATGTGCTATTCTAAGATCTAAAACACCAATATAACCAACACTTGATCAAAATTTCTTCAGCCGTTAAACAGATTTTTATCGATTGTTTGGCTTGTGCTCATCAAGTTAAGATATCAATTAACCCGTTTTTAAATTAAATCTTAAGCTATCCAACAGTGAAAACCGCATTGCAATCGGTCCAGTAGTTTTTACGTGATGCGAGAACTTACAAACATACAGACAAACTGACATGATTTAAAAAAAAATAAGTTCTGTATCTTATTTTAAGTACCCTAGATCACATTTTTTTATCTTGTTTGTACAGAGTTTTTCGTACTTATTGCTTTATTATAAGTGTAGATATTTATTACTTCAATATTAACATAACTTTGGACCCCTATCCCGCAATAACCCTTCATTTTTTCGGGATGAAATATATCCTTAATTTTAACCCATCATATAAACTATGACTGTGCTAAGTTGCATCAAAATCCGTCTAGTAATTTCAGCGTGGTACGTTTTCTTTTAAATAACTTTTAACTCCTATCTGCGGGAATCCTTTAATTTTTAGGGATGAAAATTATCCCATGTCCTACCTCCTATGATCTCAAATCATACCAAGTTTCATTTGAATTCATTCAGTTTTTTCGGCGTGATGGGCGGCCTAGATAGAACCAGACGGACAGACATACAAATATGAAAAAAAAACAGTGTTGGCTTTAGTATCGAATTTAGAATACAATCCAAAAAGAAAAATTCAAAATATCTTCTATGTACAGAATTGGACCTGTTACAAATCTCTACTTACAAAAGGACTTTTGTAAGTAGAGATTTGCTCCGCAGTTTAAATAAATATTAATAGTTACTTTACTGTTTAGTCTGCGAAGTACAAAGTGCCTTTCTCATTTATTTATGCCTCATATATAAGTATTATTTAACTTTTAGAAATTGTGATTACTGCATCACTCAAATCCTTATTAATTTTGTTTTGTTACAGGTAAAAATACTAATGAAAGCTTCGGAAGGTGTAATTGGTAATGTAATTAGTCAAAAAGTTTGAAACATATTAAAATTGTATCTGTGCTCGTGGCTTCGCACGCGTGGTCATTCCTCTAGGTCAAAAGTACTCTATGTGCTATTCCAAGACCTAAAATACCAATATGCCAGCATTTGATCAAAATGTCATCAGCAGTCAAAAATATTTGTATCTATTGCTTGCCTTCTAGTATTGGATTGAGATACCAATTACCAGTTTTTAAGTTTGTTTGTTTGTTTGTTTGTCGTATGAGGTAGCGTTGGCCTCTGATGTCAGAGTTTGTCAAGCCGCCCGAGGGCCTCTGAAATGGCTTAACGACTGTTATTAATCAATAACAGCCGGGACCGACAGCTTAACGTGCCCTTCGAAGCACGGAGCGATGGAAAACCGCACATAACTCAGAAAAGTCATTGATGCGGAGCCTGGGTTTTGAACCCGGTATAGTTGGATTCTAAATTGCACTATAGAACCGTTAGGCCACAATTGCTCTAATTTTTAAGTTTAACCATAAACTATCCAACAGTTAAAACGTATTGCAATCGGTCCAGTAGTTTTAACGTGATGTGCGAAAAAACAAACATACAGACAGACAGACATGTTTTAAATAATTCTTATATTTTTGTTTAGTAGCTTATTTGAGGTACTTTTGACCACTTTTTTATCTTCTTTGTACAGACGTTTTCGTACTTATTGCTTTTATTGATTACTTCAAAATTAACATAACTTTAGACCCCTATGCCGCAAATACCCACTATACAAACTATGACTGTGTCAAGTTACATCAAAGTCCATCCAGTAGTTACAGTGAAATACAGTGTTTGTTTAAATAAATTTCAACCATAGGGGTTGCGGGATCCCTTTAATTTTTCGGGAGGAAAAGTATCTTATATCCTACCTTGTAGTATGACCTCAAATCAAGCCAAGTTTCATTTTAATTCATTTAGTAGTTTCGGCATGATGGGCAGCCAAGAAACAGGCAGACAGACAGACAGACAGACAGACAGACAAATATGATGAAAATACAGATTTTGCTTTAGTAAAGAAAAGAGAACAGCTTCCAAAAAAAAATTACAAAATATTGTTCAATGTACAAAATTGGACCTGTTACAGTTTTACTATAAGTATAGATCAGAGAAGTGTAACCACTGTTCTAGACAGGCCAATCAGGGGTGCGTTTAAGTCAATTATCCGGTACAAAATTTAAACTGACTAAACGTCAAACACCCCGTTAAAGCACACCGCGCGGTGAAAAATTAAACTAACTAAGGCCCGATTTCACCATCAAAAATGAACGCGATCAACGCAAGCTAAACTGATTTAAAGTGACTAACTGAGTTCAAAATGTCAATTTGGATTTCACCAACATAAAGTGAACACAGTTAAGGCTTAAGCGAATTCTGAACGCCCGATTTTGGAAGGTTTAAGCCCTTTGAACGCTTTTATGAGACGGCACATCTGTTCTGCACATGTTGAATGACCAAATTACTCGGTAAAAAAAAGGTATATATTATGTTCTTTGCTCCACGCTAAACGAATGCGACATGCATCAGTACTTACTTTTACCTCATAGTACCTAGCTGATATTGGTGTATTGACTAGAAATATGCAGAGAGCATTGGCTCTAGCTTTTGAAGATAGTGATGAAGATGAGTCATTTATCCGTCCAAGGCGGATTCGCGAAAGAGATACCGTCACAAGAACCATACAGTTTTATCGGTGTTGGAGTATATTGAAAACAAAAACCACAAAACAGACGAACTTTTACGCAAACTATCAATGAAATCAGTTTGCCAGCGACATTACAATGAAGTTTTGACAGTGAATCTTGGTTTTAGTGAACGTGATCAATATCGTGTCGGTGAAATCGCCTTGGCTTAAACCGAGATCAATCTCTACGTTTGAACTAGTTTAAGTAAAACCGAGCTCAGTTAAGCTCGTTTTGTGATGCAAACGGTGAAATTGGCCCTAAAAGGTATAAGTTTTCGCTTGGATAAATTTTTGCGAGCTTTTGAGGTCGCTAAATTTTATCCTGCTGTCAGATTGACATCTGTATGGCATTTGATTCGTGGTAAGATTAAATTTTTTGGTTGTTTTCATCGTAAATACTATTTATATTTATAATAGAACAGTATACAACGAATGTTATAAAAATTATCCGGTTAAAATTGCGCCGCTTTACTTAAACGCACCCCGGAGCTTAGAGTTTTAATAAATAATAGTTTAAAAAAACTAAAAATACGCTTTATATTGAAAACCAAACTAAAAAATAGAAAATAAATTTTAATAGTGTAAATAAGAAAAAAAAGTTTTATTTAAAAAAAAACGTGGGGTGCATGGGTCAATAGTTATAAATATTTCATTGACAGATATGAGAAGCACCCCACGCTTTTTTTATATAAAGCGTATTTTTTAGTTTTTTTAAACTATTATTTATTTTCTACTTTTTTTTTCGAATTATTGCATTGTCATCGGTCTTTGACAGGTGTGCAAAATTTGAATGAAATCTGACCGTTTAAAGTGGGTCAAAATAGCGTCCAAAGGAGTCGGTTACAAACATACAAACATACAAGTGAAGCTAATATAAAGCGTATAAAAATGATTCCTCTCTATCGTTCATAAAAACGTCATAGAATGCATAAAAACCGATTAGCGCCATCTATCTTAGAAGTGTGTGTGTGTGTATCTTTGTTACTCATTAACGCTTAACCGCCTAAGCGGATTTGGATGAAATGTGTTACCAGGATAGCCAATATCCTTGATTAACACTTTCATCAACATCATCATCATTTTCATTTATCATCATAATCTACGCGAGCGTATAAATCGTGACATACTGACTGACAGACAACGCACAGCCTAAACCGGTGGACCTAGAGATTTGAAATTTGGAGGAAATATTCGTTGGGTATCCTAGAGGTAATTTAGAAATTTCATCTCAAAGCGGGTAAACGGAGATGGCAAATATTGTACGCGGGCAAAGTTGCGGGGCACTTCTAGTTATTCATATTCTCGTTGGGATTTCGTCTCCGTCTCAAAGAGAGATATAATAAATTCCATTCGTTGCCAAGTCCAAAAATTAACAAAAATATAAAGAAATATGTATTTCTTAATATTTTTGTATAAAAAATATGGTTATTATATATATATATAATAACCATATAGATATATATATATATATATATGAACAAGCAGCAAATGAAGATACAAAAATAAGGTAATAAACACTTACTTTTTACATTGCATTGTCATCTAGTAGTGAGGTATCTGAAAGTTTCCGCCGGATAGCTAATCGGAAAGTGCTCGAAATTTGGTTTGCAATAATCCACCCAGAACGACAGACAAACAAGAAAGTGACTTAATTAAAACGTTGTAAAAAACATCAATCATCATCAACATTTACATCATGAATGATGATGATGATGATGACGTTGGTTGAATTTTGACTTATTTTCCTTCAACATTTTGAGTGACGACGAATCTCATATAAATACGGCTAGCATTTGTAGCCCATGCTATTTCTCTGAGAAAAAGCTAGTATGATGTATCCCCATAGAGGGGAAGTAAAATGCTGATGATGATGATGATGATGAATTTTGAAATAGGTGCACGCGTACATAAACAAGTAACCGTTCAAAGACAGTTAAGATTGCAATGGTTGTAATGTTGACATCTATACCAATATATAAAAGTGAAACGTTGTCTGTTTGTTTGTTTGGGGAACTTTCACGCGATAACCGCTGGACGGATTTTGATGAAATTTGGAATGGAGATAGCTTATACCCTAGAATAAAACATAGGATATCCACGGAAAATTCCACGAATTCCGTGGAAGTTTCCACGGGAAAACTGGAACATGTTGAATACTCGCTGTAAGAAACGGTTGCCATGGAAACGAAATAACAAGTCTGTCAAAAAACATCAAGAGCGTTGGTGCCACAGAACAAGTAGTTGATGCTATACCAACAACAAGCCACAGTTTCATAACCAAGAAGTCTAAGTCTACTTTTGCACTGGTTTTTAATATCCTAGAAGAACGTGGGATGCTTTTTTCGCGATAAACTGTAGTCCGCGCGGACGAAGTCGCGGGCGGGAAAGCTAGTAAGTAATAACTAAGAAATAGCCGTCTGCAGAGGCGAGATTACCTACATCTTTCGTATTTCAACTTCTTGAGGTTTACGACTAAACTTCAGCGCCATCTTTCAGAGGATTTTGTTTTTGTACACGGCTCGTTCTCGAGGGAATTTTGGTAAAGTACCTGCTTACCTATAGCACAGGACCATTTTATTTATTCTGTGACTATACACATATAGAGATAGTTGCTTAGCTCGCACGGTTTTCGATAACAGATTCTATTATCATCATGGGACTTTTAAATTCAGATTAATGATGATTTTAGTTCGATTAGGGGACGTGTAGGTACCCAATTTTCCAGAACAGGTTTATTACCCAAGTACGGTGAAGCAAGGGAAGGGTAATAAAGTAAACAGTTTATGTATGTATGTATGTATGTATGTAGGTATGTGGATGTTCCACCATAGCGTCGCCCCTTTTGATCCGATTTAGACATGCTATAAAAAACAATCGATTTGTCTTCATTGCAGGAGTGTCAAAGGCTATTTTTTTATCCGATCGTAGTCAGGTTTTACTTTTCGTCTAGTTACCCACTAAAATGTATAGTTTGGCCATTGTGTTAGCATTATTATTTATTTTATGCCAACACCTTTTCGAATTTAGTAGAACTTTGGCAGCGAATGTGCATTTTTGTCCAATTAGGTCAACTGGAATTATTAGAACCTACAGTTGAGTGAAATAGGTCGCTCGGTAAGGTTTATGTTGTACTGTGGTAATGTGGCACACGAAACTGAACTTTCAGGCTCTTATGTGTGCGTGTGTCGTTTATTTTCATCATTTATGAATCTCAGGCACTGTTATCTTGGCGTAAGCAGGAAATTAAGGGGAAGTTGTAAGTGCGCGAAGTTTGGATTGTTTGCGTAACAGTGAACCTGTTTTGTGGTGTTTGGGAACTCGCTTGCGTTTACTGTTTGGTTAATAATGCAACCAAAATTTATTTAGAGAGGTTTATTTTCTTATTAGTATTGGTAATGCTCAAAAGCTTGCCTAGGAAAATTCGCTGAGCAGGTTGATAGACTCATGCATTCATCATCATCATCATCATTCCGTATTCATCCGCTGCTGGACGTAGGCCTCTCCTTGTGAACGCCACTGAGCCGATCTTGAACTTTCCTCCTCCAGTCGCTTCCAGCCGCCGCCCGCAAGTCGTCATGGACTCATGGATTACTACGCAGATATCCATATTTAAAAAAAAACGACTAAGTGCGAATCGGACTCGCGCAACGAGGGTTCTGTACAATATTGTTCGTATATAAATAGTTTGTTCATCACGGGAATCGAGACACGAAGAAAATTTGAAAAAAGTTTTTTTTTGTTATTTCTCTTCATATTTTTCCATTTTCTTGTGCCAATGAAGTAAGACATTGGCTTCTTGTCATGATTCTAAGTCAACGGGAAGTACCCTATAGGTTTTGATTCCCTTGCAAGTGTCAAAATATACCGCATTTATGCCGTACAAAAAGTAAAAGATAAATTGCCGTATCTTTTGATTGCGTTGACTTAGAAGTTTGTTTTTTGTACTCGTAGACCGAAGTACGAGTATTTGATATTAATTTCAACTTGATACCTCCAGGCGTTCCTGAGAATAAATAATAGTTTAAAAAACTAAAAAACACGCTTTATATAGAAAACCAAACTAAGAAATAGAAAATAAATTTTAATAGTGTAAATAAGAAAACCAAACTAAGAAATAGAAAATAAATTTTAATAGTGTAAATAAGAAAAAAAAGTTTTATTTCAAAAAAATCGTGGGGTGCATGGGTCACTAGTTATAAATATTTCATTGACAGATATGAGAAGAAGGATTAACATTTCGATAATATCTTAAAAAGCACCCCACGCTTTTTTTTTAAATAAAACATTAAAGTTTATTTTCTATTCTTTAGTTTGGTTTTCTATATAAAGCGTGTTTTTTTAGTTTTTTTAAACTATTATTTTTATACGCTTTATATTAATATTTTTTTTTATTATAAATTAAAAAAAAACTAAAAGTAGAAAATAAATAATAGTTTAAAAAAACTAAATAACACGCTTTATATAGAAAACCAAACTAAAAAATTGAAAATAAATTTTAATAGTGTAAATAAGAAAAAAAATATATTTCAAAAAAATCGTGGGGTGCATGGGTCTTTTGACCCACATTTATAAATATTTCATTGACAGATATGAGAAGCACCCCACGATTTTTTTGAAATAAAACATTTTTTCTTATTTACACTATTAAAATTTATTTTCTATTTTTTAGTTTGGTTTTCTATATAAAGCGTGTTTTTTAGTTTTTTTAAACTATTATTTATTTTCTACTTTTTAATTTTTTTTAATTTATTTTTTTATCGTTTTTTTTTTCGAATTATTGCATTGTCATCGGTCTTTGACAGGTGAGCAAAATTTGAATGAAATCTGACTGTTTAAAGTGGGTCAAAATAGCGTCCAAAGGAGTCGGTTACAAACATACAAACATACAAACATACAAGTGAAGCTAATATAAATCGTATAAAAAGGGCATTGACAAACAGAACACAGATAGAAGGACGGACACACAATATAGTGATCCTATAAGGGTACCTTTTTTCCTTTTGAGGTACGGAATCTTAAAAATTATCAAAGAGAAAATAGGGTAAAATATCCAAACACCGAATATTGAGACTGAAGCCCAATTTGGTACATATAAGGAAATAAAACGGTGTGGTATGGTCTACAATAGACCAATACCAATACCAGTACCTGGCTTCGAAGTCTTAATTTTCGACGAAGCCAATATTTATTTGGTGTTAGTGTCAACTTTAGCGCATCTTCCCCTATGTAGGTTACTTCCGCCAAAAATTAAGACAGACTAATGAAGAAAGATAAATTGGCTTAGGCTCTACTGTCCACGCTCAATTGACCACGGTAATTTTTAATCGACTTCTAAAAGGAGGAGGTTTTCAAGTCGTATGTTTTTTTTGTTACTTCATATCTCTAAAAGTACTGAACAGAATTGTTTTTTTTATTGAATGGGTTGCACCCCGATTAGGTCCCTTTTTTGCCTTATCATAATTGATACAGAAGCTTTTCGAAAAAAAAAGAAGAAAGTTTTTTAGATAATCAATTTGATTTAGTGTTTGTATTGCCTCAGTCCTCTAAGATTTTTAAACTGATTTGGATGATCAATGTTTTATTCAAAAGTGTAGATTTTCAGTGTAGTCCCCTAAAAACGTCTTCAAAATTGATGCAGTAATATTTTGATTAAAATATCACCTTGTTTAAATGTTGTCTCTCATATCTTCGGGATTTCTGAACCAAATTAGATGGAATGTTTTTCATGAAAAATAGTCTTTCAGTGTAGTACTGTAAAATTAATGTAAATTTCATCTAAATTAATAGTTATTTGTTATGCAAGGCTGCAAAGTGATTTGTTGGCGAGAGTACTTGTATTGAATCCTGAGCGTAGCGAGGGTTTCAAAAATACGAGACGCCAAATAACTTTGTGCCGTGCGCAACACAAAACTTTTCACCTCACTACAGCGAGGAAAATGCTAGGTGCAAGAAAAACAGCTAAAATAATATATTAAATTAGTGTTTATGATAATAATAAAAAATACACCGTCGCGGGATGCCTGGCAGATGTGTAAACATAATAGAATAGTGTCGAGTAGTGTCGAGTAGAGTCGAATAGAGTCAAGTAGAGTAGAATCGAATCGGATAATAATATAATATAAATTAGTAATAAAGTATTTTCAGTGAATTGTCGGTATAGAAAATTATTGAATAGAAAGGTTCGAATTTTAAAAACTCTTTCCACGCTAGCGGGTAAAATGCAATATTGCACTCAGATTTCGAATGACAAACATAATCTTTCCGAGCTTGTGAGGTGAAAATATCTTTTTACAAACTTGTATGTACTGTGTTATTGCTTGGGATAAGTTTCAAGTCAATTTTGAACCATTTAACGACGTTCAATTAAAGAGAAATTTTGCACATAGGTGTAGTTCTGATGAAAATACAATATTATAGTACTATTGAACTTGTCTGATGACGGAGCCGGAAGGTAGTCACAGGAACTCAACAACAAAACAATGGAACCCCTTCGAGTTTAGGCTCATTTGGTTTGTCTTGATGAGTTCTCTGGTTTTATGTGGTATCCAAGGTCTGATGATGGAGCTGGAAGGTAGCCAAAGGATCTCAACTACAAAATTATGGGGCCCCTTCGAGTTTGGACTCTTTTGATGATTTCTCTGGTTTTATGTGGTATCTAGTGTCTGATGATGGAGACGGAAGGTAGTCACAGGAACTCAACAACAAAACCATGGAACCCCTTCGAGTTAAGGCTAATTTCGTTTGTCTTCATGAGTTCTCTGGTGTTATGTAGTATCCAGGGTCTGACGATGGAGCCGGAAGGTAGTCACAAAAACTCAACAACAAAACAATGGAACCTCTTCGAGTTTGGGCTCATTTGGTTTGTCTTGATGAGTTCTCTGGTTTTATGTGGTATCCAGGGTCTGATGATGGATCTGAAAGGTAGTCTCGGTACTCTATCGAGCTAGTACCGAGGCTTTGTCGAACTTTATGTAATGATTCGAACCGGAAAGACACGCATGCTCTGCAATGGCCGACCCAGCTGTGTCCAGATTCTTAATCCTCCTTATATGCTCGGAAAGTCTAGTAATGCGCGCAGCGGGCCGCAGCCCGCAGTGCGCGTCGGGATCTCGCGGCGTGAACTGAAGAAGAGCGTCGGATACGCTCGAAACCTAGGTCGATGTTTTCGACTATATACACGTGAGTCATAGCCGGTAGTTATATTTTAAATCATTCACCTATAGAAAGCTACATTTTCAGAAAGTTACACGAGCAGTTTTTTTTTTCAAAATATTAGAGGTCCCTATGAAAATTGCAATAATGTAACCCATGGTGTAAAAAATACAGAACGGAATGACTGTTGCCATGGAAACCAAATAATAACAAGTCTGTCAAGAACGTGAGTAATAATGCAGTTGTCTATGCTCAAAAAACACCACGATCGTTGCTGCCAAAGATTTTGAATTACGCTTACTGGCGTTTTTTTACTTACGTAGGTATTGTAGGTATTCTGATATATATTTAAAAGACTCATATATATTTGCAATAAACTTATTTATGTATTTATAATATTATTTCGTAAAATTACGGTTTTGCTAATGCCATCAGAGCCCGAATAGCAGGTTATTTGTATCTAGAGTTCAAAAAATGACAAACTATCAAATGGAATGAAATGGATTATGAAAGAATTAGGAGATCTAATGAGTATTATTATGAAAGAGGTTTTGACCTCGTCACAATACCCCGTATGAAAATGCTAAAATAAAAATAAAAAACCACGTTGTGAGCACCATCCGTGCGAAGCCCGGGCGAGAGTAAATGATTAAGTATTTGTAATAATTACTTTAATAGGTTATTAAATTTTAAATTAGCACGTCAAGCCGTTTAAAAAATATATTTTATATAAGCTTAAACATATTATTAATGATGGGCTCGGTTTGGCACCAACTTCAAACAACTAATGTATTTTAATTACATACAAGATACAAAGTATGAACAAAAAAGGTCTATTTCAAATAAAAATAAAAAAACTTAACTATTTACACATAACTATCTAACAAACCTTCGGTGGAAGGAAAAGTGCCTAGAATACTGGCTGCATTGTCACGCTGTATTGCAATACTATTTTATTGGCCTAAATAGGAATTTTGATCACATATGGCCTTCACCAAACTTTTTGCCAAGTCCCTGTAAATTTCATGGCCGCCTGGCCCTAATACAAAAATACAACTAATGTTGTATTTTTGTATTGGTATGACCTACATTTTTAATTTTGTAAATGTGATATTGTTCTTGTTGAATTGTAATGATTTTATTCTTTTTAGTGGTAATTTACAAAAGAACGTTTGAAGTGTTTTATTTTTATTTTTGGAAAAATGTTTTTGTATATTAATAAATACCGTTGCAAAACTCTCATCTGTCCACGATTCTATTACGTGTGCAGTCAGAGCAATAAGTGTAATACTAAAAAAATACATTTGATAAACGATACTTGACACGTAAGTCGGAACTAGCGTAGCGTGGGTTTTTGCTGCCTGGAGCTAAGCCGATGTTTGCGGCCCATCTATTTTCACACCCTTATCTTCCTATCCACCACATACGTCTGACAGCAATACGGCACCTTTTTCGCCTCTGCACGAGTCATGCTCAGGGCTGTTGACCCGTCGAGAGCTGGCACGAGATTGTCATGCACTCTCTACTTTCGTGCCAACTTTAATTTATGAATACGGTATATAATCTTAGGTATATATATATATATAACTAGCTTACCCGCCCGCGACTTCGTCCACGCAGACTACAGTTTATCGCGAAAAAAGCATTCTACTTACGTTCTTCTAGGATATGAAAAACCAATGCAAAAGTAAACTTAGACTTTTTGGTTATGGCCTCCGTGGCTTGTTGACTTAATCTGTGGCACCAACGCTCTTGATGATTTTTGACGGACTTGTTATTTCGTTTCCATGGCAACCGTTCCTTACAGCGAGTATTCAACATGTTCTAGTTTTCCCGTGGAAACTTCCATGGAATTCGTGGGTTTTTCCGGGATTTAAAGTATCCTATATTTTATTCTAGCTAGCTAGCTTCTATCCTAAGCTATCTCCATTCCAAATTTCATCGAAATCCGTCCAGCGGTTATCGCGTGAAAGCTCCCCAAACAAACAAACAAACAAACAAACAGACAACGTTTTAATTTTATATATTGGTATGGATCTACGGTATATAATCTTAAGTAGGTATATATTATTGACTGGCAAACCAATTAGTGACCGTTCTGAATCCTGATAGTAAGTTGTCGTTATAAGAAAAATATCTGCTATACCAGAGACATTTACGATGCCTTGCCTATTCTTATTAGAGAGGAATTGAAGTCCGTGAGAAGACCGCGAGTCGAAGTCCATTCCGCGTCTGTTATCTAGAAAGAATCATGTAAAACAAGACGAATGAGATTTTCTCGCTTATCTCTGCAATATGCTTTCTCACAATGTTCGGTCAGATACGGCACGGCACAATAACGAATTGGCTATATATCTAAGTACAAAAAGTTCCAAACAGTTACCCTAATGGACCCCTTATTTAAAATAGGCAACTTCACTTGGAGTAAACCGCGACGAGTTTGCAACTGTTTCAACTTACCCTCTCTGGCCTTCAATTCGTGCAACATAATTAATCCTTTTCGTACCAACACATTCCAATAGATGTAAAACTGTAATTACATCGTTAGTATATTGTTATTTCCTGTATTCACAAAGGACCACTCGTCTTCTCAGAGACAGGAGATAGAGAAATTGAGAAAGCGAAAAGGAGGAGATAATAACAAGAAAGAAGGAAAGGGAGAGAGAGGTATAAAAAACAGAGTTTGTTATAATTTTTTAATACGGTTTTATGTGCGTTGTTAAATGTAATGTTACATCACCTAATGAGAGTTGGATTGTAATTGCTCTTGGCCATTGATTTTCTTTGACCAGTTGACTTCGATCATAGTTCGGAGTATGGTTTGTCATTGATTCATATAAATTGGAAAACAAAGCGTGCTATGTTTAACGATTGAAGTCGTCAACTGTGTCTGACTTATTAAGTTGCATACAAATTTAATTTGGAGCATGAACGACGACGACGTTGAAACCATTTAAATTTCCGAGCTAACAAGAAGATTACACTTTCCTCGCTCTTATATTTGTTTATGCTTTTTTCGCTTTCCTCGACGTTTTCGCTCCGTATATCATAATGTGACTTTTCCAAGTCTCCAACATTCATAAGGCGGAGCTAAGTCGCCTTATGTGTTTCCATTTCACTTTCATCGTGCAGAATTTTGGTAAATTATGCAATATCTTGTGCTTGTCTCTGTTTAATAAACGCTGAATTATGTATAGGTGTGTTCAAATTTATAAGGAAAATGTGCGGAATAAAGAAATTTGAATGGCAACAAAATGTAATTAATCTACATTGCAAATCTTCATCTGCTACCATTTGGATTTAGACGTCACGGGTAAAATAAAAGTGTATCATGGACATACATTATTTAGGATTGATTTAGGGTCTTAAAATCTTAGAATGATCATGGATGAAGAAGTATTAAAGTATGGAGAGAAAGATAGGTTCGGTGGCGGGCCATATAAAATAATTCTTTGATTATATGAAATGGATATTCTGAAAACTGAACTGAATTAAATTTTGACGAAATGTATATGGTAAAATAAATAAACTTCTAGTACATTCACAAGAGATTTGTTTCTAACTAAATTACTTAATCCAAATTGAAATCGCGGAATAAGGTATAATTATATTAACATAAGAAAAACTGAATTTGGAAGACAACTGACAGCAAACATTCTTAAAATTCATCGCAACCGCAGAGTAATAGCTCAGTACATATATAGTAAAGACTATATATGTACTGTGGTAATAGCAACCACGCCCGTTAGCGCAGTTTTAAATTATACTTGACGATAATCCTCATGACTATTTGAATCTTGTACGTTAACTAACCAATTCATAAGAGTAACAGAGAACAGATATTTAGTTACCCACAATGGGATTTAAAACCAAAGAATAGGTAGCTATTATACTCTCCTATCTATGGTATACAAATTTTCGGTCACGAATTCACTGCATTGCGTCGTCTGTTTATATGGCGTATCATAAAATTGATGTAATATAAATGTGCTGTATCAAGGTTGTATCAGTTGTATGTCATTTATTATTCTTTCCAGTGCCGAATGCAGAGCAGAGTGCTCTTTTAAAATTCCCTTTTTATTTAAAAACCTTAGTGAGGATTCTCAGTGCAATTACTTTGTGTCACGGCCTTTGACCAGACAATTGATCTCGTTCCAAGCCTGTCCTACATTGCAATAAAGGTGTTGTTTTGTAAACTTTTATCGAACTGAATTCTATTTGTTCGTAAGGAATCTGCGCAAGGTGATATTGGTCCACAGTTCGTTGTATGATTGAAAATAAAATTGCCGATTTATGCAGTAACTCAATTTTTCATAGACAACAGTACACTGTACAATCTCTTTGCTAATTTCAAGAAATAGACGACACACACGACAGTTTGTGTGGTGCATAAAAATTGCGGTAATCTTACATTGCGTTCAATTTATGCTGTTTTTATCCGACTACAGCAAAGCAAGAGAATGGTAATAAGTTTAACAGTCTATGTATGTATGTATGTATGTATGTATGTATGTATGTATGTATGTATGTATGTATGTATGTATGTATGTATGTATGTATGTATGTATGTATGTATGTATGTATGTATGTTGTATCTATAAATAAATAAATATATTCGGGACATTTCCACACCAATTATCTAGCCCCCAACTAGGATACCCTGTGCTATGGGCACTAGATAACGGATAAACATACATAGAAAAGAATATTACATGCATGACTCGGAAACAAACATTTCTGCTCATCACACAAATGATTGCACCTTGCAGGATTCGAACCCGCGACCGTACGATTTCGTACATAGGATCTCTAGCGTGGTTATGTGGATGTTCCACCAAAGCGTCGCCTCTATTGGTTCGATTTTGACAAGCGAGGTGTCTATCGATTCGTCTTCAGGTATAGAGTGTCATAGGATATTTTTTATCCGACTAAGGCAAGGCAAAGTAAGGGCTATGTGTTTAAACTAAAAACTTGGTCCAATTTCGAAAAGCAAGGTGTCAATCGATTTGTCTACATTTTTAAAGTGTCTTGGGCTACTTTTTTAGCCGAATACGGCAGAGCAAACGAAGGGAAACTATAAATTAGGTCCGATTTTGACAAGCGACGTATCAATCGATTCGTCTTATTTTCACAGGCTAATTTTTAGCCTATTAGAGTTAGAGTTTTAATTTTTTGAACTTATGTCTTGTTGGACAAAGTTTGTGCTTGAACATATATATTTATTTGTTCCTTACAGCTTTGAATTACCAAAATGTACTCGTATTAACTTCTTATTTGATTGTATACCTACAAACAACTATCTAAATACTAGTTACTAAGTAATGTTTACATGATATTAGCAATAACGCCTGCTTATCGAGGACATATGTAATAATGTTCTAAACGAAAAATTTGAATAACGAACGGGGTTCGAACCCGCATCATTCCGTGCCTCTGCGCGGCACATGCCTTTACCAATTCGGCTACCGTGACTAGTACAACGCCATCAAAATTTCTCCGTTAGTCTCTCCAAACCCGTCTTACGAGGACGGTAACGCCATCTATTGGCAGTATTCTGAACTGACCAACCGAACACGGCTAATATTGCAATAAACTTACAAATCTAATTGACTGAGCGAGCGCGAAGCGTGAGCGAAGCGTCTCTGTTTCAGCTTGGGCAAAAATCTTTCCTGTTTCAGCTTGGGCAAAAATCTTTCCTTATCCGGATGTCTGTCCGGATGTCTGTCCGGCTGTTCTTTCTCCTCTACAGGTCGCATTTCTCAACCGATCTAGAAGAAACTTGGTATACAGATTAAGCGAATTTTTAGATTTTTTTAGTCTTCGGGGATTTTAATTGAAAGGTAGTATTTTTATATTAGTCTCATAAAATTTGGTGAACATCTGGTCAGGATTTTCGGCGTGATGAGCTGAATAGTAAATTTCTCACTTTAAGGTTTCCACCAGTGGAATCAGCCTTTTGCCATCAGGCATTGATGGAGCACCTTGGTTATTAATGTTAGTTGTACAATAAGGTAACTAGATGGTGCCACTGTGCACCGCTAGATTGTTTGCAAAAAAGTTTGTACGCGCGAGATCTACAGCTCACAGAGCCACTATTATAATGTCTTAGTAACAAATTAACAAATATTTTTCCTATAGAGAATTATTTGTTACTAAGAAGGTATTCAAACCACATTGGTTTAGTAATTTTTACGAGTATGGTGCACCGAGATTCGTTAACAGGTCAAGATACCGTGACCGACTTCGACTTTCAGGCCATTATTGGCATGAATTGCCAAATAGTATAACTACTACTATTACTGTCTGTAATAGTCAGAGAGTATACATGTTGTTAGTTGTTGTAGTTTAGTTTGGCCAACAAAAAGAGCTGGAACCAAGTAGGTCTGGTAGGTAAGTACTTGGTATAGTTCAAAAAGTACCTAGATACTTTGGATATAAGCGTTTTAGTGATGCCTTGCGATCTGACTGGTGTTGTGATGAGGCCAAAGGTTTTTAATTTCGGATTTGGCTATATTTTGACCAGGATCTCACCTGATGGAAAGCGATGATGTGGTCGAAGGTGTAGCACGCTTGCTTGTAGATACTCACTCTAGACTTGAACACATCTGACACATCAGTTTCTAGGTCGCACGTGCAGGGCTGCTGCCATCGGATCCCAAAAACAGACCCAGGACTTTCACTGGTAACAATTTCGTCAAATAATGTTAAATATATTAGGTTTTTTTTGTTCGGGTACGAAACAAATGTAAACAAACATTTCCTCATAAATACCGCACCGGAAAACCATAAACCGTACATTTGCTCGTCCAGGGACCGCTGAAACACAGTATTGATTTAGCCAGTGCATAAGATCTTCTGTTTTTAGGGTAAGATAGTGAAATGGGTCTCAGAGAAAAGGCCAGTGCCCAGTGCAGCGGGATAAATGATGCTCTAAGACCATATATTTAGTTAAATTTAATTAGCTCTATGTTGAAATGTTCTGATACTTATGAGGTGAGGGACTTTAGAAAAACAACAACAGTTTTACTGTTACACTTTGTTACTCGAGTGACAATTTTATCTGCCTACTCGGAATGGGGAAATGCTTATTTTATGCGTGTATGTAAGATAGCGCACCGCAAGTCCCATGTGTGCCTTAACTCATAGCGACTGCAGCACAGTGTATTGAATTCATAAAATTTATCTAATTTATACGTTTGTGTGGGACAACCTTCTGTGGAAATTATGTAAATAGTCGCGTGTTCGTCTCTCGATAAAGTATTGTTTTGGTCATACATATTAAACTGAAATTTATTTTATAAGAAGTCATAAAATATTAGTTCACTAGCGACTCGCCCCGGCTTCACACGGGTAGCTAAGGGTTTCTCTTTATTTCTACACGATTCTGCCCGGTTTTTGATTCCCTGCTGACATGGAGAGTATGCGCTGGATATTAAGTGCCTCTCAGCTCAGGTTTCTTATCTGCAAGCTCTGACGGCAAGTGTACAGGCGATCCAAGCTGGCATTGCGGATCTGAAAAGCTGATATCGTGGACCTGAAGCTAATTAAGCCCAATGTTGCTGACATGAAGGTGTCCATGGAATTCATGCAGCATTTTGATTAGGCACTTTCTGGTAGGATTTCGAACGTTGACCAGCAGGTCCAGGACCTTTTAAGAACGAAGGATGAGGTGCAACTTCTTAAGCAATGCTTTGATCCATTCGAATGTGAAAATGACTAGAGGTCCCATTTGAATAATGTTGAGATCAAAAGAGTCCCCAGTTATCTAATACTGAGAACTTGTTTTTGTTGATTCCAAAGATCAGTGACTTCGTGAAGTGCCCCATAGCAAAGGAGCAGGTTAACTACGACGCTAGAGTACCTATGAGGAATGACAAGCAAAATAAGTCTAATATAGTCTCTATTCATAAAAGATATCTTAAAGAAGATTTTGTTATACGGCTGCTAAGAAAAGCACCTTCGTATCGACTTACCCAGGCCTCCAGGGTGCATCTGCTGATGCAAGATTTATGTAAACCACCACCTTAAGCTGGAGAACAAAATCCTGTTTAACAAAACCAAGGCCTTGGCGATTGAGCGGGATTTTGCTTACACCGGGGTAAAAAAAGGGTGCAACATTTATTCGCATGATGTCAACTTCACCTGTAGTCGCAATCAAGTCGGAATTAGATTTGCAAAAGCTGTCGCGCTGATATTCAGTTAGTTGTAATACTCATTAATCAACTAAAATTATTTTTTGGTAATTATTTAGTAATTATGTTTGTATGTTGTCTCGCTCTCACTCGTGCGGCCACCCATTTGCTATCACTTACTACGTTTGGTGCATAATATTTTCACGAATAATCCTAACTTCTCATGAACTGTCCATAAAATTGGAGTCAGTGTACTTAAAATAGCTATTGTTATTTTTAAACTTATATTTTTAGTACCGTTATTGTATCCGTTAAACATAGATTTTAGCCTTTGTTTATTAATTACCTGGGCCCCAATTCTGTTAATCATTGAACCACGATATTGCGTCGATCGCATGTTGATATTTCGAAATTTTCTCTTTTTGGTATAGTGGGGTGGAAGGAATAAATAGGATACTATAGAGCAGAGAAAAGTTATGTGCATTGCGGCGAAAAAGAATGGGTAACCATTGCAGCTTTTTGTGAAATTCGGAAATGTGGTCATATTTGCCGTGTATGAACTTAATACAGAAAATTAGTAAGCGTTCAAGCTTATTAAGCTACTACACTTCAGTAAAATCTAGGTATGAGGCGTCAGCATAATCAAGTATGAGGAGCAAGAGTGATTGCGCGAGGGCAATTTTGATGGTAATAGGCCGGAAATTACGCAACCTCCTGAAACAAGAAGCGGCAGCAAACATTTTGTAACTAGTCTCTGCTAATTGAGGTATTCATGACAGATGCTTATCCATAAATTCTTCACCTTGTCGCTAATTGTAATATCGGTTCCTTCAAAAATTACCCGTGGAAAGCGAAACCAATAAATTTTTGAGATCATTCTCTAACTACCTATCACAATTATTTGAGTTTTCGCCGAAATGATCCTGAGACCGAGAGAAAACTTCAGCCTTCTATAGAAACATTTGCTTGAATTCTTACCATGTCGTCTATTTGGTTGAACCATGGTTAATTGAATTGAAGGTATAAATGACAATGAATTGTTCGATGATCGGTATATCGTATGGAGACGAGACCGAGATTACAAGGAGGTTATTGCTGAGGGTCGCAGTAACTGGTGCTCGAGTGCCGAAGATTTATGGGTAACGCTTCAACGACTTAAACCGAAGGTAGTGTGTATAAATTATATATCGAACCATCATTTTGGCAGTTCATTGTCTGCTCAGTTGACAAATTTTTCTGAAAATATTTTGAATATAGTTTTAGCTAAAGTTAATTTGATTTGTTTGATAATGTCAGTTTATGCAATTTGTCGCAATATAATTTTGTAAATAATAATCATATAATACTGGATTAAATTTACACAAATAGTGATATATTAGTCACCCGTTGCCTGAATCCTCTAATACCGGAAGACTTGCATCACCCTGCTCTCTGTGTTTCTACTGACTTAGTCCAGCTTCATGCTCTCAGGGGCCTCTCCTGTAAGTACTTGTATAATTTGGGTGATTATGATTCAATTTCTTTAAATATTGTGGCAGTCGATTGGCGACATGAGTTGTACGTTAGGCCGTTAGAAAATTGAGAAAATTCTATGATATTTGATGATTTGCGAAAGACATAATATATACCTACTAAAATTGTCACCCCCTCGCAGAAATATTCTCCCTGGTTTAGAAAACCGCTTATTAAGGTAGTGAAAGAGAAATATAAATATAACTGGAAATATAAAGTCTGTGATAATCGATCAGACTTTCAATCTTTTGTCATTTTAAGAGATCGCTCCAAAGCCTTGGAAAAGGATATATTTGACGACTATATTACAAACATTGAGAAAAATATTTCTAAGAACCTGAAGACATTTTGGTCATACGTTAAATCAATAAATCAAAATAACTCGTATCCTGCGGTATTACATTCTGGTCAGCGTTCATCGGACAGTAGGGTAGACATCTGTAACTTGTTGATTTTCACTCAACATTTTTGGACAGCACCATACCGGCTACTCGTCTGGCTCGTCTCGTCCAGCTGACGTCGCTGATAATGCATACTTAGAAACTGATATAGGGGATGTCGAGTTGTCGAGGTAATACCTCAGGAAGTTTATAAACTGTTACTATCTCTGGACTTTAACAAATCTGCTGGCCCAGATAATATACCTGCTGTCTTTATTTTCAAGTATGCCAAAGACATTGTTGAACCTCTCACTCTTCTGTTTAAGCGTTCCCTTTCTGAGGGTTTCGTGCCTACGATTTGGAAATCAGCTAATATTATAAGATCCTCTTTATAAGAAAGGACCGAAGAATTTGGTGGAAAATTATAGGCCTATTTCCAAACTATGCCTGTTTTCCAAGGTTCTTGAAAAGGTTGTCTACGTGCAGTTGTATTCTTTCCTGAACTATACTCATATCCTGTTTCAGCATGGATTTTTGAAGGGTAGGACTACAACGTCAAACCTCATATTGTGCAATGACTACCTGTTTGAGCATATGTCTGAGCTCTTTCAAGTTGATGTCTTGTACACTGACTACAGTAAATGCTTCGATAGAATTGATCATCTGTTGCTATTGCGTAAGCTACAATCAGTAGGTTTAAAAAGTAACCTGCACTGATGGTTCACGGCATATGTTCGGAATAGGTGTCAAACTGTACACCTCGTCAACTATGCAAATACCATCTGGGGTACCGCAAGGATCATTGTTACTTATTAATATGTTCGTTAATGATATTTCTCCATGTTTTATTAATTCAAAAATCATTATGTACGCCGATGATATGAAGATACTTTGTTCGCTTATGTCTCTTAAATGCGCGCAGTAGCTCCAAACTGATCTGTGTAGATTCGATATTCAAAATAATATAAATCAAAATAAAAATACCTCAAATAAATTAGATTTAAAAGTTTCGAAAAGCTATATTAGTTTTTATACTCGTAAACCCGACCCCGACATTTTTAATTACAAACTTATAAAGCTGGCATAAAAGAGCTTCACGTAATAATTCCACGTTTTAATTAACTATACTCTTCTGACTTCTGTATAATCTACCTCACTGTGTGGACATCCATTCAGGTTTCGTGGAGGATATGGCACCACATGGTTTATGGTGCCATATCCTCCACGAAATCCGACCTGTTCCGTTGGCTGAAACTTGTCTAGTCTCCACGCTAAACGATTTGAGACAACTCTTGAAAACATCTTGTAGACATGGCTCAGAAGTGGTTCTTCAGAATAGTTTTATCATCTTTTTTGAAGAACAGCACGACCAAACTTCTGTGCCATGCCTTCTCCCATTAAAGAGGACAGAATTGAAGATTTTCTGAAATTCCATAAGTACTGATTTTCTTCCTGCTTTCAGGAGCTCTGTTGTGATTCCATTTTCTCCAGGGGCTTTTCCGTTTTTAAGCTGTTTAAGAGCTATCTTGATTTACGTCTATGGTTACTTCTGGCAGGTCTTGTCGGGTGAAAGTGGCTCTGGAATCTTCACTTCTGGTGTCAAGTTGAAATTCTTGCGAAGAATACAGCTGGACGTAAAAGTTTTCCACTTCCGTAAGTATCTCTGGCTTAGAAACGACAATGCTACCAATTCAGATATTTAATTTTGTGTTTGTGATTTTGCTCTATCGCTTTTTCTATTGTACGAGTATTCAATCTTCGAAGGTCTCGTCTTTCCAATTTTGAGATGCGTTTTCTTGTCATTTCTCCATGTGCAGCAATGTCTCCTGCGAATGTTTCGACTTTCTGCCCTTTCGCTGCATCTGGCGAAATTTTGTGCCCTCTTCCCTCAGGACTCAAATCCCGCGATCCATATCCTGGCCAACGTCGTTTGTGGTTTCCAAGGCAGCGAATCGATTTTCCAGATTTAATTGGAACGTTTCAGAACCAAGGTTTGGAGCATACCTATTTGGTTGGAGCGTGGACGTGGACTCGATGGGGTACATACATTTATTTTCCTCCACATCATTTCGAGTTTTGAATTCAAAATATTTTTTTACCTGACTTTATTTAGCGGTTATAAATTTATTATACTTCTATAATAAAAAAAAAGTTTGTTTGTGAAGTTGTAGGGGGTAATTTCTGGAACTACTGAACTGATTTTGAAAATTCTTTTACTAATGGAAAGCCACGTTATTTGTGAGTGTCACAGGCTAAATATTAAAATGACCACACGTGATGTATTTGCTAAAGCCGCTGGCATTACTCGTAGCTAATACACCATATACGCAAAATTTCAACTTAGTAGTGTTATAGTTTCTGAATAAAATGGCTATGAGTGCTGTGACGTATAGACGGACATGACGATACCAAAAAGTTCCTTGTTTTGAACTTTAAACATGGTGAGACAATGTTTAACAAACAGCTGAATACGCTACGTACTTATTTACAGAAACATAGATACATGGCGATCCCATGTAAAGAGTGACAGCATGCCGTCACCAAAGTAGAACTAATACGAGCGGCGCTGACGGAAAAACTATGGCTCTCATATAAATAAGACTGATTTGGTTAGCTCTAAAATATATTATGTCTGCAATTAGAATTGGGAAGCAACTTGTTATAAGCATACAAAATAAGGCATATAGGGCATAAAACCAATAAAAGCACGGAGTAGATAATAGTATTCCGATAAAAGGTATAAATATAAATTCTAAAAATGCGAATTTAATGGCCATCATAAAAACAATTTTACATACTGGAAAACGAAAAACATTAGGTATGCAATAAAAATGAGCTAGTGAACGAAAATGTTTCTACGTCATTTCATTTGCAAAAAACATTAATATTTTTGTTAGGTAACAATAATATTTCAGTTATCATGCTCGTGAAGTCTTTGTTTATGCTGGGTGTAGGCGACTTAAAACTGAATTTAATGCATAAAAGTTTTTTATATCTCTAATTATTCTCTATGGTCTCCAATCCAACCCAAGACTGAAATAAAGTGGTGGGAAAGAAGCTCTCGTCTTTTATTAGCAGTATTTAAATTATGGTAACATAAATATTATTTTTCATTTCCTCGCAATCGAACTAGCTTATACGCTAGTTTATAAAACAACTAAGTACATCATCAAGTAAAAAAAAACACGACTGCCCTGCCAAAAAACTATCTTTACATTTTTTTAGCGTTACTCGGGATGTTAAACATGGAACGTCAGTCCGTCCGACCGTCTCTCCGTTTGTCCGCCTATCTGTCTGTCCGTCCGTCTGTATGTCACAGCCATTTTATTCAGACATTATTAACACTCTAGGTTGAAATTTGACACATGTGTATTTATAACGGCTACATAAGTGTATGAAAAAAATATTTAAAAACCTTTGCATATACTATATATATATGTCAATTACTATATATTTGTCAATTTTGCTTCTCCTACTTCTTAATTGTTTCTGCTCTCCTGGTACTTATTTTTTCCCTATTTCGGCATTAAGTATTCGAACAAACACTAAACCTGACTTTGTTTTATATAATATATACCAACCACATTTTATGTCAAGTCCCACGGGAACGTGATAAAAAGTCTTATGTCCTTCTCCTAGTTCTAAGCTACCTCCCCACCAATTTTCAGCCAAATCAGTTCAGCCGTTCTTGAGCTAAAATAGTCTTTTATATATATATATAGATTTTGTATCTCCAACTTCTTAAGTGTTTCTGCTCTTCTGGTACTTAGAAATAATTTTTGCTTCTTTTTCCTTTTTTTTTCAAGTCCTTAAGAAAACGATTTTTCCCCCCTATTTCTTGATCAAAAGTAGCCTATGTGTTAATCCAGGATATAAGCTACCTCCATACCAAATTAAAAAAATAGTGTAACTAACACGACTTTCTTATAAATATATAGATACGGTTCAGTAACAAATCCGATTTAGGGTGAAAAAAATTCATTTTTGGTGGTGAGTGGAGAAAAGGGAACTAATTTTTCACACGATGGTGTGTGCAATTTGATAAGTAAAATTGTCTGTGGTAGCATGGTAGCGACAAGTGCTGGATACAGCCATGATAATAAATACTAACACGACAGCCTAAGTACATTATAGATGTTCACTTCACCCACAGAGTTTTGTAAGTATCCAAATTACGATGCCGAATCCGTTCAACTCAGTAGGTACACAAAACAAGCTTTTTATTACCCGACTACAGTTACCCGACTTCAGCAAAGCAAGGGAAGGGTAATGAATTTAACAGTCTATGTATGTATGTATGTAGTGGGTATGTGGATGTTCCACCAAAGCGTCGCCCCTATTGGTTCGATTTTGACAAGCGAGATGTCAATCGATTCGTCTTCAGGTATAGAGTATCTTAAGCTATTTTGTTTGATCCGATTACAAGGCAAATTAAGGGTTATTATGTATTGATAAGCGAGGTATCAAACGACTCGTCTGTTATAGGCTTTTTTCATGTCCAACTACGGCAAGGCAAAGGAAAGGTAAGGTGTTCAGATTAAAAACTTGGTTCTGTTTTGGAAAGCGAGGTATCAATCAATTAGTCTTCATTGCAAGAGTGTCTTATGATATTTTTTACCTGACCGTAGTCGAGTTTTAGTTTTTGAACTTATGTCTTGTTATTAATATCATCATCTATACCTACACAACAGATTTCCAATCAAATTCATAGTATTCGTAGGTAGTAGTTATTTATTGGCAACACCATTTTTAATATTTATAAAACGAACTAGATTCAATCAATTATAAAAAACACTGTTCATCAATTAAATGGTAAGTCACAGAATAATAATAATAATATAAAAATAGTTATAAATAATAAAATTAAATGATCATATCCCAGTGATTTTTATGACTACAAATCTATATAATATCTGTTCAACAGGACTCCATTCTGCATTATATGCATGTTATCTGGCAGTTTGTTGAAGGTGTAGACCTTCTGCCTACCTTCTTCTATTACTACAATAATAATAATCATATGCAATTATTTATTATTTATTTATTTCATAACACGAAAATGTTTACAATTTGCTTACCTACTAGAACCGGTAAACCTAGAAAGGTTTGTCTTGGCAATGATTGTTTCTAGTAATATTATTTCCTCGTACTAACAGCCACGCGCACTCACTCACTTCAAGATACATATCGCTCAACAAGCAGATGCCTGTTATTGCATATCGCTCTTGATATGCACTTCGCAGTACGTAAGGAGCCAGGTGATATTTGTTTTCAACTATGTATCCTCACGTACTTCGAGATGCATATCGCTATAGAAGCGGATACCGCTCTTCTAGAGCGATATGCACCTCAAAGTACGTGAGGGCCCAGGTGATGTTTGTTTTCAGTGAGAAGTGGTTGAGAGTCCTATCGTCCATCGAGTACAGCGGAGTGGCGTGGAAATTACGGCTTAGCTATTACTCCTTACAATGCCTATTGCCTTGTGAGGAGAGGTAGCTGTTCCGAAAAACTCTGAAAATAATGTCAAAATCAGTTCTTTCATTAGAGTAAGACAAAAAGGTGACAGTAGACAAAAACAAACCACAAAAAATGCATGTGATATTGTAACAGTACGACCCTGTTTAAAAAAATATCGATATAATATTATACTTGATCGATATATTTTTTAAGATACGGACTACGGTATTTGAGGGGTTAACATTCTTCAATATATTATATGAGATAGTCAAAACTATGTATTTGTCACGAACTTAAATATAATATAACTTAAAAATAACTTAATTATCGTTTATAGGATGTTATTCTGTTTGAGTATTTGTATGATTCTTTATATGTTGGTACATACATGGTTATAAAAATAACCAAAAATGCTAAGGAAAGAGCGAAGCAAAGGAAAGTGCTCGTCTTAGACTAGACGTGAAATAACGTATACATTTTGAAAAATAATAAAATCTTTAAAAATCAACATAAATGAAATATTAATAACAGTGAACTCATAATCAATTGTATTGGTATATATAATTTAAAACTATAATTAAAATTACAATAGTAGAAAAAATACTAAGTTGATTATATGATTAAAAACATGCACAATTTTTTTTAATTTACTACATTAAAAAAATGTGTGCTGTAAACAGTCTGTTCAAAATGATTTCTTTGAAGACATATCTGACAGCTGGTTGAAGATCGTTGGTGCCACCATTCTTCTATTACAATTATCGTTTCAAGTAATAGCCTGTACTACGTAGTTACAACCACGTTTCCTCTTGTACTTCGAGATGCATATCGCTCTAGAAGCGGATGCCAGTCTTCTAGAGCGATATGCACCTCGAAGTACGCGAGGAGCCTGGTAGTGTTTGTTGTCAGTGTGACGTGGTTGAGCGTCCTATCGTCCATCGAGTGTAGTGGCATAGTAATTACGGCTTAACTATTTCTCCTTACAATGCTTATTGCCTTGAAAGGAGGAATAGCTAAGCCGTAAAGCTATGGAAATAATGTCAAAATAAATTATTTCATTAGAGATTCGACTATAGTTGTAAGACAAATTATCCATTAAATTAATACAATTATAATATTTAACATTAGATATTTCAACTATAAAGAAGCAAAAACAAACAACGAAAATAATAATTCTATATTTGCGCCATTGTAACATTACGACACTGTTTTAAATAAAATCTATTATTATATTTGATCGATATTTTTTATGAAACGGACTACTAGTAATTGAGGGGTTAACATTCTTGAATATAATTGTATATGAATTTAGATCAAGTTTACATCATGTATATACATAATTAACCGTAACTGCCATGTCATGCCATGTCTGTACAATCCTGATATTTCTTACTTATGATTATTTTTAAGTTATAAGATAACAGATGAAAAACAATCCTTATTTAATTATTCAAATTTTTAACATAAAACATTTAAACAAACAATAACAAAAACAAATTACTCAGACATTATTTCATGGTATATTTATTGTATGCATGAGCCATTGTTACAGTACAGCAGTGTTATAAAATATTATATATATATTTTTTCAAACGATATTTTTAATGCACGGACTTCTAGTAATTTATGAGTTAATAATCTTCAATATTTGAGTTTTGATCAACTATTCCATCTTACCTATGTTAATGTATTAAACAGTAATTCTGTAACTGCTCAGTTAAAGCTGAGCCATGTCTGTAGATTCCGGATATTATTAAAAACTAGCTGCTGGGAAACTCAAAATGATTTGTCGCGAACTGAATATAAATATCAGTTTTAGGATATTTGACTGTTTGAGTCTTTGTTTGTCTATACTCATATTATAAAGAGAAAAGATTTGTTTTTTTGTATGTTTATTTGTTTGTGGAATGGCAAACTCATTTACATTACGAGTATAAGCGAGTAACATAACTATATATTATTTTTCTAAACATTAGTGACCCTTACAAAAAATTGCAATAACGTAACCCAAGTTATCAAAAATTTGTCTTTAAAAGTCATTTTTTGTCGCGCGCTGCGAAAATTATTGATCATAAATAAAATAATATACTACATTTTTATAGTACTCATCATTACTCACAAAAAAATCCGCCAGGCTATATGTCTAACTATCAGGCTATATGGCTATGTGTATATGGCTATATGTCTAACTATCAGGCTATATGGCTATGTGTATATGGCTATATGTCTAACTATCAGGCTATATGGCTATGTGTATATGGCTATATGTCTAACTATCAGGCTATATGGCTATGTGTATATGGCTATATGTCTAACTATCAGGCTATATGGCTATGTGTATATGGCTATATGTCTAACTATCAGGCTATATGGCTATGTGTATATGGCTATATGTCTAACTATCAGGCTATATGGCTATGTGTATATGGCTATATGTCTAACTATCAGGCTATATGGCTATGTGTATATGGCTATATGTCTAACTATTATAGTTGAGTCACAATAACCGTTTTTGTTAAAATTATTCAATCAAAATATGGGTAGAATGGTGTACAAATAAAGACAAAGAAATTCTTAGCTACCCGTGCAAAGCCGGAGCGAGTCACTAGTTTATTTATAAACTGGTACATTGTTATAAAAATATCCACAAATGCTAAGGCGGGAGCGAAGCAAAGCGAAGCGCTCGTTTCGAGCGTTTCGTGAAATTACATAATTTGAACAAACAATAATATACAATTATTAAACATCAATATAAAATGAAATATAAATAACAGTGCACACTTATATTCAATAGTATAAATACAATTAAAAACTATAAAATTATATTAAATTAGTCAGAAATAATATTAATTAAATTAAATGATTATCGAGTAACATAATTTTAACAGACAAAATCGGGAGTTACTCACGTATATCGCTATCTGTGCAGGCTCGCACTAAGTGTGAGTGCGAGGCTGGAAACGTTCGCGAGCGTTCCGCTTTATAAACGAGTTTATAACTATAATAAAAATTACAATAGTTTTTTTTATTAAATTAAATGATTAAAAACTTGCACACATTTTTAATGTAGTCAGGTCTGTGAATAGTCTGTTCAACATGATTTCTTTGAGTACATATTCTGCACATTATCTGACTGCTGGTTGAAGATCGTTGGCGCCACCATTATTCTATTAAAGTTATTGTTTCGAGTAAGAGCCTATATGAACTACGTAGTGCTCTCTTCTCTAACGGGCGTATTTCCGAAGCACCGGTAGAGTCAGAAGGGTATTTCCTTTTCCAGTGTGAGATTTAACTCTGTTGGCACATGAAAGGGAAATTTCCTTTTCAAACTCAAAGAATACTTAGTTTATCTAAATTTGGATTGATTTGATCTTTTTATAATATTTTATGTATATCTCTTTGTTCGGGAGATGTTAATATTGACTTGTAAAAGTGCTATTATTTTTGCCTATTTACAATAAAATACTTTGACTTTAGTTACAACCACGTATCCTCACGTACTTCGAGATGCATATAGCTCTAGAAGCGGATGCCGCTTTTCTAGAGCTATATGCACCTCGAAGTACGTGAGGAGCCTGGTAGTGTTAGTTTTCAGCTTGACGTGGTTGAGTGAGATGCATATCGTCCATCGAGTAAAGCAGAGTGGCGTGCTAATTAAAACTAAGCTACTTGTCCTTACAAGGCAACTCTGAAAAAAAGCCAAAACAGATTTTTAATTAAAATTTAGTCCATAATTGCCAGATTAGAGAAGATACCTTCCCGAAATTAAATTTTATATACTCATATAGCAGTGATCTCAGTAATCTAATCTAATATTATAATGAGGAAAGATTGTTCGTAATGGATAAACTAAAAAAATACTGCACCGATTTAAAAGAAACTTTCACCAATAGAAAGTTACATTATCAGCGAGTAACATGGGCAGTACTTTATTTTTCAAGAAATTAGAGATCCCTTCTAAAATTGCAATAATGTAACCCAAGCTTTCAAAAATACAGAACGGAATAACATATTGGAAACGAAATAATAATGACACGTTGCCATGGAAACGAAATAATAACAAGTCTGTCAATTACGTGAGTAATAATGCAGTTGTCTATGGTCAAAAAACACCACGATCGTTGCTGCCAAAGATTTTGAATTACGCTTACTAGAAGATATTTTCTGCTTATAGTTCATAAATAAAAAATCCTAATTTCATAATACAAATTATTAAAATATAAATATTAATTACAAATAGTTTTTGGTAGTAATTATTCTTGTCTTAATTTAAATTTTGTTAGTATAGGATACATATATTATACATGGGCATAATAATAGGGCTAATATGTCAATTATATATAGTTCTAATAATAATCGTAATGGGTCTTCACGATACAGGCTTGCCTAGTGTGAAGACAACAGAAATATGTTACATTTAACCCGTCCAGTGTTTAGCGTAATTTGTAATTGCTGTATTCTACATTTTAAGATTTGTTTATGTTCCGCTAACCACTGATAATAAACGTTTTTTCAATTTCTTTATTTTCTATATTACACATATTTTGATTACTAATTTTGAATACGCATAATATTAACTTTAAGTTATCTTTTAAGTTGCTTACCATACAGTGTTATTATCATCAACATTCGCTTACTGCTGGACATAGGCCTCTCCCATGGCGCTCCACAGAGCCGGATTTTCGGCTCTTCTCATCTAATGACTGAGAGTTACCCGGCGCAGATCGTCGGCGTCGCTTTATCAAGCCGGAGGGCGTCTTACACTACATTTGCCAATTCGCGATCGCCACTCTAGAAATTTTGTACAGTGTATAAACATTGTGTAGCGGAGCAATGATATTCACACCAATATATAAAAGTGAAACAATGTCTCTTTGTTTGTTTGGGGAGTTTTAACGCGATAACGGCTGAACGGAGTTTGTGACCAATTTAAGATACTTTTCATCCCAGAAAATTGTAAGTTTCCACGGGAAAACTGGAAAATGTCGATTACTCGCTGTCGAAAAGCATTAAGAGCATTTGTGATATATATACTTCTGCATTGGTTTTTAATATCCTACAAAAACATGTTGTTGTTGATGTTTTTTTCGTGATAAACTGCAGTCCGCGCGGAATAAGTCACTGGCGAAAGCTAGTATTCAATATAAACTGAGGAAGATGCGTTGTCTGCGCTATAAAATGACAACGATAAAGTTAGATAACTGACCAACTTCTGCTCAGTCACGTGCAGTCTTGCAAATAAGTTCGGCTTGTCGAACTTAGAACATAATTAATTATTATTATAATATTGTTATAATAAATAGTGATGAACATAATAAATTAAATTGTTCATCACTTTCTGACATCAGTTTTTTTTATACCACCGAAAGACGACGAACAACTGACAAGAGTAGGTCATATGCTTGATGGAAAGGCCCTGCACATCACAACTAGTGCAAGCACAACATATCATATTGTGTATTAATTTTAAATTTTAGCTGCTATAGAAAAAATGGAGACAATTTTTATTGCAATTAGTAAGAGTATGCCGTATCTATACTTATGATAAATCAATAAGAACGAATAAGTCTGTACATTGAAGATAATTAAAATAAGCTAGTAAAGAAGAATAAATCATTTTTTAAATTCGTCTCTGTCTGTTTGTTTGTTTGTTTGTTTGTTAGTAGCATCACGTAAAAACTACTAGACCGATCGTGATGCGGTTTGAATAGTATGACGTAAAAACTGTTGTAAAATCTCAATCCGATGAGTAGGAGCCGAGCAATTGGATGTTGTGAATCAACCACAGAACACCACAAATTATCCAGTCTCGCACACATACGCAGCCGCCATTTGCCTTGCTTCACTTTTTTTATTTGGTGGTGTGGTCTTCGTCTTTTTTAAACCATCTTGATTGGAGGTTCATTATGTCATCTTTATCAATTACCTTCTTTAGTATCTGATGTTTCCCTCTAATAAATTAAAAGGAATTAGAAGGTTACCACTCACAATTAAGGTATTTTCATGTGCTCGAAAAATAAATTTCTATATGCTTCAGTCTTTATTTTATCCTCATTTTTTTTCCATGTATATTATCATCTGATTGTATACATCGAGAACGATACACATAATTCTTAGTTACATATTTTTACACAGAAAAAAAGCCACCATAGAATAAAATAACAGTGAAAAATAATATACAATGTTTAGTTATTTTGTGGTTTTACTGCGACAATGCTCGTTTCAAAATAAAGTGGAATAGCTAAACGACTCGAATATATATATATGTTCACTTAATCTATGTATTACATATGAACAAGTAAATAAGTAAGTGGATCTTTATGTAGTTTATATGAAACTAAGACGGAACAGTGCAATGTCTGTACAAAGAAGATTTGTATATCTCGCAAACAGTTGGTAGTTAGGCTAAGGAACCCTAAAAACAAACAAAGGGCATACAAGCAAGATAATTTGTTTCTGTCGGTCTCAAAACTGATGTACAGTTTCTAAAAGTTTTACTTTTGTCTGAATATGGAACCTATTTTCGTAAAAATCCACAAGAGACAGAAGTTTAAGCTTGATAAATACTGCGGGCGAAGCCGCGAGCCGGAGCATCATGTACCACATGTCATTCAACTGACACTTCTTATCATCCATCGTTCAAAATTGTGGTTCAAATTATTGAGAACACCACGTCAGCTATTTCGCCAATAACACAGATTACACGAGACCCCTAGGTTATCATTGCTATAAAAACATTGTTTTATTTTAAGTGTTTCTACAAGTGTGCAAATTAAGGTCTACATAGACAGAAGCAGTTAACAGGCACAGAAAAAGTATATGAGTAAAAAAAACTCATTTTAAAAATTACCTCTAAACAGTACGGCCGATAAGTCGTGGCCACTCTGTACTTCGTGCAAATGGCTGCGCAATGATCATTTTTAAGAACCGAATGGCGTAAACTTACATCGTACAATTTTTATTCAATTTTTCACTGGAATCTCTTTATAAGACTTTCTCTACATACATAATAATATGTAGGTGTATATTCATTTATGGTGATTCGGTACAGAACGAAAGTCACCAACATAGCTGAAAGCATTAGCAAACTGAAGTGGCAATGGGCCGGTCACATTATTCTAAGAACCGATTACCGGTGGGGTAGACGAGTTCTTAAGTGGATACCACGTAAAGGCAAACGTATATCACGGACGCCCTCCGGCCAGATGGAGTGATGATTTACGCAAAGTAGCGGGTAGCAATTACATGAGGATAGCCGAAGATTGAGCTCAGTGGCACGCATTAAGAGAGGCTTATGTCCAGCAGTGGACTAATGCAGGCTGTTGATGATATTTTTTTTGTATTATTTATATTCCGTCTCATAATTTCAGAAGTCTGGAAGAATACACTGGCCTTCAAAACTTTGTACCAATTTAATGTCTGTCTGTTCGCGCATCACGTTAAAACTACTGGACCAATTGCGATGCGATCTTCACTAATGGATAGTTTAGGTTTCAACTTATAAGCTGGTTTACTTGGTATCTCAATCCGATGTGTAGGAGCTAATAAAAACTCTATTAATTTTAAAAGTGTGGTACTTAGTTTTGAAGGCCGTTGTATATTAGAAACTAGCTTTCCCGCCCACGACTTCGTTCACGCGGATTACTGTTTATCGCGTAAAAAAGCCTCCTATGTTTTTCTAGGATATTAAAAACCAATGCAAAAGTAGGTATAGCACCAACGCTCTTGATTTTTTTAACGACTTGTTATTTCGTTTCCATGGCAACCGTTCCTTACAGCGATTAAACAACATTTTCCAGTATTCCCGTGTTAACTTACAATTTGACGGGATATAAGCTATCTCCCTTCCAAATTTCATCAAAATCAATCAAGCCGTTATCGCGTGAAAGCTCCCCAAACAAAAACAAACAAACAATGTTTCACTTTTATATGTTGATATGGATAACTACTTAAATTAATTTTATCTATCTACATTACATTAATAGTGTCCTACTGTTATTTATTCCAAGGCAAATTAAGTTTGAATAAATCGTGATTGTCGGCTGTTAGCTAACCGCTACCCGCTAGTGGTTTATCATCTATCTAATTATATCTCTACATTACATACATCTTAATTCTATCTATCTATATTACATTATATTTAAATTCTATCTATCTACATTACATTAATAGTGTTATACTGTTATATTTTCCAAGACAGATTGACTTTGAATAAATCGTGATTATCGACTGTTAGCTAACCGTTACCCGCTAGTGGTTTATCATCTATCTAATTATATTTATCTACATTACATACATCTTAATTCTATCCACCTATATTACATTATGTTTAAATTATATCTATCTACATTACATATATCTTAATTCTATCTATCTATATTACATTATATTTAAATTCTATCTATCTACATTACATTAATAGTGTCCTACTGTTATATTTTCCAAGACAGATTAACTTTGAATAAATCGTGATTTCCGACTGTTGGCTAACCGCTAGCCGCTAGTGGTGTATCATCTATCTATCTACATTACATATATCTTAATTCTTGACATCTAAATTTTTTATATCAAATTTACATTAATAGTGTCCTACTGTTATTTATTCCATGACAGATTGACTTTGAATAAAACGTGTTTGCCTACTGTTAGCTAACCGCTACCCGCTAGTGGTTTATCATCTATCTAATTCTATCTATCTATATTACATTATATTTAAATTCTATCTATCTACATTACATTAAGAGTATACTACTGTTATCTTTTCCAAGACAGATTGACTTTGAATAAATCGTGATTGCCGAATGTTAGCCAACTGCTACCCGCTAGTGGTTTATCATCTATCTAATTCTATCTATCTATATTACATTATATTTAAATTCTATCTATCTACATTACAAATCTGAATTAGAACCACTTCCGTAGAAGTGGTTCTAATTCAGCTTGCAATATTTCATCTAAACTAACATAATATGTATGGATTTATGACACAAATCTATACATACATACGAGCTATGAAGAGAGCTATGCTTGGAGTTTCTCTGAAGGACAAGATTCGTAATGAAGATATCCGACAGATAACCAAGTTAACCATATTTTAGTTACCTTGCTCTGCAAGCTAAAATGGCAGTGGGCTGGTCACATTTCCCGAAGAACCGATAACCGTTGAGATAGACAAGTTCTTGAGTGTAGTTTAGGCAAACGTAGCGTAGGCCAGATGGAGTTAAGACATGCGAAATGCGTCTGGACGAAAATGGATGAGGATAGCTGAAGACCGAGGTTGTGGCGTGCATTAGGAGAGGACTAGTCCAGCAGGGTACCTATATAGGCTGAAGATGTGATGTGATGTGATACATAGGAGTACATACATACATACAAACATTGCAAGTTAAATAATAGCTTTTTAAATACAGTATGGCTCGGATATAGCATATATAAATATGCAGCCTACAGTCACGTTCGTCTTTAGCTCTAAAGTACCATTAAGCCACAGACGTGGCTCATGCATCATCATAATTCAAATTTAATAGTTACTTTGTTTTAAAAATTTACAAATACCTTAATGGAAGATTCAAGCTTTTAGTGCTTCAGTGGCCTTTTATGTTAGGATCGTAACCAAAAAGGCCAAATGAAAGTTAACACAACATTTGTATGCGGATTTTGTTCGAAGTATTAAAACACTTTTAAGCTCTTTTACCAGAGAATAAATTAATAATTTACGTTCTTACTAACGAGCAGTCGGCGGCTGACAGTGCGAAGCGGCCTCAATATTTATTAATCTATCTATTTGATATATTTATAACAAAGCAATAAGTATTAGTTTTTTTGGTACTTCATATATCCTAAAGCACTCTCGTGATTATGACGAATACAATGATACCTTATTTATAAAATCCATCAAGCCGTTTAGGCAGTAGTACGCGCCAAAGAAACGTACAAACAAACCTACATACAACCCAAACAAATAACCCTCCGCATTTTTATGGTAATCGTGGCGTTTTTTTACATGGATTTGACATCTTGCCAGGTGGAAAGCTAAGATTGGGTCTTTAGTAAAGTACGCCTGTCCATATTATCATTCACTTTAGACTTTTAAATGACTCGCAGTATACTCGTACATACCCCACCCCATTTATGTATAACTAGCTGTGCCCGAGACTTCGTTCACGCGGACTACAGTTAATAGAGAAAAAAAGCATCCTATGTTCTACTAAGATATTAAAAACCAATGCAAAAGTAGTTACCTATAACACCAACGCTCTAAAAACTGGAAAATGTTGAGTTATCAACATTTTCCAGTTTTCCCGTGGATTCTTACCATTTTGCGGGATAAAAAGTATGCTATGTTTTATTCTAGGCTATCTCTATTCCAAATTTCATCAAAATCCGTACAGCAATTATCGCGTTAAAACCCCCCCAAACAAACAAACATTTTCACTTTTATATATTGGTGTGGATGTATTATGTCCCTGTTTTCAGCCAAGTCTTTAGTTGTTTAATTAGTCCGTGATATAAACAAGACATAAGTTCATAAACTAAAATCCGACTACGGTCGGGCAAAAAATAGCCTATGATACTCTTGCGATGAACACGGATCGATGAAGACCTCGCTGGTCAAAATCGGACCAATAGGGCGACGCTATGGTGCAACATCCACATATAAATATACATACATAGACTTTTAACTTCATTCCTTGCTTCGCCGTAGTCGGGTAATTAAATTAATTGCATACGTAGATCAAGGAAGTAAGTTAGATACTTATCAAACAAAACCTTACCTCCCATGTTGTACAACTTTCTTCTAACAAAACTTATATTTAATGCACCCGCCGACGTATATACAACTTGGAAACTAACTTCTACCATTTACCTTCCTGTATACTATTACGCCATATTTTACCGTATGGGCGCAGCTAGGGATGAGGCGCTTCCCTCGCTGCCCCCAAAATTCTTTTTAAAAATATTTCTCTTGCCTACGCGTCTTACAATATTTTTGGGGTAAATCATTATATTACAATAATACTCATAAGGCGTTCAATTTGTATTTTTATTTGTGATGCAGTCACATTTTATTACACGACTGCCCAAAAAAAAGGAGTGTATTGTTTTTAGCATTCATATATGTTTGTATGTGTTTTTTTATTCCACAGTTTCACACAGTTAGAATCCTTACATCCCCCCAAGTAACATATGCTATATTTTTTCTTCAAAACATTAAATATGGCGGCAGTATGGCGGAAGTATGGCGCACCATTACCAAATACGAAAAAAAACTTCGGAATTTACAATATGGATCAAATTGAAGACCTTGATAAGCACATTCCAACAGTATATAATTTATTGGCAAAAGCTCTTTTTTGGCAGGGCAAGCTTGTTTTTTTAGCTTTTAAGCTAGTTATTTTATAAATATAAAATTAATATATATTGTTTTTCTTTTGAACTATTTACGAAATCAATGTATTGAAATAAAAAAATATTAAAACTGTTATAATCATAAATATAAATTAATAAATATATTCGGGACAATGCACACCATTTCCCTATCCCCAAATTAGGACAACATGTACTATGTGTACTAGATAACGGATAAACATACATAGACACGAATATATATATTATATCCATGACTCGGAAACAAATATTTCTGCTCATCACACGAATGATTGCACCTTGCGGGATTCGAACCCCCGACTGTCGGTTGACTTCGTAGTAAGGGCCACTAGCCACTTGGCTGACCTATCGTCAATATTGTTATTCATCGACTGTTGGGTTTAAGCTCTTCTGACAGACAAAGCTTTATTTGTTTTATAGTATACAATCTATCTCTTTAAAAATATTTACCAGCGACACACCCTGGCTTCGCACGGGTAGTTATGGGTTTCTCTAAATATTCGTTTATACAAAATTTCGATTGGTGTTTTGATTGACTAATTTGAACAATAATCGGTTGATGTGACTTAATTATAATAGTTAGATAATAATAGACTTATATATAGCCTCACGGACTTTTTTGTGGGCAATGATTAGTACTATAAACATGTAGTACCTATATTATTTTATGTAAGCATTACCATTAGTTTTCGCAGCGCACGCCAATTAATGACTTTTATTGACAAATTTTTGATACCTTGGATTAAATTATTGCAATTTAAGCAGGAGTCACATTTTTTTTAAAAATATTTTACAGACCCTGATACTCAGTAATAATATAGCTTTCTATGAGGTGAAAGATTTTTTAAATCTGTTCAATAATTTTGAGTTTATCCATTACAAACAAACACTTAAAAAAATCTAATATTTTCTCTTTAGTATAGATTAATAAACTATCGAAAAGCTAGTCACACACGATTTTTATAACTTTTTTATAAATGCCTACATAAAATTGGTTCCACGTTTAAGCCCTGAAAAGATCTAGAAACAGAATAGAAAAATGTGAGTCATAGAGAGGTTTATAAATTAATTTAATGTGACTGCGATCTAATTTCTTCTAATTTCTAATTTCTTTGTTAGTCGTATGTGTTACTGCCGGCTGGTGTCAGAGATTGTCAGACCGCCCGAGGGCCCGACATGCTTTAACGACTGCTATTAATCAAAAGTAGCCCAGACCGACAGCTTAACGTGCCACGAAACAAAAACAGTTAATGATAGATTTAAAAAAAACATATTTTTTTTGAGCTATCTCCCTACATGAAAGATTGCCTAAGTACATTTCTGTCCTACCGTAATACAGGAGGAGGTAACTTGGTACTTCGTATGATGTATCACATCTATAAATTGTATTCATATCCTGAGGGATAGTAGGTTGCGCCCTTACGGCAATCATCCTGACCTGACCTTTGCTGACCCTTTAGTTCAATAGTTTCGGAGCTGTGATTTATTAATATGGTTTATGTGATACACCTTTGCGTAGGTGTGAAAAGGTTTCGGTATTGTATTATGTTTCATTTTAGTTGTGGCATATTTAAGTTGTAAGTCAATTCAATAACAAAGCCGACCTTTTGGAATTTAGATCTTTGTTTCCTTTTAGTGTCCAATTGACTAATTGGGGTAGGTAGAGGACTGGAGTTTATTCCAGCATTGTTTACCTTAATTATATTGCGTTGTAGGGCGAGTCCAAAAAGTCCGAAATAGACAAACACCCTCACACACAATCTTGAGCTGACTTATTATTTCACGCCCATGTACACAATTGTACATCTCCCTCCAATAGGAAACACTATAGTGTATGTTTGTATAGAAACACATAGTTAATTATACGGGACTTGCCTAATCGTGCTGAAATTTTTATTTAATATACCTCAACGTTTCAATCAAGCATTATGATCAAGGTCACGAGAATACTGATGATCCTCTTAACGGAACGTCACTACTACTCCAGGGTTGTACGTGAAGCGGTTGGAATTTAAATGTATCTCAATTTCAAGCGGGAGTATGGTTTCAAGCTGGCTGTGTCGTGGAATCCCGTGATAAGCAAGTTTATATAACCAAACTATGTATTCGAATCGCGAAAGTTTAAAAGTCACTATAGGAACCATAATAGGATAACAAACATAAATTAAAAATGTATATAACCCGCGACCCCCCCCCCCCCCCCCCCCCACACACAAAACAACTATATCTAAGAAGCATATCGATCACATTAGCTATCAAACAAAAAAAAACCGCATCAATATAGGTTCATTCGTTTGGGAGCTACGATGCCACAGACATACACACGGATACATAAAATAATACATACAATGATACGCACCCTAAACTTATAACATAACATCCCTCTCTTTTAGAGATCAGGAGTTAAAAATGGGGATTTGTAGATCCTCAAACAAGAAGACAGTCAAGGCGATTTCAGTGACACGCTATTGATCGCGTTCACGTAAATCAAGATTACCTACTTGTTATGGAACGTAAATATGCACTTCACTGAACGCAGACGTCATCTATGGTAGTGCTGTCACTGTCAAAACTTTAGTTTTAGTTTAGTTATTTTTATTAGTATTGTGACTATCCGAGTGCCTATTACTGTACAAAAAACTATGTAACTAATATGAAACTACAGTTCCGTTAAAATAGAAATTAACGCCAAAATGTAAAAATAAAGAGATCCTAATACCATAGACATATATATTCCTAATACACTACCTGCAAAATCTAGAGCCAATTCTGTCTCCATCTTTCGTTTTAATCAATACATCAATATCATCAGCTAGTTACTATGAGGTAAAAGTAGGTAATGATGCATGACCCATTTGTTTAGCGTGGAGCAAGGAACATAATACACACTATTTTACCATGTAATTTTGTTATTTAACAAGTGCAGTACAGATGTGCCGCCTCATAAACGCGTACAAAGGGCTTAAACCTCCCAAAATCGGGCGTTCAGAAGTTAAACTCGCTTAAGCCTTAACTGTCCTTAGTTTATGTTGGTGAAATCCAAATGGAAGTTTTGAACTCAGACACTTTAAATCAGTTTAGCTTGCGTTGATCGCGTTCATTTTTGATGGTGAATTCGGCCCAGACCTACAGTACATATTAGGTAGATCTGAAAATCAAAGCAATCAGCAGAGAACGACACGTTAGAAAATGATTGACCAAATGAAAGCATCCGTACACATTGTTTTTTCTTCATTTTCTATTCCATACAGTGTTCGAACATGTCAAAGCTTTTCCTGCCTTTTGTAAACATAGTACAGATATCTGGTTGCAATGTTGCAGGTTTCAGATGCAGGCTGCAGTCAAATAGCTTCCACGACAGTTACATCAAAGTCACCGCGAACTTGAAATGAAACCGTTCATAAACTATTATTATCAAAACTTGCAGATGACCAAATAAGCAGAATACTTGAGCTTGCTGTCTGTAATTTTTATTTTTTTCCTCTAGTTTTACATCTGAAATGTGGGTACACAATACAATACAGATACACTTTATTGCACACCAAAAAATAATACAAATAAAGATATAAATTATAAATTAAAGAGTACAATTGGCGGTCTTATCGCTCAAGAGTGATTTCTTCCAGACAACCTTAGTATGGGGAGATTAAATACCTTTCAGTCGGTGGCGCAACAATATAGTAAATTAACATACATACTTATTACAATATAATAATATATATTTTATTAAATACTAAATTACTTCATCATCATCATTATTAAGCGGGGAAATGCCCTTTAGAGCGAAACTATCGGTAAAGGCAAAAATACACTTTTTTCTCTTTTGAGCAAGTTCATTAAACATCTCCGCCTCTAAATTAACTACAGCCTCAGCATGACGAGCCTCAGCTTCAAGACGGAGTTGTCGAGTTGAGGTGGAAGAAAACTGAGTAAAAGTTGGTGTTACCGATCTTGTACGCTCTCCTTCGAAAACATGCCCCTGAGACGCTTCAGCAGAAATGGCGGTAGAAGGCGCCGCTAATGCCTCGTTGTGTTGTCTCGATGTCCCGGTTACCATGGCGGTGGAAGGCGCCGGCAGGATATCGAGTGGTGTGATGAGGTCTGCAACTGGTGCGACATAGTAACAAGCCGCTGGGCCCGCAGTGGCAGTAGAAGATGCCACCGCCTGGTCCACGGAACCTACGGTATCAATGGCGGTAGAAGACGCCACCGGAGGATTCCGCTTCTTAGTTGTCGACCTTAAAATCATCACAAACGTTTAAACGGACTGTAAAAAAACGAGAGGACCAAATTATTAAGCGGGGATCTGCTCTTTAGAGCGAAACTATCGGTCAAGTTAAAAATACACGTGTTTCTCTGCAACTTTTACTCAATCCAATCTTCATGACCAAATAAAAACAAAACACACACCACTCAAAAAGTATAAAAAACATAAATCAATAAAAAAAGGACAAATATCAGCCTTTAGAAGTCCACTGCTGAACATAGGCCTCCCCCAAAGAGCATCATGACGAGCGATCTTGTGCTACCTCCATCCACCGACTTCCTGCGATGGCTACAATGTCGTCGGTCCATCGTGTGGGGGGGTCTCCCCACACTTCGCTTGCTTGTTCGTGGTCGCCATTCGAGAATCTTTATTCCGGTTTATTATACGGTTGTCGATTTTGCGACTTATATGGCCTGCCCATTGCCACTTCAACTTGCAAACTCTGAGAGCTATGTCGGTAACCTTTGTCCTTCTACGGATTTCGTCATTTCGGATTCTATCACGTAGTGAAACACCAAGCATAGCTCTCTCCATTGCGCGCTGCGCAACTCTGAGCTTGTGTACGAGACCAATAGATAGCAACCACGTCTCAGTGCCGTATGTCATCACTGGCAACACGCACTGATTATAAACATTCGTCTTGAGGCTCTGCGGTATCTGCGACGAGAAGATATGGCGTAATTTCCCGAACGCTACCCATCCAAGTTGGATTCGTCGGTTGACCTCTTTGTCGAAGTTGGATCTACCCAGTTGGATCGTCTGACCCAAGTAGACATAGTGATCAACAGCTTCAATTACATCGTTCCCAACATAAACCGGCATGGGTACGACATGGGCATTTGACATGATGTTTGTCTTGCCCATGTTCATTTTAAGACCCACCTGTTGAGAAACAATATTGAGGTCACTGAGCATTGTGCTTAGGCCTTCCAGGGTTTCAGCCATGATGACTATATCATCAGCAAATCGAAGGTGAGTGATGTATTCGCCATTGATGTTAACACCAAATCCGTTCCAGTTCAGAAGCTTGAATATATCTTCCAGTGCAGAGGTGAACAGTTTCGGAGAAATAATGTCTCCCTGTCTCACAAATTCTATCCAGCTGCAAACTTTTTGCAGTCTGATACTGCAGAATTCGTAGTATGATACTGAAGACGAACTGTCATGGTGGCCTTGCTATTCAAACACTTCAACACTTCGATGTACCGGTAATCAATCTGATACCGCTGTAATAACTGTAGCACTGCCCAGGTCTCGACTGAATCAAAGGCTTTCTCGTAGTCCACAAACGCTAGACATAGTGGCCGATAATACTCTTTGCTCTTCTGTATAAACTGCCGGAGCGTATGGATGTGGTCTACGGTGCTAAAGCCTTTCCGGAATCCAGCTTGTTCGGGAGGCTGAAAGTCGTCAAACCTACGAGCAAGACGGTTTGTGACTACTCTCGAAAACAGCTTATAGACGTAGCTCAGCAGCAAAATGGGCCTATAATTCTTCAAGAGGGCTTTATCACCATTCTTAAAGAACAAAACCACTATGCTCCTGTGCCACACCTCTGGCGTAGAAACCTCGAGGATGACGGAGTTAAACAGCTTCTGAAGGACTTTAAGTACCGGTGTTCCACCCGCTTTCAGTAGCTCTGTCGTTATTCCGTCCTCCCCTGGTGCCTTGTTGCTCTTAAGCTGTTTGAGAGCCATTCTGATCTCGTATAGGCTGTCGTCCTTGATATCTTCGGTATAACGTCGGGTCAAACGGGCTCTTGCATCACTAGTCCTGCTAGGAGGACTACGCGATGAGGTGTATAATTGACCATAGAACTTCTCGAGCTCACTCAAAATCTCTGGCTTCGACGAAACGATGCTGCCACTGTCGGTTTTCAGCTTCGTCAACAGGCTTCGCCCAATAGACAGATCTCTTGCAAACACTTTGGAGCCCTTGTTCTGCTCTATTGCGTTCTTAATACAGGTAGTATTATAGGAACGCAAATCGTGTTGCATTGACTTGGAGATCTGTTTATTAAGCAAGCTGTAACTCGACATATCCACTGAAGACTGCAGCCTCATCTCGCTTCGTTCTGCCATAAGTTTGAGTGTATGCTCAGAGAGTTTCTGTGTTTTTTTTTGCGGGGGGTCTTAAAGAACTCCGACCCGACCGCGTGGAAAATTTCCACCAGCCCGTTATTTAGTTCGTCCACTGTATCGCATTCGGTAAGGATTTGGAAGCGATTTTGGAGCTCCAACTGAAAGCTCTCGGGGTTTGGGATTTGGGCAGGACTTGGGCGAAGAGTAGATACCATCAAACGAGACCTCTCCAGCTTTACGTTGATTTTCAATGAGCCTTACCATGCGGTGATCACTGCTGGTCTTAACCCTGATGATCACAGAGACATCATTGAATATATGCTTATTGGTCGTCAAAACGAAATCTATCTCGTGCTTATGACCGCCGGGGTGCAGCCACGTCCATTTCCTGGACGGGCGCTTCTTGAAAAAGGAGTTCATCACAAAGAGTCCCTCCTTCTCCATGAAGGCGGCCAATCGCTGACCCCTTTGGTTCCGCTGTCCAAATCCAAACTGCCCCACTCTCAGTTCATCGCCATTCCTCATGCCCAGCCGTGCATTGAGGCCCCCATAACCACTGTGAAGTGTGTTTTCGGGGCATGTATGGCATTAGAAATGTCGTCATACATAGCCTCCACTTCATCATCCGGGCGTTTCGAGTGTGGGGCGTACACCTGTATGACCTTCAACGAATACCGTTCGGTAATTCTGAGATAAGGTATACCACCCTGCACGAAACGCTTCCACGCTTCCGATCTTCACAATGTTGTTGACGAGGGACTTGTGGACGAAAAACCCGACACCATGTTGGGACTCTCCCTCTCTTCGTACGTCTGATAACCCTATAATACCCCAGCGCAACTTACTTCTTCTTCCAGCTCTATCAACTTCTCATCGGTCCTCAAGGTGCGTGCGATATATGTTGCCAGGTCCAGAGATCGTGGAGGTTGGTAGCTGGGTCTCTGCCGGGGATTCTTAGCACCCCTTGCTCCGCCGTTACCATGGCTGTTACCGGTGCCAGGAATAACGGAGCCGCCGGGGACTGGGGGCCGTCTTTCTTATATTTTTGTCGACTACAAAAACAACAATCAAGCTATTGATATAAACCTTCTTACTTGCCATTATAAAAACAGGTTTATATTACCCATTTTGGCATCTACCGTTTACTCTTTGACCACGTAAAAGAAAGCCGGCAAGCTAATAGTGAAATGCTAGCTTTGCCATACAATCTAGAACTGTCATGATCTTAGGTACTCCATAAAATGCGTGACCTAATTCACACACTCACATAACGTGAGAAATAAATCCACGGCGATGACCTGACAATATCGTGCGCATTTGGACATTGTATGGAAATAGATATTATGCTTGAACTTTATCTCAACAAGTCCTATAATTAAAACAAACAATAAAAAAAGAACAGAAATACACAGAATAAATAATAGTACAACTTTCTAGGAACACAAAGTACTAATTTGATTGTGGCAAGCGGCAATAAAAAAAGAACAGAAATACACAGAATAAATAATAGTACAACTTTCTAGGAACACAAAGTACTAATTTGATTGTGGCAAGCGGCAACTGCGTCAAGTGAAGATATAATTTATTGATGTGCTACAAATTCACTACATTTGTACTCTCTTTGTTGCGGTATACATTAATCTTTTATCAAATATTGTGTTTTATAATAGTGATATATTCATTCGTCCTAACTATACTAATTAATCCATACAAAACTCGAAAGAAGGATCAGGAAAGCCTTTTTAGATGTATAATGTAAATGCTACATTTTCTCGTTTTCTTGCGAGAAATCTGCTTATTCACGGGGCAAATTTTATAGATTATATTCCCTAGCAAATTGATAAAATCTATGAAATAGTTTAGTGAGTAAAAAGACAAACAAAAACAGAAAAACACGGAGCAGTTGTTAGAGAGAATTGTTATTTTCCAAAATTTTAGTACAAATGTGTGAAGTGAATAAATCAAGCCAAATATTTTGGTCACGTATTACGCTAGCCGGCAAACCAGTATTCACTGCATCCTTTATATAAACTATAATGTAAACAATAAAAGCAGACCCTTTGTTCAGAACTGGGGTAATTTCATTTTGCCTGTGTATGTGAAACCACGTTTTATTATAATGCCTGTAGTCATATGATTTTCTACAGCGTTTACTGGACAGACAAGGTGTTTATGAAATTGAATTGCGGATATTTTTTGGCTAACCGACATTTTCTTGGGTCAATGCCTTCAGCAGGCTGGGTATACGTTTCCAGTCTTGTAGATAAAAGTTAAGCTATCTACCACTAGTGGCTCTGTGAACTGTAGACCTCGCGGGTCTGTCTTTGCATAGCTTAAAACTGAATAAATGGTCACCCTAAAAAAAAAGCTGAGAGACTTTATATTACTGAACAATATTCACCATCTCAAACATACACATACACATACATAGAAACCTCAACTATACTGCATTGTTACGTATTAATAGTACCTGGTACATGGGTTCTGATGACGTTGTGATAGTGGGGTGTTGGTTGTACCCAACTACCCATCATCGTAATTAATTCCCCAAATGACCCTGGGGAATAATTATAAATATTTTCTTAAGTTTCAATGATTTTCAGTTCATTGTTCAGTTTTTTTTTTCGACCGGTTGGTCTCGTGGCTAGAGATCCTGGGTACGACATCGTACGGTCGCGGGTTCGAATCCTGCAAGGTGCAATCATTTGTGTGATGAGCAGAAATGTTTGTTTCCGAGTCATGGATGTAATATTCTTATCTATGTATATTTATCCGTTATCTAGTGCCCATAGCACAGGGTATCCTAGTTTGGGGCTAGATAATTGGTGTGGAAATGTCCCGAATATATTATATTATTATTATTATCTACTTTTTGTACGAAAGACACTATCTCCTACAACACTGGTCCGTCTAGAATGGGAGGTAGAAACACATTCAAAATTTTGTAATAATATTTTGGTTAATAAATACTTTTCCTATTTTCTAATAATATTTTTCTATTTAGTAATTCTAGCTGTACCCGCGGCTTCGTACGTGTGGCCTTTTTCTATCACGCTGAAACTACTGAATGATTTCAAACAAATATTTTTTTTGGAGGTTGTTTCGTCTTCAACAAAATCTTCAATGTACAGAATTTGGACCCCTATCCTGCACGAACTCTTTATTTTTTCGGGATATAAAATATACTCAATTTTCACTTATCATAATAAACTATGTCTTTGCCAAGTTGCATCAAAATCCATCCAATAGTTTCAGAGTAAGTGATTTTTTAAATAACTTTCAACCCCATCCTGCGGTTCCCGTTTAATTTTTCGGGATGATAAGTATTCTATGTCCTGCCTCGTAGTATAAACTCAATCATACAAAGTTTTATTTATATTTATTCAGTAGTTACGGCGTGATGCCTAGCTAAGATACAGACAGACACAAAGACAAAAACGAAACAAAAATACACAGGTTTGGCTTCGGTACGGAATACAAAACAGCCTCCAAAAAAAATTTATAAAATATCTTTGAATTGTAGATAGATAGATAGATAACTCTTTATTGTACACCACATAGAACAAAAATACAAATATAACTAAAACATTTATACAGTATATATCGGACAATGGGCGGTCCTGTACCTGTTACAGTTTTATTATAAGTATAGATATATAGATGGGCGCTATCGCGGTTATGTCAAAAGCTTCTTCAACCCATTCATGTTTTTTTCTTTATTTCCACCCCATCACACACCCAACCCCTTGAAGTTTATGCGTCTTAATAAGGGTAACAAGAAAGTATTGTGACATTTTTAAACATTTTTCGAAATGTCTGAGACGCTTCGCTCGCGCATCGCTCTTGTTCGGTCAACAAGAAAATTAGCCGTGATATCAGTTGCTTTCTATAGAATATCTAAAGGCCTAAAAAATAGATGGAATTGGTTTGTGTTTAGCAAAATGGACTTTTGTGAGGCATCTGTTTGGTTCTTATTACTATGGTACGAAGTTCTTTGTATTCCTGAACGCTATTGTAGACTATTGAAGCAGCACTGATAATGGCACAGCGTATTCATTAAGGTTTCATCGGCAGAGAATAAGACTTTACAACCCTTACTGAGCAATTACGTCATTTGTGGATTCACTGCTGCACTGTACAAAGACCGCTCCCAAAGCAAGACATAGTCATATTTTTGGTACTAGCCTCAACTGGTGCCAGCTACTGCGCTTGTTGGCACTACGCCTAACCGGAAGCATATGCCCAGCCGAAAGCATTATATGTTTTGGTAACAGAGTCACACGTATGTGTGACTCTGTTACCAAAACATATACAACAATGCAACACAACACAATGCAATACAACAATACAAACAATACAAAAAATAACACAACCATGCCACTGGAAAACAAATAGGGTTATAGTGTGTGTTACGAGTATCTATGGTCCTAATATGTTTGAAGAATAATCCTTTGTGCTTTGAACGTGATTTGTTTGTTTGCCGTATGATGTTGTGCTGGTCCCTGGTGTCAGAGTTTGTGAGGCCGAGGGCCTCTGTAATGTCTTAACGACTTTTATTAAACAATAAAAGCTGGGACCGACAGCTTAACGTGCCCTCCGAAGCACGGATCGATGGGAAACCTACAAAATTTGGACTGGACCCGGTATTGTTGGATTCTAAGTCGCACTAGTAGGTATACCGCTACGGCACCATCGCTCTCATTCATCATTGGACGTGAGAAAGTAGACCTTCTTACATTCAAAGAGCTGTCGTTACTACAAACATTGATTAATTTGTAGGGTCTGTTTCGGTCTGAAAGCCATCTGATTTAATTAAAACCTCATAGCTCTTTCATTTTAAAAACCTATTACAACAAAAGTAAAAATAAAAGATCTGCAATCGAGTTTCCTTTAACGGCAATAAACTTGTAATAAAAAATCTGATGCTCTTTTAATTTATTTTAAACCTTTCATACCAACTCTTCTTGTGTTTGAATGAAAATAAAATGGCGCAACGCGTAAACTTCAAATTTTTAATAGCTCTATTACTGCGGAAAATTACTGTCTTGTAAAATAGAAACGTACGTATGAGAAAAAAATCCATTCAATTCAAATTATTTATGTGAATTAGAAACAATTAATGTTAGTACACCTGCTGAGTTATAAGAAATACATCGTCTAGGTTAAATAATTAACAATAAGTTACATTTCAAGACAAAAATAACGGCAACTTATTCAATTAGGAATATTTTTTCATAAACTGAATTTGGTTCACGTCATAAAATAATATGACTCCTCATAATAAACATAACGGGAAAATTGTAATGCCACGTAAAAATAACCCAATTTAGGTATGCTGGAAGCCAGGCGGATAGCCAGAGTAAACGCATATTGTTAATCTATACTTATGATAAAACAACTGGAACGAAAAAGTCTGTACAAAGAAGATAATTAAAAAAGAAATGGTCTATGGTACATAAAATAAGCTACTGAACAAGAATATAACATTTTAAAAATTCGTGTCTGTCTGTTTATCTGTCTGTATGTTTGTTTGCGCATCACGTAAAAAATACTGGATTTATTGCGATGCGGTTTTCACTGTTGGATAGCTTATGTTTTGTCTTAAAAACTGGGGTACTTTATATCTCAATCCGATAAGTAGAAGCCGAGCAATCGATAAAAATATTTTTGACGGCTGAAGGAATTTTGATCAAATGTTGGTATATTGGTATTTTAGGTCCTGGCATAGTGTAAGGTTCTAGTAGCCTAGCCTACCTAAAATGCTATTAGATAATTCCTATTCTTCTACGGAAGTAAAGTTCCGTGAAACGCTGCTATTAAAATTGTTGATCTAAAGACTAGGTGTAAAGTTTTAATGTGATCGTCTAGATTTCTCATAAAATTGAAGTTTATTTAAATGTTATAATCATTATTGATTATAGAAGTTTAATATTTAAATGGCTGTGTGGTGTGTGATCGTCTAAATTTAGTTTGCTAAGTTAAATGAACAGTTTGCTGAACATTAACGTAATTGTTTAAAAGGTAGTTCCGTTATATTTTTGGTTGAGCTGTTTTAAAGTAGAAAACATGTAAAATAAACATTTAGGAAAAAACAGAAATTGTGTAAGAAAATGTGAAAAGCGACTAACTTGGATATTGTCTTCAAACGGTGTTTGCTACTCGTTGTAAGTCTCTCTTGCAGGGTGAAGGATTAGACCTCCGACTACTGTTGGAATATGAAAATTGCTGAGCGGTTTCTAAATAAATTCCCTATCCTAATAAAATAGATTATTGTTTATATAATAAATAATAGTTTTGTATTTAGCTTCTTCAAATGGTTTAAGAAATATGAATATATGGTTTGTAGTATTTGAGTATAAAATATGTTGTCATAATATTTATTAGAATTTATAATTCACTTCCTTTTGTCAATGTTAATCTTTGTAAATGAGTAACTTTATTATATATATTTAACAGTCATATGAGAGACAAAAATGAAGGTTAAATAAAGCGTTATTTATGATTTGTTTTGGTGTAATGACATATTTTGTTTGTTTCGGGAAATTCACAAGATTTTGTCGGTAATGTCTGTCTTGGAACTGTATGTCCAGTAGCGGTTAGATTCATGAACCATTCTCAACCCAACAGGTAAGAACTAGACTTGAGTCCAATGGTGCAGCCACTTCACGGCTGTACTAGGCTACTTTAATATCCAGTAAACTGAATATTTGGTATCACTGTCTAGCCCAAAGCCTGCCGGCTGGACATACTTTTATGTAATTCCTCAGAGTGAAGTTAAATCATTATTTATATTTACAAGGCTGCCAAGAGTTCATAAGGAAGATAATTTCTTCCTAACATAAATAAGAACCAAATCTTTCAGAATTCTCAAGCATTTTAAATGTTGCTTTAATGTAAATCCCACGTTGCGTGTTTTCCACGATAATATGTATATGATGTAATGCTTGCATGGGCTATTTAGTGTGTCTCAGGATGAAACAATCTCCCTTCTCTCAGCTATTTTATTAAATTATGATATAATAACAATTACCTCCATAGTAATTGATTATAAAATACGTGTATTTATATATCTTTGTACCAAAACAAAAGGGTTTATGCATTCGTAATGTCTCTCATAGGAACATAGTATTTCAATCAATTTATTTATCATTAAAGGTATATAACCTTCCTCTTTAATATATCTGAACAAACAAAGACGAACAAAGTAATACTTTAACATAACATAATATAATATATGTCATTGTCAGTAATCAGCAATAACCACTTTGTCAAATCATGTAATGTCATAAGGTTTTGTCAATTTATAATAAATACATAAGAATTTCTCTGTATACTTTTGTATAATATAATATAATATGTGTCATCGTCCGGAAATTTGCAAATAATCACTTTGTCAAAACTTGAAGTATATAAGGTTTTGTCAATTTATAATACATAAGAGTTTCACTGTATGTAAATAACTTGTCATTTACATTATAATAAGATCCACATCAATAAACAGATATATACATCATCAACAATTTCCACTGCTGACTCTTTGTCTCCCCCTCTCAGTGCAAACAACTGTTATTATTTCAATAATATACGAAATCAGTTCAGGTTATCCGTACTCTATAAAACATATGGAATCCACTCGTTCGATAAATAATCAACTCTTCTTAGATCTGTTCTTCTTATAAATAAGTAACTTGTGGCTTATTTACTTAGTTATAGTTACATAAAATCAGTTTTTTACTTTTTAGTTCTATTAGTATATAAGCAATGTTATGGCTTATATACTTAATAGCGTTTAGCGTTAGCGTTTAAAATATGGTACGATGTCCAAATCCATCAGCAGTAAGATTTATACTCTTAGTTAAATTAGTTCAGTTGAAAATTGTATATCCTGAGTATAAAACAGTCATCGATTATAGACTTAGTTGTTATTGAATTTTAGTTAGCGATTCATTTAAAATCATCATACACAAAGTAACATAGCCTTTAGCTTAGATACTTAGGTTAAATCAGTTAAGTTTAGAACTGTATATGCTGAGTATATAAAAGGTCATCGACTCAATTGTTATTTATAATTTAAATAAGGTAAACAGGCTAGGAATCGCAACTCTGAATCTATCTTCTAGTTATAATTATATGTTGAGTTTACTCAGGAAATTACCAACATCAAGTTTTAAACATAGCTATGTAATTTAAAATATAAGATATTTTATCCAGAATAAACGACCAACACCGTACACCACCGTCTTTGCCGTATATTAATTCCTTTCCATCCAAAGGTTGTCTGGAAGAGATCGCTTTTTAGCGATAAGACCACCCATTGTTCCATATATTTTGTATAAATGTTTTATTTATTATTGTATTTTGTGGTGTACAATACAGAGTTATCTATCTATCTATCTATCAACACTAAGTTTTTCTACTTAGTTATGTATTCTAAATATAAGAGAGTTTATCCAGAATAAACGATCAACATTAAGTTTTTCTACTTAGATATGTATTCTAGAATATAAGAGTTTATCCAGAAAAACGATTATCACCAAGTTTTCTATACTTAGCTTGTAATTTCTGCATGTAGGCACGGCTCCACTCACTGCACTGTGAACCGCTGCATCTAAATTCGCTTTTCGTATTATACTACATGTTGAATAATTAGTTTTAACACTTTATTTTAATAGTAAATAAACGCAAATTATTAATTATTTAAATCACTCGTATTTGTCTCTTTTAATATTGAGACCGCGTCGCGTTAGATTCTATTATGGTTTCTGTCATCCAGGTTTGCCCTTTTTATACCGACTTCTTTGGGCATACAGGGTCGCATTAAGTCATCATTTTTAATGAATAAATCAATATTTTAAATAGAGTTTACTATATCATGCATTGTTATTTTAATTTGGTTTTATAAGTATTTTGGTAGTTAGTTAGTTTGATAGTTTATTATAATACTATACAAAAGATAATTAGTCTATTATCTTCTTCACTCTAAGGTTTTCTGGTAGTAATTCTATTTTTGGCAATAAGTCCGATGATGGTACTTTTGATTATATTATTTTGGAAAGTACATAATACATATATAAGTTAATATTCTGAACAATATAATCATTCACTTAAAAGTAACTATTATGGATTATTTTATAATCAGTAATTATTAATTATTTAAAATATCTAATGTATTATTGGTTTTATGTTTTTTTACGAATAACATTTATTCGTTATTTACTTTGTTCTCCTTAATGCATTCCTGTCTTAAATTTGCTGTTCCTTTCACACGCTTTTGAAAGATACGAAAAAAAAAACTTACTTAACTTTTCGAATACTTCTCAAGTGTTTTTAATCTGTACTAAATCAGATATTGGTTGAAGTTTTGCCATTAAATATTTATTTATTATCGTTTTGAGTGTTTGTGTTTCTTTGTCCTGTTTGATATTATTTAAATTATGGTCTACGTTACATGTTCCTTTGACAGGTAATCAATTTGAATATTTATAGGTTCCCATTAGTTTTTGACTTTTGTAATCTCTATTTTGCGTTTGTGTAAATATTTTTTATCAGGTTACATTATTTTCGTATTTATAGTTTTTAAGATTAGATTGCAACAAATGCTTGAAGACCTAAGCAAAGCAAGCCTCGAGGTCGGACTCAGTATGAACATGTCAAAGACCAAGCTCATGACAAACAGCACCAAGCGCAAGGTATGCATAGAGGATGTGGAGATTGAGTATGTCCAGGAGTTCCTATATTTTGGCCAAATATTTTCCTTCCAGGCAAGACAAGACAAAGAAGTTGCTAGACGCACCGAAAACGCCTGGAGGAGCTATTGGGCCATGAAGGACTTAATGAAGGGTAACTTACCCATGTGCCTAAAACGTAAACTCATGGACATGTGCATTCTCCCCATCCTCACATACGGTGCTCAGACTTGGTCTTTGACTGTTCAACAAAGGTCCACGCTCGAGGTTTGCCAGCGAGCGATGGAGCGCAGTATCTTGGGAGTAAAACTGACAGATCGTATCAGAAATACAATACTGCGCTCCAAGACCCAGATCGCCGATGTAACCCAAAAAACAGCCATGCTTAAATGGGACTGGGTTGGACACGTCTGTCGTATGTCAGATGAGCTGTGGACTAAATCCATCACGGAATGGATCCCGTAAGGCGTCCGTCCATCAAGGAAAAATTGGAAGGAGGGAAGAGAGGCCTTTGCCCAGCAGTGGGACGATATGGGCTGATAATAATAATAAGATTAGATTGCAATATTTTGTTCAACAACAAATAGCTTTCGTTTCCTAGGGGCTCGTATCGGATCCCTTACAATAGCACAAAGAGTACTTTAACCTACAGAAATGACCACGCGTGCAAAGCCGCGGGCATCAGCTAGTATTAATATTATTTATATTGCATTTTGTGGTTATTTATATAGCGTGTATTGCATACTGTATTCTGCAGGGTTATCAATTGTCTGATAATTACTAGTTCTTGTATCAACAGTGATAAATTGGTAGGCATAGTAGTCACAGCAGATCTTTGTGGTTGTAAAGTTAGGCTCTGTGAACGATTGCGCAGGTACTGCTGTGAGGATAAAACAGCATTAAGTCAGAGCGAGATGGAATATGCGAACTTAAGCGAGTGAGCGAGGCAGTTATACAATACTATCTTCACCTTCAACATTGGGATTGCACCCGAAAAATATCAGTTTGCGCAGCGACTTGCACACAACTTCCGAGACACAAACTTCCGCTGCGACTTCTGTACCTAGTTCAATCAACCTTGCAAGTAAACGACAAAAGTTGGTAACTTTGTTTCATTAACAAATTAATAGATAATAAAATATACATTAATCAATAAAATTAAACTTGTAACGTTACAGAATAGAATGGCGAAGACTAATATTTTATACCTACATTATTACAAGAATTTATTAATGTAGGTACGATTAGCAACATAGTCGCTACCTACACACTTCAGCGTAGCATCTTGAACAGGATTACTTCTGAAGCAAAAAAATTCGACATCAAATAGACTTACTAAATAACTACTGGACGAATTTTGATGAAATTCATTTGGAACCATTTTGAAGGTGTACCTTTTCAAAAAAAAAAATGAATTTCCAAATCGGTCGGGTTTTGAAATATCGGAGAAAAGTGTATAGTAGGCGCAGCGAAAGTATGTGTCTCGGAAGTTATCTGCTAGTGGCTGCGCAAACTACTATTTTTCAGGCGCAATCCCAATGTTGAAGGTGAAAACAGCATTATATAACTGCCTCACTCACTCGCTTACGTTTTTTGCATTCGTCATTCTATCTCGCTTTTACTTTATGCTATTTATCCCCACAGGAGTACCTGCGCAATCGTCACAGAGCCTAACTTCACAAACATATAGATTGGCTGCGACTACTGTAAATAAGCATTAAAAAAAACTATTCAAAACCTACTTTCTGAATCCTATTTGAAGTCGATTAAAAAATTCCAGCTCTTGGCAACCCAAAGGGCATGATATTACGACAATTATAATAATTATATATCAGCTACTAATTTTCCCGCCCGCGACTTCGTCCGCGCGGACTACTGTTTATCACGAAAAAAAGCATCCTATTTCCTTCTAGGATATTAAAAATCAATGCAAAAGTAGGTATAGCACCACTCTTGATGTTTTTGGATGTACTTGTGATTTTGTTTCCATAGCAACCGTTTCTTACAGCGAGTAATCAACATTTTTCCAGTTTTTTCAGTTTTCCCGTGGAAACTTACAATTTTTCGAGACAAAAAGTATCCTATGTTTTATTCTAGGGTATAAACTCAATACCCATACCAGGGTCCATTCCAAGTTTCATCAAAATCCGTCCAGCCGTTATTGGGTGAAAGCTCCCTAAACAAACAAACAAACAAACAGACAACATTTCACTTTTATATATTGGTATGGATAAGTTACTAAAGATCAAAACTGAAGCAGTCCTAATAGTATTATCCAAGTGAACTTAGTTTCTTTTACCCCCTTAATCAGTTAAGTGGGGATGGCTTTTATCTGGGCAATTCAACTTGTCACTCATGGTTTTCGTGTTTCATTGTTATTTATGGTATTATTTATTTCCGTTGCCGGATAAAATAAGGGAAGTAATGGTCGTGAAGACGTTTTATTTCCTGTTGTGTTGTTTTATGTCCGACAGCTTCGCCTGCCCATTTTTGTCAGACCATCAGCTAATGGCATGATCATTGGTCATGTTTCGTCACAAATTCAGAATTTCATAACAATTTATCATAAGCATATATCACAGAATAAAAATATAATACAAAAAAACTTAATATTCAAAATGTATTTTTTTTGTAAACAAGCACTCATCATCATTAGCCCGTGTTTGTCAACTTCTGGACATAGACTTCTCCTTTTAAACGCTGCTAAGCCCGATCTTAAGCTCTCCTTATTCAGTCGCTGCCAGCCGACTTTCACAAATCGTCGCTACACCGGACTTATGTGACCGCCCATTGTCACTTTAGTTTGCTAATTCTTTGAGCTATGTCGGTCACCTTGGTTCAGTGGCGGATCACCTAACAAACACTAAAAAGAATAAAATAATTACAATTGAGCCAGAACAGTATCACTTTTTCGAAATTACCAACGTAATAATAATGCATAAATACAACATAAGATAAGAAAGAGTTTTTTGAAGGCGGTGCCAAGCCGAGCCATAATTAGAATCGGTTTAGAAATCTAGAAATAAACACAAAATAAAGGCAATATAAACACAAAATCGAATGGATTTACTCAAAAAAAACTATATATTCTCGAAAAACTGCTGAACTAATTTTGATACAATTTATATGAAACCATCTGGAGAGTAAACCCTTTCAAAAAAATATATAATTTTATTAATCGGTTCGCAATTGACGGAGATATTGAACGAAATACATTAAAAAAAAAAAACATAGGTACATACAGCCGAACATAATATAACCGTCTCCTGTTCAGAAGTCGATTAAAAAATAAAAATACACACGACATGAGAACCTCCTCCTTCTAGAAATCGATTAAAAACAGGGTACATTCTAGACAATAATGTGAATTTTGAATATGGAGTTCCACTTTGGGGTTCAAGGAGAAAAAAAATATGCAAACTGTACCGACATATTTTTTTTTAAATAATTTTCATAGGAATAGTTTTAAAGTTATTTAAGAAAATTTATGCAAAATGACCTTCCTTGATTTGAGGCATGCCCCGTGCACCCACTGGCTTCACCCACTGGTGGGTGCACGGGTAATTCGCATTTACCCCTCCATCCACTGCACTAGAGTTGGAAACTAATGAAGAAATAATCGACATTTATGAAGAAAAAAAACAACATGTTTTGTAATTAGGTAACAAGATTTATATGTTATTAGTTTCTATAGTTTCATGTATTGTTTCAATAATGTATCAACGGCTACTGCCGTGCTACTGCCAGACACGTAGACCTAATTCAATATGCAAATTACATTATAATCTAATTTACCCGCAACTATATCCGTCCCGTTGACATTTGATGCATTCTGTTTGGATTATACCTGATTGATCTATTAATTTCATAAATGTATATTACGTAGGTATCACGCGTAAACTGGCTGTATAATTATGTGTGCGTCTAGAATTCTAGGTACCTAGATAATATAAGCCTTGGCTGACTAATAAATCCAAGAAGTGACACTGAAATTTTTAAAAAAAAAAATTTTCGTTTGGATAGGATTATCATCTGTGGTTTGACCATTATAAATCTCATGCCAATTTTATTGATCTATTAAATTCATAAATGCATATTACGTAGAAATCACGGATAAACTAGGCTGTATAATTATGTGTGCGTCTAGAATTTTAGATACCTAGATAATATAAACCTTGGGTGACTAATAAATCCAAGAAGTGACAGTGAAATTAATACAAAAAAACTTATTCGTATGCATAGGATTATCATCTGTGGTTTGACTTTATAGATCTCATGCCAATTTGATTGATCTATTAAATTAAATATATAAATGTATATTGCGAAGTTATCACAGGTAAACTAGGCTGTATAATTATGTGTGCGTCTAGAATTATAGATACCTAGATAATATAAACCTTGGGTGACTAATAAATCCAAGAAGTGACAGTGAAATTAATACAAAAAAACTTATTCGTATGCATAGGATTATCATCTGTGGTTTGACTTTATAAATCTCATGCCAATTTGATTGATCTATTAAATTAAATATATAAATGTATATTGCGAAGTTATCACAGGTAAACTAGGCTGTATAATTATGTGTGCGTCTAGAATTATAGATACCTAGATAATATAAACCTTGGGTGACTAATAAATCCAAGAAGTGACAGTGAAATTAATACAAAAAAAACTTATTCGTATGCATAGGATTATCATCTGTGGTTTGACTACACCTCTTGCCATTAGACGAATGCCATATTTTAAGCACCACAATTGAAAAAAATTGACTTTAAGCTTTTGAAATATAATTAGAGCACTGATAATTTGGAGTTACTCATTATGTCTTCATACTAATTACAAACACATATTAACATACACGAAATTTGAAATATGCTAAAAGATTCATTAGTTTTCTGTGTTATGGTTCGTATTTGTCGGATATTCATACCATTTTAATAACTGGAGCGATATATTGGTACAACTTCGTTCAAATGTAAAATGTTTTTTATCGATTGCTCGACTCATTGGATTGAGATAACAAGTACACCAATTTCTAAATCAAATTCTAAGCTGTATAACAGTGAAAACTGCGTCGCAATCGGTCCAATAGTCTAGGCAAGCGTGCTACACCTTCGACCACATCATCGCTTTCCATCAGGTGAGATCGTGGTCAAACGATTGCCTAGTCCGTAATAAAAAAGAGAGAAAAAAACGGTAGTTTCCATGTTATGCTCAAACAAACAAACAGACGATTAAAAAAAACTAGTGCATTATATAAAACCCAAAAAAAAAAGAAGTAATCACTGAATTACACAAAAAAATGAAGTAATCACTGAATTACAATGTCAATGGTAGTAATACACAATCCTTCCGGCCGCGAGGTTCGATCGCGTAGTTCGATCAAGCGAACCACGAGATTTATTGGGTTTTTTTGGGATTTTTTATGGTTCGATTCAATAATATAACTGTGCAGAATTTGCTATTTGATGTCCAAACGGTGCGATCAAGCAAACCACGACGATTTTTAGGTCCTTACGGTACGATTGAATGATTGAGATGTGCAGATTTTGTTATTTTATGTTCACACGGTTCGATTAAGCGAACTACGAGGAATATGGAAATAAATGGTCATCAACTAATCCTACGATTTGATTACGTACCTAGGTACGGTCGCGGTTTCGAATCCTGCAAGATGCAATCATTTGTGTGATGAGTAGAAATATTTGTTTCCGAGTTATGGATGTTATAATCTTTGTATCTATGAATGTTTATCCGTTATTTAGTACCCACTAGTTTGAGGCTAAGTAATTTGTGTGGAATTGTCCCGAATATATTTATTTATTTCGAAAAATCCGTAACTACGAACTAACTATATAGTATGAAATATTATATATATATATATATATATATATATATATATATATTATATCAACGATAATAGTAACTACTACTATAAACGAGGAACTCAACTACGTAAATATCAATTTAATCAACGACCTACGAGGAATTAAAAATCTTCGTAGTTCGATTGATCGAACCACCAGGACTTAACAATCTTCGTGGTTTGCTTGATTTCAATGATCGAACTACGAGGTATATTACAAATCATCGTAGTTCGATCGATCGAACCGTAAGGACCTAAAAATCCTCGTGGTTCGCTTGATCGAAATCCGCGATCGAACTTCGCAATCGAACTTCGCGACCGGAGCGTACAAAATAGCATGTGAATTAAATGCGATGCGAGTGTATCAAAAGGACCAGTGCTCAGCAAAAATTTGGAGACCTCGACACTTATTTTTTTAAAATTATCGTTATGATAAGTACAAATAGATTCTTTATCGAACCCTAAATTGTTGCTAATACGGAGGCACCTCTCATTGCATTGCGTATTTGGCATTTAGAAAGGAATGCAGGTAAGCAAACTAATAGTTGCATCCCTTTTTCTCTTTACAAACATAGGCCAAATAACACCATGTACAACAATCAATACCTATAAAAACCGTGACATACCTACTGACAGACTGACTGACTGACTGACAAAGCACAGCCTAAACCGGTGGACGTAGAGATTTTAAACTCGGAGGAAATATTCCTTGAATACTCTAGAGGTGCACATAAGAGTTATTTTTTGAAAATCCATCCTTTTGGGAATGAACAGAGGTGGCAAAATTTGCGCACTGGCAATGCTGCGGGTCGCAACTAGTAAATCAGAACACGTAACGATCAAATACATAGAGAATTAGGAACTAATAGGATCATGGTTCCACAAACACCCAGACTCAGTACAAATACCTGTGGTTCAAGTTATCATGCACGGGAATAAAACCCGCTTCACAGTTAGCCCATCACTCCACGGAGGCAGCACATTGCTACACAATACCTACCATAATTACATAATTTGTTCCAATGATGCCAATTTGTAGTGCATATTAATCTCCGTTAAGGGCGAGAATATTATTAAGCTTTCCTGTAATCCGACCGTACCCTGGGAAAGGTCGACCGCAAATACGAAAATTCCACGGAAATTAAGCAATGGTAACCATTTGTACGAATTCAATCAAATGTAATATTCGTCAATCCTCACTAAGCGTAATGTTTTCACAATGTCGTGAGTACTGTTAAAGTCAAATAGATAAGAGTTGCACTAATAACTTAAATAAGTTAATTTAAAATTATTTTTAAGCTATCACATTTAAATGCGTATACAACATTCCGTGTCTGTGCTGCTAATTGTTGAGGAGTTATTTAGTCAGGACCCAACACTGAGTGCAGCAATCATGTCATGGTAAACTTAAAAACGGCTATCACTTGAGCATAATTTACTGGAAAACCGGATAAAACCGGACTTTATGCTGGAGCGGAATAAATTGCGTTCACAAAATTTCGCGTCTATGCTGTTGACTGTTGAAGAGTTCCTTTATCTGGAGCTAATCCCGGATGTCGATTCAGGTCCTGCGCTTACCATAAAAATGATTGTCATCGGAACTGAACCAACATGAAAACAAGTAGCAAGTGTAGATTAAAAAACTAATCTAATAACACTTTTTATTTCATAATGCCTTGTCATCGGTTTGAGAGCTACTCTGAAAGTCACAGCCATTCCACCCAGAACGACTAACAAAAAGTGACGAAATAAAAACGTGTTCAAATTCAACTCCGTACCAGTCTGTGATCGAAGACTCCGTAGGATAAGAGGAAGTGTTCCTAAACCAGCTTGCAAGCTTTGACCTAAACAAACATACATACGTACAAACATTGCAAGTTAAATAAAAGCTTTTAAAAAAGACCTCAAGTTGCACGATCTAATTCCTTTCCAAGACATATATCACCAATCACACTAAGCGTTTTGGTTCCAGGTTCCACATTTATCGTGCTTATTGCTAAGTAATGGAAGAAATGAACTGAAAACTAAAAGCTGGGCTTCAAGGCTAAAATGAATCGGCCGTTTTAAAAATTTACCGTAGCACTACCGTGCCGTTACCGTGGACGGAAAATTAAAGCGTCTTCATATATTTCCATATATTTTGCTTTACCGCAATGATAAAAACTTGCTGCCGTGCTATGGTCCATTTGTAGAGTTTTATGGTACTAGTGACTCGCTTCAGCTTCGCAAGGGTAGCTAAGGTTTTCTCTTTATTTGTACAATATTCTACACGTGTTTTGATTGTCAAATTTGAACGAAAAACGGTTATTGCGACTTAATTTAGACTTAGTTAATCACATAGCCTCCTGGACTTTTTTGTGTGTACATTGATAATTACAATTGACATAGATAATTAACATAAGTATATATCTATTGTAATGATGAGTACTATACATATGCACCCTTACAAATAAAATATATTTATGACAAGGTAACATTTTCCCACTCCCCACTCCCCCGCCGCTTCCCCTACACTCTTCCAACCACTACCCGCAATAAGCACTGAAGTGCCTGCGTAACAAAGTTGAATATCGCGAGCGCTGTTTGAACACACAAGTTAGCTCGGAACTAAATGACGTATGTGTCAAAAGTTATTTATTTTATTGGCAGGCTAATAATTTAGATAAGTAAATTTTGTCTTAGCTTTAGATAATAAACTATATTTTCTGGCTGTGAGATTTATTTTAGAGATAAAACTTAAGCCGTTGAGTAGAAAAATATAAATATTAACGAAAATAACGTAATTTTTGATAAGAAAATGTATCGAATGAAATTTTGTTAAACATGTTTTTGTCCTATTCTTAGAGAGATAAAGATCTCAAAAACATATATGTAAAGTTTCACATTTATCAGGTTTGTGGTTCACCCAGTATATTTATGAAAAAAACCCTTAAAAAGCAGAGCTTGGTATTAAACTACGTTTATTCGAGGCTTAAACTTGCAATAGTTATGCTTTGAATATCTTAGAAATTAATCAACTTCAAAAATTCACGTTTCAAATTCAAAACTCATTACTGCCCGCTCTGAAAGTCTTGAACAGAAAATACCTACTGTGGGCAAAGTACGAGGAACCAATCAGCGTTTTTCGAACAGATGGGATGAAAAAGTAATTGTGATCCATGTGAAATAACTTTTTGCCCGATTTATAATACTCTCGTATGCCTACAACCTCATCTCTACCTTTACGAAATCCGTTTACCTATTCAACTGTAACAGCAAGATAAACAAACACGCTTCACTTTTATATATCAGCAGGGAATCATGAACATTCTTAATATTCGGCAGTGCCGACTTTATTTCTCTAGTTTGTTGTCGTGTTACTATTTTATCGGTCGCCCGGCGATACTTCGGTTTACGAGCTGGCCGATACGTGACACTTGCGGTGGAATAACTTGGAGACCACTGTAACTGAATCAGATGAAGTTTTGCTGATAGGGACCATGGCGAAGTAAGGGAATGGTAATGAACTTAACAGTCTATGTATGTGGGTATGTGGATGTTCCACCGTAGTCTCGCCTCTATTGGTCCGATTTTGACAAACTAGGTGTCAAACGATTCGTTTTCAAGTATAGAGTCAGAGGAGAATAGAATTTTCCAAACGAATGGATCTATTGAGCTGCGGTTTTTTATGTTTCAAAGCTGAGGTAAACGAGATGGTTCTTAGCTATAATTGGCAACAGTGGTTCTGCAGTATTGCAAATAGCTTTACAACCTCTTATAGCTAATTTGAGCTTCTGATGATCGCTTTTAAAACTGATATATTTTACGTTAGAATATACAACGAACATCTTTACAAAGATCATATTTTCAAATGCATGACCCTCAGTCAGAGGTCAGAAGGGTAACCCTATCGGTACCCGCAAACATTTGGGCAAACAGATAACGGTACTACCCATATATCAAGCTTCTTATACGCATAATGGACGGATTATGTCGGATAGCATACATTTCCTTTCGGATCAAAATTTTAGTATCGACTATAGATATAGGTATAGGCATTAAGGAATTTAGACTTACCTACTTTGGTTGGCAATTTTTTTGTTTAATAAGTTATTGATTAAAGTGAGAGCGATGGTAGCCTAGCGGTATAGAAGTACGAGTTAGTTCAGAGGGCACGTTGCTGTCGGACCTATCTGTTATTGTTTAATAGCAATTGTTAAACCATGTCAGAGTCCTTCGGCTAATTCTTTCTGAGATTTTCAAACCAAGAAGAGATAAAATACTAGTAAAATAAGTCCATAAGTTTGTGTGTGTCATCATCATCATCGACGCAGTCACAGTATATATATATATATATATATATATATATATATATATATATATATATATACTGTGACTATACATATATATATATATATAGTGGACTATATATGTACTGTGACGCGGGTGAAACCGCGGGGCATAATACGAAAGAGCGTCCATTATTATCCCGTATACGAACTACTCTAGCTTCGCAGCTTTGCTATTAAATAAAAATAAATAAAAAAAACAACTTTAAAGTAAGGTTTATACGGTTTTATTTTAAAGAAACACAATAATAATGCTGATAATGTACTAAAAGCTAAAAAATAAAATAAAATCGTGGATTGAGCCGAATTTCAATTACTCAGGAAACGCTCAGCAAAAAATTATTTTACTTATTTCCATTTTCCATTTACAGTTTTATTTTATATTTCTAAAGTGTACTGTGAGAACACAGTTACTGTTACTGATAGATTTTTATTGTTGGGAGAACACAGTACATTTTACAAGAAGACTTTATACATTACTTTTCAACAAGTAGAAACTTGTGAAGCGCTTTCATTTGATACCCATATTGAGAGGATTTAAAAATAGTAATCAGCCATTTTGTGGTAGCGGCCATCGTGGATTTGGAATTTTCATGGTGTACTGTATTCTACTTGTTAAACCCTTTCATTTGGTATCCACATTGACGGGATTGAAAAAAATACATGTAATCCGCCTTTTTGTGGCGGCAGCCATCTTAGTTTTACAATGATTATTGTGAGTGTGTAACATAATGGTATTGTCCTCAGAACTAAGGTAAGTAATGAATTTCAGATAAATTGTCAACAAAAATTTCAATGAAGTACTAAATTTTATTCAAACAAAAAACAAACAGGCAAGCTAAATAAAACCGTTTAAAAAATGCTGCGATGTTTCAACGTAACTTTTTTTGTGGTTAGAAGCGTAGCAAAGCAATTCATTTGAGATCAATTTTATGGTTTTTTTTAATAGTAATTGGCTTTTTCTGGTTTAACGTTGTGTCCCTGTTTCGCTATAAATATTAAACGAATAAAGATAGACTTTTATGTTACTCTATCTAAACGTTATTTACAACATTATTGGATGTTATCTTTATTTTGCAAACATTTATGTTATCCATACCAATATATAAAAGTGAAACGTTGTCTGTTTGTTTGTTTGTTTGGGGAGCTTTCACGCGATAACGGCTGGATGGATTTTGATGAAATTTAGAATGGAGATAGCTTATACCCTGGAATAAAACATAGGATAATTTTTATCCCAGAAAATTGAAATTTTCCACGGGAAAACTTGAAAAACTGGAAAAAGAAGATTACTCTCTGTAAGAAACGGTTGCTATGGAAACAAAATAGCATGTATGTCATAAACATCAAGAACATTGTAGCAAAATCTACTGAGCATTGGTTTTTAATATCCTGGAAGAACATAGGATGCTTTTTTTTTTCTTTCGCGATAAAAGTAGCCCGCGCGGATGAAGTCGCGGGCGCGAAAGCTACTGTTTTGTTATTACACGACTGCCCAAAAAAGGATGTATGTGAGTTTCTTTATTACACCATAACTTTTAAATGCCTATCAGATTTGGATGTATGGAGTATCGTTACAATTCTTACATCAAACCGAGTAACATAAGCTATATATTTTTCGAAAAATATCTTAATGGCGGCAGTATGGCTCCATTTCAAATTGCGATTATAAAACTTACTTTTAGTTTTACATCATGGTAATCAAATTGAAGGCCTTGATGAGCACCTTCCTACAATATGTAATTTATGGGCCTAACTCAAAACATGTCAGTAAAAAGTAAAAAATAAAAATAAATTGTTAAAAAAATTAACAAAACATGAAATGGCTTTCATGTTTTGTAAACAAATTCAAATACGAACTAAAAAGTCAAAAAGAAGAGAAATAAAATTTTCATTGCAATCGGGGAACCTCTTAGATAAAAGAATTCGACAGAACGGTCCCCCGACAGCTATGACAATATTATTTATCTTTTGTTGTTGACTTTTTAGTTAGTTTTAGTCAGGCCAGTCGTGTTCTTTTAATTTATTTAATTTTAAGAGATTGTGTGTGTAAATAGGGGATGGGATAAAATTAATTCGAAACACACGGTTCAGTGTAAATCATTTTGTTAAACATTTATTCATAACTAATCTACTTATTTATTCAAGCTGCACGCAATGTTGCTTTACTTAAACGAGATAATTATTTTGAACATATTATAATATTAAAAGTTTGTATGTTTCGTTCCACTCACTGCGGAAACGGATTTTGAAGAAACTTGGTATATACATTAGATCCTGGATAGGATACTTTTTATTTTCATAATCCACGCGTGTGTACCTACTAGTACCCATGAATTAAAACGACATAACCGTTATTACGTAACAAGTTTTATCAAGTTTAGCGCCGCACTAATAGTGCATATTTAGAGAGCTATTCTAATAATATTCAAGCTATATTATGATAATAATAGCAACACTACTCAACCTTCAAACTCTTCTTGTAAAATTAATCCAGTTCCATTTCAATAGACTTCTAAAGTTTCAATTCATTAGTACCCCTGCAAAATTTAACATCAATGAGTGCGCAGAAACAAAGGTTCATTCTAAATGACCAGAGAGCGGGACAACTAGATGCCAACACTAACTGTTAGTAAGAGACGGGGTAACGTTAGACTAGTTGGGGAACCCATTTGATGCAGAAGGCCTTGCCTTGTTACGTAATGCTCCAGCTGACAGTCGGTCTGTTGAAAGCAGAAAATGGTTCAATGAAAGTTAGGTTGAAATCTAGAATAGCATTGATTCTGTTCTTTGTGGGGCGTTGAAGATAGCTGTTCTGTTTTCTTATTATAGTAAAATAGAAAAGATACATAATTGCTTGATCGCAGCTGGTAGCTTTAGCGCCGCACTAATATTACAGGGTAGCCTAGTTTGGGGCTAGGTAATTGGTGTGGAATTGTCCCTAATATATATTTATATTTATTTTTATTTTTTATTTATATTATAAATCCAAAAGTCATTCTGTATGTTTGTTACTTTTTTACCGCTTAACGACTGAACTGATACGACAAAATTTGACAAGGAAATCGTATGCATCATGAGGAAGTACATAAGCAATTTTTTACTTTTTACCCCAGATAAATATCCACGCTGGCAAGCCACGAGATTCAGCTACTTAGAAAATAATGTAATAAGTATAATTAAAAAAAAAACATTAACAGTTTTTTTAATGTAGGTCATTTTTTTTTGTTTTTTGCTTTGTAACTTTTTACGTTTTAAATTTATTTACTTTTGTTTTTGTTTTTCTCATATATTTTTGCCTTTTCACTTTTTTTTTCTTTTTTTTTTCTTATTCATTGGTTTCTAAGCTACCCTGAAAGTTTCAGCCAGATAGCTAATCGGGAAAGGCTCGAAATTTGAACTGCAAGATTCCAGGACAGTAGATACGAGTGCATAGATAAATATATACAAGTGAAGTTAAATAAACGCTTTTATAAATACGCGTATCTTATTAATATATTATCAGGGATGATAACCACCTGCGCATATAAACAAAAGCTGCGTACGTGGTTACGGATATGAAATTATTTCGGATTATCCATTAGTTTCGGATAGTTTCGGTTACAGATATTAGATACTTAACATATACAAACATGCAAAAGGTCATCATCATCATCATTATTTCAGTGAATTTATGCCTCCCCCAAAGAGCGCCACGACAAACGGTCTTGTGCCGCCTCCAACCACAGACTCCATGCGATGGCTACAATGGGTGCATTCCGATTCACGATAATATCGCTGTGAGGAGTGTGTCTCCCTACACTTCGCTTGCTTGTTCATGGACAACATTCCAGATCTTTTATTCCCCCTGTCCATTGCCCCTTCAACTTGCAAATTCTGAGAACTATGTCGATAACCTTGGTTCTTCTACGGATTTCCTCGTTACGGATCTTATCATGTAGTGAAACTCCAAGCATAGCTTTCTCCATTGCACGCTGCGAGACTTCGAGCTTATGTATGAGACCAATAGTTAGCGACCACATCTCAGTGCCGTATGTCATCACTGGCAACACGCACTGATTTTAAACTTTCGTCATGAGGCACTGCGGTATCTGTGACGAGAAGATGTGGACGTAATTTCCCAAACGATGCCCATCCGAGTTGGATTCCTCGGTTGACCTCTTTGTCGAAGTTGGATCTACCCAGTTGGATCGTTTGATCCAAGTAGACATAGTTATCAACAGCTTCGATAATATCGTCCCCAACATAGACTAGCATGGGTGCGACATGGGCATTTGACATGATGTTCGTCTTACCTATGTTCATTTTTAGACCCACCTGTTGAGAAACAGGTATATTAAGGTCACTGAGCATTGTGCTTCCAGGGTTTCTGCCATGATGACTATATCATCAGCAAATCGAAAGTGAGTGATGCATTCGTCATTGATGTTGATACCATATCCGTTCCAGTTCAGAAGCTTGAATAAATCTTCCATTGCAGAGGTATACAGTTTCGGAGAAATAACGTCTCCCTGTATCACCCCGTTTTGCAACTGGATATAATTCGTGCTCCGATCTTGAAGACGGACAGTCATGGTGGCCTTGCTGTACAAATAATTCAACACTTCGATGTACCGGTAGTCTGGCACCGCTGTAATGAGTGTAGCACTGCCCAGGTCTCGACTGAATCAAAGGCTTTCTCGTAGTCCACAAACGCTGGAAATTGTGGCCAATTATACTCTTTGGTCTTCTGTATAATCTGCCGGAGCGTATGGATGTGGTCTACGGTGTTAAAGCCTTTCCGGAATCCAGCTTGTTCGGGAGACTGAAAGTCGTTGAACCTACGAGCCAGACGGTTTGTAACTACTCTCGAAAACAGCTTTTAGACGTGACTCAACAGCGAAATGGGCCTATAATTCTTCAAGAGCAAGCAATAAGCTTGCGCAATAATGACTTCGTATATTTTTTGCCTCGACCGTGATCGAATTTTAGTTTTCGAACTTGTGTCTTGTTAACACTTTAACAGCTAATCACGAGCACTGTTCGCGATCCCTTATTTTTATTTTTTATTATGTACTAGGCAATTGTTTGACCAGGATATCATTGATGGAAAGCGATTATGTGGTAAAGGTGTAGCACGCTTGCCGAGTAGATACTTATTCTTTATTTTCTATTAGACTTGAACACACCGGGCTTATAATTTATCGGAAACACTGACGAAGGAAGAGGATTCCACTCGTTTGGAAATCATATTAATAAATGAAGCGTAATGCTTCGTTCTTATGCGTGATATTTCTACCATAAACGGTGCTTTGCCAATCGTATATTATTACCACAAAAAATAAAAACTTTTTCTCTATTATTAGTTCTGTGTTGGAAAGGTGATGCGGGAACCAGATTGTGCAGTTCTTATGATTACTCTCCATAGTGACATCTGTAGAATACCGATAAGCTTGCGACCTCACGTTGATGAGCCAGACTTTAAACAATTTTTTTAAATGTACTTTGTTTTTGTTTTTTTTTGTATTAGACTTTGGTCGTTTTGATTTTGGTGAGATCGTCATAAGATTTCTGACTAAATCGATCTCTATGATCCTAAACCATCGAGCGGTCGTCCTAGGCAGCTGGAGTGCCACTTTGCAGTTTGGCTGGCTAATTCTGCTGTAAAAATGTTTCAACCAAAGCCTATTTTAGAGCTTAGTGGTTGATAGGTCAACACGAAACATACAGAAAAAGAAGTTTAATCTTTCCAGTACCGACCACTCCATATGAAGTAGAATTACATTGTTATTCTATTTGATATTTGTTTTATCAAGATATACGTTTAAAAACTAAAACTTGACTACGCTTGGGTAAAAAATAGCCTATGGCACTATTGCGATGAACATGAATCGACTGACACCTCGCTTGACAAAATCGGATGTGTTTTTAAGTTTGAACACATCATCTTCTTTTGGTTTGCCGTAGTCGCGTAAAAAGAATTGCCTATGACACTCTATAAATGAAGACGAATCAAAAGACTTCAAGCTTGTTAAAATCGGATGAAGTTTTTAGTATTTTAGATATAACCCTTCCTTTGCTTCGACGTAGTTGGATAAAAAAACCTATGACACTCTGTACTTGAAGACAAATCGATTGACACCTTTCTTATCAAAATCGGATCAATAGGAGCGACGCTATGGTGAAACATCCACATAACCACATAGTACATAGATACATACATAGACTGGTAAACTCATCACCCTTCCCTTGCTTTGCAGTAGTCGGATAAAAATGCCCGGTACTAGACAGATTACTTCGCCATCCAACTCGTTTTAATTAGTTCTTCTTTCTTTTTAACAACTTTAAGCCAAACATCGACTCTATGCGTGTTAGCCACCCACCTACCTGATTACATATAATTATATGGCCGCAAATAGGTGTTCCAAAATGGGAGTACCCCAGCCGAGTAAGGTAAATAAATTATGCAAAAGAGGTCAGCCTCACTAGGGTTATCATATATGTACAACATGGAAAAAATGATGGAAATTATGCCAAAGTATTTTGATGCGCATTACTATAGGATGATTTCGAAATATATATATTTAATATCTATCTATCAATAATGAAAAAAAAATGTACCTACCAAAAAGTCTGCACAAAGAAGATATTTAAAAAAAGGTCTCTAGGGTACTTAAAATAAGCTACTGAACAAATAAATACCATTTTTTTTTAAATCTTGTCTGTCAGTTTGCCTGTTTGTGCATCACGTAAAAACTACTAACTTGTTAATTAAATTGGTGGATACCAAGTCAGATCGGCTTTAAAAAGCCAATTAATCGATCATAACTATTTGACAGATGAACAAATCTTGTATAATGTGCATACCTATATACTTTTGAATAATAAACACATAGGTTAGTTTAAACCCAGAGAAATGCCCGGGCAAAGCCGTGGCACTGCTGGTCGATAATAAAATGCTTCGAAAGGCATTATATAATCATTCTAATCATTTCGATTGTAACTAACCCAGATCTTTTTGGAAAGGTGCTAACCCTAACTCTGACTATGAACGGCTCTAAAGCAAAGTAAAACAACATATCTTGTATTAATGGTTGTTTTACCTCTGTACCTGTACGCATCTAATATTATTGAAAGTTTGTTCTGCGGCTGTGTAACTAAGCATAAGGGGTGGGTGCTATGTAGGATTTGCACAGTCCAATTTGCACATGAAAGTGAGCATTAATGCAAAATTGAGAATTAGCGCACAATGTACTCGTGTAGCAGAAATTGAAGCAGTTGTTTAAAGCTTCTGCCAGCTGAGTTTAATTTAGTCTTTGATATTATTGAATCATTCTTAATTTTATACAATTTATCGTTTGAATTATTATAATTGCTTTTATTTTTTGTTTACCAGTACATTCGGCCAATGTTATGCAAGCCGAAATTGTCATTTATATCAGCATAGTATATTATTGTAGTACAATCAGATATTGTGAGTGTTTTAATATGTGTGATGTGGCTGTGCTTATTAAATAAATAAACAAATCCATTAGCATGGTTAGAAGAACTTAGACGTAGACTGATGATTGAAATTGATTTGAACACATTTATAATTCCTTGAAATGATAATTCATTTTGCAGGATTGGATTCAGAAGTATATGGAATAGATCAAGGGAAGACGATTATAATTATAAGTATTTTCTGGCAAAATTACAGCTTTTACTTACAGAAGTTTTCATACTGTTATTTTTTATAATATTTAATAAGGTAATTATAAGCAAATACACAATTTTTATCAAAATTAAACGAATACATCAATTCAAACACTAGGATCAAATGATTGGGCCGAACCAATTCAAAATATTTAGTTTATTCCACTATTCGCTTCCAGATTGAGCTTTAATAGTTTGTTAGTTTTATAAACATGAATTCGATTCGTGAGAGTTTAAAAAGTTCATTTGTATGATCACTGGACGCTGAGTATTTCCAGTAGAGTTACCACAGCCTACGTTCGAAAAATAGGAACAACTGAAGAGATACTTATTTGCAAAAGTGAGACATCATCGAGACTTCCGTTGTCTCAACGACGTCTGGTCTGGATAGATCGTTCCAATTTTAAAGGCACAGTAGCTTTCTAGACATTGTTATGAGTGCATTACTATATCGCTCTTGGACGCAAACTTAAGAAAATACTAATTATTTGAACTGAAAGAAAGGTCGGAACCAAAAAAATATTGCCGTACTATTTTAGTTCCGGGTCAAACCCTAACTTTTCTGGGCTATCAAACTATTTCAAAATACTAAGAGATGTTGTCAAAGGGCGCTTGCTGATAGACGAAACTTTTAACTTGAGTTTCTCAGTTACAGTCAATGATACTAAGGATTCAATTCGTAATTCCAAAAGTACAATGGACGTACTTTTTTCAAGTATGATTTTTAAACTTCTCATCCACAACAGCAAATGGTCCTGTTGCTTAATGTCCGCAAAATGTTGAAGCCATTACTAATGTTTTCGTGAAGGTATTTTGGATTTAACAATTAATTTCGTTTGATATATTGAAGGGACTTACCGGTCTTATCGGGTTCATCATCCCTGCTCCACTAGGCTACCACATGTGCCAATACAAAACAATCTCCACATAAATCAAGTCACACAGTCACCCGATTTGCTATCGATGAGTCTGTGATTTTCACCGTGCACTCGCCTTGCAATTTAAAAAGCGTGGGGCTTTTCTATCTCTGTGAGTTCCTTATGTTGATATTCTTTGACAATCGTGAAAGCTTTGTTGCACTTTTCCCGTTGCGGTAAATGTAATTTTATTTGCTTTTACAGATTTATAGTATTGATATAGACATATCTGTGTTCGAAGTCGATCAATTGTGAATGCTTTATCTTATTTTATTTTGCTGCATATATATACTGTCAAGTCACTTCTCTTTTAAGTAGAGCGATGGTAGCCTAACGGTTCAATAGTGCAACTTAGAATCCAACGATACCGGGTTCAACCCTAGGCTCCGCACCATTGACTTTTCTAAGTTATGTGCGTAAGGGCACGTTAAGCTGTCGGTCCTGGCTGTTATTGATTAATAGCTGTCGTTAGGCCATGTCACCTTGGGTGGCCTGACAAACTCTGACAGAGGGCAGCTCTACCTCATACGATAAGCAAACAAACTTTTCTTTTGGATAAAGTTAAGTATCTCTTCATCAAAAGTAAACTGTCATATTATTTTTACTTACAGCTGCAAACTAAAATATAAATTCCATTAATATGCAAGTTCACAGTATGGACATTCCATTTGACTTGAACAATAGGTAGGTACTTCATTTTTATTCAATATTTGCTTGCGCAGTTTGAATAAATATTATTAGTTTATTGACCGTTTTCTGTTTGTTCTGCAAATAGTGCCTTTCTCATTTTATTATGCCTCATGAATAAGAGTTAAAGTTATCAGAAATTGTGATGACTGCATCACCCAACTACTTATTAATTTTGTTTTGTTACAGGTAAAAATAGTAATGAAAACTTCGGCACGTGTACGAGAGCGTAAGTCATTAGTAAAACAAGATGAAAAATATTAAAACATAACCACGAATCTTGCAGTTCCTATTTCTAACTTTAAATCAAGTTCAAAGACGAAAGTTAAGGAGTTTTCTACCTTTGTGATAATAACTTAAAGGTAGGTTCTTAAACTTTATCAATTTTCTCCTTCTACATTTCATTTGGATTTTATCCTAAGGGGCATAAGTAGGGCATTCCTAGGTCAGAGTTGATTTACAAGCATGAACTTGTATTACGTAGATAATGCCTTATAGTTCAAAGGATTATGTATGTGTGTTCTGATAGCTTTCTCTGTTAGTTTAGGACTACAATCTCATGTTTATTCCATGAAATAATCACAGCTTTGTTAGTTTTAGCCTTTGTTATTATTGGACAGTTTGTGAATTGTAGTAACAAATACAAAAAATTGTATATTAGCCCCAACCACCCTCCAACCTCAGCTATGAATCATATTGATCACATTAGCTTACAAACATAAAAAACCTACAGAGCTACAATCCCGAAGAACAGAAAGAATAAAAAGAAAGAAACGCATCAAAATCAGTCCATTCATTTGGGAGTTACGATGCCTAAGACAGACATACACTCACACACACACACACACGTACCCTAAACATATCACACCCCGCTCTGTTCACGTTCGGGGGTTCAAAGGATGGCTCTTGGAACAAAAGACTTAGCGGAAAGACCTAGCAACCTTGTAGTACCTAAATATATAAACTACACACGAATACTGATTCAGTATATTTGATACTAGCTTGCCTGCCCGCGACTTTGTCCGCGCGGACTACTGTTAATCGCGAAAAAAAAGCATCCTATGTTCTTCTAGGATAACCAATGCAAAAGTAGGTATAGCACCAATGCTCTTGATGTTTTTTTACAGACTTGTTATTTCGTTTCCATAGAAACCGTTCCTTACAACGAGTTATCAACATTTTCTAGTTTTCCCGTGAAAACTTACAATTTCACGGGACAAAATTATTCGTATTATTCCAGGGTATAAGCTATCTCCATTCCAAATATCATCAAAATCCGTCCAGCTGTTATCGCGTGAAAGCTTCCCAAATAAACAAACAAACAAACAAACAACGTTTCACTTTTATATATTGGTATGGATTATATAAAAAAACTAGAGTCAAACTGTTTGTTGTATCAGGTAGTGCTGGCCTCTAGTGTCAGAATTTATCAGGCCGCCCAAGGGCCTCTGACATGGCGAAACGTCTGTTATTAATTGATAACAGCCAGGACGACTGCTTACCGTGCTCTTCGAAGTAAGGAGCCATGGTAAACAGCAAATAACTCAGAAAAGTCATTGTTAAAAGCCACACTGTTTTTATGTTTTTATAACTACCTCCGAAGTATTAATTTTTGAAAGGAAATTTTAGCACTGTCATAAAATACGAATTGGAATGTTGCAGTTTATGTGAGTTCGCTTATTATGTGCGACTTACGTGCTAATAGTTACACTTATAGAATGTTCAGTCCGCCACGGACAAAATGGCTCTCGACTGCGCGGCCCTTTTAGTACCTCAAACACTTGAAACAAACAATCAAACAAACTATTAGCCACCTACTCTCAAGTCTAAATAAACAAACTCATCCAAAAAACTCACAATGGTGTTGATGAAAGATTATCCAATCTGAAACGGCTCATAAATCTGATTTTAGATGATCATGATACTTTTTACCGTATAATCAATCTCAAACTGCCGTATACATCACGAAACGTGGCCGTAAATGCTTGTATTTTATCCAGTACGGTTCGTGTATTGTACTGCTTTATCCTTGACTATTGTTCTTTATCCTTTTCTCCGTGCAATTTTATCGAGGGAAGTTACCTTATTCGAATGGCATTTGACCTACTTCTCGTGATTCATGAGAATACTTTTGTGTTTATTCTAGTCTTTACTAGTGGTTCATGTATGCAATTACTATTTAAGTGTGATTCTTAAACGTGTTCGTGTTATTGTTGATGTAGAAAAACAATAATGATTCATACAAAACTAGCTGTGCCCCGCGGCTTTGTATACGTACAAATTTTGCGCGTCCTCTCCTCCTTTCCCCTCCATCACCATTTCCTTCTAAAACCCGCTACCAACAACACCCGACCTACTTTTTTGGAGATTTTCTTTCTTTTCCTATGCGCGAGAACACATATCAAAGGCGAGATGAACAAAAAGAAAAAATCGAAATCAGTCGATGTCATCTAAAAATACAAAGGAAGATATTTCCTATATGTTTTTCATTTTTTTTAAAGTTATTCTGCTATTCGGGGCGACACGACAAATCCAACAAATTAAAGTTCATAAAAATCTTACAAATAAAATCTTAAAAGGCTTTAAAAACAAAGTTTAGCATTGCAAAATTCTTTCTTTTTTTTTGTGCAGAAAAGAAAATATGTTCTAAGGTGTTTGATTTTAATGCCCATACTATTACTGTTATTGTATTGTGTCATAATTATTGAGGTTCATAAATAATTATTAATGGATAAAACGTTATTATTTTAATTTTTTACTCTAGCGAAGGTGTAATAATTATTACATCAGCGTTAAAAAGCAATGTGGAAAATCATTAATTGGGTTACATATTTATTAAAAGTCTAATGTACTTGTTGAATTGAATTACACATAGTTAAAAATGATATTAAACTTTTACATTTAAACATGGTAATAAAATCGTCAATTTCGTGGAAAAGCTATTCCTGTGTGGTAACACTCTCCTTTTCCATTTCTCTAGAAAACCAAATCTCATCCACAAATCAATGTGATTTGTGGGTAAAGTCAGACACAGTAAACTAATAGTAATAGTATGGGCATTACAATCAAATGGCTTGATACCCATCACATCTTTTTATTATGATTTTGTTCGCAATGTAGATGATTTTTGTATCCATCTATGAATTTGAAATTGATCTAGTAAAGTTATTCATGAAAGCCAACTTTAGTTTCGATGTGTAAAAAAATAATAGGCTTTCAAAACTTGACAATCATGGTGTGTCATATGACGATATCAATCCACACAAACCTAAAATTGTTTCTTATTAATTCACCACCAATAAATTCTAAAACTTGACGAAATCTTATAATTCCTATACAGATATATTTTTGTTGAATCCAAAAAAAAAACAAATATTTATTTTAGCCAATATTTGAAGAGCTGTCCATACTGACATAACGTATGATTCTAGACATTCCAGGTCACAGGCAATACATGGGGACAGTGTCCGATGGGCACAGAACAAACGAAGTTTAAATCCGCCGTTCTATTTGAGTTGGCCGGACTGGTTGTTTATGTATTATGCCTCTGTGGAGTAGCAAGTTTTAGATGGACATCTCTGGGTAAAAACCGACGTGCACTTGTTAAAAGTTAGCAATAAGCTTGCGCTTTTAATAATAGCTTCGGGACAGGAGGCCAGTTTGCGAGTCAGTTCAGTCACTGGCATTTTAATGGCCTCGCGTACGAATACATCTGAATTCAGTTCAGTGAGTGTCTTCAAATGTATCAGGAAACGAGACCAGTGAAAGCCCAGTGACTGAACTGAAGCACCACCAGAGAAGTATACATCAAGCAAGCAGCAAAATAGGTTAACGTGTATGTCACTAAACATTCAAATGTGGGTAGATTAAATGTATGTCCAAATACATTTTTGATATAGAATTTATATATTTTTATGCATACTGGCATTCATAAATATTCATATCTCGCTATCTAACCTGAGGTTGCCTGGAAAAGTTCTTTGCTTAGTGATAAGGCCGTTGATTGTATTATTTTATTGTTAATATTGACGTGCTCTAAATTCAGTTGTAGTGCAATAAAGAGTTATCTATTTATCTGTCTATTTGCATTTAATTGTTTCTGAAACTTCCTGAATCAAGAAAAGTTTAAAAAGTCTGTAGAAACACTTATAATGGAGCAGTTTATTTGGAAAAATATTTGCTGCGTCTTTGCTTCTCTGGTTTTTAGTTTGCCTAACTTATCAGCGTGTGTCATCATTTTTACAAGATTGCCCAAAAAAGAAGTGTAATGATTTTCAGGGTTCATGTATGTTTGTTTGTATGTATATATGTATGTATGTATGTGAGTTTATTTATTCCACCATAACTCTTAAATGCCTGAATAAATTTGGATGTATGGGGTATCGTTGGAATCCTTACATCATCCCAAGTAATACAGGATATACTTTTTTGAAAAAAAATATATGTTAGTAGTATGGCTCCATTTTCTAATGCGTTTTTTTTTTCATTTTTATTTTCCAATATGGGTATCAAATTGAAGGTCTTGATGAGTACTTTAAAAAAAATAACCACTAGTCGAGGCATGTTGGTCCGACTAGTTGAACCATGGTTTTGCCAGTGGTTCTTCTTATTAAAATATACATCATGCGTATCTATCTAAACTTATAATAAAGCAGTAAGTAACAAAAAGTCTGTAAATCCATACCAATATATAAAAGTGAAACGTTGTCTGTTTGTTTGTTTGTTTGTTTGTTTGGGGAGTTTTCACGCGATAACGGCTGGACGGATTTTGATGAAATTTGGAATAGTGATAGCTATATACCCAGGAATAAAACATAGCATACTGTTTATCCCGGAAAAATTTAGGTTTCTATGGGAAATCTGGAAAAATGTTGATTACTCGCTGTAATAAACGGTTGCCATAGAAACGAAATAACAAATATGTCAAAAAACATCAAAAGCATTGGTGCTATACCTACTTTTGCATTGGTATTTAATATTAGAGAAGAACATAGAATGCTTTTTTTCGCGATAAACCGCGAAATATGATAGTCCGCGTGGATGAGGTCGCGGGCGGGAAAACTTGTTTACATAATAATTAAAAATGGCCCAGTAACAACATAACATTTAAAAAAAAAAGTGTCTTTCTGTTTATCTGGATGTCTGTTTGCGCATCACGTAAAAACTACTGTACCGATCGAAATACGGTTTTGATTGATGGTTAGGATATATTAAGGTTTGACTTAAAATCTGTTGTACTTCGTATTGCAACCCGAGGAGTAGAAGCCGAGCAATCGATAAAACTATTTATGACAAAGCAAATTTTGATAAAATTTAGTATATTCTACCTAGTTTTTGCTCCTGTATTATCACATAGGTTACTTTTAACACAGATAAATGATCACGCAGGCAAATCCGCGGGCACAACTAGTTGCTATATATTTACTTTCAGACGTTGTAAAACAGCTTTTTAATAAATATAGCATTGATTTTAGTAATTAATATTAGAAGCAAATTAAATATATTGAATAGAAAATACATGTATATTGAATACAAATTAAATATATTCTCTCTTTTAATTTTATACCACGAATTAGAAGCCACGCTTTTGCTCGTCCCTTTTGAAAGAACTCTTTGAAGTAACAAAGAAGGGCGTTAATGAATGCTCTGAAAAGATTTAATTGAGGCTGAGAAAAACTTTTACAGTAACATCCATATAATTCTTGACTTACTTTGCAATAAAAAATATTATGCTATTCAAGTATAAAATTTTGATTTATGAAACACACAAAATGTGCATTTTTTTATATTATGAATAAGATCGTAGCTTCCGAATATTTAGATGCATTTTTTTCTGAAGCGGTTGTTATCGTCATAGAGATATATGTGTGATCGAGATGGTTCTTAGCTATTTAATAGGCGGGTGAGGATCGTAGCTCCCAAACGAATGGACAGATTTTGATACGGTTTTTTAAGTTTGAAATCTGATGTGATCGAGATGTTTCTTAGCTATAATGGGGGAAGGGCATCGGGGGTCATATACATTTTTAATTTTTGTTTGTTTATTACAAAGCCACTTTAAGAACTATTTATATTATAGCCTTGTAGTAAATCAATTTTTGAAATTGGTTTAGTTAGAGCCACTAGCAAGCTTTGCAGCTCAGCTTTCCAAATTGTTAGTCTAAAGTTACTTCTGTTGATATATAGATAGTCAATATTTTTTCCCTTTGTTTGTGCTAAGCCCCATTGTTCTTTCAGCTTCTTAGGACTACTGGAAGTACCTAAGATTTTACTCTTCTATTATTTAGTGTTTCAAAGTATAAAATTCAAGAAATTTTAGAAACTTTAAATTTAGAATTTCACTTCAGTTTTTTAACTTATATAGTTTCTAATACAACGTTACATAACGTGGTATTAGAAAGAATCCCTAATCAACAAAAATTGTATTAAAATGCATTATGTTTGTAAAGTATTTAGCGTATTTTTCCTGAGATAATAATTGACGCCGCTTACATTCATATGTTCTCATAATATGTTGACCCTTATAGAAGCAAACGCGTAAAAGGTCTGAATCGCGCTAACGAAGTTTGCACAAGCTACGGAACATACATTATTCATGCCGGTTCGTGACATCATTTACACGAATATATTTTGCTTATAGAATCTTGTCCAATTTAAAACTAACAATAGCTCATATTCTGCCAAATTGTTTGGAGGATCAGAAGATCAATTTTTCATATTGTAACCCTTTATGCCTGGTAGAATTTGGTTTGTCCCAGTAGTGGAGACATAGATAGATAACACTTTATTGCACCACCCCAACCCTTTTGTAGTTCAGGCATCTGAATACCCGACAGACGCGACAACAGACGCAATAAAGCCCCCCCCCCCCTCCCTCCTTAGACGCCCTAGAGACATCTTAAGCGATCCGGACGACAAAATCGCTGCCGCAGTGAAGGTAGCGTCAGAGTCGTCCAACCCGTCCTCACCATCTGACAACACACTTAGAAACAGACACCAACCTCGCCGGCGTGGTCGAAGGTCCCGTAATTAAAATCGATATTATTTGCCTTCAAGTTTCTTGCCGATTATTCTCGAAGGTGTATTCCGAATCGGTGGTCAGTTATGCACATAATTCAAAGGGCTCCAGCCATTTCTCAGGGCCCCTTCGATCGCTACCAAAAGTAGCGATCCAGGGGTGTTAAGTCAGACCCCCGTAATCACTGGCAACTGTCCAAGCCGAGGTTCGTACCCCCTGGGTACCCATGACCAAGTCGGTTAAACTTAACTTTGGCTTGCGCCTTCTGCGTCACGCATTGCGGTGGAGCACTTTCACGCCCGCCTCACTGCCCGTTAACGCTGTAGAGGTCAGTTATAGACCAACAGCATATATACGTCCTAAAAAAAAGAAGAAAAAAAAAAGAAACTTTATTGCACCAAATGAAACACAAACAAAAATAAACATAAAAAATAGAGAAAGCGACGGCCTAATACCTAAGCAGCGATCTCTTCCAGGCAACCGTAGGCTATATTGAGGCACATGACTAATAGGTTGATGATGATAATGATGAAGTTTGTTTGTGGTATGATGTTTTGGCCTCTGGTGTCACAGTTTGTCAGGCCACCCGAGGGCCTCTGACATGGCTTAACGACAGCCAGGACCGACAGCTTAACATCCAAAGCACGGAGCGATGGAAAACCGCACTAACAGAAAAGTCATTGATGCGGAGCCTAGGATTGAACCTGGCCCTAGGATGAACTTATATCCATACCAATATATAAAAGTGAAACGTTGTCTGTTTGTTTGTTTGGAGAGCTTTCACGCGATAACGGCTGGACAGATTTTGATGAAATTTGGAATGGAGATAGCTTATGCCCTGGAATAACATATAGGATACATTTTAACCCGGAAAATTGTTAGATTCCACCGGAAAATAGGAAAATGTTGATTACTCGTTGTAAGGAATGGTTGCCATGGAAACGAAATAACAAAGCTGTCAAACAAATCAAGAGCGTTGGTGCTTTACTTACTTTGCATTGGTTTCTAATATCCTAGAAGAACATAGCATGCTTTTTTCACGATAAACTGTAGTCCGCGCGGACGAAGTCGCGGGCGGGTAATCTAGTAACTAATATTAGTAACACACAAAATTATAAAAACCAAAACAACTCATTTTGGCGCTGTGTGTGCTCATATCCAGTGGCTCAACACAGGACAGTCCCAGCTATCAGCTAATGTGCTCGGCATGCTGTTGGAGGTGGTACGCACGCGATTTAGTAAAGAGGCACATCTCTTGCGTATTATCGCATAAAAATCATCAACTCCTGCCTCCGCGGACATACCAGAAGCACTACAAAAGCATGGCAACCCCAGCAGCACACTGAACGCATTATTGTACTGACCCGTAGGCTACAAGTGTAAAATGTCTGACAATACGATTAACCCCCCTTTAAAAATGAAACGCTTCGTTTTTCCAAGGTCTCGTTACTTTTTGACATTGATTTTATGACGTTTATGTCAAAAGCCTACGGACAGTAATCGAAAACGCTTCGTTTTAAGATAAAACCGGCCATTAAAGAGCGTTAGCTTTACCTGCTTGGTACCTAAACTTTGCAAACCTCCGGACCAGCAAGTTAGCGCTAACAGACCATGCTTTACGATCTCTTTCCAAATCATCATCATCACACAATTTATTGGTTATCCAATGACCTAAATACTTGAAACGCGAGGTCATTCTTATAAAGTTTTTTTTTCTTTCTGAACAACAAATACTGCTAAGCATGTAGTATTTTTGTATAGGCGAGAATGTACAAAGGTATAGATTAAGAACAAAAACAAAAACTTTAAGGTCGACATGTTTGACCTAAAAATAATAAGTGGCTGGCATTAGTTACTCGTACTAACTAGCTATATGAATTTAAATGCTATCTAAACTCTGGTATCCTATACGCTACCCAAATATCCTTATGCTAAAGTTTACCCAAAACAACTATATTTAGTCTTATTCATAGGCCAGCTGAATACCAGTCGGAAACCATAGATTAGTTTCTATGTAACCGGAACCATGATCAGCTAAACAAAGCCCTGTATACAGTGACCTGTGAGTGATTGCCTGTTGCTACAAATGTTGCTACAGAATAACTGATGATAATAACTTATAGAAATTCCTCGTTCCTCGTTTACACAAAAAAAATAACATTGAAAATTCGCAAAAGCGGTAAAGGAGTATCAGGAAAAAAAAGTTGAGATGTTACAAAGCATAGGTAACTCAACTCATAGCATAACATTGATATTTCAAGTAACTGTACTGTATGTATGAGCCTAAACAAATAAAATTTATAAACGTAACGCTTACTGACCACAAATACATAGAATCTGATCCCAAACTAGGATGCCCCGCTTCTCATATAAATAATTGTGTAACAGACCACATACATCAATGTGCTCGACGCTGTTCCTATAGATTTTGCGCCGACGGAGTTGTGCGTTACGTAACGCATTTATACCAGAGACCAAGGTTAAACTCCCCTATTACTATACCAAAATTATTCACCCGTCGACCCTCATCATTAAAAGTTGAGACAAACCCTTTCTGTGATGTACAATGCTTCAATGTTGTATCAGGCAGTTGAGATGTTATTATCTTGTGGGGATATACGGCATTCTGTTTCTAACGTTTAACCGTTAGGAAGGTTAACCACAATATAATGTTAATTCACACTCCTAATAAATATAAATCCATTTTGTATCTAAGAAACCAAGACCTACAAGAACTATGTTCCCATAACACTATGAACAATATTATAGTAATAAGAGATTATGAGATTATGAGTCTGAAAATGAAACTATATGTTGGTTAGTTAAGCTTAAATAATTAGCAAGCTGTAGTGTCAATGGGCTGGTCACATCTGTCGAAGAACCAACAACCATGGGGGTAAAATAAAAAGTTCTAGGGTGGAGATCGCATAACGTAGTATAGGCCACCTGGGAAGGTGCAGTGATGACTTGTGAAAAACGGCTGGCAAATACTTGGTGAGAAGAACTAAAAATCGGGCTGTTCTCTACGAGACGCCTTCTTCCAGTAGTGGACGAATATAGGCTAGGCTTATAATCTTAATCCAAACAAATATGAAATGAATACTACACAGTATGTATGTATAAGAAAATTTATTGTTTTATCAGAGCCGGGACATGAATAAGCTACTCATTGAAGTAATTTTACGGCACACCGAGTACAATTTTCAATTAGTCATTGGCTGGATTTGAATAGCCGTCTGTGCAGCTCCATTTTTAATTTGACTTCGGTTAATCCAATCCTGATAATTGATTTATGTTTTGCGCGTGGAACTTTGCTTTGGTATATTTATTGTTTTGGGATATGTTGTTATTGATTAGTAAAGCTTGTTTGGAATATAGCTCAAGTTTGATTTTGAAAATAAAAAAGGAAATAAATGTAAAATGTGTCATGATATGATTAGAGGTTGAGAAAAAATAAGATTTCTGTAACTAAGGTACCGTCAGCAGATATAATAAACACCAAATATTGTCCAGGCAAATATGTTCAGAAATGTTATTTCAATGTAGGAACGAAATCTGGCGTAGAATTTTATTTTATAATAATACTAGTTTTCCCGCCCGCGACTACGTCCGCGCGGACTACTGTTTATCGCGAAAAAAAAACCTGTGTTCTAGGATATTAAACACCAATGCAAAACTTGGTATATCACCACTCTTGATGTTTTTTGACATACTTGTTATTTCGTTTCCATGGCAACCGTTTCTTACAGCGAGTAATCAACATTTTTCCAGTTTTTTCAGTTTTCCTGTCAAATCTTAGAATTTTCCGGGATAAAAAGTATTGTATGTTTTATTCCAGAGTATAAGCTATCTCCATTCTAAATTTCATCAAAATCCGCCCGGCCGTTATTGCGTGAATACTCCCCAAAGAAACAGACAACGTTTCACTTTTATATATTGGTATGGATGGATAATACTAGCTATCCCGCCCGCGCTTTTGTCCGCGCGGACTACTGTTTATAGCGAAAAAAGGATCTTTTATTTTTCTAGGGAAACCAATGCAAAAGCAAAAGTTGGTATAGCACCAACGCTCTTCACAGACTTGTTATTTCGTTTCCATGGCAATCGTTCCTTACAGCGAGTAAGCAACATTTTCCAGTTTTCCCGTAGAAACTTACAATCTTTGGGATAAAAAGTATTCCATGTTTTATTCCAGGATAAAAGCTATCTCCATTCTAAATTTCATCAAAATCCGTCCAACCGTTATCGCGTGAAAGATCCCCAAACAAACAAACAAACAGACAACGTTTCACTTTTAAATGTTGGCATGGATGGATATTTTAATTTTATTTTGTCGTAGTTGACTTTTAGTTGCCTACATTAGTATTTCATAGAATTTCAATTTAACTTGGAAAAAATGTTCTCGAAACGTCGAGGTAAATAAAAATTAAGTTTTCAGCGCGATTATGTCCCGTTTAAATAAATAACTATATTTTAATTTACTCTCAACATACATTTTAATAACTATCGATGTAAAATAAATATATAACTCATCAGTTGCTGGAACCCGAGTAAATGCGCATCTTTTTGTGGAGGGAGCTTGATAAAGCTTAATAAACACTATGGGCTATAAAATCTTTACGTTAAAGCTATGAAAAGTTTACTGAAGCGCTGTGGTACATAAAGGGCGGTATCACAAAACCGCCATATAACCCGATGTGCTATTAAAAAACAGGTAGTTCAATATTTTTAGGAGGTAGCTATTTTTTTATACAAATAAATAAGATTTAAGAAGTTCTTTATCCTCGTCTTCAATTTGTGCAGAATTACTGCACAAATTGAAATTGAATTACTAAGACTATTTATATAATAGTTATAACTTTTGGAACTGAAATTGATGTGTTTGGCTGAATAATTACATCTATTTCGTTTATTCGTATTAGAAATTTTGAACCCATATAAAAGTCATAACTTAAGTAATATAATATAATTTTAGTCATATAATTAAAAACTGTTTTAAAAACAGTTTTTATGCAGAAGCCATGTCATGGTTTACCTTAGAACGTGCTATCATAATTAAATGCGTATCTGACATGTAGTGTCTCTGCTGTTAAACGTTGAGGAGTTCCCTAGCCAGGAACCAAGCCTGAGTTCAGCAACCATGTCATAGGAAAATTTTAAACTGGCTATCATCATAAAAAGCGTACACGAAATTTTGTATCTGTGTTGTTATCCGTTGAAGAGTTCCTTTACTTGGAGCTAATCCTGAATGTCAAATCAGATCATGTTCACCATAAACATACATTGTCATCGGAACTGAACCAACATGTACAAATTCAACTCCGTAGGATAAGAGGAAATGGTAATAATTCAGCTTGCAAGATTTGACCTCCACATACATACATACATACATACATGCATACATACATACAAATATACGTACATACATACACACACACACATTGCAAGTTAAATAAAAGCTTTTAAAAAGGCATAAGTTCAAAAACTATAGCATATGACATTCATGCGAAGAAGACGAATCAATTGACGCCTCGCTTGTCAAAATCAGACGAAGCTTTTAGTTTGAACACATAATCATTCCTATGCCTTGCTGTAGTCGGGTAAAAAAAAGCCTTTGACACTCTATACTTGAAGACGAATTGATTGACACCTCGCTTGTCAAAATCGAACCAATAGGGCGACGCTATGGTGTAACATCCACAAACCCACATACATAGATACATACATACATACAAAATTAGACTGTTAAACTCATTACCCTTGCCTTGATTTGCTATAGTTATGTAAAAAGAGTTTTATTTTTAGCGGAAGGACCTCTCATTGTACGTGCAATACATTTTATACGTAAATATATTTTATATATTGCTGTAAATGTAACCTATCTATGTTATTGCCGGGATTTTATATTCTTACATTTCACAACATTAAAGATTGTAACACATCGCAACGGATTAACTTCGCTCATTTTTCGTACCATTGCAGCATTGTTGTAAAGTCAACCTGGGCATACATGAATATGTAATCAGTTAAAAACTCTGTTTAACCGAAGTTTTGGCGCACCTCGTTAATACATTATACGGGCATGGATCCTTTCGTATATGTGTGTGCGGAAGATCTAATTATGGGGGTGGCCTAATTGGCAAAGAGCATGTGCCGCGGAAAGCCACAGCTGATGGGGATTCGAGTCCCGCCCGTATTTCAAATTGCACTTTTAGGAAAATTCTATTTTAACATGTATGTCGAGTTTATAATGCATCCTTTGTATTTATTTATTACTAGCTGTACCCGCGGCTTCGCACGCGTGTTCGTTTCTTTAGGTTCAAAGTACCATAATGTGCTATTCCAGGATCAATATACCAACATTTGAACAAAATTTCTTCAGCCGTCAAAAATACTTTATCAATTGCTCGGCTTCTAACTCACCGGATTGTGATACCAATTACACCAGATTTAAATCAAACTCTAAGCTATCTAACAATGAAAACCGCATTGCAATCGGTCCAGTGGTTTTTATGTGATGCGTGAACAAACAAACATACAGACAAACAGAAAGAAAGAAACCACTAACAAAAAAACATTGTTCAATATCTTTTTTAAGCACCCAAGAGCATTTTTTACATTTGAATTCATGTAGTAGTTAGGGTGCGATGCGCGGTCAAGATACGGACAAAAAGACAGACAAAATTAAAAAGTAAAACAGTTTGGCTTCAGTATCGAATATAGAGAATCATCCAAAAAAAATTTTTACAGTGCCAGGTTGCATCAAAACCCGTCCATTACTTTCAGAGTGGTACGTGTTCTTTTAAATAAGAAATTATATTAATTTTATTTTCAACCCATAAATTTTTCGATATGTAAAGTATCCTATGTCCTACCTCGTAGTACGAACTCAAATCATACCAAGTTGCTTTTGAATTCATCCAGTAGTTCCGGCGGCGTGATGCGCGGCTAAGATACAGACTGACAGACATACAGACAAAAATGAAAAAACATACAGTTTAGGCATCATAATAGAACAAAGAGTAATTTCCAAAAAAAAAAAACACTATATTTTTAATATACAGTAATTGGACCCATATCCCACAGGAACCCTTTATTTTTTCGGGACAAAATGTATCCATAATTTTCACCTATCTTATAAACTATGTCTGTGCCAAGTTGCATCAACATCCGTCCAATAGTTTCAGCGTGCTAAGTGTCCTTTTAAATAATTTTCCACCCCTATCCTGCAGGAACACTTAATTTTTTCGGGATGAAAAGTATCCAATGTCCTACCTTGAAGTGTGAATTCAAATCATACCTAATTTAATTTGAATTCATTAAGTATTTTCGGCGTGGTGCGCTGCCAAGGTACCACGCCGAAAGTACAAAAAGTGCCGAAGGTACAGACCGACAGACGGACGGACAGACAGAAAGACAAAAATTAAAAAAATACAGTGTTGACTTTATTATTGAATATAGAACAGCCTCCAAAAAAATTACATAATATTTTCAATATACAGAATTTTGGACATTATCCCGAAGGAACACTTTATGTTTCGGGATAAAAAGTATAATCAATTTTAACCCATTATATAAACTATGACTGTGCCAAGTTTCAACAAAATCCGTCAACTAGTTTCAGCGTGATACGTGTTCTTTTAAATAACTTTCAACGCCTATCCTGCAGAAACCCTTTAATTTTTCGGGATGAAAAGTATTCATTGTCCTATACCTCGAAGTATGAACTCAAATCATACCAAATTTCATTTGAATTTATTGAGTATTTTTGACGTGATGCACTTCCAAGGTGATGCACTTCCAAGGTCACTCACAGATGGACAGACGGACAGACAGAAAAAAAAATACAGTTTAGGCTTTAGAATTGAACATAGAACGGCCCAAAAAAAATACAAAATATCTTTCATTTACAAAATTTGGGACATTATCCCGCAAGAATTCTTTATTTGTTCGGGATAAAAAGTATTCTAAATTTTAACCCATCATATAACCTATGACTGTGCCAAGGTGCATCAAAATCCGTTCAGTTGTTTAAGAGTGGTAAGTGTTTTTTGTAATAACTTTCAACCCCTATCCTGCGGGAACCCTTTCATTTTTCGGGATGAAAAGTAGCCTATGTCCTACCTCGTAGTATGAACTCAAATCATACCAAGTTTCATCTAAATTCATTTAGTAGTTTCGGCGTGATGCCTAGCCAAGATACAGACAGACAGACAAAAATTTAAAAAATACAGTTTTGGCTTCAGTATCGAATCTAGAGGAAAGTCCAAAAATAAAATTCTAAATATCTTCAATGTACAGAATTGAACCCGTTACAGTTTTATTATAAGTATAGATAGATAGATTATTATTAGTAAATGTAATTATTATTACTATCTACCTAATCAGCCCGTATCCACTCACTGCTGAGTATAGGCCTCCTCTCGTTCACGCCAGTCTGTCTGGTCCTGTGCTAATCTAATCCATTGGCCTCCAGCGTACCTCAAAATGTCATCTGACCATTGCGCATCGGGCGGGTGGTCTGCCTCGAGGTCTTAGCCTTGCTCTTGGATACCGTTCGGTGAATGCATTGATTTGGTTTCCTCTTTAGCCTGGCAATTTACAGACCTACATCTTTAAATTTGGTGCTACGTCTAATTTCGACGTTTGGTATGCGATCTACCAGGGGATACCTAGCATAGCGCGCTCCGTAGCTCGTTGGGCCACTCTTTTTTATTCTTACTATATAATAAGGAAATAGTGACAATGCGACTAACACTTTTCTAATCCATATAATCGCTAATATACCTATACTTAGAATCAAATAGAAAAGTGTCTCAAATCTAAAGTCAGTAAATTTAATGTAAGGAAACCAACCTGTGTCAATGTTGTGAATATTGCCCCTTACTGTCGAAGAATTCCCAGAAAAACTCAAATTCTTGAAATTTTTATTTGTATATGGAGAATATTTGGATATAAAAGTAATCGGCATTAGAATATTATCTTTACTTTAATCTCTATCTCTATCTCTAATGAGTTCAAGCTTCATTTATTATGTATGTAGTATCAACTGTGTTAATACCTATTTACAAGGTCACGTGCCTATTACGTGGAGTGGCGTTTATCCTATAAGATTACTTTTGGGTTAAATGTACCGAAAATACTAAAGTGGAAGCACTCAAAAACATTAAGTGTTCTTTTGCCGTTCCAGATATTGCATATTGATGTTCATATAGAGTAAACAATTTAGTAAATTTTATATATGTGTAGAATCGAAGAGATATCAGAATATTATTTTCAAATATTTGTTATGAAAAGTTCAACTTTTTATAAGCAATTAATGATTTAAGATACCAATTGGAAAATGGCATAAATGTATGCTTTAATAACGAGTAGGATCTTTAATTTTAATTTTATTTCAAAACTAGCTGTACCCGCGGCTTCGCACGCGTTTTCTTTTCTTTAGGTTCAAAGTAGGTACCATAATGTGCTATTCCAGGACCAATATACCAACATTTGAACAAAATTTCTTCAGCCGTCAAAAATACTTTATCAATTGCTCGGCTTTTAACTCACCGGATTGTGATACCAATTACACCAGATTTAAATGAAACCCTAAGCTATCTAACAATGAAAACCGCATCGCAATCGGTTCAGTAGTTTTTACGTGATGTGTGAACAAACAAACTTACAGACAAACAGAAAGAAAAAAAAGATTTACAAAAAAATAATTCAATACATTTTTAAGCACACAAGAGCATTTTTTTTCATTTGAATCCATTTAATAGTTTGGGTGCAATGCGCGGTCAAGATACGGACAAACAGACAGACAAAATTAAAAAGTAAAACAGTTTGGCTTCAGTATCAAATATAGAGAACCATCCAAAAAATATTTTTATTACTTAATTATTAACATAACTTTGGACCCATATCCTACAGAAACCCTTTACTATTTCGGGATTAAACGTGTCCTCAATTTTAACCCATCATATAACTTAAGACAGTGCCAAGTTGCATCAAAACCCATCCGTTACTTTCAGCGTGGTACGTATTCTTTTAATTAAGTTTCAACCCCTAAATAATAACCCATAAACTGTTCGATATGTAAAGTATCTTAAGTCCTACCTCGTAGTACGAACTCAAATCATACCAAGTTTCTTTTGAATTCATCCAGTAGTTCCGGCGGCGTGATGCGCGGCTAAGATAAATACTGACAGACAAAAATGAAAAAACATACAGTTTAGGCTTCATAATCGAATATAGAGTAATTTCCAAAAAAAAACACTATATCTTTAATGTACAGAATTTGGACCCATATCCCTTTAGTATTGAATATAGAACGGCCTCCAAAAAAAAATACATAATATCTTCAATTTACAGAGTTTTGGACATTATCCCGAAGGAACACTTTATTTTTCGGTATAACAAGTATCCTCAATTTTTACCTATTATGTAAACTATGACTGAGCCAGGTTTCAACGAAATCCGTCAAGTAGTTTCAGCGTGATACGTCTTCTTTTAAATAACTTTCAACGCCTATCCTGCAGGAACCCTTTAATTTTTCGGGATGGTAAGTATCCTATGTCTTACCTCAAAGTATGAACTCAAATCATACCAAATTTCATTTGAATTCATTGAAAATTTTCGGCGTGATGCACTTCCAAGGTACAGGCAGACAGACAGACAGACACAGGACCAAAAATTAAAAAAATACAGTTTTGGCTTTAGTATTGCATATAGAACGGCCCCAAAACAAATTACACAATATCTTTAATTAACAGAATTTGGGACATTATCCCGCAGGAACTCTTTATTTTGTTCGAGATAAAAAGTATTCTCAATTTTAACCCATCATAAAAACTATGACTGTGCCAAGTTGCATCAAAATCCGTTTAGTAGTTTCAGAGTGGTAAGTGTTTTTTGAAATAACTTTAAACCCCGATCCTGCGGGAACCCATTCATTTTTCGGGATGAAAAGTAGCCTATGTCCCACCTCGTAGTAAGAACTCAAATCATACCAAGTTTCATTTAAATTCATTCAGTAGTTTCGGCGTGATGCCTAGCCAAGATACAGACAGACAGACAGACAGAAAGACAAAAATGAAAAAAAACAGTTTTGGATTCAGTATCGAATCTAGAGTAAAGTCCAAAAAAATCTTTCTAAATATCTTCAATGTACAGAATTGGACCCGTTACAGTTTTATTATAGGTATATAGATAGATAATACAGCACTAAACCGTTTAGATTATTTTCTAATAGAATATTTTAATTTCAAACATAATTTTATCTGACTCCTTTGGTAATAATGATGATGAGATGGTAGCCTAACGGTTCAATAGTGCAACTTAAAATCTAACGATACCGGGTTCGGTCCTAGACTCCGCACCAATGACTTTATTAAGTTATTTGCAGTTTTCCATCGCTCCGTGCTTCGGAAGGCATGTTAAACTGTCCATCCCGGCTATTATTGATTAATAGCAGTCGTTAAGAGAGGCCCTTGGGCGGCCTGATAAACTCTGACACCAGAGGCCAGCACTACCTCACACGACAAACAAATAAACAACAAACAAGCAAACATTATGTTAATTATTCTAGTTACATACGTATCTACACTTGTTCGTAGGCTGCTGTTATTATAATATATTGCAAACAAACACTCATAGAAATCCACACTCATACAAATTGTAACCCCATAGATAAACAACGATAACGAGGTTTGCGGTTTGGTCACCGCAAACCTCGGAACAAACAATCTAAGCCCGGAATGGGCAATTTTCAGGACTTTTTTGTTCAAATATGAATTAAAACTTCACGCGCGGGTTCCGGCGTGGATGTGTTGCGGTTTTAGTGACACATGACAGGTTACCCGCCCTATAATTACAGTTCAAGATTCTTATAAACAAACTTATACGCAAACATGCGGACAGCTATATGCAATACTGCTTATACAGCTCACAGCCAGCTACTTTACTCAACATCAAATGTGAGGCATTGTCCATCGTCGATAGAGCATCATCAAGCAATGATAATAAGTATAATAAAAAAAAAGCTTTTACGGATTCTTTTTTTTTGTTGCTTTGTAACTTTTACGTTTCTAAGTTTTTTTTTCTTTTATCCCTCTTTTCCTTTTCTCTTTTAAGTTTTTTCATTCTTATTTTTTGGCTTTTCACTTTTTTTATTGCTTTGTTATCGGTTTGTGAGCTACCCTGAAAGATTCAGCCAGTTAGCTAATCAGGAAGTGCTCGAAATTTGAATTTCATGATTCTAGGACAGACAAATTATAAGTCAAAGTCAAAGTATTTTATTGTAAATAGGCAAAAATAATAGCACTTTTACAAGTCAAAATTAACATCTCCTGAACAAAGAGATATACATAAAATATTATAAAAAGATCAAATCAATCCAAATTTAGATAAACTAAGTATTCTTTGAGTTTGAAAAGGAAATTTCCCTTTCATGTGCCAACAGAGTTAAATCTCACACTGGAAAAGGAAATACCCTTCTGACTCTACCGGTGCTTCGGAAATACGCCCGTTAGAGAAAAGAGCACCAAGAAACTCTACGGGGATGTATTTTTTCCATATTTGTTCATTCTTTATATTTTTTTCAAATGTCACAATTATAACAAAACATGTAAACTACAAATATAAAAGGTAAAAGTGACAACGAGATATCCCACAAACATCAAACAATCATTCTGGACAAAAATAAGGTAAAAACTTCTAACTCGATAATTATGTTGTATAAAACAACGTGATCTCATGGTATGTTTGAGATACTAATAAGTGATTTCATGATAATAATAAGTGATCTCATGGTATCTCAAACATACCATGAGATCACTTATTATTATTATGGAGCTTGGAGACATCAGGCCATGCATTTCTGTCATTAATATAATAATTTACATTGTAATACGCTTTCTTTATGAGATTTACTTTAACAAAAGTTTTAAACCTATGCATTGGTAATTGATCAATGCCGTCAGGTAACTTATTAAAAAATCGTATACAGTTCCCCATATATGAACCACTAACTTTCTTTAACCGAAATCCAGACACTTTTAGTTTATTTTTATTTCTAGTATTAAAATTATGAACATCCCTATTTTTAAGAAAGGTATTGATATTCTTCCGAACATACATTATATTTTCATATATATATTGACAAGCCACTGTAAGAATATTGATCTCTTTAAAACGTTCCCTAAGAGAATCTCGGGATTTCATATTGTAAATGGAACGAATTGCTCTCTTCTGTAGCACAAATATTGATTGAATTTCCGCGGCCTTACCCCACAGCAAAATGCCATATGACATAATACTGTGAAAGTAACTAAAATATACTAATCTTGCAATAGCTATATCGGTAAACTGTCTAATTTTACGCACTGCATAGGCTGCAGAGCTTAATCTACCAGCTAACAACGATATGTGAGGACCTCACTGTAATTTTGAATCTACAGTAATACCCAAAAATGTGGTTGACTGCACAAGGTCTACAGGCTCACTATTTATTAAAATACTTGAATTCGTAGGAACCCCTCTGACATTGGGTAGTGAAAATTTGATACATTTAGTTTTCTTAGGATTTAACATTGAATTGTTAGTTGTAAACCAACTAAGAACTAGCGCGATTGCCTTGTTAACGTCGTCAAAATTATTCAAGGTTCTGTCAATCTTAAAAATTAGAGAAGTATCATCTGCAAACAAAACAATATCACATAAGTTCTTTATGAAAAAGGGAAGATCGTTAATGTAAACCAAGAACAAGAATGGCCCAAGTATTGAACCCTGTGGGACTCCCATTGTAATGAGAGATCCTGATGACCTCGCACCATTTACATCTACTTTTTGAATTCTATTGCTAAGATACGAGGATAAAAGATCGAGAGCTTTCCCATTAACTCCGTAATGATTCAATTTAAAAATTAATGTTTCGTGGCAATAATAATATTACTTAATAATATTACTTTCTCAAAAATTTTACTTAGAGCGGGAAGTATAGAAATGGGTCTGTAGTTGGTCGGATCATTTTTACCGACATACTTGAATAAGGGAATAAGTTTACTATTTTTCATTATGTCGGGAAAAACTCCTTCATCAACACAATTATTAAAAATAATTACTAAGTATGGAGCAATTATACCAATAATGGAACTTAAAATTTTAGTAGATATTCCCCAGAGATCCTCTGTATTTTTTTATGTTAAGCAATTTAAATGTCTTAACAATCGAATTAACATTAATATGTTTAAATTTAAATGCAACATCACACTTTTCAACGTTGCTTGAGAGCATACAAGAAGCCTCAATTGAGGATGATTTTAAAGACTGGGTAGTAACTATATATAGTATATTTACATAGATACATAGATAGATAAGTTGAAGTGAAGTTAAATTAAAGCTTTTAATTAAAAACGTTATAGATGCCCTTGGGCGCCATAAAGGCCAGAACAACCTCATACGACAAGCAATCAATGCAATATCACACCGAAAATTAGCATCTATTAAAAGAGTGTTTGTCTTAAATCTCAATCTTAGTTCGTTTAACCGCTCATATGTCGCGGCGCACACTTTCATACATACAACAATAGATAAAGTTGTTTACGATATGTGAGGAATTAAAATGCATCCGATATTTATATAGTTCTATGTAAGTTCTTTTTGAAATTGGTAATATGAGGCACTGTCTATCCAGTCACGATGTTGGCTCCTGTTAACATAAATGCACGGTGTCATAGTTTACAAACCAATACTGTAATCGTAACGAAATCAATCGTAAAAGCCTCAATTTAACTAAAATTCAACTAGCAACGTCTCTCCATTGATATTAAATAGTGTAACTAACTTTTTTATCCAATGTTCTACAGACAAAATATTAGTGTAGTACTACTACTAGTGGCGTCTGTACTGATTTGCTTGCATTGTCTAGGTATCAGTCTATGATATTACGTAGCGTCTCATGGCTTTAGTTAGTGCATCTCGTATTCAATTGACTACGAGGTGCTACGAGTATTCGTAGTCTACCTACGAATACTCGTGTAGGTTTCGTAGCCTACCTACTGATATAAGTGCATTGTCAACTTCCCGACTCGAGGTTTCGTAGAGTACAGTGACTGTAGTTGACCATGCACACTTGAATTCCATTACATGAGTAAAGCGTCACTATCTTTGGCTATTTTAGAACCAAACAAGACATAAATTCAAAAACTAAAACCCGACTATGGTCGTTTAAAAATAGCTTATGAAACTCTTGCGGTAAAGACGAATCGATTGATACCTCGATTGTTAAAATCGGACAAAGTTTTTTGTTAGAACACATAACCCTTCCTTTGCCTTGCTATAGTCGAGTAAAAAAAAGAAGCCTATGACACTATAAATAAAGACAAATCGATTGACACTTCGCTTCTCAAAATCAGTCTTTTTTTTTTAGTTTGAATACATAACACTTCCTTTGTTTCCCCGTAGTCGGGTAAAGAAAAACAGCCTATGACATTTTATACGTGAAGACGAATCGATTGACACCTCGCTTGTCAAAATCGGATCAATAGGGGCGACGATATGGAGGAACATTCACATACATACATACATATATACATACAAACACACATACATATGTACATAAATGCATAGATGTATTCATATTTACATACATACATAAACTGTTAAACTCATTACCCTTTCCTTGTTTTGCCGTAGTCGGGTAAAAGTAATACTTCAAAAGTCGCTATAAAACGAATATAGCGATGTTAAACTTGCCTATCATATAAAACTAATACTCCTTTATTCGCTTTAAGAATATTTTTAAAATGAAATATGCTGTCCAGCTATTGTATGAGAATGCGGGTCGGTCGCTTTATCATTTTCATATTGTCAAGTATGCTACCGAAGTAAAGACATATGGAGCTTGTTCAGGAACATTGATTCTTCTAATAAATGTTCGTATAAAAGTTGTGGGCACGTTAGCGGTGAGAATGTATTAAATGAGGATAAATAAATTATGACATCTACTTGTAACTCGTCAACAACAGTGATGCTTGGCGACACACACGAAGAAGAAAGATTCCTACAGCTCGCATGTGTTTGATCAGGGCCTGCCCGAACCTGTAGACTAACTATGCTTTAGTGCTGGATACCGGGCACGAAGCAGCTTAGGACTTGTCATAGCCTCGGAACCCTTTACTTGTTGGCCTGGATGTTTCGTCCGGCTGGGGAGTAACTGCTGTTTTACTGGCTTTGTTTCAAGCATCTTGTTAAAAAGGGGCGCCGCGCCGTTCAGATCCTTACTATCCTAGGGTTCCACTATCCTAGTTTCCTTGGGCCAATGTTGTTATTTACTAGTGGCTCTGTGAGCTGTAGATCTCGCACAAACTTTTTAGCAAATAATGTAGCAGTTCACAGTAGCGCCATCTAGTTACCTTATTGTAAAACTAACATTGATAATCAAGGTGCTCCATCAATATCTACCTAGTAGGCAAACGGCTGATTCCACCGGTAAAAACCTAAAAGTGAGAAATTTACTGCATTTTGAGGAACCATTCTGCTCATCACGCCAAAGATACTCATTGTATCTTTGCCAAATTTTTATGAGACCAATTTAAAGTTTAAATAAATAAACCATCGAAATCGGATCTAATAAGGTGCAGATATTCAGTAGCTCATTTTTTCCCCTTTTTCCCCGACGATTAAAAAAACTAAAAATGTATTTAACCTGTATACCAAGTTTCGTCTAGATCGGTTGAGAAATGCGACCTGTAGAGGAGAACAGAGATCCGGACTGTCATCCGGACATACGAAAGCATTTTTGCCCAATCTGAAACGGAGACGTTTCACTCGCGCTTTGCGCTCGTTCGGCTAAAAACAATTGTGACGACACAAACAGGTTTTCTTTCTGATAGTAAGTGCCATATAACAAAACAATTACAGTGCCACCCATAACTTTAGTTGCTCAATCTTGCGTGGCATTGCTCTGTGCTATTACACTAGTTGTGTTAGTACCGTTATTGATTACTAAATTGCATAAATGCCCAGTTATTTAGCTAGAAACATTGCAGTGCTAATATTTATTCTGAGAAATTGCCTTTTAAAAGGGAGCGCAGTAATAAGAGCGCACGTTTGAAAATCAGACAAAGTTGCTTCCGCGGTCTCTTGACACAAAAATATTGATTTATATAAATAGACGACATTAATAATTATTATCATGTATAGCAGTTAATATTATTATTTAAATCCTTCCTGAGCCGCAGCTTTACCCGTGTGGTCATTTCTCAGGGTTAAAATTACCATATGTGTCAATCCAGGACCAAAAATACAAATATTTTCTTAAGTAGAACAATATTCCCTCATGTGTCAAAAATATTTTTAACTGTTATCGGCTTCTGTTTAAAGGATTGAGATATGATGTACGTCAAAGTAAAAAAAAACTGTCCAACAGTGAAAACCGCATTTCAAGCGGTACAGTAGATTTTACGCAATGCGCGAATAAACATCCAGACAGACATACTCGGTTTTTAAAACGTTATACTCTTGTTCAACAGTGTAATTTTGACCATTTTTTTATTATCTTCATTGTACAGACTTTTTGTTACTTACTGCTATAGTACAGATAGATAAAGCTGAAAGTGTTCTGCAACAGCACTCAGAATGTGAACTAGAAAACCACTCTTGGAGTAATTTCACTCGACCACGGAAAGTTGGGGTTTGCCGTCCCCATGGTATCTTAAACAGGAAACTGCGCTTCCGTTCTACTTATACAGGGTATAAATTCTATACTTATCTATTATTTAATACCTACGTCAAATGAAAAAGTTTCTACAAACTTAGGTAAACTATTCGTTTCAGTTTTGTAGCAATAAGAGAAGTTCTGTGGAATACAGACATAAACTCCTAATAAATAATGTTTTGTTATTTTCCTAGTTCTGGATGAAATATATTACCGTTTTATGTATATATTTTATGGGCATTTTATTTTTTGGTTATTTCGTAAGATATTTTGTAAGCAATGGATTAAAGATGTTAATACAACATGTTGAATTGTTTTTAGGCACATAATACGCACCAATATATAAAAGGGAAACGTTGTCTGTTTGTTTATTTGTTTGGGGAGCTTTCACACCAAAATGGCTGATCCGATTTTGATGAAACTGTGTGAATATGCACTGTTCAATAAAGAGACCAACAGATACTTTTTATCTCGGAACATTATAGGTTGCCACAGGAAAATGTCGATTGCTCGCTGTAAGGAACGAAATGACGTTGCCGTGGAAACGAAATAATAACAAGTCTGTCAAAAAGCATCAAGAGCGTTGGTGTTATACTCTTGCATTGGTTTTTAATATCCTAGATGAATATAGGATGCTTTTGTTCGCGATAAACTGTAGTCCACGTGGATGAAGTTGCGGGCGAAAGCTAGTATACAATATATTGTTTACAATGATTCTTTGTACTTAAGGAATAAAGAGCTTCGAGGCTTATTGTCCAACAATATAATCTAATACGCACAGGTACTTCCAGTACTTCCTTATCCGACCGCTATGTTTTAAGGTTAAGTAGACAATAATGTATACACTCGCAGTCAGTGAGGTAGCATTCCAATTTTCATGGAAGAAGGATAGAATTTGGTAGGGAAGCTTTTTTATTTTCTATTCTAAAAGAATACATTTTGTAGAGATTTCCATTGCATAGGTATCTCAAGGAAACTTTAACTCTTAACTTTTTTTTACTTTTTTTAAGTTTCAAACTTTTGCAGCATTTCAATAATGCAGCTTTGAACAGTGAAATAGGTTTTGGATCGGTCCAATAGTGTTTGATTTTGTTATGTACAAATGATCAAACTCACACAATCTCTCTTTATATTAATGTTTGAATTTAATCAAGTACAAAAAACATTACAGTACAGTACATTGGAAAACATTGTGTCTACTTTCAGATCCTCCACTTTCAAAACTTCATATATTACACGAATCAAAATATTATTGTTTGCTGGAAAATATTTCTAAAACGAAATGCAATTTTATTAATCATTGAAAACAACGCGCAACTACAAAACTCAAAAATAAGCGACAAAGTAGTAAGGGACATAATTCTCATGCGATTACGAGTTCACTAAATCTTCCGAACTCGTTAATCGAACTTACTATACTTGGTGGAGTTTTTCCAATGGTTCCTATTTTAAAGAGAACTTAATAGCATTAAATACATTATTATTGAAGCATACAATAGTTCAATTGCTGAAAATTTACGCATACAATAAATAAATCAAAGGTTTCCCAACATTTACTTCTCCACGTGAGTTACAACCAACGCAACGGTCAAGTCATAAATTTTCAGCAGGCGAGAAGGTACCCGGAAACCCTTTACTTAATCAAAAGCAAGCAAGAAGTACAATATATTATTTCTGGGAGAACTCGTATGTTCCATGAACGGAAGATTTCAGTATGTTGAGAAATATATGTGTCAGATGTTCGTGAGATTTCGGTTTTATCATTCACACCTGTTCTACGAAGCTTGCATATAAATTTTGCCAAGTTCTTTCTTCTCAAATGCCAAGTTTTTTGTAATGTTATTTTTTTAGGAATCATCATCAGCCTTTGTTACCCTGAAACCCTTTATTTAATCAATAGCAAGCAAGAAGTATCATAATTATTTCTGAGAGAACTCTCGTATGTTCTACGAACGGAAGACCAGTATGTTGAGAAGTATGTGTGTCAGATGTTCGTGAGATTTCGTTTTTATCATTCACTCCTATTCTACAAAGCTTGCATATAAATTTTGTCAAGTTTGTTTGTAATATGTATATAATGTTATTTTTTTAGGAATTATCATCAGCCTTTGCTTGTCTGCTGCTGGACGTAGGTCTCTCCTAAGGCACGCTACTGAGCAAGGTCTTCAGCTCTCCGCATCCAGTTTTTGGAAGCCTCTTATCGCAGGTCACCACTCCACCAGGCCAAAGCATCCTAAACTACGCTTGCCTAAACGTGATCTCCTCTCGAGTACCCCAACCGTTATTGTTTTTTCGGAAAATGTGACCAGCCCACTGCCACTTCAACTTGCTTATCCTTAGAGCTACGTCGGTTACCTTGGCTCTCTGTTGGATCACTACATTACGAATATTGTCCTTCAAACCAAGCATTGGTCTCTCCCTAAGCGACCTTAAATTTGTAGACTGTTTTAAGTTTTTGTAGGTGACTTCGAGCGTGAGAACTGCAGTTTATGGCGATAGTTTCTGGATTCAAACTTCTCCATGCCATATTTCATTAATATTGATTCAGTTTTTAAGTCGTGAAAAGGTAACAAACAGACAGACAGTTGTAGTTAATTTAGCTTTTATAATTTTGTTATGAATTATTGGGACTCTCCAAACCTATCTGTTATTGCACATACAAGTACAGTGGAAGACGTTGGCTGTCCTCCTTATTATATTGTCACTCACACATACATACCCACACACACACGCTCACGCATACCATCGCTCATCCACGCATCTCACTTAGATGCCTACTTTCGTTAATACGCTTGCTCGGTTTCACAGTATACTAACTAAATTAACAAATAAATTAACCTACAATTTAGTTGTTAATTTTATAGTGTTCCTACCTATTAAATTCCAATTGTAATATTATGTGAATCCTTATTATTTTAATAAATCCAGTTTTTTTTTGGTGGTAGATATTTCTAATCACAATCTAAAGTACATCAACTACGTCACTCCTTCGATCAATATATAATGATTATGAGTTAAATTATATTGAATTTATGTTAATTTTAATGCGTTGAATTTTAATGCATGCAATATAATCTCATTTCATTATTTTTTATTATTAATTTTTACTTATTTATTTTAATTAATGTTTTTCTTATTGTTCTTATTGTTGTTGTTTTTTGGTATATATTAATTACTAATATGAACAGCTATCTGTTTACAGTAACACGTTCGAACATGTACAGTTCAGTGGCTAATGTCTTCTAGTAACTGATCTCGGGGCGCCAAAGATTGCACCCCGCTACAAGTACAAATATTATACCTGAAATTGGAGGGCGCAATATTCGGGTCCGTTCAGTCGAGTGTCAAGCGTGCGCTCGATGAGTCGTGCGCCTTGTACTTAGCGATAAAGTACCTACTTACGTAAAGTTATTGACAAATTTTATTCGTGTTTTAATTATGAGTACCAAGAAGAAAGCTAGAAAGTACTGCATAGCATTCGGCTTTTTGAATAGTGACAGAAATGACGAATTGTTATTCAAAAAATATATAAAAGTTAATCATTTGTAAGTAATAATTATAAAAATATCCTGTACCTAATCCTATTATCTATTTTGTGCTATTACTATAATATACACATACTTTATTATTATTTATTGTTCATTTATTATTATTTCATAGACATTTAATCTGGATACAATAATTGTTTTGCAATCTAACACTAGGTAAGTACCTACTTACATTTATTTTTCACTGCCAAAATCGCTCCTCTGCTCAACTATAATAGCCGCGCGTCGCGTTGCTACACGTCGTACGGTCACAATCACCGCGCGCCCAGATTCCGCAAGTCGTGGCAATTCTTCATGCACCAGTGATGGATGACAGGTCTCGTATAATACCTACCTACTTTTAATACCTTTTATTACTTAGATAGCAATTTCTTTTTCACTCATTAAAAAGCATGGAATTCAGACAGGCACCTTTATTCATCAAAGTGGATACAGGACCTACAGGATATAATCATATCAACAACTACACTTAATACGTAGGTAGGTATCTCACTAAACTTATCGGCGTTCTGAAAACGGGATAGGTAGGTAGTAAAAATGAGGTAGTAGGTCTATTCTGATAAGAATGTCATTGTATGTAATAGAACTATTTTAATTTATAATAATAAGTAATAACATAATACATTATTACTTATTTATTCTGTTACAATATCTAAGTCATAACATATCACAGAATAATTAGTAGTACAGTACCTAGTCATATATTAATACAACCCTACCGAGCGAAAAAGGGACAGACCGATTCTGAAACGGTTACAGCAATGGATGTTCTCGCGCATTGTAATACGGTGCATTCTAGCCTGCACGCGATGGGCGTGCGCCTTCTAGGTAAATATAATTGAAAGCTCGCAGCGCTGTGCGAGTTGAATTGCTCTTTATAGCGTTGTAGCGAGAGTCGCTATTTATTTAAATGACTTTACTCAGTTATCCTTCTGTACCTGTACTATTATTTATTCTGTGGCTTTGCCTAGTTTGGGGCCCGTTGCAAATTCTAATGTACATACCTACATCCACCTAAATGTTAAGTTAAATTTTATTGTTCAATCTCCACTGTTGTAATGTGTACCTACTATTATTTTTGATAATAAATTATTCTTTTAACTATTGACTATTTTATCTGATATTTTTTACGAATACGGTGAGGAAAAAAATGAGAATTAATTTATATCCAAAAATTATTATAGTTCGTGAAGCGATTGAAATCAGTAGTTACCGGAATATCGATCGGGAAAATAGATATACTCTCGTGTCTGTTTCTCCGTTAATTGGGAAGTGATCCCGTCGATGGTATCTTCAAGTGTGTCTGCCGATACTTTACAAAACCAAATGGAAGTTGGAAATAACGCCAATCGTTCGCGAGGTTGACACCGGCATTCATTAAAAAAACACGTTTCAATACAATACAAATACACATTTTTTGCACACTAAAAATAATACAACACATTTATACAAATTATAAGTTAGAAGTACATATGGCGGTGTTATCGCAATTACACAATAAATAAAGTAGTAAGTTAGTATGTATATGCTTATAAGATCAACTTCCATAAAAAATAAACTCTTTTTGTTTTTCCTCATCTCTAAAGCTTAAACTCATTAATATCAAGAGCGGAAATTACTCGGCGACTGAAAAGGGGGCTATTCTAAAATTGCAACCTTTTGTTGGGAGACGACGGACGACCCCGCTATTGTCCTTGGAAGATGTACATAAATCTACTTGGGAGCATTATTATAAGCTAGTATTTGAGGAAGCTTTTAATTATTACTTTCTATCAAAATTTACATCTACACTAATATTATAACGAGAAAAGATTTGATTTTTTGTTTGTTTGTATGTTTGTTATGGATAAGCTCAAAAAATACTCAACCGATTTAATAAATTCTTTCACTCATAGAAAGCTACATTTGATCTGGGGTTACATTAGGTTAGGTAATGTGCTGTGCTACATTAAATTAGGTTATATATGCTGTATACTATTTTTCAAAAAAAAAAATGTGATTCCTACGAAAATTGGAATAATGTAGCCCAAGTTATAAAAAATTTGCATAAATTACCATTATTCCCTTGGAACGGAATGACATGTTGCCATGGAAACAAAATAATAACAAGTCTATCAAGTACGTGAGTAATAATGCAATTGTCTAAAAGCACCGCGATCTTTGCTGCCAAAGATTTTGAATTACGCTTGCTGGCGTATTTTTTGGGCGTAAGTTACGACAGGTATATAAATGCTTAAAGTAAGAAAAATGCCGTGGTGTGAACGCTACCCGTGTGAAGCCAGGGTGAGTCACTAGTATATAATATTTCCATACAAAAGATACACTTTATTGTACACAATAAAATAAAAAAGTTAATAATACAGTTCAATTGGTCGCTAAAGACCGAACTCGTCCAGAAAACGCTTCGCTCTTAGAATTGAGAGGATCAGAGATATATTTCGGTCAGTGGTACCATAAATCAATACATATATATATATACCTCCATACATAGTATAAAACAAAGTCGCTTCCCGCCGTCCCTCTGTAACGCTTTATCTTTTAAACTACGCAACGGATTTTAATGCGGTTTTCATCAATAGATAGATCAATAAAAGATCAATACATAGTTCAAATGGAAGTGGAAGTATAGTTTGATATTATTTTGTGTTAATTTGTTGAAATATCATGATACATTTTCAAGATATCGGAAGAAATCAATGCATACATAATATTGATAAAACAATGTCGCTTCCCGCCGTCTGCACCCTAAGATCTTATAAACTACGCAACGGATTTTAATGCAATTTTCACCATCAGTTAGTTTTTTTTCATGGAAGCTTTATATAATACGAGCATACGAGAACTGAATTTAGCGGGGAGGCGTCGAGCTCTCGAGTGAAGGTCGAGTGTGCGAGAACTACATTTTTCACCTCTTTTTTTCTTATGTACACCCGTGTGAAGGCAGGCGTGTTGTTAGTAATAAATAAATATATACACATATTAAATATACGATTATATTATTAAATATTTCGTTTTTAGATTGTATGTACAGAAACCTTTTTTTTTGTGTCTGTAAAATTTTATACATGACTGGGCTTCATTTAACTGCTTAGTCACCTTTTTATATGTTCAAGGTAGATGTTACTAGTTAAAAATAACTTTTTGGTTACAGTACTCAATATAAGCTCAACATTACATAATTATATAATTATATTTCTATTATAAGCCGAAGTTTGCGTCGGTCCAATGAACCTCTAAACCAGTTTTTATATTACACTTACCCTTAGATTTTCTCTGCTAAAGCCTGGCTAATGGCAAAAAAATAAAAAAGAATACTCCAATGATGCAGCGAAAATGAGATAATAGCCGAAGCACAAAGAAAAACTCAAACAATCCCATTGTTTCTATTTCCGCTACGCTTAATCTTCCGCTAATTTGAAGCAACCCAGTTTCTCGCACACTTGATGCCTTGATGTGGTAGTCTAAGAGCCCACTGCAAAGCTTCTTACCCCATGTTTGTTTGTTGAGGCTTGTTTTCAGGTATAGAGTGGCAAAAGCTATTTTTATTACCACGTTTTTATAAAATTACTTTCTTATTTGACTGTCTGTCGGTAAAAAAAAACGTATGTCTGGATGTCTGTCCAGCTAGTCTCCTCTACAGGTCGCATTTCTCAACTGATCTGGACGAAACATGGTATACACGTTAAACAAATTTTTGGAATTTTTTAGTCGTCGGATATTTGTGGGGGGGGGGGGGGGGGGGGAGAATTCCTCCAAAAGAGGGTAAAAAAGGGGCTATTGAATATCTCCACCATATTAAATCCGATTTTGATGGTTATTTTTTTTTTTTTATTTGGAAGGTAGTAACATTAAGTTAGTCTCATAAAAATTTGTTGAAGATCTGATGAAGGTCTTCGGCGTGATCAGAAATCTCCTCAAAATGCAGAAATTTTTACACTTTTAGGTTTCTGCCAGTGGAATCAGCCCTTTACCTACTAGGTAGGGATTGATGGAGTGTTACAATAAGTTAACTAGATTGTGCTGTTACCTTATTGTAACACGATATACTGTGCATCGCTAGATTGTTTACAAAAAAGTTTGTACGCGCGAGGTCTACACTCTACAGCTCACAGAGCCACTAGTATTAGTATTTTTAAATCTAAATTTGCTGCTTATTTTGTATCCAGCTACGACGAAGGAAATAAAGGTTATGGTTGCTTTTAAACTAAAAACTTGGTCCGATTTGACAAGTGAGTATAAATCGATTCGTTTTCATAGCAAGAGTGTCATAGGCTATTTTTTACCCAAGCATAGTCTGGTTTTAGTTATTGAACTTGTCGTGTTATTATTTATCACACGAGGAAAATAAGCTGCAAACTCTCGTACTATTATGTTGTATGTGCATCTAGCGAGCAGCGGCTCGGCTATTGTGCGCCTCTCGGGCCGTGACAGCGTTAGTCGCTCGACGACCGCGCTCCAGATCAACCGCGCCAGCGAACAATTCCGCAAGAGATTCGCTCTAATTCTGTGAACTATTGAAAACAAAAGTGTTTCCGAATTTAGAACGCGATAGACAATGCATTCTGAGAATTATGTGATGATAGTCTGGCTTCAGAATAGACCCTATTTCTTTTAATCAAGTGAAAATTGACGGACTAATTTCAAACAGGTGCTACAAGTACCCTGCAAGTAAGAAAGGTAAGACGAGTTACAGAACGTTTTCCTCCAAATTGGCAATTCTGTATTCTGAAATAGGCTGAACTTGTTGATTCACGTTTACGTTTTTTCCTTATATAAAAGCCATACCTTTTTCATCTAAAACATTTCGATGAAAGCGGATGCCTTCGATTTAATGCAAATGTAGCGAAAGGACCATCGCGTTGCAAGTTTTCAGATTCGAGTAAAAGTTGCATGAAACTTTCAAATTGAGCTTTAAATTGTACAAGTTGATTGTAAGAGTTTTCTTTCAGTTTTCAGATTAATAATTTTTGTATTTTGAATAGTTATTTGAGTTGCTAAATAAGAATTCAATATTTATAAGCGAGTGACAAACAGAAGGTCTTGTAGAATAATAATATTTAAGTTTGCTAATCTTTAAAAGGAATTTGTCTCATTTTATAAATATTTACATTTAATCCAAAAAAAGTAATAAAAATGAAAAAAAAAAACTTTTGATTCTAATCAGTTAATCACATGGTATAAGTACCATGTGAGTATCTGGTTACTGGTCGCTTAAGGTAGTGCTGGACTCTGGTGTCAGAGTTTGTCAGGCTACACGAGGGCCTCTGACATGGCTTAACGACTGATATTAATTAATAACAGCCGGGACCGACAGCTTAACGTGCCCTTCAAAGCACAGAGCGATGTTTTCCATCACACATAACTTAGAAAATCCATTGGTACGGAGCCTAAGATTGAACCAGGTTATCGTTGATTTCTAATTGAAACCATCGCTCTACAATATCTCAATAAAACTCACTTAACCCAACGATTGTGAGCTATCTGGTATTTAATAGGTAGTTCCCTATTCCATTGCAATATCTATGTCTGTCGTACATAGTGTACAAACGTCCAGAGCTTAATAATTCATATCTCAATTCGCCACCGGTAGTGTGTGAACTAACATGATAACGTTGACTCGAGTTCGCATCTAGAGAAATCGCTTCCGGATGAGTTTGAGCTAAGCTAACATAATAAATTGGGTTTAGATTTGCAAAACGAACATTCACTTGTACGTTAATGAATCACAAATAATTCCAGATTTGTGCAGGAGATATTATAATTGTATTTTATACGGAAATTGATATAACAAAGTTGTAATTACAATAAGTAACTCTTGCGGTAGCTCTTATGTATAAATATCGATTTTATTTTGAAAGTTTGAAGAACATTTACGAATTATTTTTTGAAACTTATTAATTTGTTAATTAATTTTTGTGTCCCATTTGACGTCTCAGTTACATTTTCTTCAGCCAATAAAATGTGATTATTGACGTTGCTAATATTATATAAGATGGAGGGGTTATGTTTTCATACTCTTGCTGGCTGAGGATGGAACAGAGGTTTATTTTCTTCCCCTTGCGGGATAAGGATGGAACGCGTTGGATTGCACAGCATTTAAATGTTGTATTATTATATTTATGCCTATTCTCCTTTTCGGCTATCACAAACAAACAATCCATTTTTCTGTGAAGCTTTAATGTTCGAGCTTAATTCATAGCCTGACCGGCCGTAAGATGAATAGCAGCCAACATGATAACAATAGGGGTTTGCCTGTCGGGCATTTACCTGTATGTTTTGTGTTATTTTACGACATGGCTGCGCCATTTTATTATCCAGGGAAATGCGAGCAAATACGGAAGTAAAATTATGGAATTAATGGTATGTTATACGAATACTTTGTTTTTGACAGAAAGCAGAGAGACGCTTAGTAGAAACTACAGGTGACCAAAGAGCTGGCGCTTACCTCGGTCAAAGAATTAGCTTAGCTATTCAACGAGGTAACGTCGCCGGCTTTTTGGGCACCTTACCTGCAGACGGCGAACTAAATTCCGTTTTTTATTTGTAAATAGTTGTCATTTAAGGTTTTATATATAATTAGTTTAATTGTAAATTAGATTTTTAGTTAAATGACTTTGTACTCATAATGTAGGAAATAAAATCTTTGTTTTTGTTTCTATTAGTAATAGTCGTTAAGTAATCATATTACTCTATGAAAAAATCAAGCGTCAGACATCGTGATCGTCAATATTTCACAAAGCAGCGGCTACGCCGTAGCTACACGCATTATTTTTCCTGGATTTTTCTTTTATTAACTCTAACTATAATAAAATTAAAGGAGCTATTAAAGTGACTCAAGCAGTAAGTTGGTTTAATTAACAGAAACAAAATATGAACAAACACCGTTAAAATAAAGATTCCATTCCGTCATGAATCAGCCGTTTTAACTAGAATTTTATTTATTTCCACTCATAATAATTTCACTTTTATCACCGACATTAACAGTTTCCATAGAGTTCCTCAGTTTCAAATTGTCAATGCAGTTCAACAAACACAGTAGGTAGGTAATATTACTCAAGCCAAGATTATGACAAGCTATATACACATATATAGGTCAAATTGTGTGTTCAGTCAATGTTTGTGTTAGAGCAGCCGGGCTGCTATAATAAATTTTAAAACATTGCATTACATAGCAATGTAACGCAAGGTTTCCGAGCTGTATAAATGAGACCATAACCTTGCGCATTCACTTATATAATGAGCATTCTAGCGAATGTGAAGATGGATTTAGACCAAACGAGCAAATGCTCATTCTATCCCCATTTCATCAAGTTATTTTGGTGTAAACAGAGACAGAGCATTCTTTCATTGTTCTATCTTATTTGAGGAGATTCTATGGAATGTTCTAAGAATGCTCGCTAACTTGATGTAAACGGTGCACGAACGAACCTAGATGCCTATAGCGTTCTATCGTTTTCGGACGTGCTCGCTCCTCGGAGCGGTCTCTTCAAAAGCGTTCTAGCGAAGTTCGAACTCAAATGTTGTTGATCTGTGCTGTGGATTATTTTATTATTGTAGTTGCATGCCATTATTTATCACCCACATTGTCCAGTCTCCTTCATTTCATTAAATTTATCACCCACAAACATTTCTTCCTTCTTTTCTTTAGTAATTGAGACAGAATTATAAATGCAGAACTTGCGATCACAATATCATTCTCAGAGTTAGACATAGTGTACTTAGCCGCCCACAGACACTTGACGAATGAGCAATGAGCACTTTTTCGCCTCATCTAAACATCTCTAGAACATATGGAAGAATTCCAGTTTTGTTCGTTGTCATTCTTGCTCGTTGGTATTCTTTTGAAGTAAACGATGAAAACTAATTATCGTTTAAACCAAACGAGCAACAAATAATGACGCTCAGTGCTCTTGATCTAGCTCTAGCTCTATATTATTTTGGTCTAAATCCACCTTTACATGAAAGATAATAACAGGTATGATGTAAACAGGAGCGTTCTAACGAGCATTCTGGCGAGCATTCTAGTGAATCAACAAAAATTTGCTACATACATTTTTTATTTGTGTTTGAACTAACTTATTCTATGGAATACTTGTATTACGGTAATCGAAACAGCGATCGAGTGCATCGTGCATGAACATAGGCCTCCCCATGGAACGCCACAACGCTCTGTTGCTAGTGGCTCCCCGCGACTCCCCAGGTGGTTGGTCTACTTCGTGGGGAGCCGTCACATGCTGCGTCTTCGATTCCGTGGTTGCCACTCGAGAACCTGCCTTTCGTAGTGGATATCGTCTCTTTGTGATATGTGGCCTACCCATTGCCACTTCAAATATATACATCTTTAGTTCTTCTGCGAATTTCCTCACATATTTTTACCACAAATATACTCGTGGCTCTCTCCATAGCTGGGAATAGATATATTATTATTTAATTCCTTGCCCCATAATAACAATCAATATGAACCATTCACACGACGAAGTATAAAGTCGTAACCCTGTAAAAGTCGTAAGTCGTCATAAGTACGTAACCCTGAATGCACGAGGCACGACTCGCACTTGGCCAGTTTTGATCAGTAACATTTTATAAGTATAATAATATTAAAATATATACCTACACTAACCTTTATTTAAAATTACTAGATATAGAGAGCGGTGGTAGCCTATTGCTTATCTAGTGAAAGTTATAATCCAACGATAACGGGTTCGGTCCTCGGCTTCGCATCCGTAACTTAAGTTAAGTGCAGCTTTCCATAACTCCGTGATTCGGTGTGCACGTTGTCGGTCCCAGCTGTTATTGATTAATAACAGTCGTTAAGCCATGTCAGAGGCCTTCAGGCAGCCTGAGGCCAGCACTACCTCATACTAAAAGCAAGCAGATATTTTATTAAAATATAGAAGCCATTTTAATAAAATATCTGTTTATTCGCCTTGCTTGCTTTTGAAACTTATTAATAATTTTATTAGTTGCTTTAGATCTTAATTAGTGCTCGATATTTAATTAAGGGATCTACGTAGCCTTAATGAATAAAACGTTATAATCTAAGTTACTAATAAGCAAGAACTTAATCCTACTGTACAGCTACTGTGTACTGTGGCTACTGTATAATAGGGTTGCTCGTACAATTTAATAAATATACCAATAACGAAATAGTCGTATCGAGAAATGGACAATGTAAGAAATAAACTAATAACGAAATAATCGTATCGCGAAATGGGCAATGTAAGAAATAGACTATTAGCGACATAGACGAATAGCTACTCAGTCCAAAGGATTAATTGAAATTACATTTAGGCACAACGCGATTAAGGCAAGCAAACGGTTTTTATAACTATGTTATGAATGATATATTATTATTATTGAAATTGATATTAATAATGTATACAGAATGGAATTGATAAAGTATAAAATGTTGTATATCAACGTTAATGAAAATAAATAAGAAAATTCTTGCTGCGATAATATTATAATAAATTGTTATGATACGAGTATAATAGATAGATAGATAATAATTTATTGCACCAAATGAAACACATACATATAAAAACAAACTTAAAAGTAGTACAATCGGCGGCCTTATTGCTAAGCAGCAATCTTCCGTAGGCTAGATTGAGATACATGACCATTTAATAGAGGTAGTTGTTGGTAAGCAACGTTTTAGTAAAATACTCGAAAATAACTAACAAAAAAAAAAGAAATGAAATTGAACAAAATATAAATAGCAAGGTAAGTATTATGTAAATAACAAATACTACTAAATGTATAACCGTGATACAGACAGACAGACTGCGTAAACAACGAAAATCTTATCATTGTATGAGCTTTTGTGCAGAGGAAAGTTTAGATATAGATTTTTAGATTGCCGTAAGGAGTGGCAATTTGAGCAAAGCAGTAATATAGATGATTTAATAAAATCTCTGTAATATTTAAATTTTAGCAAAATCCAACGAAAAAATAAAAGTAAATTAGAAATTATACTAATTTTGGAATTCATCATCACAAATTATACAAATTTCGACACTATTGATAAAAATAACAAAGCCAAGAAAACAGTGTATAACGTTTTTTTTTCTTAACCAAAATTTTAAAGGTTTTTAACAGGGTTCGCCGAGGCTGACCCCTTTGTGTAAAATATTTTGCTTCTTCATTTTAAATTACTTTTGGTGGCTTTCTAATTTGGAGTTCGTCCTATCATCGCCACACTTTAAATAAAGTTATTTTGTAGAAAAATCCATGAGAAAAAATATCCACACCAATGTACATCAGTGAAAGTTATCTGTTTGTTTGTTTGTTTGTTTGTTTGTTTGTTTGGGGAGATTTAACGCCAAAACGGCTGATCCGATTTTGATAAAATTTGTAAATACTGTACAACATTGAGACCAACATAGGATACTTTTTATCCCGGAAAATTGTAATTTGCTACGGGAAAACTGGAAAATGACGATTACTCGCTGTAAGGAACGGAATGAAGTGCCATTGCCATAGAAAAGAAATAATAACAAGTCGGTCAAAAAACGTCAAGAGCTTTGATGCTATACTTTTGCAGTGGTTTTTCATATCCTAGATGAACATAGGATGCTTTTTTTTCGCCATAAACTTAAGTCCACGCGGACGAAGACGCGGGCAAAAGCTAGTTCTTAATAATTGTAAAACGTCATTGGTTCTCTGCTAAAACAAAGGTTTTATATAAAGAAAATATAACGCGGTGAATGAAATGAAAAATGACATGAATGTAAAATAAGATAATTTTGAAGAAATAACAAAATCATTTAAAAAAAATATTTTAGAAAACTAGAACTTTTTAAATAAATATCCTCTTATTTGATATGCTCGTAACCATGGTTTGATAACTATACAAATGCTTTTAATTAAAACTTTAATAAGAAGACTAGATTAACTTCACATACAAAATCATCAATTAACAAAGCTTTCTTTTATGTTTTACTAGCTTTCCCGCCCATGCCTTCGTTCACAATTTTCCGGGCTAAAATGTTTCCTATGTTTTATTCTAGGGTATAGGCTATCTCCATTCCAAATTTCATCAAAATCCGTCTCGCTTGAAAGCTCTCCAAACAAACAAACAGACACCGTTTCACTTTTATATATTGGTATGGATGTTCAATGAAATTAGAACAAAAATCTAGTCGTTTTTGAAAAGCTTTTATTTAACTTGCAATGTTAGTATGTACGTATGCCGAGGTTTTTGACAAGGTGTGGCACGTCGGGCTGATGTATAAGATGTGCTCGGAGTGCCAGATCGTCTTGTGCTTATAGTACAAGACTACCTCAGAAGCCGGAGCTTCTGCTACCGTGTTGAGGGCGACCGATCCCCCTCCATCCCATCAGAGCCAGAGTCCTTCAGGACTCCGTGGTGTCTCATCTCCTGTTCACACTTTACACAAGCGACTTCCCGCACACTCCCAAAGTTGAGATTGCTTTCTTTGCGGACAACACCGCGATTTATTCCACCAGATGGAAAACAACCATAACAACCATAACCATAACCATTCAAAGAAGCATCCAACAAGCACTCCGAGTGCTCGATGTTTGACCATACTCGTCTGTAGTATTCGCTCACGCCTACCGCATCTCCCTAGAGAAACTTCAGATTTTACAAAATAAATTCATCCGCAATGCAGTAGATGCCCCCTGGTATCAGAGGAACATCGACCTGCATTGTGATCTCGAGCTTCCTTAATCCTTCAATACATGAAGGATGCTTCTCGCCGCTACTTTGACGCGGCACCCCATTACACCAACCCTCTTGTAGTCCAGGCATCTGACTACTCGACAGACACGATAGACGCACAGCCCCTCCGTAGATGCCCTAGAGACATCTTGAGTGATCCGGACGATGAAATCGCTGCCGCAGTGCAGGCAGCGATAGATTCGTCCAACCGTTCCTCAGCATGTGTCAACACACTTAGACACAGACACCGACCTCGCTAGTGAGGTCAACAGTCCTGTAATTAAAGTGGATTTTATTCGCCTTTGAGTTTCTTGCCGATTCTTCTCAAAGATGTATTCCGAATTGGTGGTCAGTTATCCAAATAATTCAAAGCGCTCCAGACATTTCATCAGGGCCCCCTCGATCCCTACTAAAACTAGCAATCCAGGGGTGTTAAGTCAGACCCCCGTAATTAAAGGCAACTGTCCAAGCCGAGGTTCGTACCCCCTGGGTGCCCTTGAGCAAGTGGCCAAAACTTTAACTTTAGCGTGCGCCTTCTACGTCACGCATTGCGGCGGAGCGCTTTTGCACCCGTCCCACCTGTACGGTGGTGAAGCATCCTGCACGGTTGACGCTCTAGAGGTCATTTATAGACCAACAGCATAAAAACTTAAGAACAAAAAAAAAGTTTGTTTAGGTCAAATCTTGCAAGCAGAATTAGAACCACTTTCTCTTATTCTACGGAGTTGAATTTTTGCATGTTGGTTCATTTCCAATGACAATGCATTTTTATGGTAAATATGACCTAAATCGACATCCAGGAACAGCTCCAGATAAAGGAACTCTTCAACGGTCAACATCACTGTCATGAAAATTTGTATACACATTCTACTATGGTAGCCGGTTTGAAGTTTTACCATGACATGCATGCAGCACTCCAAGTTGGCTCCTGACTTGGGAACTCCTCGATCGTTATCTGTACAGACATGAAATTTCGTGTACGCATTATTTTATGATAGCCGATTTGAAGTTTTACCATGACATGGCTGCAGCACTCCAGGTTGGCTCCTGAATTGGGGACTTCTCAACTGTAAACAGCACAGACACGAAATTTTGTGTAAGTACGCATTTTTTTGTGATAGCCTGTTCTAAGTTTCATCATGACATGGCTACTGCATAAAAGCTTTTTTAAAATGTTTTTAAATTAAGTTATTTTATATATAAATGAAATACAACGTATCGTGTAAAATTATCCTAACAGATTGACAAATTGCGTTCCCGTGTCGGTGACAGACTTTTTTTACTACAGTGGTGCGCATAACTGAGCATATTCCTGCGGTAGTGGAGCGATGCGGGAGGGTATTTCACGTGACGGTCAACGCGCCTCTCTGCATACCTACTTAGGTCTGCTCTGTCCCTGTAAAATAGTCACATGTACCTTTTATATTGATGTGGTTGTTATGTTGTTATAACAGATTTCAGTATAAACGACAAGCTTCAGGATTTCGGCTTCTCGACGGGACAATAGCTCCTGATGAAGATTCGCGCAGAGGCGAAACTCGTGTCGTACTGCTATTACATATATTGGCTAATAGGAACTTGGATACTTGGTCACAAGCTTTTTTTTAGTTTTACATTCTGAGTAGGGTTTTACTATAGTCTAATTAAGATAGATATATACTACAAGTACATACAGTAATGAACAGTGACATTTGCTACCAGACGTAAGCTGAAACTGTTTCTACAAAACGAAGGTTTATTACTAACGGATGAGACCATAGCAACGTTCCGTTAGCATAATGCATGGAGATGATATATTATTGCGTACCTATGAAAAAACATCAGCAAACTGTCAAAGTCACATTGCATAATTCATTCGAACTACGGAAACTCCTTGCCGTGAAAAATTAGTGGAACCGAGTGAAACGCTATGTGACGCCCCGTTATTAGTAGGTTGATTACGAATGGATATTGTGACATTGACGTATTGTTGATTATAGAAACCGGATATTAGAGACCGCTTCGCTCGGTCTATAAAAATATTGATGCGATAATATTTGTCTATTCGGGTCGTGCAGAATCGTAGATAAAATTTATATGAACGAATATATTTGTAGACACAATGGAGTAGATATTAATAATGGGTTAAAATGTTGGTTAACTGGGAAAATATGCGATGTTACTATTAGTATGAGAAAATAAAATAGAATCAAACTGGGAATGGATATTTTAACTGTTCGAAAGATAGGCAAACTTAGGTTAGGCAAAGGGTACGCAGATAAAATTACAGTGCAGTCCATCCGATTGTTATCAGCCCAACGATTCACACCCCCCCCCCCATTCCTATTAAAATGAAACGAGTCGTTTTTCCAACGTCTCGTTACTTTTTGACGTTACTTGTATGGCGTTTATGTCAAAAGCATACGGACAGTAAGTGGAAACGGTTCGTTTTAAGATATACGAACCGGCCATTAGTGAAACTCAGCTTATACATATTGTAGGTATCTATTATTAAAATAGCCATTAATATAAACAGTACCTATCTTCTAACCCCACCAGTCCAATACTACCCAGCTATAACAACATTTTGAATAAGCGTGATTATTCCGGAATCCCGGAAATCATCCCCTTTCAATCCCAGGGCACCGCAATTTTTTGTGTCATTACGCCGCTTTCCCATTTAGCACTCATATTCGAGTATGAGCATTCATTTGGGTACCGTTCATGTATAGTATGTATACCTACCATTTATATTATGTTCTGGGGTTTAAAAGGGTTATTATTATTATGGCGCGGTGATATTGTTAGGGGCTTTTGGGATGTTGTATATGTGCGTAATGTGTGTATGTGTGTGTAAAAGGGATTTAATGCTAGGAGTATTAAGAACTAGTTTCTCTTACGAAATTGTATGGTCCACGCAACCAACTCCGTTTAGTCCACGCAATCAATTCCGTTAATTAAATTTATAACAATAATTTTCTTCAGTAAATCAATTTAATTGGATAGTTTTTTTTTATCTTTCTAAATAATAAATATTACCATCGTGAATAATAATAATATAATATTACATTATAATGTAAAGTTTTTCATTTCATACATATTTATCGTGATTCCATTTCCAGATAACGAATACCTAACTGATGACTCTGAGATGAAATTTTAATGTTAATCCCAAAAGTTGGCATCTTTATGCTAAACAAAGTCGTACAATTTTCACAGCATTTTACATCCCACGATTTTCAATTTACCGAATAAACAAAGCGAACTGGATTCAATTTATTCTTTTTTCCTAGCTAAGAACTGACATCTCCACTCCAATTTACCTTAAGAAAGAAAACTCAACCTCAAAGCAGGAAGTAAGTAAGAGCAAAGGGGCCATTTTGATATCTTATTTCAAATGGATGTAATTGAAAAACTTTCGGCGAGAACTTGACCCTCAATGAGCACGACGAAGTTTTTGTTTGTGCTAAATGAAAGCTTGTCAATTAATTGAGAATTAAATAAGACGTAACGACAAGTATGCTAAATGCCAGCAAATTAGCTCATTCCTACTTCATCTTACATACATAATATAATGACTGAAAACCAACCATAAAAAAGACTATAGTATCGTGCTTATAATACTATACTAATGTACAAATAAAACATAGACTATTGGTTTGTATATCTTTCACGTCTGCTTTTGCTCTTAAATAGCTGAATCTATTTAAGTGAATCCCGTAATGATTTTGAAGGCATGTGACGCGCAGTGGCGAGGAATGATACGGGTTCATACCCCGTCCTTGATTCAAATTATTCGTTTAGAAAATCATTTAATGTGATTAAACTTACCTGACCCGTTGAATGAAATGTTAGAATTTCACATAAAAGAGGAACAGTTAGAGGAATTGATCCGATTTATAGAGAATTTGCAGCGCTCCGCAGCTTTGATCGAGTGCAAAGTTTGCCACCCCTTTTCGCCCCCTTAGGGATGGAATTTCAAAAAACCCCAGTGCACCTTTAGGATACTCAAGGAATATTTCCTTAAAATTTCAAATCTCAAAGTCCACTAGTTTAGGCTGGGCGTTCGGCGTAGTCTGTTAGTCAGTATGTCATGGTACTGCTTTATGTATAAATTTAACGTAAAGGGTTGCTTGAGTATATAACAAACTAGTACATGTGTTGTGTATGTAGTGGATAGATAGATAGATAGATAGATAGATAGATAGATTCACTCTATTGACACCAAGAAAATAATAAGACACAGACATAGGAAAACACTTAGATTATAGGTACAATGGGCGGTCTTATCGCTAAAAGCGATGTCTTCCAGATAACCTTTGGATGGACAGAAATTATTAAAAGTAAGTTTGAAATTGAAAACTAAGATAAAACCTTATTATCTCAGAGTTTACGCCTTATTTTAATTTCAGTCGCTTTGGTTCCCTTAATTAGAATTGTAAAAAATAAAAAATAATAATTTATAAACAGTGCAGGTATGTATAAATTTGATTTATGAAATCACGTACGATATGACGGATCTTCTTTAAAAATAAAATAGTAACTTTATCTCTTTTTTCATTTTGTAAAACTACATAAATTCTTTACCGAGATAGATAGATAGAAAGATAACACTTTATTGTACCAAATGAAACAAAAACAAAAATAAACTTAAATAATAGTACAATCGGTGGCCTTATCGCTAAGCAGCAATCTTTTCCAGGCAACCGTAGGCTATATTGACACACACGACCGAGCATCAATAAACATTCTTAGAGCAAATAATAAACTCCGTATTAACAATCAGGAAAGAACCTTTTCAAATTCAACGTATGCATTAGTTTATGCTGCTATAACATAAGACTCGTGTCAGAGTTAACAAGCATCACTTCAAATTATCATCAAAACACGTTCTAAAAGTTCCCAACTATGTTCTAGTTAATTTGTACCAGGTGTTCTCCTTTCGACAATTAATGGTAGTTAGGTGGTATTGTTAGTGTTGTACAGAACTAGACCGGCTCTAGTTGTCTGACATAATACTGTTTGGATGAATTACTGGCTGAAATTGTTGTTTCGCAAAGTAGGTCTTCAGTAGCCTATGTTGAGAGAAGTTCTATCTAGTACAGACGCTTTGTCAGAAAACTTATCCCTTTGATATAAGAGTGTATTCTGTTTCGATTGGACTCATCGACAATTGATTTACAGAATCATTCAAGAAATATGATATCTACGAAAATTGGAGGAATCTCAAGGTCTACTGGAAACAACCCACGTTCCACGATGTTTAACGATTTTCGATTCGGAGTTATTCCGTATTATATCATTACCCCTTAAGAGTCCGATGGAGGACAAATTTTCTGTACAAACTTAATACCAAAATCATTTGTAATTGGAGCATATTTCCACAGTGTTATGATTATTCGGAAAGTTTTTATCTAGGTTCCCAACGGTATTTTATTTTCAAAATATTTACCTGAAACGAAATATAAGCGAATATTCAATTTAGCATATAAATAAAGAAAATGCAATATTTGCTTATATTTCATTTTAGGTACTTACGTTTATCATAACACTATGGAAATATGCTCCAATTACAAATGATTTTGGCATTAAGTTTGTATGGAAAATTAATCCTCCGCCGGACTCTTAACGTTTGGACGTTAACGTTTGGTACAACCTGTAGACAATGCCTTCTGAGACTTTAAAATTAATCATATCAATTAATTTAATCAGTATGTAAGATATAAATACATAAAAAGGCTACGGTATTTTATCAATTTATATTTTGCCTGTCTTTTAAATGATAATGATAAAATAAAATGTGTTTATTTTGTGTGTTACACAATAAACACATTTTATTTTATAATTATCTTATCCTAAACATCGTTCTTATTTAACATTCCTTTCCTTTGACGATCTTATTATTTTTACTTAAAAAGTCTTTATCTTCTTTGGGCGGTCTGACAAACTCTATCATTAGAGGCCAGCACTTCCTCATACGACAAACAAACAAACAATGGGTAAAGTCGAAAATAAAGGAAACTGAACTCAAGTTCCTATACTTGTTCAAGTAATACTTGAGTTCCGTTCACATTTTCTCTTTTGGCTATAAGCTTTTGCCTCGAATAAGTTTCTATTTTCTAAGATTCAATATAACATTAAATATAATTTTATGTACTCTATGATATACAATCAAAAATTGATTTGAAAATTTGTAGTAGATTTTAAAATCTAATACAGAATAGCAATAAAACTGATAGAAGGCGAGGTATTCGATTTCTGGAAACCAGATTATTTTTCTTCTGAAATCGATATTGCGATGCTTTGTCGAAGAAATAATGATACCGACAAATTAATCCCTGTAAAGGTCAAAATACACGATCGTTCCAATTCCGTCACTCCACGTGGCGTGGATGGCGGCTGTTTTTGCCCACAAAGCTCTACACACTACACACTCCATTCACTATCACTCTACACTCCATTTCTAGGCTTTTCTAATGCTCAATTTCTGTCCTGGCACAAGTAATAGCTGTACGTCTCAAAATAAACCTAATAAATAATTTTTGTATTAGGATACAGAAATAAAAAAAAACTACTCCACAAGTACAAATTCTACTTCGGAATCATATGTGATTCTGAATTACTTACGGCATCCGCGGCTTATTTTATTTCATCATCATCTTCAGCCATGGCCCGGAATTCAGTTGAGCTATGGACCAGAGACAATAAGTAACAACTTTCTTAAACACAACAAAACTAGCTGTGCCCTGCGGTTTCACCCACGTGGATTCTGATGATGGATGATGATGATGGATATAAGCTATCCTGATACCAAATTTCATCAAAATCCGTTCAGGCGTTTGAACGTTAAGGAGTAACAAACATACACACACACACACACACACACACACACACACTAAAGATAAAAGATAGGTGGCGCTAATTGTTTTTTTTATTCATTTTATGTCATTTTGTATGGACTGTCAGTTCTAATGCATGGAGTTCTGCATCGCGCATCCGAAGTTTTCCACTCGATAGGAGAGTATAATTTTTTTAATTAAGTTGAGATTGTCCTGTTAACGAAAGTGCTACGCTTCTCTGATGTATTAATATTAGTGTGATAAGCATATATTATAATTTTACATGCTGAGCTGAAGAACGTAAAAACTCCACTGAGCTCGGATAGATATAGGCTGACAGATACTGATAGCTGCTACTGATGATGATAATTTTTCATAAACACAATTAAAAGGCATCCGAGGACGTGGATGATCATCGCAGAAATCAAGCACGTAACGACGATCTCCGGATTGATCTCGACATCACAATGTACGCTCATCAAGACCAATCCAGGCAGTCGCGACTGTCCGATGCTGCTGGCAATGTTCAGATTTATGAAAAAATCTTGACATTGAATTGACAAGTAATTGGTTAGCCGCTTTTGAAGTCTCCCTGTTTCTCGTATCCTTTAACTTCATGTATGCGTTACTGGCAAACAGGCATCACACTGTCATGTCTTTGGACCCATCGAGTTTAGCACATTACTATTAATGTCTAGAACCTGACATGAGATTGATTCTGTCAGTACCGTCGAATGTCATGCCGATGCATCAAAAAATATCCCGACAGAATTTATAGTAAGACCTAAACAGTTGAACAAGCTCCATATTTTGCAAGGGTCTGTGTGAGATATTCTATTGTAAGATATGAAGTTGTACTACCTTGGGCACCGTACGGATTGTCTATATCAGAAGGTCTAAGTAAGTTCTAGTAAGGGTGTTCACTAGTGGGGATGCTCATTAACATACGCATAAGGTTCTGGTATAATACCTTTTATTAGGTTTTCACTTTATAATACAACAAGTTACATGCGCGGGAGTTGGGAGACGACTGTCGGTGCTAGAGGCGGTGCTGATGCCGCACGTAAAATCTGCTTTACTAGTATTCCCGACAATCACCTACAGTCTGCAATTGCCAGAGTGAGTGCATACAACACTATCGTCGGGCGCAACTCTTAAGCGTACATTTCGATGAAAAAGTTTAATGATTTATTTGTTTTATTAACAATACATTAGTAGTAAGTATTTATACAAAACTTTCCCTTGTCTACGGCCCTGTCATCAGCCTATATTTGTCAACTGCTAGACGTAGGCCTCTCCACTTCAGCTCGATCTTCAGCTCTCCTCATCCATTTTCTTCCAGACGCTTTTCGCAGGTCGTCACTCCACTTATATTATTGTATCATCATAAAAAAAACTCAAGGTGATGATTATGAAAGTATCCTACGTGTTTTTCTAGTACCTAAATAATCTAAACAAAAACCCGAAAAAAACCGTCTAAAACCCGTTAGAAAATATATTACATAGGTACTTACAAAAAAAAAACGCATAATTAACCTGATGACCTCCTCCGACGGCTGCGTACAACCAACTGATCGCAAAATGAATTGCGGAGTGGCCACTGACGAGCCCGCACGGCGTGGAAAGACAGCATTCCGCGTGTCGTATCTGGCACACACGAAGAGTTGGATTTGGTAGTTGGATGGATGGAATGGAATGTTTGGAAATCTCATATTTCTTGTCATTCCATGTAATCCACGTGAGTTTTCGCACACAGGGACGGTTTTTGGCAATTTTTGGAATGTTGGATTAGAATGCTGTTGCATGGAGTTATCGTGTATTTGGACCTTAAAGCAGATTGTTTTGTTATTTCATAATTTAATTTCTTCGCAATCAATTGAACACATGAAATAATATGCCGATATTTGGGTTCAATATTTCAATAATGTATTGCAATTTTCTTTCTCAGATTTTATTTGGTGACTTATTTCGCAGTTTTTAATAATTATTTAAACAAATTGTAGCTATCACACTAATAATAATAACATTCTTTCATTAGACACCTCGCAAAGGGGTTGCAGTTTTTTTAACCTTGTTAGACCACCGTAAATAAGTAAATACCACGAAACATCAGAACTATTTAATTCAAACGAAAACCCCGCATTGCACCATTAAACTGTCAAAGTTCTGTTGAACTCACTCTCGGAGACTCTGACACCCAGCTGAGTACTTTATATAGTAATACGTTTTTTGCATTAGAACACTAAGAACTCTCAAATAAAATAATATTAATGGAACAAGGGACAATAATATACATAAATGTCACATATTTTATTCATTCGAAATGCAGACCTTTTCAAGCGAATTGTTATCTTATTTCAATCAAGTTATGGTTGAAGTTTAGTATTCGTGGCAGTCACACATTAGTGTAGCCAAAAAAGGCGGACAGCTAAAGATTTATTTCATGGGACAATGAAACGTTTCGGTCAATCCGTGGTTGGAAAAACGGTTGAATGTGGGCTTATCTCAATAAGGGTTTGTAACGTGTGTGACTGATAAAAATGTCTGGGGTTTTTTTCTATTAGACTTTGTATATTTTATGAATAGATTTCTGGAAATATGCGTCGAATGGTTTCGTTTGAAAATTCCTAAAAACCGATCGTTGTTTTTATCGATAAAAAACTTCGGTTATTAGTGTGTCAACAGTTCAAACTAAAGGTAAACTAAGGTACTTATTTTTTAAACAAAATATATATGATTAAAACTTTAATTAGATTTATTTTATATGAAACATGGTTTTTTAGTTTTACATTTTGTTGATATATCGGAGGATTACCAAGACTGATGTCAACTCTCCGAGTAGTCAGAGTAATTTATTTTATACACGCTGACAATTACTTAATTGACCTAAATGGTACAGTAGGTTGACGGATCCTAGAATTCCACATTATTGTGGACATCATTTGGATAGAATTAGGAACTCATGCGTTACTGTTTCCATTAGTTAGCTCTTATTCGCTGTTTCTTTATTAATCGTGTTGTGTAATCTTTCGCCTATAAAGATATAACAACAGTTAAAAAGTTTAAAGTCCACTTGCGCCTCAAGAAGTACCAAAGTTTTTTTTGTTAATTAATAAAGTTCGTTATTACAGTTTGTCTTTTAATTACTTGAAGGAAGTTTTATCATTTCCTATCGCTAAAGAATTTCGAAATGGAAAAGTTTTTAGCGAACATTATAAATAGTTGTTTCAGTAACCATTACGTAATCGAGCCGTTCACCATAGACATAGACCCGTTTTACATAGGTAACATTGCCAGCATTTTGGTCATTTTACTCTTTAAACTAAACTAGACTTAATTTCTTCAAATGTAATTTAAACCTTGTAGACCTTGTTAAAAGGTATTTTTGCCCCTGGCATCTATCCTAAACTTACGTCAATTTAAGCTGCACCGCTTAAAATAACGTAATTATAACAGGTTTTTAACACACTGTCTAACAACGTTTAGATAAATTCGGACAAGTTCTGAGACAGCGTTTGGACAAATCGGGACTCTTGCTGCGTGGAAACAAAGTTAATTTTACACTGACAGGCTTTAGTGATAGCTTAGTAAGTTAGGATTAGATGCCAGGGGAAAAAAATACCTTGTTACGAAGCCAACAAGGTTTAAATTACATTGAAGAAATTAAGTTTAGTTTAGGGGATGTCTGAATCGCTAATATTGTAGTTGCAATCTATACAATTTTAACTTTTCTGAAATTAAGGCAGTTTGCATCTGTTGTTTTAATATAAGTTTAATTTAAAAATCAAATTGCAAAAAATCATTTAGGAGTTTTTTTTAACATCCATTGTCACTTTTTAAGTGATAACAAATGTCGTTGTTACTTTTTATTTGAACTCATTGTCATCGGTTTGTGAGCTATTCTGAACGTTTCAGCCGGATAGCTAATCGGAAATCACTCGAAATTTTAATTTCAAGATTCCAGGTCGTACAGAAGTACATACAATTTAAATAAACGCTTTTAAAGTAACCTGATTTTGATACATTTTGAATACAGCTAACGAAAATTTCTCACGTATTAAAGTAAGGTCGTTCTATCAATACTTTTAACCCCAACTGGAGGTCTTTTTCAAGGTGAGTGTGAGGTAAGACGCATCCGTTCCCGTATATGATCATCAAAATCCACCATTGTGATATTCATGATTATGTCTATAATTTTTATAAAGTTTGTATTACATACCGAATTTAAACCCGCACCATCTATGCCTTTGCACATCATTTTACAATTATGCTGTTAGACCAAAGATAATAAGATAAGGTTCCGCTAAATAAGCGTTACATAAAGCTAAACTTCAAATAATAATCATGGTTACGTCATGATTTGATGTACTTTGATTATTTATCTGACGTTACCAGCAGCGTCATTGTTTTCAGAAACGAAAAATCTCCACAGAAGGTTCGAATCAGGTGCCGTAATATAAAATACACTATACAAAACTCGTTGCGATAATGTCAATCGGTATAACCCGCATAACTTATGTATGTGTGACCCTGGAAAGGCGAGCGACGTCTCCTAACAGGGCCGATGCGATCTGAAGATAATTCGTCTCGATGATTGCCTCTACAATCGCGTCTTCAGCTCGAAGATGGAGCTGCTTTTTTACTCGCATTTTTATAGTTGAATGGTGTAATACGTTTTCTGATTGGTTTCTCACTGTGTGGGAGTTTTTGGACGGATTTATTGATAAGAATCTAGAGTCTGCTTAGGTTTTCAATTTAAGAAAACTTTAAGTCATATTATTCATAGCTCATAATGAATACTAGACAATCTACAATATCTGCTAATCTTAAAGGTTTGCTGCGTATAAATTTATCCCAAATATTCTAATGCTAAGCTTTCAGTAATCTGTCATAGGCTGTAAGTGATGATTCTGTTTACTTCCATATTGAAAGATTGATGGCGGCAATAGACGCTGTTTTCACGAAATTGCGTTTTATTTTTTCAACTGTTCATCTGAATAATCTTGAAAGAGTTTTTGTTTTGTTCGTAATTTGATTTATTTGTCGTGTTTACCAAGAAAGTTGAGGAAAAAAATATTGAAAATTTGAGCATACGCAGCTCGTGACACAGTTCAGTTTCAGGAAAGTTTCCGTTGTGCTGCTTTCAAGTGTTGAAATAAAATCCCACCGCCAATAAGGAACCTGCGAAGTATTTTTGGATAATATTCATGTACGTTCATCAAAGAGGCGAGGAACTTCTAAGCTATTTAAAAAAACTCTTCTTTATACAGACTTTTTGTTATAATCTAGTTAGTATATTTATGTGATGAAATACGGAATATTAGATTCAAAAAACATGCATAGCGTTTTACTGTCTTTTTTCATAGTGCATATGGTAAAACTCAGAAATTTACATATACACCTTGAATCGCTAACACCGACTTGATACATGATATCCAAAATATACGAACTCCCAGATTTGTTCTTCCAAAATCGCTCAGCAGAAATAATTACAGACATATTTACAATTTCAATTTACTTGGAAATGCTTAATCACAAACGCTAGCTTTGCCTGTTTACATTAAGGAATGAAATTCAAAGGCATCGCTCCGTTCTACTAAAGTAGGCTTGACAATTTAGAATGTCTAACTTATTAAGCCTACTTTAGTTTGGCAAACTGTTTATATTATAAAATGTAAGCTGGTTGTTATATTTGAAAGAATAACACATAAAGTTTTTTTCAAATGTCAGTAATTTAATAAAACAAAAAAAATGTTTAAGATACGATACAATACTTCATGATGGCGTAAAAAGTCGCATTTGTGTCATTCAATTTTATTTATCTAGCAAAAGACATCGTACATTAATAATAATATTAATATATTCGGGACAATTCCACACCAATTACCTAGCCCCAAACTAGGATACCCTGTACTATGGGCACTAGATAACAAATAAACATACATAGATACCAATATTACATCCATGACTCGGAAACAAACATTTCTGCTCATCACACAAATGATTACACCTTGCAGGATTCGAACCCGCAACCGTTTGATTTCGTACCTAGGGTCTTCTCTAGCCACTAGTCCAACCGGTCGTCATTATGTGATACATACCATAGTTTTGACCAGATTTGTAGAAAAAAAAAACGCAAAAAATTTAACAACTTAATAAAATGAGATATTTTTAGAAATTAGGTATTAAAACACTTATCGGATTCACTGAAATCATCAATTGGGTGATATTGCGCTTCATCTTGGGAAATAAAACCCGTAAAATTACTTTCTGTCTTCGTCGATCTACATGCATTATATCACACAGTTTTTGAGGTCTTGAGTAAAGCATTAAATACTTTTATTTAAAGGAATTACTTTTCGCTAAAAACCTTGCATAGCCTTGTAATCAGGGAAAAATAATATTTCGTAAAAAAGCGTAAACAAGCGTAGTAGGGCGCGTTATCCGCGTACAGGATGGTAAGTGAGACATACGATATGTGTTGTCTCCTTGCGCCCGCACCGCAACTTCGCGTAACCTATCACATCAGACAATACGTTAGTTTACGGAGCGTGTATGAACATCATACGATTATATAAGGCAATAAAAATCTTTATTTATTCATATTTTTTGACGACCGGTTGGTGTAGTGGCTAGTGACCCTAGAAACGAAATTAAACGGTCGCGGGTTCGAATCCTGCAAGGTGCAATGATTTGTGTGATGAGCAGAAATGATTGTTTCCGAGTCATGGATGTGATATTCGTATTTAAGTATGTTTACCCGTTATCTAGTGCCCTTATTACAGGGTATCCTAGTTTGGGGCTAGGTGCGGAATTGTCCCGAATATATTTATTTATATTTTTTTTTTTTTTTTAAGTTATTGTTGATGGAGTCGATGTAAAGTTATAATTTACATACATAAAATATGAAAATTGCCATTTTTTTTTGATACGATAGTCAACGTAGGAGCCATCGATATACAGATTTTTCATTGAACATTGTTATGATCCCTCATTTATAACACAAATTGCATCTTAGTTTTCCTAGTACATATTGAGGTAAATAAATACAGTAGAATCCACCACTTTTTAAAAAGCTAGAAGAGCTCTATTGAACGGTGGATGTCAGTTTTAACTAGTAGTTATCTCTTGTCTGGATAACCCAAAGTTGTCAATGAGTAGGTAAACAACCTCCACGATTGAGACTCTTATCATGGCATCATTCTCCGAACTTGCAAACATGCTTATTACTAGCATGAAAGCATGCCAGTTATGAGCAATTGCTACTTATAGCATGTGTGTTAAAACATTGCTAGGTAATAAGCATGCTTATTTCGAGTATGCTCAAAAACAGTCGTTTGATTTTCGAGCATGCTACCTGGGGTGCGAGTGGAACAGGTTTACTTATGAGCATGCTAGTATCGATTTGATCCAGTCGGAGACAGGTGAGCAAAAACAAATATATAGCGCTGGGGAGGCGAAAAAACGGTTTTCGTGACATATTATCGTAGTTACGAATGTCTATTGGAACACATGCTCACCTCTATATAAAAATAATATACCACGAAACAATTCTTATTAATCACCCAGTGCCTAAATAGCATGTGTTCAATTGTTTGCTTTCAGCACGCCTGGAGTGTGCTTAAAACTAGCATGCTTATTGCTAGCAAATGTGACCAGCTGCAGAGCATTTTAGTTTCAAGCATGCTTACAAGCATGCTTTTTTATAAGGATGTGTGTCAGTACCTTCACTCGTTCGTTGACTTGTTTACCCAAATCAATTGTATTTTAATTCATAAACAGATTGCTTATCAGATGAGGGTCTACAAATGATGTCACGAGGTCATAGAAGCACATGTTTTTTCACAATGGTCTCTCTCCTAAACATTACCAATAAACCAAAGAAATAGTGAAACCTAATCTGCAGTCTCTGCAGTAAATTTTACTAAGAGTTTGGAATTTGAGCGAGTTGTTATAATATCGCATTCGTAATGCAAGGGAACAAAGAAATTGAGCATTGTACCAATTAAATAAAATGTATGGACTACAAACTATGTACGCTAAACAAATCTATTCATAGTGAATTATGCAAGTGTTCACTTCGCGGTTCATGCCAGAAGAATTAATCTGCAGATGTAGTTAGTGGTGTGTGTCGTGACAATTCAGATTTTTTACAAAAACATATGCGGGTAGTTGAAGACAACGCTCGTCCTTCTCGACGCTGACATCCGCTACTTTAGTCTTCTCGTGACCACGATCAGTGCAACTTGATCGAAGCCTCGAAGTAAATAAATAAACGTTTTAGCACGTTTAAGTCCCGTTTAAATAATTAACTATGTTTACGAATCGCGAAAGTTTAAAAGTTACAGCTAATCTTGAAACCTTTGAATATACGTTTAGCCCTCCAGGTAACCTTGATGTCTTTTGATGATTTTATGAAAGTGAATAATCAAAAGACTTGTAAAATAGCAATAAGATAATTTTAGGTATTAATCAGCCTGGTTTTTCTACATAAATATACAAATTAATAACACTTTTTTTTTATTCTAGCGGTTTAAATTTATTTGTATTTATAGAGAACATACATAGCTCATTGATATGAGAATCTAATATACACTGGCATTAAAACTTAGTACCACACTTTTAAAATTAATAACTTTTTTATTAAACTGATTGGCTTCTACTCATCGGAAACAAACTGCTATTAAAAATAATAATAATATAACATTATACAAAACCAACAAGTAAGGAGCTAGAAATTACAGCTACATATTTGACAATAATACCACAGTAACAGATTACTACAGTACCACAAGATGACACAACGGTAACTCGTGACGAAAGAAGGAGTAAAATCAAAGTAAGGATGATAATCAATTTTAAGGTTTGGCTTATGTATATTGCGCTCGTATCAAATTAGAGTCTCAAACTATGAACATTTTGCAGGTTCCTCACCGGCGGCGGGATGTTGTTCCAGCAGTTTTTGCTACGCTGCTACAAAAGCAACGAAGCAAAAACTGCCTCTGAACATGGCTTCTATAGTTTAGGAAAAATTGGAATTGAAATGTGATACTAAGTTTTGAAGTATTATTGCTATATTTAGGTTTTTTTGCCTTTTTTGTGTAATTTTTTTCATTTTTAATTGTGATTACAATTTTACAATATACTAAACCTAAAGTAGGTAGGTAAATATAACATTTCCACAAACTACAGCCAAAGAGCTTAATAAAGGTTACATAAATGAAGATTGGTTGCTTAATATGTGGATAATTAACTGTTTTTAGAGGAATTAAGGGATTTAGCTTCTGTGATGGATTTTGGTAATTTATTGAACAGTTGTGCTCCTTGGTGTAAAATTATATTTTTTCAGTACTTTTTATTCTTTCAAATACCTAATAGACAAGAAACTTTCATTTATAATATAAATTTCTTAATAAGCAGAACGGAGCGGTGCCCTCGAAGGCAAAGCTAGCGTTTGTTATTTTTCGATTAAGCACATCCAAGTAAACTGAGACGGTAAATATGGCTGTAATTATTTCTGTGGAGAGATTTTGGAAGAACAAATCTGGGAGTTTGTTTATATAATCATCACCAAGTCAGTTATAGCGATTCAAGGTGTATTTTGAAATTTCTGAGTTTCACCATTGCTACCGTATCCAATGCATCATGAAAAGACAGACATTGCTATTAATGTTCTTTGAATGCAATATTCCGTATTCGATCAGATAATATATTTATACTTACTACATTATAAAGCAGTACGTAAAAAAAGGTCTGTACCGAGAAGACTTTTTTTAAATGTCTCCGAATACTTATAAAAAATCTAACGTTTTTAAAAGTCATGACTGTATGTCTGGATGTTTGTTCACGCATCACATAAAAACTACTGGACTTATTGAAACACGGTTTTCACAGTTCGATAGCTTAGATTTTGACTGTAAAGGTTTATTTCATTCTTAATCCGATGAGCAGCCAAAGAGTCCTTAAAAATCTTTATGACGGCTGCAATAATTTTAGTCTAATTTGGCATATATGTGTTTTAGATCCTAGATTAACCCAAAAAAATGACAACGCATGCAAAGTCGCGGGCACCGCTAGTAGTAACATAAGATTTTAGAGTTTTAATGAAAAGTAGCTACAAAAAAACCGTCGGGGAAAAGGGGTTTTTGAATGGCAACCAATGGAACTGTAGACAGAGCGTAGGCTTACACGAGGTGGATCGAGAACCTGGTTAGAGAAGGTGAGAGAAGTGGTATGCCGCTGGATAAAAAGAGCGAGCAACTGCTTGGTAGATGTACTATGGGGGTGGCTCAACAAAGTGAAGTGAAAGGAACAAAGGCTCCGAATCAAATTTTGTATGAAACCTAGTGTCACCTATTGCATATTCAAAACAATATTATATCGTTTCAAGAGAATAATGTTATGTTTCTTATGTGTGTGAGGAGAATTTTATATTTGAGCAAATTTTTGAAGTCAAGTTGACGCACAAATTTCATAAATATATAATGCTCCTATTCGTCACGAGCTATACGTGCCATATTACCTTATTATGTGATTATAACCTTTGAACGAATGCGTATTTGGGCTTTTTTTTGAATATATAATGATTTGCCATACACTAAATCTGCATTATAGAAAGGTACGTGAAACAAAAAATTCAAAAAACAACTTTTTATATTCATAGTTTTGCATTATTTTTGTCTCTTTTTCCGTACGGCGCGCGTAATCACTGCCCGTCTTTACGAACGGTCGCTTGTCGCTTTGCATCAACATTATGTATATTGAGACATAGTCGATGTGCACCCGTCACTCTAACGTAGCCTCCCTATTAAACAAAAAAAAAGTTATTCTTTGTGGAGTGTGAACATAGGTCAATGGGCTCTATGGAGTTTCTATGGTAGCCTATGTTCAGCAGTGGACGTCTTCCGGCTTAAGGTGACGATGATGTTACTTTTTATACCAAACCACAAGAAAATATAAATAAACGACGACGACTGGTTGGTCTAGTGGCTAGAATCCCTACTACGAAATCAAACGGTCGTGGGTTCGAATCCCACAAGGTGCAATCATTTATGTGATGAGCAGAAATGTTTGTTTCCGAGTCATGGATGTAATATTCGTATATATGTATGTTTATTCGTTATCTAGTGCCCATAGCATAGGGCATCCTAGTTTGGGGCTAGGTAATTGGTGTGAATTGTTCTGAATATTATTATTATTATTAATTAATAAAATAATATATAGTCCTTATGACTTTATATATGTACTGTGACCAAACTAAAAAAATATTAACATCAATTTATAACCCTCGAATATCAACGCAATCAAGCATTCAACACAGCATCCATACCCGAGCTCTGTAAAGTGTCATTTCTCCCAGAAGGCCCGGTTATTCTCTTTGATATTATTATTTCTCGTTGATACCATTCTGTCAGGGTTAAAATAACAGTATGGACACAGAAAAACCGATCTGAATTGATTTCTGATTTAATACATGCATAAGTAAAATACATAATTATCTTAAGGTGCAAGCCTCCTTTGGCGTTTGTGGACTATGAGAAAGCCTTTGAATCCAACGGTCTGTTTTGGAGTCTGTTTTCCTTGTAACGATGCCAAGTCGAAGAAGTGTTGAGATATTTTATGAAGCCACAACAATGACCGTCCAAGTACAGATCCAGCAGGCTATCGAGGAGTGGGACAAGAGATTGTAACACTGCGCATATTGCTGACCTAAGGGAGAACCCCCAATAACCATACAATACACTGTCACCAATATGCAAAGGTATATAATCCGTAATCTGTAATATTCAAGGCTTTTTCCTTAATCGCTCTCTGAAGCCACCTGACTACGGACCCGGTCTTAGGCCTGCCGGTCAGCTTGGACTAAGCACAGTCAGGTGGAACCTCTACCCAAATAGACAGAAGTGCAGAAACAATTAAAATTTCGTAATTGTTGTGTTAGCTGTTAAGACTTGTTGTAGAAAAATAAAAATAAATGTTAGTGTGTGCCGGAAGACTTGTTTTTTTTAAGACAAACTAATAGGCCCGCACTACAGGACGTTATTTACCCTTTTTTTTTTCTCAAATGCTCTATCTCAAATGTTTAAGACCCAGGATTGGAAAAGACGTGCCATAATCATAAAGGGCAACTACATTTCAGTCTTGAAATTCGCAGATGACATCATCATCGCGTCAGAAACGTTTCAGGACTAGCAAGAGATGTTGGACAGCCTGGCCGATTCGTCTCAACGCATTGGGCTCCGGATGAATTTGGACGAAACCAAGGTTATGTTCAACGAACGTGTTATTCTGGAACCAACTGCTGTTAACGGAACTGCCCTCGAAGTTGTTCAGGAGTATGTTAACCTGGGGAAAAAAAATAAACTCGGTAAAAACAAATTCGAGAGAGAGACCTGCGGAAGAATACAGATAGGCTGGACAGCATTTGGAAAACCCCGTTGAGACTTCTCGTCGCCAATACCGCAAAGTTTGAAGACAAAAGTCTTCAACTAGTGCGTCCTACCTGTTATGACATACGGAGCCGAGACGTGGACACTCACAGTACGACTAGTCCACCAAATTAAAGTCGCTCAGCTTCGGAAAGGGCTATCCTCGGAGTTTCTCTGGAAGATCGTATCCGAAATGAGGTGATCCGGCAGAGAACCAAAGTTTTCGACATAGCGTTTAGGATAAGTAAGCTGAAGTGACAGTGGGCTGGGCTGTTCATATCTGTCGAAGGACTGATAACCGTTGGGGTAGACGTATTTTTGAGTCGAGACACCGCGACTCGGCAAATGTAGTGTATGGTGCCCTCCGGCTAGGTAGAGCGTCGATATGAGCAAGGTGGCTGGTGGCAGATGGAAGAGAAGAGCCAAATATCGGGCTCAGTGACGAGGCATACGTGCAGCAGTGGACTGACACTGGCTGATAATGATGATGGCTCCGTTTAGAGGGAAAGAGACACTGTCTGGCATGACCATGGAATTTTTGAGAGACTGGATAATAATATGGGCTTCAGCAGATCGATTATTATTCATTTATTTACAATATTAGGCTGACCACATTCACAGTAAATTTTATTTTGGTTCAATTTGTACTTGTACCTAGAGCCTTTACTGTTCATAAGAAGTGATGCTGTGTATATTGAACACATAAAGGCTGAACTAGCGACACCCTCTAGCATTACTTTGCAACTTTACGCCGACTCGTTTCGCAGCTCAATCTGGGGGACAGCCTGGGAAGTACCGGCACTGCTTTTGTAAATTGAACCTTATTACTTTAGGCCTGTAAATGCTTAGTTTAGAAAAGTACTTCAACCAACTTGAACAGATCTTTAAACTGTTTTACGGTGATTTACTATTGTTAAGACTTGAATTATAACCCGAGTATAGCAAAGCAAGGGAAGGATAATGAGTTTGACAGTCTATATATGTATTTAAGCTGAAGCATCCATCATAGCGTCGTGTTTATTGTTTCAATTTTGACAAGCGAGGTATTTCATCGATTCGTCTTCAGGTATAAAGTGTCATTGGCATATTTTTTTTACCCCACTACGGCGAAGCGAAGACAGAGTTATGTGTTCAAACTAAAAACTCGGTCTGATTTTCACAAGCGAGTTATCAATCGATTCGTCTTTATCGCATGATGTCATAGGCTATTTTTTACCCGATCGCAGTCGGGTTTTAATTAACTAAAGTCTTGTTACAATTCTATTTAAGGGAACCAAAGCGACTTAAAATAAAATAAGGCGTAAACTTTTTGGAAATACCCTAAACTAAACTTAATATCTTCAAATGTAATTTAAATCTTGTTGGCTCGTAACAAGGTATTTTTGCCCCTAAAACAAGTTTTAAATTATATTGAAAGAAATTTAGTCTAGTTTAGTTTAAGGAGTAAAATGGCCGAATTGCTGCCAATAAGGTTTTATCTTGGTTTTCAATTTATAGCTTACCTTCCATTTACTACACACATAACATACATAGCCCTACTCAAGCAACCTCTTACTTAAAATTTATACCTATAAATTATTTTAGTTTTTGAGCTTATGCCTTGTTGTATTCATACCGACAACGTTGTTTATCACAATTACACACTATGCTACGCTCCAGGACAGGCATTACGGAAGTAGGCTACAAGGCTGCCAAGCTCAAATGGGATTGGGCGGCTCATCTTAGCCGTATGCATCTCGACCGGTGGGCAAAGGTCATGACACAGTGGACGCCTGAAGATGGACGTCGCCGCCGAGGCCAGTCCAGAAAGAGGTGGCGAGATGACCTAGACGCCTACCAAGAGGGCTGGTACGAGGCGGCTCAGGAAAGAGAATCTTGGAAGGATATGGGGGAGACCTTTGCCCAGCAGTGGGACAGTATAGGTTAGAAAAAAAAATAAAAAAAAATGTACAAAGGACGTACTTACTACTAGCACTGCGGCGTCTTAGTGATAATAAAAAATACAAATACATTTTTACCCGAGAAAACATATCAGCCGTGACTGGAAAGGCATATTCCAGATTTGATTATTATTGATTTTGCGGTAAATGAACTGTGCAGCCTCTGGCTCGGCGCCCAATTACCGGGAACTGGTGGAAATAAATATATTATTACATAGAATCATTATTGTGAGCTCCATTCATAAAATATATTTACTTTTTATGACCCAATAACTAGACATAGATCGCTAAACGAAAGTGTCACAAGTAAATGTCTAAAAAACAACTAAAAACTATCACTTAGATCGAATTGAGGTCGTTTTTAGGGTTCCGTACCTCAAAAGGAAAAAAAGGAACCCATAAAGGATCACTTTGTTGTCCGTCCGTCCGTCCGTCTTTCTGTTAAGACCCTTTTTCTCAAGTTCGCGTGGAGGTATAGCTGTGATATTGGCCCTCGCAAGGGAATCAAAACCTATAGGGTACTTCGCTTTGAACTAGAATCATGAAATTTGCCAAAAACTAATGGGAAAAATCTGAAAACCGTAAATTTGTAGTTACTCGTACATAAAAAAATAAAACACATATTTTTTTAAACTTCTTGGCTCAATTTCAGTTATGAAGCAACTATTTAGCTACAAGTTTCTACGGAACCCTCAGTGCACGAATCCGACTCGCACATGGCTGTTTTTTTCACAAATGCCTCATAAAAAGAACATAAAACGGCTAATAAGTCGAAGCACCGAAGTAGCGATGATAGCCTAGCCGTATACTAGTGCGACTTAGAATCCAACGATACAGGTCCTAGTCTCTGCACCAATAACTTTTCTAAGTTACGTACGGTTTTCCTTCGCTACGTGCTTCGGAGGACACGTTTGGCGGTCGGTCCCGTCTGTTATTCATTAATTAAAGTCGTTAAGCCATGTCAGAGGCCCTCGGGCGGCCTGACAAACTCTGACACCAGAGGCCAGCACTACCTCATAGAACAAGCAAGCAAGCAAGTTGAAACAGTACGTGCAATTTTCATACGTCATGGAAAAATGCTAGAAAAGCATGACAGAAAATATGATTCAGTTTTATACAATTAATGAGTAAGTCAAGCCTATAATCCCCCAATGATTAACCCGTCCAAAGCTTAAAACAAAAAACCTCGTAAAAGTTTTCAAATCTCCTTGTTATCAACAGCTCAACAGTATTCCATTTATGCAACCCGTTTAAGTTTAAGGTATACATATTGAATACTAGCTTTCGCCCGCGACTTCGTCCGCACGGACTACATTTTATCGAGAAAAAAGCATCCTATGTTCTCCTAGAAAATTAAAAACCAATGCAAAAGTATAGCACCAACGCCCATGATGCTTTTTGACAGACTTATTATTATTTCGTTTCCATTGCAACCGTTACTTATAGCGAGTAATCGATATTTTCCAATTTTCCGGTATGAAAAAGATCCAATTTTGGTCTCTATATTGTACAGTACCAATTTACAAAGTTTCATCAAAATCGGATCAGCCGTTTTGGCGTTAAAACTCCCCAAACAAACAAAAAGAAAAGGTTTCACTTTTATATATTGGTGTGGATAATCTTGACGAGTATGTATATCGATTTACACCGGAATGGCGTGAAGTAATCGTATATACCTACTGAATCAATATCCCTTTCTTGAAGAATGAATGAAAACATTGGAGAGTGCTTACACCGATTTGTTGGTGCTTACAGCAAAACGTTCTTTTGAGAAAGATTATATCGACAAAGAGAACGTACCAGAAACTAGTAGCTGAAACTCAGAGATCAGTGGCGAAAATGTATTCACTGAACAGTTGTTTGGAGAAGGATTCTTTAGATAAGAAACCGAACGGAAAATGTTTTTGCCTAACCCTTCTTCGGAAAATGATATATAAAGCACTCAGTACTGCGCTCAATAAAATGATAGAAATGTATTCGCTTTGCATTGCGTACTTTATTGAAAGCTGTAAACGTCCCGTTTTCCCCTTCAAGTATTGACAGACGGGATTTATTCTGTTCAGTTTTATAGAGCTCTTTGTTTACTGGTCGCAAATCGGTGGGTTGCCATTTTACCCGATTACAGCAAAGCAAGGAAAGGGTAATGAGTTTAACAGTCTACGTATGTATGTATGTATATAAAACTACAAACTTGGTCCGATTTTGACAAACAAGGTGTCAATCGATTCATCTTTATTTATCATAGGAGTGTCATAGGATTTTTTCCCCGACTGCGACAAACAAAAGGTATGTTATGTGTTCAAGCTAAAAACTTGGTCTGATTTTGATAAGTAAGGTGTCAATCGATTCGTCTTCATCGCAAGAGTGTCATAGGCTAATTTTTTGAACTTATATCTTGTTGTCATACTTACTCATAATAAAAAGTGAAAAGTTTGCTAGATTCTGCCTGGATTGATAGATACTACTTAATTTTAAGATAAATTATTATGTTTTGGTATCAAGGACTATGGTAATCAAATCAAATTGCTATTTATGTTAACTCAGGAATACTCAGAATGGCTGGCCTAGCCTTATATAGGGCTAGGAATTTACTTACATTTGAAACTTGACATTGACAATATTTCCTAAGAACTCTATCCTAAAACGCTAATCACCTTGAACATATTTTATTTTATGCTTACACCCTTGTGTTAATCACTCCCGTGAAATTCATCACCCGCTCTCGTCCAATTCAATTGAAGCGTCAATCAATCGACGAATGTTCGAACAGCGGGTCAACCGCAACCACGAGCTTGGCGCTTTGAACATTCTAATTTCCGAATGTTCTTATTTCTTTTATTCTACTTCAAGAATATCGGAAGTTTAATTTTTGTAAACACTATGATCATGATGATGATGAAAAGTATCCTATGTGTTATGTCAGGCTAAAAGCTCAAAATTTTATCAAAATCCGTTCAGCCGTTTGAGAGTGAATTATAACGATAATGATGATGATGAAAGTATCCTTTGTGTTATTCCAGGATAAAAGTTATCTCCATACAAAATTTCATCAAAATTCGTTCAGCCGTTATCACGTGATAGCTCCGCAAATACACAAACAAACAGACCATACGTTTCGCTTTTATATATTGGTGTAAGAACTTTGCGTTCAATATCTGAAAAAAGGAGAATCACAGATAAGAGCGATGGTAGCCTAACGGTTCTATAGTGAAATTTAGAATTCAACGATACCTAACCTAGGCTAGGCCAATTACTTTTCTAAGTTATGTGCGGTTTTCCATCGCTCCGTGTTTCGGAGGGCACGTTAAGCTGTCGGTCCCGGCTGTTATTGATTAATAGCAGTCGTTAAGCCATGTCAGAGGCCCTCGGGCGCCTTGACAAATTCTGACATCAGACGCAAGCACTACCTCATATGACAAACAAACAAACAGAAAATCAGTTGGCCTTGGTTACAATAACACACATTACTTTTTTTTGCTGTTCTGCATCGTATTATCTAAAGCCCTTTCACTCTGAAATCCCTGATGGATCGTTTTTTCAGCTGAGCAAACGACAACGTTTCACGTCTTAATACTAGCATGAAATATTTCCTCAGGTTACGATCCACGTGGAGCGTTATCGCTACCCTGTTGGTGCGCTTTTTGGGAATCATCGGGTAATGTTTTCCTTTCATTATCTTTATAGCGATAACGGGAGTTGAAAAGTAGGGTGAGTGATTCTATGAACGACGGTGCGGGAAGTTGTTTTGTACGACGGTGAAAGGTTTAACGATAAAAAAGCTCTGAATTCACGAAGGATAATCCGACGACGCAACGTGAAACCAGTGATTTTTACCTGCGTATGCCAACAAGAAAAGGAAGGTGGACAAAGTGATTTTAGGCGTCAATTTTTAGTATTCTGTGACCAGATTGCCTTATGGGAACTATTTCTTACCATAATATCTTTCATAGGCTTGTTTATGGTATATTTTTCAATTATATACTTCTAATTCTAAATTCTAATTGTGCGCACTATGATGAGACCCTTTAGCTTATTTTCTTTGCCACTTCATCAAATTCTAGTTTTCCAATAAGTCCTTGAAAAGTTACACCAAAACTCTCAAGAACGATGGAACTAATAACCGGAATTATATTTGTCATAGGCCGGGCAAATAAATGTCTGCCCAGTGCCCAAGTTTGCTAATTCGGATTTGGGCAAAATCGAGTAACTTGCAAAGTTTATTGTGTCACAGCTGGGTTTAATAAAGATTTTCGGATCTGATATTATATTCGCAGATATCACTTAGCATTGAGTTTGGGTCAGTGATTATGACTTTATTAAGATTTTCCCGGGTCAATACGAGAATTTCTGACGTTGGAACCCATTTATTGACCTTATAACCACTTTTGAGGCTGTGTTAGGTACGGTTAGCGGAAGTACAGACCTTCATTGCTGTTACTTTGCTAGGGTTTGTGACTGTGTTTACAGATGAAACCATCCCGATGACCACGGCCATGTTACCAACCTACATAACAGGGAGTTCTAGGAACAACCCATGATTATAATAATAATAGATAAATAATTGTACACTAAAAACGCAAAACAAATTGACTATAACTTTACTTATGAATTGTACTATAGGCGGTATTATTGTTTTAAAGCTGTCTCTTCAGGATAACTTTTGGATGGAATTAAAATAGGAGAACTGAAACCCCAAAGAAACCCTAACGACCAAGTATCCCTTATGAATTAAAAGCCACCCTAATATTTAATAACTACTCGTGTTTTATGACTGATATTTTTTGTGCTTTGTTACTTTCCCACCATAATTAATTTTAAACAAACTGAACCTTTGAAACTCATCCTACAAAAGACGTAGGCCCATGTTACACTGTCAAAACCTTAAGCGCCAATAAAAAGCGTGTTTGCATATTCACTGAAAGCTAACGCAATAAAGAACCGATACCGCTAAATCCTAAATAAATCGTAGGCCTATGGAATGTTCTGCGTGCTCTCGTTCTTCTCATCCCACTTCTGATGTTGTTATAAGTCGTTTCTGTTAAGCGACAGAACATGAACATTGTTCCAAAATTTAATATCACGCGTTAGAAGGCCGTAGCACTGAAAATTAATTTAATTTTGTGACAACGTGCTATTGATATTAACAAGGTTTGGGATTTCCACACGCCATAAAATGATACCTTCACAATTATTCGTTGTACTCATAAAGGTATAGCCACGCCATTAAGACCTTTCATTCCTATGTAGGTTGAAAGCTGTTTTGCATCAGATCAAACATTTATTTTATACCCATTTGTTCTCTTAAAAAGAAGTTACATACAAAGTAATATAAAAGTCGTATAAGGAGGCTATCTACAGTGAGATTACATTAGTACTATACAAGTAATGTTCTGTGTAGGTATAGGCAATGGAACTATCAACAATGTTTGGTTCATTCTAACATACCAATGGAATTCCAGTGTAACAGTAGTACACTCAAAGTGGCGTTATCGATCCTTATGATTCCACAACGTTTATCGCACATTGGGACTACACCACTTATCTTAACTTATTGTTTTATGCCCAATTTTCCCCGAAAATGACCAAAATAAAATATAATGAAATTATCAACAATATTTTTAAATTTTTCTTTTTATCATACCATGGGAGTGTTACTCAAGTGCAGGACAGGAATGCTCCCAAAGTGACGTTATCAATTTTTAGGATTGTAAAATCATCTGGGGCAATTTCCAGAACCAGGGTTCTGGAACTGCTTCATACAGTCAGTTAGTTGGCTACTATCACCACGCTGTTTTAATCATCTCAAGGCACAATGGTAGAAACATCGACACGAAGGAGAAAAACCACGGGTTTATTAGACACATTACTATGCACATTGATTATATTCAGAATTAACTTCATATTAATTTGTATATTTTGTACTATATGATGTAAAAATGTTTTTCGCGCCGTCGATGGTAAAATTTATATTGCTGTAATCTCCTTCACAAAGATTTTGTTCGGCCTTTATAATTGAACGCAGTCAGACGATTTTTTAATGTTATTGGTACAAGCAGCTCATCGAATGGAAAAATCTTGTGAACCGTGAAAATCTGGGAAAATTCTTTGGTTCCAATGTTTGTTAAAAATATACGAATGAAAATAGCAAAAAATTTTTAAGAGTACGTCTGCATAAAAGTAAGATATTGTAACGAAGTCTTTCCTATTAGCCGCTAATAAGTCCAGTTTTTTTTTAATTTGTATTTATCTGAATCTTGTCATAGACAATTCGATCAACTAGACTTCTTATTTTGAGTTTCATTTACTTATAGTGACTATTAATTAATCACTGATTTATTGACCATCTTATTTCAGTTTACCAAAAATCCGAGACGTCCCTAAGTCAATAATCAATTAGCATTCAGAACGCGTCGCTTTCTGTCGCAGCACCCAATCCAATTCCCAACCGAATCGGCCAATTCGATCTTCAGCCTAATTCAGGCACCAAACGCTATTTTTTTTTGCAAATCTGGAGCAGTCTTATTTCATTTTGCTTTAATTGTGCAATTTAGTTTCGTGCAATCCATGTGGAGAATGCGCAGCGGGAAATTTTCTTTATTTGAGCTGTAAATTATTTATGTAATTTGTTCATTTTTTCTGTATTTTATATTTTCAAGAGTTGGTATAGTTGCGTCGTGCTAAAAGTTTTATGGCTATTGAAAGCACTGGTTTCCATTAGCTCTCCTATTCGGAATCTTTTCTAAATCTTTTATTTAAGATCCTTTATTATGGCATTACGTAAGTGCTAAGTAGATATCTGTACGAATCAGAACTCTGATATGGAGAATCATTCTTGGGAAAATAACCTGATAGAAGTAATGGTGGCATTGGAATAATGAGAGCTTGATGGTTAAAAAACAAGGTGTTTTAGCACTTAATCTTCAAAAACAAATCGCTATATCGTTTTTTTTCTAAAGAGTAATAGTAATTGCCAAGTTTATACATTTAATAACATGCATTTTCAAGGTAAATGCCAACCCATTATTCTAAAACAAATTACTTACAAAATTATTAAAGGTAAAAGCTTGCCTATAGGCTATAACATTATATCTATACTATAACTTATTATAGCTTTCCCACCCGCGACTTCTTCCGCGCGGGCTACTGTTTATCGCGAAAAAAAGCATCCCATGTTCTTCTAGGATATTAAAAACCAATGCAAAAGTAGGTATAGCACCAATGCTCCTGATGTTTTTTAACTGACTTGTTATTTCGTTTCTATGTCAACCGTTCCTTACAGCGAGTAATCAATTTTCCAGCTTTCCCATGGAAACTTTAAATTTTCCGAGATAAAAATATCCCATGTTTTATTCCAGGGTAAAAGCTATCCCCATTCCAAATTACATCAAAATCCGTCCAGCCGTTATTGCGTGAAAGCTCCCCAAACAAACAAACAAACAGACAACGTTTCACTTTTATATATTGGTACTATATAATATTATAAAAGACTAAGTTTGTGAGTTTGTGAGGTTGTAGGGGGTAATCTCTGGATCTACTGAACCGATTTAGAAAATTATTTTACCAATATAAAACCACGTTATTTGTAAGTGTCATAGGCTATATATTAAAATGACTACGCGTGCGAAGCCACCGGCATCAGCTAGTATATAATATAGTAGATTAGTTGATCCTTTGTAGCGTCACGCACTTCGAACAATAATAACTTGATTGATGACTCCAGTATGTTCATGTTTCTAATCCGGTTAAAGAATTAATCATACTAATGTTACTATTTCATCAGTTTTGTTTACCAGCTTGGCTACAATTACTAAACGATTTCTAAGTAACATTTCAATAAAATCATATGAGCCTTTTGGGAATAAGCACTCTGAGTACAAATTAGATGGCATAAATGTTTAGCAATATAGTGTCATTTTTGATTGAGATGCTTGTCTCTCTAATTAAATAAGGTACCTAGAGTTTAAAAGTGCTAGCTTTAAAATTAAAGTGATATAGTATTTAACGAGCTGTACAAAGTTAACGCGTAGTTCTCCCCGCGCTAAATTTGAACACATTTTTGGAAAGATTGAATCCAATCTTAATAAGTATAATTAAAATTAAATAAAAGAAGCTTTTACGACTTTTTTTTAATGAATGAAACTATTTTTTTTCTTGCATTTTCCTTTTTCACGTTGTTGAGTTTTTTTTGTGTGTTTCGTTTCTTTTTTATTGCTTAATCATCGGTTTGTGAGCTACCCTGAAAGTTTCAGCCAGATAGCTAATCGGAAAGTGCTTGAAATTTGAATTGCAAAATGCCAGGTCAAAATACATAGATACATCGATACATACATACATACAAGTAAAGTTAAATAAAAGCTTTTGAAAAAACAGCTTTGTTCTCGCATTTAAAAAAAAAACTACTGGACCGCTAGCAGTGCGGTTTCCATTGTTGGATTTACCCTAAGTCTCCGACATGAACTTGGTTGTTTCTATACTATATAATATACCTATATATAATACTAGCTGCACACGCAGCTTCGCATGCGTGGTCATTCCTCTAGGTTAAAAGTACTATTCCAAGACCTAAAACACCAACTAAATTTGATCAAAATTCCTTCAGCCGTCAAAAAGTTTTTACTCAAACAATACTAGTAATGTGGTCATTATTTCGACAACCTTCTTTGGGCAAAGTCGACCTTGCCGCGCTGCTTGAATAGGCGCCAGCAAAGTTGTATGGAATTTCATTATTGTCGTGTTTTGCGGCCAGCAATTTCCTTTGAAAATCCATTATTGTCTGTCGTCTTTTGACGTAGCACTATTATTTATTCCGTGGGTTCGTTAACCCAAAACGCGAAAAGAGAGGCGTTGTAGCTCCCAGACGAATGGACCGTTTTTTTTCTGTTTGAAAGCTGATGTCTTCGTGATTGTTGTTGTTGTTGTTTCTGTTTCTGTTTCGGTTTCGGTTTCGGTTTCGGTTTCGGTTTCGGTTTCGGTTTCGGTTTCGGTTTCTGTTTCTGTTTCTGTTTCTGTTTCTGTTTCTGTTTCTGTTTCTGTTTCTGTTTCTGTTTCTGTTTCTGTTTCTGTTTCTGTTTCTGTTTCTGTTTCTGTTTCTGTTTCTGTTTCTGTTTCTGTTTCTGTTTCTGTTTCTGTTTCTGTTTCTGTTTCTGTTTCTGTTTCTGTTTCTGTTTCTGTTTCTGTTTCTGTTTCTGTTTCTGTTTCTGTTTCTGTTTCTGTTTCTGTTTCTGTTTCTGTTTCTGTTTCTGTTTCTGTTTCTGTTTCTGTTTCTGTTTCTGTTTCTGTTTCTGTTTCTGTTTCTGTTTCTGTTTCTGTTTCTGTTTCTGTTTCTGTTTCTATTGTTGTGGTCGTTGTTGTTGTCGTTGTCGTTGCTGTTTTCGTTGTTGTTGCATTGTTTGAGTAAATTCTTATTATACTAAGCTGGTTTTATTTAAATTCCTCGCATTGTTTGAGCAAAGCACTATACAAGCCTTGGTCCGCAATGACTGCCCTGCCCTGACTTAACTAAGCAAAGCTCGAGGCCATCATAGCGTGGCCACTATGATGGCCTCGAGCTTTGCTTAGTTAAGTTCTCGACCATCATCATCGCTGCCAGCAACGCAGTCATTACAGACCGCGGCAGTAATGTACTATTATCGATTGCTCGGCTTCTACTCATCGGATTGAGATACCAAGTACACCAATTTTTAAGTCAAACTAGGTTATCCAAAAGTGCAAAACCGCATCGCAATGGTCCAGTAGATCTTACGTGATGCGTGAACAAACATACAGACAAACTAACAAACAAACAAACAGACAGACATGAATTTAAAAAGCGTTCTATTATTGTTCAGTTGCTTATTTTAAAGTAAATTTTTTCTTAATTATCTTCAATGTACAGTTTTTTTTAGTTTTTATTGCTTTATTAAAAATATAAATTATGAAGAGGTAAGAATTGTTTCTTTTTATGTTTCTATGTTTGTTTGTAACAGATAAACTAAAAAAAAAAACTAAATCTATATTATAAATTATTGCACCCATAGAAACCTATATTATCAGCGAGTAACATGGCAGTTTTTTTTTTAAATAGGGATGTCTCCGAGAATTGCCCCAAGTGTAACCCAAGGTATCACAAATTTGCAAAAATGATGATTATAGATAAAACTTGCTTTAAGGAACGGAATGGCATGTTGCCGTGAAAACGAAATAATAACAAGTTTGTCAAGTACCTACGTGTAATAATGCAGTTGTCTATGGTGAAAAAGCACGATCGTTGCTGCCAAAGATTTAGAATTACGTTTGGTGTCATATTTTTTTTAGAAGGTACGACGTGTATAAAAATGCTAAATTAATAAAAATACCGTGATTCGAGCGCTACCCGTGCGAAGCCGGGGCGAGTCACTAGTTTTTTTATAAAATAGATTTAGAGACTGACTAGTTACAACAACATTTTTACCTAGTAGGCTTATTTTGCCTAAAAGCCTGTTAACCCCTGTCACCACACGTGCCGTATCTGCACATGCGGCCACAAATGCCGCGGCCGAGTCGGTCCAGTTATCGAATTGCCCTGGACATCGCAAAATGGGAACAAACTGGGAATAGTAAGTGGGGACGTGAATCGGGTAATTTGTAATTAGTAGCTTCGAGAGCTGCTTCATTTCGGAGAATTTAAACGAGAGAATTTATGGAACATGACTTACTATTAGATGTGGTTGTGGTAAAATACTTGTTGATTTCACATTTCACACATGCCCAGGGTTTCCTTCTATCCATACTAATTTATAAAAGTGAAACGTTGTCTACTTGTTTGTTTGTTTGTTTGCGGAGCTTTCACGTGATAACGGCTGGACGGATTTTGATGAAATTCGGAATGGAGATTTTGGCGATTTTGGACAATTTGAAATTTTGGCGACCGGCTCAAGCGTACCTGGGATATGAATCTCGGATTAGGCGGTCGCCTAGATTACGGTGGTTGAACTAATGTTTGTTTTTTCGTTGTCATCTACATTTTTATATTGCTCCCCCCATTAGCACCGTCACATTGGTGACACTGCACTGTAAGTGTGAGACCGCGCGTTCGATGACCTTGTTTCGGCTATCCTCCTTTGAATCTTAACATTTCTTGGCAATCAGTATAATGATATGAAGCAAAAGTCTGTAGATAATACCCAACAAATGCAAAAACTTCAAGATGAGAATGTAACCTTACGAGCAACTGTAGCTGACATGAGTTACAAATACAATTTGATGGAACAACAGAATCGCACTAGTAACATTGAAATACAATGTGTTCCAGAGAGCAAGACAGAAAACTTAATTAGTATAACGTCACAAGCTCTGCAGCTTCTTGGGGTGTGATATTGCGGATAGTATTATCTTAAACTGCTCCCGGGTGGCTAAGATGAATCCATCAAGTTCTAGGCCAAGATCCATCATTTTACAACTTAGCTCGCCGAGACTACGCGACGCTGTTTTAGCTGCAGTGATAAAATATAACAGATCAAACTTGCATGATAAGTTAAATACGGTCCACATTGGAATCAGAGGAGAAAAGAAGCCAGTATTTGTCTGTGAGCACCTATCCTCTCATAACAAAGCTCTTCACGCAGCAGCAAGACTGGCTGCTAAAGGTATAAATTCGTGTGGGTGAGAAAGGGAAGAGTGTATATGCGTAAAACAGACGATTCTGATTTTAAATACATTCGGGAAATGGACTGTGTTTATGAGTTAGGTTAATTTAGTTTTAATTATATAAATAAGCATGTGGTATATGTCTTCAACGAAATAAAATTTGGTTCAATACATATATTCTATCAAAATGTAAGAGGCCTTAAATCCAAAACTCAAATATTCACGAATAAATTTGCTTGTTCTAACTACGATGTTATAATTTTGGTAGAAACTTGGTTGAATGGTAATGTATTAAATGAAGAACTATTTCATGATAGATACAAGGTGTACAGAAGAGATAGAGAGACATCAAAATTAAGTAACAAGAAAAAGGATGGTGGAGGAGTATTAATTGCTATAAATAATAAAATTACAACGAAACGTATGCATGGCTGGGAGAGCGACTGTGAGGACTTATGGGTGGTTCTGGATGTCACGACCTCAAATATACATAAACAGCTTGCTCTTTGCGCAGTTTATCTACCAGCTTATCACCAGTGGATAGATCAATGCTTAACATTTTCCTCAACAATTGTAATCGTGTATCAGAAGCACATAACTTTAAAACATGCATTGTTGGCGATTTCAATTTGAGCTTAATAGATTGGTCACTAGTACAGAATCCACACAATGATTACTCTGTTGCCTCTTTAGGACAAACCCTCATTGATTTCTCCAGTCTCAACAATTTTAAGCAGCTAAATAATGAACAAAAACTAAATAATTCAGAACAGAAAAAAAATAATTTTGGACTTAATATTAACCGACATCGAAAACGGTGAAGTTACTATATCAGATTATGGGTTGTGCAACGTGGATGCATATCATCCTCCTTTAAATATCTTTACAAAAACTTTAAGTATTAATAAGCTCAAATCAAATAGTAATTTTAGATATAACTTTAATAAATTGTGACTATCCTGTTTTAAATGAATCCTTAGGTAAGATTGATTGGTATGACTTATTGGAAAGCTGTACAGACGTAAATGGTGCGTTAGACAAGTTTTATGCTGTTATAAATGAGTCTTTTCAAAATCACGTTAAATAAGCCAAAGAATTGCAAATTCCCGGTATGGTTCAATATGAATTTAATACACGCGATAAGAGAAAGAAACAATGTTTTAAGGAGATTCAAAATTTATAAATACCCTATGGATGAAATTATTTTAAAGAAACTTAACGATTGCTGTGACAAATTGTCAACTAAAAGCTATAATAACTACCGTGACTATATAGAAGACAAAATTTCAACTCACCCTAAATTGTTTTGGTCATTTATAAAAGTGAAAAGGAAAGGTGCATCTACTTATCCTGTTTCTTTGTCTGATGGAGTTGACACTGTTATGGGTGGTGAAAATATTTGCAACCTATTTGCTAATTATTTTGCATTGGTACATCTTGACGGCAGCGGTGACATAAGCGAAGAACGTGGAAATTCTCTTTCCAATCTACTTATTAATGTTAAAAATAATAGTCTTTGTTTTTCCAATTTGTATGTGTCCGAGAAGGCCGTGCATAAAGCTTTTGAAAATCTTAACATAGACAAAGGAGCTGGACCTGATGGTATTCCCCCAAAATTTATCAAATACTATGCATCAAGCTTTGCTCTTCCAACGTATGTAATTTACAATAAATCTTTGAAATCTGGTGTTTTTCCTTCTATATGGAAGTCTGCTAAAGTAGTGCCTGTATATCAGAGCGGAGATGATAATATTACCAGCAATTATAGACCAATATCTATTATTTCCACCTTTGCCAAAGTATTGGAGTCCTTAATTTTTCCTTTTATTTATCAACACTTCAACCAGTTTATTACAAGAGATCAGCACGGTTTTGTTAAGCAACGATCTACGTCCACTAACCTGTTAACTTTTGTGGAGAGTCTTACTGAGGCAATTGATACTAACAACCAAGTTGACGTGGTATACACGGATTTTAGCAAGGCATTTGATAAAGTATCTCACTCCGTCCTTCTTTTTAAACTGTCTGCTTACGGATTTACAGGTAATATGTTAGATTGGATACGTTCTTATTTGAAAGAACGTGATTTTTATGTTGTGGCTGCTGGCTTCGCATCCACAACACATCCTAAAATATGTTTAGGAGTACCTCAAGGGTCACACCTTGGTCCTCTCTTATTTAACATTTTTATAAATGATTTACCTGAGTGTTTGAGTCAAAGTACTCCTTTTTTGTTTGCAGATGATCTCAAAGTTCTGAAAGTTATCAAAACTTTTGAGGATGTTGAAATACTACAGAGAGATCTAGATAATGTTGGAAAGTGGTGTGAGCTAAATGGAATGATGTTAAATATTGCCAAATGTTCTCAAATAACGTTTAGTAGGAAAATTAATAACATCAATTATAATTATAAAATAGGTACCCCAAACTTGAAGATAGTTAATACAGTGAGAGATCTGGGTGTGATATTTGATCAAAAACTTACTTTTATTCCACATATTGACAACATTATTAAAAAATCTTCGAAGATGCTGGGTTTTCTGATTCGTAACGGCAAAGATTTTCGAAGACGAAAAACTAAAGTATTGCTCTATAACTGCCTAGTTCGCAGTATCTTAGAATACTGCTGTTCTGTTTGGAGGCCTCATTATGCCGTGCACACGCTAAAACTGGAAAGGGTGCAAATAAGGTTTTTGTGGCATTTAGCTTATTCTGTTGGGCAAGCGTATAAAATTCGATCATATAAAAATAGACTAAAATATTTCAAAATACAAATGTTATCCGAGCGCCAAAATAAAATGGACTTAATTTTACTTTACAAAATTGTTCACAATAATAATCACTGTACATACATACTAGCTAGGTTCAAACTTAGAGTACCGTTCCAGTATCCGCGAAAGCCAATAACTCAATTCGCGTCTCCTTTTCGAAGGACTGTTTTAGGAGCAAACTCGCCGGTACCTAGACTTTGTAGACTTATTAACCATTACAGTGACATATTAGATATTTTCGGGGATTCTCTTGCTAAATTTAGAACAAAAAATAATCAAATGGTGGCCACTGTGGCCAGCACTCTCTAACTTTTCTATTAATTTTAAGTATTTCTTATTGTATATTTCGCAAGATGCTTGTATCCATTGTTTAAATTCCTTATTGGTTGTTAAAGCAGTTACTTAGTTATATATGGTAAAATGCATGCTGTGTTTCCCTTCAATGGATAGTGCATTAAGCAATATATCCTTAACCTAGAAATAAATAGAGTAAGTTTTAATGTAATTATCAATGGGAAGCCTAAATAAATAAATAAATCTCGGGCACAGATTACTTAAATGCTGTCTACACTATTGCCAACCAGTCTCCCCACCAAGGTGACCTTGCTGGTTTGCCACATTGTACTATTATTTATTCTATGCCACAGTGTAGACGGTGGTTTGCTACCAAATTTCATTTGACCTTAAACGCCCTTGTCGACCTTGGCAGACCCCTTTCGAGAACCAGGGTCAGTAACAGTGTAGACGCGTGTTGCCAATCACGCGAGTGCAGTTGTCTCACTGCAGGTGGCGAGTAAAATGGCAGTTCAGCACGAACTTGTAATTATCGCTGAATTCATTGTATTATATAAAGATACTAGCTTTCGCTTGCGATTTCGTGCGTACTACAGTTTATCGCGAAAAGAGCATCTTACGTTCTTCTAAGATATTAAATATCAATGCAAAATTATAGCACCAACGTTTTTGATGCTATTTGTTAGATTTGTTATAATTTCGTTTCCCTTGAAAATCGTTAATTACAGCGAGTAATTCTCATTTTCCAGTTTCCCGTGGAAACTTACCATTTTCCGGGGTAAAAAGTTTTCTATGTTTGTCTCTGTATTGTACAGTACCTGTTTACAAAGTTTAATTAAAAGCGGATCAGCCGTTTTGGCGTGAAAGCTTCCCAAACAAACAAACAGACAATGTTTCACTTTTATATATTGGTGTTGATGCCATGTCTTTGGGATTTGTCTAAGGAAAATTATAGGGACACGCACGACCTATAAAAATATCGTGGGAAATCTTAGTTTAATCATCGTATTTAATAGCAGTACTTTTGTATTTGGATGATGCTAGTACCTACCTAGTATTCAACATAAAACAAAGGTCATTACTAATTTTCAGCATAGTTTTTTATAAAGATTGGGTATAATTTAATAAATAATATTATAACAAGATATAAGTTCAAAAACTAAAACCCGACTACAGTTGGGTAAAATGGCCTATAACACTCTTGCGATGAACAGGAATCGATTGATACCTCCCTTGTCAAAATCAAACCAAGTTATTAGTTTGAACCCATAACCCTTCCTTTGCTTCGCCGTAATTGGGTAAAAAAATAGCCTATGACACATATCCACATAAATAGATACATACATACATACATACCTACACATACTGTTAAACTCATTGCTCTTCCATTGTTTCGCCGTAGTTGGATAAAAACAGTTATGTATCAGTGTCACGAGGTGATCCTAGGGTTTGGGTTTGTTCCACTAGCCCAAGGACCAAACCTCAGTGGACAACATAAAAATACAGGAACAATTAGGAGCACTTGGAGATGTTGATAAACAGAAGCTTCACCTTCTTGGACACGTTGTAGTAGAAGATGACCATGTACAGAGATAGCTGGCCTATCAGCAACGCTTGCAGCTCTGCTAGTCGAGCTGGTCCTTCCTTACTGAACACGAACACGCCCCAAACTAGATATCAGCATTTTGGTGGGCATCCTATCGGCCGCTATTGTAGGTAGGTGGAATTTACGGTATTTACGCAGTAACTAAAACTGCCAGATTTATGTAGGTAAAATAATAATTTATATACCACTTTTTATCAGATATTTTGTAAAAATTAAAAAAAAAAAAAAAACATTGATTTGGGCTCATGTCCATGGACATGGTTTTTTTTATATTAAATAATACAAAAAAAAAAAGTATGGTATGTAAAAATTTTGATGTTATTGGTATCCCAGAACATTAGGTTTATTTAAAAAAAAAAACGAAAGGCAAAAGAAAAAATAAGTAGGAGTTAATAATAAAAATATATATAATAAGGGTAATAAAGTTGACATAGTAAAATAATTAATTAAAATAATGGAAATGCTGAGCTGAAAATAAATTTTTAAACTCTGGCTAATTTTCAAAGAATCTTGCACAAGCTCCTTTGAATTTTTGTTGTTGACCAATTTGGGTGAACGCCTTTAATTTTTTGGGTGAACATGTTTATTTACAATGTCAATATACAATTGATTGGATTCCTAGATGCATTCAAATTCATAAATCACACATTCATTCATCATCATTCATAGTCTTATTCCCATTTCTTGGAAATAAAACTCATAAGAAAGAGGAACCTTAAATAATGTTAAGGTTACTCATGGAACCAATACTGTGTAGTGTAGGCCTATTTATACAGTCACTATCCGCTGATTAGGGTGATTATGTGAGTGTATGTATGTATGTATGTATGTATGTATGTATGTATGTATGTATGTATGTGTATGTGTGGTGAGTGTGTGGTGTGTGATGTGTAAATGTATGTATGTTTATATTTATATACAATTAGTTTGCCAAAATGGCTAAACGTACCTTAGGGTACGACATGCCTGTAGCACGTATGTATGTACGTGTATGTACATAGAAAACGTTGTGTTAGAACGTTAAAATAATATAAGTAAGGTAGGTAGGTAACAGTATATTAACTATAAGATAATACTGGTTTTGTGACCTAGGCTTGGTTTATAGAGTAATCACATTTGCCGCTCTTTTCAGTGTTGGAAGTTTTGTGTGTAGGTGTAGTAAGTAATAATATATGGTACTGGTTTCACTTTATACTGAACATTATGATTGTAAATAAAAAAAAGTACATAGCTAATAAGTAGGGTATTAACTACTGTAAGTACCAAAGAATTAAAGTATGTAGTAAGTATAATAGCACTGAATAGCAATACGTAGGGACTTGAAGTCAATATTCATAATGAATCCGAAAAGTTAATGAAGTGAATACAAAAATAAGCTAAAAATGTAGACATTACTCCGTAAAGGGAAATTATATTAAAGTTACATTATTTACAACTTAAATACAAGGTTATTTGTAAGTAGGGAACCTACAATAGTAATACGTAGGTATTTAAATATATTATGGTAAGGTACGGGAATATGAAAGCAATGTAACTTTCATAGTACATAATGTATGTATGTGTCCTGTTAAAATGTATACGGGTTTTTAAAAACTTGATTATTCGAGCTTTAAAGTAAGGTCGATAACCTTGATCGTAAATTTTCTACAGTTTCTGTTGTACGGACCTCAGCATTTCGACATTTTAATTTATAGATCAATTCTGATTTATTTAGATGCGGTGGGTCCATTTTTATTAATATGAGACCAGCAAATGAAATTAAGTATTTACTCTGTAAAGGTTACGTTAAGTACGATAGTAACGCTTAAAAATAAAAACAAAAGTTAAAAAAATTTTGGTTTAATGCAACTATGCGTTAATGCATCACGCATAATAACTCGTTAAAATATAGAGCAATGTGGAACTAGGTAATAAATATTTTGTAGTTTTTGTGTTAGTAGGTCAAAATATATACTTCCCGTAGAAGAGCAGCTTGGATTTTCTAATGTTTCATAACGTTTTTGTAAATCGAAAAAACTTTCTTAAACATTTTTAAATATTTCTAGTTGCACTGTCGTTAGTTCAGTGGTAATATCCATGTTATTTAATCTATTTCTTAATCTTTCTTCTCCTTTCGTACCGGATAAGCTATTAAACGTGCAGAAATAATGGTTAGACATTTTTGAATTTCAGCTACATCCTGTTCAAATGTATACGGGCCTTGTAAGTCCTGAGTATTCGAGCTATCAAGTAAGGTCGATAACCTTGAACGTAAATTTTCTGCAGTATCTGTTGTATGGACCTCAGCTCACTTTAGTATAAAAAACTGTTCTGAGTTTGCCAAATATTTCCAAAATTAAATCGAGATGGCCTAGTGCCTTTTAGAATTTTGTGGGATCACTGCTTTAAAAAGATTGCACACAGATAAACAAATTAATTTGACACTTAAAAATAAAACTGGAACTCGTAGGTAGGTAGAGCTGGGCAGGGTAAAGACATGTTGAGGGCGCCAGTGTCACGAGGTGATCCTAGGGTTTGGGTTTGTTCCACTAGCCCAGGGACCAAACCCCAGTGGACTACATAAAAATACAGGAACAATTAGGAGCACTTGGAGATGTTGATAAACACAGGCTTCACCTTCTCGGACACGTTGTAGCAGAAGATGACCATGTACAGAGATAGCTGGCCTATCAGCAACGCTGCCGACCGTGGTGGACAACCGACTTCTCACTAATGTCACTTGCCTTGGCCTTGGCTCGGGCTTGGTTGGCAACAGTGTAGAACAAGTTGCCCTGGGCGCCAATTCCAAACACCGCGCGCCCCGCGCAACTACCGCGCGCCTACCGTCTCACCCACACATAGGCGACGAGCACACAAGCTTACTTTTCGCGTAGTGTATTTTTTCATTGGTAAGTCGTTAACAAAGTTTAAAGTAGAAACTAGTAACCCACGCTCGTGTAATATGTTGGAATCTCTCAATGAAAATTATTTCGGTTATCATTTTATTTGTAAAGAAATACTTGCGAGTTATGAATTAAAAACTGTGACGTGCATGACCCGACTCGCACTCGGCCTGTTATTGCTGAATCAGATTACGTTCGTGAACGTACGAATCAGTGTCGAAAAACATGGCGGAGATAGGTAAAGGAACGTAGAATCCAATAAAAATGACTTCTATCGGGTCGGTAAAAATTGCGATAACTTTTAAAAAATTTGAGTAATCCTTTTAAAATAAAAACTTAATTAAAGTTTATTTCATTAAAAATATAGAAAAAAGTTAAACATTTTTATTTATTTTGTGATGATTGTATAAAAACCATAAATCCATACCGATATATAAAAAAGAAACGTTGTCTGCTTGTTTGTTTGTTTGGGAAGTTTTAACATGATAACGGCTGGACGGATTTTGATGAAACTTGGAATGGAGATAGCTTATATCCTGAAATAAAACATAGAATACTTTTTATCCCGAAAATTGTAAATTTCTACGAGAAAACTGGAAAAACTGGAAAAAAAACATTACTCGCTGTTAGAAACGGTTGCCATGGAAACGAAATAAACAGTATGTCAAAGAAAGCTGAGATAAGCGTTGTCTGTTTGTTTGTTTGGGAAGTTTTAACACGATAACGGCTGGACGGATTTTGATGAAATTTAGAATGGAGACACCTTATACCCTAGAATAAAACATAGAATACTTTTTATCCCGGAAAATTGTAAGTTTCCGCGGGAAAACTGGAAAATTTTGATTACTCACTGTGAGAAACGGTTGCCATCACAGAATGGTCTGTGGTTGCCATGGAAACGAAATAACAAGTCTGTCAAAAACCATCAAGTTCATTGGGTGCTATACCTACTTTTGCATTGGTTTTTAATATACTAGGAGAACATAGGATGCTTTTTTTCGCGGTAAACAGAAGTTCGCGCGGACGAAGTCACGGGCGAGAAAGCTAGTAAAATATATAGACGATTTTTATAATTCAGCATCGGCTCAGAAATCTAGTGGAAAGCATGCCAAACAGCGGGATTTATAGCTAGTAATGGCTGTACAAAATAGTAAAATGTGTCAAAATTGCATATTTGATACCGCAGCACACTATTCGTGAAAAAATGTCATTTTTACCTAACCTACTTTTATTCAAAATTTATTCATAATCTTGAACTTTTATGACTTTTATTTAAGCACTATAATAATAATAATAATATTTATTCCCAAAAGAAAACAAGGTATATTAACAACAAAATTAAACTTAAAACTAGGAACTTATACTAGTTTTACAATTAATGCTGCTCTGAAATTTGAGCTTTCTAGTTCCCACACTAGGATAACCTGTGTTGTGGGAACTAGTCTCTTCCATGTGCACATAACAGATAAAAATAACAAAATTAAAAAAAGAAGTTTTTTTTTCTAATCGGAGGTAGGTACAAAATAATTTAAAAATATGATGTAGTTACTACTTAGTAGTGTGCGTGTCTGTGTCTGTTGAGTTGATGAGGTGTAACTGTGTCTGCATGAGCTTTAGAAATAATGTGGTGTGTGTAGGAACAGATAAGGAACGAATTAGGCTAGTGGCACACATGTTGATGACATTTTTTATTAGTATAAAATTGTTTATCTACAATCATATTGTAAAATCCGGATTATGAACTCAAAAATGGTGGCTTATTAACATACATTACCCACGTCACTAATATGAAAAATAAATAATACTGTTTTTTGAACTAAACGACTTTATATTTTTTTAACATAACACTTGCACCGGTTGGCTCCGCACCTACGAGGGTTTTCGCCATTTATTATCTATGCCAGCGCTTCCTAGACCATAGGTTCGCTGTGGACTGGATTTTGGCACCATAATTTACTTTACATTAGTACCTAACCAATTTAATGTGTTTTTGTTGATCAAAAGTTGTATCATGAATACAAATGTCCGAAAGCAGTGTTAGTGAGGAGAATTTGACTCCACCTGTTGTTTTTTGTTTGTTTGTCGTATGAGGTGGTTCTTGCCTCTGTTGTCAGAGTTTGTCAAGCCTCCCGAGGGCCTCTGACATGGCTTAACGACTTTTATTAATCAATAACAGCCGGGACCGACAGCTTAAAGTGGCCTCCGAAGCACGGAGCTATGGAAAACCGCACATAACTTAGAAAAGTCATTAGTGCGGAGCCTAGGTTTTGAACCCGGTATCGTTGGATTCTAAATTGCACTATAGAACCCTTAGGCCACCTTCGCATTACTCCACCTGACATCGCGGAAACAGCAACGAGCATGACGAACGAGCTTTTACCAGAAAAGTCAAGAAAAAATTACGATATATTTTTGCCGCACATGCTCGTTTTCCGTATTCTATTTCCGAATTAGTTTTCCGTATTCGGAGCCCATAATGCATCAAATCGATATAAAATACATTGACTGCCGTACTCTTTGATTTTGACGGGTACTGAACAAATTCCGTATGTACGTTTCGAATGCCATCCCGCGCGTTCAGAAAAAAACATTCGGATAAAACCTTATGACGTCATGCGGAACGCACCACTGGCATACATTTGTCATGTACAGCCGCACATGTTCGGAAATTTCCATTCATAAAAGCGCCACGCGCCTTGCCATATGGACGCATTGTGCGTCTTTCACGTCTCATCATGATTGCATCACGCCAAAGTGTGAAGCACAATTGATATTGGCTGTTGAAAATTTAAAGTTCTTAGGCGTTTTATTTTAGTTAGTTTAATTCTTCGTTTAGTTTATTTTAATACCGACGTTTCTTTTTCTACTTCATTGATAGAAGTTCAATAGCAATTAGATCGTCGTTCTCCATTGCCGTGCGTTCACACAGCCACCACTGAACGTACTGACTAATTATAATATAGTCTCTATTTCATTAAGCTATTTCCAATAGTTTGGATGTTATTGAGGTTTTTGTTATCGACCCGCTTTCTTTGCAGCCCCTTGTATAAGAATCAAACCACACTCTTTTCATTGCCCAATATTTTTTAGCTTCACTGAAATAAGTACACGGCTAATTAAACGATTTAAACTTTGGCACGATCATTGGGCCATCATTGCTTAATTCAGTGGAAATCTGTAAGCAAACCATATTGTTCACAACTCTGATTAATTTTGAGGAGCCGACTAAACTTTTGGTTAAGTTATTTCTTCCAAAGATTGCAAAATAATGGGGGCTACAAATCTTTTTATTACAGTTTATGGTGGACAGCGTTTAATGTAACGAAAAAATATATTATCGTTACCTTACATGTCTTAATTTTGTTTCAAAAATCTCTAATACCGTTTAAAATTTTGCTGTGCGTTTTTAGACATTATAATAATAAGATCTACGAGAAGGCCTTTGATTCCGTTGAAACCTGTCTGGTTCTGGATTCTTTGAAGCGATGTGGACTGCTGAGAATTGTATGACGCCGCGACTATGAGTGTCTTCGTACAAAACCAGCAGTCTAAACATATCCAACTGCGCAGGGGAGTGAAACAGGGAATGTTATATCCCCGAAACTGTTCACTAATACCTTGGAATCTCTTATGATAGGAAAAAGTGAGCAACCGCTAGTTATGGCTTTCTATGGTGGTGGACTTCTTCTGGCTTATGGTGTGGTGTGTATAACTGTCTAATAAAAGGTGTTGAGTTTGAGCGGTACGTAGCACCACAATAAAATATTACGAACATTACATAAAGACGGATTCCACAACGCCAAATCAAAAGTGAAGCTCCGAAGATATGCCGATCCACTTGTATCCACAAGCCTCACGCACACACTTACACAATGTTATGCCGACATATCGCAGCAAGATCTCGAACTTGTTAGTCGTGTTAATTCTGTCAAGTTCTCACGGAAAATAAAATCAATGCATTATTTTGTGATGAAATTGTGTATCAACAACAAAACAACATTAACTCCTGCTTAGCGAGAACATAATCTAATAATTTTTAGTTTAGATAATTACCTATTAGATATGTTCTCGCTAAGCAGGTGTTAATGATAAAATCATATAAACAACTTTTTGTTGTACATTATTACCATCGATGTACATTATTAGCGCGACGGTAACGGTTCAATAGTGCAATTTAAAATCCAATGATACTGGGTTCGGTCCTAGGCACCACACCAGTGACTTTTCTGTGTTATGTGCGGTTTTCCGTCGCTCCGTGCTTCGGAGGACACATTAAGCTATCGGTGCCGGCTGTGAGATTTATAGCAGACGTCAAGCCATGTGAGAGGCCCTCGGGCGGCCTGACAAACTCTGACACCAAAGGCCAGCACTACCTCATACAACAAACAACAAAAATTACCATCTAGAAGATTATTTTTGTATAATGCTGGACGATAATGTAAACGCTTTCAAATAAAGGCTAACTCTTTAGTTAAAAATTACAAATATATTTAATCACTCCTTAAAATTACACTAGGAACTAAGTACGCCAAAATTACCAACCCTGGTTTAGACCTAATGACTTGGCAGTATTGGGATACTGTAAAATTTTGGAAAATTAAACATAAAATGAAATAACGCTGAACCATTTCAAAATTGAATAACGCTACAGAAACCACAGAATGTATTCAAATGTCGCAAGAGGTCCCAAAAATTAATTAGATTTGAATTTTAACAAAAGGCCGACCTCTACTGAATGCTGGTTATAAATGATCGCGGCCCTGTTTTAATTTTAGCAAGGTATGGAAATGCTAATGGGATAAAAAGTTGACAAATTAGCCCCGAACTTTCAGCTCTGAAATACTAATGACCTGCCGAACAGGCTTAGTGCCATTTTGTGAACTTTTGAGAACCGTAAAAAATGGCAACCTTATATATATTCGGTTTGGAAGCTGCAACGATAGTTTTGTTTAAGTTAGGTGCCCGTTTTATTGTTCTTGTCTAATAAAAAGGTTCGGCGCTTTATGGTTTTTACACGACTGCCCAAAAAAAGAGTGTTGTTTTTAGCATTCATGTATGTTTGTATGCTTGTATGTTTGTATGTGAATTTCTTTAATCCACCATAACTCTTATATATATATATATATATTTATATATATATATATTCTTTTATATATTTTTTTATATATATTCGGGACATTTCCACACCAATTACCTAGCCCCAAACTAGGATACCCTGTGCTATGGGCACTAGATAACGGATAAACATACATAGATAAGAATATTACATCCATGACTCGGAAACAAACATTTCTGCTCATCACACAAATGATTGCACCTTGCAGGATTCGAACCCGCGACCGTTCAATTTCGTACCTAGGATCTCTAGCCACGAGACCAAAAAAAATAATAAAAAATGCTGGAACAGATTTAGATGTATGGGGAATCGTTAGAATCCATTCAATAGAATACATTCAATATGGCGGCAGTATAGCACCATTTTCAAACAAGAAAAAATATTTTTTCTTCGAAATTTACAATATGGGTATCAAATTGAAAGCCTTGATAAGCCCATTCCAACAATTTTTTTTTGGCAAAAGCTCTTTTTTGGCAGGGCAGGCGTGTTTTTTTGGCTTGAATCTCAGACAGTACTTGAAGGGAACATTTAGTAGAAATATTTATCTAAAGAATTCTTTTCCCATTGAAAGGATCATAAAAACTCATCATATGATCAGCCTAAAAACGTTTACTGCTGAACAGTTTCTCCTTAATCACTATCGCTCCGGCCACGAGGTTCAAGCGAACCACGAGGATTTTTAGGTCCTTACGGTTCGATCGATCGAACTACGAGGATTTGTAATTACTCGTAGTTCGATCATTGAAAATCAAGCGAACTATTCTTGATGATAGCAGTAAATGTTGATACTTACGCAGGAAAATACTTCCCGATTCCAGAATTACCCATGTTGTTTCTCACAGCACCCGCAATATGAGAAAACATAGGTCCACTCTTTCTCATATTGTGGGTGCTAATAATAAAAATAGTATAAAGCCCACTCAGAACGGAGTACAATAAAGAACAGAAATGTGCGTGTCGGTCATGATCCTAGGCTACCTAACTGTGAAAAATGTTGCAATGCGGTTTGCAAAAGATCCAGTAGTTTTTATACACAAAGTTGTTTTTACTGTTGGATATAATCCTACAAAAAACAATTTTGTTACGCACAAGTCTGGAAGAAACCTCATAATAATGATGAAAAACCTGTACAATGAAATACAAAAAAAAATATGATGATCCTTCTTCACTTTTTGTGTAAGGGAGAAACCAAAATATGTTTTTCTGCACTTTTGTAGCGGTTATAAATATTTATACAATTGCCAAATTTCAACTTTTTAGTATTGGTAGTTTCTGAATATAATGGCTGTGACATACAGACTTACCCGTGGAACACCACCAGTTGTACATTGGGCAGCTGCTGTTCCCTTAAGCACTACCTGTTGTGCCAAAGGGAAATATATAATCCCAATTACACAACCAAACGATTCTAGTAGTGCCTTGAAGATGTTCCCTTAAGCAATACCTGTTGTGCCAAAAGGAAATATATTATCCCAATGACACAACCAAACTATCCCAGTAGTGCCTTGGAGAACTACTGTTCCCTACAGATGGAGATGACGAAACTATAAGGGTTCCTTGTTAGACTAGGGAACCCTAAAAAGTATGATATAGACTAATCAGTTATTCAACGATTTGTCTTTATTACCCAAGTTTCTTAAAAAAAATACCTATTATGAAACAAAGTTACCGCGGGAATAAATCCACGTCGGCTTCTCTTGTGGCTCTTGTATTACATTAAGGAGAAAGTTCGGAAATTACTTTTTCAGATTTAATTACATGACGAGGCCATCATTTACGTTTAGTATCAAGAATGTTTAAAAAAATACGGATTCCACTCCACCGAATCGAAACTGAAGCACACAAGATATGCCAATCCCCTCGTATGCAAGTACCGATTTTATCAATCGATCCATCTCTAGGTCTAGGTCTCTAGTCCCATAAACTATTTTTTTAACCCGGTTTTGGCGAAGCAAAAGAAGTGTTATGGGTCCACTTTTGATAAGCGAGGTATCAATCGATTGGTCTTCACCGCAAGAGCGTAATAGGCCATTTTTTACCCGACCGTAGTCGGGTTTTAGTTTTTGAACTTAAGTCTTGTTTTGAACCTTCTTGGTATAATCGAAGGTATAATGCTCACTTTGATGTATCTATAAATTTGAATTGTGAATCCATGTGTGACGTGACAGTGCAATCGCCATCACCACATCAGCGGGTAAATGTCCAATGCTCAAAATGTCAACATCGGCCTCCCCATAGACCGCCGCGACGAGCAGCGATTGCTCGCTGTACATATGAAAAGGGAGTTTTATTCACCGCACTCGGTATTTACTGTGGTGATTGGAGTAGTTAGTCATAATCATCATCATCATGATGATGGTCGTCATCAGAGCAATGGTGGCCTAACGGTTCTATAGTGAAATTTAAAATCTAACGATACCAGGTTCAAAACCTAGGCTCCAACCAATGACTTTTCTGAGTTATGTGCGGTTTTCCGTCGCTCCGTGCTTCGGAGGGCACGTTAAGCTCTCGGTCCCGGCGTTATTGATTAATAGCAGTCGTTAAGCCATGTCAGAGGCCCTCGGGCGGCTTGACAAACTCTGACATCAGAGGCCAGCACTATCTCATACGACAAACAAAAAAACATCAACATCATCATCGGATGCGGTTTTTTTCTGTTTGGAAGCTGATGTGATCGAGATAGTTCTAATCAGTTTTTTTTTGGAATTTGTGCTTGTTTGAAATTATTAGAGTTGCTGGGTCTCATGATATATTTCTTCAACCGTCTTGGATGATGGTAGACGGACCATAGAGCGATGAGGCCGAGCAGTATACTAGTGCACGTTAGAATCCACGTTACCCCAGGTTTGATTCTCGGCTTCGAAATTATAACATTTCTATGTAGGGATTCGTCCGTGCTTTCCGGGATACACAGGGCACGTTAGCGTTAAGCCATGTCAGAAGGCCTTGAGCAGCCTGAGTCTCTGACACCAGCAGCCAATACCACAGAATAAACAATAGTACAAGTAAATATACTACCTGGAAGCAAGTTACACCAATGGTTAATATCTATGGCCATAACTCAACGTAAAAAAATACCTTGCATGCTTGGATGTAGCCAACGTACGAGTAGGTAGTATCTATAGAGAATAATCCATTAGTTCAGTGCCGAAGTACAGCATAGCGTAGAGCACTATAGCTGTACATACCTAGATTAATATTGTATTGCAAATAGCTTATCCATTATATAACACGACACGTGTTGCCGCTAAAACCGCATCGATAAGCGCGCCAATTTCAAGAAGCCGCACTTAAGCGCGAGGCTTTTAGCAGCTCGACCGCCGTTCTAGATAGACTTTGATCTCGGCAAATGGAGCTTTGGTACGTGCTTTAATAATGTTCTGAGTTATCACGCATAGGTAATATTTCCGTAATAATTATACGGAACTGTACGCTTATGTTAATTAAAAATTATCTTTAACAACATTCAAAAGAACTTGCAGAACATAAAAACGTGAAATTTTGCTTCTAAATCTTACGAGAAACTTTTCTACAACCTAACAAAATTTACGTGCATGTGGCAAACGTGATACCGCATAATACGAACGGCAATGCCAGGTATTCTGCGATAAGTAATACTGACTGTTATATGTATATTCTATGATGGTAAGACTTGGGTAGGCTTTGAGTACGTGGCATTGTGCCAAATGATTGTAATATGTGCAACCCGGTGCAATATTCTTGAAAATTGTAGCGTTGGAATTGTTCCGCTGTTTAGGAACACGCTTCGTTAGGCTATGATATTTTCGATGATAAAGCGAGACTAGCTTTATTTTTAAAAGCTTTTATTTAACTTCACTTATATGTATTCTATGTATCGATGAAACTATGTATTTTGTCTGTCCTGGAATCTTGCAATTCAAATTTCGAGCACTTCCCGATTAGCTATCCGGCTGAAACTTTAAGGTCAGCTCACAAACCGAAGACAAAGCAATAAAAAATATGAAAAAACGAAAAAATAATAAAAACATAAAAACGTTAAAAGTAAGAGCAAATAAATTAAAAAAAAGTTACAAAGCAACAAAAAAAAAGTTCATTCAAAAACCCGTAAAAGGTTTTTTTTAATGTCTTTATTTACTCTCAGTTGAATAAATTGAAATATGAATTAATTAGCACAGAAAGAAGAAATTGAAAAGTAATGAGAGAGGGATGAAAGGTAGGTACAAAAAATGTATTTTCAAAAAAGATGTAGAAGTGACGAATTGGAATTGAATTTTGTGTTATGGTGATTTTTCCTTGTTTTCATATTTCATTTCATTAAAAAAACTCTAATTCATCTAAAAATATAAAAAAATGTTAATAATGTTGTAATGTTTGTTGTGTTATGAAAAATATCGCTTTAATGGCTATTTTTACGCAGGAACACGCTCCGGTTTGTCAAAAAGGAAACCATGAAAATGATATATATGAGTTGGGTTAATTTGTCTTTATTATTCGTTAAATAAACTCCAAATCTATTAAAACAATGCCTTTACCATAAACGAATTACTATGACCATTTGCTTATCTAAATATGTATATTTTTCGAGATCGTCACAATAGGCACTTTTGTTTTTTTTGGACTGCTTACGAATTTGCTTTGACTTTTTGCGTTTGACTGAATGAATTTTCTAGTTTTACATCATTATTAATAATTCATTTGTAATGAATAATATAACTGTATAGTTCTGGCTTGTCACAAAATGATTCCGGATATAGAGCCCGTGACGAACCGATGTGACGAATTCATATAAGCTATACTTAAAAAAAAACTGTCTTTTGTGTTCATGCCACATACAGCAACTGCCATAAACAGTCGCGTACATTAGGAGAGGCCTAGGTCCAGTTTTGTACAAGTAAGCACTGATGATGATGATGATGATGATGATGATGATAACTCCTATTTTCCGGATTTTTGAACCAATTTTGATGTTCCTTTTTTAATAAGGGTTAAACATCCAAAAAACATGACAAATTTCATCAATGGAGCACAAAGACGCACACCACAGCTTGGTGGTTGAATGCCTGGCATTACAAAAGTGTGGTACTTTCTCAAATACAAATTACTACAAATATCATTGCTTGTTTGTTTCAGGTAAAATTAATGAATTGAGACAGATACTGACGGTGGAAAGCAACGGTAAAGTAATTGGTATAAAATATAACCGGAAAGTGCTTTCCGGTTATATTTTTCCGGAGATCTCTATAAATCCACATTATATAGCGACGTTTGTACTGGGTGACACCTTATTCAGTATGACCATTATAATATGTAACGCGTCGCGTTACGATATCTTGGTGGAATTGTTCGTGAATTGTCGTAATAACGTCACAAGTTGTCTGCAAGAAATATCATGTGGCTATGATCTTATTCCGATTGCTATAAAATTTCCATTATTATATTTCCTTAATCGGTGAGTGACAACTTTAAATTGATAATTATCGATTGAAAAGGCATAAGAGTGGGGCAAGACAAGTTGCGTAATCCCAACTAATTAGTAATCCAATAAACTAATTAATGTTGATCGCAATTGTATGTTAAAAGAAAGATAATACGGGCACTGGATGTTATTGAAAAAAGGTAAAGGCAAAGATTTTGAATCACGTTTGAGGCCAAGTGGCCTGACAAACTCTGACACCAGCATTACCATAAATGACAAGTAAGCATTGAATCCTACCAAACGTCAGACAAACGCAGAAAAAGTTTTTTTTTTGCTTTTTTTTCAATTGTTTATAATAATAGTCATCCATGTCGATTTCAGTTTTACGGTGACTTTAGTTCTTGCTTTTAACGATAATGAGCTGGGATGTTTAGTTCGTATATGGCTTACTAGTTTTCCCGCCCGCGACTTCGTCCGCGCAAACTACGGTTTATCGCGAAAACAGCATACGATTTTCTTCTAGGATATTAAAAACCAATGCAAAAGTAAGTATAGCACCCAATGAACTTGATGGTTTTTGACAGACTTGTTATTTCGTTTCCATGGCAACCACAGACCATTCTGTGATGGCAACCGTTTCTCACAGTGAGTAATCAACATTTTCCAGTTTTCCCGCGGAAACTTACAATTTTCCGGGATAAAAAGTATTCTATGTTTTATTCTAGGGTATAAGGTGTCTCCATTCTAAATTTCATCAAAATTAATCATCAATCAAACAAACAGACAACGTTTCACTTTTATATATTGGTGTGGATATACCCTATTTTTGTATTTTTTTAGTCTAATAGCAAAGAACAGAGTCGTAAAAGTTTTTTGGAGTTGATTCGAGGCACAGACGCTCGGCTTATCTCAGCTTTCTTCTTGCACGCTGTTGGCGTTTTTAGTCCATATGACTCAATGGAACTCTTGTTTTGATTGTGCTACGGGTGTGCCATTTCTCGTGTACAAAAAGACAGTTTTGAAAACTACACTGTTGAAAAATAATAATAATTGTTGTTTGTTAGTTGATGGCAAGCCTATCAACATTATCTCAAATTATTGAGTCTTGGATACTGGTGCTAACGCGATCCTTTCTGTTGTAGCGTCTGCTAGTTTTAGATTGAGCTTACATCATTAATTTTTCCGAAAAAAAAAACAATAACAATAGTGAATAATGTTTGATTAGAAGTTCTTTTTTACGGTAGACGAAACATCAGTGATATGCTTAGATAAATTATATCTTTAGATACATACACAACACAAACACGCACACATAGAGAAAGAGAGAGAGAGAGAGAGAGAGAGAGACCGGTGGTTGTAAAACTTTCCATCATGCTGTCTGTGAGCTTGTTTGCTACACTAAAGAATTAAAAATGAAATCAAAAGCTTGGCTGTATTTAGACAGCTTACTGTATCTCAGCAGCTGGATCCTAAAACAGGTTGTTCATTGTGTCAACTTGATCAAAGACTTCTCTCTTTCACTAAGACAGAGCCGTTTGCAAGTTCCCAAGGAGGGAACACACGGTCTGAGAACACCATCAGTGTTTCAAAGGAGCTCACGCCTAAGGCCAAGTGCTTTGCCTTCAAATGTACCTACTGAAAATGTCCTAGTTCTGGTCAGACTTCTATTGCTGAGACAGTACATAACCTTCCGAGATATTGGACGTTACGCTACGTTTAATTGTAGAACCCTAATAGAAGTGCTATGTGCTATTAATCTATCGTCTACACAGCTCATGCAAACTATTTGTGCTGTGAGCAAGAAAGTGAAAAAATAAAAGATTAGTAAGTTATAATTTGCAACATAAACACCCAAACGAAAGCTTTCGGTGTTATTGAAAAAAGTGCGCAAGTAATATTAATGAACGTTCTCTCCGGGTGCTGAAAAATCTGGGCAATTAACTGGGCAAAAGTTGTCACACAATGGGATCCAAAAGACGGTCGGTGACGACGTGGCCGGCCTCGTAAAAGGTGGCGTGACGACATAATCGCCCATCAACCCAATTGGATGGATCTAGCTCTGAAAAGAGAAGCGTGGAAGATAATGGGGGACACCTTTGCCCAGCAATGGGACACAATAAGTAAAAAGAAAAGTTATAACTTTCTTTGCCACATTTTTGTCTATTTGTTCGCAAAAAAAATTGTCAGTTTTGGTTCATGCATAGTTTTTTTTTGTATTTTAGGGTTCTGTACTTCAAAAGGAAAATTGTTTAAAAAAAACTAAAAAAAAACACGCTTTATATAGAAAACCAAACTAAAAAATAGAAAATAAATTTTAATAGTGTAAATAAGAAAAAAAAATTATAAAAAAAATTATGGGGTGCATGGGTCAGTAGTTATAAATATTTCATTGACAGATATGAGAAGAAGGATTATCATTTCGATAATATCTTAAAAAGCACCCCACGTTTTTTTTAATAAAATCATTTTTTTCTTATTTACACTATTAAAATTTATTTTCTATTTTTTAGTTTGGTTTTCTATATAAAGCATGTTTTTTAGTTTTTTAAACTATTATTTATTTTCTACTTTTTTTTTTTTTCGAATTATTGCTTTGTCATCAGCCTTTAACAAGCAAATGTCAACACTACGAAAAATTTTCACTGAATGTGCTCTAAATTCAACATTACATAAAGCAATAGCACTCTCTGACAAACATTTTACTCCTTTAAATCTAGCTGATAGTACAATACAACGCAAAGAAAGAATCATTGACCCTAAAGAAAAATTAGCTGCATGGGAGCGAAAGTCTCTACATGGAAGACATTACCACGACTTACAGCAACCTTATGTCGACAAGACAGCGTCGAACGCGTGGCTGCAATATGGTGAGCTCTTCCCTGAGACTGAAGCTTTCATGGTTGTTATACAGGACCAAGTCATCGACACCTGCAATTACCAAAAATTCATTATCCGCCGACATAATACCAAAGACACCTGTGGGAGATGCTGTAGCAGTTCCGAAACAATTCAGCACATCACCGGAGCTTGCAAAGCAATAGTTCAGACAGACTACAAACATAGACATGACCTTCAATTATCCACCAATTCCTTGCATATAAATACAAACTCATAACTGAAAAAGTACCCTAATATAAATATAAACCACAAACAGTCCTAGAAAATAATAATTACAGACTTTATTGGGACCGAACAATAATTACCGATAAAACTATACACTACAATATAACTGTTCTAGACAAAACTAATAAATCTGCGTATCTTATAGACATTGCAATATGCAATACTCACAATCTACAAACGACTCATACAGAAAAAATAGCGAAGTATACAGACCTTTCAATAGAAATTAAGACACAATGGCAAATCAATAGCACAAGAACAATCCCTATCATCCTATCTACCACAGGTGTCATACCCAACACCCTAACCGCGAGTCTTGAGACACTCCAAATACAGCCTTCAGCATATATACTGCTTCAGAAAGCAGTCATACTAAATACCTGTAGGATACTCAGGAATTTTTTAAATTTAACGTAGCAGTTGGCTTTGGCTCGTGCCATTAAAATACCTCCAATTTCGGAGAGAAAACAGAAGTTTTAAGCAATAATAATAATAAAATAATAATATAATAAAAGCGTATAAAAAGGAACCCTTAGACGATCACTTTGTTATCCGTCCGTCTGTTCGTCTGTCTGTCTGTCTGTTTGTCATTAACCTTTTTCTCAAGAACAAGGTATCAAGTTGAAATTAATATAAAATACTCAGGTCTGCAATCCCTTTGGAGCTGTGAAAAAAACAATCTTCTAAGTCAAAGCAATCAAAAGATACAGTCGTTTATGCCACATAGGTACTTTGACGCAAGGGAATCAAAACCTATAGGGTACTTCCCGTTGACTTAGAATCATGAAATTTGGCAAGAAGCAATGTCTTATAGTACAAGTAAAGGGAAAAACCGAAACCCATAAATATGTAGTTACATCACAAAATATTAAAGTTATTTTTATTTCCTGTTGGTAAATGAACGCAACAGTTTTCCAATGGCAAAGTTAAGTTTGTGCGAAGCCCTTGGTGCGCGAGTTCAACTCGCACTTGGCCGGTTTTTTCCCAAAGGTTTTTTACCCTATAGGTTTTGATTGCCTTGCGAAAGTCAAAATATACGGCATAAACGGTATCTTTTATTGCGTTGATTCAGAAGTCACTTTTTTCACAGCTCCAAGGGATTGCAGACCTGAGTATTTCAAATTGATACCTCCACGTGTTTCTGATAAAAAGGGTCTTTGACATACAGACAAGATAGATAGACAGACGGACGCACAGCAAAGAGATTTAAGGGTTCATTTTTCATCTTCATGTACGAAACCCTAAAAAAAATGATTTTAATGTCATTGCAATAACTAGAAATGTTTAGATTAATGCCATGGTGGTATAGATTGAGAAAGTAGATAATGAAGTACTGAGTAGGTACTGTAGAAAGTTTTAAACTAGAAATTAATTATAAATAAATAGTAACAAAATCATTACACTCACACAAAAATAACAAAGCATACTGCAACTCTACGGGTTCAAAAGCACATTTGCAGAAACAGCTGAATAGTTCTCAAGCGTTTTATTTGAAAGCTGCAAACATTTGGTTGGAGAAAATAGCTTCATGTCGAACGTTCACCCGGTCCACCCTGAATTTACGTTCTTGTTCATGATGCAGTGGTAGTATTGGATTTTAAGTTAAGGGAAGTAGCGTGAAGGACTTCATTGAATGATGAAACGAGCAGATTTTGATGGCAAACGTCTGCCGAAGTTTATATCAGCAACATGACACAGTAAATTATTATACAAAAATAAAAAAATAATAAAAATCAGACCATTTATTGTGTGGTAACAAACAAGACATATGTTCAAAAACTAAATTCCGAATACGGTCGGTTAAAAAAATAGCATATGACACTCTTGCGATGAAGACGATTCTATTGATACCTCGCTTGTCAAAATCGGACCAAGCTTTTAGTTTGAACACATGAACTTTCCGTTAACTTGCCGTAGTCGGGTAAAAAAATAATGTCTTCATGTATAGAGTATGACACTCTATACATGAAGACAAAACGATTGATACCTTGTTTGTGAAAATCGAACTAATAGGGGCGACGCTATGGTGGAACATCCACATAACCACAGACATAGATACATACATAGACTGTTTAACTCATTAAACTTCCCTTGCTTTAATGTAGTCGGGTAAAAAGGTAATAATAAAGGTAATAATATAATAAGGTAATAATATGGACTTACCTAATAAATTTCTTTCTAGTTTTGATTACGAGTCAACACTAGCAAAGGAAATGGGAACACCTTTCTGACGCTATCAGTACTTTTGTTTCCAGTAGAGAAGATAGAAGACAGATAGAGCATCAAGAAACTCTACGAGGATATCACCTGAACCAGTTGTTTTCGATCGAACGGGCAGTGGAATCCTCAGAATGTTTGACCCTTCAAAAATAAAACCTTTTTTTATGGCGCAGTAGGAAATCGTTTGACCACGATCTCACATGATGGAAAGCTATGATATGGTCGAAGAAGAAGCACGCTTTCCTGATAGATACTGTAACGTCTCACTTGATCTCACGTTTGTTTTCATTCCGTTTAGTTGAGTTTTTACGTAGTATCAACAAAATAAGTCCACTTTCACGATAAAATAAACAGTCGATAATATACAAAGAAATACGTAACCTTAAAATGTGTATGTATGTAAGATTTTAAGTATTTCTTGTCTTTGATTAGTATGACCATTCTACACGTTATGTAATCTACAATCGTAAACAGAAATTTTACTAAGCCAATATGACTTGTTGCAAACAAATTTTCACCGCAATATCGACTCCAACGCACCGTATTGAATGACTGTAATACAAGTTCTGATTGAAACAGAATGGGTGGTTGCTACGCTAAAATTCCGAACGCAACCATCACAGATAACACCAATAAAAGCGACTATTTAACCTGTGGTGATGAATAGTTCTTTTAGCCTCGTCATTTCGTGCTGGCTTGGGTAACGTTTTCTAAATCAATTTGCGAGTAATTTTGCACAAACCTTTGTCCTTATTTACCTGTTTACCTAGTGATAAAACCCCAAAGTTTTTTTTTTTCTTCCTTTGATACCCTAGGGGTACGAACGCTGACCAGCACGCTGCCACGGGTCTGTGGACGCCTGTCCCCGGGAGCTGCTCTGCGCACTGCTGCAATACATCTTGCTGTACCACTACTTCTGCACCATCTCACCGTGGAACGTCTTTCAAGTCCTCTCAGCTAAGTTCCAATCCGTGAGGGACAATAACACGAACATCACCACCTACTGTAACTCACTACCTGAGATAATTTTACTTATTTTCTGATTACACTGGTAGTTACTAACTCTATCTTTTTTTTTTCAACACCTACCGCCGCTGCTAGGTACCTATCTAGGCTTCTTAATTATTCTATTTCTATCTAAAACTAAACTGCTAGGTGACAATACCTATTCACTCTAGACATGAATACACTTGGGTTCTAATATATCGGAAAAAAAATCGAGGAGGTAAACATCAAACAAGAGAAAGATATCAAAGACCTAAAATTAATGTCCAGAATTGTCAAAGCAGAATTGTCTTTCACGTCGAAACAAAAATCAGACGATTTTAATCTCAGAGAAAATATTACTAATGTATTTTTTAAGATATTTTAATAATGTATGTTTTTGTCGTTCTTTTACTCTAATTGCATCAATGTTCAATGAAAAAACCATGTTTTTTTTTGAGAAATAATTTTATGTTACGGTTTCGATACAAAGGACATAAATCACCTCGAAGCCCGGATGTAAGGCAATCATTTTCCATTTTTGGAACAAGCTATTGTAAAGACTCATTGAGACAACCCAAATCAATTTCGTTTGTTCGTCTTTGTAGAACAGAATAATAATTATGTCTATAAGACCAGGGCACTTAAATGGAGTTAGTTGAACTATCGAACAGTAGACACTTAAATACTTCATTTGTATTTGTACTATTATTTATTCTGTGTTTGTATTAATACTACCGCTGTACCTTATCACCATCATCATAATTTTTAGCCCGTGTCCGCCCACGCTTAGCAAAGGCATTTTTATTTTTACGCCACCTATCAATTCTGTGCTGTTGATATATCTCTAAGGATCAGCAAGCTTAAGATGCAGTGGGCTGGTCACTTTTCCTGAAAAACCGAAAACCATTGAGGTAAACGAGTTCTGGGGTAGAGACCGCTTTTAGGCAACCGTAGTGTAGGACTCCCTGTGGCAAGGTTGAGTGACGATCTATGAAAAGCTTCTGGCAAAAACTGGATGCGGAAAGCTTAAGGCCAGTATAGGTTGATGATGATGATGATAATTGCCGTTTGGACCCACACCCAAGTCAATCATCGCTTTTGCCATGCTGTAAGTATTCAAGCATTAACTATGTTCTGGTTTGAAAAACACTGTAGCTTACGAAATTACTGGGCATTATAAGCCTTTCAAACTGATGTAACGTCTAGAATAAGCAAATTACAGAGCAGAACAGGTAGTTACATTACAAGTCCTGGGTTTGTCATTATACTCGTACTTCACTCGTAAATAACAATTTCATCATCATCATCATCATCATCAGCAGCCTATGTCTGTCCACCGCTGGATGTAGGCCTCTTCTATTGCACGCCACTGAGCTCGATCTTCAGCTCCTCTCATCCATTCTCTTCTAGCCGCTTTTTGCAGGTCGTCACTCCACCTGGCCTCAAGGCATTCTACACTTCGTTTGCCTAAACGTGTTCTCTCCTCTAGAACTCGTCTACCCTAACGGTTTTAAGTTCTTTTGAAAATGTGACCAGCCCACTGCCACTTTATCTTTATCCTAAGAGCTATATCGGTTACCTTGGTTCGCAGAGCATAGCTTTTCGCAACAGTGACGCTGCTGCCATTCACTGGCCTGTAGAATTTGACTAAGTCGTTGTATTGATGGTTATAATGTCATCGGTCTGTCGTCAGAGACTCGTTCTTTATTCAGCAGGATGCACCATGGGCAGGTGAGGTTGACTTGCTGCTTTTAGGATTTTGGGATATATGGTTCGCCCCTATATATCCCAAAATCAATGTAATTATATCAAAAATAATTAATTGAACCCAAAAACGTTATTTTTTCCCCTCTCTTTGACCGTTATAGAGATCTGAAAAAAACTAACTTTTAATTAAAACATAAGAACTACATATGTCTGAAAATCCCGGTCGTATTATGAGGTAACATACACAGAAGAAATTCAGTGAATTGAGAACCTTTTCCTTATTGAATTCACCTAAAATATCATCATCACATAACTTTGGACCACACCATATTTTCTTTCAATATATCTTCCCAAACAATGTGCTATTGAATCTTATCGAGTTTTCATTCTGCAACTTGATCTATAAAATTTAGTGGTTTTCTTATAAGATTCAATGTTTTATTATATTGCTTGGTCCCGACAATGTGGTCTAGTAGACCACTGTCGATCAAGAGATATAAAATGTAGCTGCGTCATTTCTTATTGTGGCTGCAGGTATATTTTTATGAACAATCGGCAATAGGAAATCTACCTAGGGAGTTTTCAATACGTTCAAAATTATGAAACGGCGACTGAGATAAAAGCAAGCAACCAATTCATACAACTATTTTGTGCAATAAACTATGTGATTTTCCTACATTAAGAAGATAAAGAATATTTAAAAAAATATTTTAAAATGCATCTACTTCCGCTTTCTAAGAGTTGAGAAATATCTGTCGTCACATACTCACTTAAGATAGTGTCTATAGTGTGCCTTGTTGATTGTCCCGAATTGTTAAGTAAGCTTAAATTAAATACTCCATCTAAACCTCTTAGATTTAACCCATTACTGAATGTACCGTCAGTGAATAAAAACTATAGGCGAAACTCCTATCTACGGAGAGCGAGTGAAAAACTTCAACATACTGAGTATCAGCAGATAATTTTTTGAAACTTTTTCGTTTTCTTTACCACTAATTGAATGATTGATTGTTTGATATGTGAGTTTATATTGTTAGAGGTAGTTTCTAAGCTTAGTGTCACTATCAGTGAAGGCCTGTAAATGGCATCCTGTTATTACTATTGTTCTATTCTGTATTTAAATGTTGTTGGTCTTCCAATAAAATAAATAAATAAAAAGACAGGAGGCCCATATCCATTGCGGGGTTATAATTTGTTAAAACAAAACTTTGGGCCAATCGTGATCTAACTGTCACAGGAATATTATGACCTTGTTTTTTATCATTACACAAACTATCGTAATTTACGAAGTTCAACAGATCTTTAAAGCAGATATAGCAACGTCCATTGTAAACTTTGTATAGATCTTCTTTACTGGTCATACTGATTAAGTTCCAAAAATACCTATTATTCATTTTATAATTTTAATCCCTGGATTAGCACTCAGCCACCCATCCTATTGTGACCCCGACAATGTGAATCTATTACCATCATCATGACGGATCGCGACAGGGAGAGGCCACAAATGGATTCCACATGATTGATGTAGGCACGTCGCCGACCCGCCTGCACCGGGGCTTGTATCTTTTATATGTCTGTCTATCTATCTATGTTTTATATTTATAATAAAGCAGTAGGTAACAAAAAGTCTGTACAATGAAAACAATGAAAAAAATGTTGATCAAGGGTACTTACCTAATTAAAATAAGATACTGAACAAGAATATAACTGTACGGAACCAGCTGTACATTTAACTCTGCGTTCTGCTGCATGTGCAGTTTACGCGCTCGCGGCCTAAATTGAACAGTTCGTGACCAACCATTCCATCCATCACGCGTTCTCATTTAGATTAACAAGTTTACTGCTCGATAATATATTTACCTAAATCTCATACCAAGTCTTTCCTTTAACATCACCATCAAAGCGTGTACGGCATAACAAGAGACCGTACATCTTTGTTTTTTTTGGTCCTTCCTAGCTATCCGTATAGCGGGGACTATTCGCGAGTGACAAAGAGACTATTCTGTCTACGTGGTAGTTCCTAACCAGCTTCATTTGGAGAAACAACAATAGGAATCACAAAGGATTCCAACTAGGAGTCGTCAGCGAGCACCAAGGCTCGTGCAGGTCACCAAGGATCTACCCAGACGACTTCAGCGGGCACCAAGGCTCGCAGGATCTACAAGGATCCAGTCAGGCGTCTTCAGTGGGCACCAAGGCTCACAGGATTATCAAGGATCCAACCAGGAGTTGTCAGTGAGCACCAAGGCTCAGCTGCTGCAAGTAAGATCTTTCCTTTTTTGTTATATCTGGCTACGGTTTGTGGTGTATAAAAATGGAGGATCAGTTGGCAACTCAACGACAGTTAATTTTTGCCATTGAGCAGACATACTCCAACTTTAAAAAAGATGGCGAAGCTCGGAAGACTTCCGATTATATCAAGCGAAGACTAGAGACCCTGGACTAATACTGCCAGGAGTTTCAGTCTATTCATACTGAACTGTGTGGTAACCCCAGAATCAAGTCTGAGAAGTACTTCACAGAGAATATATATGAGCAGGTGTTCTATCATTATGAGCAGGTGACATCAAAAAGGCCATTAACAAGAAGCCGCACGTCGAGCGGCAAGCCTACCACCGGGAACCAGCAACATGTCCTGCCTCGAGTCCCAGTCTCGAGGTGCAACAAGTAGGACGGAAGAAATGTTGAGGAAACAAGCGAGTCACTTTAGAGCTCTTCAGCGGTTAGTATCTAGTGTAGAGTTAGACCAGCTCACTGAAAAGTGGGAGTTTGATGATACTCTACGCACTCTTCAAATTCCCACTTTTCAGTGAAAATGTGGTCGATGTCCCATAAAGAACAAGCTACCCCGACGATGGATCTCCCTACCGTTGGCGGTAATTATCATCCATGGTAATCGTTTAAAGATCTTTTCATTGAGGTAATACATAGCAACCCTTCATTATCAAGAGCTCAAAAGATGCAGTTTCTGAAGAATAAGGTGAAATTAGAAGCGGAAAAACTTATTTATCATCCCGTCATCATCTCAATCCCGGTGAGGGGACCTCCGCTCCAGCAATACTTCTTGGTGTCTGGTGCCTTACAGGGGTCGTCCCTACAGATTCTACATTATAATTTTCGATTATGGATCGAATCGACTCATACCTTTCCTTAGTCTGCTCGAATATATTCTCTGTGAAGTACTTCTCAGACTTGATTCTGGGGTTCGGCGCCATCTTTTTTAAAGTTGGAGTATGTCTGCTCAATGGCAAAAATTAACTGTCGTTGAGTTGCCAACTGATCCTCCATTTTTATACACCACAAACCGTAGCCAGATATAACAAAAAAGGAAAGATCTTACTTGCAGCTGAGCCTTGGTGCTCACTGACAACTCCTGGTTGGATTCTTGATAATCCTGTGAGCCTTGGTGCCCACTGAAGACGCCTGGCTGGATCCTTGTAGATCCTGCGAGCCTTGGTGCCCGCTGAAGTCGTCTGGGTAGATCCTTGGTGACCTGCACGAGCCTTGGTGCTCGCTGACGACTCCTAGTTGGAATCCTTTGTGATTCCTATTGTTGTTTCTCCAAATGAAGCTGGTTAGGAACTATCACGTAGACAGAATAGTCTCTTTGTCACTCGCGAATAGTCCCCGCTATACGGATAGCTAGGAAGGACCAAAAAACAAAGATGTACGGTCTCTTGTTATGCCGTACACGCTTTGATGATGATGTTAAAGGAAAGACTTGGTAAGAGATTTAGGTAAATATATTATCGAGCAGTAAACTTGTTAATCTAAATGAGAACGCATGATGGATGGAATGGTTGGTCGCGAACTGTTCAATTTAGGCCGCGAGCGCGTAAACTGCACATGCAGCAGAACGCAGAGTTCAATGTACAGCTGGTTCCGTACAATAACATTGAAAAAAAATGTGTCTGTCTGTTCGCGCATGAAGCAAAAACTACTGGACCGATTTAAATGCGGTTTGCGATCACTGTTGGGTTGCTTAAGTTTTGACTTAAGAACTGGTGTACTTGGTATCACCAATGATAATCCAATGACTAGGATCCTTATATCCCAGAAGAATTAACAAACAGGCAAAGCTGCAGGCACAGCTAGTCTCAAATATAAGAGAAATTACGAGGAAATAAACTTAAACGGCAGCTTTCTAGGGAATTCATAGTTAAATATTTAAACGGGACTTAATCGCAATGAAAACTTATTTTTTATTTACCTCGACATTTCGATCAAGTTACATTGATCGTGGTCACGAGAAGACTGAAGTAGCGGGTGTCGAGAAAGTGTAGTGTTTCTAGGGAATTGTTTGGTCAAGACATAACACGAGGATACATATTAAGAAGTGCCAAACACATATAGCAATACCGTCTTTGTTATATGTATAAAATGTATAATAATGATAATAAATAAATATAAATCTATAAAAAAAACATGGTGATATGGCATATGATCATTAAAATGTAGAAATGATATTTGCAAGAAAGCTTAAAAAAATATTTTCAGGAAAGGCTTACTATTCTTTTAATTACTATTTATGTGACAAACTTTTATTAATGTAAAAATTAAATGTGTGTGTGTGTGCGTGTTTGACTTGTAATGTATCCATATAATGTAATTGATTCCAATATAGTATGCAGGTAATAATTGAACTTATAATTTAATGCATATGTTTTAATATACATTTTGTAATGTGGGAGTATGTATGTAATTTTGTATTTTGTAATTTATGTAATTTTGTTATTTATTTAATTTTGTAATTTTTTTGCACATCCCATCGGGGTAGAATGTAGCGAACTTTGAATATATAGGTATATTACATCACTTTATACCTACCTAAGTTCTCACAAATAAAGTTAATTTAAATTGGATCTTGCTAAGAGGCAAGGATAGTTCGCCAAGATGACGGTAGCCTAGAGATGCTGTATACAAAATCTGAGTAAAATAAATAGAGTGGTTTTTGAGAGTGAGCAATCGATATGTCTTATTTTCTATTAGAGCATAATGAAGAGACCCTATGTGTGGACTTTTAACCACCTCCTTGTATCGCGCCCTCGCTCATATCTGTCCAGGCTTATTTGGTTTTTCCAAATTCATTTATCGTAGTTTTAATTTGTCGGTTCTCCTCGCGTAGCTTATGAAGTTTAGTCTACATTCAATATGAGCCAGTTAATTCCATAAAAAGTGTTGTTCCCCAGATTAAATAATAAAATAAATTATTATAAAAAACAAAAAACCCGACTGCGAACATAACTAAAAAGAGGCAAAATGTATTAGATTTTTGATTTTGAAATATAATATGCAGTCGGAGGCATCATGCAATTCATTTCTCTTTTGACAGGATCAGCTAGAACCTGGCGATCTGTCTCCGACTGCATCTTATATTAAAAAATTAAAAAAAATACATTTCGTTGGCCTCATTTTATTTTTGTTCGCAGTCGTTTTTTTATATATATATTTTTTATTTTAAAGTTTTTAGTTTAAATTTTATTAGAATTAGTGAGAATTGTTCCTAACCAACTTTAAATCGTTAGAGATCCTAAATGGTCATTCAAAATGAAAAATGATAAGAGAAATCTAAACATGATTTTCAAATACCTAATCAATGATAATATTTTCTGTTTTACAATATGGCGTCTAGTTGTCGCCATATTGAATTTTGATTAATGTCATGTCTTTAATAACACTCGCAAGATTAAGAAAATACTATTGAAGTAAGAATTATCAAAAATAGGACCACGGTCTATATAGTGCCACAAATGAACAGACATACATACAAAGGCTGACAACGACGGCTGACATTACCGAGCCTTTGCGTTGCACAGTCCGGTAAAAAGCTATGTCGACCATTGTTACAAATCTTCGAGCATATATAACGACCTTAGTATATTATCGACAATGTTTCTCTTGAGTTTGCAAGGTACTCCCAAGATCCAAATCCTTAAAGATTTTAGTTTCTGCATAAGAGATTGTAATGAAATACAAAAAAAAAACAGACAAAGCAGTTTGAGAAAAATTACACTAGTGGCTCTGTGAGCTGGTATATCTCGTGCGTACAAACTTTTTTGCAAACAATCTAGCGGTGCACAGTAGCATCATCTAGTTACCCTGTTGTAAGACTAACATTAAAACCATCGAAATCGGATTTAATTAGGCGGAGATATTCAGTAGCCCCCTTTTTACTATTTTTTTGGGGGAATCAAAATTCTCCGAAGATTGAAAAATTTTAAAAATTTACTTAGCCTGTATACCAAGTTTAGTCTAGATCGGTTGAGAATCGGTTGATTAAAAGCGACCTGTAGAAGAGAACAGACGGACAGACATCCGGACATACGAAATAATTTTTGCCCAAGCTGAAACAGAGACGCTTCGCTCTTGTTTCGCTCTTGCTCGGTCAAAACTAAATAAAATAATGTAACTTATGTAAGTACTTAAATTAGAAAAGAAGCGTAGCAAAATAAGCAACGGACAAAATATGAGAGCATAATCCAGGACGTAAGTAAGAGTTAATTTTCTAAATTATGCAGAGAATTACAGCAGCAATCTCATTTATTATATGCGAAGTAGACTTCATTCATTCCACTGCGGAAAGTTTTTTCCAGAAATTGAGCCAAAACCTAGTTGGGTGAATGTCGGCAGAATGACAGACATTATTTTGCTGGAATTTTCTCCGTGTAATATTGAGGTTAATTAATATATGAGTTTTTTAATTATATGAATGGTTTTTGAGAAGTATGTTGCTATTTTGCGAATGCAGAAAGTTGTTTGTTTTGCTACGGGACTTTCTGCCGTTGTTTTTTTAGTATGTTATTTAATGAAAAACCATTATTTACAATAAAAAAAAAACTATTTATTTCTAGTTCTTATATTTGCTATGAGCTGATAGTACAGAAATAAAGTATAAAAACAATAAATATGGGCTTTTATTTAATATCGAAAGTACAGAGCAGATTGAAGACAAAATCATTAAAAAGAATATTCGTAGATTTTCATAAATACTTTTTCTATCGGTTATGGGCTTTGAGCAAACAACAAAGAATGTAGGTCAAACTTGTATAAATTTAAAATTATTCATAACCAGTACCTTGCCACGTGCGCACGCGCAGTCAACTTCAAATATAAACAAAAATTTCACACACGTGCACAACTTATTTTACTTTTTTATTCATGAATAAATCGTTGTAGGTAATTATAGTCAAAGAAAATCTTGCTGTCACTGTGCAATTCTCCCCATCGTGAACGCCCCTCAATGTCCCACATTGAGGGGCGTTCACGATACGTGTATGCACCACATATGGGGCAGTGCTCCATACAACATTAAAGCCTTATAAAATTTTGCACTTATGATCTATCTATACCATTTTAACTGACTTACACTTGTAACGAAGAAGGTTTTTACAAAAAATGTGTTTGCATGTATAGATTACATTTCAAATAGATTACTGCATCGAGCGGAAAGTGACTCATTGCTGCAACGAGTGTTAGGTTGGAGCCCGAGCTTTAGCAAGGGTTCTAAAAACATGAGTGAAGCAAGGAGTCACTTGAGCGAGTGTCAGTAATCTGCTTTTCTTTCCCCTACAAAGTAATATCACAATCGTTCACCTAAATGTAAGCAGTACAATCTTCAGTCACATTGACTTTTAAATTCGCGCCTATACATTCGCGCTCATTTAAAAAAATAGTAAATTCTATTTTTAAATATCTATTGGACGAATGCATTCATTCAATACTTGCTGCGCCCCATAGTCCCGCGTGATGGATGATGATGATAATGATGAAAAGTATCCTATGTGTTATTACAGGGTATAAGCTAATTCCATTCCAAATTTCATTAAAATCCGTACAGCCGTTTGAGAGTGAATTTAAATGATGGTGATGAAAAGTATCATATGTCTTATTCCAGGGTATAAGCTATCTCCATTCCAAATTTCATCAAAATCCATTCAGCCGTTTCAGAGTGAAGTAAAATGATGATGATGATGATGATGAAAAGTATCCTGTGTGCTATTCTAAGGTATAAGCTATCTCCATTCAAAATTTCATCAAAATCCGTTTAGTCGTTTCAGAGTGAAGTAAAATGATGATGATTATGAAAAGTATGTGTTATTCGAGGGTCTAAGCTATCACCATTCCAAATTTCATCAAAATCCGTTCAGCCGTTTGACCGTGAAGGAGTAACACAAATAACACAATTTACCCATACAAACTTTTGCCTTTGTAATATTAGTGTGATGAAACTAAAAAAACAGTGCAGTAATGGATTTCCATACTTACTTACCACACTGTAAAACTGTGCAGTAATGGGTTTCCATACTTACTTACCGCACTATTGTTATGAATACAAGTAATGAGGTAGTTTCTGCTTACGTTTTAGGTGAACAATAGTGATATTACTGTGTAGTGGGAAGAAAAATGTGTAACTGCACAATTAAAGTGTTCAGTTACCAGCTGTCATTAAGAGTGGTACATTACCCGTATCTGACCCATTGGATGTTAATAATCTATGTTTAATCCATAATCGACGGTAAATGTTTCCCGAATCTAAACTCAATTATTCTATTAAACTGTGATCTAATAACCACGCACGAGGAACAAGTTACTCCTTTCGGGTAATTACGTAAGCACAGCAAAGTTGGATGAGTTATTAACCGTGTGTTGAGAACAGCTTAAGAGCTGATAAATTTTGAGGTAAAAATTCGATTAAGGAATCGGCTGTTTTGTAAAACGAGCAAGTGGAATGTACCTAAACCAGCAAAGGTTTTACGTAATATTAACATGATTTGATTGCTAATAGACAATAACAAGATTTTCTACAGTCTAATGAAACCAAAACATTTATTCATAAGAATACTTCCAAAAGTGATATTCAGTCCAGACGTATTAAGAAACAAAATCTTGATGATCTGTCATGATAAATAAGCGAGTAAATGGAAAAAAGAAGATCATCACAGATCGTGTTGACAGATTAAATTAATAAATATCTTGCATATTCAAATATACTTTCTAAATTCAAACTCCATTTCATTAAAATTGCGGTTAAGATTTATTTATGAAAAACGAACCCTGTCACTTCGAATTATGGAGCTATAGCTATAAATTACCTTAGTTTCACAACTAATTAGCATGGAGTACCCGGGTATAGCACTGGATTAACACCATTATGTTATTGGAATATTGGACAAAATAAGGCAAATAGAAATCGCTGAGATTAATATTTATGATGGTCATATACGAAGTATAATAACTGTACAATTTTATCACATACATGATCCGGTGTACCTGTACAGGTAACCTATTCGTTGTGTGTCTAGCCACCACAAGGGCGGATTTCGCCGTGTTTACGATCCAACTTGACTGATGATCGAGTCATACTTTTTTAGGTCTAATAAGTTAGTATTTAAAAACTAAAAGAACATGCTTTTAGATAATGCTTGTGAACGCTAATAAACAATTTGAGTAAGGGGAATTGTCAGTAGGTTAGACAATTTTTATAAAACGTTGTAACTTGTCCTAAAACTGCCTATATTTACTTCTTGTTTAGAACCTGGTAGAAAATAGATGACTGAGTAAAAGTAAGCTTGTTCTAAAATTAATTTGATCGTTACTGGCGTCCTTACCATAAAATCGTAAGTGCCAATATATATCGCCTCTTGACACTTTTTACACAACCTTTGTTTTTCCAAGCGAAAAATCGTGTCAAAAGAATTTCCATTATACATCCAAGTTAATCTTACTACCGGCTATTTCGAAAGTCCCTCGAGAAGCTTCAGGTTGATAAACGGAGCCATAGCCTTAAGTGGATCGTCGATACAAACACGATAAAAGAAAAGTTAGGACAGTCCCGTTTTAGAGTGAATGTTGGACACCCTACTCGAAGGAAACTTCTCTAATGTGCAGTGGAGCTGATCTAAGACAAAAAAAAAGTTGGGTGGGTCACTTTTTAGTTAAATAATGCTAGTTTGTAGAATGTTCTTTCTAGCTTGCGCATAATTTCCACGGTGTAATCTATAAAACATCGATAGGTTTCTAGATCTGGTTTATTAAGGGGCAGAAGGGAAGGGGGAGGGAGGGGGAGGGGGAGGGGGAGGATGAGGGGGAGGGGAGGGAGGGCAGGGGGAGATTGCTGTATCTCCCCCCCTCCTCCTCCCACTTTAATATAACGTAAATAAAAACCACAGCCACATTTCCACCGGTCGTGCTTCATGTGCATCAACAATAAAGATTGAAAGACATACGCAGAGTGCAGCGCGATTAAGAGTCACTGACAACAAATGCTGCACTAACGCTACTCCAATTGTAACTGAGGCCAGGGGAGGCTAATTGTGTGCATTGTATGCGGTACATGCCCTAGAATCTGGTACCTATTCTCCTCGAACGCGCCGAACATTTAACATTTAAAATAAGTATAATTTAAATTTATAAACAAAAGGTTTTTTGTGATGAATTTTTAATATTTTAAATTTCTTCTTTAATCTTTTTTTCATCCTTTTCTTCAAGTAGCTCACAGCTAACCTAAAAGTTTCAGCCGGATAGCTAATGGTGAAGTGCTCGTAATTTCAGTTGCACGATTCCAGGACAGAAATACATAGATACATGCAAGTGAAGTTAAATAAAAGCTTTTAAGAAAACAAAAGATTTACGTACAGAACATAATATGTAGACCCACGCCTACGCACCTGTCGCAAAAACACTTTAACAATAAAAAATAAAAAAATTGCGTAAACAACACATGCGACGGGCTAATAAGATCTATGATAGGCTTCACGATGATGCGACAGGCTCTGTCTGGTCTCCACCAGATTATCGTCATTTAGAAGCTTTTTTGCACGCCCTTCGATCGAATCTGTCATTTGCCCATACATTTCACACAAACAAACAGACCAAGTTTTACTTTTTAATGAGGGGCTGTGCCATTGTCACTTTAACTCAGCCAGTCCTTTTGTCCACGTTAAAAGCTTGGTGCAATTCATCACTCCCAAAAACAAGGAAAACCTCAAATTGCCAAGTAAGTAACACATACTTGTGAAGAGGGTTGCGAAAATTAGGCCCGAAGACCATCGCACGCAGATGGTTATGAAACTGACGTCTCGAGGCAATAATATACAATGATCCGTTGAGAGGACCCTTTTCAAAAGAAATCCAATTGAATATGCCTATCGTGTCTAAAGAGGTTTTTGGGATAGATCTATATGTTTTTATTTGACAGTTTTGTATTTACCTAATGTAAGTGTTTGACTCTTTTTACCCGACTGGAGGGTATTCTGTTTATCATCTTATGGATGTATGTATGTATACAGGCCGTCCCACGACTTGGATGCCACATGGAGGGATAGTACTTTAAATACTGTAGATAGTTTATTTTATTGACTGAAGACTTCATTTTTATTTTAAAAACAATACGAACTGCATTTAAAGAATTATAAATTATGGCCTGTTTGAATCGGCAATAGAACCCGCTAATAGTTAATTAAAAAACACATGTAATTTTACTGTACCTATCGAAAGGCTCAATTATATACATTTGTTTCTTCTTAATAACATAGCTTCTAAAATAAAAGGAAGACCATGAAATTAAACATTTAATTTAAAATGTTGCTTAGAATAATGTATAGGCATTTCTCTGACCATGTCGTGCTTGTGCTTATAACCACTTACTTGAACTACTTTCTACTTTATTATCATTTCAAAGTATTACCACAGAATAAATAATAGTACAAGTACAGAAGGATAACTGAGTAAAGTAATTTAAATACATAGCAACTCTCGCTACAACGCAATAAAGTGCAATTTAATTCGTACAGCGCTGCGATCTTTCAATTATATTTACCTAGAAGGCGCTCACCCATTGCGTGCAGGCTAGAATGTACCGTATCACAACGCGCGAGAGCTTCCATTGCTCTAACCGTTTCAGAATCGCTCTGTCACTTTTTCGCTCGACAAGGTTGTATCAAGATATAACTAGGTACTTGTACTAGTAATTATTCCGTGATATGATATGACTTAGATTTTATAACAGAATAAACAATTATGTAATAATGTATTATTTTATGGTATTACTAATTAGTACACATTAGAAATTATAATTTCTCCATTACAAGTGTATATTACAGCGAAAGTATGTGTCTCGGAAGTTATCTGCTAGTGGCTGCGCAAACTGCTATTTTTCAGGCGCAATCCCAATGTTGAAGGTGAAGACAGCATTGTATAACTGCCTCGCTCACTCGCTTAAGTTTTTCGCATATTCTATCTCGCTTTTACTTTATGCTATTTTATCCCACAGCAGTACCTGCGCAATCGTCACAGAGCCTAACTTCACAAACATATACATTGGTAATGTACCTAATAGTATGTAGGTAACTCTTTGTGTGTTCACAATTACAATGAGGCTGGCTGATTATAAAAAAAGTGTGTTCCATTTTCAAACGTCTATTCTTTTGTTTTAGTGACAACATCAGATTGCCTCCAAGATCCCCCAATCTAACCCCATAGACCTAGAATCAGAATGGACGGAGGGAAAGCTAAGGTCAATTTTACGCTGGTGTAATTTATATGAAAAATTTAAATCTTGAGTTAATTATCACCACGAGTTTATTTTATGTCGTTAATAATGTGTATTCTTAATTTGAAATACATTTTTGCTTTGAAACTTCGATATTTAAGATAATAATAGCCAGTAAAAACATACCTGTGAAATGATAATTCCGGATCTTTTACTCCACCTTTTGCTGTTCTTGGTGGAAGGTGAAGACCAACCTGTGTTAAAATACAGCGCAAAACAAAGATATTTCGGTAGAATTTCACTGTTTAAACTCACGGGCTGCAATGTTGTGGCCTCTTAGGAGGTCAAAACTGGAAACGAGGCGAATGAATGGCCGGCGGAGCTATAGCCCTATCCATTCTGATTCTACATCCATATATTACCGAGTTAACATTTTATGGGGTTATTTAAAAGATATGAGGTGTGCAGGAGTTACAAACTGAATTCAGAAAAATTATTTTAAACATTCACTATGAAAACATAAGTTAATCAACGGGAGGCGAAATTATTAAAAGAGTTACAATTTGTAAACAACAGGGAGGGACACAAATTGATTGTAAGTTGCAGTTGTTCTTGCACTGTACCATAATATCCATACCAATATATAAAAGTGAAACGTTGTATGTTTGTTTGTTTATTTGTTTGTTTGTTTGGGGAGCTTTCACGCGATAACGGCTGAACGGATTTTGATAAAATGTGCAATGAAGATGGCTTATACCCTGGAATAAAACTTAAGGTACTTTTAATCCCGGATTTTTTAAAGTTTTTATGGGAATGCTGGGAAATGTTGATAACTCGCTATAAGGAACGGTTTCCATGGAAACGAAATAACAAGTCTGTCAATAAGCATCAAGACCGTTGGTGCTATACCTATTTTTGCATTGGTTTTTAATATCCTGGAAGAAAATAGGATGCTTTATTTTTGCGATAAACTGTAGTCCGCGCGTACGAAGTCGCGGGCAGGAAAGCTAATTTTAAATAGATGTTAAATTTCATGTTCTTTCTTTTATTTTAGAAGCTAAGTCATTCAGAAGAGATAAATGTATATGATTGACCCTTTCGATTGGTACAGTAAAATTACAGGTGTTTTTTTTCACATTGAGCGGATTCCATTCCTGGTTCAGACAGGCGATTATTTAAAATTCTTTGAATGCAGTTCATAATGTTTTTAAAATAAAAATCAAGTATTCATTCAATAAAAAATTCTATCGACAGTATTTAAGGTACTTTCCCTCCATGTGGCAAAGTCGTGGGACGCCCTGTATATGTATACTTGTATGTCTGTTCCTTTGCGACACTATATAGACCAAACGCGTGGACCGATTTTGATGATTTTCACGTCAACCGATTTGTCTTAATCTTGCCAGTGCTACTAAAGATCAAAAATCAAAGATTAATCAAAATTTAATATGGCGATTCGCAGTTGGGTTTCTTGTGGAGGTGCTTCATCGTGTTTGCTAGCATTTTCTTTTTTCTAACTCGATTAATATAATTAGGTATAATCAGGTACCAACCAGAAAAAAAGGAATGTTAGGTGTAACGTATTTTTAAGAGAATGTTGGTGTTGTTTTCAGTACCAACAAAAACAAAGAGTTAGTTTGACTTACAGTATGGCGGAAGCAAGCTACATAATTTTTCTTCGTACATTTAAAATGGATTCCCTCAAAGTTACACCTGAGTCTATCAACTATCTTGATTCAATTTTGTTTTTAAAACATCTTTTACACTTTTGACCAAAATGAACGAACACAAATTATTTAAAAAATCGAAGGAAAAAAATGTTTGAAAGATGAGTTTAGTCTCGTGAGAAAACACCAAGTGTCACGAAAAACATCTTCCCAGCAAAAACGTATCAAAACAGAACATAAAGTAAGCCTCTCGTACTTTTGAGAAATAACACGGAGACTTGGACAATAACATTGCTTGTTTATTCTTTTTTTGTAATTCCAATTTAGAAAACAGTTCAATCCTATTCCTTTCTTTACAAATCGATGCTGTCAACATTCATAGCTCTGGCGAAATTGCTTTTGAACGAGACTTGAAGTTTATAAACGGGTGCCAATTGGTCCAACTGGTGCTAACGAGCAAAATAAACCATTGAGCATGAAGTACTTCGTTTGGTGCGCGCCGTGAAAAATCTGACGGGGTAGTTTGGATAGACTTCTCAAATCGGAATTGTTAGGTAAACATTTGCCATCGCGTGTCTGAACTCAGTTTATGATTGTTTTTTGGGTAACCGGATTCTTGGGATGCATGCGCCTGTCCGATGCACTGCAGATCGTTGTCAATCAGAACCACAAATCGGTACAGATTTAACATCACGAAGGATAAACAAAAAAGAGGCAAAAATGGTTTGGTTGACTGGAAGATAATGTTTTTAGTATTAAGTCTGTCATTAATTGTACAATAAGGTATAAAAAAATAAAAAATTAAGTGAGAATTGCTAACCATCTTTAAAAAATGCTAATCATCAATATGAAAATTGATAAGAGAAACCTAAAGATGATTTATAAATACCTATTCAATGATATCCCACTTAACATACAAGTAGTAAGTCGACTTTATTTTTTTATTTTTCGCAATATGGTGTCTGCTTGTCTCCATATTGAATTTTGATTACTTTCATGTATTTAGTAGCACTCGAAAATCGGATCAATAGGGGAAACGCTATGGTAGAACATCCATATAATCACATACATACTCGTATATGCATACATACATAAATAGTCTGTTAAACTCATTACCCTTCCCTTGCTTCGCCGTAGTAGGGTAACAAGGAAGTGATTTAATAAAAACGTGGTAAAATACTAGTATACTAGTAGTATAGTACAATAACAAGTTGAACATGGTACAAACAATAAACGTGCAGAACAAACGGACGTTACAAACGAACTAAGCACTGTATACAATGCAATGTATTCCTAACCTAATTATGTTTCCACTATGTTATTCATAGTGCTCACACGAGCGCAAACTGGAAAATGCTACCTCGGCCAATTTAAAAGTGAAGATAAAACAACATTTTTACTCTGTGTGCAGTTAGTACAGTATGTTCGAATACTTTATGACAAATGAATATGTACAGCAGTACATATTGTATTGTATTTACGAAATTAATGACAACATAGTTTAGTGAACCATCCCACTAATAATATAAATGCAAATGTACCTGTCTGTTTGTAACCTTTTGACGCCTAAATTGGTCAAGCTATATACTTCTTGAAGTAGGAGCAAGAGGGCAAAGCCACGGGGCGCATCTATTTATGTTTAATACATTTTGTTTTTTAAGGAAAAACATGTTTTTTTTTAAGAAAATTATAAACTAGCTTAAAAGCTAAAAATACATGCCTGCCCTGCCGAAAAAGAACTTACTCCAATAAATTATATACTGTTGGAATGTACTTAACAAATCCTTTAATTTGATACCCTTATTGTAAATTTGGAAGTGTTTTTTTTTCTCATATTAAAATGGGGCCATACAGTAAATATACTTATAATAAAGCAATAAGAACGAAAAAGTCTGAACAAAGAAGATAATTAAAAATAAAATGGACTAGGGCACTTAAAATAGGCTACTGAACAAGAATATAACATTTTTTAAATTCGTGTCTGTCTGTTTGTTTGTCTGGTTGTCTGTTTGTCTGTATGTTTGTTCACGCATCACGTAAAAACTACAGGACCGATTACAATGCGGTTTTTACTGTTGGATAGCTTAGGATTTAACTTAAAAACTGTGGTACTTGGTATATGAGTAGAAGCCGAGAAATCGGTAAAAATGATTTTGATGGCTGAAAAAATTTTGATCAAATGTTGGTATATTGAAATTTTAGGTCCTGGAATAGCACATAGAATACTTTAACCTAGAGAAATAACCACGCGTGCGAAGCCGCGGGCATCAGCTAGTAAAGAATATATTGGAGAAAAAAATAGCCTATGTTACTCGGGGGAATGTAAGAATTCTAACGGTACCCCATACGTCTAAATCTGTTCAGGCATTTAAAAGTTATTTATTTATTTAGACACATTACAACATCATTACAGCATACGCACCAATGCGATGTTATAACTAAAAATCAAAACTTTACGTACATTCTAAATGTTTCTGTGCAATTTCCGTGGCGTGTAACAAACAAAAAACGCACAATCTAATCATACCTACGTGTTCGATTAAAGTGTATCAAATTATTCTAATTTTATTTGTTCAAAGTTTTACTGTAATAAAACTGCTCAAAGATTCAATTCTACCAAAATCAATAAATAGCTCAAAATAGTCTCTCCAGTTTCGGTGAAACTACCGAATACTCTCATTTCTAACTCATTCATTCCATGTGCAGTTGGTCTCTACCTTTACGGAATAGGATACTCCGTGAATAGGAAATACGTGACCAAAATAAAGCTATATTGACCAAAACTTTCGTCTACGAATTTTGCAACTAGGTAAAAACAACTTCGAGAGAGAGAGAGAGAGAGAGAGAGAGAGAGAGAGAGAGAGAGAGAGAGAGAGAGAGACCCGCAGAAGAATACAGCTGAGCTGGGCAGCATTTGCGAAATTCCGTCGAGTCTTCTCATCTCCAATACCACAAAGTTTGAAGACAATGTCCAACAGTAGACTAACACGGGCTGATGATGATACCTCATTTATCAAAATACATCAAGCCGTTTAGGCTGTAAAAATAGCATAAATCCTACAACCAGCCTACTTAAAAACAAACCTACCTACCAAGTATGGTGAAAATAATTGACTTTTATAATAAATCCATGGGCCCATGTGAAATGGGATGATTAGTGTATCCTTCTTCAGACAATTTTCCAATTTGAAACCACCCAATTTTTTTGCGGTCTCTGCGGAAATCATTTCAGGTATAATAAAATAAAACGATGCTTACTTTGATATTTAATTTGATTGCGAAGTAATATCGCGATTTGCGTTTTTTTTCCTCAGATATCTTGATTAATTTGTACAAAAAAAAAGGTTTGTGAATTGATTCTCATTGGATCTCTTTATTACAATTATTATAATTAGGAATATCTGTGACTTAATTTGTTGTTAACATGATTTATACTCAATTTTGACTATTGGTAATCTGTTTGTAATTTTAAGTCTCTAATAGATTAACTACAGGCGTTATATAGTTGAATATCGAACACAAGCTTGAGAGATGCCGTCTGGTGAAGTCTACGCTCCGACCCAACCTGCTCCAGGCCGCTGTTGGATCATAACAGTTCCAAATCTAGTTGGAAAATCGATTCGCTGCCTCGGAAACCACAAATGACGTTGACGAGGAACTCCAAAAAGTTGTAGGAATCCTTAGGGAGGAAGGCACTAGATTTGAAAGCTGCAGCGTACGGGCACGAAGTCTAAAATCTCGAAAAATTATCTTCGGCTTATGGACAAGCGACGGGAGCAACAGTCACTCCGTCACCCACACCGTCACAAAAAAGGAGACTAGAATTAGAATTAGAATTTAGACTATCTTCATTGTACAGACTTTTTGTTACATACTACATTATTAAATGTATAGACAGATACAAAAAAAAAACATGCTCGCATGAAAAATTTAATTATGATTAGTGTCTGAGCTAGATCCATCTTTGTTTGTGGATAGAGAACAAGTGCTGTACAAAATAGCATGGCACAAAAAATCTACGTGAAACGGATTCACTAAATAAACTGTAAGTACCAATTCTTATGAAATTTATTTAAAAGGGAGGAGGGAAGAGGCTTCAAATAAAAATAATTTTCAATATCGGTCCTTAATTGATGGAAAAATCGTAGAACCATAGAACCGCATCATTTTGTTAAGTCGATTAAAGAAACAGGCTCCGTCCCCAACTCCACGGTAAAGCTTGTACCTACAGCTGCTATGCCGAATTGATCTAATGAGAGCGGCAATAAAAAATGTCCTCTATGTGTCATAAAAACAAGGATCATCGGCGAAAAAATAATGGTATCATATAACTTCCAGTCAGTAAGGTAAGCTTTAGTTGCTTTAACTTAATCTGTGGTAAGGTAGAAAGAAGTTGCTGGAAGGCTTACTAGTGGTTTATCCATACATTACAGTAAAATAACATTTCAGGCGATATATGACCAAGTTTTTTTTATAAATTACTTGCACACACACACACACATACACACACACGTTTGATACTGTGTTTGTTTTTTTATGACGAAGTTGTCATTCGTTTGTCTACGATCTCACCTGATCGAAAGCGATGATGAGGTCGAACGCTTAAAATCTATACTTAGAATAAAGCAATAGGAACGAAAAAGTCTGTACAATGAAAATAGGAAAGAAATGCTTCAGGGTACTTAAAATAAGCAACTTAACAAGAATAGAACATTTTTTAAATTCGTGTCTGTCTGTTTGTTTGTTTGTTTCTTTGTTAGTTTGTTAGTTTTTCTGTATGTTTGTTCGCGCATCACGTAAAAACTACTGCCGACCAATACCGATTGCGATGTGGTTTTCATTGTTGGATAAATCCTAAAATCTAGGGTAAGTGGTATCCTAATCTAATGATTATATGCCGAGCAATCTATAAACACAAAAGCACAGAACGGCTGCGTTCAGATGTAGTTTCCGGCTACGCCCGCCACCAAATGTTGGAACAATATCCCACCGCCGCCGCGCCGCCATATATATATTCTGTGGCGCCGCGCCGTTATGGAACCTGCAACTTATTCAGGGTTTTAAAGTCAAATTAAATAAGTATCTCATTGATCACCAAAGGGTCAGGAAACTCTAAAACATGACACAAGTGCTATATGAAATTCTAAGTCAATACTTACCTGTAACTGTTACTTTATTAATTACCTAATTGGAAAGTTGTCCTATTTAATTTGTTTTTATTTACTTAAATTACTCTAAAAATTGTTTTTTTACCCTCACTTTCACATTGTTAGAATCACAGTAATGAGCACAGTTTGAGTGCAGTTGTAATGTTAAAATTAGTGTTTGCATTTTTAAGTTAATTGTTTTACAACAGCTGGTTGTTTTACAACCAGCATTATGCTGAGTTGGGACCTCTTTGCTGCAATTATCGTTTAGGTTTTTTTTCCTTTTTTTTCTTGTAATATTTTCTGTTTGTAATTGTAGTAAATAAACTTATTTCTTCTTCTTCTTCTTTATAAAAAACTATTCGACGGCTGAAGGAATTTTGATCAAATGTTGTTATATTGGTATTTTAGGTCTTGGAATGACGCATTGAGTACTTTTAACCTCGAAGAATGATCACGCGTGCGAAGCCACGGGAACAGTTAGTATTAAATAATGTGGCTTAAAATGAACCTTCCATTGAAAATGTATAAAATAAGAACATAAGCAGTTCTGCCTGTCATACTCCTCCCCCATGAGTTTCCCGCTGTTCTCCTCCGCAGACCTCGCTGGGCCAATCTTACAGAACGTAGAGCGATAACCTGTAAAAAATGACCAGCGGGGGAACATACCATGGATCCAGCGGAATGGTTTCATCATCAGCCTATCCTTGTCCACTGCGAAGGCCTCTCCTAATACACGCCACTGAACCCGGTCTTCAGCTCTCTCCATCCAGTTTCTGCCAGCCGCTTTTCGCAGGTGGTCACTTTACCTGGCCAAGGAAAGGTTTACAATATTAAAAAATAGAAAAAAGAACAATACTTTAACAATACTTTAACTGCTATAAAACGCAGGGCATCCAAAGTTTAATTAAGGGTGAACGAGATATATTAGTTTAACTGTCTATAAAACTGTGGTAAACAGGTTTACGGACGTGGACTATTTCTTTCATCGGATGGTCGAAAACATTTATATTAGTCTACTAGCTGATGCCCGCGGCATTTTGGTCATTTCTGTAGGTTAAAATTACTCTTTGTGCTATACCAGGACCTAAAATACCAATATACCAAAATTTGATCAAAATTCCTTCAACCGTCAAAAAGTTTTTATCTATTGCTCGGCTTCTGCTGATCGGATTGAAATACCGTGTACATCAGTTTTTAAGTCAAACCCTAAGCTATGCAGCAGTCAAAACCACATCTCAATCGGTTCAGTAGTTTTTACGTGATGCACGAACAAACAGAAGGACACGATTTTTAAAAATGTTCTTTTTTTATTCAGTAGCTCATTAGTACCCCAGAATATTTATTTTTATTAGCTTCATTGTACTGATAGATTAATTATCAGTCGTTTTTCGAATCTGCTTTATAGATTTTTATATGGTAGCTTGATGTTTTCGGTCGTTCTTTTTTTTAAACTATACTTATGTTAAAGCAGGAAGTACCAAGAAGTATGTACAATAAAGATGATAAAAAAGTATAAAGGCCTTAAAACACGCTACTGAACAAGAATGCAACGTTTCTAAAGATCGTGTCTGTCTGTCTGTTTGCCTGTTTATCTCATTGTGTATTTGCGAATCACGTAAAACTACTGGACTGATTGTGATGCGGTTTTCACTGTTGACTAGCTTAGGCTTAGACTTAAGAACCAGTGTATTTGCTATCTGAATCCAATGAGTAGAAGCCGGGCAATCGATAATATTTTATTTACGGCTGAAGGAATTTTGAGTATGTATTGGTCCTGGAATAGCATATAGGGTATAGCTAGCGGCACGTAAATCTGTGCCAAGATCCCCGCCACGTTTCGTTCACCGCTAGACTTACGTGCTATAATGCACTGCTTACGCTAGGTATAATCATAACCCAGATAAATGGACTCGCAGACAAAGTAGCTGGCACAGCTAGTTAGAAAATAAGCTAGTAAGTGGCCGACATTTTCATTTATTTTCACTGATGTCTGACAGTAATAATACTGAAATAATCATAGAATATTTTAAGGACATGAGTTAGAGTTAAATAAACATTTATACCTACCAAACTCATTAAATATGTAATATAGTACTTTTAATCTAGAGAAATGACCACGCGTGTGAAGCCGCGGGTACAGCTAGTCTATATTATATATATTATATAGTCTATATCATATACATATCAGGATTGGACTCCTTAGTCCAATCTTCTTGACCCACCTTTGGGCTTGGGATCCGACAAAATAATATATTTTTTCTGTCATACCTTCGACAACGCATCCGTTGAAATGACAAACATTTGTGAATATTTTCGTATCTTTCTGCTTCTGCCAGTCTGTTTTTTTTCTTCGTTTGTGCTTGCGTGCTTCTCTCCATCTGCGGGGGGCCTCCTGTGGCATATCACCTACCCTGCCCTGACAAAATAGCCCTTACATATTGCTGTGTGTATGGATGTTTGAATGACTCTAAAAACTCACAAATATATTATTATTTTTACTTCCATCTGACACCGAAAGGAATATACTCAAATAATCTAGGTATCGAGAAGTTATATCGCCCGTGCTCGTGGGTTGCCCGTGTGGACATTTTCCTGGGGAAAAAGTGGTAATGTATTCCAGGACCAAAAGTAGGATAAAGTACAATTTACCAAATTTCGTTAAGCCAAGGACCATACAAGACGACACACACATGTAACGACGTGTTATTCGAGGACCAAAAGTAGGTACTTTTAAAATACCAAATTTCTATCGGCCGTCGGAGTTTTTTGTCAATTGCTCGGTTTGTAAAATACACCAGTTTTTTATTCAAACCCTAAGCTATGTACCTGTGAAAACCGCATCGCCCTCCTTTTTGTAGCCAGATGAAGGACCGCCAGTAGCAACCCTCGGTCTTCGACTGACATTAGACATCAAACTCGCAAACAATGCTTGGATACACTACTGTCCGTAAGGACTATACTACACTACTGTGGCTATACCACAGAATATGGCTTTACTTAGGGCTGTTGAGTTAGAATCTCCTGACTTTATACGCGCCGTGTCAAGGAGTACTGCGTTTATGTATTCGAGAGACTCTGGTCGAGGCTCTTCGCTAAAAGGCCGTTCGTCGAAACCACTATTGAGACAGATCGTCGAGTCAACATCCCCTATGGCGTTCACGTCGTGAGCCAAGTCAAGGTACTTACTGAGCTTGTCCTTCTCGGCCTTTTTAATAGGCGTTAGTGGAGCCTTAGCCTAAGCGGGCATTTTAACAAAATACGACTTGGGGATACGGAGTATTAGTTACGGAGTACTAGTTATAAATTGCAAACATAACTTGTTTTTATGGATTATAAAACCGGTCTATGGTAATAGACTCCAGCATCTGCCAATTCCGTCTCATTTCAAAATATTTAGGCAGGAGGTGACTTGCCATCCACTAAACGTGCCCTCCATAAGGGCCACCAGCATTGGCGACGTAAGGGGCAACGTTGGTGTGGAAGGGTGCAGTTTCACACAGCGCTACTCCCGGGGTTATGCCCTTTAACACTTCCACCCTTAGAGCTTAGTATCTTAGCTCTTGCGCTTCCACCCCCGACAGCCAGTTAAGGCAAACGGGGGTCAAGGGATCTCATTTAGCCCCAGAGAGTGTCATAGGGCCCGCATTGTCTCCACGCACTGCAGGCTGGCCAAAAAGCCGCCTTTTCGGTTATGTTTATAATAATTATTATTATTCTTTCGGGGTGTTCTAGATTTTTTTTGAGTTCTAGGGCATGTTTAATACCTTCGACGACATCGTCACAACCTTGGATAAGTTATGGTCAAACTGACTCACCTGGGCGCTTATTCGCTATGCCACACGAAGTTCCTTGCCGAAAACGTGTGACGTCATTATGACAATTGTCGCACGATTCCACGAAGATATTGTAACGCGGCGTGTCACCTGCGTGAATGGTCACAGCGAATAAGGGCTTTGGCTAGCTACTAAGCAATAAAAAAACCTGTGTTATATATATTGCATATTAAATTGAATATGTAAATATATTGCGAATTATTTGAGCATCGAAACTCAAAGCAATTAGGTCCAACATAATAATAGCGTTTCGCTTCAAACAAAAGCATTTGATTTCAAACAAAGCGTTTTATGCGACCGAGACGGTTTTAGTATTTTCCAATATCGTTCGCGGCATCATCTCGTAAATATTTATAACTAAGCCACGTAAGGAGAAGATTAAATCTTTCGCACGCACCGCTTCATCAGATCATTCTATTTTAGCGAAGAAAACTGGCATTCATTTTGTAAGCAATTCACGGGATATTGAACAGTTTGACAAGAGGAAATGAGAGGGATCGAGTTGAGACTCGATCTTAGAACTACCACGTCAGCAACGCAGGCTTCAACTGTATACAAATTTAATTGCGAAACCCTTTAACAGTAAAGCTGTTACACAAATATTTAGTCAAATTGTATGGATTGCCGCCACGGTACCGCGACTGCGCATATTGCGGTTTCTGAATTAAAAGTTCTAGCAATAATCAACTGAGTTATTCTCGAATGAATGCTGTTGAATCCACTGGAGTAACTATAATAAATCATACATTATATTCAAAGAGGTAATACAACATTTTAACTACCTGACACAACCGAGACGTGTCGATGTAAGGCGATGTAACATCAGTACAAAAATTAAAAATGAAAAAAATATACAAATATTTGTAATGCTAAAATTAAAATTAAAATGAGTAGCAAAGAGATTAAGTTTAAAATTAACTGTGAGATGATTTTAAATAAATATTTTTGCAACTTTCTTATGCTTAAGATTGTGAGCTTATATTCCTTTAGCTGAAATTGCAAAATAAGCAAGTCCAAACCTCAGGTTTCAGACTTAATGGCTTAAATTTCGTGTTTAAGCAAACTTATTTAAATTATTTCTATATTAAAATGCTAACTCGGTAAATGTTGAACCAAAAACCTCTAAAGCAAAAGATATTACTTTAAGCGGCGTATTCACGTTCTACAGACACCTTTATTTAAGTGGAAATATTTTATTTCTACTGAACTAAAAAAATATTGTTTCATAAATATACTGTGTAGTTGAGTAGAACATTTATTTCTTGCTACCTGTGCACGTGACTTTGCCTGCGTGGTCATTTCTCTGGGTTAAAAGTCTGCCATACCATACAACAGTCATCACATGAGCATAATCGCATTGAGATGCAAAGTTCACTAGATTTTATGATAAATCCTAAGCTATCTAACAGCGAAAACCACATTTTAATCGAGCCAGTAGTTTTAACGTGATGCGTGTACTTACAGACAGACAGACAGACAGCGAGACTGAGAGACCGACAGAAGCCATTATAAATGTTATTATTCATATTTTGTAGATTATCATAAGTCCCCTAGACCATATTTTTAGTTTGTACCTTCGTTGTACAATCTTTTTGTTACGTACTATTTTCGTTCAAATAGTTTTACTGATCTAAAAATTATTGATGTGGAAGGAGCGGTGATTCAATGTGGAAACAAGTAGGGAATATGAAATCAAGAATAGAACGTATCGATTTATTAAATGTTGATTATTTGAAACACCAAATTAATTTACATATAGGTAAACCTTTGAACCATAAAATTAGTTTGCATACGTAAATATTCAAAACTAATACGAAGTTATCAACGTAAACTCGGAACGGAAATTAAACTTGCTAGTATCTCTCGTTTAATCGTCGCTCCTTCATGATTTATTTAATGAAGCCTTACACTAAACTTGCTGATTAAACCGTCAGATACGAAGTTATAAAATTAATGATACGCAGTTGACAAATTAATTATACGTAAATTGAAATTGGTGTCGGCTTGTATTCATGTTGTCTCACTTCAATAAACTAGCAAAGTGAAAAAGCGGTTTTCCATCGCTTCGTGCTTCGGAAGGCACGCTGTCGGGCTGTTGTCAAGCCATGTCAAATTTCCAAGGGTGGCCTAACAAATTCTGACACCAGAGGTCAGCAATACCTCATACGAGAAGCAAGCAAGGTAATCTAAGTATTTTAGCTCACTACCGTTTGCAGCGTATCCAAAATTCTGGTGGTATTGCCCCGTAAGGTTGCAACTACAAATTAGTTGAGCCAAATAATTCCCAAGTGCATTATATCTATCAAGTCCGAGTAAACTATAGTGTTAGGTCAAACCGAGAAACTTCTGCCAAAACCCTGTCTTGGTGTTCCTCTGCAGAAGTCCTTGACAGCATTGCAAGCTTAGCATGAATATGATCTATGATTACATCCTCATTTAACACCAGAAAACAACAGGAAACACCAGGAGCATGGGGAAACTACTGGTCAAACGCTATAGCCTAAAAAAACGATATTACTTATAATAAAGCAATAAGAACGAAAAAGTCTGTCGTACAATGAAAATTATTAAGATAAAAATGCTCTAGGGTACTTAAAATAAGCTACTGAACAAGAATAAAACATTTATAAAATTTATGTCTGCCTGTTAGTTTGTTTGTTAGTTTGTCTGTATGTTTGTTCGCTCATCACGTAAAAACTACTGAACCGATTGCGATGAGGTTTTACTGTTTGATAGCTTAGGGTTTGACTTAAAAACTGGGGTACTTAGTATCTCAATCCGATGAGTAGAAGCCGAGCAATCGATAAAAATAATTTAGATCAAATGTTGGTAGATTAGTATTTTAGGCCCTTTCTCGAGGTTAAAAGTACAAATAGTACTTTTAACCTAGATAAATGACCACGCGTGCGAAGCCACGCGCATCAGCTAGAAAATAAATAAATGAAAAGTAACAGTCAATTGTTTCTTCCAAATCGTATATGTGGTTGGTATGTTTGTACCTTCTCTTTACATACAGGTACGTTAGTATTAATCTATCCTGTGTACCTATTTACATATCTAAATTAAATTTTCACCCGAATCGTTGAACGCTTTGACGGGGCTCGTTTGCAGACTTCAAAGTTGAATAAAGTTTCACTTAAATTGTGTACGTACTGGTGGTACCAGTTTCATTTGCAATGGAAGTGGCTCTTATGTTAGCAGAAATGCATTTTAATATTTTAATAGAAAGACAGCAAGAGTAATATCATATTACTAGTGTTGTGCGACGAGTGTCAAACTATAAACTTACGGATTTTCAGCTATTATCTTTTTACCTCCATCTACTTTCCTACTGCTGTTTTTTTTCAACCTGCGATGACTCAGCCCTCTTTCATTCTTTGCAGAATCTGGCTTAAGCTAGAACAGCTGTAAGTCACTTTACAACCTTGTGTGAATTTCGTGAACTTTAGAGCTCTTATTATACCAATGGCGTAGAAGTGCTTCTGATTGAGGAATATGATTCTAATTTTCTATCTTTTTTTATCGCTACTCCTCTTTGGCGTATCTACTTGGTACCAAAGGGTTTGGACTATCTGCAGAACAGTATCGGCCGAGACGAGGTCGTGACGAGGCCGTGACTGTCACTCCCGTATCGGCCTCATTAGCCACTCAATAAAGTACCGTAGTGCCAACTCTTGGCGATGTTTGTAATCTTTCGTTGATGATGAGCATTTAGTAAACATAAATTAAGTATAGTAGTCCCAGCAAATCTTTGTGTTTGTGAAGTTAGGCTCTGTGAACGATTGCGCAGGTACTGCTGTGAGGATAAATAGCATAAAGTAAGAGCGAGATAGAATACGCGAAAAACGTACGCGTGTGGACGAGGCAGTTCTACAATGCTGTCTTCACCTTCATTGGAATTGCGCCTGAAAAATAGAAGTTTGCGCAGCGACTTGCAGACAACTTCCGAGATACAAACTTCCGCTGCGACTACTTTACCAAGATTTAATTCAATTATTTAATGAATAATGTAAAAGACGCCCTTGTTATTATCGAAGGTTCAACGTTCACAGCTATAAAAAATTTGCTTTACGAGACGAATAAAACGGTAGTAAAACGGGGACGCTCCAGCAGGTCCCTTGTTATTTTGTTTTCATTGACACTTAAAATAGAAGATGTTTCTTATCTGTGCAGGCAGTTACTTTTCTACGTGACAAAGGTGTTTTGGCGCAATATGGAAACGAAGTGACGAAATAGAGAATTGACATTTAGGTTTTTCTTTGGTGAGCCACTATCTTGAAATGTTGAAATAGTATGTTTGTTTTTACCTTCCTTCTTGTTTTAAACTTTTTTGCTGTCATAGTTGGACTTAAGCTCTTACTTAACTCTTAGTCTTAAAATAACAGGTAAATGACCTTTAAGTTCTGCAGTTGTTCAAGAGTGGGTCCTAGAGGAATTATAATTTTAATTACTGTTTGACACCCAACTTACTGGATCATGGTGGTAACGAGTGTTATTCGATCCCCCAAAAAGGTTGTCATTTTAACAGGGGATTTAAAATAATAAAGAGTATTTAAGAATCGTGGTGGAAAAGTAGTGCTTTTCGATCCTCCAGAAGATCAAATTCAAATTCAAATTCAAATTCAAATTTATTTATTTCATGATAAACACTTAATGATTCACAATAAAAAGTACATATAAGTTTAAGATTCACATTTTAGTGTACACAGAACCTACACTAAGCTGAGCTTGTGTTGTAGGTTTCTGTATTACCTTCGAGCATATTACAAAAACTATAGGTACTACGTTAACAAAGTAAGTACATGAAATGTAAGTTATTATTTTAACTTAAATTTGCTTTAATTATAATTTATATTTTATATTAATAATATAAATAATAAATATATACTATGTTATATAATAATCAAAATAGAGGATTCAAAGAGTGATCGTGCAATGCCTAGCCGAAGACCCAAGTCAAAAGTTTTTACCCTCTGTATTTTTTATATATTGAACGCAAACTTAATCGCTTTGATATTACTAATCTAGAGTTACGTACTAGCGTTACCTCAATGTCAATCTTTGATCTTACACAGGAAAACAGTCAGTAAATGATCACAGTACAAGTTAGTGGGGCTATTTTATCCTCCGTCTAAACTTCAACAACTTCGAGGCAGTTCCTAGTTGTTTCTCCTTTGATTTTCATAATGAAGCTCTGAAGTTTGATAAATCTGGTCTGCTGAGGGAAACTGCAATGAGTAATGGCTTAGCCAGTTTTTAGTTTAATTAAAGCTGGTTTTCAATTGTTCATATATAATTATTTAAAAAAAAAAGGTGTTTGCCCAATGTATACCTACTTATTGACCGAGTGAGCGCGAAGCGCGAGCGAAGCGTCTCCGTTTCAGCTTGACAGATTGAACGAAAAGGGGCAAAAAGGGGGCTACTGAATATCTCCGCCTTATTAGATCCGATTTTGATGGTTCTTTTTTATTTGAAAGGTAGTTTTAATTGGTCTCATAAAAATTTGGTGAAGATCTGATGAGGATCTTTGGCGTGATGAACAGATTAACTCCTCAAAATGCAGTAAATTTCTCATTTTTAGGTTTCTACCAGTTAGTTTTCTATCCGTCCATTGGATATCGCGTGAAAGCTCCCCAAACAAACAAACAAACAGACAACGCTTCACTTTTATATGGGTATGGATTAATCGTTGCTTTGACGACTATTCCTACTTACAACATCATTATGCAACTCAAACAAAGTGTGATGGTGGTGGACGAACAGGCAAATTTAAAAAATGTACAAGCAAGGCAAAGGTAGGATATAATGCTCATTAAATAGTGGTTTACATCTATCTAGGAATTCTGCACCACACAGTGATCTGATGCATTTTTTCTGTGCTCTAAATGCCCGAATAGAATCCACAGTTTCCCCAAATAATAATAATAATATATTCGGGACAATTCCACACCAATTACCTAGCCCCAAACTAGGATACCCTGTAATATGGGCACTAGACAACGGATAAACATACATATATATGAATATCACATCTATGAATATGGAAACAAACATATCTGCTCAACACACAAATGATTGCAACTTGCAGGATTCGAACCTGCAACCCCGTTTGATTTCGTTCCTAGGTTCACTAGCCACTAGACCAACCGGCCGTCAAGACCATATCGCAACACAGAGGATACATAACCATGGTAGGCGCTAAGTGCAGCTTGGAGTGTGACATACCGGTTTAAATTGGCACAGACTTTGTCAACGTGTTCTTTCAAATTACAGTGTTGATCAATAACTAGATCCAGGAAAGTAGTTGATTCTACTTGTTCTAACGTATTGTTATTGTGGGTTATTTGTAATTGTATAGGATGGCTATTTTATGTCTGAAATTGTATAATTTTAGTCTTATTTATATTTACATTGAGGTCATTATGTTTAAGCCAATGTAACGAAACGTTACTGATATATTTATTTTTAGCAAATAGTAAAAACCTAGATACTAAATTATATAAATATAATATAATATTATATATATATATATATTAATTGAAAAGTTCATTTTAAAATGTTTAGTTCTTTGAATGTACTAAACTCTTTCATTGTTTTGCCTCTAAACCTGAGCGCATTGTGTAACTGTGTATTGGCAAGCACACAGCCACTCAACCTGCGGGACAAGACTCCAAGGGAAGGGGAGGCAAACGAAACGAGCTGGCGTCCACGCATTGCACCAGCTTTCAGCGAACTTAGCTCGAGTGAGGTTAGCGATTGTCGGCGTCCTAGCTGGCAAGCGCGATCATATTTGTAAACTTTTAACATCAACGGTTTAGATGGTTTACGACAATTAACGTCGACCTAAACTCCGTGTAAGTTAGTGAGTGTGTTTTCCCGATATAGTGTAAGTTTTGAATGGTACACAAAACACATCATGACTTGCTTATTATACAGTTATATTTTACTATTTGTGTAATCAGTCTTTCATTTTCAGCTTTTTCTATACTATTTATATTTACACAAATCTAGTTTTATTACCACTTGGAAATTTCCGTTAGCATTTCATCATAAATTTTTCACAACTACCTTGTTTTTTAAAATTATATCTCTAAAATCCTTATTATCTGTTTTATTTACAAGTGGATTACGATGTTCCCTTTAGTATCATTTGGCCTTCAGCTTCTCTTGCTTTTAAATTGTGAACTCCGTTCTGACAGTAGGTACCACCGCGGCAAAATAACTACGTAAGTACCTACCCACTTTTCTTCGTAATGCCGTGGTAGGCCCTCAGAACGGATGCTTAGATGAGCCAACATTTAATAATTTGGTTTATCGATTTCAGGTGCACTGCTTAAACTGCAGCACTCGAAATCACTCGGAATATATTGGAATACACGGATTTCCCTGCTACACGGGAATCCCGTGTACCGCCCTCGCTGTGCGACCTAGCACCGAGGACAGCCATCTCCGCTATTGATCCTGGCTGCCTATTGTTCCGCACTGCTCCGTTAAGCTAAGGCCTTCCTAGACCTACCATCTTCGGCCGGACTTACGTTACAAGGCGAGTACTGCGCTACGGAAGTGGAAACAGTAGAAATCTCCAGGTCGAACCATGACCTCATAAATGTATGTGCCCTCCTTCAGAGACATTAGAGTCATTCATTTTCATTTTTTAACTTAACTTCATTCAATTCAAATTAACAATAATTTTATTATAATTTAACATCATGTGTATTTTTTTATTAAATCTTATGCTTTGATTATTTAACACCTTAGTTTCATTTTTGTCTAACTACCACATTAGGTAGGTAGAAACTAAGGGTGGCTTAATGGCACACCAAGTGATTATAGAATTTAGAGCATCATTAATGTCATGTTCAAATATTTTTCTGTCATGTCCTCCGATAAGGAGAGTGGTGTCATCTGCTTATAAAATACATTTGTGTGTAGTCACGTCGGGCAGGTAATTAATGCATAACAGAAAAAGTAAAGGCCTTAAAATACTTCCCTGTGAAAGATAGAACACGATAGGCCAGGCCGTATTTTTTTGCCACTTTTTACAAATGTCTAACGGGATTAGTGTTACCATCCGTCTGGATTTTAGACATTGGGCCGGATTTTGTCCGGCTTTTAGATTTGACCTAGATGGAATAAGAGTAATAAACCTTACATAAGTTCTATTTTATCAAATAAATAATCAATATAATAATTGGTATATAAACTATCATGAGCGTGATTCATTATATATAGATATGTTACGACTGTCACTCACGAGTTATTTCGTCGACTTCCATCCTCAGGAGTTTGCGCAGCGAGGGCACGACGCGAACGAGTCGTCGTGCCCTCGCTGGGAATTGTTCGACGAAATAACGCGTGAGTGACAGTTGTAACATATCTATATATAATATAATAATTAATCATATTAATCTTTTATTAACCTCTCATTCATCTCAAAACATAATATGAATCTTCTGTTAACAATTAACTTAATTAAATCAATCATTAAATGATCTAATATAAACAATGAAATGGTTCAAAAATAACGCTAGTTTTCGGTTTATTAATTCTTACAACGAAACGTGCGCAATGTTTGCATTTTAATATTAAAATGTCCGGACGTTTATTGAAGTGTCAGGCTATATGTCAGAAACTTTCAAATTTCTAAATGGTAACCCTAAACGGGATGGACAATAACTTTAAAAGAATATGCTTTCAACTGGCTTAGATATTTTCATCCTAAAGAATAAATAGTATTTACTTAAGATTACTAAAACAGTTTACAAAGTAGCTGAAACATAAGCCATTTTTTATGTCTATTGTTTTTAGTTAGGTATACCATCCTAATTTATATGTCGTTTCTAATTATAAAACTCAACTAAAATAAATTCCCCACCCATATGATTATAAAATAGATAAGTATCTTTACACTTATAGTGAAGTAATTTACTTTTTGAACGCCAAACATTCCCACAAATTATTGATGCGAATGCGTGTATTCCTTACATCACTAAAACATACATTTCCAAGATTTTAATTGGATACGACTACTAGAATTAAGTGAAATTCAGGTTCTTATATTCCATAACAAATCAATCTAATAAACGCGTGTAATAGGCCACGCGTTGGTGGCCCATTACACGCCACAGTGGTTGTCATTTGCAGTGACAACCAAAAGAGCTTTCACATTAGAGTAGTACCGCTCTATAAACAAATAAATTGCTCCAAATTGTACCAGAAAATAGCTAATCACTCTTAATTTGTATATAGAAAAATTATATGGACTGTACATTATCCAGAGCCGTAATTGCCATAAACAAAAACTTAATATGGACTTAATATTGCAGGCTGAGGTATTTTCAAAAATCTTTCCCGATTGCCCATCACATACCCTTGTGAAGGTCGTTTTATTAATATAAATATACGAGTATATTATTTATAAAGGTAATAAACAACGCTATTCGAAAGTTTGGAGGTGTGTTTACCAAATGGCGATGTTAAAGGTAAAATATGGGGAAAGGTATTAACGCCACATGCTATTTACATAAATAAATGGTGGCTTGTGTTATATGAAATTATAATATTTGGAAGGATGATGTTTAACATAATTTGTTTATGCGCCTTTGTTTCGCGTTCTTATAGACTTTTTTAAAATTATTTATTTAATTGTTGCATGTATTTTCATTGTTTTGTTTAGCAACAGATGAAAAGTCTGTCAAAATTAGTAATCTATCACCATAATCTATTCTATGGATATAGATCAGCCTACATCGGTCCTCTGTTGGCTATTATCCATACCAATATATAAAAGTGAAACGTTGTATTTTTGTTTGTTTGTTTGGGGAGCTTTCACGCGATAACGGCTGGACGGATTTTGATGAAATTTAGAATTGAGATAGCTTAAACCCTGGAATAAAACATAGTAACTATATAACAAAAATTGTAAGTTTCCTCCGGGAAAATTGTAAGTTTCCACGTAAAAACTGGAAAATGTTGATTACTCACTGTAAGGAACGATTGCCATAACAGAATGGTCTGTGGTTGCCATGGAAACGAAATAACAAGTCTGTCAAAAACATCAAGAGTGGTGCTATACCTACTTTTGCAATGTTTTTTTTTATATCCTAGAAGAAAATAGGATGTTTTTTTTCGCAATTTACAGTATTATTACAGTATTATTTTATTAGTCCGCGCGTACGAATTCGCGGGCGGGAAAACTAGTAATGTATATAGATCTTCTCATGTGTACTTCACTCTTTCCACTGCCTTCCTGACACCATGATGATGTCGTCTGACCATCGAGAAGTTGGTCTGCCGCTTAACCGCCATCCTTCTCTTGGCTGCCATTCCATAATAAATAAACTAATACCATATTAAAAATAGCAATACCTATATAGATATCATCAGCCGAGTCCATTTGACTATCGAAGCTTACGTCAAATTCATTTTATAGTGATGCAATTCCAAACTAAATTTTTGCTATATTTGAATATCCGTGCTATTTTCTCGGGGACTATCTGTAATCCTCTCCAGGGGTTCGGAGTCAGGCTCCATATTGTAATTTTAGTACAGTCGACTTCATAGAGCCTAGGGTTTGGAACTTAACTCGTTTTTTTTATGGATAAAGCTTAATCTGAAGTAATACCAGCACAATTTAAACATTTATATAACCCCCAATACCCTCCCCTGCCCCTCTTTCCTCCTCCCATTTCAACTAAGAACCATTTCGATCACATTAGCTTTCAAACAGGAAAAACAACCTCAAGACGGCCGCCGGTCCATTCGTTTGGGAGCTACGATGCCACAGACAGACACACAGATACATACACACCCTAAGCTTATAACACCCCTCTCTTTCGTCGGGGGTTAAAAATATAGACATTCCTCGGTGCTAGTGATTCAATACTACCTCCTGTACTGTGTTCGTACTGTACTAAGACCTCGCTTTGTACATTTATTTTGTTTGACTTACTCTTCGTACAAAAGCTAGAAATCCTAAAATTAAACAATAATAATTTTTGTTATATAAAATCTAAGCCCTGTTATATGACATACAACTGCACATGACCTTACAAAACCAAGAGTTACTACAGTCTGGGTCCAAACTCCAACAGCACCTAAACTGTGCCTAGATTTTGCTCAAATATTTGAGCATGTATCTCGTCTAGGAACTAACAAAAACTCTTTATTACATCACAATACTCCATTATAATCAGTGGTTTTAAAGAAAATAAATAACTAAAACTAAAGTACTAAAACTAAACTAAATTATATTTAAGTATTAAGTAAAGTTGTCGACTACGGCAGCGTTTGAAAATTTAGTCGTGTCAGTGGATTCTTGGGGCAAAGCACTCAAAGGCTTAGCGTGGATAGTTTTATTCACAATTGAATGTGTTAATGCTTAGCTTTTACCCTTATTTACGTACTAATTATTAGATATCAATGCGTTAAAGGAATCGATGTATTCTTTAGATAAGTGCTGGCCGTCTAACGTCTTATTCATTATGCTGCAATGGGGAAGTTTTCAGAATCTCTTCAGTTGCATTGCGGGTGGAATTAGAGGGGAATGACTCAAAATTGCTTGGAGTTTTAGTTGTCATCAAAATCAGGCCCGAGACTCCTTTGAGTATTTTCGGTATTATATTATTACAAGCTTACCCGACCGCGACTTCGTCCGCGCGGACTACAGTTTATCGCGAAAAAAAGGATCCTTTGTTCTTCTATGATATAAGAAACGAATGTAAAAGGAGGTATAGCACTAACGCTATTGATGTTTTTGACAGACTTGTTATTTCATTTCCTAATTCATAAAAAATAACAGTTTTCCCGTGGAAACTTACAATTTCCGGGATAAAAAGTATCCTATGTTTTATTCTAGGGTATAGGCTATCTCCATTCTAAATTTCATCAAAATACGTCCAGCCATTATCGCGTGAAAGCTCCCCAAACAAACAAACAGACAACGTTTCAACTTTTGTATATTGGTATGGATGTATCCTAAACTAGGAGGCTTTTGGATTTGGCCATCCACGACACCCACTAGAAAAATTCACTTTGTCTACATCTACACTAATATCTTAATGAGGAAAGATTAGTTTATATGTATTTTTGTATGTTTGTTTGTGATGGATAAACTCAATTATACTTAACGGATTTTAAAAATACATTCATCGATAGAAAGCTACATTATTAGCGAGTAACATGGGCCGTATATTATTTTTCAAAAAGTTAGAGATCCCTACGTAAATTACAATAATGTAACCCAAGGTATCAAAAATACAGAACGGAACGGCATGTTGCCATGAAAACGAAATAATTAATAACAAGTCTGTGAAGTATGTCAGCAATAATATAGTTGTCTGTGGTCAAAAAACACCACGATCGTTGCTGCCAAAAAATACGTTTACTGGCGGGTTTTTTTTCTAGCAGTTACGACGAGTATGAAAATGCTAAAAGTAAGAAAAATGCTGCGGTGTGAGCGCTACCCGTGCGAAGCCGGGGCGAGTCACCAGTATATTATTGGCTGAGCGAGCAAGAAGCACGAGCAAAGCGTCTCCTTTTCAGCTTGGGCAAAAATGCTTTCATATGTCCGGCGGTTCTCCTCTACAGGTCGCACTTTTCGACCGATTCTCTTTTTTTTCTTCTCTTTTTTGTTGTTTCTATAATTATATGTAAAAAAACATATCATTATCGAAATACTGATATGTTTTTTTAATAATTTAATTTAAAAACATTTAAAACTAGTGGCTCTGTGAGCTGTAGACCTCGCGAGTCTGTCTTTGCTTAGCTTAAACACAGTACACACATAGGGACTATATATTCACTGTGACTTAAATCTGCATAAATGTTCACCGCGCCTATGTCACAGTAAAACTTAAAACCGGTTATCATAATAAAATGCATACACAAAATTTCGTCTATGCTGTTGACCGTTGAAGAGTTCCTTTATCTGGAGCTAGGCCTGGATGTCGATTCAGGTCACGCTGGCCACAAAATGCATTGTCATCGAAACTGAACCAACATATAAAAATTCAACTCCGTAGTATATGACGTTGTTGACTTGCAAGATTACACCTAAACAAACATTCATACAGAAAAGCTTTTAAAATGTAATGCTTTGGTATGTGCATCAATTGAGAACAGCTGGACCGATTTGGCGAATCTATTTTCAAAGGTTCGTCATCAACCGAATCAGTTTTTAGGGAAAAAAATATTGGAAAATTTGTCGGGAAAATTCGGGAAAAATTGAACGTCCATTTTTTCACTAGGATTTTTGCGTCTATTCGCGTTGTCCCCCACTTTTTGTCAACCACAGGGGGAAAATTTTGCACGTAGATGATCTAAGGATTTTTGTATGACCTCAAACTTCGATTTGGATGCTTCGTTCGAAATTCAAGAATAAATAAAATACGCCTGCGGGCCCTGTGAGCACGTCGTGGCACGTCACGGATAAATAAAAAAGTTTCTAACGATAGAGATTCGTACTTTTCATCATCAACTGCGGAGAGGGCTTGGAGGCAAGGAGGAGAGGTGGGGTCGGTTGGGGGTTGTTGAGTTTTAGAAGGGATAGAGGGACGCACGTGTGCATTGCCGCGGGGCTCAGATAGTTTTTAATAAAAATCAGTGAAAACAAAATGAAACAGCAAAACAGCGCCAGCGTAAGATTATACTGAAAAATCTTAGAGCAACGCGGCTCCGTTGCTCTAAGTAAAAAATAAAACACGTCTACCACAGATTACTATGAGCTTTTTGTAGCTAGGAGACATGGTTAAAGAAGCAGCACGAGTTGCAGTTACCGCAAAAAAATAAAAAATGTGGAATGGAATGGAAATATGCAATGACATTTTACTGTACCTACTTAGCTGCTCATGTTTAATATTACTTCACAATATTTTATTTTGCGGAGCGGTGTGTAACCATAAATTTTAATAAATGATTAAATAAATACGATCACTAGATGAATCAAGTCCATGCGGACTTTACAAGCAATAGGCTTTTATGAAATCCACATGCATAACACACACATTCTTTTTAGATTAGGTTTTAATGAGGTCTGCGCGGATGAAGTCGCGGGCAAAAGCTAGTTAGTAAGCTATAAAATAAACGAATCTATAAAAGTTCCAGTCAACCAGTCAGTAAATAAGTAGTTTCTGTTAACTTAGTTTGTTGAATTTGTTCCGGGTTTCACGTCTTTTAGGTTTGCTTCCGACCAAGTAAGCTTGGTCTCGGCTAGTCTCTATTTACTTACTAGCTTTCCGGTTGGCATAAATAAGTTTACCTCCGTAATTTGATGTCTGAAAGTTGGATTGTAGATAAGATTAAGTATCCAAGGACTCTAGAAGATACCTGTTCTGTATTTTTCTTGTTACTGTATATTTTTTATAGAATTAGAATTACAAAGAGAGAGAGAGTAAAAACGGTGTTCCATAGATACTAAAAACTACATTACAAGAAGCATAATAAAAAAAAAAGATTCAAAGCACCGGGCATCACAGACTAAAACATATTTCCATAACAATACACACATATTGAAAAAAAAAATGCATGTTGCGTATTAAAAACGCCTCAGTAATTAGAATCTAGTAGTTATGTTGGTCACAGTATGTGTTGTACAATGTTCTAAATTTTTTTTTATTACGGACTAGGCTATCGTTTGATAACGATCTCACCTGAAATAATAAGCTGTATCCTATAATTATGATTATTTGTTAGCGAGTGTTCGATAGTAATCAATCGAAATCGAGCGGTCACGTGGTTATGATTTATGTGGTTATAAATTTTATAGCCGCATTAATGTGAAATTTTGATGTTCAAATAATATTGCTGGATCATGTAATAACTTCTACGAATCTGAATGAATGAATATGCATATGCCATGAATATGCTCATAAGATAGTTTTTTTACCGAGAAAAAGTAAAATTTACTTGAGAAAGCAAGGCCTTTAGTCTGTTACCTATTGAACCGCGATAACGCAAGTCAATTGCAAGAAAATCGATGATTTTAACAGTATTCGTAGTCTGCTCACTATTTAAGCTGAACCGCGGGCCGATACAATAGATTTTGACTAGAAAACCACTATAATGATATTTTGACGCTGATGATTGATTGATAGCTATTATCAATTTTATTTCAGTACAACACTCATGGGATTTTCGGAAGTCGTAGCACATCCGTGCTATTGCGATGCTTTTGCTGTAAAACTGCGATAGTATACTTGATTTAGCAGACTAACAAGTTAGTCACAATAGACAGTCCAATCGCTGAGGTATCGCAGTGGCAAGGCTTTTTGTCAATAGATAACAGACATAAGGCCCGCAGGTAAACTGCCCGTAGAGCTACCGGTCACAAAGTCACTGGGCGAAATGCGTGCCAAATTTGACGATTCATCCTCATGAATATTAAACTAGACCTTTGAAAACGGTTAACTGAGTTTATTTTTTATGTGTTATAAATGTTCACAAAATATTTTGTCCGGATGTGGTCACCGAAACACGAATAAATAAATTTGGTTCGATGAAAAAAACAAAGTAGAGTTACATAAAAAACACCGTTTTGTTGTTCCCGTCAATGGAATGAATCAACCAGATATCGAAGATATTTTTACAAAAAAATATGTGTGTGATCCCAATAAACATTCAAATACTTCTGTGAAATCAGTTTTTGAAAAATCGGAATATTATTAAAAATAAGTAACATTACATTGAAAATAATAACTACAAATGGCTGCTGAGATGCATCACCTCTCCTGCTTAACCTGCACCTTGAAGACAAAAACAAAAATTTTGGAGCCCATAGCGCCTTAAAGTATTTCATAGGTAGGTACATAATTATCCATACTACTTTCCACTATCAGCGAGCGCACCTCTTGTACGTACAATGTTTGGAAGTCACGTACGGCACACAGAATTTCCACACGCTCGAGCGGGTACTTCCCTGTTTATTTTGCGAGTTCTAACCACTACGACCACTGTAAATAGGCACTGTCTGTACCGGGATGATTACATTTGCTCGTTCCATTAGAAGAACTATTTCTAAGTTTGTGCGAGGTATTCAAATTGTGGTAAATGTATCTATTTTACAGGACGAAGTGTATAAAAACAAAAGCTATTTTTAAGAGAACTAATAATCACTTAACTATATACACAAAACTATTAATCTTTGGTGGAAGAAAAAGTGCCCAGAATGCTAGCTGCATTGCCATGCTGCAATTACAATACCTACATTCTTTCTGGCTTACGTCTGAGCCATCTCATGTTGCCTCCACCAAACGATCTGCCAAGTCCAATTGTGGTTATTTCTAAGGTTAAAGTTTATTCAATAATATTACTGTTTGTTATGTAATTGTTAATTTTTTATGAAAACGCTATGTGCGGATTTCCATCGCTCCGGTTAATTATTATATTTCGACTTGAGATAAATGTACTTAAGTTACTGTGCAATATCGCTGCGTTCAAGCTAATCTACTTTTTACAATACATTTTATCTGTTTATAGATTTCTGCTTTATTATATAATAGAAGTAGGGATGTGTGTAATTTTTTATAATGAAATATTATGTCATTAAAATAACTGTTTCGTGTACTTTGCGAATGAGAACGCAGTCTGTAAATAAACGAATTGTGCAATTAAAGGCCATGGAAAAATCATTAATTAATCAAAAATTAGAAATGCAATTTATTGTATGTACTACTTTGTTAGCTTAATAAACTTAGCTCGCAGTAGATAAATCTTATGTGAATGAGCTTTGAAATTGTAAAGAACCAAACTGTATATAGGGTTACTGTTTCTAATTTATTTAGTTATGTATTTTGTGATGTTTAAGCACTTTATTTTTTTTAAATAATATAAATTTAAATGCACGTTTATATTATATGTTTATTTGAATATACATTAGTCAAAATCGGGCCAATAGGGGCGCTGCTATGGTGGAACATCCATTTACATACATACTGACTGTTAAAATTATTACACTTCCCTTTCTTCACCGCAGGCGGGCAAAAAGGCTAAGACTGTACTATACGTGTAATACTAGTCGTAGAAGAACCAAGGTTACCGACATAGCTCTCAGAGTTGGCAAGTCGAAGTGGCAATGGGCAGGCCATATAGTTCGCAGAAGCGTCAACCACTGGGAAAGTTCTCGAATGGCGACCACGAACAAGCGCACGAAGTGTAGGGAGACCCACACATGATGGACCGACGACATTGTAGCCATCGCAGGAAGTCGGTGGCACAAGATAGCTCGCCGTGGCGCTCTTCGGAGGAGGCCTATGTTCAGCAGTGAACTTCTAAAGGCTGACATGATGATACATGTAACTACTTTACTTGTCAAACCTAATTTATATTTTCAGTTATATTTGTTCTCTGAGTATTTATTCAACAATTTCTCTGAATTGTAAATACTATTACAACCACATCACAACCAACCTTACTAAATTACAACCACATCACAACCAACCTTACTAAATTACAACCACATCACAACCAACCTTACTAAATTAGCAAAGATAATACTCATAGCAGATACGAAAGCGATAAGTAATAAGACGTTTATTTCCAGTATTAGGTAGGTTCTTTGAAATTACAACTGTATCCCAACAATGTTTATTCAACCAATATTTGAAAAGCTGCTTATAAAAACGAGGGTTCGAAGGAAACTTCGGTAAAAATGAATTTAAATAGCTATTGTTGGTAACGTGTTCACATTGTCAATGAATATAGCGGAGGCAAAGCGTGGTTGAAATATAAGATTGATGCTTTGCTATACAACATTGATCTATCTATCTATACTTATAATAAAAAAATAGGAACGAAAAAGTCTGTACAATGAAGATAATTTAAAAAAAAAATGGCCTACTTACTTACTTACTTAAATATATACTTACTACTTTCTACTATACTACTAATGAGTACTTAAAATAAGCTACTGAACAATTTTCTTTTTTTTCTTATTAGTATCTGTCTGTTTGTTTGTTTGATTGTTTATTAGTTTGTCTGTATATTTGTTCGCGCATCACGTAAAAACTACTGGATCGATTGCGACGTGGTTTATACTGTTGAATAGCTTAGGGTTTGACTTAAAAACTGGGGTACTTGGTATCTGGTACAATCTGATGAGTAGAAACCGAGCAATCGATAAAAATATTCTTGACGGCTGAAGAAATTTTTATCAAATTTTGGTATTTTAGGTACTGGTATAGCTCATTGAGTACTTTTAATCTAGAGAAATTGCCAAGCGTGGGAAGCCGCGGTTATCAGCTACTACTTATATAAAATAACTTATACTTAGATATAGTACAAAAAAGATTGGGATGAGCACTAGGGAGGCGTACTACACATTTATCCAACGCGCATAGTGTCGTTGAATATGCGCAGGGCACTAATCGTCATGACGTTATATTGAATACGTATGATGCAAACACTTTCTGTCTTACTTGCACGTGGTTATTTATAACCATTTTTTTATCAACTGACAGCTGATATATATTAGTTATTCTGCTCTCTTGGTACTTAGAAAAACATTATTTAAATATAATCACACTATTTAATGTTCATGGGGAGGTTATATTCACTTTCAATGACTTTATTGGTCAATTTTGTATCTCCAACTTCTTAAAGTGTTTCTGCTCTCCTGGTACTTAGAAATACTTTTTTTAATATATAACCCGATATAATGTTCATGGGGACGTATACTTACTTTTAATAACTTTATTTGTCAATTTTGTATCTCCAACTTTTTAAGTGTTTCTGCTCTCCTGGTACTTATAAATAATTTTTGCTTAATTTTTCCTTTTTTTTTCAAGTCCCTAAGAAAACGATATATATTTTTTTCCCTTATTTCTTGATCAAATAAAAAAATATATATAAATACCTCCATACCAAATTTCATCCAAATCAGTTCAGCCTTTCTTGAGTTATAAATAGTGTAACTAACACGACTTTCTTTTATATATTATATAGATTACCTTTTAAGTATAAAATAATTAAAGGTAAATAAATAAATAGTTTTGTTTTTGCAGTAGAGTAGAAAATATCAAAAACAATCCTTATTTCTGACGCTAATTGTCACATTAACCACGTTATCGCAATGTAAACATTTTCAATAGAAAGTGGCTTTTTTCTCACAGCATATAATTTTCATTGTTATAAGGGTCAATTTTTATGCCTCTACTTCCGTAAACATGAAATAATGAAGACAATAAAAAATAAAACAAATAAGTAAAATGGCTGCCATTAATAAGTGTGGTGTGTATTTTTTTTTGGATAAATGTGTTACACACACTGTTTAAATCTTCGAGTCTCGTGTCCAGACACGATGAATTTAGAATAATCTTTGAACAAACTTTTTTCATTGAACAGTCAACTAAATGCCTATTTTGAAAGGACGATGACCATTCATGCCCCACCTGTGATTGACATGACCAGCAAAATCTTATTTTTAGTTATACTTCATTTATAAAACTAGGATTTATTGTGATAGTTTTGAATGCATCAAAGATGCGGATTTTAATTGTAAAATAAAAAATCGTAAATCTTCATTTCCGGGTTTCAATGGCGTCTCCATGAAATATAAGTCTCCTCGTGACTTGCAAGGATACGTGTTTCAGTGTGTTGGCAGATGACACGTTTTGGCTGTCAAAAACATTGAGGTATTAAATAATACCTCAATGGTAAAAATGAACGATTTCGCTATTTGTGAATTGTGCGATCTTTGTTTTTTTTGCAATTAATTTCTTTTTGATATTTTTTTTCTAGGACTAAAAGTACCATATAACATATCATTATTGTCTGTCTGTTTGTCTGTTTGTTTGTAAGTTTGTATGTTTGTTCGCGCATCACGATTAATTGGCTGAACGAATTTTGAAGAAATCTATACTTATAATAAAGCAATAGGAATGAAAAAGTCTGTACAATGAAGATAATTTAAAAAAAAACTAGGGTACTTAAAATAAGGTATCAAACAATAATATAACGTGTCAGTCTGTTTGTCTTTTTGTTCGCGCATCACGTAAAAACTACTGGACCGATTGCGACCGAGCAATCGATAAAAATATTTTTGACGGCAGAAGGAATTTTGATCAAATGTTGATATATTGGTATTTTAATAATTGGTTTCTGGAATAGTACTTAGAGTACTCTTAACCTAGAGGAATGACCACGCGTGCAAAGCCGCGAGCATCAGCTAGTGTGGTATACTTTTGATCCTGGAATATACTATACTTTAAATGAAATGACCACGCGGGCAAATCCGTGGGCACAACTAGTAGACTAATAAGATTGATAAAAGCAGGCAAACACAACAAGTGCATAATTCTTGGATCCTGGAACAATCAATGACTAGATAAAATGATAAGAGCCTGACAAGAATAATCTAGCAAATAACCACAATATAAGTGCAGATATAGTAGCAACGATCGCTGTAAAAAAATTGAAAAATATCGACACTTCGCATCTTTATTTGAAAAAAAAAATAGGACGCTTCTGGACATTTCGCTTCCTTGTTGGGGCAGGCGCCCATACAAATGGGTCATCGTTCTTTAAATAATAATATTTCAATCTTCGCAGTTTGTTATATTAAACCAAAACTGAAACGGATGGCGGGCTAATTTTTGAGAAATGAAATTCTAAACGGGCTCCTTAGTCAATCCCCTTATATGAATATTTGAATCGCTCACGCACGCAACTCCGGCGAGAAATAATAAAACCTTTGCAGGATTACAAAGCCGAAAATATAAATTCAACGAACGTGCTCATGAAGCAGAAACAGGTGAATCGTTACACTAATTTATTTTTCTTTTTTTTCAGGTGCCGGCGCTGGCAACCCCGGCGTATCAGTTTCTACTCAGGTGAGCTTTCCAGAGATATTTATGAATAAATATTCTTAAAGAATATATTGGGAAATGTGCTCTGGGGCATGAACATAATACCACTGTGAGTACCTCGCGAGTCTATTTGCGTTTTTTTTTCTTTATTTTCCTACCCCTCACACCCCCGACCCCTTAAAGTTTGTGCGTCTTAAGGGTTAACATTTTTTTTGTGACTTTTTTGATAATATTTCGAAATGGCTGAATTATGTATTTTTTACGTTTTCTTTTCTTAGAAGTTATGAAAAATATCGAAAAACTGAATTGACACAAAAAATCTTTATAATCATCGAACCTGTTCACAAAATTTCTCGAGAATCGGTTGAAAAATGCGACCTGTAGAGGATAACAGCCGGACATCCGCCGGACATACGAAATAATTTTTACCCAAGCTGAAACGGAGACGCATCGCTCGCGCTTCCCGCTCGCTCGGTCAATTAAGGTTTGGGCATCCTCTTCGAAAAGACTTATGATTTTAAATTGTACTTTTCAATTGTATTAATCTTTAATATACAGGATAAGCTTTTTTACATGAATTATTAGCCTTTATACGTTTATCATATGCTGGACTGGACGAACTGTGGACAAACACTACTTCAGATTATAGATCCCAAAGGATTGAAGAATACATCGCTTAGCCTGTATGCATGGCATGGAGGTTGTTTTATTTCTATTGCAACAAATATTAGGAACAGGCAAAATAAGCAAGTAGGTACCCACCATTATAATAATAGTATTTGTGATTCCTACGCCAGCCTTTACTTTGTATTAGAATAGTTACCACTAATTTTAATAATGTTTAATTTTTACTTATGTTTCATATCGTTTCATACCTTCCAATCAAAGACAATCATCATCATTAACGACAAAGCTCTTATTTATTACTGTCCATTAAAATGCTATATGACTTTTATTGATCGTTGCGCAGTGCTCCACGCTACTTTGAAAAGTAAATCCAATTGCCCTCAATAAAAAATAACGGTGCAAAAAGTAGTTACATTTTTACATATCTGAAGAATAAACAACTTTTTTTAATTCTAATTTGCGGAAATTCAATTCCGGCTAAGTAGAAACGTAATTAAAATAAAACAAATCAATTTTGAAGGTCGCCATTACTCTTGTGACCACGGTCAATACAAATTGATCGGAACGTCAAGGTTAGTCTAAATTTTTACCAAAATTAACATTATAAACGTGATATTTACGATGTATATATTTTGTTTTGAGTTTCCGATATTTCAGCACTGTTGCATGTGGACAAAACGGTCTACACTCTTGCGTGCTCGTTTTTTGTTATTGTTTTGATATTGTGAACCCCGAATATTACCTCCAACTCGATTTATATCTCGACCACAGAATAAACTAGTGGCTCTGTGAGCTGTAGGCCTCGCGCGTAAAAACTTATTTGCAAACAATCTAGCGGTGCACAGTAGCGACATCTAGTTACCGTACAACTAACAATAATAACCAAGGTGCGCCATCAATCCCTACCTAGTAGGTATAGGGCTGATTCCACTGGTAGAAACCTAAATGTGAGAAATTTACTGCATTTTGAGGAGCTGTTCTGCTCATCACGCCGAAGATCTTCACTAATTTTTATGAGAAGTAACTATTCAAATAAAAAATAACTATCGAAATCGGATTTCATAAGACAGATATTTAGTAGCCCGCTTTTTACCCTTTTTGGGGGGAAATACACCCCGAATCGAAAAAATCCCAGACTACTAAAAACTTTAAAAAATTCGTTGATCCTAGTATACCAAGTTTCGTCTAAATCGGTTGAGAAATGTGACCTGTAGGGGAACACATTCAGACAGACATCCGGACATACGGAAGAATTTTTGCCCAAGCTGAAACAGAGACGCTTCGCTCGCGCTACGCGCTCGCTCGGTCAATAATAGTACTACTCTCGGCAAACGACACTCATAGTATCCACTTGCACGTAAACGAGCACGCAAGAGAGTAGACCGTTTTGTCTGCTTGTAGAAATAAACACCCACCCACATTTACTTCAGTTACTTCGTGATCATGGCGCTTTCAACAGTGACGGAATATCGGAAACCCAAAACAAAATATATACATGGTAAATATCCCATTTATAAAGTTACTAGTGTTAGTGACCATGTCAAAAAATATTTGACTTAAATGTTTGCGCGAATAGGCAGTTTATTTATGTCAAAACCAGCTGTTTTATATACACATTATAATAAGCCAAAAGTATTTGTAGTAACTTAATTACATCATTTTTGTATAATACTATTCGTATCATTTTTCCTTGAACGAAACTGTCATGTCCACTTTGCACTAAGAAATATGAAGCTCCCGACTTATACCCACTTACAACTAAGCTAATACCATCAAAACGACAAATAAAGTCCATTAGGCAAGTGTTTCCTCACGCCCGGACGTCTCGAGGGACGCCGCGGGCGGCGAGTGGTAAGTTTGTTGACAACAAGTGCACTTTGGCCATATTATAACGCTGGTAGAGCAGCTGTCTAGTTTGTTCCTATCTTTGCGCATCGGATATATCTCCCATGGTACTACTTACATGAGTGGCTTTGTAACCCATTTTCCTGAAAAAAGCTTTTGCAATTTTCGTAAACAATACAAATTGGATGAAAAAAGAGAAACTATAAGAATGTAGGTGCATTTGTTTCAAGAAATCTATTTGTCGGTACTTTTTTTGTATAAATTCTGATCAGTGTGCTTATTATTTACTCATTTTGTTGTAGAAAATAGCGAGGTATTTGAAAACTGTACTCTACATTATCATCTATCTATTATTATAATAAAGTAGTAAGTAGCAAAATTTAAGTACCTACAATGAAGGTAATTAAAAAATTATCTAGCGGACTTAAAATAAGCTAATTAATAAAGATAAAATTGTTTCTGAATGTCTGTTCGCGTATGACATAAAAAATCTGGACTGATTGCGATGCGGTTTTTACTTAATCCTATGAGTAGAATCTGAGCAATCGATAAATAAATTTTGATGAAATGTAATTTATTGTAATTTGCAGGTACTTTTGATGATGGAATAGCACATAGTTTAATTTTAACCCACAGAAATGATCACAAGGGCAAAGCAATGGCACAGCTGTGGTGCCGTTGCTTTGTGTGTAAGTAATTTAATTAAAGTTTATAATCGCTTGCTCGCAAACCAAGTACCTACCTACTGTGAAACCGGTTACAACGGCAAATTTAGCAAGCAAGCGGATAATCTCCTCACAAACTTAACAAAATAGTACCTACTCTCCCAAAAATTGAGGAAATTCTGGGTTATGTACTTATAATAGTAAATTAAACACTGTTTTCTCCACAACTTCCAATACCATCGTTCATGCAACCCCTTTAACGTTCCATCATCACCCAAAGTTACTCGTTATTACAAAACCAAAACTCTGATCATAATTCACTTGGAAAACAATTGCCAGCCCAATTTCATTAGACATGTTTCTTTATCGTGCCATTACTGGAACCCATTTAAGACACGATATTCCCCTTAATGAAATTCCGTCTGCATCATAAAAACAGGTGAAACCCTTTTATTTCAAGGGTGGCGGCTTGTTGAATGGATAAGCCGCAAGTTGAAGTGTTTATGGTAATTAGAGAAATATGTCTTGCTACTTTGGATTGTGGTCTGCTGTCAACGCAGCCTTAACTGCGGAGTTAGGCCAAAACCGCATTGAAGTGGAGATGCGCGGAGGCGAGGATAGATGACTCTTGCACAACCAATGCACATTTGTCCACTGATCGCACCAGCACTGTACGATACCAGCAAAGGCATGGTAGCTAATTGTATGAAAATTCTCTGGCTCTGCAGCCGGATAGTAGAAAATCGCGTCATTTGTTTCTATACATAATTATGCCCCCACTAGCTGCCCTGCGGTTTTACGCGCGTGGATTATGATGATGATGAAAAGTAGCCTATGTGTTTATCCTAGATATGAGCTATCCTGATCCTAGTACCAGATTTAAATGAATTTACCTGGTAAAAGGTACTATAATTTGGTACCAGAGTATCTGGTAAAAGGGTATTCATTTTTAAAACTCTTAGCTCTCATTGGCTTGTTTACGACAGTAGCTACATAATAATTTATATATTACTAGCTGATGCCCACGGCTTCACACGCGTGGTAATTTCTGTAACTTAAAAGTTCCCGTTGTGCTATTCCAGGACCTAAAATACCAATATTCCAACATTTGATCAAAATTCCTTCAGCTGTCAAATATCTATTTATCGATTGCTCGGTTTCTACTCATCGGATTGATATATAAAGTACCCCAGTTATTAAGTCAAAACATAAGCTATCCAACAGTGAAAACTGCATCGCAATTGGTTCAGTAGTTTTTACGTGATGCGCGAACAAACATGCAGACAGAAAAACAGACAGACGCGAATTTATAATGTTATATTCTTGTTAACCTAGACCATTTCTTTATTAATTTTCTTCTTTGTACGGACTTATTCGTTACTATTGTTTTATTATAAGTATATATGGATTAGTGTGATAGGGTGGTGCCCCAGTACAGATAAAGTTTCTCGCGCTACGCCGTGCTTGTACCAACGAACAGAGTTTTTTTCGTATATAGCGTTTACGAAATATCATCATCATTATCATCATCATTTCAGCCTTTCGAAGTCCACTGCTGAACATAGGCCTCCCCCAAAGAGTGCCATAACGGGCGATCTTGTGATAACTGATTATTGATAACTTGTTATTTATAAAACATTTTTTCATGGAAATCACAAAAAATATTTTGGGTGTCCCGTGATAAAAACTTATCGAGTTATGGAAGAAAGCCTGTATTCTAAGTAACTTCAGAACACTACACTATTCATTATCGGACACGCGCTTGGCCAGTTATTTCATCACTATTTTTCAACAGTGACTTGTAGTTCTCTTCAATAGTGAAAGTAAACAATGTGCAATGACGCTAGATGTATAAATAATATATATATAATGGTCATTTGGAAAAACCCCGATTAAAAAGTTGGGAAACGTCTTGCAATGTTAAAAACTCCCATTTTAAAGATTCTTGATGCCACAGATTTCCTCAATTTAGATCTTCATAATCTTCATTATTGTCATCAAATTCTCATATGTGGGAACGAAGAATACCATCGATATCATCGACATTTTAACACTAACTCAAAATTTATACTTTTAATAATGCCCGAGTCCGTTTACAAATAGTTCCTCGTCATCATCATTATCAGCCTATATTTGTACACAGTTAGACGCAGGCCTCTACTAATATACGAGTATAATATACGCCACTCGGTCTTCAGCTCTCTTCATAAACATATACATATAAACAAATACATATATGTTTATGTTTATGAGGATAAATGGGTTGCCTAAACGTAGTTTCAACTCGAGAACTCATCTACCTCAACGGTTATCGGTTCTTCGGGAAATGTGACCAGCCCACTGCCACTTTACCTTGCTTATCCTGAGAGCTATGTCAGTTACTTTGGTTCTCTGTCGGATACCTTCATTACCAATTACCGTTCTTAAGAGAAACTCCAAGCATAACTCTCCATTTTTTACCCTACTTTTTATCCTGCAAAAATGCAGGAAAAAACCTCGGGGCACAGTTAATATTGATATAAATGTTGCAATTGCAACATTAGACTATAGTATAATTCATTGACTTGAATCTTAGAATTCTTTGTCTTTTGTTTTCCGTCCTAAATGACCGTAACTCACCTGTATACTTAAAATTTAAATTTAACTTCCTATCAAACACTTATGACAAGCAACTTCGCTCTTCAAACACTCTTATATTAGCCACTCCTATTCATACCACTTCTTTCCTTGATCACTCCTTCCAGGTTTCAGCAGTCCGTCTCTGGAACGCACTTCCAATTGACATTAGAAAGTGCCAAACTAAAGAAAATTTTAAACTGAACAAAATAAAAAATATGTAGCTTACTTCCGCCAAAATTGTTAGTCAGACAAATGATAAATGGTAAAAATAAAAACAAAAGTAAAACCCCACGCTAAACAAACCCTACTGAAATACAAGTATCATAACACTTATATATTTGTATACATATATTATAAATACACAACAAAAAACATATACCTCAATCCAAATACCAAACGTCTGACATCAATAAACGGTTAACTCGAGAGCATTTAAAAAGACTTGTTAACAACACCAGCTGTTTAATTTTATTATATTTATATGTATTTTATTTTTATGATATTGTATGATGTAATATTTATAATAATTGTATATACATGTTTTACAAAGTTTTATATTTTAGTATTCATTTCAATTAATTTATCTTTATTTTCATTTTACTGTCCATATCTCAAGTGCACGCCTATACACATCTTTCTTGCACAACCAGGATGACTGGCAGAAAATGCTGTCTTAGCATTAAGTCCTCCTCTGTAAACTGTTTTTGTGCATTGTGCAAGTATTAAATAATAATAATAATAATAATCTAATATTGTAAATTTTGTAAGAAGCTTAATTGGCAATTGTTACTGCTTAGCTAAAAGAATTATATATTTTTTAAATGGTATTTTTAACACCTTTATTTTGATACCCCCCTCGATAGGTTTTGGTCATTTCTTGTTCCGTTGAAAATACAATTTGGCAGCTGTAAGCCGCCATATTAATTTTCTTGACACTTCATATATCCTAAAGCACTCTCGGGATAAGACGCATCCAATGATACCCCATATGTCAAAATCCATCAAGCCGTTTAGTCGGGTCAGTGCAGTCGAGTAAAAAATTGCTAAGAAGCTTCTAACAAATTTCTTATTAAAATATAACTACATTGAAATTGGTCCATTCGTTTAAGGTGCCAAAAATAGATAAATGTTTCATACCAATACCCATTATAAACAATTCATTTCCTACGTAACACTATTGTTGGCATCGAACTGTGAAAGACGATAGCTACTTTTCTTGAAAGCTTAGGCGTTCGCCAAAGTTTTTTGTAATTCTTTTCAGTGTCCGCTCTTACTAATTGTCCCAGCACTTCCAATTGAATTCTTTTCTCTGGAAATAGCTTGTGATATTTTTCTCTGCTGAGTAATATCTTTGGTGCTTTTGCTGTAATATTATAAACATCGTAAAAGTACTTAACAAAGTGGGATAATCCCGACCCACCACTTGCCGTTTCCCACTGGGAGGGCTGTTGGTAAAAAAACTTCGGCCCTTACTTCGGTTATATTTGTAGTGATTCTTTTTGTATTGATTTGGAAAATAGACAAATAAAATATTCGATAGGTACTTACTACGTTGTATAATTCATACACACTTTGTTTTTTTCTGAATATTGTACCGACGTAAACTAGACTAATTTTAGTATATGAGTTGTTTTTCCACTTATTACACACTACACTGGCAACGGCACGGTGTTGACTGGCAACGGCACGGTGTTGACTGGCAACGGCACGGTGTTGACTTCCACCGGCTCGGCGCCGTTGCCGGCGTTGGGACAGCTAGCCCGGTGCCGGGTAGAAAACCTGCTTGTGTATTGTGTACGTGCGTGTGCGAATGCGTGGGTGGGGTAGGAGTAAGAGTAAATATTAAGATTGAATCAATCCAAAATTTGATTTGTAAGCGTTCATTAAATCAGTTCGTGTCAGTTCTGCCCAAAAGCCTAGCGAAGACCAGCACCGACACGGGCACATTGGAAAAATGGAGCCCCGGCACATCACCGGGTAGTTGCCGGCGCCGGCGCCGTGCCGGCGAGTGGAAAAACGCCCAATGAAAAACGCAGGAGTAATGTGGTGCGGAGCTATACAAAGAATAATACAAACAGTAAAAGTTTTTCCAATCAAGGCAGGTTTTTCACTCAGAGTCAAAAAAATCGTAATAATAAATTCAAATAAAATATCCGAGCAAACTCCTCATTTATTAACGCTCACAGATTGAACACAAGGAACGTTTCGTTCCAACCGAACTACTACAGATAATACCAATAAACGTCCAACAGAAAAACTTATTCTAAAAGCTTCACCGTGTCTCAGTTCTGAAGCATCGAGTACCTATTAAAACTTATCTGAAGTTTAAAAACTTGCTAATAGTTGAAACTTCATCATCTGTAATTTAAAGTGGAGTGGAGATATGCTGAAACTTGTGAATCTATTTGCTAATAGTCTTTACCGTTCATTATTGTATATTATTGAATGAAAGTATTTTTTTAAGTGACTTTCGGTTGTCTACTATATTACCTTATTATTATATACTATACTATATTAACACCTCGCTTGTCTAAATTGGACCAAGTTTTTAGTTTGCACACATAATCCTTACTTTGCCCTGTCGTAGTTGGGTTAATAGAAAATAGCCTATGCCACTGTACCTAAAGACGAATCGATTGACACCTTGCTTGTCAAAATCGAACTAACAGGGGCGACGCTATGGTGGAACATCCACATACTCAGATACATACATAGACTGTTAAACTAATTACCCTTCTCTTGCTTTGCTGCAGTCGGGTAAAAATAAGGTGCGTAAGTCTTACGTACCCTAAGAAATAGGAAAAAACACTTTATTATCAGCTCTCAAGTGTTGCCGTAAAAATAATTCTCAACTCTAGAAGTTTAAAAGAAAGACAGTAGGATAGACTTTTCTAATTGGTTATACCGAGTATTATCAAGCCGAGTGATTAAATAACCGTACATCGGTTATATAATCACTCGGCTCGATAATACCTACGATATACCTATGTATATGATTTGACCGAGTGAAGTGACGTGTATGAAGACAGTTTTTCGAGGGCTTCCAAGACCTTTTTTTTTAACTTTTATACTAACGGAAAAATAATCATAGGAACCTTGCGGTCGATTACGAACAAAACACAAGGGGCATTTAATCAGGTTGCCTAAGATACAGGCTTCGCTTAGTTTGTAGCCCGTTGCAAGCACAAATGTACATCGACCTAACTGTTAAGACAAATCTCTAAGCATTGCTGGTGGGATTGATGGGTCCTACTCGTATTCCCCCTTACAAATAAATAATTTATTCGTTTATTCGAGGTTTATACTAGGAATAGTTATGCTTAGAATATCCTAGGAATAAACTTCATCATAACTTTACTCTATGAATTGATAAAAAAGCTACCAAACAATGATAACACTACTTTTAGAAAATCGATAACACTAAACTCTTCATCGCCATACAAATCAAAAGGATTTTCCCTGTTTTTGGATATTTTAACATTTCCTCCAGTCTGTATTTTGAAATTAATATCGTTAACTTGCTCTACTTCAACTATCGATCTTAATGACAGTGTAGGTATAGATTTCAAAATACTTATTAAACTGAGTTAATGAAGGTGCGCACGAGAATATAAACAAATTACACGCGTTTTTGAGGTTATTCCGGACTTAAACTAGGGTAAAGGTAAGAATAACGCTAGTTATAAAAGTTACACCGACGTTATGCTAGGTATAAGTTATTCCGAGTTTATTTGTTGACAGTTTGCTAAGTCTTTGTTTATTCTCAGTATAACTTTTTAAACTAGGTTATATTTGTAAAGCCTTTAATATTTCCTATAGTTTTCCTGCGACAGTTTTCTTATCTTTAAATGCCTTAGCAACTTTACCGAATGACAAATAACTTTTCCATTACATTTTATGTCTTTTTAAATCCAGTGAAACCCGTCGACTCACCGAGGGAGAAATTCAATTTAATGCGATTGTGAGTAAGATAATTTCCATTAACAGGAAAGAAAATCGTTTTTAAACGTACCATCTGTAATATCAGAAGGAAGAAGGAATATATTTTATCTATCTTCTATATCTATCTTTACTTATAATAAAGCAGTAAAAGTCTGTCTTTTTTTGAATTGCTAACAAGTTTAACATTAAAAAAAAAAGGTTTTAGTCTGTTTTTCTGTTTGTTCACGCATCACGTAAAAACTACTGGATTAATTGCAATGTGCTTTTCACTAATGGTTAGCTTAGGATTTGGCTTAAAAATAGGTGTACTTTGTATCTCAATCTGACGAGTAGAGGCTGAGCAATCGATAAAAAACTATTTGACTGCTGAACGAAATTTGATATATTGTGGTCTTGGAATAGCATACTTATGATACTTTTAAGAAAAATGACCACTCGTGCACATCTAGTTTCAAATATAGTGGTATTTGTATTATTTCCTTATTTAATCTACAGTCATGTTACATTTTAATACTTGCTTACGACTTCGTCCACGCTAACTGTTTTTGTTTTTGCAAAACCAATGCAAATGTAGGTATAGCACCAATGCTCTTGAAGTTTTTTGACAGACATGTTATTTTGTTTCCATGGCAACCGTTCTTTACGTTAGTAATCAACATTTTCCAGTTTTCCCGTGGAAACTTATAATTTTCCGGTATAAAAAGTATCGCATGTTTTATTCCAGAGTTTAAGCTATCTTAATTCCAAATTTCATCAAAATCTGTAAAAGCGTGAAAGCTCTCCAAACAAACAAACAAACAGACAACGTTTCGCTTTTATATATTTGTATGGATTATGTAGGTACTTACGTAAATGTGCGAATATTTAGGAAACAAAAGATTTCAAAAATGCCTATTCATATAAATACTTTACAAATTGTATGAAAGTGTTCTGTGAACCAAGGTAGGTTTATAATAATTAGTCATTCGGTGGCACGCAGTAAACACAAATTACATTAAAAATTATGACCAAAAACTAATTGAAAATTTAATCAGCCAGAAAGTCAGTCAACAATATGAAAACTGTAACTAATCTTGCTAATGCTTCTCGAATAACGTTACTACTGTAAAATTTTGAGCACGTCGTCGAGTCGTTAGTTTATCTTCTCAAATATTACTGCCAGTAGTCGGGAAATTCGACACTCTGCACTGCTAAGTACTTAATTAATTTCTCGAGTCAGTTTTGTGGACTAGTAGTAACTAACTACTAGTAGTAGTGGATAATCACTATCAACTAGTTTATGCCCCGTAGGAGTTGATAGATATTAAAGAGCACAACATTTCAGTGACCTCGAACCATCACTTTATTTTTTTGTAGCTTTTGGCCTCTTCTGAAAGAGTCTGCGTGGTGAAATACCACACGTTTGCCATATTGCCGTAGTGCAGGCAGCGATAGATTCATCCAACCCTTCCTCGCCATCTGTCAACGCACTTAGACACAGACACCGACCTCGCCAGCAAGGTCGAAGGTCCCGTAATTAATTTGATTTTATTCGCCTTCGAGTTTCTTGCAGATTCTTCTCGCAAGGTGTATCAGAAATCAATCGAAATCATTCCCGAATCGGGGGTCAGTTATCCAAATAATTCAAAGGGCTCCAGACATTTCTGCGTCACGCTTTTGCGCCCGCCCACCGTCCAGTTACGCTGTAGAGGTCAGTTATAGACCAACAACATATATCCTTCTTAAAAAACAATAATAAATAAAAAGATATTCAATAGCCAAGCAGTAGTATGCAAACATATGCCCCGTATGAGTTGATAGGTATTTAAGTGAACGACATTTCAGTGCCTTGAACCTCATCTTTCTTTCTTTCTTTTTTTTTGTATCGGTGGGCCTCTTCTGAAAGGGTCTGCCTGGAGAAATACCACGTATGCCAGATATTCAATAGCCAAGCAGTAGTGTGCATATATTACTGTGTTCCGGTTTGAATGTTCAATATTTCCAGCGTGATTTCTAGACTAAAAAACAATGTACCTGTACCTGGGCGCTTATTCACTATGCCGCATGAAATTCCTTGCTGAAAACGTGTGACGTTAGTACGGCAATTGGCCGCATGAAATTCCTTGCCAAAAACGTGTGACGTCAGTACGGCAATTGCCGTACGATTCCACGCAGATATCTTAATGCGGCGCGTAACCTGTCTTATTTGCAATAGAGAATAATGGCGCTGCTCGTATCTTCACTTAGTGGTATAAAAAAAACGAGTGAGTCTTACAATAGTCGCACATGATATGTAATATCTGATATCTTGTTAACGTTTTACACTGTTTATCACAATATTTAACAATTTTCTTGAAATCACTCGCATAGATTGCAGGAAAGCGAACGGAAAGATATTACACATCAAAAAACTGTTTAAAAATTTAAGGCATCATTTCATCATCATTTCATGATACTGACCGGGGGCTATTTCTTGGTCAGTTCCCATTAGTTCTATTGGTTGTGCCATTGATAGCTAGAAAAAGGTAGTTGGGCTTTTTTGTTCAAGTAGTTTCAAGTTTTGAAGAATGGAACTAACGAGACCATTTATGTTTTAGTTCTATTTCTCCGTTTGTAGTCCAATAACACAAGGATCGACCTTGGCACCAATGACTATTAATAAATTATGAGCGTATTTGCCATCGCTCCGTGCTTTGGGAGACATGTAAAGCCGTCGGTCTTATTTGCTAACAACTGATAGCCATATAGTAAAGTCAAGCTACAGGCGATTGGCAAACTCTGAGCACTACTTCATTTAACATACGTACTAGCATACGAGTATCAAGTGAGTGCAAACGAGAGCAAAGGTTAACAGCCGAACATACTCCTAAAACTGGAAAACTAGCCTCCTCTCAAAGAGGGAGAGAGTATGTGCTAACCTAAACACACAATGCTACCACACACCTGCTACTGACCATCCACGTAGATGCCGAACATACTCACCATCGGCGGCTTGAAGGGAATATGGTGAGTTTTTGTGAGTTGGTGAGTCACTGGACTTGCCATTCTCGTCGCCCGGTCTTCCCCATGATGACTGTCATTGCTCACAGTCGTGAGTTAGTCTTGAGTTCGGCGAGCGTCACTTGCGCAACACTTGATATGCTTAGAGAATACTATAGCCTATATAGCAATTACAATGTTATGAAATAGAGTTGTCTGGTTTGCGAGTTCAAGTATGTAAATAAACTTATAGCAGATAAATATAGTAGATAAGTACCAAAATATAATCCACACCAATCCACATAACCACCACAGGTGAAACGTTGTCTGTTTGTATGTTTGGGGAGTTTTAACACCAAAACGGCTGATCCGTGTTTTATGAAACTTTGTAAATAGTGTACAATATATAGAGACCAACATAGGATACCATTAAATCCTGGAAAATTGTAAGTTTCCACGGAAAAACTGTAAAGTTCCGATGCTGTCAGAAACGGTTGCCATGGAAACGAAATAATAATAAGTCTGTCAAAAAGCATCGAAAGCGTTGGATTGGTTTTTAAGAAGAATATGGGATGAACATGGTATGTTTTTTTTCACGATAAACTGTAGTCTGCGCGATCGAGGTCACGGGCGAAAGCTAGTAAGAAATAAAAAACAATGTAATCATCCTAGCTAGACCTTAGTTGAAAGCAAGTAGTTTCATAATATGTCTACACTGTTACTATGTTTTTTTTTGTCTTATTACCCTGTCAAATTACATTCCCAAAGTTGTTTAGGACTCTGACTTTGTCAGATTTTGCCGTAGGAATGGCCAAGAGCCCCGGACAAAAAAAAAACTACACACACACACTGCCCTAGGGCGGATTGGTGCATGTCACTTCATTGTTCTTCTTATCGTGTCATTGGTTCGACTCTAATTTAATAAAAGCTTCTATATATAAGTTGTCAGGTCTACGGCTCTTTGGGTTGCCTCATTTAGTTCTGCCGCCGTGCAGGCAGTGATCCATAGTCTGAGTCATAGTTCGAGTCTCCACAGAAATTGCATGTACTTTGGGACTCGTTTTTTGTTTTATATTTGGCCATATTATGCCTACAACAACCGGCATTGGTTCTGAGCAGATTTCCATACCGGCCATTGCATTATGATCAGTTGGAAGGTGTTCTGCTGGCGGTTATGTAGTTGGTGGGAACAGGGTGCCCATTAACAATCAAACAAATTAAATGTAACTTATCACCGATTATAATTAGGTACTTCACAGATTCGGGGCCATACACTTGTCAATATTACTAAACCTAGTATAGAATATCATTGATTATTTGAATCACCATTTTGTTTAGATCCATTTTCCAACGCCGGCGCCGTCAAAAATAAATGCCCAGTTATTTATCAGCGTTGAGGTAATAACTAGTCTACTCGTGATGAATGCCCCATTTTAAGCTAAATAAAGAGGTGTCATTTGCTTCGAGCTCACAAAAGGCTTTGTTGTTTAATTTAGTGCTTCCTTAATTTTGTGTTAGTACAATTTTCTGAAGATTAACGCGACTACCCAGTAATTCACTCTGTCAGGTAAATTGGTAAAGTTTAGTTTAGATTTTGGAAGTGAAATTTAAAACTGAGACGTTCAGTTTATGTGGCGAACAGAGGAGAGACACACCAAATCACATCTAGTGTAAATCAGACATAGTCTAAATATAATTATTTTTGTTAAACTTTCTCTGTGTTCTTTGTTTTCTTGTGTCTTTTCTCGGGATCGGTAAATAGAGTCACAGTATTCGATAAACATTTGAATTAAATAAGACATTTCGATATATATTTAAATGGGATTTAATCGCGCTGAAAACTTAATATTTATTTACCTCGACGTTTCGATCAAGTTGCATTAACTGTGGTCACGAGAAGATTGAAGTAGCGGGTGTCAGGGTTGAGAATGGCGAGCGTTGTCTCCAACTACCCGCATTTGGTTTTGTAAAAAAAGAAGAATATAACTTCGTTTTATTTCAAGTTGGCTGTGTCCTGGAATCCCGTGATAAGCAAGTGTTAGCGTAGTGCTTTATGTCAGAAGAAATCTGCAGATGTTGTTAGGGATGTGTGTTGTGACAACACTGAATTTTTACAAAACCAAATGCGAGTAGTTGGAGACAACGCTCGCCCCTTCTCGATGCTGGAACCCGCTAGTCTTCTCGTGACCATGATCAATGCATCTTGAACTTGATCGAAACGACGAAGTAAATAAAAATTAAGTTTGTAGCGTGATTAAGTCCCGTTTAAATATATAACTATGTGTTCGAATCGCGAGTGTTTAAAATGATAAGCACACCTGACGCTTACGTTTCGAGAAAGAGCCTGCTCAATTTTCCACTAAAAAGTTCTGTTAAAATATCCTAATTTGTACAATAGGTTTCAACATTATAACTAGTGGCTCTGTGAGCTGTAGACCTCGCGCGTAAAAACTATTTTGCAAACAACTTAGCGGTGCACAGTAGCGCCATAGTTACCTTATTGTAAAACTAACATCAATAACCAAGGTGCTCCATCAATCCCTGCCTAATAGGTAAAGGGCTGATTCCACTGGTAGAAACCTAAAAGTGAGAAATTTACTGCATTTTGAGGGGCTATTCTGCTCATCACGCAAGATTCTCATCAGATCTTCACCAAATTTTTATGAGACTAATTTAAAGTTTTTAATTAAAAAAGGACCATCGAAATAGAGTTTAATAAAGCGGCATTATTCAGTAGCCCCCTTTTTACCCGTTTTTGGGAGAAGTACCCCCCCCAAATCAAAAATCCCCGACGACTAAAAAATTCGAAAAGTTCGCTTAACCTATATACCATGTTTCGTCTACATCGGTTGAGAAATGCGACCTGTAGAGGAGAATATAGATCCGTACATTCGGAAGGAATTCGGAAGGACATACGAAAGCTTTTTTGCCCTAGCTGAAACAGAGACGGTTTGCTCGCGCTTCGCGCTCTGTTGTGTGGGCCTATTAGTTGATCTTAAAAAAAAACAACTTTTCGGGCACACACTTACATTTATTTTTATTTTACTTCAACAAGTCTTAACAACTAACATAACAATTACGATACTGTAATTGTTGCTGCACTTCTGTCTATTTGGGCAGAGGTTCCACCTGACTATGCTTAGTCCAAGCTGACCGGCAGGCCTAAGACCGGGTCCGTAGTCAGGTGGCTTCAGAGAGCGATTAACAAAAAAAAAGCCTCGAATACTATAAACCGCGAATTATATACCTTTGCATATTGCTGACAGTGAATTGAATGGTTATTGGGGGTTGTCCCTTAGGTCAGCAATATGCGCAGTGTAACAGCTCGCTCGGTCAAATAGTAGATAATCCTAAACTATCTTAAAATTAAGCTAACATTAGAGTATTAGGTTTTTTTCACAAACAACAACAGTAACAGCCAAACATTGCTTGCTCCAATTACAAAATAAACGAGTTCATAATTAAAAATGGTTAATGAGCTACAGCTAAAAGACTTCTAGATCGTTAGTGTTTCCTAGGTTATTTCTGACGCCCTGAGATCTAGGTGCCACATACAACAGTGTTGCATCTTCAGACAAATTGTTTTACTCTGTGGCCGCAATAGCGCGGGCGGGCAGCGCGGCTGCCGGCGTGAGCTTGATCAAAATAATTATAAAGTTACTATCGTTTCGGAAAAGATGTCGTTGAAGTTGATAAAATTGGACGTTGTAAATTTATATCACTCGAAAAAAATGAACTTTATCAAAGTCAAAGAGTTCAATGCCAAAAATACATAAAGTTAAGGGAATAAAAGGAAATAAATAGGAAGAAAGGAAAATAGGAATGCAAAAATGTATGACACATTATTAATTCACAATATAGTATGCTTGCATCACATAGTTCAAAGAAGAAAGTGATGAGAACTAGGAACCTGACACACACATGCATCACAAATTTCAATCTTCGTTATTCGATGTATCAAGACCTTGCACTGTCAAGACCTGGGTGTCTTTGTGTTAGAGCTGCACTGGAATTTCATAAAAATAATGAATGCAGACGTCTCACTGAGACGACGGAAAACTGAGAAGGTTGAAAAGAAAATACCCCCTTACATTAAAATTTATTCCTTCAACAATGTTGAAAATTGCTTGTTAGGACTTTTGATTCACAATTTTAACACTACTTGAAGATATACTATTGATAAAGGTATGTATGCTATCGTGATAGGTATACCTTTATAAATAGTATATCTTATCCCATCTAATAGAGCATTCCATTATTTCTTTTATTTCACCTTTAGACATTTTCTACTGCAATTTAGGACCCTCTTAAAACAGTTTCAATGTCCAATAAAATGCAAATGTCTGAACTTCGGAGCTTGCAGTCATTAGAACTCTACGAACTCTGTACCTAGCTGTGTACTTATCGAGTTGGAAAACATTGAAGAACTTACGTAGGCAGCATGCGATTGATTGCTTTTGGTGCTAATTTATCATTGTCTTAGGTTTTTCTATTGCTTATAGGCGAAGCGCCCTCTGCGACCTCTGCCTCATTTGCTCAATAATTATGCTGTTTTTTGTGAACTTTTTCTTGCTTGGGACAAAATGCTGTTGTTTCACCGGCGGATGTCAGGCTGTCCTCCTCTACAGGTCCCATTTCTCAACCAATTCTCGTGAAATTTTGTGAACAGGTTCGATAATTATATTTTTTTATATGTTGATTCAGTTTTTTTTTTTTTTTCAAAATAGCTTAGATATGAGGCCCATATTAACAAATGTCTCTCATCTTTTTGTTTTATCTCATCGGTAATCATTTAAAAAAAAGACCCGCAAGATCTTACAGCTGACTGAGACACTAGTTTTAACTATTTGACCGAGCGAGCGCGGAGTGCGAGTGAAGTTGGTTGTTTCAGCTTGGAAAAATGCTTTTGTATGTCCGGCGGATGTCCGGCTGTTTTCCTCTAAAAGTCGTATTTCTCAACCGGTTATCATGAAATTTTGTGAGCAGGTTTGATAATTATATGTATTTTGTCGCTACAGATTTTCGAATTTTTTCAAATTGTTTAAGGTGCGCGGTGAACATTAAAATTTATTCAGTTTTAAGCTATGCAAAGACAGACTCGCGAGGTCTACAGCTCACAAAGCCACGAGTTGAATTTTGTTTATAAATGCTTCAAATGCTTTCAAATTATTTAAAAATAGAAAATGGAGGGATTTGTGCTCAGCACTGAACAGAAAAATGTCACCGCGGTGATCATAATTGCTACTTCTGGATTTCATCGTATAATCTAGCAAACTATAGACACAAAGCAAGCCTGCCCATCGATGCTATGAACAGAAATATAAGGGGTATAATTATAATTCTCTTCTTTAATCTCTCGATTGCAGTCGTTAGGCCGCGTCGAAGGCCCTTGGGTGGCCTGACAACCTCTGAGACTAGATATTTACTCATACAATATAGCTGTACCCGCGGCGTTGCCCGCGTGATAATTTCCCTGGGATGTAAGGATATTTTTAGTACATAGCTGTTTTGATTGGCGAGAAACAGAGAGGTAAATGCGAAGCTAACGGCCAACCTCCAGTAGTGGAGAGGCACCGCAAGTAGAAGAAGAAGAATAATAAGGATCCTATGAGTTATTCCAAAACAAAAAAGTACCAATATCGTCAAAATTCGATTAAATATCAAATCGTTTTTTATAGATTGCTTGGCTTTTACTTATTGGATTGAGTTACCAAGTACCTACATCACTTTGTAAGTCAAACCCTAAGCTATACAAAAATGAAAACTGCATCGCAATCAGGCCAGTACACTTTACACGACTACCCAAAAAAGGAGTGTTATGTTTTTAGCATTCATGTATGTTTGTATGCTTGTATGTTTGAATGTTTGTATGAGAGTTTCTTTATTCCACCATAACTTTTAAAAGCCTGAACAGATTTAGATGTATGGCGTATCGTTAGAATCCTTACATCCCCCCGAGTAACATAGGCTATATTTTTTTTGAAAACGAACTATTTGGCGGCAGGAACCATTTTCAAACTCGATATTTACAGTATATAATTTTTTGGCAAAAGCTCTTTTTTGGCAGGGCAGGCGTGTTGTTTTTAGCGTTTCTAGCTTATTACGTGATGCTCGAACAAACAGACCGACAAGATTTAAAAAAGGTTATAGAAATAAAAAAACTTTATTTGTGACAAACAACACAAAAGAAAATAAAAATTTGCATGAGTAAGTCACAAATCACAGTCACAGTTATATTCTTGTTTAGGCTTATTTTAAGTACTTACCCAAGACCTTTTTTATATCTACTTTGTACAGACTTTTTGGTACTTTTTGGCTTTATTTTAATCATAAGGTTCGGAGTGCTTTAACCGGTTATAGATATAGTTTGGGCATCTATATTTATACTTATAATAAAGCAATAGGAACGAATAAGTCTGTACAAAGAAGATAATTAAAAAAGTAATGGTCTAGGGTACATAAAATAAGCTACTGAACAAGAATATAACATTGTAGAAATTCGTGTCTGTCTGTTTGTTCGCGCATCACGTAAAAACTACTGGACTGATTGCGATGCGGTTTTCACTGTTAGATAGCTTATGTTTTGACTTAAAACTGGGGTATTTTATATCTCCATCCGATGAGTAGAAGCTAAGCAATCGATAAAAATATTTTTGACAGCTGAAGGAATTTTGATCAAATGTTGGTATATTGGTATTTTAGGTCCTGGAATAGCACAAAGAATACTTTTAACCTACAGAAATGACCACGCGTGTGAAGCCGCGGGCAACAGCTAGTTAATAATCATTTCTAACTTCGGGTGCTTCAGATGCATCCATTCTAATGCAAATGGTGCAAGTTTTGATGTACACCACATTCAGACTTCGACAAAACCGATAAAACTCACTTTGTTCTGCGATAGTTCCCGTCTGTTTTGCGACTTTCGAATGAGTTCAACTCCACTCGTGGAGATTAGTTTTTGTAACAGCTCTTTGCCTTTTATGACGTTTTTATCGGACAGTATTTTTCTTGCAAGTGGCGAGTAAAAATGCTATTTTAGTTTCGATATAAAACTAGTGTTTAGTCAATTCTTGGTACACTTCAGACTTCTTAGTATTTATTGTAAGTAGAATACATTAAATTGCGCTATTACAAGTATGAACTTAATGACTCAAGAACATGAAGATAAAACTAAAATCTTGCAATATTATACATAGACTATAAGTAGGTACTAAAAGGCTAATAATACGGTTGGCTTCATTGTATAATAGATAACACAATCCTTTGTCCTTTTCTCTTGCATTCCTTCTTTCCGTTGGAGATCCCTCCATAATAGAAAAAATATAGCAATATTTTCGCTAAACAGGCGTCACTGCTAAAAATCAATCAGTAGACCATGCTATTTTTTTAATACTTTGACGAAACAGGCAGGTCGCTTGCTTGATGGTAAGCGTAACGCCTGCCCTTAACAGTTACAGTGCCACCCAGAACTTTTGTTGCAGAGTCTTGCGCGTCACTGCACTGCGCTCGTCACCCTGAGACATTGGTTGTTAAGTCTCATTGCCCAGTAATTTCGTTGGAAACATTGCCCCTCAAACCGAAACACAGAAATGTTTACACACTACTGCTTGGCGGTTGAATATCTGACAAAGGTGTGGTACCTACTTCGCCAGGCGGCCTCTTGCGCAAGAGGCCTACCTAAAAGTATTGAATGTGCCCGTACAGCTGTCGTTTAGTAGAAAACAGGCCTACATTTTGATACATTTTGCGATGTAAATACATCTCCAATGAAACAAGGTATTAAATCGTTTATTTTGTTGTGCAGGCTGACATAGCACATTCGGCCAAAGGCTACGAGTCAGAGGATGAGAACGCGGGCAGAAAGCGGCACAGGGCCAGTGACGAGCGGCCAGCAGGGAAGACCACCATGTACTCAAAGCAGGTAAAGTGCTACTTTTAGGGTTCCGTACCCCAAAAGGAAAAAAGGGACCTTTATAGGATCAATGCGTTGTCCATCTGTTTCTCTGTCAAGAGTCTTGACAGACAAACTTGACTCAAGACCCTGTTTCTCAGGAACGCGTGGAGGTATCAAATTGAAATCAATACAAAATACTCAGGTCTGCAAATCAAACTTCTAAGTCAACGCAATCAAAAGATACAGCTGTTTATGCAGCATATTTTGACACTAGCAAGGGAATCAAAACTTATAGAGTACTTTTTAAATTTGGCAAGAAGTAATGTCTTATAGCACAGTAAAGGGAAAATCCGAAAATAAAAAAAATTGACGTTACATTACAATAAAAATGTGATTGTTATATTTACATGCAGGTACGGAACCTTTGACTCACACTTTGCTGGTTTTTTTTCTATACATAAGGAAGGTTTATGGGCAAGTACGAGAGCTTTGCAAAGTCACAATAAGAATGAAGTAACAAGTGCTCGCATGGGGAAGACACTGCTTGCCGAATTTAACTGAATAATTACTATTATGTCTAATTGTTATCTTGTAGTAACTGATCACCGTTGGGGAAGAAAGGTTCTCGAACGGTGATCACGGAACGAAATACGTAAGGTGACCTCCATGTGGTGGGACCGATGACTTGAGTTCCGGGAAACTACTAGATGCAAACAGTGAGCAAGCACACGTTGTGTATTGCTATGGGGAGGCCTATGTGTAGCAGTGGACTTCTTCTGGCTAGTGATGATGATGATGACGATGAAGATCTTAAGATGATGAGCAAAAAACATACCACAGAGATAAGTGACGCTGACCTCGAAAAAACACCTGTTAATTATTTTCATTTAATTTTGTTCAGGAATTCCGGGAGCAATACTGCATCAACAACAAACAACTGGATCTGCTGGAACTGGAGAAGTCCAAGAAGGACAGATTCCTCGGATGCCTCTCACAGTACCATATCGAGAGTCCATGTTCACGCGCCAATAGGTAACAAATTATTTAGAACTTAATTCAAGATGTAATAATATTTGTTTACCGTATTTTAATGTCGTTATTGTAGATGTTTGTTCCCAAAAAATAACTTCAATAAGAGCGAATTTCCATCATCAAACAATAGCTTGACGTATTATTTTAATACCCTGTTCTTGTATAACGACCTACCTTGCATATCTATTGGTTTGAAAGGAAATCGTCGAAAATGCCGCTTGCAAGGTTTTTATCTATCCTTGCGAAAGCGTCATTTTTGTCTTTTTTAGTTTTCTTAACGACTAAAGCCACTTTTACATCGATACATGTTTGCGATGCAGGATAAGTTGCACTACTTACACATAAATTTTAACATGACTTATTTTTTTATTTATTTATATTTTGCACTTGTACAGTAAGACTTACAAACAAAAGTTACTGGGTAGGTTAAGTACAGTTCAGGTATAGTTAATAATTTGTTAGCCTATGTTGGTATCATAGAATATCTTATTAACTATACTTAGTTACATATCATTAAGTAGTTAGTTTCATATTCATATTATATTGTTAACATAACAGGTTAGGTACGGTATAGGTATAGTTGACTTGTTAGCCTATGTCGGTATCACAGAATATCTTATTAACTATACTTAGTTACATATCATTAAGTAGTTAGTTTCATATTTATATTATATTGTTAACACAACAGGTTAGGTACGGTATAGGTATAGTTGACTTGTTAGCCTATGTTGGTATCACAGAATATCTTATTAACTATACTTAGTTACATAACATTATGTAGTTAGTTTCATATTAATATTATATTGTTAACATAACAGGTTAGGTACGGTATAGGTATAATTGACTTGTTAGCCTATGTTGGTATCACAGAATATCTTATTAACTATACTTAATTACATAACATTATGTAGTTAGTTTCATATTCATATTATATTGTTAACATAACAGGTTAGGTACGGTATAGGTATAGTTGACTTGTTAGCCTATTTTGGTATCACAGAATATCTTATTACTTAAACTTAGTTATATAGTAAGTTTCATTTACATATGTATTATGGTCTAGTGACTAGATATCCTAGGTACGAAATTGAACGGTCGTGGGATCGAATCCTGCAAGGATGTTTGTTTCCGAGTCATGGATGTAATATTCTTATCTATGTGTGTTTATCCGTTATCTAGTGCCCATAGTACAGGGTATCCTAGATTGGAGGCTAGGTAATTGTATGGATATATATATTAACATAACTATACATTTATCTTCTTTGTACTAAGGTTTATACATACTAGTTATTATTATTATTTTTAAATATAAACATAGTTTTATTACATACTAGCTGTACCCGCGGCTTCGCACGCGTGGTCGTTTCTTTAGGTTCAAAGAAACATAATGTGCTGTTCCAGGACCAATATACAAATATTTGATCAAAATTTATTTTGACGTCAAAATACTTTTATCATTTGATCGGCTTCTAACTCACCAGATTGAGATACCAATTACACCAGTTTTTAAATCAAACCCTAAGCTATGTATCAATGAAAAACGCATTGCAATCAGTCCAATAGTTTTTACGTGATGCGAGAACAAACAAACATACAGACAAACAGACAGAGCGACACGATAAAAAAAAATATATATACGTGTTCATACCCTTTTTAAGCACCCAAGAGCATTTTTTCATCTCTTAACAGCCTTTTTCGTACCCATTGCTTTATTATAAGTATTGATATATGACTGTGTCAATTTGCATCAAAAAAACCGTCTAGTAGTTTCAGCGTGACACGTGTCCTTTTTAATAACTTTCAACTATTATATTGCGGAAACCCTTTAATTTTTCGGGATGAAAAGTATCCAATGACCTACCTCTTAGTATAAACTCAAATCTTACGAAGTATCATTTGAATTCATTCAGTAGTTTCTGTGCGATGCGTAGTCAAGATACGGACAAACAGACAGACATACAGACAAAAATAAAGTAAAGTAGTAAAATAGTTTTGGCTTCAGTATCGAATATAGAGAACCATCCAAAAAATATTATTTATTCCTTAAATATTAGCATAAGTTTGTACCCATACCCCGCAGAAGCCCTTTTTTCGGGATAAAACGTGTCCTCAATTTTAACCCATCATATAAATTAAGACGGTGCCAAGTTGCATCAAAACCCGTCCATTAGTTTCAGCGAGGTATGTGTTTTTTAAATAAGTTTCAACCCCTATCCTGCGAGAACCCATTAATTATTCGGGATGTAAAGTATCATATGTCCTACCTCGTAAAATGAACTCAAATCATACCAAGTTTCATTTTAATTCATCCAGTAGTTCCGGTAGCGTGATGCGCGACCAAGATACAGACATACAGACAAAAATAAAAAAACATACAGTTTATGCTTCATTATCGAACATAGAGTAAACTCTGAAAAAAAAACACTATATCTTTAATGTACAGAGTTTGAACTCATATCCCGCAGGAACCCTTTATTTTTTCGGGATAAAAAGTATTCATAATTGTCACCCATCTTATAAACTATGTCCGTGCCAGGTTGCATCAACATCCTTCCAATAGTTACAGCATGCTACGTGTACTTTTCCATCCCTATCCTGCAGGAACCCTTTAGTTTTTGGGACGAAACGTATCCTCAATTTTAACCCATCATATAACTTAAAATGCTGCCAATTTGCATGAAAACCCGTCCAATAGTTTCAGCGTGGTACGTGTTCTTTTAAATAATTTTCAACCCATATCCTGCGAGAACCCATTAATTTTTCGGGATGTAAAGTATCCTATGTCCTACCTCGTAGTATGAACTCAAATCAAACCAAGTAGTTCATTTGAATTCATGTAGTTCCGGCGGCGTGATGCGCAGCCAAGATACAGATAGACATACATACAGACAGAAATGAAAAACATATAGTTTAAGCTTTATTATCGAAAGAAGAGTGACCTCCAAAAAAAATATTTTCGCAATATCTTTAATGAACAGTATTTGGACCCATATCCCGCAGGAACCCTTTATGTTTTCGGGACCAAAAGTATCCATAATTTTCATCTTTCTTATAAACTATGTCTGTGCCAAGTTGAGAAACATCCGTCCAATAGTTTCAGCGTGCTACGTGTTCATTTAAATAATTTTCCACCCCTATCCTGCAGGAACTCTTTAATTTTTCAGGACGTATTGTATCCAATGTATACCTCGAAGTATGAACTCAAAACGTACCAAATTTCATTTCGATTCAGTGAGTATTTTCAGCGTGATGCGCTGCCAAGGTTCAGACAGACAGATGGGCAGACAGACAAAAATTACAAAATTACAGTTTTGGCTTTAGTATTGAATATAGAACGGTCTCCAAAAAAATTACACATTATCTTCAATTTACAGAATTTGGGACATTATCCCGCAGGAACTCTTTATTTTTTCGGGATAAAAATGATCCTCAATTTTTTACCCATTATATAAACTATGACTGTGCCAAGTTGCAACAAAATCCGTCTAGTAGTTTCAGCGTGATACTTGTTCTTTTAAATAACTTCCAACGCCTATCCTTCAGGAACTCTTTAATTTTTCGGGATGAAAAGTATCCAGTGTCCTACCTCGAAGTATGAACTCAAATCATACCAAATTTTATTTGAATTCAGTGAGTATTTTCGGCCTAATGCTCTGCCAAGATACAGACAGACAGACGGAAAGACAGACAAAAATTACAAAAATACAGTTTAGGCTTTAGTATTGAATATAGAACGGCCTCCAAGAAATATTACAAAATATCTTCAATTTACAAAATTTGGGACATTATCCCACAGGAACTCTTTATTTTTTCGGGATAAAAGTTATCCTCAATTTTTACCCATTATATAAACTATGACTGTGCCAAGTTGCAACATAATCCGTCCAGTAGTTTCAGCGTGATATGTGTTCATTTAAATAACTTTCAACGTCTATCCTGCGGGAACCCTTGAATTTTTTGGGATTAAAAGTATCCTATGTCCTATATTCTCGTAGTATGAACTCAAATCATACTAAGTTTCATTTAAATTCATTCAGTAGTTTTGGCGTGATGCCTAGCCAAGATACATACAGACAGACATACAAAAATGAAAAAAAAAACAGTTTTGGCTTCAGTGTCGAATATAGAGTACCCCCCAAAAGAAAATTTCAAAATATCTTCAATGTACAGAATTGAATCCGTTTCAGTTTTTTTTATAAGTATAGATTCTATTATTATTAATATCTACTCCAAGTAATCATAAGTCCCATTTATTGTCCATAAATTGTTTTATAGTATAATATCACTTTTCTATGAGAACAGACTTAACTTTCTTTTGAAAAATGCTTTCCTTACGAATATTTTTGAGGTTTTCGGGTAGCTTATTGTAGATTTGATTAAAGAATACTCAGGACTGTTTCTGAACATTTCTAATTGACCAAGTTAGCGAATTGTCTCTGCTTCAAGAAAAATCAATTTGCTTTTATCTGTCAGTTTGTTGTCCTCTACAGGTCCTATTTTACAACCGATGTAGACGAAACTTGGTATACAGGTTTTATGGTTTAATAGATTTTCTGGTGTCGGGGATTTTTGATTAGGGGGATACTTCCTCCAAGAAGGGGCAACAATCCGAGATCCTACTTCGATTTATTTTAAAAGATATAGTTGAAGTTTGGCGAAGATCTAAGGAGGATCTTCGGCGCTCCTCCTAAATGGAGTATAATTCTCATGCACATTTAGATTTCTAGTCCTCTTGTGGAATCGGCCTTTTAACTACTAGGGATTGATGGAGCACCTGGGCTATTAATGTTAGTTTTACAAACAGTTCACTAGATGGCGCTACTGTGCACCGCTAGATTGATGCATACAAGTTTGTGCTCGCGAGGTCTTTTGTTTGCAGAACTTCTAGTTAAACATATTGGTTAAAACGTGCATAAAAATGTGTAAATTTATAAACACTAAAAAAAAGATAAGGATATGCGATGATAAAGAAAGGTGATTGATAAACTGAAACTTTCAAATATGATCAAATAAAGTGCCCAAATAAAGTACCAAAATAACAATATCCTACATAATATTAACATAACTATTCTTCCTACACAAAATATCTACATGAATTCAATTTCAAGCAAGCCTTATCAATTTATCCCAGTTCTAATTCCCCAGTTCCCTTGCGAATCCGCTGAATACCTTAATACCAAAGTTGTGCTAAGTCAATAAAAACCCTGAATTATAGCAAACTCACACGATATTTCAAAGTTTCAATATAAGCTTCGAAGGAGAACAAACATTCCAATTAAGCTTTAGAGAAGGCAATTCCGAATTCAATTTCTAAGTGCGTACATGAATTTTCTAATTTCCCTAACGTACCTCAATTGAAAATCGTTGTTAACGAAGATGAGTCAGAACTTGTTTTGAATGGCGCTGAATTGAGTACAGTGTAACTTACAAAATGTACAAATTCAAATTCATGTCTGAGTTTAAAATTATCCTAAGAAAATAAAAATGTATGAAGCAAAATCTGAAGAGCCACCATAATCGACCATAGTCAAAATAAGAATAATTTAAAAGAAAAAAAATATTACGTTAATGAATGTCACTTTTGTAGTTATTGTTTTTTTATTATTGCTGTTTCACTTTTTACGTTATTAAGTTTTCTCTTTTTATTCTTTTTTATTGTTTTTTCATCGGTTTGTGAGCTACCCTGAAAGTTTCAGTCAGATAGCTAATTAGGAAGTTGTCGAAATTTAATTTGCAAGATTTCAGGACAGATAAAATACATCGATACATAGATACGATATACATACAAGTGAAGTTAAAAAAAACTTTTAATTAAAATCTTAAACAACACATAGTCTTTGCATGTCCTGATATCTTTGCTAGAGGGAATTCTAGTAAAAATATATAAATTTATTTTTAAAAATTGGTGTTATGTTAACATTATTAATAATTTTACATTTTGCCCTCGACTTTGTCCGTATGGAGTACCTTACATATAAGAATCGTCTCTAGTTACATTAATTTTGGTAAATAAATATCAAAACCTTAAAGAAAGACATTTAATATTGTTAAATGCTGTCGCCAAAACTCTGTTCAGACTTGGTATAATTGTACCAACAATTATTGTAATTGTAGTTCACTATAAATGACTAATACTTTAATTAAGTATTAGTCATTTGTAGTGAACTAGCTGCGTTCCGCAGCTTTTCCCGCGTGCAAACTTTGCCACCCCTTTCACCCCCTTATGGATGTAATTTAAAAGAAACCTTCCTTACACCTTTTTATACTCAAGGAACATATCCTCAACATTTCAACACACCTAGGTTGTCTGTCTGTCTGTCTGTCAGTCAGTCAGTCAGTAGGTATGTCACTGTACTGTTTTATAGGTATAGAAGATATCCATTAAAATGAAATCATGTTCAATTGACATTATTTATGGAGCACTAGCTTTCGCCCGCAACTTCTTCCGCGCGGACTACAGTTTATCGCAAAAAAAGCATCGTTCTAGGATATTAAAAACCAATGCAATAGTATAGCACAAATGCTCGATGTTTTTTGACAGACTTGTTATTATTTCGTTTTCGTGGCAACCGTTCCTTACAGCGAGTAGTCAACATTCTCCAGTTTTCCCGAGGAAACTTACCATTTTCGTGGATAAAAAGTACCATATGTTATATTCCAGGGTTATTCCAGGGTATAAGCTGTATTCATTCCAAATTTCAACAAAATCTGTTTAGCCATTATCGCGTGAAAGCGCACCAAATGAAACAAACAGACAACGTTTGACTTTTATATATTAGTGTGGAAGTATTACATTAACAATATAAACACAAATCGCACTTTTCACATTTTCCTAAGAATACAACTTCCACGGCCCGTAGGAAAGTTTACGCGACCGTTGCTAAGCCCCGTGTTTGCCGACGAAGGAATTTCCAAATGGGATATTTTCCGGCAGGTCTCTTCCATGCATAAGATATGAGCAAACTTCGCCTATTAACATTTTGTATACATAAAAAAATATTAGTCCCATGTCGCTGAACGAGAGAACCGGATATTGGGATGTTATTTCCTCATGGAATTATTTAGTAAAATTGAATTGCTTTTGAAAGCAATTTGGTGAAAATGAAATTTAATACAGTATTGTCATTGTTTGTTTGTCGTATGAGGTAGTGCTGGCCTCTGGTGTCAGAGTTTGTCAGGCCGCCCGAGGGCCTCTGACATGGCTTAACGACTGCTATCAATTTATAAACAGCCGGAACCGACAGCTTAACGTGCCCTCCGAAGCACGGAGCGATGGAAAACAGCATATAACTTAGAAAAGTCATTGGCGCGGAGTCTAGGATTGAACCCGGTATCATTGGGTTCTAAGTTGCACTATTGAACCATTAGGCTACCATCACTCTGGCACTGGCATTTGACTGTGAAGCGGCTGTACCACAAAGTCTAAGAAAATAAGTTGCTATTGCTTAAACGCATTATTATTGCTCACCTCTCTTGAAATTCCAGTTTTATCAATCCACACTAATATATGAAAGTGAAAACGTTTGTTTGTTTGGGGAGTTCTAACGCGATAACGGCTAGACGGATTTTGATGAAATTTGGAATGGAGATAGCTTATATCCTGGAATACAGCATGTGGTATTTTATCCCGGAAAATGGTAATTTTCCACAGGAAAACTGAAAAATGTTGATTACTCGCGGTAAGGAACGGTTGCCATGAAAACGAAATAAGTCTGTCAAAAAACATCAAGAGCGAGCTTTACTTAATTTTTCATTGGTTTTTAATAATCTAGAAGAACATATTATATTCTCGCGAATAATATCATAGATGTTATTATTCGCGAGAAACAGTAGTCCACGCGGACGAAGTCGCGGGCAAAAGCTAGTAACTAATAAACAGAATATAAAAATCAACGGAGTTATACATACAAAAATATTGTGCGCATTGTTTGCAAAACATTTTCGAGAACCGAAGCATTAAAAAAAACGATACTTAAATGTAAATCCAATTTGTAAAATCTACACTGAAATATTGGTTTTGGATTTATTGTGCACATCTAGCAACCGTACATTTTCATGATTGAGAATCGCATGTCGGTAAGCAGCCTTACATTCAATATAATATTTTAACAATATTGACTGTGAGATAGTCGACTGTCAATATAGGGAGTTCTTAGAAAATCCAATAGAGAAAATTCAATTTCGCAAAATATTCCTCTCGTATTGTACTTGTAACTCGTAAATTCATTATTGTGTTTTTTCCAATAGTTTCATCTCTTCAATATAATATCAAAGAAACATAATAACAGCAACAACATCTCCTACCTTCTTCCTTATTATTTCAAGGCTAAGGTTATTGGTAACTCGACGTATACCTATACTACCCGGCAGGAAGTGTTAGGGGTGCTAATATGCAACAAATTTAAGCCCCCCTGCATGGTGGAAAGTTATTTAATTTCGGCGAGTTGAATTAAGTTTGTTTGGTTCAATGGATCAGAGTTGTTTCACAATACGTAATTTCCTTCCAAGCCTCACCGTACCCGCTTTCGTACAGAATCTTCTATAGTTCTGCGTGATGTTTGTGTTCCACCTTCAGCCACATAAACGTTTAACATCAGGCGAGATGGTTTGGAGCCGCTCGTACGCACAATCCGCACGCGTTTACACGATATAAAGCCTATCGGCCGCCACAGAGCCAGAGCTCGTCCTTGATGTCGTTGTAAAAAATAATAAAACAATGCCGTCTTTTGTGATGAAATGACCACAAATTATTCTCTCACACACACACGAAAGCCATTTGCTATACATACTTCACTCATTTGCTTGGTGGTGTGGTATCTGTCTGTTTTGCCGTGTTTGTTGTTTTATGTTGGGTCAAAAGTAATTGAAATTTTACCCCTTTTCTGTTGACCGATTGATCTAAAAGGAGATGTTCAGAAGTGGTACTTTATTCCGAGGAAATTCCAGCAGCTATGATGTGCCTCATTTAAAAGCTTATTTACTGGGCTACATAAATATATGTAATTTATATTTTATTGAGCCTCCACTTCTTAAACTAAAATATTTTCCTAGATATAAAGTTGAACAAAGTTTTTAATATTTTACATTCTATTGAGTTAGTGCGTTTTTCTTGCACTGGGAATAAAATAAAACAAATTTATATATGTTTTGCTATTTCAATTATTATATTATACCATGTGAATATAAATAATAATAAAATAACAAAACGTTCATAACGCAATGTCATCAAAAAAGAACCCGTGTGAAGCCTGTAGAAAAAAAACGTAAGGTCCTGTCATCTGTCATCCATCAGCTGTCAGTGCCAGATCTACATAAATTGTGCCGTGTTGAATGTCACTGTCGTCAGTTGTGTCAAATCAGAGTTGCCAGAGGTAAAGTACCTAGTGTGGCAAGTTTTTTCTTTATACCAAACGAAAAAGAAAACACAAATAAAAACAATGGAGGCATTTTTTTTGTTCTCATTTGCTAGTCATTACCAGAATAATATTCCCTTTCTTCACAAATATCTAATAACTTGTTTAGAATTTTAAATTATTTTAGTACCATCTTTCATTCATTTTCCGAACATCTCTTTTGGTACATACTCGTACCTTTAGTTCTGATGACAATACAATTATATAGGTATAATTCAGTATCATTGTATGAATGCCAAGATGGCTGCCGCCATTTTGTGGAATGAAAAGGCTTGAAAAATAGTTTTATTGTATAAAACCGTTTAACTAACAATTATTATTAGATATTTAAAAAAAAAACTTGCATAGATTAAAATTGAATTAAAAAAATATATAGTTAGTAAAATAAAAGATGAGTTCATATAATCCAAATTAATTTATGTTATGCTATTATTTTATTCTGGTGTTAGGTGAAAAACTTAATTTTGAATCATGAATCGTATGAACGCCTGAACAAATACCATTTTCATTCACTTCAACATGAACTTCGACAAACAAACAATTCACTTCAAGCCCGAGTACTTGTAAATTTATTCTGTGCCCGAGTAGACAATCTTAATACTTTAGGAAAATAAAGATGGTCTCCTAATTCCAAACCATGACCTGCCTAAATAGATTTCAGCGATAAATGGGATCCTTTTAGATAAGGTACAGGTAACAAATTGGCCATTTTATTATTGCCTCACCCTTGTAATCCTGTTAGGACTCAAGTGGAAAAGGAAACGATGCTTTACTTTCAGTATTTTCAGCGTACATTTGCCTAAGTAACTTCAAGCGCTTTACGAATTAAGTATATGAAAGGAATTTAGAATACTTAGGGCTGATTTTTCAATGCTCAGATAAACGGGCTAATAACTGTTCGAGGAATAAATTTATTAGACTGTTTATCGGTCTAATATTTAAGTAGTTACCTATTTTTCAATTGTCATTCATTCCATGGATAGCTATCTGGCTGAATAAAGCAAATCAGGCGTTACTAACTTCAGAGAGTTGAACAAATATATTGATAACACTGATGTTAGATCAGGGCAGATTAAACGAATCAAATGACATTATTTTTTGTCATTTATTTCGAGGGTATGTTTAGTTGTTTGTACTGTAGCCAGTAAGAGTAATACAACCTCCTTGGTACTGTGGTGATATTTTACGAAATTTGTTTGTTGCGCTAGTGACATCAACGTCACAATGACAACTAAACAGATAAATATGCAGTTACCTTTCTGTCGAACGGGTACATAAATTTATTCTTCAGTTAAGCGAGTTGTTCGTCGAATAAAGCCTATCTGATGATTGCACAATTCAGTCATATGCTATGAGTCGAATAAACGCTATCTGTTTGCTTATCTGAGCATTGAAAAATTCTTGAAAAATTTGCTGAATTAAACTGTCATTATGTATACGTGTATTATAGCTGCATGCATGGATGGCGATGGAAGCCTAGCGGTTTACTAGTGCAACTTAGAACCCAACAAGACTAGGTCAGTTGCTCCGCACCTCTGACTTTTCCAAATTACGTGCGGTTTTCCATCGCTCCGTGCTTCGGAGGGCAGGTAAAGCTGTAAATCCCGTCTGTAATTGAGTAATAGCAGTTGTTATGCCTTGTCAGATGCCATAGGGCGGTCTGAAAACTCTGACACCAGAGGCACTACCTCATATGAAAAGCAAGCATGCCTGCATTCATTTGCATTCTTTGGTAAAGCAACATTCAGAATAGACAATTACAAATTAGTTAAAGACAACATAGAGAGGTTTTTTAAGTTCCGTAGGTAACAGGCCTAACGGAGATTACTATATGAGCCTACGCGCGCCATCTTTCTGTCTGTTGTCTGGCCTAACTTCAAAAAACTGTATCTATTATGCCATTTGAAATTTTCACAGAATGTTTGTTGTTATGGCGGATAAAAAAGAAAATAAAAAAAAGGTTGGTTTTTACGGAAACCTCGTGCAAGTCCAACTTGCACTTGGCCGGTTTTTATATATTCCTTCAGGTTTTATCTTATAAAACTTACATGTTCATCGAGCGGTAGCAAGCAGAGAAGAATAGTATAGTCTCGAAACTTATTGATAGGGGCCAGCAATATTAAAAGTCCGCCCAGGAAAAGTATACCTATATGCATACCAAGTCTTTAATATGGGCTTCGGAAGGAAACGCAGTGTTGCTTCGAGTTTAATGTGTAATATTGGTAGAATATTAACCATTAGGAGTTCGTTAACATGCACAATTGTGGGTTAATGATACAAACGTGGAAAAAAGTTACATTTATTTTTCTATCCAGAACTCCCTAGAAAGTTTCAGTAAAGCTCTGTACTGAATCGTGATTTGCCTAGACTTTTGACTACTTTTGGCTATTATTTATTCTGTGACCAATTATGAAATACTTCAAAGGTAGACGATACCTTACTTGTGCAAAAATAGTGCTTATTTATAATGTTTCTTTCTCTTTTTACAGAGCATCATTTCTATCCGTGTGTGTCCGTCGTCGGGTGCCCTCAGATGAGAATCTCAACACCGATTATGCACCCATACAGCGGTATCCCAGGTAACTCATTATTCATCCATGCAGCGGTATCCTAGGTAACTCAATATGCACCTATACACCGGTATCCCAGGTAACTCATTATGCATCCTTAGAGCGAACGGTATCCCATTTAACTCATTATTCACCTATACAGCGGTATCCCAGGTAACTCATTATGCACGCACACAGCGGTATCTCAGGTAACTCATTATGCACCCATACAGCGCTATTCCAGGTAACTAATTATGCACCCATAAAGCGGTAGTTTGCTTCACGATATGTTTGGATTTGATTTATGGAAAACTAACTGTGTCCTGCGGCTTAGCCTGCACCGTGGTTACATTTTTCGAGGCAAAAAGTCAAAAAGAGTAGTATAAGTCTTTCATAATGATGTAAACTCTTTCTTTGACAAATTTCATCAAAATCGGTTCAGCCGTTTAGTTGTGAAAAGGTAACAAATAATTGTTTGCTTTCTTATTAACTTATCTCTCTTGACTTTATTTATTTAGCTTCCTCCATAAATGTAAGAGAATTATTCTCCATTTATTCTTCCTCATCTAGCTTACGTTTCTTAATTAAAATTACCTTAAAACGCTAAAGAAGACAGATCACCAGCTTAGAATCGGATTATGCAAACAGCTATCACTTCATTTCTGTTGATCCTTCCTGTAAATAACGATCCTCAGTTTAGGCATGGTTCGTAGACAAGGATACTAGCTGTCACGGATGATAAATTGCTGCGAGGCCTTAGTTTGTTGGTAAGATTATCCGATCAGCACTAGCAGGAGTAAATATTTGCGTTCTAGATTATTTCTTAGGTTATTTCTGGATATAGGATGGATGTTCTTTACATTTAATTCTCAAAAACGGTCCACAAAAAGGTTCTATTATCGATTGCAAAGTTTGGGTAGGTAAAATGTAAAAAAATTGGAGATGTCCATCCCATAAAAAATGTAAAATATCTGGGTTTACTCTCTCTTTGGTCAGGGTTTTCATTTTCAGGGTCGACAAAAATGTTTCTGGATATTTTTAGATTATTTCAAAAGCAATATACAGTATTGATTTATTGTGTTGATTTAAAGAAAAAATATTTTCCTAGAACTAGATCATAATGTATTTTCAAAAAGTTGCTTTTGTATACATTTTTTAAATCCATAGTTCTAATTAAAAGTGGGATGATTAGGTAACAGCTCCTCGGGCGTGGAACACATCAATTAGGTGCAACGCACACAATTAGTTTTCTTTAGTGTTAGTTACAATCGGAGTAGCGTTTGTGTAGGACGCGTTAGTGTAAAGTCTGCATATGGCCTGTAAATACGAATAATAACTCTCTAAGTATCTCTGTTGTTGATGCACATGGAGCACGTTGCGATGGCAACAGTGGGAATGTAGCTGTGTGTGTGTGTTTTCCTGAAGTTTTATCTAGACTAGTTTTTGTTTATGTGATATGAAAGCGTGCCGTATCTACTCCCTATTAACTAAAACGTTTAAATCCATACTTAGCCAGTACTTACCGCGTGCGCACGCGCAGTATGCGCGCAAAGAGGCGTGTTAAAAAAAAAGCTAAAGTATCTCGGTCTGTCTTGCTGCCTGTCGGTTTGTTACCTTTTCATGATCTATCGGATGATACGATCTTGATTATATTCGGTATTTAGATAGTTTGAACCCTGGGTACTTTTTACTGAGATAAACTGTGGTCCGCGCGGACAAAATCGCGGGCAAAAGCTAGTAAAATAATAAATATTAATTTGTGATTGACCATATCTAAGCATCATGTGGTTTCAGCTATATGGTTGATATATCTCTAAACTTATAATAAAGCAATAGGAACAAAAAACTGTACAAAGGAGATTATTGAAAAAAAAAATATGTCTAAGGTACTTAAAATAAGCTACTGAACAAGAATAAAACATTTCTAAAATTCGTGTCTGTCTGTTTTTCTGTATGTTTGTTCGCGCATCACGTGAAAACAGCTGGACTATTTGCGATGCGGTTTTCACTGTTGGATAGTTTGGGCCTTAACTTAAAAACTGTTATCATTGGTATCTCAATCCAAGGACTAGAAATTAAAGAATAGATTAAAATCTTATTGACGAATAAATTTTGATCAAATGTTGGTATATTGGTATTTTAGGTCTTGGAATAGCACATAGAGTACTTTTAACCTAGAGAAATGAACGCGTGCGAAGCAACGGGCACAGCTAGTTACATATAAGTTAAAACATTGACAGAAATAACATATTCATTTTCATCATGATTTGGCATTATTATAGTACATTTAACTTAAAGAAATGAACACGCGTGTGAAGCCGCGGGTACAGCTAGTCTTGAATAAATACACTGATGATTTGCTGATTGCGATTCAGGTTTCTGAACTCATTAACATTATACAGGTTTGGTCAGCCCTCCCCGGCTCCGCCGGAGCTATGCGCCTATGACGCCGATCTGGAGTGCTCCTACTTTAGGCGGCGGCCACGGTCAGTGTGCAGCCAACCTGACCCCAAACGGTACACCTGGATGCCTGAGGATGAGGACTTCACCCGGATGGAGTGGCCACAGTGAGTATCATGTTTCTTGGTAGGAATACGAAAGTCATTGTACCTAGTACTATGATCACAAGTGGAGCGAGGTTTCACATACAGAGAAGTAGCACAAACAAGGAGAGACACATCCCAAGCCATCCTACAGAAGTTTCCATCTCCAACCTAAGTTCCTAGACTTATATTTCAGATTATGGAGACCTCCTCAGACAAAGAGCAGCCAGAGTGTTCCCCGAACTTCGTCCCTGTATATTAAAGTAATAAAATTCAATGTTATATATATAGTGACAAAGAAAACTTGCATGGGTATAATCATATTAGAACTTAAATTTAATTTTAATTACGTGTGCGGCGTCTTTGCTTGAGTATGTATGTGTGTGTGTTGTGTGTGTGTGTGTGTGTGTGTGTGTGTGTGTGAGTGGTTGTGTGTGTGTGTGTGAGTGTGTGTATGTGTGTGTGTGTGTGTGTGAGAGAGAGAGAGAGAGAGAGAGAGAGAGAGAGAGAGAGAGAGAGAGAGAGAGGAGAGAGAGGAGAGAGAGAGAGAGAGAGCAGGTGTTTGTGTGAGCTAAAGGCAGTGCGTATTGTAGGTTTGTGTGTTGTTTTTTCTAAGTGAGATACGTTTTTTTTATTATTTTAACTTTTTATTTTTCTTTTAGCCAAAGTTGGCATCTCTCTCTTTTCTGTCTCTTTGCTATCTTCTAACGACTAATCGACAGAAACGATTGTGATGTAATTTGGTAAGGAGATCGTTTGAAGACTGGGGTACGACACAAAATATTTTTTATATCGGTATCATTAACTTCTAGTTTCGATAGAGTCCTGATTCTTTTGATGAATGTGGCTTAGATATTGAGATAGATTCATAATACATCGTTTTGTATTGTTGTATTTAAAAGATGCACATAAGCGTATCAAGTTAGAGAAGGATTTCAATCGAAGCTTGTGAGTACTCAGGTACCCAATACTACTTAATATTAATATAATACTTAATATATAACAAGCTGAGAAGCTCTAGATTGAAGTTAGTATTCAGCATTTTTCCCAACTACGGCGAAGCAAGGGAAGGGTAATGAGTTTGACAGACTATGTATGTATGAATGTGTACGTTCTTCTATAGCAGCGATCAGCAACAGGCGGACCTCGGTCGGAAGGTTGAAACTCGGACCACCAAATATTGTTAAATATACCTTCATATTAATTTAAATAATATTTTCAAATAACTATCCCTATATTCTTACTTTTGAAAGCCACGTAGAATCTAACTTCGTAAATATTCTAGTTACATAGTACCTATTTTACAAGTACCTGACCTGTGTACCCATGACTGATGTGATTTGATTAGTTGTGTGGCCACACGCATTGATTAGACTTTAAAAGATGATGACAAAACTGACTTAAGACTAAACAGTTAAGGAAGTCAGTGCCGTTGATTTGTTTGATTTCAAAAAATTGGGCACCGACATCCTTAACTGTTTCCCACATAAGATTATGTTATTCTTTTTGAAGTCATTTTTACTTTTTTTTTGAAAGTTTATTGTATTTCGTGAACATGCGATTACAGCAATCGCAAGTGACTTGCTGTATGTGTAAAGTGACATTCCATTGAGGAGTTCCTTTGTTCCTTTGTATCTCCGAAGGTCATCAGATCTTCACCAAAAATATATATATGGGACCTTCCCTAAATTATAAACAAATCTATGAAATCTATAAAAAAAAACTTCTATAATTAATGACGCGATATCTGTGTCTGTGTCTATGTGGTCGACCCACATTTGACGGAGATATCGCGTCATAAATTGGTTGAAAGTGAATAAAATTAGGTAAGTCATCTCCTAATTTTCCACCCTTAGAGGTGGAATATTTTCATGAAATTTAAATGGGACTACCCCTGAGGCATACACTATCCATTAAAAAGCATTTTTTTAAATCGATCTACAATTGCCGAAGATATCGCGTAACACACTCGTACATACAAAAAAAAACAAATGGGTAAAATTGAGAACCTCCGCTTTTTCGAAGTCGGTTAAAAAGAGTACCTACTTAATCATTATCAGTATTTTTTCTGGACCTCGATAAAAATTTCAACAGTATCCGGACCCACTAAAAACTACTTGCTCTACCTGTTCTATCTACTACCCTGTTCTATAGCGTCGCCCCTATAGATCCGATTTTGACAAACAAGATTTCAATCGATTCGTCTTCAGCATTTAAAGGGCGTCATAGGCTTTTTTTACCCGACTAAGGCGAAGCAATGTTTCGGTTTAGTGTTCAAAATAAAAACTTGATCCGACTTTGACAAGCAAGGTATCAATCGATTCGTCTTCATTGCAAGAGTGCTATTTTTTTACCCGAGTCGGGTTTACTTGCTTGAACTTGACTTTTTTGAATTAAATATATCAACTTAGACAGATTTACTTTAAAAAACCGGACAAGTGGTCGTATGAGACACAGGCGTAAAGGTTGACGTTTGAAAAAGCCTTCGCCTCGCAAACGTCAACTCGTTTGTAATAAACCTATTTACGACCCTAGTATTACAATGTAACAATAAATCAGTGCCTCGATAGAAAGTAAACCACGTAAACATTTACGATATTTCGCATCTAAAACGGTTCTAATATCAACTCAGCCAGCAAAACAGGTTTACCGTTAATTCAAATTTTAATTGGATGAATTCGTGGAAAATTTCGTTTTCTTCATTAAGCAGTGAAGCCTCCAATTTTATAGGAACAACAATTTTAATGCGATCCTAACGAGTTTCAAGTGAAAATATACGCACCAAGGAAATCCCTAATAAAATATCGGGCTCGTATTTCAGGCACAAATGACGATAAAGTGGTTGGGAGCACCTTTAAAATGTATATTGCTGTAGAGGAAAAGAACGAACCTTTCGTTATTCCAACAACTTTTCCGTGCGCATAATTGATTTTGAAGAGGAAATTCCATTGGATAAAAGAGGGCCCTTAGTTTTTGAGTGCTTCTTTCTGTTTAATAGCCTCCGTAATTTACCTGAGAATTTATTTAGATTATGTTGTTAAAGTCATTGTTAAATGAAGCTGGAAATCTGAGTTCATGATATTACGATCTGCTTACAGGTTGTTTTTAATTCGGGATCTTATTATTTTACAAAGGCAATTTACCGTGTTGTGTATAGATCGAAATTCAATTTTTTCGGTTATATATCCGATATTTTTTGTATGTCCTTTATTTCATACTAGAATTCCCGCCCGCGACTTCTACGCGCGGACTACTGTTTATCGTGAAAAAAAAGCATCTTATTTTCATCTAGGATATTAAAAACCAATGCAAAATTAGGTAGTTATAGCACCAACGCCATAGAATTATATCATTTTTAATGTCTATGACGAATGCTCTTGATGTTTTTTGACAGACTTGTAATTTCGTTTCCATGGCAACCACAGACCATTCTGTGATGGCAACCATTCCTACAGTAAGTAATCACCATTTTCCAGTTTTCTCGTGGAAACTTACAATTTTCCGGGATAAAAAGTATCCTATGTTTTATTCCAGGGTATAAGCTATCTCCATACTAAATTCCATAAAAATCTGCCCAGCCGTTATCGCGTGAAAGCTCCCCAAACAAACAAACAAACAAGCAGACAACGTTTCACGTTTATATTGGTATGGATTACCGGTGTTTCTGTGCTTGTTTTAATATTATATTTCTTTAAAGTTTTTCAATTCAATGTAAGCTCTCATTTTATTGTCCTAGTCGAATATTTCTTGACAATGCATAATGCTACGAAAATTGCCTATTAATTTTTAATATTCAAAACACTGCGCACTAGTAGCATTTATATTATTCACCCAAGAGCCCAAGAGCTCTTCTGTTTTGAGGAGTTGGTTTGTTTGATCTTTTGCATTTCTAAGCGAATTTAAAACAAGAGACGAGATGGAATTCTGCTTTCCATGGTCAAAATGAGGGCTCATTTTGATCGATAATTTTGAGAAAGGATTATTGAGTCTGCAATGTCCTTTGTGGGTTGGAGAGGAAAAAGCATAAGCACTTTTTCGCATATTTGCACTCCGTCCTCTTCAGTTTTTATGCTGAAACATTAATATAGCCGCTTTTTGCTTGGAAGGATTTTTTAAGGAAATATTTTTTTAGGAAATATTTTTTTACACTACTGCCCATAAAAAGGATGGGCATAAGTGTTTTGTTTTTAGCATTCATGTATGTATGCTAGTTTATTAAATCCACCATCACTTTTAAATGCCTGAAAAGATTTAGAAGTATGGGGTCTCGTTAAAATCCTTATATCCCCCCGAGTAACATAGGCTATTTTTATTTTGAAAACATTCATTTTGCGGCAGTATGGCACCATTCCCAAATTCGAAAAAAAATACTTCGTACAATATGGGTATCAAATTGAAGGTATAAACATTCCAACACTATATAATTTATTGGCAAAAGCTCTTTTTTGGCAGGGCAGGCGTGTTTTTGTTAGCTTTTAAACTAGTTATTCCCTTAAGCGCTGATTTTTCAATGCTCAGATAAATGGGCTAATAACTGTTCGATAAATAAATTTATAAGACTCTATATCGGTCTGATATTTAGTTACCTATTTTAAATTGACATTCATTCCATGGATAGCTATCTGGCCGTATAAAACACATCAAGCGTTACTAAATTCAAAGAGGTGAAACAAATATGATAAAACGAATGGACAGATTTCTGTCTATCAATCAAATGTCATCGTTTTATTTGTCATTTATTTCGAGGTTTGTTTAGTTGTTTGTACTGTGGCCAGTAAGCGTAATTCAACCTGCTTGGTACTGTTACAGAATAAATAATAGTACAAGTACAGTAGTATAACTGAGTAAAGTCATTTAGATACATAGCAACTCTCGCTACAACGCAATAGAGTGCAATTTAACTCGCACAGCGCTGCGATCTTTCAATTATATTTACCTAGAAGGCGCTCACCCATTGCGTGCAGGCTAGAATGTATCGTATCACAACGCGCGAGAGCTTCCATTGCTCTAACCGTTTCAGAATCGCTCTGTCAGTTTTACGCTCGGTAGGGTTGTATCAAGATATGACTAGGGACTTGTACTAGTAATTATTCTGTGATATAATATGACTTAGATATTGTAACCGAATAAACAATTATGTAAAAATGTATTATTTTATTACTTATTGTTATAAATGTTGACAGTTCTATTAACTACATATAATGATGCATTCTTATCAGAATAGACCTAGTACCTCATTATTTGATTATATCATCAAATAATAATGAATGAAAAAGAAATGGGTAGATAGATAGATAGATAGATAGATAGATAGATAGATAGATAACTCTTTATTGTACACCACATGATGTCTGTCACAAATAGGTTAGTGATGTCTGTCACAAATAGGTTCCGGCAGAAAATCAGTGCCAAGGCTTTATGGCCTTAGCGTTTGCTGACTTGGGACCTGTTTGTGACAACACACAGCATTAATTTCGTACCTTTTATTTTTGTTTGTAAATAGTGTTCTTTGTTTTTCTGTGTAATGTTGTGTGTTGTCATAAATAAATGTATTTTCTTCTTCTTCTTCTTCACATAGAACAAAAATACAATAATAACTAAAGCATTTATACAAAATATATGGGACAATGGGCGGTCTTATCGCTAAAAAGCGATATCTTCCAGACAACCTTTAGCCATTTCTTACGTTATAAAACGTCGATATGTAGGTATTTGACAGACCGAGCGCTATGCAGTAGCTTCTAGGTTTCTCCTTGGTATTCATAATTAAGAAAACAATAAAATTTGACAAAAACTTTACGTAAGTTTACGTAAGTAGGTACTTTATCGTTAAGCACACGGCGCGCGACTCATCGAGTGCACGCTTGACACTCTACTGAATGAACCCCAATATTACGGCCCCGAAGTTTAGTTATAATATTTGTACTTGGTGCGGAGTGCGACCGCCCTGGTACTGTGGCGATATATTTCGAAATTTGTTTATTATGCTAGTGACATCAACGTCTCAATGTCAATGAGCAGTTTTCCATTAGGTATTTTGTCAGTTTAGTTCTTTCATCGTCAAGAGATGGCGCTCGCGTAACTTTTGGTATTTACTCAACTGAATATAGTAGTCAAAAGCAGCTAAAAACAGCGTTTTGCCTTAAAATACTCAAACCATGAGCAAATCAAACGAATGACAAGTTGTTTGTGTAGTGAAATTTGTTATATGTTTTTTTTTTATAATGACATTGGCAGTTTTGACATATTCAGATTTTATTTACCCCATTATTAAAGCAGATAAATGAAATCTAAATAAAACGGTTCATTTTTTTGTATATATAATTTATAATATAGTATAAGAAAGTAGAAAAGGTAGGTATCAAGAAGGTAGAAAATACTACCAATAAATACAACTTTTTGTGTTTTTTTACGAAACTGACGCACAACTTGCTATAAGCAAGGGATTCGAACACATAGTTAAATATTTAAACGGGACTTAATCGCGCTGAAAACTTAATATTTATTTACCTCGACGTTTCGATCAAGTTGCACTGATCGTGGTCACGAGAAGACTGAAGTAGCGGGTGTCAGCGTCGAGAAGGGCGAGCGTTGTCTCCAACTACCCACATTTGGTTTTGTATTTGGTTTTGGTTTTGTGTACTGTTTAACGTCGAGGTAAATAAATATTAAGTTTTCAGCGCGATTAAGTCCCGTTTAAATATTTAACTATAAGCAAGGGTACGCAGAATGTCATACCCACCAGTAAGCGTAATTCAAAATCTTTGGTCATACCCAAGGAAGTTCTATGTACATATAGAACTTCTTTGTTCAGACCAAACCACACTAATGTTACCAAAACAGTCACCAACGCCATCTAGCGAGAGATAAATGACTCTTGGAAAACCGCTCATTAAACAGTTAAATAAGCAGTTATCTGGTCGTTAAAAGGGTAAATAAAGTTATTCTTCTTTTTAAGGAAGTTGTTTGTCGAATGAAGCCTATCTGACGATTGAAAAATTCATTGTTATGCTATTAGTCGAATATATGATATCTGATTGCTTATCTGAGCATTGTTAAATCGACCCAGAATCTTAAAATGTTTTCTATAGAACCGGTTTTTCTTGTTTTTGTTTTATTGTAAAGTATGAAGTATGCTGGCCTCTGGTTTCAACGTATTGCAGGCCGTCTGAGGGCCTCGGAGATGTATTAAATGATTAACAAAAATGTTGCAGAAGTCATGCAAATTACACATCAATCAATGAATCAATGGGATGGGATAATAGAAAATACACATGTAATACACTACATACTCAAAGATTTTGAATTACGCCTACTGGTATATACTGGATGGGACACAATCAGTACAGTACAGACAGCTGTATTGTACTGATTGTCATACACACTGATAGAAGTATTTGTTGATAACCTGCTGTGTATTGCAGTGTTCCTCCGCCTTGCAACGTTTTACCAATACTGAGAAAGTTGATCATGCCATGGTATCACTTTTTCTCGTATGATGTTTTGCCATCTGTTCGGGCTTTTGGTGACGTGTACTGCTTCTGTTACTTTGATGTTTGGAGTGGTGCAAATTTGGCCGGACCAGCACTTGGGTTTTTTCCCTTTTAGTCTCATGCCTCTACCTTCATTATATTTAGTTCAGGAGGTCTATTTGTGCACGTTTTTACCTTGTCGCGAATATTTTATAAGGGGTTCTTGGTAGAAGCCGGATGCTTGTTTTTATGTTAATATGAAGCAGTTTATTTTTGCCCTCTCACCTTATGGTGGTATGGTATGGGCAAAAAAACTGCTGAATAGGCTTTAAGTCAATCATCTATACTTATAATAAAACAATAATAACGAAAAGTCTGTACATAAGTCTGAAGATAATTTTATAAAAAATGGTCTAGGTTACTTAAAATAAGCTACTGAACAAGAATATAACATTTTTACACATCGTATATGTCTGTTTGTTAGTTTGTTTGTCAGCATGTTTGTTCGCGCATCACGTAAAAACTACGGGACGCTTGCGGTTTTCACTGTTGGATAGCTTAGGGTTTGACTTAAAAACTGGGGTACTTGGTATCGCAATTCAATAAGTATAGAAGCCGAGCAATCGATAAAAATATTATAGACGGCTGAAGGAATTTTGATCAAATGTTGGCATATTGGTGTTTTAGGTTTTAGGTCTGCACATAGAGTACTTTTAACTTAGAAAAATGACAAGTGCGAAGCCCCAGGCATCAGCTAGTGTAGTATAAATTATGTGTCATGGTCATGTCCATGTCATGGTCATGTCCATGTCATAGTGTAGTATGGTTATGGTGTCTGATATAAAAACTATCTGTATAATATTTTTTTTCAGATCGGTAATAGAAGATAACGCGGGTTGGCCCCAAAATTATAATGTGGACCAAATCGCGTCAGTCAGCCGAGGAGGCTCATTACCTAGACCACCCTCTATAATTCCGTAAGTCATTTTATCACTGTGTTTTGTAGCTTACGCTTTGTGCCACCATAAACAGTCGATGTGCCCATGAAATGATAAAAAATTAGTAAATACTTGTTGTGTATACACTGCAGTTTTTTTTAACTTATTGGACTCATGGTATGATGTAGAGTTACTTGTTTTACTTCAACATTTTATCGTGATTGCTGAAAGCATGGGCGGTGAATGACGAACAGTCTAAAGATGAAGAAGAAATTTAAAAAAAAAGGGACTATTCCACACCAATTACCTAGCCCCAAACTAGGATACCCTGTAATATGGCCCTGTTTTTAGCTTCATGTTATCTGCTTATTTGCTACGCTATTAAAATGTGCACATTTCAATAATTTAACTGCCCAATTGGACATGAAAGTGGAATAAGTATTCAGAACGTAATATAATAGGAAGAAATTATTGGTATCAGTGTTATGATAAAAATAAAGTCGTGTTTAAATATCATGATAAAAATCTTAAAGTATTTTGATTCGTCATGTCAGCAAGAAAATGAGGTCATCTATTTCAAATTTTCAATAGGTGTTCAAAAGTTACAAACACATTTGAATTGAGAACTAAAATAAAGCAACGTACACAAACAATGTATACCTATGTACTTAAAACACCTACCTAGAGTTCGTACCAGAGAAATTGCTCGGAAATTATCCAATCGGCGGCGACGTCAATGCGAGCGCCTCAATATATTATAATTTAAGGACTTGGTTGATTTATAATTGGCGTATTTGCTTCTGATTTATGTGATATTGAGTTTGATGCTGGAATACTAAACGTAAAAGCTCATACTTTCTACTAAGAATATAGTCAATTATATCACCTGTAATATAAAAGGAAGAACTTGACAAAATAATGATTATTAAAATCATTATTTTGTCAAGTTCTTCCTTTTATATCATCAGTATCGTTCTCATTTCACCAAATGTATGCTACTGCTCAAGAACTGAGCGGCAAAGGAAATGAGAGGCGTGGAAAATGAGTAGCATAGGTAGGAAGCAACATGCAAAATGTGTGGCATAAATAGTGTGCAACATGAAAAATGAGTGGCATAGGTAGGAAGCAACATGCAAAATGTGTGGCATAAATAGTGTGCAACATGAAAAATGAGTGGCATAGTTAGTAAGCAACATGCAAAACGTGTGGCATAAATAGTGTGCAACATGAAAAATGAGTGGCATAGTTAGTAAGCAACATGCAAAATGAGCGACATAGGTAGTAAGCAACATGAAAAATGTATGGCTTAAGTAGTGTGCAACATGAAAAACGAGCGGCATAGGTAGTAAGCAACATGAAATATAGGTGGATCGGAAGTACGCTGCATGGGCGTTGGAAACGGCACCTCACGCTACTTGCCTGTTTTTCCACCTCGCAAAGTTGAGAGACTAGTCAAGTGTCACAAAAACATAACCACATCTCTATTTTTATGAACCCGCAAATTGTAAGAGCTTACACTAAGAGTGACCTTTCCAACTCTGTCCACAAACCCATTAAGGTAGCTCGTGCGAAATAATAAGGTCCTTGCGTTAAAATAATAAAGGTTGCGTACCACTGAAACATCTAGTTTGTTTGATGATAAATATAGAACGTATCGTACCTTTGACTTTCATACTTTCATTACATTTAGTTCAGGAGGTCGGTTTGTGCACGCTTTTACCTCGATGCTAATATTTTATAAGGGTTTCGTGGTAGAATACTTCATGCTTGATTTTATGTTAAAATGAAGCAGCTGTTTTTACAAGTATTCAACTCACCGTGTTAGTATGTAACGATTTATGTTTAGGTGAAGTCTTGCAAGTTTATAATGATCGCCTTCCTCTTGACCTTATAAGTTGAAATTTTGTACACATGTAGAGACCCAATGACAATGTCATAGTTAGACACTTATGACCTGATGGTGCAGTCAGGAGTATACTTGGGGAACTTGTCTTTATTAAAGTAAATAAATAAGTAATAATATATCAAGTATAGGCTCATTTTGCTCAGCTTAGCGACTACTTTTAAATTGGTTTATAAATGCTTGCCTACAAAAAAGTATTTCTAAAACAGATTTTTATGTTAGGTTAGTATCAATACTAGATGGTAAAACCCCTTGAGAAGTAAACCCAGTGCATAAAACTTTTTTTTTATCTTAGACATTTATCCGTTATTGAAGTCGAGCATAATATGCATTGTTTTATAAACAAAATCTGTAGTTTAATTTCCTCGCAATTAAAATGAAAAGCAGAATATATATTCTGCTTTTGATTTTGATCTTAGTTTGATTTTCTAGAATTTTGGCGGAAATATCTGCTAAACGACTTTCTTTGCGTTTCTTTCCATTAACCTTTTAGGAGTATTATTTCATAATCATTTTTCTTTTCCTTTTTTTTACTTTTTACATGAAACATTAGACTCAGATCTGAGATCATAGAGAATTAGAGAGAAGTAAAGACTTTTATCTACACTCATATCGTAAAATCCGTATAATGAACTCAAAAATTGTGGCATGATGAAATACTTTACGCACGGCATTTCTCTAATAAGAAAAAATAATTCATTATAACACTGTTTTTTGAACTTCACAATGTCATAATATATGTAAATATATTATTTTCCATAAAAGCACCGGTTTGGCTCTGTATAGATAACGAGGGTTTTGGCCATTTATTATCTATACGCGAAATTGCTGTGGACTGGATTTTGGCGCCATAATTTACTTTACATGTTCCTAATCTATTTAATGTGTTATGCCGTTAGGCATGTGTTTTCGTTGATCAAAGTTTTATCCTGATTAAAAATGTCTGACAGCAGTATTAGTGAGGAGAATTAGACTCCACCTGTAATCAAGAAAACAGCAACGAACATGACGAACGAGCTTCTATCAGCAAAATAACTTTTTTTTTTCATTAAAAGTAAGTTCCTATTGCATGAGTGTAGATAAAGTAGTGTATGACGGCACATAACTAGGTATTAAAACACTCGAGTGATACGATTAAAAATCTCACTCTCGAGTTTTAATACTCCTCGTTATGCAAACGTTTCGTAAACTACTATTATGCACTAGAGCATAAAATCCATTTTAGTCCGCTTACACCCAGCATAAACAAGAACTGTAGGAGCATTAAAAGTGAAAAGTATATTTTTTGAAGCATTATCACAGAATAAATGAATATTTTGTGACGATTTGATGGCTCATTAATTCTCACTAAATTGTTTTTGCTCTATTTACAATTATATCTAAATAGTCTATTGGCAGGAAATTGTATTCACTTACACGCTTCCTATAGTCCTCATTTCGTTTTCCATGAAGACTTGTTTTATCAAGAAGCTTGCTTACCATCAGCTGAACGACCTGCTCATCTGATCACTCAGTTGTATAAAAAAGAGAAAACATAAAAATGCCCCCCAATACAGCCCATGAAAGATAAATGTCCTCATTTTTGGAGATGATCCATCTTAATAAGATGAATTAACATGACTCAAAGCAGCACATTTAGTAACGGTAAGTGCACACATGTCGGAAGCTACGCCGCATGCGTGAGGTTTGTAGTCGCAATTAGTGGTTCAGGAATCCACCGAGTTAGTCCTATAAATTCAGCTCTAATGGATGTTCACGTCAGTTTGGTCGTGTAAAGGTCAGTTGAAGATACTAATACTGTTAGAAGGAATTTCTGCGAGGAAATATTGTTCGTAACTTATAGTTTAAATAGCTTGCTGAAAGAGCTTATACTTTCTTACTAAGTTTAAAAACATAAATGCAATTGAAGAAGTAATGCAGAAGATATATGCACAAATGGTTGTATCTTCTATCTATACTTATAATGATTTACTTGCATTTAACCTAACTTAGATGAATCCAGTGCTAACTGGATTAACACTGAATTGAAAACAATGAACCTATCCTTAAATGGCGTCTTACTAAGTTCAAAAACATAAATGCAACTGAAAAAGTAATGTAGAAGATATATGCACAAATGGTTGTATCTTCTATCTATACTTATAATGATTTACCAGAATTGACCCTAACTTAGATGAATCCAGTGCCAACTGGATTAACACTGAATTGAAAACAATGAACCTATCCTTGAATGGCGGATAGAATAATATTAATATACCATGTGCAATATTCACTCACACTCATGTTCCCTCACAAACACCTCATCAAAAACATCTTATAATAATTTGAACTCTATTTCATCACTCGCTCTCATCAGCTCGTACCTTGCATGGAAAACAATAATAACAAGCATAAAAATAGGACTAGTTCCACAGACATTTAAAGTTACCCCAAACCTGGGTGACTTGCAATTTTATATTTGGCTGTTTCCTTGCATATTTTAGTTTTATATTTGCTTAGATTTTATAAGAGTGGAAGAGACTGATTCTCACAACACAGGTTATCCTGGTGTGGGGATCAGGGTTCACTGATATTTAATACTATATTTTCTGTGTCTATTAATTTTAAAGCATAATCTTCATTTGGTGTCTCCTAGTATTAAAAAACAGTAGCATGTATATTTTTTGTACGAAGTAAAATTTATTATTATTAATAAAGCAATAAAAACAAAAAAGTCGGCACAAAAAATATTATTTAAAAAATTAAGGTCTAGGGTACTTAAAATAAGCTATTGAACAAGAATATAACATTTTAAAAATTAGTTTCGTTTCGTTTGTCTGTAAGTTTGTTCGCGTATCACGTGAAAATTACTACACCGATTGCAATGCGGTTTTCACTGCTGGATAGTTTAGGGTTTGACTTAATAACTGGGGTACATGGTATCTTAATCCGATGAGCAGAAGCCTAGCAATCGATAAAAATATTTTTGACGGGGCTAAGGAATTTTGATCAAATGTTGGTATGTTAGTGTTTTAGGTCCTGGAATAGCAAATAGAGTACTTTTCACCAAGATAAATGACCACGCGTGCGAGCTAGTTAAAAATAATTAAAATAACTAGGTCGGAACAAATAACCAGTTTAGCAATTATTGAAGCCGTTTGTAGCCATCATTTGAAAAGGGTCCAGTAAATAGCCGGAGAGTTATGGGCAGTAAAATAACGGCTTTTGTGGGACCTCACAAACTACAGGTACTTCAAAAATTAGTGTGGTTTTTCCCGTAGGAAAACGCCACACGAGGCATTGTCAATTTCTAACAAAACAGCAATGAAATCTCACATAAAAAAGCTAATACATTGGCCTTCAAAACTTACCACACTTTTAAAATAATAGTTTTTCATAAATTGCTTGTCTCATTGGATTGAGATACCAGGTACACCAGTTTTTAAGTCAAACCCTAAGCTAACAGTGAAAATCGCATCGCAATCGGTCCGGTAGTTTTATTCAAAACTTAGTACCACACTTTTAAAATTAATGGAGTTGGTTTTTTATAAAATTACTTGGCTCCTACTCATCGGATTGAAATACCAAGTACACCAGTTTTTAAGTCAAAACCCAACGCAATCGGTCCAGTAGTTTTAATCAAAACTTAGTACCACAATTTTAAAACTAATGGATTTAGGTTTTTATAAAATTGCTTGGCTCCTACTCTTAGAATTGAAATAACAAGTACACCAATTTTTAAGTCAAAACCTAAGCTAGCCAACAGTAAAAATCACATCGCAATCAGTCCAGTAGTTTTAACGTGATACGCGAACAGACAGACAACTAAGTTTTGAAGGCCAGTGTATAATAATATAAAGCCTGTATATAAGTAGTCTATTAGTTTTAGTAGTTACAGTTATATGCACGGTTGTTTAAATTTCATAAAAATACTAGGTTTTCAAAACACTTTTTTAAGTTACTACCTTTCTATGGGCAATCTGACTTTCAGTGCTTCACATAATGTTCTGCATTTTCTGAACATCGTGGTATTTACTATCATTGGGCTTATGTCAGTCCCAACATTTCAAGTCAAAATCGAATGGCAAGTTTTTTCTTTTATAAATTGACTAAGTGAAATGTTGCAAGTGAAAATAATAAAATTGTGTTCAAATCGGGTCAGTCGCAAATGTACCATTGGTATCAACAATTGTTTATAACTGTTAAGTTATGTATAATCAATCTTTGCGGGCTAGTAGAGAAAATGGTTATCTTGCACTCATTTCTGTCCCATAGGTTTGTTTATTCGATGACCCGAAACACGATTCCTTCGGGTATAATAAAGCAGACGTAATTATAGCCCAGCAGAGGCTCGCATATTGTTTGTTGGTTATGACCCGCATAGGACGCAGCAATGATGTTTAATAACAATGCTTTACGTTACGAAAATTGGAAATGTTGATTATAAATTAATGGTGTTACTTTCAGGAAAAACAGTTTTCAACCCGTTATCATGGAAAATAACGTATTAATTGAAAAATAGATTTTCTTAATTGATCGAGCAAAATTAGGGAGGTCTCCAAATCAACTTGTGTTTGTTCGATGATCAACGCTTCAAAAGTTCGAAGCGTTGATCCGACCATCGCGAAATTTGGTAATAATCATTATTATACATTTTCATAAAATATCAGCTAAGTTCGAGTCCTTGATATATCGATGCTCAGATATATCTAAAAGCTCAGACGAAGGGTAAACATTTCAAAGTCACAAGCGAATCACAAAACTTTGTTAAACTTTACCAGGCTCGAGGTTTTTTTGAGTCTTAAGCTAAATTGTGAAGAAAATTTATGTCATTAGGTCTCAGTTAGGGGTAGACCATTAGTTTATTCTGTTACAACATATGTAAATCATGCAGATAATGCACCTCGGTGCATACTATTTCCTAAAACCACTTCTTTGATAAAAAATACCATTATTAAACCTCTTAATTCCCTACCTAAAAACTCCTGTAGTAGAAAAAAACCGAAAAACATTATTTTAGTATGACTGTTAATAATTAACAATCCCAGTCAAATTGTAATCATGAAAGAATAACCCATTCCGTACTAACCTGATATCATACTAACCAGTAACCATCCAAATCAATGATGCTGGTCAAACCGTCTTCATAGGGGCATATCACACTATATGTTTGATATACATTTGTTTAAAGTTAAAGAAGAGATATTTAGATACCAAAATTAATACTGATAGTATGACGTGCCCTATAGAAATGGAAGAAGCAACGCTTAAGATGCTGACTTGTGGCTTCCATTAGCAGCTAAGCACTAGATCCTCACCTATAAACATTTTTGCGTTTTCAGCTGCCCTGCCCACACCCCCATACCACCGCCGCCACCACCACCCCCACTAACGATACCGCCGCACAGGTAATATTAGTAGAATTACCGGTTTAAAAGCTTTCCTTGTTAAGCTAATAGGCGCTATCACGCGTAAAAACCCGGTTAAACTGTGGTATGGTAGGTCAGTGTCGCGATTTTGCGTGTCGGCTTTTCACGCTTGGATTTTACGAGGCTTAGGTTTTACGTAATGCTTTTTTTCATGTTGGCATTATGTCTCATTAGGCACTTACGCTCCAAAAATAAAGAGCAAAGGAGCACCAGGGCCTGCAGTCTCGACATAGATAGTGATTTCTTTACAACTGAAATCTCAATCTGAATCATGATCAATGTCAGTACATATACCGATGACAATCGTTAGCTTTGACAGTTATTGTCAAAAGCTATCGACTGTTATCGGTATCTGTACTGACATTGATCATGATTTACTTCGATTTATAGTAGAGACTACCAAATATCGCTATAATCGGACTTTGCAATCGATTTCGGTTGAAACGCAATCTCTATCGATGTCGAGACTGCAAGGCCTGCAGTGCGAGCATGGATCTTATCGATCGATAAATTTACCGATTTTTTTAAATCAAGTTTGATGTTAATATTTGATAATACGAGTTCGGTAGCACGGAACGTACTTTATCGACAACGACATAAATTCGATAAATCATATTTAATATATAGATTTATATCGACAAATGGAAGCATGAATCTTATTTTTGATAATTGTTGTCGATATAATGTCGGTAATTTTACAGAATTTATCGAATTTTATCGGCTTTCCAAAGTTACACGACAAACTTTTTTTTGTAAATTTCTTTTCGGATTATAAGCCAAAACGTGGAGGTGTCAGAACATCGTGAGGCAAGTTTCAGGGATGCCAATGATCCTTTTGATCTGGAAAAACAACATTTTAAGATTATTTTTAGAATTAATAAGGAAATTGCCCTCGCCCTCATTCAAGATGTTGAGGGCGTTTGAGAAGGAGTCGATCTAATGGATGCGAATGCCTGCGCATGTTGTAGTATTGACTTTACATAATAATACCAAAATACTAAGTTACGTTTTTCCTATTTCCAGAAATTATCTTTTGTTGTGATTGTGTCTAATGGTCTAATTATTATGGTACCTAGCAGTCTTATAAACTACCTGTATAATCATTGTTGTAGGTTCTATCAGCTGTACGCTTTTTCCCCGAGGGCATTTGCACCAACGATGCATCGGCCATATATAATATAGCACTAGGACAGCGCACTGTCAAAGTTGTCAGGGAGGTGTCTCAAGCAATTGTGCAACGAGTTATGGCTAGTTATACTTTAGGTTAGGTTCAAGAATATACTACTTTATGGTAGTTAGGTAGAATTCCAAATGACAGAAGTTTCTCCGTAACAACTCAAAATAATAAAAATCTGCCAAATTGTGTCAAAAAATATTTTTTAGACTATTAGTCGTCTATCTGATATATGGTATAGTCCACGTGTTGCCATTTTTTAAATCGATAAACTCACGACGTGTTATCGAATCAATAAAATTTACCGAGAGGCTAGATCCATGCTACCGCATTTTGATAAAATTGATAAAAAATAACTGTATACCGATCGATAAATTTATCGAATTTTATCGATCGATAAGATCCATGCTCGCACTGCTGGCCCGACATCGACAGCGATTACTTTACAACCGAAATCAGTCGCAAAGACCGATTATAACGATGTTTGATCTCTGTCAAATATCGATGTCAATCATGATCAATGTCAGTACAGATGATGACAATTGATAGCTTTTGACTATAAATGACAAAGTTAACGATTGTCATCAGTATGTACCGATTTCGGCTGTAAAGCAATCACCACAAACTAAGAAGGAGATACGGGGCAATCACTATCTATATGTCGAGACTGCAGGCCCTGAGCTGAGCTGTTTAGCATTGCAAGATCCTTTAGATTTTAAGTTTTTTGTTCCATTTTAGATAGATACCTACTTCATTTATGGGTTTCACGTGTAAATGACATTGCAGTTTCCTCGTACTGAGTTGCACTGTTTCAAGGCCTTATGATGACTCCTTAGTTTAATTTTCTGAGCTGATCAATGAACGCTCACAAACTCTTAAGGTGCAGATAAACGACAAGAGATCCAAGGCGGGCTAGGCTCACGGACCGTACCGTGCGCAGTTTATCATGCCTGGCTTGGCTCGGCACGCGCTAGCACGCTTCGTTTTACTAAGCTTATTGTATTCGAGGCTCGCGTCCGGATTGAGACGAGCCTAGCTTACGGACGGCGCGCCTCGGCTTGGCTCTCGTTATCATGCATCGCTTATCTATCTGGTGACAGAGAAAATCAAAGGAATCTTATTTGAACCAGAGGCAACTTAGTCATATTGTTTTTATAGTTGCCGAGGTATTTGTCAGAAACCTTAATGTAAAAAAAAGCTTTTAACCACAATCAAAATTTACAGAACAAAGCACGTATCATTCGCTCGGTCGCACACCCTGACTACGTTTGACGACTCTGTGATGCCAGCAGCCGTCAGCGGTAGTCGCTTTAGAAGGGACTGTGAGAGATTGATAGACGGCAGAATTGTAAAGGTAAGACGATATGAACTTAGATTGTAATAAGCACTAACCAACAGGAATACATACATTAACTCCAGAATTTGTACCATTTTTTTAACAGTAACAAAATGTTTACAAAAATAATCAAATAAAGTCATCACATTATTGCCGAGCTCGTCGCTCGTTGTTAAAAGTGTTAAAGAGTGGTGATAGCCTGACGGTTCATTAATGCAACTTAGAATCCAACGATACCGGGTTTAGCCCAACAGGCGCCGCATCAATGACTTTTCTAAGTTATGTGCGGTTTTCCATCGCTCCGTGCTTCGGAGGCCACGTTAAACTGTCGGTCCTGGCTGTTATTGAATAATATCAGTCGTTAAGCTATGTCAAAAGCACTCGGGTGGCCTGACAAACTCTGTCACCAAAGGCCAGCACTACCTCATACGACAAACAAAACAATTGTGTTAGAAATCTTGCTATAATGTTACTTAGGAGGTGCAATTTATATATTTTTCAGCCAGAACCAAAGCCCTACTCAACGCTACCAATTATGTACCAGCCATTCCCACCATATCCTGGATTCGGAGTACCTCAGGGCACGCCGGCTGTTCCTGGAATGCCCTTGCACTACCCAGCGCCTATTGGGCCAATGACGACGCATCCTGCCTCGAGTGTGACGAGGCCCATGCAAGTTGAGCTGCCTAAAGTAGTTGTATTAGGTAAGTATCTTGGAGATCTTGACACGGTAGACACTTTGTAAGTAACTTATTAAGTGCGTAACACAAGTACGACAGCCATAAGTGGCCGAGTGTTACCCGCTATACATAATGTACCTCGGTTTCTTTAAATTTTAATCATTTGCAAGTGACATTGGGTAAAATCCAAATGTCATCTTCAGACTTGAATAGGTTTGAAGCTAGTATTACTATTATTTATTCTGAGGTGAAGGCTACTACAGAAGTTTTATAATGATAATGAAGTCATAAATAGTGTTGTTAGTGTTGTTGTGTTGTAGTGTTGTTAGTGTTGGTTAGTGTTGTTAGTGCTAAATATTAATTTTTGTTCTTTTAGATATATATGTACGCGTAGTGAAGCCTATTAAATAATTTTATAATGATAATAAAGTGAGTGATAAATACTGTGTTGTTGATGTGTCAGGATATGAATTGATGTATTTTTTTCTTATCAGATAAGAAAGGCGTTATGCGAACCCAAGCAACACAAACTGAAGTATGTTTAGGAAGAAAACCACTCCCACCAAATTATTTATCACTGAGTCCAAGAACCATTAAAAGGGTAAGCTTGACGTTATTTTTTTAAACAATTGACTTTAAAAATGCTAAATAAGTAACTACACTGTTAAATGCCTTCTTGGTTTAATTTCAGGTGAAGATGGTAGCGGCAGGTGTACAGACTAATGGCTATACTGTAGGCGTGCGAAGATTAACTAAGTCATTTTCAGAAGTAGGAGATGATAGATTAGCTGGTCATGATACTACCAACGATGTTCCTACCACTGTAGAAACGTTAGTTTGTTTTTAAATACCCACAATGTAGTAAGTAGCCATAGAAGCTAAAATTTAAATGATTCTTAACTGTTGCAGTTTTATTGGAGGAGATCATGAAAAACTTCACAGAACACAATCAGAAGAACCACCTAGATCACCAAGATCACCAACTGCAGGTTCAATGATTCCGTCATCACCAAATCTAATGAGAGGTGACTCAGATGATGTCACATCATCATCACTTAAATCCGTAGGTTCATCTTGTGTAGACAAATCATCAGAATTGAGCGCGTTACAACTACAAGCACAAGAATACTTCCAGCAGAACTTCCAATTCATACATGAAAGCGACAGAGATGATACCATAGACGATGATATAGAAACTATAGAAAAAAGTATGGCATTAAATAGGAGAAACTTGGAATATCTTCAGCAAGAAATAGCCAAACAAACAAAAGGTGAAAAAAGTCTACGATCAATTTTGTCCAAAAGCACGAGTGACGCTTCCCAAAAAACGATATCACATCCATTTTCCAAAACTTCTACATTCCAATCAGAACCTTCAACAGAAACATCAGCAACAACTACTACAGATGATAGTGAAAAGAACGAAAGGGAAATCATCATTGATTTTGAACCTAGGCCAGATGACGAAGCTATTCCATTTACAACGCTACGACGAAAAAATAAAAGAATGTTGCAAAAAACGCTGAGTGAAGGCGAAATTCTTTGCGACGTGTAAGCGCATTTTCATATTCAACAATATAATAAATCTCATAACATAGAGATATTGATAACTTTTTGTTACAAAGATAACATAGCAGGTATTTAATAAGAACTTATATTTTCAGGAGGAAAATTGAAATACATACAAATGGAGATGGTGTGAAAGATGTGCCATTGGTAATGTCTACAAGTCAAGAGAACATGACAAGAGAAGACCGAGAACGGGAAGCAATGTATAAACAATACATAGGACAAAACTACAATCAAACACCTATCAAAGATGAGGGTATCTTTGGTTTTGAGCCTGATGGTTCATTTAGGTAAGCAATTTTATTTTTATTTGGCTTTAAAGTATATTTTATATAAAGCAAGCACAAACAGCAATGCACTAAATCATCTGCATCAAATGGTAATTTTTATGCCAACACATGAATAATTTTGTATTTTTTGTTGTCATTACTTCTAACACTAAAATTCTACTCTTATTCTGTACTCATACTTATTAGCAACATGGAAATTATGCTTGTATTCACACACGTCAGTCATTTAATTTTCTTCATAGTTCTTCAGATGGGAATGCACCATATGAAGATTTTCACGAAAAATATATTAGTTACAAGCATGAACCATTTAGAAATCGAAGCGTAAGTTTTGAAGAAAAAACTGAAATTATTGATAAGGATGTCAAAATTCTCGAAAACAGGTACGCACGACTCATTGGCTATTTAAACAGGCTTGAAGTGTGGTAAAACAGCGTTACCTATAGGTTTTTGTGTTTTTCCCGTGTTGCTATTAGGCTTTAGTGTTATTCTCCTGTTTAATAAAGCAATAAGTTACAGCGTGTAGAATGTTTAAGTGTGTGTTTGTGTAATTTATTGCAAAATAAATCGGAGACAAGAATTCTCAGCTTAATAAAAATCATTAACAATATGAAAAAAAAACGGTCAGAATCCTAAATGTTGTGTTGTGTCGTGTGTGTGTGTGTGTGTGTGTGTGTGTGTGTTTATGTTTTTGTTTATATTCTGCATTTTTATTGTGTATAAATCTACTCTCAATTTTTTTAGTACCGCGAAGTCTAGTCCAGGATCACCAGAGAAATCAATTGATGTAGATGACCAAAAAATAAAACGGACAGTTATTTCTAACACCATTACTACAAAACTTGCACCTTTAGAAAATACTTCTCCTTGTGCTTCAAACGAGTCATTGACAGTAGACCAAAGCAGGTTTGTATATAGGTTATGGCGGAAATTAATATTGGTTTTGAACATCAATTTCATTATGATAATATTTTCAGAGACCATTCGGATAGTATGTGGAATGAATCACAAACGACTGTTTTGCAAGTAGATTCTGGAACAGAAAATGGGACCGTAATAAGGTGAATCTTTATTATTCTAATATGATAAACATTTTTTAGTGTATATACGAGTAGGGTGAATTTTTAAGATAAATATCTACAGTTGATTTATAATGGATCAACTGAGGTTAGAGTACTAGGAAAGCCATAAATCGCTAAAAACTTTTCCCGTACTTTGCACTTTTTTTTTAGAGACTTCTGATCCTTATAAGAAACACGATAGATTGGCATCAAACACTTTTTTTGTGTAAGTTGCCCATAGTCTTGCTTACTGTACAATTTTTCAAAATAATGCAGGTCATAATATCCCCATAAGTTAAGGACAGTCTCGTAAGAACGTTTTCCTGTTGCTACAACGGTTAAGGTACTTGCCCTTACTACCAATCTCAAAAATCCACCCTATACTTATAATGCTTGTTACTTTTCCGAATATCAAATTATTTCAATTTACATTATTGTATTACAGTTCATCAGATCTCAGTTCATTAGCGGCATCACCAGGAGCGCTTGCGTTATTAACGCCTACCTCAAGACGAAAACAACTTTTATTATTGCAGCATCAACAACGATCTTCTTTAGATACAGATGCTTTAGATGAAGAATTTGATGCTTCACAAGTTTGTATTGAATTTCTGGATGGTTCTTTCTCATCGATGTCGATGATAGGTAAATATGAATCAATGACAATTAATTGTAATTATTAAATGTGTATGTTTTCCATTTCCCAGAGTCAATCCCCAACATCTCCCAGAAACAAACTCGATACATCAAGTTCCAGCTCAGCCCAAGCAAGAACTTCTTTGTCTCCACCCGCCGTTGTTCCGAATATTGTATTACCACCAATAACAAAACAACCAACCATATCAAAAATTGTATCACCTACTGTACCCCCAAAACTCAACCACAATCCAGCAATCGCCATTACACATCCAAGTTTAGACCTAGCCGATGTTCCATTCAAACGAACCCCCAGTTTTATAAACAAAAAAAGAGAAAGAGCGCTTAGTCCATCTCGAAGAAGAGATTTGCAGCGAAAAGCACAGCAAAAAGAACCAAATGGATCCATTCCACATCAAATCATTGAATCTCCATCTGAACCTCCTTTGGCTAAAGCAGCTAGCAGTGAAACGAGTTTAGCTAGAACAGATTCAGGGAAAATAAATACTACAGATGTGTCAGAAAGCACTACGACTACGGAAGATTATGTTACTGCCAATTCAGATAGTTCAAAGAAAAGTAATAGCAAAAATCATCAAAGTAAGTAAAATATATTATAATAATTGGTAGTTGACAGTACCTGAGATGACCAGAGGATACAGTTGAATAACCATGTTACATATCCTAAGAATTTTTATTTTCCAAGGCAAAACCTCTAAATATTATTTTCAGATCCAGAGAACAACAAGACTCAAGATGGTTCATCATTTGAAAGTGCTTCAAGTTTATACTCATCCACTCGCACTGATAACATTGCAGAAGATATCGTACCTAGTTACTCGCCACCTTTAGAAATAAATGTCGATTTTATTGTCCCGGACCTTTCATCACCTCCGCTTCCTTTACCCGATAGAATATCCAAAACAAGTATGGACAAAATCGAGGTCAAAGCCGATATAACTCCACACATTAAACAAATTAGGAGAGATAAGACTGAAACTAAACATAAAGAAGAAACTCCTACAACTTCAAAGGTAAGTTTTAAGTTTATTTCAGTAAATCATTTAGATTCCACTTAACTAATTTTATTGAATTTATGTTTTGTACAGACAAAACGAGGCACCATAAGTGGTAAAAGTAGTTCAAGTGGAAGCTACAGTTTAGGTGGCTCGAATCCAAACGTTACTGAGGATACTGAAGATAAAGCTCCCACAGAAAAACCAGAATTGGCCAAAACCAAGGAAGTTCCAGAGAGAAAAGAAAGTAATGAAGAAAAATCAAAAAGCCCTGATATAGAAATGGAACAACTAGTGCCTAAAATGATGGTAAAACTATTAATTTAATTACAAAAATATATTTCTTCAAAGATAATTAATTATCTTTACGAAATGATTTTGTTACAGGGCTCACTCTCTGATGATGAAAGAAGTGTCCATTATTCTTCTTCTGGATATTATGAAAGTCCAGTTGAAGATGACGATGATGGTGGCTTAAGTATGAGTAATGAGACTTAATTTTATATATTCAAAATGTATAAAAGCTAATCTTTTTGTATTTTTTGTAATATTACATATTCCTGTTTGCAGCTTACAAACATTCGCAAAGATATAGATCAACCAGCAGGCCAAAGTCATGGTTAAATGAAGAAAAAAGAAGAAAAAAGAAAGCGTTCACGTTAGAATTTTCAAAATCATATGACGACTCTGTTTCGACTTCTCAAGATGACTGGGGAAAGAAACGTAAAGAACCCGATAGTATCAGTCAAAAATCAGAGAGAAGTATCTTCAAACCGTCAAGTATGAAATCTCCTATAGAAGAAAAAGGACCAGACCCGCCTAGAAAAAAGAAAACTCACTTTGTTGAGAAAGCCAAAAGCATACAAATTTCTCCAAGAGAACCAGTCGATATAGAAAAATCTATAAAAGAAAAGACGGTCAAAGAAAAGGAAGTAGAATCTAAAAGACCAGCGGAGAGGGAAAGATACGTTAAAAGGACAAAATTAAAGGCCAAAAGCCCAACTCAGAGTAAATCTATAGACAGTCATAGTTATAGAGCTCAACATTACGAAAGGAGAGAAAATTTAGGATCTAATATGAAGCTTCACCTTAACATTCCTACGTCTGATGACTCAAGTGAACAATATAGGAAAGAAGGTATCTATTATTTGTTTCCATTATAAATCTTAAAATCGAAAAAATATTACATATTACATACTTACAGTTATTAATGTATTTTTCAATTACGTATATTTGTAATTGAAATGTTTTTGCAGGTACAAGTAATGGAAATATATCTCCAAGAAAACACAGAAGATTACGAGATAGTCCAAGAAGGAAAACTGCTGCTAACTCAAATAACGCCAAATCTCCTACAGCCAACAATCATTATGTTTATAGGTTAGCCATAAACTTATTGCTTCTGATCTCAGAGAAACCTTCGTTTGAATTCCTTATCCATTAACTATTAGAAACTGCCAAATAATGCACAATGTTATTTACTCCTCAATGTATTTCAGGCCTAGAAGAAAAAGTGGTTCAAACGAAAGCATATCACTCCCAGGTAGCCTGCCTCGAAGAAAACAGTCGATACCCACTGTTCCGTGTATTAGTTCCTTGGAAGCAGAAGATATCGAGACTACGAGAACCCTGACTAGCGCAGGATCGAGACTGACTCCTTTGAGATATGTGAAAAGTCCGACTTCTTCACCCAGGCATCACCGAAAACAGGATAAAGGTTATTACTGTTTTTGCAACTACTACCCTAATTTTACTCGATCATTTTTCTTGATACATCATGATAAAAAATACAACTAAAATCAACATCCACATATTTTTTTATATACTAGTGTACAACAAAGCATTTCTATCTACCGATCCAGATTGTTCGGAGTTATGTTTTGAAGTCATGCTTTATTTGAGTACACTGAACGACTACCGTTGTAAAGAAAAGCGTAGGGTAACTACAAAACAAAGTTCATTGATACCTGATTACTAAGGTTGACTATTTTTTACCCTGCCATATCTATCCAAGTAAAACCTATATCTAAAATGATCGTTTTATACCATAGATCTAATTACTAGATCAATGTTTCACACTATACAATAAATATATCACATAAATGTCGTTACTTCTGAACTAAAGTAAGGACTACGGGCTTTGTTCCAGACTGTAAATTCGCCAAAGCAGCATCAGCTGAGTCCCTTCGATCCGTATCGCCTGGGTCTGATTCAGTGTTCTACTCCGAACATGGAACGGAACATAGCACTGCAACAGGTGAATGTGAGGCAAAGGCACATTGCTTACACTGTGGCAAGGAAGTCCATATTGTTACAGCTGCAAGTAATGAACACGATAGTGTGGCATCGAGGACTTCTCATACTGATGTAAATATTTCATTTTTATTAATACCTTGTCAAACGGTTCAATAGTGCAACTTAGAATCCAACGACACCGGGATCTTGAATTTTCTAAGTTATGTGCGGTATTCCTTCGCTCCGTCCTTCGGAGGGCACGTTAAGGTGTCGGTACTGGCTGCATTTGATTTGTTTGTTTGTTTGTCGTATGAGGTAGTGCTGGCCTCTGATGTCAGAGTTTATCAAGCCGCCCGAGGGCCTCTGACATGGCTTAACGACTGCTATTAATCAATAACAGCCGGGACCGACAGCTTAACGTGCCCTCCGAAGCACGGAGCGATGGAAAACCGCACATAACTTAGAAAAGTCATTGGTGCGTAGCCTAGGTTTTGAGCCCGGTATCGTTGGATTCTAAATTGCACTACAGAACTTGTAATTGATTATTAGCAGTCGTTAAACCATGTCAGAGGCCCTCGGGCTACCTCACACGACAATCAAGCAAGCAATACTTTGTTTTTATAAATCTCCCGAAGCTAAAACACATTCGAAAATGCAAAAACGGGAGTTATCACGTATATTAGTTGAATTATTCCAACTATAGTTTCGAGCACATCCGGTGCTCTTTCTAAAGGTGAGTGCGGCACGAAAGTGTCCTGCTTCGCACACAAAATCACTTTAGTTTGCTAAAACACATATTTTGCTATTAGAAATTAGTAGAGCGCCAGTGCAGTGAAGTCACATAATAAACGGAATCAGAATATTGATTATTATCATAATAAAATACCTATCTAACTGAAGTTCAGCACTGAAAATAAAACTAGGTCTAATTTTGGTTGCGGCTGAGTGTCACACTCATCTTTTATCAACAGTTATCGGTTTTATGAGTTATGAGATCTGCCCATTGCCACTAATTTATTGATTCTTAGAGCTTTGGCAATAACTTTAGTTCTTAAGGCTCTGTGAGCAGCAAACACCTTATTTTTGGAATAAAAAACGTAATACTTCTTAGCATGTCACAACGCTAATATTGTCAAATGATTTTCTCTAGTATTTTAACTAGATTTTCACGTGAGAAAAAAACACGTAGACACTATAATTACTCGATCAAAATATCATTTGAACTAAGCTTGTATGGCTGAACTAAATTTCGTATACTGTACCTTACAGGTATTATACTATTTGGATACTTTTCCCCAAAAATACGTCCATGCGAGCAAAACTGCGAGCATAGCTAGTATTTGAATAAAACAAACAAAGTTTTTCTCTATTTCCATCAGGAATCCTATGCAGACGCAACACCAGATATTGTACCAGCGCCAGCGGGCTTTGCAGACTCTCCTTCTTGTACTTCAAACAAGAAGAACGCGACTGGAGCTCGGCTTTATAAGAAACTAGATAAACGATACCGTTCCGAAGACAAGACCAGACAGCATTATAGGAACCGGCAGGATGTGAGGGCTAAGGTATTGGCCTATATATAAGTAGACAAATTTCGTAATTATGATTAATTTTATATACAGTGACTGCCTCTAGCTTTCAAAAATGAAATATTTTTGAAGAGTTGAATCTTCTAGAGACCACAAACCCTGGCTATACCTATGATTTAATTTCCAGTCAGAAGAAAGAGGGAAAGAAGAGTACGCGGCAAGTGAAAAGCCTCAAGATACTCGTATTGCAAGATCAGCTGGCAACAGCTTGGATAAGCTGGCTAGTTCCAGTGTAGATCCTGATGGTAAGCTACAAAAATAACATCATATTGATTGTATCTATCTACACATATCACAATAACCTCTTTATCTCTTAGAAGTGATTAATGTTGATATGACAATAGCTAGAGTAATTGAAAAGGCACGCGGCTACAAAACTAGTCTTAGCGTATTAGAAATCGGAGTAACAGAACAACCTTACCGGTAATATAAGAAGACAGACAATCTGTTAATACAATTAAGGACTAGAATTAATGATAACCTATTATCACCTACACATAAACGATATGCAAACACTTCAGTGAGCAAATGTTACGTTGATAAGCTGACGTTTGAATGTCTTTTCTTATAGTATTGTTATAAGCCAAGGACGACCAGTTATCTGCATTATTTTATTTCAAGGAACAAATAAATAACTAATAAAAGTATTAAAAACTAAAGAAAAAAAAACTACACCTCATTTAATAAGCCGTTCTGAAAACGCTGGTTGCATTGCCATGTTGGCAATAGCAATGTTTAATTGTTATTTTAATTAAGGCCTGCATTTGTTCACATGTTGTTGCTACGGACCATTTATCTTGATTAATTCCGCCTCTGTCTGCATTTGGCAAGCTCAATTTGACATTCTAAAATCAAACGAATATCCACAATGTTTGAAGACTCGTTTTTACAACCAAAGTGTCCTGCCCACCATGAATTGTGGTGCCGAGGCATAGACGCTCACGAAGGCAACTGTGTATCAAATGAGAGATGCACAAAGTTCCATGGAGCGTGCCATGCTCGGTATCGAGATACAAACACAGAAATAAGACGCCATACAAAACGACGTCAAAGATGTCGGCGAGTCGATTTTCAAACTCAAATGGGCAGGACACGTGGCTAGGCAGAGTGGAAACAGGTGGAGCAAAACGTTGACCGAGTGGTGGCCGAGAACGGGCAACAGAAGCGTCGGTCCTCCAGTGGTGAGATGGGTCTATGACATAGTAAAGATCGTGGGTCAGACATGGGTGCGCACAGCATAGGATCGAGATGGGTGGCGTACAAAGAGAGAGGCCTATGCTCAGCAGTGGGCGGACATGGGCTGAAATTGAATGCCACCTCTAATTATTATTAGTATTACTATTTGAGAAACTTTGAAGAAGGATTTGAAATACATATATCTAACACTTCAATATTATTACGTAGTTATCAGATTAAGGTGATTGTTGAAGACACGCAGTCTTGGTTTTCAACTCAAGCCCAGAAAGAGGATTGCAATTTGAATATAATAAATTCAAACACGTAGCTTCAAACAATTTTGCACAGCCGTAGAAATAATAGTTACACTTATACAACAAACCAAAATAATCTTACACAATTCCCACCATCTTATTCACAAACATTCACCCGCCTGTATAAACAAACAATAGATACTAAATGATATCTTAATCAGAAGAATGAAAAGAGGAAGTTGATTGCAACTAAGTAGACTTTTGCCTGCTGAACCACAACACCACCGCCCTCTAATGTCACTTGATATCTGATTTCCAGTAGGCACTACCCATGCATTTTCCAACAGTATTTCTTCCTTTAGAACAAGAAGAAGGCTCGGGGAGTTCAGACGGCGCGGAAGGTGCTCGAGAAGAGAGGGGGATTTACGCAGCTCCATGGTGGTGCGGAAACTGGATTATGTTGTCGGAAAATGATGATCATTGGACAAGGATTCCACCAGGTAGGTCAACAGTGCGGAACCTTCAAAGTTTTTCGGTAATTTTACTCCAAAATGTGTTGAAAAAAATGTTAAGGATTTAACTAACACTTAAGCCAGTTCAAATAAGGTATTATTTTCATTTATGAAGATTGTATAAAGTTGATGGCCTGTACACAAGTCATACTCTTGAACGGGTGCTGCTTGATGAGACTAAACCGGCCTGGTGTCATAATAGTCATTGTATTTTGATTATTTTTATCCCAGTATTGATGGTTGTAGGACGCCTGATTGGCACTTATAAATTTGACATTACTATTATACATACAAAAATGTATTGACAACAAGGGAAAAAAATACATCCGCGTAAAGTTTCTTGGTGCTCTTCTATAATGGGCGTATATCCGAAGCTCGTGTAGAGTCAGAAGGGTATTTTATTTTCCTGTGCGAGATGCACGCCATACTTAGTTTACATAAGTTAAACATTCATTCAATTCCTTAAACTCCATAACTTTAGATTATTTTCTTCCCTAGATCTTCTAGAAATCGTAGACCCTGAAACGAACGACCCTACCGAGTCAGAAACAGAATTCAACAAGCGATACGTGGCGCTCACACACAGGCTGGTCCACCGACGGGCCTGCATCGAACTCAACAGGCGACAAGCTGACAGCTCATTTGGTAAGTTGTTCTTTATGTTAGACACGGCAAAGAATGTTGCGATAGATATATTCAGAAATAGAATTAAAAAATCAATATAATGCACACACATAAAGACTTGACCATTGATGAACCTGAGCTAAACTCAACAGATGACAAGCTGACAACTCATTTGATTAGTTTTTGAAGTATAAACATCTAATGGCGCGGTACAGGGTAACGCCGATTGTTGGCTTGGCGCACAGAGTACCTTTTTATATACGTTTCGAGCGTTGCGGCGACATGGAGAGGCGGCATGGGGAGGGGAGTGAAGGGGCTGGTCTTTATTAGTATGCTGGCCACCACACTGCCCATCACGATAATTATCTAATGAAACAGTTTTCCAAATCTACTTTTTAGTAAAAAAAAAAAAAAAACTCCAGTTGAGAATTGAACTCCGGTAGACCGGTAGTCGAAACTCCCGTTTTACCAACCAGACTTATCAAGTCTTATGAGTCTTACTATAGTAGTAGGCCGAAAACTAAATATAGATATATTCATATTTTGGTTGAGTATTCTTTTATTATTATTTTTATTTATTGTGTTCCTGATACTATTACTTTTAAGTTGTTTATTTTATTTTCACTACCGTCTACTCTTTTTCCATCTTTTTTTAGTTCATCCAATGGTTGTCTGTAAGAGATTGCTGTAAGCGATAAGACCGCCGATTGTTTTACCGCAATATCTATTTTTTTTGTGATTTATGATGTACAATGTACGATTTACTTTTAAGTGGTATGCAATAACGAGTTTTCTATCTATCTATAGATCAGATGAAGAGTTGCTGATTCACAGTTGACCAATGAGACCGCGCGGTGCCAAACGGTTGTTCGTTGTTTTAGTTATTTTAGAAAGGTTTTATTTAACTTCACTTGTATGTATGAATGTATCTATCTATGTATATCTGTTTTCAAAATCGTCATTTAAAAATGAAAAAAAAAACATTAAAAAAAAAAAACATACTAGTACTTATTTTTCATGTTAACACATCTATTAGGCGTCCCGCGACGGCTCATTTTTTCTTTTTGAGGGACATGACACGACAGATAGATTCAGAAATAGAGTTCTAAAATCAACACTATACGGTAATTAAGTCTTGCTCATTGTAGAGCCTGAACAGGTGACAAGCTAAGAAATTATTTGAAAAGTTATGCCTTACATGGCAAAAGATAACACGACAGACAGATTCAGTAATAGAGTTCAATAATAGACATGATGCGCTGGCTGAATAGATCTTGATAACATTTGGTATTGAGACAGTTTGAATCCTGGGGAACGACACAGAATACTTTTTATCGCGATAAACCAGCGAGCAAAAGCTATTAGGTAGATTTCAAAAAACTTCATCATCTACATAACTAGATGGTTGCTGATAGTTAGTTCTAGTAGTCAGGTTTTCGTGGAACAGCCCATAATTATATTATTTTTATGGATAGTTTATTGGCAATAAATTATTTTTATTCTTACTAGTGCCTAAGCGGTGGGTCATAAAGTTCATTTACATAGGCCTTGAAAAAGCTTAGCGAAGTGTAACTTACGCAAAAAGTTTCTGATTTCTTAGACACGTGTTGTGGCTGACGGTTGGTAAACATAATTGTACACTTGATTATGGTTGGTGAATAATAATTCACTGCTTGTTCAAAGAGCCTATCTACTGAAATGCAGACATCCAGTATTACAACGAATTCAAATTCCGAGTCCAAAGATATTCCTTACAAAATGTAGACCTACCTGTCTTAGATTAGCTATGTTGGCTGGCTTAATGCCTGTTGGAGGATATTAAATTTGAGTTCATCGTATTTAATATTATGAGTAGCGTACTGTTTCATTTCGTATTTTATCTACATCATGATAATCAATATTTATAGCCAGCCACAAACATGAAAATTCTATCGCTGCAATAATCTATTTATGCAAAGCCTATCTAGCGTTACGGTTGGCATAAAAAAACATTATTTACGGTCCACTGCGATTTTTGAAAGATGCCTTCTGCGTCACGCAAGCCACAAGGCGGTGACTAACCGATTTACTGCATTGGATTCAGTCTACGGATTCAGTAGAAAAAGTTAAATTTGATGTGCACAACCTACTCAGTTTTAACTTTTTTGCTAGTTATATGTGAAAAAGTTTATTACATGCCGTGTAATATGAGGATGGGTTGGTAATTGACAAGGGATTAGGATTAGGTATGACGCTGCTTCTTTTATTGCCGTTGTCTTTGAATTTTGATGAATTTAGACGGGCGAATCGTTTGCACGTTTCCTTCTTGAAAATCGTTCGAGTATGCTAGGAAATGTTTATTACCTAGTTATGACTAGACTAAGAAACAAGTAGACAGATTCAGCAAACATACCTACCTAAATCTAAAAAAACAGCATACCATACGTACATATGCGGTTTCGTTTTCTTTAAAAAAACACAAGTTTGATCATAATAATATTATGTAAATAGATGGCCTTTACCATACCAATGCTTAAAACATTTTAACAAAATTATTTATAGATTTTGTTTTCAGTAAAACTCAAATTAGTTTTACCTTTTCCTGTGATTGTATACACAAATGAGCCTTACACTTTGATATAGCAAAGTTCAATTTATCTACAGAATTTGGTGTCAATCCGACTCCGTTTATTTATTTAATGAAAACGTATCTACGTATGTATGAACGCATGAATTTGCACGACCTTACGCAATTCCTCTAACTGGACTAAAGTTTCGCTCTCTCAGACTTTTTGTAACTAATATTTAGTCTGGGAACGCACGCTTCATTCTTGTATCTAATTATAGCGCCCTTTATCAAATCACCTTTATAGCAGTTAGTTACGTCACTACTCGAACGCACACTAAGCGTTATACTTCTGACGTGTGGACTATTTCGAGTATTACTCTTTCTATTTAAATAGCATCATCTATTATTTTAGAAGCGTCCTCTGAATTCTTTCGTTTATCTACTGGCACGAATATTTTTTTCTTCCACTGATGTAAGTCGACTGACTCACCATTCATGAATAAAAATTGTATCCATGCTGAAAAAGTGTGGCCTTGAAAAGGAGTCATATCGGGAGTAAATTTGTATCAGAACTCACCGAAAGGTTAGGTCAGAAAATTGGAACAGAATTAAAGGTTTGGAATTGTATGAACTATATATAATTTTTCGTAGCATTTACAACGTCAGACGTCAGTTGTTGACTATACGCCACTGTGAGCAGTTGGTATTTTTGTTCCGGACTTGTTGGAAAAAAAAGTTTAGTGCGTATTGATTTTTCATCAGCGTTTAGACGGAAAATTGATGTGGTTATTGACGTCAGTGCAATTGTTGAAGAACTTTTGTGTTAGCTAGCAACTGATGAAGTCAAAGATCATTTTGAAGAGTTAGAAACTTCTTGAAACGATGGGGCATTCGTGTGAGTATCTTAACTGAAACTTTGATTCGTTCTCTTAAGTTTATGAATGATCTTCATTTTGTGACTTCTATTGTTTTAGTCAGACAAGTGATAACGAATCCCAAAGGGAGTTTGCGACAGAAATTGGAGGAGATATTGAAGTTGATGCTGGTGCTTTGGTGTCGGCAGTGTGAAGTGAACAAACTTGTGGCTTTGGAACCATGTGGTAATACATTAGCACGTGTTTCATACAAACTACTAACAAAAACATTAAATATATAAATTAAGAAAATAAACTCTGGGATTGAATTCTGCATATCTAAGATATATTATTATTATATATTACTTGGCTTTGTTCTGATCAATATTTAAGTTTTTCTCAATATTGAATAATTAATTAATACAAATTGTTTCGTAAATATCATGAATTTTAAATGTGTAAGCAATAAAAAAACGGACAAGTGCGAGTTGAACTCGCTTGGAGAAAGTTCCGTGCGATGAATATATTATCTTACAACATTTAGATATTAACCATGTTATTTTAAGAACATAAGCATCTTAAAATATGACATATTATATAATCTTAACATCTTTTATCTTGATTTCATGTTTCTATTTTTTTTATCATCTTATTCTTCCTATAATCTATACGTTAAAATGAGCCCTTTAATTTGATATGTCATACAGTACAGTACGCTAAACATTTTCATTTTATTTTCTATATGCCCCCCATAAGTGATGATATTCAAAATTATTTTATTCACGTTATACGTACGTGTTTGGGTCACATAAATTCATATGTGTACCAAATTTCAACTAAATCAGTCCAGTAGAATTCATAGCAAATTAACTGTGAAAGACGACAGACAGACAGACACAAGAATTATCCTATTATTCAATCTTTTTCTGGCCGTAATTAAGCCGTAGGAAACCCTAAAAATGTTTCATGTTCACCTAAATAACATATGGTTAAATTTTCAGTATCCATGCTGCATCGAAAGAGGGTATAGGTTAGATATACCTATCTATCAGACATTGATTTTATTCCAGTCGTTGTTATTATGCTTAGTTATTGGCTTTCAAGCTTAGGCCAACACATTGTATTATTTAACTTGCTGGGTGCACAAGCCAATCTTTCAGACACAACCTTACGCAACAAGAAACCAGTCAGTTGTTGTTTACAAAATCGTCCACGTGAAAACATGTTCTTCATCCATAATAACTATCATTCAGCTGATAACTACACTGTTTATTCCACCAGTAGTCTATTACCATACATAATGTTTGAATGACCGTTACTTTGATGTGGCGCTTTGGAAAAACGCCAAATGCAGGAAGTCTATTATGGAGCAAATATTTGAATAACGGATACATTCCAGGTTTCGTTAATCCGTGTCAAGGCCAGGCATTTTTCAAGAGTTTACTGCCGTCTCTAGGCCACCATCATTGTACTATTTAGATAACGGATAAATGGTAGTTCGGATTGACGTAAACAGGTTTAGGAATGCGAGCATCAATCAGCGGAAACGATGGGGAGCTTTTTCTGCTGTCTTCGCTAATGTGCTGTCTGCGTAACTTGTTGTCGTAAGCAGTTTTTTTTGTATTGTTTTCGTTGTTCAACCACACATTCATGGACCCATTGTCCATTTTCTTTTAGAAAAAGCATTGAAAATAATTTTATACTATGTAGTTATAACAACGTGTATGTTTTGTGTTGTTAAATTACACCTGCCAATACTGGACGTTATCGATAATGATTATTACCAATTCTCCTCTTTTTTCCCTCTTTTAGAACAGAAGGAGAGAAAAACCGGAGTCTCAATGACGACGTAATAATAATAACTTTGTTAATAGGCTAAATAAATTACCAAATTGTATATGGGATACTTCTAGATGATTTCCACAGCAATAATTGCTATTCAAGGAATCTTTACCAAATTCTATAAATGAACCTTTTTGACAGTTTATGTGTAAAAAATTAACTGTTAAGTACCTGCTTAAGGTTGAATTCATATTTAAAACTTCTGTGATTACAGAAAGTGACAAAACTGTCGTTGTGAGGCGAGGAAATGAAGAGTTTGGATTCAGAATTCACGGGAGCAAGCCTGTGGTGGTGTCTGCGATTGAACCCGATACACCAGCAGAGACGTCAGGACTCGAAGTGGGCGATATTGTTATAGCAGTTAATGGTAAGATAATTATTAATAAGAAATAGAACATAGTGTCAGATTAAAAATAGATTGTTTGAATTCAGAATTCACGGGAAAAATCCATTAGGTACTGGTGTCCATGATCGAACCCGACAACCGCACCAGCTGAGAAGGCTCGAAATGGGCAAAATCGTACTCGTATGATTATTATTGATTCTTGATCCACAAAAACGAGCATCGGCAAAAACTTTAGGACTTAAGGTTTCAAGATATGAATAGTAAGATCAGCGATTATTATTTTGATAGTATTGTGCGTGAAAATAAAGAGCTTGGATTCAAATATTACCTTATGGAAAGTGAAAACAAGCCAGTATTCCCTATCCCTACCCAATCAGTTTGCCCTTTCACTTCTAATAAATTTAAGTGAAACGTTGTCTTTTTTCTTTGTTTGTTTAGGGAATTCTCACCCCAAAGCGGCTGGACTGATTTTGATGACAATTTGTTGGTAGATACTGTATACCACAGTGACCAACATAGGGTCACTGGGTCACACTACTTTTTATCCAGGAAAAGATAAAATAACCATGGGAAAATGTCGATTACTCGATTTTACTCCAAAACAGCTATGATGAAATTTTATATAGGTATAGATAGAAGTACTCTTGGTACTGTACAATACAGAGATCAACCTAAAATACATTAATCCCGTAAAATTGAAAGTTCACATGGGGAATCAGGAAAATTTTGGTAGATTTGTTTTACTAGCTTTAACATCAAAACGGCTAAACTGATTAATATGAAATACAATGCACAGTTTAAAAATAGAAATCTTTTTATCCCGGAAAAAATAAAAAGCTTGCGGCCAAATCTGAAACGGCTCAACTATGTTATATATTATGTTGATAAAATGTTGAACATATATACTGTACGTACACATAGATAAACATAACATATATTCATCACGGAAAAAGCTAATTGAAAAAACAAATCTCGGAAAATAGAAGAATCCCGGGAAAAAGTAAATCAAACAACAGATTTCGTATTAGGTACTACAATAGGTCGATTAGGTACTGTAAATACAGAGATAAACATAAAATACATTTATCCCGGAGAAAGGAAACGGAAAGCAAAAATCAGGTTTTTTTTTTGTAGTTTGGTTTTGTCGCTAACATATCAAAACATATTGGAGTAACGTATAGGCCATCCTTTATAATTTAATACGTGGGCAAAGCCACGCAGCTAGTTATAAATATAAACTATATGACTATAAAAACAAAAGAAAGAAAAAAAAAATATTTATCACACAGACATAGAAAAAAACAAGACTAATAACAAAAAAACTTTAAAAATTTAAGTGTGGTGCCATAAAGGACGCGCCTCCGTATAATACCGAGTTTGTACGACACTTAGCGCTGGTATTCTGGCACGACCCTAAGGGGTCGATTCGGGGAAATATTAAAACTCTCTCTGATGAAAACTCAGCGGTGAGAGTTGTTGTATCTAGAACTTATCTCTTTCGCATTTATTTATCTCAATTCGTACCTGTGATTTTCAGGAATCAATGTCCTGGACAAGACACATTCAGAAGTTGTGAAGATAGCCCACTCGGGATCCGAAATATTGGAGCTCGATGTAAGTGTTTTATCGACTACCATATTTACGTTTTGCGAACTTACGCAGTAGATTTCTGTTTACGATTAAGATCAAAGCGTACCGCACTGTAAAATTTTCATAGTTTGACCTGATTTTACGGTCGAGTTTCATGCTTGTTATTGGATATCAGGCAACCTCAATTTATATATATTAAATATTTAAATTCCAATCTGAGCATTGGAATTTAAATATGTACTCCTTTTAACTAATTACTATTTCATTTGAAAATTATGTACTATTTTATGTACCTACCTACAAATATTTGTGGTTAAATATTACCACACCCAAAAGCGTGGTGTTTAAAATAAGTACTTACTTCTTCTTTCGCTCTCATAAAGAATATTCTCAGACGCCTAATTTATTGTTATAGTTATTGAGTATGTTTTATTCTCTATTGTTTTAAATCGAAATTAATTTCGAAATAAATTGGAGCTATCAATCGGCTGCTAGACACGTGTTCTATCTTCAAGGGTATGTACTATATACCATTTCATCAAAAAATAACGCTCATACATATTGCTGGTGTATCAGTCAAACATTAATGATTGTATGTATGTTTGTTTTTCCTTAAAATTGCAATAAAATTCAAGAGATGGTGCGTGTGTTAACAAGCAAGTGAAGCAAATCTTGCATGTCCATATTTTTGCGAGCGTCAAGACTCTTTAATCTGTAATGAATTTTACCTAAAGAGTATAAGTAATGTCATGTCTGATACATTTTCAATCAAAGTTATACGTAAATTATATTCGTGTTGGTAACAAACCATCATCATCATCATCTTCAGGTCATAATGATCCAGTGTTGACCATAAATCCTTTTCATATTCGCCATTGAATAACAACAATGATGTTAGCGCATAAAATGAATAAGTTTTTTTTTGTACTAATTTGAACCTGTTAATCAGATGCTCTTTAGACACGTTTTGTAACATAAAGGACACGTAGTATGAACAATTTCATCACAACAAAACGCTCATACTTATTGCTAGCGTATAAGTCAAACATTTTTGTTTATTTAAATTAAATAAATTGAAATTTATTAAATAAATTGAAATAAAATTCAAGAGATGGGTGCCTGTATTAAATAAACGAGCAAAATAACTCTTGCATGTGCATATTTTGCGAGCGTAATGAGTGCAAATATAATCTCGTTCTGATATACCTAGTAGGGTCATAAGTTCTGTCACATATACTTACTTAATTTAAATTTCCAGAAATGTTTAGACTGATTATGATTAAGGAACTTTTCTACCATCTTAAAATAAAAAAGAAATGGATTAATTTCCAATAAAAAAATGGAGTGGATGCAAAAGGAAGATATAGATAGATAGATAGATAACTCTTGATTGTACACCACATAGAACAAAAGTACAATAATAACTAAAACATTTATACAAAATATATGGGACAATGGGGGGTCTTATCGCTAAAAAGCGATCCCTTCCAGACAACCTAACGCGGTTATTGCGCTGCACCACTGCTGTTACGCACCAACCGAGATTTTTAAACTACTGCAAAATTTGAAAATTACTTTATGGTTTGTTTATCGTACTATCAAACAACTTAGTGAAGATTTGAGCTAGAAAGTCTGTAAAATAAGCGGCTGATCTCGTACGGTTAGGACACCAGCGGTAATCAAAGCAGTGAGGGCGGGAATCGCACGAAATCCCATCCGCAAGTAAAAAGTGTTAGCCCTTCAGTTGGGGTTAAGCAGAACTACGGACGAAAGAGTGATAAATGAAGACCTGGGACTCCGAGGTTATCGACTGAAAACGGGGCATTTTCTTAAAGATCGTGTAAAATAATTAAGATTTGTGGGACTGGAAAACAGCTATACAAGTAAAACTATACGAGACAAGCGCAATAGCTTGAGTACTGACTGGCTGCGGGGTGCGGGGAGTGGTGTGCGAAGTGAGCATAGACAACTGCATTATTACTCACATAATCTAGACAGGCTTAAGACGAACGTCGCAGTGAGAGCATTAGATTATCGCCATTATGGCGCTGATAGCAGTAGTTTGGCAGTAGTGAGCGTTCACGGAACTAACGTATTTGTACTATTTTAATTTATTGTGTGACTAACATCAGGAGATGAAACAATGTCAATTTTGGTTCCATGGACGCTCGGTAGGGGCGCATCGAATCTGCAGAAATGAAAGTACGGCAATGCCAATCCATAGATATAATAGAGCCAATGCGATCATCATTATTTTCAGCCTATTATGACCAACTGTTGACCTTAAACCCTGTTCAACGGGTATATGTTCGCACAAAAAATATCAAACCCCGTTTCAGTCTTAGCATGAATTCAATTCGAGAAAGTTTACAAATAAACCCTGTTCAAATAGATCAAAATATGCTCAAAATCTTTCAGGTGGCCCGAACATGCGAAGTGGTCGCTTCCCTAGCGCACGAAGGTGGCCCAGCGGCGTTGTACTCCGGGTACCTTTGGAGAGCAGCGCCGTTGAAACCTCACCATCCGCCGCGGTGGACGAGACGGTGGTTTGTGCTTAAGAGGGACAACTGTTTGTATTACTACAAAACGGACTCGGTGAGTGGTTCACATGTTTTATTTTGTCTTTGGTAGTTAGGGGACAGCAAGAATGTTTAAAAAAGTCGAATTCCACACCGCCAAATGGAAAGTGAAGCACCCAAGATATGCTGATTCGCTCGTACGTAAAAGCCTCCTAACATTATGTTATACCGATCGGCCACCACGTCGCAGCAAGAGTTCGACCTTGTTAAATGTGTCAATTCTGTCAAGTTCTCACGGAAAATTAAAAACATTGCATATTTTGTGACGAAAAAACATCACAAATTATCCACTCGCGCATAATACGCAGCTGCCTTTTGTTATGCTTCAGTCGTTAGTTTGGAAATTATTTTAAATCTTCTAAAGCCGTATTTTTTTAAATCTTCTTGGGTAGTAATATAATTGTTTAAGTTGAGTCAGGTATTTTCTCTCTGAGAGAATGCACAGAGGAGAAGGCCTATGTTCCAGCAGAGATAAGGCTGATGATGATTATTTATGAGGGACATAGAAAACTAAATAATCTAAATCCACTACAATGGGATGTATCATGAGACAATAGCTATAACAAATCTAAAGGTGTTCATCGCAGAGCTCAAAGATGATATTCGTTTTAGAAAACGTTGTGCTGAAAGTGAAACGCATTGAAAAAACAGCCGAGGTCAGACCAATTAACTGTTAATGGACGCAGTAAATAATAAAATAACATAAATAATGGTGGAGCAACAGAGCTCACATTGTATTAGCAAAATGCACTTTGCATATTAAAATAGCTAGCCTTTATTGTCTCACCGTGGTCTCACCTAAATATCAACTATGACACTATCCACTGTAGTTGACCATAGCTTTGCATTGCAAATTGCCGGGTGGTCTGCGTACTCTTTGTCATCTTTCTCTGTTGGTACCCTAAAATTCTGACACAGCATTTACATCCATAGACAATTGCACAATACTCCGTAATCTAGACAGACTGTTGACGAACGTCGCAATGAGCGCATTTGATTATCGCCATTTTGGCGCTGATAGCAGTAGTTTGGCAGAAGTGAGCGACCAACATTTTACCATGGACGCGCGGTGTGGCGCGGTGAAAGTACGGCAGAGCCTATCCATAGAGATCAGTTTTTACTTCACTGAATACACAGTTACACACAGCCCGTTTGTGTATTTATGTAAACGCCATCTAACCAGGAGTACCTGAACTACCTTCCAGAGCATCCACCCAGTCGGAGCGTTAATGCTAGTGAACTACCAACTCACAGAAGAAGACGCGGGCAGGCCTCACGGGTTCAGATTACAGCGAGGCGGCGGCACGAGGCTATCGCTAGCGGCAGACACTGCTGAAGCAGCCGCTAGATGGCAGGCGGTGCTGGCACATGCTATTGATGCTAGCAACCAGGTAAAGTACTGTAAAGTAACTGTAAGTGAAAAAAGACTAAGGCACAACTAATTGGCACTGGGTCTGTGGAATATAACTTATAACTATACTCCCTTTCATTCTGAAAGAAGGCCGGAGAAATACTAGCAAAGCATGATTGATGAGACCACCTTACAATGAAGTTGTTTATAAAAAACAATTTTAAACATTTTAATATCCAAATCCACGATTTCGTTTCGTTCGTCGCCAACTACGTTCTAAACTAATTTAACTATGCCCTTATAAGTTCAAAAAAAACCGCTAGATGGCGTTAACCTGCCGGTTATCGGTATCCCGTACGGGATACTTGAGGTAATTTTTGCAAATTTTGCAAAAAATTAAAAAAGAAAACATAATATAAATGTTTGGTTCATTTTCCTTCCTCAAATACAGTTTTTGTGTATGGCAAATCTTTTATTCATTCTATATTTAAAAAATAGCCCAATAACTCCAAAAACGCACTCGTCCACAGGTTAAAATCTAACATGTTTTTAACGACTTAAAAACGAAAGAGGTTCTTAATTTAGCTATTTGTGTGTATGTGTGTGAATGTTTACTATATAGCATCTACCTCATGTTAACTCATCTCCTTTGGGAGAGAGGCATATGTCTAGCATTGGACTATACGGCCTATTATTGATGATTTGTTGATATTACCTTCGTCTGGTATACAAATATATCACCATAAAAATATTGTTACTTCTCGTTACAGCGCGACGGCTGGCTAGAAGTCACGATGAGGAACATGAAGCTTCCCCCCTCGTCCATCCCGCGGCCCGACTGCTTCGGTTACCTGATGAAGCTCGGCTCCAAGTGGAAGTCCTGGGCAAAGCGCTACTGCGTGCTCAAGGACGCGTGCCTTTACTTCTACAATGATGGGAACAGCAAAAATGCTTTTGGTAAGTTTTAATAGCTTGAACTGCTTTGGACATTTATAATTAGTTAAGACGGCAGATAATGAAGTAAGGTGTCGACTTTTTGAACAGAAGCATAGAAATTCAGCCGTGAATCCAAAGATAGCTTACCCATGTTTCTTATGTTACTTAATTGTGATTCAAGTTTAACGCTATTTTGTTATTAGACTTTTAAAACGAGGAGGTTCAGACGACAGTTTTTTTATTTTCTCATAATATATCTCCGATATTTCCAAACCAATTTGGATGTGTTTTTTTTATTTATTGCAAAGAATCATGTACTTTTCATCAAAATTAGTTGAGTAGTTTTTTCGTTAATGGAGTTATAAGATGAAGAATAGACTATTACTACCTTTTTCTAAATAGATTTTTCTACCTTGTCTTCTTTTTCTTCTAACGTAGGCATGGATCTAGTTAAAGGGGGAAGATAGGGCACGCTTTAATATCATGTAAACAATAACTGGACTAGATACAACTACAGGCAAACACACCCACACAGTTACATTCCCACCGTCGTGCTTCATGTGCATCAACAACAGAGATAAAGATACATACCGACGTAGAATGCAGCTCTAATGAGACTCACTGCTAACAAGTGCTACACAAAAGCCTCTCCAAATGTGCCTAAAACCAAAGAAGGCCAATTATATGCGTTGTCGTTTTTTGGAGAGTTTACTCTATATTCGATACCGAAGCCAAAACTGTTTTTTTTATATCTCTGTAAGTCTGTACCTTGACCGTGCATCACGCCGATACTACTGATTTTATTCAAATAAAACGTAGTATGATTTAAGTTTATACTAAACGGTAGGATATTGGATAATTTTTATCCCGATATTTAGAATGGTTCCCTTGGGATGAAAGTCAACATGTGTACCTACTTAGTTGTAATTCATTAACGCGAAGTCCGATTTCAATCTTTTTTTTTTGGTAGAAAGAAGGTAATTTAAAGATTGTCGTGTATATATTTTTAGGTTCTCGGTTTTATAGTTCAGAAATTACAAACAACACAACCCTCAGTATTTCGTCCAAATAACTTGAAACCCGAAATGTACAGGAACGTTTGAACGTACGGCTCATCATAAGCTGGCCGGTTTTGTTGTTTGTCGTATGAGGTAGTGCTGGCCTCTGGTGTCAGAGTATATCAAGCCGCCCGAGGGCCTCTGACATGATTTAACGACTGCTATTAATCAACTAATATTAATAAACAGCTGGGACCGACAGCTTAACGTGCCCTCCGAAGCACGGAGCGATGGAAAATCGCACATAAGTCATTGGTGCGGAGCCTAGGTTTTGAACCCGGTATCGTTGGATTCTAAATTGCACTATAGAACCGTTAGGCCACCATCGCCACTTTATTTTATAAGATAAGATTTAGGCTGGTCACCGTAGACACAACAATTGCGTTCGGTCGCAAAAGTCTGCACAGTCCTGGTTTTTTGGAATGTTGTTAGGATATATACCAGTAGTGTATAACTAACTAGCTATCTTTGTGGTGCTCAAAAAACATCGAAATTATCATATATTTTTTCAGATGTTGGTATATTATTTCTAAAGGGTGATTCCCACAGAAAAGTTATATGTTACATTTATAAAGAAAACAAAATTTTCTATTAAAAAAACCTGATGTTTGAAGCTGCATGCTTCAAACATTCGGCATTTTTCCTAAAAAGTTCGAAATTGTAGTTTTAGCCAACCAACTTCCGAGTAGAATGTCGGCTATAATAATATGTAGTTGTACGAGGAAAGTCATGGGAAAAAATTGTAGAACAGTTATTCAACCATAATATAAGCACAAGTGAAACTCTGTAGGACCAAAAGTTCCCCTGTATTCTAGACAAAACGAAAAATTAAGGAATTAGGATATTTCAAGATATGTAAATTGTTATTAATACTGCACAGTTATCTAATGTAATACCTTATTTAAGTTTGTATATTGTTTGTTCTTTGTTTTGGTATACAATAAAGTATTTCGTACCGTATTGTAATGTTATTAAAATGACATCATAGATATAATTTATTTACAGTGAATCACAACTAAAGTTTTTTTTTTTTTTGTCTTTTTGTCTCTTTATCTGCGACTGTTTGTTTGTTCGCGCATCATGTAAAAACTACTGCACCGATACAGATGATAGCTCAGGGTTTGACTTAAAACTGGTGTACTTGTTATCTCAATCTAATGTGTTAAAGCCGAGCAATCGATAAAAAACTTTAAACGACTGCAGGAATTTTGATTAAATGTTGATATTTTCGTATTTTAGGTCCTGGAATAGCACCTAAAGTACTTTTTACCTAGAGAATTGACCACGCGTGCGTAGCCGTGCCTTGTACTATTATTTATTCTGTGGCCGCAGGCACAGCTAGTTAGATCTATGATCGTAGGTATCCATGTCTTGAAAATAGTACTTGACTCGATGCATGATGTTAATTTCGTCATCAACTTTTAAGTCAAGAATTCCGGGACTCTGGGCAAAAATGACTTACAACTTTAGTTTCTTTAATATCAGACCCATATTCATATTCATGTTCCGACGATATCTTGTCGATAACAATCGAGAAAATATCGTCGGAACATGAATATGCTTCTGAGATCGGTTGAAAAACTGAAGCACCTGCGGAATACAAACTTTTGCAAAATTGGGTACAGCCTAATCTTCTAATCTTGAGTGAAAAGATATCTTCTAGGCAAGCATGTTCCACTTTACAACTATTTGAAAGAGCTTTAAACGTCTCATAAGAAAATATGTTATTGTAGGGCAATACGGATGGTTTCCTTACGCGTTTTTACGAACGTTCCTTCCGATTTGACATTTGAACAAATAGTCGCGGCCGCGGTCGGTGCGTCTATCACGTTGACATTATACTCTACTTTAAACAAAAAAGCTTATTTGAGCTCCATAGATAAATGAGAAATTTCATCATCATCATGTCAGCCTTTACAAGTCCACTGCTGAACATAGGCCTCCCCCAAAGAGCGCCATGACGAGCGATCCTGTGCCACCTCCATCCACCGACTTCCTCCGATGGCTACAATGTCGTCGGTCTATCGTGTGGGGGGTCTCCCCACACTTCGCTTGCTTGTTCGTGGTCGCCATTCGAGAAACTTTATTCCCCAGCGGTTTTCGGTTCTGCGAACTATATGGCCTGCCCATTGTATTGTGCTTAGGTCTTCTAGGGTTTCAGCCATGATGACTATATCATCAGCAAATCGAAGGTGAGTGATGTATTCGCCATTGATGTTAACACCAAATCCGTTCCAGTTCAGAAGCTTGAATATATCTTCCAGTGCAGAGCTGAACAGTTTCGGAGAAATTACGTCTCCCTGTCTCATCCCTTTTTGCAGCTGGATAGAATTCATGCTCTGATCCTGAAGATGAACTGTCATGGTGGCCTGGCTGTACAAACACTTCAATACTTCGATGTACCGGTAATCAATCTGGCACCGCTGTAATGACTGTAGCACTGCCCAGGTCTCGACTGAATCAAAGGTTTTCTCGTAGTCCACAAACGCTAGACATAGTGTTTGATTATACTCTTCGGTCTTCTGTATAATCTGCCGGAGCGTATGAATGTGGTCTATGGTGCCTCTGGGAATGTGGTCTGTGGTCTGGTCGTAAAGCCTTTCGGGAATCCAGCTTGTTCGGAAGGTTGAAAGTCGTCAAACCTACGAGCGAGACGGTTTGTAACTAATCTCGAAAACAGCTTATAGACGTGGCTCAGCAGCGAAATGGGCCTATAATTCTTCAAAAGGGTTTGTAGTGGTTTTGTTCTTTAAGAAAGGTGATATTTCTTAAAGAACAAAACCACTACGCTCCTGTGCCACGCCTCTGGCGTAGTACCCTTTGAGGATGACGGAGTTAAACAGCTTCTGAAGGACTTTCCGGTGTTCCACCCGCTTTCAGTAGCTCTGTCGTTATTCCATCCTCCCCTGGTGCCTTGTTGCATTCTAATCTCGTATAGGCTGACGTCCGGGATATCTTCGGTATAATATATATAGGTGTATAATTGTCCATAGAACTTCTCGAGCTCACTCAAAATCTCTGGCTTCGGCGAAACGATGCTGCCACTGTCGGTTTTCAGCTTCGTCAACAGGCTTTGCCCAATAGACAGATCTCTTGCGAACACTTTGGAGCCCTTGTTCCGCTCTATTGCGTTTTTAATACAAGAAGTATTATAGGAATGCAAATCGTGTCGCATCGACTTGGAGATCTGTTTATTAAGCAAGCTGTAACTCGTCGACATATCCACTGAAGACTGCAGCCTCATCTCGCCTCGTTCTGCCATAAGTCTGAGTGTATGCTCAGAGAGTTTCTGTGTTCTTTTTTTGCGGGGGGTCTTAAAGAACTCCGACCCGACCGCGTGGACAATTTCCACCAGCCCGTTATTTAGTTCGTCCACTGTATCGCATTCGGTAAGGATTTGGAAGCGATTTTGGAGCTCCAACTGAAAGCTCTCGGGGTTTTGGATTTGGGCAGGACTTGGGCGAAGAGTAGATCCCATCAAACGAGACCTCTCCAGCTTCACGTTGATATTCAATGAGCCTCTTACCATGCGGTGATCACTGCTGGTCTTAACCCTGTTGATCACAGAGACATCATTGAATATATGCCGATTGGTCGTCAAAATGAAATCTATCTCGTGCTTATGACCACCGGGGTGCAGCCACGTCCATTTCCTGGAGCGGCGCTTCTTAAAAAAGGAGTTCATCATAAAGAGTCCCTCCTTCTCCATGAAGTCGGCCAATCGCTGACCCCTTTGGTTCCGCTGTCCAAATCCAAACTGCCCCACTCTCAGTTCATCGCCATTCCTCATGCCCAGCCGTGCGTTGAAGTCCCCCATCACCACTGTGAAGTGTGTTTTCGGGGCATGTATGTCATTAGAAATGTCATCATACATAGCCTCCACTTCATCGTCCGGGCGTTTCGAGTGAGGGGCATACACCTGTATGACCTTCAACGAATACCGTTCGGTAATTCTGAATATAAGGTATACCACCCTGCTCGAAACGCTTTCGATCTTCACAATGTTGTTAACGAGGGACTTGTGGACGAGAAACCCAACAGCATGTTGGGACTGCTGGTTGCCCTCCCGGTAATAGAGTAAATTGCCGGAATTGAGGGTCATCGTATCCTCTCCCTCTCTTCGGACTTCTGATAACCATATAATACCCCAGCGCATCTTACTTACTACTTCTTCCAGCTCTATCAACTTATCATCGGTCCTCAAGGTGCGTGCGTTATAAGTTGCCAGGTCCAGAGATCGTGGGGGTTGGTAGCTGGGTCTCTGCCGGAGATTCTTAGCACCCCTTGCTCTGCCGTTACCATGGCTGCTACCGGTGCGCCAGGAATAACGGAGCCGCCGGAGACTGGGGGCCGTCTTTTTAGTGTGTCTATCATATTGGGGGGGTTTGCCATAGTCACCACGCTTGGCAGGCGGATTGGTGACCGCAGTGTAGCAAATGTGCTCGGGGGACGCTGCTGCCCATCTTCCGGTGTATAATCCCTTAGTCGCCTCTTACGACATCCTCGGGAGGATTGGGAGGGTTCTTATTTATTCAAGACAATTTTTAAAACCAATAACAACATCAATCGGTACTTTAGGAAGGTATCGGTATAGGTTTGCTAACAAAATAATAATAATAATACATCTTATGAGGCTCTCGCTAGACGGTTGGATTAAGGGTCAGATGCAATACTTTGTTTTTTTTTGGTATCATTATCACAGTAGCATAAAGTTATCACAGAACTGTCTAATGAACGGATTTAAAAAAAAACTATGTTATATATTTATAGATGTGCTATGTTGTGCCCGCGACTTTGCAAGCTGAGTCCGTTAGTTTGTACCTAGATAGGTACTTACATTGTTTTTTTTATGTAGCTTTACCACTACTAGATTTATTTTTAACTGATTTCAACAAAAAGTAGGTTCTCAAGTTGATGTGTACGATTAGAAGGTTTTTTTTTTATTATTTATTAGTTTTACTTGTTAGTTTCGTTAAATTCGTCCTAAGTAAATAAAGTACTGGAAACAGTTAACAGTCCATATCTTTTAAAATACTGAACGGATTCTGATGAAACTATTCCCTAACTTGAAAGATACTGAAACTGTTACAAAAGGAATTATTGCAATCGGACTTATAGTTTCCAAGAAATACTGGACAAACATACATAGACAACAAAAACATTCTCGAATTTTTATTAGTTCACTCATATAGACTAACATAATTACCTATATGAATATTACACATTTTGAACAATATTACATACATCAACAAAAAAGAACAAAAAAAAAACTTAAAAGGAAGACATTGTATTAGGTTTATGAGCTTATTTAGTTTCCATACTAAATACCTTCTTTTTTTGTGGACTTGTTTTTGTGGCTAGTTGTTTACATCGAGCAAACCAATCGCACTTTCGCAAAGTGGCGCTCCTGCGGCTCGGCTGCGACGTTTTTCTGTGACACATGGGTACATTGTATGTGTGATATGTACGGTAATTATTTTTTCTATGCAGACAACCCTATCATCGAGTTATCGGCGTAGGTTTTTTATGGACGAGAGTCGGAACAAAGTAATATCAACTCTAACGCGCGACTATTAAGTGCAATTTAACCTGCACGCTCGATGTTTAAATATATACGTCATACTAGATTTGTAGGCTATTAAATCGGTGGCTTTCTTCAAGATCAAAGAAGTGCAACTTCTGTACTTGTACTATTATTTATTCTGTGTCTGTGTCTAGGCCTAAACAACATAATATGTGAAAATCATTTCTACACCACCTTTTGCAAGACAAAGGCCTAATTTAAAGTGTTTATTTAACTTCACTTGTATCAATCTATATATCTATGTATATATCTATGTATTTTGTCTGTCCTGGAATCTTGCAATTCAAATTTCGAGCAATTCCCGATTTTCTATCCGGCTGAAACTTTCAGGGTAGCTCACAAACCGAGAAAATGCAATAAAAAGAAGAAAAGAAAAAAGATAAAAAAATAATTAAATGCGTTAAAAGTGAAAACTCAAAAAAATAAAATTGAAATAACTGAAAGTTACAAAGCAACAAAAAAATACTTTTTTTTTATTTTTAAATTATAGTTAATATTTATCTGCTTACCGGCGTATAGCTCCATCCCATCGTCACATACCATCATGCCGCAAATTACACTGGCTCTAATTTATCTTTGAATGGCACTTAACAAATTTTAAAAACACTGTTGTTGCTGACTAGTTGTTTCTTTACAAAACCATACAAATTTGAGAACAGCCTCGTTACCCTCAAATTACCAATTAACTATACATTGTTGAAAGATGACTATTCCAAAGCCCTCATTATGTTATATCTTTTCTTATACTTACAGGTATGGCATGCCTCCATGGCTATAGAATACAGACGTGCGCACCGGGCGGAAAAAAATACGCCTTCGAGGTGATGCCAACAGAACCAAAGCAGAGACACTTCTACTTCCACACTGAATCTGAGATGGATAAGAAACGGTAAGATGATGTTCAGCATGTTCGACTTCATTTTCACATTCGTGCTATTCTTATTCGTGCTCGCACGAAGCTGGCCACAACTGATGTCAAAAAACAGGGTTTTCAGGCCGATATAATATCGACTCGTTCGTGCGTTAACCTTAAGTAACTCCTCACCAATATATAAAAGTGAAACGTTGTCTGTCTGTTCGTTTGTTTGTTTGGGGAGTTTCACGCCAAAATGGCTGAACTGATTTTGATGAAACTTTGTAAATAGGTACTAATATAGAGACCTGTTGGTCCCGGAAAATGGTAATTTTTCAAGGGAAACTGGAAAATGCAGATTACACGCGAACGGAATGTCGTTGTCGTGGAAAAAAATAAATAACAAGTCGGTCAAAAACCATCAAGAGCATTGGTGCTATACTTTTGCATTGGTTTTTAATATCCTACTCGTATATGAACATTGGATGCTTTTTTCGCAAAAAACTGTAGTCCGCGCGGACGAAGTCGCGGGCGAATGCTTGTAAAGAATAATATCCAAAACATTAGACAATGGAAATATACATATACATACTAGTTGTGCCCATGGCTAAACCCGCGTTGACATTTCAAAAGTATCCTATATGATATTCCAGGACCTAATGTATCTACAAAGTACAATATACCTACTCGTAATCTCATTCAGCCATCAAATAGTTTCTCATCGGATTGAGATACCAAGTGCCCCAGTTTTAAAGCCTAAACCTAAGCTATCCAACCAAGAAATCGCATTCAATCGGTCAAATCGTTTCATAGTGATGCGCGAATAGACAGACAGACACAATTTTTTGTAATATTACATTATTGTTCAGTAGCTTATTGCACGACTGCCCAAAAAGGAGTCTAATGTTTTCAGGGTTCATGTATGTATGTATGTTCTTTGTTCCACTTTAACATTTAAATACCTGAACAGGTTTTGATGTTTGGGGTATCGTTAGAATCCTTATCTTACTTTGACGATGTACTTGTTTTACGTATCCTCCTCATCATCATGTCAGCCTTTAGAAGTCCACTGCTGAACATAGGCCTCCCCCAAAAAGCGCCATGACGAGCGATATTGTGCTACCTCCAACCACCGACTTCCTGCGATGGCTACAATGTCATCGGTCTATCGTGTGGGGGGTCTCCCCACACTTCGCTTGCTTGTTCGTGGTCGCCATCCAAGTTGGATTCGTCGGTTGACCTCTTTGTCGAAGTTGGATCTACCCAGTTGGATCATCTGACTCAAGTAGACATAGTGATCAACAGCTTCGATAATATCGTTCCCAACATAAACCGGCATGGGTACGACATGGTCATTTGACATGATGTTCGTCTTGCTCATGTTCATTTTAAGACCCACCTGTTGGGAAACAATATTGAGGTTACTGAGCTTTGTGATAAGGTCTTCCAGAGTTTCTGCCATGATGACTATATCATCAGCAAATCGAAGGTGAGTGATGTACTCGTATTCGCCAATGATGTTAACACCATATCCGTTCCAGTTCAGAAGCTTAAATATATCTTCCAGTGCAGAGGAATAATAAAGGAGGACGTTTCGGAGAAATAACGTCTCCCTGTCTCGCCCTTTTTTGCAACTGAATAGAATTCGTGCTCTGATCCTGAAGACGGACTTTCACGGTGGCCTTGCTGTACAAACACTTCAATACTTCGTTGTACCGGTAATCAATCTGACACCGCTGTAATGACTGTGGCACTGCCCAGGTCACGACTGAATCAAAGGTTTTCTCGTAATCCTCAAACGCTAGATATAGTGTTTGATTATACTCTTCGGTCTTCTGTATAATCTGCCGGAGCGTATGAATGTGGTCCTCGGTGCTAAAGCATTTCCGGAATCCAGGTTGTTCGGGAGGCTGAAAGTCGTCAAACCTACGAGCGAGACGGTTTGTAACTACTCTCGAAAATAGCTTATAGACATGGCTCAGCAGAGAAATGAACTGAGCAGAGAACTATAATGCTTCAAGAGGGTTTTTTATCACCTTTCTTAAAGAACAACACCACTACGCTCCTGTGCCATGCCTCTGGCGTAGTAGCCTCGAGGATGACGGAGCTAAACAGCTTCTGAAGGACTTTAAGTACCGGTGTTCCACCCGCTTTCAGTGGTTCTGTTGTTATTCCATCCTCCCCTGGTGCCTTGTGCTCTTAAGCTGTTCGAGAGCCATTCTGATCTCGTATAGGCTGACGCCCGGGATATCTTCGGTATAATGTCGGGTCAAACGGGCTCTTGCATCGCTAGTCGTGCTAGGAGGACTACGTGATAAGGTGTCCATACGTATCCCATGCTTTATTTATTGTCTTAATTGTACAGAGTTTTTGTTGCTTACTGCTTTTCCATAAGGCATATAGATACATAACTGTTATATTTTTACATAATTTTTGGATATAGAAACGTATATTATTATTTGACACGAAAAGACTTGTTGAAAAAAATATGTCTAATTCATCGAGTGGGGTCTCGTTAAATAGGTATTTTTTATTCATATGATATTCTTTTTATTCTTTATTCATATGACAGTTTTTTCATTAGCTTCCGTTTACGGGTTATTCGGCTCTAAAGTGAACGTTTTTCTATTTGTCAAGGACAGAGAAATTGAAAGAATAAAAATAAAACTAGACCAATTAAGTTTTTTTTTTCTTACGGACTAGGCAATCGTTTGACCACGATCTCACCTGATGGAATGCGATGATGTGGTCGAAGGTGTAGCACTCTTGCCTAGTAGATACCTATTCACTCTTGACTTGAACACGCCGGGGTTATAATTTACCGGAAACACTGACGAGGGCAGGGCATTCCACTCCTTTGCAGTTCTTATAATAAAAGAAGCGTAACGCTTCGTTCTTGTGCGAGGTATTTCAACCATGAAAGGGTGGCGCTTTGCCGATCATCTAGTCGTAAAGTGATGGGGGAATCAGGTTGTGCAGTTCTTGTGCACACTCTCCATAGTGCAATCTGTAGAATACCGCCAGGCTTGCTACCTCACGTCGATGCGCCAGACTTTGAAGCTTACTCTTTACCAGAGTGTCATCCCCAATGAGCCTGATAGCACGTCCCTCAATTGAATCCAAAAACTCGAGCTGATACTTGGCAGAACCGTCCCAGAGGTGGCAGCAGTACTCCATACAAGATCGGACCTGTGCTGCGGTGTGAAGTACCGCCTAACCTTAGACAAAATACCAAGTTTTTTGCAGCTACCTTGGCTTTGGATTCAATATAAGACCCAAAATTCAGGTTTGATGTGAGTTCGACACCCAAAAGCTCCAAATGGTCGCCTCTTGGTAAAGTTACACTTTGGAAAGACGGAGATCGGTTTAGATGACTCTTTTTATCAGAAAACAATCACGCCTGCGTTTTAGTAGCATTAAACTTAACCAGGTTAGCATCGCCCCAATCAGACATGGCTTGGACAGCGTCACAGCTGGCTTGAGCATTGGAAGTGTATCTCTCAACTACAGTACTGTCATCAGCATACCCAAAGGTACCGGGCTTCAGAAGGTCATTAATGTGCAGTAAAAACAGTGTAGCCGAGAGAACCGATCCCTGAGGTACACCGGCATTTGATAGCCATTTGATCAGACGAGCAGCCCTCTAAGACTATTCGAATAGATTGTTCCCTCAAGAAATCAACTATCCAATTGCATAAGCCAACAGGTAAACCATATGAGGGAAGCTTGTTTAAAAGGCCATCGTGCCAGACCCGATCAAATGCCTTCGATATGTCAAGGGAGACGGCAAGCGCCTCACCATGCATCTCTATGGCTTCGCTCAGTACGTGAGTGGCATACGCGAGAAGATCCCCAGTAAACCGGTGTCGGCGAAATCCGTATTGCCAGTCACTGAGAAGATCATTGTCTTAAAGGTATGCCAAGAGCCTAATGTTTATGACACGCTCCATACACTTACAGAGTAAGGAGGTAATCGAGATGGGACGATAATTGGCCGGATCAGCACGAAAACCCTTTTTTGGTACTGGTTGTACATTGGCAAGCTTTCAGCTTTTCGGAACTTTACCTGAGTGAAGAGAGAGGCGGTACAAACGCGTTAAGATGGGAGACAATTCGGGCGCACAGTTTTTCAACACAATCGCTGGAATACCATCAGGACCACTGGCCTTGTTCACATCTAGAGCTCTAGCTATTAGCGTATCAAGTAAAATCTCCTGAACCGATTGCAATGCGGCTTTCATAGCTTAGGATCCTGGCTACGAAACTTTAAGTGTATGCAGTCCAACATGCACTTGGCCAGTTTTTAGTTCTTTTGTTTGGTAATTTTCGACATTCTAACTATCATCATCATCGCCATCAGCCTATATCTGTCCACAGCTGAACGTAGGCCTCTCCTAATGAGCCCAGTGGGAGCTCGGTCTTCAGCTCCCCTCTTCCATTATTTTCCAGCCGCCTTTCGCTAGTCGTCACTCCACCTGGCCACAGGGCATCCTACACTACGTTTGCCTAAACCTGGTCTCCACTCAAGCACTCGTCTACCCCAACGGTTATCGGTTCTTCGGGAAATGTGCCCACTGCCACTGTAGCTTGCTTATCCTTAGAGCTATGTCAGTTACCTTGGTCCTCGTCGGATATCTTCATCACGAATCTTGTCCTTCAGAGAAACTCCAAGCACAGCTAACGATATTCTAACTATAGTTGATGATAATAACTACAACTCTCTTCATTAATTTCCAGGTGGATGGCAGCTCTAGAATACTCCATAGACAGGTGGATGAAGGCCGGTTGACGAAGACAGAACACCAGAGCAGATTCCTTCGACTTCGTATAATTTAGTCAATAAAGCTATTCCTCAATGCATTCTTTTCTTTTATACTATACTAATATACTTTTCCCAATTCCAATTATCTTTATACATATATATGATAAAACCTGAATATTTTATGTCCGGTTTCTAAGGTACATTTATCGATGGTTTATCTATTCAGTAGCTGAACCCGACTAAATCTTATTAATGTCAATAAGGATCAAAATCGCGTGACGTTATTTTTTTGTAATGTAGGTACATAGCTCCAAAATTATTTAAAAGGTGTCACACGATTTTGAAATTAATCAGATTTGGTCAGATTTAGCTATTAAATAGATAAACCATCGATAAATGTACCTTAGAAACCGGGCATCTAGGTCGTTTAAGTCAAAAGATAAATCATGTGAAAATCGCTTTGCAGCGAGTTTCTAATGACTTTTGTAATAATAACATAAAGAAAAGGATACATTTATATGTGATATCTTCATATATATATACCCTCAGTATGACGAAATAAAGGAATTGGGACAACTATATAAAATTAACCTTTTACCTGGGTTTATATTTTCTAGATTTTTATGTATACCCATATAAGTAGGTAAAAGCTTGTCAAATACAAATAGGGTATTATTGTGTTAAGCATGTGATTATGACAACGTTTGATTCCCGTCCTTGTCGTACCTTTGGAGTCATTTTTTGGAATATATTATTGTTATGCCTTATAATTCATTTAGTAACGTAATTTTTGCATTCAGGCTTGTATCTTCAATATCAGCCAACATTGTTGCCAATATTTATTATTCGAATAAAATTCAACAGAAGTAGGTAATTGTAAAGGTATTTGTAATATCAAAGAACCGACACGCATCGAAGATGAAACAATTTATAATACATAGCTTTAATCTATGTTATTCTAAAAATGATATGTATAAATCAGTGATGATAATCGTTAAAATATAAAAGTCTTTTGATGTATCCGACATGACTGATAAGAATGAGACTAAAATGGATTGCGATAAATAAAACGAATAAGTTAATAACACGAAGGAAAGGAGAAATAATAAGACAGCAAATAAAAAAAAACAAGAATGGTCTATCAAAGTAATATAATAACTAAACATGAAGCAATGAAGTAACTACGACTGACTTCATAACTCTAATATGACTTCTAAAAAAACACACGATAGTCATAGTAATATTCCTATTATAAATCTTATTATTGATATTAATTATATATAGATGTGAAATGTAGAAGTAATAGTAGGTATTGATGTGCCAAGTTTCTAGAAAATATTAAGCTTTAGGTAGTCATTTTTAAGGTTACGGAAAAGCACAATTTATTGGATTTTAGAATAAGTAATTCGCCATTTTGTCTGTAACCCTGTGTATTTAACAACTATGTGATTATTGTCAGTGTTGTGAATTTTATTCTTATTTATATCTCAATAATGAGTGTTTTAGTTTCATGTGTAGGTATATGAATTCATTTTTTACGATTTGTAAATAAATTATTGAAAATTAAATAGGGGTTACAGAATCATTTTTATAATATGTATTTTAATTAAAATTACCCGTATATTTTAAAATGTATTTTTTACTTCACAATGGTTCATTTTATAATTCAAATATGTAAGTTAAGTCGATGTTTTGATCATAAGTAAATAAATAAATAATAAATTTTTAATAATTATTTCCCTTTTAGAAAGTGGTCCATTCTAGGTGACTTAAATTGTGCATTAAACTGATTAATAATAGTAATGATAAATCCATAACGATTATGTATGTATATAAAAATAATCAAGTGAAAGCTCAAATACCTATAATAAAATAATAAATAAAAGACTTGATGATAAAAATCAGTTAAAATGCTTATAGAGTAGAGTGTAAATTAGTGAATGTTTGAAATATATTGTAAAGTTTATTTGTAATTTTGTTTTATATATTGCAAATTTATAAAATGCACGTTAAATATACTTAGTTTATTGTCTATTAAATACTCATAGATATATCATCAATATTATTACACATAGATATTGTAATGTGTTCAATATATAAGTTGTCCGGACTCTACAAAAGTTGCATGAATATTAATACTTATTATGTTGTTATGTACACCCTAGACATACCTAACATTAATTTTATTACTTCAAATCATAGAAAATTCAACCAAACACTTTTGTGGCTTTTAGAATATTTACATTTTTCCCGACGTAAACTCTTTTGTAATGTATTCATGTTAAAGAACCAATGAATAAGTAGTTATTTATAGTTATGATTTAAATACTTTGAAGTCCGGAGAACGAGTCAAAACAGATTTATAAAACTAGGTAAGTACTTACATAAAATTATATGTGATTGTATGAATAGATTTCGTTATAATAAAGTATAATAAATAATGTTTTATTGTTTGATTCTTAGGAAATTACTTTAATTGTGAATTAAGTTAAACAGTTTTTTCTTACTATGAAGATAATTCATATAATTTTGAAGAAAAAACGTATATTTAATAATTATAAAAAGGCTGGTGTTAATTTTGAAAAAGGGACTTTGTCAATTAAATTAAAAGAGAAGGGAAAAGGGCAATATAAAAACTTTTCATCAATTAACATGTACAGACGAAATTCACGATGCTCACAAAATCCGAGGGTGGTGTTAATTTACATGACTTTTATGCTACTAACACGAAAAATAAACAATACGATGATATCCTTCCCTTTTTTATCGCTTCCAAAGTAAAAACGGTTTGGAGGCTTCGGCGGGGCGAGGGCAGAGTTGGGGGAGGGGGTCTACGGGAGCGCTACTGCCTCTGGCTCTACCGGCGACGGTAGTACGCGCGCTCTACTCCCACCAGTCGCGCGCCATCTGCGCACACGCAGCCTTCACGTCCAGTAGTACCAACTAAAAAACTTCAGTGCAATTATCCAGTGACATTACAGACGGATTACAGTGAATTCCAGACCTTTATGTGTTCAATGTCATGTGAAATACCAATTATGACGTTACACTAGTGACATTTCGTGCCTATTAACTGTTTTATGGTCTGTACTGTGTATTGTTGTGTGCGCTTCCACTAATCTCCTATTCACCTGTCTCGGAGCCACCTACTGCGGTTGGACTGTGAAATGTGACAAAAAATTGCAATGAGCATCCATTGTCAACTTGCGGACCCACAGTTTGTAAACTTTGCGGGTTGACTACCTGACCGATTGAGGGTTGGATTTGGACGGGTCCGCCGACCGATCGGGCGACCAGTTGACGTGTGAGTTCAGAGTCCTTTAATTTTTTTCGGTAATTTAATACAACGGATGTGGAATAAATTGGGCAGGCAGGGTGCGCTTTCTTTGCTACCTGTTTTATTGGACATGTGTGTTGGCTACGCACACTTGTTTATTGTTTCCACACCAGACAGATGCGGACGAAAAAACAATTCTGAGAAATAACGGGCTGCGGTTTTCTATTGTCCGTGTATTAACACCATTGTTTATTAATGCTTCCTGCCACTGCGTTTCGCAGTAATTATTTGAACAGTAGTTGCATTGTTCTGTGGGTGAAAATTTATCATGAGGTTTTGGGACAAAAGCTTGATTGCCCAGGCACGAGCCAAAAAATTGGATTAGTATGCCACCCATAAAAAAACAATGAATTTATGAAATAAGAAAACTTTAAAAATAATTTACGAGTATCCATCAAAGTAAGCATTAGTCTTCTACACAGAAAATACTTTCTGTATACATAAATACGAAACCCATATACATTAAATATGATATTAAATTGGATAAATAACGTCATCATTATCATAGATCATCTAGGAAAAAAGTTTCTGTGCGATTACTAGATTTGAAGAACTTATCTCTTGCTGTTACTTACTGCATTCTACTGCAAAGCATACATACATCCTACACAGAGTTAGGTACCTACAGAAAAAAATATATATTTTATTGATGCAAGTCTAACCACAGACAACAAGTTTGCATTGGGCAACTTACAAATCAATTTAACGTATTACCAAATCTGTCTACGACAAATTAAAACCACTTAAATTTCATATTTGGCTGTGAAGGACTGTAGAAGAATTAAAACTGTCATTAATTATATCTAACAATTAGTATAAGACATTCAAATGCCTTATTAAGATTTACTATGTAACGGTAACACAGTAGAAATTGCTGGAGTTGAACAAATAGTAATTAATCTTTACCATCAAAATGATAACGCACTATCTTATCAAACGTGTTCAGCGTGATGTTTATCGAAACCTTGCGGCAAGTAGAATGGATGCCGCATTCAATTCCATCAATAAAGTTTATTGTTTCCAGTAAAAGAAACCGTTACTAGCAGTATCTGCTGATTACTTAGGCATCGGTTTAAGTGATTTCAACGCTGCTGATGGATTACAAGCTGTCGCAATGTAATTTCCTGGTAAAACTTCAGAGATATTTTTATTGGACTGATTGTAATCTCAGATCTGTTAACATGTTCCTAACCAAAATATTGAAGAACTTCGACACATTTTATCATTTATCTAACCACTGTTTTGGTGACAAGAATAATTGGTGGACGTCGAATGTCCTTGAATTTGGAGGTTCTCGGACAGGGCGGTTTTTTCGCCATGTCCAACACAATTTTGAGGTACCCATAGATGCACATAAATCGCACATAATCTATCTATATCTATACTTATATTAAAGCAATAGAAACGAAATAGTCTATACAAAGATAATAATAAAAAAAATGGTCTACGGTACTTAAAATAAGCCAATGAACAAGAAAAGAACATTTTTAAAAATTGTTATTTGCCTGTATGTTTGATCGCGCATCACGTAAAAACTACTGTACCGATTGCGATGCGGTATCTGTTATATCACTGTTGGATAGCTTAGGGTTTGACTTAAAAACTGGTGTACTTGGTATCACAATCCGATCAGTAGAAGCCGAGCAATCGAAAAAATCTTTTTCACTGCTGAAGGAATTTTGTTCAAATGTTGGTATATTGGTATTGTAGGTCATGGAATAGTACATAGAGTACTTTTAACATAGAAAAATTACCACGCGTGTAAAGCGGGTAAAGCTAGTTTAAAATAATTGATGCAGGGGTGAGATTAGGACAGGGTGGCATTTTTTGAAATATAGAAATTCCTAAAAAAACTGCTTAAAAGAATGTATCTAAGTTTATTATCCTCACATTGTCAAGCAACTGTTTTAAAATTAATGAACGTTCAGTAGGGTAGGCACTTTTGAATTTTATTTAAATTTAGGATCGCTCAGCGGGCTATAGAAAGGGCTCTGCTAGGAATTACTCTGAAAATATGTCGCATCCAGAATATCGAACCAAAGTTATCGAAATATTCCATCATCATCATCATCTTCATCATCAGCCTGTATCCGTCCACTGCTGGACATAGATCTCTCCCAATGAACGCCACAGAGCCCGGTTATCGGCTCTTCTCATCCAGTTTTTGCCGGCCGCCTTTTGCAGATCGTCACTCCACCCGGCCGGTGAGCGTCCTACACTACGTTTGCCAAGCTGTGGTCTCCACTCAAGAATCCGTTCACCCCAGCGGCTGTCCTTTCTTCGACAAATGTGACCAGCCCACTGCCACTTCCGCCTGCTAAGTCTATATTCCATAGACTTAGTAAATTGAAGTCTCAATGGGCTAGTCATATTTGTCGGACTGAATATTGTTGGGGTAGACGTCTTCTTTAGTGGAGACCGCGACTCGGCAAAGTAGTGTAGGGCCTTCCGGACCTTCCGGATAGATGGAGGGACGATATACCCAAAATAGATGGCAAATTAGAAAAGAAAAACTGAAGATCGGGCTAAGTGGCATGTTTTGGGAAAGGCCTATGGCCAGCGGTGGATTGACACGGGCTTCTTATAATGATGTTTTTCCTTAATTTTGGCTTTGTTTTTATAATAAGACAAACAAAATAGACACAGATTATTATTATCAGATCATCTTTATTACCGTCTGATCTTTTAAATATAACAGATAACATGACTTTACACTCTTTTTGATGTGTATGTACATGACGTATATTATAAACAAAGATTCCGATAAGGTAAAATAGATAATTGAAACTATGTGTTTATCTTACTTATTTTTTGTTTCATATAGAGGTATTGGCCTGATTCATAAGCTCAAAGTCACTCATCAATCTTTACAGATAGAGTTATGCTTCGGATTTCATTGCTTAAAGGATTAAGCAATGAAATTAAGTTAGAATCTCTTAGAATTATTATACTGAAGTGGCTAGTCACATAGCTCGAGGAACAGATAGCTGTTGGGTAAGGTAAGTTGTTGAGTAGCGGCCACTGACCGGTAGTCGGAGCAAAGGAGTGCTCCTACGAGGAGAACTGATAACCTGGTGAGTGTCGCGAAGAGTCGCAGGATGCTAAAAGCGAGCATCGGTGGTGCTATGCTGGTGTCATTATATGTGGAGGCATATGTTCAGCAGTTGACGACTTCCGTCTGATGTTTATGATAAACATTCCATGAAAATATACACACGCGATTCTCAAAAAGAAATTCAACGTTTTTGTCGTAATATTTTAAAAGTGGACAACAAGCCTCACATGCATTTATGGGTGTGCGTGCAGAGTCTGAACAACGCAAGACAGACGATCATAGATTGCAGTTTGCTTTATAATTAGTAACTTGGACTTCGTCTGATATTTTCAGGAAGAACAGGGTTTTTACAAAATTTTAGTCAACTGAAATGGTTATTGTCAAGACTCACTGTTTCCAAATAACGAATACTGACAAATGTGTTGACTAAATGTGTTTAATTGCCTTGATGGCCATATTGTTTTCAGTTGAATATTACTCGTTTATTGCAGTTTAATTTCCTACAAGGAAATGATTGTGCCCTGCCTAGTATTAAATGATCTGTATGTTTGTTTTCTTTGACGATTACTTTGTCATTCCCTTCTCTCTAATATGGATGAGGGGGTGGCGGCTGGTACACAAGTCATACTCGTAAACTGGTGCTGCTAGTGCTGAAGGATCTAGCCTGGCTTCTCATTAGTCACATATTAATTAATTAATTAATTATATATATATATATATATATATATATATATATATAAAGAATTGTCAAATATGGAGAAAATGACATCCCAGTAGAGTTTCTTGGTGCTCTCTACTCTAAAGGGCGTATTTCCAAAGCAACATTAGAATCAGAAGAGTATTTCCTTAAGAAAGTTAAATTTCGTTTTCAAACTCAAAGTTGAAAACGATTTTATCTCTATTTAGTTTACTTAATTTTATTGATTGATCTATCTAAAATAATTTATGTTTTTCTCTTTGTTCATGAGGTATTAAGTTTTGTCTTATAAAAGAGCTATTATTTTGTCTATTAACAATAAATACTCTGACTTTGCAATATCTGAAGACTTTGGTTTTCATCATTTTATGTTGTTGTTCCTATAATCGTTATTGTATTTCTTTATTTCTATCATCTTCCTTCTAAATTATGCTGAAATGTTTAAATTATATCTGTTGGTATTTTCACCCGCTTGAATAATATCGAGATCTTGATGAAATATTCAGTGACAATTATCAGGCACACAACGATTTATAATTTGGTTTAATCACATATGTCGATCCATAAATTTTCATACATTTTGGTTCTGTTAATTACATTGACAAATTAACATCGCTTCAAATAAACCGCTATTTAAATAACATTTATCTTTTTCATAACCACTTGAGCATAAAAATCGATATTAACAGGTATTCCAATAGTAGCTACGTTACTTTGGTGGTGTGTTATAAACAATGCCATAAAATTGTACTCATTATCACTTAACAAACTTTCAGAAAGCTTATTATTGGAATTGTTGGTATTATAAATAATAAGTAAAAATAAAATGGTTCTTGCAAACATTGTAAAACTACATTTATCCACCGGTTTTTATCTTCTTGTGCAGTCTTCGTACTAATTAAACATATTTCATCTTTGTAGCTTTAACTTGATATAAGTAATTAAGCAAATAAAAGTAAATACTATCGTCATGCTACTTGCAAAAAAAAAAGAAAAATTCAGTAAAAACAACTGGCAATCACCAGTTCGCTATCAATATAATGTATTAAAACGCTTTTGTCCCTCAGAGACAAGAAATTTAAATTTCCAAGGAGATTGCTTTAAAGTATTTCTTTTAAAAGCTTTATGTCATTGAAATGACCGGTATTACATCCCGGAGTCCATTACTTACTGCAGTACCACATACATATTCATATCTCTAAATTCTCGGACAAAAAGAGAGATAAAAGTAGTTTTACAGCTTCGGAGCAAGTAAGATGGTAGAAACTCGATCAAGCAAGCTCAGGTGCAAAAGAGAGGGCAATGAAAGGTTTGAGGTGTGAAAGAGAAGGGGAGAAAATCAGAAGGCTTTTACGGTAGAGCGGGCAACATAGGTACAGTGAAATGTGGACCCGGTGCGGCGCAATCGCCTTCTTTTCCGATCTCGCTTGAATAAATTGATTCTAAGATTAATCTTTTGTAGTTGATGTAGCTGACGCCTAGCCTTTTATTGCTTTTGATAAAAAATATGATTGGGAAGTTTAAGTTTCATGTTTACAGACTTTAGAGTAATGGCCGCTAGTATTTTTATGGCTATCACTCTTAAATATAGGTAAATTTAGATTAAATAGACAGTAATTGCTTCAAATATATACCTTGAACTACAATGTACTAATTCTACTACGTTGACTAATGAATCAATGTTCTGCTATTGTATTATCGTATAATAAACTTAATAGTTGTAAAAAACAGTAATCTGTCACAAGTTCTACAAAGATCTTTTCCCTAATTTTAATCTCACAGTTGCACCAGATTTGGTACCGAATGATATCCTAAACATAACCACAGAGCTATCCCTGTGGCACGCAAAGATATAAAATCTCATATGTATTCAAGACAACGGAAATACTATGAAAACATTTGCTGGGCACAGGCAGTAAAGCCAAGAGTCAGTTTTATTATCCCCAGACATCATACTCTTCAGATCAAAATAGTGGGACTTGTCGTAAATCTCGGAATAGCAATCTTTTCAGATGTTATTAGTTCTGTACAAACAAGAATGGAACGATAATAATATGCGTAGAAATTGTAGGATTAATTAACTATTATTCACTAAATCAGTGTGATTTAGTGAATAATAGTTAATTAATGCGACACTTTTGTAAAACAAGAGGCAACCATAAGTACACAACTTTGATGGGGATTATGAGATGGTTTAAAAATGTCCGCTTAAGAGTACATAACGTATAATTTCAACATTAACAACTTTAAAGTGCAGCCAATAACTTGATCAAGATATAGCAAACTTTGATTTGATTGCTTTTAGAAATCGATACCACTAGATATCTTAACATAATTACCTCAAGTGACTTGAGCAAACACAATAACAATAAATTTCAACGGAAACTTCATTCATAACTTACGAAAGAAGCAAATCCAAGCAATTTAAGCAGTTCACACTAATATATCAAGTAAAGACACTAATGTCGTCCGAAGCAAAATCCGGACGCCATTAACATTTTCTGATACCACCAGAAGCCACCAATAGATACAATCCCGTTTAACTGATGAATGATGCATGAGATACACCAACAATATATTTATAACAAAAAGAAAAACTGGTATAAATTGTTCACAATAATCTAAGGAATTTAACATATTAGGCAAAGATACTTTCCATAAAACACTTTGAGTTGGATACGTTATAGATGATTATGAAAACTAATGATCTGATTTCAATATTTTTAAGTAGATGCCGTGAGAATTTATGTTCTATGCTAATCAGCTGTAGGTAACAATGTAGAGCTACTTCATTAGGCATGATTCTCGCTCCATAAATCTAAATGTTTAGCACCTCGCATGGGCTAAGAAATTGTCAGTAACGAACCATGGATTTGAACGGTTGTTAAGATTAGATCAGGAGAAAGGCATAATGATAAATAATCTATGCTTAGCAGACTAATGGTAAAGCAAACAGGGATTGGAAATGCTTTACTTAGACAAATAAGGACCGATAATTTACAGAAATATTTTTCCTTATAGTTGTGTGTTTTATGAAGTTTGCCTAACTTTATTTATAAAAAAATATATTTGATTCCAGATGAAATTCAGTTCGTGATGTCGGAGAACGGTGGACCAGTCGTCTCCAGGGTGTCAACTCCTCGCCCAACACCTGATCCACCAGTAAATGCACCTCTTAGATCCAGACATGACCAGTTCCTCGCAAGTTCTGCTGAAAGAACTCCGCAAAGACCCACTTCAAGTGGCAGAAACCCAAACGCAAACTTCGACTCTCCACCTCTACCATACCACAGGCAGATGACAACAGGCTCTCTACTCACATCATCTCATCGAGAATCATCGGCTTTTGTCCCTGTAGTACCAACAAGAGTCATGCACCCTGTAATGTACCCCAACGAAATGCATCCTGCACTCATACCTTCAGAAATAATAGAAAGAGAAAGAATGTTGGAAAGAGACAGATCAGAGCCGGCGAAGGGATCACCTGATCGAGCTCCAGGAAACTTTTCGAAAAGAAATTCATTCGATTTGATGGCTATGATGGTAGAGAAAAGAAAAGAAGTTGCGTTGCGAGAAGCAGCGGCTGCGATGTTGCTTCCTCATCATAGAACAGGTTCTATTGAAGGGATGATGTCTGATGGGACATCACAACCTCCAATTTATGGTCCACCTGGAGCGTTTCTTGGTGCACCGGGACCTTCTCCTACAGCTGCAGGAAGCTTCACCTTTCCTGGTGCTGGTTTATTTCCTCCGGGCGCTGGGCCACATCAGATGCATCCCCATTTAGACAGACGATTATTACGAGCGCCTGGTCGGGCATCGAGGCCGAAGAAGCAATTTATTTGCAAATTCTGTAACCGGCAGTTTACAAAGTCTTACAATCTGTTGATCCATGAGAGAACTCACACAGACGAAAGACCGTACTCCTGTGATATCTGTGGAAAGGCGTTCAGGAGGCAAGACCATTTGCGTGACCACAGGTAAGGACTTTTCCTCCAATAACCTTATTTATGACACAATCTTATCATTTAATCAAAAGGTATTGAACTGTGCTCTCCATTAACGTAAAATTGAGAAACGGAATTGATTTGAAAAGCGCTAAAAACTCATTATTTTAAAACATCCTGTTCAACATAATTTTTACTGAAATTTTAAATAAATAAACATGAGCGGAAGTATTGCCGTATTAAATATCATAAGACATATGATCAAGTCACTTGAACTAGATAACCTCATTGTAGAGGTAATGCGTTTTAGCAAGTTACGTGAATTTTGAAGCCACGTCGGTAGGTAAAACCAGCTGAAACTTTGCGGTACATGCACATTTTAATTTTCTACTACACTGATCATAGTGTATTTAGTATTTAGTGTATTTACTAATTTATATGCACGTAACAAGCAGCCGGTGTAACTCAAGGTGCAGATGTTAAGCCGACTGTGGCTACATCCGGCTGGCTACTTGGAAACGGAATATTTATAAAGCTCCTTGATCGTAGCTTCTATTTTCTTAGAAATAAGTCTACTTGTATCTTGATTAATTACTGCTGTAGGTGAATAAACTCTTCAATGCGAGTAAAAAAGTGTTCATTAAAATGCATACCTATTTTAAGACCATAACAGTGGCTTAGTCCTAATCAACATTAATTTTCTTTTTTAAAGCACCCTGCTACTGTCATTATTGTAAGACTTTCAGGATGACAGACAAATTCGGCTCAGCATAAATTAAATATACTTACATAATACCAAACTTTATATTTCAAAAGTGAGGGCCCTGTATATAATCGGATTTTAAATGTATGGATCAGACTCGTAAAATATATTCTATTATTACTGCTTTCGATCGACGTCGGTTTATAGGACCCTATAAAAACTAGTCTTTTGAGAGATTTTTCTTCCTAATTAATCAAGATTCGATACCGTTCATAAAAATATTGTTTTTTTATTGTGAGCTTTTTGACAACTAACGGGTATTAAAATATAACAGGGGACGAACCACCATACGACCACCATATTATATAGACGATACCGAATAGATGTACTTTACCAGCGGCCCGATTACAGAACTTGGTTACAATCGGATTATCACTTTTTTCATAGCAATTTCGACTCTATCGCAAGGCATTAGTGATATCGATACTGACAATCCGATTGAAGCTAAGTTATGTGGTCGGGCCCCAGATATCTCGTTCATAAATGCGATCAAAACCACAGATTTTCGTGTTTTTTTTATATTTTTTCCCGGAGATATGACACTGAACATACTTACGATTACTTAAAAATATTTAATAAATAAGTAATCAAATAATATTTTGATATTTTTTGACAATCTTTCGTCGTTGTATTGATTTATCTTGTAGGTAATGTAATCGAGGAACACCAAAAATTTGTTAGAATTTGTTGAATCTTGATCAGAGCGATAAAGTAGATTTATGTTAAGGAATCTGTATTATGAATAACCAAAATCAGATTTCGCTTATATCCTAGCTATCCCGCCCGCGACTTCGTCCGCGCAGACTACTGTTTATCGCGAAAAAAGCACCCCATGTTCTTGCAAAAGTAGGTATAGCACCAATGCTCTTGAAGATTTTTACAGACTTGTTATTTCTTTTCCATGGCAACCGTTCCTTACAGCGAGTAATCAACATTGTCCAGTTTTCCCGTGGAAACTTACATTTTTCCGAGATAAAAAGTATCCTATGTTTTATTCTAGGGTATAAGCTATCTCCATTCCAAATTCTATTCTCTAGCTGTTATCGCGTAAAAGCTCCCCAAACAAAAAACAAACAAATAAACAAACAAACAACGTTTCACTTTTATATATTGGTATGGATAACCAATACCGGATTAAATGATAAACAGATGCGGACATGAACAAGCAGCAAATGTAGATTAAAACCCTAATCTAAAACACGTTTTTGTTTTTTTTCTATATGCATTGTCATCGATTTGTGACCTGTGACCTACCCTGAACGTTTCAGCTGGTTAGCTAATCGGGAAGTGCTCGAAATTTGAAGTGCAAGATTCCAGGACAGACAAACCAGACAGTGACTAACACATTTTTATTAAAACGTGTTAAAAAATCAATATTAACCATTTCAGTGCAAAAACGCCGTATCTGTTTGCATTATCAGTCAACTATATAGTAATCTTAATAGCATCAGCGTATACGGTTAAAACGTATTTGCGTTGATAAACGCGGTTCCCAGAACTTTCAGGTTAAGCAAAGGAGTGCACGTGATCGATAGTAATCTGTTGTTCAATGTTTTTGCAGTAATGAATACTGTTTTTAACTTGATTACACTTTATATTAGTGCTATATTCAATAATCAAAAGACATGGAGAATATTATTAAAAATACTAAAATATCCAATATATACCCACACAAGATACACAAAGTACCTACGGCAAAGTAGGAACCCTCTGTTTTCGAAGTAACTACATTTTTACTCGACTTCGACGAAGCAAGGGAAGGGTAATGAAGTTGACGGTATATGTATGTATGTATATGTGTATCATTTTGCCCGACTAATGCAATGCAAAAAATGACACATGAAACTATACATAAAGACGAATCGATTGATACCTCGCTTGTCAAAATCGGATCAACTTTCTAGTTTGAACACATAACGCTTCCTTTGTTTCGTCATAGTCGGGTAAAAAAAATAGGCTATCTATAACTCTTTATATGAATACTAATCGATTGATACATCGCTAGTCAAAATCGGACCAATAGGGGTGACACTATGGTGGAACATGCAAATTCATATATACATACATACATACATACATACATAGACTGTTAAAATCATTACCCTTCCCTCGCTTCGCCGTAGTCGGGTAAAAAAGGTTTAAATGTAGAATGTTTGAATGAAGCCCAATTCAAATATGTCACGGCGTTCACATATTCACATATGTAATCTATAGCACATTCCATATTAAATTTTCCATATTCATTCGTAATTGAAGCATATTTCCTCCATCCATACAAATATATAAAAGCGAAAAGTTGTCCGTTTGTTTGTTTTTGTTTGTTTGGGGAGCTGTCACGCGATAACGGCAGGACGGATTTTAAAGAAACTTGAAATGGAGATAGCTTATACCCTGGAATAAAACATTTAAAACTCTTTATCCCGGAAAATTGTAAGTTTCCACGGGAAAACAGGAAAAACTGGACAAATGTTGATTACTCGCTGTAAGAACCAGTTGCCATGGAAATGAAATAACAAATATGTCAAAATACATCTATAGTAAACAATGTTTTTTTTTCTTGTTTTTTTCGCGGTAAACTGTAGTCCGCGCGGACGAAGTCGCGGGCAGGAAAACTAGTATTATGATATTATTCAGATTAGTATAATATTTATCTACTAGCTGAAACGAAATTGAAGTATTTTGTTCATAATGTCAGCTGAAGTAATGTTCCGCGTTCATAAAATAAATAACTAAGACAGTATTTGGACTACATATAAGCCTGTAATGGCATAAATTAGCTGTCCAACTGTTTCATACAGTACTGTTTCTGTTCCATCATTATCATCAGCTGGAAGACGTCTACTGGTGAACATATGAATCCCCCTTAATAGGGGGGAGAGATTGCCATAATCACCACACTTAACAGGCGGTTTGGTGATCACCGTAGATTATGATACTTAGGTACGCCTGATACAGTGCTGCTGCCCGTTTCCTAAATTCATATCTGCTAAGAAAATAACATCTGGCTATCTAAAGAACGCGTGGGATGTAGCCTGAACTTAGTAAGTAAAGACCCATTAAAAATGAGTTGAGCTCCTGAGCACCAATTTTATCAATCAGGTACTCAAATTCTTCTAAATAGGAAGTACTGAAACCACAAAGTTTGATAATAGTGATCTTGGTGGATCCATAAGTCCGGTACTAGCATTCGTCTCACATTAGATACGCGTTTTTTATTAAGTCACTCTTTTTTGCCTTCTACCTGTAATTAGTTTAAATTCTGATGACTCATCCAAATCTATTGACGGCGGACTGTAATGGAACATAGGATTGGTACAGTCAGCAAAACCAAATACAATTGTGGGATATAAGGAAAAAAACATTTAAGTAATACTCACGCTCGTGACTAAAAAGCGACACACAAGTTAGCGAACTTGTTGAGACCACCAAGTGACTCCTCTTATATCAGTGGTTCATGTCACTAAAATTTTAATTATGACTAAAGTGGTTCTTATATTAGCATTTGACTGTTTTGTTTAGATATTAAAAGAAGGAACAAATACTGGGGTGTTATTTTAATGGGTCTTGTTGCAATAATATTTATGAACGCGTTAATTGAAATTTTACTAATTTTTTTTTCGAACGACTACCAAAAATGCAGTTTGTTAAAAAAATACAATCAATACGAGTATATTTTTTACGTTAATTCTATAGTCTGATAAACAAGTCACCCATTAAAACTAAAATCTATATAATGATGTATTTACTTTAATTCAAATAAAAAATTAAATCACCCCAAAATGGCGGCAAAATTGTCCCAGTCGCACTAATTGGTCGCTTCTCGAACATTTTTGTTCCATCAGGTTGCCAAAATCACTTCATTTGTGTCAAGAATTGATTTAGCTACGGTTCTCTACGATGACTTTAGACTCTAACCACATATAAATAGAGTTTCAAGTCATTTAGGCAACAACAAAAAAAAAACAACCTCGGTGGCGCTGCGACAAATAAGCGGTTGGTACAAGGAATGCCAGTTAAAGGCGTTGTAGTGATTACTATTATTTTAACAAATAATTATAATATTACCAAACGAATACCTACTTCATAATTTAATATTTTTTTCCTCAAACTAAGTTTACTAGTACTTAAACACAAAGCTAATAATTGCAAATCTTTGATAATTTAAGACTTTTTTTGCTGACGCACTCCAGCTCAAAAGGCAATTTACTACCCGCTCGAAGCTTTGCGTTATCATTTTAAAATGGTCTCTAAAAGAATTGTTCGTTTACGGAATACGCCAAAAAAACATTAACAACTCGACTATAAGGTTAGGAACATATTTGAAGAATTTAATACTTTTTTCTTTACGGCATGTAAAACGCAACTGCGTGAGATCATCGTGTTTGACATAATTACACGTTACCTTTTTTGTCAATAGTAATTATGTATGATTGCACATTATAATCGAGATGCACCAAACATGAACCGCATAATTTCATATTATTAAAATCGTAATTATTACCCCTAAGGTTTAAAGACGTCTCTGACCCCTCAAGGACATCGAATAAAATGAAGAATGGCGATATCGCGTTTCTACGAAAAATCGGCATCGCCTACGAAAAATCGGCATCGCAAAAACCATAACTAAATTCGAGCGATCCGCCCATAGTTATTATTATACCTGAACATCAGATAATTACCTTATTGAAACGTTAAAAAATACGTATGAGTGGTAGAATATTTCATGAATATTTATCGGGTACCACTAACTGGCCTTACGTAAATATAAATTACTTTTAATGAACAAGGTTTATCTGAAATCGATCGAAGAAATCGAAACATGATCAGAATTTTGGAGTCTCGAATTTTAAGGGTATTGGTCGGTGCAAATAATGAGAGGCTCCTTTCTCAGATTGGAGAAGTATGTTAATGCAATTACGTAAATAAAACGAAGGACCTTCACATGGATAAATATTTGGTAATGAGCTTTTTTGCAAGCGTTAAATAATTCTACTAATTTGGACGCATATAATGAATTTGAAAATTATGATAATTTAAACATGCCTGTCTAATGCAAAGCAATCGCTATTCAGTTTTCCTCATAACTAAGATTAATATCAACATTTATGAGCGTATTCTTAAGAGATTTCAATTACGGTCACAAAGATAAGATCAGAGGTCTAATGTGAATATTATTGTAAACACTAAGCAAACATTGCGACATACAACTTTCTCATGTTTCGTCAAAGTGTTCACGAGCTTTAACATTTTATGTGTAGATAAATTCCATCAAGTTGGTACGCCTCCAATCAACGGAACTAACAAAAATCTAACCATTAATAACATGAATTCGATAACCACTTCCCATCACAGATGTTATGTGGGCAAACACATAGCTGTTGTACCAACAACATTCACACTACAAACCCGTGGATCCGGTGCGAGCTATAAAAATATAACATACCACAGCCGCCTCGATCTTATGTAGGTAGCCATATCTACTATCATTAATTCCCTGCACTGCAAGCCGGGCAATTTCTTATGAAAAACTGGTTCGTATCTCTTGAGAAACACACATTAATAACAAGTTCATGCCCCGCTCTAGTCCTTTCAAACAGTAACACTTCTATCATTAAACATGTTTGCTAAAGTTGGAACGAGAATTATTCCGCATTGAACGACGTTTTATCTTGAGGCTCATATGCAATTATGATTGGTTCGAGACCACATATAATGGGACCGGGTGAACCTCTACGCTCGTTTCGATCGCTCAAGGGGCCATGGTAAAAAGGGATATCAAATTAATGCTGAATCCATAATAAATCAAAGGGAGGCAGGTGGACTCGGACAAGAGCAAGAGTTTCGCCTTAGGACTTTAGAAATTATCATCATGTGGACCGAGCCAATCATAACTCCGAATGTGAGTTTATCTCTTTGAAAACGGTCAAATTGATGGAAGGAATTTGCAATATTCCAATCGCCCCCAAATCGTTGTTCCGATTTTGCTTGGGGTCATTCCGCAAATTGTCACGCGATATTTAAATTCCAGTCCAGGCTTATCTTTTAGTGACAAAATAAATGCTTCATTTTCATCCTAAGATGTAATTTAGCATACGTAATCTGGACTTTCTTGAAAGAAAGAAAATATTTATCGTTGGGTTTGTTTCTTCTACGCTTAAAAACTTGAGTATGAAATAATCGTGACCGAGGCTCTAGAATAATTAGCCAGATACACGGTTCGCGAACCTCTCGTCGATTTCACAGTATCTTATTGGCTTTTGAAAGTTCTCTCTGACCGTGCACCGAGATCGTTGCGCAATTTTTTTTGTACACTCGATTCGTTTTGACTTTAAGGACGCATTTATTTGCATCCTGTACACCTGCAGTGAAGAAAATAAAAAATGATATTTATTTGTTGAGTAATAAGTCAATATGCTGCCGATCTGTATCAGATATCAGGTAACTGCCAAATCTGCGGTAAATGTGTTATTTTGTAATTCGTTAAACGCAGGGTTCGTCGTGCTTTTATTTTTTAAATGCCTTGCATTCTTAATAGCTTTTTTAGATATCGACGGCGATTCGATCTGCAATATTGAATTCTGAGGTAGTTCACTTTCAAATATCGATGGTTTCGTGCATATCTCGCCGAAAGAGTTGGTGCTAAACAATAACGGATTCCATTTTAATCTGTCAGATTATACAGATGCTATTATTGTTGAATCGATTCGGACAGGTAAACGTATTATTCAAATTAAACTCTAAAGATTCGCGTGTTATGATGCAAAATGTTTTTTGTCGCTATATCCAAGCAATTAAGTTTAGTATTCGCGTGATTCGGATTCACAAACGCATTTATTACATTTTCCTCAATGTTGACTACATACCTATTTGTAACATTTAATACAATGTTCGTATAAGGTGAAACAATTAGTAATTGGTCGGTTTCAGTTTGAGTTCAGTTCTGAGTAACACATTAAAGTAAGTGCATGAAATATCTCTCAATGTAAGACTCAGATTTTCAATTAAGAAGTTAAAAGATAATCATTTCCATTAATCTAGGATTTGTTATCAAAAAATGCAAAATTGAAACATCTTACGACACACTTTGCAGCACGTAACTACAAAACTCAATTACTCGTCAAAATAATGTACATCATACGGAGTAGGTCTGCTACGATAATGTTTTTGATAACAATTTTTTATCTAATAGTAGTCGATCATTAGGGCAATTAGGTTTTAAGTATGTAATAACAGTAAGTAATTAAAATGGTATTAATCTGTCCGTTTGGATGTGATTAAGAAATTCAATATTTATTTTATAGTACCTACTAGCTGATGCCCACGGCTTCACACGCGTCGTCATTTCTCTGAGTTAAAAGTACTCTATGTGCTATCCCAGGACCTAAAATACCAATATTTGATCAAAATTCCTTCAGCCGTCAAAAATATTTTTATCGATTGCTCGGCTTCTACTCTTCGGATTACCAAGTACCCCAGTTTTTAAGTCAAACCATAAACTATCCAACAGTGAAACTATAACCGCATCGCAATCGGTCAAGTAGTTTTTACGTGAACAAACATACAGACAAACAGACAGACACGAATTTTAAATATGTTATATTCTTGCTCAGTAGCTTATTTTAAGTACCCTAGATCTTTTTTTTTAATAACGTCTTTAAACAGACTTTTTCGTTCTTATTGCTTTATTATAATTAGATTAGTTATTTATATCTAAAGATTTGTTTAAAAATATTGCTGACATTTACAATATTTAAAATAATATATGAATGCGTTGTGAATTACGGATTATAAATGTCCGTAACGTCTTGTTCTCAGGTGTATTAATCAAATTGAAGTTCATTGTACTAATCCACCATGGAATGCCATAATCCGATACGTGAGAAACTCATATTTTTACTCCTTTTTAAAATCCTTTGAATATTTCAACATATGTACTCTGGACTATAACTTTGTACATAGTTTTTGTCATCTATAGTTGTAAACAGTTCAAGTAAAGAAATATCACGGCCAACTTTGAAACAATAGGGTTTTATCTACCTTATGTTTATGTTACCAAACTTGAATCCTTCAATTTAAATTGTATATCAAAACTAACCTCTATGTCTATGACTTTAAAGTGCAACAAAAAGTAAAGGTTCACTTACATGCGGTGCGTGGGACGACAAGACGTATGCTTATCGTCGATTTAGCATTTCTTCGCTACTTAATCCAGTTTTTAAAAGCCATAAAGCTTGTAACTACAATCTGTATTGCTTGTTTCGGAATAATACCTACTACCGTATGTCCAACATTAAGTAATTTACAGCTTTGTAACGATTTTGATCACTTAAATTCTATTTTAGTGGCGCTGTTCAATTTATTGTTCGACAATTCTATAAGCTCATGGTATTTCTAATATCCCGGAGCGTCCTACACTATAGAAACTCCTTTCAAAAGAGCACATGCTTCAAAATTAAAATTTACGTGGCACGCAGCTTGCTCAAGTCGCGTTTGAAATATTTCCGAGTGGTCTCGAGGAGTCTCAAAGAGTAAACACTGACCGGTCTTTGTCCACACAAGCTCTAAGATCGCTGCTCGCACTGTGGTTTCAAACCTATCCTCACATTGCGCGACAAGAATATTTGTATTTACATTAACTTCCTCTGTTATTTAAAAATGAATATTGTAATTACATGTCTTAACGTCTACGGCTACAGACTGACTATTAATATCATTATCCGCGTCATTGCCGATTCTAAATAATCTACAAACTTACTAATTTAAAATCATTTTTTTGTGGCATTAGGTCCAGATTTTATTTTAAAACATATTTGACCTAATATTGTCAACTTTTCCAAACAATGCCATAGATTTAAAAAAAGTTAATATACAAGAAACATTAGAGGCCATTGTTGTTTGAGAAGATAGAAGAAAGGCATCTCAGGCGACTGTACGGCTATTAATCATATGACGACGTCTCTCAGATAAAATTCATGAACTCTCTCATACAGACATAACTAATGTTTGAGACACAGCTTCATAAACAAACCATTTTCGAACCAGGTAAAGATCCTCAATCTTATGTCTTAAGAATTTATATGTAAATAACTGTTTAATTATACCATAGAAGTATTAGACACAACTTTATCAGCTGTCTGAAAATTTATAGAGTATTTTATTTTTATTTACTATATACTCTTTTTAACTTTTAATTTTATGTCTTATTTTTTTAAATTGGCGTATGCTATTTAAAAATACGATTTAAGTATTTACGTCGTGTATATAATGTATCACCATTATCTAAATCTAAATAAATGGGAACTTTTTATCAACTTCTTCAGTAACTAAGTCTAATATTAGGTACCTAAGTAATTAAAAATATCAAAGAAACCGCACGGAAAAAACCTTAAAAAATTATTTCTCTATTTATCATATTTCACTATAACAATAAATGTATCACTTTTTATCAGACATCAAGATACGTATCAAAATATTCTTGTTTTTTGTAGACAGGGGAATAAAATGGTAGAAATGAGTGAAGTAGATGTTATCTTAGCTACCCACGGGGTTAAACCCCATGGCTGAACCGGTTGTCCTTGGAGAATAAACCTCGCTTAGAACCATGGCTATCCCGCGTAGGGTTATGCTGAAACCTTTTTTTGAATTGAATTCTTGGTTAGTTATTCAAAATTGGTTTACATTCGTAAACAATCTATCTGTAGATATTTATTTACTTAAGTCTAACAAAGCAGTACCTAGTACTTTTTGGTTCTAGAATAAAAGGGAAATGACCACGCAGGCAAAGCCGCGAGCACAGCCAGTTATTATATAAAAGACTAAATGTAAGTTAGGATGTATCATCCTATAACATCAACATAAAAATCAGTTTTCATCTAGTAACTTTTAACGCGTTTTTATTGAGTCACTTTCTTGTTTGTTGTTCCGGGTGGAATCTTGCAACTCAAATTTCGAGCACTTCCCGATTAGCTTTCCGGCTGAAACTTTCAGGGTAACTCACAACTTGATGACAATGCATTTAAAAAATAAAGTTAGTTTTTTAATCTACATTCGCTGCTTGTTTTCAAATACTTAAATGTTTGAATCTGAGTTATAATAATGATTAACAATTTTAAATCTTGACATACCTAACACTTCGGTACCTTTATAAAATTTATGAAAACTATGAGAACCATTCCTATGGCGTATGGAGTCCTTCTTTCTAAAGAAGTATTTTACCACAAAGCTTAAAATTGAATTAGTGGCTTTCCGTACACATTTGTTATAAATTACAGGTAGCATAACAAATTCAATATTGAATGAGCTGCAGACCAAAAAGTCGGTGCTTAATCCCGTTACTGTAAACCTCTCGGATGGATTCACTCAAAAACCGAACGGCTTAGAATGTTACCAGTTTGAAAAGGAAATAATCACGTTATTTATTACCGATGTCTGAGAGAAACCATTTTTAATCTCCTCTAAGCACGTACGGAATGATTTTATGGAAGATCAAATGCCTTGATTGACTTTAGAAAAGTTTTCAAATGGGAACAAAATATTATAGATGGGAAGGATAAATACTAGATTTAACCGTTATTTATGTTATCTTATTTACTGTTATTCCATCTGTCATCTGATACTAATTACACATGTTTTTATATCCATCTTCACATACACCAGCCTTCGAGTTTTACTGCTTTACAGTAGTAATAAAAATAACACTTGTCTGGTATAAATATTTTAGGTATCAACGGATTCGTAGTATTTTATTATGATCGCTATATCCTAATAATTGTATATCTTTCTTACACGTGTACCTATCTACTCCCTTTCAAAGTTCATGAGATTTATTAATAGTATCACTTGATAACTTTGTAATTAATCTGCCGCAATCAAATAGCCAATCTTATTTATGTACCTTTTTTGGTTTCAGTGATTAAAACACTCCATATGAACTATCTAAAAATGCTCTAACTAAATTTATACAACCAGCTAACCGAGTTTTTACATCTTTCCCACATGTAAAGGCTCCAATAAAAATATCTTCGATACGAAACGATTACAGACGATTACAGTCAATTACATCCACCACTAAAACTGGATTTACGACTAAACCAAAATTAACACTCTCCTACTTGGCTGGCCTAATTACACCCCGTCGTATAATAAATCATGTAACGTTGTATGGACGTAACAAAACTGTAACAAGGATTCTTCTAATTGGATTTGTACGTAGCCTATCAATATATTTTGATTAATGGTATCATCCAAGTTCTCAGTATAATTGCCAGAAACCATCATGAATCAACTGCCAGTGTTATAAATCTGATAAGAAGAACTCGATTAACCACTTGTAATATTATTTCCCAAGATAGTCTCATAAGATGACCACTCGGTCCAGTTTTTTATCCTAACTAGCGACGATTTTAAAAAGACTGTCTGTTAATCTTATCACTGTATATTAATGAGCACATAGAATGAAGCTGGGAACAATAAAATATATTACCTACCTGTGTTGGCTATTGAGAGCACGAGCTCACAGTTCAGACAAAACAACAGTTTAATTATCATAATATGCAGAGTCAAAATTATTATATATTTTACGATCAAAATCCATCAGCAAATTACGAGTTATTGCTTCTAGACATCTTAATAACGATTTTCATTTTATCAGCAGTCATAAAACAAGAATATAAGAATCAGGTTTCTTATAACAATATATGAACCGTGAAAAATTGTGTTTTGGAACTATTCAAGCGCGATCATAAGTGGAGATATTCGATACATGCTTGTATCAGATATCTTCTTTTTTCTCATGTCTGTATGGCGCCATTTTTTCTGGTTAACTTAGATACTGGCCAGAAATTGACTGATGTAAAAAGTATTAAAACTTGGAGTAGTGCAAAAAACAAACTCTAGTAAAGAATGAAATTGAAGGTGGTGCACACGATGGGCATGAAATTATATTTAATTTGAGTCTGACTGTTAAAACCGTAGATCTCAGTTATAAGAGTTGATTATAAGACAACAAACGCATGTCGTGAAAAATTGTTCAACACACAGGTCAGTCAGCGTTGACAAACGGAAAAGTAAATAAATGCACAGTAGAAAAAAATAAAGAATAAAATAAAAGTTGTAAAAATATCTGTAGATCCGTGATAGTGCCTAAGCATAATAAAAACTTTAGAACTTAGGACTTCTTGTCATTGATAGAGTTTAAAGTCAATATACCTGACCGGCCAGTCCGCAGTCATTGAAGTTAGTAATATCAAAATCATTTTCGTCTATCTTAAGTAAAATTGTACGAAATCTGACCTGGATTTTCAGATTCAGTCTTTTCTTTAGAAGAGTCTGAAACCAATGCACCTGACGCGGCTTGTTCTGTCTGTACGGAACTTGAAGTAGGTACAATGAATGTTTGCGTCAGTCAGAGGTGAAATTGTGTGTGAAGCGGCAGCGGCGAGCCGTCGCTCCCATTAAGTCGGCCGCTTGGACAGTGTGCGCGCCGCCAAACCGGCTGTGGACGCGCTGGTGTATGTAACTGTCATGACGAAGAAATCGTTGTGGCTTTTCAGTTATTCATCAATCAGTATTTTTTTTTCAGTTCACGAATGTAATTTGGAGACATTAAACTAAACAATGTGGCGTCATCAATAATGTCGAACAAAGTAGGTACACACTGCACTCTAACGATAAAACATAAAATAACTATGATAATGATGATAGTAAAATAGTAATGAACAATATGTTTACTATTTCTTATTATATATATATTCTCTTTATTATGATCGGAAAGAGATGTAGTGGCCGTAACTTACTTGAAATCACAGCGAGCATAAAATATTACAGTAAGTTAGCCTCGCTACTACTACCACACCGCGTCACGGTCCGACCTCTTTGGCTCGCTCCATTAGTATATTCCATTTATTTTTTGTCCACGTACCTGTCCGGCTTTTGGGGATTTGACTTTTTATACGACCGCGCGACGCATACAAAATTTCTTTAGAGCACGAATGAAAATAAATGATGCAGCGTGGAGCTATGCCACTAGGAGCTAGGACATTATTATTTTTAGATTACATTTTTGTAACAAGACTAGCTCAGAAATGAAATTGTCTTATATTGAGTTCATACCCAAATACTTCAAACCCCCAATGTATCTCCCAAGATTTAGTTAACTGTTTAATTAATCATTGTAAATTAATCGTATTAATGTATTTTTTTTATTTTGCTTGTTTATCTCAATTAACTTTAGCACTAGGACGTGATCGTTATTTTTAGAGCATTCTGTAAGAGACTATCAATTTTCACTCTCAACTCATCATTACTCAATGTAACTTCCGTTACGAACACAATTGCTAATCTCAGTAGAGACGTCTCATTAACAATCTCTAGTATCATCTCATTGTCACACGAAGAAAGACTTTGAAGCGTAGGTAGCGTCTAGATCATTATTGTTCTGTTGACTATTTCACTGTAGACGCACTGTCTGCTTCAGTCAACTAAGTTCACTTGTAAACAGTGTCGAACTTTACCGTAGTTAATATTTTAGCCAATTCTCTTACTATTAAATCGATGAAAAATTCTCTTACTGCGACAATGGTACTGGTAGTAAACATAGTTGGCTCTACAGTAATGACTCATTGTACTACCTGTGCGGTGATTGAAGGCACGCCCACATGGAATCTATTAACGAAACGTAACTACTTCGATAATGACGCTGTATTTTCGTAAGGGCCAGGTCCCAGAATAAATAATAGTTCAGGCCAAGTTGCTTACAATACTGAGTAAATGAATGGTTATATAATTGATGAAAAGTTTTTCTTAATGAAGATTTGAGAACCGCCTACGAAAGCGATGAAAAGCTTAACGAGGATTTCATAAACGATTTTGAAACTAATAATGATAATACGTCACGATCACTACCTACATAGTCATAGTCAAGGTATAATTAAATTAGATATGAGACAAGTCAAGATTACAATGATGTTTCGGAAAATTGGAGAAGCAAAGATTTGAGCTAAAATATTGCAGTATTAACAGAGTAATTTTTATATTTTACTTCGTTTTCAGTGGTGTCTGATCCTCTGATCTTTTTAGCTATTATTTCTTCGTTTGCGCTTTCTGTAATATATGCAAAAAGAAACAACCTTGCGATTTAAGCATAAGCAACCATTGACATCTCATTTAGCCAAGCCAAGCAAAAAGCTAATGAGAATGCTAATTTAGTTTCAAAAGTTGCAAATGTGTCTCATTTGCATAATGTCAAATACTTTAAGTGTTAGCTACCGACTATACAAGTGCACGGTTTTAAAAATAAACTGGCTAAGTTATTAGTTTCCGGACGTTGACGTTTGACAAGCTGAAACTAATTAGTTGAACACAAGTCCAATTAGAAAATTCTCACGCTTTTCGATGTAAGAAGACTTTGCCAGTGATTCTATTTCCTGCAAATTTGTCAAAAAAATGTTTTTGACATCACACATACATATTTTACTGAAACAAAGAAAAAAACCCCTTATTTACTTATTTTTAAGGCAAGTTTGACACCCAATTAATGAACCCACCCAAAAATATTATGTGTTATTTTATCCAACGAAGTATTTACGTCACATTTTAAATTTGCTTCAAACATTCGATTCGAAAGCTACCATTTTTTAACTTGGAAGCTATATAACTTGGTTAGAAATATCTTTCGTAACCTACTTTTATATAAATAAAAGTATTTAATCATTACTGTTTTGATTTCTACTTAATTTCACTATTCCCCTGATAAATAGGAAAACCGTAGCGGATTGGTGGCTTATTACTGCAGGGATAGTAGCCTAACAATAAATTGAGTTAGAGGAAACCAGCTATGTTGGCCGTAAAGAGATAAAACAGTGCGTGGGCTACGACAACGACAAGTCAAGCACAGTTGCTTAAGTGCGGCATTTATGTACCCTAATACGCCGAACGCTTCTCCAGTGTCTGAGTATTAAATTCAAAAAGCTTACTGCAGTCCCACCCAGCGGGATTCGGTGTTACATTAAATATATTTACTGCCAGTTGTTTTGCTAAAATATTGATGGAATTTTCGAATATAGGCTGCGACTGTTTTGTTTATATGAAATCGCTTGTTTTGTTTATAGTAGACAGGTATCAATCTGTTTTCTCTCAAGCATAGTCAGAAATGCACGCTTTCTTGTCTAAACATGGAAAAAAACGTTTGCAAGCTACACTTTATAAGCGACTACCTCGTTGACAGCAAAGATAGAATAGTTGCCGGTAATGTAAAGTTTACAGTTTTGTAAATCTATGGTAGGATAGCTCTACATAATATGATACTATTAAATACGCCAAAAAGATTTAAAAAACAAACATCATAAAGCCAAATGCCTCTAAAATGACACTTACGAGTATATCTCTTTGAACGGCCCACCGACATTGTAAAGCAAGTGAATTTGATATTTTATTTTAATATATTTTTAAACCGTATGGATAACTGGCGCAGTTCTTTCGGTACAAAACTATTGATTTTACAATTTTTCATATTCTTTAACGTAGAGTTTGGAATTAACTTTTTTTACATTGTTTATACAATGGCGTTGACAACTACGATGCAACTGCTTGTAAAATTACGATAATTTTACTATAATATAATATTTGAAAAATGTCGCTGAAAATGTTTTTTTTATTTTTTGTGTTACAAGTGTTTACAAGTTTTTTGACCTACAAGTGTATATTTCACACAACCACCCACAAGTGAAATATACACTTGTAGGTCTCGTATAATAAAAGGAGTCGCCTCTGGCATGGATTTCTATTTTAGTCTTAATCGACCTGAAATTGCTTTTTTCCAGCACTCTTAATATATCATTAATATCAAAATATCGCTTTAATGATTTATTTAAATCCCAAGTCTTAAAAGTTTAAATATCGCCAAACTTTCTACTGATAAAAAATATATTTATTCGTGATGTGATTTAAGGTGTAATCCCGCTCATAATTTCCATAAAATCGTGAGCTTTAAGTCCACGTATAACTTTTCAATATATTAACATCAATAGTAAACGTGGAATAGCTAATAAAATTATGTTTGGGTGCATCTCCCTGAAAACGGAATGATATTGAATAACAATATCTGCTACTTCATTATACAAATCGCGAGATTATGTTAATACAAGCTATTTATAAGCGGTTTTGATATACCTATATGCCAGTGTGGGACTTGTAACCGTTTCTATACCTAAATTTATGTATTAACTGTCGCTACCGTTTGCATTTGTGTGGGTTTCGCAAATACATCTACCTACATCATTAGGGTTGACTCACATATTAACATATTGGCATTTTCTTATTTGTATCATAAATGTCCTATGTTTCCGTTGAAATCTTTGTTATATTTTCCATTCCATTTTGTCCTATTATTTTTTTTACAATTAATGTGCTTTAAAATATTGTCCAGTTTATATTGTTAAAAATCTGCGCTGACGTTTTGAATTAAAATTTAAATTATACGCAGTTCTGAATTATGCAGTAATACAAAAGTAGCTCTGTTAATGAGTACCTTCTGAAGCTATTGATCTGCAGTAGGCTTAGATGGTGGAGATGAAAGGGGGGAGGAGGACAGTGACCCGCAGCATTCCAGGCTCGCGATCGCCGTCTTGATCTTCTTACAGACTATTAAACTAGAAAACCTAATATCATACTAACATTAATAAAACCATATTTTTGACAATATGCAATGTCACTTTAGACGCAAATGAAAATCTTTATCAAAAATGTATAGAATTCGGAATCGACAATTAGAAAGTATGATTGAACAGTTTAAAACTTCTACAGCCGTTTTATAGCTCCGTTGTGATGCAAGGAATTTGATATTAGAAAACATGTTTTAATAAACTTTAGTATTGAATTATGCACTAAAAGGTGAAAACAATTGTGATGAAGAAACTATTACTATAGTAACTAATTTAAAACTTTTATGAAGATGAAAATGTAAGGAGACACTCAAACATTAATACACCAAGAAACTTAGATAGCTAGCACTGTATCGGTGTCCAGTTGGCCGACTCTATCTCCTATACGGAGTTTATAATAGGAAAAACTTTACTGAGAGAAATTGATTCGATTCACAGCGTTGGAGATTATAAAGAGCTAGTAGGATTACAGACAAGAACGTTTGAACTTTGAAGTTTAATCAGGTGTTTATTTATTTAAGGATTCATTACTACTATTACTTCAATCTAAAACTAGGTTTTATAGCATACCATGCTGTTACTGAAACACAATAACTTCTCTGTGATTAATTACATTTATTTACTATGATTGTCATCTTTTATATTGAATAACTCAATAACGTTATAATCCCATCCACAGTTTCTCCGAAATAAAATAACATTATATTTTTTAATTCGTTTGGCAGTTCTTAAATTTATAACTCTATATCCGTTGCCACGCTTTCGATCGTTGGCCGATAGGCAATCTCAAATACTCCATTGAATTGTAAAAAAAAAGTATTTTGACCCGGATAGATAGACGGAAAACTTTTAGCATTTTTACATTTAAACTTTTTAATAATCACAAAACCAATAAAATATATACGGCTCTTTAACACTTACGTATAAAGTATCGAATATTTGACTTCAAGTTCGCAACTTTGTCACAACACTTACACTTTGGAATAAACGAGAACATTTTAAAATAACCTGTTTCTTTGCTGCCAAATGGTTTGTTAGCTTAACCGATTATTTTTCGTAATGAGCAAATACTTTTGAAAGTTAAACGTTGGAAACATTTGCTGTTCTTTAAGTTGGATCTTTATTATTGACCCGAAAAAAAGTTTTTATTATTAACATTGCGTGTCACTTCCCAATTTTTCAGCCAACAAATCTATCACCAAAGGCATTATCCGTTCACCAACCGTAATGGATAATATTTTTTAATGTGGACCAGCACGAGGTCTGATACGTCTGTAATTTCAAGTCTGTTTTTTAATCTTCACTCTGTAGCTTGATGGGTTCCTGACTGTCCATCGATCCTTATCTCTATGTATAATAATAAGAAGAGACAGACGTTACTTATATTTTATTTAACGTCAGAGGTTGATCGAACTTATGCGATAACGCAGTTGGGAGGGTAAGATTTGTTTATGTCATTTATTATATTGTGTTTTCATTACAAATGTCCTAATACTTTTTTCTTATTATGTTTTAACGCAACTTCTGAATTCGTTTTATTTTTATTATCCTATTTTATTGTCATTGTCATTGCAAGTCCTTATTGAGTAAAAACATTTCCTATAAACTTCTCGTTTTAGTTTACCTACTGTTTGAGTAGTAATCTTGGATTTTATAGCTTTAGCCGGTTCTCCGGCGTTTTCGACGTTACCTGGTAATTGCCTTGTTAATTTGATTCTAGCGGTCTCTTTGATATAATAGTAAAGCTGTCTGACTGGTGTTTCTGAATCCAGACATCATTGGAATCGATCGTGGCTTTCAATCTATTTTGAAATGAAGTTATCGCCTTCATTAAATATTTCAATTTTATTGAGAGTAACTTTATTAAGATTTCTATGTTTTAAATAATCGTTCGCTCGACGTGATATATCAAACTATCATATTACAAATGTATGTTCTCTCTATCTAAAACTTTTTTGAATCATGCATTTGATCCTCAAAGATAATGGTTATGATAATATTAAATGACCACACACACGCATGGATGTTTCATTTAAAATGAGTAATAAATATCATCGAAATCTCAGGCTGCGTGGCAACGTGAGCGACCAGGCCAACATATGTGTACTTTAGAACCGGTTCTGTCAGTCACAACACAATATTTGCGTGATGCTTAGCGAGAACTGTTTGCGCCCTTCTAGTGGTTTCCATTCATAGGCCTCGTAAGCTAGAATTGAACACATTCAAGCTTCATTCTAGAATGATATGACCTAACCTGATGATTGTTATGTAACGGTTAGCAATCGTTTAGCTTTCTTTTGGCGTTGACTCCGTAGCATTTGTATGAATCGAGATAGTTTTTGAGTTCTTGGTTCTTTTATTTCTATTGAATTTATGATATTTTTCGTTGTGTTATACTTATGATACAAATAAGTTATTTAAAGCCAAAAAAAACTTTATTTGTATTATTCACTTTGATTTTACAAGCACAATATTCATTATAAGATATTAGCTATGCAATTATCAGCATTTATATGTGCAAAATCGAAAACGTGGTTTCCGCTTCCGTGATATACAATTATTACTGTAATTATATTTCTTTAGCATAGAATAATTATTCCATCAATTCTATTAAACTTTGTACGTAAATCATCCATTAAATCAAACAACTTCAATTTCACGGAAATAATATCTTCAGATTGAAGGCAAATATTGATCTATTTTAAGACGTAAAATGATGTCGTAGTATTTGGTTATCATCTTCTACGAAAATTTGATTTAAATAAAACATGCAACTGCAAAATACGCCCGTTTCTACTAAACCAGCAGAACCAGTCAATCATGTAAGCAATAAACTATAAGAGTACCTATGTTCTCTTATAAACAGTAAATATACGTGTGAGAATAAAATTCATGTCGAGTTGGAAACTTATGTGAATGAAATTCAAAACTGAATCTTAGAGCCGTGTAATAGGAAGGTCATTACTCCATCACTGTTTATTTTTCTGAGAGTAATAATATGTTATATACGTTACGCATTCTTTGCGTTACTTTATAGGGAATGTCAGGTCTGGAGTCATCATCATTTAACGAGTTCCTGAGACTTTCATTATACTTCTTTTTTGTCATCAGTTTTCATGATTTACTATATACTGTCTTGCATTTCGTGTTAATTCCTTGTATGGACTTTTATTGATGTTTGTACAATTAATGGACAACTAAACTGATATATAGCTACAAACAGGTTATGAACTTAATTACAACGTCAATGGAACGACTCTGCCATACTTCCTTTTAAATAATTTGCAAATTGCCTTCGCCAGGGTTTATTTCCCCAAATAAGATCTTCATTGAATACTCAACTTAAACACGATTCTATAACGTTTAATCTCTATTAATTGTGACGTGGTAAAGTCGGCTTTATATTAGATGAAATTAACAGACATTGACTCATAAAAGTGAATTGCAAATTATCTATCTTTCTATTAATCACATTTCACAGAGTAGACTTGAAGTTTGTAACTATTTTAAAAGTAACAAGAAAATATATCAAGAAAATCTTCTATACTTATAATAAAGCAATAAGAATGAAAAAGTCTGTACAAAGAAGATAATTAAAAAAAAGGTCGGGTACTTGAAATAAGCTACTGAACAAGAATATAACATTTTTTTTAAATCGTGTCTTTCTGTTTGTCGGTATGTATGTTCGCACATCACGTTAAAACTACTAGACAGATTGCGACGCGGTTGTCACTGTTGGATAGCTAAGTGTTAGACTTAAAACTGGGGTACTTGGTATCTTAATCCGATGATTAGATGCCGAGAAATCGATAAACTATTTGATGGCTTAATAGTGTTAAGGAATAAAAAAAACAATAATCGTGTGTGTTTGTAAGTTTGTTCGCGCATCCCGTAAAAACTACTGGACTCATTGCAATGCGGTTCTCACGGTTGAATAGCTGAGGAATTGACTTAAAATTTGGGTTACTTGGTATCTCAATCTTATGAGAAGAAGCCGTGCAATCGATAAAAAGCTTTTTGACGGCTGAACGAGTTTTGAATAAATGTAGTTTACTGTACTTTACATATAAAGTACCTACCTATACCTATACCTTTTGGTCCTGGAATAACAAGTATGGGCTACTTTTAAATGAAATGACTAGCTAGTGTAATGATAAAAAAATATGTGTTTAATAAAGTATTAATGAAAGCAATTTAATCTAGCTTAAATTCTGTTAAAAATTTGATGGCGAGAAAAAACGCTTTCTTTCACCATCAAACAGCAGATGGCCCACAGTAACCCAATACGAGTGCTTTTAATAATAATTAATCGCTGTGATTGGCCACAAAATGCTTTTAACGTAATTCAATTCGGCTGAACTGGAACTCTCGTGGAACGGAACCAAAACAACTTGACCTTCCTACCTTCTCTCGCCATTGGCCATCGATTTATAAAAGGGGGAAGTGATAAGAATTGGCGGAGGTCTTAGAAAAATGGCGCAGCTATACGTTCTGTTGAACATGCGACGTTGCCGATCTCGCCTTGAAACTTAAGACTCATGTTACTCAGATCACGTTCAAGGTGGCACAGAGCACTTAAAGTGGACGCCGACTTTAAATTTTAACATTTACAGTGACTTATACAGAGACTAACTGGAATTTGAGTACAGTTACCGCTTTATCACAGACACATTGAGCACGCGACGTTGCTAGGCAGATAAAAACAGAGCATTTCAAGATTATAATAACAGCAATCGAAACATGTTCCTCGATACTTTGTAATTCAGCATCATAAATAAGCAACGATTCAGATGCAATATTTGCAAATCTTGCGTTCGTATTAACTCCGCTCCGCCTCAAATATTTAATTGAACCACTATATTTTATGTTCAATCATTAAAATCATTCCCTCTCTTCGTTCATAAGCTAAAAATAAGACTGAAATTATAAGGTTTATTTTATTGTTGCAGGTACATTCATTCAAAGGAGAAGCCATTCAAGTGTACAGAATGTGGAAAAGGTTTCTGTCAATCGAGGACTTTGGCGGTCCACAAGATCTTGCATATGGAGGAATCTCCTCACAAATGCCCAGTTTGCAGTCGGAGCTTCAATCAACGTTCAAACTTAAAGACTCACTTATTGACTCATACCGATCACAAACCTTATGAATGCAACTCGTGTGGAAAAGTGTTTAGAAGAAACTGTGACCTGAGAAGACACGCTTTGACACATGCAGTAGGTGACGTTCCACCGGGTGATGTTGTTGATGTAGGCGAAGAAGATATTGGAAGACCAGGATCACCTATTGAGCCGGGATACGACGATGAAGATCCAGAACTATCATCTCCAGAACATTCACCTGTTAGGCGAGCGCGGTCTTCATCAATCGAGAGTATTGGAAGAGAACAGAGTGAAGAAAGACCGAGACGACCCGGTCCCTCCGGACCCTCTCCGTCTCCAGTTGAGCGTACACATTGCCACCATAATGAGCAACGGGACCGAGCAAGCCCTTACACAATGCGTCCGCAGACCTCAGACAAATACCGTACTCCATCCTCAGAATTATACGAAAAACGTCGTTACACATCAGATGAAATCATCGAGAAAGAAATTCGATTCACAGAAATTCCAGAACAACCAATTAGACATCCACAGCTACAAATTCGAAGAGACTTGCACCAAGTCGCTCCACCTGACCCTATGAAAATGGGACAAATTGGAAGTCCACCCATAGACCCTGGGCCTTCTGGCATTTACCTTAGTCCATTTAGAAAGAGAAGCCATCCGCCTGATGTTGGAGAGAACATGAGAACTTGTGCTGCCGTTTATAGAACTCGGTCGCCAGAACCGACTAATTTGTCTATGCCTCGACCACCAATGGGTAACGGAGAATTAGTGGTTGGTATGCCACCGAATATGATTGGAATATCTACGTACCATAAATTTGGGCTACCAATGCCACCACCCCATCCCCAAATACCTTACGGCTCTGTGACGCATTCAGTTTTAGGCCCGCAACAGACCGTTGCTCAAGATTTGATAGTCAAACATGCTCCTCCAAAAGACACAGCACCTAGTACTTCGACAAATGTGACATCTTGTAAGGATAATTCACAAGCAAAAGAGTCTGAAGGTGTTACTTCGAGTTATATAGCAAGTGGGATAAAGAATATAGTGGGGATTCAACCACCTGCTAATCCTAAACCAGGAACGAGCCAATCAAGCGGACCGAAGAAAGGATTTAGTATAGAAGAGATAATGAGACGATGAAGAGCTATGATTGTATTTTTGAAGTGCATTTTAGAAGTTTGTGGACTTAATTTAAAAAATAGTTTTACTTATAAAAGTATTATTAGTTGAAGTATTTGTAACATCACGTAAGTTTAGAGGTATATTTGTACGTATTCGAAGAGTGGATTTGGTTTTCGTAAAGATCTCATAAGGTTTGTTTGTGCAGTGTTTTGTTTACCTCCAAATTTTAATTAGATTATCGAATTTTAGACATTTATTTTTTATTTTGTTTGGATAATGTTGTAGGATGTCAAAAAATAATAAATCAAATATTTGTTTGTATGAGATTAAGGGTGTATCCTCCAATGCTAGATTTGTGTAATATTACAAAAGATGATATTTTTAATTTAGAATCGTAATTTAGTAAGATTAAGAAGTGACTGGTTCTTAGATATCGCCGCTGTTATTTATTATCTAGATATTTTATAGATTTAATTTCGACATTAACTTTAATCAACTTTAATTTGCAATACATTCGTTTTTTTATGATAATCGTGATTTAATTTAAGCATTAGTATGCTAATCTGTACATAATGGCTATGCTATTGAGTTCACTTTATAGGATGTTAATGTTGTAAGTTCAAAGTAGATAATTATTAATTTAAGAATTATCAAAATAATTTTGGCATAAATTAATTTACTACAATAATAAAGTAAAAATAAGAGAAAAACGTAACCAGTTATAAGTATGGGTTCGCGTGTTCTTTATAATACGTTTTATTTTCTAACTTGGCTAATTTCATATAAATATATATATATATATAATTTTAGCAATAGCTTTTATTGCAGATTGAGTTTGAAACTTGTATAATTTTGTTTACCTATTTTCTTCGACTTTTAATATATATATAAAATCTAAGCCGTAATCAACAGAACAATTTCACATAAGTCGTGATTTGAAACCTATTATATTTCGTGATCAAAATGTTTTAGAATTTAAATAATTTCTATATCTGTTGCTCAGATGGTAACTTAAGTGCGTTGAATAAGTATTTTTGTATGTAAATTAGTATTTCTATCTAAATAAATTATGATGAGACAAATCGTTTTTCTTCTTTACCAGCATCAACATTTATTGTCATATATTAATTATTTGCATACTCAAGGACAAAAACATTGGATTAAGTTATTGAACCATACACCCAAAATAGTGGATAGGTCATTATGTGAAGGGATAATGGATACCACACTAATATTATAAAGGCGAAAGTTAGTATGTTAATCCTTCACGCTCAGACTGCTGAACCTATTTGCATGAAATTTGGTACCATAATAGCCTATATCCTGGATTAATAACATATAAGCTACTCTTCATCATCATCATCATCATCCACGTGGGTAAAACCACGTGGCGCATCTAGTGTTTCATAAGTTTGTTCAAAAGTTAACATAGTTAAAAAGAGAAAGAATGAGAGATTGTTTTAACGTTATACCTTAGTTTTAGGAGGTTAGGCCGAGCCGTGGCGGTCTCGGCTTAGAATAAGACCCCTCTCAATCCTCCCGTGGATGTCGTAAGTGGCGTCTAAGGGATTACACACTGGAAGATGGGCAGCAGCGTCTTCCAATCACATATTTGCTACGCTGCGGTCACCAATCCGCTTGCCAAGCATGGTGACTATGGCAAACCCCCCAATGATAGACACACCACAAAGACGGCCCCCAGTCCCCGGTGGCTCCGTTATTCCTGGCACCAGTAGCAGCCATGGTAACGGCAGAGCAGGGGATGCTAAGAATCCCCGGCAGAGACCCAGCTACCAACCCTTACGATCTCTGGACCTGGCAACTTATAACGCACGCACCTTGAGGAAGGATGAGAAGTTGATAGAGCTGGAAGAAGTAGTAAGTAAGTTGCGCTGGGGTATTATAAGGTTATCAGAAGTCTGAAGATAGGGAGAGGATATGATGACCCTCAATTCCGGGAACTTATTCTATTACCGGGAGGGCGATCAGCACTCCCAACTCGGTATCGGGTTTCTCATCCACAGGTCCCTCGTCAACAACATTGTGAAGATCGAAAGCGTTTCGAGCAGGGTGGCATACCTTATACTCAGAATTACCGAACGGTATTCGTTGAAAATCATACAGGTGTACGCCCCACACTCGAAACGCCCGGACGATGAAGTAGCTATGTATGACGACACTTCTAATGCCATACATGCCCCGAAAACACACTGCGCAGTGGTGATGGGAGACTTCAACGCACGGCTGGGCATGAGGAATGGCGATGAACTGAGAGTGCGGCAGTTTGGATTTGGACAGTGGAACCAAAGGGGTCAGCAATTGGCCAACTTCATGGAGAAGGACCTTAACTTCCTGGATTTTAACCTCCTCATGATGAGGAGGTTAAAATTGGAGACGCTCGAGAGATGAAACGAATAGTTCAGTTTCATGCTGACTGCGTTGATGTGAGTATCCCAATTCGGTTTGACTTGGGTTACATTTTAAGTTTAAATTTAATTATCTATTGAGGAATAGACACCTAGTTTTCTACGTTCTTTAGAATGGGTATTCAATGTTTTAGAAACCAAATGCTCATTTTGGATTACCTACCCTAGCTTTCCTTTTAGGAATTTTCTAAATTTCAGAATGATTTTTGTTATACTATTGAGCGACGAGAAGAGCGGGTCGTTCGTTTAGTCATCACTATCCCTAAGTACTTACATATTTTAAGACAACTATTAGTTTTTTTAAATAATGGCCCAAATTTTATACGAGGGAGGTAATATTATACGAAACAGTACGCAGAATAGCGACGCAGGGGGCTGAATTTTTTTATTTTTTTTTATAATTGGTCTTCGTTAATATATTTTTCTTGTATCATAATATAATTATCAGATCATTTATACACATTATTTATTTATACTCTAAAAAACAAATATTCTGTGAAGGCGTCCAAAATTGATTACTTGACATGTTCATCTTCACCAAACTTTTTGTACATTTTCTTTTCCTAATTTCCACAATGGCAACTTTTATATAACCCCTCTAAACTCCAAAGAGGGGGTTTTAGGGGTGCTGGCCTTTTTTGTGTCACTGTATTTACTCTTGCTTTGACTCAGACTCATAGAAGTGAACCCAAATTTCAACTTCAGTAATGTTCCGGTTCAAAACTTCATCCCGTTTTGCGCTTCAGAGATCTGATGAGTCGCGCGAACATTCGACGAGCTTTGCAATCTCCATGTTTTGAGCATTATCGGAACTCATCTTGTACTGACCTTAGCTAAACACAAAAATATGCCAAGATGATAAACAAAGTACTTTTGCTATCTGTTATTTTCAAACAAGCATCCTCAAGTACTTTATCAACTTTTGCGGCGATATCTCAGATGTGGCCAAAATTGGCTGGCCGTATGGGTGATTTTCTGCAACCGACTATCCGCTTTATTTGAATAAATCATGCGTTCTAAAAAATATTGTTGTTATATTTAGTGTTTTTTTTTCGTTTTTCTTATCTTAAAATATTGTGACCCAATTGAGCTAAAACTTGGTGTACGTAGTTGCATTGAGCTACTTACTAGGACCTGCTACAAAAAAAATACCCTTTCCTTTTTCTAAGGTCATCATTCCTCTAACTTTTTGAACACCTCTTGTAGGTCCTTACAAATGAAGGAATTTTGTCGAACTGGTCACTTTCACATTCCAATCGCAACTCCTATAAATAATCCTCCTTCTAAAAGAATTTGCCGGTCACATAACTTGAAGAACCGACAACCGTTGGGGTAAACGAGTTCTAGAGTGGAGACCGCGTTTGGGCAAGCGTAGTGTAGGGCGTCCGCTGGCCAGGTGGAGTGACAACTTGCGGCAAAAGGCGGCTGGTTGCAACTTGATGAGGAGAGCCGAAGATTGGGCTCAATGGCGTTCACAAGGCAACGATTCGGTTTTTTTTTGTCGTTCAACGATTGCCTAGTCCGTAATAAACAAAAAAAAAACTAAGAGAAGCCTACGTCCAGCAGTGGACGAATACGGCCTGATGATGACGATGATGATGTGGAAGCGGATGTGGACCACGTCAGATTAAGCGGCAGGTTGCGGTGTAAGTGATAAAACATTTATAATTAACTTGAAACAAATTGAAAAAGAGAAAAAGCTCGAAAATGGGTACCGCATGAATTGAGTGAAGCACACCAACAAACAAGCCTCAAATGCTGCTTTATATTACTCAACTGGCACAATAATTAAGGGATTTTGAATCGTATCGCGTTATTTGTGATGAAAAATGGATCCTATACGATAATCGAAAATGCTCATCACAATGGTTGCACCCAGGAGAACCGGCCAAATCCTGCCCCAAGCGAAAGTTGAAAATGGTACTGGTGAGTGTTTACTTCCTAAGATCTGGCCAGACAATTACGGCGATGTGTATTGTCAACAATTGCAAACCGTAATGGAAAAGCTAGCCGTTAAACAACTGAGGCTGGCCAATTGCTCTAGCCCACTGAGGCTTCAGGATAACGCTAGATCACACACTGCATAACAGACGGTAACTGAATTAGAGGATTTGCGATTGGAATGTCTTCGACGTCTACCATACTCCCCAGACCTTGCTCCAACATATTACCGGTTATTCCGGAATTCAGAGACTTTATTGATTCTCGCTCCCACAATTTCATCAGCAAAAGAATCAATGAACTGCCTATTAAATGGAAAAGTACATAGATAGCAATAGGTACTTTGATAAAACAAATAAAAAAATATTAATAATAAACATCAGAAATAGTTGGTTTAATTTAATCGTATTGTTCGGGTTTTTTTCCTTATAAAACGCCAATTTCATGAGTAAAGAATAATCAACCAATTATGAAATAATTAAATAATTAATTCTTACAATCGCAAAAAAAAAAACAGGGTATAGGTGTAAGAGATGATCCCCTAGGAGAGAATGCTCATATGGCAAAGAATACCCAACATGATTTCATTGTAAAAACAAATTTTGACAGTTTATTTATCTAATTACTAGCGTCCCACGCCGGTTCGCACAGGTATAATTTTAAGAAAAATGAGGTGAAAAATGTAGTTCTCGCACGCTCGACCTTCACTCGGTTTCGGGGGACGGCGGGCGGCTCGCTTAGCTTGCCGCCTCCGCCCTCGCTACGTTCAGGTTCTCCATAATTATAAAAATCTCCGAATCGGCTGGACCGATTTTGACGTGATTTTAATTGGTAGATAGCTGTTGTTATAAGGAGTAACTTGGGCTACTTTTATTTGTGAAAAGATTTAGGGACGCGCGCAAAAAATAAACCATGAATTTTGACTACTCGAGCAAAGCCGCGGGCACAGTATATTTATAATACTTCCGTGAAAAATATTCCAAGTGATGATGAAAACTACATTAAAATCCGTTACTTATTTTAAAAGATTAAGCGTTACAGACAGACGGCGGAGAGCGACTTTGTTATATACTATGTATTGATTGATGTAATGATTTTTTTTTTTTTTATCTCTGTCACCTGGCAGCTGAGATAGTAGAAGAAGAAGAGCCTTAACTAGACAGTGGCGGTAAGGGACCACGGGTTTCGGTGCGTTCCGAGTTAGGTCAGACAACGTGCAAGTTAATTTTCACCTCAAAAGCTTGGAATGTTTGTGTTTGTCATTCAAATTAATCTGAGTGCAAAATTGCATTTTATCCGCTAGCGTGGAAAGAGTTTTTTAATTTCGAACCATTATTATAATCAATAATTTTCTATACTGCCAATCAGTCCACTGAAAATACATTTAAACTTATTTATATTACATATTATTCGATTCGATTCTATTTGATTTTATTCGATTCCATTTGCTTTTATTCGATTCTATTCGATTCTATTCGACTCAATTCGATTCTATTGAATTTTGTTCGATTTTGTTCGAGTATGTTCGATTTTATTCGATTTTATTTGAATCTCTATTTGATTTTCTATTCGATTCTATATTCTATTTTCTATTCGATTTTCTATTCTATTTTCTATTCGATTCTCTATTCGAGTCACTTTATTCAAAAACTTTTTTTGATGCCAATCTGTCCTTTTTCTTATAAGGATCAAAAGTCTCTATCGGACCAACTGAGGTTTGAGTACTAGAAAACACAGAAATTTCGAAAAACTCTGAAAAATAATTCCAAGTGTTACATGATTATCGGGTGGCGCTATTTCTAACATTGCGCAGTACTGAGCGCATACATGCGTGTGCGCGCGTGGCAAGCAAATGGTTAAGGTAATTTCTTACGATATGTATGAGAAACGTTTTTACAATTTCTGACATTTCTAGTACTCAAACCTCAGCATAGAAACTTTTAATTCTTGTAAGAAACAAGACTGATTGGCATCAAAAAAAGTTTTTGTGTAAAATTGCAATTTTCTTGCTGACTGTAAATTTTTTTCAAAATCTGTAAATGCAGTTCTGAATATCTCAAAAAGTTATGAATGGTCTCCTAGGAATGTTTTCCTGTAACATAACGGAAAAGGTACCTGTCCTTACCATCCCGTCTCAAAAATCCACCCAGTATAATATTGCGGCTCTTGCATTATGATAGATATCTTTTTAGTGCCATTATTTCGTTTTATAATTTAAAATAAGGTGGAAATATATAGACGAATTATTTAAGATATTTTAGATTAACGAGCCATACATATTTTAAAACTTACGTTCGGAAGTTCAAGCACAGACGTTGTCGATATGACGTTTTGTTTTGAAACGTCATTGTCAAGAGGTTAGTCAGAGATCGTTCGTTCATTTTGATATGGAAATTAGCATGGTACAATAATAATGGAAATAAGTAGTTGTTTATGCAAAAATCGACTTATCATTGGATTTATATTTGTTGAAAATCACCAAGAAGTGAAACAAAAACGATCGTATGTTACTGGTTTGTTACATAAATTATGTAAAAGTCTACTAAAGGATCATCAAGTACATCTATCTGGGTGTCCATGACGATCCTTAGAGATGTGCATGATAACCCCAGAGGATTTCCGATGATAATTCAATTAAAATCTTGATATTTTTTAATAAATATAACATAAATAATGTCGTTTATATTATAATGTACGTATACAAGTTTATGAAAAATAAAAGTAACTTGCAAATTTTTTAAATCAATCATTATCTTCAAAAAGTACTAAAACTACCACTAACTATGACGAAATAATCTCAACGATTGTTTATTCTCTTATGACACGACATTATTATGTTAACTCTTTTTTTAACCTTTCCTTCTTTTTGTACCGCACTTTAGTTAACTCTAAAGGTTAATCTTCTACGCAAGCAGAATCAGATCTGAGCAAATCGTCTCACCCCATACCCAACTATTGTATTTGAATTTCATTAATAAATAAACCTTATTGAAATTAAAACAAACATAAAAAAAGTTGTAATAGTTTGAAAGTAATAAGTAGATTAGTTATGAAATAAATTTTGTACACATAATCGATAATTCAATGAAATAGCATTATTAGTTTCAGCAGAATGGCATATTATCATCATACCCCGAGGGGTCATCTCGAACACCTTCCCCTATATAGTATTTACTAGAATAATTTGTGTCCATAGGATACAAACACTCATAAAACTTTTATTAGATCCAAAAACTAACACAGAATATTAATAAAATAATAAACAATAAAACGGTAGGTGGTCTAGCGCAGGAACTGGTATCGGCATCTTCAGAGTTCAAAATTAAACAACGATAAAACTCAAACTAAGTTATGTGACATTTTTTTCTAATGTCTCTCATCAGCATTAAAATGTGTGTCAATATGATTTTTAAATGGCAATTAGGTAGACGTGAAACAAAGAAATGAAAAAGATGACCGGAATTTTGTATTGTTGTTAGTCGAAGCGTTGAAGTTGACGTTAACCTTACCAATGTGCAGGGATAAGACCACCAGGACGGGAAAGCTTAGAAAAGCTGCAAACCAAATTTCGTATGAAACCTAGTGTCAACTGTTGCATATTCAAAGGCTGAGTGGTTTTAGTTGACACACAAATTGCACCGTTAAATAATTCTTCTACACGTCACTTTTAATAATATTTTAACAGCTTTAAACGCCATTAGTCTTAAGAAAAATAACGCCCATAGACTAATAGCGCCAGTTTTTAAGGTAGGTATACTACGAACGGGCGCTATTGTCGCTTTGCATGAATATGTAAATATTCCCTCAAAGCGACAAGCGAATTAACGAAGTACTATGGAGACATAATAACGGCGCGCCCATCAAGCTAAAACAACCTCAATAATGTTAATAAAACGACCAAAAAAAACTTCTCTATGGATAAGACACTGGATGTGGATTAGTGCGACCTAATGGAGTAGTTATTATGTGATGCGCGAACAAACAAACGGACTCATATATATATTTTACGTCATTTTTCAAAATATCTTCTTTGTACAGAAAACAAAGTTTTTATGAAAATATCTTCTGTGTTGTTTATCTTTTTTGTTACCTGCTGCTTTATTACAAGTAAGATAAGAAAAGATAAGGTAAGATAATAGAACAGCTCTAAGTAGAAGAAAAAATACCCGCCACTGAAATGCAGTTTCTATTTTATCGTGCTGGCAAGATTCAAGGGGGCAAGTTTTCCAACAGCATTAATTACTGGCTCCCGAACGCAACTACCTACCACAGTCGCATATATTCCATGAAACATAATTCAGAACGCTCATTGCCTTGAAATAAAGCTATAAACAATTTAAAATATCACTCGGGGCTTTGAGCCGAGCGGTTGCCGGACCAATCTGGTTTTTATAAACGTCTTTAAAACAAAAAGATTCTTTTTATAAGCTAATGGTGTTTCTTTTACGATTGCTAAGTTTACGACGCGATGCGAAACGTCTTGCGAGAGCTCCGACTGCTACTTGAGAGTTTATTCAAATCACTTGCCACCGAACGAGAAAAAGACAATAACATTATTTTACGTTTGAATGTCGTATCGTAGCGCCATGAAATGCTTTACGGCAGATATGGATACGAGCAGTGCAATTTTCAACCGACTTCTAGAGGAGGTTCTCAATTCGCCCCGTATGTATTTTTTATGTATGTTACGTGATATCTCTGGCAAATGTAGACCAATTTAAAATAAATAAATAAGGGATAGTGTGACTCAGGGGTAGTCCCATTTAATTTCATGAAATTACCTCTAAGGGTGGAAAGTTAAGGGATGACTTAATTTTATTAAATGTCATCCACTTTTTTACGCGATAGATAGATAGATAAAGTCTTTATTGCACACACCACAAATAAAATCAACAACAAATAAAGGAACAATAGCAGAAGAAGTGTACAATGGGCGGCCTTATCGCTAAAAGCGATCTCTTCCAGGCAACCTTTGGATGGAGAGGATTTGTTACATACTGTTCAACCCTTCTACTCCCCTCGATCTCAAAGTCCAGTTTCTTCATTCCTCTCACTCTGAGTCTTAGATCATCAGAAAACTTAGTCCTCCTTACCCCAGTACACACTACTTCTTTCTATGGCTCCTCGTTTACTGTTTCCAAACTGTGATTTATAGGCCTAGTGTTTTTTTTATCTCTCCACCTCCTCACCAGATGTAGTTATTTCTCAGAACTGATTTGTTATGTAAATCAGTATGTATATATATCTATTTGTATTTATCGAAGTTTTTGAAAACTTAATAATATTTAAGTAGATGTTGTTGTGCAGTTTATGTTATATTTATTTACTAGCTGTACCCAAGGCATTGCACGCGAGGTCATTTTATTTACAAGTAGTAGTAGTACTTGTTATTCCTGGACCATAAGTACCTACAAAGTACAATATACTAAACGTACATAACTTCAAAATTTGTTCAGGTCAAATATTTTTTATCGATTTCTCGGTATCTAAATTATCGGGTTAAGATACCAAGTAGGTACCCCCAGTTTTTAAGTCAAACCCTAAGCTTTCCAACAGTGAAAACCGGATCGCAATCGGTCCGGTAGTTTTTATTATACGTGATGCGCGAACAAACATACAGACAAACTAACAAACAAACAGACAGAGACGAATTTTAAAAATGTTCTATTCTTGTTCAGTAGCTTATTTTAAGTACCCTAGACAATTTTTTCTTAATTATCTTCGTTGTGAAGACTTTTTCGTAAATTTTAATATATACAAATTTACTTTTGCCATCATTGCGAATGTTTCAGGTAAGTAACATTTATGTTGCGATCGGTAGAAGCAAAGAGCGAGTCAAAAACAGTAACAAAAAATGTATTTTAATACTCGCTGATTGGTTAAGTTAATATAGATCATTTCTATTTATCTATCTTTTTGCTTTGATTTTTTTTTTTTTTTTTTTGATTTCAACTTTTCTCATTTCAATTAGTATTTTAATCGGTCTGTGTATCCAATCTTCAATCTGTTCTGTGTTATAAACCTAGAATAAAACATAGGAAGTATGCTGTAACTTTCAATTTTCCGGGATAAAAAGTATTTTATCCCGGAAAATTGAAAGTTACCGGGATAAAACGAGGAAACTGGAAAATGTTAATTACTCGATGTAAGAAGCGGTTGCCATGGAAACGAAATAATAAGACTCAAAATATTTAAGAGCATTGGTGCTATACCTACTTTTGCGTTGGTTTTTAATATCCTAGAAGAACATAGGATGCTTTTATCGCGATAAACAGTAGTCCGCGCGTACGAAGTCGTGGGCGGGAAACTAGTATTTTATAAATTTATAACTTTAGAGCGGTAGGAGTGCGATATAAAATCATTATTAAACCAATTGAACGCTCTAAGGAATATATAATTTTCATTAATTTTGAGTTTCAAAGCTTCTATATTGTTATGTTGTACCTACCTTCACATTTTGTTGGTTACGAAACTTGAGCATACCAGACACGATGACAACACCTTCCACACCCTGTTCTTCAAACACCAGGATTTCTCCAGATTCCAAAAAAAAACATAAATCTGGCGCGTGCTGCGAATCCCAAACGACATGACATATTGTGGTCATGGTATGTTTGTCATGTCACGCTGGGAATCCCGTAGGTAACCTAAACCACTGTTATACGTGATGGGAAAACGTATTTATAACAGTCATGTAATTTTATTTATTCTGTGGTTATACGGTAACGTAACTTATAAGGCTGATACTCACGGGTCAAGGGAAAGAGCAGCAGAACAGCTGGTCTCAGAGTTAAAATATTGAGATGTGATGATTTAGCGATATTGCTGCCTTAGAAGACTGCTAGCAATGTGTATTGACCGAGCGAGCGCGAAGCGCGAGCGAAGTTACTCCGTTTCATCTTGGGCAAAAATGCTTTTGTATCTTCGGATGTCAGTCCACATCTCTATTCTCCTCTACAGGTCGCATTTCTCAACCGATCTAGACGAAACTTGGTATACAGGTTAAACAATTTTTTTTTTTTGCCAACGAGTATTTTTGATTAAGGGGATTATTTCCCCCAAAAAAGGAAAAAAAGGAATACTACTGAATATCTCCGCCTTTTTACATCCGATTTCAATGGTTATTTTTTATTTGAAAGGTAATAACTTTAAATTAGTCTCATAAAAATTTGGTGAAGATCTGATGAGGATCTTCGGCGTGATGAGCAGAATAAAATGTAGTAAATTTCTCACTTTTAGGTTTCTACCAGTGGAATCAGCCCTTGCCTACTAGGTAGGGATTGATGGAGCACCTTGGTTATTAGTGTTAGTTGTACAATAAGGTAAATAGACGGCCCTACTGTGCACCGCTAGATTGTTTGCAAAAAAGTTTGTGCGCGCGAGGTCTACAGCTCACAGAGCCACTAGTAACTACATAAGGTAACTAGATGGCGCTACTATGCACCGCTAGATTGTTTTCAAAAGTTTATACTAGCAAGATCTACAGCTCACAGAGCCACTAGTTTTTAAAGTGAATAGGCAAAATTTACCGTATGTACTGATGTCAAATAAGTTTTCTAGATACAAGTACAATATATAAAAGTGAAAAGTTGTCTGTTTGTTTGTTTATTTGTTTGTTTGGGGAGCTTTCACACAATAACGCCTGGACAAAAACAAAGGATACTTTTTATCCCGGAAAATGGTATCCTTTCCAAGGGAAAACTGGAAAAATGACTATTAAATCGCTACTCGCTAGTCTGTACTCGCTCGATTGCCATGGAAACGAAATGATAACAAAGTCTGTCAAAAAGCATCAAAAGCGTTGGTGCTATACTTTTGCATTAGTTTTTAATATTCTACAAGAACATTTTTCGATATACTGTAGTCCGCGTTGACGAAGTCGCGGGCGTCATGGCAGTTGTTTGTTTGTTTGTCGTATGAGGTAGTGCTGGCCACTGATGTCAGAGTTTTTCAAGCCGTCCGAGGGCCTCTGACATGGCTTAACGTGCCCTCCGAAGCACGGAGCGATAAAAAACCGCACATAACTCAGAAAAGTCATTAGTCCGCACTAATGACTTTTCTAGGCTAGGTTTTGAACCCGGTATCGTTGGAAATTGCACCGTAGCACCGTTAGGCCACCATCGCCATCATAAGCCAGTTATTTTTGAGTACTTTCTGTCAAGGTACAAGTCGGTCGAAGTAAGCTTCTGCCGCCCCTCACTGCCACCATTGCTGAAACCTGATGGATCACTAGCTCACACTGCTGGAGACAAAGCGAATTTATTAGCTTCTCTTTTTGCAGAAGCCTCGCATCTAGATGCTTCTGGCAAGACACCTTCCTGCCTTCCTCATTGCGGGGTTTTTATGACCGTAATTCGCATTTGCCAGAAGGATGTTCTCAGAACCTTTCAAGCTCTAGATGTGAACAAGGCCAGTGGTCCTGATGATATTCCAGCGATTGTGTTGAAAAACTGTGCGCCCAAATTGTCTCCCATCTTAACTCTTGGCTTATTAGGCTCTTGGCATACCTTGAAGACAATGATCTTCTCAGTGACCGGCAATACGGATTTCGCCGACACCGGTTTACTGGGGATCTTCTCGCGTATGCCACTCACGTACTGAGCGAAGCCATAGAGATGCATGGTGAGGCGCTTGCCGTGTCCCTTGACATATCGAAGGCATTTGATCGGGTCTGGCACAATGGCCTTTTAAACAAGCTTCCCTCATATAGTTTACCTGTTGGCTTATGCAATTGGATAGTTGATTTCTTGAGGGAACGATCTATTCGAGTAGTCTTAGAGGGCTGCTCGTCTGATCAAATGGCTATCAATGCCGGTGTACCTCAGGGATCGGTTCTCTCAGCTACACTGTTTTTACTGCACATTAATGACCTGAAGCCCGGTACCTTTGGGTATGCTGATGACAGTACTGTAGTTGAGAGACACACTTCCAATGCTCAAGCCAGCTGTGACGCTGTCCAGTTTCAGAGAGAGGCTATGGTAGACCGTTTAAATTTAGCCTTAGAAGCCATGTCTGATTGGGGCGATGCTAACCTGGTTAAGTTTAATGCTACTAAAACGCAGGCGTGTTTGTTTTCTGCTAAAAGAGTCCTCTAAACCGATCTCCGTCTTTCCAAAGTGTAACTATACCAAAAGGCGACCATTTGGAGCTTTTGGGTGTCGAACTCACATCAAACCTGAATTTTGGGTCTTATATTGAATCCAAAGCCAAGGTAGCTGCAAAAAAACTTGGTATTTTGTCTAAGGTTAGGCGGTACTTCACACCGGGACAGCTTTTGAATCTCTATCAAGCACAGGTCCGATCTTGTATGGAGTACGGCTGCCACCTCTGGGACGGTTCTGCCAAGTATCAGCTCGAGTCTTTAGATTCAATTGAGATACGTGCTATCAGGTTCATTGGGGATGACACTCTGGTAAAGAGTAAGCTTCAAAGTCTGGCGCATCGACGTGAGGTAGCAAGCCTGGCTGTATTCTACAGATTGCACTATGGAGAGTGTGCACAAGAACTGCACAACCTGATTCCCCCATCACCTTTCCATCACCGTACGACTAGACGTTCAGCAAAGCGCCACCCTTTCATGGTTGAAATACCTCACACAACAACGAAGCGTTACGCTTCTTCATTTATTATAAGAACTGCAAAGGAGTGGAATGCCCTGCCCTCGTCAGTGTTTCCGGTAAATTATAACCAAGGTGTGTTCAAGTCAAGAGTGAATAGGTACCTACTAGGCAAGCGTGCTACACCTTCGACCACATCATCGCTTTCCATCAGGTGAGACCGTGGTCAAACGATTGCCTAGTCAGTAATAAAAAAAAAAAAAAAAACTTTATTTGTAATGTTTTGGCAATTTATTGTATTTTCATCATCCTGCCCAGCCCCCAACCTGCTACACAATGAAGTCGCTCAATAAAATGGAATACCATAGCGCTGCTTCAGAGGACAAGGCAATTTCGGCCTTAATTCCGCTAATGGCCGGTATAGGATCGGTTACTGTCAGTAAGCTTTTGACATAAACACAATACAAAAAAGTCATAAAGTAACGAGATGTTGGAAAACCGACTCGGTTCATTTTTATAGGAATGGAGAGTAAGACTGGATGAGTAAACCCAATAGAAATACTATGATACTTTGAGAACTCTCTCTGAATCTTCTTACTCTGACAATAGGGAATCTATAAAACATGTTTTCCATCTCTTCCGACCGTGTGTCTCAAGTCCGTCTAAAGTGCCGACTACTTGTGCATAGAATAACTAAGTCTTGCAAGTCGCCATGACTCAGAACTAACAAGAAGTGGCGATTTGCACATTGTTATCATTGTTACTCGAATGAAATCGTGGCCGGAAACCGAAGTAGGCGAATTTAAGTGAATGGTGCAATGATATCGCTGGTAATGGTATTTGCAGGTTTGTTAATTAGTGCGGTAATTGATTCAAATCGAAGGCCTACCTGGCTGAAAATATTTTGCGTTACACTGTCTGCGTAAAGTATTAAAAAAAAAACAAGATTGACGTTAGGACTCAGTAGTATTTATAATCCACATCAATGTATAGAAGTGAAACGTCTGTTTATTTGTTTGGGGAGTTTTAACTCGATAACGACTGAATGGATTTTTTATGAAATTCGAATGGAGATAGATATGAAAAGGAGATATCTTATAAGATATCTCATAAGATATTTTATAGATTATATATAGTATTATTCCAGGGTATACCCTGGAATAACACTTCACTCCCAAACGGCTGAACGGATTAGGTGAAATTAGGAAAGGAGATAGCTTGTAAGCTAATAACACAAAGGGTACTTTTATCATCATCATCATCATCATACTTCACTCTCAAACGGCTGAACGGATTTTGATGAAATTTGTAATGGAGATAGCTTATACCCTAGAAAAACACATAGGATACTTTTCATCATCATCATCATCATCATCCATCACTCGGGTACTGCTAAGTTCCAATATAATATAAAATTCATGTCTGAACCTTTTCCAACATTTCCTTACTTTTAGGGACTTTCTTACCCAAATTATGGGAGTTCATAATTTTCTATCTCCTTGCATCATGCATTACTTAATACCCACGGTAACTTTCACTTCCCGCGTCCCGCTCGCTCCGTCAATAAACTTGATAAATAGGAAACGGATTGTGTGAAAGTCTTTATTGAAAAGCTCTACAAAGCCCCTCACCGCCGAAACTTTATTTTTACCCGACTACGGAGAAGAAAGGGAAGGGTAATGAAGTTAACAATGTATGTATGTGTATGTGGATCGGACCAATAGGGGCGACGCTATGATGGACCCATCATAGCGTCGCCCCTATTGGTCTGATTTTGAAAAGCGAGGTATCAATCGATTCGTCTTCATTTATAGTGTCATAGGCTCTTTACCCGACCGTAGTCTAGTTTTAGTTTTTGAACTTACCTATGTCTTTGTTATTTGGTTTGTTAAATACCTCGCTTGTCAAAATCGGACCAAGTTTTTAATTTGAGCACATAACCTGGATTGGGTTTGCCGCAGTCGGGTACAAACATTGCCTATGACACTCTCTATATGAAGAAGATTCCATAGACACCTCGTTTTTCAAAATAAAACAAATTTTTCAGTATGAGCTATGTGCTCATCACCCTTCCTTTACTTTCCTTTACTTTTTTTTTCCTTTATACTCCTTTACTCGCCGCAGTTGGGTAATTATAATTGACATTAACTTCATAATAGAAATGGAGGTCAAAATAGGTTTTTTTTTTGTTGTTTTTCTTTCTTTTACTTTGAACACACATCATGCTAAAACTACTGGATGGATTTTGATTCAACTTGGAACAATCATTATGGGTTAAAAATGTGGAACCCTTTTCATTCCGAAAAACTAAAGGATGCCTTAGGGATAAGGGTTGAAAGCTATCTATAAATATTATTTCACTAATCGATAGTGTTAGCGAAACGGATAAAATCTTGAAAATAACTGTATACTGTGTCTATACTGTGTGTACTCGAGTACCGTTATGTCTGAAAAAACTATTTGAAAATTCCTATTGGAAAACACTCGTACCTCCACTATATGCAGTAAATTAATGTGCCCACTTAAGCACCTACCACTTCAATAATCCAGGCTCACTTGCAGCTCTTTGAGGTACGAATTACAGCAGATGTAGGTCTCCAAAGAACGGCTGGTGTGCTCCAGCAATATTCGAAAAGAAAAACAGCACTTCCAAGCGTGAAGGCACTGTGCACTTATAGTTGTCCAAATTTTTTGACACTGCAGTGTTAATATTAGTAGTTTTCATAAGAACTTCAAGTCTTTTTAACTAAAAAGTTTATAGTTCCGAAAAAAATACGAAAAAAAAGAAGGAAAAGAAGTTTTAATTTTTGCAATGTTGTTTGAGAAGCATCCATGGCGACTCGATATCTCGACCTATCACTGGTCAGCTCCAAATGCATAAACTTGCATTCGCAACGTGTTTTAAATGACTGCAAACGCCATCTTCCGGAGTTTTGGGTGACACTAAAAAAAATATCCATGAAAGCGGGCGACTGCGCTTTATTTGAGTGTTTTTCATTTCGTTATTTATTTAAAAATATACGTAAATAACGCCACCGTCCACGACGAGCCACTTCTATAAACTGTTTTTGAGGGTAGTCTCGAATCATCTAGCGAGCATACTTGATGAGTTTCAGCCTTGGTTTCGAGGGGGTTACGGGACCATGGACCACATCCACACAGTGCGGCTAGTTATACAAAAGACTGAAAAGTATAACCAGCCCCTGTGTCTTGCTTTTGTGGACTATGAGAAAGCCTTTGACTTTGTCGAAACCTGGGCTGTTCTCGAAATCCTGCAGCGATGCCAAGTGGACAGGCGATACATCGAGGTGATGAGGTGCTTGTACGATGCCGCGTATATGTCCGTACATGTCCAGAACCGGCAGACTAAATCTATCCAGCTGTGCAGGGGAGTGAGACAGGGGGATGTCACGGGGGGAGGGGGGGTTCACTAATTGCCCTGGAAGATATGTTTAAGACTCTGGACTGGACAGGAAAGGGCATTAACATAAATGGCGATTTCATCTCACACCTCCGTTTCGCTGATGATATTGTCCTTATGGCGGAGTCGCTGCAGGATCTCGAGCAAATGCTGACCAACCTAGCTCTCACCTCTAGTCTTATCGGTCTCGGGATGAACATGGATAACCAAGGTTATGTTTAACGACTTTATTACCCCGCAACCGATCGTCGTTAGCGGTGTCCCCCTTGAAGATGTTCAGAAATATGTTTACCTCGGACAGAATATGCAATTGGGTAGGAACAACTTCGAAAGGGAAGCCGATAGGAGGATTCAGATGGGATGGGTAGCATTTGGTAAGCTACGTCAAGTCTTTTCGTCGTCTATACCACAATGCCCAAAGACGAAAGTCTTCAACGCGTGTGTTCTGCCAGTTATGACCTACGGAGCTGAAACGTGGACACGATGTGGCTAGTCCACAAATTTAAAGCCGCTCAGCGAGCTATGGAGTATGCTCGGAGTTTCTCAAAAGGACAGAATCCGAAATGAGGAGATCCGCAGGAGAACTAAGGTAACCGACATATCTCAAAGAATTAGCAAGCTAAAGTGGCAATGGGCCGGTCACATAACTCGAAGAACTGACAACCGTTGGAGTAAACGGGTTCTAGAGTGGATACCGCGTTTAGGCAAACGCAGTGTAGGGCGCGCGCCGGCCAGGTGGAGTGACGACTTGCGAAAGGCGGTCGGTAGCGACTGGATGAGGAGAGCCGAAGATCAGGCTCAGTGGCGTTCACAAGGAGAGGCCTACGTCCAACAGTGGACGAATACGGGCTGATGATGATACGTAAATAATCAAGGAAAATATGCTAATTTTTAGGCATTGTCGCTTCACCAGTGGGTTGAAAGTTATGTAAAAGTATTATTGTACCAATCGATTGTGTTGGCGATATGAATCAAATGGTAAAAAGAAATATCATTTAAATAGAGATATATCTAGCTAAATATTAGGGTTCCGTACTGTAGCGTTGACAAAACGCTACTTAAATAAAAAAACAATAAACCTATAACTAGCAATACAAAACAACAATTCGACATGTAAAAGTAGGAATAAACATGACAGCACATAAACAACTAAAAGAAACGCATCTTTATAATAGTAAAACTAGAATTATAATTGCATATTGTTCAATATACTCACATATTAGAATGTATCTTCGTTGTTGGAGTAAATAAACAACAGAGATATAGCCACAACACAACACGAAAACAATCGCCGGTTATTTTGTTCGCCGCACGTATTCATAACAAAATTAAGGTTATAAACACTTCGATAAATATAACACGTCCATGCACTACGGAACACATCGAAGAGAACACTGATTGGGTCAATTCATTCAGATATATACAAAAGGAACAAGGAATAACTGGGAGTCAGATAATAAATAAATAATTAATAAAGTACAATTGATAAACACGGAGACAAGTATGGACCTCTACCGTAGGTTCTACTTATCTTTGGGCGCGTTCCGTTGTTCGGCACGGTCCCGCAATGTCAGCAAATAGGAAATAAAATTAAACAAACCAATTAAATGCAACGAATGTCAAATTTAGGAACGTAGATTTTTTCCAAAGCAAACCCATACAATATTTTAATTTAATAGTGACAGTATATAGTTTTATGATAGTATAACAGTACCGAAGCAGGGAGACCGCGTTCCGTACCTTTCGTCTGGAAGTGAACGGATCGTTTCTAGTACGGAACATTTTATGGACTATAGTTTATAACAGTTCTTAGACATCTCTTGACAGTTGTTTAGCTGTCAAAAATAGTTAAAGAAACAGTAAATAAACAAATACGATTTCAATGATGAGAAATCTTAAAAAATAAAAATAAAACCAAATAATCATTTCCAAAGCCCATGTGTAAGCGCTGATCGGTTTCTTGGTGGAACGAAATGTTATTCGGATAGATTTTGCTAACTAAGGAGAAAACTAGATTCGGCTACAAAAGAAACCGGACAATGGAGACGAGAGGCATGAAGTTTTTTTTCGTGCTGGAGAGCCCGGTAGCAGGACTGACAAGTCTTTTCCCTGCATATTATAAAACCCGTAAAAAAAGGTGAGAGCATTTTTCGGATTGTCGGCACTAATGATTGCGATTGTGAAATCACTTTTATCCATTTTTCGAGACGCCATTTTAGCGAACTGAGAGCGGTGGCGTTTTCGAAGTGTCGAATTCTAAAGAAACGTTGTGTTTATTCATCCACAGCGGGTTTTCCCCCCGGGATTGAGATACCACGACGGAGATTCCCCAATTGAGACACCACACGACGGAGGCTTCTTCCCCCGGATTTAACTAGAAAGGCGCCGTGTCGCGATACGCCACGACGACATTATATCCAACGATTCCTGCCACGTTCTTGGAATGCGTTATCGTATTGGCATGTTTATGCATATATTTCATTAATTATTTCAAATAGAGTCCTATAATTTAGCCTACAATGGCAATAGGCAGAATCTTTTGATTCGTTAGAAGTGCTTGAGGCGAACGTCCGTCGGCTACATACTCCCTAAGGTATTTGTCATAAGCGTTCCGCAACTTTGAGACTTGAGTTAGTTCAACATACACTAGGTGAGGTGAGGTGGTTAAGTAAACAAGAAAACAAAAAAACACGCGAACGAAGCCGCAGGCAAAAGCTAGTTAATTATAAGATTGACAAGTCTAAGATTGGTGTTAGACTTAGCTTAGGTTTCTCTAGCATGAGGTTAGGTTCAGCTTCTCTTGGAAGAGTTCATCAATGTTATGATGATACATTTTCAGCAATTTATAGTACAGTACCTGAATTCTTGGTGAAGTTAAAGTACAGCATCAAAAAATCATCATCAGCTACACTTGCAACATAAAAGATTATTTTGTTATGTATTAATCATAGATCTAATAAAAAGCGGAAAGATTAGGTACCTTCTCCTCGGTCTTGGACCGCATAAATTAGGAGCAACGCACACAATTGGCTTTATTTAGCCTTAGGGCCCTTAGATCGTTTACACATGGCGCCGCAGTGGCAAGGATTTTCGCCACCGCGGTAACGACTAACTAAAATCGTACATCATTTGAGAACTACGGCACCGCTCGCCACTGCTGCGGTGCTGTCGCGGCGCGGGCGACGCCGCGGTGACAAGAAACGCCACCGCTGCGATTGGATTTGTAGCGTCCATACAAATCCAAGGGTGACTAATACAGTGACACCGCGGATATATAGCTACGTACGTAGCACATGTTAGGAATGACTCTCATTTGTGCTACAGGCTGCGTATGTCTCTCTATCTTTGTTGATGATGCACATGAAATACGACGGTGTGAGTGTTGCTGTGTGGGTGTGATTTCCTGTAATTGTATCTAGTCTAGTTTGTTTCTGTGATGTTAAATCGTGCCGTATCTTTCCAATTTAACTAGATCAACTATACAAAGGAATAGGGATAAGAACCAAAATTTTCTCGACCATGAATTCGTGTGTTAGTCCTTCTAAGCATTACTTCTTACATCATCCAGCTCTTTAATTGACAAGCACACTTTAATGTCAAATATGGGATCTTTTCGATATTTATCACAATGTTCACCTCTGGACTAAGAATTCGCGTGTTAGTCTTTCCTCCACAGAATAAATAATAGTTTCTCTAAGCATAACTTATTCGTTGTAGGTACTAGGATTATTCAGCTCTAATACTTTTGCTTCGAAACTGATCGTGTTGGTATCTATTTACTACAAACTTTAGGTACAGGTTTGATAAAGACATAAAACCAGCACTTTAAGCAATTTATGATGTGTTTTAAGCACACTTTGGGTTCCTACAATAATGTATATGTAAGTCGCAATATTATTTCATGTACGCGACATAATCGTAAAGTTTTATGTGTGACACGCTATTTTCTGGGAACTCTACCGAAGCCACAGAATAAATATTAGTACAAGTCGAAGCTTGGCTTTATTCCGAAAACAACGCTGCTATTTCAACTCCAGTCTGTAATATTCGTTCCATACCAAGAATAAATACTAAGGGAAGCATCGAAAAAAACAGAAGCTTTTATGCAGTAGCCATGTCATGATGAAACTAAGAACGGGCTATCACAATTAAATGCGTATACAACATTTCTTGTCTGTGCTGTGACCGGTGAGGAGTTCCCTAATCAGAACCCAACCCTGAGTGGGGCAACCATGTCATGGTAAAGCTTAAAACTGGTGATCATAATAAAATAGGTACGCAAATTTCCGTGTCTGTGCTGTTGACCGTTGAAGAGTTCCTTTATCTGGAGCTAATCCTGAATGACGATTCCGGTCATGCTTACCATAAAAATGCATTGTCATCGGAAATGAACAATCAAGTAATAATTCAACTCCGTAGGTGAAGTGGTTCTATTTCAGCTTACAAGATTTGACCTTAACAAACATACGTACATACATTGCAAGTAAAATAAAAGCTTTTAAAAAGTATGCCAATTAACCAGTCTTCATGCTTATGTCTCAATTCTTGATCCCAGCGCAAAATTGCAAGACCTCGCATTGGTAACGACTACAGCGTGCATAGGGAATGATTAATTAGATTTACTTCCGCACTCATAATCGTTAGTCAAGCATTAAGTTGGTCAAAATCCAAACTAAACAAGCGATTTAATCCTTGATTATCGTTAATTGGCGTTTATGAGTGCGGTATAAGACCAAGCGGATAGACGGCAGTTTTAGATAACTGTTACTTTCTATATAATAATAAATTAAATAGTTTGAATTGACATCCAGTTTCTAAGTCAAACCCTAAGCTTTCTAACAGTGAAAACTGCATCGCGATCGGTCTAGTAGTTTTTACGTGATGCACCAACAAACAAACATGCAGACAAACAAACAGACAGATACCATTTAAATAATGTTATATTCTTGTTCAGTAGCTTATATTAAGTGCACTACATCGTTTTTTTTTTAAATACCTTCATTGCACTTTTTAAGGTATAAATAAATATATTCGGGACATTTCCTTACCTAGCCCCAACCTAGGAGACCTTGTACTATGGGCACTATGGATAACGGATAAACATACATAGATAATAATATTACATCCATGACTCGTAAACAAACAGCTCGTCACACAAATGATTGCACCTTGCAGGATTCGAACCCGCGACCGTTCGATTTCGTACCTAGGATCTCTAGCCACTAGACCAACCGGTCATCTAAATGATTACTTGTGTTTTCTATGCAAACGCTACTATTTTACTATGCTATAATTACTACACTACTTTGTTATACAATTTTTGGAGGGATTTCATTGCTTATTATCCGGAATTTGAGTCTGCGTCTTCATTGAACGAAACCAACGCTCACGCTATTATCTCTACGTGTCTGGATTTTGAAACATGAAGCATTACGATGACCAGTCCGCGGCAATACTTAAAGCTGGTACAAGAACTAGAGTAACATTACATAAAACTAATCTAAAGCTGCGGCCACATAAACGCGCGGCCGCGGCCGGTTCTCTATCCGACGATCAGCCGCACTGTCCGGTGCCACTTGTAACTGGATTGAAGTGAACCACACACTGTATCAACCTAAGACAAAACATACGTAATCATATATCTCGAAATGTTGATGTTTTACCATTCTTATCGGTGTGAAACATCTAATGGCACGGTACGGGAGTAAGGCCGATTCATGGTGCGATGCGCGAGTAAGGCCGACTTTTATCGTTGCGATCGAGCGGCGTGGCGACGCGCCGGTCGTGGTTTGTCGGCTTGTTCCGCCTCATCTCGGAGACATGCAATGTTTTACATCTGCCAGGCATCCCGCGGCGTCTGTTTTTTTAATCTTTAACTTATCACATGTGTATGTTATACTTTAATGGGTGAAAAGTACCTATTATTCTGTATGAGAGACACTATAGCCAGTAACAGAGCCCTGATACCCTGAACGATACCCTGTCTATAATGCAACCTGAATTAGATAAAGGGTATCGGGCTCCAAGCTATGCCACACAGGACTGTGCTAATTTTATGCTTATCCGATCATTTTACAAATCAATAATATTTCTATATTTACAAATAATGAAATAGCTAAGAAAAGCTCTGTCACATAGGGAGTAGACATAATTATAGTAGTATCCTAGAAACATACAACACTAGTAAGGAATCATGATAATTATTTGTGACAAGTTAATATATTATTATTACAACAAAAGCGTTAAGATATCTCTACCAACAGGTTTAACATAAACAAGATCTAAAACATGGATTGATAGTGGGATAGAACGTTGGTGCATCACCTTCTTTATCAATTTTTTTTATGATTGTCGTTCGATTTCTCCGTCAATTGCACCGATTTTGAAAATTAATTTTTGTTTGAAAGAAGTGGTCTAGGTGGTCCCATATATTATTCATTTATTTAATACTTTATGCACGTAAACAGTGTACAGAGGAGAAAGTGCAAGAAAGATGTGTATAGGCGTGCACTCGAGATATGGACAGTAAAATGAAAATAAAGATAAATTAATTGAAATGAATACTAAAATATAAAACTTTGTAAAATATGTATTTACAAATATTATAAATATTACATCATATAATATCATAAAAATAAAACACATATAGATATTATAAAATTAAACAGCTGGTGTTGTTAATAAGTCTTTTTTAAATGCTCTCGAGTTAACCGTTTAAATTTTTCTTTAGTTTGACACTTTCTAATGTCAATTGGAAGTGAGCTCCAGAGACGGACTGCTGAAACCTGGAAGGAGTTATCAAGGAAAGAATTGGTTATGAATAGGAGTAGCTAATATAAGGGTGTTTGAAGAGCGAAGTTGCTTGTCATGAGTGTTTGATAGGAAGTTAAATTTACGTTTTAATTATACAGGTGAGTTACGGACATTTAGGACGGAAAACAAATGACAAAGAATTCTAAGATTTCGTCGCTCACAGATAGAGAGGCATTTCAGTTTGGATCTGTACACGTGATCATACTTTCTGAGGCCATAGATGAAACGGATACAGTTATTAAGAAGGCGGTCAAGTTTGTTAAGAAGGTCTTCAGTTAGGTCTAAGGAACATACATCGGCATAATCTAGAATGGGAAGGAGAAGTGAGTTTACTAATGTAATTTTGGTATGAGTGGGGAGTTTTTTTTTAAGGCGTACGATTGAACGAAATGAAGCAAAGAACTTACGAGAAATTTCATTATCATATGGAGACCAACTAAGGTTTGGGTCAATTATGACGCCTAAGTCTTTAACTGTCGAAGAAAAAGGAATATTAATGCTGTTAAAAGAAAGTGAGGGCAGATTGGAATGGTTAACTTTACAGAGACGTCGCGACCTGCCCACTATGATTGATTGACACTTGTCAGGATTCACTTTAATACCGTAATTTATTGACCAAGTGAGAAGACGTGACAAATCTTCATTGAGAATTTGAATAGCGCGAGGCAATTCGTCAGTGGTAACAGAGTAGTATAGTTGTAGGTTATCGGCGTACATGTGGAAGCTACTTTGTAAGAGAGGAGAAAGTAAGTTGATGAAAACTGAGAAAAGCAGAATATAAATTGTATCAAAATTTGTTCAGAGGTTTTTCGAGAATAAATAGTTTTTTAGTAAACCCATTCGATTTTGTGTTTATATTGCCTTGTTTTGTATTTATATTGCCACAAATCTCTAAGATTTCTAAACTGATTTAGATGATTCGTTTGTTTCAAAAGGATAGACTTTCAGTGTAGTCCCATATAAACTTTATCAAAATTGGCACAGTAGTTTTGTTAGAAAATCTACATGTCTTATAGTTTTTGTTCTCTAATATCTTGGTATTTCTGAACTGAATTAGATGATTATTTTTACTTGAGAAAAAGGATCTCTAGTTTGGTACTGCATAAATTTCATCAAAATTGGTTAAGTTGCTTTAATCATGCTTTAATTTAATTCACTGTGTTTTTAAGCTTGGAACTAGTTTGCAAGTCAATTTTAAACCATTTAACGACTTCCAAAGATGCTGAAGTTTTGCACATGGGTGTAGTTCTGATGAAAATTATGATAGAAAATTGAGCTGACCTGATGATTGAGCCAGAAGGTAGTCAAAGGAACATAAAAATCAGATTTTGAAACCCCTTCAATTTTGGGCTCCTTTGGTTTGTCTTGATGAGTTTTCTGGTCTTATTTGGTATCCAAGGTCTGATGATGGAGCCGGAAGATTTTCAAAGGAATTCAACAATTGGATAATGAAACCCCTTCGAGTTTAGGCTCATTTAGTTTGTCTTGATGAGTTCTCTGGTCTTATGTGGTGTCCAAGGTCTGATGATGGAACCGGAAGCACAGAATAAATAATAGTACAAGTACAGAAGGCTAACTGAGTAAAGTCATTTAAATAAATAGCGACTCTCGCTACAACGCTATAAAGAGCAATTTAACTCGCACGGCGCTGCGAGCTTTCAATTATATTTACCTAGAAGGCGCTCGCCCACCGCGTGCAGGCTAGAATGCACCGTATCACAACGCGCGAGAACTTCCATTGCTCTAAACGTTTCAGAATCGCTCTGTCCCTTTTTCGCTCGGTAGGGTTGTATTAAGATATGACTAGGTACTTGTACTACTAATTATTCTGTGATATGTTATGACTTAGATATTTTAACAGAATAAATAAGTAATAATGGATTATGTTATTACTTATTATTATAAATTAAAATAGTTCTATTACATACAATGACATTCTTATCAGAATAGACCTACTACCGCATTTTTACTACCTACCTATCCCGTTATCAGACCGCCGATAACTTTAGTGAGATACCTACCTCCGTGTCGTTGGTTGATTATGATTATATCCTATAGGTATTGCACTTTGATGAATAAAGGTGCCTGTCTGAATTCCATGCTTTTTAATGAGTGAAAAATAAATTGCTACCTACGTAATAAAGGTATTAAAAGTAGGTAGGTATTATACGAGACATATATTATATAAATTCCTAATTAGTTGTAGGCTACTTACTAAGTCAGCACAGTAATTCATTTTCCGATCAACAATACCTACTTTAATCAATTATAAAATTACGTTGATTGATTTAATAAACTACTTTATTTCTGCGCGGAATAACCTTAAATATGCGTAGCTTCGGTATGGAACACAAATGAAATAACATAAAACTATAGGAACCTACGTAATAAAAAAATATCAATATCTAACTACATAACTAGGACCTATTATAGGTATTACAATTTATTACCTTTCAATATCCTTTGGAAACGTAAAGAATGACAATTCGTCATTTCTATCACTATTCAAACAGCCGAATGCTATGCAGTACTTTCTAGCTTTCTTCTTGGTACTCATAATTAAAACACGAATAAAGTTTGACAATAACTTTACGTAAGTAGGTGCTCTATCGCTAAGTACAAGGCGCGCGACTCATCGAGCGCACGCTTGACACTCGACTGAACGGACCCGAATATTGGGTCCTTGAGTTTATTTGTACTTGTTGCGGAGTGCGACCGCCCTGCCGGAAGGTAGTCAGAAGAACTAAACAATCAGATGACGGAATCTCTTCGAGTTTGGGCTCATTTGGTTTGCCTTGATGACTTCTCTGGTTTTATGTGGTATCCAGGGTCTGATGATGGAACCGCCTTTAAAAAACTCTTTCATAACTTGTCACGAGGCGGTCCCAGGGTTTGTCCCCATGACCCAAACCTCAGTGACACAAAATTACAGGAACAGGAGGAGATGATCACAGACTTTTTGTACTTCGACGATACGGATTAAAACCACTTACGTAGGTATTGTAGGTATTCTGATATATATTTAAAAGACTCATATATATTTGTAATAAACTTATGTAGATATTTTATAACATATTATTTAGTAAAATTGCCGTTCTGCTAAAAATCAATATCGGAATGCTAATTTAAGAATGACAGGTTATTTGAATATCGAATTAAAAATGACAAACTATCAAATGGAATGAAATGGATTATGAAAGAATTAAGAGATCAAATGAGTATTATTATGAAAGAGGTTTTGACCTCGTCACAAACTTATGTTGTATTTTTGCATTATTATTACGCAGATTATTTCAAAAAAGTGATATTATTCTGGCTCAAATCTAATTATTTTATTATTTGTATTGGTTGTTCACGAAATTTTTAATATGAAGTCGATTTAATATTTTTTTGGAAAATATTTTTAAGCTCTATTGTTAAGCAAGCTTAAGTGGGTCATATTTACCAAAGAACCGATAATTGTTAGAGAAGGCGTGTTCTCCAGTGGAGACCACGTTTAGTCAAACGTAGTATAGGACGCTATGTGACCAAGGTGGAGTGACGACCTGCGAAAAGCGTTTGTCAGGATCTGGATTAAGAGATCTGAAGACCAAGCTAAACATATTAACATAACATAATAGCACTGCAGGAGACCTATGTACAGCCGCGGACAAGCATAGGCTGATGATGATGATGATGATACAAATTACTTTCTTCTTATGTCAAAGCAGTATGGAACATGACAAAGAAACGAAAAGTAAAAAAATAATAATACCCACAATGAAATAACCCCATTGCGAACTTTAAATCGTTATAGATCCTAAATGGTCTTTTGAAATGAAAAATGGAAAGAATGGAAGAATGACGTCTGGTTGTCGCCATATTGAATTTTGATTACTGTCATGTCTTTAGTAGCACTCCCAAGATTAAGACAAATCGATTGACGAGCGGTCCACGCGTTTCGTATATATAGTGCCACAAATATACATAGGCTGATAAACACAAAACCCTACGCTCAGTCGGGTAAAAACAGTTTATTGCTTAACTTCACTGCCTCCATGGGCGCCCTACCTATATTGTGTTGGTACGCATTAGCTGAACGGCACTGTCCGGAGGATCGCGAGCGGTCTCGCTCGCCATACTGCAAAAGACAGGGTTGCCTGCCATAATTATTTAAATTTAAAATAATAACTGACTTTCTGTGGAGTTATTTTTCTTGTTATTCCCTTCTGGAATTTACGGCTGGCGCAAAAGGTCTGAACTCAAATGAAACCAATAGATTTTCAAAAGTATTAATATCTTGGGAGATAGACTCATGCGTTAATTTGCGTAAACCCGAGCTTTAGCCATCCACTTCTTCTTCAAAATTACTTCTACGCATAAAATACTTTTAAAATATGAAAAGTGACTTACCACCATCAAATAGTAAGACTAAAATGATTGATTTGTAAATTAGATAGATGGCGAACGCTAACTCTCTTGTACTAACGAAAGTGGGGATTTGGCAACGTACGTTGCCGCGTGTATACAGAGGCTAAAGCGAGTAAGCTAAGCTAGCTACTTAGATATCCACTTGTTGCTTAATTCTACCTATTTGGTAGAATTAAGGAACACTAAGCAAGAATAATAATTAAGCAACACTATTGTCTATTTGAACTAACATTAACTGAAAAGTCTTATCAAGGAAACCAAAGGAAAAGTGTGTTTAACTAAATGCGCTTTGTCTCCACGTTATATACATACCGCTGTGGATCTCTTTGGGGAAATTTGTGTTTCCCTTTAGTTATAACAAAGTAGTCTTCAAGTAAAATCTAGTGAAGCGTGTAACATCGTCATCTGGGATCATATCTCAAGAAAGTCCTTGCGAGATATAAAAAAAAAAACAAGAATTCACTACGCGATCAAGATTGTATTCATTACTGCAAACACCTTCCATTTTAATTGACAAAATTCGCATCTCAACTGGCCAACCCTTATCGCCTCACATATAAATCAATCCACGTGGCAACCCTATCTGGCATCGGGCGTCCGACACATTCTACTGCCTAATTAAAACGGTGCAAGGGACCTTTTATCGAAACCGAAGATACGCTTACGGGCGGGTGACACGCGAACTCTCGCGATTCGGTACAGATTTACGAGAATTTAGCAGCTAGCGAGTAACTTGCTCCATGTTAGCAAGTGTTTCTGGTAAGGTATCTATAACTATAACTAGTGGCTCCATGAGCTGTAGACCTCGCGCGTACTAACTTTTTGCAAACAATCTAGCGGTACACCGTAGCGCCATCTAGTGTCATGTACAACTAACATTAATAACCAAGGTGCTCCATCAGTCCCCACCTAGTAGGTAAAAGGCTGATTCCACTGGTAGAAACCTAAAAGTGAGAAATTTACTGCATTTTGAGAAGCTATTCTGCTCATCACGCCAAAGACCCTCATCAGATCATCGCCAATTTTTTATGAGACTAACTAAAAGTTACCTTTAAAATAATAAGAAAAGGACCATGGAAATCGGATTTAATAATGCGGAGAAATTCAGTAGCCCCCTTTTTAACCCTTTTTTGGGGGAAGCACTCAAAAATCCCCGATGGCCAAAAAATTCTAAAACTTCGCTTAACCTAATACTCGTACCAAGTTTCGTCTAGATCGGTTGTGAAATGCGACCTGTAGAGGAGAACAGCCGGACAGACATCCGGACATACGAAAGAATTTTTGTCCAAGCTAAAACAGAGACGCTACAACCGCGATTCGCGCACGGTCAATAAAAAAAAATGACGTAGATCTCATATAGCTAATCAAGCGATCGAAGATTCCATTTACTGATTTACCTCATTTATTGGATCATGTTAAGTTAATAAAAGATAATTTGGCAAGTATACTTTGACGAGAGGTCGCGTGAGAAGGGCATTTGGTATAGGAAAATCCAGACACAAATACCCCAATATCCGTGGATAGACAATATTTTAACAGATAGAAATTATTTTATGACCTCTCTTAGATTACGCCGGGACACATTCCATCAAACAAGTTTGCATTTCTAATTAAAAACGCCTCGTCACCGAATTGTAAGGTATACGAAGTAATTGAAGATGTACCTACAACATATTTTGATGGAGTGTGTCCGGATCGAAAAATGTAGGTTATTGTGTTTTATTAGGGATAAGACTATACACGTTGGCCTTCTTAATAGTACTTTGGCTTGTCCGACTTCCAAGGAAATCAAAATCTATATACTTATAATAAAGCAATAGGAACGAAATAGGATATACAAAGATAATAAAAAAAATGGTCTAGGGTAATTAAAATAAGCTATACTGAACAAAACTATAACATTTTTAAAAATCGTGTCTGTCTGTTTGTTAGTTTGTCTGTATGTTTGTTCGCGCATCACGTAAAAACTTCTGAATCCATTGCGATTCGGTTTCCACTGTTGGATAGCTTAGTTGGTATCCCAATGCGAACAGTAGAAGACGGCAAATGATAAAAACTTTTTGACGGCTGAAGGAATTTTGATGAAAAATTTGCATATTTGTATTTTAGGTCTTGGAATATCAAAAAGAGTTATTTTAACCTAGAGTAATGACCATGCGTGTGATTCCGCGGGCATCAGCTAGTGTTATATAAGTTGACTGATTTAGGCGTAGCTACATAAGTGTAAATGTTGTTTCTCTTTTTTTTTAATCCACTTCATAAAAGGAGATAAAATATAAATATATTTGGGACAATTCCACACCAATTACCTAGCCCCAAACTAGGATACCCTGTACTATGGGCACAAGACAACGGATAAACATACATAGATACGAATAATACATCCATGACTCTGAAACAAACATTTCTGCTCATCACACAAATGATTGCACCTTGCAGTATTCGAACCCACGACCGTTTTGGTTTCGTAGTAGGGTCTCTAGCCACTAGACCAACCGGCCGTCAAAGATGGTTATATGTTGTATATATGTTTTTGTAATTACTTTGTTTTCGAGGACTTAATGGGACGATGTGGTCGCTCAGCGATAGTCTTAAAAATAAAAGAGAAAAAAGAACTTTTAAATAAAATCTCTACTGTTTCACAAATACACCTCGTGAAATTATAGTCGTCTTTTCTTACCAGTGAAGCGATTTATTACTGCCACCGAAGAGAAAAGAATCTGCCGCCCTGTGGTTAGGTTACCTCTTCAGCCGACAGCAATTTCAGTTCTGGCGAAGCTTACAATACTGAGCTCAGTACTCAGTATAAACCCCCCGAGCCTCTGAGACTGAAATTTTAAACAGGAATACAGTTTTGCTACCACAGTTTTAATATAGTTGTAATGGTGTTCGACAATATGAAAAATACATCTTTTAAATCTACGTCTATCGTTTTCTTATTTAAAATTGATTTCCGAGTTAATCTCACTTGAAAACCAATATTATTTTAAGTAGTCATTAGTATAGATTTAGGTTGGCGCAACGGTCTCACGCGTAATGTTTAAGAAGTTGAAGTTTCTGGTCACATGAAATCAGTACATTTTATAACGGAGTGAGTCTTCTGTGGTAGGGCTCTCGTCTATTTACTTACTTAGGGGTGAGAAAACATTTATAATTTAATTTAGAGTAATTTCTCACAAAATCTACACTAATATTATAAACAGGAAAGATTTGTTTTTTTGTATTTTAGTTTGTTAGTATAAACACGGGTAGAATCGTGTACAAATAAAGAGAAACCCTTAGATAACCGTATGAAGCCGGGGCGAGTCACTAGTAAGTAATATATGTAATCAACACGAAGCTTATGATAATAATTACGTACTATATAATATAAACTCCATGGAAATCATTAATGCCACTTTCATTTCTATCATTAATCTATATTGATTGGTTTTAAGTTGCTAACCTATCAATATTTATGTGTATTCTCTATTATATTGAGTGAGGTTTCTATCTCACAATATATTACTAATTGCATTTATAAATTTTGAAATTTTAATAAAGTTTTATGATTCTTTACAGAGAATACATTCAATAATCCATATAGCACAGCCATATGATATTGGCCCATTTCATAAACTCAGGAAAATGGAACTCCAGTTTGTTCGATTATGATTGATTATAAACAAACCTACGTTAAAAATATATCTTTAAAAACAATATCCATTAGTGATGGATGAATGATGGCTATTTTCCAGCTGTACAACCACAGAATAAATATATAGTACTACGTACAAAAAAACTCACTCCCTTAGAAAATGAACTAATTTCCGGTGACCAGAAACTTCAATTTCAAACATAAAAAAGTGAAGGCCGGCCGGAGTGAGACCAGCCAACTTTACTTTTTGATTACTTCCAATACAATTTATAGACTCTTAAATAATGTTTGAAACCTTAAATACCAATCGGATATTACTGCAAAGATTGTCATCCATCTATAAAATTGCTCCAGCTATCCAGCTATTGCCATAATATGTAACTTACTTTACATTTAACTATATTATTAACTAATTAATTAATCATCAAAAAATACTGAATACTATGATAATTAAAAAAAAAGCTTTCAGAATTACAGACTGCTTCCAAGACGGATTGGTTCTCTGTTTATTATGGTGCCAATATTGTCTACATTCAGTGCGTTTCTGACTATGGTGTGGTATAGTATGCGCCAGATATGTAATGTCTAATAGACCAATATATTCGAATAGAGTATAGTAGACGCGTGTATACACTTGCGTCGCTCGGCATCCAGCCTCGGAACCAGTTTCGTTCCCTTTATAGTGGGGACCGCCTGCGCTGCAGCTTGAGTATGGTGGCCAAGCTTTTGAAAAGCTTAGAATTTACAAGAATTCTTGATTTCACCAACGAACTAAAGTTAGAATAGAATAAAATAGAATAGAAAAAAGTTTATTTTTGACATGTAAGTACATGATAAAACACAAAAGAAAACAAAAATTTGCATGACATATCGGCCCAAATCGGCCCCAACTCAGCGTAATGCTGGCAGTTAACCAGCACTGGTCTTCCGATGGAGCCGTTTGGTGATGTCACGGTACACATACACACAGTACAGCTGCATAAAAAGAAATAATTATGAATAACAAGAAACAACTTCAACACAACCAAACTATACTAAGAAAAATTAAGATCTAAACTATATATAAAAACAGTTAAATTAAACAACCAGCTATTAAAAATTATACAAAACTAACAAGAAGTTAGAAGATATGGCAAAAAATAAGCAACACATTTGTTAATCTTATTGATAACTATAGTAAACAACAAATGGACACAACAGTGTCGACAGAGGAAGTAAAAACAAAGTAAGAAAGATAATATGTTTTATGGTATAGCTTATATTGCGCTCGTATCAAGTTTGAAAGTTTCCTGTCGCTGCTGATGTGTAGTAGTATAATATTTAAGTTTAACTGTAAAACTATGAACATCTTGCAGGTTCCTCACCGGCTGCGGGATACTATTTCAGCATTTGGAAGCTGTGTAACCGAAACTGCCCCTGAAAGCGCTATGGCGTTGCGTGGAGAGCGCACTGACGAGACTCTCGGGACCTATGGCTGCATGGATATCCAGGACAATTTCTCATAAAGATAGGAAGGCTGTTTATATTTTAGGACATCAAAAAGTAAACAAGCCAGGTGTAACTTGCGACGATGCTTCATTTTATGAATGGGATGTTTATTGAGGTAAGGAGTCACATGAGCTCTATACGGAATCTCAAAGCAGAAACGAGCACAGGCGTTTAGTTCTCATTGTATGAGTTTTTCTGTCCGTGCTAGAAGTCTGGTGCCAAAAACCGCATCCATATAATTTAATTTGGACAACACTAGAGTTAACGACATAGTTCTCAGAATTAGCAAGTTAATGTGGAAATGGGCAGGCCACATAGCACGTAGAACCGCGCGATAACCGTCTCGGGGAAGAAAGGTTATCGAGGGGCGACCACGGAACGGTAGACGGAGAGTAGATTGCCCCTGTACAAAGTTAAAGTCATATTTTTTATTGTAAACTAGCTATGCCCGTGGCTTTCTCTGGGTAAAATTTACCTATGTGTTATTCCAGGACCAAAATTTACAAATATATATACAATAGAGACGTTATCTGTTTGTTTGTTTGTTTGTTTGGGGAGCCTTCACGCCAAAACGGCTGATCTGGTTTTGATGAAACTTTGTAAATAGGTACTGTACAATATAGAGACCAACATAGGATATTTATATCCAAAAATATGATAAGTTGACAAGACTAATAAGAAACCAGGTTGGTTGCTGCTTGGCAGCTCCCGTTCACGAGTATGACATGTGTATCAGCCATCACTGGTTCAACCATTTTAGAGGGACGGGTACACAGAGCTACGTGGTGGACTGATGACCAGTCATGCCTTCGTGTTATGTGGCTGCCCATTTTCATCTCAACTTAGTATTTCTGAGAACTGCGTCGGTGAAATCCCTTTATGAGATTCGTGGGTAGCCGTTGGTTGCAAAGAGCTAGCAACCGATCGTTGTGGAATTCTATGGGCAGGCATGTGTTTGCAGTAGACGTTTTGCGGCTGTATTATTCCCGAATTACCCACCAGGATCAGCAGTGGAGATTTTAGTAAAAGGCTAAAAAAGTTATACCGATTTCCCCACAGTATCAGTAGTGGGGTTTTCGGTAAAAAACATAACATATGGTAATGATGACTTGATTTCAACTGTTAGTAAAAGTTAATTCTTAGAAGGACCGTCATTCAAGGTCGATTAAGATTATATTCAACAAAGAAACAACTGTCTTAATTCACGCAATTTAATTTTTAGGTGACCACGGTTTATCTGGCCACCAAATAAATAGAATATTGTACCTTTAAACGAATACTTGGTGTGATCACAGACTCCGCATGAACATAATATTTACATGTAGTAAAATTCATTTTAAAAGGCAGAAACGGGAGTTACTCACATATATTAATTGAATTATTCCAACTATAGTTTCAACCACATCTGGTGGTCTTTCTCAAGGGAGTGTGGAACGCTCGCGATCCTGTCTCACCTGGCACTGCGGACCAATAGATAAATACACTATATATAAGGAATAGATACGCCACATATATATATTTTTGTCCACGATTATTCGCAGATTCACCCCCAAGCTGCGGGCCACCGCTCGCAGCACGCGCAATGACAGAAACTGGTGCGGGGGTCGGGGGTTGTCTGCTGCATCGGCGCGTCCTGGAGTGAATCCTTTTCATCGCTCGAGGAATCTCAAGAATCACTCAAACACAAAAAACTCACTAGATCTCAACCAGTCACATCCTTCGCACTATCTCCACGAAGGCATAATCTCCATGCAGGTGTCATGTATAGTTAGAGTAATTCAATTAATATTCGCAAGTAAATCCTGTTTTTGCATTTCAAATGTATAAAAACCAAGTTAATTTTATTAATAATATGTGAAAATATTTACTTAATTTACAAAAGTTTATAAAATGGAACTGGAAAGTTCTGCAATGTTCAAAAACCATGGAGACTCCAAACCGTACACACGTACCATACGTATATAAAGTAGCGTAGCAATGAAATGAAACAGGCCATTTTCCTGAGCTAGTCTTTATAGCAATCGAGGGTGCCTTTAATTTAATGTTGAAATAAAAATGAATTATGAATCATTTGCGAGGCTCCTGTTATATTTGCATTGATGCTACTAAGTAGTGTTTGAGGTTGACTATCCACGGCATGAAAAGGCGCCACCTGCTTATCTAATCTAGCAAAAAATTATATTTTGCAAGAAAAAACTCATGCTGATATTTTGTACTAGCTGTGCCCGCGTGGTCATTTCATTTAAAAGTAGCCCATACGTGTTATTCCAGGACCAAAAGTACTTGTACCTATAATCTACAATATACTACATTTCTAAAAAAAACGTTGTGCCGTCAAATAGTTTTTTATCGATTGCTCGGTATCTAATCATCGGATTAAAATACCAATTACTCCAGTTTTTACGTCAAGCCCTAAGCTATCCAACAGTGAAAACCGCATCGCAATCATTTTAGTAGTTTTTACGTGATGCGTCTTCTTTGTGCAGGCTTTTTCGTTCTTATTGCATTTTTTTTTTGAGTATCGAAGGTCCTCTGAGAATCTGATTTCCTTGCTAACTTCATCGTAGTTCAAGATCTAACGATATTTCTTATAATAGTCATCCATGCTGATTCCGTCTCCGTCGACTGTACTTTAGCTGTTAACCTTTATGAACACGGATGAAAAAAAATATGTTTTCAACATTAAAAAAAAGACGGAGGCCATACCTCCAAACAAAGAGTGAAGCGAACGAGCTTGAGTGGATAATGTGTGGTGTGTTGTGGTTGATACACAATTTCATCACAAAAGACTGCATAGTATTTGATTCTTCGTGAGAACTTCACTGAACATAACTAACAAGTATATTCGGGACATTTCCACACCAATTACCTAGCCCCAAACTAGGATGCCCTGTACTATGGCACTAGATAACGGATAAACATACATAGATAAGAATATTACCATCCATGATGATTCATCACACAAATGATTGCACCTTGCAGGATTCGAACCCGCGACCGTTCGTTTTCGTACCTAAGATCTCTAGCCACTAGACCAACCGGTCGTCAAAGGTTGAGACAAGGTTGAGATCTTGCTGCGATGTGGCTGATCGGCGTAACATGGTGTAAGTGTGTGCTTAAGGTTTATGCGTACGAGCAGATCAGCATATCTTGGGTGCTTCACTCTCGATTTGGCGGTACAGGATCCGTTTTTTTTAACCTTTCTTGGACTTATTTAAAAGCAATTAAAATAAAAAAAATGTGACTTACAGTATAGGCAGTAGTAGGCCAGTTGTAGTTGAAGTTGTATTACATACCCTGCTATTGAGGCAAATACGCATGTATTTTGGGTGCAAACGTTAGAGCACCGTTGACGTAGTTATCATCATCAGCCACTGCTGGACATAGGCCTCCCCCAATGAACGCCACAGAGCCCGGTCTTCATCTCTTCTCATCCAGTTTTTGCCGGCCGCCTTTCGCAGGTCGTCACTCCACCTGGCCGGTGGGCATCCTACACTACGTTTGCCAAGCCGTAGACGTGGTTATACTGTAGGTATAGTTGAAGGCCATAAATTTTTGACGATCCCGCGTTCTTCTTGTGGTGCCATTTCCTACCGGAGCCCGAATACCATTGAAGCTATTCCATCTTTTGATAGTTTTTGTTTGTACCCGACTGCGGCGAAGCAAGGGAAGGGTAATGATCTTAACAGTCTATGTATGTATGTATGTATATAATTATGTGTATGTTCCACCATAACGTCGCTTCTATTGGCCCGATTTTGACTAACTAGATGTCAATCGATTCGTCTTGAGATATAGAGTGTAGTTATTTACGTAGTGTAGTTATTTACGCAACTACGGCAAGGCAAACGAAGGCTTATGTGTTCAAACTAAAAACTTGATCTGATTTTGACAAGCATGGTATCAATCGATTCGTCTTCATCGCAAGAGTGTCATAGGCTACTTTTTACCGTAGTCGGGTTTTAGTTTTTGAACTTATGTCTTGTTTCTCGGAAAACAGATCTTGTGATATATATAGATATGTTACGACTGTCACTCACGAGTTATTTCGTCGAACAATTCGACCGGTGTTCGAACGTTAACGACATCTATCCTCAGGAGTTTGCGCAGTGAGGGCACGACGCGAACAGTTCGCGTTCAGTTCGCGAACACGGGTCGAATTGTTCGACGAAATAACTCGTGAGTGACAGTCGTAACATATCTATTTATAATGAATCACGCTCACGTTAGTTTATATACCAATATAGATCTTGTGCTGATACACACACACACACACACACGCATAAAACTGGACTGACTGTTTACTGTTGACTGTTATAGTCAGCTAGTAAAATAAATACGGGCAAAGCTTTTTGTTAACAATATTTCCTAACCGGTAAGTCATAGGCCTTTCGTCCCGACCCGATATTTACCTTCATTATAAACCAAATTAACGAAGAAAAATTTCATTGTATTTTAATGCAATGGAAAATGGACTGCATCTCAGTCTTTCCCGTCCATGCCGTCTCATTTACTCCTTCGAAAGCCTGATTGTAATCTGTCTCTTTCTACAAACAATGCGTCCTACGTGCCCCAAAAAGAATAAGAGAATTCGACAGATAGTGTATCGGCAGTATCGATCTCAAGAAATATCGATAGCTGTCAATTTGACTGACGACTGATTGTTTTGTTCTTGTGTAACGTTTTTTTATCTCCAAGCTATTTGAAGTTGCTTTGATGAAATATGGAAGGAGGTATTTAATTGACATAATCCTGAATCTCTTTTAATCTATGACGAATTGATTAATAAGCAAAAAATTATTAATATTTTTTACTGGTTTTAATCTATTAAAAACCGTTAAAAATATTAAGAAACCCTTGATATAGGCTTCGACCAGTTTGGGACCCGTTGCAAACACAAATGTATATCTACCTAAGTGTTAAACAAGTCTTACTCTCAATCTCTACTGTGATTTTAATGTACATACTATAATTTGTTTGGATAATAAATTAAAAATTAATTATGTTTACAAAATTATTGTCGTTGTATTAACTTAAAACTTTCAAATTCGTTATTATACAAAAAAATACATCGAGGGACGCGTGGCACATGTGTAAACATAGTAGAATATAATTCATTCAGCTTTATATTAGTAAGAAAGATGAAACTAAAACAACGAGCAACGTTTTGCACTTCGAGCTCTCATTGGTCAACTGTGAATCAGCAACTTTTCATCTGATCTATATTTTTCGTCATAATACCATAAGTCTGGTTAGCTTATCGGGAGACCACTTGGACGCCAGTATGAAATACCAGAGTTCAATTCCCACAGAAGTATTAAAATTTTGCACTTTAAATCGAAAAACATTAAAAGTATATTTGGAAAACTGTCACATTAAAAAATTGTCGTGATGGGCAGTTTGTTGACCAGCATATAAATGTTATTACCGTGCCAACAGTCAGCGTTACCCCAGTACCGCGCCATTAGATGTTTACACATCAAAAAATAACAAGGCATCTTAATGCCATTTTGAGATACTCTTTTGATTATACGAAAGACAATCTTGGAAAACATTGTCGCTTTCCACCGCGTTATATCGTGATCAAATACTTCCTTTTCCTTCTTCTTCTTCTGTTAACTATAATGCCACTTATTGATTTTTATTTTTTACAGCTAGGCAAAGGAAAGTTATAACCTTGAAATGTTACCACCAGTTAATAAGGTAGTCCGTAACTCAAATTCTCATTTATTGGTAAATATTATTACACGTCATAAAAGCTAATCATTTAGAATAGAGTAAACATGTATTAATCACAAGTATTTAATAAGTAGGTACACAGTGTGTGTATACATCCAGAATACAACAAATATTCGTAAACCAACAATATGTTAATACAAAAATTGAATAGAAATAAAAAGTAATATAAAAAAATATGTCATAAAATCATGTCAGACAAATACAACATAAATCAAGATAAAATCAAAACAAACATACAGTATGAATGTCAAATATATAAAAAGAACATAATAATGTTATGTTCCTCAAAATTATAGAACGCATGCTCAATAAGCCAACGTTTCAGTCAGGATTTAAAACAGTCCACACTAGGAGCAGCAATAATATCCACAGGAAGTCGGTTATAGACCGCTGGACCCATCACACGAGCCAGCTTGCTGGACTTGGTGAAAGAGCGAGATACAGCTGCGAGTCTGTCTACATTGCGTGTGTTGTAGGAGTGTATGTCGCCACGTTTTCTGTACTTGTCGGGGTTCATTCTCATGTACACTGCCACTTGAAAAATCACAATGGCAGGCAACTTGATAATACCAAGCTTTTTGAAGAACGGTCTTGCGGAGTTAGAGTTTGGTACTAACCTAACTCTACCTGACTATCTTGTTACACACTAAACTACTTAGGCTAGCAACTCCACTTACGCTATTGAGTTAGGTAGTAATGCAATCATTTCACCTCTATCTGAACTGGTGTTCAGTTACTTTTTGCATATAAAATACAATTAATGCAATACTAAAAGTATTCTTTACAAATTTCGTTCTTTTGCCTAGACTTTAAGTAATATTATACGATCTATTTTATTCTGGGCATCTTTTCCTATCCTATGCGAGTCTGATTCATATATTTCTTTGCCAAATAATCAACGTCATCTGTATACATGCTTTGTCTATTGACAAAATTCTACTGGATTATTTGCCTGTTCTGTTATCTAGGTATTATCACAGTACTTGATAATAATATAGCCACGGTATAATTGCTATTCTGTTGATTTAAGCGAATTAAATCTTCAGAAACAACATATTTATAGGTTTTAGTTATATATAAATAAAAAAACAAAAGGGTTTTTCAAAACAAGTTCAACTTTTCAAGAGAATTTACTTGTGTGCGTATATATATATAAATATATAAATTACGACATTGACGTTCACAAAACAAACGGCAGCGGAGAAATGCATCATTTTAAAGTAAAAATTGTATAGGATATTATCACTCTCAGCAGTATACTTCGCATTACAGGGAGAAAATACAAGCCTCTTATATCGACTGAAAAAGTATCGACAGCACCTTATCCCTAAAAGCTACTGCCACAAAAAACATTTTATCGTGCCCCGTGCAGCTTAAAGAAACAGTGCCCGGTAAGTCACTAGGCCCGGCTCTGGCAGAAAGGCGAGTTATTATTTTTTTGTCACAAGTCACAACGGGTTGGGAGGCGCGGGTCAGCTTTGTGTTGGGCTGGCAGGCCTGTGGCTGTCAAAGTTTAGAGCTATTGAAGATATATTTTTTAATTTACGACGCATTACAAGCTCAGTGTGACACAGTAGGTACACAAATGTGTCGTTTACGTAACTTTATAACTTTAAATATAGTTTCAACCAGACCCAGAAATGTACTATTTTAGTAATTTACTGTCAATGGTTTCAAAATAAATCCGAATTACTGATTGATATTTTTAGAACCAATTTTTTTACGCCTATCATTATCATCGATTTTAATTAAAGGATGCAGAGGCATCTGGAAGAAGAGACTTCCCTCGGTGACCTAAACTAGATATAGGTTAAATTCATAATGTATGTCACGTGTCCTAGAATTACGTGGTTCATGGCCAAGAATTTTTAAAAAGAAACTCCGTCAAATCGAAAGTAAAGCAGCCATGATATGACGATCTGTCCGTTTTTCAGCCTCACGCATATACTTACCTACACCGTGTTGTGCTGATCGGCCGCCATATCGCAGCAAGATCTCGACCTTATTTCTATTCTATGCCGTTCTCAAGAAAAATCAAAATCAATGCAGTTTTTTGTGATGATAATGTGTACCAAGAAAAAAACACCACAAATTATCCATTCCCGCCATTTGCTTCACTAGTTTGCTTGGAGGTTTGGACGTCTTCTTTGTTTAAATCATCTTGTTAATACATATTAAAAAAACTGTAACCACAGACCGGTTTCCATTTCGACTAATTTACCGAAATGTACTGAAACGCCGAACTATAATTTTAGTGCTTTTGGCTTAAAGTTTTTAGAGCCACTGCCAAGGATTGGAGAGCATTTTTATGTGTTCTTGAAATACTATACACAACATTATACAAATTTCCTAAATGATAATCTAAGAAAAAACAAGTATTATGAAACGTAATTTACTTTATGGAATGCGCCTGCAGGATTGTGTCTAGGCACTAAATGTGGTAAATAATCCTTTTCTTACGATGTTAAGGTACGTCATATTCCTCTGAGCTCGGCTTTGGATACTTATAGATCTAGGTATCTAAAGGAAATTTATAACACTGAGCTCTTGTTGGCCGGGAAGTCTTCGTTTATTATTCTGATGGTATTCAAAAAACACTCTCCATCCAGGTTGTCTGGAAGACCCTCTCTTTCATCGCGTTATAACTTTAGGGTGTTTTAAGACCAGGCTCCACTTTTTCACGGTTTTTTGCATAAATATGTATGTTAATTATAAATATGCTGGGACAATCACAAACCTGATGAAATATGTGAAATTTAAAACATATGTTTTTGTGATCAAGACAAAAACGTGAAAACGTGACGATGAAATTCTGTTCACAGTTTCTAATCAAAAATTACATTATTTTCAGTAATATTTTAATATTTCTAATCAACGGCTTAATTTTTATCTCTAAAATAAAGCAAGAAAATATAGTTTATTATCCACTGTCAAGACAAAATTTACTTAACTAAAAAAATATTTGCCCGCCAATAAAATAAATAACTTTGAGACTTACGTCATTTAGTACCGAGAAAATTGTGTTCAAACAGCGCTTGCGATATTCAACCTTGTTACGCAGGCACTTCAGTGCATAGTGCGGGTAGCGGGTGGCAGTGTAGAGGGGAGTGGGGACTGAAAAATGTATCAATGGAGTCTTGGTATCGGTGTTTGTATATGGAATCGTAGGTCCAAACAAATGGACCAATTTCGATGTGATTTTTTTTTGTTCGAAAGCTGATGTGATCGAGATGGTTCTTAGCTGTAATGGGAGAGTGCTTTATTGACCGAGGGAGTGCGAAGCGCAAGCGAAGCGTCTCCGTTTCAGCTTGGGCAAAAATGCTTTCGTATGTCCGGGGAATGTCCGGCTGTTCTACAGGTCGCATTTCTCAACCGATTCTCGTGAAATTTTGTGAGCTGGGCCCCAATTCTACGAAAACAATTGTAATGACAATTATCAACAATTTTCGCAAAATTTTCGCTTTTACCTGCGAAAATTGTTGATAATTTTCATTACTATTGTTTTAGTAGAATTGGGGCCCAGGTTCGATGATAATTATATGTTTTTTTTCAACTAGTCAGTTTTTCGAAGTTATTCAAAATGGCTGAGATATGGGGTTGAAAACGTAAAGAAAAAACAGCCATTTCGAAAAATGTTCTGAACATTTATTCAGTTTTAAGCTAAGCAAAGAAAGACTCGCGAGATCTGCAGCTCACAGAGCTACTAGTTTAATTTGTGCTTTTAGTTATTATGTTTCACAGTTTGTGTATATTTTAGGTGTACAATAAAGAGTTATCTCATCATCCTCATCATCATCATCATCATGTCAGCCTTTAGAAGTCCACTGATGAACATAGGCCTCCCCCAAAGAGCGTCATGACGAGCGATCTTATGCTACCTCCATCCATCCACCGACTTCCTGCGATGGCTGCAATGTCGTCGGTCCATCATGTGGGGGGTCTCCTCACACTTCGCTTGCTTGTTCGTGGTCGCCATTCGAGAACCTCGAAGAGAAGAGAAGAGTTATCTATCTATCTATTAATTTCTAGGTACGGCGGCGCCCAGTCGTTGTAATGTAATGTATCACCTAATAATGTTTCATACAAGTGAAGCTAATCCTTCGATTATCTACAATTGTAAACAAACATACCTACATAGCAGCATAAGAATACTCGTTATATTACCCAACTTTCAACGGATTTAGTTGCTTGCTTGAAGCGTCTCTACTCTTCACAGAAATCCAAATTTGCCTCATCATCATGTCTTATAAACACAACTCAAAAATTCAAAATAAGAACGAAATATGACCATCATTATTCAAAATCTCAGTGACATAACCCGCACATCACATCAATCAACTGCCATCGCGATCACAAAATATGCCAGAGAGCAGAGAGCATGCGCGGCCCGCCTACGGGGGGTGACACGCCCCGGATTGGGGTGGACCCTTAGGGTGCACGGGAGCAAGGGTGGCTGGGAGATACGACTTAGAAGAAGATGGATACGAGGATATAGGTAGGTATGTATTGTCTGATATAATTTCAAGCTGATACATGCTCAGATTTGTTAATGACATAATACCTTAATTGCTTGTTTGTCGTATGAGGTTGCTGGCCTCTGGTGTCAGAGTTTGTCAGGCCGCCCGATGGCCTCTGACGTGGCTTACCGATTGCTAATGACATAATACTTTATTTGCTTGCTTGTTGTATGAGGTAGCTGGCCTCTGGTGTCAGAGTTTTTCTGGCCGCCCGATGGCCTCTGACATAGCTTACCGATTGCTAAACCGGAACCGACTGCTTAAAGTGCCCTCCAAAGCATGGAAAGATGGAAAACCTTACATAACTTAGAAAACTCATTGGTTCGGAGCCTAGGACCGAGCCTAGTATCGTTGGATTCTAACTCGCACTGATATACCGCTAAGCTCCCAAAGTTCTTGGTAGCACCTACTTATCCTATGAGATTGATGTAGGAACTATTTTATTCCCTACTTGCTTAGAAGAAGTTCATAGACACCTGCAATAACTGTAGTGTTTGCTGCCCTATTAAATCACTAATTTTCTTAAAGTAACCGCTGCTTTCTGATCACTGCACCGACGACGTGACGTGAGAGCAGGTCATTGAAAGTCAATCATACATTGACCCCTATAACCGTCAAAATCCCTCTGGGAGACACCGACAGGCTAAGACTTCACAAACAAACCTACGGACTAGTACGTTATAATTAATTACTATAATTATAATTATTACGAACAGTAGTTTTTATTAATATTCAAACTTTATTTCAAGTTACTTTATACCTAACCAAGGTTGCCCTAAATTCAGGTCTTTATGTGCTCATCAGATCCTCAAGGTAGGAAAAATGCCATCTTAACTGAGCATTTGAGCAGAAACTCACAGTTTCAAGTTGCCAAGTGCCCGAGATCTCTTTACAGTGATCAGAGTAGATATTTTGGGAACTGCTGAACAGAGCGAAAACCATCAACTTCAGTTTTAAAACCACATTGATTTTGTCCATCCGTTTGGGCATAACGAGACACCACAGTTACAGATAGACTGACAAGGCTTCAAAATGACACCCCGCTTTTTGCGCTTCCCATTGCAATAACCTCTAAATCCCTTGTCCACTCCGGGCCAAATTAACTAGCTATCGATCCCCCTGTGTACACACCGGTCCGTGAACACGACGTGTAATGAATCTGATTAAGTAGCATCGGATATCGACAGGGAGGCGATAAATTGGGATTGCAATCAACGCGCGTAATTCAACGACCCAGAATATTGTGTTTGTGTATTGTCGATACGTGCGAATCGCGGTAGGTAAAGCTGCAAATCACGAACAAATTCACGGTTTGTCATTAAATTGTAATTAGTCAGCTTTTTATGCGTTGCAAGAAACTGAATGAAAAATTTGGAATGCGATGGAGTGGTTACGTAGTCTTAACCCTTAACTGTAGTCGTAGTGTAGATGTTGAATCTTTGAACGCGTTTAAAAAACACGGCGTATCCCCTACACCTCCCGCTCCTTCCAACAACATAATTCATATCAATGTATAAATGTGAAACGTTGTCTGTTTATTTATATGTTTATATGTTTGGGGAGCTTTCACGCGATAACAGCCGGCCGGATTTTGATGAAATTTGAAATGGAGATAGCTTATACCCTGGAATAAAACATAGGATACTTTTTATCCCGGAAAATTGTAATTTTCCAAGGGAAAACTGAAAAAACAGTAAAAAATATGGTTTCTCTCTGTAAGAAGCAGTTGCGATGGAAAAGATGTAACAAGTATGTCAATAAACATCAAGAGCATTGGAGCTACTTTTGCATTGGTTTTTAAACTTTTAAATATCTTAAAAGAACATAGCATGCTTTTTTTCGCGATAAAGTAGTCCGCGCGGACAAAGCCGCGGGCTGGAAATCTAGTAAGCAAATAAAAAATAAATAAATTATTAAAAAAAATAAAAAAATGTGAGTACGTATTGGTGTAATTACGCCAGCTTGGATCATCAATCAGTTTATGAAGACACATTTTATTTTATTTTTTTATTATAATTTTTATTCATGAAAACGTCACATTTACTATTTTTATTATGTTTTCTTTTTTGTTTTCAAATAAATGGTTTTTAGTAAGTAAATAACGACTGAATAAAAGAAGCGCCCTAAAGGTATGAATAAAAGTTCCTTTTGTTTATTTTGTTTAATACCACGATTGTTAATGTTTCAATGTGAAGCAAATAATATTTAAAATTGAAATTTGTTTTATTTTAAACCAAAAATAAAACTAAAATCTATCCCCGTGGACCCAAGATTATAGAAGTACGATTACTTTTCACCACTACTTTGACATTATTTTTGCCCAAGCTGAAACAGAAACACTTCGCTCGCGCTTCGCGCTCGCTCTTTTAATAAGTCAGTACCAATGGTTTGGTTCAACAGATAAGGTTGATGATGATAACTAGGAACTATAATAAAATATATAATCATTTCAATAAACAAAAATTTGAAAAAACATAACATTTATGATATCTAATATTTGTATTTGATGGACGCTGCGCATAATAATAGTTTTAATAACTTGCGTACACTTAATACACACGATGCATTATTTTATTGATTGACTTCACAAAATGAGAAAGTTCTATGTTCGACTGTATATTTTTTTATATAATTATGTTCACCGATTTCTCTGTCAACTGCGGGCTAATTACGATTTGTTTTATTTTATTTTTTATAGAGTAGACCTTCAGGTTGGTCTCATATAAATTTGTATCAAAACCTGAATCAGTAGTTTTTTACCCGATTACAGCAAAGCAAGAGAAGGGTAATGAGTTTAACAGTCTATGTATGTATCTATGTATGTGGTTATGTGGAGAATCCACCATAGCGTCGCCTCTATTGGTTCGATTTTGACAACCGTGGTGTCAATCGATTCCTCTTCAGGTATAGAATGTCATTTTTTTACCCGACAACGGCTAGTCAACGTAAGGGTCTTATTAAAACTTGGTCCTATATTGACAAGCAAGGTATCAATCGATTTGTCTTCATGTATAAAGTGTCATAGACAAATATTTTTTACCCGTTTATGGCAAGGCAAAGGAAATATGTGATCAAACTAAAAACTTAGTCCAATTTTTACAAGCGAGGTATCAATCGATTCGTCTTCATCGCAAAAGTTTCTTAGGCTATTTTTTTATTCAACCGTGGTCGGGTTTTAGTTTTTGATCTTGTTTTGTTTTAGTTATTAGTTAATACATTTGAATCTGGCATATTGTGTACAATAGTACTCCTGTACTAGTAGTAGTAGTAGTAGTACTGTAGTACTTGTTCAGGTTTTTTTCTTTATTAATCACTAGCTTTCCCGCCCGCGACTTCGTCCGCGCGGCCTACAGTTTATCGCGAAAAAAGCATTTAGGATATTAAAAACCAATGCAAAAGTAGGTATAACACCAATGTTCTTGGTGTTTTTTGACATACTTGTTATTTCGTTTCCATGGTAACCGTTTCTTACAGCGTTCTTACAGTAATCAACACTTTCCAGTTTTCCCGTGGAAACTTAAAAAATTCTGGGATAAAAAGTATTCCATGTTTTATTTCAGGGTATAAACTATCTCCATTCCAAATTTCATCAAAATCCATCCAGCCATTATCGCACGAAAGCTCCCCAAACAAGCAAACAGACAACGTTTCAACGTTTCTTTTATATATTGGTATGGATACAGGTTCGCGTATAGTATAGCCTCTAACATGATGACTTTAATGATTGAAGTAAGAAGAATGATATAATTGAATTATTTAGATATCCTATTTTGTATAGACTATGTAGTCACATAATTACTGACGGCTACAGAATAAAAGTATAGGTTATTTCTTATAATAGATGAAAAATCCGTAAGTGCCTATTATACCAGAATGGCCCAAAAGTCCGTAATCATGTCACACACATAGTAGAAACCGCACGCGATTTATCACATTCGGTGCGGATAATGAAACCCCGTCGACGCCTGAGGCGAGCAAACACATAAAACCGAAACGCCAAATTGCGCCAATAACTTGGCAGTGCAATGCCATTTCACGCGTAGCGGTATAAATGTTTATAGAGTTGATGGCTAGTATAGATCGGGCTACTAAAATGTTGGTTTATGGATTCTTTCACGGTAACAACTAATATTTTATTAGCACTGAAGCTATCGACTTTCTAAATCTGGAAGATCTGGTTTGTGTCTAAGCGCCATCTATGGAAATAATGGTTAACTTTCAAGACATTTAAGTTTTTAAGAAACGAATGCTTTAAACGATATCGATTAGGGTGATCCAACTACGTTTTAACGTAGTACTGTAATAATTGTATAGATGGCGAAGACTGGTAGAAGAAATTATTGTAGAGATAAAATAAAATATGGAAATGTTTTGTACCTATTATTTAACTATGGTATGATTGAATAATAATGATACATTACTTATTTTCAAATATAAATAAGTTTTTCTACAGGAAATATAGATTCCTGTAATAAGTTTATAGTTATTAATAGAACAGTTTTCATTTTTAAGAATTATCCTTAGTACTATTTAGATGCATTGTATGGTGCACGTTTTATTTTCTTATTTGATGTAGGTAGTGCTAAATAGTTAAAATTGTAAGTACCCATTACCAAAATAAATAATAGTACTCATTACTATTTAGTTATAAAACTTATAATATTGTTACACGTTTTTGTTAATAGCGCCATCTATGAGTATTATCTTAAATTATTTCGCTCTAATCGATATGAGCCCGAACCTCTAAGCATGATATTGAGATAGTTTTATGAAAAATACTTAGATGGCGCGCTTATAAACCAGATAAAATTATTGATTGATTTGATACTCGTTCATTTGAGATGAGATGGTATGGTATCAGGTAAGTTATTATAAGATACAACTCACGGTTTGTACAAGCAGATTTCAATTCAGAAGTAGGACCATTGGTACGCAAATTGACTATTCCGCGGAAAGCGCCCATCCCACAAAATTTGCATGCAGAAGCGCCACTTCAAAGGTACCCGTTGATAACTTGCTTCAAAGTTTTCCACTAGGTACAACTGAACTTCAACCTTATCTCTGTGGACTAAACGAATTAAGTTGCTTGTAGTGTTCTCGATCTCTATTTTCATGAAAATCTTTTAGCTTGTAAAAGAAAATGTGCCCCATCTTTAAGCTAATAGAGTGCGTTTTTGTATGGCTTTGGTATGAAGATAATGCCTTCAGGTTTTCTGTTCTATGATAGATTGGTTTATCTCTGAAGCGAAGCCCCCAAGGGGTGGTTTAATACAATTTTGTAGTTGAATGAGTTTTGGTAGCCGCCAGCCATGTTTTACTTTCTGAATTTGAATTTCAGAACAGATTTTTGTTGGTAACTCGTATTTAAGCCTTTATTTAATATTGAATTAATAGAAAATAAATCACGCTTAATTAGCTTAGCAATTAATGTGTTTCTAGAGTAACAGAGTTGTTGCTGATATTTTAAGAAGGATTGCTTGTCGGTTGAGGTAGTGCTAGCCTCTGGTGTAGACGTTTGTCAATCAATGCTAGGAGCGACAGCTCAATGCACGGATTTATGGATTTAGCACATAACACAGAAAAGTCATTGGTGCGAAGCCGCGGATTGAACCCAGTATCATTAGATTCAAAGCGTAGGTTGTATACCACTCGGTTCACTTTTGCTCTCATCAGAGAGCGAAAAACCTAAGATTTACCAACTGTTATTGGTAAAAGTAGGAACAGTTCTATGATTATCGTTCATTTCAAACTTTTCCATTTTCACCTGGTAAATCTTAGGATTTACATCAGACAACACGGTAAATGTTAAAAAATACTAACCTAAACTAATCTTAATAATAATAATAATTGCCCTTCGATACGACCTTGTCGAGTCTGAAGTGCCGTACTATAAGTACGTACCGGCGCCAGTTCTCGAAAATGGTCGTGCATTGCTCTATTGGGACCGCTCTATCATCACGGACAGGACTATTGTTGCCAATAAGCCTGACATCGTGCTGGTAGACCGGTCCCAACGCCGGGCAGTGCTCGTCGACATCACCATCCCACACGATGAGAACCTCGTGAAGGCCGAGACGAACAAGCTCAGCAAGTACCTTGACTTGGCTCATGAGGTGACCGCCATGTGGGATGTTGACTCGACGATCATTGTCCCGATAGTTGTTTCGGCGAACGGCCTTATAGCGAAGAGCCTCGACCAACATCTTAAGAGGCTTTCGCTAGATGGTTGGATTAAGGGTCAGATGCAGTACGCAGCAGACAGTACCTACTCTTTGACACGGCGCGTATACTCAAGAGGTTCCTCACTCTGCAGCCCTAGCCACCGGTAGTTTGGGCCCTGCTCCGCTACCGTTGGTTTGGGTACCCTAGGTTTAGGTTTTTTATAATATTTTTATCTGTTATCATTTATAGAAATATTGAAAAAAAATATATGATAAAAAGATAAATAAAGTGAATAATAATAAAAATGTATTCGGGACAATTCCACACCAATTATCTAGCCCTAAACTAGGATACCCTGTACTATGGGCAATAGATAACGGATAACATACATATATATACGAATATTACCATCCATGACTCGGAAACAAACATTTCTGCTCATCACACAAATGATTGCACCTTGCAGGATTCGAACCCGCGACCGTTCGGTTTCGTACATAGGGTCTCTAGCCACTAGACCAACCGTCCGTCCGGCCTTACCTTTACATAACCGCTTTCTCGCGGTAACCATAAGGATTTCCCTCTCCCTGGAAAAAATAATCTAATCTTACCTAGTCAGTCCGGGCGCTGTATGGATCTCCGACGAAACTTGGTATACAGGTTAAACGAATTTTTTGAATATTGTAATCATCGGGGATTTTCGATTTTGGTAACTAGATGGCGCTTCTGTGCACCGCTAAATTGTTTGCAATAATGTGTGTGCTTGCGAGGTCGACAGCTCACAAAGTCACTATTATAGTGATAAAAGCCTAAGAAAGTAGTGTTACCATTTCATGTCTATAAATCCTAAGATTTATTAGTATAACCTAGGATTACAAGACCGGGCTTTTGTAATGACATGCACCTACACTGTGTACAAACTATTTTAGTAACGTAACGAGAGTACTCAGCACAGTTCTTACAAAAATACTCATATCGCACATGCTCTTAATTATCATAATAATTGCCGGGCGTTGACGAATGTCAGCGGGTGACGATATGTACGATATCGCTGCGATATCGCCGAGGTATCGCTGATACCGCTCCCTTTGTCGGCATCGCATCTGCTCGTCGGCGTGACGTCACCAGTGGGGGAGCTGTGATTTTTGGACTATTGATAAGGTTCTTTGGAAGATGGTGTAAGTATAAGGCAGCTGTAACAACTTATATTTACGTTATGTTTTTTTGCCCTCATGTTTTAAGGTATGTCTTTGAAAGCGGGCTTAACAAAAACCTTTCTTATATTCTAGCTACCAGAAAATATCAGGAAGTTCTCTGTGAAAATCATCAATCAATCAAGATATTTTTTAAAAAAATAGGTCACACAAGCCATTTGATCATTTTCTCGATAAGCCCAGCATTTCTTCCATTATTATCTGTAAACTTTCTTACGAACTAGATCGCATCTGTAACAGTAAACATAAGATAAAATACAATAGAACACTATACTACCATCTCGCATTAAGTATACAGAAAAAAAACTTGTCAAATAAAATGTAACGAGATTTTTCTCATCGTGACAAAGTACTTACAGTACAGTAAACGTTTCCACAATGTAAACAGATATGACACCCGATTGACAGGTTAATAGTGAGGATTAGAAGGTATTTTATTATTATCGTGTAAGATATTTAATGTAAACATAGGTAGAGACAGGTTCCCACACTAGATTCCGAGATACGGAAATAGTAATGTATCAGAGAAGATAAAATTTGGGAAAGTACTACTTCATCAGGTTCTTTCTACACGTGGCCGTTCTGATAGGGATGGCCAAGTATATGATACAGCTATATTGTAGAACTAGCTGTACCCGCAGCTTCGCACGCGTGGTCATTTCTCCAGGTTAAAAGTACTCTATGTGCTATTCCAAGACCTAAAATACCAATAAACCAACATTTGATCAAAATATTTTCAGTTGTCAAATGAAGATTTTTATCGATGCTAAGTTAAATCCTAAGCTATCCAACTGTGAAAACCACATCACAGTTTTTACTTGATGCGCGAACAAACAAACATACAGAAAGACATACAAAACTTAAAAAAAAACAATAGCTTATTTTAAGTACCCTCAAATTTTTTTTAAACTTTTTTGTACAGACTTTTTCGTACTTATTGCCTTATTATAAGTATAGATATTTCACTTCAAAATTAACATAACTTTGGATCCCTATTCAGCATGATCCCTTTATTATTTTGGGATAAAAAGTATCCTCAACCCATCATATAAATAATGACTGAGTCAAGTTGCATCAAAATCCGTCCAGTAGTTTCAGCATGATACGTGTTATTTTAAATAACTTTCAGCCAATATCCTGCTGGAACCCTTTAATTTTTCGCCATGAAAAGTATCCTATGTCCTACTTCGTAGTATGAACTCAAATCATACCAAGTTTTAGTTAAATAAAATTCATTCAGTAATTTTGGCAAAAACGAAAAAAAAAAACAGTTTTGGCTTCAGTATCGAATATAAAGTACCCTCCAAAAAATATTTCAACTACCTTTGCCAAAATCTGGAAATTTGTGAAAAATATTCAAAAATGAAATAACTCCGAAGATATCATAAATCGCGGAACATACATGGGGGTTATTCGGGTGCCCCTGGAAGTGTTCTACTTTGGGACCTTCGCTTATCACTACTTCCTTGGACAACCTGTATATTTCTGGAAATCGAAAGGATAATCTACGACGTTTTGTCATTGCTATTTTTAAAAACGCTCTCATAATGTCTTGCTACTACTGACTATTAAAATTAGCAAGAAAGGTATCGGTGATGCAATTTACGAAACAATTCGTTCATCTATTATGACTGGTGGCAATGATGATTTGTGTCAATGAGACAGTGACTGGTGAAACGGTGAGTAGTTCGTGTAGGTATGTATATCACATACCTAATATCGATAAGAAATCGTGTGATAAGATTATTTACAGTTCTTGGGATTATGTTCTTTGTACTACCTACCACGTGTTTATTTTTGTACCTACAAATGTAATATTAGAATAAGCATTTCATTACTATGTTTGTGATTTATAAAGTAGTCATGTCTGTTGTCAGTAATCTATCTATCCTCGGTTTTTAAACGCAAGAGTTTCTTCAAACTTTCGTTTTTTTTCACACCTTAACCGTTTCCTCGTGAAACTTTTTAAACCTCGAACAATACGCGTTTTCATAAAAAAAAAAAAGTTTTCAGTTATAAACTGCAAGTGAGAACTTATTATCACAATCACTTTAATCCACTGTTATATAAAAGTAACCAGTTAGGAATTTATGCGTCCCATAATTTTATATATCCGAAGGTTTTATTAAACTTAAAATCGAAAATATCACAATAAATGCTCTAATTTGTGAAACACAATGAATTGTAGACAAAAACCATAGGCAACAATCAAGCAGCTTCACAAAAAAACATACTGCGAAGAAAACGTAATTAATTTAAGTTAGAATTTAAGTTAGTTTAAGATATTTACTAACCAACTTTAAATCGTTATAGATCCTAAATGATAATGAAAAATGATAACAGAAATCTAAAAATGATTTTCAAATACCTATTCAGTGATATCGTATTTAATATAGCTTAACTTAATTTTTTAATTAACTTTTTTTTCACAGTGTTGCTTCTGATTTTCGCCATATTAAATTTTGATTACCGTCCTGTCTTTAGTAGCACTCGCAAGATTAAAACAAATCGAAGGCCTTAAGAATCATCAAAATCGGTCCACGCGTTTCGTCTATATAGTGCCATAAAGGGATATACATACATACCTTTAAATCGTTATATATCTTAAATGGTCATTCGAAATGAAAAATGATAAGGAAAACCTGAAAATGATTTTCATTTACCTATTCAATGACACCCCACTTAACATAGGTCGTCGACTTTTTTTTTCCTTTTCACAATATGGCGTCTTGTCTTCGCCATATTAAATGTTGATTCAGTAATCAACATTCAAACCAAACCAAATGCATGGACCGATTTTGATGATTCTTACGTCAATTGATTTGTATTAATCTTGCAAGTACTTAAGACATGAATTGTATTAATCTTGCAAGTGCTACAAGACATGAATTGTATTAATCTTGCAAGTACTACTTAAAACATGACAGTTCATGTCTTAAGTAGCACTTGCAAGATTAATACAAATCGATTGACGTAAGAATCATCAAAATCGGTCTACGCATTTGGTCTATATAGTGCCACAAAGCAACAGACATATTACATACATACATACATACATACATAGGCTGATAAACACATTACCCGGCCTTTGCGTTGTGCAGTCTGGCAAAAAAACTGGGTGGGGCTGTATCGGGGCGCATGGCCGTTTGTTTGTCGTGAAATGTCTACGCCATGTATAATTTATCCGATCCTTTAAAGTTTAGGGTACCGTTGTGAGCTTCAGAAATTCTTCTTTCCAACAATGTGCACAATCTTTATTTTAGTATGGACTTTCCGGGCGGTGCAGACACTTTTGTGAATTATACCCTTTTTTTAAATTTACTTAGTTTTAAGTAGATTATTTGTGAACTTTTTAATATTGAATCGAATGTTCTCAACAATATCATTACAACAACATCCAAATAAATACGCGTATCTATCTAAATCGCGTGATATACCGAATTAAAGATCACAAAGTCATATTTATTTCTGATGTTGCTCTGTGTGTCCTGCCCCCTCCCTCTCTGTCTTTTGACAAAAACTATAATATAATACATAATTGAGCTGACTATATAAGTTAAAATTTTACACCAAAATTAGATCTCTGGAGCTTATAATTACAGAGTTATAAAAGCGAGACGATGTGACCCTTTTCGTGACGCTTTTATTTAACTTGAAATGTTTTTATGTATGTATGTTTGTATCTTGCAAGCTTAATTAGAACCTCTTCCTCTTATCCTATGGATTCGATGCATGTTGTCAATGCATTTTTATGGTAAACATGACCTGAATCGACATCCAAGAACAGCTCCAGAGAAAGGAACTCTTCAATGGTCAACAGCACTGTCACGAAATGTTGTGTACTTACACATTTTATTATGATAGTTGGTTAAAAGTTTCATCATGACATGGCTGCAGCACTCCGCGTTGGCTTCTGGCTTTGGAACTTCTCAATGGTTAACAGCACAGACATGAAATTTTGTGTACGCATTATATTATGGTAGCCGGTTTGAAGTTTTACCAAGACATGGTTGCTGCACTCCGGGTTGGCTCCTGTCTAGGGAACTTCTCAACAGTTAACAGCACAGACACGACATTTTGTGTCCGCATTATATTATGCTAGCCGGTTTGAAGTTTTACCGTGACATGGTTCCTGCTCTCAGCTTGGTTGCTGATTAGGGAACTCCAGCATAGATATGAAATGTTGTATACGCATTTATTTGTGATAGCCCATTCTAATTTTCATCATGATATGGCTACTGCATAAAAGCTTTTTTTAAATGTTTTTAAATTAACCTATTATTAGTCATGGTAGTACTCCGTATACATCGGAGTGATTTTAAAGGCGTTTCACGTCAAAACAAACAAAACGCATTATTAGCACAGTACATATAATAGTCCTTACTATTGTACTGTGCTATTAGTATGTGGACAGTATATTTTTGACAGATACCTCTTATAGCATTACAACACCATCTCATTTGGATAACAGAAATAAAATAAATTACCGGTAAAATTAAATTTATTTACCTACAGGAAAACGGCTCATTCATCCCACATGATGATGACTTCAACTTCACGACTTACTTAGATAGATTATACGAGGTCTATTAGTATATTGCATCACAATTTATTTAGGTGCATAGATTTTACGAGGTGAAATGAATTTTAATTAATTATGTTCTATATTGCCTAAACGTGGTCTCCACTCGAGAACTCGTCTAACCCAACGGTTATCGGCTCTTCTGGAAATGTCAGCCCACTGCCACTTTAGCTTGCTTATCCTAAGAGCTATGTCAGTCACCTTATTTCTCGGTTTAAAGATTTTCTCCTTTGGATATCTTCATTTCGAACTTTCTCCTTCAGAGAAACTCCAAGCATAGCTCTCTCCATAGCTCGCTGAGCGACCTTAAATTTGTGAACTAGTTTAACCGTGAGTGTCCGTAAGTTAGCGTTTCGTTTGCGTGTGTAGAATACCCTGTGGCCAGATGGAGTGACGACCTGCGAAAAGCGGCTGGAAGAGAATAGATGAGGAAAGCTGAAAGACCGAGCTCAGTGGCGCGCATTAGGAGAGGCCTACGTCCAGATGATGATGTTCTGTATTTTAGTTGATATGCTATGCTTACCTGTCAATTTTAAGACCCAAAAATAATTTATTTTCGGCACATTGTATTTAGTTCAATTTATGTATTAGGACCTACTTCAATAAAAATAAAATACAGGCCTAATATGAAGTAATTATTAGTTTGATCAGCTTTGCTATCCATAATTTTTGACCTCTTGTCGGTCTTTACTAAGATTTCCTAAGAAAAATAATACAGGATGTAGTATTTCCTATAGATAACCTACTGGATATGGCTCACTGAGGGATTCAAAGAACTGATTATAAGTTATTGATACGGTAAAAATTCGTCACTTCCAGTAGTTATCAAAATGAGGTAATATCCTAATCCGGTAATTACGATCATTACATATACGATCATTATAGGTATCGTAATTTTAGTTTTTATCTATTGATAATAATGAACGGTCATACAAAACCAGTCAAAACTAATTCACAAATTTAAGGTCGCTCAGCGAGCTATGCTGAAAGATCGCTTTTTTGGAGTTTCTCTTCTCTTAATTACGAATCTTGTCCAGATTCGTAATGAAGATATCCGACAGAGAACCAAGGAGACCGACATAGCTCTGAGGTTAAGTAAGCTAAAGTGGCAGTGGGCTGATCAGATTTCCAGAAGAACCGATAACCGTTGGGGTAGACGAGTTCTCGAGTGGAGACCACGTTTAGGCAAACGTGGTGTATGACTGTTACCAGGTTGAGTGACGAACTGCGAAAAGAGGCTGGCAGAAAATGGATGAGGAGAGCTGAGGACTGAGTTCAGTGGCATGCATTAGAAGACGCCTACGTCCAGCAGTGGACAAATATAGGCAGCTGATGATGATGATACAAAACCAGATAGAAATCGATTCGTAACAAAAAGTTTATGATTTTATAAACTGTATATATAGTTTAAATTCAGGCAAGGTAGTAGCGTACGTCTGTTTTCTATAAAATTCACTGCAGAGAGTGTGCGCAAGAGTGGCATGATTAATGTACCTTCTTCCCCTTTCCATAACAGGACAAGTCGAAGATCGGCAAAGTATCACCCACGTACAACGTAGATTTTCTGCCAATTCTTGTGAGTTGTTTTGGTTTCATGTATTCTTTTATGAGACAATCTGGACAAGCGTTTGACCTCAATCTCACCTGACGAGAAGCGACGACGACGCATCGTGGCCGGAGGAGTAGTGTAGCACGCTTGCCTAAGTAGATACCTAGTCACTCTAGACTTGAACATACAAGGTTGTATTTTACCAGAAACACCGACGACTGTATCATCTATTATTATACCTACTAGCTGTACCCGCGGCTTGCACTTGTGGTCATTTCTGTAGGTTAAAAGTACACTATGTGCTATTACAAGACCTAGAATACCAATATACCAACATTTGGCCAAAATTTCTTCAGCCGTCAAAAAGTTTCTCGATTGCTTGGCTTCTATTTATCGGATTGAGATACCAAGTACCAACCAGTAATTTTAACGTAATGCACGAACAAACATAGAGACATTCAAACAAACAGACAGACAAGTTGATTATTGTTTAGCTCATCTTAAAATTACCCTAGTTTTATTTTTATTATCGTCTTTGTACATACTTTTTCCTAATTATTGCCGTGTTATAAGTATAGATAAACATCATGAAAAGTGAAATGTTGTCTGTCTGTTTGTTTGTTTGGAGAGCAATCACGCGATAATGGCTGGACGGATTTTGATGTAATTTAGAATGGAGATAGCTTATAACCTGGAATAAAACATGGGATACTTTTCATCCCGGAAAATTGAAAGTTTTCACGGGAAACTGGAAAATGTTGCTTACTCACTGTAAGTAACGGTTGCCATCACATAATGGTATGTGGTTGTCATGGAAACGAAATTACAAGTCTGTCAAAAAACATCAAGATTGGTGCTATACCTACTTTTGCAATGGTTTTGAATATCCTAAAAGAAAATAGGATGCTTTTTTTCGCGATAAACAGTAGTCTGGGTGTACGAAGTCGCGGGCGGGAAACTAGTAGATAAATAAAACAGTACCGTGACGTACCTACTGACTGACTGACAGACAACGCACAGCCTAAACCAGTGGACAGTGATTTAAAATTTGGAGGAATGTCCCTTTAGTACCCTAGAGGTGCACTGAGGAAGGTTTTTAGATTCCATCCCTAATGGGGTGTACGGAGGTTGAAAATTTGCAAGCAGCTGACGCAGGCGAAGGTGCAGGGCGTGGCTTGTGATCAATAAAGAAGCGAATCGCTTTGTTCTTAGGTATGCCTGGTATTTCTACCTTATTTAATTTCGTAGTTCACTAAGGGTTGCAAACCTTCTTCTTTGTTTCTTGGAAACTACAATCTGGTTATTTTCAAGGCTAGAGTGAATGATTGGTTTATGGGCATACTAATGCCGAGCAAAGGCAGTGGGTTCGAATCCCATACTTAATGCTAATATTTCCTTTAGAAAAATTATTAGAATGGTTTTGCTATAATGCACTCATTATTAGCGTAACTATTCTCTCACAGCTAAAATCATTATATACAACAGAACACTATAAGTTATTGAAATATGTAATACTACCTAGCTAACCGTAACCGTAGCTTTGCCCGCGTGGTTATTTCTTCCGGTTAAGATTACCCTATGTGCTATACCAAGACTTAAAATACGAATACTCAAAATTCCTTCAGCCGTCAGTTTTTTTTAGCTTCTAATCATCGGATTAAGATACCAAGTACAACAGTTTCTAAGTCAAACCTGAAGCTATTTGACATTGAAATATAGCTATCCACATCGCAATCAGTCGAGTAGTTTTCATTTGATGCGCGAACAAACAAACATACAAACACTATATGAAAAAATATTATATTCTTGTTCAGTAGCTAATTATAAGTCCCCTAGACAATTTTTTTAATTTTCTTCAATGTACTGAGTTTTGTTACTTACTGCTTTATTATTCATCCATACCAATATATAAAAGGGAAACGTTTTCTGTTTGTTTGTTTGTTTGTTTGTTTGTTTGTTTGGGGAGCTTTCACGCGATAACTGCTGCACGGATTTTGATGAAATTTAGAATAGAGACAGCTTATACCCTAGAATATAACATATATTTTTATCCCGGAATATTGAAAGTTTCCGCGAGAAAACTAAAAAAAATTGATTACTCACTGTAGGAACGGTTGCCATCACAGAATGGTCTGTGGTTGCCATGGAAACGAAATAACAAGTCTGTCAAAAAACATCAAGGATGGTGCTATATCTACTTTTGCATTGGTTTTTAATACCCTAGAAGAAAATAGGATGCTTTTTTTCGCGATAAACTTTTGCTTTGTGCGCGCGGACGAAGTCACAGGTGGGAAAACTAGTATTATATATACACAAATGCTTTGCAAAACAAATGACTTATTGGCGTCTCAAAAATGTTTAGTAAAGTTACTGAACTTTTACAGCTGAAAGTTGTTATGTAAACATTCCAAAAGTTTACCTATCAATTTCATATTTACTTACATTTGTATGTTTATCCACGCTACCGATTCCTTCCCTGGGAACCGAACCTCTATCAGTCATGTCCCAAGAGTCAAGTGGAATGACCCAGGACACAGATTAGTTGGCAGTTAGTATCGTATAACCAGGCGAAATGCGCTACAAATATTATGTAGAGTAGCTAAGGTGGAGAGCCTTTATGCTGTGGCCTAGCCTACTGTTATCTCTCATGGGAACTTGAGTGTATTTTGGAACAGAATCAGTGAGATCAGAAGTTGTTTTTTGTATAATATGAATAGTTTTGAGAGAAAAAACAAAATTTCCATATCAACTTCCTCAAAATTGGTTCAGTAGTATTTATAAAAAAGTTATGGTGGAATAAAGAAACTCGCATACATATATAAAAACATTATACTACTCTTTGGCAGTCGTGAAATAATTACACATTTTTGATGCAAAACAAGTAAGTGTTTGTCTAGACAACACAAAATGTGTTCTATCTTTTAGGTCGTTTGATTTGTATCCAGTCCGAAGGTAGCCGATGCTGCAGTCTTGTCGTCTTAATTTGTTCACCCGCAGCTTGAACACTTACATAATATGACAGACTTACAGATTATGTAGCTATCAGAAACAAAAACCTTGGCGAATCATTCCACTCATACCCATCCCTAGAAATGTCAATGGCTACTGTCATGGATATAATTAAAAGTGAGAAGATAAGGTACCAACCAGCTCCTCGAGCGTTGACCGCATAAATTAGGTGCAACGCACACAATTGGCCTTCTTTGGCCTTAGCCACAATCGGATTGCCGTTTCTGTAGCACTTGTTAGCACTGACTCTCATTCGCACTACATTGTGCGTATGTCTCTCCGTCTTTATTGTTTATGCACATAAAGCACGACACGACGTTGGGAACGTAGCTGTGTGGTACGGTTTGCCTGCAATTGTATCTAATCCTGTTTTTGTATACGTGATATGAAATCGTGCGGTATCTTAACCCCTTTATCTAGATCTATGGCTACAGTCCATTAAATCGGAATAACAAAATATTGTCAATTATATTTCCCTTGGGTTAATGCAGTACCTATAACTCTGATCCACACAGATTACTGTGAGGGGTAGGCACGCCTAGACTATTCCTAGTAAATTATTATTTATTGAATTTTATTAATAAATTCAATAAATATTAATTGAATTTATTTTTATTTTATTAATTTACTAGCTGCGCCCCGCGGTTTTACCCGCGTCCCTCAGGAACCCTGCATTTTTTTCGGGGCAAGAAGTAACCTATGTGTTCATCCAGGGTATAAGCTACTTCCATACCAAATTTCATGCAAATCCGTTCTGTAGTTTTTGCGTGAAAGAGTAACAAACATCCATCCATCCATCCATAGCTATATCCATATCTAGCTGCGCCCCGCAGCTTCTGTTTCTGTTCTCTTGGTACTTTGAAATACTTTTTTTTAAATATAATCACACTATTTAACGTTCATGGGGAGGTATCATCATCATCAGACCGTGTCAGTCCACTGCTCGACATAGGCCTCTCTCAAAGCACGCCACTGAGCCCGATGTTCGGCTACTACACTCTCGAGTAGGTATACTCACTTTTAATAACTTTATTTTTCAATGTCATATCTCCAACATCTAAAGTTTTTCTGCTCTCCTGGTACTTTAAAATGTTTTTTTTTTTTAATGTAATCACAATAATTTAATGTTAATGGGGAGGTATACTCACTTCTAAGAACTTTATTTGTCAATGTAATATCTCCAACTTCTTAAGTCTTTCTGCTCTCATGGTACTTTGTTTTTTATTTTTTATTTTAATATATTAGTTTTTCTGCTCTCTTGGTACTTAGAAAAACATTTTTAAATATAATCACACTATTTAATGTTCATGGGGAGGTTATTCACTTTCAATCACTTTATTTGTCAATTTTGTATCTCCAACTTCTTAAGTGTTTCTGCTCTCCTGGTACTTAGAAATAATTTTTGCTTCTTTTTCCTTTTTTTTTCAAGTCCTTAAGAAAACGACATATTTTTTTCCCTATTTCTTGATCAAAAGTAGCCTATGTGTTAATCCAGGATATAAGCTATCCTGGTACCAAATTTCGTTCAAATCCGTCCAGCAGTTCGAGCGTGAAGGAGTAACAAACATCCATCCATCCATCCATACTTACAAACGTTCACGTTTATAATATTAGTAGGATTTAATTTTAATTTCCTAGGCTCTGCACTAATGAACTTTCTAAGTTATGCGCAGGTTTTCATCTCTTCGTGCTTCGGAAGCTGTCGATCCCGACTGGTATAGATTAATAGCAGTCATTAAGCCATGTAAAAGGCTCTCGGACGGCCTGACAAACTCTGACACCAGAGGCCAGCACTACCTCATACGAAAAACAAACAAACTAAAAAACTGTATAATTAAAGGGACTTCACGTCTCAGAGAATCTTCAGTAGGAAATCAACTAGAAGATATCAAATTTCTTTCACATATTCGAAACTTAAACATTCTCACGTAACGTTATCAGTTATCACCGAAATTATTATTTCATTATCAAAACAAATATTTGGTTTGTAAATTTTATTTAGGCAGCAACCTATCTCTACGATTGTAATGACTAATCTTGATAATTTTGGCGCGTTTGTGGGAATATCATGGGTTTTCTTAACACGTCATTTTACACACGTAAGAAGTGTTTAAAAATTTACTAATTACGCGGTTGATAACTTTAATCATACCTAGTCTGGGACTTAGACAGCTCGCTAACTATATCTTTAATTTATTAATATCTAGAATATACAGCGCATACGAGATAATACCGTAACATAAATGGCATACCTACTACCTTTCACTGAATAAACCGTTTGTATGTAAAGCGGTTTAGTCAGTGAAAGGGTATTTCCATCATCGCAATTTTGCTTAATAACAACAGTATTAGCACAGAATATATATATTTATTAAGGCTTTTGGTCTGTAACTGACCTCTCGGCGATGTCTGTGTCGAATTGTATTGGACGAATCTATCGATATCTCTAGGGCGACTATGGAGGGGTCAGAATAAATAATACTACAGAAGTTATTAGCCAAAATGTATTAGTCACAACATTATGCATAATTAAGCTTTATGTTCACATCACAATATATAAAAATGAAACGTTGTAAAAGTGTTTGTTTGCTTGGGGAGTTTTAACGCCAAAACGGTTGATCTGATTTTCATGAAACTCTGTAAATAGTTATTGTATATATAGAATATAGGATACTTTTTATTCCGGAAAATAGTAAGATTCCAAGGGAAAACTGGAAAATTTCGATTACTCGCTGTAAGGAACGGTTGCCATGTAAGCGAAATAATAACTAGTCTGTCAAAAAGCATCAAGAGCTTTGGTGATATACTTTTGCATCGGTTTTTAATATCCGAATGAAATTTGGTATAGGTATAGATACTTTAGATCCTGGAATAACACGAAGGATTCTTTTCATCATCATCCACATCATCCATCATCAATGGCCACGCGGGTAAACCGCGGGGCGCAGCTAGTAGTACCTGCTGTATTTTTGTACTAATTTTACTTAGTTCGTGGTAACAAACGTCTTTTGAACTGATTTACTACGCGTCAGCCCATCCGCTACGCCAAGTCCCGGTTTTTCAACACACAAACTGACAACAGGCATTTTCAATTGAATAACAGTAATTAAATAACAAAATAGACAAAGCGGACATTATTTGAACAATTAGTTTGACAAGTTTGTCGCTCGTTAATGTATAACTCTGAACACAATTTATTTCAAACAGATGTATCCTTTATGTCTGTGTAGTAAAGATCAGAATAGTTCAAAGATTTTGTCATAGAACAAACAGAGAGAATGGCAGGGCAGTATGGCGCGTGGACGGAGCGCGCCTAAGTCATAAAGCAATTTATAAAAATAAAAGATTTATAAATAATACAAAAATATTAAAATTGTGTATGGATAATACAATACACAGTACAATATTTCCAGAAGGTTGACGCTGAAAAGGAACTTGCCCTTGTTTTTTGCAGCATAAAGATGTGTTCATTAGGTACAACTGTACCTAATGAACACATCTTTATGCTGCAAAAAAAGGATTTCTATTTCTCTTCTTAGGCTATAAACTCGTTCATAAAAGTGGGGAAGATTTTTAAAATCAACTCTAACATTGCTTTTTATAGATGTTTAATTGAGGAAGGCAAGGACTTATTAATAATAACTGCTTATTTTTGAATAATAGAATTTCCGTAGTATAAGCGCAGGATAAATAATATTATAGAATACATTATTTATATTGCCAATAGCAACAACAATTTGTCGTATTCAACACACAACTTTAAAATAATCATCATCATCATGTCAGCCTTTAGAAGTCCACTGCTGAACATAGGCCTCCCCCAAAGAGCGCCAGCTCCATCTATCGACTTCCTGCGATGGCCACAATGTCGTCGGTCCATCGTGTGGGGGAGTCTCCCCTCACTTCACTTGCTTGTTCGTGGTCGCCATTCGAGAACCTTCATTAAAATAATGAGTAGGTACAATTATTGTCAGATTCATATTCATTTATTTGCTTAAAATACAGGTAAAAAAGATGACAAAAATATAACAATTAGATAGATCTCCGTATTTTGTCTATGAAGACGTGCAAACATTAATACAAAGAAAAATAATAAAAATTACATAACATGCACATGTCAAGAATTAATACAAATAGATCATTTATAAGATATCAATGAAATAATTTCATAATATAAATTTACAAATTCTTGTGCATGTCCAGAAAATCTTTCACTGAATAAAATGTTATACATAGTAACCACTCAAATAGCTTACCATTTACCATTTCAGTGCGGATTATTCCTCCAAAATGTATTCATAGCACTAAACTCCTTCCAATACTCAGAATACAGACCAGACAAATCATATTACTCAGTTAGTATGGCTCCAGTCCCAATAGTATCTATGTTCTTTTCGCTTTCTTCATGTTATCATCATCAACAACGGCCTATATTAGCTTACTGCTAGTCAAAGGTCTCTCCCAAAGCAAGCCAATGAGCCAAGTCTTAGGTTCTTCTCATCCAATGACTGCCAGATACCTTGCGCAGAACTTGTCGCTCTATCTAGCCGAAAGGCGTCCTAAATTTAATTTGTCGATTCGCGGTCTCCACTCTAGAACTCGTCTACCCCTACGGTTACTGTTCTGCGACAAATGTGACCAGCCCATTAAAACTTCAGCTTGCTTATTCTCTGATCTATGTCGGTTATCTGAGTTCTCTGCCGAATGACTGCGTTTATGATTCGATTCCTTAGATAAACTCCGAGCATAGCCCGTTCCATAGCTCACTGAGCGACTTTTAGCTCGTGGACCAGTCTCACATTGTCTACGTTCCGGTTACGTGTGTCGTTTTTCATGTTCTTAAATATAATTATAGAAGTTATTTCAGGACAAGATTGTAGATACAAATTTTCTTCATCGTTTAGCTTAATACATTCAACGGACAATGCCAGGTTGAGGCTTCGTCGCCATCCAACACAAAATCCAATATATCAAAGCTAAGAAGTAACTAGTATTTAATCTGTGCCAGCAAGCAACTAATCCATACAGAACTTTAACACGCGTTAAATTCACAAAATCACTATTTGTACAAAACACTTCGACCATTAACACGAACAATACAAACGAGGGAAGGACAATGCATCGACGCTTTGTTTACTACGGAAAACCATTAAAAATTATTGGCCGGTGTCGGAGAAACATTTTTTCGGGTACTTGGAATTCGCTTATATGTTTTGTTGTGTTCATCGTTAATAATTATTGTAGGCTGTATTGTTTGTTATTTTATTTAATTACCATTAAAGAGGACCTATTGTACTAAAAGCAAAAGCATAAAGGACAGGTAAGGTAAAAAAGTGTATTTAATTTGCGTAAGTAGTTCAAGATAATTCTACGATAGAAATGTGATTTTCATGCAAACTTTGTAATTACCAAGTCACAAAATGTTGGTTTAACGTACAACTGTCATCTAAAGAAAACCTAATTATATTTGTATTTGAAAAGGTATAATGGGAAGTTACTAAAACTAATTGTCGCCCAAGGTATTCATTTGCCTAAGTTCGATATAGCCTAGGTTTTATATTGGTTGGCATTTTACCTAGGTTGTTATAATTTTGTCATCTTTTCGACAAATAGCGACAAAAATTTAATTTCGTAATTTCACTACATACGTAGGTTTACCAGAGAACAAGGCATTTCTAGGCTTATTCCGCCTACAAGAACGTGTACGTGCGAACATTGTTCGCGTTCGTTTTAGTTTCGCGACTTAAAGTCCCTAAGAAAGACCTCTACACTCCCCTTTAGTCCTACCTATTCCACCACGAAAAGCACTTCCAGCTTATTTCATTTGGTTTTCATTCAGATTTCATTCCATGCCATGTTACTCATTTTGTATACCTTATTCCCTGATTTCCCTATTCTTTCTAGATGTAGGTTTATCACAGTTATTTGAGGGGGTTCTACCCAGTGACATTACTTCCGTACAGCCACCCGTACCTCCAAGAATATTGGTTTGGCATTCGCTATTAGTTTAATAGTATGGAACAGACTCATCAAATTTACTGCTGGTTTCCTGATCGACCTTCACCACACTCGGTAGGATAGACTCACACCAGCCTTCTCTCCCGTAAGTTTTCTGTGTGGTGCCAAGGTTATTTATTTTTGGCACCTTCGTTAGATCCTTTACTTTACTTACACTGCACATATAGTCATATTTCACTAGTTTACACTTTAAACCCTTTGAGGTGTGTATTCTATATTTTAAAACTTGTTTTCCCTTTTTTCGTGCTTTCTAGTCTGTCTACCTCCACGAGCCAAACTTATCATGCATTATTTTCTCACGAAATCAAACCATGTTCTTTTTGTGGGTACCTTTCAGTTTTTATTCAGAATGGTACAATATTGTCAGCACATAAACTGATTCCAAAATCGATTCAATAATGTTATGTTCTAAAATCGCAGTTCGCGAAATTCCCGACTCCAGAAGAAAACCCAGAGCAAATTCAATTATTTAACATTTTAACATCGCAGTTCGCGAAATCATCCATCATCTAATGATCATGGATGATCAAATTCTTCCAATCCTAAATTCTTCGACAAAGTGCTGAACAAGCTTTATGGAGGCAAAATATGTCTGTCACAGTGATAATATTATGTAAGTAAGTAATCGAAAATTGTATACTATATTTTAACAGTATGATGAAAAGTAAAGATGCGGTTAAAGGTGGATCACATCTAAAACTGTTATTTTTATGTAAGTAATTATTATCAAAAAAATAAACCACAGCGAAAGAAGTCGCTGGTAGCTATGTAATAAGTAAGCATTAATCTTAACATCCCTATGAGAATCACCTACCTTTATAGAAACATTTTGTAATTTATTACTTTAAAATCATCCTACCGTTTTTACTGCCCACATTTAGTATTCACAAAATCGATTTAAATAGTTAAGGATTTACAACCACGCATCGAGCGGAATACACTCGATGTTTTTGCTTGAGAAAATCAAGAATTCCGTATTTGAAATGCTTTTTTTCACAAATACTACCCCTTTGATTTTTTGACAACAATGTCTGCTGACAGAAAATCGAATTTTAGACTAAAGGCCTTTGGGTTAAGAACTACTACGCCATTTTGATTGGAAAAATGATGGGTTTAAATTCATGCACACAGGCGACCGAATGTCAAATGAGTGACGTTTAACGACGTCACCTGCCCTAAAGTTTATAGTTCGAGAATTCGCGGAACGCTGGTTTCCTTTCTTCTTGTTTTATTAGTATGCAGTAAAAATCTAGTCACCGATTCAGGATTCTATAGGATGTGTAGTTTTATTGTGACAGAAGCGAACTTGTATTATTTGGGGATAAATCATTTATGTCCGAGAGAAAATACTATGTAATACAATATGTAAGTAGCCCAAGTGTACTAGCCGCTATCAGTTATAAGCGTATCTAACATGCTGGAGACATTGTCCCATTGAATACTTGAATCGCAATGCGGTAGTTCAATCAGCCAATTAGGTACGCGTATTTTGGACAAAAAGCATCGACGCATGGCGCTCATATACTTATGAAAATACGATAAGTGGTCTCAAAGGTTCCAATGTAAAATCATAATTTATAATAATGTCACACTGCTCATCTACACAAAGTTGAAAGCAACAACTTTACACTACCCTCTTAACACCGAGTTATAAGTGAAGTACCTATCTTAATCTACCCCGTAAGCGAGGACTGAGATAAGGGTAGGAGCTGGCTGTGATTCTTCAACACATGTTACAGATTTAAAAATATAAGTAGTCCTCAACATGTAATGATTAGAAGTGCTACTTCAAGTGTCTGTTTCTCAGAGATTACATTTTGGGCCGAAGTATCTAGTTATTTTTTATCGTCATCGTCTATTTCTTGTCAACTGCTGAGATCATAGGTCTAATTATAAATGGGAAGATTGGGCACCAGTTCTTCAGGTGTGGGCCGCACAAAGTAGGTGCAACCTTAGAGTATTCAATGCACACAATTGGCTATCTTTGGCCTCAGCCACAATCGGATTGGCGTTTGTATAGCACGTGTTATGTGTAACTCTCATTCGCGCTACAAACTGCGTATTTCTCTTTATCTTTGTTTTGGATGCACATGAAGTGTTTGCTTGTAATTGTAGCTAGTTCAGTTTTTGTTAGTGTGATGTAAAGTGTGCCGTATCTTTATAACTTTAATTAGATCTATGGCTGAGATACAAGCCTTCTCTCTTTTTCTCTCTCTCAGTTGTCAAACGAGATAGTTTATTTTCAATTCAATTTATAACATCTAATATTGTATATTATAATATTATATTTCACTAGGTTTCCCGCCCGCGACTTCGTCCGCGCGGACTTCTGTTTATCGCGAAAAAAAAGCACTCTATTTTCTTCTAGGATATTAAAAACCAATGCAATAGTAGGTATAGTACCACTTTTCTTGATGTTTTTTTGCCATACTTGTTATTTCGTTTCCATGGAAACCGTTTCTTACAGCGAGTAATGAGCATTATTCCAGTTTTTTCAGTTTTACCTTGGAAACTTAGAATTTTCCGGGATAAAAAGAATCCTATGTTTTATTCCAGGGTATAAGCTAACTCCATTCCAAGTTTCATCAAAATCCGTCCAGCCATTATCGTGTGAAAGTTTCCTAAATAAACAAACAAACAAACAACGTTTCACTTTTATATATTGGTATGGATTAGTGTGACGGAAATTAATGTAAAGAGATTACATTTTTCTAATTTTCTGTTGTTTTATTTATAGGAAACATTGATATTTATAACATAATAACATAATTTAAACATGTAATTTGACGGAAATATAATGGAAAGTACCTACTTCCTTATATCTTTGAAATAACGTGATTAAGCCATTTTATAGTGAAAAGTACCAGCAGTTTGCAACTTGTGAAATAAGGAAGTTGTTGGTTAGATCAGTTACGATCTAAGCCTGCCCATAATATTGCCACAATATCATCAAAGATTGAGATTGCAAAATACAGTGTGGCACTGCACTTTATATTCTCCCCTACACATCGCTAATCCATCCATCAACAGACCATACTTTTGGCGCAGTCTTGCTCAAAATAGATATCTATGCAATTGAGTGAGGAGACGACCAAGCCGTTTTCTTGATAGTAAACGCCACACTTATCCATAAAAATTACAGTGCCATCTTTGATGATAATAATGGGTAAGTCTTCGATTACTATTATTTATTCTGTGCCATTGTTCTAGATGAGGGACAATCGCGACAACCCGGCGAAATACGATGCCATGCTACACAGTTTGAAAATATCGACAACTAATAGCTTAAAAGCTAAAAAAACCCTGCCCTGACAAAAAAAAAGCTTTTGCCAATAAATTATATCCTGTTGGAAAATGCTTATTAAGGTCTTTAATTTGATACCCATATTGTAAAATTAGCAGTTTTTTTTTCTAATTTCAAAATGGTGCCATACTGCCGACAAGTTGAAGTTTTAAAAAAAAAAAAGTCTATGTTACTCGGAAGGATGTCAGGATTCTAACGATACCCCATACGTCTAAATCTGTTCAGGCATTTAAAAGTAAAGTGGATTAAAGGAAATCACATACATACAAACATTTATGAACGCTACAAACAATACATTCCTTTTTTTGGGCAGTCGTGTAAAAACACATACCGGGCCTTTGCATTGCGCAGTCTGATAATAATAGCAGTAAACTGTAACAAATTTAAAACATCGTTTATACGTCGTGACGTCATCGATCTACTTGGCAACTCAGATTACGAGCAGGATCATCATCATCATCATCATCAGCCCGTATCAGTCTACTGCTGGAAAGAGGCCTCTCCCAAAGGACCTATTTGATATTATCGCACTGTGTCGCGCCGCGTAGCATAGCGTTACGTTGTCGTATTTTTCGCTCACCTAAGACAATGTCTGACATGGCTCTCTGTACTTACCTACAGCGCTCGTCACCCAGATACATTAGTTTTTAATCAACTACTGAGCTCCAACAGTTTTTTTTGGAACAAGTTTCAATTTCGTAGAGGTTTTGTCTGGCTTATCTAACTTTACCCACACTTCGTAAGTCCCGGCTCACAGCTTTTGAAGTGTTAGCGATAAAGCAGTGAAAATGTTCACAGTAAAGGTGGAAGATATTTTAGTAAAAGTATTTTTAGCAGAAGGGTGTAAAATTGCGTCAGTTTTTGAGTTTAGTGATAAGAGAATATTGCGAACGCTAAATGACTAATGGTTTGAAACATGTGACTCCAATTTTATGTTAGCACGTGTCAAAAACACGAAGCATACTGCAGCATACAAATTAAAATTAGAATTATAAAAAAAACCTAAGAGAAAAAGGTTCTAAATTCAAATGTAGTTATTTTTTGTGTACCTCTGGGATTTCTGAATTGCTATGGATGTAAAAAAAATACGCAAAATGTAGACATTCAGATAGGTGATAGCTGGATAAACGCTTTAATGCACGTACCACAATATTATAGATAGATAGATAGATAGATAGATTTATTGTACACCAGTTTCCAAAAAAATACTATAAATAGGAACAATATTATAACTAAAGTACAACGGGCGGACTTATTGCTAAAAGCAATCTCTTCCAGTCCACCTTTGGATGGAAAGAAATAATGGAGTGAGAGAGGATGGCGGTGTAAACAATTAAAACAAATATAATATATATAATATAAATATATAGATAATTATGAAATAATTAAAAAATATATATAAACATATACATACATTCCATTATATACAAATACACATACTATAATAAAATGAAACAAATAAAAATAATATATATAGATTCCAACACATAGATACCTCTAAAAATTTAAGGAGATCCTATTTAAAATGACTGAGAAAGATAAAAACTCTTAACTTAAAATATTGCAAGTGATTATAATAATAATAGTAGGAGAAATGTAATAATGGGCGGACATATCGCTACAAGCGATCTCTTCTAGGCAACCATTGGATAGAGAGGATATGATTTGATATTATAATTGCAAAGCTGCCAAGATTTTTCTAGAATAAATTTCATGAAAAATACATCAATAGTTTTTAGTAAATTCATTTGAGTACTAAAACCGATTTAAACTTTTTTAATTGAGAATAAATGCGACTTTGTGAAGTGCTAATCTTTAACATGTCAACCAACTTCGTTTTAGCCGACCTCAAACTAGAAAGGTTCTCAAGTCGTGTGTACCTATTTTTTATTTCTCGACTGCACGGAAGGTTATGTGTTTGAGTTGTATGTTTGTTAGTTTGTCGCCACCCGATGATCTAGTGTTTGTCAAAAAATAACTGTTGACAATTATCTACCGTTTTTTTTTCTTTTTCAAATGCTTGTTTGTCTAGCTGTTTGAATGCCATACATCGCTACTTTTACGACAGTAGTCAGATATCCACTACGGTTCCGTCTTCAATAACGAGGAGGTTCTAAATTTAAGGGCGGTTTTTTTTAAAATTCTTTTCTATATTATATTGATTGCCAGTCACTGTCACATGGAAAAAACATTTTCCATACACGGATTGCAATCGTCAAGCCGTGGGGCGGCAGCGACTGCCGATAAGGGAGCCAGATGCGCTGACTGATGCGATGACCGATCGAACATACGCCCACAGATCGCGTTACAGTGATTGCTAATGTACAGTTAATGTGGGTTTATCGGGACTCCACCGCCCAGAGTTAATGAACGACTTTGGTTGTTGATAAAGAGTCGAGTTTTGAAATGGTCATGAGAGAAAAAAGTACGATTGTTCAAATAAAGAATATGCACAGAAGATAGAGAAATTGGAATATCAGACAACGTATATGCTCTTCAGTTTTATTTAATTAACTTTTAACAACTAGCATTAAATAGTTTTTTTTATTGTGCATCCAGCCAGCATCAAGTAAATATATATTACAAGTTGTATGTTTTTCCACAAAATAGTGGAATAGTGGAGCCATCCTTGTTTTTGGGATGGCTATACCACCATCCGTTGGCCGCTAGTGCCTCGTTCGTAATCCAGCAGGATGACCTCGTGCAGATTAGGTAATTACCAAAATATTATGCAACCAAAATATCTATTGTAAAACTATTTACTATTAATGAAAATGGATCATTGTGTCTTATAAATAATAAATGATTTGATTTGATTTGATAACTTAAAAAAATGGAACACACTTTCATTTCAAAACCTTTTTGCTTCGCATCAATTTCACGAGCTATTTACTCCGACTAGGATCAACTCCTCATATTTGACGTTTCGCTGAATTTTGTCGGTGCGAAATCAAAACTACCGAATACCAAACACGACAGAAGTCGCATGCGTCAAATTTCAACATGTCACATGTGGCTGTTTTTTTTTATTTGCGTGTGTTCCGCGTGTTCACCGAAATCCAAATGTTTTTTTTTTCAAGAGCTAAAGATAATTTGGACATCAATTTTAGGACTACTGTGATACTCTATCCATAATTGTAACCACATGGATATTTAAAACGTTTATTAGTGACATGCCTTATTGAAGCCGTTGCGAATCAATTTCGAAACGCTGTTAGTGTACAGATAAATATAATTACAGACAACAATTGGTCCCGTTCCGTAGTTCTATTAAAGTCTTCCCCAAAAGAACAATACTGTATTTAATACTTAGTCCACGCGTCTTTGTGTGGACATAGTCGCAGCGACGTCCCACCAGGCTACAGTTACGAGACGATTCGCTCAATAATTACTTTGGTAACTTATTCTTTCAATGGCTTATTGAAATGGTCAAAACACGAAGGCACGCTTACGTTCCCTGCGCTTTTGTTTGACACTTCACGGTGCATTTTACACCGCAGTTTGTCAAAATTTCGGTTTCTAATTCTACGAACGTGTCTATTTATTACTTGTCATGTATATTTCAAGGCCCGTTAGAGTTTCGTTCCCTTCGTTCTTTCGGCTGTCGACAGTTACATTTTTTGTCTATACTTTTATGGGAACCAATAAATATTCCAAAAGTGGAGCATTTTATAAGAGCAGACTTCCATAGTAGTTGGTAACTGTTCTTACTTTCAACGAAATATTTCTATGTCGTAAACAGTAGGAAGTGTTTTGTTTCAAGTTCAATAAAAAGTTTCGCTTTTCTAGGTCGGATTTGTTTATGCAGTGACTCAGTTTGTTTTTACTAAACATCAGTTTCTGAGTCTGTATTTTTAAAATAATTCTTGTAAGGTATGGCCGCTATAGCGTCCATTCTCCCGTAAGAATAAAAAACAATAATAATAAAGCTTCAGTATTAACTACCTGTCTAATATATCCATAAGTTATGATTTAAACGGAAGATAATTCAAGTATAGTAATAATATACATTATTTCAAAATTGACTTGATAACAAGTGCTGTCAATAATACCATGGTACGAAAAATCGACTTCAAATGGATAGCTAATGACTAAGATAACTACTCAACCAATTTTGATGAAGTTTATATGGGACTACACTGAAAGTCTATCCTTTTGAATAAAACTACAACCACCCAAATCTTTTTAGAAATCTTAGAGATATGAGGCAACACAAACACAATATCAAACGGATTCACTAAAAAATATAAAAAAAACTCTAAAAACTACTAGATCAATTTGATACTATTTATGTGGGATATTACTAATCAAAAAATAATAATTCAAAATCGGTCCGCAATCGAAAATATACCTACATAAATAAAACTTCAAAAACATACTTACAGTCGAATATATAACCGTTTCTTTTTGTGAAGTCGATTATAAAATTATCTTAATAAGTTAGATTTTGCTCACTTATTGATGGACTAATTTAAATAGAGTTAATGCACAAAAAAAAAGTGTTTAGTACCTTAAATCAAATCTGATATTGCTTTGGGGTGAACGATGTTAGTTTTTAACATAATGTTTATGTTTTAGATTATATGATCACTAAAGTTCTATTTAAGGGACTTATGTCTTTAAAGGGTATATTTAAGAACATAATTATTGTGAGAACGTGACCAACCCAAGGACAATACAAGCGAAAGCTTGATCTTAAATTTAATTAAACAAAAATCGAGCAGGATAAATTACAGTGAAAGTCAATAGAAACCCTTTGCCTCTTTCTCTGCTAACGAAGCGTCGCGAAAAGCATTATGCGTAGAAATTTCACTTTTACATCTTAATTACCCTTTATTCACCCCCAAAGACAAACTCTTTCTTCACAAAATAGAATTTATGACTTGTGCCGTTTTGAAGCAGAACGGCAGAGACAATGGGTAATGTTGTCCCAAATAAATGCAACTCTTTGAGTCATTTAGCGGTCCCTTTAAACAGTTATTGAAAATCTTGAATAGCTGTTGGACAAAACGGTCTTAGTTACGGTAAGGAAAAGGGTAAAATAATGTTCACGCCCGTTAGCTGTTGTCAGGATACAGCTGTCTATTATTCGGAATATAACCCTATTTTTGGGGCAGCTAGGTTTTCAATAGCCTGGCAAGAAATTTTGGCATTGCAGTTAACCTTGTGCGTTTATTTCGCAGAAATTGCAATGCGATTTAGATTTTTATTACGCGCAATGTTCGCATCCTTTTAGCAAACTCTTTGGTGATAAAACTTTTTCTAATACCGTTATTTTTCAAAACATTCTATTTTTTAAATGTTTTACGGTACTGTATTCATTAAACATTGTTTTTTAAAGCTTGGATTTTTATTGAGGTTTTGGCAGTTTAGCAAAAGGGTTGCAAAAAGGGTTTTCTGTGTGTGTAAAAAAACCTGTGGAGTTTTCTAAGAAAAGTTCTTAGCTTTTTTTGCGTACTAATTGGCACATTAAAATCATTTAACAAGTTGGTTTATTTTGTCTGTAAAAATGACAATCGTTTGCTATACAATGTGTTTGCTAATTATTGTTGGCTATTCAAGTTTTTGTTATTTCATCAAATATGCTCTTGAGATTTTGAAGTTTCGAATAAAAGCTTAGCGCATCCTTTTCAATAGAGGTTTGTTATTCAAGCATAATCAATGATACTGATATACCTAACGGCACGTAAGTCTAGCGGTGAACGAAACATGGTGGGGATCTTGGCACAGTCAAAGTTTATATAATGTGTTAAAATGTTGAATATTATTATCCCGAAAACTGTCTGTGCCAAGATCCCCGCAACGTTTCGTTCACCGCTAGACTTACGTGCCGCTAGCTATAATCAATATGATGAAAATACTACAAGTGACGTGGTTAACTAATTGACTTATTCAAGATGCGTCTCACCTGTGGTCACACCGTAAGAATGTATACGCTCTCAGAGATTTATCTATTCAAATAATGTAAGTCTAATTTTGATACGATACGATATGAAATTCTTTATTTTACATATACCAGTTAAAGAAAACATACACATTATAATTAGACTTAAGACTATGGTAGTACAACGGGCGAACTTATCGCTTAGCGATCTCGTCCAGACAACCTCTTAATAATACCTACTTCTACCTAATACCTACCTCTTACCCTTACCTCTTTCTAATTATTTGTATCTTTTATTTTTGTGTGTGTTGAATAAAGGTATTTTATTTTTTCTTTGCTTTCTTTCTTTCTTTCTTTCTTTCTTTCTTCTTGATGGACAGTATCAGAAGTAAATGAAATAGAAGTGTTACAGCTCACATTGATGCCTTGTACACTAACGATAAAAAAAGTCATAAAATTACATGCAAATGCAAGTAAAAAAAAATAAGTTTTTAAAACAGTGGTACCCATAAGCTTATTACAATAGAGGCTTAATTTTGTTATTTGTAATTATATAGTTAATCATAAATTAAAAACATTCAAAGACATTTTGAGAAATCTTATATTTCAATAAAATTCTACTAACAAACATCAGAAAATATAAATAGCAGTAGCTTGTGTTATGATCTCTATAGATATATATATTCTTTGCGCTTAAAAAATATTTTGGAAAGTTTTATATTTACTTGCAATATCACACTTGGTCATAATATTCTTATTCATTAAGTCATTGTTTAATTTCAGCCTGAAGCATTAATGAAGCACGCTACAATACTGTTACAATACAACTTAGAACAGAGGTGTTTCTTTAACTGTTCCAAAGTTATTATTATTTCTTTCAACACTTAACTTGCCTAATAAAATCAAAACAGTTTACAATCGACAAAACTGTTTACTTGAATCCGGTTGCTAGTATTTGTTTGTATTGTAGAACAGTAACGCCGGCGTTTGTCAAAGGCGAGAAATTGTAACGGAAAGAAAGTAGCCGGTTATAAACCTTCTGTTACTGTCGGATCATAAACCCTCACTTGTACCGTAACATTTTAACTGTACCAAAGGAACACGAATGAAATATCTAGGTAAATATATAAGTGTACAATAGGAACAGTCATTTCGCGATATATTTTAATGCACTATTTCGGTACGATGCCTTTCATCTTTTGTTTGCGAAAGTAGTTTGTCCGGTAAATATACCTATTGAGGAAGCAATGCCATGACCTTCATGTCTTTTGCAAATGTGGTACTAAGAATTGGCAGACAGAGTTAGGAGTGGCCACGATTATGTTGGAAACTGGCTCCTCTAGAACTGCACTATATAAAGGTTCTTGTCGTATCTATGCATTACGCATGTATCCCTCTGCGCGTTGAAGCCAGGATATAAAGCTGAAGTTCGAACCCTTTTGAACCCCTTCCAAACGCTACTCTATACACTGAAGAAACAAATAACTTTCACAAAGGATTCGGCCTTTTTAGCCGAACTTTCTATAAAAACTATCAAAATTAGACTAACACTACGAGTCAATTAGTAGTTCCCTCGATTTATATCACTGGTGTGATTTAAAGAGTGTAGTCAGAGAACTATATGTAGTGTAGGTATACCTAGTACATCAAATAATTAACCATTTATAGCTAAACTGCTGAAGTATAATGAAAATTAGAACATAGACGATATTACAACGTAGAATGTTCTTACTCCGATAATATCAGTGACTAATCTAGACTTATAACGGGTCCAATTCTGTACATTGAAGATATTTTGTAATTATTTTTTGGAGGGTACTCTTTATTCGATACTGAAGCCAAAACTTTTTTTTAAATTCTTGTCTGTCTGTCTGTCTGTCTGTCTGGCTGTATCTTGGCTAGGCATTACGCCGAAACTACTGAATGAATTGAAATGAAACTTGGTATGATTTGAGTTCATACTACGAGGTAGTACATAGGATACATTTCATCCCGATAAATTAAAGGTTACCCGCAGGATAGTGGTTGAAAGTTATATAAAAGAACACGTACCTCGCTGAAAATATTGAACGGCTTTTGATGCAACTTGGCACAGTCATAGTTTATATCATGGGTTAAAATTGAAGATACTTTTTATCCCGAAAAAATAAAGGATTCCTGCGGGATACGGGTCCAAAGTTATGTTAAGCATGAAGTAATATTATTATTTTTCGGATGGTACTCTATATTCGATTCTGAATCCAATACATTTTTCTTTTCATTTTTGTCTGTCTGTCTGTCATTCTGCCTGTCTGTATCTTGACCGCGCATCACGCCAAAGCTACTGAATGAATTCAAATGAAACTTGGTATGATTTGAGTTCATACTACGAGATATGACATTGGATACTTTTCACCCCGATATATATCATGGTTCCCTTAAGAGAGGGAATGAAATTGAAAATGTATACTTAGTTGTAATTCATGAACGCGTAGTCCAATATCGTTCATTATTTTTTCCCTCAGTATTATGTCTTAATAACTTGAAACCTGAAATGTACAGGATCGTTTGAATGTACGGCTCATCTTAAGCTGGCTTTTGCACTTTATCGTAAAGGATTAACGGTCATCGTAGACACATACCCAACGTTGTGTGGGACGCCCGCCGGCTTGGTGGAGAGACGACTTGCGAAAGACAGCTAGCAGCGACTGGATGAGAAGAGCCGAAGATTGGGCTCAGTGGCTTTCATTGGGAGAGGCCTACATCTAACATTAGACTGGTATAGGCTGACTATGATGATGACGATTATGTAGAAACAAAACTCGTGTTAGGCATATTTTGTGGTTAGGTCGCAAAAATCTGCACTATCCTGTTTTTTTGGGAAGTTTTTAGGATAGATACCAGTAGTGTAAAATTTAATTTGCAGCTTCGAAAGACATCTTCGTGATGCTCGATAAACATCGAAATTTTTGGACTTTTTTCAGATTTTGGCCTAAAATTCTTAAAGATCATCTGCAACACTTATAAAGAAAACAAAATTTTCTATAATTTTAGCCCAACTGCAGCGCTGTCATTTTTTGAAAATCTGAGTTCAAAAAAAATATCGTTTTTTCCTAAAAAGATCGAAATTGTTGTTTTAGCCACATTCCAAACAGAATATTGGATGTAATACTCATTTTACGAGGAAAACATTGGAATAAGTTGTAGAACAGTTATTTAACTCTCAAAAAATAGCACATAGAGTACCTAGAGTACCATAGAGTACTAATAATTTCGAGAAATGAACATGCGTGCGAAGCCGCGGGCACAGCTAGTACATAATAAACCTCCCATTACACATTCTGTTTTAATGAATAGTTTTCGTTATAATTATTCAGCTTTTTCCTAAATATATTTATTCTCTTATTTAGTTAGGCACACGTTTAAGCGCTATCTCGCAACGATGATACGCCCATCGAATGAGTTTTTTACGCAAATATTTTGTTTTCTTATTGTTAAAGTTTTTGCGCGACAGGTGGTCTACAGTTGGAGCACGTTTGCTTAAACTAGAACATAACTGTCGCTTTATTTCAAAATCATCCAACTTCACATACATCATAATTATAGTGGAGTATACTGAAATTGAAGATAGGAGACTCAACATTCACTCTGCCTGATTTTGGGCGTCTCCAAGACTCCCAAAATCAGCGGCAGCGTGAGCTAAAATGGTTGAAAATTTAAAAAATATTGTTTTTTGAATGGCCTTCGACAAGTCCTGTAAAGAATAATATCTTCCGTTACTTAACTGTTGTATCACAATTTCTCCAGACAAGAGACAAGCAAAACATTTGCGTAATAAAAATTTCACCATTTGCAGCAAAACTGCATAGCAACCTTGGCCGCCATAAAGCGTTTTTATGCAATTTTTAGCCTTTTTCATCGCAAAAACGTCAATAACGATAAAATATTTTCGAAATTCGGCCTTTGCTTCTATGCCGCTAATTGCTTTTAGTACACGGCTTTACAACTCGGAAGTTTACAATGGAAGGAACAGTAGACGAATTACTTTATTGTAGGGAAAAATGAGTTTTATTACGAGGGCATTGTTGAATACTTTTGAAATTGTTTTAAAGTTGCCGGCCGATGCATTCACAGACACGCTCCCTTAATGTTTTTTTTTAATTTTGTTGCGTGCGCCACTTTTTGTTAGTTATGCAAAATTGTGTCGGATTTTTGGGTTTTATGACTTATGCATATTTGCCTGGGCTGTCCTTCTTTCGATGTTGTGTTTTCTTGATTGTAGAAATATCCTCCATGTACTTGTTGATTGCTTTATTCCGCAATAGAGATTTCATCATAGTTCATTATGCCATACTAATATAAAGTAACTCTGACTGTCTGTTTGTAACCTTTTCACGACTAAACGGCTGAACAAATCTGTGAAATTTGGTAAGGAGATAGTTTGAACTCTGGGAAGGGGCATAATTATACTTTTTATCACGATACAAAATGGTGAAGCTGCGGATAACGACTAAATAAGGCTTAAGTCTACGGGTTTGAGCATCTACGAAGATTTGCAATACTATCGGTTTGTATTGGAGTGGTGTGCCACTTATGGTGGATATTCGACCTATACAGACGAATAGATTCCTTCCAAAGAACTCCTTACCGGAGTCTGTTTCCCGATCATTTCTAACCTGTCTTGTCTTCTAGTTATGAGAGAATAGGTTGCTTTTAGGTACGCGTGTACCATTGTCGACCACCATCATCCATCACTAAGATACAAATGAGATAGTGATCAAACGCAAATATTCACAACCTCGCCGATTATAAACAAAAAAAAAGTTAATTATATCTTTAACATTTAATGTGTCATGGCACCAAATCGAGTAAAGTTATGAAAGAAACCTTTCACATGACTTTCATGACTTTCACGTTAGTGCCATTAAAATTAGTATAAATTCAATTTATTTATAATCAGTCTGTAGTCCATATATGATAAATATATGATATATGTACATTTATGATAAACATATATAACTAATGTTAGCAGTGATAAAATAAAAACACAAAATTAAAAAACAAAAATATCTTAAATGTCCGTGTTGTGTGTTGTTTGGCGATGTGATGTACTAATGGCTCAGCTCAGGACTGTCCCACTTATCAGCCAATGTGCTCAGGACGATGTTAGAGCAGCGATGCGTACACGTGGTTTGGTAAAGAGGCACATCTCTATTTTTTTTTTGGAATGATATTTTCTGTTGGTCTCGAGCCGACTTTGACAGTGTCACCGGGCTGGAGCCCAAGCCCGGTGCCACTGTCAAGTCAGCTCAGGTCGACAAAGGGCGCAATGGTACACCGCATCTGTTGCGTATCATCGTCTTAACATCATCAACTCCTGCCTCCTGAAATATACCAGAAGAACCGCAAAAACGTAATATAAATGGTAATGGTATGTAGATGTATATAGTACTAGATTCGCCCGCGACTTCGTCCGCGCGGACTACAGCTTATTGCCAAAAAAGGCATCCTATGTTCTTCTAGGATATTAAAAACTTGTCATTTCTTTTCCATGGCAACGTTCCTTACAGCGAGTAATCAACATTTTCCAGTTTTTCCGTGGAAACCCACAATTTTTTGGGATAAAACGTGATAAAATTCCCTGTTTTATTCCAGGGTATAAGCTATCTCCGTTCCAAATTTCATCAAAATCCGTCCAGCCGTTAATATCGCGTTAAAACTCTCCAAATAAATTTCTGGAACATTTGATAATTATTAATTTGATTTCAGATTTACCGTCGCTATTTCTTGGATTTTATACCATATCAAAAAGTTTGTGTTACGGTGGTCTATTGTAATTGGTGTCATGCCAAGAAAAACCCACCCTTACCCAGAATAAGCATCCTGGGTATATGCACCCTAACGATTTCCCTTCCTTATAGGGAAAGGCCCCTAAACTTATCATTACAGCCTCCTCCCAGCTTATAATCGTATAATGGAACTAATTTGTTGTTCAAACAGGGGACCTCTTTATACAAACATCATTGTTACATTTACAGAACGACACTATTTGATGCTTCTCTTGAATACCAACATTTCCTTATCACTCAGAAAACAAAGTTCAATTTGGCACAAATAAGCTCGTGTGACCACCATATTAGGCTGATATGGTGGTAATAGGAAACTCCAGGACATTTATTTGACACGGACCGAAAGCTTTGTCGCTTTAAATGTGTTTCTGACAATAGATGAAGCGAAAGATTGTCGTGATTTTTCTCTGATGATTTGGATTAGTTTTGATGGTAATTTGCGATTTGTAGGTTTTAATTAATTGTCAACATAAAAATAGGTGGATATTCAAGTAAGCAGTTTGACTGTTTAATAGGTTTAGATATATATATATATATATACAAATTGCTATGCTCTATTGCTGTGGCAACGCTGTCTGTTCATCCGCCTATCTGTCTATGTCTGTGACGGACTTGTAGTTCCTAAATGAAATCTTCTTCTATATATATCTATCTATCTTCTATACTTATAACTAAGCAGTGAGTAACAAAAAGTCTGTACAAAGAAGATAATTTAAGAAAAATGGTGTCGAGGACTTAAAATGAGCTAAGTACCGAGAATGTAATATTCACGCCTGTCTGTCTGGGCGTTTGTTTGAGCATCACCAGCGCATCACGTAAGATTACCGATTGAAATGCGGTGTTTACTGTTGGAAAACTTAGGTTTTGACTTAATTAAAATCTGGTGAACTTCATATCTCAATCCGATGTGTAGAAGCCGAGCAATCGTTTTTGATTTGGAATTTTTCATCTAATGTGGTATATTGGTATTTTATAGGGCTTTATTGTCATAACGTTAGATACTGTTATGCTTTCTGTGTTACGAAAACTATTTATTCGAGCAACAGAAATTTAACACCCATTTACACTTCACTGCATTAAGAAGTGTGTCGACTGTCGCCACTACACTAAAGGGCCTTTCTCACTTCACCACCACAATGTCACACGCAATGCAATGCAATAAACCCTCAGATAAGTGACGCAATTTCACGCCATTTTGACTTCAATGTATAATAGATTGCTACTCTGATACCCTTGGACCACACAAGGACTATTTGGAGTTCAATACAGATAACATTTCAAAGAATTGTAAGAATTATTCTAACGCGAGCGTATTACAGATGTACGGATTAACATTACAGAAAACTTTTCAGCGTTTCATTTAGCTTATTTGAAAAACACTAGTGCTGTATTTCGTCTTAAACAAGACTTAAGTTAAAAACTGAAACCCGACTACGGTTGGGAAAAAAATTGTTCATGACACTTGCGATGAAGACGAATCGATTGATACCTCGTTTATCAAAATCAGTCTAAGTTATTAGTATAGACACATAACTCTTGCTTTGCTTCGCCGTAGTTGGGTGAAAAATAGCCTATGAAACTATAAATGAAGACGAATCGTTTGATACCTCGCTTGTCAAAATCGGAGCAAGACTTTAGCTTGAATAATTATCCTTTGCTCCATCGTAGTTGGGTAAAGAATAACCTATGACACTCTATACCTGAAGATGAACCGATTGATAACTCGCTTGTCGAAATCGGAGCAATAGGGGCGACGCTTTGGTGGAACATCCACAATATGTATCGTTGAAAGTATATAACAATACGTGTCAAATACCTATATAAATTCCTTGCAAATACCATAGGAAAAATAAATTCTGTCAAGAACCCGACAGTATTTACAACGCTCTAGCATAACCCAAATAATACATTGTCAATCAATAATAACTATCAATTCGAGTTCTGCAGTAGTTTAAGAACGCCCTCGGAAGGCACAATTACCTACTTTATCCATCTATTCATGTCGATCAGAAAAGTGTCACTATTTTACTTTCGGTTGCACATTTGACAGTTACAATTTTACGACATTTGTCTATTAATTGAAGCGTGGTGTGATTTTTGTAACTGAATGTACAATTATGCTTACTAATTATTTTCTCTCCGTGCTTATTAATAAGGTGCATTTTGTGGTGAACATGATGTTCTTGTGTTAGAGTTATTTTTGTATAGATGACAAATACCTTGTTTACTGATCTGGAAGTCAATGAGAGATTGAAATGATAGTATCTGATATGTCAGGATTAACAAGAAAATAACAAAATATGTACAAAATGGAAGAAGTTGAAAATCATTATTATGAGAATGCGTTCGGAATATTTATAAAGATTGTAGGCTTGTAAAATAACTAGCTTAAAATAAAATAACAACACGCCTGCACTGCCAAAAAAAGAACTTTTACCAATAAATTTATATACTTTCTGTTGGAATTTGCTAGACCTTCAATTTGATTGTATTGTATCGAAGTTTTTTTTTATTGTTAAAATGGTGCCATACTGCCACCAAAATGAAAGTTTAAAAAATAAATTACCTTTATGTACTTAAGTTACTCGGGGGGATGTAAGGATTCTAACGATACCCCATAAATCTAAATCTGTTCAGGCATTGAAAAGTTATGGTGTTATAAATAAATTCACATACAAACATACATACATACATGAATTCTAAAAAACATAACACTCCTTTTTGGGCAGTCGTGTAATTATAATTAAACTATGATAGCCCAGGCTCGACATAAGCAGCTGAATGTTAGCCAGCCAAAATAAACCCTCAGAACACATGAGAATGAGTTTAATAAGTTAAAATAAAGCTAAAATAACTCTAACCAAAATAGTGATGCCTGCTTGGTGAATAAAGAAAAAAAGTGCGACTATTTTCACAGATCTTCGCTTCAAAATAAACTATAGGCTAATCCATTGCAAAAACTTCGTCCTGGGTGGTCTTAAGTGGCGTCAAGCCTTGCTCTGGCTACATTTGGGTTTTGTATGTTTACCCGTGTTTACGATACCCTTAAACTGTGGAAAATTTATACGTAACGCCTGTGACACAATGTTGAATGTTGCTTGGCAAGTTTCTACTCAAGATTGTAACCAAATATTTACTTATTGACTGTCTTTATGAATGAAATTTCCAAACAGCAAAATGTAAAGGCTTGTGTAATTTAAAAATGCAGTCAATGAAATCTGGCATAAACGTAGCGAAGAACGCAATACGTAGTAACAGCGTTATGCCTTTAGTGCTAGTAGACACAAAACTAAAGTGAGAAAATGTAGAAGTAATGTGACAAACTATATCTTCAATTTCTCCGAAATTTTGACTAACACAACCTACGAAATTATTGATAGAGCCACGTTCCAACAAGTAAGCATACCTCGTGAAAGTCTTCATAATAAGAAATCTGTATTTCGAATGGGGTAGTGTCAAACTCTGAAGTCTGTCAGGCGGCTGCCCAATCGCCTCGAACGCGAATGAAATCTTCAGTCCTGTGTAACGTTTTGGTCATCATAGTTCTTACCTAGTTGTTGACAAGCATGTCCATTGTCCTTGTAAACGTAATTGGAAATTTATTAGTCCTTTATCAATACTCATCACATCCTAGATTATCAGTTTCCAGTCATTGTTTGCCTCCTACTTAACGCACTATTTCCTGCACTCAAAGCACTCGAGCAGCGATCGGCCTGCAAATAATCCGCAGTTGAAGCGACGCATTAACTCTGATAAGCATTATAGCTAATTGACACAATAGGTACACGGCGGACTATCCACTTCGGTAGTTAACGGGATGGATCAAAGGTTCTATGATGGCTTAGGTGGGGTTTACAAGAGTACTTTATAATACATGAAGATTTTTATGGCTCAAGAACCACGAGGCTGATTATTATATATCAGCAAGCGAGCAATTATGAATTTATCAACTGTTTATCGACAATAATTCAGACTATATCGATAAAAACAGAGCAGAGTTTATCAAAGTCCCATCTTCAATCATCATCATCGAAAAACTCGTAGGTAATAAATATTTATAGTTCATAAAACGATTCATAATTGACGCACCAGGTTCTAAAGCATTATATCTAGGAGATTTCTAAAGAAACAGTAATTTGCAATTTTTTATTACATTATAAAGAAAGGCAAAATGTAAGGCAGGTTAAGAGAGAGAAATCAATGTCAAAATATATAATTCGTAAAACGTATAGTTCAATGCTGATTTACTAAAAAGCAAATAGTCATTGAAATTAAACGGGACTACAAAACCAAATCCAAATGCAGGTAGTTGAAGGCAACGCTCAATGCGGATACTGGTACTTCATTCTTATCGTGACCGCGATCTATGCAACTTGGTCAAAACATCGAGGTAAATAAAGTAAAGTTTTTAGCACGATGTTCCGTTTAAATCAAGTGTTAGCAAACGCAATTTTTCAAAGGAAACTGCTTCTAGTAGACAGAAAATAAAATGTAAACCTAAAGCAAAAAAACATCTGCCCACGCCTTTACTGATAGTGTGGAAAGCACTCGCCATAATAAGTTGATTACCCGGGTTCCATTACATTACAACCAGGACACATTAGCCGCCGCTTTTCAACTAGGACTCGGTGCGAGGGATAAGCTTTCAGCGAGTGTAAAGTGTAAACACGATACGCTCACTGAAAAACGGCATTCTTCTTGTGTGTGTGTGTGTGTGTGCGTGCGTGCGTGCGTGCGTGCGTGCTTGCGTGCGTGCGTGCGTGTTTGTGTGTATGTGTGTGTGTGTGAGGGTGTATTTACGGCTTTAACATTATTTATTTATTTATTTAGACGCACAAAACACATTACAATCAAAAAATAATATGAAATAACAAAAATACAGTTTTGATCTGGATTGCAACATAAATATATGTGCGTACAGCTAATCAGAGCAACCATAACAAGCAAGACTGGTACACATACATATATGTTCAAAGCTAGGTTGAGGACAAAGACATTACATACAATTTACATGGAAAAGATGAATGTAGATACTCTATTTATAAAGTTAGATAATACAAATTAGAAAACTGCAAAACTATCTACACGCCCAACACAACACGTCATGTTACATCAAAACAATGACATGATATGCAGACATGCAACAAAAATAAAAATAAAAATATATTATGTTAATGATATGGTTTGATATCCAAGACGCCACTGTTAGCGACCGAAATAGCCAAATTATGTAAATGGAGGATCTCCTTAATATTTTTTATAAAAATGCTTAATTTGGGACTAAAATGACAAGTTTATTATGCGGACTTACTTGGTTGTGCGGACGTCCGCATAATAATTTGACAGGTCTCAAATATATCTTTGAATTCGTCGCGATGAGATTGGTTGACTGGTGAAATCTTAGCAAAATATGAAAAATGACCGCATATTAGGGATATTTGACAACTTTGGTTAACATCCGTTAGTGTTTTAGTTCAGTGTAACCACCACGTGGCGCCACCAGTCCTAGTTGTGTAAGAGTTAGTACGTTATTATAATGCGGACCTCGAGGTGTGTATGTTAATCTGCAATTGATTATGCGCTCGCCCTGTGTTAAATTACGTAGGTGATGCAAAATGCGGACTTGATACTGTGTAATTAAAATACGTAAGTTTCATCATAAAATGCGCCCTTTACGTTTAACGTTTGTTGGAGCGTATGCTCTGTTGCAGCGGGATGAGCGCAGGCAGCGCGGAGAGCTATTGACAGTTGTGACAACGCCATTTGCACCGCGCGTCCATAGATTATTTAATTCATACTTTTATCTATTTGGATTTGTGTGCCAATAAAAGTACCAGTATTTACATGCTTTTAAGTTTATCTTGCATTCCCGGATTAGAACCAGAACTAAAATGTAGGTGCTCTCCTGTAAACTATGAATTTTTAAATGTAATTTTATTAAAATATGTTTTATTTATTTTAGTTAGGTAACTATTTATGTCTTGAAATTGTTTTTTAGGGTTACGTACATCCAAATAAAAACCGAAATTCATAGGATCAGTCGTGTGCTGTCTGTCTGTCCGTCTGCTGGACCGATTAAGTTAAAATTTTGGTACACATATGAATTTATGTGACCCAAACACGGACGTTCATACGGGCACGGGCATTTACATCAATGGCGAAAACATCTCACACATACAATTTGCCGATGATATCGTCCTAATGGTGGAGTCGCTGCAAGACTTGCAAAGTATGCTGTCCAACCTAGTTGATGCTTCTGAATGCATCGGTCTCGGAGTGAACCATAGATAAGACCAAGATCATGTTTAATGATCTTATTGACCCGGAACTGATTGCAGTCAATGGTGTACATCTTGAAGTTGTCCAGCAATATGTTTACCTTGCGCAAATATTGCAATTAGGTAAGAACAACTTTGAGAAGAAAACAAAAGTCTTCAATCAGTGCGTCCTACCAGTTATGACCTACTGAGCTGAAACGTGGACAATCACGGTCAAACTAGTCCACAAATGTTAGGTCTATCAGCGAGCAATAGAGAGAGCTATGCTTGGAGTTTCTCTGAAGGACAAGATTGATAATGAAGATATCTGACGGAGAACCAAGGTTAATGAGCTCTAAGGATAAGCAAGCTAAAGTGGTGGTGGTCACAGTTCCCGAAGAACCGATAACCGTTGGGGTTGACGAGTACTCGAGTGGAGAAAACGTTTAGGCAAACATAATGTATGACGCCTTGTGGCCAGGTGGAGTGATGACCTGCGAAAAGTGTCTGAAAGAAAATGGATGAGGAGAGCTGAAAACTCCGTGAGCTCAGTGAAGTGCAATAGGAGAGGCCTACGTCTAGCAGTGGACTAATATAGGCTGATGATGATGAAACACGGATGTTTAGCTTAAATAAAATAATTTTGTGAATGGGGAACACTTTTGGGGACAATGAAAATTGAAAAGGTAAATGGATAAGATATCCCAAAAATAAAAGTCAACATCCAAACGTTAAAGGACCACTACATGGTTTATGCACCAGTTTAGTTCCGTTCAGATGATCACAACTTTTGTTTTTTTCGAATAATTGGTAAACTCCCTTGATCACTAACTTGGGTGACATTTCTAAAAAAGAAGTTTTTTATGAATTCGGTTTTCAGTGTAGTAATCCCAATTAGTTGCGCATTATAATGTGCTATATAAAATATTTTAATGGATTATTACGCTGTAATCATAAAATCGATGTTAATCTAATTTTGATCATCAAATATTGAAATTTTATTAATAAACTACAGGGCCTATTATGTTGTACTATATGATTGCAAACTATTTAAAAAAATGTGCATCCTTTATCCAGATTTAAAATGGTACAGCACATGCAAGAACTTTTTATTTAATCGTTAACTTAGACATGGCAGAAGGGTTTGTTTTTCTTAATTCACGCTTTGAAATAATGTGACAAATTTTTAATCCTTTTTTTAAAATCTGTACCAATATTCTACACCTTCAATAAACTCTTTCTTGTCTTATGTTGTATTTTTGCATTAATTATTTTATTATTTTTAGTGGTTGTTTACAAAAAAAGAACATTTTTAATATGAAGACTATTTAAATTTTTTGGAAAAGTTTTTTTTTTGTTGATGTTGGCCTGAGCAAACATCGGAAGAAATAAAATGATGTCAAAGAAAATAGTTAAACTCACTTTAGACTCGACGTTAGTAATTTAAAACCAAGGATGAATAACCTACATATAAAACAACTGAATCTGTTTTTACGAAAACTATCTATGATTTCACTGGAATGGAACTCATTAAAAAAATGATTACACATCTCGTAGATATGAGAAAACATAAAAACAAAAAATGGATTTATAAGTTTTGAATACGAGTATATAAAAACTTTTTTAAAACAATATTTTACGATATACCACACCAGTACCACTAAGACCTGAAAACTAATCGAGACCAATCAAATAAGACTAAACTCGAAGGGGTTTCATAATTTTGTTGTGGAGTTTCTGTGACTTCCTTCCGGCTCCATCATCAGACCAGCTCAACAGTACCATAATATTGTATTGTCATCATAACTACACCCGTGTGCAAAACTTCAGCTTCATTGGACGTCGTTAATTGACTTGCAAACTTGTCCCAAGCTTAATAACCCAGTGTATTGAATAAAAGCTTGTAAAAAGCTACTTAACCAATTTATACCGTATGCCCTCTTTCCTCTAGTAAAAATAATCATCTAGTTCAGAAATCCCGAAGATATGAGAAAAAATAAATAATTAAAACAAATAGATTTTCTAATAAAAAAATCTACTTAACCAATTTTGATGAAGTTTATATGAGACTACACTGAAATTCTACCCTAATGATTAAAATCTTGGAGATTAAAGGTAATACAAACACAATTTACGAAAAATCTATTTAATTTCAAAAAACTACTTAACCAATTTGGATGCAATTTATATGAGACCACCTCGAAAGTATACTCTTTCAAACAAAAAAGAATTTTCAAAATCGGTCCGCAATTGATGGAGAAATCGGAGAACATACACAAAAAAAAAACCATACAATCGAACATAATTGTTAGCGAAGGAAGGACAAAGGAAATATATTGCAAATTAAATCAATGAAAAGAAAACTAAAGTGGACTATTTTCATATTTTTCAATTTTGACAACTCGCTATTATCAATCTGATTCGCACTCTCTTTTTAAAAAAGACAAGTGTGCTTCAAGGAGGTGGCACGTCGTCTACATCTTCCCCCCTAGTGCTGCGAGGAGCAGCACTCACTCTCATTAGGCAGGAGCGCCACGCTTGTCACCGGTCTGCGGAATTTGTCTCTGCTCGTTTTCACATCTACGGCCCTTACTCTGTTGTCAGACCCTGGATGAACCTTTACAATAACTCCTAAAAGCCAAGTGTTTCGGGGTAGATTTGGATCAATTAAGATGACGACGTCTTTTTCTCGAAGGGTCTCTCGTCACGGTACCACTTTTGTCGAGGCAACATAGTGGGCAAAACCTATCTCATCCAGCGTCTCCAGAACATGTCACTTAGCCTTTGAGCTACTCTCCACTGTTTTCGCAAAAGCAAATTAGAATCATTAAAAGTTCCAGGCACAGGTAAATTAGACGACGATACCAAAAGAAAATGATTCGGAGTCTAGGCTGCCTGGCTTACTGGGTCCACTGAAACATGGGTGAGTGGTCTACCGTTGACCATATTTTCTACTTCCGCCAGCAGTGTCAATAGAGTCTCATCTCGTGGTGATCTCTCTTTTAGAATCACTCGTAATGCCGTCTTAATACTTCTTATAAGCCTTTCCCATGCTCCACCCATATGCGGGCTCGCTGGGGGTATAAAATACCAATCTACTCCCCTGTATGCCTCACTTCCACAGACTATATAGGAGACACTCAATTCATATTTTAGTTTTTGTGTGGAACAGTGTTGCCAATTTATATATTAATTCGTTTGTTCCAATTCCTATTTACTTTATATTGTATTTTTGTACCTAATGTGTAATTTTTATTATTGTAAATTTTTTATTTTATGTGACATTTCCGTGCGTGACGTCACCTACCGTTCCCAACGGAAGACCAGCGCTGGTTGTTATTAACCAGAATTATGCTGAGTTGGGGCCGGCTTATGGCAAAAAACTTAACTAACTACTTAGGTACTAAATTATTTCTTCAATGTTTTTATTTTGTGTACTTGTTTTTTGCCATAAATAAAGCTATGTCTATGTCTATGTCTATGTCTGTTTACAAGATCTGTCTGAATCTCTCTTCTCTGCAGAAGTTCTTGATATTCCTATTTTAATTCGATCTCAGCACCTCTTAGGTTGGTTCCATTGTCAGAAAAAACCTAAGGGGCCATCCACGTCGTACTGCCATCATTCTAAGTGACATTATCAATGCATCAGTCGTCAGCGACTGCACAACTTCAATGTGTACTGCAAGTACAGTCATGCAGGTAAATATTACTCCATATCGGTTAACTTTCTGTCTTCCAACGGTAACTTCCATGGGCCCAAATAAATCTATGCCACAGTGACTAAAAGCTCTCTGATGGTGGGCCAATCTGGCTTCTGGCAAATCACCCATTCGCACTGGTGCTGGGGCAGCTTTCCTTATGCGACACACAAGACACTGAGATGCAACTGTCCGAACGGTAGGTCTCAAATTCAGCACCCAGTATTTTTGCCTTAATTCATTTATCACCATTTCATTGCAAGCGTGTGCGGCCTGTTTGTGGTAGGACTGGACAATCAGTCGAGTGATGCAGTTACGACCATCCAAAATTATCGGATTCTTTACCTCCATTTCAACATCTTTGACAGCTCCAATTTGCCCATCTACTCGCAGCAATCCACATTCATCTAAATAAGGCGTCAACGTTCGAAGCCGACTGTTCCGTTCAATAGGCTTTCCATGCTTTAGACTGACAATCTCGCTACTGAAAGATTCATTCTGTGAATACTTTATTAGTAACAACTCAGCTGCTTTCATTAGTTCGCAATCGATTGAGGTATGTTTCAGATTCCTCTTGTACTTACTAATGAATAAGAATATGGCAGCAGTACTTCGTAACAATCGCAGCCATGACGAAAAACGTTTTGGATCAGGAACAGGTAAATTTTCTTTATCAATATATATCTCCAAAATTTCATTACTAATGCGTCGTTCTGTTACAGGAAATGACGGCCAGCAATCATAGCTCTCTAGTAGAAAATTAGGTGCACGAAACCAGTCGCAGTCGATGTTCAGTTCGTAATTGCTAATCTTAGTAGCTTTATCTGTTGTATTTACATATGTTGGTATGTAACGCCACTCGCTCAATTCCGTCAAACTGTCAATTTCTCCCAATCGATTTGCAACGAAAGCTTTGTAATTTTTACTCTCATTTCTAATCCAATATAAGACAAGTGTTGAATCCGTCCAGAAAAATCTCTTTGTTATGTTTAGTCTGTGTTCTCGCTGTATAGTGGCAGCAAGTCGGCTACCAAGCAGAGCAGCCTGTAATTCTAGGCGTGGCACAGAAACTAACTTGACAGGCGCAACTCTGGATTTACTAGCAATGAATGCTATACGAACTGGCGAGAGGGTATCTTCTTGAAGCTGCGAAGTTAATATGCGCTAATAAGCAACTGCGGCATAAGCAAAAGGAGATGCATCGCCACCAATCACTCAGTGGCCTGAATAGGTTATCTGGTATTACATTATCCCACTTAATGTTATCTTTCCAAGTTGACTGAAGAATGATTTTTGCTTTAACTGTGAATGGAGCTAGGAATCCATATACATCGAAAATCAAATACAAATCAAATCCAAATGTGTCCGTGGCAGGATACCAGAGAAGTCCTAAAGTGCGCTTAGACTGATTTTCTAAGTTCAACTTAACTGCTTTGTCGTTTATCGCCGATCTAGATATGCTTCGGAGCAGATTCATGTTATTGCTCAAAAAAAAACTTATTTCGAAACCACCTTGAGCATGAATATCAATAATTTCTTTGACCAACTTCTTGGCATTGTCTTCGCGCTGGCTGTCAACGTAGTCATCCATGTAATGGCTCTTTAAAATTGCTTCAACTGCTTCTGGCATCTCATTTTGAAATCTCATCGCGTTCAATCAAATCTTATTCTTTATGTACTGTGCAACAAACGGCAAGCAATTTGCACCAAAAATTAGTGAAGTCATTACATATTTTTTGACTGGATCGGATGGATGATCACGCCATAAAAATCTCAATGCATGTTGATCTCTCTCTATGATTTTCACACGTAGAAACTTATGAAACGAAGATGTCCTTTATGTCCCCTATTACTCCAACGGACACTTCTCGAAATCGCATCATGATACCCAACAGAGACTGGAGAAGATCAGGACCTTGTAGTAAATAGTCGTTTAATGAGTGACCTCCCGACAAAGCTGCTGCGTCAAAAACTAGCCTGAGATTCTTTTTATTGGGATTATCCACGCCAAAGTGAGCTAAGTACCAAACGTGTGGTATGTCATTGTCGCTGGAGTTAATATCTTGAAGCTCTCGAGCGAAGTCGTTAACAAATAAATGTTCAACGCGTTCTTTGTATCGTAAGGCCGAAGGTAGGTCGTAGAGGGTCGTAGTCGTGGTAGGTAGGTAGGTCTGTATTAAATTGCATTTTCTTCTCAACAGTATGCAATCTCTTGAGGGCATTGGGATAAGAATCGGGTAGTCTTACATCTGATCTCCATGGTAGTCCAACTTCCCAACGACCTTCGACGAGATTTGAAGTAGCATCTAGAATTGATACAGCTTGAAGGTGTTCAGCATTCTGTCGTGGTTTAGTAGTGATTCCAATAGCATCAAGAGCAAACGATCGCTTAACCTCCTCGTGCAATAAAGCATCGTCGTCGGCCATGGTGCATATGTGGAGCACAGCAGCAGGTAACGATGAGTGATATGAATATAAGGCGTTATCGTTGGTAGTCGGCCCTCTTAAATTTGACGCACCAATCATTCCATGCACGCACCAACCCAATGATGTCTTCGTAGCGTATGGCTCGTCCTTTCGACCACTGTAAAGCTGGAGGTCATGTCCTATTAAAATCTTTGGCTTAACGTTACCACAGTAGGATAAAACGAAGTTGTGATTACGTAAGTGTGGATATCGCTCAATATCTGCGTTTGTAAGACTCTGCGCAGATAAATCAAGCTCCTTCATTACTAGAATCAAGCACCTTCGTAGATTGAAGCGTTCTCCTTCAGTGTTGGATATGACACAGTTAATATTCTCCACATCACATGTGATTTTATTCAAAGTCCATGCACTCTTTGCGTTAATTGTAAACTGTTTACCTTTTAGTCTAGCTTGTTCAGCGATATCAGCGGACATAATACTGAAAGCAGCCCCATCATCTAGCAATGCATATGTCCTGACGTTGCCTTTGGGTCCATGAATCATTAGTGGAACTACCTTCAATAATAGTCTTGACCTTTTCTCAGCTACTGCGTGAGCGACAATGTCAGTCTTAGCTTGTTCATGCTCTGCTTTATTTTCTTTTTTCTCATTTTTCACTGCAGGCCAGTGTAACAGCCGATGATGTGGCTGGTTACATTCTTCAAAATCACAATTGTTCGCTGGGCATGTCTCTTGTCTGTGGCTCTCTGCTAGGCAATTAAAGCAAAGTCTGTTGCTTCGAACAAAACGCCAGCGGTCTCTGCGCATAGCTTTCTTAAAACGTCCACACGAAGTAAGTGCATGCTTTTCCTTATGGCAAAATTTGCATTTTGACATCCGACATCCAACAGCTGGCTTCAGCACTGAAGGACGCTTTTACCTCGGCAGCTACTGATGTAAAAAATGATGCACTAATGTCAAGAATTGGCACATCTAAAGATTTACCATTGTTTTTCGGTGACCCCATCGAGTGGCTTCAATTTAAACAAACCTATTTAGAGTCAACGCATCAATGTAAGTTCTCTGATACTGAAAATTTGTGGCGACTTAGCAGAAGTCTTCGTGGTGAAGCTAAAGAAACTGTGTCTTCTTTGCTGATGGGACACACTCCGGCTGCCACAGTTATAGAAGCGTTAGATCTACGCTATAGTCGACCAGAAGTTATCATTGCTAAACTTGTCACCCAACTGAAAAAGACAACACCTTTAGATGATGTGTCAGATGTCTCTGTATCTTGTTCATTGATTAATTTCTCTGACTGTACCTCGCGATTAGTTGCACGTTTATTCTTCCTCGCTGTGACGCTCCTCGTTTTGATCGTCGGTGCGGGCGGTGAATGGAACATACTTCCTTCCTCTGGTCTAACTTTCACACAGTTGGTTCATGAAGATCCGGCAAAGAGGGACCAATGTTACCGAAGGAAGGACAAAGGATATATTTTGCAAATTAAATCAATGAAAAGAAAACTAAAGTGGACTATTTTAATATTTTTCAATTTTGACAACTCGCTATTATCAAACTGATTCGCACTCTCTTTTTAAAAATGACAAGTGTGCTTCAAGGAGGTGGCGCGTCGTCTACAATAATTATAACTTATAACCGTCTCCTTTTGTAAAGTCGATTACAAATTTAAAAGCTGACGATAGTCAGTTGCGGTACGGGACGGGTCGGAAAACTAGCGGGCGATTTGAATCTTGCGTTTTGTCAGTGCGTGACCAAAACAACGCGCAACGTATGATTTTGAAAAATATTATTGTCGTTAAAGACGATTTTGTGTAAGCAAATTCATCTATATTACTATAATTATTCAGAAAGTGTTATAAAGGCTCTGATTTTACAATATTATGCAAACAGTGTGTTCAGAGCGTTTGTGCCTTTTGCTTTTGCTTTAGGTCCGCATAATCGGGATTTAAGGTTTTACTGTGTAATAGAACATGGCAGAATATTATACGGTCAGTGTTTGTTAAATAGTAAATACGACTTTAGAATACTGAGCGGACTGTGTGTAAAATACGAGAGTACTTTCGAATAATATGGGGATAGTGTGTAAAATAGTATGACTTTTGATTATTATGCGGTCAGTGTGTAAATAACTATACCTTTTGAATACTATGCGGACAGTGTGTAAAAGAGTATGACTTTTGATTATTATGCGGTCAGTGTGTAAATGAGTATGACTTTTGAATATTATGCGGACATTGTGTAAAAGAGTATGACTTTTGATTATTATGCGGTCTGTGTGTAAATGAGTATGGCTTATGAATATTATGCGGGCATTGTGTAAAAGAGTATGACTTTAGAATATTATGCGGACTTGTGTGAAGAGCGTTCGTGCCTTCTTATTATGCGGTCGGACCGCATAATAGGGGTTTTAGTATAAAAGTTCACCATTTAATATCTCTGTCCTTTTCGAGTGTATAGAAATTCTGACCAGAGAATCGTGTTGGACAGAGATAGGTTACTTTTCGTACGGCATTAACACTTCGCTAAAGCAACGGGAAAGGTAGGCCCGCATAACCTGGATTTTTGTAAAGGTCCGCGGATTATTAAAGCCGCGAACAAGGGTGTGTGTGTGTGTGTGTGTGTGTCTCTGTCTGTGGTATCGTATCTTCCAAACGAATGAACCGATTTTGATGCAGTTTTTTTCTGTTTGAAAACTGATGTGGTCGAGATGGTTTTAAGATATATTATATATTTTAAGATGATTGGACCTATTTTGATGCGGGTTTTTCTGTTTGAAAGCTTATGTGATCGAGATGGTTCTTAGATATATGGGGAGGGTAGGGGGAGAGGGGGAGGTGAGAAAAGGGGGGTGAAATACGTAGCTTTGGAACAAATGGACCGATTTGGCTGTGGTTTTTTATGTTTGAAAGCTGGGGTAAACGAGATAGTTTTTTGCTATAATGGGGGGTGGGGTGGCATGGTTGTGACGATCGTAGCTCTCAAACGGATGGAACTATTTTTATATTTGAAAACTGATGTGATCGAGTTGCTTCTTAGCTATAATGGGGGGGGGGGGGAAGTAATTTGTGCTTGTAATTCATATCATTGCCTGTATTATTTTATGGTGTCCGATAAAGTGTTATTGTATTGTATCTATTACGAGTATGACGTCTGCCAAGCCTGGTGATTATGACAAATCCTACCATTATATGAGGGAGGCCTATGTGCAGCAGTGGACTCCAGCTGTTGATGTGATGTGGTGTGAATTTAACGTTCATCGCTTATATCTTGATACCTCATCTACCTCGTTGATAGTCGTCGTTTGATAACACCTGTCACAACAGACTTTGCTGTTGCTATTTTTGTATTATTCTCCTACAATCAAAATGCGAGGGAAATCTAGGTCATACATAAACATATTAATGTAATGGGTTAATTATAATCGTTTTTCTTAATCTGATCATCAATTTGATTCGAAGATAAGATAGGTTAGTAGATTTGCTAAATTAGTTCATTGAAGAATATCAGCTGTTGTTGTTGATATTATGGAATAGTCCAATACATTTGATTAAGGTGATAGTTAAAATTGGATAAAAGAATAACTCGAATTTAATAATCGTGAGCACAGGCCAAACCGCTAAAGCTATGAACTTGAAATTCGGACAAGAGATTTCTGTTGTATTGAATCTGTAGGATAAAAAGATACCATATTGTGAAATTCAACCTCAAAGAGGGTTAAAAAAGGTGTTATAAATTTGTCTGAAACTTTTTTGTTATTATACATAGAAATATGAAACTTTGCTAAAAGTATTTTCAAATAAACCTAAGAATATTGTATGTCATTACGTTTCAAAAATATTTTCATGTAGGGTGAAAATCTGTATATAAAGTTTTGGTAGCACACAGTTAAGGTAACGGATTTTAAAGTTATTGTATTGACTTTTCATTGCAAACAAAGAAAATAACTATAAGCATTTAAAAAAAAACGATCATTAAGGCGTGAAAAAGGCAGTCGAATATTTTTCAACAAGTAATCGTATCTCGGTAGACGGAAACCACGTTTAGGCAAACGTATTGTTGGACGACCTGTGGCCAGGTGGAGTGACGACCTGCGAAAAGCGGTTGGAAGAAAATCGATGAGGAGAGCTGAAGACCGAGCTCAGTGGCGTGCATAAGGAGAGGCCTACGTCCAGCAGTGGACAAACATAGGCTGTTGATGAACCGTATTGTGAAATCTTGAATAGATTCTAAGAAAAAGAAGTCTAAGACGTCAAAATTTGGATATTATCTTCTCATTACAAACGAAAGCGATGGTAGTTTAGTGGTTTATTAGTGTCACTTATAATTCAATGTCAATTAGTTTTCTATGTGCGGTGCGCCCTGTGCTTTGGAAGGGACGTTAAGCTATCGCTCCCTGCTGTTATTGATTAATAGTAGTCGTTAAGCCATGTCAGAGGTCCTCGAGCGGCCTAAATTACTCTAACCCCAGAGGCCAGCACTACCTCATACCAAGTGTCATTAAATAAAATATTGGTGTGACTGTACATTAAAGATTTTTAAAAATTATCCACGAGGGTAGGGTTAAGTTAGGTAGTATTTTTAGTTTGCATGGAAAATGGTGCTTTATATATTTGTGTCAACATTATTTACAAATCGGCCCCTCCGTAGACGCCCTAGAGACATCTTGAGCATTCCGGACGATGAAATCGCTGCCACAGTGCAAGCAGCGATAGATTCGTCCAACCTTTCTTCACCATCTGTCAATAAACTTAGACACAGACACCGACTTCGCCGGTGAGGTTAAAGGTCCCGTAATTAATGTCGATTTTATTCGCCTGCGAGTTTCTTGCCGATTCTTCTCGAAGGTGTATTCTGAATCGGTGGTCAGTTATCAAAATAATTCAGTGGACTCCAGACATTTCATCAGGGCTCCCTCGATCACTACTAAAACTAGCGATCCAGGTGTTTTTAGTCAGACTTCCGTAATTAATGGCAACCATCCAAGCCGAGGTTCGTACCCCCTGAGTGCCCTTGAGCAAGTGGCCAAAACTTTAACTTAGGCGTGCGCCTTTTGCGTCACGCATTCGACCGCCCAAGAGATGTATAGTTTTTGAGTTATGATTTTTTTAGTCAAATAGAGTACATAAAAAAAACAGTTTCAGGCAACCAAACAACCGTAACAGTTATTAATAAAAGCTTTTTGGCCGCCCGCCTTCGGCAATATTACAAATTAACTTTGGCAACAATGTGTAGTCATGTTCAAACCTTACCTACCCTAGTCTTTGGGGCCATACATAACATCTTCAGTTGACTTTTTGTGGAAACCAAATACTTTCTACAAATTAATAAAAAAAAACGGCGACCAAACAGCCGATTTTTAATAATCATAAAACTGAAATATCTCTTAATATAACCTTCACCCCTCCCTCCCTCCTCACTCGCCACTACCACCGGGTGGTGGTAGTGGCCCCCAACTCCTGCCCCTCAATTCTACAGTCAACCCTATGTCATAAATTAGGAGTGTCTTGGCAAGGGGGAGGGAGTCATGGGGGACTTCCTCTTACCCCTTTCATTCCCCGCTCTCTCCTCCCTCTACGCCGGTATCGGATGTCTATAGCCAATCCACTAGTAATGTAAGAAAAGGCTGATCGTAACGAAAGTATCATTAATCTTTCATATACGTTCCTGGATAATTGTCATGATTTTTAGCTAAGCAAATTGTGTTACCTTACCAAAGCAAAACGAAGTAATTTTATCAATTTTATTGAATTCTCCACTTTGCGTTTACCTTGATTAATATTGATTAGCAAAACGAAGAAATAGAAAATGATTTTCTTTTCAAAACGTGTCAGTTTTAAGGTTACCCAGCTCTACTCGCCGTGAAGTTTACTTTGCGTATAATATTATGTTTGAGGTTATTTGAATTACATATAAATATACCCATTCGTTGAATCATGCCTTAATTCCAGTAACTGTAAGTAGGTAGGAAGTCGATTAGAAGCTAAGGTTTAAAAACACGCTGAAGTTTATCGACCAGCCCTCACTTTGTTAGCTCCACAGAATCAGAAATATCTTTATCAAATCGGCAACATCAAAGCATTCGCAATAAATATCGTTCATTTTATACCAGCTACCGTCGTCCGGCGGTGCTTTACATCTGCTGTTATCAATCGGCGGCGTCCTTTGATCCGTTATCGGACAGTCTGTCGTATGTGCGACTACCTGTGTATTGTTTCATTTTTGTGTGCTAGTTTCGCCTCGCGATTTTGCGTGTCTTGGGTGGATTATTTTTAGAACTGGATCCATTAATAGATACGTTATCAGCATAATATAAATGCATTTATTGCGATACTTGCCAAGTCTTGCGATTGTCAATACATATGATTCAACTCTGGATTGGCACAAGAAAAGGAAATTTCATTTTCATAATGTAAGTAGGTATAGTTAGTTTAATTAAATACCCAACACCTACCTACCTTTTGTTAATAATATTTAAAGTTTTTTTTGTACATTTTCATGAGAAGTTACGTTTTTGACTTTGTGCTAAAGTTGTTGCTTATTTGAAAGTAAACATATTTTTTTATTGATTTCATATGCGCTAACTAACAAAACAAGGCATAATTATTAAACAAGCGTCACTAAAAAAAACCATTAAATCATCAAAAGTAATAACATATTTGAAACATGTTTTAGCATTATGTATTGGCATACACCACCCTCACCCAAACGCAAACACTACCCCACACACACAAACACCACCCACAATTAAATTATTGTGCGTCTAGCAGTAAAATAAATATAATATAGGTATTTTTTTCTAGTCATATATACTTAATTGTTTGTGTTATTTAATTGTAGAAGCTCCTGGTTTCCTGGAACATTGTCCATCTAGTTCCGGAGCCTAAAATAATGTGTCATATATTAATCTGTCTAGTATTGTATTAAAAAAAAAACAATTAAAATTATCTATGTAGCATTTGAATTAAATAAGATCAGTACGATCGATTGTTTTAGTGATTCAACATGTTTAATGTTTAATGAAGTGCCACTATTTCTAACACGTTCAGGATGGCTCGTAGAAAATGCTACTTAGAATTAAGTCCTCCTTGTACAATTGTTTTGTGCAAAAGAATTAAATAAATAAATCATTAACAAAAAGTGAAAGCACTTAAAAGATTTCGGCAGTTTATCTTTTCCACGTGCTTAATAATGCAATATTAAACTTATTTTTCTCAAATGATTAATGGAAATCTAATTCCAATACAAAGTAGGTACTTATCTTATCAAGAAGTCGGCACTTCTCAAGAACAGTAGGAGAGCTGTGTTTTTGATAAACTACCTTATGTTTTGAGATCGTGTAAGATTAAGAAACAATTGACAGTCAGAGTTAAGACAGAATCTTAAGTCTGACTATCAATTGTTGTAATCTTCAAACTTACAAATAGTCAGATCAGATCTTTAATAAGTGGGAATTCTATAAATTTGATTAAGCCTTGACATCATTTTTGGACAAATTGATAATATATCAAACAAAATTCTGTACAAACTACTAAATAAAAAGGAATTATACGAATTGAGCATTTATCCGATTGACGATGCTTTCATAGAGAAAGAAAAAAAAAACAGCCGTAGAGCAGTAATGGAGGATAAAAATATAGTGTATCGTCGTTACTACAATTGGAGTACTAGTGGGGTAGGTACACCTAAGCACAAACGTAGTTCTTTTATTTATTCCGTGGCACAGAACAAATATTTTTACCACGTGACATTTTCATACTACCTTATGCATACCTTACTATTAGTTAGTATCTATTATTAATCTTTAAGTTCAGCGGGCGGAAGTAAAGAAAAAATAATTATGTACCTGATCTAGAATTCAAAGTTAAAACTATAACCCTATTGGGTTCATCGCGTCCAACCGGGGCGAGCTTAAAAGCCCCTCATATTCGTGTTTTTTATGTCAACAATGCTTCATTTTGCTATTCTATTCATAACTAGTTCGGATGACATTGGAACGCTCAATCAATAACAAGTAACAACCTTCCGACTGCTAACCATTTTCCGAAAATTACATGCAGCTAATTTATCCAACTCCAAGGATATTTTAAATTGCAACAAAACCGCCTTACTTTTTAACAATGACTTCACATCGCACACAATTAGCATCTTCTCAGAATTCCAGAGCAGGAGGTATTCTAAAATAAAATACCTATTCTTTTGTCAGAAGCACACCATTGTCCATTCCAGCATTTTGTTATCAGCAAGTTTTCAGAACATTTCACACAGGATGTTAACCTACACATTGCTTCTCACTGATAACATTTATCATCAGGTTCAGGTAGTCGGCATTTCAAACAGAACAGTGGCAGTTAAAGAACCTTAATTCTATTATATGTAAACAATAGTGTAATGTGTTTACAGTCGGCCTGCTTTGGTGTATTGTTTTGTTTTGTATGAACGTCGCGCCTCGTCGTCGGGAAGTTTGAAGGTGACTGAGCTGTGTCACAGAATAAATAATAGTACAATATTGTGTGTTTAGGTGACTTCGCTTACCTAAGATCTTGATAAGTGTGCAAATCTATTATTTATTTATGTTTTGATCAAAGAATAAGCATTGCCATACAACATGGCAACAGCAATTTGTTAATGTTGTCTACTGGTATCGGTATGTTAGAATACGAGTAGGTTTAGATTTACTTCAATAGGTACCATTTTTTCTGTTTATGAAAATTACTCTTACGAATAATCATAAGTCTACGCAAAAAAGAAACGGTAGGCACTGTATTAAATTTTGTTTTTTTTTGTATATTAAACTGAATATTGCAATACGATCAATAAATATTGATTTTAAGAAGGTACAGTTTACAATATAAAGCAAATTTTACAAATTATTTTCGTCATCGTGACGTCTAGACAATTTGGGAAATACCGTCGACGCTGTCTGCCCAAAATGACATACAAACCTAATATTCTTGAAAATTCTAGTCATTTTCTCCATTAAACCATTTTCGTCACTGTGACGTTTCAGTCAACCAATTTACGAAACCTGGAAACCCATCTAAACATCCTCGTGAAAGGCCCCATCTAATCCCGCCAATTATGAAACCTCATATTTACACGAACTAAAACATCCAGGGCAATAATAATATGGTTATTACCCTAATTAGTAGTAGAGTTTTAGTAATCGCATACGTTTTTTTATTGTGCTTATATCTGAATGTAAATTAAGAAGTATATTGAAGGTATTATGTGAAGCGTACCTACTTACGTTCGTGACGATTTTGTTTGTTCGGTATATGTAGGCCTTAAAACACTAGCCTTGTATTTTGTTAGGCAAGGAAATATAAATAATTTAATATCTGAAACCTTTATTCAAGAAACTGATACAATGAGTTACAAGATTAACAATGAAAAGGAAGTACCTAGTAATAAGCAAAACTTTTTGAAATGTTCGTAAACTTAGCAACCTCGACGTAGACTTAACCTACTGGTCAGTCGACAATAAAAAGCAGATCGTATATATAGAGTAGAGAGAATGTCAAGAGAAAAAAATCACGGTAAAATTAGAAGGATTTTTAATTTAGGATAGTAGTTATCCTAAATTAAACTAGTAGTAGTAGTACTGCTTAAATACTTTAAACTGTGTACTTAAAATGTGAAGATAGAAATTAAGTTATATTAATCGTTTCTGAAAACATCCTACAAAATGTTCTTGAATTCCGAAAAGTACCAGTACTTCTGATGAAATTTGGTGTGTGGATACAGAACATTTACCATACTGTTCATCATCATCATCTTCATAACTGCGGCTGAAACCGTGGGGTGCAGCTAGTAATATATAAAATAAAGTATGCACAATATAAGAGTAAACCTCCAACCACATTTTTTAACCCAATTAACCTACCTTTTAGTATTTTTCGTTTCTCGAGTTTTTTTATAGATATTCTCTTGTTTTATTTAAGACATGACGATGTAATAATTGAAATTCCAAATGTTCTACATTACATATTTGCTCAAAGGTTAACATAACGCAGCTACTACTGTGTAGATAAACAAGGTATTAAACTGATATTAAGATTACACAGTGGCAATGGGAAAAAATATTTTTCCAAATTATGTACCTACTCTTCCAATTAGATTTATTACTTATATACCTACTCAGATATGGCAATGCCCTTCAGCTTGGGTTACGTGCGTCGAAAAATTATAATATTACGACTCTTGGTTGTTTCTGTGAGAGCAAGTTTATGATGGTATTACATGCAAGAAGATGACAAATATGTTCGGTTCATTTCTGATTTGGTTCCGGATTACCGCCATTCTGAATTATGTTTCGAACAAGTGTGGTTGATTTCAAAGAAAATAAGGTAATCGCTGATATGCTTTTTTTAACAATCATACTACCTAAAAAAAAAAGGTGTGATAGCTTCTTAATTTTTTCTGTACGCGATGGCGCACGCACATGCATAGTAAATTCTTTTTTCTATTGCTATTTATTTTAACAATTATTTTGATGTGTTTTAAATAATTTAATTGGTTAAATAATGTATATATTCAATTACTACTAAACAAAGGAAACCAGCGATTACCTTAAACATATTTCAAGTTCAAAGATGAACTAGTTTCTTTGAAAAAATTGCTGAACCAATTTTGATACAATTTACATGGACCACTTTGAGAGCATACCATTTAGAAACAAAGTTGGTCCGCAATTCAAGGAGCAATCGGTGTACATACACAAACACAAAACATACATACAATCGAAAATATAGACATAGACATAGACATAGCTTTATTTATGACAAAAAACAAGTACACAAAATAAAAACATTGAAGAAATAAGTTAGTACCTAAGTAGTTAGGTCGTATAACCGTCTCCTTTTGTGAAGTTGGTCAAAAATAACTTATACACTGTTCGAAACAATTGAATTCAAAATGTTTATATTATCATGTCATAGTTTTGTAACTAAAGAGTTGTGTTCTATAGTGGTTTGAGTTTTGTCTACCCTCATCATTGCCTCTAGACCTTCATCGTTGTCAAATTATTTAATTTTAGACGCTTATACTACTTACTTACTTTAATTATTCTTTTCTAAACAGGTTATCGTGCTGTTTAACTATTTTTAAAGTATTAATTTGTTACTTTATTTGGTTGTCACTAAAATGGCTTACTAAATTTAATCACGACGGATTTAACAATAATCCTGGATTATCTGCTATTGACTTTATAATGCCTACCAATTTTTAATTATCAATTGATTACACAGTGTTTCAATACTTTTCGGATAAACCCATTTGTAAGGAGATTTGTTCACGTTTTTTCCACTTTTCATAGATAATGCGCGCTGTTAAACTTAAATTTATCCAGTAGGTACGTCGGTACGTCACATCTTTAAAGATATGCTACTTGGAGCTAGATATGCCAAAAGACTAACGTAAAAAGGCGCGTGGGCTGGGGTGGGTTAAAATAACTTAACATTAACAAAAATACGATTTTTGATTGGGGCAGGTACTTCCTTCCAGGTAAGGGGGCAAAAAGGGGGCTACTGAATATCTCCGCCTCATAAGATCCGACTTCGATTGTTTTTTTTTATGTGAAACTTTAAATTGGTCTCATAAAATTTGGTGAAGGTCTTCGGCGTGATGAGCAGAATAGCTCTTCAAAATGCAGTAAATTGCTCACTTTTAGGTTTCTACCAGTGGAATCAGCCCTTTGCCTACTAGGTAGGGATTGATGGAGCACTTTAGTTATTAATGTTAGTTTTACAATAAGGTAACTAGATGGCGCTACTGTGCAAGATTGCTAGATTGTTTGCAAAAAAGTTTGTACTCGGAGGTCTACAGCTCACAGAGCCACTATAATAATTAATATTAAACATTTTATTTAAAGCTAAAAATACTATTTTAGGATCTCAATGAAATGGACAAATTTATTGTGACTTGTTCACACAGGTCACCATACATTTTTTTACACCACGGGCGCTCTAACTTTCAACTTAATTTTTTCGTTCTATTTTTTGTATTAAACTTTTGAATAATCAAAACTAAACTAGCGGTATAAAAACAAAAGTTCACATTTGATAGCGCATCTATCAAAGAGTAGATATCACTAAAAAACGGAATAAGTAAATACCACTATTTGTGATCATGCCGTCGAAAAGAGTGACCAATTTATATAATTTAAAATATGTCCAAAATTTACAAAACCATTACACTTTCACAAATTTTGATTTTCTGATCAGTCATGATGAACCACGTGTTGAATACTCTTTACCATCCTGTATGTTTCTATTGCTTCTTCTCATATTATAGCAGACTATTAAATATATTATAAATATTATATATACACATAATTATAATAAAGCAATAAGTAACAAAAAGACTGCACAAAGAAAATAATAAAATAATGGTCACAAGGATTTCAAATAAGCTACTAAACAGTTTTAATTGGTCTGTCTGTATGTTTGTCTGTCTGTTCGTTCTGTCTGGATGTTTGTTCTCGTGTCATGTAAAAACTACTGGACTGATTGAATAGCATTGTTAAGATTTAGCTTAGGATTTGACTGGTGTACTTTGCATCTTAGGAGATGAGTAGAAACAAGTTGTTTAGTATTGGATGTCCTGAATATACACATACTTTTAACCTTGATAAAAGACCACGTGGGCAAAACCGCGGGCACAGCTATATAGCACGGTAATGTTATCTATATATAGTAAGCAGCATCGAGTTTTTGTTGTTGTTTAAAGAGAGGCTATGTTAGCGTGACAGGCGTTACGCTAGCAGGTCATGTCATATTGTAAAAACGCGTATGGAAACTATCCATATTGCCATACAATAAGAGATAATAGTTGATAGACTCAGGCGTTATTTTTCAAAACTCCATAATATAAAATGACCACTAAACCAACCAAAAAATACCAAAGAAAAAATATGTAGCTTACTTCCGCCAAACTGTAAAATAAGGTGACCTATATTTATAAGACACGAATTGAGTTCCTAGCTTCTAAAAGTGTCAAATGGGAGAATTATAATTATTTTGCATTTAATGCTTCAGATATTATTATGATACACCTATCGTTCGCATATGCAACAGGCGATACTAGGTTTCATACATTTGGTTCGAATCCTTTCCCACTTCGGCGGGACCTATAACAATAAGTGGATTGCATTCAGCGTTTTTTTTAAATATAGTTACACACTAGCTGTACCCGCGGCTTCGTACGCGTGTTCTTTTCTTTAGGTTCAAAGTACCATGTCTGCTATTCCAGGACCAATATACCAACATTTGAACAAAATTTCTTCAGTCGTCAGAAATACTTTATCAATTGCTCGGCTTCTAACTCACCGGATTGAGATACCAATTACACCAGATTTAAATCAAACCCTGAGCTTTTATCTAAAAATGAAAACCGCATTGCAGTCGGTCCTGTAGTTTTTACGTGATGCGTGAACAAACAAACATACAGACAAACAGAAAGAAAGACACGATTAACAAAAAAAATAATTGTACAATACTATTTTTAAGCACATTTTTTTCATTTGAATTCATTAAGTAGTTTGGGTGCAATGCGCGGTCAAGATACGGACAAAACTAAAAAGTAACACAGTTTGGCTTCAGTATCGAATATATAGAACCAACCAAAAAATATTTTTTATTACTTAAATATTAACATAACTTTGGACCCATATCCCGCAGAAGTCCTTTATTTTTTCGGGATAAAACGTGTCCTCAATTTTAACCCATCATATAACTTAAAACAGTGCCAAGTTGTATCAAAACCCGTCCATTACTTTCAGCGTGGTACGTGTTCTTTTAAATAAGTTTCAACCTCCACCCATAAATTTTTCGAGATGTAAAGTATCCTATCTCCTACAACGTAGTATAAACTCAAATCATACCAAGTTTAATTTGAATTCATCCAGTAGTTCCGGCGGCGTGATACGCGGCTAAGATATAAACTGACAGACATACAGACAAAAATGAAAAAACATACAGTTTAGGCTTTATAATCGAATATAGAGAAATTTCCAAAAAAAAACACTGTATCTTTAATGTACAGCATTTAAACCCATATCCCACAGGAACCCTTTATTTTTTCGGGACAAAATGTATCCATAATTTTCACCTATCTTATAAACTATGTCTGTGTAACATAGTATAAACTATGTTTCCACCCCTATCCTGCAGGAACACTTAATTTTTTCGGAATGAAAAGTATCCAATGTCCTACCTAGAAGTGTGAGCTCAAATCATACCAAATTTCATTTGAATTCATTAAGTATTTTCGGCGTGGTGCGCTGCCAAGGTAAGACAGACATACGGACAGACAGACAGACAAACAAAAATAAAAAAATACAGTGTTGGCTTAAGTATTGAATATAGAACGGCCTCCAAAAAAAACCATAATATCTTCAATTTACAGAATTTTGGACATTATCCCGAAGGAACACTTTATTTTTCGGGATAAAAAGTATTCTCAATTTTTAGCTATTATATAAACTATGACTGTGCCAAGTTTCAACAAATAACGTCCAGTAGTTTCAGAGTGGTAAGTGTTTTTTGAAATAACATTTAACCCCAATCCTGCGGGAACCCTTTCATTTTTCGGGATGAAAAGTAGCCTATGTCCTACCTCGTAGTATAAACTCAAATTATACCAAGTTTCATTTAAATTAATTCAGTAGTTTCGGCGTGATGCCTAGCCAAGATACAGACAGACAGACGGACAGACAGACAGACAGACAAAAATGAAAAAAATTACAGTTTTGGTTTCAGTATCGAATATAGAGTAAGGTCAAAAAAATAATTCAAAATATCTTTAATGTACAGAATTGGACCCGTTACAGTTTTATTATAAGTATATAAACTATGACTGTGCCAAGTTTCAACAAAATCCGTCCAGTAGTTTCAGAATGGTAAGTGTTTTTTGAAATAACCTTTAACCCCAATCCTGCGGGAACCCTTTCATTTTTCGGGATGAAAAGTAGCCTATGTCCTACCTCGTAGTATAAACTCAAATTATACCAAGTTTCATTTAAATTAATTCAGTAGTTTCGGCGTGATGCCTAGCCAAGATACAGACAGTTAGACAGACAGACAGACAGACAAAAATGAAAAAAAATACAGTTTTGGTTTCAGTATCGAATATAGAGTAAGGTCTAAAAAAATAATTCAGATTATTAATCGGATACACATTAATATCGTTTTCATATCTATAGAAATAAGTATAATTAAAAACAATAGACAACTTTTAACGAGTTTTGTTTTAGTATTTTTTTACTTTTTTTATTGCATTTTCATTTTTTACGTTATTAAGTTATATTTTCTATTTTTTATTGCTTTGTCATCGGTTTGTGAGCTACCCTGAAACTTTTAGTCGTTTAGCTAATCGAGAAGTGCTCGAAATTTGAATTGCAAGACAGACAGAAATACATAGATACAGACATACAAGTGAAGTTGTTAAATAAAAGCTTTTGATAAAATGAAACTGAATTGTCCTCCAACCGATTATTATTTTAATACTATCATGATCGTATTATAAAACATTGACAATATACTCTTTGATGCATACAATTCCATTAGGCTAGGCGATTGTCAATTCGTATGCTAATCCTGAGGGGCAGACTGGTTAGACAATAGAAGAAAAGTAAACAACGTAACGTTTTTATTTACATTTGCTTGTATGTGTCTTCGCGTGTTTGTTTTCTTTAATACTTGTGACATTATTTTGAAATACTTCTGCTAAACCGATTCTCGTAAAACTTAGCAGTGTCAAGTCCCTATGACAATACAGTAAACATAAACGCAGAACTATTGTAGCATAAGCATACACGCCAAAGAAATAATTAATTTGGACTTTCATTTTTATTTTCAACGGGAAATTCCGCTACATCTTCTCGTCACAGATACCGCAGTGCCTCAAGACGAAAGTTTATAATCAGTGCGTGTTGCCAGGTGACATACGGCACTGAGACGTGGTCGCTAACTATTGGTCTCATACATAAACTCAAAGTAGCGCAACGTGCAATGGAGAGAGTTATGCTCGGAGTTCCACTACGTGATAAGATCCGTAATGAGGAAATCCGTAGAAGAACCAAGGTTATCGAAATAGCTCTCAGAGTTTGCAAGTTGAAGTGGCAATGGGCAGGCCATATAGTTCGCAGCGCCGACAACCGCTGGGAAATAAAGGTTCTCGAATGGCGACCACGAACAAGCAAGCGAAGTGTAGAAGTGTAGGTGTTCTTTCTATGGTCACTGTACATATATAGTCTTTACACTATATTATGTATTGTGCTAGCTAGTTCAATTTTCGAATAAACTCTTTTAACAATGCCCGTATATATGCAAAGTGTCATACGAATTTGAACGTTACAAATTCAGTCATTATATCTCTTGGGAGTTTCATATAAAACTAGCTTACCCGCCACGCGGAATACAGTTACGGCTTCGTCCACGCGGAATACAGTTTATCGTGAAAAAAACACCCTTTGTTCTTCTAGGATAATAAAAACGAATGCAAAAGTAGGTATAGTACCAACGCTATTATCGTTTTTACGAGGTAGGACATAGAATACTTTTTATCCCTAAAAACTAAAGGTTTCCCACAGGATAAGAGTTAAAAGTTATATTAAAAAGAACACGTATTTTGATGCAACTTGTCACTGTCATAGTTTATATGATGAGTTAAAATTGTGAATACCTTTTATCCAGAATTCTTGTGGGATAGGGGTTCAAAGTTATGTTAATTTTGAGGTAATAAATAATATTTTGGAGGGTGTTCTGTATTTGATATTGAAGCCAAAACTGTTTTTTTTATCCTTTGTGTGTCTATCTGTATCTTGACCAAGCATAACGCTGAAACTACTAAATGAATTCAACTGAAACTTGGTATGATTTGAGTTTATACTACGAGGTAGGACATTAGAGACTTTTAATCCCGAAACATTAAAAGGTTCTCGCAGGATATTGGTTAAAAATTATTTAAAAGAACACTTATCATGCTGAAACTACTAGACGTATTTTGATGAAACTTGACACAGTCATAGTTTGTATGATAGGTTAAAATTAAGGATACATTTTATTCTGAAAAATCAAGAGTTCCTACGGGATAGGGGAACCCTTGTTTTTTCGGAATATCTAATAATCTAAAGTTTTGTTAATTTTGAATAATAAAATATCTATACTCATAATAAAGGAATAATTACGAAAAAGTCTGTAAAATAAAGATAAAAAAATGTGGTCTAGGGTACTTAAAATAACAAAAACTTAAAATAATAAATGTTCTTTAAAACTAGTTTTTTTTAATTATGTCTGTCTATCTGTATGTTTGTTGGTTCGTGTATCACGTAAAACTACTGGACCGATTACGATGTGATTTTCAATGTTGGATAGCTTAGGGTTAAACTTAAAAACGGGTGTAATTTAGTTGGTTTCTCAACCCAACGAGTAGTAGCCAAGCAATCGATTAAAATCTTTATGACGGCTGAAGAAATTTTGATCAAATGTTGGTATATTGGTATTTTAGGTCTTGGAATAGCACAAGAGTACTTTTAACCCGGAAAAATGACCACGCGAGCGAAGCCGCGGGTACAGCTAGTTCGTTGAATAAAGCTAACTGTGACTTTAACTCATGGATTATACCCGAATATTAAAAATATATAGTTGCTCTATTTGAAACAGACAGACTGACAGACAGCTTTGCCGCAACAATAACGTTCCATATGGAAATTATCAGTTTTATATCTTTCAAATAACCCAGTAGTGACTTCACAGGAAAATATAATCCATCTATCTATTCTATCTATCTATCTCTACTTATAATAAAGCAGTGTGTAACAATTTTTTTTTCTAATGAAGATAATAAAAAAATAGGGTACTTAAAATAAGCTACTGAACAAGGATATATCATTTTTTAAATGATGTCTGTCTGTTTGTCGGCTTGTTTGTTCACGCATCAGATAAAAAATACTGAACTGATTCCGATGTGTCATTGATGGATTGCTAAGGGTTGGACTTAACAACTGGTGTACATGGTATCTCAATCCGATGATAGAAACCGAGAAATCGATAAAAACTATTTTACGGAAGAATGAAATTTAGTATATTGTACCTTATAGTTACTTTTGGTCCTGAAATAACAAGACTTTTATTCTTAAAAAATTACCACGCGGCCCACATCTAGTAGTGTATACGCTGAGTGAGTTAATTACAATTCAATGTAACGTCAATTTGAGGATGAAAGCTAGAAAAGCCTTTCATGTTTTCTATTTCTACTTTTTTTGTTTTAGGGAGCTTTCACGCGATAGCGGCTGGACGGATTTTGATGAAATTTAGAATGGAGATAGCTTATACCCTGGAATAAAACATAGGATACTGTTTATGTCAGAAAATTGTAAGATTACACGGGAAAACTGGAAAATGTTGATTGCTCACTGTAAAGAACGGTTGTTATCACAGAATAGTACGTGGTTGCTATAGAAACGAAATAACAATCCTGTCAAAAAACATTATATTCTCTTTGTCAAAAAACATCAACCGCATTGGTGCTATACCTTCTTTTGCATTGATTTTTAATATCCTAGAAGAAAATAGGATGCGCGATAAACTATATAGTCCACGTGGACGAAGTCGTGGGCGGGAAAACTAGATTTAAATAAAATGCCATGAGGACTTAAAATGAGCTAAAGAACAAGAAGAAAACTTTTTTAAAGTTCGTTTCTCTGTTCTGGTTCTGATTTATATATAGATTGGGTTTTACCTTAATATCTAGTGTACTTCATATCTCAATACGTTGAATAAAAACCGGCCAATAGCTAAACGTATTTTTGACAGCTGAAAAATGTTGATCATTATATATGGAGATTTGATCATTATGAGAGATTTGAAATTTGGATGAAATATTCCTTGAGGTCACTAAGGGAAATGGCGAGTCGTCGGTGATCGTGGCTGCTGTCAGGAAAAAGTACGAGGAGCTTTGCATTGGTTTTAAATACATTCGCTTTCTACTTATAACTAATCTTGATAATTCTGCGGGATTTCGCTTAAAGATAAAAATCCAGTAGAACTTACTGATCGGATTAACGAAAATGTCAATATAGATAAATAATGCACGTGCGATTTGGGAAAAACCTAGCAGAATGCTAAGGCATCCTTCATTATCCGCAAGCTATATAGTAAATTGATATTATAGTGTATAATATGATATACACTTGTGGTCGTATCTCTGGGTAAGAAGTAACTTATGTATTATTCCATGACCAAAACTACCTATAACTTACAATATACTACATTTCATCAAACTTCGTTCAGCCATCAAATAGTTTTTATCAATTGCTTGGCTTCTACCTACTCATCAGATTGAGATACAAAGAACACTAGATTTTAAGTCAAAACATAAGTTATCCAAAAATTGTAATGCGATTTCGAAATTGTATATATGTATTTTGAGTTATATATACATTATAATGTATAATTATGTATGTATAACATATTTATATTTATTTATATAATATAAATATATATATTTGTCGGTTGTTATGTTTTGGTATATATGTATTGAGTTGTCAAATCTATTTAAGTAGATATAGTTATGTTGTACATCATTATTATAAGGAAAACCACCGTCCATAATTTGTTGAAGTTATTTCTCTCCATGCACGATTGTCTGGAAGAAATCGCTTTAAGCGAAAAGACTGCTAATTGTAACACGTTTTTGTTAGACTAAGTTTGTTAAATGTATATTTCTATATTGTGGTATTTCAATAAAGAATTCATCTATCTATCTTTATGAGTATTAAACAAAAAGTTTCCACATGTATGTACTTTTAAATGTTACTAACAATAAATTTCAGTGTGTAACTTTTATCTTTACAACGGCGCATTTGTTAGATATAACAATTCACATTTTATAAAGTTACCCCCTTACTTATAAAAAGTTATGCAATGGTAAGTAATTCTGCGCAGTACAATATTGTACTGCGCAGAATTACTAATCATTACTTAATCATTGCATAACTTTTTATAAGGAAGGGGGATAGTGTGGAAATGTTTATTATTAAACAATTATTGGATCAAAACAGAAGCCGCAAGTAAATATTAAAACAGTGGCATAAATTCTGTTTAGAACAATAAAACTGTATCTAATGTTTTACTGATTTAGGTGTATAAAGAGAACAATACCAAAATAATATATAATATATTAATTATGTCTAGATACTGTAAATTGTAAAATTTATGATTAGATGGGTTTTTATTAGGTGTTGTTTATATAAATTTTAGATAACAAACAATAGTTTTTGTTTGTAATTTTGTACTCGAAGTATTTAAAACAAGCGTTTCGAGGCCCATTTGATATTTTAGATTTCGACACATTTTTACATTTCTCGGATTTACATTACAAACTTTCTTTCGTGCATGTTGGTTCATGGCATATTATGTGCATTAAACCAACTTTCCCTAGGTATTTTCATAGTAGGCAAGTAAAAAACTGACAAAACTAACACGCCTGCGTAGAGCAAAAATCTTTTGAAGTTTGTAACCCATTCGTTTCCTTTGCTCTACCGTAGAGCAAACAACATAATAAAGATACCAACTAAATTCCAGGTTTCTCTTTTCACATTACTTTGGTGCTGGCAAAAAGGACGTAAGGCCATGTTTTTATCATCTTACTCTTGTATAAAATCTTTTCATGGTCTTCGGAGAATACCTGCATGTTGAAGTGTATGTTTTTATTTTATTTATTGATTTCCTAATGAACATCCTGCTAGTTCCGTAAAATACTTTAAAGTCACAAACTTGTTCACATTTTTTCTAATTTTCATCTTTCATTTTCGGTTTTTACTTGAATCACCGAAAAAAGTAACAATTTTAATCGAAAAAATGGTTCACTTACATAATCAAACCGTCTACTTAGCTGTAGAAACCAAAATTGTCTAAGTAAACCGCTTTTATTGTGTACTAATGTACATTATGCAGGTATGTGCCTAACTAAGGATTAAACATTAATAATTGAATCAAGGCCTTTCTCGTTTAACCAGTCGTTTGGATGACCGATGATTTGATAATCAGCGTTCTAACTACTATTTACCTATGTTCATTTTACGCCTTCTGTACAAAGGTGTCTCGCCTAAAATTGAGTGATATCCTATTATTGATGAAACTATGTACGTGACCTAGGTTGGTTGATTTTATCCTACCAAATTGGGTAAGATAAAATCTAGTTTATAGTCTCGCTTGTCTCATTAAGCTAAAGCTTTTGCATCACCTACTTACGCAGCACTTTTTCACACAATCATTGTCTAACGCATCAACTTAACAAGCTGACTTCTAGACTCAACAAGGTATCTAGTGACACAGCCGGCTAACCTCGACTACTCGCCAGCAAAACGTCGCAACCCCAAAAAATACAAAAACGCGATTCTCGCTTCAAATGGTCAAAGAACAAAAGTTAAAGTAGTGTGTGTATGAAGGTTGTAGTGAATTGTAGGAACGCGTCGAACGAGTGTGTTGTGTTTGTGTCGGTGCTTTTGATGTTGGACAAAGGGTGCCGACTAGTGTCGTGTGTCGCCCACCTGACTGTTTACTGCGCACACGCATTGAAGCGCTCGCTTAGTGTACTAACACTCCTATGATGATGACATCGTGAATAATAAGTTACCCTTTTGTTTTTGAATTTGGTTTAGATAGCATTATTTACGTTAATATTCTTCATCGAACTCATAGAACCATGGCTTAAAGTTGAACTGATATTTGTTGCCAATATTTAAGGAGATGTAATTTTGACATTATGTAGATTACCTACTTATGTTAACAAAACTATAAAAGAAGTATCACTAAAAGATGTTGACGAGCAGAACAAGTATTCAGAGAAACGTGAGTGTCTCTCTTTTCATAAATATAGGTACATATAAATTTACCCACTAATTAAAGTGTATTATGCAGACCACATTTTTTTTTTTTTTTTTTATTTTTTATTGTCTATATATTAATAATACTATCACTTTATTGTGTGCCTGTGCATTATTGTACCTAATGCCATTATTCTTCCATTCTGATAACAGAACGAAAAGAAATAACGGCACTAAATACTAAAATCATTTAGATCATCAATTATATATCAACTTTTAGATGAGTCTCGTACTCATCTAAAGTAGATAATATACGCAGCCAAAATCAAATTAAGGATTAAATTTTCATTTAGTATTTAATACTTGTACGAATGTAATTAATTAGTACCTACTTACAAGCTATTTCGTGATAAGAATTAAAAAATAATTAGGAAGGTCATTAAATTTATCCTTTTCCCCTCACAAATGACTAAATACTATAAATTCCAGTCAACTTAATTAAACTTCTCGAAGAAATATTTCATTAAAAGTTTGGAAGGTGCAAGATTAAGCAACTTAGAAATCCTAGATTACACAATCCATGTGGATTGTTAAACTTGAATCAGATTTCACTTACGATACAATAGTCTCAAACTCTCGAAGTCTCGGTACATGTAATAGGCACTGAATCTCAATAGAGATACAAATTACAAAGAGACTACAAAGCTGTGTTCGACATCTCATCTACTACAAAGACTTGTCTACAAAACAAAATTACGAGACCAATTCGTTTCTCTAATGGCTTCACTGGGGCCCGTTTGTGTCACCAAAAATTTGCATTGCCAAACACAATTTCAAAACGATACAAAAAAAATAACTTCGACAGGGTTCTAATAAAACGAGCAGTAGTACAGGGATAGAACCGGGTCAATTTAAGAGGGAGAGTGGTTGAAACAATTTGCGTTTGTTACCGATCGATTTCGAAGGCAGTGCTCGGTAAGCTCCGCCTCCATGGGAGGTGCGGTGCTGCTTCGGAAGTCGAGACAGGCGCCCGGTAGAGCGGCGCGTTTGATGTTACCCCCCTCCGCACCGCGCAAGCGCAGGCCCCGATAACGAACGCACACAAGCTCATAACGCTCCGCGAGCTCTCTCAAGCCGGTTGTCAGTCACAAACCGGTTTGCAGTGACGACACAGGTACACAGTGATTCCAAAGTGAGTCTGAGGACAGTGCCCTAGTGTTTAGTTTTGTTTGAACAATTAGTAGTGGAAATGGAAGATAAGCCGTACAGTGTTGATAGTTCTGACGATATCAATATTGAAGAGGAAGACGAGCACATTGAGAATAATCACAGTGAGTATTCTATTGTTTATTTGGGTTTGTTTACACTCGATGTACTTTTTTTTTATATTTAACTATTTTTTTGAACGTTTCTCAATTTAAATTCATTTATTTTACCAAATTTAACTTAATGGGTTATTTCAGAAAAAGTTCAACTATTTAGAACTTTTTCCTGTGCTGTTATCCATGTTATTTATGTTTTATATGAGTTTCATGACAAATTGCATTGTGTTTTGGGTTTGGTTAAACTATATACCCAAAAAAAAACAATTAGTGACACTAGTTGTAAAATGTTCTTATGATACATCCTAAGAAGATAGTTTTGTAGGTACACTATCAATAGTCTAGTGAATTGAATATGCTCTACTTGTCTTACTTTATTCATTTCTTTTTCATTATTTCTACAGGCTATCCTCCAGACTTCCCAATCGAAGCTCTGGTGAAGCTTGAGCGGCCGTCACCGCCACTGCCGACGCCACCGGTGACGCCTACCGACGACACGCCTCCGGCCATCGTCCTCTCCCGCCACCAACCCGGCTGGACGCCGTCTCAACCCTACGCCACTTACCCCCGGCCACTACAAGGGCCCTACTATACCGACAAAGTGCCAGTACCGAGCTACACGCACCCAGCGATGTCGGCTTATATGCAAGCTCAAGTCGCCACTCTGCCTCCTTCAGCACCATACCACGCCATGCTGGTCAACCAATGGATACGTAATGCTGCGTTGTATCATCATACGCTTCGCTATCCTGGAGCGATGGCACAAAGAATGCCTGGAAGAAACCCACCGCCGATGAGAGCTCCTGGCGTACCTGGAGCCAGACCCAAGAAGCAGTTTATTTGCAAATATTGTAACCGACAGTTCACCAAGTCTTACAATCTGCTTATCCATGAGAGGACGCACACAGACGAGAGACCTTACTCTTGTGATATCTGTGGAAAAGCTTTTCGGCGACAGGACCACCTTAGAGACCATAGGTAAGCATCATTTTGTTTATAGCTATAAAGTTACCTTATTGTTCATTAGAGCCATTTGATAGCATTGTAAATTATTCTCACGAATGTATTGAAACTGCCCATAAATAAGCCCCACTTTCACTGTTACTATCTAGAAGAGTTCATATTTAATTTAATGTTTCTTCTCTAATACCAACAACGTGATTTAGTACGTGTTTCATCGAGGTATTGTTGACGATAAGAGAAAAAAATAAATTAAAAGTGTAAACCTTTTTGTGAGGTCGTGAGGCCGCACGCGCGCCCCCTCCAACCGGTTTGGTTCTTTACGATCACCATATCTGTCTTGCTCCGCCGTCGAACAAATTACACGTTATATTTCTTTGCTTTTACGAGACTCAAGACTTTTTTCTCTTATTACACCATATATTAACAGACTAATGCATCCGTAATGTGGTATCACTTCAATTTTCATTCAAACCTCTTATTATTTCGTCGCCTATTGAGCCATAAAGATTCATGTTGATGTCTGTTTACATAGAGCTCGTTTAGTTGTCTTCTCACCTTTCAAGTGAAAGTTGAACTGGACTCTCATGTTCATTTTCTTTATTTCCAGATACATCCATTCTAAGGAGAAGCCGTTCAAGTGTACTGAATGTGGAAAAGGATTCTGCCAGTCAAGAACCTTGGCAGTGCATAAGATTTTGCACATGGAGGAATCTCCGCATAAATGTCCGGTATGCAACAAGAGCTTCAACCAAAGATCAAATTTAAAGACGCATCTACTGACACATAGTGATGCAAACAAACATCATTTGGAGCATCTTGAAGGCTGCCAAGAAGTTTCATCGACGAGCCAATCAGACAGCTCATTACTGGATTTATCTCACAAACCATCTCCACCTCACGTTACTCAACAGCTTCAACCTCTTGTCAGCCCACACCAGTCTCCTGTTGAAGTACCAAAACGAACCCTTGGCTTTTCAATAGAAGATATCATGAAGCGCTAGTAATATGGTTTTAGTTTTAGACGTAGATTAGTGTAAATATTTATTACGTTCTCTAAATTGGGGTCTACTTTGAGGCTTTTCAAAAATTAGAGTCATCTTGGAACTATAGCAAATGGTTACTTATTAAATTTTATAACATTAGTGTTTAATTTACCAAAGACTTCATCGACTGATTTTTTTGTCATCCACTTGTGTACCATTTTCCTTGATTTTTTCAATGTATTCATATGATTCATTACTTAAAGAGTCACCATTCCTTGAAGTTAGTGTGAGTTATTTTTCATTTGTAAATTATAAAAAAATACGTACTTAGGTAAATTTTTAGTTGTAGCTCATCTGTTTGTAATCTATACTCGGATCTTCTGTATCAAGACTGATATTGTTTTAGTTATTGTTATGTTTTTTTCTAGAGGTTTATTTATTGTGATAGCTTATTTAGGCCTAAGTTTATAGTTTAACAAGAGTTACCGAAAAGTATTACCTTTAATTTAAGTCATTTTCTCATTCCCAAATTGTACGGCTATGACAATGTTATGATAACTTTAAATTAGGTCTTCTATTTAATTGTAATTAAGTTAGTGAACTATTTGTAATAGTGTATGTAAATTTGTGTAAATATGTAAGTATGATAATTTCAAAATAGTTACTAAGTCCAAGAGGCTACTTAAATTAAAAATATTGAAAAGAAATTCTTTCAAATCTTATTTATGGTGTTTGATTTTCCACATTAAATATATCTATTTAACAAAAAGTGAAGCTTGAACTCGCGACAAATTAATAGTTTTTTTACTAATATTAATTATTAAAATGCAAATCAATAAAAGTTAAATAGTTAAAACGAAGTAGCTTCGTTAAGTAATTAGGTCAACGAAATAATAACTAATTATAAAGCCACAATTAAATGTCAGAATGGCAATTTATCTATAAAAAATATAGAAAGCGATCCGAAATTAACCTTTGGCATGGTCGGGCCCAAAATAACGGCAAATCCCAAACGTTTCCCATTAGAGAGTGGCCTATGGGGCTTGGATGGCGTCATAGTCGTGCAATCTCCTCCATAATCATTATGTAGTTAATGTAACAGACAAAATTAATTATAATTACACGTTGCGAAGCGAATGTTTCGGATGGGTGGAAAGTTGCGTGAAGTTAAATACCTACCTATTGCATTCGTAAGGTGGTTTTGGTGTTAAAACACATACTTTTTTCTCAATTTTCACAATCCCAACATCAACTACAAAAACTAATAGAACTAATCAATAATTAAATAACTAGGTACTCCATGAGCAAGCGTCCTCCTGCATTGAGATGTAGCCAAATGTAGCGTTAATTAATATTTTTTATTGTTAATTGATAGATGCCCACTTACCAACACAACCTATTCTCATGAAAGGAAATAAAAATGAATAATGACAGTGATATCTAAAATACAGTTTAATAACTTTCACCCTAACCCTATACAACAGATGAGTAAGTTAAGAATTATGTAAGTACATAATTCAGAAGCAATAGGCAGACATTTTATTCAGGAAGTTGTACTAAGCAGTTCATTTTGATATTACAGTGACGCCGTGTTTAGTAAAACCACAATATTTTATCCTATATTTCCTTTAAAAAAATTATAACAAACAGCATATTTTTATTATATAAAAATAATGAAGTCGTTTTAATTTATTGATTGGTATAAGTACATATAGAAGTAGATTGAATTGCAACAATAATAAAATGATAAACGAAAAATCAATGTAAATGAAATATTATTTAAATAGACATTATTCATAACAGTTTGCAGGGGTATTAAAAATAGGAATTCAATACATACAATGTTGGCCTAATAAGCAGACGAAATCAACATAATGCGTGTGACAACTAGTCACGCCATCTATATCGTTTGGCGGGAACTGATAAAATGTCATTTGTAGCAGCTTGATGTCGCCACTCGTATTGAATTTAAGTATTAAAGTTTTCATTGTAAAGTTTTTTGCTCATTCTTACTTAGAAGAAACTAAAGATTATTATTCTAAGTTACGTGCTTATGTAGGAGTGCATTAGAAACAATGATAAAGTACTACCAAAAATATTAAATTGGTCACCACTTATGTAGATATCATTAACTGGATCTTCTATGACGGGAGTAATTTCGAGCACGAACGATGTTAGTTTAAAGCGTCCAGTGGTTTACTTCTAATTTATATTTGACATGTTATATTCATCCGAATAGAAGAAAATATAGATCTATCCGTATCCAAAATATTGTTTTTTCAATATCCTATTCCGTGTCTGAAACTCTGACTCAAGCATATCTAATACTTCTAATGCAAATGAATTCTCACGAATGAAAGCGATCTGCGGTGAAATTTCGATAGATTCTAAATAATGCATTTAGAGAACAAAATTGAAGACAAATTAAACTAAACACTAAAGCAATAATCGATTCTTAAGAATCGACGAGGCTGAACTGATTGATGTTTGAAGTCCCACCTCTATCCGCAATTTACCAGTCAATGGAAATTGCAACAAACGCCGTGATTGAGGTCTAATCGCGGGTCCTTGATAAGCTCCGCGCTTTCCCAAGACTATTCAAAATCCCATTAAATTGTTATGTCCAATTAAACTGTTAATCCAATTAGTCGCAATTTTGGTTCTAATTACGTGAAGTGAGGACGATATTTCAAGTGATTTTATCTGTCAGTTGAGGGTGAAAACCATCTTGAATGCCCTTCACCACGCAGGAACTTGTTCCTTTAAAATTACATAAGCATTCCTTTTTAGCTTAAATGTTCCTTTTTATTAACTCGAACTCAAAATGTTTTATCGTAAATGGGCAACATTACAGCACTTTTACATGTCAAAATTTTAAATTTCTCCAAAATCAGGTCATAAATATGTATGTTTAGAGTTAGAATCACCGGTAGAGTCACAAGGCTTTTCCTGTGTGTGTGTGTGTGTGTGAGTGTGTGTGTGTGTGTGTGTGTGTGTGTGTGTGTGTGTATATACCAAATCCATCTCAATAAATCGACCAAATCAATAGATTGAGTTTGAAAAGGAAGTTTCTTTCATGTTCCGACTCAGAGTTGAATGACGCACAGGAAAATTCGGAAATTCGCCCGTACGAGAAAAGAGCACCAAATTCCTCTATGAGGATGTCATTGGTGTGGAATTGTCCCGAATATATCATATCATATCATATCATTTTTTGTATGTAAATTTTTAGGAAAAGAGAAAAAGGAACTCATATAGGATTACTTCGTTGTCCGTCTGTCTGTATGTCAGTGAAGATACTTTTGCTCAGGAGCGCGTGGAGGTATCAAGTTGAAATTAAAATCAAATACTCAGGTCTGCAATTCCTTTGAGCTGTGACAAACTTCTATGTCAAATCAATCAAAAGATTTGGCCATTTATGCCGCATATTTTAACACTCGCAAGGGGATCAAAACATATATGGTACTTTCCGTTGACCTTGATTCATGAAATTTGGCAAGAAGCAATGTCATATAGCACAAGTAAAGGGAAAAAATCCATAAACCGTAAATTTGAAGTAACATCAGTTAATTTTGCTCTTTTTTGTTAGGAGCGAGTCTGACTCGCAATAGGCCGTTTTTTTTTTTGTTAAATGTATATTTACAGAATATTATAATTTCCTTTGCTCTTTTTTTTTCTAACCTTTACTGTCCCACTGCTGGGCAAAGGTCTCCCCCATAACCTTCCAAGATTCTCTTTCCTGAGCCGCCTATATTTAATATTAATACACATTAAAAGTCAAATTTATAAGTGCCAATGTGATGTCCCACAATCAAAAAATTGGGATAAAATAATAAAAATACAATGACAAATAAGAAACCAGGCTGAATTGTTTGACCGAGTATGACTTGTATGTCAGCCATCACCCCCTCAACCATTTTAGAGGGAAAGGCCCGGCACACAGAGCCGCCGCATGTCAATATATTTTAGAGAGCATAACTATAAAAACTAGCTTGTCTGCTGAACTCTTAACTTCTCTATCTATACTTATAATAAAGCGATAAGAACAAAAAAGTCTGTACGAAGAATTTAGTAAAAAAATATAGTCTAGGGTACTATAAATAAGCTACAGATCATGAAAAAAAAAAAAAACGAGTCTGTCTGTTTGTTTGTTTGTATGTTTGATCGCACTTCACGTAAAAACTACTGGATAGATTGCGATGCAGTTTTCATTGTTTGATGGCTTAGGGTTAGACTTAAAAACTGGTGTACTTGATATCTCAATTCGATTAATAGAAGCCGAGCAATCGACAAAAACTTTTTGAAGGCTGAATGAATTTTGATCTAACGTTGGTATATTGGCATTTTAGGTCTTGGAATAGTACATAGAGTACTTTTAACCTAGAGAAAAGACCAAGCGTGCGAAGCCGCAGGTACAGCTAGTGTTGTATAAAATGTTATGATACATCTTAAAAAGCACTTTGAACATAATTTAATTATTCAATGAGGTTAAAATAGAAGTAGAAGTGGCTTCAATTATTATTATAAAGAAGCTTGGAAATATCATGCGTGCCATGCATTTTTGTCACATAATATTTGAAGCATATTCATAATGCATCATTTAAGGTGTAGTATTCTTTATGAGATTAGTTTTCATTCTATGTACAGTTAATATTTTTCCTCATAATCATAAAATTAATTAGTTATTTCAATTATTAAAATAAACTATAATTATAATCACTAATTAGCAGGAAAACTCCCGAGAGTAGGTACCGTCGAGCTGACGTTTTAAATGATATATATATATATATATATATATATATATATATATATATATATATAGCACTGTTGGTGTTTTAATGTCCGTGAGTTTGATTCAATTAATTTAGATCATACCAATATTATAACTAATGATGCATGATGACATGCAGAGATTAACTTAATTTAATCATAATCACGACAGATAAAAAGTAGGTATCTCTATCAATAACATAGGTAATCTATCAATTGTAACTAACCTAACCTAACCATACATTATAATACTTAGGCACCTAATTCAAGATATTTTTGTCTAGAATGGTTACAGCTGATCAACTTTATAAATAGGTACTTAGTTACTATTATTCTTTATATTCGTTGATTATTGTTATTTAGTATAAAGTTATAAAAAGTGATTTACTAAAGTTACAACGCACTGACACAAAAGTGGTGGTGGCAGGCAAAAAAAATATTGTCAAATTGAAAATTTCCTTTGTTGCTTAAAACAAGACATTAGCACAGAATAAATAATAGACTTAAGTTCAAATACGAAAATCCGACTACGGTCGGGTAAAAAAATAGCCTATAACACTCTTGCGATGAAGACGAATCGATTGATACCTCGCTAGTTAAAATCGGATCAATAGGAGCGACGCTATGGTGAAACAGCCACATACATTCATACATATATTATTCATACATACATTTACACAATACATAGACTGTAAAACTCATTACCCTTCCCTTGCTTCATCGTAGTCAGGTAAAAGATGCAGTATCAAAACAAATTACAAAAATGCAACCAAACTTATGGATTTCCAGCCAACATTGTCTGTCATTCCTTTCCCGCCATTGCGTGCTTATTGCCTTGTAAGGTAGACCCTAATGAAGATTGCATTTGACCCCAGGGCAGACCCGTAACGTTCACCTGAAGTAGCCCAAATAAAACTTTAGGTCATTATTTCTAAATTTACGATCTCTCCGACGGTATTATTGTTCTCTATACTAATATTTTGAGGAAGATTTATGTTATAGCTCTGAGCGATGCGATGCTTAAAACAAAGGCTATTGGGTAAGCTATCCGATGATTTATGTTCCGATAAAGTTTACAGATGTTTTTATTTTGTTCTTACAAAATTGTTATGTTTCGACCTGCCTACATTTGTAAAGAAGTGAGTCAAATCAGAATTACCAACATCAACATGTTAGCCCAAGGAAAACTGTCATATAAGAAATATAAAAAAATTGTGAATGAAAAATAAGCAGCTATCTATCTATCTATCTATCTATCATGCTGAAGGGCTAGGTAGCTTATTTGGAAAACAAAAGATATGAATAACGAAAGAATGTTCTAAACAGAACTGTGTCATACTTCCCTGACATGAATTTGTACAAATACCAAACCAGTCTCAAAAAAAGCGCCACATTTTGTACGAACTAGTAAAATCACACAGGGAAATAGCAAACAAGACATAAGTTCAAATACTGAAACCTGACTACCGGTTGGGTAAAAAATAGCCTATGGCACTATTGTGATGAAGACGAATCGATTGACACCTCAAAATGGAACCAATAGACTGACGCTATAGTGGAACATACACATACCCACATATATAGATATACATACATACCTATATACATAGACTGTTAAACTCGTTACCCTTCCCTTGATTTGCTGTAGTCGGGTAAAAAAGGTATGAACTTAATTATCAGAAACAACAATCATAACCAAAATACTACTATTATAGACAAATCTACAAAGACATTATTGCCACTAAACACACTGATACAACTAAATATCATTTTGTAATTCATATTGTAACCGTTGTAACCATAGCGCACGCGCCACCTGGCGGCCCCTCACGCAACATTGATTGGCAGCTGTCAATCATTGGCCATAATCAGCTGTCATCGGTTCCATTTCGGGCCAATTAGAGGCCACAAGTCGCACCCACAGTATGAAAAGGAAAAAGGGTCCGAGCTAATGTAGGGACAACGTGCTGCCTTGATGACAAGGCTTTTTCTTGTTAAAACGTCCTATTGTGAAAATACAAAAGCTTTATGTATATTGTTCTTAAATAATTATAAAAAAAATAAAAAATGTTTCAATAAATATTTTTTGGGTTATTTATGGATATATAACCTATTAAACAGAAGGTACTCGTACTGACTGTACTTAATATTTAACTAACCGTAACTGACTGATTGACAGAAAACGCTCAGCCTAAACCGGTGGACCTAGAGATTTGAAATTTAGAGGACATATTCCTTGAAAATTCCATCCCTTACGGAGTGAACGGGACAGTTATAATTGTACAATAGTAGCAATAGCTAGTTAGCTAATAAGCCTGCGGGGGTGGTAAAGTTTGCACGCAGGCAAATCAGCGGGGCGCAGCTAGTTTAAAGTTTAGAAAAAAAAAAAATATGTAAATATATATATATATTATATTATTGTTAAATTCAGTTCTCACTAATCGATATCTTTTTACTTTTCAGTTTCAATCACCATGCATGAGCATAATAACAGAAACATAAATATCTAACTACAAAAACACTCGAAAACTGTGTTGACGATGACATGACCCCCCGAGACAGGGAATCCTAGTGGGAAGTGTATTGATCAAATGTATTTTGTAATATTTTTATACTGTCAATAAATATTATTATTATTATTATTATTATATAGGCAGTTATATGTACCACAAACCCACCGTTGTTTACCGAAGTCCAATTGCGACATATTTAATCATACAAGTAGGTACTTCCTTAGATTGTGAAAGTACCAATTAAGCACTTTTTGTACTTATGTTGTTTTTCTATGAATAATGCGCAGTAGAGGTACTCTACATGTTGATTTGATTTAATTGCGCATAGCTGAATAAGCATTTATGTACTTGGATGTTTTTCTCGCTAAATTATGAGAAATGTAACTACTTAGTTGTTTATTGCAAATGAAGAATGTACTAGAAATCGCCTACGCATTTATAAAAGTTATATAAGGAAGTTACTAAGTACAAATTGTCATTATTTTATCTTTGCTTGAATTGTACGGTCAAAAGTAAGACCAATAAAATTAACTTCAAATTTAATTTGTTGTTTATTTTATTAAAATCTCGGCTCCGTCCAATTTGTCTGGCGCAGCCGGTTGTATTTTTTTTAAAGTCGTGGAAATTTAATTTGTCCGGCGCTTACTTCAACAATTGTGAAATATAATTTGTCTGGCGCAACCTACATATTTGATGCAGCTGTCCTGAATAACTTCAGTGTGTTCCTGACAAATCCACGGAAAAAATACTCGAACCAAACAAATACGACTGTATTGGAAAAAGGAGTTGAGAAACAATTCAGCGAGTGGAATAATCACCGAGGCATGGGATCGAGCGGTTTTAAGTGAGTCGAAAATCATTCACTTTCCGTATTCTTGCCCTGCTATTCGACCCTTAGTGTTTTTGGACAAACATTGCCAATACACTTGTTATTTTTGATTTATTGTATGCGAATTTATGATTTTTATGTGAATTTTTGACGTTTATGTGTTTTTATTGATTTTAATTTGATTTTTTTGACGTTTTATGCGTTTTTATTGAATTGTATGTGAATTTATTGATTTTATATGTCTTTATCGATTTTTATGTGAATGTATTGATATTTTATGCATTTTTATTTGAATTTTATGTGAATTTCTTGATTTTTATGCGTCATAATTGATTTTTATGTGAATTTATTGATTTTTATGCGTCATAATTAATTTGTATGCGTCATAATTGTTTTTTATGTGAATTTATTGATTTTAATGTGTCTTTATTGATTTTTGTGCTTTTATTGAACTTTTATGTGCCTTTATTTAATTATATTTTGAATGTTTGTGTGTTATACGTGTTATATTGTACAAACGCATACTCAATTTTAATAATTTGAATTGATTTTAAATAATAATTTAAAATGGAACCTATGAGGATTATAACGAATTAAATTGTGAAATTGATTCCTAAATTTGATGGGAATGAAAAATTATTAAATTTATTTATTTCAAAATGTGAATATGTGCGTAGCTTAAGTGGAACCGAAATTACTGCAGCACAAGAGTTATATTTATTTCATGTTATTTCAAGTAGAACACTCAATAGTGCAGAAATACGTTATAGTACTATAGAAAAAGAACTCCTTGCCATTGTATGGGCAACAAAACATTTTAGACCTTATTTATATGGTAAAAAGTTTTATATTTATACAGACCATAGACCACTAGCATGGTTGAATTCAATAAATGAACCAAATAGTAAATTAACACGATGGAAATTACGATTAGCTGAATTTGATTTTGAAATAACATATAAAAGTGGGAAACAAAATAAAAATGCGGACGCTTTATCGAGATTAAAAGTAAATGCACTAGGAGATGATGATAATCTCTCAATGAAAGTTAATATTGATAAAAAAGAAAACAAATTAACAAATAAAATTTCCAAAAAAGGAAAACAATTAAGATCAACTTCTCCAATTACAATATCTTCTGATTCAGAAAAAACTTTAAGTATTTCTAGAAGGTCACCTTATTCAATACCTTCATTTGATAGTAGTACAATTACGGCATCTGATATTCCTGAAAATTCTAGTACTGAAACAGCACATTCTCATGAAAATATGGATATGGAAAGCATACCTATTTTACATGAAGCAATTGATACAAAACCAAATCAAATATTAATTTACTCGTGGAATTTAAATAAAATGTCTGTAAAAGATATTTCAAGATATAAACAAAAAGTTTTAGAAGTGCATATGCCAATAAATAATACAAATTTAGTAAAAGAATTTTTAAAAGGTTACATAAGACCTAAAATTAACTATTTTATATATTTTGAAGAAGAAGCACACAGAAAAGATTTTGCTTCAGTTGTCACTACTTTATTTAAAAAGGATTCAGTAAAATTATTTGAATGCACATTAAGAGTAGTATATGTCGAAGATGAAAACGAACAACGTGAAATAATTTTAAAATATCATGAAGGAAAAACAAGTCATAGAGGTATAAAAGAAACACTGGCACATTTAAAAAGAACATATTATTGGAATAATATGGATCAAACAGTTGCAAGCGTTATAAATTCTTGTCAATTATGTAAACGTATGAAATATGATCGTAAACCAATTAAACCTGAATTGCAATTAACGCAAACCCAAATAAAACCCTTTCAAGAAATATTTATAGATACTTTTACTATTGAAAATAAATCATTTTTGACCATAATTGATGCATTCAGCAAGTTAGGTCAAGCAATTGAAATAAATACAAAGTCTACCCCTGAAATAATAAGAGCATTAATAAAATATTTTTCATATTATGGAACACCAAGTAAAATTAGTTCAGACCCAGGTTCTGAATTTAATAATACTTTAATGAAAGAAATGTTATCTTTTTATAAAATAGATTTACATATAGGAACGCCACATAATCCAAATTCAATGGGATTAATTGAAAGGTTTCATTCAACAATTATAGAAATTTATAGACTTGCTAAATATGAGCAAAAATCTACTGATGCCGCATCTATAATTACATATGCAGTATTGTCATATAATCAAACGATACATTCGACAACAAATCTAACACCATTTGAAGTAGTATTTGGACATACGGATTCAAGTAGCATGTTTGCTGTAAACTTTGATAAATATTTTACTCAGCAATTAGTTAAAGAGCACGCACAAAGAACAAAATATCTTTATAAATATCTAACGGAAAAGTTAGTTGAAAAGAAAGAAAGAATTAAAGAAAAACGAGGCGGAGAAAATAAATTTAATATAAAAGTAGGCGATAAAGTTTTTATAAAAGGAGTTAATACTAGGCGAAGTAAAGATAGTCCTAGATATAAAAAAGCACAAGTGACAGGAGAAATAATACGTAATACTGTCCCTGTAAAAATAAATGGTCGTAAAACTAAGGTTCCAATAAAAGATATTAAACGTCCACCCAAGGACTAGCTATTCAGCTACAAAGGATTGAAAATAATCCTGGAATATTGCCTGTTAAAAAAAGGAAATGTAATTTTGGAATATGATAAATGGAAGTTAATTAAGGTATTAGACTTAAGCTTAATTAAAGATGATTTATATATAAACATAAATAAGTTGAAAGATTTAAACATATATTTAAAAGATAAAGTTAATAATACGATTAATTTTAATGATGATAAAATACAAACTGAATTTATTAAAAACTTAACTTTAGAAAGGTATGAGCAATTAGTCCCAACTTTACGTGTTAAAAGAGGACTTATAAATCCTTTAGGATCAATAATTAAATTGATAACTGGAAATATGGATAATGATGACGCAATCAAATATGATGAATTAATTAATCAAATTAAAACTAAGCAAGATGCTATTTCAAAGAAAGTTACTTTGGTTGCAGAAATGGTTGATGGTTTTGTAAATTTTACTAATACTTCTTATAATAATTTTATACAATTTGAGAATAATTTAATTAATATAGAGAAAGCATTGAATATAAGTAAAATAAATGATTTTGAAAATAAAGTATCTCATGCTTATAGTTTGTTGTTAACTCATAATTTTCAAATAATTCTTTCTAAGTTAGATGAGATTGATACAGCAATCGCATTAAGTAAAAATAAGATATTACATAGATCAATAATTGATACTAATGAATTATTTGAATTGTTAAAAAATATTGAGAGAACAGATAAGTTAATTTTCCCTGTTAATTATGAAAATTTAGTAAACATAGAGCAAAATATAGAGATAAAAGCTTATATTAAGGGTAGTCAAATTACATATGTACTGGCAATTCCAATTGTACGCAAAAACACTTACAAATATTACCAGTTATTCCCCTTACCTATCCTTGATACTTCTAATAATATTACATCCTTGATACTTCCTAAATATCCTTTTATCCTCGTGAAGGATTTGAACTCTATTACATTGCTCTCTCCAAGCCATGCGACGAGATTGATGAGAAATTATTTCTTTGTAAAGAAAGTTGTGCAGTCGTATTGGAACAAGATAAATGTATAACTGATTTAATGAAATTTACATTGAATATTACGTCGTGTTCTCCAATTTTAATCGAAACTTCAGAGATAAAAGTTCAACAAATTGAAATGAACATATGGATAATTTTTGCAAGTTACCAAACGTACTTGACAAAAACCTATGAAAATGAGATTACTCGAGAGAATATCCTTGGTACTTATATTTTAACCTTGGATGAAAATTGTAAAATACAAGTTGAAGATATTACTCTACGGAAGAAATTGTTAAAAGGAATGAACTCACATATTCCTAAACTACCATTGATAAATTTACCAAGTGTTCCAGTTACAAATAAGTTCAAAAGGAAACCTGTTAACTTAGATGGAGTAAACATGAAAATCTACAAATGCTGAATTATATTTTGAATAAAAGTGAAAACAGTGAATATAGTGAAATGAGTGAAATGGTCAATAAAATGCAAATAAAAAGTGTTAGTTTATGGACATTAATACTTTATATTATAATGATTGTAATTATTGTATACTTTATTATAATTATATTTTAATGAGATTTTGAAATTATGTAAAATTGAAAATAATCTGACTTCAGAAAATGAATAATTGAAGAAAATGAATGAAAATAGAAAATGAAATAATTTTCAATCTCAGGGTGGATAAGTTATATGTACCACAAACCCACCGTTGTTTACCGAAGTCCAATTGCGACATATTTAATCATACAAGTAGGTACTTCCTTAGATTGTGAAAGTACCAATTAAGCACTTTTTGTACTTATGTTGTTTTTCTATGAATAATGCGCAGTAGAGGTACTCTACATGTTGATTTGATTTAATTGCGCATAGCTGAATAAGCATTTATGTACTTAGATGTTTTTCTCGTTAGTTAACTACTTAGTTGTTTATTGCAAATGAAGAATGTACTAGAAATCACCTACGCATTTATAAAAGTTATATAAGGAAGTTACTAAGTACAAATTGTCATTATTTTATCTTCGCTTGAATTGTACGGTCAAAAGTAAGACCAATAAAATTAACTTCAAATTTAATTTGTTGTTTATTTTATTAAAATCTCGGCTCCGTCCAATTTGTCTAGGCTGACATCTAACTTAACAAACAACAACAACAATTTGCTTGCTAAAACTAGTTATAATATTTATTGACACTAGGTAAAATTTCGCTATATTATTCAAGAGTACACAATTTGTCACAGTGCCTGAACACAAAAGTCTTCAATAAGGGCGTCTTCACGGTCAAACTACCTGAACCGATTGCAGGTAATGTTGTGCCTCTTGAAGTTGTCCAACAATATGTTTACCTTGGGCAAATATTGCAATTGGGTAAGAACAACTTTGAGAAGGAACCCAACAGAAGAATTCAATTGGGTTGGGCAGCATTCGGTAAGCTTCGTCAAATCTTCTCGTCGTCCATACCACAGTGTCTGAAGACAAAAGTCTTCAATCAATGCGTCCTACCAGTCATGAACTACGGAGTCGAAACGTGGACACTCACGGTCAAACTAGTCCAGAAATTTAAGGTCGCGCAGCGAGCTATGAAAATAACTATGCTTGGAGTTTCTCTGAAGGACAGGATTCGTAATGAAGATATCCGACAAACACCCCAGGTAACGGACATAGACCTAAGGCTAAGCAAGCTGAAGTGGCAGTGGGCTAGTCATATTTCCCGAAGAACCGATAACCGTTGGGGTAGACGAGTTCTCGGGGGGGAGACCACATTTAGGCAAACGTAGGGTAGGACGCCCTGTGGCCAGTTGGAGTGACGACCTGCGAAAAGCGGCTGGAAGAAAATCGATAAAAAGAGCTGAAGACCGAGCTCAGTGGCGTGCATTAGGAGAGGCATACGTCCAGCAGTGGACAGATATAGGCTGATGATGATAATGATGATGATTCAAGAGTAGAAAAATAGGCCACATTTTGTATGAGATCGATGTATGAGGAAAATAACAACACATAATGAATTCCGTGTTGGACTTTATTGCCTCTTTCTATATTTGCTTTGTAAATAGATACTTAATTAAGAAACAACCTTCATATGTTTCATAACGCGTGAAAAATAATATTGCCAATCAATTTTATTTTTACTAACAAAGACTAATTACTTATAGAAAAATATATTGATTGATTGATTGTAGAAAATAAGCTAAGTTTTATTTAGAATTACGAAAGGAAGATTTATTTGTTTCCGGATTCCGTAATAGAAATCATGATTTTTTAATTGTTTAGTGCAAAAAAATTGCATCGTGCGGAAGTAATTGTTGTAAAAATGATAATTAATATATATTTGTTGCCGGTGTGCTAATAGTTATAAAATATTGATAAATTAATGTTAATTGTTAATTTTTAAAAAACTTTTTTTTTGTACTGAAAAATATAATAACAGGAAACAATAAAAAAATAGAAGAATTTGATTAATCGACTACCGTAAACTTTTTTAACTCTAATTTTTATTAATTTTCTTACATATGCCATCAATAAATTTGAAATTTCATGTTGATTTAATTTAATTTTGGACATTACAAAATTGCATGCCTTTAATTACAGGTTTCCTATTATTGTATAAAATTGTACCAAATAATTAAAAATCGAAATAGTGAGGAAGGGTAAAAATTAAATACTGTGGAGCCATCAGATACCTTCAAACTGACGTTCTTCTTCGTAAACGCAGGTAGGTAAGTCTAAAAAATAGAAAATCTTCGCTTGATAGTGCAAGCGTATAATTATAAAGGATCAAAATTTTGAGCCAAACATTTTAGAGCAGTTATTAAATGTCGAATTTGGGGGCAAATGCGGTTATAATGGCGGCAGTTAGTTTCGAATGATACGGGTAGTGATGAGTGACTTTTGGACAGCAAGATTGGGAATACACTTCTTGGCTCTCGTACTTTTTGCCGTGTAATTGGCCTGATCAAAATTACCGTACACTGGTTTCTATGGCTTAATTACCATACAAATGTTATATGCATCATATTATTATTATTATGGCATTCTGCTCCGAATGATACGTATAGTATGCTTGCATAGGCATTCCAAAAGTTAGTATTATGTAATTAAATAGTTTTTTTTTTATATTTTGTTTTATTATAATTTTAAAAGCAAGAAAGAGCATCATTTTCTATTATCATTTACGTTTATGTACATATTTATTTCTCACTGAAATAAAGACCATCAATATTAATCGCTTTTAAACCTCTTCCAGATACCTACCGGTTTATAAGTATTTTTTTCGTGTCAATAGAGAAATACTGTATTGTAACTATACTGAAAACTCGGAAAACACATACATTGAAATCAAGTGAGTAACTGAGTCTATCATCATCAACATCATCGTCATCATCATCATCAGCCGGTTGACTGCTAGTCTTCCTCTAGAAAGCCACGAGCGCTTGCGCCCACTGTTTGCCTATTATAATCACCGGGCTTGGCAGGCGTCTTGGTGATCATCCAATTTGGCACACTTACATTAAAAACGGATGGAGAGAAGAACCCAAAAAATGCTTTGCTTTTTGAAGTCGGTTAAACACTGTGATGTCATATCTCTAGTAGGAAAACAGATTATTGTTATGACTGCATCCAAAATCTGCACATTTGCGGTCACCCATCTCTAATTTCGTAGACGTGCCTTCCGTTCGGAAAGGTATAATTTGGCAAAATAATAGGAAATTTTAAAAGGAACGATTTCATTTCTGTAGTAATTGAAGGTCTGTGACATCTTGGGCTCCTAAATATTGGTGTGAATGACAGATTTATGGATGTATTCGATGATGACTGATGGGAGCAATTATTTTTAACGGCTTCTATTTATTTCGTGATCGTTGGTGCTTTGTAGCATAATGACATAGTTTTTTTTTGTATATTTGATTCTCGATTGACTCTTTACTAACCGCCTATGCAAAAAGAAAGTTTGAAGAAAGTTTTTCAAGATTGAAGCCATGTAACTTCTTTATTTCAGTGGAATCGTAGCTCCTAAATTGATGAATCAATTTCAGTGCAGATTTTGTTTAAAAGCCGATTTAATCTGGTTGGTTTTTAGCTGAGTACGCATTTTAATGAATCACTTTTCGTTTTCAGTTTATTGCATAAAATTATTGTATCTGAAACTGAGACAGTTTGTGGATTCAGCATTGGTATGCTTTGCTTTACTGTCGTTGTTCTGACATCTGGTATAAGCGATTGTCAAGAGCCACTGACGTGGCTTAATCACTGGCTTAACAATTGCCTATACAGTTTTAGCAACCAGAACAGACGGCGTAACGTGTCCTCTGAAGCACGGAGGGATGGAACATCCGCGAATAATTTTATTAACAGTAATAAGTGTGACTGAGGAACGAACCTGATATTGTTGGATTGCAAATAGCACATAATACCGCTATGAGTCATCATGGGCAAGGATAAATCTCAACTGTTACAACTTACAAGCATCGACAACTGGTTGGTCTAGTGGCTAGTGACCCTAACTATGCAATCAAACGGTCGCGGGTTCGAACCAAGCAAGGTGCAATCATTTGTGTGATGAGCAGAATTGTTTGCTTCCGAGTCATGGACGTAATATTTGTATCTGTGTATGTTTATCCGTTATCTAGTGGCCATAGATAGATAGATAAATAAATTGTTGTTTGTACACACCACAAACAAAAATAAAGAAACAATAGTAGAAGAAGTGGTAAAATTGGTCCTTATCGCTAAAAGCGATCCATAGTACTGGGTATCCTAGTTTGGGCCTAGGTAATTGATGTGAATTGTCCCGAATATATTTATTTACCCGCTACATGACAATTATTAGGTGCGTTAGTCAATTATAGTTATATATTTAAACGGGACTTAATCGCGCTGAAAACTTAATATTTATTTACCTTACCGTTTAAAAGTTAGTCAATTATATTGATAGTTTTTTATTTTCCGCCAATATTTGCCACATTTTATGCATAATATTAATGTTTTGTATGATTGACATTGAGCTTGCGATCATTGGAATAATTGTGTATTAACCGCGACTAAAAATCTATCTATTATTATATTATATAAAACTTATAATAAAGCAATAGGAACGAAAAAGGTGTACACAGAAGATAATTAAAAAAAATTGGTTCAGTGGCTTATTTTATGGTACTTAAAATAAGCCACTGAACAAGAATCTAACATTTTTAAACTTCGTGTCTGTATGTTTGTTCGCGCATCACATAAAATCTACTGGACCGATTGCGATGCAGTTTTTACTGTTGACTGAAATTGACTTAAAAACTGGTGTACTTACCTCGGGTTTCTGAAACGTTTATTAACTTCGACAACAGATTAATTCAAAAGCTGCCTTTTTCTGGCACTCAACAATTGACAATGACAGCAATAGACTTAATCTGTTGTCAACGTTAACAAACGTTTCAGAAACCCGAGGTTATATCTCAATCCAATGGGTAGAATTAACAAAAACTTTTTTGACGGCTGCAGGAATTACGATCAAATGTTGGCATATTGGTATTTTAGGTCTTGGAATAGTTTATGGAGTACTTTTGACCTAGAGAAATGACCATGCATGCAAAGCCGCGAGCACTGATAGTAATATATATGGCTGTTAGTGCTTGAATTTCCCGTTCAAAATTTATACTAGGTATAGGTAATACCATAACACTGTTATCAAGAGTTAGCTCAGTTTTCCCGAAATAGAAAAGCAATAAATATATTACTCTTCATATCTCTAATTAAATCGATTGGCACTTAATGATCATATATTATATTTTTTCCAGAAACGCCGTCTTCTGTGGTCAGTGACTACTTTCATGGCGCCACCGCGGTTGGTTAACGTTAACGTTAGTAGTTTATTATTAAACTGTGTGCCGGCATCATTGACCATATTGTAAACCGCAAACTAATCAGGGAAGGTATCATTATACCTTTAATTTGTGGAACGATCTCCTACGGGATAGACAATGAGGATGAGTAAAAGTTGCATGTTTTTGAAGTGAGGTTTTGCAGAAGGGACAACGATGAAGTGAGCCTAAAATGTGCTCTCTTTGTCTTTTAATAGGCTTGAATTAAACATACATAACAAGGATAGTTCATAATTATTTAAAAAAAAAACGATTCTGAACTTGTTTTTTTTTACTCATCATAAATGTCTAATATGTCTTGAATTAAATTTAAAGCACATAGTGAAAAAACCAACTCTGAATTGGCACATAGAAACCAATTCAGAGTTGAACCTGTCACAGAAAAAGGAAACACCTTTCTGACTCTACCTACAAGTGCTTCAATTTACAACATGAAATTGGTTTTCACAATAAATGTCTTGTGATAATTTTGCTTACATTCCTTAGGTACTTAATTACATGTTTTAACATATTTAACAGATCACGAGTCCACAATCCGCATTATATGAATGGGCTTAGCTGAAAATTTCAAAGGAATGTATTAAACTAGACTCGGAGCAAATGTATCACAGATATCCGAACAAAGGGAATGTCTCATCCTAAACGTGGACTCATATTGTAATACCCAATTTTATCAAAACAACTACTGGACTTGGAAGATAATTTATACACTAACTGTGGACTGTGAACCTGTTAAAAATATTAATTTGCGTAATTATTTCAGTACATCCTGCTTTATTTTAGTATTTTCACTTCTGTTTAATTAATCTTTGCCAAAAAATACAAGGTGTTTACGTTAGGCGACACGACAAAGCTTATAGCGTCCCTTTGCGGTATACTGAGTAGCGGTCATTATCGGCAGATCTCTCAGTTTTTGTGCCATTTTGTGAATGAACTCCATAATAACTATGGTTGCGAATTCGTTATTTCATTTTATTTTGTAATAAAAATACTTATAATTATATGGGGAAGTCAGAAGTTCTACTTTGTTGTATCGTTAAGCACTGGTTAAGTTTTTGTTCAAGCCACAGCATGAGTTTGTGTTTGATAATATTCGTAAATGTACTAACACAGTTTTACTATTTATTTATTAAATAGCTTTCGCCCGCGAAAAAAGCCTCCTATGTTCTTCTAGGATATTAAAACGAATGCAAAATATGGCACCAACGCTCTTGATGCTTTTTGACAGACTTGTTATTATTTCGTTTCCATGGCAACCGTTCCCTAAAGCAAGTAATCGTCTTTTTCCAGTTTTCACGTGGAAACTTACCATTTGCCGGGATAAAAGTATCCTTTGTTGGTCTATTCTGTACAGTACCTACCAAAGTTTCATCTAAATCGGAGCAGCCGTTTTGGCGTGAATGCTGCCCAAACAAACAAACAGACAACGTTGCACGTTTATATATTATTATGGATTAATTTAGTTTCAAATATTTACCTGCTTGTAAAATATGTAATTAAGGTGAAACTTGTCTCGGATAAAGACGCTGCTCTAGCGCAGTTGATAATCTCCCTGCCTGTCGAGCTTAGTTTCCCAGGTTCAAAACCTGGCTGGGGAAAAATAACTGTTATGAGCTCAAATTTTTGTTCTCGGGTCTTGGATTTTTGTGATGGGTTGATGTATATTATATGCATACCACCTGCGACACATGGAGTCCTAGTGCGGGGTATGAGTGTGTGAGAGTTATTCAAATTAAATGTTATTACACTAATATTATAAAGACGTATGTTTGTATGTATATATGTGTGTGCATATATGCTTGTTACTCCTTAACGCTCAAACAGTGTGACGATGTGAAAACCTCTTTCGTAATAATACTCATTTGATCTCTTAATTCTTTCATAATCCATTTCATTCCATTTGATAGTTTGACATTATTAATTCGATATTCAAATAACCTGTCATTCTTAAATTGTCCTTCGAATATTGATTTTTGGAAAACCCGAAATAATATTATAAAATTCATAAATAAGTTTATAACAACTTGAATTACTCTTTTAAATATATATATATATATATATATATGATAATACCTACATAAGAGATTATTTTCATCCGTATTGTATCACCACGAAATTCTCAAAGTGCTCCCTATTGTTCCTGTTCCTGTAATTCTGTGTCACTGAGGTTTGGGTCCTGGGCTAGTGGGATTTGTCCCACTAGTAGTTGCTGTTGTCGCGAGGCGGTCCCAGGGTTTGGGCAAACCCAAAACCCTGGGACCGCCTCGCGACAACAGCTGAACGGATTTGAGTGAAATTTGGAATAAACATACCCTGGGTTAACATATAGAGTTCTTTTCATTAACATCTTCCATAATGCTCATCTACTTTGCCAAGTTAAAGACACTTCCGACAGGTGTCAAGGTGACAAGTGTCTAAGTGACAGGTGTCAAAGTGACAGGTGTCAAAGCGACAGGTGTCAAAGTAGAGGTGTATTACACAACATTCTAAATGTGAAAGTTTGTGTATGTTAGTATGTCTGTAAGATCACTGATTTACCATCATGAATCATCAATCCATGCAGGTCAAACCGCGAGGCGGGGCTCAGCTAGGTATTATAAATTACTAGGTGCGTCCTTCGGTTTCATTTGCGTGGAAAGATACTAATGAAAAGTATCTCTATACTCGTATGCATAATTTAGATTTAGATTTCTCTATACAAACTTTGCCACTCTGACACTTTGACATGTGTTGTGTTTAATCCAGGATATAAGCTATCCTAGTACTAAATTTCATCCAAATCCGTACAGCCATTTGAACGTGAAGTCACAACAAACACACGGACACACACACACACACACACAACACACACACGCACGCACACGCAAAAGCATACAAACTTTCGCATTTATAATATTAGTGTGAAAAATGACATAGTTTGTGTATGTTACTATGTTTGTTAGAGCTCGGTTTTATGAACATCATCAATCCACGCGGGTGAAACCGCGAGGCATCAAACCACGCGCAACTTGCAGCTAGTTTTTATATAACATTCGCGATAATATTTTTTCACATACTTTAATCTTAACTTACACGGTGACCAGTGATGCCAGTTCCTTTCGGGGTATACCAGCTTCAGCATGTTATCCACTTTTTACTTACCAAGTTACGTAATCCTTCGGGCACCGCGTATGGTCATGTGACTATGCATGCGCACGTGGTATCGCACATTACGTTAATGTGCGATATCGAGTGAGAGGTGCTCGAAGGGTCAACGCCAGAAGAGATATTGGCCGACGCTAGCCTAACCAGAAAATGTAAACTTTCCAGAGATATTTCTGGGCAATGAGACAACACCAATGTCTCAGGCGCGTGCAGTGACGCGCATCATTTTGCGCCCAAAGTTCTGGGTGGCACTTAAAAAAGCCCCAAATAATCTGTCATTAAATTTATATGTCACGACTATTAAATAATTCTTTATCCAGGAGTCACATGTTCCTCTTCATCTTCCATGCGTGTTTAAAATGACGTGTTTATAGAAGAAATGTGACAGATTAATTACCTAGATTGCCATAGGTGCTTTTTATGGAGTAGTGGATAAACAGTCGGAGAATAATGTAATCGTGTAGGCACGTGGCACATTATAGTGGGCAGAGGTCAAGGGTTAGCTAGCTATTGGGGATGGGTGCAGTCACAAGCAATGTAATGTTTTTTTTATTTATTTGCTTATAATAAAGCCGTAACAAAAATTTTGAAAAAAGAAGATCATTAAAATAAGCTACTGAAAAATAACAGTTTTTTATGGTGACAGACTTTCTCTCTGTTTATTTGTTCGCACATTATGTAAAAACTACTTGACCGATTGCAATGCGGTTTCAGTTTTGGATAGCTTAGGTTTGACTTAAAAACTGGTGCACTTGGCATCTCAATCCGATAAGTAGAAGTCGAGCAATCGATAAAATACCATTTGACGTCACAACGAAGTTTAATCATATTGGTAGGTACTTTTGGTTTTGGAATAACACATAGGATCCTTATATCCCAGAAAAACTACCACGCGAGCAACGCCGCGGGCACAGCTAGTTTATTGATAATGCAATGTATTTTTGCTAACATTTTTGTTAATTTATATGGCTAAAGTTCGGTAAAAAAAAACAGTTTTGTCAAATAAAAGTATGTAGATATACATTTTACATAATAATAATAATAATGCATCACGATCATATAATATATAGATGACCTTCCCTCTCATTAGGATTCCCTGTAGTTAGGGACCCTCCAGCCTTATTGGAATCAGGAATTTCAAGAACCAACCTAAGCCTAAATGTTTGTAGACCATGATGCAAATACCTGTAGTTCATAAATATGTCATACTAGTTTTCCCGCTCTCGACTTCGTCCGCGCGGACTACAGTTTATCGCGAAAAAAAGAATCCTATACTCTTCTAGGATATCATAAACCAATGCAAAAGTAGGTTTAGCTCCACTCTTAGATGTTTTTGACATACTTGTTATTTCGTTTCAAGAGTAACCTACATATACATGGTGCTATACCTACATTTGCATTAGTTTTTATTATCCTAGAAGAACAAGGATGGTTTTTTTCACGATAAACAATAGTCTGCGCGGAGGAAGTCTCGGGCGGGAAAGCTAGTAATAAATATTTCAAATGTTCGAAGTCCTTGGCGACCACAGAATCCAAATTTGTAAAAGAGAACGCATAATGCGATGTTACTCTTGTATGTATTATTGTAAAAGCCCGAACTACGGTAAATCCTAAAATTTGCTATTAAACCTAAGATTACCAACTCTTATTGGTAAATGTCCGTACAATTCTGTGATCATAGTTCATTTCGAACTTTTACAACGATTCATTTGATACGGTGAATATGGAAAAAGATTAACCTAACCTTACATTTACATTATCTTTACATAACTGCTTTCCTGTATCCTTATGGATTTCCCCATCACTGGCAAAAAAAAACTAACCTAACCAAAACCCACATTTACCGGCCGTCTATGGTAAAACCTAGCATTTACTAAGTTCTAATGGTAAAAACCCAATAAAATCATTTTCCAAACTCATTTCTGTAAATCCTAAGATTTACTATAAAACCTATTGTGATAGGTGGGTTATGCGAAAAGAAATGTGTGACCGGTGACAGGCGACAGGATACGTCAAATGTCAAAATTTCATAAGGGTACTGATTAATGCCAACTACAAAAAAAAGGAACTGGAGTCAACTGGCTTTCCGAATGAGGTCGAGCTGGCTTCTGGGACAGAGTTTTTCAGGTTGCCCGAGGGCCTCTCACGTGACTTAACGACTGCTACATGTCTTAACAGCCGGGACTGACAGCTTAACACTTATTTGACGGAAGGTTGATTTTTCCGGACATATGGCTCCCTTTAAGAACTCCCACGGTTGATGCTTGAGAACAAGATTCCGGAAAAAAGGATTCTGGAACGTTGAAGCCATAGTTGGCTAGAGAGGTCTATATTTAACCATCGACAACTAAATGACACTACATGAGATGGCAAGAAGTTTTGCCTACTGACCTCCAATTCTGAAATTATAATGATGGCGTCAGATCATAAGTTACATAAACAAAAGTATTTTGGAACAAGCATTATGTTGTAATCTCTTTATTCAAACCTAACAGAATGTTATTTCGCCTTCAAAACAAACAACCAAAGGCCAACAAATCCTAGAATACCAAAACCAAAAAGAACCCAAATCACCTGCGTCCTACACCCAAAAGCTTGCTGCACGATTAGCCCCAAGCTGACTCGCTTATTAGGGCTGCACCGCGCACCTGTGTGAATGTTTCCTTAGTCCCCTTATCCCCTCTAATTAAAGGTTTGCGGATCTTCCCAAAGGATCCCGGGCACCTCTGAAGGGGCAATAAATTGTTCGACATTTGACCCCAGCTTTAGGGAATTTGCCTTGAGGCAGTCGTGGCCGAGAGATCCTCTAAATCTCTGCATATAGGGTATATACGTACAGCAAACCTAAGTGTGTAAGTCAATGTTAAGGTCATACTGTGGGTTGATTCAGTTGCAAATAAAAGGATTGGGTTTGTGTAGAAGTGACTTCATTGGTTTACGTAAGGTATATTTTTAGCCATACGCAAAAATTCTGAAAAAGTTACAAATCTGTTCATCTTTTATCTACTCTAAACTAAAAATAATTTCTTACAATATTTATACCTAAAGAAGTGTCCTTGCGCATACAAAAATAAAAAAAACGCTTATGTACCCCTAAATATTATCGGAGTTCAACTTATTATTTTGCATAAAATTGTTTCTTTAATTACTACGCTTATACGTCTTCTTTTTTTAAAATATTTCAATAACTTCAAAGTTATAAGCATCTTTACTGGTTTATATATTGAAAAAGACAAAATGAAAATGCACTTTTTCAAAAACTAAAGGTTCTTTTAAAATGAAACGTATAAGCGGTTGACGCTAAAAGCACTATTTCACCACAATTTACATAACACCAATTCTATCAAAAACTGTACTACTAAAACTTACGACCAGCAACTCTGTCTAGCGCTCGTATACGTTATCGGGGGGAGGGAAGGAGATAAGTAACAATAAATTTACTAAATACCTACTTTGCGAAGACCTCGTCAAGCGACTATCCTCTTAACGATCAAAATGCGTCTGTGAGTAACAGTTCTGTACTCCTACAGTATAAAAAGTTCTTGCCACAGTTTGCACCATCCTACGTTCTCACAAGCTGCTCGCACTAATGCTTCATATATTATACTTATACTTCATAATATATTTATCGCGGGCATCGTCAACCTCTGCGTTTTGCCTGGAGGCTCTCCGCCTTAGCTTTGGCCGTTCCCACGTGATCCGAATGCTTGGATTGCGTGTGACCTCTCACCAACCATACTTGTACATACGACGTTACTTCATCTACTTTCACGCCACATACAAAATCATTCACCTCACTTCTGTATTCTGATCTTACAGAATCATAACCTCTGTTTTCTTTATCACATTACCCTGTGGCGTTTTTGTTGGTTGGGTTATTATAATTAGTGGTATCACAAACGGTCGCCGTAGCTGCTTCAGTGGGTCTACCGTTTGCTCCAGGCTAGGTTTCGGCTCTCACCTTAGTCTCCTTATGACCGTGGGATTATAGTTGAGCAACTTTCGGAGATTTGTCGGATGATAAGTGAATTTTAGGCGTGTTATTATTTTAAGTACGTAAGATATACTTTTAAATGTGGAAAAAACTTAATACTGTCAGTGTCTTGTAATTCATCGCGATGATTCAATATCTTGAAACAAAGTACAACACTTTAACTAAAACATTCTTTGGGCTGTTGGAGGGATATTATTTTGTAAACTCTTTCAAAATAAAACAAAAATACCAATATTAATTATATTTATAGCGAATCTATTTTACTAACTTTCCCAACAAATCTATACTATACACAAGAAACAAAACTAAACTCAGTTTCAGACGCACGTAATAGCCGTGTTCATGGTAATGACCAAGGTAACCCCATGGAGGCGATTACACGATTATAAGCTAACTTTAAAGCGATTACCGACGTTTACTGAATGATTCGGTAATCGTCAGTAATATTGGGAATATCGGGATGAAATTCAAAGAATGCTGGAACGCCATATGGGGAAATTTAAGTAATCACCCCGTCTGGAATGTATCGGGTAAATCGGATTCTTTATTGTAAACACAGTGTTTAAATTATGTTAATGCGGGACTAAAGGTTGGATTGGAATTCCAGAGGTATTAAAGGGAAAGCAACCTCCTGTTTAGGAAGATGTTAACATAAATAGGTACCTATGTGGAGTCTTCAGAATTACTGATTAATATTATTCAAATCTTGCAAAGGAAAAACAACTTAGCTTGTGTTCATCATTAGCCTAGAGAGAGAGAGAGAGAGAGAGCATGGTCTGTATGTATAGAAGTCATTCTTTATTCTCTAGATTTATTTTTAAATTTTCAGAGGTCAAATTCAAATTCATTTTTTATTGCATTCCATAGTGTAAAAATAAGATGGTAATAAACATAATTATTATGGTAACAGATCATTAGGGATCCTGTCGGGCATAGCAACTAGAAGAGAGCAGGAGTTATATACCTACATTATGTATACCTATAACAGTTTCCATAATGTTAAAATAAATTTAGATTCCTACTTTCGTTAATTACCTAAAATTTTAATATTGTCTCTTAGCTTTGAAGAAATCGTGCAAACAATAATAACATACATTTTCCTTTTCAATTTCTTTTATACTTTTCGGGATGTGGTTATAAATTTTAATCGACATAACGTCTGTGCTTGAGTGTGCATTTTAGTTTGGAGTTTGGAAGCGCTAATCTTTCCTTGTTTTCAGATTAAATGGGCGAGTAGATATGCCTTTAAATTTTGTAAAAAAGTGTGGTCATTAAGCTTATTGAAATATTTTCTATGTAGGCAATGTTGTCTCTTATATCTTGAAAGCTCAAATTTTCCTGCCCAAACCCCTTAATCTAATTTCACAGAACACCGCTTCAAAGAAACAGCGCTCGCCACGCGCTCACGCCCCTTATACCATCGCCTGATTGACCTTCCACCTACCGCCACTTACCGCCAAACTATCAAAAAGGGCCCGATGTTGTCCTAAACATCATTGGTAGTAATTAAAACAAATAGGGTCAAAAAGTGCCCGCCCGAGGCGCCACGGGGGCGTTTGCGCTCTCGTCTCGCCGTCGCCACGAAACCTACCCCCATATTAGGAGCTTAATCTAATTATTGAATTCGTACAATGTTGTGTTTACTCTTTTTTTCTAATTTTGTGGACTATACTTAAGAATGGACGAGTAAGCGCTAAATGGCACGTTTAGGGTCATATATCAAATGGAATCGAGTCACTGGATGAGGGACCGTTCTCACGGTTTCGTTTTAGGTATAAATGTTAGGTAATTCAGGGCGGTAACTCAGACATTATTATAAGGCGCCGCCGGTTTTGCCTCTAGATGATTGTTACGGATTTTATTGCATTCTTCTTTTGGTGGCGGCACTTGATTATATCTTGTTTTTTGCTAGATTATGTTTTGCTATGATGATCTTTTATTATGAATGTGTTTTAATTAGGACTCAAAACAGTGTTAGCCCATTTTTTTGTTATTGCAATAGTTTCTAGACGACCAGGTCATCCTCCTGATGGTATGCGTTTTCACTTCGGGTTAAACTTGCGCGACTGTGCACTGAGCTCGTCAGCTTAATATATATGATTCTGAATTTTCATAGGGCCAGTGATTTCGCTAGAAACACGGATTCCCTTTAAACCGGAACTAAGTAATAATTGCTCACTATGACTATATTAAATTTTTGGATTACAGTGGTTATATGTTTGCGACGTTATTTTTTTCTAAAAAGAAATGTAAAGGTTAACCAGTTTTTAATAGGTAGGCTTACAGCATTCACAAGAACCATTGTCATTAGCCAATCTTTTATTTCTTCATCTTAACGCGCAGACTTGACAAGCCCTTAGTTATAATTTAAATTATCCGCAACTTATTATTGACAACTCATTTATATAGCTGAAATAACTTGGTGTAGCCCCGGGCGAGATTGTAGAGCTTCGAAACCTGTCGAGTACTTTCGAGTACTTTCGAGTAAGACCGTGTCATAGCCATCCATCATAGACGGTAACAACCTCTATGCAAAACGTTGATGGTGCTGTCATCTTTGACTCTAGTAATTCTATAGAGCTTGTTAATGCATTATCGCTTTATTTTGGTAACGATTGTCAAAAATAACTATTTAATTTGTTACAAGTTGTCACTAATTTGTAAGAAATTGACAAAAATAACGCTTCTTTTCCTTACTTCGCGAATAGTTCTAGTTTTTTTACAAAATTGTAACGATTGATTTAAATATTCAATTGAAATTTGTTCATGTACGTACAACTTTTTATCAGACTGCGCAACTCAAAGGACGGATAATGTGTTTATCATCCTACGTATGTATGACTGTCTGTTCCTTTGTGGCACTATATACACCAAACGTGTGGACCGATTTTGATGATTCTTACGTCAATCGATTTATCTTAATATTGCAAGCAATAAAGACATGACATTAATCAAAATTCAATATGGCGAAAACTAGACACCACATACATATAGTGAGAGAGAAAAAAAGTCGACGAACTATGGTGGGGTCTTATTGAATGGGTATTTGAAAATCATAATTCTCTTTTAATTTTTCATTTTTAATGACCGTTTATGATGTGTAACTATTTAATATATTATCCGCGGGCCGGCCGGGATATATACTCGTATTCCCAAGCATGTATGCGTAAGACCACGCGCGTGACTCATCAGCCTTCTAAGAGAGTTGGTTAGTTAGATTATTAACAAAAAAAGGACAAATAAAAATAAATATAACCCCCGACCCTCCACCCCCATTATAGCTAAGAAGCATTTCGATCACATCAGTTTTCAAACATAAAAACCGCAGCTAAATAGGTCCATTCGTTCGATTCTCACACATATTTTCTCTAGGTTTTGAAATCTAGGTAGTTTATTTAGGTTGACCATGATGGTTTTAGGTTAAAATGGCCACGAACTTGTATCGTTGCTTATAGATAATAATATTTTGAGTTAAGTATGTTGCTGTGCAATCAGTATTTATGATGAGAATGTGTTAGACATAAAAGATTTAACATAACAGATTTTATACTAGCCGTTAAATACTAATCTTTTTAAACGGTTGGTTGTTTAAATTTATTTATTATCATTACTAGCATGAGTCTGGAAACAATTATTGTTGCAAAAAAAACGTTTTTTTTTTCGACTCGATCGTGCGGATATTAATCAGTTTTAAATGGCTTTAAACTGTCATGGTCACTAACATTAGTAGTAACATTAGTAGTTAGAAACGAGATAATAACCACGTGTTTAAATCCAACAACAACAACTGTAAGAGTGCGGTTTATGGTGCAGGGGCTGATACGGTCATTGTTGTGTCGGGAACAATTTCAAGTTTCAAGTGACTGTGATAACGGTGGAAGATACTATTTTTAATCGTAAAAAACGTGTGAGAAATAGAACTACCCGCTCGCAAGATCATCAAAACCATTAATAAATTATTATTTTGTACTTTTTATTGATTTATTTTGGTAAACACTATCTACTAAGTTATTATTTCATTTCACTTTTAATTTAAAATAATATTGGGAGTGGGGGCCAATAGCCCTAAGTGTATTACCGTCGGCCCCCACTTTTCACACGTGGGGGCCGATAGCCATAAGTTTATTACAGTCTGCCACTATTTCTCATACGTGGGGGCAGATAGCCATTCGTGGGGGCCGACGGTAATATATCATCCAGATTGCTCGTGATCATGGCGCCTGCCACGAAACCGAAATATCGAGAACTCAAAACAATAAAATACAGGGTAAATATTCAGTTTCTAATTAATATATTAATCAGTTGTCTCCTCGCCTTCGCCTTTTCGTTACTTTGTTACATCATAATCCAAACTTTGTAAAAAGATAATCTAACAAGAATGATAAAAAAATATCGTTACAAAATAAATAATTTGTTGTAACAACTCCATGCAAATACATTTACTTAAACTTTTGTTGGTTCATATCATAACTTATACATACCTTTGGATCATTATTTACTGTTTTGAGAGACCGAGGATACATACAACAGGGTCAAATGATGCTACGACCGAAATTCACCAGTTGACTGAGCTCATTCATTTCATTCATTTAAAAGCTTTTTTTACACTCATATCGTAAAATCCGGATTATAAACTCAAAAATGGTGGCATAATGACACGGCACGGCTCTAATAAGACTAAACGGTGTTATAATATATTTTTTCCACATAAGCACCGGTTGGCTCCACACCTACGAGGGGTTTCATCATTTACTCACTTCACTTCTTCTTCTTCGTGTCGATTGTCCATTTTATTTATTTATTTTATATCTACTTGGAACAGTAAGTGGCGACGTCTATTGCATTACCAGTGCACTGACAAAGTTGTTGCAGTGTGCAGCGGTAGGGACGTGAAGGGATTGTAGCATGGTTGGCACGGCACGGCTGTGCCGCAGTCACACTGCATTCTTGACTACCGACGTCCAATGAAGCTGAACTTTTGCAAATTCATATCGTTCTGATGACAATATATACATCCAGTGTAATAATGGAGCCTTCCGGCTCCATAGTGCGGTAGTCACAGGCTCATAGGGACCCAACAGTTGACTGATGAAACCCCTTCAAGTTTAGGCTCATTTGGTTTTTATCGATTACTTCTCTATTGACTGGTACTGGACTGTACTAAAATGTATACTATGGGACTGATTATTTCAAAAGCTTAAATGAAAGCTTTTTATCCGACTACGGCGAAGCAAGGGTAGGGTAACTAAGTAACCAGTCTATGTATGTATGTATGTATGTATGTATGTATGTATGTATGTGGATGTTCCACCATAGCGTCGCCCCTATTGGTCCGATTTTGACAATCGATTCGTCTTCATCGCAAGAGTATGTTATTTTTTACCCGACCGTAGTCGTGTCTTAGATTTTGAACTTATGTGTTGTTTAAAGTACCTAAAAAAACATTTTATTAAAAAATTAAATTAAATGATTTTGTGGTACTCTGTAGTACAGAATAAATAATAGTTCGGTTGCTAATATTGCCATAATCGTAGATCAATTACCATATATTTTTCCAAAAATTACTTATAGAGAATGACTCTAATGTTTCTTGAAATAATTTATCTTACTATATTTATTAAATTACTAGCAATGCCCGTGACTTTGCTATCGTGGTAATTTATCTAGGTTGTTGTTTTTTTTGTTTTTTGAGGTAATGCTCTGGTGTCAGAGTTTGTCAGGCCACCCAAGGGCCTGTATTTTCTTTTTCTGTGTTAAAAGTAACCTAAGTGTTATTATAGGACCGCAAAATTACTTAATTGCTTGGCTTCTTGATCAAATGATCGAGATACAAAATATACCAGATTTTAAGTAAAAACATAAGCTATCCAACAGTGAAAACCGCATTTCAATCGGTACTGTCATTTTTACGTGATTCGCGAACAGCCAGTCAGACACCATTTTTTAAATGTTATATTCTTGTTCAATTGCTTATTTGAAATCCCCTAGACCAATTTTGTTATAATTATCTTCGTTGTACATACTTTTTGCTACCTACTGCTTTATTAAAAACAAAAAAAATGTAATCAAAAAATAATTATGATAACTAATTACTTAAAAGATAAAAAAACAATAACAGCCGGGGCCAACAGCTTAACGTGTCCTCCGCAGATAACTTCGAGTCACTGGTGTGGAGCCTGGGCCATGTATCGATTTATGAGGAGATAAAGGTGTCCACGGATCCACATGTGGATTCAAGCTGTGGATCCAAGTGGGTGGAGGGTATCGTTGGATTCTAAGTCGCTCTAGTAAACCGCTAAGCTACCGTCGGTTTGCAACATCGCAATCTAGCTGGCTATTCCTGGCACCACATGATATTAGACTTTATTCAACTAAAGTCATTTTGCTCACACCGACATTCCAAAATCCGGTGTCTATGAACCCAACCCGTTTGAACCAAAACAGCCTATACCATGACACATTGCTTGCAATATCGACGAGAAGATGAACAAGAAGCGGCAGACTAATCTGACAGTCTGCATAATAGCGTTGAATATTTCGTGTGAACTTATCATACTTGCCAATAATAACAACTTATACAGTAATAAAAACAAAACACAATCGTACAACTAATGACAACGTACTGCAGTTGAAATAATGACATTGATTGCTATCGATCGGAAGGCCATTAAAATAGTCGATCTGATTGAATTTCCCATGGCACGGTTGTGAGAACTCGATAATCGGTAGCTGGTGATCGTGATTCGGATTAGTGGTCGTTTTAATGTTGAGAACTGTTTTATTGATGTTTGAGCTAGTTATTTACTGTCTGAGTTTTAGTTGCTTCTAATTTTGTATAATTTGTATTTGAATGCTATTACAGTGCATATAATACAAACTAGCTTTCCCGCCCTACTACGTACGCGCAGACTACTTTTATCGCGAGAAAAAGAATCCTCTTAAGAAAAAAGGTGGATATTAAAAACCAATGCAAAAGTAGGTATAGCACCAATGCTCTTGATGTTTATTGACAGACTTTTTATTTCGATTCCATGGCTACCACAGACCATTATAAGATGGCAGCCGTTCTTTACAGTAAGTAATCAACATTTTCCAGTTTTTCCGTGGAAACTTATAATGTTCCGGGATAAAAAGTATGCTATGTTTTATTTTAGAGAATAAGCTATTTCCATTCTAAATTTCATGAAAATCTGTTCAGCCGTTATCGCGTGAAAGCTCCCCAAACAAACAAACAGACAACGTTTCACTTTAATACATTGGTATGGATAATATGAGTGCCTAGGAACTTAGATATAGAGTTATTTTGGTTTTTACTTCTTTAGCCTTATTCAACCAAGTGATTGTTGTAGGCGAAATCGAACTTAGTGCTGGACTCTAGTGTCAGATTTTTTCAGGCCACCCGAAGCCTCTGACAAGGCTTAACGACTGCTATTAACCAATAACAGACGGGATCGATAGCTTAACGTGCCCTCCGAAGCACGGAGCGATGGAAAACCGCATATAATTTAGAAAAATAATTGGTAGGTAGGTAGTACTGACTTCTGTAGGTAAGAACGCTTGCAATAAATTATTAGCAAGCGGGACTGATGGCTTAACACGCCTTCTGAAGCACGGAGCGATGGAAAATTGGTGAGGGGCCGAGGATCCAAACCGTTGTCATTGGATTGTAAAGCCTCTGTACCGCTCGGCCACTGTCACGAATGGGTACAAGATAACCATAATGCCCTTTACCCTTCTCCTAACTACCTGTAATAACATTTTTCCAATACCTGAAATACTACCAGTTTGACACTAACGATGCCACGAAACGATGAATCACCGGCATTCTGTGCCTGCGCCGGTTTAAATAAGGGACCGTAACCTAATTGGCCTGTAAATATCCCAACATGAGCATTAATGATCCCGAAACGAAGCATATCTTCATTTGAAGTATTTATGTTTCCATTTTGGATATTTTCGTAGTTGAAGACGAACAAGTTTTTTGACTTGTTGGTTATCTATACTTACCTATAACAAGCACAAATTAAAAGTGAATATAACCCTTGACCCCCTTCCCCCCATTATATCTAAGAAATATGCGCATCGATCACATCAGCTGTCAAATATTAAAAAAGCGCATCAAAATCGGTCCATTCGTTTGGGAGCTAGGATCCCCCCCCCCAATCCCCCCCCCCAATCCCCCTCCCCCTCGGTCCTGTTAAGTTAAAAGGCGAGTTACAACGTTTGGTGACAAATAGAGCTTAAAATAATCTACTCGATGTGAGCAAGGTAGAAGGTACTTACTCGATCCAGTTCAATACATAGTTCCAAAACCAAGATATTCTATGTGACATCACAGTAACCTGAAATTTAGATCAAATGATACGGTAAAATGATACAAGACGCTAGTTTGCAGCGTTTTATCGTGGTATACAACGAATTGTGTGGAGTTACGCGTGTGGCCGGTCGGTTACGCGTGTGGCCGGTCGGATGAGCGCCAACGTATTTTGGTAAAATATTGCAAGCTTGGTTTGCTGCGTTTTGTCAAAATAATCTAGCACTGAATGAGAGAGTGTAGGCGTACTTGTGTAACTGATTCATTTTATTGTTAATCTTGCGCCCTCAGGTAGTGCAACTGTTGTTTTTTTTATAATTTTTTTTATCACGGTCTTTGCAATCGTTTGACCACGATCTCACCTGATGGAATGCGATGATGTGGTCGAAGGTGTAGCACGCTTACCTAGTAGATACCTATTCACTCTTGACTTGAACACACCTGGGTTATATTTTACCGGAAACACTGACGAGTGCAGGGCATTCCACTCCTTAGAAGTTCTTATAATAAATGAAGAAGCGTAACGCTTCGTTCTTGTGCGCGGTATTTCAACCATAAAAGGGTGGCGCTTTGCCGATCGTCTAGTCGTACAGTACTGGAAAGGTGATGGGGGAATCAGATTGTTCAGTTCTTGTGCACACTCTCCATAGTGCAATCTGTTGAATACCGACAGGCTTGCGACCTCACGTTGATGCGCCAGACTTTGAAGCTTCCTCCTTACCAGAGTTTCATCTCCAATGAGCCTCATAGCACGACTCTCAATTAATAATAATTAATTATTGCAGTTAGAAGCCAATTATCAATGCCGAAATATGAACGAATTAATTGGTGAATGCTTTCCAAGTGCCAAACTGCATATCAGTTTGGCACTTGGAAAGCATTCACCAAAATACAAGATTCGCAAAAAAAACAGCGTCTGTTATCAGCAGCACCGGATTTGAGAGGTCGATTCAAACAAAAACATGCGTTTAGTGATGATCGGTTGGGTATGCACCCAACCGAGCATGCTCTCTATTCTATAATGAAATGATGATGGGTGGAATAGTTCAAAAAAATATATCGATCTCTTCTAAATATTCATCACTAAACGCATATTTGCCATGTGGACCGACTCATAACCCGAAAAATAATGATTAATTAATGAAACTACTGAACTCTTTACCAAGCTCCAGGCATCGGTTTTGGTGTTTGCGTAACTTTGTATGAAGTAGTGCGTCTTTTTTTTATTGTTTTGTGTCTTCTTCGTTTCGTATTTTGTATGAGGGTGCGTCATAGGAAACTGCATATTACTTCGTACGTAGATAGGGTGTATTAATTTTGTAAATATATTAGATTTAAATGCTAAAACTGTATTTTTGTAATTTTTGTCTGTCTGTCTGTCCGTCTGTCTGTCTGTACCTTGGCAGTGCAACACGCCGAAAATACTCACTGAATTCAAATGAAATTTGGTATGATTTGAGTTCATAATTCGAGGTAGGACATTGGATACTTTTCATCCCGAAAAATTAAAGAGTTCCTGCAAGATAGGGGTGGAAATTATTTAAAAAACACGTAGCACGCTGAAAATATTGGACAGATGTTGATGCAACTTGGCACAGACATAGTTTATAAGACTGGTGAAAATTATGGATACTTTTTATCCTAAAAAAATAAAGGGTTGCTGCGGGATATGGGTCCAAATTCTGTACATTAAAAATATAGTGAATTTTTTTTTTTCGAGTTTTCTGTATTTTCTATAATGAAGCCTAAAACTAAAAACTAAACTAAACTAAACTGTATGTTTTTTCATTTTTGTCTGTATGTCTGTCTGTCTGTATCTTGGACGCGCATCACGTCACTGGAAATACTGGATGAAACTTGGTATGATTTGAGTTCATACTACGAGGTAGGAGATAGGATACTAAAGTATCCTAACCAAGTATCGAGAACCCATTAATTTTTCGGGATGTAAACATCCCGAAAAATTAATGGGTTCTCGCAGGATAGGGGTTGAAACTTATTTAAAAGAACACGTACCACGCTGAAACTAATGGACGGGTTTTGATGCAACTTGGCACCATCTTACTTTATATGATGGGTTAAAATTGAGACACGTTTTATCCCGAAAAATTAATAGGCTTCTGCGGGATATGGGTCCAACGTTATGTTAATATTTAAGTAATAAATAATACTTTTTGGATGGTTCTCTATATTCAATACTGAAGCCAAAACAATTTTACTATCTATTTTTTCTGTCTGTTTGTCCGTATCTTGACTACGCATCGCACAGAAACTACTGAATGAATTCAAATGATACTTCGTAAGATTTGAGTTCATACTAAGAGGTAGGTCATTGGATACTTTTCATCCCGAAAAATGTAAGGGTTTCCGCAATATAGGGATTGAAAGTTATTAAAAAGAACAGATATCACACTGAAACTACTAGACGAATTATTTGATGCAAATTGACACAGTCGTATATTTATACTTATAATAAAGCAATAGTACTTGTACTATTATTTATTCTGTGGCAATAGGTACAAAAATGGCTGTAAAAAGAAGATAAATAAAAAAATGCTCCTGGTTGATTAAAAAGGGAACACGAATTGAACACGAATATATATTTTTTAATCGTGTCGCTCTGTCTGTTTGCTGAAGGTATATTTGTTTGTTCACGCATCACGTAAAAGCTATTGGACCAATTGCAATGCGGTTTTGCATTGTTAGATAGCTTAGTGTTTGATTTTAAAACTGGTGTAATTGGTATGTCAATCTGGTGAGTAAGAAGCAGAGCAATTGTTAAAAGTATTTTTAACGGCTAAAGAAATTTTGATCAAATGTTGGTATATTGGTCCTGGAATAGCACATTATGGTTCTTTGAACCTAAAGAAAAGACCACGCGTGCGAAGCCGCGGGTACAGCTAGTATTTTATATAAACATAAAAGTCATACAAAGTATTTAATGAAGTATGTGTACAACAATACCAAAAAAAACAACAACAACAACAATAACAAAAACAACAATAACAACAACAATAGCTAAGAACCATCTCGATCACATCAGCTTTCAAACAGAAAAGAAACATCTAAATCGGTCCATTCGTTCGGATGCTACAACGCCTCTCTTTTCACGTTCGGTGGTTAACAAAACCACAGAATAAATAATAGTACTACAACAAAACACGACAATTATGAAATTCCATACAACTTTGCTGGCGTCTATTCAAGAAGCGCGGCAAGGTCGACTATGTTCAAAGAAAGTTATCGAAATAATGACCACATTATAAACTTGTTTGAGTAAAAGTATTTATAATTGTTTAAATTGTTAGTCAATCTATTTCCAGCTTGCAATTACTGACTAGTAAATACAAGCAATCCACATATAAATTCAAACTAGATGCGGCACCTAATCTTCTTACCATCAGTGGGCGTACCCGACCAGTGAAATGTAGCCCATTTCCCCTCGTTACCGTGTCTAGCCGCTGTGACGGGAGCCCTACGGTATCTAGACACGATCTAGATCTATATATGTCTGTGTTCATGGCTTGTTGGAAATGAATCGGAGGGAAAGCAAAAAAAGTACTGTCCACCTTGAAGAAAATATTAATAGTTTTTTACTCTATTTAGGAACTAGCTGTACCCGCGGCTTTGCACGCGTGGTCATTTCTCTAGGTTATAATTACTCTATGTGCTAATCCAAGACCTAAAAAATATATATACCAACATTTGATGAAAATTCCTATAGCCCTCAAAAACTTTTATCGATTGCCCGGCTTCTAATAATCGGATTGAGATACCAAATACCTCAGTATTTAAGTCAAATCCTAAGCTATGCAACAATGAAAACAACATCGCAATCGGTCCAGTAGTTTTAACGAGATGATTTTAACGAAAAACAGAGAAAAAAATATATGTTCAGAAGCTTATTTTAAGTAGACCGTTTTTATTAATCATCTTATTTGTACAGTAATCTATTATCTAATTCGATCCCAAAAGGGGGGAAGATAACGGTAACTAAAACTGGACTAAATACAACACATCCACACAGCTACATTCCGATCGTCGTGCTTCATGTGCATCAACAACAAAGACATAGAGACATATGCAGACTGTAGCGCGAATGAGAATCACTACTTACACATGCTACACAAACACCACTCCGATTGTAACTAAGGCCAAAGAACGCCAATTGTGTGTGTCGCACCTAATTTATGTGGTCTAAGCCAGACGAGTTGGTTCCTAATCTTGCCTGTTTTTATTAAATTACTTGTATTCAATTACTGTTTTCTAGGTACTGTTTTTTGCTTTCCGGGAAAACTTTTTCTTTACGACCCTAAGATGAACTGAAGACTTAAATAAGTGAAATACCGAGTGACTCAGTGAGCTGTAGACCTCGCAAATCTGTCTTTGCATAGGTTAAAACTGCATAAATGATCACCATTAAGATGCGCCTTAATACAAAAATCTGAGAGACTTTTACATATGGGCCCCCAATTCGAAAAACTGTATTGACAAAAATAACGCTTAATTATCGAACCTGCTTACAAAATTTCACGAGAATCGGTTAAGAAATGCGACCTGTAGAGGAGACCAGCCGTACATCCGCCGGCCAGACTTACGAAAGCCAATAAATTATATACTGTTGGAATGTGCTTATTGCCTTCAATTTGATACCAATATTGTAAAATTCGAAGAACATTTTTTATTCTAATATGAAAATGGAGCCATACTGCAACCATATTGAATGTTATCAAAAATATATAGCCATGTTACTCGGGGGATGTAAGGATTCTAACGAAACCCAATACGTCTATATCTGTTCAGGCATTTAAAAGTTATGGTGGAATAAAGAAACTTACATACATACAAATGCTAACACTCCTTTTTTTGGGCAGTCATGTAAAAATATACACGAAGATGTGGCAGGCTCAGGCAGAAATAATAGTAACTACAATAATTGGACTCCAAGAGCAATAAAACGTGAGGAGACAAAGGAAGGTAGGCCTTTATCTTGCAGCGTGATAAACCATCACGCCGAAAATAATAAATATATTGGTTTACAGTTCCTGGCTTGGCTTTAAGGTAGGTACAACAATGAAAACAGTAAGCACCAACTAACTGTACACAAACAACTTAACCTCTTCAAACCATTAGCCACATGCAACTCAGATTCCTGCCATCATTCTCATGCCATCAAAACAGCCTGCAGCCATACAGCGCCACAAAAACCCCCTGCTTGCGTGAAGTTGCGTGATAACTTCCCAACACAAGTAGCCACATCACACGCGATCTAAAAATATTGATAAAGTACTACTTTACAAGACTAATGATCTCTTAGGAGCTTCAGTTTATTGATTCAATAGAGACATCCATAGGCAGCGTATAAATTAACAGCAGTAAGCCAAGTTCAGACGACCATTCTTTCTGAATGACTTGAACAAAATTGACATAATTACCAATGTCGCATGTTGCGTGGGTAGGTTAGAAATCGAGAAAAAAACTTATATTTTTTCCCTTCTTATCGCCATAAGTTTATATTAGTTTGCTGGACCTGGAATTTACGAACATCTAAGCAGCATCATGCAGACCTCTCAGCCATTGGATATATCGCTAGTCTACTTGGCATCGCTGCAAAGTCTCAGTTTCCTGAGCCCTATTCTATCTAAAAAAAGTAATTGCTTCGGCATCGCCTTTCGATAAAATGGGATTGTAATTTGTTGTGAAAAAAAGCATATCAAAATACGCTTTTTTATTGTTCTAATTTGTTTGAAATTGTAGTTCTTTAAGCCAAATTATGAAAAGGTGAACAGCCATTTGTATGAACTAAAGTTACTGCACGTTTTGTATTGTGACACTGATAAGAAAGGTAGCGATTATTGAGTGGGGACAAGCACGCGATCAGGTCTTTGGGTTAATTTAATTTTAAAAGAGCAAATTGCGATTAATGTGCGAGAGTAGCATTCGACAATCCTCGATGTTGGAACTCATGTAAAAAATTGTAAAGGTATGTTTAAGTGTTGAAGTTTAATTCTAAATTTGAAAATAAGGAAGATAACTTTTGTGAACAGTACAGTACGGTGTCATCATGTAGATACATTCTTTAGACGGCAACTTATAAAAGATCAATTCTCAAATTGATAGAATCATAAAAATCAAGACGGAAACACTAAAAATAAAAATATCGACTAACCTTCAAAAAAATGTTTGATAGTAGGTGCATTTTTAAAACAAACATAAATGTCTAGCGTGAAGCCACTGCGATTGTTTAGTTTGTGCTTTTATTATTTATTTATTTTGTTTGTTAGCTATGTATATAATATTCTAGGCAAAGAAGAAAAAGTAATGGTGTGTTCTTATTTTCTTCACTGATTCAATAAAATTAACACTGTGAACACAACCTATGTGTGTGTTAAACAGAACCGATGTCGCTCTTAGATTAGATGTAGCTATATAATTCACATTTATATCCATCTACACATTCAAATGATCAATAAAGAAATCATCTGAAATTGCATCTAATAAACGGCTCCAAGGTGGACTGTATGGGAACCGCACAACCTCAGGTCAGCACGTCCCCACATGATTATAAGGCGGGATACGTGCATGGATTTGACACGACATTCCTCTAAGAAATGAAAAAGGAAGATGTATTAACTTAAGAGGATCGGGAACCAACGCGGCTTCTACAGGTTACGCCTTAGATTTTCCATGAAACTTGCGTTTTTGGGAGAAACGTTTCTACCATACTAAACCATAAA